>OY770121.1:4866037-7727703 GCA_963669365.1 Verbascum thapsus
TTATATATCATTAATAAATTGCTTCTTCATCTAAGTTATTAGTGAAGATTTTAAATATAAAATAACATCAAGTTGAACAATATCTATTTATACGAATTATTTAAATGAGATTATATTATTCACGTGTAACACACGTGTCGTTTACTAGTTATATAAAATATAAAAGCTGAAATTAAGAAAAAATGAAACAACTAGCGCACATAGGTTTAAAAAAACTTCGCTTACTCAGATCATCAAAAACAGTACAAAGGTTGGAGGGTTCAGTCATTTACAAGCCATGTGAATATTTTAACAATTCAAGCTACTTGATCTCGATTATGTTTGACTCATTTTTAATAAATTTTAGAACTCAATAGTTATTAAAATAAGAATGAACTGTTGGGTTCAGCTCAAACTCATTTATAACCATACGGATCAAATAAGACTGTTCTGGAAACTCAAAACATTAGTTTGGCTGGATGAAACAATTTACTTCAACTGTTTGAATGACAATTATGAAAATAAAATAATCATATATAAAAGCAAGTAATACGTCGATCATCAGGTTCGATGTGGCTACAATAGACTAAATGTTGCCATAAATTATTATTTTCTTCATGAGAAAGAGTATCATCAATTCTCAAAAGGCCAGCAGGAAGATTAAATCGTTGCCTAAGAAAATAAAAGATCCCTCGAAAACAAGCAAACAAATAATAAGCTTTTTGATGTTTGAAGAATACTACACCAGATCTTATTCTGGCAGCAAATTGCCGGCTATATATTTAGTGATGATGATCGTGTTCATCATCATCATCATCATGTCCATCGGGAGGTCCACCTGGGCCAACCACTTCCAGCTGTCAACAACGAAAGAGTTTGTAAACATTTTGATAGAAACGGGCATTGTACATAGTTATTTCTGTCAACCAAACTAACTGCATAACACAAATTTAATCTAGCATTTTCCCCAAATGCTAATATTATTAATTAAGGAGCAGCTGGGGGAGATTGGTTATTATGTTTAGTTGCTCCAGGTAAGTAGTGAAGAGTTAGGATGAAATTTATGAATTATTACTTAGTTAGATACACAGACTGTATATATGAATGATTATGTGCTGAATAATGTTATGGTGGTTTAAAATAGTAAACTTTGACATAAAAATGAATCATTGTTAATGTTCACATTCATTTGTTACAGAAGTGATATTTTGCAAGTGCTATACTAGTTAATCTAAGGCCTCATTCACTTACCTCAAAGTACTGTGAGCATACGGGGCATTCATGTGGCTTTCCCTTCTCTAGCCAGAACCAAACAACATCATGCTCATCCTCTGTTAAATTTACAAGAGAAGAAAAAAAGATGTCAAAAACCATTAGAAGAATTATAAAGTACAATATATTTTTGGTACATAAATGAAAAATACTTACCACCTTCAACACCAGGACATCCCACAATTCTTCTGTCATAATAAGACTTAACCACAGCAGGTGCTTCCTGCAAACAAATAAGAATATAAATACCGATTCTCTTCTCCTACTGTTGCATTATATTATGTTATTTTATATTATAAGTGAATAGAAGGAAGATTGATGACTTATAAAAACAAACATAAAGACATGGGGAGCGAAAACGCAACACCATCAAGAAAGAGTGAGAGGTATTAAGTTTGTCAAAAATAACTAATCAATGAAAAATACCGAATATGCTATTGATTCTTCATATTTTACTGATCCAACATACAACTTTGACTAAACAGTTAATCACATAGGTTTTGTTTATTTAACCTTTTCAATTCATCTTTTGTGCAGGTAGTATGTACGTTGGGTCTTAAGGTAAGAGCTTAAAGTTGTACTGAAATTTTCATGTGATAAGATGTAAAGCCTTCTGTATTATGACACCAAAATATGTCAAATAACAAGTGCGACCACTGTCATCTACCAGAATACTACATGCAGATAGATTTTCAAGTAAGGTTGTACATAAAAGTCAAGGAGATCAACTGTCACAGTTACAAAGAAAATAAAGTGTATAAGGAAAACAATCATTACCAAACAGCGTAACAACATTTCAGCGCCACTCATCTAGAAAGGATTCTCCGAAAAAAGAGAAGATTATAACAAGGTCCAAGCAATATGTATAGAATGTCACTTAGAGAAATTCTATTAATCAGACTTTAAACTTTTAGGTGCCCCCTACTTAGCAATATCTTGTTTAGGACACGAGATAACTATAATTGTGTAATGCGCCAACCAGTCTAAGTTTTTTAACTACTCCAAGTCTATCAAAGTGACATTTGTCAATTTAATCAAATTTGATTCAACCATGGATTTCTTCACGAAATATACTCATCTCAAAATCATTAGCTGGAATTGACAAGAGAAACTTAATACAAACCTTTGTTCCAAAAGGACCCTCTGGGAAGTTGATTTCCAGAATATCTTTTCCCTAATAAAAATCAATCAATCAATGATCATTAAACATAGGCAACAAAATTAATTAACAACAAAAAAGTTTCGTTTACGAGAAGAAAACACAAACTTTCAGCTCGGCTTCGAGCTCTTCGCGCTCGTGCCCAGTAGCAATTGGCATTACATCCTCAACTCTCTTTGCAGTCACACTTCCTACCGAACACATTCATTAAACAAAAACATTTATGATTTTACATCATTCGTCAATATGAATCACCACAAAACTAACTCAGATGTATATATATAGAGCATTAAATACACATCGAAAATAATCTCAACAAATTCATAAAAAAAAATGAAACTAGGGTAAATAGAAACAGACAGACCAGATTCAGTATTGAAGTGGCGAGAGAAGGTAGATGATGAACGGATGACATTCACCGGAGCGGTAGAAACTCCGACGGGCTTCGAAGCGGAACGGGTCGGAGCGAGGGTTCGGAGCTGGGTAAAAAGCCTTCTTCTCCACATGGTTAGGAATCCGATTGGGGTTTCGGATGTGATCGCAGGTGGCCCCTTTTGATGATCAACAACAAGAATCAAGAGAGATCGAGAGAGAGAGGGATGAAATGGAGGCGTATATTTTGACTAGGGTGATGAGGGTGGCTCTCATTCACTGTACAGAATGGCTGCATTTCTCACGGGAGGGGTTGGTAGGGTTGACTAGCACGTGTGGCAAATCCCGCACGTGTGTATTATTCATTTTCCGTTTCTTCTTTTTCGTGCTTTGTAGCTGAAATTTAATGATCTTAATTCTTTCTTTTCGAGATAATGGGTTACACATGAGTGTTCACAAGTCGAGTTGGACAAAAAAATCCCTGCTCGAGCTCGAGGAGCAACAATTTTTAGTTCGAGCTCGAGCTTGACAAGCTGAAAAAAATGAACTCGACCTCAAGCTCTTTCAAACTCGAGCTAGAGTCGAGCCAAGAGGAGCTCGAGCTCAAAAATAATATATTTTTATTAAATAATATTGTTTATAAAAATATATTATTAAAAATAATCATAAATAATATTAAAAATATTATTATTTAGACATATGTTATTATTATTATTATTATTATTATTATTATAATATATCATATTATCTATAAAGTACGGACACTCCAAAAAATTATGCCGTATGGTGTCAAATACTTTTCGGATACGGATACGCCTCAGACACATGTCGGATACGTATCAATAATAAAAGAAAAAAAATAATTTGAGATAGTGGACTGCAATGAAAGAGAGGAACTTCTGGAGAAAGAACTCCATTCACACAGAATAAGAATGAAGAAATACGAAGAATCGTCCTACCAAAGTTACAAAAAGATGTTCATATTTGTTCTTATCAGGCTCTTGACAACAACCCTATTGGTGAAATCAATGTGTAAGAAAGATAGGTTTGATTATATACAGTTGAGTTAAAAAGATTGTTTAGGTCTTGTTGTTCATGTTCATGTTCATCCTGTTGTAGTGTTTGTTCATCTTGTAGTGTTTTTTCTTCATCTTTGTTCATGTTTGTTCTGTTTTTAATGGAAGAAACAATTTGTTCATTTTTCTGTTTCTAATTTTGATGAAATTCTCCACTTCATCTCAAACAACACATCTCGGTGATTGCTCAAATAACACAACTCCACAGCATAATTCACCAACAAAAGATTGATCAAACCAAATGAAACAACACAATTCATTGATCACTAAATTCTCATAAACAACACAATTCACTAAGTACATAACCTGCAAGTGCTGATGCATAGTTTAGGGGCAGAATTCAATACAAATAGGTACTCAATATAATCTCATAACAAGTACGGAAATATTTACAAATTATAGTTTCCATAGTTTAAGGGCAGAATTTCCAGAAGACTTGGAGGACAAATTTGCTGACTTTGGGATAGTTTTGGTAGAGGTACTTGGGGCAGCTTGTGAAGCAATACTTGGGGCAGCTTGTGAAACAAACTTTGGAGCAAGTACTGGAGGCTTATTTGGGAAGCAGATTTTGTGAAGCATGTGCTGATGAACAGCTTGTGAAGTAGATTTTGGAGCACTTTGAGAAGGTCTTGATGCACTTGCACTTTCAGAAGGTTTGGACATTGATTTTGGAGCCACAGTTGCAGGTTTGGACACTGATTTGGATTGTGAAGGCATAGTCACAGGCACATGCACATTTGAACGCAATGGAGGCTTTGTAACTTTTTAATGCAATGGAGGCTTCTTGGATGCAGTGGGGGCATATAGGCTTTGCTAGATGAAGCTCTTAAATTGGTCATTGTGATAAAAATTTTACCATCTTTAATCAATACTGGACTGTGGATGCTTGGGCCTTCATTTATCTGCAGATCAATACAATAAAACACATTAGAAATGAAAATACAAATTGAAATGTTTATCAAGCGAAACATGGTAAAGTTCTTACAGTAACTGATTCTACTCTATTTGAAGTTCCTCTTATGTTAACTCCTTTCTTGCTTGGCCTTCTCACCTGCAAATATTAATGCATTTTAAGAGTTGGTTTAAAATATATGCATAATGTAATTATTTACAAAAAAATCACTACTGATTTACTTGTAACTTTTCTTTAATTTTCTGATTGGCACCACTTGAAGAGGCTGATGATTTTGATGTTGTCACTAGCACTTGAACAACTTGTGGTATCACTGGAGCAACTTGATTTGGTTCATTCTCAGCTGCAACATCCCAACTTTCTTGTGTTTGGTCCTGTTCTTGTTCATTTAAATTGTTTCTTTTTCTTTTACAACCTTTTGAATTATGGCCAACTTCTCCACACATTCTACATTTATTCTTTCTTCTACTAACCCTTAATTTTGTTTGGATCCTTGGAGTAGGCGGCTCATTAGGTTCTCTTCTTCTTAGTTGTTGAGGCCTACCTATTCCAACTGTTTCAACACATTTGGGTGGTAGTGGTGGCACTAAGTGGCATTCAGGCCACAAATCAGGACCATTTATTGGCATAATTGCATTTTCATAACATTTTTTATATGTTTCCACACTGTAATATTTATACACATAAGCTTCAGGGTGCTCATTTCTGCACCAAACGGCAGAGATTGCATGTTTACAAGGTATGCCACTTAATTCCCACCTCATACAACTACAAGTCATTTCCAAGACATTGACAGTATGTTGATCAAAAGGCCCAGTAATATGAAAATTCCACTCATTAGCTCTCATTGGTATGCACTCACCAGCATCTGTCATGTTTTTCATTAGTTGAGTTCTTATTTTTGGACATATAGCACTGTCCCACTTCTCAGCCTTGTCCCTATTTAATTTCAACCTTGTCATTAAGATATTTCTTATAGTTTCAATCATAGGGATTATGGGCTTGTTTCTTGCATCTAGGATAAAGGAATTAAAATATTCACACATGTTATTTAACAGAATATCACATTTTTGAAAAGGGCTAAAGTGTGATCTAGACCACTGATGTGCTGGTTTTTTCACCAACCAAGAGTAAGCATTTTCATCAATATTCTTTAATTCTTCCATCCTTCTCTTAAATTCTTCCACTCTTGATGCTCTTGCAGCTGCCCATAGAGCATTTTTCACAGCCATACCTCCAAATCCATCTTTTTTCATGTTACTATGTAAGTGCCTAACACAAAATATATTTCCAGCCTCAGGAAATAATGATTCAAAGGAAGGAATCAAACCTTTTTGCTTGTCTGACATAAAAGTCCATTTTGATTGATTCTCTGAAATTCCTAAGTCACCATCTAACAAGTTTAAGAACCAGGTCCATGTATCTTTGGATTCTCCTTCAACAACAACAAAACAAATGGGGAAAATATTGTTGTTTGGATCTAAACCAACTGCAGATAACAACTGTCCACCCTTTTGCCTTTTCAAAAAACAACCATCAACACCTACTAAAGGCCTACAATTAGCTTTAAAATCATCCTTACATGCTGAAAAGCAAATATACAACCTATGGAACCTAACACCATCTTCATCTTCAGTCAATTTTAAAACTACAGTTGCCTTGTCATCAGTTCTTTTTAGTTCATTGCAATAATTTCTTATCTTGTTAAACTGATCCTCAATGTCACCCTCAATAATCTTAAGTGCTTTTCTTTTAGCACTATACACTTGTGACCTAGAAATATTGCCTTTAATGTAGTGCATACCTCATCTCTAAATGAAGAAGTGTCCAACTTTGGATTGTCTTTAAATTTGTTCACAAATGCTTTTCCAATCCAATTTGACTTAAGGCTTTTGTTGTTATAATTCCAATAATAATTAATGTGTTTAGGGTTACAAGGACAGTCCAACCACACCCCTCATTCCTACACTTAGCTCTGAGCCTCCTCTTATCATTTTTTTCAAAATAGACCACCATTCCCTTTCTCAAACAGTGGCTTTCAATTGCAAATTTTGCTTGTTTTTTTAAATAAAACACCAACTCTAACTCTAAAGAAACATGTTTACTATCAGTTCTAGGGTTAAATTTTGGATATCTAGTTTCTATTTTATCATTATCTGAGTCACATGCACTGTCTAGCTCCTCACCATTGTCAGCATAGTCTTCATCCCTTTATTCATTGTGCATCATATCATACATCTTGTCTGACACATTATTTTCACTTCTCCTCTTCTCCCTAACACCCATAAACTCAATATCAGGGTCCACATAGACATCAAAAAACTTATCATCCTCCTCAAAATCATAATCACTATCATAGAAGTCTGAATCATCTTCATCAGTTTCTGAAATAACAGGAACCTCAACAGTTTGAAATTCTTCTACAGGTCTATCTACAACATCAGATGGTTCAATTTGACTTTCAATATCCCCTCTTCCATCTAGGTGTTCTAAATAAATTTCAACTTAATAGTTACTAAGAATGTGTTTTTTAATGGCCAAAACATTAAGATCTTTTTCTAGATATCTAACTATGTTCATTGTTTTTCTATATTTGTGCCAAAACCTAACACTCCCTCTAATATTGTATCCAATCCCTACATCTCAATCATTCCAAGCCTATCTACATCAGCAAAGTCAAAGTGCTCTACATGTCCACCAATATATTGCTTAGGATTATGTTTCATTACACCATTGTAATATAACTTAATTGTAAAACACTCACCATTCCCCATTACACCTTCATTAGTTCACACATAATGTACCGTAATTAGGAGAAAAGTTGTGCTTGCTTCTTCTGGCCATATTGCAAGTCAATTTCAGTGAAATTAGATTATGTTAGGGTTTAATAAAAAATGGGATTTTTCAGTTTGATAATAACATTGAAGGAATTGACATATGTACCTTTTCAATTTGGTGTTCAGAAGCTTCAATCCCAAAGCAATTGAAGAAAAAGCGAATAGATATTATGGTGAATAGAAATTCCAAACCTTCGAAGCTACAGTGAACTGAAATCACAAACCTTCGAAGCTACGTTGAACTGAAAAATGAACAGAAATCCAAAGACTTGTTTGATATTTGGCAGGGAATGAAATCTTAAACCCTAATTAGAAGAAATGAAGGACAAAAATGAGGGAATTTTTGGCAGAGAATGATGGAGGCTTACCCTAATTTGATGAAAATGAGGCTAAAATCGATTTCCCCCCAATTTAAGAGTCACGTGAGTGGCACGTGCGATTTCCCGTTAGCTATTGACAGTAAATTGACGGAAGGGACGCAATGTGTCAAAATTTTCTATGTTGAGGGACTCAATGTGTAGAGGCCGTAACAAGGGGGACCGATTTTTCGATTGGAAAAAAGAAGAGGGACGAAAATTGTATTTATCCCGTACTTTGACGATATCCTTATCTATAGCAAAAGCATAGAAGAACATCTTGATCATGTGCGTATTGTGCTAGACACCTTAAGAAAAGAATCTTTGTATGCCAATCTTAAGAAGTGTTGTTTTTGCATGGAAAAATTATTTTTCTAGTTGTAAGTGCTAATGGAATTGAAATGGAAAAGGACAAGGTTAATGCTATTCTAGATTGGCCAACTCCTAAAAATATTGCTGAAGTAAGAAGTTTTCATGGTCTCGCTAGTTTCTATCAAAGATTTACTAGAGACTTTAGCACCATTGCTGCACCATTAAATGACATTGTGAAAAAAGATGTTGGATTTCATTGGGGAGAAAAGAAGCATGGATTTAATCTTTTGTAAGAAAAACTCACTACTGATCTAATTCTTGCATTGCCTAACTTTAACAAAAGTTTTGAACTTGAATGTGATGCATCTGGAGTAAGTATAGGGGCTGTTTTAATGCATGATGGAAAGTCGATTGCCTACTTTAGTGAGAAGTTTAAGGGAACTAAATTGAACTATCTAACTTATGATAAGGAATTGTACGCTTTGGTCAGAGCATTGGAGACATGGCAACATTACTTGTGGTCTAGAGAGTTTGTTATCCACACTGATCATGAATCTTTCAAATACTTCAAAGGGCAAGGTAAGCTTAGTAAGAGGCATGCTAAGTGGGTGGAATTCATTGAATCATTTCCATATGTGATTAAGTATAAAAAAGGGAAAGAAAATATTGTTGTTGATGCATTATCTAGGAGGCATGCATTAATCACTATATTGAGTTCTAAACTTTTAGGTTTTGAGTCAATTAAAGAACTTAATGCTAATGATTCTGATTTTGCTTCAATTTATTTGGCTTGTGAACATGTTGCATTCGAAAACTTCTATAGGCATGAAAGATATTTATTTCGTGAAAGTAAACTATGCATTCCTAAATGTTCTATGCGTGAATTTTTTGTTAGAGAAGCACATGAGGGGGGACTTATGGGGCATTTTGGAATACATAAAACTTTAAGTGTTTGGAGCGATCATTTCTTTTGGCCTAAAATGTGTATTGATATTGAAAGAATTTGTGAAAGGTGCATAACTTGCATGCAAGCTAAATCAAGAGTCCATCCATATGTATTTTATAAACCTTTATCTATACCAAATGAACCTTGGGTAGATATATCATGGACTTTGTATTGGGTTTACCAAGAACAAAGAAAGGTAAAGACTCTGTGTTTGTGGTTGTTAATAGATTTTCCAAAATGGCACACTTCATTTCATGTAATAAGACCAATGATGCAACTCATACTGTTGATTTATTCTTTAAGAAAATTGTTTGTTTGCATGGAGTACCAAGGACTATAGTAAGTGATAGAGATGCAAAATTTTTGAGTTACTTTTGGCGTCTTTTGTGGTGTAAATTGGGAACTAAACTTCCATTTTCTACTACATGTCACCCCAAACCGATGGACAAACTGAAGTTGTCAATAGCACCTTATCTCAATTGCTTAGAGTTTTAATTCAAAAGAACTTGAAAAAATGGGAAGATTGTTTGTCCTTTGCTGAATTTGCATATAATAGAACTGTCCATTCTGCTACTAATCACTCTCCATTTGAAGTTGTATATGGCTTTAATCCATTATGCCCACTTGATCTTATTCCAATACCTGTTGACGAATGTGCAAGCCTTGATGGAAAAGTGAAAGCTGAGATGATTAAGAAATTGCATGAAAAGGTGAGACTCAACATTGAAAAGAGAACTGAGCAGTACGCCAAGCAAGCTAACAAAGGTCGTAAACAAGTCATCTTTGAGCCCGGTGATTGGGTTTGATTACACTTGAGGAAGGAGAGATTTATAAGCAAGAGAAAGTCAAAATTGCAACCAAGAGGAGATGGACCATTTCAAGTGATTGCACGAATCAATGACAATGCCTATAAACTAGACCTTCCAGGTGAGTATAGTGTAAGTGTAACTTTCAATGTCACTGATCTTTCTCCTTATATTGGTGATGTAGATTCGAGGACGAATCTTTTTGAAGAGGAAGGGAATGATGTATATCAGCCCATGCAAAACAATACAAACAAGATGGGTCCTTTGATCATGAAAGATGGGCCAATTACAAGGGCACGTGCTAAGAAAATCAAAGAAGCCATGATGGTTCTTGTTGCTGAAATAAAAGATCAAGTCCAAGAGGTCTCTTCAATGGGCCAAATGATGAATATTATTGAAGTTGATGGGCTGGACTTTTAGTGAAGAGTTGGGCTTATATCTTATCCAAAATTGAAGCCCAAGTTGAAGTCTATTTTCATCCATATTCCAAAGGCAAAGAAGAATGACTCTTCAATCTAGTCAAAATATATTAAATTGCATAATTTTCGTCCATGCCTTAAAGACCTACAAAAATGATCCTTAATGTTGGTCAAATGTATTAAATTAAGTATTTAAGAAGAGTCCTACAACTTAGGAGTCTTTGACTAGTCTTTGAGTGAGTAAATGTGGTCAAAAGTATCTTCAAGATGTATTTATGCATGGAAGCATTTTAGGAGTCATATGTAGCATATAAATAGGCTATGTACACCTTTGAAAATGTACAATCAATTTAAGTACAAAATTCTTTTTAAATTTACTATCTCTTGTGAGAGTATTTTCTTTTGACAACTTATCAAGATTCTTGAGCAAGATTTTATGGCGTTCAACATACCGAGGTTCTTGGCTCATTCTATAGCCAACGGGTCGAGGTTTTTAAGCTCTATATAAGATTAAACCAGATTATCAATTTTGGAGAGATTCATATCTTATACATTGGGTTGTTAGATCATTATATCTAATTGGTCATTCGTCCTATCCACATCACGAGCTACAAAGTACCATTCTGTTGAGTTTGTTAGGGATGTTTCTTTTGTCATTTTGCTGACTTTTATCTATATTAGGAAGTTTCAATATATGAGGAAGATTATGAATGAGCTAAATACTATATTATTCCTAAAATTCTTCTATTCTTCTTCTTTATTTCTATTTTATTTCTGCTCTATTCTCAAAATTCTTGAAAAACATGTTAGATAAATAAATATGGTATCAATGCCGACGTTCCTTGGAACTATGGCGAATGGAATGATAAACAATCGAGGGAATGAAAACTCTCTAAAAGTTTTTCAAGGGAGGTGGAGAAAATAATCAAACAATACAGCTGACTACTCCACGTCGTTTTGCACCATTTCAGCGAATCGAGTTTCCATGCTTCAATGGTGAAGACCCTCAATCTTAGGTTGAGAAGTGTGATGAATACTTTCATAGTACTTTGAGGAGAGAGATACACCAACTTGGGATGATTTTGTAACCATGGTACTTCATTAATTTGAGCTAAATGAGATAATTTCTGAGCAAGAAGTGAAAGAAATCGAGGAACCATATATGCTCGAGAAAATGCCTGCTAGAGTTATTAGTGAAACTCATTTGACTGATGAAGTATTAGTTCAAAATTTTGGTGCACCAAGTGAGATAGAATTTAACCACAAGGTGTTTGCTGAAATAATGGAAAACAGGGGTATCAAGATGTTCGATAAAATGGCTGGAATAGAATTTAATGAGTTGAAAGAAACTGAAAGTTGTAACAAGATTGATGCTAAGTTTGTGAGAGGACTCAAACAATGGAAAATAAAAAGGCTTAATAAAAGTTCTACCATGGAACAAAATGAACCGTATCTTGTTCCCAGACAATGAAAGAATTATATTCACTGATCTACACAAAATAGCAGCTGCATATGGAAATGAAAGATTGGTAATAATGTTGAGCAATAATGTTGAGCAAATTGCAGAGGTATACTTCCATGCCAGTTCAAACTTCCTTTTCACTATGTTTGTGATGATATAGTTAATTTTAAAATTGATCCCGATGGAACCATCATATCTAATTGGAAGTCGGAGTTGATTGTCTCTATGAATGTAAACAATAACCTTAAATATTTGAATGTTATGTTTGATTTCTTTAGAGATATAGATTTCAAGCCTCCACTACATACATTTGGAACCAGTATCGTAGAAGTGTGCAATGAGAATTATAAATCAAATCTCATGAATATAAAATTTTGCATTCTGTATCTAAAGGCTTGGTGGGGGGGGGGAATAGAAAATAAATGGAGGATGGTGAATGGGGTAAGCCAATCTTTCTCATTTATAATTCTCGGCTGAGGTATAGAAATTGTGGGATAATTGATTATTGGTTCAGAGAAGATTTACAAATCAACTTATGGATGAAGTACACTAGTTCCATAAGAGCTCCTAGTACAAGCTTGATACTTATGGTGCTTTTGGAATCCTTTGGTTGCAGGTGTACTTATGTTGATCCATTAAAGTTGCTTGTTAGTAATGTTTTTTCAATTTACTCGCATGAAGTTTATATATGCTAGAATACTGGCTGCCAACAAACACCAGGTAATAAGGGTGAATGTCATTTTCTTAATGGGGCTGCTCGTTTCTTTCGAGGATATCGTGAAAGAGAACTATCCGATGGTTAGAGCTACAATGGATACATTTCACTTAGAGATTGTTCAAGTAAATTATCTGAAAGAAAATAGAAAGCTTGGAGGAGATGATTACCTATTGAGAACTTGTGCTATGCACCTAATTGAACTAATATTTGAAGCAACTGTTTGGAAAAATTATTTCCATCGGAATGGAATCACTAATATTAAGAAGGAGCATAGGAACTCTTTGAAGTGGATGTTCGATCGACTTTTAACTCGAAAGCTATTAAATTTTGGCGAAGGAGATGACCCAAGCACAAAAACCTGCATCCTAATTGAAATTTCCTCGGGCAGACAATTAGAAACTTTTGAAGTTAAGATTCCAAAAAATCATGTTTTGTATTCTGAAATGTAAAGTGTGTCCATAAATTTCAATTTCACGGTGTAGGCAAACAAGCTGCTGAAGTGGTTGAACCTACAATGATAAAATGTTATTCATCTGCAATACACTGGAACTTCAGTCAACTTTTGGGGGAAATCATTGCTATCGAGAAGCACAAATTTAGGAATTTTAATGATTAGATAGATTCTAATGTTGATATGCAGCAACTTCAAGCACACAAGGGGGCAATGTTAGCTCATGACTATTTTCAACAAAATAGCGCACTTATTGGACCAGATGTCAGTGATCTTGATATAATAGATAGGGAACATAAATCGGGTCACTATTGGTTTAGGAAATTTGATGTTTTCGAGCATCATCAGAACTTGAAACGAGTGATGAAATTTCCTTCCGATGCACTTTGGATAAGCAAGTACATGGTCATCTACCTAGGTGTTATTTTTTTGTCAAAGATTCGGGTGGAAACTATGCTTTGGAAGTTAATATTGCTTAGTGAAGCTCAAAAATCATGGATCAATAGCAAAATGTATTTTGAGTTTTTCTCCAATGACTCCATTGCCTGAAAGAATGGGACATCACATAGCACAAAATATAAGATATAAAGATAGTCTGCTATATTGTTAGGTCACAAATGACGGAATACTGTAGATAACTTTTGATTCCCTCATAGGCAAGGCTCTTAGTGTTAAAACGTGCAACCTAATCTTTCTCTATGTGACAACATGTGTGATTTGGAAATTGCTTATTCAAGGAGTTATAAATCCTCTAGAGTTTAACTTTACTTTCAAATAGCTCTTTGCTTGTGATTTCTGTGCCAACACATTTCTACATGTTGGAAATTGTACATGCTCTACTCCAATTGAGGCTGATAGGGAAGACTTCACACATGTTAAAATCAAAAGTCCAGAGTTTGATCCTTGCGAACAAGGATTGGATTTAAATCCAGGGGTTAATGTGATGATTATAAGCATTGAGCTAGTTTGAATGAGGACCGCATGATGAAAGGAGTTTATGATTTAATCAAGTCGTCCATCGCAGAAAAAGGGCTTGGAAATTTAAAAGGGACGATGTCGTTTTGGCTGATCAATTAAGTGGGGACCGCCGACAAGTGGCACGACGTGATTAGTTCCCAAAGAATAGGGAAGAGGAAGAATGGCTGCAAAATACCATTCTGTTGAGTTTGTTAGGGATGTTTCTTTTGTCATTTTGCTGAATTTTATCTATATTAGGAAGTTTCAATGTATGAGGAAGATTATGAATGAACTAAATACTGAGGCTATGATTGGTTTTGTTTTGGTTGGTTATTTTGGTGAAAATTATTGGTGAAATTTTTTTGGGACACGTGCATATTTGCTGAGATTGTGTTTGATTTTATTTTGATATTATTTTTTAGTTCAATTTTTTGGTGAGATAGTATTTGTTTTTGTTTTCAAAGGAAACATATATTACTATAGCAGTCAAATCGTGTAAACTTTTGTCTGTGAGTAATAATTAGTGATTGAAAATTATAATATAATATAGAGATTGTAATAATTTTATATATAGATGAATATTTATATGTATATAATAATAGTTGATATTTATATATATTATATATTTTTATTGATGTCTAGAAATAAATTATTATATATTTATATTTATTATTTAATATAATATACAAATGTAAGAAACTTATTTATCAATACGAATGTTATGAAATTTATTGAAATATAGAATACTAACAAATAATACTTTAGTCGTGTTAAAAATGTAAATTGAATAATATATGACTATTACAATTTTTTATTTTTTCATATATCCAAAGTAAGTTTAAAAATTATTTTGTTTAAATAATACGAAAGTACATAAGTTAGTACTCTTTCTCTTGAACAATTGACTCACATTTATATTATGTATACTCATATGTTTATTATTCGTATGTTACATATATACGTACATTAATTCAAATTAACACAATAATTTCATAAGAAAAGTTAATAATATAATCATGACAATTATATGTTGAACTTTTTGTCCCGTATTAAACTAACTAGGCCATAAAATTTTATTTCATAAAGTCTTTTTTTCCCTGACCTAGTTAGACTAAAATTATTTTGATACACATTAAAAATTTTAGACTATTAAATTTGTTACAGAGTATAATTGTCTCGTATTAATATTTTTTGAATTAAAGTCTATAATTACTAATTATTGTTTATTAATTATTGAATTTATTGTTAAACATTTATTATTTTTTATAAATATTCTTATTTAATTGCAAAATAATAATAATTTGAATTAATTTGTAATTGGATGGTCGGAGTATGTAATTATGCATAGAGATTATATCAAGTGTTTGAAACTATAAAATATTTTATAAAAAATACTTTGATGGTGAGGAGAGAGAGTATTATTGAGATATGAGACCAATGATATGTGATTAGACAAGTGGAAAATATAAAATAATCATATTTTGTAACTTAAATCAAATTTGGCCAAATGTTTCTTTTTTACCTTGGTCCAAAATCTTACAAGCCAAACATAAATGAAATGGATCCAAAACAAAACTAATCATACCCTGAATTCTTCCCAAAATTTTTGTATTCTTCTTCCTTATTCCTATTCTATTTCTGCTCTATTCTTAAAATTCTTGAAAAAAACATGTTAGATCATTACATCTTCTCAACTCAAGTCGTCTTCTCAATTTCTTTTTAAAACCTTTAGCTTCAATTCTTTAAAACCACTCTTGTGGCCATTTGAAGTCATCATCGAAACTAATTACTTTATATTTTGAAAATGTAAATCAATGACAATCCACATAATTATAAATATCGAACTAACATACATTCTTAATTATAAATTTGAAAATATCGTAGTTACATAAACCGGGAATGTATATAATAAAAAAAAGAGATGATCATGAATTGCGGACACTAACCAACCTCACATCATCCACCACTGGACCGCACATAGAACCTGAATTGTCAGTCTTCATGTGATAATATGTGCTCAAGAACCTAACCCTAGTACGAGCTGAAATTGCTCTGAACCTAAGTTTAGCATGTTTAAACCCTCCAGCACCCTTTGATTCATAAGGAGCCTGAAGAATAGCTTTCCCTGCAGTTGCCTCAACCATCATTGAACCTTCACAAGAATTCTTAGCATCACCTATAGAAAACATGAGATCATACATTTTCCCAAGAACTGTTTTCACGACTTGTGCTAATGAACTTTCCCTTCCGGCTACCAATTCGACTGCCCGTTTGCCCTCGGGCACACCAAAATGGTCAGAATCTATGTATTTTACAGCTTTGACGGATTCAATCATCCATCCGGGCAGAGGGGAATTGATGTGGATACGACGAAGGACCCATTAGATATAATGATCTAAGAACCCGACGTATAAGATGAGAATCTCTCCAAAATCGAAAATCTGGTTTGATCTTATATAGAGCTTAAAAACCTTGACTCGTTGGCTATAGGAAGAGCCAAGAACCTCGGTATGTTGAACGCCACAAGATTTGCTCAAGAATCTTGTTAAGTTCTCAAAAGAAAATACTCTCACAAAAGATAGTAAATTCAAAGGAATTTTTATACTTAAAATTGTTGATGATTTACAAATGCTTACATGGCCTATTTATAGGCTACAAAAGACTCTTAAGATGATTAAAAACATCTTGATTACACTTTAACCACTTTTACCCTAAACATCTTGATGACACTTCTTTTACCATATTTATTCACTTAAAGACTAGTCAAAAGATGTCTTAAATGGTACACTATGTTCTAGGATTCTTTTAAGCACTAAAACAATACATTTTATTATTTTGAAGAGACACTTTTTTTTTTGCCTTTGCAATATGGACGAAAATCCTTCAACTTGGGCCTTAATTTGGATAAGAAAATAATCCCAACTCATCCTTCAACTTGGGCCTTAATTTTGGATAAGAAATAAGCCCAACTCTTCATTAAAATTCTAGCCCACCAACTTGAATAATATTTATTATTTGGCCCATTGAAGAGGCCTCTTGGACTTGTTCTTTTATTTTAGCTACAAGAACCATCATGGCTTCCTTGATCTTCTTAGCCCGTGCTCTTGTAATTGGCCCATCTTTCATGATCAAAGGATCCGTTTTGTTTGTATGGTTTTGTATGGGTAGATATCCATCATTCCCTTCCTCTTCAAAAGGATTCGTCCTCGAATCTACATTACCAAAATAAGGAGAAAGATCAGTGACATTGAAAGTTGCACTTACGCTATACTCACCTGGAAGGTCTAGTTTATAGGCATTGTCATTGATTCTTGCAATCACTTGAAATGGTCCATCTCCTCTTGGTTGCAATTTTGACTTTCTCTTAATTGGGAATCTCTCCTTCCTCAAGTGTAACCAAACCCAATCGTCAGGCTCAGAGATGAGTTGTCTACGGCCTTTGTTAGCTTGCTTGACGTACTGCTCAGTTCTCTTTTCAATATTGAGTCTCACCTTTTCATGTAATTTCTTAATCATCTCAGCTTTAGCTTTTCCATCAAGGCTTGCACGTTCGTCAACAGGTATTGGGATAAGATCAAGTGGGCTTAATGGATTAAAGCCATATACAACTTCAAATGGAGAGTGATTAGTAGCAGAATGGACACTTCTATTATATGCAAATTCAGCAAAAGACAAACAATCTTCCCAATTTTTCAAGTTCTTTTGAATTAAAACCCTAAGCAATTGAGACAAAGTTCTGTTGACAACTTCAGTTTGTCCATCTGTTTGGGGGTGACATGTAGTAGAAAATAGCAGTTTAGCTCCCAATTTACCCCACAAAACACGCCAAAAGTGACTCAAAAATTTCGCATCTCTATCACTCACTATTGTCCTTGGTACTCCATGCAAACGAACAATTTCCTTAAAGAATAAATCAGCAATATGAGTTGCATCATTGGTCTTATTACATGGAATGAAGTGTGCCATTTTGGAAAATCTATCAACAACCACAAACACAGAGTCTTTACCTTTCTTTGTTCTTGGTAAACCCAAAACAAAGTCCATGGATATGTCTACCCAAGGTTCATTTGGTATAGGTAAAGGTTTGTACAACCCATGTGGTTGTGCTCTTGATTTAGCTTTCATGCAAGTTATGCATCTTCCACAAATTCTTTCAACATCAATACGCATTTTAGGCCAAAAGAAATGATCACTCAAAACACTCAAAATTTTATGTATTCCAAAATGCCCCATTAGCCCTCCCCGTGGGCTTCTCTAACAAGCAATTCACGTATAGAACATTTAGGAATGCATAGTTTACGTTCACGAAATAGATATTCTTCATGCCTATAGAACTTTTCGAATGCACCATTTTCACAAGCCAAGTAAATTGAAGCAAAATCAGAATCTTTAGCATAAAGTCCCTTAATTGACTCAAAACCTAAAAGTTTAGAACTTAATGTAGTGATCAATGCATGCCTTCTTGATAATGCATCAGCAACAATATTTTCTTTCCCTTTTTTATACTTAATCACATAGGAAAATGATTCAATGAATTCTACACACTTAGCATGCCTCTTACTAAGCTTACCTTGCCCTTTGAGGTACTTGAGAGATTCATGATCGGTGTGGATAACAAACTCTCGAGACCACAAGTAATGCTGCCACGTCTCCAATGCTCTTACCAAAGCGTACAATTCCTTATCATAAGTTGGATAGTTCAATTGAGCTCCCTTCAACTTCTCACTAAAGTATGCAATCGGCTTTCCATCCTGCAATAAAACAGCCCCAATACCTACTCCAGATGCATCACATTCAAGTTCAAAACTTTTGTTAAAGTTAGGCAAAGCAAGAATTGGAGCAGTAGTGAGTTTTTCTTTCAAAAGATTAAATGCATGTTCTTGCTTTTCTCCCCAATGAAATCCAACATCTTTTCTCACAATTTCATTTAGTGGTGCAGCAATGGTACTAAAGTCTCTAACAAATCTTCGATAGAAGCTAGCGAGACCATGAAAACTTCTTACTTCAGCAATATTTTTAGGAGTTGGCCAATCTAGAATAGCATTAACCTTATCTTTTTCCATTTCAATTCCATTAGCACTTACAACAAAACTAAGAAAAACAACTTTTTCCATGCAAAAAGAACATTTCTTAAGATTGGCATACAAAGATTCTTTTCTTAAGGTGTCTAACACTATACGCACATGATCAAGATGTTCTTCTATATTTTTGCTATAGATAAGGATATCGTCAAAATACACAACAACAAACTTTCCAATGAAGTTACGCAAAACATGGTTCATTAATCTCATGAAAGTGCTCGGTGCATTAGTTAAGCCAAACGGCATTACCACCCACTCATATAAACCATATTTTGTTTTGAAAGCTGTTTTCCATTCATCACCTTCTTTGATTCGTATTTGGTGATATCCACTTTTCAAATCAATTTTAGAAAAAATTAAAGCACCATACAATTCATCAAGCATATCATCTAACCTAGGAATAGGGTAGCGATACTTTACCGTGATTTTGTTAACGGCGCGACAATCTGTGCACATTCTCCATGTTCCATCCTTTTTCGGGACTATAATAACCGGTACAGCGCATGGACTCATGCTTTCTCGAACTTTGCCTTTAGTCATCAACTCCTCCACTTGTCTTTGGATTTCTTTTGTTTCCTCGGGATTAGCTCTATAAGCTGGTCGGTTTGGAAGTGTTGCACCGGGAATGAAATCAATTTGATGTTCAATGCCCCTCAATGGTGGTAAACCATTCGGTTCTTCATCCGAAAAAACATCTTCATATTCCTGTGAAAGAGATACAAAAGAACTAGGCAAAGAAGATGCTAGTTCGTTAGTGTTCAAATATGACTGTTTATGTACCAACACCAACACACTTTTTTTTTTCAACCAAAGCCCTTTTCAACTCACTCCCTCTAGCAAAAAAATTCACTCTTTTTGTGGCCTCACTTACTTCCAATTTATTTTCTCCCTCGGGAACACTCAATTTATCCCTCTTATTTTTCCCTCCACTCTTTTTTTTTTGCTCACATTTTGTTCCTCAACTTCTTTTTCTCTTCTTGTTTGAGACATTTTGATTTGATCTTCATGAACCTGTTGTGGAGTTAAAGATATAAGCATGATGGTTTTATTTTTATGCTTCAATGTGAAACGATTAAGGTACCCATCATATACCACTCGCCGATCGAACTGCCATGGTCTTCCCAAAAGAATATGACTTGCATGCATTGGTATCACATCACATAGAACTTCATCCTCATATTTTCCAATAGAAAATGGCACCAAAACCTGCTTAGTAACTCGTATTTCTCCACATTCATTAAGCCATTGAAGCTTATATGGATTAGGATGTTTCGACGTAGTCAAATTCAATTTCTCCACCATATCCATACTAGCCACATTCGTACAACTCCCACTATCAATAATCAACATGCATACCTTTTTTTGCACCAAACATCTTGTATGGAAGATGTTTTCTCTTTGTTGTTCTGCTTCTCCAAACTTTGCTTGCATGTTTAGGGCTCTTCTTACCACCAAAAGTTCTCCCGATTCAGCATTAACATTCTCCACTTCCTCGTCACTCTCTTCGTCACTTTTAACTTTAGATTCAATCTCTCCATTGTCTCTAAGAATCATCACTCTTTTGTTTGGGCACTCAGATGCAATATGCCCATGTCCCTGACAACAAAAGCATTTAATATCACGACTTCGAGAAGATGAAGTAATATTACCTTTTCCTTTTTCAGCCTCGCTAGGTTTGACTCGTGATGTCTCATTTTGTGCCTTTGATGTATTTCCAAAAGTAACCTTGGGTACTCCTTCCTTCATCTTGTTTGAAGATTGGAAACGTTGCGGATAACTCCTTTGTAGAGAACCCTCCCTCTTCAGTTGTCTTTCCACTTTCATGGCTGTATGTACCATGTCTTCAAGCTCCACATAGTGATGAAGTTCCACAATATTAGCAATCTCTCTTTTCAACCCATTTAGGAAACGAGCCATTGTTGCCTCCCGATCTTCTTCGACATTTGCTATAATCATGGCAATCTCCATTTCTTTATAATATTCGTCCACGCTTTTTGTGCCCTGAGTCATAGATTGAAGTTTTTGATATAATTCTCGAAAGTAATGAGATGGCACAAACCTCTTACGCATGATTGACTTCATTTCAGCCCATGTAGAAACCGGCCTTTCTCCATATCGCCTTCGATTTGTAACTAACTGATCCCACCATACTATAGCATAGTCGGTGAACTCGATAGCTGCAAGCCGTACTTTCTTTTCCTCGGAGTAATTATGACAGTCAAAAATTAAATCTACCTTCTTTTCCCACTCTAAGTAGGCTTCGGGATCACTTTTTTCATGGAAAGTAGGGATGTTTATTTTGATGTTCTCCAAGTCTCGATCCACTTCATCATTTCTCCTTCTTCTACCTCCTCGCCTTTGAAATTCATGAGCAGCCCCAATATCACCATCTTCTTCCTCCTCTTCCCACTCCTCATATCTTCATTGTGCTACATTAGGATTTCTACGTTCCCATGGTGCAGCTTGTTCTAATCTCTCTAGCCGATCCGTGATGCCTTCAAGAACTACACTCAATCTTGCAAATTGTTGTTGCATAGCTTGAAGTGTGAAAGCTTCTTGTGGGTTATTGTTTGTTTCGTCCATGGTATATAATTTTATCTCAAAAAACACTCGTGTATCACTCAAAAAGATACCTCACAATTCACTCGTGTATCACTCTTTGGCTTTTACCTCCCCTCTAATGAACTCACCACTCAAGCCTTTTACCTCTCAAATTTTGAGAACAAAATCAAGTTTGAACAATTTCTAGAACCTTCAACAATCCTTTAGTCCTATAGATGTAGGGAACAAGGAATTCTTGAAATTGATTCTTTAGAATACTAACTCAACAAATCGAATTTGTTTTTTTTTTTCGATTTTTTTTTTCGAATTTTTTTTTTCCGATTTTTTTTTTCTTCTTTTTTTTTTTCTACACTTGAACAAAATAAAAAGAGGCAAAAAAAATCAGATCAATACCAGATTGCTCTGATACCAAACTGATGTGGATACGACGAAGGACCCATTAGATATAATGATCTAAGAACCCGACGTATAAGATGAGAATCTCTCCAGAATCGAAAATCTGGTTTGATCTTATATAGAGCTTAAAAACCTTGACCCGTTGGCTATAGAAAGAGCCAAGAACCTCGGTATGTTGAACGCCACAAGATTTGCTCAAGAATCTTGATAAGTTCTCAAAAGAAAATACTCTCACAAAAGATAGTGAATTCAAAGGAATTTTTATACTTAAAATTGTTGATGATTTACAAATGTTTACATGGCCTATTTATAGGCTACAAAAGACTCTTAAGATGCTTAAAAACATCTTGATTACACTTTAACCACTTTTACCCTAAACATCTTGATGACACTTCTTTTACCATATTTATTCACTTAAAAACTAGTCAAAAGATGTCTTAAATGGTACACTATGTTCTAGGATTCTTTTAAGCAATAAAACAATACATTTTATTATTTTGAAGAGACACTTTTTTTATGCCTTTGCAATATGGACGAAAATCCTTCAACTTGGGCCTTAATTTTGGATAAGAAATAAGCCCAACTCTTCATTAAAATTCCAGCCCACCAACTTGAATAATATTTATTATTTGGCCCATTGAAGAGGCCTCTTGGACTTGTTCTTTTATTTTAGCTACAAGAACCATCATGGCTTCCTTGATCTTCTTAGCCCGTGCTCTTGTAATTGGCCCATCTTTCATGATCAAAGGATCCGTCTTGTTTGTATGGTTTTGTATGGGTAGATATCCATCATTCCCTTCCTCTTCAAAAGGATTCGTCCTCGAATCTACATCACCAAAATTAGGAGAAAGATCAGTGACATTGAAAGTTGCACTTACGCTATACTCACCTGGAAGGTCTAGTTTATAGGCATTGTCATTGATTCTTGCAATCACTTGAAATGGTCCATCTCCTCTTGGTTGCAATTTTGACTTTCTCTTAATTGGGAATCTCTCCTTCCTCAAGTGTAACCAAACCCAATCGCCGGGCTCAAAGATGAGTTGTCTACGGCCTTTGTTAGCTTGCTTGACGTATTGCTCAGTTCTCTTTTCAATATTGAGTCTCACCTTTTCATGTAATTTCTTAATCATCTCAGCTTTAGCTTTTCCATCAAGGCTTGCACGTTCGTCAACAGGTATTGGGATAAGATCAAGTGGGCTTAATGGATTAAAGCCATATACAACTTCAAATGGAGAGTGATTAGTCTAGTTAGACTAAAATTATTTTGATACACATTAAAAATTTTAGACTATTAAATTTGTTACAGAGTATAATTGTCTCGTATTAATATTTTTTGAATTAAATTCTATAATTACTAATTATTGTTTATTAATTATTGAATTTATTGTTAAACATTTATTATTTTTTATAAATATTCTTATTTAATTGCAAAATAATAATAATTTGAATTAATTTGTAATTGGATGGTCGGAGTATGTAATTATGCATAGAGATTATATCAAGTGTTTGAAACTATAAAATATTTTATAAAAAATACTTTGATGGTGAGGAGAGAGAGTATTATTGAGATATGAGACCAATGATATGTGATTAGACAAGTGGAAAATATAAAATAATCATATTTTGTAACTTAAATCAAATTTGGCCAAATGTTTCTTTTTTACCTTGGTCCAAAATCTCACGAGCCAAACATAAATGAAATGGATCCAAAACAAAACCAAACATACCCTGAATTCTTCCCAAAATTTTTGTATTCTTCTTCCTTATTCCTATTCTATTTCTGCTCTATTCTTAAAATTCTTGAAAAAAACATGTTAGATCATTACATCTTCTCAACTCAAGTCGTCTTCTCAATTTCTTTTTAAAACCTTTAGCTTCAATTCTTTAAAACCACTCTTGTGGCCATTTGAAGTCATCATCGAAACTAATTACTTTATATTTTGAAAATGTAAATCAATGACAATCCACATAATTATAAATATCGAACTAACATACATTCTTAATTATAAATTTGAAAATATCGTAGTTACATAAACCGGGAATGTATATAATAAAAAAAAAAGAGATGATCATGAATTGCGGACACTAACCAACCTCACATCATCCACCACTGGACCGCACATAGAACCTGAATTGTCAGTCTTCATGTGATAATATGTGCTCAAGAACCTAACCCTAGTACGAGCTGAAATTGCTCTGAACCTAAGTTTAGCATGTTTAAACCCTCCAGCACCCTTTGATTCATAAGGAGCCTGAAGAATAGCTTTCCCTGCAGTTGCCTCAACCATCATTGAACCTTCACAAGAATTCTTAGCATCACCTATAGAAAACATGAGATCATACATTTTCCCAGGAACTGTTTTCACGACTTGTGCTAATGCACTTTCCCTTCCGGCTACCAATTCGACTGCCCGTTTGCCCTCGGGCACACCAAAATGGTCAGAATCTATGTATTTTACAGCTTTGAGGGATTCAATCATCCATCCGGGCAGAGGGGAATGATCATCCTCAATGTTGGGAGGAATTAGTACACCCCATGATGTCTTTGGGAATATGTATGGACCTTCTTCAAAGTTTCCATTTTTCAACATGTTACCTCTTTGTCTTGTTGGCCTCGTTAAAGCCTTTAGTGCAACTGAATCTATAAGTGGGCCACAAGCCGGGTCCTTTTCGACTCCGGGGTTGTGGATAACAATCTGAATCTCATTGGATTGGGCCAAAAAGCCCCAACAATATGAATCCCAACCATCACTACTATACACAGTTTGCATGGGCAAAATCCCCCAGTCATTTGGTGAGACTGAAATATTCAACTTCTCTTCTTGTGCACAAGTTCTAGCTGCACTAAATGAAACAGAGTAAAACATACCACTTTTAACATTAACTTTAGTCTTGATTGAGGCTTCATCTCCGAGCCGAATGGCGGAGGCCCCCTCCGGCACCACCAAAATCATGTCCCCTTGCTTTTGGCCTGATTTTATGTATTCGACGAAACCGGAGGTCTCCCAAAAGGGTATAGCGTGAGGGTCTATCACCTTTGTGCCCTTCATTTGGGATGGTTTTGGACCATACTCAAAGTTGCCATTCGGTAATTGTCCTGAAATTTATCTCATTATGTCTTATTTGCTCTATTGGTGCTTTAAAATATGTGACAAACTGAAAAACATACATCTAGATAGATAGATAGATCTCAAGTTTTAGAATGATTTAGGATCTCATATTCCACTACCATGTACACATATAATGTGTATAACCCGTAAGTCATTTGTATATTTAAAAAAAAATTAACTAAACAGTACATGTTGAGTCTAAAACAGAGAACCCAAACTAATTTAAAGTGGAAAAAAATTAAATATTATATATACTGAAAAATGTATAACGCGATTGATTTTGTAGATGATACTTGGAGAGTATATCGGGACCTAGAATATTGACATATCGCAACTCTCCGTTCAGATTTTTCACTGATGTTCTTCCACTATATTGGATTAATCATAATTTACAAATCTAAATCGATAGTTGATACAATGCAATACATGCTTGTTGGAATTGAATACGGGACATTACAATGGTCAATTCAATCCTTAGAAAAACAATTATAAAATATAAAGTATGTTAAAAAGTTGAAAAGCTTACCGTCGATCAAAGAGAATGCAATATGGACACTTGCAAAGAGTAGCACTAAAACTATCTTCATAACTATTATGATTTTGTGATGTGTGTTTGAATTAGAAACGGAGGATTGGAGGGTTTATATGCGTTTTGATGAATGAGAATGGTCTCCAATTTGAATGAAATAACAATACTTGCCATCACTAATTTACACATTCATTTATTGAGGGTTAGGTGGTAGCTTTGGTGATTTTGATCATTTTTTACCATGTACGTTGATGTTTAATCGACATGACTACGTATTATCTATATCTATTCTAAAATATAAATAATTTACATAAATAATAATTACAAAATTTACATTTATTACGTTTTCAATATCTCAAAGATTTAATAATAGGTCACCATTTTAGTGGAGAAATTGAGGGAGGAGGGAGAATTTGAGCTTAAAAATTTATTCATGTTTTGCTATCAAATTTAGCTCATTGGGGGGAGCATGTCTGTACAAAAAAAGTATATTCAAAGGAATATATATTATATAAGGAGTGTAACTGGGGTGGGTTAAAACTATGAACAATTTACATAGTTTAATTTATTTATGAAGTTCAAGTATTTAAATTATGTATTGACTTTAGTAATTTCATAAAGATGGCGCGTGTTGCACGTGTCCCTTTTACTAGTTTCATCATAAATGTATTATGAGTTGATAATGACCGATTTAATATTAATACAATGAAGATTATAACTTACTTGTTAGTTCGTTTTTGTGGCATTCTATGATTTTATTAAATGTTCTAATGAATTTTTAGTGAAAGAAATATTTTGAGTTCGTTTTTCTAATTAGACTCCATAGCAAAACAGAAAATAGCTAGTTGTGATTAATAAAAGTTTATTTATCTACACTAGATAAACCTATCCAACTATCTTAATTTTGTCTATATGAGAACATGTGGTGGTAACAAACAAGAACACATGATAACATGTTGTGTGTATTCTTCTTAACCTACTTGTTCTTCATGTTAATGTAGTAACTACTTTTTGTTTGATATCTTAATAACTTTATAGTTTATATTCGGGTTATGGAATCCTTAGCTTTATTTGTGATGACTTTTTATCATTAAATAATGTTTCATTCCTCTTTTATTATATACTTAAATGTTAGTTATATATATTTCTAATTTCAAGTTTACGCTTAAAATAATATTTAATATATTTATTGTGCATGCATAAATTTGACACCATTTCCACCCCATCGAGCAGTTCCTATTCCTAACCTCTCAAGTATTATTTCTAGTTATGTAATTGGTAAGTATAATCAATCTGAATTTAGTTGAATCAAATGAGTTATATTCGAATAAAAAGATTGATCATAAGATAGTATTATGACATATATCATAACCTTAATTGGTGCGACTTAAATTGAAAGAATGAAAAATTCTCCTCCCTATCTTAGTTTAACAAGCCAATATCTTTAAATCATAATTCAACATTTCAAACCACTTAATTAATACATGTATGTACAAGTGATTAAAATATAAAAAGAGTCACATTTATAATTTAGAGAAATGCTAAAATTCTTTCTTGATATGCTAACCATGCGAATAGATATATCATGTGTTACACAATTATGTTAGCATTAATTTGTTTTTAATTGATACTACAATAAAAATATTGGATGTCACTTAAAAGGGTATCCTCGTCATTTTTCATATATAATATCATATTAATTCAACTTTGTTTTACTCTATCTTGTATTATCATGTGATTAGGTTTCTGTTTGAGCTTTTATTACATGAAATTACTAAAATAACCCTCTTGATCTTTTTCTTCTGCCATGTGAACATGCCTGTGCTGTGACCATATATATATTTTGATTGTTTCTGGGAAGGTGGGATAGGAGTCAAGATTGGTCCTGAAAATTAATTATTTCATAGAAATAATTAAAAAATGGAATCTGAGGATATGTCAGTTGAAAGCAGTAGAATTATAAGAATCAGCAAAATTAAATATAAAATATAGGACCATTCAAGATCTATTCTTGTACAGTCCATGTGCGATTGATGGGGAATTCAGTCATTGATTTCAGACAATGCTTTTGTTCCTTTTTGGTCGGCAATAATTCAGTATTTAATTGATAACATGTGCAATAGCTAACCAATGACCATACTAGGTAAGGTAACTTGCACTGCATTGGGTATCTATTTTTCAATTAAATTCCAACTGTAATTAGTGACATTAATTTTCATTTAATGGTGAATAATCACTTTCCTTACTTTGAATTCGACTAATTTAAGTTTGGGCTAATGTGCTAAATTGTATCAAACTGGACTTAGGGAAGCTGAAGTTGATCACACAGTTTGATTGAGAAATAATAATAATAATGTGTTTTTAATGTTAACCTTCACTTGTTTTAAAATAATCTTATTCAATGGATATTAATATGTTGTTGTAAATCCAAAAATTATTGTATTTATTTCTTATAAAAAAGTTTGCAAAGTGAGATTAATTGAGGGGGAAATCTATGTCAAACCAAGTTAAATGCTCTTAGTTTTATTTCTACCACACAATAAATTAGTTTCGAATATATATTGTATACATATATCTATATCTATTATAAAAGTGTAAATATTAAAAGAGTGATTTATATTTCTTAACTTTTTTGAAGAGTCTAAAATACCCCTATATGAATATTATACTAGAAAAAATATAAGGTCAATTGAGTAAATTTGTTATTTGTAATTAATTTTATTTCTTTTAAACTTAGTGTTAGTAGTTCAATGAATGTATTATTGTGACAAATGATTTAATTGATTCATTGTATACATTCAAAAGTGATTTGTATCTATTTTTTTTTTATTATATTAGTTTATTGTATTTACTTTAATAATAAATAATTTAATTTGTTCATTATATATTATATTATTATTATTATAAATAAACATATATATTATTTATTTATATTGATATTTAATTTTATTTATAAAGTGTGAATCATTTAGGATTATCTACATAATTCGCATTTTTTTCTGAATGCCAAAAGAACTTCTATGTTAATAATCTATTATTATACTAAAATAAAAATAGAAATTGTTATTGTTAAATAAATGTGCATGAACTTATGATTAATAATATATAAGGTTTATAGATGTACATCTATAAATTAAAGCTTTTACATTGTATGTTATTAATTCTAGTATTTCATAAAGAATATGACTGGGTAAAATTTTAGGCATTTACAGTTTCCTTTGGCTTGCTGCAAATTCCATTTTATAATAATTTTTATTTTAATAAATTAAAAGAAATATTGCAATCACTATTTACGGATGTAGGAAACATCTGAATAACATATAATTTGATGATAGGCTAGGCATGATCTCCATTTTCTCTGAAGCTCACAATGTGAACTTTTCACACCCAAATTTTATTCACCCATATAAGTGATGATTATGTGTTTGATTAACCACAAAAATTAATTTAGTTGAAGCACATGATCGGAGTTATCGAGGAGATAAAACTATGACTAACTAATTCTCATGCATTTGATTTAGAGAGTTGATTCTCAACTTATATGTAAATAATGAATAACACAATGATTTTCACCACTAAAATCCATAATTTCTCTGACCAAAGACTATAAATCGATTCAATTTTATTTGAAGTATTGTTTTTTCAATTGAATTATATTGTAATCATGTAGTTTTCATGATTTAAGATTTTTAAGTTTTTTAATCCATGGCCATTATAAAATTAGGTTAGTATGGGATTCGTTTAAATTAACAAAAAAAATTTATTATTATTATTATAAAATAAATATGTATGAAATTAAAATTGATTGATAGAAAACAAACTTGTTTAATATATATTATTAATAATATGAATGGTTCACAAAAATTTAATGAGTAAAGTCACAAATTATTTATTTTGCTTGGCTTCAAACTCATTTAATAATCTTCATCTTCACGATAAATAGAAAAAAGTGTTGCAAATACTACCGAACACAAAAAAGACCAAGTCGTACTTTTGAACTTGATATTGTTTGAGAGACAATGACATCTTCAACTACTAACATGTGAAGTTTATTACTATTTTCACATTTTATTTTCAATCATGTCTTTCTCTTTAATATTTTTACAAACATCGATCGTGTACACATTTATCCGAGTTTCCACCTCAATTACCTGCATATTAGCTATTCTTGTACTAACAAGATTCGATTAATTTTCTATTGTTGAAGCCAAGATTCAATTCAAAATATTTAAAAGAGAGAGAGAGGAAACACATTTTATGTAATGTGTCTCTCATCTTTTGTTGTAAATTAATTTTTTTACATAATTCAATTAAATTATCATATTTTATTAAAAAAATAGTATATCATTAGTTGTTAATTAACTTTCAACAAAGATGTAATTTTAGCATTTAAAAAGTAATATTTAACAATAAAAAATACAATTCATCATTAGTTATTTAAATTATTTAAATTATCGGTAGTCTTCTGATATTAAAAAAAAATTAAATTATCAACAAAATACTGACATTCAAAAGAAAAATATCTACTAATAGTGACCGAAAAATTAATATTAGATTATTTTCATTTATTTTATTTTTATAGCATTGTAATCATATTTTATTTTTTATTTCATTAAAGGATAGCTTATTTAATTAATTATACATTACATCAACTTTATATCGAGTTGTACATATATTTAATTGTAGATGAACCATTTTAATTTATAATAGCTCGGAGTAAAGTGAAATTATAATTTTACATAAACGAACAATATTTTTTTATTGGTCATCGATACTCAAGATGTGTGTGAGGGATTTTTTCAAAAAGTGGTAGTGGATGAAGGTTTTTGTTATATATGAGGAGTGTTTGGTGACTTTCCTTTAGTACCAAAATTTAATTTTTTTTTGACCTTGAATCGTCTTCTTTCTAAGTTTTTATCTATATAAAAATAAATGAGTTCAAAAAAGTACTTCCAAAATTAAAGGAGAAAGAGGGAGGAAAAACAAGAATGATCATGTGTGAAAAATGATGATCAAATTCTTAATGTTTCACACCTGTGAAATTAAGAATAAACACATAAAGATTCTTAAGAAGATAACAGAATATGACAACTGACAATGAACAATAATGAAGCGCACATTTAACAAAAAAAATTAATCATTGATATAGAGATAGGATGCAATTAGAACAAAAATACGAAAAAAAAAATATCATGATGTTGAATGAAAAGAAAGTTGCGACGTCCATCAAGACCAAACACGATAAGAACTCATGAGACTTTTAAGAAGATAACAAAACATGACAATTGACAAGGAACAATAATGAAGCGTACATTTAACAAAAAAAAATTAAGCATTGAGATAGAGATAGGATGCAATCAGAACAAAAATACGAAAAAAAATATCATGATGTTAAATGAAAAGAAAGTTGCGATGTCCATCAAGACCAAACACGATAAGAACTAATGAGACTTTTAAATAAAATTAAACCTATTTCCTTTTTTTTGTTATATTCCATTTCAACTCTAATCATTGTAGAGCTAATTAATTTATTTGTAAATATTATATCTAAGTAATATTATGTGTAAAATTATCTTCTCTTAATCCTTTATAATTTTTCAGGTGAACTTAACAATGTGAGTACTAAGAAATTATGATGTTGAAGAGTGAAGAAATGCAAAATTGATACTCAATATATTATAAAATATTCAATACCTTATTTTGATATTAATTTTTTTTTTTCATTTGGTTTACATGTTATATAGATCATGTACAAAATGATCGATTCAAAATAAGTACGTTCCTCATGAAGCATAAAAATCAAAATTTAAAGGGAGTAGCACATAAAAAATTTATCAATAATCAAATAGAAACTATTGAAATAAAATGTTCTAGCTAAAATTTATATACTAACAAAGTACTATTCTCAATTAAACTATACTTTTTTATAGGATATACACTATTGTTTGAAGGGAATAATTGATAAGGTTTGTAATAAATCAATATTGTGATATGATACAAAATATACAGCGCTTAAATTTCAATGACTACTTAATAACGTGCAAATTGTATGAAATATAATGAGAGGGGCATAGAATGACATCAATGCAATTATATACTATAAGTATCATTTTCAATCAAAATATCTTTTCAAGGTATGATACCAAAATTGCATATCATACAAGACGACGACAACGTACAATAGAATGTTTGAGGATATGATAACATTATGTATTGGATGCCATGTAAATGAATATATAACATCTATAAAACATGTAACATTCAATATTATGCACATTTTCTTTAGCTTTATATTTATTTTTTTCTTTCATATACGTTGTATATAAAGTGCTATTTTTTAAGTTTGTTTATGTATATAATATCTTTTTTTCATAGATGATAATAATCAATATATTATAGATAATTGACTCTATAAACATAAAATGACTTTCGTTTTCTCATCGCACTTAATAGAAAAAAGAATAAGGAATTGTTTTGTTGCATTAGATGCTATTGAAGGAGGGCAACCATAAAATAATAAATAAATAAAAAGAATGATCAGGAAAAGAATACAAGTGAAAAACTTGAAATAGTTTCTAAATTAGATGAATTTCAATAAACTCAAGCCTATGTTCTAAAAAAATGACTCAAACAAGATAACAAAGTTGACGGCGAAATAATGAATGAGACATCAACAACAAACCAAACAATATGAAGAAAAAAAGAAAGTTACAAGATACATCAAGCTAGGCGCAAGAGAAAAATGATTAATTGAACTTATAAATAATATTAAATTTATTTATTTATATCTTGTTATTTACATGTACCCTCGTAAATTTTTAAATTTTTGATGAACTATTATGAGTCGATCAGTTCATCGATGGTCGGCAAGTACGATTAGCCTTCTGCTTTCTTTAATCCACATGCTAGGGCGTCTATGGTTTCGCTTTACGAATATGATATTTTTTTTATTTTAATTTTTTATTCAATGTTGAATTTCGGTTGGTGCAGAACTTCAAAATCATATAAATTATTGCTTGTTTGCTATGATACAATAACCAGAAACAAACTGAGATGCCCATCACATCCAAAGAAAAAGTCATTAACCAATATTTGCAAATTTTATAGCATGAAATCCTATGTAGGACATGTCTCGTGTAGATAACTATAATTAAATAAAATAGCATCACTGGAGAAAATATGACTTTGTACTATCTTTCTCAACCCATAGTTTGCACAGTGATACTACCTTTTTAAGATAATTTGTAATATATTCGTATAAATTATTTCAGTCTGTATTATTATTAAGAATGAAACGTCTTATATTCATAATACATATTAATATTCATTTTTATTTAAATTATATATTTTCTTAAATAATAAAAATGAATCAAACGCATGTCTTCTTTAATAGTCTATGTAAAAAATATAAACACAAAATGTACGCTCAAACTACTCAACTTAACTTGGGACGAAGTAGTTGATTTCTTGGGATAATCATGTGTACATGACTTGCAGTAACATCTAAAAGTGACTAAACTACATTGAATCACTTGTTGCGCTTTATTACATGTTTCGCATAATATTTATTTAATATACTCATGACAAATATATAAACATAATTTAAGATAATATTATGTAAACCATAATATGAGATAATTAAATTTGAATAGAAATCTCTGAATCTTCTTATAAATGTTATGTAGTTTTAATTATTAAAATTAGTGCACTAATAATAAGCCTATATATTCAGGCTATGTTTGGCAATTAGATTTTATTGTGAGAAAAGGGATAATAAAATGAGGAAGCAATGGTACAAGAATATATAATTTATCCTTATGAATTTCAAACAAATATAAACAAACATAACAAAATGACATCAGAATATCCTAAAAACTCATTTCCAAAGAAATTTTTCAAATTTTAACTCAAAACATAATAAACAAAGACAGCATTATTTTCAAAATATATATTTTATTAATTATATAATTAAGTAGAACTTGAAATAAACCGAATGGAATAAAAGTATATTCACATTTACGGCAACCAACAATCAAAATTATAACAAATCAGAATTGAGCATTAAATAATTTAAGAATTAATCTCCTTTCCTTTCCTTCCCATGATAATCACAAATATTAGTTGGTATCAAATTCCATGTGAGTCTGATCTCACACATGGTTGAGATTGTCCTTATTAGGACAATAACATACATGGCAATAACTACCAACTCTCAACTGATAAAAAGCACCAATACTAGTTACCTATTACTTATGAAATGGGGTATACTATACACATAGCTACATAATTCCCAATCCCAGCTAGACAGCAACTTTAAGTTGCCAAATAGTATGGTATATATAATATATTATCTAATATATTAAAACCATAATTCTTTTTTTCATAAACAGTTTTCTAATTTATTTAATTATTGAAAAAGATGTGAAGACTGAAGTGTATTCTAGTATGTAGTACATCTACATCAAAAGACTTAAGTTCTGCACCAGATGCACCATTCATTTTCTCAGCAATCTTCTTAAGATCAATCCCTCGCATTAAATTCATTCTCCTTGAGTGTATCTTCAAGATGTCACGACTCCGAGACTGAAATATTTTTTAAACAATTAACTGTCTGGAATACAACAAGGTTTTTGTTGGCTATAATATAAAAATTTAGTTTACATCTTCATTGGGATTTGGGAACTCAATTTTCCTATCAGGTCTAAGAAGAGCTTGGTCCAGAATGTCAATTCTATTGGTAGCCATCAATACCTGCATACACCAATCGTACACAAAATAGTTTATTTTCAAAACCTAATTATATTTAAAATCCACAAAACCATATCGCAGAATCAAAAGGGAAGCAATAGGTTAGGTAGGGTATACAAATGCTACGAACTCAAACACACTTTTATCTTATTAGATGCTTCAAAGCCATCAAGCTGATTCAGAAGCTCCAGCATAGTTCGACGGACTTCACTGTCCCCATTTCCACTTCCAGATTCCATACGAGCAGATCCTATGCTATCAATTTCATCCATGAAGATGATGGACGGAGCATGCTCTCTGTTCAAAAATACCACCAATAAGGGTACGGCAAGAAACAATTGGCCCGAGTAGACACATGCTTGACTGGGGTATGAATCTTTGTATATATAGAACAATGTCATCATTACATACACATTCAATGGCTCACACCCACCAGTCGGGCAGGCAGTGTGAACAAAGCCGAAGAAACACGTCACAACACAATGTACTTTGTTAGAATATATTAGGATATTTCTATTAGTTTTTTACAAGACATTTCTTAATGTTTCCTTATATTTATGTTTTCCTAGTTTAATTAGGTTTCCTTGTCTTTATCTTTTCTTAGTTTAGTTAGGTTTATCTTAATAGTCAAGTCTTAATCCTATATATACATCCCATCATCAAATAAATAATATTATTAAGAGGTTTCATGTTATTCGACATGGCTTCGAAGTTCGAGCCATGGTATCTCGAGCTTTTGCTTCCACTATCTTCAAGTCGCAAACCCCGTCTGGTGCAACTTCTAGGGTTTCAAAATTTGTTTTTGTTTCCGATCACCTTCGCCAGGGAGGTTTGGCGTCGGATTTAGGTCCCTACCAAGACAATTTTGCGAAATAGTAAGTTGCACGCATCTGAGTTCGTTTTTTTTTTTTTGGGCTATTCTTTTCATTTCTGCATTTTTTCAGCACTTCTGCTGCTGATTTGGGCTGATTTTCAGCGTTTATATGCCTTCTATTTGGGTTGGCGTTTGGTATCAGATGGGTGACCACTGTCGGTTAGGATACCCATCTCTACAGATTTTTATTACATTCTCAATGTTCAAGATCCTCTTCGACTGCATGGGAGTGTTAGTATTTCCATTAATTTTGTATATAAGATCTTTCCTTATTATTATGTTTTCTTGTATTTATGTTTTCCTAGTTTAATTAGGTTTCCTGTCTTTTCTTTTCCTGTAATCCTATATATACATTCCATCAATAATATTATTTATTATAATATTATTTACAGGTTTATGATTTTGGACACATTTCAATTATACTTGATGCAGAGAGAAACTAACCTGGCCATCACAAAAAGTTCTCTGACCATTCTAGAACCTTCTCCGATGTACTTCTGAACTAATTCAGAGCCAGAAACTCGAATAAAAGTGCAGTCAGTATGGTGAGCCACTGCCCTTGCCAGTAAAGTTTTACCCGTGCCTGGAGGCCCATATAACAAGACACCCTTCAGCAATTCAAGGATATATTAGAATTAGAGAAACTTCAAAAAGTTTAAGGAATAACTGATCACAAATTGCTGACCTTACCTTAGGTTGAGCTATTCCAAGACTCTCAAACAATCCCGGATGTTTGATCGGAAGTTCAATCACCTGTAACACAAGGCAGCATTAAAACAAATATTGAGATGTATGAATGAAACAGTACTCCAATTACTTAAGGCTCAAGTCTATCTTTGACCAGTTTTCTACTTAAAGAACCTGGATTTGAATTTAAGAACAGTGATAATATTAAAATTTGACATCATTAGTAGACTTTACATCCATACCTACCATTTAACATTATTTGATATATATATATATATATATATATGAACATTCAAAATCACATCGGTAAGAAGGATAAGGATCATGCTTCCTTCTCAATAAATTTATTCACATGAAACCTAATTCAATAGATAGCAATTTTCTTCACTCTTCCTCAGAAGCATTTTAACACTCGTAGACAAGCCAAATGATTTCATTACCTTTGAACAAATGTTCTCAGATATGCAATAGAGCTAATCAGTATACACCAGGTTACCTTTATAATCAAGAGGTTAATAAAAATGAAAAAGGTAAATTTGGATTTGTCATTTAAATTTCACTACAAAGCTTCTCAATAGCATCTCCCAGCAGAAAAAACATGAAAACTATGGAGTACTTTTGAGTCTATATGGATGAATTGGAAATAAAGAATAAAACAGACCATAAGTTTAGGTGCTGCTCTTAGTCAGGACCTTGGATATGTGTAAAAGTCATTAAAAACAGCACTCAGTGGTGGGTGAATAAAAATTACTAATAATTCAAAAATACATAGGACGATATCTTCAATTCAAAACTACAAGAAACAGAGATTCCGAGTTACAACAAAAAGATAAAAAAAAAACAACGATATGCACCTCTTTTATTTCTTTAATTTGCTGGTCAAGACCACCAATCATGTCATAAGTAGAGTCTGGAACTTTTTCAACTTTCATAAGGTTCACCAATGGATCGACTTTACTGGGCAGGATCAAGTGGAGCACATAGCTATCATTGCGTAAAGCAACCCTTGTTGAAGGTGTAATCTTAGTGATGTCAACAACATATTCCCCTCAGGATGGACCTATGTAATATATAGCAAAAACGTCAATCGAAATGCCTATATCACTGACAAAATGTCAAGCAAGTGGACATTATTTGTAGTATAAATCGCTATATTGTCACAAAGCCGCAACATAGATAGATTGCTGGCACCAAACTTATCAAACCGGACAGAGGAACAAAATTCACTAACTGAAACAAAAATTGGTTGGTTTTTCATACTCTCTCTGAGAGCATTGAAAACGGTTAACATCCCTCCTAGCGATAATATGAAGACTGATGATTCCTTTGCCCCACCTTCTGAATGTCAAAGATCTTGAACAAAATTTAATCTTCCGTGAGTCCAGTTATTAAACTCCAACCACCAACCAAGAAATTAGAAAGAAAATCAAAATAGAAGGTGAGCAAGTTTCTTTAAAGGCATTCTCCTGCAATCCTCATTGGAGAAGTACCTTTTAATTTACTGAAGATGATAATCATGGATGAACTTATCAAACTTTTCAAACGGCTCTTGCAGTCACATTACGTGGAATAATATAAAGGAGGTTCTATAAAGATGTTCTACTATTGTCCTCCTTGAAAAGATACCTTCTAAACATTTTTTTTATGCATCCAGATTCATAGTGATAACAATCCTATATGATCCCATTCAAATTTTAATTGCATATTCTAGTCAAAATGAAAAATATAATCAAATAAATAAACGGAAGAGTAAGGCTAAAAGCAAACCAAACAAAAGTTTTGAACAAAATAAACATGAACTTCGCAAACCAAACAAAAGTTTTGAACAAAATAAACATCAACCATTCCCCATGCTATTCGTATTTGATCACTTTATACAATATCAGAACTGTACTAAACAGGAAGGTAGCAAGTAATGAAGGAAACTGACAAATTGTGACCACATCAAGAGATAAATACTGTAAAGAGAAGGAGTGACACTAACCTTGACGAGGATCTTTGATTTCCCCATGACTTTGACAACTTCGCCAACATAAGATCCAGGCTCCTGAAGAAGCTGCAACTCTTCCTTCAGTGATCTAACTGCCATTAGTAAACAAATACTTTTACTTGGATGTATCTGAAAAAAAAAATCCAAACACAAACCTCTGGTGCATAATATCTACTTCTACCAAAGTTTCATGCCAATCTTTATCTAGTTAATTGTATTGATTCAACATCCTCAGTAACAATCATAGTGCAGGAAATGATAAGGACGAGGACAGCTCCTCAAAGTACAATAGCACAGAGATTTGCAAAATATGTGATTATACACATAATATAGCTTTTACCAATGAACAGAGGACCTAAAACTCCAGTCTGAATATGACTTCCTAGTTATTAAACAGTAACAGATCTTAATTGTTCTTGAATTTCACTGATCAACTGATTAGATCTAGGCAATCCACCTATTAGGACTACAGGAATATCTCCAGTTGCATTGACAAGGAAAAACCCCTACTCTACCTCTGAACATGACAAAATAAGAACACAAAAACTCAAACAAAAAATTATACCAAGATTAACATAGTGTTCCACTCGTCATAAACTCAAAATCAGCAAGACGAAAATAAACCAACACCGATGAAAAATAGAAACGAAGGCTAAAACCTCTTGTTCCTAAGGTTGAAGAAACGTGGCGATTAACACACTTTCAAATTGAAATCGATGAAGTGAGAGATGACAAGATATAAACCTCGGGCATTAAGGTCGTTCCGCTGAGCTTAGAGTCTCTGGAGATCGTTGGTGTAGGGTCGTTCGATTAATACAATGATCAATTCTGAAGAGTTTTCCCCAATCTGAATTTTAGAGAGTTTGAGCAAGATAGAATGAAATAGACGCCAAAAGTGTTTTTCATTAGCTGTGACGGCTTATTTATATTGTTGGATTACAAAAAACCCTAACTACTTTTGTAACTAACTTTCCCACCAAAATTAAACACCCGATTTTCTGTTATTTTCCTTTATTCTAGAATCTTTCTAATTTGGTTGATAACAACACCTCTCCCCTTTAAAACATCCTTGTCCTCAAGGATCAAATGCAGGAAAACGTTTCTTCAAGTCGTACATGTACTCCCACGTACTCTCTTCAACAGGAAAATTAAACCACTTCACCAACCACTGTGTGGCGGGTCTATTATTTCGCTTCACCATTCGTCTCTCCAATACCTTTTCAGGTTCCATGACCAACACTCCGTGTTCCGTAAGCATCACAGGCAAATCAGGGGTACAGGGATTAGATCCAACTTTCTTTTTGAGTTGAGAAACGTGGAAAGTGCTATGAATCTTGGCAGCCGGGGGTAAAGCCAACTTGTAAGCCACCGAACCAACTTGCCGTATAACTTGAAAAGGCCCAAAGTATTTAGCCGACAGCTTAGTATAGGAGTGACTCCGCATTGAAGTTTGCCGATAGGGTTGCAGCTTCACATATACCCAATCTCCTACAGATAATTTCCTCTCGCTCCTCCCTTTATCAGCCTGATTTTTCATCCGCACCTGAGCAGTACGCAAGTGTTGTTTTATTATCCACAACGTCGCTTCCCTTTGATTCAGGCTTCTATCCACTGAATCCATGGCCGAGTCAAACTGTATGTAGGGTTGATGTATGGGTGGTGGCTGCCCATAAACAACCTCATACGGTGTGCATTTTATAGCCGAGTGATATGAGGTATTATACCACCATTCGGCTAACGGTAACCACTTAATCCATTCTTTAGGGCTATCATTGCACATGCATCTCAGGTAAGCCTCCACGCAACGATTCACGACCTCCGTCTGACCATTCGACTGTGGGTGGTAGGCCGTGGACGTTTGTAATTTCACATGTTGCAGCCGGAAAAACTCTTGCCAAAGGTTACTCATAAATATTGCATCTCAGTCACTCACTATTGTCTTAGGTAATCCATGAAGTCGGAATATGTGATCCATGAAAACCTGTGCGACGTCCATCGCCGTATAAGGGTGTTTGAGTGACAAAAAGTGAGCATACTTGCTCAAACGATCCACCACGACCAGAATGCTACTTTTGCCTCTTGAAACTGGTAAGCCATCAATGAAATCCATTGATATATCTGTCCATACTTGGTCAGGTATTGGTAGTGGCTGCAGTAGCCCGGGCATTGCTACATTTTCCCCTTTACATTTTTGACATATATCACATTCTCGCACGCCTTGATCTATGTCCCTTTTCATATGTTTCCAGTAATACATTTGTTTAATCTTCTTGAGGGTAGCTTGCATCCCAGAATGCCCCCCATACTGCTGTTGTGATACAACTGAAATAGCTTCTTTCTCAACTCCAAATTAGCCCCTACGACCAGCTTTCCCTCCCTGGTTAATATTCTTGTCTCCCACTTATAATGCGGTTTATGTCCCTTACCAATATCAGCCACTATTTTGGTAATGTGTGTGTCATTTTTCCAGCTATCCTTGATCTCATTTAGTAATGTTGATTGGGTGAAAGTCAAGTTGTGCACCTCTCCTTGCCCTTCATGCTCTTGTCTAGAAAGAGCATCGGCCACTATATTATCTTGGCCCTTCTTGTAATGTATGGAAAAATCATACCCCAATAGTTTAACCAACCACTTCTCCTGACTCGGTGTAGTAATTCTCTGCTCTAACAGGTGCTTCAAACTCTTGTGGTCTGTCTTGATTGTGAAATGCCTTCCCACTAAGTATGGTCTCCACCTCTGAACAGCAATAACAATGGCTAACATCTCCTTATCATAAACTGATAGTGCCAAATTCCGTCCAGATAATGCCTTGCTCATAAATGCAATGGGCTTCCCTCCTTGCAACAGCACTGCCCCCACTCCTCTTGTACAAGCATCCGTCTCCACAGTGAATTCCTCTTGAAAGTTAGGCATTGCTAATATAGGTGCATTAGTCATTGCTAACTTCAACTCATTAAATGCTACTTCAGCCGCCTCATTCCATTTGAAAGCATCTTTTTTCAACAAATCAGTTAGGGGTTTTGCTATTGCTCCATATCCCCGAATGAACCTTCTATAGTAGGCTGTGATCCCCAAGAATCCTCTCAACCCCTTAATGTTCTTTGGTTTAGGCCAATCAGCCATGGCCTGAAGTTTTTTGGGATCGGCAGAAACTCCATCTCCAGAAACTATATGCCCCAAATACTCAACTTTGTAACTACCAAAATCACATTTGCTTTTCTTAACAAATAAAGTATTAGCCCTCAAGATGTGAAATGTAGCTCTCAAGTGATCTAAATGTGTGTCTCAATCCTTGCTATAAACCAAAATGTCATAAAAAAATACCAATATAAACTTCCTAAGGAAGGAAGAGAATACCTTATTCATAAGGCTTTGGAAGGTGGATGGGGCATTTGTCAACCCAAATGGCATAACCATGAATTCAAAATGGCCATGGTGAGTTCTGAAAGCAGTCTTACTAATGTCCTCCTCTGCCATTTTGATTTGATGGTAACCAGACCTCAAATCCAACTTTGTGAATAATTTAGCTCCATTTAACTCATCCAATAACTCCTCAATGACAGGTATAGGAAATTTGTCCTTCACAGTGGCCTTATTGACTGCCCTATAATCAACACACATCCTCCAAGAACCATCCTTCTTCTTAACCATGACAATGGGACTTGAGAATGGACTAATACTTGGTCTAATTATTCCACTTTCCAGTAATGTCTTCACCATCTTCTCAATTTCGTCTTTTTGGGTGGCAGGATATCTATAAGGTCTTAAACTGATTGGATTGGTCCCTTCCTTAAGGATTATCCTGTGGTCTTGCTCTCTGTGAGGTGGTAAGGATGTAGGTTCCTGAAATATGTCATCAAATTCCTCCAACAAAAATTTCAGCCTATCATCAGTGTGTGTGTTTTCTCCTTCCAAATGGTATAGCTGACCTTCACTCTCTCTGTTAACATGAAAGTAGCCCACCTGGAGCATAGCAATTTGAGAAGGTTTTCCCATAATCTTTGTCATTTTATCCTTAGACATCAATTTAATGGAAGAGGGCTGCATCCCTCTGAGCACAATCTTAAGGCCATTGGTATAGAATTCCATCTTCAATTGGCTAAAGTTCCAGCTTATGTCTCCCAATGTGACTAGCCATTGAATACCTAAGACCATATCACACCCTCCCAATGGTATGTTCATCAGATTGGTTGTGAATCTCACTCCTTGCATTTTCCAACCAAAATCTTTACAAACAAATGAGCTGTGAATCTTGTTACCATCTGCCACGGACACAGCAAAAGGATTTATTGGTTCCAACCGACACCCCAATCTCTTGGCCGCCTCCAAATCAATGAAATTGTGTGTACTTCCTGTGTCAATTAGTATGTGTATTGGTTTACCTTTAGTCACTCCAGTGACCCTCATAGTTTTGAAGTCATGTATTCCCGTCATGGCATGCATGGATACATGTGATTCAACCGTAGCACCTTCCTCCTCCGTAGGCTGAAAACACTCGTCTTCCTCTCCTTCAGACTCCTCTAACTCTTCAGAAGGAACTTCGAGCAGATAGATATGTCTTCTATTTTTGCAGACATGTTCTCTTGTAAACCTCTCGTCACACCAATAGCAAAGTCCTTTACTCCGTTTATCATCCATCTCCTTAGGACTGAGTCTCTTACCTCCTTGAAATTTATGCGCATTCAACGGCTGCTGCGTTGGTTTTGGCAGTAAAGGAAGGTTGCTAACCTTACCTTGAGTGTTTGGAACCTGAAATTTGGGGGGGAACGAAGACGGCTTATAAGGTGGTAAGTGAGGTTTCTCGTGATGCAATGATAGGGCCTGCTCCTGAAGCTTAGCCAAGCTTACAGCCTCTTGCAAAGTCTTAGGTCGAAACATCCGCACATTGACAGATATTTCGCTCTTCAATCCTCCTAAAAAACAACTGAGGGCATAGTGATCCGGTAGATCCAAACAATTCACAATCTCGTCAAAACAATCCAGGTATTGTTAGACACTATTAACCTGTTTAAGGTTAACCAATTCAGACATTGGGTCATCGAAAACGAGAGTTCCAAATCGATCATTCAAGGCACGGATGTATTCCTCCCAACTCGGAATCTCCCTCGTCAACCTACCTTTCATGTACATTTGATGCCACTGAAGTGCTCGTCCTTCGAGATGCACCGATGCGAGTTTAGCTTTTGTTGTAGGTGGTGTCTCGTCCACCTCAAAGAATTGCTCGCAACGATATAGCCATCCCCTCAGATCCTCACCATTGAAGCGAGGGAATTCAACTCGCGACATTCGCGTGGGTATCTGGTAGCCTGATTGCCATTGGCCGCCTTTTTTGGAACGATTAGCTTCGCTGATGTTATCGCCGCTCGTACCCACAGCACCGACAACCGGAGCGGACTGATTCGCAATCACAGTCGCCACCATCAACTTCAATTCTTCCATTGACTCCTTAAGAGTATCAACCTCCTTTCGTAGTTCACCGGTACTCCGCGTTGATTCCACCATCGTAGTACTGCACCAAGAATAGCCCAGAGGATCGTGAAGAAACTGATACCACTTGGTGTAGACCAAAATAAATGGGAAGAATCAATAAGGGAATTCCAAGAATTAATACAATGATCAATTCTGAAGAGTTTTCCCCAATCTGAATTTTAGAGAGTTTGAGCAAGATATAATGAAATAGACGCCAAAAGTATTTTTCATTAGCTCTGACGGCTTATTTATATTGTTGGATTACAAAAAACCCTAACTACTTTTGTAACTAACTTTCCCACCAAAATTAAACACCCGATTTTCTGTTATTTTCTTTTATTCTAGAATCTTTCTAATTTGCTTGATAACAATCGTGGACTTTCTGACGATCTAATAGCTGCATATCCTGTATCCGCTGCTATCCGCTGCTGATAGTACTGCCTGAGACCTTCGTCGCCGCCGGCAGCTCCACCTTGCTGGTGGTGGTGTTTCGATTCATCCGCCTTCCGAGTATCTACCGCCGCCGCGCCATTCTACAAACTTCAGTGCATATCGGAGAATTAAAGTGGCTTTCGTCTTGGCAAAGTTATGGTTATATCAAGTTCTTCAAAAGATTTATTATCTCCTTCGCCCCTCTTCAATATGGGGTTTCATTTTGGTATATTTAAATGGCATAACCTTCTTCTTTAAAAAACAATTGACCAAAATACCTTTTTTAAATAAAACTAATATAAAATAAAATAGTTATAAAAAATCTTTCAAATTGTCCAAAATACCCTTTTAAATAAAAAATTAAATAAAATATTTAAAAGAAATATATTTTTCCATAAAATATTCATCTCAATTCCTATACAAAAGAAGATTCACCCAAACCCCACCAAAAATATTCACTCAATCGTCATCAAAAAAACCCAAATCACTATTCTTCAAACCCTATTTGATTCTCTTACATTTTCATTGATCATTGACAAAGTTATTTTCGATTCTAACCACCATCATTGGATTTCCAGCACTCATAGAAAGAAGAGTTGAAGTTACTAACATAAACTCCAACATTGGTAATTTCATCTTAAATTTCATATTTTTGTAAAAACTTTGTTGTTTAAAGATTATGTTTCATTTTTAAGAATATTAATATAAGATTCAAACGGTTATAACCGAACCGAACCGAATTTTCGGTTAACCGAAAAATCGGTTCGGCAAAAATCGTAACCGTAACCGAACCGATTTGAGAACGGTTCGGTTACGATTATAATCGAATTAGTCGGTTATTTTTCAGTATTCGATTAACCGAAATCCAAACAAAAAAAAATTGAGAACGAGAAAAAAAAATATAAAAACTTTCAAAAATGAAAATCATATCAAAATATAGAAATTACATAATCTAATCTAAAAAATTTTAGTTTTTAAATCTAATTAAATAATCTAAGAAAATGAATTTCTTAAAAAATACATAACCTCAATTAGGGTTTGGAGTTGAGACTTGAAAGAAATAGGAATAGAATTCTATTTCAGCTGCATGTCAACCCTCGCTGCGGAATAGATGATGAAGAATGAAGAGTAAAAAAATGAAGAGATAGTAAGAGGAGAAGCCTAAATAAAAATGGAGAATTGGAGAGAAATAAACAAGCAAATAGAGAGAGGGACGAGCAAACAGAAAGAGGGATAGGTGGGATTTGGGAATACTTTTCAATTTTTAATTATATTTTTCAATTATTGCATAATGCCCCATGAATTATATATAATATTCTATTTAGATTCCTAATTTTCGGTTTTCGGTTCGGTTTGACTAACCGACTGTCAAAACCGAAACCGAACCGAAAATCGAAAATTTTGAAAAAGATTAACCGAAACCGAACCGAAATATTTTCGGTTCGGTTTCGGTTTGAACCGAACTTGTCGGTTTCGGTTCGGTTCGGTCGGTTAGTCGAACCATGCACACCCCTATAAGATATTATCAAGAATGTGTTCTTTTAACTTTTACACATAAAAAATCGAATTTTTTGTGGGGAAGACGATGAACAGTAAAAGCAGACCGATATTCACGTTAACCGGTCTACCCAGTCGGTCCAGTCGGATTTTAACAGTCTCTGGACTGACAGACCGGTCCGATCAGTACACTAATCTTCCCAGTCGGCCACTTTAGATTGCCCCTTGTTTTCCTGATTTTTTCAATTGGCTCATATGTATTTCTTTTTTATCTTGTAGGAAAATGTGTGAGCTTCCTTTATATTACCGATATGATGGCGAATGGAATAAAAAAGAGGATAAATCATATGAATGGTTGTCAAGGAATGATCAAATGATGAGCATATTAATACTAGATGATCCAAACAAGATAAAACTTTCAGAGCTTCATGATCGTATATGCGAAAGGAATCAGGTGGATCGGACAACTACAAAAATAAAATTGAGTTATATTCCTTTGTCTTATAACGTCTTAAGCCCAATACATATCTTAGATGATTTTGAAGCTAAGGGTTATTTTTTGGATCGTTGTAACATATCAAAATGTAGAAGCATTTTATATGTCGAATTGATCAAGAATGAGGAACTTGAGACAGGAAATGACAAAGAAATTTTTGAAGTTGTGGACAGAGAAACATATCAGAATGACAATGATGAAATTTATCAAGATGAATATTCCAACGTCAACGTAGAAGAGCCGAGGGTTTATGGAATTATATCTACGTCAGGTTGTGAGGGTGATATTTTGAATGATTCAATGTCCGTGGAAAATGTACTTCATGAAATTACAACATCAATCGTCCATGCCCCCACTCCCAATCGACAGTCTATATGCCTAGATCTGGACGTTGATTATTGTGAATCACCAATTGTTGATGACACTTGTAAAGCCTTTAGTTTTGATGATGGTTTAAATATTGAGATCGGACAGGAATTTAAAAATAAGATGGAGGTAAAAAATTTGGTAATTGATGCTTCCATCAAATCTTGTTTTGGTTTTAAAATAGAAAGGTCGACAACAAAATTATTTGTGGCGAAGTGTAAAGTCAATGATTGCAAGTGGGCTTTGCGTGCGGCAATTGTTGAAGGCTCTGATCGTTTCTCCCTACGAACTTATTGTAACATCCGTACATGCTCTTCTAGTTCTGTTGATAAGGAAAGTAAAAAAGCTACTTCATAGTTAGTTGCTGACATGTTAGCAAAAGAATACCCAGGTAAAATGGACACACCTGCGCCACATCAAATAATGGAGGTAATGAATAATGGCGGTATTAAAGTATCTTACTTCAAAGCATGGATGGGAAAACGTATAGCCGCAAGTAAGATTAGGGGTAAACCAGAACTTAGTTATGGAACTCTTCCGAGTTATTTGCATATGATGAAATTGGTGAATTCCGATACAGTCGTAGATTTGGTTGTAAATGAAGAAAAGAAGTTCAAGTGTCTTTTTTTCGCATTGGGAGCATGCATTGAAGGTTTCAAGGCAATGAGAAAGGTAATTGCAATAGATGGAACTTTTTTAAAGACTATATACGGGGGCACATTACTTGTTTGCACCGCACAAGATGGCAACAAACATCAATATCCTCTTGCTTTTGCTGTAGTAAAATCAGAAAGTGATGAATCATGGAATTGATTCTTGGTAAAACTTAAGGAGCTAATACCTGATAATGAAGAATTGGTTATCATTTCAGATAGACACCAGAGCATCATTAAAGCAGTTTCAGATGTCTACAAAAAGGCTGAACATGGATTTTGTGCATGGCATATTTCTCAAAATATTAAATCATATGTTAGTAAGGGTAATCATGTTAGGGACAAGAAATGTAAAAAAAAGGTGGAAGAGACCATTCAATCGAAGTTCATGGCTGCTGCTACTGCATATACTGAGGATGAGTTCAAACATTTATATACGGACCTAACAAATAAGTATCCTGCAGTTCATGTGTATCTTGAAAGTAGTGTTGATGTTAAGAAATGGGCTAGGTGCTACTTTGTCAGTTCTCGTTACAATATTTTGACTACCAACGGAGCTGAGTCCATTAATTCGGCATTGAAGAAGGCAAGATCATATCCACTAATACCTATGATTGATGCGATCATGATGAAAATTTGTACGTGGTTCAACAATCACCGAAGTGAAGATGGAGAAGGCTCTTCCTCACAGTTCTTAACTCCAAATGTAGAAAATGTGTTGCATGCAAGGTACAAAGAGTCCAAATTTCTTAAAGTAGAAGAACTAAATAGGATAACAGGTGAGTACTATGTCACTAGAGAGAATAATAGGTTCTTGGTCAATTTAGAGAAGAGAACATGCACTTGCAAAGTGTATGATATTGATCAGATACCATGTGTGCACGCACTTGCAGCATTTCCAGATGGCACGAATAATATGCATAATCTGTATTCAACTTACTACTTGAAAGAGTTATGGGCATTGGCATATCACCGGACCATATACCCCGTGCCAAGTGAATCTGAGTGGGATGTCCCTAATTATATACAAGCCACAAAGGTGTTACCTCCTGATTTTATTAGAAAGCGTGGAAGGATGCAAATGACAAGATTTCCTTCTACAGGAGAAAGATGAAAATGTAAAAGCACGAAATCTCGACGAGCAACAATCTTTTAAATAACCTATTTTGATATGAATTTTGAGTATTTAAATTGCTTGAACTTGGAGTACATTAATTAATATCATTACAACTGTGACTTGACTTGGGGTTCTGATTGATCTTATCTGTGACTTTGGTTGTATTTTTGAGTTTTCAGGATGATATTCGAATGAATGAAATAAGTGTATTTTTGTGTTTTTTGGCAAATTGTCGACTGGACTAACTGGTAGACCAATCTAATCCGATCGGTCGATGTAGAGATTAAAATTCTTGCAATAAAAGTTTTGATCAGGCCGATCGGCACATCAGTCTACCCAGTTGGCTAATTCAGAGACTAAAAGATGATTTCATAAATTGTCGACTGGACTGATTGGTAGACCAATCTAACCTGATCGGTCGATATAGAGATCAAAATTCTTACAATAAAGTTCTAATCGGGCCGATCAGCCTATCAGTCTACCCAGTCGGCTGATTTAGAGACTAAAAAATTATTTACAAAATTGTCGACTGGACCGACTGGTAGACCAATCTAACCCGTTCGGTCGATGTAGAGACCGAAATTCTTACAATAAAGTTCTGATCAAGACAATTAACATATCAATTTTCCTAGTAGGTTGATTTAGAGACTAATAGATCATTCAATAAAGTTATCGACTGGACTAACTAGTAGACCAGACCAACTCACTCAGTCTAATGACCGAGAAGATTGTTAAACCGTTCTGACCAATTGTGTAATGATCATACAATAAATTAGTATAGACGTTAAATTAAGAATACTAAAAATTTCTTGAATATAACGTAATCAATCTACTATTACTAGGGGGCTAATTGAATATTTTCAATTATCATCCAGAATCAAGCTAAGTGTGTGTAATCATCAAGAGTATATATATATATATAATCTTCTATATAATTAGTAATCGTTCCAATGCATTGAATACTAACTAGTATATAATAACAAAGATCAAATTAAGTTTCTTATAAATAAGTTTCTAATAAATACATAAAAGAAGTATAGATGTTAAATTAAGAATACTAAAAATTTATTGAATATAACGTAATCAATCTACTACTACTAGAGGACTAATTGAATATTTTCAATTATCATCCAGAATCAAGCTAAGTGTGTGTAATCATCAAGAGTATATATATACAATCTTCTATATAATTAGTAGTCGTTCCAATGCATTGAATATTAACTAGTAGATAATAACAAATAACAAATTAAGTTTCTTATAAATAAGTTTCTAATAAATACATAAAAAAAGTATAGATGTTAAATTAAGAATACTAAAAATTTCTTGACAATTACATTGTTATTTTGAAAAGTAATCAATCATATTGTTTCTTTAAAAAAAAGTTAATTTGTTATTTATCATAATAAATGTTATTAATAATGTTATTATTTTTCATAGTCGGATGTTTATTGCAAGTGTTTTGAGTCTTTTAGGGTTTAGGGGTTAGCCGACTGGGACGATTGGAATCCAATCATCCCGGTCAGAAATTTATTGTGATATTTTTTGATTATGTATTGGCCGACCGGTCATACTGGTACGCCAATCGTCCTAGTCGGCTTATAATTGCAAGTGTTTTAAGTCTTTTAGTGTTTAGGGGTTAGTCGACTGGGACGACTAGAATACCGGCCCAGTCGGACATTTATTGGGACTTTTTTTTATTTTGTATTGTTCGACCGGAACAACTGGTAGGTCAATCGCCTAGTCGGCATTTTATTTCAAGTATTTTGAGTCTCTGTTTTGGCCGACCGAAATGACTGGAATACCGGTCGTCCCGGTCGGACATTTATTGTGACATTTTTGATTTTGTATTGTCCGACCGGAACGATTGGTATGCCAATCGTCCTAGTCGGCATTTTATTGCAAGTGTTTTGAGTCTCTGCATTGGCCGACTGGGAGGACTGGAATACCTGTCGTCCCGATCGGATATTTATTGTGATATTTTTTTATTCTATATTGACCGACCGGTCATACTGGTAGGCCAATCATCCTAGTCGGCATTTTATTGCAAGTGTTTTGAGTTTCTGCATTGACCGACTGGGAGAACTGGAATACCGATCGTCCCAGTAGTCAAAAATTTATTATGATATTTTTTTATTCTATATTGACCGATCAGTCATACTGGTAGACCAATCGTCCTAGTCGGCATTTTATTGGAAGTATTTTGTATATCTGTATTGGCCGACTGAGACGACAGGAATACCGGTCTTCCCGGTCGGATATTTATTATGACTTTTTTTAATGATTCAATATAATATTGCTAATAACCTAATTAACAGATTCCATAATGATTTAATATAATTTTATTAACAAGAAACATATTATAGATCCAACATCCTATAACACACCAAGAAACAAACACCATTTAATAAAAATTCATCCAGAAACAAACACCATTCAATAAAAATTCATCCAATATTCTAACACATAAAAGACAAACTGATGTGCCTAAACCGCAAGCGCACGGCTTCGGTGCAGTACAAAAGATATCGTTCCCACGAAGACCGAATAATCAAGCACTAGCCTATCAATTATCAGTAATCTAAGCCTAACAAAAACACGAGATATATTGTAAAGAAAACTAAACAGAATGCAAGGAAATTGATTTAAGTTATATATGATTGGAAATTCCGGACTCAGGGTTCACCACGACAAACATTATCAACTCAATTATATTACCAATGAAATTACTATCGCTACTTATGAAGGACACTATCCAATAGTACTCACTATCTTCTGTCGAAGTATAACAATTTACCCAAGCTAATTAATCAACTACTTTCGTGATGATTAGACTAAACTCAGATTCATTAATCTCTATGATAGTGTATCGATTCCTCAAAAGACCTAAAACTACTTTCGTGATTTAGGATCCTAGGTTTGAATTCTAGGGTTCTGATATAGATGTCACCTTTCAGAATTTTCACCTAATATCTATGAACATGCAAATAAGTGGCCAGCAAATTCACAAGCATTAATAATCAAGAATTCGAATCATAAGCATGCGCGAATTAATATCAACGATTCTATAATCTATATCGATAACACATTATCGGGCTAGTCCCGGTTCCAGAATAATATGAATTACTCCATAGATACGAAAGCACGATAAACAATTAATAATGTAAACATGATAAAACGACAAGAATTAAAAGAGATTAAAGAAAATAATTTCGATAAAACCCGTTGTCGAATAAAATTGTCTACAAAAATCTTGAATCTCGTCTCTCGATCTCCAATCTTACAATTCAAGAAAATAAAAGTCGAACCCTAAAATAATGTTTGGAGGGGGTATTTATACCCCAAAATATTGAAAAAGGGCCGAAAAGACGGATCTGGGCCGCCGCGCTTCGGCGCGGAGCGCTCCAGCGCTCAAGCGCTCATCTCTGTCTTGAGCGCTCCAGCGCTGAGCGCTCAAGCGCTCATCTCTGTCTTGAGCGCTCCAGCGTTGAGCACTCCAGCGCTCATCTCTGTATTGTTTTTGCCTTTGGTGTCTTCTTCAAAGTTGTAGATCTATGTCTTAGCTTCAAAACCGCACTGATTTGGATCCAATCCAAGTTGTAGAACTCGAGTTATGATCGTTTTACCAGGACTGCGCCATTTAGTTCGGAACAAAGCGTATTTATAACTTTTGAGTCTTCAACCATTTGAACCGGATCTTGTTCTCTTCATAAGACTTTTAGGTAATTGTCTTAGCTTTCTAACCATATAAGGCTCATTAATATTGGAGGTTTGTAGCCCAAGATATGATTGTATTTCCAAACAGCGCCCATGTATCTCTTTTCATACGTTTTTTCGCCATTTTCTCAAAGTTAATGATTTTACCCTACAATCATGTAACAAACCTATAAACGTATATGGGGTATAAATCATGATATAAAATGATATAAAAACGACTAATCTTAGGCTAGAAAACACGTATAATTGAGGTTTATCAACCCCCCCAAACTTACTTTTGTTCGTCCTCGAACAAACGGTAAAGCAAAGAAAACAAAAAAAAAGAAAACTAAAGATAAACTCATTTTCGTAGAGTACACGATTGCACTTAGCATGTGCAACAAGCCTTTAAACCTTTTTGTTCCCCAAAAGGACGAGTTATAGTCTCGTGAGGGTTTGCAGAAGATGTACCCACAAAATCTATGAAATTTGAGCTATGTCCAAATAATACAACTTATAAAAATTAACAAAAGACTAATGGCATAACATCATTAACAATTAAGCTCAAAAGTATGTACATATCTCTCAATTTTGCCACATATTAACACTAAGAGTCGAATTAACTTCCAAAGTGGGGCATGTAATCATAGGCATTATAGTCGAGTGGCATCCTTACCAAATTTTGGATGTAATCCCCATTTTTATTAACTTTTAAATTCAAAGGCACTAAGTTTTATAGGCAAAAATACACACTTCAAAACTAAAGTTTTTAAGAATTTTTTTGACTTTCTACACAGTATGTGCGGATTTCTATTTAGCTCATTAGACCATGTGCAATGCTTGTTCCCTTAGGCTTTCTTTGACACCCATGTAACGAGTTTTGGGCCAACGACTCCGAAGCTAGATAGCCATAGGGCGTTAAGTTTTAAGAGACTCCTTCGGACTTAATCACTCGAGTGTCAAAGGCCACGAAACAAGCTAGGTCTTTATTTGAGTTAGCTTCACATTGTCATAATAATCCGACACAACAATATTTTCAAATTTTAAGCATACATTATGAAGTGTACATGTGACCATGGAACTCTATACCTTATGAGAATTTTAGTTAATATCTTTGGGAATTACTCCTTAAGTGTCTCAAGATGTAACATCCACTCAACTCCTCTCCCATAGATTGTGTGTAAATATCTAAAGACGCAAATCCTAATCTTAGGTTGACATGAGCAAAAATCGAGATATGCTTGTTCCATTAGTCCAGATTATATTGAAGTCATGCCATCTATCTTAAGTTAATTCTAGCAAATTGTACAAATGACAAGCTAAAACTCATAAAAGAAAAAAAAAATTGCATGACATATGAATAGCTCAAACGCCCCCAAACTTAAGCGAAACAAACTCATATGATATATAAATATGCTAAGTCGAATTCCACCCCCAAATTTAAACTATACATTGTCCTCAATGTTATCACACATAAGTAGTTGGAAAGGAAAACTTAACCTAACGGGATGTTGAAAAACATGCCCGAATACCGAAGGAGAATTTTAGTTCCAAGTGAAGGTGGTGTAACATCTTTATACATCCAACGAGAGCTACTCATGTACCTTGTACGACAAAACAAAAACAAAGCATGCAAATATATATATATATTTTATATAAAAAAAACAGAAAGAAAAAGAACAAAAAAAAAAAAAAAAGGAAAACACTTGGGTTGCCTCCCAAGAAGCGCTTGTTTATAGTCATTAGCTTGACTTTACCATGTTAACTCAGTTTTGTAGATCCCGAATCAGACCCGACGACTTGGCAACTCTCCAATCGACTTTATAATCTCGATTTATAGGTAAAGAAATGTCTGGTGCTTGTCGAATAGAAGAACGAAATCGCCCCTTATTGAGTTTTTGTCGAGAGATCTTTTTCTCATGCAATACCTTGATACCGTCCTTTTCAATCCTGGCACTCTCATGCGCATCAAATTTAAACTTATCTGGTTCACGACGTCGAAACTTCCTCTCCTTTCTAGTGATGTTTGATGTCAACGATGGATTTTCATCAAACAGTCGAGCAATATCAGCAACAACTTCATCTTCCTCCTCAATTGAGCCACCACTCAATAATCGTGCTTCTAATGGATCCTTATAGTCGTGCTTAGCAAGCTTGCCTGTAGTTATTTGATTAATCTCATCAATCCTGCAACAAGAGTTCTTGAGAGAACAGTTAGCAACAGATTTATATAAACTAAATTCAACTCTCTCATCCCCAATATTCAAGGAAAGCCTTCCATTTTTAACATCAATAATAGCTCCTGCTGTAGCTAGGAATGGTCTACCAAGAATAATTGGGATTTGAGATTCCTCATTTATATCGAGAACAATGAAATCCGTAGGAATAAAAAACTTACCAACCTTGATAGGTACATCCTCTAACATACCTATTGGATACTTAACAGAACGATCGGCTAACTGTAAAGTTATGGTGGTAGGCTTTAAATCACGTATGTCTAATTTTTTCGCAACAGACAATGGCATGAGACTAACACTAGCTCCAAGATCACATAGAGCATTATTAAAACTTATATTGCCAATGACACAAGGAATTGAGAAACTACCGGGATCTCTAAGCTTAGGAGGTGATTTATTTTGAATTATAGCGCTACACTCCTCAGTTAAAGCGATAGTTTCATAATCCTCTAGCTTCCGCTTGTTAGATAAGATTTCCTTCAAAAATTTAGTATACGAAGGCATTTGTGCAAGTGCATCAGTGAATGGAATATTAATGTAAAGTTTTTTCAAAACTTCTAAAAATTTTCCAAACTGTTTATCTAATTTCGCCTTAGCTAATCTTTGAGAAAAAGGTACGGGTGCAAGTACATATGCTGGCTCTTTTTCGCTTTTATCAGTTGTTTTATCAATAGAGTTGTCGGGATGAGACGATTTTTCCTTTTCGACCTTCTCAGTTGACTCAGTTTCACTAATCCTAGTATTCATTTTTGGACCTTCATAATCGGTTCCACTCCTTAAAGTAATCGCATTACAATGTTCCTTCGGATTTGTCTCAGGTTGTCCGGGAAAGGAACCTGAAGTCCTATTCGAGTTGCTAGCCTGTTGTGCAATTTGAGTTTCTAGCATTTTGTTATGAGTTGCTAAAGAATCGACCTTAGTTGCTAGTTGCTTAATTGCATCATTTACTACCTCGTTTTGCTTAGTTTGGGCTACTACGAAACTCTCAAGAAGGGACTCCAGGTTCGATTTCTGTGGTGGAACAGGATTGTAAGGCTTCTGTTGGAATCCAGGTGGCTGCCTAAAGTTAGGATATGGAGCTGCGTTTTGGTTTGTATTGTACGAAAAATTAGGGTGATTCCTCCAACCAGGATTAAAAGTGTTTGAAAACGGGTCGTTCTTTTGGTTGGAGTTATTCACAAAGTTGGCTTGTTCCATAGAGGGATTGTTAGGTACACTAGCTAGTTGACACTCTAATGCAACATGACCAACCATACCACATATTTCGCACATAGGAGGTGTAGTATTGACAGAATTAACATGCACGTTCATGGAATCTAGCTTCTTAGACATAGCCTCTACTTGTGCAGAAAGTAAAGTAATGGCATCAATATCATACTTACCTGGTGTCTTCTGTGGAATCGATCTTTCGCTAGACCATTGGTAGTGGTTCAGTGCCATATCCTCGATTAAGTCATATGCTTCATCGATACCCTTATTCATTAAAGCGCCTCCAGCTGCTGCATCGACTGACATCCTCGTGGTGTAAATCAGCCCGTTATAAAATGTATGAACTATGAGCCATTTCTCCAGCCCGTGATGTGGGCACAGTCGGAGAAGATCCTTGAATCGTTCCCAAGCTTCATATAACGATTCACCATCTCTCTGAGCAAAAGTCGTAATTTGATTCCTCAGTTGTGCAGTCTTGCTCGGAGGAAAATATCTCGCTAGAAAGCATTGCATGAGCTGATCCCATGTTCTGATTGAACCCGATGGTAAAGAGTGTAGCCAAGCTCTCGCCTTGTCTCTTAGTGAGAACGGGAATAACCTCAGCCTGAAAGCATCCTGGGAAACCCCGTTCATCTTTAGAGTGTCACATTACTCTAAGAACATTGACAAGTGGAGATTCGGCTCTTCAGTAGGTGCACCCCCAAACTGATTCTGCTGAACCGTTTGCAGAAGGGATGGCTTGAGCTCGAAATTGTTGGCCTCTACAGTAGGCCTGGCGATGCTGGAGTGAAGTGTCTGCGCATTCGGCGCTGCAAAATCCTTAAGACATCTCGCATTTGCATTCGCATTCGCATTTGCAGCCGGGTTTGCATTCGCGTTAGCGTTTGCGTTGACGTTTACATTCACATTCTCTTCAGCCATCGTTATTTGTTTCAGCTGAGCTTGTTTCAGTTTTTGTTGTCTTCTCCTAGCACGAAAAGTTTGCTCGATTTCTGGATCAGGTTCGAAATCGATCTTACTTCGCATACAAGGAAAAATCGAAAACCTGAAATAAAACAAAAAAATAAAATTAAAAATTAAAAAAAAAATAAAATGGCTTAGTCTCACTAAAATCTGATAAAAACTAATATTGACTATTCAAGTCCCCGGCAACGGCGCCAAAAACTTGATGTGCCTAAACCGCAAGCGCACGGCTTCGGTGCAGTACAAAAGATATCGTTCCCACGAAGACCGAATAATCAAGCACTAGCCTATCAATTATCAGTAATCTAAGCCTAACAAAAACACGAGATAGATTGTAAAGAAAACTAAACAGAATGCAAGGAAATTGATTTAAGTTATATATGATTGGAAATTCCGGACTCAGGGTTCACCACGACAAACATTATCAACTCAATTATATTACCAATGAAATTACTATCGACACTATCCAATAGTACTCACTATCTTCTGTCGAAGTATAACAATTTACCCAAGCTAATTAATCAACTACTTTCGTGATGATTAGACTAAACTCAGATTCATTAATCTCTATGATAGTGTATCGATTCCTCAAAAGACCTAAAACTACTTTCGTGATTTAGGATCCTAGGTTTGAATTCTAGGGTTCTGATATAGATGTCACCTTTCAGAATTTTCACCTAATATCTATGAACATGCAAATAAGTGGCCAGCAAATTCACAAGCATTAATAATCAAGAATTCGAATCATAAGCATGCGCGAAGTAATATCAACGATTCTATAATCTATATCGATAACACATTATCGGGCTAGTCCCGGTTCCAGAATAATATGAATTACTCCATAGATACGAAAGCACGATAAACAATTAATAATGTAAACATGATAAAACGACAAGAATTAAAAGAGATTAAAGAAAATAATTTCGATAAAACCCGTTGTCGAATAAAATTGTCTACAAAAATCTTGAATCTCGTCTCTCGATCTCCAATCTTACAACTCAATTCAAGAAAATAAAAGTCGAACCCTAAAATAATGTTTGGAGGGGGTATTTATACCCCAAAATATTGAAAAAGGGCCGAAAAGACGGATCTGGGCCGCCGCGCTTCGGCGCGGAGCGCTCCAGCGCTGAGCGCTCAAGCGCTCATCTCTGTCTTGAGCGCTCAAGCGCTCATCTCTGTCTTGAGCGCTCCAGCGTTGAGCGCTCCAGCGCTCATCTATGTATTGTTTTTGCCTTTGATGTCTTCTTTAAAGTTGTAGATCTATGTCTTAGCTTCAAAACCCCACTGATTTGGATCCAATCCAAGTTGTAGAACTCGAGTTATGATCGTTTTACCAGGACTGCGCTATTTGGTTCGGAACAAAGCGTATTTATAACTTTTGAGTCTTCAACCATTTGAACCGGATCTTGTCCTCTTCATAAGACTTTTAGGTAATTGTCTTAGCTTTCTAACCATATAAGGCTCATTAATATTGGAGGTTTGTAGCCCAAGATATGATTGTATTTCCAAACAGCGCCCATGTATCTCTTTTCATACGTTTTTTCGCCATTTTCTCAAAGTTAATGATTTTACCCTACAATCATGTAACAAACCTATAAACGTATATGGGGTATAAATCATGATATAAAATGATATAAAAACGACTAATCTTAGGCTAGAAAACACGTATAATTGAGGTTTATCACAAACACTATTCAATAAGAATTCATCCAAACACATAAAAAACATCCTACAATAATCCAGCACAAAAAAACCAAGAATACAATACGAATATAAGCGTTTCACTAACAAAACCAAGAATACGAATAAATAACCATATATGTTTACTTCGTTGGAGGCTGGGTATATGGAGTCTTCTGAAATCTTAATTTCTTCATCTTTCTCTTCGGTCGTTCCTGCTTTTGTTCCACTTCCTTTGACCTCATGGTTACATCTTCTTCAGTATCTTCACATTCAACATTTTCATCTTCATCGATCAAATGAGTTGGAATATTGCAGTCTATATTGTCTCCATCAGCGCCATCTCCACCCAAATCATTAATTTCGTCATCTATGCTATAATCTCTATGCCCACTATTTTCACCATGGTCATCATCTGAGTGTTGTACCATCCCTTGTACCATTTGCTCAACTCGTTTCACCGCTTTTTTGACTTCCGAAAACTCATGTTTTACCGCTTGTTTAAATTCTGAAAGCTCATGTGTTACCGCATTTATTCTTTTCATTATTTCACCCATCATTCTAATGGACTTATCAGATTCTTCAGGTTGGGGTGCTCTTGCTCTAGGTGGCTCATTTACAATGCTAACATGTGGCAGTCTTGTTGTGTCATCTATAACGCTAATCTGTGGACGTCCTGTATCTGCCATGACATCAACTCTCGGTTGTGCTACGTCCTCTCTATGATCAATCACTTGAAGGAAAGAACGTTGACCTTCCACATCTGCACGCCATATATCTTCGAAGAAAATATGATCCTCATTATCCAGTATAGTCATCCATTGATCAATAACAGTGTCAGGGGATTCTTCGTACGGAGCAAATCCCTGCATATGTGCTGCTTGTTGCAGGATTTCCTGCAAAGTTGGAGCCTGCTTTTTCTTTTCTGGTTGAGTACTCCACTTGCATATTCTAGGTAGTGATCCATTTACATCATCCTTCAAACGAGCAAATTTTGGCGATAGTGTTGAAATGCACTCAAACGGAAGTAGCTACACAGATGATAGTCGTAATCGTTAGATTATAAATTATGTAAAATTTTATATTTTTAAAATTAAAAATATAAATTTCTTACCATTAGAGGTAAAATGAATCCGGGAAATGACCAATGTTGGGAACTTAATTTACTTTTTAAGTCTAAGTACTCTACGTCGTTCCTCAAATTGATGAAAGTTTTTCTACCCCACGGATATTTGTTCACGAACTCAAGATCTTCCACAATTTTAAGTATAGAGTCTTTAATCTGTGTTCCATCTTTCATATGGCTCATCAATACGGAAGACACAAAGTATAAGACAGCCATTTTTAACTTGTCGTCCAAAATCGCCGAGGCTTGTTTTTCAGATTTACTTTTTCTTCTCGCATTCTTCCTCCTGCCATCTTGATCTCCCTTTGTACCAGGTGGAATCACCATTTCCTTAAGTTTTTGCCTTACCATTTTTAAACTGACTTTTCCTTTAAAATTTCGCTTCACAAAACCGTCACCACTTGGATACTCCTGTGGAAAATGACTGCAATTCAAGCCACTGATAAGTGCATGCTCCATTAAAGAGTATTGTATAGGTGTGCCATTGAAGACAAACCATATTTCATGTTTTTTTTTTTCGTTTTCACTCTTCTGGTCAAAAGCATCCACATTGGAGTTGTACATCTCGATATATGGAGCAACTTCAAAAAGATGGCCAAACTGTGATTCTTTGAGCCATTTCATCCCATTTGGATGGTCTCTCAAACATTCTGTAATGAACTCGACTTCTTTTGCCAATTTACAACTTGTCGAAATTTTGCACTTAAAATTTTGTTGTTGAGAACTCAACACAAAAGTGGGCTTAGGGATGTAACAAGCCTGCAAATAAAATTAATCATACTATTAGAAAAATATTGATAGATATTGAAAACAATATTCACCGTATATGATAATCGTACTACTCACCAGAGGAGTCTCTATTCGTGATCCTGATGCCTCTTCTGTGCTTTGAGCAACAATTGTTGGTATTGATACCTTTTCTCTGTTTCAAGCCCCTATTCGTGATCCCGAAGCCTCTTCTGTGCTTGGAGCAATAACTGTTGGTATTGATGTTGTTGTCTGTGGTGGCAAGTTGTAGTCAACAGTATGGGGTGGAGTCTCACTCATTCCGTCACATTCAGATCCTGACCCGCTCTCCGTAAAATCTAGACGTCTTCGCTGGGTAGGGCGAGGGGAAGAGTCCTGAGGTCGAATTCGTGCCATAATAAATTGAACCTGTAAATGAAAGATAAGAATGGAGATTTGATATTGTAAAATGAATTTAATGCATGAAAATTATCAACTCAAAATTGTTACATTTTATGAGAAAAATCCCAGTAGTTGTAATCACGTCACTCATTTTATTTCAATATCAATTAATCAATCAAAAAAACAAGTATAAGAAAACAATAAAGCATCTAAGCATATAATTGTTTTTACTTTGTAAAAGAAGCTCATTTTGGTTGATCATTAGGGGATTTGGAAATTGGTCGTCATCAAATAAGAATGTATATAGATAACTACAACAATCATATTTTACTTCAAAACACGAAGAGTTTAGATTCATAACAACAATTCAACTACGTTTTTTCTAGATACAACATGAGGTGAAATGTTTTCTCATTGTGCTACTAATATTGCTTTTCGTTGCCTAATTACTTCTAATGGGAAAACGTAAAATCGAAATCCCAGTGGATCAAAAACACATAATTACCAACAAAAACAACAACAAATTAATTAGGCTTATCTCCTCACTTCTTGAATCTGTAAATAAATGAGATTAGAGCTCGGATTAAAGTATGTGCTATAGTATAAAAATGTTTCAGTTACATCAAATAAAATCTTCAAATAAGGAACTAAATTTTCAGAACCTCAACAAAACTGCAAGTTGAAATCAAATACTTCCAATATTGAAATATCACATCTTTATGTAACCTTTCTTTTTTTACACTCATTTTGGACCAACAGTTTCACCTTCTCACTCATACAATTATCAACAATTATAAAAGGATTCCAAAGACAGAAAAATAATCAAATCCCATAAAAGTTCTTAGAGAATAAAAGAGCAGCACTGAAATTAGTACTCAGCTTCTCAGTAAAGCAAGATTCATTCAACACTTTTACACTTCATCGAAACTGAAAAACAATCCAGAAAATATAACTCAAAATAAAAGGGAAGAGCAAATTTTTCCCCAAAAAAACTCAAAGACGATTGCACCTTCTCATATAATTACCAGCAATTATAAAAAATATCCCATATATGTAAAATTCAACTTCAGTTTATATAGAAATAACAAGATAATGAAAAACTCAAAATTAGGGTTTTGAATAATACCTTAATCACAAATACCAAATTTGGAGCAAGTCTCTCGTCGTGCTAAAGTCCTTTAATTCTTTCGAATTTGTGGGGTTAAATTTTTGAATGATTCGAATCTCCCTCTTTTCTCTACGAGTTCTTCTGAGTTTTCTCCCGTCTGCTTCTATGTTCACGTTGCTGTTGAAGAATTTGGAGAAAAAACTTGTGTGATTTAGGTTATATTTTGTTAAGGGCAAAATTGTCTTTGTAACAATAAAATTAATTAAATAATATAAATGAAAAATAAAATAAAGGTTATATTTTAAAAGGTAGCACATTTGAGTGCTATTTACCCAATTGTTCCCTTCAAACTCATCATCCATCTTTTTCAATTTTTCTCTTTTTTGGAACAAATTCTTTTTCAATTTGATAGTTTTTTTAAAAAATTTATTTCACCCAATATTTTATTTATTCTTTACATTACTGGATAGTTGATACCAATTTCACATGGAATAAAATAGTATCAAAATATTTAGATATAAATGTTTATTTCAATTTTCAAACTTAGTCGGACAAAAACGTATGTTTCATCCATTTTTCTTCTTTTTATAAGTTGGGATAAAATTTGTAAAAGTATTTAAAGTGAGCACATAATGCCCCAATTATCGCTTACTAGCCAACAATGTTAAGTATGTCATATAGTTAACATTTATTATTGATTTAAAGCATATGAATGGCATGACGGCATGAATATAATTATTTGCTAATTATATGTTAAACACATGATTTTACGAAATGCTTACACACTACTTATATGATACATGCATTTAAAATGCAATTTAATTGTTAAGCAGGTATGACGTCGAGTAGGCATGACGTCTATATGATTGATGAGTTTATATTAAGCAGGCATAACGTCTTGCACTTATCACGAGTTAATTAACAAATGAAAATTGAGGTGATTCCTAGGACCGTCACCCATCCTGTAATTGCTCTCGTACGAGCACGCTTAACTTTAGAGTTTTGATTGAATACGGTACACAAAACTTTCCGGTTAATTATCGACTTCTTTATCCTTTTGAAAAATAGATTACAAAATGAACAGAATTGACTATGTTTGTTTTTTTCTTTTGATTGTCCTGATATCGATACATCTATTCATACCTTTATTTTGTTATCTTAAAAGAAAATGAGATTGATTAAGGGCAGGGCAAGTATTCAAAAATCGAAAGAAAGAAAAAAGAAGAAGCCCAATAAGCAGCTATCGGAGGAACGAAAGGGTAGCCTGGACCCTTTAAAAAGAACCCCACCGCATCCGCTATACACCGAGGACCGGTACCGAGACCCATACCCCTTAGCTACATGGTGGTACTTTGCGGCTCCTCACAAGTCGTTTTTGGTCGGACAAATCTCATATCTACCGGGTAATTTATACACTACGCGTCATTTACGTGTTATTTATGTGTCCCGATTAATGCAACTACATGACACGTAGAAAATATCAGACACGAATGTATAACACGTATTAAGCTAGCAGCTATAAATAATTCGTTGATTATTATATTATATTATATAACTCCGAAACTTGGTTATTAATTTTCATACAACCGTGACTTGTTGAGGAAGCCAAATTGAGACTTTTTTAGGAAGCTAAGTTGTGACTTATTAAGAAAGCCAAATGGTGACTAATTTTAAAATTTGCTTCATTACCATTTTCTCTTTTATTATAAACATAATAAAGTATAAATCTATCTAAGTAGAAATTGATGTTTTGCATGCATTACATATTTTTTAGTGCAACATTTCTGCGGCGCAATATAAAAAAGTGATAAATTAAATATTTTCATTTCAATTAAACATAATAAAATATTTGTTGAATGATTATATTAAATATGATAAAATATTTTATTTTAATATGAATTATCATTGAAACTTGATAAAATAAAATATTTTCTCAAGATAATATGCCATTGTACTAAATCCACCTAAATTAACACATGTTTATTTAATAATAAAATTAATTTTAGAAACTCTCTTTTTTTTCTAATTGCGAGAATAAATTGAAGTAAAAGGAAAAGGAAAAGAGAGCAAGAAATGGATAAATTTGAATTTCACCCATAAATAAATCAGATTTTTCGCTATTAATATGTAATATAATTACCAAAATTGATTTATATAGGGTTTGAAGGAGTAAATTCATGCGGCACTTTTAGCCATCTATAATTCAAATATTAGGGTTTCGCACATGAAAAATGCTATATACCACCTAAAATCATGTCACTTAATTTTCACCTCCTATGTGGCAATCCAAATCATCATCCAAGTCACCATCCAATTTAAAATTAAATTCTAATATTTTTATATTTATTTTCTCTAACATTTTATTCCTAATCATTCTCTCATTTCCTTAATTCACGCTCATCAAATTTGATTTACTTAACTAAACGGATAGTGTTGATTTCTTTCTTGTTATTCATGGCTGCCGCCAATCCATTTTTTTGTAAATTTCTTTTTGTGTTTTTCATATTGTCGATTGTTATCCAAGTTATTGCATTCCATTTTCTACTGCCGTTCAAGTTATTGTCATAAGAAGTGGTGTATTTTCCTCTTGAACTAACTGCAAAATAACAAAAAAAAATATTGAGATAAAATGAAAGAAAGAGTTTTATGTTGAAACAAAGAAAAATAAATAGAAAAAAATTTTGATTTAAATATATTTCAAAGCAAAAGAACTAATTTCAAAATCAATGTGGATAGTGGATATGGCAAGAAAGTAGGAGATATTTTAGGAACAAAATCAAAAACATAGAAATATAATAAATAATGTAAATAATGAGTTGGAAGATGATTAGGATTTGAGTTGGAACATGAGTAGGATATGGCTAGGATGGCCACGTGAGAAGTGAAATATAAGTGACATATAAAGGGTGGTATATAGCATCACTCTTCGCACATTTGTTCATTTGATTGTATAAATTTTTTGGAAAAATTACATCGATCTCGTCTAAATTATGAGCATTTGGCATCTACGCCTCTTTATATTTAGATATTACGATCAACGTCCCATTTCTCAACTTTTTTGTTATACTTACTATAAAAAAGACTAGAATCCCTCAGATGGTAAAAAAAGAACAATATAGTTTCTAAAAGTATAGCTTTAACTTTAAATAATTATTTTTTAAAAACTTTTGAATCATTTAATTATACCAAAAAATATTACTTAAAAATATTAATTTTAACTCTCTTAATACAATAAGTGATAAAGTTCATAAAAAATTATTATTATTTTGATTATACTAATTTAATTTATCATACCATTTTCTTATTTTTATGGTAATATTCAATAATATTCAACTTCTTATAAATTTACATTAATAATTAAGAATTTAGAGTGATAATATGATTCTTTTTATTTTTCAATTAAGGTTTGAAAAAAGAAAATAAAAAATATATTATGTTATGCTATTTTTTTTAGCTTACTTTTATTCAAATGCGTGATGATTTTGTTAAATAGTCATAAACTACTTCCATTTTAATAATGTTATTATATTTTTTTAATAACAAAAACATGGCGGTGTATAAGAGGTCAATCACTTTTATCATAATATTATTGTTTCAAATTGATTTACTATTATATTATATATAGTAGAATCATTTTTGTAAGAAAATATCGATTTTTTATGAAAAACATATTTAAATAATCGAATTGTAGCTATATAAAAATTTGCTAGGCTCTTACTTCTATACGTATACATATAGCTTTCATTTATATAAGAAAACTAGAATTATTTAGATTAATGAAAATTGTCTGTATTATATTGATATACTTAATCAATAAAATTTCTAAATCAGAAAAATAATTCATTATTAATCGATAGTTTAGAAATTAGTATTATAATTGTAAACTTTTTAAACTATGAATGTATTTTATTTTAATATTGTCATTTAATTATAATTTTTTAATCGTTAACATAGCCGAAGGAGTAGACTGTGCAGAGAGTGGTGAGGAGACATGCTTCAAAGGCAAAAAATCAAAGTGATGTATAGTATATCAATGGCATACTTCTGCTGTGAGAGAAACAAACCTTGAGCAGTCCGAGAAGCATGAATACCCAAAAAGTAATGTAATTCTCTAAGATCTTTCATGGCAAATTCCTGAGAAAGACGATAAATAAGAAACTGTAGAGCATTCGTGTCATTCCCAGTAAGGAGAATATCATCTTCATAAAGGAGAAGAACAATCGAGACTGAACCCGAGTGAAAAGTAAACATAGACATGTCTGATTTGCTGGAGATGAAGCCAAGTCGTAGTAAGTAGGAGCCAAGTCGTAGTAAGTAGGAGCCAAATCGCTGAAACCAAGCGTGTGGAGCCTATTTCAGACCATACAGTGCTTTCTGCAAGCGACATACATGAGTGGGGAACTGCGGATGAACAAAGCCACGAGGCTGTGACATATAAACAGTCTCAGAAAGATCACCATGAAGAAATGCATTCTTGACCTCAAGTTGTCGGATCGACCAGTTTTGAGATACATCAATCGAAAGAACAGTACGAATAGTAGTCGATTTAATCACAGGAGTAAAAGTCTCACCAAAATCAATACCAGCAATTCGTTTAAGCCCTTGAGCAACAAGGCGAGGAGCCGTATAGCGTTCAACCGACCCATCTGATTTAAGTTTCACTCGATAAACCCATTTGGAACCAACAAGACTCTGAGAAGGATCAGGTGGAACAAGGACCCATGTACGATTTGCCTGAAGAGCATTAAACTCATCGGCCATGGCAGAACGCCAAAGAGGATCCTTACAAGCTTGCGTATAACATGTCGATTCGATAGGATGAGAAGTGACAGTGAGAGATGGAATGAGACGAGGGCGACGGGTTCCTGCACGAGAACAAGTGACCATCCGATGATGAATAGGAGGTGACACAAGAGGAGAGGAAGAGGAGGGAGCCGAGAGAGAAGAATCGGGAGAGGATGAGGGTATAGGATCGTCTTGGGAAGATGAGGGTGACTCATGGGCAGCAGGCAATAATGGAGGAGACGCAGTTTCGGTAATAGGTACTCTTGGTGAGGGAGACGAAGAGGATGGTGACAGGGAAGTAGAATCGTTACCAAGTGAAAGAGGCGAAGAATGAATAGAGGAAGAAGTAAATGAGGAGCCTAAATGAGGAGGAAAGGGAAGAGAGAAATTGAGTGTTGGAGACGAGTCCGGTTCAGAGGAGGAAGGAGATGGGATAGAGGGAAAATGATCTTCATTGAAAATAACGTGATGACTGATATAAACATTATGAGTGGAAACATCCAGACATTTATAACCCTTGTATTCCGGAACATAGCCAATGAAAATGCACAAAATCGATCGGGTGTCTAACTTGTGAGTGGCTCGATGTGCTAGGTGAGGATAGCATGCACAACCAAAGGTGCGAAATAGTGTATGGTCTGGTTTTTGACCAAAGACACATTCAAAAGGAGAACGCCGTTGAGGAGAGGAATAGGAAGACGATTGATGAGATAGATTGTAGTGGAGAGGGCATCAACCCAAAACGAATGAGGAAGACTAGCCGTCAGAAGTAGAGTGCAGATAAGTTCAGAGATGTGGCGATGTTTTCGTTCCGCCATTCCATTTTGTTGAGGAGTGTGGGGGCAGGAAAGACGAAATTGAATGCCTTGTTGAGCAAAGAGGATATGAATGCGTGCATTATCAAATTCTCTACCACCATCACTGTGGAAAATTTTAATCTTTGTGGAAAACAAATTTTCAACTAAGGTTTTAAAATTGCAAAAATATGTTAACACTTCAGATTTTAAACACATTGGGCAACACCAAGTAAAACGAGTACAATCATTAATAAAAATAACTTAATAATGTTATTTAAAATCATTATTTGATAAAACGGGGGAAGTCCAAACATCAGAATGAATAATATGTAATGGTACAGAGCAAGACTTTTCAATAGATTGAAAAGGAAGCTTATGCGACCGTCCTAATTGAGAGAACAAAAAGAGAGTTTTATTTTTAAAAAGTAAACTACCACTATGACAATGATAATCAAAAACAGAGTAGCTAGGATGACCCAAACGATGCCAGAGATCACCAGAGACAGTTTGGTCAGATAGAGCATAGGTGGAAGGTGAGATAGCACTCGACGAAACAGGATAAATACCACTAGCTGAAGGGGACTTGAGGAGCTCCTTCCCCGTTGTTTTGTCCTTCAGCATAAAACCAGTAGCAGAAAACTCAATGAGACAATCATTATCTTGGCAAAGTTTACGAACAGAAAGTATATTATGAGAAATATTTGGAACATGTAAGACATTACAAAGTGTGAGATTTCGACCAGGGATGCATAAAGTAGAGGAACCGACATGTGTAATAGGCAAGCAAGCACCATTTCCCACCAAAATTTTATTTGTTCCTGTACAGGGAGTGAGGTGTGAGAGCTTACCTGTAGAAGGAGTCATATGGGCCGAAGCATCGCTATCAGGATACCAAGCTGACTTAGAAGGATCTGAAGTGGAGAGAGCTGAGAATGATTTTGGCAATTCTTCAGTGATATAGGCATTGATTAAATCGATTTGAGCAAGAGAGAGCCATGTGACCAATAATACCACAAATCTGACAAGACGGAACGCTAACAGGTCTTGGAAGTAATCCTGAACTAGTAGTTGAGTTGCTAGAGTAAGCAGGACGAACAGTGTCAGAGAGAGTCCGAGAGGGAGCTGGTGAAGCAGTATGCTGAGATGATTGCCATGAAGGATATCCATGAGATGAAGGAGGCTGTGAGGAAGCGACAAAAGTTGGGGATGAAGGATGAGAGGATCTAGAGCAATGCTCAAATTGGAGAGGGATCTAAATCGAAAATAAGTAATGTGGGTTGAAGAGGGACTGATGTGCCTAAACCGCAAGCGCACGGCTTCGGTGCAGTACAAAAGATATCGTTCCCACGAAGACCGAATAATCAAGCACTAGCCTATCAATTATCAGTAATCTAAGCCTAACAAAAACACGAGATAAATTGTAAAGAAAAACTAAACAGAACGCAAAAAAATTGATTTGAGTTATATATGATTGGAAATTCCGGACTCGGGGTTTACCACGACAAACGTTATCAATTCAATTATATTACCGATTAAATTACGATCGCTACATATGAAGGACACTATCCAATTGTACTCGCTACCTTCTATCGAAGCATAACAATATACCCAAGCTAATTAATCAACTACTTTCGTGATGATTAGACTAAACTCAGATTCATTAATCTCTATGATAGCGTATCGATTACTCAAAAGACCTAAAACTACTTTCGTTATTTAGGATCCTAGGTTTGAATACTTGGGTTCCGATTTAGATGTCACCTTTCAGAATTTTCACCTAATATCTATGTACATGCAAATAAGTGGCCAGCAAATTCACAAGCATTAATAATCAAGAATTCAAATCATAAGCATACGCGACGTAACATCAACGGTTCTATAATCTATATCGATAACATATTATCGGGCTATTCTCGGTTCCAGAATAAGATAGATTACTCCATAGATGCGGCAAGACAATCAACAATTAATAATGTAAACACGATAAAAACGACGAGAAATAAAAGAGATTAAAGAAATAATTTCGATTAAACCTGTTGTCGAATAAATCTGTCTACAATAATACTTGAATCTCGTCTCTCGATCTCCGATCTTTACAACTCAATTCAAGAAAATAAAGTTCGAACCCCAAAACAATGTTGGGAAGGGGTATTTATACCTAATCTCAAAATAAACTCCGAATGTGGGCCGAAAGTATTTGGGCTTCGTTGTTCGTATAATTCGGCGTCTGTACGCCAAGTAAAGCGGCGTACGTACGCAGTACAAATTGGAGTACGTACGCAGTACAAATTGGAGTACGTACGCATTACAAATTGGAGTACGCACGCAGTACAAATTGGAGTACATACGCCGTACAAATGGGCATACGTACGTCATACAAATTGGAGTACGTACGCCGTACAAATGGGCGTACATATGCCATACAAATGGGCGTACATACGCGAGATAGTCCCAACTCTATGCCTTCGTTGTTCGAACGCCAATTAACAAGGTGTACGTACGCCGTGTATTTGGTTATCTGAACGCCGCTCAAATTCGCGTACGAACGCGAGATGGCCGAAACTTTCTGCCTTCGTCGTCTGAACACCAATTAACACGGAGTCTGTACGCCATGTATTTTGTAGTCTTTACGCCGTGTTCTTGCAACTTTCAGTCAAATCATTCTCGATTTCAGCCTACAATTGGTATTTTCTTTCACAAGATAGAATTTCCCTGCAGCACTCAAAAGTGACATTAAACGCATTTGCGGGATAAAAATATGATGCAAGTCTATAATAAACGTGTCGAATGAATGATGAAAATTGCGTAAAAATGAGGTTTATCAACCAGCAGTAACAAAGGACTCGAAATCTTGAGGAATGCCACTAAGAGCTTGAATGACAAGGTCCTTCGAGCTTATACGACAATTAACAACAGCCAGATTATCAGCAAGTAGTTTTAATTTGCTGAGATATTCATCGCAAGAGAGATCACCCTTTTTGAGGTTAGAGAACTCATTTTTATATTGAAGCTGATTGCTATTAAAATCGGCGCTCAAATGTAAGCCAAATTTCACGAGCATTGGATAAAGTATATATTTCTTGTATGATTGGCATGGTGAAAGTAGCATTCTTCCACGATCGAATGCTACGATCGGTACGGAGCTAGGCATGATATGCTGGATTCGAAAGCATATGTGCAGTATACTACTAAATTCGTGTGTCTATCAAGTTCTGGGTCAATATCACTCCAGCCACAGATGTGGAACACATTTATGATAGCCCCGCATATGTCATTTTGTCATTCGTACAACATGTTAATCTTATAACTAGAACTGCTCACAGCTCTAGTATTTCAAAGAAATGGATATTGTAATTTACCTGTGACGATGGACATGGAATCGTGCCATCAATGTAACCAAGGTGATCATTGCTCTCGAGTATAAGTTCGAACTGATATCGCCGTAAGAGATAGTTGTCTGAGTTTAACTTCCTCGAAATAAGAGCGCTGAACAATGTAGGAGATATGGATGACATATGTGAGTGTTGAGAGGAAAAATACGTAAGAGGAGAGGCATTATGCAAACTAGAGTTTTGCATATAAATTTAAGGCATTGATTGTGAAGAAATGCCAACAACAGGAAGATTTGAGAGGGAGGCAGCGGGAATTAAATGGTTTGATAGAAGATTAGGCGGAGAAATAGGAGGCATCAATTGTTGGTGGCGGCTAGGGTTTGATGGCGGCGCAACGACGGGGTTGTAAGTCTGCGTGATAGAGTGCGGGAAAGGGAATGTGGTGTCGTTTATGAGAGGCGATGGAGTGTGTACGAGTGATGGAGCGGAAGCATATAGTGGTGGTTGCTGAGAGGTATATGAGCAACAGATTTCGGATCAAGGTTAAGAGGCGGAGACATGAGGTGATGTATGAGGTTGATGGTGGCGTCGGTGAGAGACGAGGCCACAGCAGATTGGAAAAGGAGGCACCGACAGTAGCGGTAGGCGGAGAATGAGAAGAAAGGAATAAGGAAGGAATCACAGTGGTGATTGAGGCCATGGTCACGGCAGAGGCAGATTCGCCGGAGGTGGGCGGCAGTATGGCAGTAGAGGATGCCGTGAGGGCGGTAGGCGACGTCACAGGATCGGATTCCCTAGTGACTGATACCATGTTAGAGTTTATGCTTGTAATATGTATAAACTCTTGTATTGTATTATGTATTGATGTAAAAGGGATTGCAATGATACAAATATATAGACAAGTAATTAGAACCTTAATACATTCTACTAATGGTCCTTAGGCTAGGGTTTCGATATACAGTAACGGGTAGGGTTGCATTATACATTAACAATATTATAAGTAAAAGTTAATTTTTAAATAAAAGTAAACGGTATTTTAATTTTTACAAAATTAGTATTAAAAAAAAGGTGGAAAGGGAAGATCTTCCCTATCTTTTTAAAAAGAGCTATGTGAGTTACAAATTATGACAGATGAATGCAATTTTCCCAATTTTCTTCTTTGTATTCTGTAACACTAATCCGTATTCCAGAAATGGGAAAAGTTTGGATTAGTTTATTTATTTTTTCAAATCCCGTTTTCAAGTTTTCATATAAAAAAACATCTTTTTTTCCAGGCAGTTGAGCCTTTTTGTGAATCAATTGTTAGAATTTAAAGCTTTCTGCGTATGTCAAATTCTTGGTGTTTTTCTAACTAGTCTATAACTCACAGATACAAATAATTAATTTCACAACAAGATTTTTGAATCAAAACTAGTTGAGTTGACGTAAAAAAGAGAGAAAAACTTCCTTGTGTCAGATTTTATGGACCATGTTATTGTCACAGAGTCAACAAAGCGGTTTGTATGAGATCCTCTTCATTCATTTTTTAATAGTATAGATAACAATCCAGACAATCTTGTCTATAGAAATATAAGTCTATGTCAAGTCAAGTTACCCACCCTGTCACAAGATGCATTATCGATCGAGACTAATCCCTTATTTGAACCAAACAAAATACATTGAATTGGCTTGTAGGATGCATTATTAACTGGGGATGTCTTGAGCACAAGCACATTGTTCAGAGGTACTGTTTTACCAAATTTACTCCAAATTTCATTCATCCGTACGTTAATGTGTTATTCCCCCTAATGGTGGTAATTAACATTCAGTCAAAAAAGTATTTCAAATTCAACAAAAATGATTTTTCTTTGAAAAATTTAGAAACTAAAACATCAAAAACATAGCCAAAAGAAAGAGATAAACTTGGCCTCTTTCTTTTGCGAAAATTTACATGAAAAATTAGGGAGAAAATTAAAAAGAAAATAACTGAGGCCGTTAGACAAAAATAAACTATATAAAACATAACCAAAAGCTGCCTACTGAATTTGCATTTCTGGTATTGATAAAAGCCTACTAATGAAGGGTGATATGGCTGCAAGCAATGCCTTTGGACATTCCTCATGTGGTAGATGGCCACAACCAGATATCGCAACCAGTCTCTGCACATAACGACACATCAATAAAAGTATTAGAAAAAACGAAGAAAATCGTAATTTATAAAAGTAAAGGAGAGTGGAAAACAAAGAACTTACAGAATTTACAAGTTTAGAAGCCATAGTTTGAACAGATTTTAGAGGGACAAGAACGTCTTCAGCCCCGGCAATAACTAATATTGGCATTTTTTCAACAGCTTTCAGCATAGATACTGCGTTTTGGGGTGATAAGACGGTCTCATATGATAATTTTCCAATCTCATGAAGCGCCTCGTCCCAGCCTTCTACATATAATGGGGCCTGAGAATATATATCAGTTATCAGTTATGAGACACTGGCAAAGACAGTAATTTACTCATCTATTATCTTGAGTAGTCTAGTAGTTTGCCCAGAAAAGTAATTTTGAAGGAACATTTCACCAAAACGGGATATATTTAATATCTTGTACGGGAATTATTAACAAAAAATATAAGGATATCACAACATCATAGTAGGCGGGGAAGAAAATTGTCTGATATATTAGCTGCAACAAGAATAATACCTTATATAGACTTAAGACTTCAGTTGTTAGTTTGGTGGCATCGTACCAAGCACGCCGATTCACCACTTGAGTAATCTCTGTTCGAAGAAGAGGCCGCACCAAGTGCTTTTTTCCAAGAGAAGTGCGTAAAAGTATTCTTGCAAATGAAGGAACCAATTCTCTTGTCAAGCTTACGTTCAGTAATACGACCCCTTTTATTTCAAGCTGATAAACATGCCACAGAAATTTATTCTTCAGTTCACAATAAAAGCACATATTTTCTACATCAGCACTATAATTCAAAAAAATGCACCCGAAATTTGTCAACACCAAGCATATTGAACTTATTGTATCTTCAGCTTATATACCTCAGATAATCAAAAATGGTTTTCTATGCTAATTATGATCTCATCAAAACAAAATAAAACTAGAAAAGTCTAAACAAGTATAATAGACAAAAAAACCGTTTTCTAGTATATAGCACAAGCAGAATTTAGGAAACTATCAATTTCTGTTCTTATACAATAAACTAGCTTTTAAAAATGATATTTTTAGGTGTTAAACACCAGCAAACACAGTGGCTGTATTGAATTTGTTCAGAGTAGTTAACAAAGTTTACATCAGAAAGTGACTCACACTGATGGAATTTGCTGATGATTGAAGTTTCTCCGCTGCTTTCATGGCAAGTAATCCTCCATCATCATGGCCAATAAGCACGACTGAGGAAAACTTCATTTCCAAGCAAAAAGAAAGAAGCAGATCGACCTGATAAAACAAAATTTTCAGTTAGCTAGGTAACAAAGCCGGTTTTAAAGTGTAAAAGATGCAGAGTGTTGTTGTAATCTGGACAGGAAGGTCATAGTTGTCCACATATATGGAATTGATCCAACTATTTTAGTTAAAGAAATAATGTATACATGTTGTTAATACACCAGATACAAATATCTAGGAAGTATGTATTCACCAGAAAATAATTTGATCTGGCATGAAGCATAATCACATATAAAGTTATTTACTACATTCTATTTTATAGAAAACTCAAAACTTCCACAATTTGCTCACAATCCCTTCATATTGTAGTCAAAGCAGAGTTCTCATAATAGACCAGAAAGACGCATCAAACCCATTATTTACTAAGAAACAATATTTGACTGGCAGGTCAAATTCCCAATTCCAATTGATAAAACATATATTCTTCACAGGAAGAGAAACATATATATTTGCTGACAACTGTCCATAAATCTCTCTGTGAGAGAGAGAGAGATGTTATATACACAACACTGGCAGATTCTAAATTTAAAACACATGCAACATACGCAGAAGTAGAATATATCAGCAGCCGTGCAAACTCAATTCACCAAGACCATATCTTAACTACCTGTCCTGGACTTCATTATCAGCTCTTAAACTATCAATACATTATAACATATTACCAATAAATACTGAAGTAGGTCAAATATTCTAAATTTGATGCTTGATTTTTTTAATGGTGAATGTACACAAGAATGGATAAATGTATAACTACTCACCTGAGTATCAAGCTTGTAAGGATTAGGTAATTGATTTTCCTCCCAATCCTTCTGTCGTGGCCTTGACGTCAAACCCCATCCAGGCCTGTCAAAAGCAACAACCGAATAACCCATTTGTCTGGCCAAAATGCCAATGACCTTTCTCCACGAGAAGACTCCCCCACCAAAACCGTGGACTAGAACAATCCCAAATTGTTCATTCGCTTCCGCAACTTGTTCCATCCTTGGAGACCCCAGTTTGCAAAGTTCATCCTCCTCACATGTTTCATTTAAGCTCAAAATAGGCACATCTTCAGAAATCGGGGATGTGGGAGAACTATGTAGGAGAGGAGTACAGAGAGGGGAGGCACTCCTATAGAAATGGTTACTTGCACTCCTATGCATATGATATTGGGTTTGCAGTGGAAAGCTTAATGATGGGCATGGGAGGTCAAATAAGGTCGTAGTGGATAAGGAACGAAAAGGTGATCCTGGCGTGCTTAGCTTGTAATGTACTGTTAGCCCCTGACATGAAATAAATAAGCTATCTTGATCAGCAAGTAAACTAACTGGAAGATGCTCCCTATCATCATGTGCCAATCCTGGTGCTTTTCTCTTTGTTTCGCTATCGATTCGGAACGATTTTCCAGAAGATGGAGTTGGTGATCTTGGGACCTTCAGGTAACCAGCAAAACCCATTTTGCAAGATAGAGCCTGATTATCAGGTAACAGGATTAGCTAAAATGTAGTGTGAAACTAACATGTCTAAACAAACTAATGAAGCTGTGTACAGTTTATGCAGACTAGTGTATAAACCTTATTTGACAGCAAATATGATGCAGTGTATGGATACATATGCGCAAATATGGGATATCAATTATTAAAACACACATGATATGGTATAGGTGGGATATGAATATCTATATATGTGTGTGCGCGCACGTGTGCGCATGGGTGAGCAAGTGCATATTCTTATATGAACTAAAATGTATGTGTATAAAGTAAATATAATGAATTAACATAACATAGATGTAAAATAAAGTCAACAATATCTATAATTCAATTTTCTTAAATTATTAGCATCTACTTTTAACATATTCTATCAGTCTAAGTTTTATATATAAAACAAAGACAGAAGAATATGCTTCTTGTATGTTTCAAATATTTAAACATGAACAATGTGAATACAACACAAGACAGAATCTTCAACTCGTTCAATTTGATCACATGATATCATTTTACTTTCGACGACCTTATTTCATATAGTTGAATAACGAGAAAAAAAATCCTGACGAAAATTTGAAAAAAAAAATCCAAAAATTCTTGGTTTGCTTTTGTTTAATCTTTTATTTGACCCAGTTTTTGTCAAACATTCCAAATAGTACCCTGTTGTATTCATACTGTACTGGGTACTTCTATTTTCAAATCGACATTATTCTTTTATTTTTTAGTTTCAGAAACACCATTGTATCAGAGACTCATCCACCCTATATCCTACGTATCTGGATCCAGGAAGTTCTGATACTGTGGATGAGTCATTGATACACAATTCAAGAAAAATAAAATAGGATGGATAAATAGGTGAAATTTCTAATGAACTTACAGCTTCTGGATCACCACGGTGAAAAATGAGCTTCCTCCTAGCTTTGCAACTGGTACGATATGCCACAATGATGTGCCCAAGAGCAAAGACAACAGATGAGAGAAACAAGACAGGCATTCCCCACGACTTCTTCAGATGAAGCCTCTTCCTTGAAAGAGAGGTTGAAGCTTCAGCCTCAAGTTGAGAATTGACAGTGAAAACACAAGTCTTGATAGAAAGAAGAAGTATCGAAGTGAAGGAGCAGACTGTAACAGTTCCTAGATAGGGTCCGTGCGACAGAGCGGGACCATCACACATTGAATATACACCTGTCTCATTCAACAAATGGAAAACCAGATTAACCTTCGAAATTCAATAAAATTCTCAAAAGTGTTAATAATGTCCCACAGTTATCTGATCGCGCCAAAATTCAATAATTGCACATACTCATTATTGTGTGGTAAGTGTAATAGAAAGATCACTAGCAAGTAGGACATTAATCTTAAGTTGAATCGAAAATAAAGTTTATGTTCTTTGAGAAATTAAATGGTTTTACCCCTATAGCACAAAATAAGAAAGGACTAAGGTATCTTGACATATAGAGATTACCTCACTGGCTCACACTAGAAGAACAACAAGAAAAATTAAAGCTAAGAAGAGAAAAGGAGATGTCTCATACTGAGATTTTCCAAGAAAAATTACCCCTATGCACAAAATGATTATTTTCAGAACAAAATTAAATTAAATAGATAAAAATTTGAACTAAAGAAAGTAACCTGACCTCGTCACTAAAATTTTTTCAAACTGAGAACAACATAATAACATTCAAATCTAGAATCTCATCTATTACATTAGCCTTATGCTTGTGAGTCACTTGGCAAACTCTAGTCCTTCTTCATTCAATGCACATTGCACAACACTATATTACTTTATTGAGTCAATAACCTAGATACTAATAACTCGTCGGAAAATCAGACAGAGCAGAAAACATACAGATGATTATGAGAGATCTGATGATGGAAACAAGAGGTATATCCATAAGCGAGCTCTTGAAGGCGTATCTCTGCAAATGCTCCCTAAAAGTATAACATTTCACGCACGTAAAGCTAGGGATTACCAAGCAAGGCAAAATTGCGTCGCCTATCGCCACCGCCACAGGAAGCGCCACCACCAGAAGCGACGTCACCATCGCCACCACAAAATACACCGTCCGTATGCACCTCCTCACCTTCTCCGACCACGCACCTTTCACCGCCATTGTCTCTTTAGCCAAAATCAAATCAAAATAGAGAAACTCGAAAATTCGATCCCAAAACTTTCGAGTAACGGCAACGGAAATGCGAGATCGCACGCAATTGAAATCCTAGCAGAAGAAGAAGAAGAAGAACAGGAAGCCGGATGAGATGGAGTCGCAATGGCCATCTCCCGGCGTCAAATCGACCGCCGGCGTTGGTGTCTCGTTAACACCCCAAAAAACGCCGTCGCTTCGGAAATTGAAATTACTCTTCAATTTCTCTGATCCTTTTCCAGAATTTTGTAGATAGAAAAAGAAAGAATAAAATGAAAAGTAGAGAAATTGATAAAGCAAATTGCAAATTGCACTTTACTTCTTCAAAATTCAATTTTTTCACAAATATGGTTAGAAACTTTATATTAATTTTTTAAAAGTCAATTTGAAGTGATTTCGTTAATATACCTAATTCAATTTAGACATAATTTTTTATTCAATTACTTTTGAAACTCTGATAAATAAGTTAAAAAATCAACTTGTTTAACTTAGCTCAGTTAATAATCAAATATTATAAAAATAAAATTTAATAATAATTTAATCAAATTTAAATAATTTTTATTTAGCGACTCGATTGGTTTAACAATCTACATTTTGGAGTGGCTTCGGATATATACATGATAGGTTCTCGTATATAAATTTGGACCAAAAAATGAAAATTTTAAAGCAAAGTTGGTGATTAGTGCAAAACATGAACTTTTGAGGGGTTAAAGTGCAGTTTTCCCTAAATAAATAAAAAAAAAAGAAGGTTAATTTAGGAGTAGTTAATTAATCTGACAGCAGTGCACTTGATTCCCTCCCAAATAAGCTGACCTTTTGCCTACCTGTCAGCTTTTGGTGTTGGACTATTATGCCCCTTTTCTATGTTCTCTTTTGTATATCCCCAAGAATCAATATTTAATAAAGTTTGTGCGTGCAACTTTTTGTTTGACCAAAATGCCCTTTTATTGAGTGGTGGGCACATATTTTTCCCTTTAATTTGATTGTAATGTCGAACGTAGAAATGCAAAGTGGGGGTAAAAATTCCAAATTACCAAATATGAGAATAGTGTGGACAAGGGGGTGAGCATAAATTTTTCAAACCGCTTACTTATTATTAAATTACTAGTGTATAACTCGTGCTACGCTGTGCTATGCACAATTAAAGTTAAATTAAGACTTCTTTATTTTTCTAAAACTTGTTTTAAATACAGGTTAAAAAATTTCGACAATCATACTTACTAAATTAGCAAATTTTACTGAGACTTCGTATTGTGATATATAAAACACGAAACATGTGATTAGATTGAGATTGGAGTCAATAATGTCCACCAAAAAGTCAAATAGTACAAAGACGTAGTATGTGAGCTGAAGAAATATATGTAACAATGAGTGTTAAGACTCTTCTAAAAACCACAAATTTTATGAGAATGAATAAATGTCACCAAATATTCACCATATTTAATCTTGGTTCAATCCAAACTAAAATACATAATTATTTTTCTTTAAAAAAAATGGTGGTAATGTTTCGACCAATAATAAATAAAAAATAGAAATTTGAGATTGATGAATTTTCTTACGGATGGAATTTGAAATGATATTGAAATTCAATCAAGGAAACATTACAAAAAGTGTTACTAATAAGATTAAAAACCCAATATGAGTTTCAAAGAACAAAGATTCATCCATGAAACCCAAAATATACTGGTATAATACAAAGCAATAAAATATGTCAAAAAAAAAATAAAAAATACACAACTGAAATAGCTAATATATAAGTTTTGAACAACAAAGACACACACATGAAATGAACCAAATAATCAACCGACAATGAAATTATTGAACCAAATTGGATAGACTTACACATCAATACACAACCCAACATTTTTAGCTGAAGTGACGGGAATAAAAAAAGAGCATATGTGTTGCATTTATTTTTTTTATGATAAACAGATGTGAGTAGAAAACAAAAATCACAAAATCCACGCATGCTGAAATTTAGAGGAGAGGCAACCGAAGAAAAATATATATGAAAAACATATTGAAACGGAAAAATTAAACATTTATCATTTTGATCAATGTAAATTACCTATCACACAAATATTGAGAGGTTGAATTTCTATTCTTTTCTCTAACGAATTCATCCACACAACAATCGTCACAATGCCAGGACCTTGAGACAGAAAACAATAATTGTATAATCAAATATAGTTTAACTAATAAACCATTACAAATATTAAAAAAAATTATTATTAAATGATTGGCTACTTGTACATGATTGCACTTTAGGAAAGTGCTTGATAAGCCAATATTTGGATACAAGTTAAATAGTCGAAAATACCCCGAGCCTATAGAATATTATCAGCATAGCTTGAATCGGGTCGGGTCGTCCTATTCGGGTCGGGTCGTCCGATCCGGGTCGGGTCACTTCAAATATTTGGCTACCAGAAGCCCACCATCCAGAAGGCCCAACGGCCCAGAAGCCCAATGACTGTGATAATCTAGGCCGTGCATCTAGGACACGTGTACGGCTCTCCTTGATTGTAGGAGGGTTACATAATCGGTGAGCCCTTATTCTCTTATAAATAGCCAAAAAGGCTCATTTATCAAGGACCTTTTAGACTGACAGTACGAATAGACTCCTAGAATTCACCTCGTAACTCTTAGTATTTTGGGTAGCCTCGTCAAGGTACGAGGCCAATAGCTACCACCGACTTTTACTTCTAGAACTACGAATTGACTTGATCCTAGGTAACTAGGTACGTAGGCAGGTTGGCAAGGTCAAGCGCAGTCATAATTTCCTCCAATTGGGATCTGGGTTGACCTCTTAAGTCATAGACTTAGCCCGAATTATCTGGCGAAATTCGTGCTAAATGCCAGATAATTCGGGCTAAATCAGTGCTCTTTTAAGAAATTGAGGTTTTAAGTAATGGAGGCTGCAGAAGTTTAGAAAGAAATGCTCTTCATAGAAATATATGTTGTAGAAGATAATGAAATACGGTTTGATTATTTTGAACTCTTAAACAATCCCTTCTTAATTATGGATAAAGAGTGGTAACTGAATCTAAAATTTAGGATAATGGCAAACAATTGAGATTGTGGAGGAAACTAACTATTTTTTAGCAATTAAATTAATTCAAAATTATCTAAAATTAGTATTTAAGTCAAATACAGCCCTCTTATATATATTAATAGATTTTTTATGATAAACAGATGTGAGTAGAAAACAAAAATCACAAAATCCACGCATGCTGAAATTTAGAGGCAACCGAAGAAAAATATACATGAAAAATATATTGAAACGGAAAAATTAAATGTTTATCATTTTGATCAATGTAAATTACCTATCACACAAATATTGAGAAGTTGAATTTCAATTCTTTTCTCTAACGAAATCATCCACACAACAATGGTCACAAAGCCAAGACCTTGAGACAAAAAATAATAATTGCATAATCAAATACTAGTGTGTAACCCGTGCTACGCATGATCTATATTAATTTAAATATAATTTTTTTCAATATATATATATATATATATATATATATATATAAAGAATGAATAACTATTGTCAAGTGAAAAGGATAAATAGATGAGGCAACCAAATCGAAGAAAACAAAATAAATTTTATGTATCTTATGTAATTCATCATATACACATAAAAAAAATAAAGTTAATCATAGAAAAAAATTAATTTGTGATGGGTATGACGAATGCTTGAGGTGAACGTTAATGGAAAATATAATTTAGGATCTTGGACATCAATAAGATAAAATTGTTAGGCGGTACGCGCTGCGGAAGCGTTGGATTATGACGTTATTTGAGTTGAGACAACAAAATATAGAAAATAAGGGACACGAAATTTAACGTGGTTCACCCAATTTAGGCTACGTCCACGGGACAAGGCTATGATGATATCAATTTGAAAGAAATTACAAACGTCTTCACTAATCACAAGAACGGAATAATTTTATCCGTCTCGAACTAGGAAGAACACTCTCACACTCTCTTTTATATCAAACAAAAGGAGAAGAAAGTTTATAGAGAGAAAAGAAATGTTTTTCGGGATGGATTTTGAACACTAGGCAAAGCTCTATTTATAGGAGAGCTTGCCCGACATTTTTGACCGAAAATTACATCATGCATGACATTTTCATTTAACAATGTCATGCTTCAAGCCTACCATTTATGACATAAATGTCATGCTGCTCATGTTCAAGCCTTCCATTTATGACATAAATGTCATGCTGCTCCAAATGGCTGCTCAATTTTGACATTCTCCCACTTGAAGACTAATGACAAATTAGTTCTTCATACATCCTTTCGCCTTGTCCGTCCGTGTTGCCTATGTTTCTGTAAGCCAATCGAGGATCTACTCCAAACAAACTTGTCGGTACTGATTGGCTTTGTCAATACATCTGCTAGGTATTCCCGAGTGTGAATCTTTTGCATGTCAACACTCCCATTCTCCACCACTTCACGAACAAAGTGGTAGTGAACACCAATGTGCTTCGTCCTGGAATGAAAGACCGGATTCCTTGTAATGTGCAAGGCGCTCTGACTGTCACAAAACAAAGTAACGCTTTCTTGTTTGTGCCCGAGCTCCTCAACCAACCTTTGTATCCAAACTGCTTCTTTACAGGAAAGTGTAGCTGCCATGTATTCTGCTTCTGTAGTGGACAGAGCTACAACACTCTGTAACTTTGAAGCCTAGCTTATAGCTCCGCCTGCCAGAGTAAACACATATCATGTGGTAGATCTCCTTTTATCAAGGTCACCTGCATAATCTGAATCCACATAGCCTTTAACAGTAAAATCTGATCCTCTGAAACATAATGCAACATCCGAGGATCCACTGATGTACCTCAGAATCCTCTTTATTGCTCCCCAATGCTCTTTTCCAGGATTCGCCATTAACCGACTAACCGCTCCCACTGCTTGTGCAATGTCTGGTCTAGTGCATATCATAGCGAACATTAAACTTCCCACTGCTGATGCATACGGTACACGAGACATCTCCATCCTCTCTGCTTCATTGCTAGGACACATACTAGAGGATAACTTGAAGTTAACAGGGAGAGGGGTTGAGATTGGCTTACTATCTTGCATGTTGAAGCGGCGCAAGATCTTTCTCAGATAATTCTTTTGTGACAGCCAAATCGCCCTGCTACTTCTGTCTCTGTGAATTTGCATCCCTAGAGTCTTGTTTGCTGGTCCCAAGTCCTTCATTTCAAACTCCCTAGCCAACTGTGCCTTTAACTCTTGGATCCGACCAATGTTGGGCCCTACGACCAACATGTCATCCACATACAATAACAAGATAACGAACGAGTTATCCGTACCAAACCTTTTGTAATACGTGCAATAGTCTGCGTTAAGTCTATTGTATCCAAGGCTTATAATGAAGGAATCAAATCTCTTATACCAACACCTCGGCGCCTGTTTGAGACCGTATAGAGATTTGTTTAACCTACAAACCAAGTTCTCTTTGCCTACATCGGCAAAACCTTCTGGTTGGAGCATATAGATTTCTTCTTCAAGATTTCCATGAAGAAATGCAGTTTTCACATCCAACTGCTCTAGGTGTAAGTCGAATGCAGCACACATTGTAAGTCGAACCACCGGAGAAAATATCTCGTTGAAGTCAATACCCTCTTTCTGAGCATATCCTTTCACCACCAGTCTAGCACGATACCGTTCTACTTGGTCATTGCCATCACGCTTGATCTTATAGACCCATTTATTTCCAATGGCTTTCCTTCCTCGTGGTAACTGAACAAGCTCCCATGTTCGGTTTTTATGTAAGGCTTCAATCTCTTCTTGCATTGCTGTCCTCCATAGAGCCGCGTCTTGGCTTCTAGAAGCCTCCTGGAAAGTTGTTGGCTCTCCATCCTCCGTTAAAAGACAGTATGCTACATTGCTCTCAGTAATGTATTCTGAAAGCCAACCCGGTACTCGTCTTTCTCGAGTTGACCGGCGGACTTCCATAGCCTCACCTCCGACTGGATCTTCTTCGTGCTCTGATTCTGCTTCTGAGGAATCTGTATCATGATCTTCTGGACTATTTTCCACCATTATCGTCGTAGTTTCTGAACTTTCTTTCCCAGTGCTATCATTCCTTACCAATTGCAGCTTATCTTCTGCAAATATTACATCTCTGCTGATGACAACCTTGTGGTTTGTGGGATCCCACAAGCGATACCCCTTTACACCATCAGCATAACCCAAGAATACACACTCTCTGGATTTTTGATCCAATTTCGTGACTTCTTGTGAATTGTACATCACGTACACAAGACTTTCAAATGTATGTAACCGAGAATAATCAGCTGGCTTCCCCGTCCACATCTCCATCGGCGTCTTCAGATCAATCGACGTTGACGGGGATCGATTGATCACATAACAGGCAGTTCTGACTGCTTCCGCCCAAAATGGTTTATCTAGGTCCGCAGTCCTTAACATTGCTCTTGTTCTTTCCAACAATGTTCTATTCATCTGCTCTGCCACTCCATTTTGTTGTGGAGTGTATGCCGTGGTTAACTGTCGTTTGATACTTTCTTGTTGACAGTACTTTTCAAACTCGTGACTGGTATATTCTCCTCCATTATCCGTCCTTAGGCAGTTGATCTTTTTCCCAGACTCAAGTTCCACCCGCGCTTTGAAAACTTTGAAGAACTCAAACACGTCTGCTTTCTTCTTGATTGGATACACCCAACATCTCCTCGAGAAATCGTCAATGAAAGAGACAAAATACTTTGCTCCTCCAACAGACAAAACTGGTGATTGCCAAACATCTGAATGAATCAGATCCAAGATGCAGCTGCTCCTATTGATAGATCGTCCAAACGAAACCCTATGTTGCTTACTTGTAACACAATGCTCACAAAGTGGTAAAATTACCTTTGTAAGCCTTGGGAGTAACTTTTGATCAGAGAGAACCTTGAGACCTTTCTCCGACATATGGCCTAGTTTCTTGTGCCACAACATCATCATCTCTTCTGCCGAACTGGCCGATGCAATCGACGCATTAGCTCCCTGCTCCGTGTCACCTTTAAGCATGTATAAATTCGATGCGATCTTTTCTGCCCTCAAAACAACAAGCGCGCCTTTGATAATCATCATGACTCCATTTTCAATGTGAGTCACACACCCAAGATCATAAAGTTGTCCAACAGACAACAAGTTCTTTTTTAAACCCTCTACATGCCGAACTTCTTGAATAGTGCGAACTGTACCATCGAACATCTTTATTTTGATAGTACCTATGCCAGCGATCTCCAAGGTATGATTGTTTCCCATGTACACCTGTCCCCCATGAACCGGTTCATAGTTTTGAAACCATTCTCTACGGGACGTCATGTGCCATGTTGCACCGGAATCGATCAGCCACACATCATCAAACTTTGCTCTGCCATCTGCAGATATTGACGCTTCGCTACATAGTATATCGCCATCACTCAAATTTTCTGCTACATTAGCCTGAGCATTAGATGACTCAGGGCCCTTTCCTTTGGAAATTCCATTCTTCTTGGGATTCGGACACTCACTTTTGTAGTGCCCCTTTACACCACAATTGTAACATTTAATGTGCTTCTTACCCCGTGTCTGGGACTTGCCACGACTATGGCTCCCACTCGACCCACGCTCCATAGATCTTCCTCTTGCCATCGACAAAGCTTCTGCCTGCTGGGAATTCGCCAATCTGTCTTCCTTGTTCTTGCACCTATTTTCCTCTTCCAGAATCGCAGCCGCAAGATCATCGAAGACTGGACAATCTGTGGTAGAATTTCCTGCCAGGTTGATGATAAGTTGATCATATGAATCAGGTAAGCTTTGGAGTAAAAGCTCCCCACGTTCACTTGCATCTATTTTATGACCCATTGAAGTGAGTTGTGAAAATAGTGTATTTAGAACGTTGATGTGTTCGGTCACCGACGTGGTTTCCGCCATCCGTAAAGTGTAAAGTCTCCGCTTCAAGAATATTTTTGTGTGTAGCGATTTGGCTTCGTAGAGTTTCGTCAGCGTATCCCAAATTTCTTTGGCTGACTTCTTTTCCGCAATGCTGGACAGAACTCCATCTGCCAACGCCAAAATGTAAATTGGCCACAGCATTACCGTCAATCTCTTCCCACTTCTTATCATCAGTGATATCCGCCGGCCTATCCTCAATTGCCATAAGACAATTATCCTTTCGTAATACTGCCTTTATTTTCATCTTCCACAATGAAAAATTATTTCCATTGAATTTCTCAATATCAAATTTCGACGTCATTTTTAAACAACCGTTTCACCTCGAACCGTAGTATACAAAATATAGTACCGTATAAATAATACTTTGCCCGAGTAAGCTCACTGGACAGAACTTCCCGATAGTATTTAATTTATAATACTAAAATTATGTATACACCAACGAAAACTTTCTTGTGAACGGTACTCCAACCTAGTGGCTCTGATACCACTGTTAGGCGGTACGCGCTGCGGAAGCGTTGGATTATGACGTTATTTGAGTTGAGACAACAAAATATAGAAAATAAGGGACACGAAATTTAACGTGGTTCACCCAATTTAGGCTACGTCCGCGGGACAAGGCTATGATAATATCAATTTGAAAGAAATTACAAACGTCTTCACTAATCACAAGAACGGAATAATTTTATCCGTCTCGAACTAGGAAGAACACTCTCACACTCTCTTTTATAACAAACAAAAGGAGAAGAAAGTTTATAGAGAGAAAAGAAATGTTTTTCGGGATGGATTTTGAACACTAGGCAAAACTCTATTTATAGGAGAGCTTGCCCGACATTTTTGACCGAAAATTACATCATGCATGACATTTTCATTTAACAATGTCATGCTTCAAGCCTACCATTTATGACATAAATGTCATGCTGCTCATGTTCAAGCCTTCCATCCATTTATGACATAAATGTCATGCTGCTCCAAATGGCTGCTCAATTTTGACAAAAATGACGTAAACAAATTAAAGAATGTGAGAGAACATGATTGAGGTTGATTTAAAAAATTAAAGTCTTAACAAACCAATATATTAAAAAATTACAAAATAATAGATGTTTGAGGAAAAAGTAAAACAACAGCAGTAGACAAATTCCTCAAACCAAATAATTATAGAAATTAAGTTAAGAAATTTAATAAAATTCATTTGTAAAATAAATTTAAATTTAATTATATTAATCAAAATCGCATTGGAATTATACAATATTAAAAAATTCTCAAACCAAATAATTATAGAACTTCTTTATCAAATTTTTACCGTGCATGTTATTGATATTATATGAGAATTTTGCTTGAATAAATTAATTAATTAATTATATGACATATATTAAAGATATATATATTTTTTAAGATATATTGTTTTCTTCAAATGTGAGCCAGATGAACTGTGCTTCCACCTAATAATTTTCTATCAATAAAATAATATTATTAATAACTAATTTTACTTGCCCGAAATGAAAAATAAAGAAATCAAAGCAAAAAAAAAAAGAGTGGAGAACAAACAGAATTAGGAATTCTCATTAATTTAAACTTGTATTGACATGCCACTTCAATATTAGAAAACTGCTCATGAAATATATGAAAGAAAAATAATAAAAATAATTATTATAAATAAATAGAAATCGAGACCATAGCCCATCATTTGAATATTGTAAACAATGTCAGAGCAATTAACCACATTTTAAAGTAAATAAATAATTTTCTTCTCAATGTCATTGACTCATATCAGCACTTTATTTTGGCTTAGTAGTAAGTGGCTGGAAATTGAGATTATGGATAGTGGAAAGATGAGGGAAGTTGTTAGATAATAAATTTGAATTTGAATTTAGAAATCGTTATTCACAAATAGAGTGGAAATTTCGAGTTTGAAATTGTGATAGTGAGTGATAACATGTAACTAATTTATTTTAATAGGATAATAAAAGGGAACCATAGAAAGCTTGGAAACAATTGACATTAATTTCAATAGGCTTTAATAACTCAATTGATAATAAAATTAAAAATCCTCCCAGCCATTAAGCAAAACTTCATCGATTCAAATAATGAAAAAGGATCAGATAACCACTTTTGTTTCTTTATAAATACTATTGCAAATCATCAAAACTCATCAGTTATATGAGATGAACTTAAAACTCGTGAAGTTTAAAAGTACATTTTTCAAACTAATTAGAATTTCAAGACATAATATGCTGCTGAATTACCAGGAAAAAATATGCTTACATCAAGTCATTCCCATCTTTTTTCCCATAAAAAGTCTCATTTTTGCTGCCAAGCATTTAAGGTGAGCCTCATCCACTTTTCATCTCCACATTTATCCAAACCAAAATTCATGAAAATAAAAACATATAAGATACCATTATATATCTATACTTTGTTTAAGAAGAACGATAAGTGAAAATAGGCGTCCATCAAATCGAAGCATAATGGTTTATTATTGGTAAAAATGGAAATCCATTGCCAAAATATCATTACGCACACCTTGTAACAATAGCAAAGATTTGCTAATTAAAAGAAAGAAACTACCGGAGTATTGTAAGAATTTGTTTCTCTTAGTAGTTTGACATCACTCCACACTCATCCTATCAAACAAATAAAGAAAAGAAGCATAAATATCATACTTAATTCTCCATGGAGTATTAAGAAAATTCAGAAATACAAATATAGTTATTACCAAGTAGAAAAATATTTTTAACAAATTTAAATAGAACATAAATAAGAAAATAAAATTAAATGTGTGTGACCTTTGAAGCAAAACATTTAAAAAGTAGACTTTAACAAATTACGCAAAAATGAGGAATTCTATGCAATCAAGAAGAGCATTAGCATTTATTTCTACCCTCATCTTTATTAATTTATTTTGAGGACACAATATTGATCAAAGAAATTACGTATAAGAGCCTTGTTTTTTTTCATATCTATACTTTAAATTAATAAACATATAAAAGAATCAATCAAACGGTTGCTTACCGGATGAAACTAAAACGACCGATATGCATTCCACCGGGTGTTTTCAATTAAATTGCAATCCTATAAAAAGCAATTAACATAAAATTTCAAATAATTCATAAAATATTATCTTCTATTGAAAAAGAAACAGAAAGATAATTTCGAAATAAAAAAAATACCATTCCTACCTCAAAAGATCATATCTAGTTTAATTAAACTGTGTAATTGCAAATTAGTCATTCTAAAGTGAAAGTGATTGATAGAAAACAAAACTCAGAAAAATAAATAAATTACCAATTATTAAACCATGCACTAAAGTTCAGAAATGGCATCATTTCCTGCAGTTGAAAATGGACGAATATAACTTCCCATAGTGGTAAGTTAATAAAATGGGAGATATTTGTGATATCTCATTTGACAAGCACGATTAAATATTTGAATTTGAATTTGCATTTTAAAATTAATGCATTTTAGATTAATAGAATAGATATATAGATTTTTTTTTTAATTTTGAAATGTGAAATATAATATTTTTTTTATGGAATTTGAGATAATGGGGGAGTTATATTTTTTTTAATGGGAAATTGAGATAGTGGGGAGTCAGTTATGAAAGGATAATTACGAATTACTAATTAAAAATAATTCTAAATTCTAAAAAATTAGGGTTAAAGAAAAAATAACCATAACTGTGCTATAATATAGTAGAAGATACTTTAACTAATAAACCATTACAAATATTAAAAAAAAAAAAGATTATTATTAAAAGGTTGGCTACTTGTACATGATTGCACTTTACGGAAGTGCTCTTTTAAGAAATGGAGGTTTTAAGTAATGGAGGCTGCAGAAGTTTAGAAAGAAATGCTCTTTTTAGAAATATATGTCGCAGAAGATAATGAAATACGGTTTGATTAATTTGAACTCTTAAAAAAAATCCCTTCTTAATTATGGATAAAGAGTGGTTACTGAATCTAAAATTTAGAATAATGGCAAACGGTTGAGATTTTAGAGGAAACTAACTATTTTTTAGCAATTAAATTAATTCAAAATTATTTAAAATTTAGTATTTAGTGTTTCAAAACGATTTAGAGGGTCAACAAAGTCAAATACAACCCTCTTATATATATTAATAGATTTTTTATGATAAACAAATGTGAGTAGAAAACAAAAATTATAAAATCCACGCATGCTGAAATTTAGAGGCAACCGAAGAAAATTATACATAAAAAACATATTGAAACGGAAAAATTAAATGTTTATCATTTTGATCAATGTAAATAACCTATCACACAAATATTGAGAGGTTGAATTTCAATTCTTTTCTCTAACGAAATCATCCACACAACAACGGTCACAAAGCCAAGACCTTGAGACAGAAAACAATAATTGCATAATCAAATATACTTTAAGTAATGAACCATTACAAATATTAAAAAAAATATATTATTTAATGGTTGTCTAATTGTACATGATTGCACTTTACGGAAGTGCTCTTTTAAGAAATGGAGGTTTTAAGTAATGGAGGCTGCAGAAGTTTAGAAAGAAATGCTCTTTTTAGAAATATATGTCGCAGAAGATAATGAAATACAAATTGATTAATTTGAACTCTTAAACAATCCCTTCTTAATTACGGATAAAGAGTGGTTACTGAATCTAAAATTTAGGATAATGGCAAACGGTTGAGATTGTGAAGGAAACTAACTATCTTTTAGCAATTAAATTAATTCAAAATTATCTAAAATTTAGTATTTAGTTTTTCAAAAAGATTTAGAGGGTCAACAAAGTCAAATACAGCCTTCTTATATATATTAATAGATTTTTTATGATAAACAGATGTGAGTAGAAAACAAAAATCACAAAATCCACGCATGTTGAAATTTAGAGGCAACCGAAGAAAAATATACATGAAAAACATATTGAAACGGAAAAATTAAACGTTTATCATTTTGATCAATGTAAATTACCTATTACACAAATATTGAGAGGTTGAATTTCAGTTCTTTTCTCTAACAAAATCATCCACACAACAATGGTCACAAAGCCAGGACCTTGAGACAGAAAATAATAATTGCAGAATCAAATATAAAAAAAAAGATTATTATTAAATGATTGGCTACTTGTACATGATTGCACTTTACGAAAGTGCTCTTTTAAGAAATGGAGGTTTTAAGTAATGGAGGCTGCAGAAGTTTAGAAAGAAATGCTCTTTTTAGTCGCAGAAGATAATGATACGGTTTGATTAATTTGAACTCTTAAACAATCCCTTCTTAATTATGGATAAAGAGTGGTAACTGAATCTAAAATTTAGGATAATGGATAACGGTTGAGATTGTGGAGGAAACTAACTATTTTTTAGCATTTAAATTAATTCAAAATTATCTAAAATTTAGTATTTAGTTTTTCAAAAAGATTTAGAGAGTCAACAAAGTCAAATACAGCCCTCTTATATATATTAATAGATTTTTTTATGATAAACAGATGTGAGTAGAAAACAAAAATCACAAAATCCACGCATGCTGAAATTTAGAGGCAACCGATGAAAAATATACATGAAAAATATATTGAAACGGAAAAATTAAACGTTTATCATTTTGATCAATGTAAATTACCTATCACACAAATATTAAGAGGTTGAATTTCAATTCTTTTCTCTAACAAAATCATCCACACAACAATGGTCACAAAGCCGGGACCTTGAGGCAGAAAATAATAATTGCATAATCAAATATACTTTAACTAATAAACCATTACAAATATAAAAAAAAAGATTATTATTAAATGATTGGCTATTTGTACATGATTGCACTTTACGGAAGTGCTCTTCTAAGAAATGGAGGTTTTAAGTAATGGAGGGTGCAGAAGTTTAGAAAGAAAAGCTCCTTTTAGAAATATATGTCGCAGAAGATAATGATACGGTTTGATTAATTTGAATTCTTAAACAATCCCTTCTTAATTATAGATAAAGAGTGGTAACTGAATCTAAAATTTAGGATAATGGCAAACGGTTGAGATTGTGGAGGAAACTAACTATTTTTTAGCAATTAAATTAATTCAAAATTATCTAAAATTTAGTATTTAGTTTTCAAAAAGATTTAGAGGGTCAACAAAGTCAAATACAGCCCTCTTATATATATATATATTAATAAATTACTAGTAAGTCTTTATCAAAAAAAAAATTATTACTTATAGAAGTATAGTAAATATGATATAGATTTTGAATTTGTTGTTTTAGGCTTTTAGCATGAAATCAAATATTATTTCCATAAATGCTTTGCATATTGTAATACAAAACAATAAAAACACCACTATCATTATTATTATTATTATTGTGTATCATAAATATTCACAAACACATTAAACTAAGAAAAATGCATGATAAGATTATATTTAGCAAAAGTATGAGAATTAATATATTATATCATAACTGATGGGTCCCCAATTATGATTAGGGGCATTACGGTAATTCAATAAATAATTGATATAAATGCAATATTAGTATCTGGGCCCAATTAAGCGAGTCCATGACTTAACCAAAATCTCTATAAATACCATCTTGATCAGCTAAACTGATCATTATCTGGTTTACACTCCAAAAACTAGAATTATTAAATACTCTCCAAATCCACGAGATTGAGGAGTATAATATTTGAGAACTACGAAGAGGCTTGATCCTATCAAAATAGGTACGTAGGCAGCTCGAAGTTACTAAGCGCAGCCCCACTATCTAAAAACACTCAATCTGGTCTGTCGTGAGTCGGGTCGGATCCCATCCCCACGTGACTTTCACGTGATATTACTATTTGATCCCACATTATTTTGGCGCCGTCTGTGGAAAATCGACCCAATCACTGAGAATGCAGACTAGGTCTCAAACACGTACCAATGAGGATAGGATGAGCAGTAGCCCCTCAGCTGGAGGGGTTAGTAGAGGTGCCCCTGCCCCAGCACCTCAGCCAAACCCTACTGAGGGAGAGGCTCCACGTCCACCTCCCCCATCAACTGCTCCGAGAGTGGTCCCTCCCCCTGCAAGGGCGATCGAGATCAGTCAGGAGGTACTCATGGCGCTGGTGGAGGATGCCTCTATTAGGGCAGCGGCTCAAGCAATCCAGCAATATGCTCTGAACCACCCCCTCCGGTAGGAGCTCCAGCCTACTACCGAAGCAACCAACTCCACCTTGAAGGGAGGGCCACGAGGCACGCGACGCTCACTTACCCCTCAGAGGTTCTCTCTCGGGAGGAGCGAGGCTCCGCGATCCCACGCGACACCTGAACGTGCTACCCGGCACCAGACTCTCTTACCCCCGCGTCGAGGTCGGGGACCCCCGACCCCTGCGGGATTGGCATCGAGGCACTCCGGTGTTCGAAGCGGGGAGAAGACCCATGGCTTACCCAATTCTAGCGTTGACTCTTCTCAAGAGCGACCCCCTAGGGGCCAGGACAGAGCGTAGTTCTCAAAGGTCACCCCGCCGAGGTTGAGGGACTCTGACCCCAGAGGAGGCCCAATCACGACGCGAGTCTCGCAGGTCTCCCTACCAAGCTCGCAAGTCTCACTCTTCTGCTGAGGCTCACTCTAGGAGGGAACCCCGCGGATCACCTCGCAGAGGTCGGAGGTCCCCGACCCCCGAGAGGAGCTCCCCTAGGCGGACGCCTAGTCCCCGGGCGGTAGTGACACCGAGAAGCAGTCCTTTCTGTCCTGCTATACTAGCTGAGATGATCCCGCAAGGAATAAAAAATCCCTCATCTTAGCGAGTATGGTGGCACGGGGGACCCCAGGAACACCCTGGACAAGTTCATCGCAAAGGCCGACATGTACGACCTTAGCAACGCGGCTTATTGCAAGATCTTTAGGACTACCCTCACGGGTAGAGCTTTGTCTTGGTTCAACCAGTTGCCCTTCTGTACTATTACCGAATTTGAGCAGCTGACGCAAAGGTTCTTGCACAACTTCTTCATGAACAAGAAATATCCCAAAACTGCGTCCCACTTGTGAACCGTAGTGCAACGCGATGAAGAGCCCCTCCAAGACTATGTGCGACGTTTTTCGGAGGCGGTGTCAGAAGTGCCCCATGTCAACTACGAGCTGTTGTCCAGCATCATGCAGCAAAACCTCCGCTTGGGCAGGTTCAGGGACTCTATAGCGGGAAAGCCTCCATCCACCCTGGAGGAGCAGCTTGCCCGAGCAGAGAAGTATATACGGATCGAGGAGACAGTAGGACCCCCCAAGGCTAAGGCAGGCGTGAACAAACGAAAGGACCGGGAAGATGACAAACTTCTGGAGCCTAAGGAGCACAAGCATATGCCTCCTCCAGGCTTCTCCCAATATACCCCGCTAACGTTGTCTCGCGAGCAAGTGATAGCCATAGCGGAGCAGCAAAGGATAGTGAGCTGGCCAAAGAGGATGAGAGACATTCCTGCCAGGCTGAGGTCAAACGACTACTGTCGTTTTCACCGAGACAAATGGCACACCACCGAAGAATGTCGTCACTTGCAAGTAGAGATAGAAAAGTTGATCAAGAGAGGTTATATGCAAGAGGTGGTGTCTACAACTACTGTCAATGAAGAGATGGATATAACCCCCTGTCAATGGAGTGATATCTTAAGGAGCCACTAACTCTTTTAAGTATAGTGCTACTAGTCGCGAGGCAAAGCTTTCAAGATTTATTTATTTATTTTCAAAATTGTGTCGAGTCGGCCCAGAGCCGAGCGTTGAATAAAGTGCCCCTTCGAGCACACTGTTAGTATTCAAATTTTTTCCAACTATGTATCGGGTTGGCCTGGTGTCAAGCGCTTAATAATGTGCCCCTTTCGAGCACACTTTTAGTTTTAACGACTGTCTTGTTCCTCTTAACATTAACCTATATGTCTCAAAGGAAATTATTCCGCTTAAGCATCACCTGATATCTAAACCCAAGGTCGGGAATTCGCTACCCTCGGCCTATCGTAGATAGGGGATGAGGCTCCCAATTGCGAGAGCTCCCCCCAGCTACACTTAGACTCTAGGTCGAGGTTACCCCGAGTAACCCCCTAAGAGCACCTATGAGGCTTGAAGCTCCTAAATGTGAGAGCTCCCCCCAATAATATGATAAACCTCATTTTTACGCTATTTCCATCATTCATTCGACACGTTTATTATAGAATTTGCATCATATTTTTATCCTGCAAATGCGTTTAATGTCACTTTTGAGTGCCGTAGGGAATTTCTATGTTGCAAACGGAAAACAACAATTGTAGGCTGAATTGTAGGCTGAAATCGAGAACAATTTGATCAAAGTTGCAAATAAACGGCGTACAAGCGCCGTGTTAAACCGCGTATGTGCGACACTATACACGGCGTACGAGCGCCGGGTTAATTTGTGCCCGAACAACGAAGGCAGAGATTTGAGGTCGAACCGCGTACGTACGCCATTCTGAACGGTGTACAAGCGCCGACAAAGCGGCGTACAAGCGCCTTGTTAAATGGCGCACAGGCGCCGGATACATAAGCGTACAAGCGCCAGTCAAAGAGGCGTACAAGCGCGCAACATTCTGATTCAATACGCGTGAAGCCCATATTCAGCCCAAATTCGGATTTATGATCTAGACTAGGTATAAATACCCCCTCCGAACATTGTTTTAGGGTTCGACTTTTATTTTCTTGAATTGAGTGGAAAAGATTGGAGATCGAGAGACGAGATTCAAGGATTATTGTAAACAGTTTATTCGACAACGGGTTTTATCGAAATTATCTTCTTTAATCTCTTTGAATTCTTGTCGTTTATGATGTTTACATTATTAATTGTTGATTGTTTTTTCGCTTCTATGGAGTAATCCATCTTATTCTGGAATCGGGAATAGCCCGATAGCATGTTATCGATATAGATTATAGAATCGGTGAAGTTATATCGCGTATGCTTATGATTTGAATTCTTGTTTATTAATGCTTGTGAATTTGCTGGCCACTTATTTGCATGTTCGTAGATATTAGGTGAAAATTCTGAAAGGTGACATCTATATCGGAACCCTAGTATTCAAACCTAGGATCCTAAATCACGAAAGTAGTTTTAGGTCCTTTGAGGAATCGATGCATTATCATAGAGATCAATGAGTCTGAGTCTAGTCTAATCATCACGAAAGTAGTTGATTAATTAGCTTGGGTATGTTATTATGCTTCGACAGAAGATAGTGATTACATTTGGATAGTGTCCTTCATAAGTAGCGATCGTAATTTAATCGGTAATATAATTAAGTCGATAATATATATCGTGGTAAACCCTAATTCCGGAATTTCCAATTATATATAACTCAAATCAATTTTCTTGCATTCTGTTTAGATTTCTTTACAATTTATCCCGTGTTTTTGTTAGGCTTAGATTACTGATAATAGATAAGCTAGTGCTTGATTATTCGGTCTTCGTGGGAACGATATCTTTTGTACTGCACCGAAGCCGTGCGCTTGCGGTTTAGGCACATCAAGTTTTTGGCACCATTGCCGGGGACTTGAATAGTCAATATTAGTTTTTATCAGATCTTAGTGAGACTAAGCCGTTTTTATTTCTATTTTTATTTTTAATTTTCGTTTTTATTTTTTATTTTTGTCTTTAATTTCAGGTTTTCGATTTTTCCTTGTATGCGAAGTAAGCTTGATTTCGAACTTGATCCAGAAATCGAGAAAACTTTTCGTGCTAGGAGAAGACAACAAAAACTGAAACAAGCTTAGCTGAAACAAATAACGATGGCTGAAGAGAATGTGAATGTAAACGTCAACGCAAACGCTAACGCGAATGCAAACCCGGCTGCAAATGCGAATGCGAACGCAAATGCGAGATGTCTTAAGGATTTTGCAGCGCCGAATGCACAGACACTTCACTCCAGCATCGCCAGGCCTACTGTAGAGGCCAACAATTTCGAGCTCAAGCAATCCCTTCTGCAAATGGTTCAGCAGAATCAGTTTGGGGGTGCACCTACTGAAGAGCCAAACCTCCACTTGTCCATGTTTTTAGAGTACTGCGACACTCTGAAGATGAACGGGGTTTCTCAGGATGCTATCAGGCTGAGACTATTTCCATTTTCACTGAGAGACAAGGCGAGAGCTTGGCTACACTCTTTACCATCGGGCTCAATCAGAACATGGGATCAGCTCATGCAATGCTTTCTAGCGAGATACTTTCCCCCGAGCAAGACTGCACAACTGAGGAATCAAATTACGACTTTTGCTCAGAGAGAAGGTGAATCGTTATATGAAGCTTGGGAACGATTCAAGGATCTTCTCCGACTGTGCCCACATCACGGGCTGGAGAAATGGCTCATAGTTCATACATTTTATAATGGGCTGATTTATACCACGAGGATGTCAGTCGATGCAGCAGCTGGAGGAGCTTTAATGAACAAGGGTATAGACGAGGCTTATGACTTAATCGAAGATATGGCATTGAACCACTACCAGTGGTCAAGCGAAAGATCGACTCCACAGAAAACACCAGGTAAGTACGATATTGATGCCATTACTTTACTTTCTGCACAAGTAGAGGCTATGTCTAAGAAACTTGATTCTATGAATATGCATGTTAACTCTGTTACTACCCCACCCCCTATGTGTGAAATATATGGTATGATTGGTCATGTTGCATTAGAGTGTCAATTTGCGAGTATACCAACCGATCCCTCTATAGAGCAAGCAAATTATGTGAATAACTTCAACCAAAAGAACGACCCGTTTTCAAACACTTTTAATCCTGGTTGGAGGAATCACCCTAATTTTTCGTACAATACAAACCAAAACGCATCTCCACATCCTAACATTAGGCAGCCACCTGGATTCCAACAGAAGCCTTACAATCCTGTTCCACCACAGAAATCGAACCTAGAGTCCCTCCTAGAGAGTTTCGTAGTAGCCCAGACTAAACAAAACGAGATAGTGAATGATGCAATTAAGCAACTAGCAACTAAGGTCGACTCTTTAGCAACTCACAATAAGATGCTAGAAACTCAAATTGCACAACAAGCTAGTAACTCAAGTAGGAATTCTGGTTCCTTTCCCGGACAACCTGAGACAAATCCAAAGGAACATTGTAATGCAATTGCTTTAAGGAATGAAACTAATTATGAGAGTCCAAAAATGTCTACTAGGATTAGTGAAATTGAGTCAACTGAGAAGGTCGAAAAGAAAAAATCGTCTCATCCCGACAACTCTATTGACAAAACAACCGATAAAAGCGAAAACGAACCAATATATGTACCTCCACCGCCATATGAACCACCCGTGCCTTTCCCTCAAAGATTAGCTAAGGCGAAATTAGATAAACAGTTTGGAAAATTTTTAGAAGTTTTGAAAAAACTTTACATTAATATTCCATTCACTGATGCACTTGCACAAATGCCTTCTTATGCTAAGTTTTTGAAGAAAATTCTTTCTAACAAACGGAAACTAGAGGACTATGAAACCGTGGCTTTAACTGAGGAGTGTAGCGCATTAATTCAAAATAAATTAACTCCTAAGCTTAAAGACCCCGGTAGTTTTTCGATTCCATGCGTAATAGGTAACGTTAGTTTTGATCATGCATTGTGTGACCTTGGTGCTACCGTTAGTCTTATGCCACTTTCTGTTTCACGTAAGTTAGAATTGGGTCAGTTAAAACCTACCACGATTACTCTGCAATTAGCTGATAGATCCGTGAAGTATCCGGTACGTATGCTAGAAGATGTACCGATTAGAGTAGGAAAATTCTTTATTCCTATAGACTTCGTCGTTCTCGATATGGATGAAGACTCTCAAATTCTCATTTTTCTTGGTAGGTCATTCCTAGCTACAGCAGGGGCTATTATTGATGTTAAAAACGGAAGGCTTTCCTTGAATATTGGGGATGAGAGAGTTGAATTTAGTCTATATAAATTTGTTGCTAACAGCTCTATCGAGAACTCTTGTTACAGGATTGACGAAGCTATAACCAAGGACAAGCTTGCTAAGAACCACTATAAAGATCCGTTAGAGGCACGACTGGTGAGTGATGGCTTGATCGAGGAGGAAGATGAAATTATCGCTGATATTGCTCGACTATTTGAGGGGAATCCGCCATTGACATATGTGCATGAGAGTGGAAGAACTAACGATGATGGCATCAAAGTATTACATGACAAAAAGATCTCTCGCCAAAAATTCAAAAAATGGCGATTTAGGTCTCACATTCAACAAGCACCTGAGTTTTCTTTACCTAAAAATCGAGACCCTAAAGTCGATTGGAGAATTACCAAGTCGTCGGGTCCAATCCGGGATTTACACTAAGTTAACATGGTAGCGTCGAGCTAAAGACGTTAAACAAGCGCTTTTTGGGAGGCAACCCAAATGTATCCTTTACGTTTGTTTTCATTTCGTTTATGTTTTTCTTTCTTTTTGTTCTCTTTTGTTTCATGCTTTTTCTTTTATTTTTCGAGTTTTGTACGGCGTACGTACGCAATGTTAATTGGCGTACAATCAACGGAGGCAGAAGTTTTTACACCATTCGCGTACGTACGCGAAAACACATGGCGCCTGTACGCCGAAATACATGGCGTACGTACGCCGTGTAAATCGGCGTACAAACAACGAGGGCAGTGATTTTAAAAGCATTCGCGTACGTACGCAGAAATGAACGGCGTACATACGCCTAAATACTCAGCGTACGTACGCAGTTCAGAATAGCGCCTGTACGCCGAGTCGGGTTTTAAGTTTTTTTTTAAAACAGATTCTTTACCTCCTTTACTCAATCAAACACAATCCTTTTGCAAACCCTCGATCCCCTTCTCAACACCTCTTGTATTTTCTTCATAACAGCTACGAGAAGCAACGAAGCACAATCAACTACGAAGATTAAAGCACGAGATCAACATTGTGTTCCAGTGTTTTGTTTCTCTACAGCCACATCGATACAATACATAGCAAAACCGGAACGGTCGTCTCGACATTTGACAAAGGTTACGTCCCTTTTTACTTTTATGCATGCATACATACACACGTTTATCACATTAGGGACAATGTGCGATTTAAGTTTGGGGGTTGACTACGGAGACATAACACTTTTACTATGGATTTCACTATGGATTATAGCTTTATCTTTGTGATCGTCTTACAACGATTGACTCGGTGATATGAAAACCTGACTGTTTAATACATATAACGCATGATCTTTTCTGTCGGCGATATCATCTGCTTAGTTACAATTTTCTGGCTAGTCACTAATACGTAGTAGTCCAAGGCATAGGAGTTGAGTGGATCACCCGTTTTCGAAACACATAGGTAGTGGCCTCCAAGTCTACTAACTTAGAACAACGTCTTCTGGCACAATACGAAAAAAAAAAAAAAAAAAAAAAAAAAAAAAACTGCATGGATTAGTTCGTTCTGTGACCTTTGACGCTTGAGTGATTAAGTCCGAAGGAGTATCTTAAAACTTAACGCTCTATGGCTATCTAGCTTGGGAGTCGTTGACCCAAAGCTCGATAACGGGTGTCATAGAAAGTCTAAGAGAACGAACATTGCACAATCCTGTCAAGTTTGAGCTCGTTTGTATAAGTGACCTACGTTAAAAGCTCAATATTGTGAACCAGTTAGACCCTAATATCTGTTAGACTAGTTAGTATGGATGGGCGCCGCTCAAATTGTGTTAGAAACGCCATTCGACTATAATGCTTAAAGATGGCTTTATTAAGTGCTTTCTAGAAGCTTGTCTAACTCTGTGGTGTGAGGTAACCAACGATTAGCCGAATGCACGATTTTCTTCTAACAATGTCGGGTCATTAGTTCACGTCGATTTTTGTACGATTGTATCACATTTTGATTTAGCAAAGATTCATGGATTTTGTGATTTTGTGGATATATCATCTGCAAACCCTCACGAGACTATAACTCGTCCTTTTTGGGTAACAAAAAGGTTTAAAGGCTTGTTGCACATGCTAAGTGCAATCGTGTACTCTACGAAAATGAGTTTATCTTTAGTTTTTTGTTTTTGTTTCTTTATTTTACCGTTTGTTCGAGGACGAACAAAAGCAAGTTTGGGGGGGTTGATAAACCTCATTTTTACGCTATTTCCATCATTCATTCGACACGTTTATTATAGAATTTGCATCATATTTTTATCCCGCAAATGCGTTTAATGTCACTTTTGAGTGCCGTAGGGAATTTCTATGTTGCAAACGGAAAACAACAATTGTAGGCTGAAATCGAGAACAATTTGATCAAAGTTGCAAATAAACGGCGTACAAGCGCCGTGTTAAACCGCGTATGTGCGACACTATACACGGCGTACGAGCGCCGTGTTAATTTGCGCCCGAACAACGAAGGCAGAGATTTGAGGTCGAACCGCGTACGTACGCCATTCTGAACGGCGTACAAGCGCCGACAAAGCGGCGTACAAGCGCCTTGTTAAACGGCGCACAGGCGCCGGATACATAAGCGTACAAGCGCCAGTCAAAGAGGCGTACAAGCACGCAACATTCTGATTCAATACGCGTGAAGCCCATATTCAGGCCAAATTCGGATTTATGATCTAGACTAGGTATAAATACCCCCTCCGAACATTGTTTTAGGGTTCGACTTTTATTTTCTTGAATTGAGTGGAAAAGATTGGAGATCGAGAGACGAGATTCAAGGATTATTGTAAACAGTTTATTCGACAACGGGTTTTATCGAAATTATCTTCTTTAATCTCTTTGAATTCTTGTCGTTTATGATGTTTACATTATTAATTGTTGATTCTATGGAGTAATCCATCTTATTCTGGAATCGGGAATAGCCCGATAGCATGTTATCGATATAGATTATAGAATCGGTGAAGTTATATCGCGTATGCTTATGATTTGAATTCTTGTTTATTAATGCTTGTGAATTTGCTGGCCACTTATTTGCATGTTCGTAGATATTAGGTGAAAATTCTGAAAGGTGACATCTATATCGGAACCCTAGTATTCAAACCTAGGATCCTAAATCACGAAAGTAGTTTTAGGTCCTTTGAGGAATCGATGCATTATCATAGAGATCAATGAGTCTGAGTCTAGTCTAATCATCACGAAAGTAGTTGATTAATTAGCTTGGGTATGTTATTATGCTTCGACAGAAGATAGTGATTACATTTGGATAGTGTCCTTCATAAGTAGCGATCGTAATTTAATCGGTAATATAATTAAGTCGATAATATATATCGTGGTAAACCCTAATTCCGGAATTTCCAATTATATATAACTCAAATCAATTTTCTTGCATTCTGTTTAGATTTCTTTACAATTTATCCCGTGTTTTTGTTAGGCTTAGATTACTGATAATAGATAAGCTAGTGCTTGATTATTCGGTTTTCGTGGGAACGATATCTTTTGTACTGCACCGAAGCCGTGCGCTTGCGGTTTAGGCACATCATAATACTTGGACTCTAGGTCGAGGTTACCCCGAGTAACCCCCCTAAAAGCACCTATGAGGCTTGAAGCTCCTAAATGTGAGAGCTCCTCCCAATAATACCTGGACTCTAGGTCGAGGTTACCCCGAGTAACCCCCTAAGAGCACCAATGAGGCTTAAAGCTCCAAAATGTGAGAGCTCCCCCAATAAAACTTAGACTCGAGGTCGAGGTTAACACGTGCAACCCCCCTATGAGCATTTATGGGGTCTGAAGCTCCCAAGAGCGAGAGCTCCCCACAATAGAACTTAGACTCGAGGTCAAGGTTACCACGAGTAACCCCCATATGAGCATATATGAGATCTGAGGCTCCCAAGTGCGAGGGCCCCCTCAACGAAACCTAGACTCGAGGTCACCAAGCATAAACCTTAAAAGCGCGCTAAGTGTCGACCCCATCGTGCCTCAACACCAACTTTCAAACCCAATGTCTTCGACAAGGGGGCATAGGATGGGGACACGCCCTTAACAACGCATGCAACGCATACAAACTCTTTAAGCCCGATAAGGAGGCATAAAAGAAGTACTTAAGAAACAATGCTTTACTTCAACGCCCTCGACAGGGGGGCATACGGGGAAAACATAACAATGCTTACCTCAACGCCCTCGACAGGGGGGCATACGGGGAAAACATAATGAAAAGAAAAATAAAAATTCGCCAATATTTACAAAAATTCGAGAAAATCTCCAACCCCAATGGAGTCGGAGCACGCTACGTCAAACCCCAAAGGGGGTCAAAATTCCAAAGAGTCGGGGTCAACCCTGACCCGCTGCACCCGAGGTCGAGCCCATTAAGGGTCCGCAATCGACCCCCCAAAGGGGGGTCCGTCGAGAGGGTGTCTGCGCACACCAAACCCCCTCGCAGCAGATCCCCCCGCAAGGGGTCTGCACGGCGCAGCAGACCCCCCGAGAGGGTCTGCGCGCAGCAAACCCCCCGCAGGGGGTCTGCCTCGCAGCCCCCCACAAGGCCATAGGGGGTTTGCCGTAGCGGGCCCCCCCGCAAGGGGTCTGCACAGCGCAGACCCCCCGAGGGGGTCTGCCTCGCAGCCCCCCCCACAAGGCCATAGGGGGTCTGCCGCAGCGGGCCCCCCAAGGGGGTCTGCGCAGCACAGACCCCCCGAGGGGATCTGCACAGCACAGACCCCCCCAGGGGGTCTGCTACGAGGGGATCTGCACAGCGCAGACCCCCCGAGGGGATCTGCACAGCACAGACCCCCCCAGGGGGTCTGCTGCGAGGGGATCTGCACAGCGCAGACCCCCCGAGGGGGTCTGCCGCAGGGGGGCCCTCGATGGGGTCCGCTCATTTTCCAAGCCCCGGGTGTCCGCCGCCGACTCCTTTGAGCTTAAGGGCCATTATCCTTCTCACATTTATCGCACTATGATGTTTTCCCTTGAGGTTTCAAGTTGGAATTCACCATCTTCAAGGTTAGAAGAAAGGAAATATTCCCAATCTCTCCGACTTTCTACTCCCGAGAGCCCACACAGTCGAGCACTCGGGAGTGGGGGGCATATGATGGGTCCCCAATTATGATTAGGGGCATTACGGTAATTTAATAAATAATTGATATAAATGCAATATTAGTATCTGGGACTTCAACGTGGGCCCAATTAAGCGAGTCCATGACCCAACCAAAATCTCTATAAATACCATCTTGATCAGCTAAACTGATCATTATCTGGTTTACACTCCAAAAACTAAAATTACTAAATACTCTCCAAATCCACGAGATTGAGGAGTATAATATCTGAGAACTACGAAGAGGCTTGATCCTATCAAAATAGGTACGTAGGCAGCTCGATGTTACTGAGCGCAGCCCCACTATCTAAAAACACTCAATCTGGTCTGTCGTGAGTCGGGTCGGATCCCATCCCCACGTGACTTTCACGTGATATTACTATTTGATCCCGCATCAATAACAAATACTGTTGAAGTTGTAGACTATATAATCCGCATTTTTTTAAGGCTAAATGTAGAGGAAGAAAATTATGATTAAATAAATTGTTAATGAAATGCTAAACAATATATCTTGTTTTTTGAAGATTTTTACCCTGCAAATGTAGAGATTAAACTAGGAAAAATTACTCTAAACTCTCTGCAATACATTTTCCTAGCCAAAAAAAGCTCATGAAAATACTTTTAATCTTTAAAACCTGTTCTATAAACTTTTCATTCAAAAATTTCAAATGTTAGAATTAACACTTTTGGACTAAACTATCTTTCATTTATTAAAAAAGAAGTACCTCACACCTGATAAAGATCAATATTATTTACAAATTTTACCAACTTAATCGACATAATTAAAGATCACGTTGAAGTTAAATATATTAAACATGGAAAAAGAGAAACACTCGTGTATTATATAAATCATTAATCGAACATTTCACTATGTATTTTCCAGTTCAAGGCTCACACTCAAAATTCTATAGAAAATTAATATCAATTTTGCTAAAAAAGCTTGCCCTTATTCAAAAGGTAAATGGCAATAACAAAAAAGTAAATAATTTTTATGATTGCTGGTCACAAATAAAATTAGTGAAATTTGAATATATAATTGAGCAGAGACATTCATGAAAATAAAGAAATACTCTCATTTCATAAACCATGGATATCTTCCATAATAATTTTATTAATTCAAAGAAAGCACGCTTCTATCAAGCTAAACATAAATAAAATTCATTTGTAAAAGATGTAGTTGGATGCATGATTTAGGCTGACTTTATTTCTTTCTGGATTGTGAATTAAAGAATATGAAACATAAAATTGTACATTCATCTCCTTCCTTCTGCACAAATTTGAGAGTCATTTGAGCAATGGAGCTCTACTCAACACCGTGAAACTTTAAACACCTAAATCAAAATGAAGATTTAAGCATACGTTAGAAGGTGTTTGATGGCTACTAAAATAACATATTTAACGAATTAGGGTAAAGTTACAAAGCTCAAAATTAAAATGATTCATGCATTTCAAATATGCATCATCGAAATCGAGAAATAAAAATAAAAAGAATGTAAAATCATATTCATCAAAATTACCTTGAATTTGAAGATGAGTTATCCACTACAGATATACTACAATTCGCTACTCTTGGATTTTCTTTATAGTCGATTAGATGATTCTAACCAAAATTTGAGGAATTTAGAGAGGGACAAAATTTCAGAATTTAAAAAAGAATTATGATATGTTAGACGTTAAATGCATTTTATTTGGTTAATGATTCTATTTACAAAATTCAAGAGGGGAGTTTATATGGTGGGAGAAGTAAGTAAGATAAGGGAAGGTAATATGGTGAGAAAGTTATTCAGGTGAGATGGGGAAATAAGCCTGTCAACGGGTGGGTACTACCCGTACCCGTACCCACTCAAAATTTATCATACCCAACCCGGACCCGATTTGTGAGGTGTAAAATCCGGACTCGGTTTGGATCCGATAATTTTTAAACTTTTGGATACGGATCGGGTATTTACCTTATAAAATCTGTGGGTCTATGAGTCTATCACCCGTTCAATATCCGATGACTACCCGGTCATTACCCGGTCAACACCCAATTAATTCTAATTTCTAAATATATTTCATTTCTCTCTTCCCACCTCTCACTCCTTTCACTCTCGTTTTCTCAAGTTCAATTTCAATCCCTTCTTCCCTATGTGTAATTTTTTATTATGTTTTTATATATTTTTTATTTTTGTAAAAAACAATACATGTCCCAATCAATTTTTTAAGCATTATTCTGGAAGCCTTGTTTAGTGTTTATTTTGGGATTTTGGAATATATATGCTTTTATTCAATGAATAAAATTACACAAACCTATAGATATTTGTCCATTTTTGTTTTGACCGAAATTTTTGTGATTTACATATTTTCCGATTCTTTTGTGTATATGTAAATATATATAAATTAGGGTTTTTGGAGATAGAATTGGGGAAAAAATCAAACATTGTTTAGTTTTTTATTCAACAATCACATTCTTACAATTAATCAAAGATCGACGAATTAAGGAAAAAAGATAAAATATAAATTAATAAATATGTGAGAATGATACAAAAATATTTTCTAAAAACAAATTTGGACCGGGTCGGGTAATAACCTGCCCGGTATATCAATTTCGTCTAGTTATTACCCGGCCAGCAGACCCATCGGGTAAATGACCAGGTCGGGTACGGGTTGGGTGATAAAAAGATGAATGGGTAATGTGCGGGTCTGGGTAGGGTTCGGGTAATACCCGCCCGTTGGTAGATTTATGGGGGAAGTTGAGGGCGCATAGGTTTCTCTATTCCAAATTTTTATTCCATCTACTATTCTATATAGTTAGTTATTCGACATGTGTAGTTCATAAATACATATATCAAGAGATGTTTAACATGTGTAAATTTTTTAACACGTGTCAAAACATACAATACGAGATGGAACATAATTTGGAATAGAAAATCTGATTCCAGTTGAGGGGGAGTTGATAATTATTAACAATAAAATTAATTCAAAATTATCAAAAAATAGAATTGAGCTTTTAGATGATTATAAATGGTCAAAATATGTCAAAAACAACCCTCTTTTATATATATACTAGCGTGTACCCCGTGCTACGCACGGTATATCATCATAAAACTTTCTATATAAAAAAATTCACTTATAAAAAATATATTGTATGTTATGATCCAAGTCACATATTTAAAAATATTCTTGTTCTTTTACTCATTTTATAAATAAAATCATATTTTTCGGAAATAATAAAAGTTAATAGCTTATTAATAATATTAAATATAGAAAATTCTATTAAAAAAACTTGGTTTGAATAAAGAAATACATTTGTTGGAGTAAATTAATTATAAAAGTAACTGAAAATATATATTTAACCAATAAATAAGAAATAAATCAGCAATCATTGAAGTAAATTATTTTATATTTCCTGCATAAAATTAAAATTGTCCTTAATCAAGTAAACATCCGGTTATATTTATGAATTCTTTTATAAGTGATACATCATCGAATTTAAATGAGGATGAATTAGATAAGTTAGAAAATTCATAAAAAATTGTAAAATCATATTCATTGAAATTACGTTCACTTTGAATTATGGCTATAAAAATTAAAAATAAAATTGAACTCTCTAATTTGCATCATCAATATTAGATAAGTAATAATATTATCTCTAAAAGAAGATTGTAAGAGCAAATTCATCAAAATTACATTCGCGGTAAAAAAACTTTAAAAAAAGTTGTAAAATCATATTTTCATCAAATTACATTTCATCTATTTAGAAGATGTGTTATCCACTGAAGAGATGTTGCAAATGGGAGTTCCCGAATATTCTTTAAAGTTAATATGGAGAATTGGAAAAAAAAAAAAAAACTAATTTATCATACTTATGCCAATCATTTTGAAAAAAATTCTAAATAGGTAATTACAATACCTTGAAAGTACAATACCTTCAAAGTGGAGAGTGTAATTATCAAAGGATTCTTTGGCATTCACAACATCAAAACCTCACCAAATAAACTGCAAATGAATTAACAGAAAAAATGAATTATTTTGAAGGTTGCAAATGAAATCATTCACAAAACTTCAGAAAATGAAGAAAGTTTCAATGAGTAAGTTTGCCTATTTCTACAAATCTTATTTTAATCTGGGTGCACCGGAGAGGGATTTGTATTAACATAATTGTTTTGAAAAAAAAAAATGAGTTACTTGCAAATAATCATTTAAATAACAAAATGAAGAGAGTTGAAACTGAAGAATTTTTCATGAAAATAAAAGGGAGTATATACGTAATATTCATAATTGGTTCTAGACCTTTGTGAATGAATAAGTGTGCTTGAATCACGTGAATGGAAGAATATTCAAACTTAATAATGCATTAGATTTTAAAAAAAGTTTAAGAACTCACCTTTTGCAAAATATATATATTTAATTGGAATAGCCATTTATGAATATATTCGAAATTTAAGAGTGTACCTGTTGAACATAAAAGAAGACAATATTTTTTTTTTCAGTTAGCACACCATAATACATGAAGCAAAGAACTTGTAATAAAACATACAAACTCTTAAATGAACCTGAAATTAGTACGGATCTCTTCATAGTAAAATTATGAAACATTAAAATGAAAAAGATTATTCCAGGAGCATATGGATAATTCTGATCTCGATGTTATAATGACGTATCCAGAAAAATAATTTTCCTTCCCTAAATTTAATTATTTGCCCCTCTTCTGATCAATCAACAAACATCAATGGTCACTCATCCAAATTAAATGAATAAATTAATGTTTTGTCCATGAACATAAAGAAAATAGAAGATTTAATGAAGATACTTGTTGACAGCAGTGAAAGCCTCTCGTATGTGGTAGTTTTATCTTTTCAATTTGGAAAAATACATGGGATCAGTTTTAATTTTAAATTTGAAAAAGTAACTCCTCTTTCAGTTTTTGATATCACGTAACCTAAATGGTTAATATTTTGAATTCAAAATCTTCGGAGAGTGGTTCCATTTTGAAAATTAAAAAAATAACTACCCTGATAACGTGACAAATGTGAGGAAAGTGCCTAGTAATATTATTAATAATAATTAAATTAATTAAAAAATTATCAAAAATTAGAATTTAGTGTTTTATGAGATTTTAGAGGGTTAACAAAAGTAACCGACAGCCCTCCTATATATATTAATAGATATATATATATACTAGTGTGTAACTCATGTTACGCACGACTAATTTAATTTAATAACTTATAACTCGATTCTTGTTTATATTAATTTCTACAATATTAAAAATTAATTATATGAAGCACATAAAAATATTATTATATGCTATCAAATGTGAATTTTTTTTTCATACCATATTCTAAAGTCTCAATTGAAACCAATTTTGACTATTAGATCAATAGTTATATATTAAAAGTGGTATCGCGTTGCAATCTAGTATTTTTAAAAATATTAGATGTTTTTTTAATGTTCATGAACTTTAAACAAAACTAACTTTCTTTTTGAGATATTCCTTACGAATGAAAATTTAAAACCAAAGTCATAGTTAATCAAAAATCTTAGCTTTGAAAACTTATTTTTTTTAATCAAAATCAAACAAATTATATTTATTTATAAGATATAAGAGGTCATAAATGTTTTAACAAAGATTAGTCAAACACCATCTAAAACAAATATAGTGTATTTTTTTTTTGTAAGCGTACTGAATTTAAATCAAATCTTAGTCTTTTGTTTGTTAGATTGCATGAGTTTAGAATTTATAACTATAGCCATATTTAATTAAATACCTAGATATAAAATTTAAAATGGCATTCGATCCAACGTTTAATGCTCATAGTAGAAACTGATCGAATTGAAAACTTAATTTTTTTTATCAAAATCAAACCAATTATATTTATTTATAAGATATAAGAGCTCATAAATGTTTTGAGTAAGATTAGTCAAACACCTCCGAGACTAATATAGTGTATTATTCTTGTAACCGTTACTGGATTTAAATAAAATCTTAGTCTCCTGTTTGCTAGATTACATGAGTTTGAGAATTTATAACTATAGCCATACTTAATTAAAAAGGCATTCGGTTCAATGTTTAATGATCATAGTAGAAACTGAGCGAAACTATATGAGGCATTTAAAAATGACTATTTAAAATAATGTAGTTTTTGTTGTATTAAATTTTTAATTAACTTTAATATTAAATGGATGTGGGAAGTTAGTATGGTGATAGGAGTTAATATTTATTAATTAAAAATGATTCTAAATTATCAAAAATTATAATTAAGTTTTTTTTATAATAATAGATGGTCAAAATTGCAATAGATAGATAGATTAATAGATATTCAAAATATAGATTCTTTTTTTTAAATTTGGAAATGTGAAAATATAATATTTTTTATGGAAGTGGAGATAGTGGAGAGTTGGTTATGGAAGGATGAAAATAAAGATTTTCTCGTGTGTTGAAAAAAATATATTTTTTTATTTTGAAAAGTAAAAATATCTCTTGGAAGTTTAGATAGTGGGGAGTTGGTTATGAGAGGATAATTATTAATTGTTATTAAAAATAAATCAAAATTTTGAGAAATTAGGATTTAAGACCATTTCTTTGCTATAATATAGTAGATATATTAATAGATTAATAGATACTACGTTGTTGCTTTATAAAACAGTATTGAAATCTTAATAATTATATATTTTGAATTTTTCCCTTTAATTTCTCAATAGAATACAGTGTTTCTTTTTCAAATCCTCTTGGTACGAGCCTCAATGTAAATAATTCAGTTGTAAAATATTGAATGAATAATATGGATTTAATTAAATGTAATACATTGGAAATAGGAGATGATTTGAGGAAACTGTGGTGTATATTAATATATATGCATATGTATATTAGAAAAAGAATTCTTAACAAAATAGAAAAAACCACCTATACATATTCAACATGCATTAAATTGTGACCACATTAGCAATAATGAATTTGTGGGAGTTATGGATAAATAAAAAGAATTAAGAAAAGAAAATAGTTCGGTATATTTAGTAATTAAAAAACTTCAAAATTCTATAAAAAAAGGTTTTTAGTAAAAAAAAAAAAATTGTACTCCTTCTTATAATCTATAATCTATATCTATACTATTATAAAAAGAAAGCTTATTTTGTGTCTAAAATGGTAGTTATTAATAGAAGTTTTATTTGCTATTTACATATATACCCCTAAGAATTTTAATGTTAATATATTTTGTATGTAATCTATACTATTATAAAAAGAAAGCCTGTTTTGTGTCTAAAATGGTAGTTTTTAATGGAAGTTTTATGTGCTATTTACATATATAACCCTAGGAATTTTAATGTTAACATATTTTGTATGAAATATTTGACAACTAAAAGGGTAATTTAGGCAATAACCATTTTTCGAATCAGTTGTCATACCAAATTATCATTTTTCCTTCAATTGCCCTTATCATTACTTTACACATCCCATAACTCCTGGGGCTAAAATTGACAATTTATAGGACATGTTCAGTTAACTTTTCACAGATTACACGCTGGTTGCCTCCCCACTTCCATCACTCTTTCTTGGTAAACTCTTTTTCTCTTCATCTTCCTCAAAAACTCAAACATTCATCACATGTTTTTTTTTTTTTATTTTTTTAGAGATTTCTGATGATGATGATGAGGATTTTCTGAAATCTAAGAAGATCAAGAAAATTAATTCCGACCCATTTAAGTATAACTCATCGCAGGAGGTTGAAGATTGTGATGTTTTGCCCCCAAAACAGGGCATCGATTTTTGGGTGTCGATTTTTCTGAAAATGTCGATTTTTGGGTGCTGATTTTTTCAATTTATCAGATTTTTGTTCCACTTTTCTGTTTTTCTGATTTATTTGATAAGAGATTTTGGAAATAGCAGATAAAACTTATAACCTTTTTCTCTTAATATTTTTATATTAGTTTTTTTTTTAATTTGAATTGATGTTTAATTTCTTGATACAGGGAAACAGAGTTCAGAATGCCATCACAGAAACAACCTCTAGCAACTTGGTTTCGTAGTTGGGGTGAGCCCGTGATTCTTTCTTAAACTCTTTGATTTAACTGAAAGTTTACTCTTTCTTTAAGAATGTAAACCTGAATTCAAAGCATATTGTTTCTTCTGATTTATTCAATGAATGATTAATCGAAAAATGACTGTTAATTCGCATACTAATTTGTTTACATTAATGCATATCCTCAGAATATGTTCGTCTCAAAACAAAGAATAATGTAGTTTCATATAAACGACTGAAATCTTCTTATACATTCATCCGGTGTCTGTGAAAATTACAGCTATCTGGTTGCATTATGTTGATGATATATCTTCATATTGGATAGTGGGAATATATAATTATATTATGCAGCTCCCATTTACAGAATTCGATTAATCGATCGAATGAGATAAAAAAAATTGATATAACATATTAATAGAAAACACACAGTGAGTGTGTGTAATTGTTGGAAGAAGACATGAAGAAAATAGCATGAAACTAACCTGTTTACTTTCTTATGTGCTGGTGAAAGTGTTATTAGCATATGGAAATACTAGCAACCTACGCAATTAATAATATGTGTTGTTTTAAAGATTGCTATATGATTTTATCAATAGATTTTGGTTAAGACATTTCTTACCACATTTTTGTTCATTAATCAATTATATTTGTGAAATTTTCATTTTACGATCTAAAATTTTCATTTTTCAGTTGTTTGAAGTGAAGATGGTGAATAACTGACCTGTTGAAGGAGGCAAGATCTGGTTCTTCATTTGCTTATGATCTTTTCAGGGCAAAAGATTCTTATATTAAATCTTCTTTTTCTGGGAGTTTTGGTTCCACTTTTGGCACCTGCTAAGGTACTAAATGGTATTAGTCCTTTTAATTCTTACTTCTTTTGTAATCTTAATGAGATTCTATTGATGGTTGATGTGTTTTGTTTTCATAATTTAAAAGCTCTATGATTATGGTGTTGAAAGCCATTTTTTTGTGATGAAGGGTTTTGATTTTGTGTTGCTGCAACCCCAATTTGGATTGACAAGAATGAGGAGAAAGAAAGTGAAGAATTTGAAGAGTATTTAGCTGAAGATGGAGAGGTTTATCAGAAGAGTTGAGATTGGTTGAGTGTGCTATATTTGTTGCTGTTTCTGGGCTGCCCTTTTTTTTGAGTAATTCTCTTGCAATTGAGGTAGTTTTGTTCTTACTCTTTTTTTTAAATGTTGCTTTTATGTATTGAATGACAAATGGTTTTGCAAACAAAATGGAGTCCTAATCTGTTGGAGAGTATTTTGAGGTTGTTTAGGGAAATTTTATGGGATTTTTGTTTGATCTGCATTGTGTTTTGCAATTTTTGGTTTCACTTTTGTTCTGGTTTTGAGGTTTTTGATTAATGATGTTCTTGAATTTGATCAAGTGTAGAAACAATGTTTGTTTTCTGTTTATGCATTTTATACGTCAATAAACAAGTCTATAGGTTTTTTTTAGTAATATTGAAACAGTTAGCAAAAGGAAAAATTATTATATGAAACATTGTTGATTAGTTTACTATTTGGTAAAATTGCAGCTGAGGTTTACATATTCTTTCCATTGGTTTATTTTGATGATAACCTTTGATATTTATTTCAAAATTATTAGGCCTTAAGTTTTAATTTATTTGTTTATTAAAAAAGAATTTGCTTTGCACTATAAGAAATAATACTATTATTTATATTCGTTATATATAAGAAGTATGTGCGCGAGTACCGCGTGCGCGGTTTGCTAGTATTTGACAACCAAAAGGGTAATTTAGACAATAACCATTTTCTGAATCAGTTCTCATACCAAATTATCATTTTTCCTTCAATTGCCCTTATCATTATTTATGCATCCCATACCTGGGCTAAAATTGACAATTAAGAGGCCACGTTTATTTTGCTTTCACCGGTTACACTGCCATTTCCCCCACTTTCATCACCACCGGTTACACTTTGCCTGCCATTTCCCCCACTTTCTTCACTCTGAACATAAACTCTTTTTTTCTTCATCTCCCTCACAAAACTCCGGCATTCATCACAATCAGTAAGGAATTTATGCTTCTTCATTCAAGAAACCAAGGTTTTATTCCATTTCTATAAATGTGTTTATTTGTGTTCAATTTGTGTTTCTGAAATTTAATCTGCTAAATCACATTTTGGTACCAAACGGGTGAGGGGCAATTTGGTAGTGCTATCAACAATCAAATGGGTTTCGGAAATTTCATATGCTAAATCACATTTTCGGACCAAATGGGTGAGGAGCAATTTGGTAATGCTATTAACAATTAAATGGGTTTCGGAAATTTCTCTGTTAAATCACAACAATTTGGTAAGAAATCAATAATGAAATAGGTTTCGGAAATAGTGGACTCGATCTGGTTTGGGCTCAACTACTGTGTGATCCATTTCTACGGCGACTTAATCTTAGGTAATTCTGTCTCAGTTATTCTCATGATTGTCATTGTGATATAATGTTCGGAAAACAATACTGAAAATGGATACCCAATTGTATTGTAATCTGTAACCCATAACCCATTATTTGACTTCCAATTTACATTGCAGATTCATTTTCTGCCGAGCTCTAACTCTGTTTGGCTTTGGCGAAAAAGACGACCAATATTTGCCTGTTTGCAACCCGAACTTCCCGCTACACTAGCGTTCAACTCCAAAGATGTGCAACCCGCAATAGCCCGACTCGCGAATCACCTGAAGGTTACAGATTGTTTTAGCTTTTTTCATAGCTATTTATGGAAATTTCAGAAATAGTGGACTTAAGCAGATTAGTCGCTTTGGTAACACCTCATTTATCTCTATAGGGCTTTAAACTTTGTGTGGTCATTGATATATTGTATACTTTTTCTTCATTGAAGAAACCAAAGTTTTATTCCACTTTTATAAATGTGTTTATAGAAGTTCAATTTGGGTTTCGGAAAGTTCCTCTGCCAAACCACATTTTGGGACCATTTTAGGAGCAATTTGGTAATACTATCAACAATCAAATGGGTTTCGGATATTTCATCTGATAATTGTTTTTGTGTTATATATTTGTTTCATTGATTTTGTAAGAGCAAGTTTTGTGTGATCGTAATTTAAATGGTGGACACTGATGAGTTGAATCTTTCTTTGATGTCACCTGCATTTTTGATTCAATTTCTCATCAGAACCATTATAAATACTTCATATATTTATTGAAAAAGATGGAATTTTTATTGTCTATTTTGCTTACTTCCTGCAAGAAATCAGCAACCGCTTTTCTGTCTGGACATTTGAACCCTCGAGCACATTCTCTCTTGGACCTTGATAAACAATCTGGCCATCAGACAAGAGCACGATGTCATCAAACATATCGTATGTCTCGGGGGCTAGCTGTAAGAGGGAGATAAAAGCAGTTCCTTTCATAATGTGGACATATTGGCGAAGCATGTTGATAATCTGGTAAGTTTTTTTGGTAATGCTATCAACAATTAAATGGGTTTCGGAAATTTCATGGTGGACACTGATGAGTTGAATCGTTCATAATGCCTAATAGTTTTAGCAATTTGTCCAATTTATCAGATTTTTGTTCCGCTTTTCTGTTTTTCTGATTTATTTGAGAAGAGATTTTGGGAAAAAAAATTCTTTTGAATTTTTTTGGTACTACCAAATAAGATTTTGTGTAGTGTTGTTATGGAAGAAAGTCCATAATGACGTCAACAATTTTTAGAAGTTCTTAACGCACTTGATAAGGGGATTATCTATTCAAGGTTTTAATGTACACAAATAAGAGATTTTGTGGCATTTAATAATTGAGCAAAAATGTAAGAAACCATGTGATTTCTTACTTAGAAAAATGATTCTCATCTTTTGTGGATCATGAGTTTTTTTTTATGTTCTAGATGTACTATTTTGATGATAATGTATGATATTTATTTCAAAATTATTAAGCCTTAATTTTTTATTTATTTGTTTATCAAAAAAGAATTTGCTTTGCACTATAAGAAGTAATACTATTATCTATATTCGTTATATATAAGAAGTATGTGCACGAGTACCGCGTGCACGGGTTGCTAGTATTATAAAATGAAAGCCATTTTTGTGTCTAAAATAGCAGTTATTTATGACAGTTTTTAGTGCTATTTACATATTTAACCTTTCAAAATTTAAATACTAAAATAATTTGATTGTAATATTTGTCAAGTCTAAGGGTAAAATGGACAATTAATCTCACGTGTACATTCAGTTCTCAGTTCTCAGACCAAATTTCATTTTCCCCATACTAGCCCTTATCATTATCTATTCATCCTAGAGGTGTAGGGCTATAAATGTAAAATTGGAGCCCACGTTCCTTCCTACTCTAATTTCACGTCTCCCAATAAACTACCTCCCTCCTCTAATTTCACATCTCCCAACAAACTCCATTAAAAATTTTCATTTGCACAGACCAAATAAGTGAGACTCAAATTGAGCAGTGAAGAATTCTTCTGGTTTTATGAAGAAATGGCTTGATGAGTAGTGAACATGGGCACATTAATATAGTTTTGGTGAGAATTACTTGGTAATTTATTAGGGATCATTATAAATAATACATTTCTTTCCTTTTTTTCAATTTTAATTTCTTTTTTAAATTTCTTTCCAGGAAATGGTGTATGTGGGACGATAAATATGAGACTGAAATCACTACTTGAATGTGATATCAGTATAATCCTCTAATGGCATTGATATAAAGATATGTTTACTTTAATTATTGTTTATGCACTATCACATGTTGATACATCTAATTTCATATATTTTTTTGCTTGGATATGCAGTTTAGAACAAGTTTTTATATTTTATAATTGTATAATAAGATTTGATATTTTTCCAAAATTCATAAATATTACATTTTTAAATTATTAGGTTGACAAAAAACTTACGTTAAACTATGACAAGTAATATTATAAATATTTGATGTATATATAAAATCTTTGCACGCGAGTACCGCGTGCACGGGTTGCTAGTATATTATAAAGATAAGGTACATCTAACTATTCATTATTTAGAAATTAATTGTTAATATAATATTAATTATTTATCCTTCTTTTAAATAGTACCTATTAATATTTACTGATTTTAATTATTAATTAAATAATAAATAAAATAATATAAATTGTATATATGTATTAAAGAAAATGAACTTGGTTTTCTCTCTCGTTTTGAGTCAAATATCAAAGTGAACCAATGTTTTATATTGAATTATAATTAAAAAAACCAATTATTTAGGTTAAAATAAACAAAACAACTAAAGTAAATTACAAATATAACTTGGAGAGCGATCAAGTTATAAATTTTATTTAGATTAATGGTTAAAAATATTAGTGACATTATTTTCTTAAAGGATCATTCATCATCATAAATATCCCTCCAATTAGAATGTATACAGGGCCGGTTTGCTTGATACCTGACCTGGCCTGGCCTAATGTGTAGGCTCAATGGTAGCCAACTCTGCCCAGCTGATTTCGGATAGTGGGCCAATTCCACGCACTTGAATTAATTATTTATTTTAAATATCTTTTTAATTTCAAAAAAAAAAAAAAAAAAGGAAGAACAGTTGAAAAAAAAAAAGTTTGGTTTAAGAATTCAAATCACCAAAATTAGAGGGGCAAGCTGTTTTTTGCTCTTCCCAAGGAAGAAGGTGGTGATATTTTTACCTCTACGGGCCCCTTGCTCCGCCGTTCAATATTACTATATCATCACATTTTTTGATTATTTCTTTCATTTTCATTTTGTTTATTTAATACAGCTGTAAAAGGAAAAGGTTTTAAAAATATTTAAAATAAAACTCTTTGTAAATATTAATATTCAATGAAATGAGTCATTTTGTTAGCAAACACAAAAATAAAGAAACAAAGATATTATCGTAATTGGTATTCATTCACTTGGAAGAATGAACTGAATAAGTAAAAGAATTTGTTGTACGATTATATTTATTTGGGTTAAAAAATCATTCCTTTTCTAATTTATACCGATAACAGCATTTCAATCTTCATTTTATATAAAATATGACACTTGATATCTTTTTATATATCTAAATCCGAGTACAAAAATAAATAATATTATGTAGTAATGCAGTAGGATAAGTTTGCAAATTGAACAAAATATTCTGTAAAGACTAATCAAATGAATTGAAGTATCATTATTCACAATTTACATAAATAGAAAAGATTAGTGTCAATTTTTTTTAAAAATTGGTCGCAAAGTGTTCTAAGTGACAAACATTCGAGGTGGGAGATGATGATTTTTACCTATTATATGGTTGGGTACATAGTGATAATATAGTAGAGTAATTTATTTCGACTCATTAGAGACTAGAAGCAAACACAATGGGGTTATGGAGAATGAAAGAATATGACTGTCTAAAATTGTTTAAAGTATGATAAAATTGAGCATAAAGAAAGGTTTGAAGCAGAGGCAGGGCCGGGCCACCCAAAAAATATGAAAATAAAATTAATATATATATATAAATTTTTAAAATTAATATTTAACTACACTTAATTTTATAATTGTTCTAATAATTTGACCGCATTCATTTATAATTTCTGGCTCCGCCAATAATTTGAAATCTCTTTAGTATTTTCTATTGGATGGATTTTTTTAGCGCAAATAGGTTGAGCATAATTTGGATTCACTCTCGTTCTATAGGGACGTGAGGACTATGCTTTATTTAGACGCCATGACATTTTTAATTTATCAAATTTAAAAGGTTTTGTTTGACATCTCTTACAATTATTTAAGAAAAATAATATAGTGATACGGGTCTCCCTTTAACTACAACTGGATCACTATTGGATAAGGATAACAGGCCCACTAGAAGCACAAGGCCCAAATGATTAAAAGACTTTATCTCAAATTAGGCTAAGGCTTGGATGAGTTGTATGGACAGCTGTCTAGAATTTTAATTGTTTTTTGAATTGGATTGTATTTAACCTAGGGATCTGTTGAAGAAATGATATGAACGCCGTCTTTTTCAATTTTATTCTCTGCTTTCTTTCTCACTTTTTCTGGAGTAATGATTCCTAGCTCCAAATTAGGAATTAACGTAGCCATAACTGTCATTGGTGCTTTCATTTGCCTCAATGCCTCCTAAACCATCTCAAACATCCCAGCCATCATCCTCCCATCAACCCATCGATAAAGCCCTATCTGCTTTCATCACCCAAATCACAGCTCTCCAAACTACCATCGACAGCCGCCATGACGCTCTTTCAGCGGTGGTCTCGGATCTCCAAGCCAAACTAGAGACGATTCCGTCAACAACCTCTTTCCCGTCCCCACTCATGCCCACTCCGCTGCCACCACCCCCACCTCCTTTCCATAACCAACCTCACACACCTACGATAATGGGGTTCCCTCGGGCTCCAACCAACCTACCCAAACCCCCAAAAATTCAGTTGAACACTTTTGATGGGAATGCCCCTTTGGATTGGATTTTCCAAGCCGAGCAATATTTTCGATTTTATCAGATTCCATCGGAGGAAAGAATCGACCTCATTGCGTTTTATATGGTGGGCGATGCGTTGAGTTGGTTTAAATGGATGCACGTAAACTTTCAACTCTCGTCGTGGGATGCCTTCGTTTCCTCGAACTTAGATTTGGTCCCTCCAGATATGCCAACCACCAAGCAGCCTTGTTTAAACTCCGACAGACAGCCTCGGTCGTGAATATCAAGTTCAGTTTGAGCGCCTTTGCAACCGTGTAATGGGCTTAGCACCGGAGGCCATACTTAACTGTTTTATTTCGGGGCTGAAGGAGGACACTCAACGTGAAATGGAAGTCCTTCAACCACACTCAATTTCCCAGGCCATCGGGTTAGCAAAATTATTGGAGTCAAAATTTCAGCCTACGCGCGTGCCATTGCCTTTCACCCACTCTAAACCACCTATCGCAAAACCTAGCTTTCCACCACTGTTACCAGCCCCCCTACTAAACCACCATATCCCATTAAACGTCTAACCCAAACCAGAAATGCAAGACCGCCGTGCCAAAGGTCTTTATTATAATTGTGATGAAAGGTTTCAACCGGGCCACCGTTGCAAATCGAAACTGTTTTTATTACTATTGGAACCCAATGATCATCCCACCCCTCTTTCCCTCGCCGAAACATCAGATGATAACCCTTGTTACGACACTTTTCCCCCTACTCCTTCAGCCCACTTAATAACACCATCCAACTCAACTTCCTCCCCCGAAAATCCTAACATTTTATTCCACATATCCGAACATGCTCTCACGGGCGAATCCTCCCCGCGCACCTTATGGCTCTGTGGTTACATTTATGGCCACGAGGTCATTATTTTAATCGACTCGGGCAGCTCGCACAACATCATTCAACCCCGAGTCGCGTCCTTCCTCAAATTACCTATCGAATCCACTCCTAATTTCCAAGTTATGGTGGGAAATGGGGAGTGCTTGTCAGGCCTGGGCTACTACTCCCAAGTCCCACTTGCGATCCAACAATACTTGGGTACTATCCCTTTTATGTCATTCCAATACACGGGGCGGACGTCGTGCTCAGCATTCAATGGTTGCGATCATTGGGCCCTGTTGTTTCGGATTTTAATATTCCGTCCATGGCTTTTGATCACCACGGAACCTGGATCACATTGACGGGCTGCTCACAAGCACCCCCACAACAATCATCATTCACACAATTGTGCCGATTAGTCCAAACCGATTCCGTAGCCGCGTTCCACTCCATTGTCCATTTACCTTCGGATACCGATCCGGATATCAGCCCCCAAAATCCCATCATCAATCTTCCTTCCGAGTTTCAGTAGCTCATCCGCTCGTTTTCCCAACTGTTCGAAAAGCCCCACTCTCTACCCCCGACCAGATCGCATGACCACTATATCCATTTACTACCTAACTCCCACCCTGTTAACGTTAAACCTTACCGATACCCCCACTACCAAAAGACAATTATGGCTAATTTAAATTCTAAAATGTTAAGTGATGGAATCATTAAACCAAGTACAAGTCCTTAGTTAAAAAGAAAGACGGAACTTGGCATTTTTGTGTCGACTATCGCGCTTTGAATGTGATAACAATTCGAGATTGTTTCCCTATTCCTACGGTGGATGAGCTATTGGACGAATTACATGGAGCCACAGTTTTTACTAAACTCGACTTACGCGCTGGTTATCATCAAATATGAGTGGCTCCTGAGGACACACATAAAACAGCTTTTCGCACTATTGACGGGCATTTCGAATTTTTGGTCATGCCATTCGGTTTGATTAATGCTCCATCGACGTTTCAAGCAGCGATGAATGATTTTCGGGACTTCCTTCTCCGGTTTGTTTTAGTTTTTTTTTACGACATTTTAATATATAGTAAATCCTTACATGAACATATGTTACATTTGTCGGAAGTTTTACAATTACTTGCCTCTCAAGAATCACAGCCGATTGCATTTTTCAGTAAAAAAGCTATGCCCACGTCTTCGGGTTTCGTCCACCTACGTCCGAGAAATGTAAGCCGAAGCTGTAAAAAAGTGGCGTCCGTATCTATTGGGTCGGAAATTTCGCATATTTACGGATCAACAAAGCTTACGAGGCTTACTCACTCAACACATTCAAACACCCGAACAACAAAAGTGGCTCACGAAACTACTTGGGTATGATTACGTTATTATCTATCACCCGGGAAAACAAAATTGCGTGGCAGATGCCTTATCTCGCATCTCCCACGACCAGGAACTCTCTATGATGGCTTTATCTAAGCCGACATTTGGTATTATGGACCAACTTCGCCAATTTTATAAGACACCTTCGGGTCAGCAATTTATTCAAAAAATACGCACCAACACCAACATGCTTTCGGTTTTCACTATTGTAGATGAGATCATTTACTTCAAAAGGCGTATTTTTATACCTGTGGATTCCGAGTTGAAAGCTTCTTTACTCTTGGAGTTCCATGACTCACCGGTGGCGTGCCATTCGGGTTTGAATGCGACTTTCGCCCGCCTTTCAGCGGCTTTTTATTGGCCTGCAATGAAACGAGATATCAAGGATTATATAAGTAAATGTCACATATGCCAGCAGGTTAAAAGCTCTACTCATAAACCATATGGATTACTTCAACCACTCACCATTCCTCAACAAGTTTGGGAGGATATAAGTATGGATTTCATAACACATTTGCCCGTGACTTATGGTAAATCATCAATCTGAGTTATTGTGGATCGCTTGACGAAGTTCGCCCATTTTATTCCGTTACCGCATCATTACACGGCGGTCACGCTGGCCTCCATCTTCGCTGTTGAGATAATTAAACTACATGGAATTCCCAAATCGATTGTTAGTGATCGAGATAGAATTTTTTTGAGTACTTTTTGGAAACAACTATTTAAATTACAAGGCACAACTCTAGCTATGAGTAGCTCTTACCATCCACAGACCGATGGGCAAACCAAAGTTTTGAACCGCTATTTGGAGATATATCTCCGTTGTTTCGCCGGGAAAATCCTAAGCAATGGGTCCGTTTCCTCCACCTCGCGGAGTATTGGTACAACACGTCGTCGCACACAGCTATTGGTATGACTCATTTTCAGGCCCTGTATGGAAGAGCTGCACCTACTATTCCCGATTACGCTGTCGGCTCAACCACGGTAGCCACGCTAGATGATTCCTTGCAACAACGACAACAACTATTAACAATATTGAAATCAAATCTGCTCCGTGCACAACAATGTATGAAAGATCAGGCGAATAAACATAGAAGTGATATACAATTTAAGGAAGGAGATTGGGTTTACTTACGCCTTCAACCATACCGCCAACTCTCGGTCGCAAAACACCGTACCCACAAACTGAGCCGCCGCTTTTATGGTCCGTTTCGCATCAACCGCCGTATCGGACCGGTGGCATATGAACTTGATCTTCCCGAAGAGGCCTAGATCCATAAGGTTTTTTTACGTTTCTCTATTGAAACCGTGCCATGGCAACCCACTTGCTACATCCACTATGTTTTCGACCACCATGGAGGCGCTCAACGCTCCGTCGAACCCTAGATCTGTTTTGGAATTTCGGACAATGAAGACACAAAAGGGAGAGGAAAGACAAGGCCTCGTAAGTTGGGATACACTCTCTGACCTAGAAAGTACTTGGGTGGGTCTAGAACAATTTAAGTCCACATTTCCTACTTTTGACCTTGAGGACAAGGTCACACTTCATGGACCGGGCAATGATATGGGTCTCCCTTTAACTACAACTGGATCACTATTGGATAAGGATAACAGGCCCACTAGAAGCACAAGAAGGCCCAAATAGTTAAAAGACTTTATCTCAAATTAGGTTAAGGCTTGGATGAGTTGTATGGACAGCTGTCTAGAATTTTAATTGTTTTTTGAATTGGATTGTATTTAACCTAGGGATTTGTTGAAGGAATGATATAAACGCCGTCTTTTTCAATTTTATTCTCTGCTTTCTTTCTCACTTTTTCTGGAGTAGTGATTACTAGCTCCAAATTAGGAATTAATGTAGCCATAACTATCATATAGTCAATTTTCCTAAAAAAAAAGGCTCAAATTTCCACAAGGAATAGTTTTAAGTAGCATTTATTTCTTATTTTCTCATAAAAGTAGATGATTTACTATTTACTAAGATAGCTTTCCCTCAAAATTAGTGGACATTTATCCGCCAATATTTTAACATAAAGTTATCAAATAATCACATATTGTTATTTGAAATAAATGACGACATATACAAAATAATATTCACTTTAAATGTATTTGGATGCTTTAATTAATTTGTGTAACTTAAATATATCAAGTTTTTCTAAAAAAATAAACTCATCCATGCCAATTTTTTTAAATATACTTTTTCTCACAAAAGACATATCAACACCTTATTTTATTATGGAAAAATTACAAATACCTCCCCTAACTAATGTCGTAATTTCAGAAAACACCCAAAAACGACCATAATTACAAATACCTCCCCTATTTTGTATTTTGCCTCCCCTGCCCGTTTTTTCGGTCAGTTTTTGCTGACGTCAGCGAAATTTTTTTGTGGTTTTCCTATTTTACCCCTGATGATGTCATCAATTGGTGACGTCATCCAATGTCATATATTTTTTGACGAAAATACCCTCAGCGAGTGTAAATGTAATATTGTTTTCTTGGCCATGATATAACCGTTATAGGGGGTGTGTTTGTTACTATTTGATCGTTTGAGGGGGTGCAAATGTAATAATTTCCCTAATGAATATTGCAAAGGAACACTATTTATTTGCTAATTATTCAACAAAGCAATATCAAATTAAATTTCATTAATGAAATACCAAATTAAATCTCAAACAATTACTCAAACCTACATATTCATTAACCCTGAACCCTTGCATTAAATTTAAATAAAACTTTTGACGGTATTATTAACACCGTAAGCCTTGAAGTTGACGGTGGATCCGGTGCCGTCTTTGCCTAGCTAATGAATTTACCAGTGCCATTGTAAAAAGATTTTGTCTTAATTCTCGAAATCCAAAACGGCGGCGTTTGAGCTCTTTGCGTACGATTGAAAATTGTCATCTCCGACGTTCGATTCGTTTCTGTAACTCTAGAATTATTCTCTGGAACATTCGTATCGATTCCATAATTCTTGAAAGTGTTGATTTTTCGCCCGGGTTGAAGAGCTTGGTTGAAGAAAATTTCAGAGCTTGGTTGAAGAAAATTTCAGATGCCTCAACAAAATGGCGAAATTCAGCCTTGTGTCCAAACAATGATTTTGCAGGCTCGACAGCATGAACACGATCCGCGTCGTTCCAAATTCTGAAGGGAAGAATCGCTGGATACAACAATATATGAGAACAATGTATTCATCAGAATACGAATCTGGCCTAGATGCTTAAGTATTTCGCTTTTTTTCTTTCAAGTTTTCCACTACAACAATTTGAGAGAGCATCATAACAGAGAGAATCTGAGAACTGAAACATTTTTTAATACTTTGATTTTACATGAGAAAATCACATTTAGGTATTTCTTTACCTTGATATTGCCAGCCTCCTTAATACACCAGATCGGATTTAGGGGGGCGCAGGATTAGAGAGAGTGGATTCACTAATTAAAACGAAGGTATCATGGCCGGCCTTTACACTGGCTCCGACGATGAACTTTCCGATGTATCCAGTCCCTCCGATTATCAGAATCTTGCTTTTTCCAGCCATTAGTGTGAATCTCTCCGGCGCTTAGAATAATTGCTCGATCTGGGATAGAAATCTAGAATGAATGATTATGATGGCATGGTAAGTATAGGAGAGTTAGGGTTTTGATTTGGGATAAATGGATTTGGATAGGGGTGTGAGGAAGAAGGTAAAATTAGGGTTTTTTAAATTTGAAAATAAAAATATATTTATAAAATAAAGTAAGGGTATTTTTGTCTATACAGAATCAATGGTTTTTTTTATTTTTTTTTCTCAAAAATTGTAGGGGCATTTTGGTATTTTCACCCTTTCGGGCAAGTAAAAAAACGGGCAGGGGAGGCAAAATACAAAATAGGGGAGGTATTTGTAATTATGATCGTTTTTGGGTGTTTTCTGGAACTACGACATTAGTTAGGGGAGGTATTTGTAATTTTCCCTTTTATTATATCTATACTTCACTAAAAATAATTCACTATGAAAAATGAGAAACGAGGAATATCATCACATCCAATCATGGCGTAAAATTATTGCTAGCAAGAGATGTTGCTTTCCACTCGGATTGACTCATTTGCTCAACTTCTTATATTTAACATAATGTCTGTGTATATATTCAGTAGACTATTTTTGTATCATAAATCTTCACGATCACATCTTTCGATGAATTTCTTATAAATGTAAAAGAATATAGTGTTAGAGGGCTCGTCAAGGATTTCTACGACGTTAGCCCTCAGACATTGAATTTAAAAATATACTTGATCTAGTCAAATATTCGTGTAGATGTTTCCAAAGACTGTGCTCGTACTGCAAGCTGCATACGTACCACTCAAGGGGATCAAGTCTGACGTAGTTCTAATTATAGATTGATTCGTATTTAGAATAGCTCGTAGGTGTGGAAAACATCCGTCCCCACAAAGAGCATTATTTGTCATATATATAGGTTTCTAAACAACTATTCATGATCTGACTTGTAACCTAAATATTGGTTGCCACTTGTCGTTCAATTGATTGCTAAAGGATTATTATATTAATTAACATTAATGGGCTGGGCCTCCTTGTATGACGCATCTACTATTTGTGGGTCCAATCTACAGTCTTGGACTCATCCTTACTGTAGTTTAGTGACCTCGTATCGTCCACCTCATATGATAGGGGTCGTACGGCCTACTAGAATAATAACAATGAAGCCGTGCACCTCGTATACGTAAACTCGTAGTTACTGTAAATAGTACACAGAAATACCTCGTATCATGTAGTCCCCCAGATCGTGAATCTACTGAAGCCCTAGCGAATCTTGTAGGACACGATCTTTTAAATTATCCTTCGGTTCCGTTTCATCATCATCGCGCGTCTGAAATCCGTGTGCCGTAGCACGCGTTCTCATGATGCATTTAATATTTCTTGGCCGTTTGACTACTCCAATCATATCACAAGGATTTGAAAGGTCTCTGATCTTAGCCTTTGATTTTGAATTTTTACTTTCGATCTCAGCTGCTCACTAACCCGCCTTACATATAAATATATATAGGCATAATCCTTTCATTTGTCACTTTGCATTTTTTACCATTCTAGAGAGATAATTTCTTTCTTTGAGTTACGAGCTTCTGTCTTCTGTCGTGTTCGAAGTCCTCCCAAGTCATATCCGCCTTAATCGTCTTTGATCCCCTTCAACTAGGTATTTTTCTTTTCCTTAATCTCCTTCTTTTTCTTCGACTTTTACGAGCTTATTTTAAATCAGTTAAATCGCCTTGTAACTATGTCGGAGAGTGCTTCCCCAAGTTCGAGTCTAGGTCTAGCCAATTTGAATAAGTTAGAAATTCCTGACCTTAACGAGTGTTCCACCTCACTAGGGCCCATCGGTGCTATTATAAACGAGTATACCGAGTCTAACGATACACTGCGTCAGTCACCTGTACATAATCTATCACCCTCAGACTTCGAGTTCGATATGTCTCATCTCGTTGCAAACATCAGTGAGGTTGCCTCCGTAGGAGACGACCCACAACATGACTTCCTTCCTGTTGACTCTCATTCCTGGCTGATCGTTCTTCAATGATCGACGAAGGTATGCTAGATTCCTTGAAACGTAACTACTACATCCCCGATGAATTCTTCCTTCTATCTCCACACGAGGACAAGCGTATGCATCGACCTCCTCCTGGGTATAGAACTTTTTTCGCACCCCACCTAGCTTGTGGTGTCCGTTTTCCTTTACACCCGGTTATCCGCATGGTCCTCCATCGACTTGGACTGTGTCCTACCCAATTACTTCCCAACTCGTATCGTCACCTAAATAGTTTCATTATTCTGATGCGAGCTTGGAGACAGGAACCAAATTTTGCCAACTTCCACCACATGTTTCGTGTCTGTAAATCAGGGATGGGGGACAAAGGTTTTTTCTATATATCTCCTCGTAATAAGAGGATGCGAGTTTTAAACTACTTACCTTCCTCACACGGTGTGTGGAAGGACAAATACTTTTTTGTCGGTCAACCTCATCTAGCATCTTGGAATCTTCCTCGTATATGGAGGTTAGATCCACCTCGTATCGAGGATGTTGGTGGCCCTTTGGGATCCTAATTTTGTGGACATTCATTTCAACTGGTTTTACGACCCAAAGATTCTCTTTAAAGAGGCTGTACTAGTCCGATGTGGGATTAGTCAGGACCCTATTCCATACGAGAAAGTTGGTGAGTTCCTTCTCATGTTAGTCTTCGCATGTCGTTTTAGTTTTGCTCATGTTGTTTGTTGTTAAATTGTTTGTTTTTTTTTTTTTCATGTTCAGACTGGTATCTATCGTGGTTCCAAGCTCGTTTCAAAATTTCTCCTTTTTGTTTCACAGGAATGGCTGAAGAGGCAGCTCGTTTGGAGAAATGCCTCTCCAAGAAAAAGACAAGGAGCGCTGCAGCTCGTTCTGGTGCGGGCTCCTCATTTGGCATTCCACGACCTGCGCCAGCTACTCGTACTCGGCGCTCCACCTCCCAAGCTGGGCCGGCTGCCGCCGCTGAGGTCGTTCCGAACCCCATTCCATTGAGGCAGGTTCAGCACTCCCCTGAAGGACCTAGCCGGCCAACTGGACCTACCGTGACTCTCTCCACTGACGAATCGAGCGAAAGGGAGTCTGCACAACTTGAGCGTCGGAGGAAGTACAGGCATGATCTTGCTAACCACATGGATGTGCAGGCCCGATCGGGGGGGCCTTCCCGATCTCCAGTCTCCAGCCTCGACATCGTGCACCAATACGAGGTGCATGCAATGCGAGATCGTATGCAACAACAGGGCGAAGACTGGCGCCCCGAGTTTCAACCAGGTCAGATAGCTCTAACACCTGATTGGCGCATTTACCCTAATAGCTCCATACTTGGTGTTGGTGGGACAAAAGTTGCCTCTGAAGCATTACGACATGTTATGCTTCCAGCTAACTTAGCTCAGCTTATCACGATGCCACATACCCGAGTGGAGGATACGATCCACAAGGCTTTGGCTGAGGTAATCTCTTGATTTGTATTCACGTATCGCTTCCGTTATAGTTTTTATATTCATGACTTGTTTTGTTTCTACAGGCCTCGTTAGCTGCCCATTCCATGTCTCTCAACATGTCCTTTCTAAAGCATGAAAACACCGAGGTGAAGAGATCAAACGAAGAATATCGCACTCAGCTCAATATGGCTTCAATGGAAATTGAAGATGCTCGTAAACTACGAGGTGAGGTTGAGGCTATAATCCAGGAGCAGGAGCAGGAGCAGCTCGCTCGTCAGGTGGCAGAGTTAAAGTTAGCCAACAACGAGCTAAAGTCTGACTCCTTGGGAAAGGATGAGAGGATCGAGGCCTTGCAGTCTGAGCTCGTGAAGGCCCAAGCCGAAGCTGCTAAGAATTATGAAGCTGGTCTGGCAGATGGACGAGACAACTACCTGAACTCGGCCGATTATAGGAGGGTCCTGGACGAGTCAAGGTTCCACGGGGCTCGTGACTTCAGGTATTCGACCACCTTCCGGAATCTCGCCCTTGAACCTGCTGCCGATTACTTGTTCGATGGTTTTATGAAAGCCATCGACTATATGGTGAAGAAAGGTTGCATCGTACCTGCTCTCGGCAGTTGAGTCTACGAGGAGGTCAATACGAGTCAATGGGTACGGGTCTCGTGGACAAGCTTTGTTGAGATTCGTATAATCAATATAGTTTTTGGAACTAACACCACGTTTGCTAACCATTCCGTGTAATTGATCTCCCTAATATAGACGGCTTTTAACAGCTTATTCACCTCGTCATCGATGATTTTATTACGGTCCGGGCCAAAATTTATTCTTTTCTGTTTCACAGGTTTGGCGTACGGGTCTATATTCAACCTATGTACAATGACTTCAGGGTCAATCCCCTTAAAGTCCGACGCCTGCCATGCAAACATATCAATATTAGCTCGAAGGAAGCTTATTATCATTAATTCTAGATTTTTTGGCATCATTGTACCTATATTTGTGATTTTTTCCTCGTCCCCTGAGATGAGTTCAATCGTTTTGTGCTCGGCCGGTTGTACCCGACTCTTTTCAATCGGAGCTCTTTTCTCTCTAGCTCCTCTTTATTCGTTACCCCAAACCTCACTATCTCATTCGTCTGCATCACTTGTTTCGTGCTCTGTTCCTTCGTATTCTTCTTCAGAGATGTTGCATAACACTCTCTTGCCGCTCGTTGGTCACATTGCACCGTTCCCACCCCAAAGTCTGTCAAGAATTTCATTTTTAGGTGGGGTGTAGAAATGATCGCACCAAATTGGTTCAGCCCTGTTCGTCCCAATATCACATTGTATGCGAACTGAAAATCGACCACGAGGTATCTGATCATCGTTGTTTTCTTTCTCGGCTCGGATCCCAACAAGGTGGGCAATTCGATCGTACCAAGAGGTACTATTTCTGATCCTCCGAATCCTACGAGAGGGGTGCTTACGAGCTGCAACTTGTCCGTGGGGATTTTTATTTTATCTAATACCGTCAAGAATACGATATCGGCTGAACTGCCATTATCCACCAAAACTTTGTGGACCGCGTAGTTCGCTATGTCCATTGTCACCACCATCGGGTCATTGTGCGGAGTGATCACTCCTTCGTAATCATGATCTCCAAAAGAGATCATTTTCTTTGAACTGTCCTGGACATGATTCACCCTGTGCCCGTATAGTTCGTAGCTCGTAATCTCCCTAGCGTATCGCTTTCTTGCATTCTTGGAATCATCCCCGATCAACCTTTCTACTATCGTGTGTATGTCCCCGTATTTCGGTCTATTCTCGCCTTGATTATCCTTTCTGTACCTATCTCGCTCTGTCTCATTATTCCTATAATCAACGTGCTCTTTCCCTTGCTGTTCCTGATTTCTCCACCGCTGCCCCTGTTCTCGCCTCGTGTCGTTTTCTTAAGTACCCCTCCTGTCAGTTTGAATTTTCGACCTTCCTTCGCCACTACTTCTGTTTGTAAATTCTCGTAGATGACCCTGCCGTATGAGTTCTCTATCTCATCCTTTAATTGACGACACTCCTCTGTATTGTGGCCCGTATCCTTGTGGAACTTATAGTATCTGCTGTTGTTTTTCTTCTTGGGGTCAACCCTCATTTTCTTAAGAAGTTCGACCTGAATACCCGCTCTTTCAATCGCCATTAATGCTTTAGTTCTCGAAGCATTCAACGGTGAGTGGTTATCGAAACGACCTCGCCTGTGATCTCCAGCTCTCTTAGTTTTCACCTCTTCTCTCTTTTGGACCCCTTTGTCTTTACTCTGCTTATTGATCGCATGTTCAGCTCGTTTCATACGATATATCTCGTCTTCATGGATGTATTGCTGAGCTGTGATCATCATGTCCTCAGGGTTTCTTGGTGGGTTGCGAGTGAGTGCTCCAGCTAAAGGACCCATCTTCAGTCCGTTAATGAAGAGTTGCACGATCACCTCGTGTATACGCCCTGGACATCTAAGGCCTCGTTATTAAACCTATCCACAAACTCCAGCAATGTTTCCTCATCTTTCTGCTTTATCCCCAGTAACTGTGAGACCGACTTCCTGGTTTTGCTCTTACTGGCAAAATGATACTCAAACTTCTGGACGAGTTGATGGTATGAACTGATGGAATTTGTAGGCTGGTTCACGAACCAGTCATGTGCTTTACCTGCCAATGTCGTAGCAAATATCCGAGCATTTAATGAGTCGCTCAAACCGTGCAACGTCATTAGTGTCTCGAAGGTAACGAGGTGTTCTCGAGGATCTGTCATCCCGCTGTACTTGGGGAGGTCTGGGATTCTAAAATTCGCAGGCATCGATTCTGATATGATTTCTTTATCAAACGGGTTATTTCTCCGATGTATCAACGACGCAGTCCCGAAACCTTTTCTCAATTCCATCTGGTTCCCTGAATCTGTCCTTTCTACCTTTCCTCGTGATGACCACTGACTACGAGAACTCGGCATGTAAGATGCTGTATCTGTTTCATCTGATTCGCTCTGACTCGAATCGTACGATCTAAGGCTTTCATTTCGTTCGTTACCACGACTGTTGAAAAGCTTTCGTCGTGTCCCTCTCTCGCGGCCCTCTTCCCCTTGTACCCCCATAGGGTCAAGTTGTGGGAAGTTCCGTCGCCGAGTACCGCCCTTGTGGCCATATTCCCCTTGTTCTCTTTCTGGGTCAAGTTGCAGGAATTGCCCACTTGGGGTACTCGGGGGAGGGTGTGTCGTTCCGATATTCGGGGTAACAGGCGGTAATTTCGATATCCACTCCTGAAACTTTTCTTGTACCCTTCTATCGAACTCAGACTCGGTCATTGTAATCGTTTTCTCAGGTATTTCTTCCACTGATTGGGGTGTATTGGTATGAATCTGCTCAGCCTCTTCCGAATTCATTGGCTCTTTCCCTGGTCGATGGTGTTCCTTATCCATGTCAATTCGTTTGACAGCTTAGTGGTTTCCCACAGACGGCGCCAAAATGATCTAGTCAAATATTCGTGTAGATGTTTCCAAAGACTGTGCTCGTACTACAAGCTGCCTACGTATCACTCAAGGGGATCAAGTCTGACGTAGTTCTAATTATAGATTGATTCGTATTTAGAATAACTCGTAGGTGTGGAAAACATCCGTCCCCGCAAAGAGCATTATTTGTCATATATATATGTTTCTAAACAACTGTTCATGATTTGACTTGTAACCTAAATATTGGCTGCCACTTGTCGTTCAATTGATGGCTAAAGGATTATCATATTAATTAACATTAATGGGCTAGGCCTCCTTGTATGACGCATCTACTATTTGTGGATCCAATCTACAGTCTTGGACTCATCCTTACTGTAGTTTAGTGACCTCGTATCATCCACCTCGTATGATAGGGGTCGTACGGCCTACTAGAATAATAACAATGAAGCCGTGCACCTCGTATACGTAAACTCGTAGTTACTATAAATAGTACACGGAAATACCTCGTATCAATACTATATATATATATATATCATGTTTGAGATATCCGACTAAAATCCCTTGAACTACTCGAAAAGCACACAACAAACACCACTTTTTATAATAAAATCTACATAGACGAAATTAACATAATTTCCTGACATCATTAGATGACTGTTTTTAAAGTGTGTTTTTGTTTTTGCAAAACAAAAATTTGGAAAATACATTTGGTTGGGCTTGTTTACACTTTATGTTTTTGAAGAATAAAACTCCAAAATCTGCTATTTTGCAAAACAGGTTTTACCTGTTTTTAAGTTTTTCAGAACACATTTTCATTCCAAACTAGAAAAACATGGCACTTAACCCCTCATTAAATAATAATATATTTTCTCTCTCCTCATTTCACTCATCATTTCATCAAAACACATAGAGAGAGAAGAGAAGAGAAGAGAAGCAAATTTTCCCAGAATAGTCCAAACATGATTTCAACACTATTTGTACTGCAAAATTGTTTTGATAAAACTGTTCTACAAAACTATTTTGCAAAACATCAAAAACAAAAACAATCCAAACAGACCCCAATTCTTATTTTTTATTTTGCCCTTGAGGGATGAATTTATTTTTTTATATTAAAATGATGTACTTTATTTCAACTAAATACTTTCATTAAAGACTTAAATTACCTTGTAATTTCGTGAAAATTTGGAATTTTGTTAATTTGAATATTAAAAGATCAATATTGAGTTTTGATTTATTTTAGAACCAATACTAATTCATTGCATATAAAAATCAAGTTGTCAAATATATAAAACTAATTAATAAATTGAAAGAAAACAAAAAAGTATATATAATGTAATAATAAAAACATTAAAAAGTATTTTATGGAAAACATATAAAAAGAAAAAAATAGTAACAGAAGTTATTCTTGGGGTATTTGAACTTAAAGTTTTAAATAAGATGGAAGTGTTCGTTATATTATCCAATAAAGCGGACTGTATTATAACACTAAATAAGGATGACGTTATTATAATTAACTATTTTGTTTATTTTTATTTCTTAAAAACAGGAGTAAGGGTAAGATTAAGCCTGTCAACGGGTGGGTATTACCTGTACCCGCTCAAAATTTATTATACCCGACTCGAACCCGATCCGTGAGGTGTTAAACCCGGACTCGGTCCGAACCCGATAATTCAATTTCTCATTTTTATAAAATATTATTAGTACATTACTAAACACTAAAAAAAATCTTTATATGCCTAGCACTATATATATATATATTCAAATATGATTCGTCATAACAAATTCAAAAACTTCTTTTGTGTGCAAAAATAGTGTATTAACTTATTGAAAAAATTAGTTTAAAAAAAGTAAATGCGCTATATTTACCACTATGTTTTTTTCCGCAAAATTGACAATTGTGTAATTAATAAAATGTCAAATCTAAAAAATTGCTACTTTAACTAATATCTATTTCGTACATAGTGATTCGATATTAAAATATTCTTTAATATATTTTAAGTTTAGTTCATATTTGAAGAACTTTACTTTGAGATGCTATCTTATTCTTTTTAATTAATATGTCATTTACTTATATTATTTCATTTTCTACTAATTGTACAATTTAGCCCTTTCTAATTCAAAATGAAATGGCTTTTTGGTCTTTTCATTAAAAATTTAGTGAAAAAGTAGAAATGAGATGTTGATAGCAATTTTTCAAAGTTGAGTGACGTGTATGTCAAATGTTAAAATTTTAGGAGGTTGACGCAATTCCGCCCTTTATTATATGTATAGTCTTTTAATTAAAGTAATAGCAACAAAAAAAAAGAAGGAAAAATGCACTTATTTACCCATTATCTTCAAATTTCATCGCACTTCATTGTTGAAGTTGCGTGCACGAATGTTACTAAGTAGCTAAATTTATAATGGATTAATAGTTTCTTTTGTTAGTTAATTTTTGTTTTATGCATAAAAATTTTGTGCCTTTCTCTTATTTGTTTTAGTTTTACAGACAATCTGATCACTATTCTATTTGACAATTTATAAACAACTTCCACAATGTGTTTTATTTAAACCATATAGACTAAAATATTTTTAAATTTTGTGAAGTTTTTGATTATGTCATGTAGCTTTTTGTATTAATAGTTTTTCGCTAAGCATAAGTATTATCTATATAAAAATTTATTGTTAAGTTAACTAGACAATGTTAAAAATTGAGTGCAAGTTTTATGGCATTATCTTGAAATATGTATTTCTAGTTTTATTTGACTCATTTTTCTTTTACTTATATGAAAATCGTAAACCGCACAAAATCACCATAAAGTATAAACCGTCCAAAACTTTTTAAAATTGTACCTTAATTTTAATTTTCAAAATAGCAATTTAAGATTTTGCTTCTAAAAATTAAACTTGGCAATTCGATTTCAAATTAATAAAAAAATATATTAATACCGCACCATAAACACCCCTAATTGTCCCTTATCATTACAAAAAAGGATCTAAGGTAAGATATGCACTTCCTTTCGAGGCCACAAAATATAACTTGTCTATTTTTATTGGTGGAAATCTTTTTATCATGTACATTATGCAAATAGTCTCTTTGTCTATATTTCATTATGTCGCTTTACTTTTTTCATAAAGAGAAGTTGATAATGTACTAATTTGGAATAAATCTTGAAATTAAAAAGAAGACTTTGAACCTATACTTATCAACATATTCGATATATTAGTCGGTGTAGGTTTTAGGTCCGAGCTTCAAGACCAATAATATAGCATATTGTTACGGGCTGAAACTTCGTTCTCCGAGGTTTGCACCACCCGTGCGGCACTAGACATGATTTGATCGCCCCGTCTCATCATACCTAGTCAGCCTGACCCTGTAATTGGCTAAGTTTGTGTTAGGAAAGGCAAGGAAAGCTTTATAAGAGAGAAATCTTCACTAAAGAACTCTTTATATTAGAACTTTAGAAGTTGGAAACTAGAATGAATTACAAATGAAATGACATCCCCTATTTATACTACTAAACAGGCTTAAACAGGCCCAAAAAGCCCGCACCGACGGTCCAGATCGACTGAGATCAAAGGCTGAGATCTGATGACTCTTTGTGCGCATGACTCTTGGCTTTTCAACAGTCAACTCTTCAACTCCTAACGAATTTGGACATGTCTCTTCATCCGCCTGACGAACCTGGACACGACTCGAACATACAACGAATATAGACACAATGACTCCTCAAGTGACCTGCTTATTTAGGCATGTCCCTTGAGATTACAGACATATATGGAAAGCTGCTAAATAAAGTAATACAGACTCTTCGGACGCCCCGAGACCATCCCGAGCATAACTCTTCATATCACCCGAGACATTACAGCGACCCTTTATTGACTTGACACCGTGCCTTTCCAAGCGACCTATTCGTCCCGAATCCCGTCTCTTGATCTTACACTAAAGATATGATGAAATATTACTAAGTATAAATAGATAAAGTCCCACGACCGATCTAACCTCGCGCTATTCGGACCCCCGAAAGCTCGGCCGTGACATACTCCCCCACCAAAGCCGTTGTCGCCCCGACAACGTCAGCTTGACGCCGCTCTTGGTTGATTTCTTCAATCGTACGTTTTGACTTCTCGAGCAACTCCCGAATTCGCCTTGACATGCTCCTCGCACTTTCAGTGCTCCTCGAGTTGCTAGATCCACTCAAACTTCGTGCCGTCCCGACGACACCAAGTGAGGAAAGATTCGCCGAACTCCCTTCAGAAGTTTGCTCTAATCCGTCGCCGATTCCACTTGCTCTGATACCACTTGTCACGGGCTGAAACTTCGTTCTCCGAGGTTTGCACCACCCGTGCGGCACTAGACATGATTTGATCACCCCGTCTCATCATACCTAGTCAGCCTGACCCTGTAATTGGCTAAGTTTGTGTTAGGAAAGACAAGGAAAGCTTTATAAGAGAGAAATCTTCACTAAAGAACTCTTTATATTAGAACTTTAGAAGTTGGAAACTAGAATGAATTACAAATGAAATGACATCCCCTATTTATACTACTAAACAGGCTTAAACAGGCCCAAAAAGCCCGCACCGACAGTCCAGATCGACTGAGATCAAAGGCTAAGATCTGATGACTCTTTGTGCGCATGACTCTTGGCTTTTCAACAGTCAACTCTTCAACTCCTAACGAATCTGGACATGTCTCTTCATCCGCCTGACGAACCTGGACACGACTCAAACATACAACGAATATAGACACAATGAATCCTCAAGTGACCTGCTTATTTAGGCATGTCCCTTGAGATTACAGACATATATGGAAAGCTGCTAAATAAAGTAATACAGACTCTTCGGACGCCCCGAGACCATCCCGAGCATAACTCTTCATATCACCCGAGACATTACAGCGACCCTTTATTGACTTGACACCGTGCCTTTCCAAGCGACCTATTCGTCCCGAATCCCATCTCTTGATCTTGCACTGAAGATATGATGAAATATTACTAAGTATAAATAGATAAAGTCCCACGACCGATCTAACCTCGCGCTGTTCGGACCCCCGAAAGCTCGGCCGCGACAATATGGAAACTAAAGAAACCTTCAAACTACAAGGAAAAAAAATCAGAAAATCATACCGAATTAATCCAAATCCAAACTTTTATTATAGGACAAGTGTAGTAACACCAATATTAAATTTAACTACTATTTTAGAAATATTTACTTATCTAATGGGTCCCCAATTATGATTAGGGGCATTACCGTAATTTAATTATGTAATTGATATAAAAGTAGTCTTAATACGTTTCCGTCGTGGGCCTCCAACCGAGGGCCCAATAAAGCGAGCCCATGGCCTAGCTAAAATCTCTATAAATACCATCTTGATTAGCTAAACTAATCATGATCTGGTTTCCACTCTGAGAACTAGAATTATTAAATACTCTCTAAAATCCATGAGATTGAGGAGTATAATTACTACGAACTACGAAGAGGCTTGATTCTATCTAAATAGGTACGTAGGCAGCTCGAAGTTACTGAGCACAACCCCACTATCTAAAAACACTTAATCTGGTCTGTCGTGAGTCGGGTCGAATCCCATCCCCACGTGACCTTCACGTGACCTTACTATTTGATCCCGCATCATTTTGGCGCCGTCTGTGGGAAACTGGCTCACTCACTGAGAATGCAGACTAGACCTCAAGCACGTACCACTGAAGGTAGGATGGGAAGTAGCCCTTCAGCAGGAGGCGTTAGGAGGAGAGCTCCCGCTCCAACGCCTCGGCCGAACCATGCTGCTGGAGAAGCTCCAAACCCGCTTCCCCCACCGTCAGCCCCGACTGTGATCCCACCCTCGGAGAGGGTATTCGAGATCACTCAAGAGGCACTCATGGCTTTGGTGGAGGAGGCCTCAATCAGAGCAGCAGCGCAAGCAGTCCAGCAGTATGCTCTGAATCACCCCCCTCGGGCGGAGCCCCAACCTGGTGCCAAAGCGACTAACTCCTCCCCGAGGGGAGGGCCACGGGACACACGTCGCGCGCCTACCTCCCAGGGGCTCTCACCCCGAAGGACTGAGACTTCGCGATCCCGTGTGACGCCTGAACGCGTCAACAGTGAGCGCACTTCTCGCCGCCGAGCTCTTCCACCCCCGCGTCGAGGTCGGAGGTCTCCGACCCCCGTGGGAGTGGCATCGAGGCACTCAGGTGTTTGATGTGCCTAAACAGCAAGCGCACGGCTTCGGTGTAGTACAAAAGATATCGTTCCCACGAGGACCGAACAATCAAGCACTAGCCTATCAATTATCAGTAATCTAAGCCTAACGAAGTTATGAGATAAAAAAAATAAAGAAGACGGAACAGAACGTATAAAACTGGTTTTGATTATATTGGATTAGTAATTCCAGAATCAGGTTTCACCACGACATACGTTATCAATTAAATCATACAATCAATTCAGTTACGATCACTACTTATGAAGGACACTATCCAATTATACTTATTATCTTCTGTCGAAGTATAACAACATACCCAAGCTAATTAATCAACTACTTTCGTGATGATTCGACTAGACTCAGACTCATTAATCTCTATGATAATGTATCGATTCCTCAAAGGACCTAAAACTACTTTCGTGATTTAGGATCCTAGGTTTGAATACTAGGGTTCCGATATAGATGTCACCTTTCAGAATTTTCACCTAATATCTACGATCATGCAAATAAGTGGCCAGTAAATTCACAAGCATTAATAAACAAGAGTTCAAATCATAAGCATACGCGATGTAACTTCACCAATTCTATAATCTATATCGATAACATGCTATCGGGCTATTCCCGATTCCAACATAAGATCGATTACTCCATAGATGCGAAGAAACAATCAACAATCAATAAAGCAAACATGATAAAACGACAAGAGTTAAAAGAAATTAAAGAAATAATTTCGATTAAACCCGTTGTCGAATAATCCGTTTACAATAAAACTTGAATCTCGTCTCTCGATCTCCAATCTTTACAACTCAATTCAGAAAAACGAAGTTCTAACCCTAAAACAAAGTTTGAAAGAGGTATTTATATCAAAAACTAAACATAATACACGATTATGGGCCCCCAGCTGCGATTGGCGTTCGTACGCCATGTAAATTGGCGTTCGTACGCCAAAGGCAGAAAAATTTCTGCCTTCGTTGTCTGAATGCCAAGCAAAACGGCGTCTGTACGCCATTTTCCAGTCCGAATTTGGCTTTGCGGTCTTCTACAAAGTTGTAGATCTATGTCTTGGATTTGCAACCCAACTAATTTGGATTAAATTCAAGTTGTATAACTCAAGTTATGATCGTTTTACCAGGACTGCGCCATTTGGTTCGGAACATAGCGTATTTATAACTTTTGAGTCTTCAAACGTTTGAACCGGATCTTGTCCTCTTCATAAGACTTTTAGGTAATTGTCTTAGCTTTCTAACCATATAAGGCTCATTAACATTGGAGGTTTGTAGCCCAAGATATGATTGTATTTTCAAATATCGCCAATTTACCTCCTTTCGTACGTTTTTCGCCCTTTTCTCGAAATTAATGATTGTTCCCTACAAACATGTAACAAAACTATTAAACGCATATGAGGTATAAATCATAACATAAAATGATATGGAAATGACTAATCTTTAGGCTATAAAATACATATAATAGAGGTTTATCAGTGTTCAAAGCGCGGAAAAGACCCATGACTTCTCTGATGCTAGCATTGGCTCCTCTCAAGAACGACCCCCTAGAGGCCGTGACAGGGAGCATGATTTTCGGAGGTCCCCTCGCCGAGGTCGGAGGACTTCGACCCCCGAAGAGGCCCAATCGCGACATAAATCTCGTGAGTCTCCCCGCCGAGGTTGCAAGTATCATGCTTCCGACGAGGCTCACTCTAGGCAAGAATCTCGCGGGTCACCTCACAGAGGTCGGAGGTCCCCGACCCCCCGTCCTAGGCGAACTCCTAGTCAGCAACCCCCCGTTCGGGAGGAGACGACTTTACCATGGGGCGCGCACGATGAAGTGCGAAGGGCACCGCGGGCGGTAGCGCCACCGAGAAGGAGTCCTTTCTGCCCTGCTATACTAGCTGAGGCAATCCCGCAAATGATGAAAATCCCCCATCTCGGTTAGTATGATGGCACCGGAGACCCCTAGGAACACTTAGACAAGTTCAGCGCAAAGGCCGACATGTACGACATTAGCGATGCGGCCTATTGCAAGATCTTTAGGACTACCCTCACGAGTAGTGCTTTGTCTTGGTTCAACCAGTTGCCCTTCGGTACAATTACCGGATTTGAGCAGCTGACGCAAAGGTTCTTGCACCACTTCTCTATGAACAAGAAGTATCCTAAGACTGCGTCGCACTTGTTCACTGTCGTGCAATGCGATGAAGAGCCCCTCCGTGACTATGTGCAACGCTTCTTGACGGCGGTATCAGAGGTGCCTCACGTCAACCATGAGTTGCTCTCTGGCATCATGCAGCAGAACCTCCGCTCGGGCAGGTTCAAGGAGTCTATAGCTAGAAAGCCTCCATCCACTTTAGACGAATTATTGGCTCGAGCTGAGAAGTACACCCGGATTGAGGAAGCGATTGGCCCCGTCAAAACTGAGGCAGGTGCGAGTAAACGGAAGGTCCGAGAAGATGATAAGCTTCCGGAGCCTAAGGAGCGCAAACACATGCCTCCTTCGGGCTTCTCCCAATATACCCCGCTAACGCTGTCTCGCGAGCAAGTGTTAGCCATAGCGGAGCAGCAAGGAATAGTGACCTGGCCGAAGAAGATGAGAGACAATCCTACTAGGATGAAGTCGAATGACTACTGCCGCTTTCACCGTGGCCAATGGCATACCACCGAAGACTGTTATCACCTACAAGTGGAGATAGAGAAGTTGATCAGGAGAGGTTATTTGCAAGAGGTGGTGTCCCCAACTGCTGTCGAGGAAGGGATGGACAACCCCCCTGTCAATGGAGTGATCCCTTGAGGAACTACCAACCATGTTAGGTATAATGCTACCGGCCTCGAGGCGGAGCTTCCAAGGTTTATTTTACTTATTTCAAAAATTATGTCGAGTCGATCCAGAGCCGAGCGTTGAATAAGGTGCCCTTTCGAGCACACTTTTAGTGTTTGACTGTTTATTTCTAGGCATGTATTGAGTTGGCCTAGAGCCAGACATTAAATAATGTGCCCACTTCGAGCACAACCTTAGTAATAGCGACTGTTTAATTTTTCTTTACATTAACTTACATGTATCGAGAATATTATTTCATTTAAGTATTATAGGGGGTATCAACCCATGTTAGCGAGGATCCCTTACCCCCTGACTTGACCATAATTAGGGGCTGAGGCTCCCAAACGCGAGAGCTCCCTCCCCAATTAACTTAGACTCGAGGTCGAGGTTACCCCGAGTAACCCTTCTAAGAGCACTTATGAGGTTCGAAGCTCCCAAATGTGTGAGCTCCCCTCAACAAAACTTAGACTCTAGATCGAGGTTACCCCGAGTAACCCTCCTAAGAGCACTTGAGGTCTGAGGCTCCCAAACGCGAGAGCTCCCCCTCAACAAAACTTAGACTCTAGGTCGAGGTTACCCTGAGTAACCCCCCTAAGAGCACTTATGAGGTCCGAAGCTCCCAAATGCGCGAGCTCCCCTCAGACTCGAGGTCGAGGTTACCACGTATAACCCCCCTAAGAGCACCAAGCTTAAACCTTAAAAATCGTGCTAAGTGTCGAACCCATTGTGCCTCAACAACAACGTCCAAGCTCAATGTCTTCGACAGGGAGGCATAGGATGGGGACGCAACGCGCCTATAAAAGATAGTAACAACGCACGACATTAAAGAGTAAAAGTGCATACAAACTCTTTACCTTTGATAGGGAGACATACGAGAGTACCTAAGCAACAACGCTTATCCCACACCCTCGATAGGGGGGCATGTAAAGAAGGAATAGCGAAAGGTCCGAGCCCTCGCGCGGCCAAGGACGGCATAGGACCCCCGCTACCCGTCAAAAGAAGGGTAAAGCTACCCATCAAAAAAAGGATAAAATAGAAATTCGACAAAATCACACTAAAAAGTTATAAGTGTCGGAGATTAAACAAACACAACCCCATCGAAGCCAAGCTTAATTAGGGGAAAGATTGGTCGAAGCCGAACCCCGCGAGAATCGATGGGGGTCCGCTGCCATAGACCTCCCAAGGAGTTATGCGCGTGGTAGACCCCCCAGGGTCTGCGCGCCGTAGACCCCCGGGGGTCTACGACCACCAGGGGTCTACGGCGTGCGCAGACCCCCACGGGTGGTCTGCGTCCCTGCGCAGCCCCCCAGGGGGTTTGCGCGGCCGTAGACCCCCAGGTGTCTACAGCGCGCGCAGACCCCCACGGGGGGGGGGGGGGTCTGCGTCCCCGCGCAGACCCCCAGGGGGTATGCGCGGCCGTAGACCCCCAGGGGTCTACGGCGTGCGAACCCCCCGCGGGGGTCCGGCGCCGCACACAGATCTCCCGCGTGGTTCCGCCGCTGACCCCCTCGACCCCTGGGGTCATGGTATTTCGTCTCTTCGGGCTCGTATACCTGCACACGCATTCGATATAAATCGAAAAGTGAAAATTTTATCTTGAGAGTTCGAGTTGGAATTCACCATGTTTGAAGGTTTGAAGAAAGAAGAAATTCCCCATCTCTTCGACTTTCTACTCTCGAGAGCCCACACAGTCGAGCACTCGGGAGTGGGGGGCATATGATGGGTCCCCAATTATGATTAGGGGAATTACCGTAATTTAATTATGTAATTGATATAAAAGTAGTATTAATACGTTTCCATCGTGGGCCTCCAACCGAGGGCCCAATAAAGCGAGCCCATGGCCTAGCTAAAATCCCTATAAATACCATCTTGATTAGCTAAATTAATCATGATCTGGTTTCCACTCTGAGAACTAAAATTATTAAATACTCTCTAAAATCCACGAGATTGAAGAGTATAATTACTACGAACTACGAAGAGGCTTGATCATATCTAAATAGGTACGTAAGCAGCTCGAAGTTACTGAGCACAGCCCCACTATCTAAAAACACTTAATCTGGTCTGTCGTGAGTCGGGTCGGATCCCATCCTCACGTGACCTTCACGTGACCTTACTATTTGATCCCACATCATTATCATACAATAAGTATAATTGATTATTCGTGAATAATTTTAATTAGTTCAAACTCAAAACAATAATAATTTTTTTGAAAATGACATAACACCCATAAAATTTTCTAAAAAACCTCACCACCAAATTTCAAGGGAGAAAATATCCCGGAGGGCAATTTATGTACTCCTCACTCACTATTGGCCCCATATGCGCTTTCTTCACATGATTCACTTGCACTTTTAATTTAAGATCCGATTTTGATGGCTGCCCCTTTCCTTTCTAAGCCTCTCTCTCTCTTCTTCTCTGCTATAGATATTTCGTCTTAGTAATTTTCTTGTTTTTTTATTCCTAAATCACTCTTTACTGCAAAAACCCTGACACTGAAGAATTTGCTCTCTCCTTTAATACAAGTGTATATTTTATATACGTATATATAAAAAAATATACACTTTCTTGTTTTGTACTGAAAACAAAATCAAGGGTTTCATTTCTTGTTGATATATAAATTTATTTGTGTCTTCCTCAAAACCCTATCTGAGCAAAACCCATCTTTAGCTCCATCACAAAACCTTATCTTCACCTGCCACTCTCCAATTTCTCTTATGCCCATTTCATAAAAATCTAGTCTTACAAGTTTCGTTGAGGAAATTTGTGTAGAGATAAGGAATTAAGAAGAGAAAAAGAGAGGGCTTGAAGAAATGCAAGCTGTTCTACAGTCAAAAGGGCTTCTTTCTTTACCTTCAAGCCCCAAAATCAGAGCTTTCATCCCAAGACCCTCAAATGATTTGAGGTATAGATTCAACCCTATAAACCCTTTGTTAAATTCAACAACACCCAATGGAAAATCCTGTTTTTCTCTTAATGGGTTCTCAAAATTCCAAGGATTTTCAACAACCCCTCAATTAGTTAGCCGCAAAAACAAAAGGAAATATCCTTTATGTAGAGCTGAGGCTGCCGCAGCTGATGGGCAATCTTTATATGGAGAGAAAGAGCCACCAAAGTTTATGGGTATTGAAATGGTGACTATGAAGAAAATCATACCACTTGGGCTGATGTTCTTTTGTATTCTGTTTAATTACACAATTCTGAGGGATACTAAGGATGTCTTAGTGGTGACAGCACAAGGCTCAAGTGCTGAAATTATACCTTTTTTGAAAACTTGGGTCAATTTGCCTATGGCTATTGGGTTTATGGTTTTGTACACAAAATTGGCTAATGTTTTGTCAAAACAGGCTCTTTTCTACACTGTTATTCTTCCATTTATAGGCTTTTTCGGGGCATTCGGGTTTGTTTTGTATCCTCTTAGCAACTATTTTCATCCCACAGCTCTTGCTGATAAGCTTCTGAACATTTTGGGACCAAGGTTTCTTGGGCCACTTGCAATTTTGAGAATATGGAGTTTTTGTTTGTTCTATGTTATGGCTGAGCTTTGGGGAAGTGTTGTTGTCTCAGTTCTGTTTTGGGGTTTTGCTAATCAGGTAAACTAGTCTCAGTTCATTACTGCATTTGACTTATGTTTATTGAATGATAAAGTCTATTGCTTCTTTGAGTTGGTATTTCAAGATTAGTTTTTTTGATTTAATACAAATGATTTAACACATTTATATATCCTGCAGATTACTACGGTTGATGAAGCGAAGAAGTTCTACCCACTATTTGGTCTTGGAGCAAATGTTGCGCTTATTTTCTCAGGTCGAACCGTGAAATACTTCTCTCAGATGAGAGCAACCTTGGGGCCAGGAGTTGACGGTTGGGCCATCTCCCTAAAGGCAATGATGAGTATTGTGGTGATGATGGGCTTTGCAATTTGTGGCCTTTATTGGTGGGTCAATCACAACGTCCCTCTTCCCGCCCGTAGTTTGAAGAAGAAGGTAATCGATTTAGCAGCAAAAGCATTATTGATTTAATGATATTAAACTAACTTTACATGTTAACTATATATTTTTCAGGAGAAGCCGAAAATGGGGACAATGGAGAGCATAAAGTTTTTGGTATCATCAAGATATATCAGAGACCTTGCCACTTTGGTGGTTGCATATGGTATTAGCATTAACCTTGTTGAGGTTACATGGAAATCAAAGCTCAAAGCTCAGGTAAAATTAAATCCCGACACCGATGGTTATTCTTAATGCAGAATTACATTATTTTCATTTTGAGTTTTGTTTTAATTTGGATAATAGTTCCCGACACCGAACGAATACTCCTCATTTATGGGGGACTTCTCAACTGCAACTGGTATAGCAACTTTCACAATGATGCTTCTGAGCCAATGGATTTTCAACAAGTACGGTTGGGGAGTGGCAGCTAAGATTACGCCCACAGTATTGCTTCTAACTGGAGTTGGCTTCTTCTCACTGCTTCTGTTTGGGGGCCCACTTGGCCCCACTCTTGCCCAATTCGGAATGACACCATTATTAGCAGCTGTATATGTTGGAGCAATGCAAAACATATTCAGTAAGAGTGCAAAGTACAGCTTATTTGATCCATGCAAGGAAATGGCTTACATTCCTTTGGATGAGGACACAAAGGTGAAAGGGAAAGCGGCAATTGATGTTGTCTGTAATCCTTTGGGTAAGTCTGGAGGGGCTTTGATACAACAATTCATGATATTAAGCTTTGGGTCACTTGCCAACTCAACTCCATATCTCGGGGGCGTTCTTCTTGTTATTGTTCTTGCGTGGTTGGGAGCAGCCAAGTCTTTAGATACACAGTTCACTGCTTTGAGACAAGAAGAAGAAGAACTTGAGAAGGAGATGGAACGAGCCGCCGTGAAGATCCCTATTGTATCTTCTAATGATGCCTCCTCTTTTGGTACGCTTTCATCAAACGAATCGGAACGTGTGTGATTTAGATCGATTTATGTTGCAGCAAATATATTACAAGTATTTGTTGGGTTTGGGTTTAATTCCTTGTAAGATTTTGTTAGAAATAATAATTAGAAACCAAGCACTCGGTGTTTACGACTTCTTCTTCATGCTATTATTCTCTTTTATCTACTATCCTATTTAGAATCCATCCTTACATTAGTCTTTTAATAATTTTATTATATCAAAAGATTTTAGATTTTGAGATCTAATGTATAGAATTAGAGAGTAGTTGATGTAAAGTATGACTTAAAGTTTGCTAAAATATGGTTGAGAAACAATAAGGATATGTTGGTGCCTTGGTGGTTTCTATAAGTTTATGACATATATCGTTGAGATGTTTATCCCTAATATTAAATGTGGCAAAGGTCATATTATTTAAGACCGTAATAAACTGGTAATGAAATGAGGTCATTAAATATATCCATAAAATCGTATTCATTTTAAAAATTTATTACAATCGTTGGTTGCTGGTTAGCATCAAGAAATTCTTACTTATGTGAGTCGAAGATAAGAATGCCCAATCACCTATCGTGATATGGGGGGAAATTGCACATTTGATCAATAGGGAGATAACAGTGGTATATTATCTTCTTTTAATTTGTAACTAAATCCTTTATCTTTCAATATCATAGTAATTTTAGTCAAAGTATGGCTGTCACTATTGGGGTTTATAAAATCGGTGAATTAATTCACTGATAATTTAGATTTCATAGCTATGTAATATAAAAAAGGAGTTTATTTGGGGAAGTAGCTATAGAAATTGTAATTTCATATAAAAAATATGCTAATTCTGTTGTAGCTTAGTTTATGTAATGATGATGCTATTTGAGTAATGATGGTTGAAAAATATCATTAGTAAAAAATATATATATACATATATATATATATATATATATATATCGATGTTTGATTTAATTTCCATATTTTTTTTGTGTTTTTCGTGATTATCAATTTTTCTAGGGTTTGAGAAATTGGGGTAGTTACGGTCCAATTTGATGGTAATCTCATCCCAAAAAAAAAATTATTCAGAGTAAAAAATTTCAATAGATTGATATGTTATAAAAAAATTCTTTAATAAACTCTCTAAAAAATTTAGATAATTTTGAAGAAATTTTTGTTAGAAAAGAGAACAAATTATTCTTACTATTCATGATTTGACAGTTCACACAACCGATTTATAAGGTTGTTTTCGACTATTTTTCAACTCCAAAAATCAATTTAATCACATATTCTAATGCAACGTTTAAAATAAGATCCATTGTGGCTATTTATGACACTAAATCGATGATTTTTACTAAATAATTTATTATAAATTATATTCAAATAATAATCTCAATAATTTTTTCTACAACAAAACACATATCACATCAACTATAATTATTAAATATTTTTCTCTTAAAAAATTCATCCAAACACACATCTCACATCATATTTTCATTATGGATATGCCATCCAATTAGGCCCTAAGTTTTCTGCAAATAGGGAACAACAATATAATGCTTAAATAGCTTCCTAGCATCTAACATTATTTATATTCATATAATTTATATGTTTGTTAATTATATTGCATTTTATCTATTATTCCAGATATAACATGTTCACACATGTGTTTTGGTGCTTTTTTATTTATTATTTTTCTTTGTATATTTTGGTGACATTGTTTGATGATATTCAGTACAATTACATTGAAAGATTTACAGTAACAACTAATAAAATACCATACTCGAACGATATACCGTGCGTAGCACGGGGTACACACTAGTGTATAGAATTAGAGAGTAGTTGATGTAAAGTATGAGTTAAAGGAAGTTTAGTTTGCTAAAATATGAATGAGAAACAATAAGGATATGTTGGTGGTTTCTATAAGTTTATGACATATATGGTTGAGAGAAGTTTATCCTTAATATTAAATGTGGCAAATCTATTATCTATTATCTATTATATATATTATAGCAAAGCGGTGTGGGACCCACTTTGCTAATACTAATTTTCTAGAATTTTGAGTTTTTTTAATAAAATGAAAAATTCTTATTGGTTGGTTTAAATTTTTTAAATTGATTACTATTCTTAAATTAAATAATCAAATTAAATTACTTTCCTATTACACTCACTTGCAACCGAAATGGGAAGAGTTACAATTTTTTGATAGTGATCATTTTAATGCAAATGGAAACACCAAAATTTACTACCATGTATAATTCTTAGTATATCTAAATAAAGAATGGTTTAAATTCATTCACACTTAAATTGATTCACATTAGGCTTGAAAGGAAAGTGCAAATCTCGGGTATCAATTAGTAATACTTACTAATTGATTTTATATTGTTTTAAATAAGAAAACAAACTTTGAAGTAAATTACAAGAACGAGAAATTCTATAGAAAAAATTCTTATTCATACTTTTGGGACTGTACAACATAACCTACATGTTGAGCGAAAAAGTCCAGATTCATTGAAGGTATGCTGAAGTTATTTTTAATTATATCTAAATCAATAGGTTTTATTTTCATTTAATTTTATTTCATTCATGCATTATTAACCAGCTATTATTTTACTTTTTTGTATATCATATTATTGTTTAGATTATTGGGAAGAGCTTATTTAATTTTTATTTCCACCTTTTTTTATTTTAGTTTTTTCCTCCTATTATGTGCCATATGAAACATATAATTTTCTTTTTATGTTTTTGATAACTAGATACATGTAAAACATTCGATATGGTAATCTCTAATATATATACTTTTGCATAAGCTCATTAAAAGTACCTTCACAATTATCTTTTTTTACTTTTACACATGTTTTTGCCTATAGTTTGTTCTCACATTTTGTAATTTTAGTTGGTATTTAAGTTTTGAACATCAATACTTATTTTTCACAGACTATTTTTATTTTAATAACCCGAAAATATAATCTTCTTTTATTTTCATAAGAGGTTGAGTGGTGGATTTATTGACTATGCCCATCGAGTACAAAAATCATTGTTAGTGTTACGATTTTATTTTGTTAAGTGAGTTATGGGATAACAAAATGATATTTTTTATTTGAAGTGGGCGTTTGACCCAATTTTTTCTACTTCAAATGAGTCCAGTTTTAATTTTTTAGAATTTGACCCAATTTTTTCTACTTCAAATGAGTTCAGTTTTAATTTTTTAGAATTTGACCCGATTTTATTACTTCAAATGAGTTAAATTTTAATTTTTTAGAATTTTAAATCTTTTCAATACTTAGATTGAATGATGATTTATCTCCATCGTGATAACCAATAAATACGAGCTATGTTAAGAATAATATACGAACTACAATACTATTCCTTTAATTATATTTTTGTTTAATAAGATAGACCTTTATTCAAAACTGTTAAGTTGTGGTAAAAATTTATTTTTTCAAAATTTTGAATTCTTTAATTTTTTTGGAAAAAATCAATGATTGATAACTTATCCATAAAATTAATGCAAAATTTAGTTAGTATATCTAGGAAAATCTAATTATCGTGAATTGCTTATGATCTTAAGTTCAAACAATTATAATTCTTTTTAACCAATTTTTATTCAAGTTTAAAATTATTTTAAGGTAAGAATTATATAATATTTTTATGTGAAACACCACATATTTAATTTTTATTTAAGTTAATATAGATCGTACATAGCACGAATTACAAAGCGTATTTTAATATCATATATATTATATTAAAGCGGTATGTTGCGTTCAATGCCAATTTTGATTTGAATCCTGAATTCTTAAAAATATAACTTTTTTTTTTGTTTTAAAAATTATATAGGTTGCTTTAAATTTTTAAATATTGCTTTATTATATATATCAATCACATAAGCAATATCCTTTCATACTTTCTAATGGTAGTAATAGTCAACTGAAAAGAAAAAATCAATTTTAACTCTTCATATTTCGATTAGTAATTTCCATGAATTACTCTATATAATAATTTCTAACATGTTATTATGGATTAGTCAAAGACTAATTTATATCAATAAAATTTGCAAAAAGAAAGTAATTAAGATTTGCATTGCGTTAGCAAAAAATTAAGAGTATGAAAATCAGCAATTAATTTTATTTTTTAAGAATTTGATCAAAACAAATACAATACCATTTATAATTATATTTCTCCTTTCATTTTCTCATACAATTGTACCATTGGTTTTCATCATTTCATTTTAATTTTTTTCACTTTAGATTCATTTATCTTCATTTCGTTTATTTTTGAATTCATCATTTGTATTTATTATTATTTATTTGGTGTCTCTTTTCATTATATTATTTGTAGGATTTTATAGTTTTGTTCATCATTTCTCCGTTTCATGAATATATATATCATATATAATGTAACCAGTAAAAATTTAGAAGTTTGCCATTTAATTATATTAAAATTATTTATATTTTCACTCGATCAAATTCATATCAATTTAATATATCTTTATCATTTTGTTAGTTTTCAGTTCTCACAACTTAACCTCTTCATTTTATTTTTTGATTTCCTTTTTCATATCCAATACTTTTCTTTGATATCTTTTTATAGAAAGATCAAGAGGAATCATTATGTTATTTTAAATAATTTTATAATTTATTTGTGGACTATAATCATTTGCATTAATATGTCTTTGTTTTATAGTTATATCATCGTATGCACTTTATTCAAATAATTTAATTTGATATATATTGAAAGGATAATGAGAAAATTAAGTTAGTTTTATTGTATGATTTTTTTTCTTCCCAAACTATGTTGGCGTGTATTCAAGCTCACTAATGACAAATTTCAATTAATTTTACTTTGTGGCCGTAGACAAAAAAATATAAAATTAATTACATAATATGTTCTTTAATTTGGTAAATAATTGTATAGTATAATCAATCATATCATTAAGTCTGATATGTAAAAAATTTCATTAGAACTTTGAAACTAAATTCATTATTGCATTAAATTTTTAAGGATCTTTCATCATTCGAGTGCTTTCACATTATACAATGTCTTTCTATTTCATGAATGTAGATTTTCATTCATATGTCGTATAATAGATGAAAGATCAAGTTGATATAATTTGAAGTTTGAAAGTTAACAAAAAAAAAATTTATTCTAAACTTTTAGCATGTAAGTGGTAGCAAAATATATCAGAGGAACATGCCTAATTAATGAATAAAATTATAGTTGTCTATAAAAATTTTAAAAATATATATATTTGAAATATCTCTTTTTTCTATAAATTTTCAAGTATTAAAAGTTTGGATATATCGTTGATTCTTAAGATATGCAGTCGATTCTTAAGGAGTGGGCATTATTGTACGATCAACTCTGTTATTTACTTTTCTACACTAATCTAAATTAGTTTTCAATTTTTTTATTGCTATTTGTAAGGTCTAATCCTCTACATGAGTCTCATCATAATTACACCAACTTATGCATATCCATTTGTAATATCATTAATCTAAATAACTGTCATATTTACACTTGGAATTGTAATATTCTCTCAAAATTTAAGTTGTATATGAAATTTGATGGACTAAAGTGAGATAAGAATAAAATTTCAAGGATAATACAGGAGTGGTTCAAGTTTTCTAATTTGTTCACATTTCTATAATTTTATTTTTCACCTTTCTATAGTTTTGTATTTATGATTTAATTCGTTTTGTATAGCATTTGTATTGTATGTTTTTATAAAAATAATTAACTATATGAATAATAATACTTATAAGAAAATATTTTAATAATTTTTCGTGCATAGCACGGGGTACACTCTAGTGTCATATTATTTAAGAACTTAATAAAATGGTAATGAAATGAGGTCATTAAATATATCCATAAAATCGTATTCATTTTAAAAATTTATTACAATCGTTGGTTGTTGGTGAACCTCAAGAAATTCTTACTTATGTGAGTCGAAGATTAGAATGCCCAATCACCTATCGTGATATGGGGGAAAATTTCACATTTGATCAATAGGGAGATAATAGTGGTATATTATCTTCTTTTAATTTGTAACTAAATCCTTTACCTTTCAATATCATAGTAATTTTAGTCAAAGTATGGCTGTCACTATTGGGGTTTATAAAATCGGTGAATTAATTCACTGATAATTTAGATTTCATAGCTATGTAATATAAAAAGGGGGTTTATTTGGGGAAGTAGCTATAGGAATTGTAATTTCATATAAAAAAATATGCTAATTTTGTTGTAGCTTAGTTTATGTAATGATGATGCTATTTGAGTAATGATGGTTGAAAAATATCATTAGTAATATATATATATATATATATATATATATATATATATATATATACCGATCTTCCAAATTGGGATAGTTTGATTTAATTTCCACATTTTTTGTGTTTTTCGTGATTATCAATTTTTCTAGGGTTTGAGAAATTGGGGTAGTTAGGCCCAATTTGATGGTAATCTCATCCAAAAAAAAAAATTATTCAGAGTAAAAAATTTCAATTGATTGGTATGTTATAAAAAAATTCTTTAATAAACTCTCTCAAAAATTTAGATAATTTTGAAGAAATTTTTGTTAGAAAAGAGAACAAATTATTCTAACCATTCATGATTTGACAGTTCACACAACCGATTTATAAGGTTGTTTTCGACTTATTTTCAACTCCAAAAATTAAATTAATCACATATTCTAATGCAACGTTTAAATTAATATCCATTGTGGCTATTTTTGACATCTAAATCGATGATTTTGACTAAATGATTTATTATAAATTATATTCATATAATAATCTCAATAATTTTTTCCACAACAAAACACATATCACATCAACTATAATTATTAAATATTTTTCTCTTAAAAAAATTCATCCAAATACACATCTCACATCATATTTTTATTATGGATATTCCATCCAATTAGGCCCTAAGTTTTCTGCAAATAGGGAACAACAATATATTAGTTGCTTAAATAGCTTCCTAGCATCTAACATTATTTATATTCATATAATTTATATATTTGTTAATTATATTGCATTTTATCTATCATTCCATATATAACATGTTCACACATGTGTTTTGGTGCTTTTTTATTTATTATTTTTCTTTGTATATTTTGGTGACATTGTTTGATGATATTCAGTACAATTACATTGAAAGATTTACAGTAACAACTAATGAAATACCATACTCGAACGATATACAGTGCGTAGCACGGGGCACACACTAGTGTATAGAATTAGAGAGTAGTTGATGTAAAGTATGAGTTAAAGGAAGTTTAGTTTGCTAAAATATGGTTGAGAAACAATAAGGATATGTTGGTGCCTTGGGGGTTGTATAAGTTTATGACATATATGGTTGAGAGATGTTTATCCCTAATATTAAATGTGGCAAAGGTCATATTATTTAAGAACTTAATAAAATGGTAATGAAATGAGGTCATTAAATATATCCATAAAACCTATTCATTTTAAAAATTTATTACAGTCGTTGGTGGCTGGTGAGCCTCAAGAAATTCTTACTTATGTGAGTCGAAGATTAGAATGCCCAATCACCTATGGTGATATGGGGGGAAATTGCACATTTGATCAATAGGGAGATAATAGTGGTATATTATCTTCTTTTAATTTGTAACTAAATCCTTTATCTTTCAATGTCATAGTAGTTTTAGTCAAAGTATGGCTGTCACTAATTGGGTTTATAAAATCGGTGAATTAATTCACTGATAATTTAGATTTCATAGCTATGTAATATAAAAAGGGGGTTTATTTGGGGAAGTAGCTATAGGAATTGTAATTTCATATAAAAAATATGCTAATATTGTTGTAGCTTAGTTTATGTAATGATGATGCTATTTGAGTCATGATGGTTGAAAAATATCATTAGTAATATATATATATATATATATATATATATATATATATATATCGATTTTCCAAATTGGGATAGTTTGATTTAATTTCCATATTTTTTGTGTTTTTCGCGATTATCAATTTTTCTAGGGTTTGAGAAATTGGGGTAGTTAGGACCAATTTGATGGTAATCTCATCCAAAAAAAATTATTCAGAGTAAAAAATTTCAATTGATTGGTATGTTATAAAAAAATTCTTCAATAAACTCTCTAAAAATTTTAGATAATTTTGAAGAAATTTTTGTTAGAAAAGAGAAAAAATTATTCTAACTATTCATGATTTGATGTTCACACAATCGATTTATAAGGTTGTTTTCGACTATTTTTCAACTCCAAAAATCAAATTAATCACATATTCAAATGCGACGTTTAAAATAAGATCCATTGTACCTATTTTTGACATCTAAATCGATGATTTTGACTAAATGATTTATTATAAATTATATTCAAATAATAATCTCAATAATGTTTTCCACAACAAAACACATATCACATCAACTATAATTATTAAATATTTTTCTCTTAAAAAATTCATCCATATACACATCTTTCATCATATTTTCATTATGGATATGCCATCCAATTAGGTCCTAAGTTTTCTGCAAATAGGGAACAACAATATTTTAGTTGCTTAAATAGCTTCCTAGCATCTAACATTATTTATATTCATATAATTTATATATTTGTTAATTATATTGCATTTTATCTATCATTCCAAATATAACATGTTCACACATGTTGGTGCTTTTTTATTTATTATTTTTCTTTGTATATTTTGGTGACGTTGTTTGATGATATTCAGTACAATTACATTGAAAGATTTACAGTAACAACTAATGAAATACCATACTCGAACGATATACCGTGCGTAGCACGGGGCACACACTAGTGTATAGAATTAGAGAGTAGTTGATGTAAAGTATGAGTTAAAGGAAGTTTAGTTTGCTAAAATATGGTTGAGAAACAATAAGGATATGTTGGTGCCTTGGTGGTTTCTATAAGTTTATGACATATATGGTTGAGAGATGTTTATCCCTAATATTAAATGTGGCAAAGGTCATATTATTTAAGAACTTAATAAAATGGTAATGAAATGAGGTCATTAAATATATCCATAAAACCTATTCATTTTAAAAATTTATTACAGTCGTTGGTGGCTGGTGAGCCTCAAGAAATTCTTACTTATGTGAGTCGAAGATTAGAATGCCCAATCACCTATGGTGATATGGAGGGAAATTGCACATTTGATCAATAGGGAGATAATAGTGGTATATTATCTTCTTTTAATTTGTAACTAAATCCTTTATCTTTCAATGTCATAGTAGTTTTAGTCAAAGTATGGCTGTCACTAATTGGGTTTATAAAATCGGTGAATTAATTCACTGATAATTTAGATTTCATAGCTATGTAATATAAAAAGGGGGTTTATTTGGGGAAGTAGCTATAGGAATTGTAATTTCATATAAAAAATATGCTAATTCTGTTGTAGCTTAGTTTATGTAATGATGATGCTATTTGAGTCATGATGGTTGAAAAATATCATTAGTAATATATATATATATATATTTATATATATATATATATCGTTTTTCCAAATTGGGATAGTTTGATTTAATTTCCATATTTTTTGTGTTTTTCGTGATTATCAATTTTTCTAGGGTTTGAGAAATTGGGGTAGTTAGGACCAATTTGATGGTAATCTCATCCAAAAAAAAATTATTCAGAGTAAAAAATTTCAATTGATTGGTATGTTATAAAAAAATTCTTCAATAAACTCTCTAAAAAATTTAGATAGTTTTGAAGAAATTTTTGTTAGAAAAGAGAAAAAATTATTCTTACTATTCATGATTTAATGTTCACACAATCGATTTATAAGGTTGTTTTCGACTATTTTTCAACTCCAAAAATCAAATTAATCACATATTCAAATGCAACGTTTAAAATAAGATCCATTGTACCTATTTTTGACATCTAAATCGATGATTTTGACTAAATGATTTATTATAAATTATATTCAAATAATAATCTCAATAATGTTTTCCACAACAAAACACATATCACATCAACTATAATTATTAAATATTTTTCTCTTAAAAAATTCATCCAAATACACATCTCACATCATATTTTCATTATGGATATGCCATCCAATTAGGTCCTAAGTTTTCTGCAAATAGGGAACAACAATATATTAGTTGCTTAAATAGCTTCCTAGCATCTAACATTATTTATATTCATATAATTTATATATTTGTTAATTATATTGCATTTTATCTATCATTCCAGATATAACATGTTCACACATGTGTTTTGGTGCTTTTTTATTTATTATTTTTCTTTGTATATTTTGGTGACGTTGTTTGATGATATTCAGTACAATTACATTGAAAGATTTACAGTAACAACTAATGAAATACCATACTCGAACGATATACCGTGCGTAGCACGGGGCACACACTAGTGTATAGAATTAGAGAGTAGTTGATGTAAAGTATGAGTTAAAGGAAGTTTAGTTTGCTAAAATATGGTTGAGAAACAATAAGGATATGTTGGTGCCTTGGTGGTTTCTATAAGTTTATGACATATATGGTTGAGAGATGTTTATCCCTAATATTAAATGTGGCAAAGGTCATATTATTTAAGAACTTAATAAAATGGTAATGAAATGAGGTCATTAAATATATCCATAAAACCTATTCATTTTAAAAATTTATTACAGTCGTTGGTGGCTGGTGAGCCTCAAGAAATTCTTACTTATGTGAGTCGAAGATTAGAATGCCCAATCACCTATGGTGATATGGGGGGAAATTGCACATTTGATCAATAGGGAGATAATAGTGGTATATTATCTTCTTTTAATTTGTAACTAAATCCTTTATCTTTCAATGTCATAGTAGTTTTAGTCAAAGTATGGCTGTCACTAATTGGGTTTATAAAATCGGTGAATTAATTCACTGATAATTTAGATTTCATAGCTATGTAATATAAAAAGGGGGTTTATTTGGGGAAGTAGCTATAGGAATTGTAATTTCATATAAAAAATATGCTAATTCTGTTGTAGCTTAGTTTATGTAATGATGATGCTATTTGAGTCATGATGGTTGAAAAATATCATTAGTAATATATATATATTTATATATATATATATATATCCATTTTCCAAATTGGGATAGTTTGATTTAATTTTCATATTTTTTGTGTTTTTCGTGATTATCAATTTTTCTAGGGTTTGAGAAATTGGGGTAGTTAGGACCAATTTGATGGTAATCTCATCCAAAAAAAAATTATTCAGAGTAAAAAATTTCAATTGATTGGTATGTTATAAAAAAATTCTTCAATAAACTCTCTAAAAAATTTAGATAATTTTGAAGAAATTTTTGTTAGAAAAGAGAAAAAATTATTCTTACTATTCATGATTTGATGTTCACACAATCGATTTATAAGGTTGTTTTCGACTATTTTTCAACTCCAAAAATCAAATTAATCACATATTCAAATGCAACGTTTAAAATAAGATCCATTGTACCTATTTTTGACATCTAAATCGATGATTTTGACTAAATGATTTATTATAAATTATATTCAAATAATAATCTCAATAATGTTTTCCACAACAAAACACATATCACATCAACTATAATTATTAAATATTTTTCTCTTAAAAAATTCATCCAAATACACATCGCACATCATATTTTCATTATGGATATGCCATCCAATTAGGTCCTAAGTTTTCTGCAAATAGGGAACAACAATATATTAGTTGCTTAAATAGCTTCCTAGCATCTAACATTATTTGTATTCATATAATTTATATATTTGTTAATTATATTGCATTTTATCTATCATTCCAGATATAACATGTTCACACATGTGTTTTGGTGCTTTTTTATTTATTATTTTCTTTGTATATTTTGGTGACATTGTTTGATGATATTCAGTACAATTATATTGAAAGATTTACAGTAACAACTAATAAAATACCATACTCGAATGATATACCGTGCGTAGTACGGGGCACACACTAGTGTATAGAATTAGAGAGTAGTTGATGTAAAGTATGAGCTAAAGGCAGTTTAGTTTGCTAAAATATGGTTGAGAAACAATAAGGATATGTTGGTGCCTTGGTGGTTTCTATAAGTTTATGACATATATGGTTGAGAGATGTTTATCCCTAATATTAAATGTGGCAAAGGTCATATTAGTTAAGAACTTAATAAACTGATAATAAAATGAGGTCATTAAATATAACCATAAAACCGTATTAATTCTAAAAATTTATTAGAATCGTTGGTTGCTGGTTAGCCTCAAGAAATTCTTACTTATGTGAGTCGAAGATTAGAATGCCCAATCACCTATGGTGATATGGGGGGAAATTGCACATTTGATCAATAGGGAGATAATAGTGGTATATTATCTTCTTTTAATTTGTAACTAAATCCTTTACCTTTCAATATTATAGTAATTTTAGTCAAAATATGCTGTCACTATTGAATCAACAGTAGGCGGATAGCAAGTAATATATAAACAAATAAGAACGTGTGAGTAGGAAACTATCATGATATGAAAAGTATCAAATGGGAGACATTGTGGTGAACTTCAGGGAATGGAAGCGATGAATCGACCTTGGTGATAGCTCAACGCCAATATTTAATATTAAAGCTCAAGAAGAAAGTAGAAGATAACTTGGCACACAAAACTTGTTTGCCTTTTCATTCATAATGTTAGTGTTAGTGTGCGACAAGCCATTTTGGTTGCCAAGTTTGTATAACACTTTTGATACAATCTTATTTTAAAACGTTATTTTATATATGACATCTTCTTTATTATATATCCTTTGTCTTTACATATATGTAATAAAGTCCATTGGGTTACATAGAGCTATGGGTACGGTCACGCATTGGATGGTGATCATGGAATGTACTCGAACGACTGTAATCACAAAGTTCCAAGTCGTAGAGTCATTGAGATAGGGATATCAATGACTCGTTAAAACTTGCTTGTACGTTGCATTTCCTTGGAGGAATGTACCTTGTTCCATGGGTATTGGTTGGGAACCTATGCAACGTATGAGGGTTCACATCGCGGATGGTGAATTGAGCAACCCCAGTGAAAATTCAAATTAGTGGACATGTCGAATATGAAATTCCATGATCACGTAGGCTTGTGATGATCCTCATGACTTGAGGGATCGCGGCTGTTCAAATGCATGACCCACTGCACTTTGATCTAGTTCATGATTACATGGATAATCACATAATGTGCTATTTTTGGTGTAGTCTGGTCATGCGATTGGGCAGACGATTCCAAGATGTGATATGTCTCTAATCGTTTGATTAGTGAATTTTCTATGCTGTCTTGGGAATGACTTGACTAAAAGTCTTCGGCCGAAGTAAGTCAACAAGAAGGTGTGTGATCCTTGCTTGTTTGACATAAGTCGTCATTCGCCAATTGACATAGTCATATAATTAAATTAGTAGGATTTCGACTGGCAACCAAATCCTAGATTTAATCGGGAGATCTGATAGAAGGATGAGACACATGCTACGATCGTGATGAGGAGAGGTCTGATATAATCATTTGAATCTAGGGGTTAAGTCGACGTTGCTAGACATCGAACTCAATCTGTGAGAGTCATGAATTAATTGGTGGTTAGTTCATGACCAAGATTAATTATTTGGTACAATAATTAATTGAGGTAATAATTGACTAATTGATTACTGAGCCATTTGGGAAATGGTCTCATTGCTGGCTTTCGGATGAACCTAAAGAGTCACACACAAACTTGAATAAGTTTTTCGGTTGTATGTATTGAATGATCAATATTCAAATTGGGCCTTATATGAATTAATATTGGATATTGATTCATGATGGAATTAATTAATTAATTAATTAAATTTTGAGCTTGAATTAATTAATTGGTCTTTTTAATTAATCTTATAATTAGTTAATTAATGGGCAGAGCCCAAGGAATTTATTAATTGAAAGCCCAATTAATAAATCAAAGAGAAAGTTTAGATTTAGGGTTGAAATATAAGGAAAGTCTATCCAGATTTGATATGGAGACTTTTGGATTATGGTAAATCCTATAAAATCAAGATTTGAAGTGATAGAATAGAAGATTACCAAGATTAGGATTCTAGAATCCTAATAAAGGTAGGGAACGATTTTTTACTTTCTTGGAGAAGGGGAAAAATCGTTCCCCTATGTCCTATAAATGGGACTCTTTATTCTTCATTCAATATCATCGATTTATCGAAACATTACAACTAGAATTTGAGTTATCAAATTATGGGGTTTCTCCATATTATTATCTTAGAGATTTTCATAGCCTTCCTCTAGAAATTCCATCATCCTATATACGAATAATCATAATTACGAATCGCTAGCACGATTGTTATTAACGAGGGAAGCGTTCAAGGTGTGGATACAATGCTTAAATGCACAACACTTAGGGTGCTAGAGATCTCGGTTGATCACGCAGGCTGAGGTAGCTAAGGAAGCTAAAGAATTCGAACCGATACCTAAGGTAATCAAGAAGGCATAATTTACGTTTACCGTTTTTGTTTACACTTTATTTCGATGTAGCATATACTGGCTTTTGAGTGAAACTCGAATTAAAATATTAAACTGTTACTTCCGCTGCCAGGTTTCACTCATGGGACTAGTACGATCCCAACAGTGGTATCAGAGCTATGGTTATATGCTTAATCGATATAAAGTTTAGCTTGTATCGATTTATATCTCTGTTTATGAATTTTATTTAATTGATTTAATTGTTTGTTGCATGGTTTTGAAAAATGAAATGGAAAAACGAATTGAATCAAGCCAAGGTGGTACCAAGGCATGAGCCGACACCTGCGGACCACAAGGGTGCGGGGCATATGCCGGCCCATGCGCCGGTACGCACCTAGCTGTGTGCAGCACGCTCATGCTGCGCGCTGGGCCGTGCAGCAGCCCACACGGCTGGGCCGTGCGGCGCTAGCCCATTGGACCTATATTTCTTGGGTTTTAATTTTAAAATTGAAAAATTTCAAAATTATTTCGAAATGCATGAACTTACGAATTGAATTGATTATTAAAATTCTCGGTAAATTTAATGCTTTTGATATCTCATATGTTGGCATGCTTTTATGTGATATGCTTTTATTTACCGTTATCAAGCATGCTAGTTTAGGCTTTTTCTTATGCTATTATGTGATATGTCTTGCATCATCACCCTAGGATGAGATTAAGCGCAAAACCTGATGAGATCTTGCATGTTGAATTCTCTCGTTTAAATATTAAGTCTAGAATGGGAATAACAAAGACCGAAAATTTTGTTATACTCTGCCTTCCACCACTAGTAGAACATGTAAAATGCCGCGAAGACCATATTCATCGATTGCGAGTCATAGGGGCGAGTATGGGGCCTAGAAGGCTGTGGGCTACTAAGCCTTTTAAAGGCATGCACTAATAAGCTAGTCCAAGTGTTGGCTATGAGTCGTGCGATATTTGGATGGGTTTATTAGTTACGATAATTTTGTGGGTTACTTAACACTGATTAGTATATGGGCTCATAAAATTGGGGTATATATGAAAGGTGAGGCGAAACTATCTTGAAAACCACAAAAGAGTTGTGGAAGAGCGGGCGAGTCTACCAATCATAAATATTATGAGCTTGTAAAATCAGGGTGTATGACAGTTATGGCTAGATCTCAAGCCCACTAAGAAAATGTCTATTTTCTCATTTTTCTTCATGGAAGTGATGGGATTTGAATAAAATAGTAGGAGCACACATATTATTCAAAGTCCATGATATATGTGTTTAACGTAATAAAACTGAATGCTAATTATCTACTCGCATGATCTTTAATTGTAGACAATTAAGACGGTTAAGAACCCACTCGCAAGTATCGTAGAAAGTAATAAGCTTACTGAACCTAACCATGCTGATTGGTTTCATAACATTAGAATTGTACTGCAAGCGGAGTGTCGCGGCTATGTTCTTTTCAAGGATATAGTGCAACCTCCAACTGCTGAGAGTACTGACAATGAATGAACCTACTATACTAAGTGGGTGTCTGATGTCCAAGTGAGGTGCATGATCATAGCCTCAATGTCTAATGAATAGCAAAGGCAATATGATAATAAGACATATGCTAGGGAGATTATCACTAGTCTAGATGAATTATACGGTACTCGTACTATTAGGGCTCGAATGACTGAAGGCTCGTCGGTCACAGACTATGTGTTGAAAATGCATGCACTTGTTAAACACTTGCTTGACATGGATGTTGACTTAGACCTTGACCTGGCTGTGGATTTAATCCTTCAGTCACTCTCAAGTTCATATGACCAATTCGTTGTTAACTTCAACATGAACTAACTGGAGGCTTCTATTCCTGAGTTGTTGAACATGTTGAAGAGCGATGAGGCTACTCTCAACCGCACTAAGCCGGTGATACTAGTTGGTTCTTATTCTTCTCAACCTAAGGTGAAAGCTGGAAGGAAGAGAAAGAGGAAGAAAACAACAAGCAGTCAAAGGGCAAGGGTGCTGTGGTATAAAATAAAAGGTGCCGAAAGACGATAGCGATTGTTTCAACTGCGATTGCAAAGGACATTGGAAAAGGGACTGCCCAGAGCCTGTAAAGGCAAAAACTGGTATGTACTTTGTTGAAGTTAATCTTCCGATTTACAGTACTTCTTGGTTTTTAGACACCGGTTGTGGTGCTCATCTCTGCAATGATTTGCAGGTGATGACAAGAAGTAGATCTATATGCTATGGAGAGATGACCCTAAGGCTGGGGAATGGAGCAGGTTTCTGCTAAAGCCGTTGGGGACGTCCACCTAGAGATAGATAGTAGGATTTTAGTTTTAAATAATTGCTATTTTATTCCTGAATTAATTAAAAAAATTATCTCTATTCCTGTTTTAGATAGATAAGGATATTATTTTTCAGTAAAAAAATAAAGTTTTATCTGTGTTCTTGTGTGATGATTTAATTCTGGAAGCAAGTTTAGCAAATGATTTATATACTATTGTTCCAAGTATTCCTACTATGTGTATTCAACAAAGTAACAATGTAAACAAACGTAAGTCTGATAGTCTACTTGACACATACTTGTGGCATGCGAGATTAGGACATGCTTCCAAAGATAGAATTAAAAAGATAGCAAATCTAATAGATCTTGGAGATTTGGAAGACATGCCAACTTGTGAATTATGTCTTAAAGGGAAGATGACCAAATCACAATTTGGAGGCCAAGTGGAACGTGCCACTGGTGCATTGGACTTTGTCCATTCTAATGTGTGTGGTCCACTGAATGTCAGTGCTAGAGATAACTATTCTTAATTCATAACTTTTATCGATGATTGGTCATGGTATGGTTACGTGTATCTTATGAGACACAAGTCTGAAGCATTTGAAAGTTCAAAGAATTCAGACATGAAGTAGAGAATCAAACTAGTAGAAATATTAAAGCTCTTGATGGATTGAGGGGGATAATATTTATCCAGTGAGTTTACAGACTATTTGAAAGAACATGAGATTCTTTCGAAATGGACTCTGCCTGGAACACCACAATTAAATGGTTTGTCTGAGCGTAGGAATCGAACATTGATGGATATAGTTCGATCCATGATGAGTTTCACTGACTTACCTCCATCCTTCTGGGGTTTTGCCTTAGAAGCTGCTGCACATATACTTAATAAGTTCCTTCTAAAAGTGTGCCTAAGACACCTTTCGAAATGTGGGTTGAAAAGTTACATTCCTATAAGTATTTGAACGTGTGGGGTTTCTCTGCTTATGTAAAGCAGTTAGTGGGAGATAAGTTAGTTTCTAGATCCACTTTGTGCAAGTTTGTAGGGTATCCAAAGGAATTAATTGGGTACTATCTCTATGACTTGGAGGAACAAAAGATAATTATTTCTCGAAATGCCACCTTCTTGGAGAAGGAATTCTTATTGGATAAGAGTGGCACAAGTATAGAACTTGAGGAAAATCAAGAACTACAAACACCCACTGAAACCGCGGTTGAGGCCCAGTCGACGCCACTAACTTCTAGTACACAACCTCCAAGGAGATCTATTAGGGTCTCGATGCAACTTGAGAGATTGAACCTTTTGCTTGAAGACAACAAGGAGAATCTTCCTATAGACTATGATCCTAAGTCTTATAAGGAAGCGATGTTAGACATCGATTCGGGAAAATGGCAAGAGGCCATGCAATCCGAAATGGACTCCATGTACTCAAACAAAGTATGGACTTTGGTAGATCCACCTGAGGGATTTAGGCTTCGGCTGCAAGTGGGTCTATAAGCGAAAGCTTGGAGTAGATGGAGAGATGGTGAACTATAAGGTTCGTCTCATGGCGAAGGGTTATACTCAAAAGTAAGGAACTAATTATGAGAAAACCTTCTCGCCAGTTGCGATGTTGAAATCCATTAGGATTTTGCTTGCTGTAGCTGCATTTCTTGATTATGAGATTTGACAAATGGATGTAAAGACTGCTTTCCTTAATGGTAATATTGAGGAAAAGATTTATATAGCCGGAAGGCTTTACATCTAGTGGGAGTGAACATAAGGTATGGAAGCTCCAAAGGTCCATTTACGGGCTTAAGTAAGCTTCCTAAAGTTGGAACATACGTTTTGACAAAATCATTAAGTCTTATGGATTTGTCAAGAACATATATGAACCATGTGTGTACAAGAAGGAAAGTGGGAGCAAGATTATTTTTCTAGTTCTTTATGTTGATGACATCCTACTAATTGGAAATGACGTAGGGATGTTGCAATCGGCTAAAGGATGGTTATCGACATAATTCTCCATGAAAGATTTTGGAAAGGCATCTTATGTGCTAGGTATGAAGATATACCGAGATAGATGCAATAAGATGTTAGGACTTTCCCAGTCCACGTACATATATAGAGTGTTGAAGAGGTTCAGCATTGGAAGAATCCAAGAAGGGATTCTTGCCAGCGAGATATGGTGTCTATCTTTCCAATACCATGTCGCCTAAGACACCTGAGAAAAGAGAGAAGATGTCTCACATACCTTATGCATCCGCTATTAGAAGTATAATGTATGATATACTATGTACTAGGCCTAATGTGGCTTACGCACTGAGTGTCACTAGCCGATATCAAGCAAATCCAGGGATGGATCATTGGACTGCAGTGAAAACAATTCTCAAGTATTTGAGAAAGACTAAGGATCTCTTTCTAATATACGGCAATGGAGAATTGGAACTGGAGTGCTTTACAAACTCTAGTTTTCAATCAGATGTAGATGACTCGAGGTCGACGTTCGGATACGTATTCATTTTCAATGGTGGAGCCGTGAGCTAGAGAAGCTCGAAGCAAGAAACGACGGCTGATTTCACCATTGAGGCCGAGTATATGGCCGCTGCTGAGGTAGAAAAAGAGGCTGTTTAGATGAGGAATTTCGCCCAAGAGTTAGGGGTTATTCCTTTTGTTGTTGGTCCGGTACGTCTCTACTGCGACAACAATGGGGCTATTGCACAAGCAAAAAAGCCAAGGTCTCATAAAAAATCCAAACACATTTTAAGGCGATACCACCTGATTCGCGAGATCACTGGTAGAGGTGACATTCGAGTGGAACGTGTAGACTCGGTCGATAATGTAGCAGACCCCTTCACTAAAACCTTAAGCCATAGAGTACTTGAAGGACATCTAGATAGGATGGGTCATAGATAAATGGGCAACTGGCTTTAAGGAAAGTGGGAGATTGTTAGTGAGTGTCCGACAAGCCATTTTGGTTGCCAAGTTTGTATCACTTCAGATACAATCTTATTTTAAAATGTTATTTTATATATGGCATCTTCTTTATTATATATTCTTTGTCTTTACATATGTAATAAAGTCACTTGGATTACATAGAGCTATGGGTACGGTCACGTATTGGATGGTGATCATGGATGTACTCGAACGGCTGTAATCCTAAAAGAGTTCCAAGTCATAGAGTCATTGAGATAGGGATATCAATGACTCGTTAAGACTTGCTTGTACGTTGTATTTCCTTGAAGGATTGTACCTTAATCCATGGGTATTGGTTGGGAACCTACGCAACGTATGATGATGGTTCACATCGTGGATGGTGAATTGAGCAACCCAGTGAAAATTTTCATATTGGTGAACGTGTCGAATATGAAATTCCATGGTGACGTAGGCTTGTGTTGATCCTCATGACTTGAGGGATCATGGCTGTTCAAATACATGACCTACTGCACTTTGATCTAGTTTATGATTACATGGATAATCACATAATGAGCTATTTTGGGTGCAATCTAGTCATGCAATTTGGCAGGCGGTTCCAAGATGGAATCTGTCTCTAATCTTTTGATTAGCGAATCTTCTATGCTGTCTTAAGAATGACTTGACTGAAAACCTTCGGCCGAAGTAAGTCAACAAGAAGGTGTGTGATCCTTGCTTGTTTGACATAAGTCGTCATTCGCCAATTGACATAGTCATATGATTAAATTAGTAGGATTTCAACTGGCAACCAAATCCTAGATTTAATCGGGAAATCTGATTGAAGGATGAGACGCATGCTACGATCGTGATCAGGAGAGGTCTGATATAATCATTTGAATCTAGAGGTTGAGTCAACGTTGCTAGACATCGAACTCAATCTGTGAGAGTCATGAATTAATCGGTGGTTAATTCATGAACAAGATAAATTATTTGGCATAATAATTAATTGAGGTAATAATTGACTAATTGATTACAGAGCAATTTGAGAAATGGTCTCACTGTTGACTTTCGAATGAACCTAAGGGGTCACACACAAACTTGAATAAGTTTTTCGGTTGTATGTATTGAATGGTCAATTTTCAAATTAGGCCTTATATGAATTAATATTGGATATTGATTCATGATGGAATAAATTAATTAATTGAGTCTTGAGCTTGAATTAATTAATTAGATTTTTTAATTAACCTTATGATTAGTTAATTAATGGGCTAGGTCAAATGAATTTATTAAATGAAAGCCCAATTAATAAATCAAAAGAGGAAGTTGAGATTTATGGTTGAAATATAAGGAAAGTCTATCAAGATTTGATATGGAGATTTTTGAATTATGGTAAATCCTATAAAATCAAGATTGAAGTGAGAGAATAGAAGATTACCAAGATTAGGATTCTAGAATCCTAAAGGTAGGGAATGAATTTTTTCTTTCTTGGAGAAGGGAAAAATCATTCCTCTAAGTCCTATAAATAGGACTTTTATTCTTCATTCAATATCATCGATTTATCGAAACATTACAGCTATAATTTGAGTTATCAAACTTAGGATTTCTCCATATTATTGTCTTAGAGATTTTCATAGCCTTCCACTAGAAATTCCATCATCCTATATACGATCCTATACGTAGTCGTAATTACGTATCGCTAGCACGATTGTTATTAACGAGAGAAGCGTTCAAGGTGTGGATATAACGCTTAGAGGCACAACACTTGGGGTGCTAGAGATCTCGGTTGATCACGCAGGCTGAGGTAGCTGAGGAAGCTAAAAAATTCGAACCGATACCTAAGGTAATCAAGAAGGTACAATTTACGTTTACCATTTTTGTTTACACTTTATATCGATGTAGAATATATTGGCTTTTAAGTGGAACTCGAATTAAAATATTAAACTGTTACTTCCGCTACAAGGTTTCACTCATGGCAATAATGCGATCCCAACACATAAATCCGTCCTTCTATACAATATGTCGATGACTTGCTAACAAAGAAGAAATGATGCCTATGGAACCCGTGTGATCCATAACAAAATTGGGGAGCACGGATGAAATAGAAAGGATAGAGTAGTAAATTCTAAAAAGTTAGTTAACTTTCTAAATTGGTGTGTTTTGACCTAATTAACCCTAATTGAATTCAATAACCCTCCAACTGCCTTATTTGCTTGCCAATTATCCATATCGCGCCCATCCATTAGTTGCAAGTCGCATTTCACTTGAAGAAATGTTCTGATTTTGTATTACGTTTTGTTCTTTCTCGAAAGGCTTGGTCTCAACTACTCTCCCCATCAGGAATCCTTGTCCTCTAGGATTGAACGACGAAAATTGTTGCTGAATGTCGATGAGGTACTCCCAGGTGCTATCCTCGACTGGTGCATTGAACCACTTGATCAGAACTTGTATAGCACCATGATGGCCTTGTTAAGCTACCCTGCGATCCAGAACCTGTTTCTTCTTGAGTTGTGATATATGAAACGTAGGATGTATCTTGCTATTCCGAGGAAGATCCAACATATAAGCGACCTGCCTCACTCTTTTTAAAACTTGAAATGGCACAAAGTACTGTGGTTAATGTTTCTGATACGAATGTTTTCTCAAGGATGTTTGCCGATAAGGTTGTAGTTTCACAGAAACCCAATCTCCTACTGTAAGCTCCCTCTCCGACCATGATTTATTGGCTTGTACCTTCATATGATTCTGAGCCCGAGTCAAATGAAGTTTGATCAGGAGAATAGTGGCTTCTCTTTGCTGCAAACTCCTGTTTACTGCATCAACACGTGATGCAAACACTGCGTAAAAGGTGTGACTGTGGGCTTCTGACCATAGACAACCTCGTAAGGAGTTATGTGAATCGATGAATGATACGTAGTGTTGTACCACCATATGGCAATGCTAACCAATGTATCCAGTCCTTAATGCGATCGCTGGTCATGCATTGAAGATAGCCTTCAAGTATGAGATTAACCACCTCTGTCTGACCATCACTTTGGGGATGATAAGAGGTGGATATACATAGTTGAACTCGTTGTAGTTTGAAAAACGCTTGCCAGAATTTGCTAAGGAAAATCGAGTCTCTGTCACTGACGATTGTTTGCAGCATTCCATGCGACTTGTTAATGTTCTCAAAGAAGACTTGAGCAACCATGGCAGTCGTATAGGGGTGCTTCAGTGAAATGAAATAGATATATTTGCTGAGCCTATCTACCACGACAAATATGGAATCCTTTCCTCCCGAAACTGGTAATTCATCAATTAAATCCATGGAAATATCTTGCCACATTTTATCATGGATGGGTAAAGGTTGGAGGAGCCCAGAAGAATCTACATTTTCACCTTTGTTTGGTTGGCATATATCACATTCCCTTACAAATATTTTGACATCCTGTTTAAGTCCCTTCCAATATAACGTTCGTCGAATCCGTTGTAAGGTGTTGTGAATACCTGAATGTCCTACTTCAGATCTACCATGGAAGTGGTTCAAAATTTCCATTTTTAAAGTTGGGTCCGGGTCCACCACAGTTCTGCCTTTCCGTGTCAATATGCCTTCCTTCCATTGGTATTTGGTGTTGTGGGTTGGATTGGCACTCAACTTTTTAATGAGTGATTGAAGCTTTTCGTCATGGGACCATCCCTCTTATATTCACTGTAGTAAGATGGTTGTGAAGGTCGTGATAGTCCACTAAGCAACATCATCAGTTGGGGGTCTATTAAAGGCAATTCTAGAGAGGGTGTTGGCTACCCATTTTCATTACCCTTCTTATAAATAATGTCATAGTCATATCCAAATAATTTGGCAAGTCATTTTGGCAAGGGGTAGAAATTCTTTGCTCCAGTTGATACTTCAATCTTTGGTGGTCAGTCTTAATTACAAAAATATCTTCCAATGAGGTACGCTCTCCATTTCTGAACTACCGTAACTATGGCTAACATTTCTCTTTCATAGATGGACAAGGCTGCATCCCTAAGACCCAAACGTTGGCTCATGAAAGCGATGGGCCTCGCTTGCTGCAAAAGTAGTGCTCTAATGCCATGGTCAGAGGTGTCTGTCTCAATTACAAATTCCTTAGAGAAATTTGGCTAGAACTGGGCCTCAGACAATAGTAGTTTGAGTTGAATAAAAGATCGAACAACTGGTTTTCACCAATGAAAACTATCTTTCTTAAGTAGACCAGTAAGGGGCCTGTCTTCCCATAGTCGCTGATGAACCTCCTATAGTAACCTATTAATCCTAGAAAGCCTCTTAACTCCTTCAAAGTCTTCGGTTAAGGCCATTCTCTCATGGCCTGGATTTTTCTGGGGTCAATTGAAACTCCCTCATGAGTGATAAAATCCCCCTAGTATTCCATTCTATCTCTTCCAAAATTGCACTTAGTTTTCTTAACATAGAGTTGGTTTTCCCTTAGCAATAGTAGTGTCTCCCTAAATGGGAGATGTGATTATTCCATGTGTCACTATAAATGAGAATGTCGTAAAAGAAGATGAGTATGAATCTCCTCTAGAATTGTTGACATACTTTGTCCATTAAACTTTGAAAAGTGGTTGGAGAGTTTGTAAACTCGAATTGCATAACTAAAAATTCATAGTGGATTTGGTGAGTTCTAAAAGCTATCATATACACATCCTCCTCCTTCATTCTAATTTGGTAGCCGGACCTAAGATCCAACTTGGTAAAAAATTTTGATGTATGCAATTCATCCAATAACTCCTCAATCAAAGGGATGGAAAACTTGTCCTTGACAGTGTGCTTGTTCAATTCCCTATATAACCAATACACATTTGCCAACTACCATCCTTTTTGATATGAATATTATTAGTAATATTATATATCCTTTTTTTATGTTTTATTTTTATATTTAGATTGATTTAGATAGATTTAGTTAGTTGTTTAGATAAGGTAGAATACTTATTTGCATTAATATCCTATTTATATTAGGATTCCTGCTTGTTCACCCACATGCTTTGGCTCATTATCTTTCATTACCTTCACTTGATCTTCATAAATTTGTTGAGGTGTTAGTGTAACCATCACTTGTTCGTTCACTTTTGTCTCACCACTATCATTGACGCATTGTAACTTGTATGGTCTAGGGTGCTCTAAAAGAGATATTTCGAACTTTTCCACCATAGATGTATTAACGATCACTTGTCGTAATATATTAACTCAAGAGATATTTATAGGATTAGTGCAATCATCACTTGTCCCGGCTTGTCTCTTGTTTGTGCTCCATCTTTGACTTTGGTGTGGCTTGTTGCTCTTCCTTTTTCCATTGATATGCTTCCCAAGCATGTGTATTCAGGCGAAAACTACCCCTTCTCTTGAGTTCACTTTCAAATCGATCTATCTTCTCGTGGAGAGGCTTTATCATCCTCTTCATCTCAGCCTTTAGCTCTTCCATGAGGAACTTATATTTCGGAAAATTTTCCATAGACATTTTAATGTCAATGTGCAAATAATTTCGACTCTCTTTTTTTCAATTTATTTTGCAGAACCAGACCCGCGAAAATTAACTAGACAGAATCTGAAATAAAAAGGAATAGAAAAATAAAATAAAATAAAATAAAATATAAAAATAATTACTATTTGAAATAGAAAAAACTTCTACCTCAAATAGGAGATAATTGCCAGTAGGGCTTTCCAGAAACTACATGGCAAACGTAGCTCTGATACCACCTGATACGAACCTTCCCAAGATAGGTTGATTCGTTGTGGAACTTCCCAAGATCAGAGTTTGCACACGAGTTGATTAATAGATGGATATCTTTAACCCTAATTCGACTGCGACAACAAACCTCGGTAGAAAAACCTCAACCCGATGAAGTCAACGCTGACGAACCTCAGAATGAAATTACGATGACGCCACAAACGGGATGGAAAACCATTTAATAAGTCGGGAATGAATGCCACGGATGTAAAATTCGATAAGTTCAATAAACGTTCTTGATGAACGACGAGAGAATAAACTCACATATTTTAATAAAAATATTCTCTCATTTTATTAATGAAAGATGTTGCCTATTTATAGGCAAAATTACAAAAGTCTTAATTTGTAAAGGAAACCTAAAAGAAATAGGAATCCTAATAAAAGTAGGAATCATAATAGAAGTAGAAATCCTAATAGAAGTAGAAATCCTAATAGAAGTAGGAATCCTAATATAAATAGGATATTAATGAAAATAAGTATTCTACCTTATCTAAACAACTAACTAAATCTATCTAAATCAATCTAAATATAAAAATAAAACATAAAAAAAAAGAAATATAATATTACTAATAATATTCATATCATTAAGGTTCTGACACCACCTGGTACGAATCTTCCCACGATAGGTTGATTCGTTGCGGAACTTCCCAAGATCTAAATTTGTGCACGAGTTGAATGGATGGATGGATATCTTTAACCCGAATCCAACTGCGACAACAAACCTTGGTATAGAAACCTCAACCCGATGAAGTCAACGAAGACGAACCTCATAACAAAAGTATGATGATGCCATAAATGAGATGGAAAATCGTTTGATAAGTCGAAAACGAACGGCACGAATATAAAATCCAATAAGTTCAATAAACGTTCTTGAAAAACGACGAAAGTTAAAACTCACAAAGTTTACTCAAAAATGTTCTCCCCGAAACCAAAGTCAATGCATCATGAACTGTACACTCCTCACTTGAATCCTCCAATGATGGCATCTCAGTGGTGTCAGAACCTTCATCGCCTTTGGTTTCGGTAAGAACAATGAGTGAACACGTGAAGGTGTTGAAGATAAGGTATATAATGTGACTAATGGTGATAATTGCCCAAAAATCGCTAATACATCTATGGTGGAAAAGTTCAAAATATCTCTTTTGGAGCACCCTAGACCATACAAGTTACAATGCGTCAATGATAGTGGTGAGACAGAAGTGAACGAACAAGTGATGGTTATAATAACACCTCAACAAATTTATGAAGATCAAGTGAGGGTAAAGAAAGATAATGAGCCAACGCATGTGGGTGAACAAAGGCGCCAAGGTGATCATGTCCAAAGTCAACAACGCATTGACGACACTGCATACAAATGACGTTTTGGATTTGAGGACAAATCCCTTTAAAGAGGAAGGGAATGATATGCATATTATTAGTAATATTATATTTCCTTTTTTTATGTTTTATTTTTATATTTAGATAGATTTAGTTAGTTGTTTAGATAAGGTAGAATTCTTATTTGCATTGATATTCTATTTATGTTAAGATTCCTACTTCTATTAGGATTCTTACTTCTATTAGGATTCCTACTTATATTAGGATTCCTACTTCTATTGGGTTTCCTTTAAAAATTAGGACTCTTGTAATTTTACCTATAAATAGGATACATTTTTCATTAATAAAATGAGAGAATATTTTGATTAAAATTTGTGAGTTTATTCTCTCGTCGTTTGTCAAGAACATTTATTAAACTTATCGAATTTTACATCAGTGGCATTCATTCCCGACTTATCAAACAGTTTTCCATCCCGTTTGTGGCGTTATCATAATTTCAATCTGAGGTTCGTCTTCGTTGACTTCATCGAGTTGAGGTTTTTATACCGAGGTTCGTTGTTGCAGTCGAATTTGGGTTAAAGATATCCATCCATCAATCAACTCGTGCACAAACTCTGATCTTGGGAAGTTCCGCAACGAATCAACTTATCTTGGGAAGATTCGTATCATGAAACATGTAATTAGGTTAAAGGGTTGTATCATCTTTTTTTAACTCACAAACTAGGGAGAGAACGACAACAAAGAAAAAAAAATTTCATAAAGATGATAAGGAAGTAAATAATACGAATGAAAAAAAAAAAATAGAGGCGTGTATTGGTATGGCTAGGTAAAATGTGTAATTAGGTTATAGGGTTTTCTGCCTTTTTTTTTACTCACTAACTCTGGAGATAACGACAAAGAAAATAAACTTTCAGAAAGATGGTAAGGAAATAAAAAACACGAAGAAAAATAGGGGCGTGCATTGGTATAGCTAGGTAAAACGTGTAATTAGGTTATAGGATTTTCCCGCCTTTTTTTTACTCATTAACTCGGGAGAGAACGACAACAAAGAAAACAAAAATTCAGAAAGATGGTAAGGAAATAAAAAATACGAATGAAAAAAATATGGGCGTGTATTGGTATGGCTAGGTAAAATGTGTAATTAGGTTATAGAGTTTTTCCGCCTTTTTTTTACTTACTAACTCGGGAGAAAACGACAACAAAGAAAATATAATTTCAGAAAGATGGTAAGGAAACAAACAATACGAATAAAAAAATAGAGGCATGTATTGATATGACTAGGTAAAACGTGTAATTAGGTTATAAGGTTTTCCCGCCTTTTTTCGTTTTTGGTTTAAGTTTCAATTGCATTAAAAGTAAAGGTAAAAGTTATACAAAAAGAAATGCATAAGGGGATGGCCCTTACCGCACCAATGTAGCTATAGTACTCTACTCCAAATTACAAAGAATACCCAATTTGGGCTTAACCTAGTACTAAGTAAATCAACTACCAAGCTAGCCCAACCCAATTGGACCATTCAACTTTAAATTCAACCCAATTGGATCCAATCAACTTTTAGCCCAACCCACTTCAAACCCAACCTAATTGGATCCGATCAACACTGAGCCCAACCCACTTCAAACCCAACCCAATTGGATCCAATCAACTTTGAGCCCAACCCACTTCAAACCCAACCCAATTGGATCCGATCAACTTTGAGCCCAACCCACTTCAAACCCAACCCAATTGGACCCAATCCACTTTAAGCCCAACCTGCTTTAAGCCCAATCCACTATAATCCCAACCCACTTTAAGCCCAACCCAATTGGATCATTCAACTCTAAACCCAACCCAATTGGATCCAATCAACTTTGAGCCAACCCACTTCAAACCCAACCTAATTGGATTCGATCGACTTTGAGCCCAACCCACTTCAAACCCAACCCAATTGGATCTAATCAACTTTGAGCCCAACCCACTTCAAACCCAACCTTATTGGATCCGATCAACTTTGAACCCAACCCACTTCAAACCCAACCCAATTGGACCCAATCCACTTTAAGCCCAACCTGCTTTAAGCCCAATCCACTTTAAGCCCAACCCACTTTAAGCCCAACCCAATTGGATCATTCAACTTTAAACTCAAGACAACCCAATTGGATCCAATCAACTTTGAGCCCAACCCACTTGAAACACAACCCAATTGGATCCGAACAACTTTGAGCCCAACCCACTTCAAACCCAACCCAATTGGATCCAATCAACTTTGAGCTCAACCCACTTCAAACCCAACCCAACTCAATTGGATCCAATCAACTTTGAGCCCAACCCACTTCAAACCCAACCTAATTGGATTCGATCGACTTTGAGCCAAACCCACTTCAAACCCAACCCAATTGAATCTAATCAACTTTGAGACCAACCCACTTCAAACCCAACCTTATTGGATCCGATCAACTTTGAACCCAACCCACTTCAAACCCAACCCAATTGGACCCAATCCACTTTAAGCCCAACCTGCTTTAAGCCCAATCCACTTCAAGCTCAACCCATTTTAAGCCCAACCCAATTGGATCATTCAACTTTAAACCCAACCCAACCCTATTGGGTCTAATCAACTTTGAGCCCAACCCACTTCAAACCCAACCCAATTAGAGTCGTTCAACAGTGAGCCCAACCCACTTTAAGTCCAACCCAATTGGATCATTCAACTTTAAACCCAACTCAACCCAATTGGATCCAATCAACTTTGAGCCCAACCCACTTCAAACCCAACCTAATTGGATCCAATCAACTTTGAGCCCAACCCACTTCGAACCCAACCCAATTGGATCCAATCAACTTTGAGCCCAACCCACTTCAAACCCAACCTAATTGGATCCGATCAACTTTGAGCCCAACCCACTTCAAACCCAACCCAATTGAATCTAATCAACTTTGAGCCCAACCCACTTCAAACCAAACCTTATTGGATCCGATCAACTTTGAGCCCAACCCACTTCAAACCCAACCCAATTGGAACCAACCCACATTAAGCCCAACCTGCTTTAGCCCAATTCACTTTAAGCCCAACCCACTTTAAGCCCAACCCAATTGGATCTAATCAACTTTGAACTCAACCCAACCCAATTGGATCCAATCAACTTTGAGCCCAACCTACTTCAAACCCAACCTAATTGGATCCGATCAACTTTGAACCCAACCCACTTCAAACCCAACCCAATTGGATCATTCAACTTTAAACCCAACCCAACCCAATTAGATCCAATCAACTTTGAGCCCAACCCACTTCAAATCCAACCTAATTGGATCCGATCAACTTTGAGCCCAACCTACTTTAAGCCCAATCCAATTGGATCATTCAACTTTACACCCAACCCAACCCAATTGGATCCAATCAACTCTGAGCCCAACCCACTTCAAACCCAACCCAATTGGATCCAATCAACTTTGAGCCCAACCCACTTCAAACCCAACCCAATTGAATCCAATCAACTTTGAGCCCAACCCACTTCAAACCCAACCTAATTGGATCCGATCAACTTTGAGCCCAACCCACTTCAAACCCAACCAAATTGGAACCAACCCACATTAAGCCCAACCTGCTTTAGCCCAATTCACTTTAAGCCCAACCCACTTTAAGCCCAACCCAATTGGATCTAATCAACTTTGAACCCAACCCAACCCAATTGGATCCAATCAACTTTGAGCCCAACCTACTTCAAACCCAACCTAATTGGATCCGATCAACTTTGAACCCAACCCACTTCAAACCCAACCCAATTGGATCATTCAACTTTAAACCCAACCCAACCCAATTAGATCCAATCAACTTTGAGCCCAACCCACTTCAAATCCAACCTAATTGGATCCGATCAACTTTGAGCCCAACCTACTTTAAGCCAACCCAATTGGATCATTCAACTTTAAACCCAACCCAACCCAATTGGATCCAATCAACTCTGAGCCCAACCCACTTCAAACCCAACCCAATTGGATCCAATCAACTTTGAGCCCAACCCACTTCAAACCCAACCTAATTGAATCCAATCAACTTTGAGCCCAACCCACTTCAAACCCAACCTAATTGGATCCGATCAACTTTGAGCCCAACCCACTTCAAACCCAATCCAATTGGATCTAATCAACTTTGAGCCCAACCCACTTCAAACAAAACCTTATTGAATCCGATCAACTTTGAGCCCAACCCACTTCAAACCCAACCTAATTGGACCCAATCCACTTTAAGCCCAACCTGCTTTAAGCCCAATACACTTTAAGCCCAACCCACTTTAAGCCCAACTCAATTGGATCATTCAACTTTAAACCCAACCCAACCCAATTGGATCTAATCAACTTTAAGCCCAACCTTCTTTAGCCCAATCCACCTTTAAGCCCAACCCACTTTAAGCCCAACCTAATTGGATCATTCAACTTTAAACCCAATCCAACCCAATTGGATCCAATGACTTTGAGCCCAACCCACTTTAAGCCCAACCCAATTGGATCATTCAACTTTAAACCCAACCCAACCCAACCCAATTGGATCCAATCAACTTTGAGCCCAACCCACTTCAAACCCAACCCAATTGGATCCGATCAACTTTGAGCCCAACCCACTTCAAACCCAACAAAATTGGACCCAATCCACTTTAAGCCCAATCCACTATAAGCCCAACCCACTTTAAGCCCAACCCAATTGGATCCGATCAACTTTAAGCCCAACCAACTTTAAGCCCAACCCAATTGGATCCAATCAACTTTGAACACAACCCACTTCAAACCCAACCCAATTGGATCCAATCACCTTTGAGCCCAACCCACTTCAAACCCAACCTAATTGGATTCGATCGACTTTGAGCCCAACCCACTTCAAACCAAACCCAATTGGATCTAATCTACTTTGAGCCCAACCCACTTCAAACCCAACCTTATTGGATCCGATCAACTTTGAACCCAACCCACTTCAAACCCAACCCAATTGAACCCAATCCACTTTAAACCCAACCTGCTTTTAGCCCAATCCACTTTAAGCTCAACCCATTTTAAGCCCAACCCAATTGGATCATTCAACTTTAAACCCAACCCAACCCTATTGGGTCTAATCAACTTTGAGCCCAACCCACTTCAAACCCAACCCAATTAGAGTCGTTCAACTTTGAGCCCAACCCACTTTAAGTCCAACCCAATTGGATCATTCAACTTTAAACCCAACTCAACCCAATTGGATCCAATCAACTTTGAGCCCAACCCACTTCAAACCCAACCTAATTGGATCCAATCAACTTTGAGCCCAACCCACTTCGAACCCAACCCAATTGGATCCAATCAACTTTGAGCCCAACCCACTTCAAACCCAACCTAATTGGATCCGATCAACTTTGAGCCCAACCCAATTCAAACCCAACCCAATTGGATCTAATCAACTTTGAGCCCAACTCACTTCAAACCAAACCTTATTGGATCCGATCAACTTTGAGCCCAACCCACTTCAAACCCAACCCAATTGGAACCAACCCACATTAAGCCCAACCCACTTTAAGCCCAACCCAATTGGATCTAATCAACTTTGAACCCAACCCAACCCAATTGGATCCAATCAACTTTGAGCCCAACCTACTTCAAACCCAACCTAATTGGATCTGATCAACTTTGAGCCCAACCAACTTCAAACCCAACCCAATTGGATCATTCAACTTTAAACCCAACCCAACCCAATTAGATCCAATCAACTTTGAGCCCAACCCACTTCAAATCCAACCTAATTGGATCCGATCAACTTTGAGCCCAACCCACTTTAAGCCAAACACAATTGGATCATTCAACTTTAAACCCAACCCAACCCAATTGGATCCAATCAACTCTGAGCCCAACCCACTTCAAACCCAACCCAATTGGATCCAATCAACTTTGAGCCCAACCCACTTCAAACCCAACCCAATTGAATCCAATCAACTTTGAGCCCAACCCACTTCAAACCCAACCTAATTGGATCCGATCAACTTTGAGCCCAACCCACTTCAAACCCAACCCAATTGGAACCAACCCACATTAAGCCCAACCTGCTTTAGCCCAATTCACTTTAAGCCCAACCCACTTTAAGCCCAACTGAATTGGATCTAATCAACTTTGAACCCAACCCAATTGGATCCAATCAACTTTGAGCCCAACCTACTTCAAACCCAACCTAATAGGATCCGATCAACTTTGAACCCAACCCACTTCAAACCCAACCCAATTGGATCATTCAACTTTAAACCCAACCCAACCCAATTAGATCCAATCAACTTTGAGCTCAACCCACTTCAAATCCAACCTAATTGGATCCGATCAACTTTGAGCCCAACCTACTTTAAGCCCAACCCAATTGGATCATTCAACTTTAAACCCAACCCAACCCAATTGGGTCCAATCAACTCTGAGCCCAACCCACTTCAAACCCAACCCAATTGGATCCAATCAACTTTGAGCCCAAACCCAATTGAATCCAATCAACTTTGAGCCCAACCCACTTCAAATCCAACCTAATTGGATCCGATCAACTTTGAGCCCAACCTACTTTAAGCCCAACCCAATTGGATCATTCAACTTTAAACCCAACCCAACCCAATTGGATCCAATCAACTCTGAGCCCAACCCACTTCAAACCCAACCCAATTGGATCCAATCAACTTTGAGCCCAAACCCAATTGAATCCAATCAACTTTGAGCCCAACCCACTTCAAACCCAACCTAATTGGATCCGATCAACTTTGAGCCCAACCCACTTCAAACCCAATCCAATTGGATCTAATCAACTTTGAGCCCAACCCACTTCAAACAAAACCTTATTGAATCCGATCAACTTTGAGCCCAACCCACTTCAAACCCAACCTAATTGGACCCAATCCACTTTAAGCCCAACCTGCTTTAAGCCCAATACACTTTAAGCCCAACCCACTTTAAGCCCAACTCAATTGGATCATTCAACTTTAAACCCAACCCAACCCAATTGGATCTAATCAACTTTAAGCCCAACCTTCTTTAGCCCAATCCACCTTTAAGCCCAACCCACTTTAAGCCCAACCTAATTGGATTATTCAACTTTAAACCCAATCCAACCCAATTGGATCCAATGACTTTGAGCCTAACCCACTTTAAGCCCAACCCAATTGGATCATTCAACTTTAAACCCAACCCAACCCAACCCAATTGGATCCAATCAACTTTGAGCCCAACCCACTTCAAACCCAACCCAATTGGATCCGATCAACTTTGAGCCCAACCCACTTCAAACCCAACAAAATTGGACCCAATCCACTTTAAGCCCAACCTGTTTTAAGCCCAATCCACTATAAGCCCAACCCACTTTAAGCCCAACCCAATTGGATCCGATCAACTTTAAGCCCAACCAACTTTAAGCCCAACCCAATTGGATCCAATCAACTTTGAACACAACCCACTTCAAACCCAACCCAATTGGATCCAATCAACTTCGAGCCCAACCCACTTCAAACCCAACCTAATTGGATCCGATCAACTTTGAGCCCAACCCACTTCAAACCCAACCAAATTGGAACCAACCCACATTAAGCCCAACCTGCTTTAGCCCAATTCACTTTAAGCCCAACCCACTTTAAGCCCAACCCAATTGGATCTAATCAACTTTGAACCCAACCCAACCCAATTGGATCCAATCAACTTTGAGCCCAACCTACTTCAAACCCAACCTAATTGGATCCGATCAACTTTGAACCCAACCCACTTCAAACCCAACCCAATTGGATCATTCAACTTTAAACCCAACCCAACCCAATTAGATCCAATCAACTTTGAGCCCAACCCACTTCAAATCCAACCTAATTGGATCCGATCAACTTTGAGCCCAACCTACTTTAAGCCAACCCAATTGGATCATTCAACTTTAAACCCAACCCAACCCAATTGGATCCAATCAACTCTGAGCCCAACCCACTTCAAACCCAACCCAATTGGATCCAATCAACTTTGAGCCCAACCCACTTCAAACCCAACCCAATTGAATCCAATCAACTTTGAGCCCAACCCACTTCAAACCCAACCTAATTGGATCCGATCAACTTTGAGCCCAACCCACTTCAAACCCAATCCAATTGGATCTAATCAACTTTGAGCCCAACCCACTTCAAACAAAACCTTATTGAATCCGATCAACTTTGAGCCCAACCCACTTCAAACCCAACCTAATTGGACCCAATCCACTTTAAGCCCAACCTGCTTTAAGCCCAATACACTTTAAGCCCAACCCACTTTAAGCCCAACTCAATTGGATCATTCAACTTTAAACCCAACCCAACCCAATTGGATCTAATCAACTTTAAGCCCAACCTTCTTTAGCCCAATCCACCTTTAAGCCCAACCCACTTTAAGCCCAACCTAATTGGATCATTCAACTTTAAACCCAATCCAACCCAATTGGATCCAATGACTTTGAGCCCAACCCACTTTAAGCCCAACCCAATTGGATCATTCAACTTTAAACCCAACCCAACCCAACCCAATTGGATCCAATCAACTTTGAGCCCAACCCACTTCAAACCCAACCCAATTGGATCCGATCAACTTTGAGCCCAACCCACTTCAAACCCAACAAAATTGGACCCAATCCACTTTAAGCCCAATCCACTATAAGCCCAACCCACTTTAAGCCCAACCCAATTGGATCCGATCAACTTTAAGCCCAACCAACTTTAAGCCCAACCCAATTGGATCCAATCAACTTTGAACACAACCCACTTCAAACCCAACCCAATTGGATCCAATCACCTTTGAGCCCAACCCACTTCAAACCCAACCTAATTGGATTCGATCGACTTTGAGCCCAACCCACTTCAAACCAAACCAAATTGGATCTAATCTACTTTGAGCCCAACCCACTTCAAACCCAACCTTATTGGATCCGATCAACTTTGAACCCAACCCACTTCAAACCCAACCCAATTGGACCCAATCCACTTTAAACCCAACCTGCTTTTAGCCCAATCCACTTTAAGCTCAACCCATTTTAAGCCCAACCCAATTGGATCATTCAACTTTAAACCCAACCCAACCCTATTGGGTCTAATCAACTTTGAGCCCAACCCACTTCAAACCCAACCCAATTAGAGTCGTTCAACTTTGAGCCCAACCCACTTTAAGTCCAACCCAATTGGATCATTCAACTTTAAACCCAACTCAACCCAATTGGATCCAATCAACTTTGAGCCCAACCCACTTCAAACCCAACCTAATTGGATCCAATCAACTTTGAGCCCAACCCACTTCGAACCCAACCCAATTGGATCCAATCAACTTTGAGCCCAACCCACTTCAAACCCAACCTAATTGGATCCGATCAACTTTGAGCCCAACCCAATTCAAACCCAACCCAATTGGATCTAATCAACTTTGAGCCCAACTCACTTCAAACCAAACCTTATTGGATCCGATCAACTTTGAGCCCAACCCACTACAAACCCAACCCAATTGGAACAAACCCACATTAAGCCCAACACACTTTAAGCCCAACCCAATTGGATCTAATCAACTTTGAACCCAACCCAACCCAATTGGATCCAATCAACTTTGAGCCCAACCTACTTCAAACCCAACCTAATTGGATCTGATCAACTTTGAGCCCAACCAACTTCAAACCCAACCCAATTGGATCATTCAACTTTAAACCCAACCCAACCCAATTAGATCCAATCAACTTTGAGCCCAACCCACTTCAAATCCAACCTAATTGGATCCGATCAACTTTGAGCCCAACCCACTTTAAGCCAAACACAATTGGATCATTCAACTTTAAACCCAACCCAACCCAATTGGATCCAATCAACTCTGAGCCCAACCCACTTCAAACCCAACCCAATTGGATCCAATCAACTTTGAGCCCAACCCACTTCAAACCCAACCCAATTGAATCCAATCAACTTTGAGCCCAACCCACTTCAAACCCAACCTAATTGGATCCGATCAACTTTGAGCCCAACCCACTTCAAACCCAACCCAATTGGAACCAACCCACATTAAGCCCAACCTGCTTTAGCCCAATTCACTTTAAGCCCAACCCACTTTAAGCCCAACCGAATTGGATCTAATCAACTTTGAACCCAACCCAATTGGATCCAATCAACTTTGAGCCCAACCTACTTCAAACCCAACCTAATAGGATCCGATCAACTTTGAACCCAACCCACTTCAAACCCAACCCAATTGGATCATTCAACTTTAAACCCAACCCAACCCAATTAGATCCAATCAACTTTGAGCTCAACCCACTTCAAATCCAACCTAATTGGATCCGATCAACTTTGAGCCCAACCTACTTTAAGCCCAACCCAATTGGATCATTCAACTTTAAACCCAACCCAACCCAATTGGATCCAATCAACTCTGAGCCCAACCCACTTCAAACCCAACCCAATTGGATCCAATCAACTTTGAGCCCAACCCACTTCAAACCCAACCTAATTGAATCCAATCAACTTTGAGCCCAACCCACTTCAAACCCAACCTAATTGGATCCGATCAACTTTGAGCCCAACCCACTTCAAACCCAACCCAATTGGAACCAACCCACATTAAGCCCAACCTGCTTTAGCCCAATTCACTTTAAGCCCAACCCACTTTAAGCCCAACTGAATTGGATCTAATCAACTTTGAACCCAACCCAATTGGATCCAATCAACTTTGAGCCCAAACCCAATTGAATCCAATCAACTTTGAGCCCAAACCCAATTGAATCCAATCAACTTTGAGCCCAACCCACTTCAAATCCAACCTAATTGGATCCGATCAACTTTGAGCCCAACCTACTTTAAGCCCAACCCAATTGGATCATTCAACTTTAAACCCAACCCAACCCAATTGGATCCAATCAACTCTGAGCCCAACCCACTTCAAACCCAACCCAATTGGATCCAATCAACTTTGAGCCCAAACCCAATTGAATCCAATCAACTTTGAGCCCAACCCACTTCAAACCCAACCTAATTGGATCCGATCAACTTTGAGCCCAACCCACTTCAAACCCAATCCAATTGGATCTAATCAACTTTGAGCCCAACCCACTTCAAACAAAACCTTATTGAATCCGATCAACTTTGAGCCCAACCCACTTCAAACCCAACCTAATTGGACCCAATCCACTTTAAGCCCAACCTGCTTTAAGCCCAATACACTTTAAGCCCAACCCACTTTAAGCCCAACTCAATTGGATCATTCAACTTTAAACCCAACCCAACCCAATTGGATCTAATCAACTTTAAGCCCAACCTTCTTTAGCCCAATCCACCTTTAAGCCCAACCCACTTTAAGCCCAACCTAATTGGATTATTCAACTTTAAACCCAATCCAACCCAATTGGATCCAATGACTTTGAGCCTAACCCACTTTAAGCCCAACCCAATTGGATCATTCAACTTTAAACCCAACCCAACCCAACCCAATTGGATCCAATCAACTTTGAGCCCAACCCACTTCAAACCCAACCCAATTGGATCCGATCAACTTTGAGCCCAACCCACTTCAAACCCAACAAAATTGGACCCAATCCACTTTAAGCCCAACCTGTTTTAAGCCCAATCCACTATAAGCCCAACCCACTTTAAGCCCAACTCAATTGGATCCGATCAACTTTAAGCCCAACCAACTTTAAGCCCAACCCAATTGGATCCAATCAACTTTGAACACAACCCACTTCAAACCCAACCCAATTGGATCCAATCAACTTCGAGCCCAACCCACTTCAAACCCAACCTAATTGGATTCGATCGACTTTGAGCCCAACCCAATTCAAACCAAACCCAATTGGATCTAATCTACTTTGAGCCCAACCCACTTCAAACCCAACCTTATTGGATCCGATCAACTTTGAACCCAACCCACTTCAAACCCAACCCAATTGGACCCAATCCACTTTAAACCCAACCTGCTTTTAGCCCAATCCACTTTAAGCTCAACCCATTTTAAGCCCAACCCAATTGGATCATTCAACTTTAAACCCAACCCAACCCTATTGGGTCTAATCAACTTTGAGCCCAACCCACTTCAAACCCAACCCAATTAGAGTCGTTCAACTTTGAGCCCAACCCACTTTAAGTCCAACCCAATTGGATCATTCAACTTTAAACCCAACTCAACCCAATTGGATCCAATCAACTTTGAGCCCAACCCACTTCAAACCCAACCTAATTGGATCCAATCAACTTTGAGCCCAACCCACTTCGAACCCAACCCAATTGGATCCAATCAACTTTGAGCCCAACCCACTTCAAACCCAACCTAATTGGATCCGATCAACTTTGAGCCCAACCCAATTCAAACCCAACCCAATTGGATCTAATCAACTTTGAGCCCAACCCACTTCAAACCAAACCTTATTGGATCCGATCAACTTTGAGCCCAACCCACTTCAAACCCAACCCAATTGGAACCAACCCACATTAAGCCCAACCCACTTTAAGCCCAACCCAATTGGATCTAATCAACTTTGAACCCAACCCAACCCAATTGGATCCAATCAACTTTGAGCCCAACCTACTTCAAACCCAACCTAATTGGATCTGATCAACTTTGAGCCCAACCCACTTCAAACCCAACCCAATTGGATCATTCAACTTTAAACCCAACCCAACCCAATTAGATCCAATCAACTTTGAGCCCAACCCACTTCAAATCCAACCTAATTGGATCCGATCAACTTTGAGCCCAACCCACTTTAAGCCCAACCCAATTGGATCATTCAACTTTAAACCCAACCAAACCCAATTGGATCCAATCAACTCTGAGCCCAACCCACTTCAAACCCAACCCAATTGGATCCAATCAACTTTGAGCCCAACCCACTTCAAACCCAACCCAATTGATTCCAATCAACTTTGAGCCCAACCCACTTCAAACCCAACCTAATTGGATCCGATCAACTTTGAGCCCAACCCACTTCAAACCCAACCCAATTGGATCTAATCAACTTTGAGCCCAACCCACTTCAAACAAAACCTTATTGAATCCGATCAACTTTGAGCCCAACCCGCTTCAAACCCAACCTAATTGGACCCAATCCACTTTAAGCCCAACCAGCTTTAAGCCCAATCCACTTTAAGACCAACCCATTTTAAGCCCAACCCAATTGGATCATTCAACTTTAAACCCAACCCAACCCAATTGGATCTAATCAACTTTGAGCCTAACTCACTTCAAACCCAACCCAATTGGATCCGATCAACTTTGAGCCCAACCCACTTCAAACCCAACCCCACCCAATTGGATCTAATCAACTTTGAGCCCAACCCACTTCAAATCCATTCAACTTTGAGACCAACCCACTTCAAACCCAACCTAATTGGATCCGATCAACTTTGAGCCCAACCCACTTCAAACCCAGTCCAATAGGATCCAATCAACTTGGAGCCCAACCCACTTCAAACCCAACCCAATTGGATCCGATCAACTTTGAGCCCAACCCACTTCAAACCCAACCCAATTGGATCTAATTAACATTGAGCCCACCCCACTTCAAACTCAACCTTATTGGATCCGATCAACTTTGAGCCCAACCCACTTCAAACCCAACCCAATTGGACCTAATCCACTTTAAGCCCAACCAACTTTAAGCCCAATCCACTTTAAGCCCAATCCACTTTAAGCCCAACCCACTTTAAGCCCAACCTAATTGGATCATTCAACTTTAAACCCAACCCAACCCAATTAGATCCAATCAACTTTGAGCCCAACCCACTTTAAGCCCAATCCAATTGGATCATTCAACTTTAAACCCAACCCAACCAAATTGGATCCAATCAACGTTGAGCCCAACCCACTTCAAACCCAACCTAATTGAATCCAATCAACTTTGAGCCAAACCCACTTCAAACCCAACCCAATTGGATCCAATCAACTTTGAGCCCAACCCACTTCAAATCCAACCTTATTGGATCCAATCAACTTTGAGCCCAACCCACATCAAACCCAACCTAATTGGATCCGATCAACTATGAGCCCAACCCACTTCAAACCGAACCCAATTGGATCTAATCAACTTTGAGCCCAACCCACTTCAAACCCAACCTTATTGGATCCGATCAACCTTGAGGCCAACCCACTTCAAACCCAACCCAATTGGACCCAATCCACTTTAATCCCAACCTGCTTTAAGCCCAATCCACTTTAAGCCCAATCCACTTTAAGCCCAACCCACTTTAAGCCCAACCTAATTGGATCATTCAACTTTAAACCCAACCCAACCCATTTGGATCCAATCAACTTTGAGCCCAACCCACTTCAAACCCAACCCAATTGGATCCGATCAACTTTGAGCTCAACCCACTTCAAATCCAACCTAATTGGACCTAATCCACTTTAGGCCCAACCTGTTTTAAGCCCAATCCACTATAAGCCCAACCCACTTTAAGCCCAACCCAATTGGATCGTTCAACTTTAAACACAACCCAACCCAATTGGATCCAATCAACTTTGAGCCCAACCCACTTCAAACCCAACCTTATTGGATCCAATCAACTTTGAGCCCAACCCACTTCAGACCCAACCTTATTGGATCCAATCAACTTTGAGCCCAACCCACTTCAAATCCAACCCAATTGGATCCAATCAACTTTGAGACCAACCCACTTCAGACCCAACCTTATTGGATCCAATCAACTTTGAGCCCAACCCACTTCAAATCCAACCTAATTGGATCCGATCAACTTTGAGCCCAACCCACTTTAAGCCCAACCTAATTGGATCATTCCACTTTAAATCCAACCCAACCCAATTGGATCCAATCAACTTTGAGCCCAACCCACTTTAAGCCCAATCCAATTGGATCATTCAACTTTAAACCCAACCCAACCCAATTGGATCCAATCAACTTTGAGCCCAACCCTCTTCAAACCCAACCTAATTGGATCCAATCAACTTTGAGCCAAACCCACTTCAAACCCAACCCAATTGGATCCAATCAACTTTGAGCCCAACCCACTTCAAACCCAACCTTATTGGATCCAATCAACTTTGAGCCCAACCCACATCAAATCCAACCTAATTGGATCCGATCAACTATGAGCCCAACCCACTTCAAACCGAACCCAATTGGATCTAATCAACTTTGAGCCCAACCCACTTCAAACCCAACCTTATTGGATCCGATGAACTTTGAGCCCAACCCACTTCAAACCCAACCCAATTGGACCCAATCCACTTTAAGCCCAACCTGCTTTAAGCCCAATCCACTTTAAGCCCAATCCACTTTAAGCCCAACCCACTTTAAGCCCAACCTAATTGGATCATTCAACTTTAAACCCAACCCAACCTAATTGGATCCAATCAACTTTGAGCCAAACCCACTTCAAACCCAACCCAATTGGATCCGATCAACTTTGAGCTCAACCCACTTCAAATCCAACCTAATTGGACCTAATCCACTTTAGGCCCAACCTGTTTTAAGCCCAATCCACTATAAGCCCAACCCACTTTAAGCCCAACCCAATTGGATCGTTCAACTTTAAACACAACCCAACCCAATTGGATCCAATCAACTTTGAGCCCAACCCACTTCAAACCCAACCTTATTGGATCCAATCAACTTTGAGCCCAACCCACTTCAAACCCAACCCAATTGGATCCAATCAACTTTGAGCCCAACCCACTTTAGACCCAACCTTATTGGATCCAATCAACTTTGAGCCCAACCCACTTCAAATCCAACCTAATTGGATCCGATCAACTTTGAGCCCAACCCACTTCAAACCGAACCCAATTGAATCAAATCAACTTTGAACCCAACCCACTTCAAACCCAACCCAATTGGATCCGATCAACTTTGAGCCCAACCCACTTCAAACCCAACCCAATTGGACCTAATCCACTTTAAGCCCAACCTGTTTTAAGCCTAATCCACTATAAGCCCAACCCACTTTAAGCCCAACCCAATTGGATCGTTCAACTTTAAACCCAACCCAACCCAACCCAATTGGATCCAATCAACTTTGAGCTCAACCCACTTCAAACCCAACCTTATTGGATCCAATCAACTTTGAGCCCAACCCACTTCAAACCCAACCTAATTGGATCCGATCAACTTTGAGCCTAACCCACTTCAAACCCAACCCAATAGGATCTAATCAACTTTGAGCTCAACCCAATTCAAACCCAACCTTATTGCATCCGATCAACTTTGAGCGCAACCCACTTCAAACCCAACCCAATTGGACCCAATCCACTGTAAGCCCAACATGCTTTAAGCCCAATTCACTTTAAGCCAAACCCGCTTTAAGCCCAACCTAATTGGATCATTCAACTTTAAACCCAACCCAACCCAATTGGATCCAATCAACTTTGAGCCCAGCCCACTTTAAGCCCAACCCAATTGGATCATTCAACTTTAAACCCCAACCAACCCAATTGGATCCAATCAACTTTGAGCCCAACCCACTTCAAACCCAACTTAATTGGATCCAATCAACTTTAAGCCCAACCCACTTTAAGCCCAACCCAATTGGATCCAATCAACTTTGAGCCCAACCCACTTCAAACCCAACCCAATTGGATCTAATCAACATTGAGCACAACCCACTTTAAACCCAACCTAAATGGATCCGATCAACATTGAGCCCAACCTACTTCAAACCCAACCCAATTAGATCCAATCAACTTTGAGCCCAACCCACTTCAAACCCAACCCAATTGGATCTGATCAACTTTGAGCCCAACCCAATTGGATCCAATCCACTTTAAGCCCAGCCTGCTTTAAGCCCAATCCACTTTAAGCCTAACCCACTTTAAGCCCAACCCACTTTAAGCCCAACCCAATTGGATCATTCAACTTTAAACCCAACCCAACCCAATTGTATCCAATCAACTTTGAGCCCAACCCACTTCAAATCCAACCCAATTGGATCTAATCAACTTTGAGCCCAACCCAATAGAATCCAATCAACTTTGAGCCCAACCCACTTCAAACCCAACCTAATTGGATCCAATCAACTTTGAGCCCAACCCACTTCAAACCCAACCCAATTGGATCTAATCAACTTTGAGCCCAACCCACTTCAAACTCAACCTTATTGGATCCGATCAACTATGAGCTCAACCCACTTCAAACCCAACCCCACCCAATTGGATCTAATCAACTTTGAGCCCAACCCACTTCAAATCCATTCAACTTTGAGACCAACCCACTTCAAACCCAACCTAATTGGATCCGATCAACTTTGAGCCCAACCCACTTCAAACCCAGTCCAATAGGATCCAATCAACTTGGAGCCCAACCCACTTCAAACTCAACCCAATTGGATCCGATCAACTTTGAGCTCAACCCACTTCAAATCCAACCTAATTGGACCTAATCCACTTTAGGCCCAACCTGTTTTAAGCCCAATCCACTATAAGCCCAACCCACTTTAAGCCCAACCCAATTGGATCGTTCAACTTTAAACACAACCCAACCCAATTGGATCCAATCAACTTTGAGCCCAACCCACTTCAAACCCAACCTTATTGGATCCAATCAACTTTGAGCCCAACCCACTTCAGACCCAACCTTATTGGATCCAATCAACTTTGAGCCCAACCCACTTCAAATCCAACCCAATTGGATCCAATCAACTTTGAGACCAACCCACTTCAGACCCAACCTTATTGGATCCAATCAACTTTGAGCCCAACCCACTTCAAATCCAACCTAATTGGATCCGATCAACTTTGAGCCCAACCCACTTTAAGCCCAACCTAATTGGATCATTCCACTTTAAATCCAACCCAACCCAATTGGATCCAATCAACTTTGAGCCCAACCCACTTTAAGCCCAATCCAATTGGATCATTCAACTTTAAACCCAACCCAACCCAATTGGATCCAATCAACTTTGAGCCCAACCCTCTTCAAACCCAACCTAATTGGATCCAATCAACTTTGAGCCAAACCCACTTCAAACCCAACCCAATTGGATCCAATCAACTTTGAGCCCAACCCACTTCAAACCCAACCTTATTGGATCCAATCAACTTTGAGCCCAACCCACATCAAATCCAACCTAATTGGATCCGATCAACTATGAGCCCAACCCACTTCAAACCGAACCCAATTGGATCTAATCAACTTTGAGCCCAACCCACTTCAAACCCAACCTTATTGGATCCGATGAACTTTGAGCCCAACCCACTTCAAACCCAACCCAATTGGACCCAATCCACTTTAAGCCCAACCTGCTTTAAGCCCAATCCACTTTAAGCCCAATCCACTTTAAGCCCAACCCACTTTAAGCCCAACCTAATTGGATCATTCAACTTTAAACCCAACCCAACCTAATTGGATCCAATCAACTTTGAGCCAAACCCACTTCAAACCCAACCCAATTGGATCCGATCAACTTTGAGCTCAACCCACTTCAAATCCAACCTAATTGGACCTAATCCACTTTAGGCCCAACCTGTTTTAAGCCCAATCCACTATAAGCCCAACCCACTTTAAGCCCAACCCAATTGGATCGTTCAACTTTAAACACAACCCAACCCAATTGGATCCAATCAACTTTGAGCCCAACCCACTTCAAACCCAACCTTATTGGATCCAATCAACTTTGAGCCCAACCCACTTCAAACCCAACCCAATTGGATCCAATCAACTTTGAGCCCAACCCACTTTAGACCCAACCTTATTGGATCCAATCAACTTTGAGCCCAACCCACTTCAAATCCAACCTAATTGGATCCGATCAACTTTGAGCCCAACCCACTTCAAACCGAACCCAATTGAATCAAATCAACTTTGAACCCAACCCACTTCAAACCCAACCCAATTGGATCCGATCAACTTTGAGCCCAACCCACTTCAAACCCAACCCAATTGGACCTAATCCACTTTAAGCCCAACCTGTTTTAAGCCCAATCCACTATAAGCCCAACCCACTTTAAGCCCAACCCAATTGGATCGTTCAACTTTAAACCCAACCCAACCCAACCCAATTGGATCCAATCAACTTTGAGCTCAACCCACTTCAAACCCAACCTTATTGGATCCAATCAACTTTGAGCCCAACCCACTTCAAACCCAACCTAATTGGATCCGATCAACTTTGAGCCTAACCCACTTCAAACCCAACCCAATAGGATCTAATCAACTTTGAGCTCAACCCAATTCAAACCCAACCTTATTGCATCCGATCAACTTTGAGCGCAACCCACTTCAAACCCAACCCAATTGGACCCAATCCACTGTAAGCCCAACATGCTTTAAGCCCAATTCACTTTAAGCCAAACCCGCTTTAAGCCCAACCTAATTGGATCATTCAACTTTAAACCCAACCCAACCCAATTGGATCCAATCAACTTTGAGCCCAGCCCACTTTAAGCCCAACCCAATTGGATCATTCAACTTTAAACCCCAACCAACCCAATTGGATCCAATCAACTTTGAGCCCAACCCACTTCAAACCCAACTTAATTGGATCCAATCAACTTTAAGCCCAACCCACTTTAAGCCCAACCCAATTGGATCCAATCAACTTTGAGCCCAACCCACTTCAAACCCAACCCAATTGGATCTAATCAACATTGAGCACAACCCACTTTAAACCCAACCTAAATGGATCCGATCAACATTGAGCCCAACCTACTTCAAACCCAACCCAATTAGATCCAATCAACTTTGAGCCCAACCCACTTCAAACCCAACCCAATTGGATCTGATCAACTTTGAGCCCAACCCAATTGGATCCAATCCACTTTAAGCCCAGCCTGCTTTAAGCCCAATCCACTTTAAGCCTAACCCACTTTAAGCCCAACCCACTTTAAGCCCAACCCAATTGGATCATTCAACTTTAAACCCAACCCAACCCAATTGTATCCAATCAACTTTGAGCCCAACCCACTTCAAATCCAACCCAATTGGATCTAATCAACTTTGAGCCCAACCCAATAGAATCCAATCAACTTTGAGCCCAACCCACTTCAAACCCAACCTAATTGGATCCAATCAACTTTGAGCCCAACCCACTTCAAACCCAACCCAATTGGATCTAATCAACTTTGAGCCCAACCCACTTCAAACTCAACCTTATTGGATCCGATCAACTATGAGCTCAACCCACTTCAAACCCAACCCCACCCAATTGGATCTAATCAACTTTGAGCCCAACCCACTTCAAATCCATTCAACTTTGAGACCAACCCACTTCAAACCCAACCTAATTGGATCCGATCAACTTTGAGCCCAACCCACTTCAAACCCAGTCCAATAGGATCCAATCAACTTGGAGCCCAACCCACTTCAAACCCAACCCAATTGGATCCGATCAACTTTGAGCTCAACCCACTTCAAATCCAACCTAATTGGACCTAATCCACTTTAGGCCCAACCTGTTTTAAGCCCAATCCACTATAAGCCCAACCCACTTTAAGCCCAACCCAATTGGATCGTTCAACTTTAAACACAACCCAACCCAATTGGATCCAATCAACTTTGAGCCCAACCCACTTCAAACCCAACCTTATTGGATCCAATCAACTTTGAGCCCAACCCACTTCAGACCCAACCTTATTGGATCCAATCAACTTTGAGCCCAACCCACTTCAAATCCAACCCAATTGGATCCAATCAACTTTGAGACCAACCCACTTCAGACCCAACCTTATTGGATCCAATCAACTTTGAGCCCAACCCACTTCAAATCCAACCTAATTGGATCCGATCAACTTTGAGCCCAACCCACTTTAAGCCCAACCTAATTGGATCATTCCACTTTAAATCCAACCCAACCCAATTGGATCCAATCAACTTTGAGCCCAACCCACTTTAAGCCCAATCCAATTGGATCATTCAACTTTAAACCCAACCCAACCCAATTGGATCCAATCAACTTTGAGCCCAACCCTCTTCAAACCCAACCTAATTGGATCCAATCAACTTTGAGCCAAACCCACTTCAAACCCAACCCAATTGGATCCAATCAACTTTGAGCCCAACCCACTTCAAACCCAACCTTATTGGATCCAATCAACTTTGAGCCCAACCCACATCAAATCCAACCTAATTGGATCCGATCAACTATGAGCCCAACCCACTTCAAACCGAACCCAATTGGATCTAATCAACTTTGAGCCCAACCCACTTCAAACCCAACCTTATTGGATCCGATGAACTTTGAGCCCAACCCACTTCAAACCCAACCCAATTGGACCCAATCCACTTTAAGCCCAACCTGCTTTAAGCCCAATCCACTTTAAGCCCAATCCACTTTAAGCCCAACCCACTTTAAGCCCAACCTAATTGGATCATTCAACTTTAAACCCAACCCAACCTAATTGGATCCAATCAACTTTGAGCCAAACCCACTTCAAACCCAACCCAATTGGATCCGATCAACTTTGAGCTCAACCCACTTCAAATCCAACCTAATTGGACCTAATCCACTTTAGGCCCAACCTGTTTTAAGCCCAATCCACTATAAGCCCAACCCACTTTAAGCCCAACCCAATTGGATCGTTCAACTTTAAACACAACCCAACCCAATTGGATCCAATCAACTTTGAGCCCAACCCACTTCAAACCCAACCTTATTGGATCCAATCAACTTTGAGCCCAACCCACTTCAAACCCAACCCAATTGGATCCAATCAACTTTGAGCCCAACCCACTTTAGACCCAACCTTATTGGATCCAATCAACTTTGAGCCCAACCCACTTCAAATCCAACCTAATTGGATCCGATCAACTTTGAGCCCAACCCACTTCAAACCGAACCCAATTGAATCAAATCAACTTTGAACCCAACCCACTTCAAACCCAACCCAATTGGATCCGATCAACTTTGATCCCAACCCACTTCAAACCCAACCCAATTGGACCTAATCCACTTTAAGCCCAACCTGTTTTAAGCCCAATCCACTATAAGCCCAACCCACTTTAAGCCCAACCCAATTGGATCGTTCAACTTTAAACCCAACCCAACCCAACCCAATTGGATCCAATCAACTTTGAGCTCAACCCACTTCAAACCCAACCTTATTGGATCCAATCAACTTTGAGCCCAACCCACTTCAAACCCAACCTAATTGGATCCGATCAACTTTGAGCCTAACCCACTTCAAACCCAACCCAATAGGATCTAATCAACTTTGAGCTCAACCCAATTCAAACCCAACCTTATTGCATCCGATCAACTTTGAGCGCAACCCACTTCAAACCCAACCCAATTGGACCCAATCCACTGTAAGCCCAACATGCTTTAAGCCCAATTCACTTTAAGCCAAACCCGCTTTAAGCCCAACCTAATTGGATCATTCAACTTTAAACCCAACCCAACCCAATTGGATCCAATCAACTTTGAGCCCAGCCCACTTTAAGCCCAACCCAATTGGATCATTCAACTTTAAACCCCAACCAACCCAATTGGATCCAATCAACTTTGAGCCCAACCCACTTCAAACCCAACTTAATTGGATCCAATCAACTTTAAGCCCAACCCACTTTAAGCCCAACCCAATTGGATCCAATCAACTATGAGCCCAACCCACTTCAAACCCAACCCAATTGGATCTAATCAACATTGAGCACAACCCACTTTAAACCCAACCTAAATGGATCCGATCAACATTGAGCCCAACCTACTTCAAACCCAACCCAATTAGATCCAATCAACTTTGAGCCCAACCCACTTCAAACCCAACCCAATTGGATCTGATCAACTTTGAGCCCAACCCAATTGGATCCAATCCACTTTAAGCCCAGCCTGCTTTAAGCCCAATCCACTTTAAGCCTAACCCACTTTAAGCCCAACCCACTTTAAGCCCAACCCAATTGGATCATTCAACTTTAAACCCAACCCAACCCAATTGTATCCAATCAACTTTGAGCCCAACCCACTTCAAATCCAACCCAATTGGATCTAATCAACTTTGAGCCCAACCCAATAGAATCCAATCAACTTTGAGCCCAACCCACTTCAAACCCAACCTAATTGGATCCAATCAACTTTGAGCCCAACCCACTTCAAACCCAACCCAATTGGATCTAATCAACTTTGAGCCCAACCCACTTCAAACTCAACCTTATTGGATCCGATCAACTATGAGCTCAACCCACTTCAAACCCAACCCCACCCAATTGGATCTAATCAACTTTGAGCCCAACCCACTTCAAATCCATTCAACTTTGAGACCAACCCACTTCAAACCCAACCTAATTGGATCCGATCAACTTTGAGCCCAACCCACTTCAAACCCAGTCCAATAGGATCCAATCAACTTGGAGCCCAACCCACTTCAAACCCAACCCAATTGGATCCGATCAACTTTGAGCCCAACCCACTTCAAACCCAACCCAATTGGATCTAATTAACATTGAGCCCACCCCACTTCAAACTCAACCTTATTGGATCCGATCAACTTTGAGCCCAACCCACTTCAAACCCAACCCAATTGGACCTAATCCACTTTAAGCCCAACCAACTTTAAGCCCAATCCACTTTAAGCCCAATCCACTTTAAGCCCAACCCACTTTAAGCCCAACCTAATTGGATCATTCAACTTTAAACCCAACCCAACCCAATTAGATCCAATCAACTTTGAGCCCAACCCACTTTAAGCCCAATCCAATTGGATCATTCAACTTTAAACCCAACCCAAACAAATTGGATCCAATCAACGTTGAGCCCAACCCACTTCAAACCCAACCTAATTGAATCCAATCAACTTTGAGCCAAACCCACTTCAAACCCAACCCAATTGGATCCAATCAACTTTGAGCCCAACCCACTTCAAATCCAACCTTATTGGATCCAATCAACTTTGAGCCCAACCCACATCAAACCCAACCTAATTGGATCCGATCAACTATGAGCCCAACCCACTTCAAACCGAACCCAATTGGATCTAATCAACTTTGAGCCCAACCCACTTCAAACCCAACCTTATTGGATCCGATCAACCTTGAGGCCAACCCACTTCAAACCCAACCCAATTGGACCCAATCCACTTTAAGCCCAACCTGCTTTAAGCCCAATCCACTTTAAGCCCAATCCACTTTAAGCCCAACCCACTTTAAGCCCAACCTAATTGGATCATTCAACTTTAAACCCAACCCAACCCATTTGGATCCAATCAACTTTGAGCCCAACCCACTTCAAACCCAACCCAATTGGATCCGATCAACTTTGAGCTCAACCCACTTCAAATCCAACCTAATTGGACCTAATCCACTTTAGGCCCAACCTGTTTTAAGCCCAATCCACTATAAGCCCAACCCACTTTAAGCCCAACCCAATTGGATCGTTCAACTTTAAACACAACCCAACCCAATTGGATCCAATCAACTTTGAGCCCAACCCACTTCAAACCCAACCTTATTGGATCCAATCAACTTTGAGCCCAACCCACTTCAGACCCAACCTTATTGGATCCAATCAACTTTGAGCCCAACCCACTTCGAATCCAACCCAATTGGATCCAATCAACTTTGAGACCAACCCACTTCAGACCCAACCTTATTGGATCCAATCAACTTTGAGCCCAACCCACTTCAAATCCAACCTAATTGGATCCGATCAACTTTGAGCCCAACCCACTTTAAGCCCAAACTAATTGGATCATTCCACTTTAAACCCAACCCAACCCAATTGGATCCAATCAACTTTGAGCCCAACCCACTTTAAGCCCAATCCAATTGGATCATTCAACTTTAAACCCAACCCAACCCAATTGGATCCAATCAACTTTGAGCCCAACCCTCTTCAAACCCAACCTAATTGGATCCAATCAACTTTGAGCCAAACCCACTTCAAACCCAACCCAATTGGATCCAATCAACTTTGAGCCCAACCCACTTCAAACCCAACCTTATTGGATCCAATCAACTTTGAGCCCAACCCACATCAAACCCAACCTAATTGGATCCGATCAACTATGAGCCCAATCCACTTCAAACCGAACCCAATTGGATCTAATCAACTTTGAGCCCAACCCACTTCAAACCCAACCTTATTGGATCCAATGAACTTTGAGCCCAACCCACTTCAAACCCAACCCAATTGGACCCAATCCACTTTAAGCCCAACCTGCTTTAAGCCCAATCCACTTTAAGCCAAACCCGCTTTAAGCCCAACCCACTTTAAGCCCAACCTAATTGGATCATTCAACTTTAAACCCAACCCAACCTAATTGGATCCAATCAACTTTGAGCCCAACCCACTTCAAACCCAACCCAATTGGATCCGATCAACTTTGAGCTCAACCCACTTCAAATCCAACCTAATTGGACCTAATCCACTTTAGGCCCAACCTGTTTTAAGCCCAATCCACTATAAGCCCAACCCACTTTAAGCCCAACCCAATTGGATCGCTCAACTTTAAACACAACCCAACCCAATTGGATCCAATCAACTTTGAGCCCAACCCACTTCAAACCCAACCTTATTGGATCCAATCAACTTTGAGCCCAACCCACTTCAAACCCAACCCAATTGGATCCAATCAACTTTGAGCCCAACCCACTTTAGACCCAACCTTATTGGATCCAATCAACTTTGAGCCCAACCCACTTCAAATCCAACCTAATTGGATCCGATCAACTTTGAGCCCAACCCACTTCAAACCGAACCCAATTGAATCAAATCAACTTTGAACCCAACCCACTTCAAACCCAACCCAATTGGATCCGATCAACTTTGAGCCCAACCCACTTCAAACCCAACCCAATTGGACCTAATCCACTTTAAGCCCAACCTGTTTTAAGCCCAATCCACTATAAGCCCAACCCACTTTAAGCCCAACCCAATTGGATCGTTCAACTTTAAACCCAACCAACCCAACCCAATTGGATCCAATCAACTTTGAGCTCAACCCACTTCAAACCCAACCTTATTGGATCCAATCAACTTTGAGCCCAACCCACTTCAAACCCAACCTAATTGGATCCGATCAACTTTGAGCCTAACCCACTTCAAACCCAACCCAATAGGATCTAATCAACTTTGAGATCAACCCAATTCAAACCCAACCTTATTGCATCCGATCAACTTTGAGCGCAACCCACTTCAAACCCAACCCAATTGGACCCAATCCACTGTAAGCCCAACATGCTTTAAGCCCAATTCACTTTAAGCCAAACCCGCTTTAAGCCCAACCTAATTGGATCATTCAACTTTAAACCCAACCCAACCCAATTGGATCCAATCAACTTTGAGCCCAGCCCACTTTAAGCCCAACCCAATTGGATCATTCAACTTTAAACCCCAACCAACCCAATTGGATCCAATCAACTTTGAGCCCAACCCACTTCAAACCCAACTTAATTGGATCCAATCAACTTTAAGCCCAACCCACTTTAAGCCCAACCCAATTGGATCCAATCAACTTTGAGCCCAACCCACTTCAAACCCAACCCAATTGGATCTAATCAACATTGAGCACAACCCACTTTAAACCCAACCTAAATGGATCCGATCAACATTGAGCCCAACCTACTTCAAACCCAACCCAATTAGATCCAATCAACTTTGAGCCCAACCCACTTCAAACCCAACCCAATTGGATCTGATCAACTTTGAGCCCAACCCAATTGGATCCAATCCACTTTAAGCCCAGCCTGCTTTAAGCCCAATCCACTTTAAGCCTAACCCACTTTAAGCCCAACCCACTTTAAGCCCAACCCAATTGGATCATTCAACTTTAAACCCAACCCAACCCAATTGTATCCAATCAACTTTGAGCCCAACCCACTTCAAATCCAACCCAATTGGATCTAATCAACTTTGAGCCCAACCCAATAGAATCCAATCAACTTTGAGCCCAACCCACTTCAAACCCAACCTAATTGGATCCAATCAACTTTGAGCCCAACCCACTTCAAACCCAACCCAATTGGATCTAATCAACTTTGAGCCCAACCCACTTCAAACTCAACCTTATTGGATCCGATCAACTATGAGCTCAACCCACTTCAAACCCAACCCAATTGGACCCAATCCACTTTAAGCCCAACCTGCTTTAAGCCCAATCCACTTTAAGCCCAATCCACATTAAGCCCACCCCACTTTAAGCCCAACCTAATTGGATCATTCAACTTTAAACCCAACCCAACCCAATTGAATCAAATCAACTTTGAGCCCAACCCACTTCAAACCCAACCCAATTGGATCCGATCAACTTTGAGCCCAACCCACTTCAAACCCAACCCAATTGGACCTAATCCACTTTAAGCCCAACCTGTTTTAAGCCCAATCCACTATAAGCCCAACCCACTATAAGCCCAACCCAATTGGATCGTTCAACTTTAAACCCAACCCAACCCAACCCAATTGGATCCAATCAACTTTGAGCCCAACCCACTTCAAACCGAACCCAATTGGATCTAATCAACTTTGAGCCCAACCCACTACAAACCCAACTTTATTGGATCTGATCAACTTTGAGCCCATCCCACTTCAAACCCTACCCAATTGGACCCAATCCACTTTAAGCCCAACTTGCTTTAAGCCCAATCCACTTTAAGCCCAATCCACTTTAAGCCCAACCCGCTTTAAGCCCAACCCAATTGGATCCAATCAACTTTGAGCCCAACCCACTTTAAGCCCAACCCAATTGGATCATTCAACTTTAAACCCCACCCAACCCAATTGGATCCAATCAACTTTGAGCCGAACCCACTTCAAACCCAACTTAATTGGATCCAATCAACTTTAAGCCCAACCCACTTTAAGCCCAACCCAATTGGATCCAATCAACTTTGAGCCCAACCCACTTCAAACCCAACCCAATTGGATCTAATCAACATTGAGCCCAACCCACTTTAAACCCAACCTAAATGGATCCGATCAACATTGAGCCCAACCTACTTCATACCCAACCCAATTAGATCCAATCAACTTTGAGCCCAACTCACTTCAAACCCAACCCAATTGGATTCGATCAACTTTGAGCGCAACCCACTTCAAACCCAACCCAATTGGATCCAATCAACTTTGAGCGCAACCCACTTCAAACCCAACCTTATTGGATCCAATCAACTTTGAGCCCAACCCACTTCAAACCCATCCCAATTGGATCCAATCAACTTTGAGCCCAACCCACTTAGACCCAACCTTATTGGATCCAATCAACTTTGAGCCCAACCCACTTCAAATCCAACCTAATTGGATCTGATCAACTTTGAGCCCAACCCACTTTAAGCCCAACCTAATTGGATCATTCCACTTTAAACCCAACCCAACCCAATTGGATCCAATCAACTTTGAGCCCAACCCACTTTAAGCCCAATTTAATTGGATCATTCAACTTTAAACCCAACCCAACCCAATTGGATCCAATCAACTTTGAGCCCAACCCACTTCAAACCCAACCTAATTGGATCCAATCAACTTTGAGCCAAACCTACTTCAAACCCAACCCAATTGGATCCAATCAACTTTGAGCCCAACCCACTTCAAACCCAACCTTATTGGATCCAATCAACTTTGAGCCCAACCCACATCAAACCCAACCTAATTGGATCCGATCAACTATGAGCCCAACCCACTTCAAACCGAACCCAATTGGATCTAATCAACTTTGAGCCCAACCCATTTCAAACCCAACCCAATTGGATCTAATCAACTTTGAGCCCAACCCACTTCAAACTCAACCTTATTGGATTCGATCAACTTTGAGCTCAACCCACTTCAAACCCAACCCAATTGAATCAAATCAACTTTGAGCCCAACCCACTTCAAACCCAACCGAATTGGATCCGATCAACTTTGAGCCCAACCCACTTCAAATCCAACCTAATTGGATCCGATCAACTTTGAGCCCAACCCACTTCAAACCGAACCCAATTGAATCAAATCAACTTTGAGCCCAACCCACTTCAAACCCAACCGAATTGGATCCGATCAACTTTGAGCCCAACCCACTTCAAACCCAACCCAATTGGACCTAATCCACTTTAAGCCCAACCTGTTTTAAGCCCAATCCACTATAAGCCCAACCCACTTTAAGCCCAACCCAATTGGATCGTTCAACTTTAAACCCAACCCAACCCAACCCAATTGGATCCAATCAACTTTGAGCCCAACCCACTTCAAACCGAACCCAATTGGATCTAATCAACTTTGAGCCCAACCCACTTCAAACCCAACCTTATTGGATCCGATCAACTTTGAGCCCATCCCACTTCAAACCCTACCCAATTGGACCCAATCCACTTTAAGCCCAACCTGCTTTAAGCCCAATCCACTTTAAGCCCAATCCACTTTAAGCCCAACCCGCTTTAAGCCCAACCTAATTGGATCATTCAACTTTAAACCCAACCCAACCCAATTGGATCCAATCAACTTTCAGCCCAACCCACTTTAAGCCCAACCCAATTGGATCATTCAACTTTAAACCCCACCCAACTCAATTGGATCCAATCAACTTTGAGCCCAACCCACTTCAAACCCAACTTAATTGGATCCAATCAACTTTAAGCCCAACCCACTTTAAGCCAAACCCAATTGGATCCAATCAACTTTGAGCCCAACCCACTTCAAACCCAACCCAATTGGATCTAATCAACATTGAGCCCAACCCACTTTAAACCCAACCTAAATGGATCCGATCAACATTGAGCCCAACCTACTTCAAACCCAACCCAATTAGATCCAATCAACTTTGAGCCCAACCACTTCAAACCCAACCCAATTGGATTCGATCAACTTTGAGCCCAACCCACTTCAAACCCAACCCAATTGGATCCAATCCACTTTAAACCCAACCTGCTTTAAGCCCAATCCACTTTAAGCCTAACCCACTTTAAGCCCAACCCACTTTAAGTCCAACCCAATTGGATCATTCAACTTTAAACCCAACCCAACCCAATTGGATCCAATCAACTTTGAGCCCAACCCACTTCAAATCCAACCCAAATGGATCCAATCAACTTTGAGCCCAACCCACTTCAAACCCAACCCAATTGAATCCAATCAACTTTGAGCCCAACCCACTTCAAACCCAACCTAATTGGATCCAATCAACTTTGAGCCCAACCCACTTCAAACCCAACCCAATTGGATCTAATCAACTTTGAGCCCAACCCACTTCAAACTCAACCTTATTGGATCCGATCAACTTTGAGCCCAACCCACTTCAAACCCAACCCATTTGGACCTAATCCACTTTAAGCCCAACCGGCTTTAGACCCAATCCACTTTAAGCTCAACCCACTTTAAGCCCAACCCAATTAGATCATTCAACTTTAAACCCAACCCAACCTAATTGGATCTAATTAACTTTGAGCCCAACCCATTTCAAACCCAACCCAATTGGATCCGATCAACTTTGAGCCCAACCCACTTCAAACTCAACCTAATTGGATCTAATCAACATTGAGCCCAACCCACTTCAAACCCATCCCAATTGGAGCCGTTCTACTTTGAGCCCAATCCACTTTAAGCCCATCCTAATTGGATCATTCAACTTTAAACCCAACCCAACCCAATTGGATCCAATCAACTTTTAGCCCAACCCAGTTCAAATCCAACCCAATTGGATCCAATCAACTTTGAGCCCAACCCACTTCAAACCCAACCCAATTGGATCCAATCAACTTTGAGCCCAACCCACTTCAAACCCAACCTAATTGGATCCGATCAACTTTGAGCCCAACCCACTTGAAACCCAACCAAATTGGATCTAATCAACTTTGAGCCCAACCCACTTCAAACCCAACTTAATTGGATCCAATCAACTTTAAGCCCAACCCACTTTAAGCCCAACCCAATTGGATCCAATCAACTTTGAGCCCAACCCACTTCAAATCCAACCCAATTGGATCCAATCAACTTTGAGCCCAACCCACTTCAAACCGAACCCAATTGAATCAAATCAACTTTGAGCCCAACCCACTTCAAACCCAACCGAATTGGATCCGATCAACTTTGAGCCCAACCCACTTCAAACCCAACCCAATTGGACCTAATCCACTTTAAGCCCAACCTGTTTTAAGCCCAATCCACTATAAGCCCAACCCACTTTAAGCCCAACCCAATTGGATCGTTCAACTTTAAACCCAACCCAACCCAACCCAATTGGATCCAATCAACTTTGAGCCCAACCCACTTCAAACCGAACCCAATTGGATCTAATCAACTTTGAGCCCAACCCACTTCAAACCCAACCTTATTGGATCCGATCAACTTTGAGCCCATCCCACTTCAAACCCTACCCAATTGGACCCAATCCACTTTAAGCCCAACCTGCTTTAAGCCCAATCCACTTTAAGCCCAATCCACTTTAAGCCCAACCCGCTTTAAGCCCAACCTAATTGGATCATTCAACTTTAAACCCAACCCAACCCAATTGGATCCAATCAACTTTCAGCCCAACCCACTTTAAGCCCAACCCAATTGGATCATTCAACTTTAAACCCCACCCAACTCAATTGGATCCAATCAACTTTGAGCCCAACCCACTTCAAACCCAACTTAATTGGATCCAATCAACTTTAAGCCCAACCCACTTTAAGCCAAACCCAATTGGATCCAATCAACTTTGAGCCCAACCCACTTCAAACCCAACCCAATTGGATCTAATCAACATTGAGCCCAACCCACTTTAAACCCAACCTAAATGGATCCGATCAACATTGAGCCCAACCTACTTCAAACCCAACCCAATTAGATCCAATCAACTTTGAGCCCAACCACTTCAAACCCAACCCAATTGGATTCGATCAACTTTGAGCCCAACCCACTTCAAACCCAACCCAATTGGATCCAATCCACTTTAAACCCAACCTGCTTTAAGCCCAATCCACTTTAAGCCTAACCCACTTTAAGCCCAACCCACTTTAAGTCCAACCCAATTGGATCATTCAACTTTAAACCCAACCCAACCCAATTGGATCCAATCAACTTTGAGCCCAACCCACTTCAAATCCAACCCAAATGGATCCAATCAACTTTGAGCCCAACCCACTTCAAACCCAACCCAATTGAATCCAATCAACTTTGAGCCCAACCCACTTCAAACCCAACCTAATTGGATCCAATCAACTTTGAGCCCAACCCACTTCAAACCCAACCCAATTGGATCTAATCAACTTTGAGCCCAACCCACTTCAAACTCAACCTTATTGGATCCGATCAACTTTGAGCCCAACCCACTTCAAACCCAACCCATTTGGACCTAATCCACTTTAAGCCCAACCGGCTTTAGACCCAATCCACTTTAAGCTCAACCCACTTTAAGCCCAACCCAATTAGATCATTCAACTTTAAACCCAACCCAACCTAATTGGATCTAATTAACTTTGAGCCCAACCCATTTCAAACCCAACCCAATTGGATCCGATCAACTTTGAGCCCAACCCACTTCAAACTCAACCTAATTGGATCTAATCAACATTGAGCCCAACCCACTTCAAACCCATCCCAATTGGAGCCGTTCTACTTTGAGCCCAATCCACTTTAAGCCCATCCTAATTGGATCATTCAACTTTAAACCCAACCCAACCCAATTGGATCCAATCAACTTTTAGCCCAACCCAGTTCAAATCCAACCCAATTGGATCCAATCAACTTTGAGCCCAACCCACTTCAAACCCAACCCAATTGGATCCAATCAACTTTGAGCCCAACCCACTTCAAACCCAACCTAATTGGATCCGATCAACTTTGAGCCCAACCCACTTGAAACCCAACCAAATTGGATCTAATCAACTTTGAGCCCAACCCACTTCAAACCCAACTTAATTGGATCCAATCAACTTTAAGCCCAACCCACTTTAAGCCCAACCCAATTGGATCCAATCAACTTTGAGCCCAACCCACTTCAAATCCAACCCAATTGGATCCAATCAACTTTGAGCCCAACCCACTTCAAACCCAACCCAATTGGATCCAATCAACTTTGAGCCCAACCCACTTCAAACCCAACCTAATTGGATCCGATCAACTTTGAGCCCAACCCATTTGAAACCCAACCCAATTGGATATAATCAACTTTGAGCCCAACCCATTTCAAACTCAACCCAACTGGACCCAATCCACTTTAAGCCCAACCTGTTTTAAGCCCAATCCACTATAAGCCCAACCCACTTTAAGCCCAACCTAATTGGATCATTCAACTTTAAACCCAACCCAACCCAATTGGATCCAATCAACTTTGAGCTTAACCCACTTCAAACCCATCCCAATTGGATCCAATCAACTTTGAGCCCAACCCACTTCAAACCCAACCTAATTGGATCCGATCAACTTTGAGCCCAACCCACTTCAAACCCAACCCAATTGGATGTAATCAACTTTGTGCCCAACCCACTTCAAACCCAACCTTATTGGATCCGATCAACTTTGAGCCCAACCCACTTCAAACCCAACCCAATTGGACCCAATCCACTCTAAGCCCAACCTGCTTTAAGCCCAATCCACTTTAAGCCCAACCCATTTTAAGCCCAACCCAATTGGATCATTCAACTTTAAACCCAACCCAACCCAATTGGATCAAATCAACTTTGAGACCAACCCACTTCAAACCCAACCCAATTGGATCCGATCAACTTTGAGCCCAACCCACTTAAAACCCATCCCAATTGGATCCAATCAACTTTGAGATCTACCCACTTTAAACCCAACCTAATTGGATCCGATCAACTTTGAACCCAACCCACTTCAAACCCATCCCAATAAGATCCAATCAACTTGGAGCACAACCCACTTCAAACCCAACCCAATTGGATCCGATCAACTTTGAGCCCAACCCACTTCAAAGCCAACCCAGTTGGACCCAACCCACTTTAAGCCCAACCTACTTTAAGCCCAATCCACTTTAAGCCCAACCCACTTTAAGCCCAACCTAATTGGATCATTCAACTTTAAACCCAACCCAACGCAATTGGATCTAATCAACTTTGAGCCCAACCCACTTTTAGCCCAACCCAATTGGATCATACAACTTTAAACCCAACCCAACCTAGCCCAATTGGATCCAATCAACTTTGAGCCCAACCCTCTTCAAACCCAACTCAATTGGATCCGATCAACTTTGAACCCAACCCACTTCAAATCCAACCCAATTGGACCTAATCCTTTTTGAGCCCAACCTGTTTTAAGCCCAATCCACTATAAGCCCAACCCACTTTAAGCCCAACACAATTGGATAATTCAACTTTAAACTCAACCCAACCCAATTGGATCCAATCTACTTTGAGCCCAACCCACTTCAAACCCAACTCAATTGGATCTAATCAACTTTGAGTCCAACCCACTTCAAACCCAACCTTATTGGATCCGATCAACTTTGAGCCCAACCCACTTCAAACCCAACCCAATTGGACCCAATCCACTTTAAGCCCAACCTGCTTTAAGCCCAATCCACTTTAAGCCCAACCCATTTTAAGCCCAACCCAATTGGATCATTCAACTTTAAACCCAACCCAACCCAATTGGATCTAATCAAATTTGAGTCCAACCCACTTCAAACCCTACCCAATTAGAGCCGTTCAACTTTGAGCCCAACCCAATTGGATCATTCAGCTTTAAACCCAACCCAACCCAACCCAATTGGATCCAATCAACTTTGAGCCCAACCCACTTCAAACCCAACCCAATTGGATCCAATAAACTTTGAGCCCAACCCACTTCAAACCCAACCTAATTAGATCCGATCAACTTTGAGCCCAACCCACTTCAAACCCAACCCAATTGGATCTAATCAACTTTGAGCCCAACCCGCTTCAAACTCAACCTTATTGGATCCGATCAACTTTGAGCCCAACCCACTTCAAACCCAACCCAATTGGACCCAATCCACTTTAAGGCCAATCTGCTTTAAGCCCAATCTACTTTAAGCCCAACCCACTTTAAGCCCAACCCAATTGGATCATTCTACTTTAAACCCAACCCAACCTAATTGGATCTAATCAACTTTGAGCCCAACCCACTTCAAACCCAACCCAATTGGATCCGATCAACTTTGAGCCCAACCCACTTGAAACCCAACCTAATTGGATCTAATCAACTTTGAGCCCAACCCACTTCAAACCCAACCCAATTGAAGCCGTTCAACTTTGAGCCCAACCCACTTTAAGCCCAACCCAATTGGATCATTCAACTTTAAACCCAACCCAACCCAATTGTATCCAATCAACTTTGAGCCCAACCTAGTTCAAATCCAACCCGATTGGATCCAATCAACTTTAAGCCCAACCCACTTCAAACCGAACCCAATTGGATCCAATCAACTTCGAGCCCAACCCACTTCAAACCCAACCTAGTTGGATCCGATAACCTTTGAGCCCAACTCACTTCAAACCTAACCCAATTGGATCTAATCAACTTCGAGCCCAACCCACTTCAAACCCAACCTTATTGGATCCGATCAACTTTTAGCCCAACCACTTCAAACCCAACCCAATTGGACCCAATCCACTTTGAGCCCAACCTGTTTTAAGCCCAATCCACTAAAAGCCCAACCCACTTTAAGCCCAACCCAATTGGATCATTTAACTTTAAACCCAATCCAACCCAATTGGATCCAATCAACTTTGAGCCCAACCCACTTCAAAACCAACCCAATTGGATCCAATTAACTTTGAGCCCAACCCACTTCAAATCCAACCTAATTGGATCCGATCAACTTTGAGCCCAACCCACTTCAAACCCAACCTAATTGGATCTAATCAACTTTTAGCCCAACCCACTTCAAACTCAACCTTATTGGATCCGATCAACTTTGAGCCCAACCCACATCAAACCCAACCCAATTGGACCTAATCCACTTTAAGCCCAACCTGCTTTAAGCCCAATCCACTTTAAGCATAACCCACTTTAAGCCCAACCCAATTGGATCATTCAACTTTTAACCCAACCTAACCTAATTGGATCTAATCAACTTTGAGCCCAACCCATTTCAAACCCAACCCAATTGGATGCGATCAACTTTGAGCCCAACCCACTTCAAACCCAACCTAATTGGATCTAATCAACTTTAAGCCCAACCCACTTCAAACCCAACCCAATTGGAGCCGTTCAACTTTGAGCCCAACCCACTTTAAGCCCAACCCAATTGGATCATTCAACTTTAAACCCAACCCAACCCAATTGGATCCAATCAACTTTGAGCCCAACCCAGTTCAAATCCAACCCAATTGGATCCAATCAACTTTGGGCCCAACCCACTTCAAACCCAACCCAATTGGATCCAATCAACTTTGAGCCCAACCCACTTCAAACCCAACCTAATTGGATCCGATCAACTTTGAGCAGAACCCACTTCAAACCCAAACCAATTGGATCTAATCAACTTTGAGCCCAACCCACTTCAAACCCAACCTTATTGGATCCGATCAACTTTGAGCCCAACCCACTTCAAACCTAACCCAACTGGACCCAATCCACTTTAAGCCCAACCTGTTTTAAGCCCAATCCACTATAAGCCCAACCCACTTTAAGGCCAACCCAATTGGATCATTCAACTTTAAACCCAATCCAACCCAACCCAACCCAATTGGATCCAATCAACTTTGAGCCCAACCCACTTCAAACACAACCCAATTGGATCTAATCAACTTTGAGCCCAACCCATTTCAAACCCAACCTTATTGGATCCGATCAAGTTTGAGCCCAACCCACTTCAAACACAACTCAATTGGACCCAATCAACTTTAAGCCCAACCTGCTTTAAGCCCAATCCACTTTAAGCCCAACCCATTTTAAGCCCAACCCAATTGGATCATTCAACTTTAAACCCAACCCAACCCAATTGGATCTAATCAACTTTGAGCCCAACCCACTTCAAACCTAACCCAATTGGATCCGATCAACTTTGAGCCCAACCAACTTCAAACCCAACCCAATAGGATCCGATCAACTTGGAGCCCAACCCACTTTAAGCCCAACCCAATTGGATCATTCAACTTTAAACCCAACCCAACCCAATTGGATCCAATCAACTTTGAGCCCAACCCACTTCAAACCCAACCCAATTGGATCCAATCAACTTTGAGCCCAACTCACTTCAAACCCAACCCAATTGGATCCGATCAACATTGAGCCCAACCCAATTCAAACCCAACTCGATTGGATCCAATCAACTTTGAGCCCAACCCATTTCAAACCCAACCGTATTGGATCCGATCAAGTTTGAGCCCAACCCACTTCAAACACAACCCAATTGCACCCATTCAACTTTAAGCCCAACCTGCTTTAAGCCCAATCCACTTTAAGCCCAACACATTTTAACCCCAACCCAGTTGGATCATTCAACTTTAAACCCAACCCAACCCAATTGGATCTAATCAACTTTGAGCCCAACCCACTTCAAACCTAACCCAATTGGATCCGATCAACTTTGAGCCCAACCCACTTCAAACCCAACCCAATTGGACCCAATCCACTTTAAGCCCAACCTGCTTTAAGCCCAACCCACTTTAAGCCCAACCCAATTGGATCATTCAACTTTAAACCCAACCCAACCCAATTGGATCCAATCAACTTTGAGCCCAACCCACTTCAAATCCAACCCAATTGGATCCGATCAACTTTGAGCCCAACCCATTTTAAGCCCAACTCAATTGGATCATTCAACTTTAAACCCAACCCAACCCAATTGGATCCAATCAACTTTGAGCCCAACCCACTTCAAACCCAACCCAATTGGATCCAATCAAATTTGAGCCCAACCCACTTCAAACCCAACCAATTTGGATCCAATCAACTTTGAGACCAACCTACTTCAAACCCAACCTAATTGGATCCGATCAACTTTGAGCCCAACCCACTTCAAACCCAACCCAATTGGATCCAATCAACTTTGAGCCCAACTTACTTCATACCCAACCTAATTGGATCCGATCAACATTGAGACCAACCCACTTCAAACCCAACCCTATTGGATCCAATCAACTTTGAGCCCAACCCACTTCAAACCCAACCCAATTGGATCCGATCAACTTTGAGCCCAACCCACTTCAAACCCAACCCAATTGGACCCAATCCACTTCAAGCCCAACCTGCTTTAAGCCCAATCCACTTTAAGCCCAACCAACTTTAAGCCCTACCCAATTGGATCATTCAACTTTAAACCCAACCCAACCCAATTGAATCCAATCAACTTTGAGCCCAGCCCACTTCAAATCCAACCCAATTGGATCCGATCAACTTTGAGCCCAACCCACTTTAAGCCCAACCCAATTGGATCATTCAACTTTAAACCTAACCCAACTCAATTGGATCCAATCAACTTTGAGACCAACCCACTTCAAACCCAACCCAATTGGATCCAATCAAATTTGAGCCCAACCCACTTCAAACCCAACCCAATTGGATCCGATCAACTTTGAGCCCAACCCACTTTAAGCCCAACCCAATTGGATCATTCAACTTTAAACCCAACCCAACCCAATTGGATCCAATCAACTTTGAGCCCAGCCCACTTCAAATCCAACCCAATTGGATCCGATCAACTTTGAGCCCAACCCACTTTAAGCCCAACCCAATTGGATCATTCAACTTTAAACCTAACCCAACTCAATTGGATCCAATCAACTTTGAGACCAACCCACTTCAAACCCAACCCAATTGGATCCAATCAAATTTGAGCCCAACCCAATTCAAACCCAACCCAATTGGATCCAATCAACTTTGAGACCAACCCACTTCAAACCCAACCTAATTGGATCCGATCAACTTTGAGCCCAACCCACTTCAAACCCAACCCAATTGGATCCAACCAACTTTGAGCCCAACCCACCTCAAACCCAACCCAAATGGATCGATCAACTTTGAGCCCAACCCACTTCAAACCCAACCCAATTGGACCCAATCCACTTTAAGCCCAACCTACTTTAAGTCCAATCCACTTTAAGCCTAACCCACTTTAAGCCCAACCCAATTGGATGATTCAACTTTAAACCTAACCCAATCCAATTGAATCCGATCAACTTTGAGCACTACCCACTTTAAGCCCAACCCAATTAGATCATTCAACTATAACCCAACCCAACCCAATTTGATGCAATCAACTTTGAGCCTAACCCACTTCAAACCCAACCCAATTGGACCCAATCAACTTTAAGCCCAACCTGCTTTAAGCCCAACCCAATTGGATCCGATCAACTTTGAGCCCAACCCACTTTTAGCCCAACCCACTTTAAGCCCAACCCAATTGGATCATTCAACTTTAAACCCAACCCAACCCAATTGGATCCAATCAACTTTGAGCCATACCTACTTCAAATCCAACCCAATTGGATCCAATCAACTTTGAGCCCAACCCACTTCAAACCCAACCTAATTGGATCCAATCAACTTTGAGCCCAACCCACTTCAAACCCAACCTAATTGGACCCGATCCACTTTAAGCCCAACTTGCTTTAAGCCCAATCCACTATAAGCCCAACCCACTTTAAGCCCAACCCTATTGGATCATTCAAGTATAAACCAACCCAACCCAATTGGATCCAATCAACTTTGAGCCCAACCAACTTCAAACCCAATCCAATTGGATCCAATCAACTTTGAGCCCAACCAACTTCAAACCCAATCCAATTGGATCCAATCAACTTTGAGCCCAACCCATTTTAAACCCAATCTAATTGGATCAGATCAACTTTGAGCCTAACCCACTTCAAACCCAACCCAATTGGATCCGATCAACTTTGAGCCCAACCCACTTCAAACCCAACCCAATTGGATCCGATCAATATTGAGCCCAACCCAATTCAAACCCAACTCGATTGGATCCAATAAACTTTGCGCCCAACCCACTTCAAACCCAACCCAATTGGATCCGATCAACTTTGAACCCAACCCACTTCAAACCCAACCTAATTGGACCCAATCCACTTTAAGCCCAACCTGCTTTAAGCCCAATCCACTTTAAGCCCAACCCACTTTATGCCCAACCCAATTGGATCATTCAACTTTAAACCCAACCCAACCCAATTGGATCCAATCAACTTTGAGCCCAACCCACTTCAAATCCAACCCAATTGGATCCGATCAACTTTGAGCCCAACCCATTTTAAGCCCAACTCAATTGGATCATTCAACTTTAAACCCAACCCAACCCAATTGGATCCAATCAACTTTGAACCCAACCCACTTCAAACCCAACCCAATTGGATCCAATCAAATTTGAGCCCAACCCACTTCAAACCCATCCAATTTGGATCCAATCAACTTTGAGACCAACCTACTTCAAACCCAACCTAATTGGATCCGATCAACTTTGAGCCCAACCCACTTCAAACCCAACCCAATTGGATCCAATCAACTTTGAGCCCAACTTACTTCATACCTAACCTAATTGGATCCGATCAACATTGAGACCAACCCACTTCAAACCCAACCCTATTGGATCCAATCAACTTTGAGCCCAACCCACTTCAAACCCAACCCAATTGGATCCGATCAACTTTGAGCCCAACCCACTTCAAACCCAACCCAATTGGACCCAATCCACTTCAAGCCCAACCTGCTTTAAGCCCAATCCACTTTAAGCCCAACCCAATTTAAGCCATACCCAATTGGATCATTCAACTTTAAACCCAACCCAACCCAATTGAATGCAATCAACTTTTAGCCCAACCCACTTCAAATCCATCCCAATTGGATCCGATCAACTTTGAGCCCAACCCACTTTAAGCCAAACCCAATTGGATCATTCAACTTTAAACCCAATCCAACCCAATTGGATGTAATCAACTATTAGCCCAACCCACTTCAAACCCAACCCAATTAGATCCGATCAACTTTGAGCCCAACCCACTTCAAACCCAACTCAATTGGGCCCAATCCACTATAAGCCCAACCTGCTTTAAGCCCAACCCACTATAAGCCCAACCCACTATAAGCCCAACCCAATTGGATCATTCAACTTTAAACCCAACCCAACCCAATTGGATCCAATCAACATTGAGCCCAACCTACTTCAAACCCATCCCAATTGGATCCGATCAACTTTGAGCCCAACCCACTTTAAGCCCAACCCAATTGGATCATTCAACTTTAAACCCAACCCAACCCAATTGGATACAATCAACTTTGAGCCCAAACCACTTCAAACCCAACCCAATTGGATCCAATTAACTTTGAGCCCAACCCACTACAAACCCAACCTAATTGGATCCGATCAACATTGAGCCCAACCCACTTCAAACACAGCCCAATTGGATCCAATCAACTTTAAGCCCAACTTAATTTAAGCTCAAACCACTTTAAGCCCAACCCAATTGGACCCAATCCACTTTAAGCCCAACCTGCTTTAAGCCCAATCCACTTTAAGCCCAACCCACTTTATGCCCAACCCAATTGGATCATTCAACTTTAAACCCAACCCAACCCAATTGGATCCAATCAACTTTGAGCCCAACCCACTTCAAATCCAACCCAATTGGATCCGATCAACTTTGAGCCCAACCCACTTTAAGCCCAACCCAATTGGATCATTCAACTTTAAACCCAACCCAACCCAATTGGATCCAATCAACTTTGAGCCCAGCCCACTTCAAATCCAACCCAATTGGATCCGATCAACTTTGAGCCCAACCCACTTCAAACCCATCCCAATTGGATCCGATCAACTTTGAGCCCAACCCACTTTAAGCCCAACCCAATTGGATCATTCAACTTTAAACCCAACCCAACCCAATTGGATACAATCAACTTTGAGCCCAAACCACTTCAAACCCAACCCAATTGGATCCAATTAACTTTGAGCCCAACCCACTACAAACCCAACCTAATTGGATCCGATCAACATTGAGCCCAACCCACTTCAAACACAGCCCAATTGGATCCAATCAACTTTAAGCCCAACTTAATTTAAGCTCAAACCACTTTAAGCCCAACCCAATTGGACCCAATCCACTTTAAGCCCAACCTGCTTTAAGCCCAATCCACTTTAAGCCCAACCCACTTTATGCCCAACCCAATTGGATCATTCAACTTTAAACCCAACCCAACCCAATTGGATCCAATCAACTTTGAGCCCAACCCACTTCAAATCCAACCCAATTGGATCCGATCAACTTTGAGCCCAACCCACTTTAAGCCCAACCCAATTGGATCATTCAACTTTAAACCCAACCCAACCCAATTGGATCCAATCAACTTTGAGCCCAGCCCACTTCAAATCCAACCCAATTGGATCCAATCAACTTTGAGCCCAACCCACTTCAAATCCAACCCAATTGGATCCGATCAACTTTGAGCCCAACCCACTTTAAGCCCAATCCAATTGGATCATTCAACTTTAAACCCAACCCAACCCAATTGGATCCAATCAACTTTGAGCCCAGCCCACTTCAAATCCAACCCAATTGGATCCGATCAACTTTGAGCCCAACCCACTTTAAGCCCAACCCAATTGGATCCGATCAACTTTGAGCCTAACCCACTTCAAACCCAACCCAATTGGATCCGATCAACTTTGAGCCCAACCCACTTCAAACCCAACCCAATTGGATCCGATCAATATTGAGCCCAACCCAATTCAAACCCAACTCGATTGGATCCAATAAACTTTGCGCCCAACCCACTTCAAACCCAACCCAATTGGATCCGATCAACTTTGAACCCAACCCACTTCAAACCCAACCCAATTGGACCCAATCCACTTTAAGCCCAACCTGCTTTAAGCCCAATCCACTTTAAGCCCAACCCACTTTATGCCCAACCCAATTGGATCATTCAACTTTAAACCCAACCCAACCCAATTGGATCCAATCAACTTTGAGCCCAACCCACTTCAAATCCAACCCAATTGGATCCGATCAACTTTGAGCCCAACCCATTTTAAGCCCAACTCAATTGGATCATTCAACTTTAAACCCAACCCAACCCAATTGGATCCAATCAACTTTGAACCCAACCCACTTCAAACCCAACCCAATTGGATCCAATCAAATTTGAGCCCAACCCACTTCAAACCCAACCAATTTGGATCCAATCAACTTTGAGACCAACCTACTTCAAACCCAACCTAATTGGATCCGATCAACTTTGAGCCCAACCCACTTCAAACCCAACCCAATTGGATCCAATCAACTTTGAGCCCAACTTACTTCATACCCAACCTAATTGGATCCGATCAACATTGAGACCAACCCACTTCAAACCCAACCCTATTGGATCCAATCAACTTTGAGCCCAACCCACTTCAAACCCAACCCAATTGGATCCGATCAACTTTGAGCCCAACCCACTTCAAACCCAACCCAATTGGACCCAATCCACTTCAAGCCCAACCTGCTTTAAGCCCAATCCACTTTAAGCCCAACCCACTTTAAGCCATACCCAATTGGATCATTCAACTTTAAACCCAACCCAACCCAATTGAATGCAATCAACTTTTAGCCCAACCCACTTCAAATCCATCCCAATTGGATCCGATCAACTTTGAGCCCAACCCACTTTAAGCCAAACCCAATTGGATCATTCAACTTTAAACCCAATCCAACCCAATTGGATGTAATCAACTATTAGCCCAACCCACTTCAAACCCAACCCAATAAGATCCGATCAACTTTGAGCCCAACCCACTTCAAACCCAACTCAATTGGACCCAATCCACTATAAGCCCAACCTGCTTTAAGCCCAACCCACTATAAGCCCAACCCACTATAAGCCCAACCCAATTGGATCATTCAACTTTAAACCCAACCCAACCCAATTGGATCCAATCAACATTGAGCCCAACCTACTTCAAACCCATCCCAATTGGATCCGATCAACTTTGAGCCCAACCCACTTTAAGCCCAACCCAATTGGATCATTCAACTTTAAACCCAACCCAACCCAATTGGATACAATCAACTTTGAGCCCAAACCACTTCAAACCCAACCCAATTGGATCCAATTAACTTTGAGCCCAACCCACTACAAACCCAACCTAATTGGATCCGATCAACATTGAGCCCAACCCACTTCAAACACAGCCCAATTGGATCCAATCAACTTTAAGCCCAACTTAATTTAAGCTCAAACCACTTTAAGCCCAACCTGCTTTAAGCCCAATCCACTATAAGCCCAACGCACTTTAAGCCCAACCCAATTGGATCATTCAACTTTAAACCCAACCCAATCCAATTGGATCCAATCAACTGCCCAACCCACTTCAAACCCAACCCAATTGGATCCAATTAACTTTGAGCCCAACCCACTACAAACCCTAGCTAATTGGATCCGATCAACATTGAGCCCAACCCACTTCAAACCCGACCTAATTGGATCCAATCAACTTTAAGCCCAACCTACTTTATGCTCAAACCACTTTAAGCCCAACCCACTTTAAGCCCAACCCAATTGGATCATTCAAGTATAAACCCAACCCAACCCAATTGGATCCAATCAACTTTGAGCCCAACCAACTTCAAACCCAACCCAATTGGATCCAATCAACTTTGAGCCCAACCCACTTCAAACCCAACCTAATTGGATCCGATCAACTTTGCGCCCAACCCACTTCAAACCCAACCCAATTGGATCCAATCAACTTTGAGCCCAACCCACTTCAAACCCAACCCAATTGGATCCGATCAACTTTGAGCCCAACCCACTTCAAACCCAACCCAATTGGACCCAATCCACTTTAAGCCCAACCTACTTTAAGACCAATGCACTTTAAGCCCAATCCACTTTAAGCCCAACCCAATTGGATCATTAAACTTTAAACCCAACCCATCCCAATTGGTTCCAATTAACTTTGAGCCCAACCCACATCAAACCCAACCCAATTGGATCCGATCAACTTTGAGCCCAACCCACTTTAAGCCCAACAGAATTGAATCATTCAACTTTAAACCCAACGCAACCCAATTGGATCCAATCAACTTTAAGCCCAACCCACTTCAAACCCAACCCAATTGGATCCAATCAACTTTGAGCCCAACCCACTTCAAACCCAACCCTATTGGATCCAATCAACTTTGAGCCCAACCCACTTCAAACCCAACCCAATTGGATCCGATCAACTTTGAGCCCAACCCACTTCACACCCAACCCAATTGGACCAAATCCACTTTAAGCCCAACCTACTTTAAGACCAATGCACTTTAAGCCCAACCCAATTGGATCATTCAACTTTAAACCCAACCCAATCCAATTGGATCCGATCAACTTTGAGCCCAACCCACTTTAAGCCCAACCCAATTGGATCATTCAACTTTAAACCCAACCCAGCCCAATTGGATGCTATCAACTTTCCACTTCAAACCCAACCCAATTAGATCAGATCAACTTTGAGCCCAACCCACTTCAAACGCAACCCAATTGGACCGAATCCACTTTAAGCCCAACCTACTTTAAGCCCAACCCACTATAAGCCCAACCCACTTTAAGCCCAACCCAATTGGATCATTTAACTTTAAACCCAACCCAACCTAATTGGTTCCAATCAACTTTGAGCCCAACCCAATTGGATCCGATCAACTTTGAGCCCAACCCACTTTAAGCCCAAACAGAATTGAATCATTCAAGTTTGAACCCAACCCAACCCAATTGGATCCAATCAACTTTAAGGCCAGCCCACTTCAAACCTAACCCAATTGGATCCAATCAACTTTGAGCCCAACCCACTTCAAACCCAACCTAATTGGATCCGATCAACTTTCAGCCCAACCCACTTCAAACCCAACTCAATTGGATCTAATCATCTTTGAGCCCAACCCACTTCAAACCCAACCTTATTGGATCCGATCAACTTTGAGCCTAACCCACTTCAAACCCAACCCAATTGGACCCAATCCACTTTAAGCCCAACCTGCTTTAAGCCCAATCCACTTTAAGCCCAACCCACATTTAGCCCAACCCAATTGGATCATTAACCTTTAAACCCAACCCAACCCAATTGGATCCAATCAACTTTGAGCCCAACCCACTTCAAACCCAACCCAATTGGATCCAATCAAATTTGAGCCCAACCCACTTCAAACCCAACCCAATTGGATCCGATCAATTTTGAGACCAACCCACTTCAAACCCAACCTAATTGGATCCGATCAACTTTGAGCCCAACCCACTTCAAACCCAACCCAATTGGATCCAATCAACTTTGAGCCTAACACACTTCAAACCCAACCCAATTGGATCCGATCAACTTTGAGCCCAACCCACTTCAAACCCAACCCAATTGGACCCAATCCACTTTAAGCCCAAACTACTTTAAGCCCAATCCACTTTAAGCCCAACCCACTTTAAGCCCAACCCAATTGGATCATTCAACTTTAAACCCAACCCAATCCAATTGGATCCGATCAACTTTGAGCCCAACCCACTTTAAGCCCAACCCAATTGGACCATTCAACTTTGAACCCAATCCAACCCAATTGGATGCAATCAACTTTGAGCCCAACCCACTTCAAACCCAACCCAATTAGATCCGATCAACTTTGAGCCCAATCTACTTCAAACCCAACCCAATTGGACCCAATCCATTTTAAGCCCAACCTGCTTTAAGCCCAACCCACTATAAGCCCAACCCAATTGGATCATTCAACTTTAAACCCAACCCAACCCAATTGGATCCAATCAACTTTGAGCCCAACCCACTTCAAACTCAACCCAATTGGATCCGATCAACTTTGAGCCCAACCCACTTTAAGCCCAACCCAATTGGATCATTCAACTTTAAACCCAATCCAACCCAATTGGATCCAATCAACTTTGAGCCCAACCCACTTCAAACCCAACCAAATTGGATCCAATTAACTTTGAGCCCAACTCACTACAAACCCAACTTAATTGGGTCCGATCAACATTGAGCCCAACCCACTTCAAACCCAACCCAATTGGATCCAATCAAGTTTAAGCCCAACCTAATTTAAGCTCAAACCACTTTAAGCCCAACCTGCTTTAAGCCCAATCCACTATAAGCCCAACGCACTTTAAGCCCAACCCAATTGGATCATTCAACTTTAAACCCAACCCAATCCAATTGGATCCAATCAACTTTGAGCCCAACCCACTTCAAACCCAACCCAATTGGATCCAATTAAGTTTGAGCCCAACCCACTACAAACCCAACCTAATTGGTCCGATCAACATTGAGCCCAACCCACTTCAAACCCAACCCAATTGGATCCAATCAACTTTAAGCCCAACCCACTTTAAGCTCAAACCACTTTAAACCCAACCCACTTAAAGCCCAACCCAATTGGATCATTCAAGTATAAACCCAACCCAACCCAATTGGATCCAATCAACTTTGAGCCCAACCAACTTCAAACCCAACCCAAGTGGGTTGGATCCAAGCAACTTTTAGCCTAATTGGATCCAAGTGGTTGGATCCAAGTGGATTGGGTTGGATCCAATCAACTTTAAACCCCAATTGCATCCAAGTGGATTGGGTTAGATCCAATCAACTTTAAGCTCAATTGGATCCAAGTGGGTTGGATCCAAGTGGATTGGGTTGGATCCAATCAACTTTAAACCCCAATTGGATTGGGTTGGATCCAATCAACTTTAAACCCCAATTGGATTGGGTTGGATCCAATCAACTTTAAGCCCAATTGGATCCAAGTGGATTGGGTTGGATCCAATCAACTTTAAACCCCAATAAGATCCAAGTGGATTGGGTTGGATCCAATCGACTTTAAGCCCATTTAGATCCAAGTGGGTTGGATCCAAGTGGATTGGGTTGGATCCAATCAACTTTAAGCCCATTTAGATCCAAGTTGGTTGGATCCAAGTGGATTGGATTGGATCCAATCAACTTTAAGCCCAATTGGATCCAAGTGGATTGGGTTGGATCCAATCAACTTTAAACCCCAATTGCATCCAAGTGGATTGGGTTAGATCCAATCAACTTTAAGCTCAATTGGATCCAAGTGGGTTGGATCCAAGTGGATTGGGTTGGATCCAATCAACTTTAAACCCCAATTGGATTGGGTTGGATCCAATCAACTTTAAACCCCAATTGGATTGGGTTGGATCCAATCAACTTTAAGCCCAATTGGATCCAAGTGGATTGGGTTGGATCCAATCAACTTTAAACCCCAATAAGATCCAAGTGGATTGGGTTGGATCCAATCGACTTTAAGCCCATTTAGATCCAAGTGGGTTGGATCCAAGTGGATTGGGTTGGATCCAATCAACTTTAAGCCCATTTAGATCCAAGTTGGTTGGATCCAAGTGGATTGGATTGGATCCAATCAACTTTAAGCCCAATTGGATCCAAGTGGATTGGGTTGGATCCAATCAACTTTAAGCCCCAATTGGATCTAAGTGGATTGGGTTGGATCCAATCAACTTTAAGCCCAATTGGATCCAGTTGGATTGGGTTGATTGGATCTAATTGGATTGGGTTGGATCCAAGTGGATTGGGTTGGATCCAAGTGGATTGGATTGGATCCAAGTGGATTGGGTTGGATCCAAGTGGGTTGAATCCAAATGGATTGGGTTGGATCCAATCAACTTTAAGCCCAATTGGATCCAAGTGGGTTGGATCCAAGTGGATTTGGTTGGATCCAATCAACTTTAAACCCCAATTGCATCCAAGTGGGTTGGATCCGAGTGGATTGGGTTGGATCTAATCGGATTGGGTTTGATTGAATCCAATTGGATTGGGTTGGATCCAATTAAATTTAAGCCCAATTGTATCTAATTGGATTGGGTTGATTAGATCCAATTGGTTTGGGTTGGATCCAATCAACTTTAAACCCTAATTGGATCCAAGTGGATTGGGTTGGATCCAATCAACGTTAAGCCCATTTGGATCCAAGTGGGTTGGATCGAATTGGATCCAATCAACTTTAAACCCCAATTGGATCCAAGTGGATTGGGTTGGATTCAATCAACTTTAAGGCCAATTCGATCCAAGTGGGTTGGATCCAAGTGGATTGGGTTGGATCCAATCAACTTTAAGTCCAATTGGATCCAAGTGGGTTGGATCCAAGCAACTTTTAGCCTAATTGGATCCAAGTGGATTGGGTTGGATCCAATTGGATTGTGTTGGATCCAAGTGGATTGGGTAAGATTCAAGTGGATTGGATTGGATCCAAGTGGATTGGGTTGGATCCAAGTGGATTGGGTTGGATCCAATCGACTTTAAGCCCAATTGGATCCAAGTAGATTGGGTTGGATCCAATCAACTTTAAACCCCAATTAGATCCAAGTGGATTGGGTTGGATCCAATCGACTTTAAGCCCAATTGGATCCAAGTGGATTGGGTTGGATCCAATCAACTTTAAGGCCAATTCGATCCAAGTGGGTTGGATCCAAGTGGATTGGGTTGGATCCAATCAACTTTAAGTCCAATTGGATCCAAGTGGGTTGGATCCAAGCAACTTTTAGCCTAATTGGATCCAAGTGGTTGGATCCAAGTGGATTGGGTTGGATCCAATTGGATTGTGTTGGATCCGAGTGGATTGGGTAAGATTCAAGTGGATTGGATTGGATCCAAGTGGATTGGGTTGGATCCAATCGACTTTAAGCCCAATTGGATCCAAGTGGATTAGGTTGGATGCAATCAACTTTAAGCCCAATTGAATCCAAGTGGTTGGATCCAAGTGGATTGGGTTGGATCCAATCAACTTTAAGTCCAATTGGATCCAAGTGGGTTGGATCCAAGCAACTTTTAGCCTAATTGGATCCAAGTGGTTGGATCCAAGTGGATTGGGTTGGATCCAATCAACTTTAAGCCCAATTGGATCCAAGTGTATTGGGTTGGATCCAATCAACTTTAAACCCCAATTGGATCCAAGTGGATTGGGTTAGATCCAATCAACTTTAAGCTCAATTGGATCCAAGTGGGTTGGATCCAAGTGGGTTGGGTTGGATCCAATCAACTTTAAACCCCAATTGGATTGGGTTGGATCCAATCAACTTTAAACCCCAATTGGATTGGGTTGGATCCAATCAACTTTAAGCCCAATTGGATCCAAGTGGGTTGGATCCAAGTGGATTGGGTTGGATCCAATCAACTTTAAACCCCAATTGGATCCAAGTGGATTGGGTTGTATCCAATAAACTTTAAGCCCAATTGGATCCAAGTGGGTTGGATCCAAGTGGATTGGGTTGGATCCAATTGGATTGGGTTGGATCCAATCAACTTTAAGCCCAATTGGATCCAAATGGATTGGGTTGATTGGATCCAATTGGATTGGGTTGGATCCAATCAACTTTAAACCCCAATTGGATCCAAGTGGATTGGGTTGGATCCAATCAACTTTTAGCCCATTTGGATCCAAGTGGGTTGGATCCAAGTGGATTGCGTTTGATCAAATCAACTGTAAGCCCAATTGGATCCAAGTGGATTGGGTAGGATCCAATCAACTTTAAGCCCCAATTGGATTCAAGTGGATTGGGTTGGATCCAATCAACTTTAAGCCCAATTGGATCCAAGTGGGTTGGATAAAAATGGATTGGGTTGGATCCAAATGGATTGGGTTTGATTAGATCCAATTAAATTGGATTGGATCCAATCAACTTTAAGCCCAATTGGATCCAGTTGGATTGGGTTGATTGGATCTAATTGGATTGGGTTGGATCCAATCAACTTTAAACCCCAATTGGATCTAAGTGGATTGGGTTGGATCCAATCAACTTTAAGCCCATTTAGATCCAAGTGGGTTGGATCCAAGTGGATTGGGTTGGATCCAATCAACTTTAAGCCCAATTGGATCCAAGTGGGTTGAATCCAAGTGGGTTGGATCCAGGTGGATTGGGTTGGATCCAATCAAATTTAAGCCCAATTGGATCCAAGTGGGTTGGATCCAAGTGGATTGGATTGGATCCAAGTGGATTGGGTTGGATCCAAGTGGATTGGGTTAGATCCAATCAACTTTAAGCCCAATTGGGTTTGAAGTGGGTTGATTGGATCCAAGTGGATTGGGTTGGATCCAAGTGGATTGGATTAGATCCAAGTGGATTGGGTTGGATCCAAGTGGGTTGGATCCAAATGGATTGGGTTGGATCCAATCGACTTTAAGCCTAATTGGATCCAAGTGGATTTGATTGGATCCAATCAACTTTAAGCCCAGTTAGATCCAAGTGGGTTGGATCCAAGTGGATTGGGTTGGATCCAATTGGATTGGGTTTGATTGGATCCAATTAGATTGGGTTGGATCCAATCAACTTTAAGCCCAATTGGATCCAATTGGATTGGGTTGATTGGATCTAATTGGATTGGATCCAATCAACTTTAAACCCCAATTGGATCCAAGTGGATTGGGTTGGATCCAATCAACTTTAAACCCCAATTGGACCCAAGTGGATTGAGTTGGATCCAATCAACTTTAAGCCCAATTGGATCCAAGTGGGTTGGATCCAAGTGGATTGGGTTGGATCCAATCAACTTTAAGCCCAAATTAGATCCAATTGGATTGGGTTGGATCCAATCAACTTTAAGTCCAATTGGATCCAATTTGATTGGGTTGATTGGATCCAATTGGATTGGGTTGGATCCAATCAACTTTAAACTCCAATTGGATCCAAGTGGATTGGGTTGGATCCAATCAACTTTAAGCCCAATTGGATCCAAGTGGGTTGGATCCAAGTGGATTGGGTTGGATCCAATCAACTTTAAAACCCAATTGGATCCAAGTGGATTGGGTTGGATCCATTCAACCTTAAACCCCAATTGGATCCTAGTGGATTGGGTTGGATCCAATCAACTTTAAGCCCAATTGGATCCAAGTGGGTTGGATCCAAGTGGATTGGGTTGGATCCAAGTGGATTGGGTTGGATCCAAGTGGATTGGGTTGAATCCAATCAACTTTAAGCCCGTTTGGATCCAAGTGGGTTGGATCCAAGTGGATTGGGTTGGATCCAATCAACTTTAAGCCCAATTGGATCCAAGTGGATTGTGTTGGATCCAATCAACTTTAAACCCCAATTGGATCCAAGTGGATTGGGTTGGATACAATCAACTTTAAGCCCAATTGGATCCAAGTGGATTGGGTTGGATCCAATCAAATTTAAGCCCAATTGGATCCAAGTGGGTCGGATCCAAGTGGATTGGGTTGGATCCAATTGGATTGGGTTGGATCCAATCAACTTTAAGCCCAATTGGATCCAATTGGATTGGGTTGATTGGATCCAATTGGATTGGGTTGGATCCAATCAACTTTAAACCCCAATTGGATCCAAGTGGATTGGGTTGGATCCAATCAACTTTAAGCCCAATTGGATCCAAGTGGGTTGAATCCAAGTGGATTGGGTTGGATCAAATTGGATTGGGTTAGATCCAATCAACTTTAAGCCCAATTGGATCCAAGTGTATTGGGTTGGATCCAATCAACTTTAAACCCCAATTGGATCCAAGTGGATTGGGTTAGATCCAATCAACTTTAAGCTCAATTGGATCCAAGTGGGTTGGATCCAAGTGGATTGGGTTGGATCCAATCAACTTTCAACCCCAATTGGATTGGGTTGGATCCAATCAACTTTAAACCCCAATTGGATTGGGTTGGATCCAATCAACTTTAAGCCCAATTAGATCCAAGTGGGTTGGATCCAAGTGGATTGGGTTGGATCCAATCAACTTTAAACCCCAATTGGATCCAAGTGGATTGGGTTGGATCCAATAAACTTTAAGCCCAATTGGATCCAAGTGGGTTGGATCCAAGTGGATTGGGTTGGATCCAATTGGATTGGGTTGGATCCAATCAACTTTAAGCCCGATTGGATTGGGTTGATTGGATCCAATTGGATTGGGTTGGATCCAATCAACTTTAAACCCCAATTGGATCCAAGTGGATTGGGTTGGATCCAATCAACTTTAAGCCCATTTGGATCCAAGTGGGTTGGATCCAAGTGGATTGGGTTTGATCCAATTAACTTTAAGCCCAATTGGATCCAAGTGGATTGGGTAGGATCCAATCAACTTTAAGCCCAATTGGATCCAAGTGGGTTGGATCCAAGTGGATTGGGTTGGATCCAATCAACTTTAAACCCCAATTGGATCCAATTGGATTGGGTTGGATTCAATCAACTTTAAGCCCATTTGGATCCAAGTGGGTTGGATCCAAGTGGATTGGGTTTGATCCAATTAACTTTAAGCCCAATTGGATCCAAGTGGATTGGGTAGGATCCAATCAACTTTAAGCCCAATTGGATCCAAGTGGGTTGGATCCAATCAACTTTAAGCCCAATTGGATCCAAGTGGGTTGGATCCAAGTGGATTGGGTTGGATCCAATCAACTTTAAACCCCAATTGGATCCAAGTGGATTGGGTTGGATCCAAACAACTTTAAGCCCAATTGAATCCAAGTGGTTGGATCCAAGTGGATTGGGTTGGATCCAATCAACTTTAAGCCCAATTGGATCCAAGTGGGTTGGATCCAAGTGGATTGGGTTGGATCCAATTGGATTGGGTTGGATCCAATCAACTTTAAGCCCAATTGGATCCAAGTGGGTTGGATCCAATTGGATTGGGTTGGATCCAATCAACTTTAAACCCCAATAAGATCCAAGTGGATTGGGTTGGATCCAATCGACTTTAAGCCCATTTAGATCCAAGTTGGTTGGATCCAAGTGGATTGGGTTGGATCCAATCAACTTTAAGCCCAATTGGATCCAAGTGGGTTGGATCCAAGTGGATTGGGTTGGATCCAATCAACTTTAAGCACAATTGGATCGAAGTGGATTGGGTTGGATCCAATTGGATTGGGTTGGATCCAATCAACTTTAAGCCCAATTGGATCCAAGTGGGTTGGATCCAATTGGATTGGGTTGGATCCAATCAACTTTAAACCCCAATAAGATCCAAGTGGATTGGGTTGGATCCAATCGACTTTAAGCCCATTTAGATCCAAGTGGGTTGGATCCAAGTGGATTGGGTTGGATCCAATCAACTTTAAGCCCATTTAGATCCAAGTTGGTTGGATCCAAGTGGATTGGGTTGGATCTAATCAACTTTAAGCCCAATTGGATCCAGTTGGATTGGGTTGATTGGATCTAATTGGATTGGGTTGGATCCAAGTGGATTGGGTTGGATCCAAGTGGATTGGATTGGATCCAAGTGGATTGGGTTGGATCCAAGTGGGTTGAATCCAAATGGATTGGGTTGGATCCAATCAACTTTAAGCCCAATTAGATCCAAGTGGATTGGGTTGGATCCAATCAACTTTAAGCTCAATTGGATCCAAGTGGATTGGGTTGGATCCAAGTGGATTTGGTTGGATCCAATCAACTTTGAACCCCAATTGCATCCAAGTGGGTTGGATCCGAGTGGATTGGGTTGGATCTAATCGGATTGGGTTTGATTGGATCCAATTGGATTGGGTTGGATCCAATTAAATTTAAGCCCAATTGGATCTAATTGGATTGGGTTGATTAGATCCAATTGGTTTGGGTTGGATCCAATCAACTTTAAACCCTAATTGGATACAAGTGGATTGGGTTGGATCCAATCAACGTTAAGCCCATTTGGATCCAAGTGGGTTGTATCGAATTGGATCCAATCAACTTTAAACCCCAATTGGATCCAAGTGGATTTGGTTGGATCCAATCAACTTTAAATCCTAATTGGATCCAAGTGGATTTGGTTGGATCCAATCAACTTTAAGCCCAATTGGATTGGGTTGATTGGATCCAATTGGATTGGGTTGGATCCAATCAACTTTAAATCCCAATTGGATCCAAGTGGATTGGGTTGGATCCAATCAACTTTAAGCCCATTTGGATCCAAGTGGGTTGGATCCAATCAACTTTAAGCCCAATTGGATCCAAGTGGATTGGGTTGGATCCAATCAACTTTAAGCTCAATTGGATCCAAGTGGATTGGGTTGGATCCAAGTGGGTTGGATCCAAGTGGATTTGGTTGGATCCAATCAACTTTAAACCCCAATTGCATCCAAGTGGGTTGGATCCGAGTGGATTGGGTTGGATCTAATCGGATTGGGTTTGATTGGATCCAATTGGATTGGGTAAGATCCAATTAAATTTAAGCCCAATTGGATCTAATTGGATTGGGTTGATTAGATCCAATTGGTTTGGGTTGGATCCAATCAACTTTAAACCCTAATTGGATACAAGTGGATTGGGTTGGATCCAATCAACGTTAAGCCCATTTGGATCCAAGTGGGTTGTATCGAATTGGATCCAATCAACTTTAAACCCCAATTGGATCCAAGTGGATTGGGTTGGATCCAATCAACTTTAAACCCAAATGGATCCAAGTGGATTGGGTTGGATCCAATCAACTTTAAGGCCAATTCGATCCAAGTGGGTTGGATCCAAGTGGATTGGGTTGGATCCAATCAACTTTAAGTCCAATTGGATCCAAGTGGGTTGGATCCAAGCAACTTTTAGCCTAATTGGATCCAAGTGGTTGGATCCAAGTGGATTGGGTTGGATCCAATCAACTTTAATCCCAATTGGATCCAAGTGTATTGGGTTGGATCCAATCAACTTTAAACCCCAATTGGATCCAAGTGGATTGGGTTAGATCCAATCAACTTTAAGCTCAATTGGATCCAAGTGGGTTGGATCCAAGTGGATTGGGTTGGATCCAATCAACTTTAAACCCCAATTGGATTGGGTTGGATCCAATCAACTTTAAGCCCAATTGGATCCAAGTGGGTTGGATCCAAGTGGATTGGGTTGGATCCAATCAACTTTAAGCACAATTGGATCGAAGTGGATTGGGTTGGATCCAATTGGATTGGGTTGGATCCAATCAACTTTAAGCCCAATTGGATCCAAGTGGGTTGGATCCAAGTGGATTGGGTTGGATCCAATCAACTTTAAGCCCAAATTAGATCCAATTGGATTGGGTTGGATCCAATCAACTTTAAGTCCAATTGGATCCAATTTGATTGGGTTGATTGGATCCAATTGGATTGGGTTGGATCCAATCAACTTTAAACTCCAATTGGATCCAAGTGGATTGGGTTGGATCCAATCAACTTTAAGCCCAATTGGATCCAAGTGGGTTGGATCCAAGTGGATTGGGTTGGATCCAATCAACTTTAAAACCCAATTGGATCCAAGTGGATTGGGTTGGATCCATTCAACCTTAAACCCCAATTGGATCCTAGTGGATTGGGTTGGATCCAATCAACTTTAAGCCCAATTGGATCCAAGTGGGTTGGATCCAAGTGGATTGGGTTGGATCCAAGTGGATTGGGTTGGATCCAAGTGGATTGGGTTGAATCCAATCAACTTTAAGCCCGTTTGGATCCAAGTGGGTTGGATCCAAGTGGATTGGGTTGGATCCAATCAACTTTAAGCCCAATTGGATCCAAGTGGATTGTGTTGGATCCAATCAACTTTAAACCCCAATTGGATCCAAGTGGATTGGGTTGGATACAATCAACTTTAAGCCCAATTGGATCCAAGTGGATTGGGTTGGATCCAATCAAATTTAAGCCCAATTGGATCCAAGTGGGTCGGATCCAAGTGGATTGGGTTGGATCCAATTGGATTGGGTTGGATCCAATCAACTTTAAGCCCAATTGGATCCAATTGGATTGGGTTGATTGGATCCAATTGGATTGGGTTGGATCCAATCAACTTTAAACCCCAATTGGATCCAAGTGGATTGGGTTGGATCCAATCAACTTTAAGCCCAATTGGATCCAAGTGGGTTGAATCCAAGTGGATTGGGTTGGATCAAATTGGATTGGGTTAGATCCAATCAACTTTAAGCCCAATTGGATCCAAGTGTATTGGGTTGGATCCAATCAACTTTAAACCCCAATTGGATCCAAGTGGATTGGGTTAGATCCAATCAACTTTAAGCTCAATTGGATCCAAGTGGGTTGGATCCAAGTGGATTGGGTTGGATCCAATCAACTTTCAACCCCAATTGGATTGGGTTGGATCCAATCAACTTTAAACCCCAATTGGATTGGGTTGGATCCAATCAACTTTAAGCCCAATTAGATCCAAGTGGGTTGGATCCAAGTGGATTGGGTTGGATCCAATCAACTTTAAACCCCAATTGGATCCAAGTGGATTGGGTTGGATCCAATAAACTTTAAGCCCAATTGGATCCAAGTGGATTGGATCCAATTGGATTGGGTTGGATCCAATCAACTTTAAGCCCGATTGGATTGGGTTGATTGGATCCAATTGGATTGGGTTGGATCCAATCAACTTTAAACCCCAATTGGATCCAAGTGGATTGGGTTGGATCCAATCAACTTTAAGCCCATTTGGATCCAAGTGGGTTGGATCCAAGTGGATTGGGTTTGATCCAATTAACTTTAAGCCCAATTGGATCCAAGTGGATTGGGTAGGATCCAATCAACTTTAAGCCCAATTGGATCCAAGTGGGTTGGATCCAAGTGGATTGGGTTGGATCCAATCAACTTTAAACCCCAATTGGATCCAATTGGATTGGGTTGGATTCAATCAACTTTAAGCCCATTTGGATCCAAGTGGGTTGGATCCAAGTGGATTGGGTTTGATCCTATTAACTTTAAGCCCAATTGGATCCAAGTGGATTGGGTAGGATCCAATCAACTTTAAGCCCAATTGGATCCAAGTGGGTTGGATCCAATCAACTTTAAGCCCAATTGGATCCAAGTGGGTTGGATCCAAGTGGATTGGGTTGGATCCAATCAACTTTAAACCCCAATTGGATCCAAGTGGATTGGGTTGGATCCAAACAACTTTAAGCCCAATTGAATCCAAGTGGTTGGATCCAAGTGGATTGGGTTGGATCCAATCAACTTTAAGCCCAATTGGATCCAAGTGGGTTGGATCCAAGTGGATTGGGTTGGATCCAATTGGATTGGGTTGGATCCAATCAACTTTAAGCCCAATTGGATCCAAGTGGGTTGGATCCAATTGGATTGGGTTGGATCCAATCAACTTTAAACCCCAATAAGATCCAAGTGGATTGGGTTGGATCCAATCGACTTTAAGCCCATTTAGATCCAAGTTGGTTGGATCCAAGTGGATTGGGTTGGATCCAATCAACTTTAAGCCCAATTGGATCCAAGTGGGTTGGATCCAAGTGGATTGGGTTGGATCCAATCAACTTTAAGCACAATTGGATCGAAGTGGATTGGGTTGGATCCAATTGGATTGGGTTGGATCCAATCAACTTTAAGCCCAATTGGATCCAAGTGGGTTGGATCCAATTGGATTGGGTTGGATCCAATCAACTTTAAACCCCAATAAGATCCAAGTGGATTGGGTTGGATCCAATCGACTTTAAGCCCATTTAGATCCAAGTGGGTTGGATCCAAGTGGATTGGGTTGGATCCAATCAACTTTAAGCCCATTTAGATCCAAGTTGGTTGGATCCAAGTGGATTGGGTTGGATCTAATCAACTTTAAGCCCAATTGGATCCAGTTGGATTGGGTTGATTGGATCTAATTGGATTGGGTTGGATCCAAGTGGATTGGGTTGGATCCAAGTGGATTGGATTGGATCCAAGTGGATTGGGTTGGATCCAAGTGGGTTGAATCCAAATGGATTGGGTTGGATCCAATCAACTTTAAGCCCAATTAGATCCAAGTGGATTGGGTTGGATCCAATCAACTTTAAGCTCAATTGGATCCAAGTGGATTGGGTTGGATCCAAGTGGATTTGGTTGGATCCAATCAACTTTGAACCCCAATTGCATCCAAGTGGGTTGGATCCGAGTGGATTGGGTTGGATCTAATCGGATTGGGTTTGATTGGATCCAATTGGATTGGGTTGGATCCAATTAAATTTAAGCCCAATTGGATCTAATTGGATTGGGTTGATTAGATCCAATTGGTTTGGGTTGGATCCAATCAACTTTAAACCCTAATTGGATACAAGTGGATTGGGTTGGATCCAATCAACGTTAAGCCCATTTGGATCCAAGTGGGTTGTATCGAATTGGATCCAATCAACTTTAAACCCCAATTGGATCCAAGTGGATTTGGTTGGATCCAATCAACTTTAAATCCTAATTGGATCCAAGTGGATTTGGTTGGATCCAATCAACTTTAAGCCCAATTGGATTGGGTTGATTGGATCCAATTGGATTGGGTTGGATCCAATCAACTTTAAATCCCAATTGGATCCAAGTGGATTGGGTTGGATCCAATCAACTTTAAGCCCATTTGGATCCAAGTGGGTTGGATCCAATCAACTTTAAGCCCAATTGGATCCAAGTGGATTGGGTTGGATCCAATCAACTTTAAGCTCAATTGGATCCAAGTGGATTGGGTTGGATCCAAGTGGGTTGGATCCAAGTGGATTTGGTTGGATCCAATCAACTTTAAACCCCAATTGCATCCAAGTGGGTTGGATCCGAGTGGATTGGGTTGGATCTAATCGGATTGGGTTTGATTGGATCCAATTGGATTGGGTAAGATCCAATTAAATTTAAGCCCAATTGGATCTAATTGGATTGGGTTGATTAGATCCAATTGGTTTGGGTTGGATCCAATCAACTTTAAACCCTAATTGGATACAAGTGGATTGGGTTGGATCCAATCAACGTTAAGCCCATTTGGATCCAAGTGGGTTGTATCGAATTGGATCCAATCAACTTTAAACCCCAATTGGATCCAAGTGGATTGGGTTGGATCCAATCAACTTTAAACCCAAATGGATCCAAGTGGATTGGGTTGGATCCAATCAACTTTAAGGCCAATTCGATCCAAGTGGGTTGGATCCAAGTGGATTGGGTTGGATCCAATCAACTTTAAGTCCAATTGGATCCAAGTGGGTTGGATCCAAGCAACTTTTAGCCTAATTGGATCCAAGTGGTTGGATCCAAGTGGATTGGGTTGGATCCAATCAACTTTAATCCCAATTGGATCCAAGTGTATTGGGTTGGATCCAATCAACTTTAAACCCCAATTGGATCCAAGTGGATTGGGTTAGATCCAATCAACTTTAAGCTCAATTGGATCCAAGTGGGTTGGATCCAAGTGGATTGGGTTGGATCCAATCAACTTTAAACCCCAATTGGATTGGGTTGCATCCAATCAACTTTAAATCCCAATTGGATTGGGTTGGATCCAATCAACTTTAAGCCCAATTGGATCCAAGTGGGTTGGATCCAAGTGGATTGGGTTGGATCCAATCAACTTTAAACCCCAATTGGATCCAAGTGGCTTGGGTTGGATCCAATAAACTTTAAGCCCAATTGGATCCAAGTGGGTTGGATCTAAGTGGATTGGGTTGGATCCAATTGGATTGGGTTGGATCCAATCAACTTTAAGCCCAATTGGATCCAAATGGATTGGGTTGATTGGATCCAATTGGATTGGGTTGGATCCAATCAAGTTTAAACCCCAATTGGATCCAAGTGGATTGGGTTGGATCCAATCAACTTTTAGCCTATTTGGATCCAAGTGGGTTGGATCCAAGTGGATTGCGTTTGATCCAAGCCAGAGAAAGTCAAAATTACAACCACGAGGAGATGGACCATTTCAAGTGATTGCACGAATCAATGACAATGCCTATAAAATAGACCTTCCAGGTGAGTATAGCGTAAGTGCAACTTTCAATGTTACTGATCTTTCTCCTTATATTGGTGATGTAGATTCGAGGACGAATCCTGTTGAAGAGGAAGGGAATGATGGAGATCAACCCATGCAAAACCATATAAACAAGGTGGATCCTTTGATCATAAAAGATGGACCAATTACAAGGGCACGTGCAAAGAAGATCAAAGAGGCCATGATGGTTCTTGTAGCTAAAATAAAAGATCAAGTCCAAGAGGCCTCTTCAATGGGCCAAATGATAAATGTTATTCAAGTTGATGGGCTAGAGTTTTAATGAAGAGTTGGGCTTATTTCTTATCCAAAATTAAAGCCCATATTGAATATAATTTTCGTCCATATTCCAAAGGCCCATAAAAAGGGACTCTTCAAGATAGTCATATGCCATGTTTAAGCTTTTAAAAGGATCCTAAGAACATAGTATGCTTTGTTTAAACTTTTAAAAGGATCCTAGAACATAGTAAGAATCTTTTGACTAGTTTTAGGGTGAATAAATGTGGTCAAAAGTGTAATCAAGATGTTTAGGGTAATTTTTGTCTAAAGTGTCATGAAGATGTTTTAAGCATCTTAGGAGTCTTTTGTAGCCTATAAATAGGCCATGTAAACATTTGTAAATCATGAACAATTTAAGTATAAAAATTCCTTTGAATTTACTATCTCTTGTGAGAGTAGTTTCTTTTGAGAACTTATCAAGATTCTTGAGCAAGATCTTGTGGCGTTCAACATACCGAGGTTCTTGGCTCATCCTATAGCCAACGGGTCGAGGTTTTTAAGCTCTATATAAGATCAAACCAGATTTTTGATTTTGGGGAGATTCTTATCTCATACGTTGGGTTCTTAGATCATTATATCTAATGGGTCCTTCGTCGTATCCACATCAGGATCCAAGTGGGTTGGATCCAAGTGGATTAGGTTGGATCCAAGTGGATTGGGTTTTATTGGATCCAATTAAATTGGGTTGGATCCAATCAACTTTAAGCCCAATTGGACCCAATTGGATTGGATTGATTGAATCCAATTGGATTGGGTTGTGATGTGGATACGACAAAGGACCCATTAGATATAATGATCTAAGAACCCGACGTATAAGATGAGAATCTCCCAAAAATCTGGTTTGATCTTATATAGAGCTTAAAAACCTTGACCCGTTGGCTATAGGAAGAGCCAAGAACCTCGGTATGTTGAACGCCACAAGATTTGCTCAAGAATCTTGATAAGTTCTCAAAAGAAAATACTCTCACAAAAGATAGTAAATTCAAAGGAATTTTTATACTTAAAATTGTTGATTATTTACAAATGTTTACATGGCCTATTTATAGGCTACAAAAGACTCTTAAGATGCTTAAAAACATCTTGATTACACTTTAACCACTTTTACCCTAAACATCTTGATGACACTTCTTTTACCATATTTATTCACTTAAAGACTAGGCAAAAGATGTCTTAAATGGTACACTATGTTCTAGGATTCTTTTAAGCACTAAAACAATACATTTTATTATTTTGAAGAGACACTTTTTTATGCCTTTGCAATATGGACGAAAATCCTTCAACTTGGGCCTTAATTTGGATAAGAAAATAATCCCAACTCATCCTTCAACTTGGGCCTTAATTTTGGATAAGAAATAAGCCCAACTCTTCATTAAAATTCTAGCCCACCAACTTGAATAATATTCATTATTTGGCCCATTGAAGAGGCCTCTTGGACTTGTTCTTTTATTTTAGCTACAAGAACCATCATGGCTTCCTTGATCTTCTTAGCCCGTGCTCTTGTAATTGGCCCATCTTTCATGATCAAAGGATCCGTCTTGTTTGTATGGTTTTGCATGGGTAGATATCCATCATTAACTGATGTGGATACGACGAAGGACCCATTAGATATAATGATCTAAGAACCCGACGTATAAGATGAGAATCTCCTCAAAATCGAAAATCTGGTTTGATCTTATATAGAGCTTAAAAACCTTGACCCGTTGGCTATAGGAAGAGCCAAGAACCTCGGTATGTTGAACGCCACAAGATTTGCTCAAGAATCTTGATAAGTTCTCAAAAGAAAATACTCTCACAAAAGATAGTAAATTCAAAAGAATTTTTATACTTAAAATTGTTGATCATTTACAAATGTTTACATGGCCTATTTATAGGCTACAAAAGACTCTTAAGATGCTTAAAAACATCTTGATTACACTTTAACCACTTTTACCCTAAACATCTTGATGACACTTCTTTTACCATATTTATTCACTTAAAGACTAGTCAAAAGATGTCTTAAATGGTACACTATGTTCTAGGATTCTTTTAAGCACTAAAACAATACATTTTATTATTTTGAAGAGACACTTTTTTTTGCCTTTGCAATATGGACGAAAATCCTTCAACTTGGGCCTTAATTTGGATAAGAAAATAATCCCAACTCATCCTTCAACTTGGGTCTTAATTTTGGATAAGAAATAAGCCCAACTCTTCATTAAAATTCTAGCCCACCAACTTGAATAATATTCATTATTTGGCCCATTGAAGAGGCCTCTTGGACTTGTTCTTTTATTTTAGCTACAAGAACCATCATGGCTTCCTTGATCTTCTTAGCCCGTGCTCTTGTAATTGGCCCATCTTTCATGATCAAAGGATCCGTCTTGTTTGTATGGTTTTGCATGGGTAGATATCCATCATTCCCTTCCTCTTGAAAAGGATTCGTCCTCGAATCTACATCACCAAAATAAGGAGAAAGATCAGTAACATTGAAAGTTGCACTTACGCTATACTCACCTGGAAGGTCTAGTTTATAGGTATTGTCATTTATTCTTGCAATCACTTGAAATGGTCCATCTCCTCTTGGTTGCAATTTTGACTTTCTCTTAATTGGGAATCTCTCCTTCCTCAAGTGTAACCAAACCCAATCGCCGGGCTCAAAGATGAGTTGTCTACGGCCTTTATTAGCTTGCTTGACGTACTGCTCAGTTCTCTTTTTAACATTGAGTCTCACCTTTTCATGTAAGTTCTTAATCATCTCAGCTTTAGCTTTTCCATCAAGGCTTGCACGTTCGTCAACAGGTATTGGGATAAGATCAAGTGGGCTTAATGGATTAAAGCCATATACAACTTCAAATGGAGAGTGATTAGTAGCAGAATGGGCACTTCTATTATATGCAAATTCAGCAAAAGACAAACAATCTTCCCAATTTTTCAAGTTCTTTTGAATTAAAACCCTAAGCAATTGAGACAAAGTTCTGTTGACAACTTCAGTTTGTCCATCTGTTTGGGGGTGACATGTAGTAGAAAATAGCAGTTTAGTTCCCAATTTACCCCACAAAACACGCCAAAAGTGACTCAAAAATTTCGCATCTCTATCACTCACTATAGTCCTTGGTACTCCATGCAAACGAACAATTTCCTTAAAGAATAAATCAGCAATATGAGTTGCATCATTGGTCTTATTACATGGAATGAAGTGTGCCATTTTGGAAAATCTATCAACAACCACAAACATAGAGTCTTTACCTTTCTTTGTTCTTGGTAAACCCAAAACAAAGTCCATGGATATGTCTACCCAAGGTTCATTTGGTATAGGTAAAGGTTTGTACAACCCATGTGGTTGTGCTCTTGATTTAGCTTTCATGCAAGTTATGCATCTTCCACAAATTCTTTCAACATCAATACGCATTTTAGGCCAAAAGAAATGATCACTCAAATCACTCAAAGTTTTATGTATTCCAAAATGCCCCATTAGCCCTCCCCCGTGGGCTTCTCTAACAAGCAATTCACGTATAGATCATTTAGGAATGCATAGTTTACGTTCACGAAATAGATATTCTTCATGCCTATAGAACTTTTCGAATGCACCATTTTCACAAGCCAAGTAAATTGAAGCAAAATCAGAATCATTAGCATAAAGTCCCTTAATTAACTCAAAACCTAAAAGTTTAGAACTTAATGTAGTGATCAATGCATGCCTTCTTGATAATGCATCAGCAACAATATTTTCTTTCCCTTTTTTATACTTAATCACATAGGAAAATGATTCAATGAATTCCACCCACTTAGCATGCCTCTTACTAAGCTTACCTTGCCCTTTGAGGTACTTGAGAGATTCATGATCGGTGTGGATAACAAACTCTCGAGACCACAAGTAATGCTGCCACGTCTCCAATGCTCTTACCAAAGCGTACAATGCCTTATCATAAGTTGGATAGTTCAATTGAGCTCCCTTCAACTTCTCACTAAAGTATGCAATCGGCTTTCCATCCTGCAATAAAACAGCCCCTATACCTACTCCAGATGCATCAAATTCAAGTTCAAAACTTTTGTTAAAGTTAGGCAAAGCAAGAATTGGAGCAGTAGTGAGTTTTTCTTTCAAAAGATTAAATGCATGTTCTTGCTTTTCTCCCCAATGAAATCCAACATCTTTTTTCACAATTTCATTAAGTGGTGCAGCAATGGTACTAAAGTCTCTAACAAATCTTCGATAGAAGCTAGCGAGACCATGAAAACTTCTTACTTCAGCAATGTTTTTAGGAGTTGGCCAGTCTAGAATAGCATTAACCTTATCCTTTTCCATTTCAATTCCATTAGCACTTACAACAAAACCAAGAAAAACAACTTTTTCCATGCAAAAAGAACATTTCTTAAGATTGGCATACAAAGATTCTTTTCTTAAGGTGTCTAACACTATACGCACATGATCAAGATGTTCTTCTATATTTTTGCTATAGATAAGGATATCGTCAAAATACACAACAACAAACTTTTCAATGAAGTTACGCAAAACATGGTTCATTAATCTCATGAAAGTGCTCGGTGCATTAGTTAAGCCAAACGGCATTACCAACCACTCATATAAACCATATTTTGTTTTGAAAGCTGTTTTCCATTCATCACCTTCTTTGATTCGTATTTGGAGATATCCACTTTTCAAATCAATTTTAGAAAAAATTAAAGCACCATACAATTCATCAAGCATATCATCTAACCTAGGAATAGGGTAGCGATACTTTACCGTGATTTTGTTAACGGCGCGACAATCTGTGCACATTCTCCATGTTCCATCCTTTTCGGGACTATAATAACCGGTACAGCGCATGGACTCATGCTTTCTCGAACTTTGCCTTTAGTCATCAACTCCTCCACTTGTCTTTGGATTTCTTTTGTTTCCTCGGGAATAGCTCTATAAGCTGGTCGGTTTGGAAGTGTTGCACCGGGAATGAAATCAATTTGATGTTCAATGCCCCTCAATGGTGGTAAACCATTCGGTTCTTCATCCGGAAAAACATCTTCATATTCCTGTAAAAGAGATACAAAAGAACTAGGCAAAGAAGATGTTAATTCGTTAGTGTTCAAATGTGACTGTTTATGTACCAACCCCAACACACTTTTTTTTCAACCAAAGCTCTTTTCAACTCACTCCCTCTAGCAAAAAAATTCACTCTTTTTGTGGCCTCACTTACTTCCAATTTATTTTCTCCCTCGGGAACACTCAATTTATCCCTCCACTCTTTTTTTTGCTCACATTTTGTTCCTCAACTTCTTTTTCTCTTCTTGTTTGAGACATTTTGATTTGATCTTCATGAACCTGTTGTGGAGTTAAAGATATAAGCATGATGGTTTTATTTTTATGCTTCAATGTGAAACGATTAAGGTACCCATCATATACCACTCGCCGATCGAACTGCCATGGCCTTCCCAAAAGAATATGACTTGCATGCATTGGTATCACATCACATAGAACTACATCCTCATATTTTCCAATAGAAAATGGCACCAAAACCTGCTTAGTAACTCGTATTTCTCCACATTCATTAAGCCATTGAAGCTTATATGGATTAGGATGTTTCGACGTAGTCAAATTCAATTTCTCCACCATATCCATACTAGCCACATTCGTACAACTCCCACTATCAATAATCAACATGCATACCTTTTTTTGCACCAAACATCTTGTATGGAAGATGTTTTCTCTTTATTGTTCTGCTTCTCCAAACTTTTCTTGCATGTTTAGGGCTCTTCTTACCACCAAAAGTTCTCCCGATTCAGCATTAACATTCTCCACTTCCTCGTCACTCTCTTCGTCACTTTCAACTTCAGATTCAATCTCTCCATTGTCTCTAAGAATCATCACTCTTTTGTTTGGGCACTCAGATGCAATATGCCCATGTCCCTGACAACGAAAGCATTTAATATCACGACTTCGAGAAGATGAAGTAATATTACCTTTTCCTTTTTCAGCATCGCTAGGTTTGACTCGTGATGTCTCATTTTGTGCCTTTGATGTATTTCCAAAAGTAACCTTGGGTACTCCTTCCTTCATCTTGTTTGAAGATTGGAAACGTTGCGGATAACTCCTTTGTAGAGAACCCTCCCTCTTCAGTTGTCTTTCCACTTTCATGGCTATATGTACCATGTCTTCAAGCTCCACATAGTGATGAAGTTCCACAATATTAGCAATCTCTCTTTTCAATCCATTTAGGAAACGAGCCATTGTTGCCTCCCGATCTTCTTCGACATTTGCTCTAATCATGGCAATCTCCATTTCTTTATAATATTCGTCCACACTTTTTGTGCCCTGAGTCATAGATTGAAGTTTTTGATATAATTCTCGAAAGTAATGAGATGGCACAAACCTCTTACGCATGATTAACTTCATTTCAGCCCATGTAGAAACCGGCCTTTCTCCATATCGCCTTCGATTTGTAACTAACTGATCCCACCATACTATAGCATAGTCGGTGAACTCGATAGCTGCAAGCCGTACTTTCTTTTCCTCGGAGTAATTATGACAGTCAAAAATTAAATCTACCTTCTTTTCCCACTCTAAGTAGGCTTCGGGATCACTTTTTCCATGGAAAGTAGGGATGTTTATTTTGATGTTCCCCAAGCCTCGATCCACTTCATCATTTCTCCTTCTTCTACCTCCTCGCCTTTGAAATTCATGAGCAGCCCCAATATCACCATCTTCTTCCTCCTCTTCCCAGTCCTCATATCTTCGTTGTGCTACATTAGGATTTCTACGTTCCCTTGGTGCAGCTTGTTCTAATCTCTCTAGCCGATCCGTGATGCCTTCAAGAACTACACTCAATCTTGCAAATTGTTGTTGCATAGCTTGAAGTGTGAAAGCTTCTTGTGGGCTATTGTTTGTTTCGTCCATGGTATATAATTTTATCACAAAAAACACTCGTGTATCACTCAAAAAGATACCTCACAATTCACTCGTGTATCAATCTTTGGCTTTTACCTCCCCTCTAATGAACTCACCACTCAAGCCTTTTACCTCTCAAATTTTGAGAACAAAATCAAGTTTGAACAATTTCTAGAACCTTCAACAATCCTTTAGTCCTATAGATGTAGGGAACAAGGAATTCTTGAAATTGATTCTTTAGAATACTAACTCAACAAATCGAATTTGTTTTTTTTTTTTTTAGATTTTTTTTTTCGATTTTTTTTTTGATTTTTTTTTCTTTTTTTTTTCTACACTTGAACAAAATAAAAAGAGGCAAAAAAAATCAGATCAATACCAAATTTCTCTGATACCAAACTGATGTGGATACGACGAAGGACCCATTAGATATAATGATCTAAGAACCCGACGTATAAGATGAGAATCTCCCCAAAATCGAAAATCTGGTTTGATCTTATATAGAGCTTAAAAACCTTGACCCGTTGGCTATAGGAAGAGCCAAGAACCTCGGCCTATTTATAGGCTACAAAAGACTCTTGGCTATTTATAGGCTACAAAAGACTCTTAAGATGCTTAAAAACATCTTGATTACACTTTAACCACTTTTACCCTAAACATCTTGATGACACTTCTTTTACCATATTTATTCACTTAAAGACTAGTCAAAAGATGTCTTAAATGGTACACTATGTTCTAGGATTCTTTTAAGCACTAAAACAATACATTTTATTATTTTGAAGAGACACTTTTTATGCCTTTGCAATATGGACGAAAATCCTTCAACTTGGGCCTTAATTTGGATAAGAAAATAATCCCAACTCATCCTTCAACTTGGGCCTTAATTTTGGATAAGAAATAAGCCCAACTCTTCATTAAAATTCTAGCCCACCAACTTGAATAATATTCATTATTTGGCCCATTGAAGAGGCCTCTTGGACTTGTTCTTTTATTTTAGCTACAAGAACCATCATGGCTTCCTTGATCTTCTTAGCCCGTGCTCTTGTAATTGGCCCATCTTTCATGATCAAAGGATCCGTCTTGTTTGTTTGGTTTTGCATGGGTAGATATCCATCAGGTTGGATCCAATCAACTTTAAACCCCAATTGGATCCAAGTGGATTGGGTTGGATCCAATCAAATTTAAGCCCATTTGGATCCAAGTGGGTTGGATCCAAGTGGATTGGGTTGGATCCAATCAACTTTAAGCCCAATTGAATCCAAGTGGATTGAGTTGGATCCAATCAACTTTAAACCCCAATTGGATCCAAGTGGATTTGGATGGATCCAATCAACTTTAAGCCCAACTCAAAACTTTTGTTAAAGTTAGGCAATGCAAGAATTGGAGCAATAGTGAGTTTTTCCTTCAAAATGTTAAATGCATGTTCTTGCCTTTCTCCCTAATGAAATCCAACATCTTTTTTCACAATTTCATTTAGTGGTGCAGCAATGGTACTAAAGTCTCTAACAAATCTTCGATAGAAACTAGCGAGACCATGAAAACTTCTTACTTCAGCAATGTTTTTAGGAGTTGGCCAATCTAGAATAGCATTAACCTTATCCTTTTCCATTTCAATTCCATTAGCACTTACAACAAAACCAAGAAAAACAACTTTTTTCATGCAAAAAGAACATTTCTTAAGATTGGCATACAAAGATTCTTTTCTTAATGTGTCTAACACTATATGCACATGATCAAGATGTTCTTCTATACTTTTGCTATAGATAAGGATATCGTCAAAATACACAACAACAAACTTTCCAATAAAGTTACGCAAAACATGATTCATTAATCTCATGAAAGTACTCGGTGCATTAGTTAAGCCAAATGGCATTACCAACCACTCATATAAACCATATTTTGTTTTGAAAGTTGTTTTCCATTCATCACCTTCTTTGATTCGTATTTGATGATATCCACTTTTCAAATCAATTTTAGAGAAGAATAAAGCACCATACAGATCATCAAGCATATCATCTAACCTAGGAATAGGGTAGCGATACTTCACCGTGATTTTATTGACGGCGCGACAATCAGTGCACATTCTCCATGTTCCATCTTTCTTTGGGACTACAATCACTGGTACAGCGCATGGACTCATGCTTTCTCGGACTTTGCCTTTAGTCATCAACTCCTCCACTTGTCTTTGAATTTCTTTTGTTTCCTCGGGATTAGCTCTATAAGTTGGTCGGTTTGGAAGTGTTGCACCGGGAATGAAATCAATTTGATGTTCAATGCCCCTCAATGGTGGTAAACCATTTGGTTCTTCGTCCGGAAAAACATCTTCATATTCCTGTAAAAGAGATACAAAAGAACTAGGCAAAGAAGGTGTTAGTTCGTTAGTGCTCAAATATGATTGTTTATGTACCAACACCAACACACTCTTTTTTTTCAACCAAAGTTCTTTTTAACTCACTCCCTCTAGCAAAGAAATTCACTCTTTTTGTGGTCACACTTACTTCCAATTTCTTTTCTCCCTCAGGAACACTCAATTCAACCCTCTTATTTTTCTCTCCACTCTTTTTTCTTGCTCACATTTCGTTGCTCATTTTCTATCTTTCTTCCCTCAACCTCTTTTTCTCTTCTTGTTTGAGACATTTTGATTTGATCTTCATGAACCTATTGTGGAGTTAAAGATATAAGCATGATGGTTTTATTTTTATGCTTCAATGTGAAACGATTAAGGTACCCATCATATACCACTCGCCGATCGAACTGCCATGGCCTTCCCAAAAGAATATGACTTGCATGCATTGGTACCACATCGCATAGAACCTCATCGTTGTATTTCCCAATAGAGAATGGCACCAAAACCTACTTAGTAACTCGAATTTCTCCACATTCACTAAGCCATTGAAGCTTATATGGATTTGGATGTTTTGTTGTAGACAAATTTAATTTCTCCACCATATCCATACTAGCCACATTGGTACGACTCCCACTATCAATAATCAACATGCATACCTTTTTTTGCACTAAACATCTTGTATGGAAGATGTTTTCTCTTTGTTGTTCCGCCTCTTCAAACTTTGTTTGCATGTTTAGAGCTCTTCTTACTACCAAAAGTTCTCCTGATTCAGCATTTACTTTCTCCACTTCCTCGTCACTCTCTTCTTCACTTTCAACTTCAGATTCAATCTCTCCATTGTCTCTAAGGATCATCACTCTTTTGTTTGGGCACTCAGATGCAATATGCCCATGTCCCTGACAACGAAAGCATTTAATATCACGACTTCGAGAAGATGAAGTAATATTACCTTTTCTTTTTTCAGCCTCACTAGGCTTGACTCGTGATGTCTCATTTTGTGCCTTTGTTGTATTTCCAAAAGTAACCTTGGGTACTCCTTCCTTCATTTTGTTTGAAGATTGGAAACATTGCGGATAACTCCTTTGTAGCGAACCCTCCCTCTTCAATTGTCTTTCCACTTTCATGGCTGTATGTACCATGTCTTCAAGCTCCACATAGTGATGAAGTTCCACAATATTAGCAATCTCTCTTTTCAACCCATTTAGGAAACGAGCCATTGTTGCCTCCCGATCTTCTTCAACATTTGCCCTAATCATGGCAATCTCCATTTCTTTATAATATTCGTCCACGATTTTTGTGCCCTGAGTCATAGATTGAAGTTTTTGATATAATTCTCAAAAGTAATGAGATGGCACAAACCTCTTACGCATGATTGACTTCATTTCAGCCCATGTAGCAATCGGCCTTTCTCCATATCGCCTTCGATTTGTAACTAACTGATCCCACCATACTATAGCATAGTCGGTGAACTCGATAGCTGCAAGCCGTACTTTCTTTTCCTCGGAGTAATTATGACAGTCAAAAATTAAATCTACCTTCTTTTCCCACTCCAAGTAGGCTTCGGGATCATTTCTTCCATGAAAAGTAGGGATGTTTATTTTGATGTTCCCCAAGTCTCGATCCACTTCATCATTTCTCCTTCTTCTACCTCCTCGCCTTTGGAATTCATGAGCAGCCCCAATATCACCATCTTCTTCCTCCTCTTCCCACTCCTCATATCTTCGTTGTGCTACATTAGGATTTCTACGTTCCCTTGGTGCAGCTTGTTCTAATCTCTCTAGCCGATCCGTGATGCCTTCAAAAACTACACTCAATCTTGCAAATTGTTGTTGCATAGCTTGAAGTGTGAAAGCTTCTTGTGGGTTATTGTTTGTTTCGTCCATGGTATATAATTTTCTCACAAAAACACTCATGTATCACTCAAAAAGATACCTCACAATTTACTCGTGTATCACTCTTTGGCTTTTACCTCCCCTCTAATGAACTCACCACTCAAGCCTTTTACCTCTCAAATATTGAGAACAAAATCAAGTTTGAACAATTTCTAGAACCTTCAACAATCCCTTAGTCCTATAGATGTAGGGAACAAGGAATTCTTGAACTTGATTCTTTAGAGTACAACTCAACAAATCGTATTTTTTTTTTCGATTTTTTTTTTCGGTTTTTTTTTCTCTCTTTTTTTTTTTTTTACACTTGAACGAAATAACAAGAAAAAATAAAATTCAGATCAATACTAGATTGCTCTGATACCAAACTGATGTGGATACGACGAAGGACCCATTAGATATAATGATCTAAGAACCCAACGTATAAGATAAGAATCTCCCCAAAATCGAAAATTTGGTTTGATCTTATATAGAGCTTAAAAACCTCGACCCGTTGGCTATAGGATGAGCCAAGAACCTCGGTATGTTGAACGCCACAAGATTTTGCTCAAGAATCTTAATAAGTTCTCAAAAGAAAATACTCTCACAAGAGATAGTAAATTCAAAGGAATTTTTATACTTAAAATGGTTGATTATTTACAAATGTTTACATGGCCTATTTATAGGCTACAAAAGACTCTTAAGATGCTTGAAAACATCTTGATGACACTTTTGACCACTTTTACCCTAAACATCTTGATGACACTTCTTTTACCATATTTATTCACTCAAAGACTAGTCAAAAGATGCCTTAAATGGTACACTATGTTCTAGAATTCTTTTAAAGACTTAAACAATACATTTTATTATTTTGAAGAGTCCCTTTTGTAGGCCTTTGGAATATGGACGAAATATTCTTCAACTTGGGCCTTAATTTTGGATAAAATTAAAGCCCAACTCATCTTTCAACTTGGGCCTTAATTTTGGATAAGAAATGAGCCCAACTCTTGTAGGATTATTGATTGTAATAAATAAGCCCAACTCCTTCATTAAAAATCTAGCCCACCAACTTGGATAATATTCATAATTTGGCCCATTGAAGAGGCCTTTTGGACTTGATCTTTTACTTCATTTACAAGAACCATCATGGCTTCCTTGATCTTCTTAGCACGTGCTCTTGTAATTGGCCCATCTTTCATGATCAAAGGATCCGTCTTGTTTGTAGGGTTTTGCATGGGCTGATTTTCATCACATAACCAGCACGAATATATATGGAGATATGGGATCTCCTTGGCGAAGCCTTCTTTTCCCATGAAAATACCCTTCTGCGACCCCATTAATGTTAACTGAGAATGATGCTGTGGTTATGCATTCCTTTATCCATCCTATAAAGTGTGGGTGAAAGTTCATTGTTGAGAGTACTTCCAAGACAAAGTTCCATTCCACCATATCATACGCCTTCATCAAATCCAATTTGAATGCGCATCGAGCTGGCAGTTGCGCTCGGTTATATCCATGCATAAGCTCTTGGGCCAACAGTACATTGTCACTGATTCTCCTTCCCAGTATAAACGCCGTCTGCGAGTTATCCACTAACTTATCCAAGGACTCACACAATCGATTCGCCATAATCTTCGAAATGATTTTGTACATCACGTTGCAGCAAGAGATAGGACAAAAATCCTTGGCATGTTTAGGTTGTTCGACTTTAGGTATTAATGATATTATCGTTGAGTTTAGTTCCTTCACGAGCTGTCCCGTGGCGAAAAAATTTAATATGGCTGCCATAACATCATTCCCAATAATGTCCCAAGCTTTCTTGAAAAAACAAGACGTGAACCCATCCGGTCCAGGAGCTTTCGTATCGTTGAACCCGTCTAAGACCATTTTGATCTCCTCCTTTGTAACTAGGCGGATCATAGCATTAGCATCATCGAGGGATAGACGTCTCTGTATATACGGTAATAACATCCCAAAATGTATTTCATTTTCATTTGATGTTCCAAGCAACCTCTCATAGAACCCCAACTATCGCACCTCTAACTTCGGTCGGATCATTATGGAGAGAACCATCATCATCCTCGATTCTGACAATACGTGACCTATTTTTCCTAACAGCCATGCAGCGGAAGAAGAACCCAACGGAATATTGGACTCGAGATGGCCTTAGCTTGATTGCTAGTTCGGTTGGTGTCCCCTTATACCCGGACGCCTTCACATCAACTATGGAACGTATAGATTATGCTCGGGTATGTGTAGTTGTTGATGTTCATTCTAAATTCAAAGATCATATGTATATTTTGTTGCCATCGGAGACGGGATTATACAATGGAACACGTAAAGTGCTAATCGAATATGAATGGAGACCTACGTATTGTGATACTTGCGAATCCTTTGGACACATGAAAGCGGGCTGCCCAAAAAATCCTAAAGAGCAGCAGAAACAACAAAAAAAAACGATACAAATCTATGTACCGAAAAAGTCTAAGATTGATGAATGGAAGGTAGTCACCCGAAAGAATGGTAAGGCGAAACAAAGTGATTCTGAGGAATTGGTTGAAGATATGGTTAATGAAATCCTTACCTCCCCCATATCGCGATCGGTAAAGGATCCATCCACCTCCAATACATTTGTGGCTTTGGGAATTTTGGAGGAAACTGGCGGAGTGGAAGACATGGAAGAGGGTGAGGTGTGTATGCGGGGTCCTATTAATGCAGCCCCTATAACTGTTGATAGATGATTCCAACGGCATGTTGGAATGTACGTGGTCTTAACAAACAAGACCACCAACAATCTGCCCGAGAACTTATTCATTCATCCAAATTACGGGTATGTGCTCTTTTGGAAACCCGAGTGGTAGTTAGAAATGCTAGTCGGATTAGTAAAAATGTGAAATCTGATTGGATATGGTATTATGATTATTTGCATGGGCCTGGCAATAGAATATGGATAGGTTGGGACCCGAGGATGGTTAATTGTGAAATAATTGGGGGTACAAATCAAGTGGTACATTGCAAAATAACAAACATTGAGAATGATGCAAACTATTTTATGTCGTTTCTATATGGGCTGAACACTATAGTGGAAAGGAGGGAACTATGGGAGGAATTAGTCAATTTCTCGGAATCTCACATGGAAGAAAGTTGGGCAGTTATGGGGGATTTCAATGCTATTATTGATCAAAGTGAATCTAGAGGAGGAAGAACCGGAGAAGTAGTGAATACCGAATTTCAAGAATGTTTAATGGCTGCTGATCTCACTACCTTACCTATGACGGGGGCATGGTTTACATGGACTAACAACCAACGGGGTGATGATCGAATATGGAGAAAACTTGATAGGGTGGTAGCTAACCCACAATGGTTTGTCCAATTTCCGGGGTTAGTTTCAGTATGCGGTTTACCTAAGACATCTGATCACGCTCCCATTCTACTAATGGATGCAACAAGAAGCCGACCACAAAACCCATGGTTTAGATTCGAAAATTTTATGGCTGAAATGCCGTCGTTTATTTCGACGGTTGAAGACATATGGAAGCATGATATTCCCGGAGTCCCGATGTACTCCGTGATATGTAAATTGAAAGCCCTCAAACCCCGGTTCAAGCAAATTCGCAAACTTACGGGGGACTTGAGCGCAAATGTTCAAGCAGCTAGCTCATTTCTCGAAATCATTCAAGCCCTTATCATCACATACCCGGATGAGGATGCATTATTGGAGATAGAGCAAGAATGTCGATATGTGTATTCAAGGGCGGTTTATAATGAACAAGTATACCTCAATCAACGGGCTAAGCAAAATTGGTTGAAGGATGGAGACCAATGCACCAAATACTTCTTTAGATGCATGTCAGGGCTAGGGCACGTATTGTCAAAATTGAAGGGGACAATGGCACTATTCACAATGACCCGACGGAGGTTAAGAATGAACTTGTTGGGTTCTATGAAGGATTACTGGGTACGACTAACTCCCATGATATACAATTTGGGACATTATCACCGTATATCAGTAGAAGACTATCAATTGATAATGCAAATCATATGATTAGGCCGGTTACAAAGGAGGAAATCAAGGCGGTTTTGGATGGTTTCAACGATAATAAAGCTCCGGGTCCAGATGGATATACGTCATGTTACTTCAAGAAAGCGTGGGAAGTAATCGGAGAAGAGGTCACGGCTGCTATCTCCAACTTCTTCACCTCGGGGAGGTTAGTCAAAGAAATCAACTCCACAATCATTTCGTTGATACCCAAAGTCGAAGAACCGAAACATGCCAAGGATTTTCGACCAATATCATGCTGTAATGTGATTTACAAAATTATCTCAAAAATCTTGGCAAATCGCATGTGTGAATATCTGGATAAACTAGTTGATCAATCTCAGACGGCATTCATACCGGGAAGGCGAATTAGTGATAATGTGTTGCTAGCTCAAGAACTTATGCATGGTTATAATCGCGCCCAATTACCAGCTAGATGTGCCTTCAAAGTTGATTTGATGAAGGCTTATGATATGGTGGAATGGAACTTTGTCATAGAGATGTTATCAACGATGAACTTTCACCCAATCTTTATTGGATGGATTCGGGAATGCATGACTACCACCACCTTCTCGGTGAATATCAACGGAATTGCGGAGGGTTACTTTCGTGGGAAGAGGGGTCTTAGACAAGGGGATCCTATATCCCCTTACCTTTTTGTGCTGGTCATGGAAATTTTGCATGGTATATTGCAAACATATATAGAAGCTGAACCACGGTTCACTTACCACTGGAAATGTGCCCGAACTAGGACGTTCATGCTGAGCTTTGCTGATGACCTTCTTTTGCTGTGCAATGCCGACCCTATTTCGGTCTCCATTCTTAAAAAAGGTACGGATGAGTTCTGTAGGCTATCCGGGCTAAAGGCAAACCCTAACAAGAGCAATATGTTCCTTTCATCCAAAGCTCATTCCCAAGGCGAGGAGTTGCAACAAATAATAGGCTTTCCAATGGGTACATTACCGGTTCGCTACCTTGGAGTCCCACTCATAACATCCAAACTTACTATTCTGGACTGTAAGCCTCTTATTGACAAAATTGATAAACGACTTGGTGCATGGTTAAACAAATCACTCTCTTACGCTGGCCGAACCCAACTCATTAAATCGGTCCTAGCATCTCTTCATGTCTATTGGGCAGGTATTTTCATTTTACCTAAAACGGTTATACAGGGAATCGAAATGCGAATGAGGAAATTCCTTTGGAATGATAAAAGTTCTAAGGTTAGTTGGAATAATGTATGCATGAAAATATCGGAAGGTGGGCTCGGCATTATTCCTATCACCTCTCAAAATAAGGCCCTTATGGTGAAACATATATGGGAGCTGCTTGTGGATGATGGATCATCTCAATGGGTTGCATGGATTAAGGAGAATAAACTGCGACACAATTCGTTTTGGACCTTGAATATCCCAGCTTCGTGTTCTTGGAGTTGGAAGCAGCTACTCAAGCTCAGACCGAATGTGCGACATGCCTTTCAATACAATGTGGGCACAGGCGATGATTTCTTGCTTTGGAAAGACCCTTGGCATCCCAAGGGAGTTCTTTCCCACGTTTATCCACTTGGACCAATGTTAACAGGGCTGCCAGATGACGCAAGACTAAACACGGTTATAACACAGAATGAGTGGAATTGGCCGTCGAGCACCAGATTCGAAATAGGAGAAATCATTGACACACTACCACCTCTTCATTTGGGGAGTAATGACAGGGTTAGCTGGATGCTTAATAACAAAGGGAAATTCACGGTAAAATCAGCTCTGAGCTTGTTTAGAGCGCCTCAACCAAAGATGGAATGGTCGTCACTAATGAGAGGCCCGGGTAAGATACCAAGACATCTATTTATACTATGGTTGGCTATAAGAGAACGGCTTCCAACTCGTGATAAACCGTGGATTGGGAATGGGGAATATCACTGCATCTTATGTGAAGGGAATCATATTGAGACACACAATCATTTATTCTTTGACTGTACATTCTCCACTCGATGTATTGAGTTGATCAATAACTATATTTCATTTCCATGGCCGAGAACATCATGGGATCGTGGTATTGCATGGGCAGCAAAGAGATGGCGAGGGAAGCACTTGGTTAATTGTTCTTACCGCATTCTGATTTCCACTTTGATCTATATGATTTGGAGGGAGAGGAATGAAAGAATCTTCAATGGCAAATCACAGACTCCTGAGAGCATTACTATTCGAGCAATTAATATAGTGAAAGAAAGGCTACAAACAATGAATCTAGACGACACTATTCAGAGTAGGGCTACACGGAGACTATGGCGTATAGCATGGTTATAGGTCATTGTAGTAGAGTCTCAATGTATTCAGTTTTTATTTGGTTGTAATGGTTTATGGCGTAGCTAGATTCATAGCACATAGGTTTAAGGGACATGTTTCCTTTTCATGTATTATGTATCACCCTCATTTTTATTTTTAATGCAATTTAACCTTTATCAAAAAACAAAAAAACTTGGTGCATTGATCTCCATCCCTCAACCAATTCTATTTTGCTCGTTGATTGAGGTACAATTGTTCATTTGCAACCGTCCTGGAATAAACCGAACGACATACTTGTTCTATCTCCATCAATCCTCCTCATGCGGGTATGTTATCATAAGGATTTGAATGATCTCCAGAAATGAACTTGCTTCCCTTGCATTAGTACTTAAATCACCCGTAAGTCTTCTAATAGCTTTGAACCGAGGTTTGAGAGCTTTTAGTTTACACATCACTGAGTACATCGGGACTCCCGGAATATAATGTTTCCATATATCCTTCACCATCGAAATAAACGACGGTGATTCAGCAATGAAGTTCTCAAACCGAAACCAAGGTCGTATGGACCGGCTTATGGACGAGCCCAATAGCATAATAGGTGCATGATCCGATGTCTTAGGTGTCCCACATATAGAAACCAAATTCGGATTTTAGACCAGCCATTGTGGATTGGCTACCACCCGGTCAAGGCGCCTCCATATGCGATGCTCACCCCTTTGGTTGTTTGTCCATGTGAACCATGATCCAACCATAGTTAACGTGGTTAGATCCGACGCTGTTAAACATGCTTGAAGTTCATCGTTAATTTCAGAACCATCCCTTCCACCTTGTGCTTCGCTTTGATCAATCACGGCATTAAAATCTCCCATAATTCTCGTCTGTCTGTGGTAGTATTCAAACCGTATAAAAAAGACATGTAGTAACTTACATTCGTTTCAATGGAAGTCATTCGACAATGTACCACCTGATTACTACCACCAATAATATCACATAATACCATCGTCGAGTCCCATCCTATCCAAATCCGATTACTAGCTCCATTCACATAATCATAGTACCAATACCAATCTGATTTTACTTTATGACTAATACGCATAGCATTTCATTCTAAAAATCTAGTCTCAAGAAGTGCACATACCCGTAATTTGAATTGGTTAATAAGCGCACGGGCAAAGGCTTGGTGGTCTTGCTTGTTAAGACCACATACATTCCAACAAGCTGTGGGTATCATGGAACACCCTCGGAGGGGGCTGCATTCATAGGACCCCGAAGTTGATCAACGTTCTCACTCATGATGTCATTATCACCGTTTGAATCTATAATCCCTAGTGCTTCAAATGGATTGTTCATTGTTATGGCATTATCCTTTTGCATTTGTGCCGTTGGAGAGGCAAGAATATCATTAACCATCATTTCAGCCTCTTCATCAACCTCCTCATGCTTTTTATTCGTATTTTTCCTCGTGACTACCTTCCAAGCATCCAGGTTAGTCCTTTTAGGAATATACACTTGTATAGGTTTTTGTGGCTTTTTCTCCTTGATACTTGTTGGACAATCTACCTTCACGTGTCCAAAAGAATCACATATTGTACAATACGTAGGTCTCCATTCGTACTCAATTAAAATTTTTCGTGTTCCACTGTACTCGCCCGACTCCGATGGTAGTAACATGTATACGTGATCTTTGAATTTGGATTGCACATCCACCACAACACACACTCTAGCGTAATCCATTCGTTCCATAGATATGGTGAATGCATCCGGGTAAAGGGGAACTCCAACTGCACTTGCTATTAAACTAAGTCCTTCCCTCGTCCAGTACTCCGTAGGCACATTACGGAATCAAACCCAAATTGGGACTTCCTTATGTTGTTGTTTTTCGAGATTCATCCCGGTTTTCCATCTCTCAAGAAAGATAGGTTGACCCATGAACAGCCATGGTCCACCTTCAAGAACAGCCATCAAATTCTCTTCATTGTCAAACTTGAAAAAAAAGAAGCCATTTGAATTCGCTTTTACTTCTATAATTCCAGCCCAAACCGAGGTTGCAAATCTTTTCATAGCCAAATAAGGTGGTTTTCAACCCAAAAAATAACCTACAGCGGTGTTTGCCCATCGTTTTATTCCCTTTCGAGCCATATCCCAAGTGGGTTTTACAAACATTTCGCCATTAATCAATTCGGGTTTCATATACGTAAGGGTTGTTTGTTTCGATTCCACATATTTCAGCCCTTCATAACCATGATCCTTAGTATGAATTTTGATGTTTCCCACCATAAAAGATTCATTACCATGAGAAAGGGAATTACCTTTAGGGTTTACAACCCTAGACGCCACTTGAGTGTGTAAAAAAGGAAGTGAATCACTCAAAATCCTTTCCTCCTTTTTTGTACATGGAATATGCCTATTTCCAACATAGAAAGATTCATCTTGAGAAGATTGAATATCTTTTTTGTTTCCATCTATAGCAGCTGCATTTTTTGTACATGGAAAATGCATATCTTTGATTATCCTTTCCATGTTTGATGATGCATCAGCCCCATCTCCACCGTCAATGTCAATCGAAGCCATAGCCATGGATGAATGTTTAGTTTCGTTTTCCTTCAGTTCAGCAACCATCGGTATCGAATTCATAGCATTTTTGTATTTCTTCTCTCGTATGAGATCCGGCGACGCAACTAACCCCGCAAACTTTGTTCCATCCATGGGTACTGAAACCGGAGATTCAATTTCCATACGATCAGATTCGGCAACCTTGTTCATATCATTACCTTCAACTCGATTCACCAAATTCATAAATTCTGGAATATTAAACTCATTAGCAAACGATGGAATACGTCTAGTAATTTGATCGAAAGTAGGAAAAAAACGTTGTAAAGAAGGCGAATTAGTACGGATAGTGTTTGATGATGATAAAGATCCACAACTAAATGAAAAATCTTCCATGATATTGATCAAAGTTTCAAAAAAATGTAGAGAGAGGTGAGAGCGAAATTTTAGAGAGAGAAAGCATTTTTCCTCCGTTACCACACTTATATTTGGAAAGATATCCTTTTTCTATAAGGAGTCTTACCAAATTAGGACTTTTGTTTTAGCCTATAAATAGGCTACGTTTTCATTAATAAAATTAGAGAATATTTTTGATATAATTTTGTGAGTTTATTCTCTCGTCATTCTTCAAGAACATTTTGAACTTATCGGATTTTATATCCGTGGCATTCGTTCCCGACTTATCAAGCGGCAATCCATACCGTTTGTGGCGTCATCATAATTTCGTTCTGAGGTTCGTCTTCATTGACTTCATCGGGTTGAGGTTTTTATACCAAGGTTCGTTGTCGCAATAGAATTCGGGTTAAAGATAACCATCTCATCAATCAACTCATGCGCAAATTAAGATCTTGGGAAAATTCCGCAATGAGTCAACCCATCGTGGGAAGATTCGCATCAGGATTTCCTTTTATGTCTTTTTATATTATAGTTTGTTTCCCTTTTGTTAGGATTTGAATCTGATAACTTTCCTTTTATCGAGATTCAAATCTGATTGTTTTCCATTTTATTAGGTTTCCTTTTTATTTTAGAAGTTTCCTTAGTTACTAGGTCTTATTTTAGTAGGACACTAGATATGGAAAGATATCCTTTTCTATAAGGAGTTTCCTTAGTTGGTAAGTCTTATTTTAGTAGGAAACTAGATTTGGAAAGATATCATTTTTCTATAAGGAGTCTTACCAAATTAGGACTTTTGTTTTAGCCTATAAATAGGCTACGTTTTCATTAATAAAATTAGAGAATATTATTGATATAATTTTGTGAGTTTATTCTCTCGTCGTTCTTCAAGAACGTTTTGAACTTATCGGATTTATATCCGTGGCGTTCGTTCCCGACTTATCAAGCGGCAATCCATACCGTTTGTGGCGTCATCATAATTTCGTTCTGAGGTTCGTCTTCATTGACTTCATTGGGTTGAGGTTTTTATACCAAGGTTCGTTGTCGCAATAGAATTCGGGTTAAAGATAACCATCTCATCAATCAACTCATGCGCAAATTAAGATCTTGGGAAAATTCCGCAATGAATCAACTCATCGTGGGAAGATTCGCATAAGGTAGTATCAGAGCTACGGTTGCCACGTAGTTTTTGGAAAGCCCTACCGGCAGTTATCTCTTATTTGAGGTAGAAGTCTTTTCTATTTCAAATAGAAAATATCTTTATTTTTTTTTACTTTATTTTTTTTATAGTTTTTTTTGGATTCTATCCGAAAATTATCTTTTTTTTTTCTTGTCTAGTTAATTTTCGTACCTGTAGGTAAAAAAAAAACAAAAAAAAATCGAAAAAACAAAAAAATATTTTTGGAAAAAAAAAATTTGAAAAAAAAATCGAAAAAAAAAAACGATTTTTTTTTCTGTCTAGTTAATTTTCGTACCAGTAGGTCTCGTTCCAAAAAAACAATCGAAAAAAAAATAAAAAATTCGAAAAAAAAAACATTCGACAAAAAAAATAGGTGATGTCTATGGAAAATTTTCCTAACTATATAAAATGTGACTTTACGTTCCTCATTGAAGAGCTAAAGGCTGAGATGAGAAGGATGGTAAGAACTGAATTTGAGCGACTCAAGAGAAGGGGTCGTTTTTGCCAAAATACACAAGCTTGGGAACATGCTTCGGAACGTGCTTGGGAAGCATACCAATGGAAAAAGAATGAGTGGCAAGCCAAACAAAAATCAAAGATGGAGCACAAACAAAAGACAAGCCACCATAACAACCTAAACGATGAACCAAAGATGGAGCACAACCAAGAGATGAGCCACCCTGAAAACCAAGACGATAAAGGTTCCACCACCGATGAGATACCATCATTGGAGGATTCGAATGAGGGGTGTATAGCTCATAATGCATTGACGTTGGTTTCGAAAAGAACATTGAGCGAACATGTAAAGGTGGTTGAAGCTAAGGTAAGTAATGTGAATATCGATGATGATAATTGCCCAAATATCACTAACACATCTACCGTGGAAACCTTAGACATATCTGTTCTGGAGCAACCTAAACCATCCAAGCTACAATTGGTCAATGATAGTGGTGAGACAAAAGTGAACGAACCAGTGATTGTTGCACTAACACCTCAACAGGTTTTTGAAGATCAAGTGAGGGTAAAGAAAAAGAGTGAGCCAAAGCGCATGGGTGGACAAAATTTCAATGGTGATCATATTCAATTTCAACAACGCGTCGCTGATACTGCATACAAATGACACTATGTGTAATGCCCAATGATCTCACACCCGGCCAACAACAAGCATGTCATATATGATGCATTTATTGATTTACGGCATATGAATGGCATGATTGCACGAATATGAGTATTTGCTAATTATATGATAATAACATGATTTTACGAAAATACATATGTGATACTTATGTGATATGTGCATTTATAATGCATTTAATTAGCATTCTCTATTAGTTAAGTAGATTTGACGGTTAAGCGGGCATGACGTTTAGACAATTAACTAATTAGATTAAGCAGGTATGACATTTAGCACTTATCACGAGTTAATTAACGAACGGAAAATTGAGGTACTTCCCAGGACGGTCACTCATCTTAGAATTGCTCTCGTACGAGCACGCTTAACTTTAGAGTTTTGATTGAATACGGTACAATAAAACTTCCGGATAATTGTCGAGTAAATATATTTTACACACTACGCGTCACTTACGTGTTACCGGTATGTCCCAATTAGTTTAAATACACGACACGTAGAATATATAACGTATAAATGTATAACACGTAATAAGCTAGCAGCTGCAAATAATTATAAAAATATAATAATAATATATATATAATTAGTCACCAACTTGCCCAACTTGCCCAACTTTAGCCGCCTCAACTTTTATCTATATATATATATATATATATATACCTACATGAATGGAAATGAGAGGAAAGAAAGATAACAGTAAGAAAAAGGAGAGAAAAAGAGAGAAAGAGAGAAAGAGAGAAAGAAGAAAGAAAAGAAGAAAATAGAAGAAAAAATTCGGAAAAAATATACGAATTGTCGTACGTGTTACACGTAAGTATTTTATCGTTAATTTCTTCAAATTAATTAGTAAATATAGAATATTAGTCGAAAATTTTATTTAGATATGCTATATACTCGTTTTATAGGTTATCGAACTCCTAAAATTAGACGAAGCGCTATAGATAGTTTGTGGTAGCGTCACGTTATCAATTTCAGTGCTAAGACTTAAGGTAAGTAGAAGCTTTTCTTGACGTATCATAAGAATCAATATTATGCATTTTTATGATTATTTATGTTAATTGTTTGAAAATGAGTGTTATTATGTGCCGACTGTGTTAACTGTTACTTATTACGTGTGATAATTGAAATGAATGTTATTTGATGTGAAATGTTGAAGTACACGTGATTATGTTGCATCATATTGATACATATGGAAAGAATACGTTTTCAAAAGTGAGGTTTGGTATTTCATTGGCGGTCGGGTAGGCACGGGACGCGGGAGGGACCGGCGGACCCACAGAGGGTGGTGAATACCTTGAGGTGTAAAAATCAAGATAGATAAAGCCACGATATATGATGGAGCTAGCGGCTAATATCATCTGCCGAAAGGTCGGTATGAGAACCCCCGCGATGCTTCTTTTTATGGCCATTTATGAACAGGTTCCGAAAACAGATGGCTATCATCATCCATCGAATACCATACTTCGGGGTACCCATAAGAGGAAAAAGATAATGTTTTAAATGAACTATGCATTATTGACTGTCTTATGTGCTACGTGATATTTGTTATAATTCAGCTTCTTCTTACTGAGCCATTAGCTCATTAGATTCTTATGATGCAGGTGATGATTGATGTACATATGTGAAGGTTGCCCAAGAATCCCGAGCGATCAGACAGAGCTATGTTCATATGCTGTGTTTCGAGCGTTTTGTAGCTCAAAGAACTCTGATTTTGTGTAAATAGCCGCTCTGTTATGGTTTTGTAAACAAACGTTTGTTAATGTACAGAGTTTGGTTTGTAAAAGTAAAATGGTTTGTTTTATTTCAAAAGATGCATTTTATTATTTTAGAAAACCATAACATAGAAAACCATAACATTTACGAAAGAAAAAGGGTCACCATTCCCGGGCCTCGGTCCGGGGGCGTGACACTATGGATTTGAGGACAAATCCCTTTCAAGAGGAGGGGAATGATATGAATATTATTAGCAATATTATATTTCCTTTTATGTCTTTTTATATTATAGTTTGTTTCCCTTTTATTAGAATTTGAATCTGATAACTTTCCTTTTATCGAGATTCAAATCTGATTGTTTTCCTTTTTATTTGGTTTCCTTTTTATTTTAGAAGTTTTCTTAGTTACTAGGTCTTATTTTAGTAGGACACTAGATATGGAAAGATATCCTTTTCTATAAGGAGTTTCCTTAGTTGGTAAGTCTTATTTTAGTAGGAAACTAGATTTGGAAAGATATCCTTTTTCTATAAGGAGTCGTACCAAATTAGGACTTTTGTTTTAGCCTATAAATAGGCTACGTTTTCATTAATAAAATTAGAGAATGTTTTTGATATAATTTTGTGAGTTTATTCTCTCTCGTTCTTCAAGAACGTTTTGAACTTATCGGATTTTATATCCGTGGCGTTCGTTCCCGACTTATAAAGCGGCAATCAATACCGTTTGTGGCGTCATCATAATTTCGTTCTGAGGTTCGTCTTCATTGACTTCATCGGGTTGAGATTTTTATACCAAGGTTCGTTGTCGCAATAGAATTCGGGTTAAAGATAACCATCTCATCAATTAACTCGTGCGCAAATTAAGATCTTGGAAAAATTTCGCAATGAGTCAACCCATCGTGGGAAGATTCGCATCAGGTTGGGTTTAAAGTTGATCGGGTTGATTGGGCTCAAAGTTGATCCAATTCAATTGAGCCCAACCCAATTAGATCCAAGTGGATTGGGTCGGATCCAATTAGGTTGGGTTTGAAGTGGGTTGGATCCAATCAACTTTGAGCCCAATCAAAGTTGGTTGGACCCAATTGGTTGGTGGCCAACCCAATTGGATCCAATCAACCCACTTCCAACCCAACCCAATTGGATCCAACCAACCCACTTGGATCCAATCAACTTTAAACCCAATTGGTTCCAATTTGGGTTGGGTTTGAAGTGGATTGGATCCGACTCAATTGGATCCAATCTAACTTTGAGCCCAATTGGATCAAATCCAACTTTGAGCCCAATTGATCGGATCCAACGAAACCCACTTTAACCCAACCCACTTCAACCCCAATTGAGTTGGGCTCAAAGTTTGTTTGGTTTAATGTGGGTTGGGCTTAAAGTTGATCGGATCCAAGTGGGTTGAATGATCCAATCAACTTTTAAGTGAGTTGGGCTTAAAGAGGGTTTGAAGTGGATCATTTAAAGTGGATTGAATGATCCAAGTGGGTTGAATGATCCAATCAACTTTAAGCCCAACCCAAAGTGGATTGGATCCAATTTTGGGAACGGCACGAACTAAAAGTTGATTGGATCCAATTTGGGTTGGATCAAATCAATTGGTCCCAACCCAAATTGGATCCAACCCAATTGGATTGGGTTGGGTTTAAAGTTGATCGGGTTGATTGGGCTCAAAGTTGATCCAATTCAATTGAGCCAAATCCAATTGGATCCAAGTGGATTGGGTCGGATTCAATTGGGTTGGGTTTGAAGTGGGTTGGATCCAATCAACTTTGAGCCCAATCAACCCACTTCAAACCCAACCCAATTGGATCCAACCAACCCACTTGGATCCAATCAACTTTAAACACAATTGGATTCAATTTGGGTCGGGTTTGAAGTGGATTGGATCCGACTCAATTGGATCCAATCCAACTTTGAGCCCAATTGATCGGATCCAACCAAACCCACTTTAACCCAACCCACTTCAAACCCAATTGGGTTGGGCTCAAAGTTGGTTTGGCTTAATATGGGTTGGGTTTAAAGTTGATCGGATCCAAGTGGGTTGAATGATCCAATCAACTTACCCACTTCAAACCCAATTGGGTTGGGCTCAAAGTTGGTTTGGCTTAATATGGGTTGGGTTTAAAGTTGATCGGATCCAAATGGGTTGAATGATCCAATCAACTTTTAAGTGTGTTGGGCTTAAAGTGGTTTGAAGTGGATCATTCAAAGTGGATTGAATGATCCAATCAACTTTAAGCCCAACCCAAAGTGGATTGGATCCCATTTTGGGAACGGCACGAACTAAAAGTTGATTGGATCCAATTTGGGTTGGATCAAATCAATTGGACCCAACCCAAATTGGATTCAACCCAATTGGATTGGGTTGGGTTTAAAGTTGATCGGGTTGATTGGGCTCAAAGTTGATCCAATTCAATTGAGCCCAACCCAATTGGATCCAAGTGGATTGGGTCGGATCCAATTGAGTTGGGTTTGAAGTGGGTTGGATCCAATCAACTTTGAGCCCAATCAAAGTTGGTTGGACCCAATTGGTTGGTGGCCAACCCAATTGGATCCAATCAACCCACTTCAAACCTAACCCAATTGGATCCAACCAACCCACTTGGATCCAATCAACATTAAACCCAATTGGATCCAATTTGGGTTGGGTTTGAAGTGGATTAGATCCGACTCAATTGGATCCAATCCAACTTTCAGCCTAATTGATCGGATCCAACCAAATCTACTTTAACCCAACCACTTCAAACCCAATTGGGTTGGGCTCAAAGTTGGTTTGGCTTAATGTGGGTTGGGCTCATAGTTGATCGGATCCAAGTGGGTTGAAGGATCCAATCAACTTTTAAGTGAGTTGGGTTTAAAGTGGGTTTGAAGTGGATCATTCAAAGTGGATTGAATGATCCAAGTGGGTTCAATGATCCAATCAACTTTAAGCCCAACCCAAAGTGGATTGCATCCAATTTTGGGAACGGCACGAACTAAAAGTTGATTGGATCAAATTTGGGTTGGATCAAATCAATTGGACCCAACCCAAATTGGATCCAACCCAATTAGATTGGGTTGGGTTTAAAGTTGATTGGGTTGATTGGGCTCAAAGTTGATCCAATTCAATTGAGCCCAACCCAATTGGATCCAAGTGGATTGGGTCGGATCCAATTGGGTTGGCTTTGAAGTGGGTTAGATCCAATCAACTTTGCGCCCAATCAAAGTTGGTTGGACCCAATTGGTTGGTGCCCAACCCAATTGGATCCAATCAACTCATTTCAAACCCAACCCACTTGGATCCAATCAACTTTAAACCCAATTGGATCCAATTTGGGTTGGGTTTGAAGTGGATTGGATCCTACTCAATTGGATCCAATCCAACTTTGAGCACAATTGATCGGATCCAATGAAACCCACTTTAACCCAACCCACATCAAACCCAATTGGGTTGGGCTCAAAGTTGGTTTGGCTTAATGTGGGTTGGGCTTAAAGTTGATCGGATTCAAGTGGGTTGAATGATCCAATCAACTTTTAAGTAAGTTGGGCTTAAAGTAGGTTTGAAGTGTATCATTCAAAGTGGATTGAATGATCCAAGTGGGTTGAATGATCCAATCAACTTTAAGCCCAAACCAAAGTGGATTGGATCCAATTTTGGGAACGGCACAAACTAAAAGTTGATTGGATCCAATTTGGGTTGGATCAAATGAATTGGACCCAACCCAAATTGGATCCAACCCAATTGAATTGGGTTGGGTTTAAAGTTGATCGGGTTGATTGGGCTCAAAGTTGATCCAATTCAATTGAGCCCAACCCAATTGGATACAAGTGGATTGGGTCGGATCCAAGTGGGTTGGGTTTGAAGTGGGTTGGATCCAATCAACTTTGAGCACAATCAAAGTTGGTTGGACCCAATTGGTTGGTGGCCAACCCAATTGGATCCAATCAACCCACTTCAAACCCAACCCAATTGGATCCAACCAACCCATTTGGATCCAATCAACTTTAAACCCAATTGTATCCAATTTGGGTTGGGTTTGAAGTGGATTGGATCCGACTCAATTGGATCCAATCCAACTTTGAGCCCAATTGATCGGATCCAACCAAACCCACTTTAACCCAACCCACTTCAAACCCAATTGGGTTGGGCTCAAAGTTGATTTGGCTTAATGTGGGTTGGGCTTAAAGTTGATCGGATCCAAGTGGGTTGAATGATTTAATCAACTTTTAAGTGAGTTGGGCTTAAAGTGGTTTTGAAGTGGATCATTCAAAATGGATTGAATGATCCAAGTGGGTTGAATGATCCAATCAACTTTAAGCCCAACCCAAAGTGGATTGGATTTAATTTTGGGAACGGCACGAACTTAAAGTTGATTGGATTCAATTTGGGTTGGATCAAATCAATTGGACCCAACCCAAATTGGATCCAACCCAATTGGATTGGGTTGGGTTTAAAGTTGATCGGGTTGATTGGGCTCAAAGTTGATCCAAATCAAGTGGATTGGGTCGGATCCAATTGGGTTGGGTTTGAAGTGGGTTGGATCAATCAACTTTGAGCCCAATCAAAGTTGGTTGGACTTGGGGGCAACCCCCAGTAGAGTTGGTAAGGGCATTTGAACTTGTGGCTTAGGTCACGGGTTCGAATCCTGATGAGGGAATGTCTATTTGTCTTCTCTACTGTGAGCCTGTCAGCTATGGGCAACCTAGGCTGGTTTACCTCTCTTGTGTGATTTGCAGGCTATTACACAAGATCGGGGTTTACCCAGTGCGCACCTCACGGTAGCGGCTGCGGATTTCCCTCGTCATCAAAAAAAAAAAAAAAAAAAAGTTGGTTGGACCCAATTGGTTGGTGGCCAACCCAATTGGATCCAATCAACCCACTTCAAACCCAACCCAATTGGATCCAACCAACCCACTTGGATCCAATCAACTTTAAACCCAATTGGATCCAATTTGGGTTGGGTTTGAAGTGGATTGGATCCGACTCAATTGGATCCAATCCAACTTTGAGCCCAATTGATCGGATCCAACCAAACCCACTTTAACCAAACCCACTTCAAACTCAATTGGGTTGGGCTCAAAGTTGGTTTAGTTTAATGTGGGTTGGGCTTAAAGTTGATCGGATCCAAGTGGGCTGAATGATCCAATCAATTTTTAAGTGAGTTGGGCATAAAGTGGATTTGAAGTGCATCTTTCAAAGTGGATCGAATGATCCAAGTGGGTTGAATGATCCAGTCAACTTTAAACCCAACCCAAAGTGGATTGGATCCATTTTGGGAACGGCACGAACTAAAAGTTGGTTGGATCCAATTTAGGCTGGATCAAATGAATTGGACCCAACCCAAATTGGATCCAACCAAATTGGATTGGGTTGGGTTTAATGTTGATCGGGTTGATTGGGCTCAAAGTTGATCCAATTCAATTGATCCCAACCCAATTGGATCCAAGTGGATTGGGTCGGATCCAATTGGGTTGGGTTTGAAGTGGGTTGGATCCAATCAACTTTGAGCCCAATCAAAGTTGGTTGGACCCAATTGGTTGGTGGCCAACCCAATTGGATCCAATCAACCCACTTCAAACCCAACCCAATTTGATCCAACCAACCCACTTGGATCCAATCAACTTTAAACCCAATTGGATCCAATTTAGGTTGGTTTTGAAGTGGATTGGATCCGACTCAATTGGATTCAATCCAACTTTGAGCCCAATTGATTGGATCCAACCAAACCTACTTTAACCCAACCCACTTCAAACCCAATTGGGTTAGGCTCAAAGTTGGTTTGGCTTAATGTGGGTTGGGCTTAAAGTTGATCGGATCCAAGTGGGTTGAATTATCCAATCAACTTTTAAGTGAGTTGGGCTTAAAGTGGTTTTGAAGTGGATCATTCAAAGTGGATGGAATGATCCAAGTGGGTTGAATGATCCAATCAACTTTAAGCCCAACCCAAAGTGGATTGGATCCAATTTTGGGAACGGCACGAACTAAAAGTTGATTGGATCCAATTTGGGTTGGATCAAATCTATTGGACCCAACCTAAATTGGATCCAACCCAATTGGATTGGGTTGGGTTTAAAGTTGATCGGGTTGATTGGGCTCAAAGTTGATCCAATTCAATAGAGCCCAACCCAATTGGATCCAAGTGGATTGGGTCGGATCCAATTGGGTTGGATTTGAAGTGGGTTGGATCCAATCAACTTTGAGCCCAATCAAAGTTGGTTGGACCCAATTGGTTGGTGGCCAACCCAATTGGATCCAATCAACCCACTTCAAACCCAACCCAATTTGATCCAACCAACCCACTTGGATCCAATCAACTTTAAACCCAATTGGATCCAATTTAGGTTGGTTTTGAAGTGGATTGGATCCGACTCAATTGGATTCAATCCAACTTTGAGCCCAATTGATTGGATCCAACCAAACCTACTTTAACCCAACCCACTTCAAACCCAATTGGGTTAGGCTCAAAGTTGGTTTGGCTTAATGTGGGTTGGGCTTAAAGTTGATCGGATCCAAGTGGGTTGAATTATCCAATCAACTTTTAAGTGAGTTGGGCTTAAAGTGGTTTTGAAGTGGATCATTCAAAGTGGATTGAATGATCCAAGTGGGTTGAATGATCCAATCAACTTTAAGCCCAACCCAAAGTGGATTGGATCCAATTTTGGGAACGGCACGGACTAAAAGTTGATTGGATCCAATTTGGGTTGGATCAAATCAATTGGACCCAACCTAAATTGGATCCAACCCAATTGGATTGGGTTGGGTTTAAAGTTGATCGGGTTGATTGGGCTCAAAGTTGATCCAATTCAATTGAGCCCAACCCAATTGGATCCAAGTGGATTGGGTCGGATCCAATTGGGTTGGATTTGAAGTGGGTTGGATCCAATCAACTTTGAGCCCAATCAAAGTTGGTTGGACCCAATTGGTTGGTGGCCAACCCAATTGGATCCAATCAACCCACTTCAAACCCAACCCAATTGGATCCAACCAACCCATTTGGATCCAATCAACTTTAAACCCAATTGTATCCAATTTGGGTTGGGTTTGAAGTGGATTGGATCCGACTTAATTGGATCCAATCCAACTTTGAGCCCAATTGATCGGATCCAACCAAACCCACTTTAACCCAACCCACTTCAAACCCAATTGGGTTGGGCTCAAAGTTGATTTGGCTTAATGTGGGTTGGGCTTAAAGTTGATCGGATCCAAGTGGGTTGAATGATTTAATCAACTTTTAAGTGAGTTGGGCTTAAAGTAGTTTTGAAGTGGATCATTCAAAATGGATTGAATGATCCAAGTGGGTTGAATGATCCAATCAACTTTAAGCCCAACCCAAAGTGGATTGGATTTAATTTTGGGAACGGCACGAACTTAAAGTTGATTGGATCCAATTTGGGTTGGATCAAATCAATTGGACCCAACCCAAATTGGATCCAACCCAATTGGATTGGGTTGGGTTTAAAGTTGATCGGGTTGATTGAGCTCAAAGTTGATCCAAATCAAGTGGATTGGGTCGGATCCAATTGGGTTGGGTTTGAAGTGGGTTGGATCAATCAACTTTGAGCCCAATCAAAGTTGGTTGGACTTGGGGGCAACCCCCAGTAGAGTTGGTAAGGGCATTTGAACTTGTGGCTTAGGTCACGGGTTCGAATCCTGATGAGGGAATGTCTATTTGTCTTCTCTACTGTGAGCCTGTCAGCTATGGGCAACCTAGGCTGGTTTACCTCTCTTGTGTGGTTTGCAGGCTATTACACAAGATCGGGGTTTACCCAGTGCGCACCTCACGGTAGCGGCTGCGGATTTCCCTCGTCATCAAAAAAAAAAAAAAAAAAAAAAAGTTGGTTGGACCCAATTGGTTGGTGGCCAACCCAATTGGATCCAATCAACCCACTTCAAACCCAACCCAATTGGATCCAACCAACCCACTTGGATCCAATCAACTTTAAACCCAATTGGATCCAATTTGGGTTGGGTTTGAAGTGGATTGGATCCGACTCAATTGGATCCAATCCAACTTTGAGCCCAATTGATTGGATCCAACCAAACCTACTTTAACCCAACCCACTTCAAACCCAATTGGGTTAGGCTCAAAGTTGGTTTGGCTTAATGTGGGTTGGGCTTAAAGTTGATCGGATCCAAGTGGGTTGAATTATCCAATCAACTTTTAAGTGAGTTGGGCTTAAAGTGGTTTTGAAGTGGATCATTCAAAGTGGATTGAATGATCCAAGTGGGTTGAATGATCCAATCAACTTTAAGCCCAACCCAAAGTGGATTGCATCCAATTTTGGGAACGGCACGAACTAAAAGTTGATTGGATCCAATTTGGGTTGGATCAAATCAATTGGACCCAACCTAAATTGGATCCAACCCAATTGGATTGGGTTGGGTTTAAAGTTGATCGGGTTGATTGGGCTCAAAGTTGATCCAATTCAATTGAGCCCAACCCAATTGGATCCAAGTGGATTGGGTCGGATCCAATTGGGTTGGATTTAAAGTGGGTTGGATCCAATCAATTTTGAGCCCAATCAAAGTTGGTTGGACCCAATTGGTTGGTGGCCAACCCAATTGGATCCAATCAACCCACTTCAAACCCAACCCAATTTGATCCAACCAACCCACTTGGATCCAATCAACTTTAAACCCAATTGGATCCAATTTAGGTTGGTTTTGAAGTGGATTGGATCCGACTCAATTGGATCCAATCCAACTTTGAACCGAAGTGATCGGATCCAACCAAACCCACTTTAACCCAACCCGTTTCAAACCCGATTAAGTATGGCTCAAAGTTGGTTTGGCTTAATATGGGTTGGGCTTAATGTTGATCGGATCCAAGTGGGTTGAATGATCCAATCAACTTTTAAGTGAGTTGGGCTTAAAGTGGGTTTGAAGTGCATCATTCAAAGTGGATCGAATGATCCAAGTGGGTTGAATGATCCAATCAACTTTAAACCCAACCCAAAGTGGATTGGATCCAATTTTGGGAACGGCACAAACTAAAAGTTGATTGGATCCAATTTGGGCTGGATCAAATGAATTGGATCCAACCCAATTGGATTGGGCTGGGTTTAAAGTTGACCCAATTTAGGTTGGTTTTGAAGTGGATTGGATCCGACTCAATTGGATCCAATCCAACTTTAAGCCGAATTGATCGGATCCAACCAAACCCACTTTAACCCAACCCACTTCAAACCCAATTGGGTTGGGCTCAAAGTTGGTTTGGTCTAATATGGGTTAGGCTTAAAGTTGATCAGATCCAAGTGGGTTGAATGATCCAATCAACTTTTAAGTGAGTTGGACTTAAAGTGGGTTTGAAGTGCATCATTCAAAGTGGATCGAATGATCCTTGAATGATCCAAGTGGGTTGAATGATCCAATCAACTTTAAGCCCAACCCAAAGTGGATTTGATCCAATTTTGGGAACGGCATGAACTGAAAGTTGATTTGATTCAATTAAGGTTGGATCACATCAACTAGACCCAACCCAAATTGGATCTAATCCGATTGGATTGGGTTGGGTTTAAAGCTGATCGGGTTGATTGGGCTCAAAGTTGATCCAATTCAATTGAGCCCAACTCAATTGGATCCAAGTGGATTGGGTCGGATCCAATTGGGTTGGGTTTGAAGTGGGTTAGATCCAATCAACTTTGAGCCCAATCAAAGTTGGTTGGACCCTATTGGTTGGTGGCCAACCCAATTGGATCCAATCAACCCACTTCCAACCCAACCCAATTGGATCCAACCAACCCACTTGGATCCAATCAACTTTAAACCCAATTGGTTCCAATTTGGGTTGGGTTTGAAGTGGATTGGATCCGACTCAATTGGATCCAATCCAACTTTGAGCCCAATTGGATCAAATCCAACTTTGAGCCCAATTGATCGGATCCAACGAAACCCACTTTAACCCAACCCACTTCAAACCCAATTGGGTTGGGCTCAAAGTTTGTTTGGCTTAATGTGGGTTGGGCTTAAAGTTGATCGGATCCAAGTGGGTTGAATGATCCAATCAACTTTTAAGTGAGTTGGGCTTAAAGAGGGTTTGAAGTGGATCATTTAAAGTGGATTGAATGATCCAAGTGGGTTGAATGATCCAATCAACTTTAAGCCCAACCCAAAGTGGATTGGATCCAATTTTGGGAACGGCACGAACTAAAAGTTGATTGGATCCAATTTGGGTTGGATCAAATCAATTGGTCCCAACCCAAATTGGATCCAACCCAATTGGATTGGGTTGGGTTTAAAGTTGATCGGGTTGATTGGGCTCAAAGTTGATCCAATTCAATTGAGCCAAATCCAATTGGATCCAAGTGGATTGGGTCGGATTCAATTGGGTTGGGTTTGAAGTGGGTTGGATCCAATCAACTTTGAGCCCAATCAACCCACTTCAAACCCAACCCAATTGGATCCAACCAACCCACTTGGATCCAATCAACTTTAAACACAATTGGATTCAATTTGGGTCGGGTTTGAAGTGGATTGGATCCGACTCAATTGGATCCAATCCAACTTTGAGCCCAATTGATCGGATCCAACCAAACCCACTTTAACCCAACCCACTTCAAACCCAATTGGGTTGGGCTCAAAGTTGGTTTGGCTTAATATGGGTTGGGTTTAAAGTTGATCGGATCCAAGTGGGTTGAATGATCCAATCAACTTACCCACTTCAAACCCAATTGGGTTGCGCTCAAAGTTGGTTTGGCTTAATATGGGTTGGGTTTAAAGTTGATCGGATCCAAATGGGTTGAATGATCCAATCAACTTTTAAGTGTGTTGGGCTTAAAGTGGTTTGAAGTGGATCATTCAAAGTGGATTGAATGATCCAATCAACTTTAAGCCCAACCCAAAGTGGATTGGATCCCATTTTGGGAACGGCACGAACTAAAAGTTGATTGGATCCAATTTGGGTTGGATCAAATCAATTGGACCCAACCCAAATTGGATTCAACCCAATTGGATTGGGTTGGGTTTAAAGTTGATCGGGTTGATTGGGCTCAAAGTTGATCCAATTCAATTGAGCCCAACCCAATTGGATCCAAGTGGATTGGGTCGGATCCAATTGGGTTGGGTTTGAAGTGGGTTGGATCCAATCAACTTTGAGCCCAATCAAAGTTGGTTGGACCCAATTGGTTGGTGGCCAACCCAATTGGATCCAATCAACCCACTTCAAACCTAACCCAATTGGATCCAACCAACCCACTTGGATCCAATCAACTTTAAACCCAATTGGATCCAATTTGGGTTGGGTTTGAAGTGGATTAGATCCGACTCAATTGGATCCAATCCAACTTTCAGCCCAATTGATCGGATCCAACCAAATCTACTTTAACCCAACCACTTCAAACCCAATTGGGTTGGGCTCAAAGTTGGTTTGGCTTAATGTGGGTTGGGCTCATAGTTGATCGGATCCAAGTGGGTTGAAGGATCCAATCAACTTTTAAGTGAGTTGGGCTTAAAGTGGGTTTGAAGTGGATCATTCAAAGTGGATTGAATGATCCAAGTGGGTTCAATGATCCAATCAACTTTAAGCCCAACCCAAAGTGGATTGCATCCAATTTTGGGAACGGCACGAACTAAAAGTTGATTGGATCCAATTTGGGTTGGATCAAATCAATTGGACCCAACCCAAATTGGATCCAACCCAATTAGATTGGGTTGGGTTTAAAGTTGATTGGGTTGATTGGGCTCAAAGTTGATCCAATTCAATTGAGGCCAACCCAATTGGATCCAAGTGGATTGGGTCGGATCCAATTGGGTTGGCTTTGAAGTGGGTAGGATCCAATCAACTTTGCGCCCAATCAAAGTTGGTTGGACCCAATTGGTTGGTGCCCAACCCAATTGGATCCAATCAACTCATTTCAAACCCAACCCACTTGGATCTAATCAACTTTAAACCCAATTGGATCCAATTTGGGTTGGGTTTGAAGTGGATTGGATCCTACTCAATTGGATCCAATCCAACTTTGAGCACAATTGATCGGATCCAATGAAACCCACTTTAACCCAACCCACATCAAACCCAATTGGGTTGGGCTCAAAGTTGGTTTGGCTTAATGTGGGTTGCGCTTAAAGTTGATCGGATTCAAGTGGGTTGAATGATCCAATCAACTTTTTAGTAAGTTGGGCTTAAAGTAGGTTTGAAGTGTATCATTCAAAGTGGGTTGAATGATCCAAGTGGGTTGAATGATCCAATCAACTTTAAGCCCAAACCAAAGTGGATTGGATCCAATTTTGGGAACGGCACAAACTAAAAGTTGATTGGATCCAATTTGGGTTGGATCAAATGAATTGGACCCAACCCAAATTGGATCCAACCCAATTGAATTGGGTTGGGTTTAAAGTTGATTGGGTTGATTGGGCTCAAAGTTGATCCAATTCAATTGAGCCCAACCCAATTGGATACAAGTGGATTGGGTCGGATCCAAGTGGGTTGGGTTTGAAGTGGGTTGGATCCAATCAACTTTGAGCACAATCAAAGTTGGTTGGACCCAATTGGTTGGTGGCCAACCCAATTGGATCCAATCAACCCACTTCAAACCCAACCCAATTGGATCCAACCAACCCATTTGGATCCAATCAACTTTAAACCCAATTGTATCCAATTTGGGTTGGGTTTGAAGTGGATTGGATCTGACTCAATTGGATCCAATCCAACTTTGAGCCCAATTGATCGGATCCAACCAAACCCACTTTAACCCAACCCACTTCAAACCCAATTGGGTTGGGCTCAAAGTTGATTTGGCTTAATGTGGGTTGGGCTTAAAGTTGATCGGATCCAAGTGGGTTGAATGATTTAATCAACTTTTAAGTGAGTTGGGCTTAAAGTGGTTTTGAAGTGGATCATTCAAAATGGATTGAATGATCCAAGTGGGTTGAATGATCCAATCAACTTTAAGCCCAACCCAAAGTGGATTGGATTTAATTTTGGGAACGGCACGAACTTAAAGTTGATTGGATCCAATTTGGGTTGGATCAAATCAATTGGACCCAACCCAAATTGGATCCAACCCAATTGGATTGGGTTGGGTTTAAAGTTGATCGGGTTGATTGGGCTCAAAGTTGATCCAAATCAAGTGGATTGGGTCGGATCCAATTGGGTTGGGTTTGAAGTGGGTTGGATCAATCAACTTTGAGCCCAATCAAAGTTGGTTGGACTTGGGGGCAACCCCCAGTAGAGTTGGTAAGGGCATTTGAACTTGTGGCTTAGGTCACGGGTTCGAATCCTGATGAGGGAATGTCTATTTGTCTTCTCTACTGTGAGCCTGTCAGCTATGGGCAACCTAGGCTGGTTTACCTCTCTTGTGTGGTTTGCAGGCTATTACACAAGATCGGGGTTTACCCAGTGCGCACCACACGGTAGCGGCTGCGGATTTCCCTCGTCATCAAAAAAAAAAAAAAAAAAAAAAAAAAAAAAGTTGGTTGGACCCAATTGGTTGGTGGCCAACCCAATTGGATCCAATCAACCCACTTCAAACCCAACCCAATTGGATCCAACCAACCCACTTGGATCCAATCAACTTTAAACCCAATTGGATCCAATTTGGGTTGGGTTTGAAGTGGATTGGATCCGACTCAATTGGATCCAATCCAACTTTGAGCCCAATTGATCGGATCCAACCAAACCCACTTTAACCGAACCCACTTCAAACTCAATTGGGTTGGGCTCAAAGTTGGTTTAGTTTAATGTGGGTTGGGCTTAAAGTTGATCGGATCCAAGTGGGCTGAATGATCCAATCAATTTTTAAGTGAGTTGGGCATAAAGTGGATTTGAAGTGCATCTTTCAAAGTGGATCGAATGATCCAAGTGGGTTGAATGATCCAGTCAACTTTAAACCCAACCCAAAGTGGATTGGATCCATTTTGGGAACGGCACGAACTAAAAGTTGGTTGGATCCAATTTAGGCTGGATCAAATGAATTGGACCCAACCCAAATTGGATCCAACCAAATTGGATTGGGTTGGGTTTAATGTTGATCGGGTTGATTGGGCTCAAAGTTGATCCAATTCAATTGATCCCAACCCAATTGGATCCAAGTGGATTGGGTCGGATCCAATTGGGTTGGGTTTGAAGTGGGTTGGATCCAATCAACTTTGAGCCCAATCAAAGTTGGTTGGACCCAATTGGTTGGTGGCCAACCCAATTGGATCCAATCAACCCACTTCAAACCCAACCCAATTTGATCCAACCAACCCACTTGGATCCAATCAACTTTAAACCCAATTGGATCCAATTTAGGTTGGTTTTGAAGTGGATTGGATCCGACTCAATTGGATTCAATCCAACTTTGAGCCCAATTGATTGGATCCAACCAAACCTACTTTAACCCAACCCACTTCAAACCCAATTGGGTTAGGCTCAAAGTTGGTTTGGCTTAATGTGGGTTGGGCTTAAAGTTGATCGGATCCAAGTGGGTTGAATTATCCAATCAACTTTTAAGTGAGTTGGGCTTAAAGTGGTTTTGAAGTGGATTATTCAAAGTGGATTGAATGATCCAAGTGGGTTGAATGATCCAATCAACTTTAAGCCCAACCCAAAGTGGATTGCATCCAATTTTGGGAACGGCACGAACTAAAAGTTGATTGGATCCAATTTGGGTTGGATCAAATCAATTGGACCCAACCTAAATTGGATCCAACCCAATTGGATTGGGTTGGGTTTAAAGTTGATCGGGTTGATTGGGCTCAAAGTTGATCCAATTCAATTGAGCCCAACCCAATTGGATCCAAGTGGATTGGGTCGGATCCAATTGGGTTGGATTTGAAGTGGGTTGGATCCAATCAACTTTGAGCCCAATCAAAGTTGGTTGGACCCAATTGGTTGGTGGCCAACCCAATTGGATCCAATCAACCCACTTCAAACCCAACCCAATTTGATCCAACCAACCCACTTGGATCCAATCAACTTTAAACCCAATTGGATCCAATTTAGGTTGGTTTTGAAGTGGATTGGATCCGACTCAATTGGATCCAATCCAACTTTGAACCGAAGTGATCGGATCCAACCAAACCCACTTTAACCCAACCCGTTTCAAACCCGATTGAGTATGGCTCAAAGTTGGTTTGGCTTAATATGGGTTGGGCTTAATGTTGATCGGATCCAAGTGGGTTGAATGATCCAATCAACTTTTAAGTGAGTTGGGCTTAAAGTGGGTTTGAAGTGCATCATTCAAAGTGGATCGAATGATCCAAGTGGGTTGAATGATCCAATCAACTTTAAACCCAACCCAAAGTGGATTGGATCCAATTTTGGGAACGGCACAAACTAAAAGTTGATTGGATCCAATTTGGGCTGGATCAAATGAATTGGATCCAACCCAATTGGATTGGGCTGGGTTTAAAGTTGATCGGGTTGATTGGGCTCAAAGTTGATCCAATTCAATTGAGCCCAACCCAATTGGATCCAAGTGGATTGGGTCGGAACCAATTGGACTTGGATCCAATTGGGTTAGGTTTGAAGTGGGTTGGGTCCAATCAACTTTGAGCCCAATCAAAGTTGATTGGACCCAATTGGTTGGTGGCCAACCCAATTAGATCCAATCAACCCACTTCAAACCCAACCCAATTGGATCCAACCAACCCACATGGATCCAATCAACTTTAAACCCAATTGGATCCAATTTGGGTTGGGTTTGAAGTGGATTGGATCCGACTCAATTGGATCCAATCCAACGTTGAGCCCAATTGATCGGATCCAACCAAACCCACTTTAACCCAACCCACTTCAAACCCAATTGGGTTGGGCTCATAGTTGGTTTGGCTTAATGTGGGTTGGGCTTAAAGTTAATCGGATCCAAGTGGGTTGAATGATCCAATCATCTTTTGAATGATCCAATCAACTTTTTAGTGAGTTGGGCTTAAAGAGGGTTAGAAGTGGACCATTCAAAGTAGATTAATGATCCAAGTGGGTTGAATGATCCAATCAACTTTAAGCCCAACCCAAAGTGGATTGGAACTAATTGGTTGGTGGCCAACCCAATTGGATCCAATCAACCCACTTCAAACCCAACCCAATTTGATCCAACTAATCCACTTGGATCCAATAAACTTTAAATCTAATTGGACCCAATTTAGGTTGGTTTTGAAGTGGATTGGATCCGACTCAATTGGATCCAATCCAACTTTAAGCCGAATTGATCGGATCCAACCAAACCCACTTTAACCCAACCCACTTCAAACCCAATTGGGTTGGGCTCAAAGTTGGTTTGGTCTAATATGGGTTAGGCTTAAAGTTGATCAGATCCAAGTGGGTTGAATGATCCAATCAACTTTTAAGTGAGTTGGACTTAAAGTGGGTTTGAAGTGCATCATTCAAAGTGGATCGAATGATCCTTGAATGATCCAAGTGGGTTGAATGATCCAATCAACTTTAAGCCCAACCCAAAGTGGATTGGATCCAATTTTGGGAACGGCATGAACTGAAAGTTGATTTGATTCAATTAAGGTTGGATCACATCAACTAGACCCAACCCAAATTGGATCTAATCCGATTGGATTGGGTTGGGTTTAAAGCTGATCGGGTTGATTGGGCTCAAAGTTGATCCAATTCAATTGAGCCCAACCCAATTGGATCCAAGTGGATTGGGTCGGATCCAATTGGGTTGGGTTTGAAGTGGGTTAGATCCAATCAACTTTGAGCCCAATCAAAGTTGGTTGGACCCTATTGGTTGGTGGCCAACCCAATTGGATCCAATCAACCCACTTCCAACCCAACCCAATTGGATCCAACCAACCCACTTGGATCCAATCAACTTTAAACCCAATTGGTTCCAATTTGGGTTGGGTTTGAAGTGGATTGGATCCGACTCAATTGGATCCAATCCAACTTTGAGCCCAATTGGATCAAATCCAACTTTGAGCCCAATTGATCGGATCCAACGAAACCCACTTTAACCCAACCCACTTCAAACCCAATTGGGTTGGGCTCAAAGTTTGTTTGGCTTAATGTGGGTTGGGCTTAAAGTTGATCGGATCCAAGTGGGTTGAATGATCCAATCAACTTTTAAGTGAGTTGGGCTTAAAGAGGGTTTGAAGTGGATCATTTAAAGTGGATTGAATGATCCAAGTGGGTTGAATGATCCAATCAACTTTAAGCCCAACCCAAAGTGGATTGGATCCAATTTTGGTAACGGCACGAACTAAAAGTTGATTGGATCCAATTTGGGTTGGATCAAATCAATTGGTCCCAACCCAAATTGGATCCAACCCAATTGGATTGGGTTGGGTTTAAAGTTGATCGGGTTGATTGGGCTCAAAGTTGATCCAATTCAATTGAGCCAAATCCAATTGGATCCAAGTGGATTGGGTCGGATTCAATTGGGTTGGGTTTGAAGTGGGTTGGATCCAATCAACTTTGAGCCCAATCAACCCACTTCAAACCCAACCCAATTGGATCCAACCAACCCACTTGGATCCAATCAACTTTAAACACAATTGGATTCAATTTGGGTCGGGTTTGAAGTGGATTGGATCCGACTCAATTGGATCCAATCCAACTTTGAGCCCAATTGATCGGATCCAACCAAACCCACTTTAACCCAACCCACTTCAAACCCAATTGGGTTGGGCTCAAAGTTGGTTTGGCTTAATATGGGTTGGGTTTAAAGTTGATCGGATCCAAGTGGGTTGAATGATCCAATCAACTTACCCACTTCAAACCCAATTGGGTTGCGCTCAAAGTTGGTTTGGCTTAATATGGGTTGGGTTTAAAGTTGATCGGATCCAAATGGGTTGAATGATCCAATCAACTTTTAAGTGTGTTGGGCTTAAAGTGGTTTGAAGTGGATCATTCAAAGTGGATTGAATGATCCAATCAACTTTAAGCCCAACCCAAAGTGGATTGGATCCCATTTTGGGAACGGCACGAACTAAAAGTTGATTGGATCCAATTTGGGTTGGATCAAATCAATTGGACCCAACCCAAATTGGATTCAACCCAATTGGATTGGGTTGGGTTTAAAGTTGATCGGGTTGATTGGGCTCAAAGTTGATCCAATTCAATTGAGCCCAACCCAATTGGATCCAAGTGGATTGGGTCGGATCCAATTGGGTTGGGTTTGAAGTGGGTTGGATCCAATCAACTTTGAGCCCAATCAAAGTTGGTTGGACCCAATTGGTTGGTGGCCAACCCAATTGGATCCAATCAACCCACTTCAAACCTAACCCAATTGGATCCAACCAACCCACTTGGATCCAATCAACTTTAAACCCAATTGGATCCAATTTGGGTTGGGTTTGATGTGGATTAGATCCGACTCAATTGGATCCAATCCAACTTTCAGCCCAATTGATCGGATCCAACCAAATCTACTTTAACCCAACCACTTCAAACCCAATTGGGTTGGGCTCAAAGTTGGTTTGGCTTAATGTGGGTTGGGCTCATAGTTGATCGGATCCAAGTGGGTTGAAGGATCCAATCAACTTTTAAGTGAGTTGGGCTTAAAGTGGGTTTGAAGTGGATCATTCAAAGTGGATTGAATGATCCAAGTGGGTTCAATGATCCAATCAACTTTGAGCCCAACCCAAAGTGGATTGCATCCAATTTTGGGAACGGCACGAACTAAAAGTTGATTGGATCCAATTTGGGTTGGATCAAATCAATTGGACCCAACCCAAATTGGATCCAACCCAATTAGATTGGGTTGGGTTTAAAGTTGATTGGGTTGATTGGGCTCAAAGTTGATCCAATTCAATTGAGGCCAACCCAATTGGATCCAAGTGGATTGGGTCGGATCCAATTGGGTTGGCTTTGAAGTGGGTAGGATCCAATCAACTTTGCGCCCAATCAAAGTTGGTTGGACCCAATTGGTTGGTGCCCAACCCAATTGGATCCAATCAACTCATTTCAAACCCAACCCACTTGGATCTAATCAACTTTAAACCCAATTGGATCCAATTTGGGTTGGGTTTGAAGTGGATTGGATCCTACTCAATTGGATCCAATCCAACTTTGAGCACAATTGATCGGATCCAATGAAACCCACTTTAACCCAACCCACATCAAACCCAATTGGGTTGGGCTCAAAGTTGGTTTGGCTTAATGTGGGTTGCGCTTAAAGTTGATCGGATTCAAGTGGGTTGAATGATCCAATCAACTTTTTAGTAAGTTGGGCTTAAAGTAGGTTTGAAGTGTATCATTCAAAGTGGATTGAATGATCCAAGTGGGTTGAATGATCCAATCAACTTTAAGCCCAAACCAAAGTGGATTGGATCCAATTTTGGGAACGGCACAAACTAAAAGTTGATTGAATCCAATTTGGGTTGGATCAAATGAATTGGACCCAACCCAAATTGGATCCAACCCAATTGAATTGGGTTGGGTTTAAAGTTGATTGGGTTGATTGGGCTCAAAGTTGATCCAATTCAATTGAGCCCAACCCAATTGGATACAAGTGGATTGGGTCGGATCCAAGTGGGTTGGGTTTGAAGTGGGTTGGATCCAATCAACTTTGAGCACAATCAAAGTTGGTTGGACCCAATTGGTTGGTGGCCAACCCAATTGGATCCAATCAACCCACTTCAAACCCAACCCAATTGGATCCAACCAACCCATTTGGATCCAATCAACTTTAAACCCAATTGTATCCAATTTGGGTTGGGTTTGAAGTGGATTGGATCTGACTCAATTGGATCCAATCCAACTTTGAGCCCAATTGATCGGATCCAACCAAACCCACTTTAACCCAACCCACTTCAAACCCAATTGGGTTGGGCTCAAAGTTGATTTGGCTTAATGTGGGTTGGGCTTAAAGTTGATCGGATCCAAGTGGGTTGAATGATTTAATCAACTTTTAAGTGAGTTGGGCTTAAAGTGGTTTTGAAGTGGATCATTCAAAATGGATTGAATGATCCAAGTGGGTTGAATGATCCAATCAACTTTAAGCCCAACCCAAAGTGGATTGGATTTAATTTTGGGAACGGCACGAACTTAAAGTTGATTGGATCCAATTTGGGTTGGATCAAATCAATTGGACCCAACCCAAATTGGATCCAACCCAATTGGATTGGGTTGGGTTTAAAGTTGATCGGGTTGATTGGGCTCAAAGTTGATCCAAATCAAGTGGATTGGGTCGGATCCAATTGGGTTGGGTTTGAAGTGGGTTGGATCAATCAACTTTGAGCCCAATCAAAGTTGGTTGGACTTGGGGGCAACCCCCAGTAGAGTTGGTAAGGGCATTTGAACTTGTGGCTTAGGTCACGGGTTCGAATCCTGATGAGGGAATGTCTATTTGTCTTCTCTACTGTGAGCCTGTCAGCTATGGGCAACCTAGGCTGGTTTACCTCTCTTGTGTGGTTTGCAGGCTATTACACAAGATCGGGGTTTACCCAGTGCGCACCACACGGTAGCGGCTGCGGATTTCCCTCGTCATCAAAAAAAAAAAAAAAAAAAAAAGTTGGTTGGACCCAATTGGTTGGTGGCCAACCCAATTGGATCCAATCAACCCACTTCAAACCCAACCCAATTGGATCCAACCAACCCACTTGGATCCAATCAACTTTAAACCCAATTGGATCCAATTTGGGTTGGGTTTGAAGTGGATTGGATCCGACTCAATTGGATCCAATCCAACTTTGAGCCCAATTGATCGGATCCAACCAAACCCACTTTAACCGAACCCACTTCAAACTCAATTGGGTTGGGCTCAAAGTTGGTTTAGTTTAATGTGGGTTGGGCTTAAAGTTGATCGGATCCAAGTGGGCTGAATGATCCAATCAATTTTTAAGTGAGTTGGGCATAAAGTGGATTTGAAGTGCATCTTTCAAAGTGGATCGAATGATCCAAGTGGGTTGAATGATCCAGTCAACTTTAAACCCAACCCAAAGTGGATTGGATCCATTTTGGGAACGGCACGAACTAAAAGTTGGTTGGATCCAATTTAGGCTGGATCAAATGAATTGGACCCAACCCAAATTGGATCCAACCAAATTGGATTGGGTTGGGTTTAATGTTGATCGGGTTGATTGGGCTCAAAGTTGATCCAATTCAATTGATCCCAACCCAATTGGATCCAAGTGGATTGGGTCGGATCCAATTGGGTTGGGTTTGAAGTGGGTTGGATCCAATCAACTTTGAGCCCAATCAAAGTTGGTTGGACCCAATTGGTTGGTGGCCAACCCAATTGGATCCAATCAACCCACTTCAAACCCAACCCAATTTGATCCAACCAACCCACTTGGATCCAATCAACTTTAAACCCAATTGGATCCAATTTAGGTTGGTTTTGAAGTGGATTGGATCCGACTCAATTGGATTCAATCCAACTTTGAGCCCAATTGATTGGATCCAACCAAACCTACTTTAACCCAACCCACTTCAAACCCAATTGGGTTAGGCTCAAAGTTGGTTTGGCTTAATGTGGGTTGGGCTTAAAGTTGATCGGATCCAAGTGGGTTGAATTATCCAATCAACTTTTAAGTGAGTTGGGCTTAAAGTGGTTTTGAAGTGGATCATTCAAAGTGGATTGAATGATCCAAGTGGGTTGAATGATCCAATCAACTTTAAGCCCAACCCAAAGTGGATTGCATCCAATTTTGGGAACGGCACGAACTAAAAGTTGATTGGATCCAATTTGGGTTGGATCAAATCAATTGGACCCAACCTAAATTGGATCCAACCTAATTGGATTGGGTTGGGTTTAAAGTTGATCGGGTTGATTGGGCTCAAAGTTGATCCAATTCAATTGAGCCCAACCCAATTGGATCCAAGTGGATTGGGTCGGATCCAATTGGGTTGGATTTGAAGTGGGTTGGATCCAATCAACTTTGAGCCCAATCAAAGTTGGTTGGACCCAATTGGTTGGTGGCCAACCCAATTGGATCCAATCAACCCACTTCAAACCCAACCCAATTTGATCCAACCAACCCACTTGGATCCAATCAACTTTAAACCCAATTGGATCCAATTTAGGTTGGTTTTGAAGTGGATTGGATCCGACTCAATTGGATCCAATCCAACTTTGAACCGAAGTGATCGGATCCAACCAAACCCACTTTAACCCAACCCGTTTCAAACCCGATTGAGTATGGCTCAAAGTTGGTTTGGCTTAATATGGGTTGGGCTTAATGTTGATCGGATCCAAGTGGGTTGAATGATCCAATCAACTTTTAAGTGAGTTGGGCTTAAAGTGGGTTTGAAGTGCATCATTCAAAGTGGATCGAATGATCCAAGTGGGTTGAATGATCCAATCAACTTTAAACCCAACCCAAAGTGGATTGGATCCAATTTTGGGAACGGCACAAACTAAAAGTTGATTGGATCCAATTTGGGATGGATCAAATGAATTGGATCCAACCCAATTGGATTGGGCTGGGTTTAAAGTTGATCGGGTTGATTGGGCTCAAAGTTGATCCAATTCAATTGAGCCCAACCCAATTGGATCCAAGTGGATTGGGTCGGAACCAATTGGACTTGGATCCAATTGGGTTAGGTTTGAAGTGGGTTGGGTCCAATCAACTTTGAGCCCAATCAAAGTTGATTGGACCCAATTGGTTGGTGGCCAACCCAATTAGATCCAATCAACCCACTTCAAACCCAACCCAATTGGATCCAACCAACCCACATGGATCCAATCAACTTTAAACCCAATTGGATCCAATTTGGGTTGGGTTTGAAGTGGATTGGATCCGACTCAATTGGATCCAATCCAACGTTGAGCCCAATTGATCGGATCCAACCAAACCCACTTTAACCCAACCCACTTCAAACCCAATTGGGTTGGGCTCATAGTTGGTTTGGCTTAATGTGGGTTGGGCTTAAAGTTAATCGGATCCAAGTGGGTTGAATGATCCAATCATCTTTTGAATGATCCAATCAACTTTTTAGTGAGTTGGGCTTAAAGAGGGTTAGAAGTGGACCATTCAAAGTAGATTAATGATCCAAGTGGGTTGAATGATCCAATCAACTTTAAGCCCAACCCAAAGTGGATTGGAACTAATTGGTTGGTGGCCAACCCAATTGGATCCAATCAACCCACTTCAAACCCAACCCAATTTGATCCAACTAATCCACTTGGATCCAATAAACTTTAAATCTAATTGGACCCAATTTAGGTTGGTTTTGAAGTGGATTGGATCCGACTCAATTGGATCCAATCCAACTTTAAGCCGAATTGATCGGATCCAACCAAACCCACTTTAACCCAACCCACTTCAAACCCAATTGGGTTGGGCTCAAAGTTGGTTTGGTCTAATATGGGTTAGGCTTAAAGTTGATCAGATCCAAGTGGGTTGAATGATCCAATCAACTTTTAAGTGAGTTAGACTTAAAGTGGGTTTGAAGTGCATCATTCAAAGTGGATCGAATGATCCTTGAATGATCCAAGTGGGTTGAATGATCCAATCAACTTTAAGCCCAACCCAAAGTGGATTGGATCCAATTTTGGGAACGGCATGAACTGAAAGTTGATTTGATTCAATTAAGGTTGGATCACATCAACTAGACCCAACCCAAATTGGATCTAATCCGATTGGATTGGGTTGGGTTTAAAGCTGATCGGGTTGATTGGGCTCAAAGTTGATCCAATTCAATTGAGCCCAACCCAATTGGATCCAAGTGGATTGGGTCGGATCCAATTGGGTTGGGTTTGAAGTGGGTTAGATCCAATCAACTTTGAGCCCAATCAAAGTTGGTTGGACCCTATTGGTTGGTGGCCAACCCAATTGGATCCAATCAACCCACTTCCAACCCAACCCAATTGGATCCAACCAACCCACTTGGATCCAATCAACTTTAAACCCAATTGGTTCCAATTTGGGTTGGGTTTGAAGTGGATTGGATCCGACTCAATTGGATCCAATCCAACTTTGAGCCCAATTGGATCAAATCCAACTTTGAGCGCAATTGATCGGATCCAACGAAACCCACTTTAACCCAACCCACTTCAAACCCAATTGGGTTGGGCTCAAAGTTTGTTTGGCTTAATGTGGGTTGGGCTTAAAGTTGATCGGATCCAAGTGGGTTGAATGATCCAATCAACTTTTAAGTGAGTTGGGCTTAAAGAGGGTTTGAAGTGGATCATTTAAAGTGGATTGAATGATCCAAGTGGGTTGAATGATCCAATCAACTTTAAGCCCAACTCAAAGTGGATTGGATCCAATTTTGGGAACGGCACGAACTAAAAGTTGATTGGATCCAATTTGGGTTGGATCAAATCAATTGGTCCCAACCCAAATTGGATCCAACCCAATTGGATTGGGTTGGGTTTAAAGTTGATCGGGTTGATTGGGCTCAAAGTTGATCCAATTCAATTGAGCCAAATCCAATTGGATCCAAGTGGATTGGGTCGGATTCAATTGGGTTGGGTTTGAAGTGGGTTGGATCCAATCAACTTTGAGCCCAATCAACCCACTTCAAACCCAACCCAATTGGATCCAACCAACCCACTTGGATCCAATCAACTTTAAACACAATTGGATTCAATTTGGGTCGGGTTTGAAGTGGATTGGATCCGACTCAATTGGATCCAATCCAACTTTGAGCCCAATTGATCGGATCCAACCAAACCCACTTTAACCCAACCCACTTCAAACCCAATTGGGTTGGGCTCAAAGTTGGTTTGGCTTAATATGGGTTGGGTTTAAAGTTGATCGGATCCAAGTGGGTTGAATGATCCAATCAACTTACCCACTTCAAACCCAATTGGGTTGGGCTCAAAGTTGGTTTGGCTTAATATGGGTTGGGTTTAAAGTTGATCGGATCCAAATGGGTTGAATGATCCAATCAACTTTTAAGTGTGTTGGGCTTAAAGTGGTTTGAAGTGGATCATTCAAAGTGGATTGAATGATCCAATCAACTTTAAGCCCAACCCAAAGTGGATTGGATCCCATTTTGGGAACGGCACGAACTAAAAGTTGATTGGATCCAATTTGGGTTGGATCAAATCAATTGGACCCAACCCAAATTGGATTCAACCCAATTGGATTGGGTTGGGTTTAAAGTTGATCGGGTTGATTGGGCTCAAAGTTGATCCAATTCAATTGAGCCCAACCCAATTGGATCCAAGTGGATTGGGTCGGATCCAATTGGGTTGGGTTTGAAGTGGGTTGGATCCAATCAACTTTGAGCCCAATCAAAGTTGGTTGGACCCAATTGGTTGGTGGCCAACCCAATTGGATCCAATCAACCCACTTCAAACCTAACCCAATTGGATCCAACCAACCCACTTGGATCCAATCAACTTTAAACCCAATTGGATCCAATTTGGGTTGGGTTTGAAGTGGATTAGATCCGACTCAATTGGATCCAATCCAACTTTCAGCCCAATTGATCGGATCCAACCAAATCTACTTTAACCCAACCACTTCAAACCCAATTGGGTTGGGCTCAAAGTTGGTTTGGCTTAATGTGGGTTGGGCTCATAGTTGATCGGATCCAAGTGGGTTGAAGGATCCAATCAACTTTTAAGTGAGTTGGGCTTAAAGTGGGTTTGAAGTGGATCATTCAAAGTGGATTGAATGATCCAAGTGGGTTCAATGATCCAATCAACTTTAAGCCCAACCCAAAGTGGATTGCATCCAATTTTGGGAACGGCACGAACTAAAAGTTGATTGGATCCAATTTGGGTTGGATCAAATCAATTGGACCCAACCCAAATTGGATCCAACCCAATTAGATTGGGTTGGGTTTAAAGTTGATTGGGTTGATTGGGCTCAAAGTTGATCCAATTCAATTGAGCCCAACCCAATTGGATCCAAGTGGATTGGGTCGGATCCAATTGGGTTGGCTTTGAAGTGGGTAGGATCTAATCAACTTTGCGCCCAATCAAAGTTGGTTGGACCCAATTGGTTGGTGCCCAACCCAATTGGATCCAATCAACTCATTTCAAACCCAACCCACTTGGATCTAATCAACTTTAAACCCAATTGGATCCAATTTGGGTTGGGTTTGAAGTGGATTGGATCCTACTCAATTGGATCCAATCCAACTTTGAGCACAATTGATCGGATCCAATGAAACCCACTTTAACCCAACCCACATCAAACCCAATTGGGTTGGGCTCAAAGTTGGTTTGGCTTAATGTGGGTTGGGCTTAAAGTTGATCGGATTCAAGTGGGTTGAATGATCCAATCAACTTTTTAGTAAGTTGGGCTTAAAGTAGGTTTGAAGTGTATCATTCAAAGTGGATTGAATGATCCAAGTGGGTTGAATGATCCAATCAACTTTAAGCCCAAACCAAAGTGGATTGGATCCAATTTTGGGAACGGCACAAACTAAAAGTTGATTGGATCCAATTTGGGTTGGATCAAATGAATTGGACCCAACCCAAATTGGATCCAACCCAATTGAATTGGGTTGGGTTTAAAGTTGATCGGGTTGATTGGGCTCAAAGTTGATCCAATTCAATTGAGCCCAACCCAATTGAATACAAGTGGATTGGTTCGGATCCAAGTGGGTTGGGTTTGAAGTGGGTTGGATCCAATCAACTTTGAGCACAATCAAAGTTGGTTGGACCCAATTGGTTGGTGGCCAACCCAATTGGATCCAATCAACCCACTTCAAACCCAACCCAATTGGATCCAACCAACCCATTTGGATCCAATCAACTTTAAACCCAATTGTATCCAATTTGGGTTGGGTTTGAAGTGGATTGGATCTGACTCAATTGGATCCAATCCAACTTTGAGCCCAATTGATCGGATCCAACCAAACCCACTTTAACCCAACCCACTTCAAACCCAATTGGGTTGGGCTCAAAGTTGATTTGGCTTAATGTGGGTTGGGCTTAAAGTTGATCGGATCCAAGTGGGTTGAATGATTTAATCAACTTTTAAGTGAGTTGGGCTTAAAGTGGTTTTGAAGTGGATCATTCAAAATGGATTGAATGATCCAAGTGGGTTGAATGATCCAATCAACTTTAAGCCCAACCCAAAGTGGATTGGATTTAATTTTGGGAACGGCACGAACTTAAAGTTGATTGGATCCAATTTGGGTTGGATCAAATCAATTGGACCCAACCCAAATTGGATCCAACCCAATTGGATTGGGTTGGGTTTAAAGTTGATCGGGTTGATTGGGCTCAAAGTTGATCCAAATCAAGTGGATTGGGTCGGATCCAATTGGGTTGGGTTTGAAGTGGGTTGGATCAATCAACTTTGAGCCCAATCAAAGTTGGTTGGACTTGGGGGCAACCCCCAGTAGAGTTGGTAAGGGCATTTCAACTTGTGGCTTAGGTCACGGGTTCGAATCCTGATGAGGGAATGTCTATTTGTCTTCTCTACTGTGAGCCTGTCAGCTATGGGCAACCTAGGCTGGTTTACCTCTCTTGTGTGGTTTGCAGGCTATTACACAAGAGCGGGGTTTACCCAGTGCGCACCTCACGGTAGCGGCTGCGGATTTCCCTCGTCATAAAAAAAAAAAAAAAAAAAACTTGGTTGGACCCAATTGGTTGGTGGCCAACCCAATTGGATCCAATCAACCCACTTCAAACCCAACCCAATTGGATCCAACCAACCCACTTGAATCCAATCAACTTTAAACCCAATTGGATCCAATTTGGGTTGGGTTTGAAGTGGATTGGATCCGACTCAATTGGATCCAATCCAACTTTGAGCCCAATTGATTGGATCCAACCAAACCCACTTTAACCGAACCCACTTCAAACTCAATTGGGTTGGGCTCAAAGTTGGTTTAGTTTAATGTGGGTTGGGCTTAAAGTTGATCGGATCCAAGTGGGCTGAATGATCCAATCAATTTTTAAGTGAGTTGGGCATAAAGTGGATTTGAAGTGCATCTTTCAAAGTGGATCGAATGATCCAAGTGGGTTGAATGATCCAGTCAACTTTAAACCCAACCCAAAGTGGATTGGATCCATTTTGGGAACGGCACGAACTAAAAGTTGGTTGGATCCAATTTAGGCTGGATCAAATGAATTGGACCCAACCCAAATTGGATCCAACCAAATTGGATTGGGTTGGGTTTAATGTTGATCGGGTTGATTGGGCTCAAAGTTGATCCAATTCAATTGATCCCAACCCAATTGGATCCAAGTGGATTGGGTCGGATCCAATTGGGTTGGGTTTGAAGTGGGTTGGATCCAATCAACTTTGAGCCCAATCAAAGTTGGTTGGACCCAATTGGTTGGTGGCCAACCCAATTGGATCCAATCAACCCACTTCAAACCCAACCCAATTTGATCCAACCAACCCACTTGGATCCAATCAACTTTAAACCCAATTGGATCCAATTTAGGTTGGTTTTGAAGTGGATTGGATCCGACTCAATTGGATTCAATCCAACTTTGAGCCCAATTGATTGGATCCAACCAAACCTACTTTAACCCAACCCACTTCAAATCCAATTGGGTTAGGCTCAAAGTTGGTTTGGCTTAATGTGGGTTGGGCTTAAAGTTGATCGGATCCAAGTGGGTTGAGTTATCCAATCAACTTTTAAGTGAGTTGGGCTTAAAGTGGTTTTGAAGTGGATCATTCAAAGTGGATTGAATGATCCAAGTGGGTTGAATGATCCAATCAACTTTAAGCCCAACCCAAAGTGGATTGGATCCAATTTTGGGAACGGCACGAACTAAAAGTTGATTGGATCCAATTTGGGTTGGATCAAATCAATTGGACCCAACCTAAATTGGATCCAACCCAATTGGATTGGGTTGGGTTTAAAGTTGATCGGGTTGATTGGGCTCAAAGTTGATCCAATTCAATTGAGCCCAACCCAATTGGATCCAAGTGGATTGGGTCGGATCCAATTGGGTTGGATTTGAAGTGGGTTGGATCCAATCAACTTTGAGCCCAATCAAAGTTAGTTGGACCCAATTGGTTGGTGGCCAACCCAATTGGATCCAATCAACCCACTTCAAACCCAACCCAATTTGATCCAACCAACCCACTTGGATCCAATCAACTTTAAACCCAATTGGATCCAATTTAGGTTGGTATTGAAGTGGATTGGATCCGACTCAATTGGATCCAATCCAACTTTGAACCGAAGTGATCGGATCCAACCAAACCCACTTTAACCCAACCCGTTTCAAACCCGATTGAGTATGGCTCAAAGTTGGTTTGGCTTAATATGGGTTGGGCTTAAAGTTGATCGGATCCAAGTGGGTTGAATGATCCAATAAACTTTTAAGTGAGTTGGGCTTAAAGTGGGTTTGAAGTGCATGATTCAAAGTGGATCGAATGATCCAAGTGGGTTGAATGATCCAATCAACTTTAAACCTAACCCAAAGTGGATTGGATCCAATTTTGGGAACGGCACAAACTAAAAGTTGATTGGATCCAATTTGGATCCAACCCAATTGGATTGGGCTGGGTTTAAAGTTGATCGGGTTGATTGGGCTCAAAGTTGATCCAATTCAATTGAGCCCAACCCAATTGGATCCAAGTGAATTGGGTCGGAACCAATTGGACTTGGATCCAATTGGGTTAGGTTTGAAGTGGGTTGGATCCAATCAACTTTGAGCCCAATCAAAGTTGGTTGGACCCAATTGGTTGGTGGCCAACCCAATTGGATCCAATCAACCCACTTCAAACCTAACCCAATTGGATCCAACCAACCCACTTGGATCCAATCAACTTTAAACCCAATTGGATCCAATTTGGGTTGGGTTTGAAGTGGATTAGATCCGACTCAATTGGATCCAATCCAACTTTCAGCCCAATTGATCGGATCCAACCAAATCTACTTTAACCCAACCACTTCAAACCCAATTGGGTTGGGCTCAAAGTTGGTTTGGCTTAATGTGGGTTGGGCTCATAGTTGATCGGATCCAAGTGGGTTGAAGGATCCAATCAACTTTTAAGTGAGTTGGGCTTAAAGTGGGTTTGAAGTGGATCATTCAAAGTGGATTGAATGATCCAAGTGGGTTCAATGATCCAATCAACTTTAAGCCCAACCCAAAGTGGATTGCATCCAATTTTGGGAACGGCACGAACTAAAAGTTGATTGGATCCAATTTGGGTTGGATCAAATCAATTGGACCCAACCCAAATTGGATCCAACCCAATTAGATTGGGTTGGGTTTAAAGTTGATTGGGTTGATTGGGCTCAAAGTTGATCCAATTCAATTGAGCCCAACCCAATTGGATCCAAGTGGATTGGGTCGGATCCAATTGGGTTGGCTTTGAAGTGGGTAGGATCTAATCAACTTTGCGCCCAATCAAAGTTGGTTGGACCCAATTGGTTGGTGCCCAACCCAATTGGATCCAATCAACTCATTTCAAACCCAACCCACTTGGATCTAATCAACTTTAAACCCAATTGGATCCAATTTGGGTTGGGTTTGAAGTGGATTGGATCCTACTCAATTGGATCCAATCCAACTTTGAGCACAATTGATCGGATCCAATGAAACCCACTTTAACCCAACCCACATCAAACCCAATTGGGTTGGGCTCAAAGTTGGTTTGGCTTAATGTGGGTTGGGCTTAAAGTTGATCGGATTCAAGTGGGTTGAATGATCCAATCAACTTTTTAGTAAGTTGGGCTTAAAGTAGGTTTGAAGTGTATCATTCAAAGTGGATTGAATGATCCAAGTGGGTTGAATGATCCAATCAACTTTAAGCCCAAACCAAAGTGGATTGGATCCAATTTTGGGAACGGCACAAACTAAAAGTTGATTGGATCCAATTTGGGTTGGATCAAATGAATTGGACCCAACCCAAATTGGATCCAACCCAATTGAATTGGGTTGGGTTTAAAGTTGATCGGGTTGATTGGGCTCAAAGTTGATCCAATTCAATTGAGCCCAACCCAATTGAATACAAGTGGATTGGTTCGGATCCAAGTGGGTTGGGTTTGAAGTGGGTTGGATCCAATCAACTTTGAGCACAATCAAAGTTGGTTGGACCCAATTGGTTGGTGGCCAACCCAATTGGATCCAATCAACCCACTTCAAACCCAACCCAATTGGATCCAACCAACCCATTTGGATCCAATCAACTTTAAACCCAATTGTATCCAATTTGGGTTGGGTTTGAAGTGGATTGGATCTGACTCAATTGGATCCAATCCAACTTTGAGCCCAATTGATCGGATCCAACCAAACCCACTTTAACCCAACCCACTTCAAACCCAATTGGGTTGGGCTCAAAGTTGATTTGGCTTAATGTGGGTTGGGCTTAAAGTTGATCGGATCCAAGTGGGTTGAATGATTTAATCAACTTTTAAGTGAGTTGGGCTTAAAGTGGTTTTGAAGTGGATCATTCAAAATGGATTGAATGATCCAAGTGGGTTGAATGATCCAATCAACTTTAAGCCCAACCCAAAGTGGATTGGATTTAATTTTGGGAACGGCACGAACTTAAAGTTGATTGGATCCAATTTGGGTTGGATCAAATCAATTGGACCCAACCCAAATTGGATCCAACCCAATTGGATTGGGTTGGGTTTAAAGTTGATCGGGTTGATTGGGCTCAAAGTTGATCCAAATCAAGTGGATTGGGTCGGATCCAATTGGGTTGGGTTTGAAGTGGGTTGGATCAATCAACTTTGAGCCCAATCAAAGTTGGTTGGACTTGGGGGCAACCCCCAGTAGAGTTGGTAAGGGCATTTCAACTTGTGGCTTAGGTCACGGGTTCGAATCCTGATGAGGGAATGTCTATTTGTCTTCTCTACTGTGAGCCTGTCAGCTATGGGCAACCTAGGCTGGTTTACCTCTCTTGTGTGGTTTGCAGGCTATTACACAAGAGCGGGGTTTACCCAGTGCGCACCTCACGGTAGCGGCTGCGGATTTCCCTCGTCATAAAAAAAAAAAAAAAAAAAACTTGGTTGGACCCAATTGGTTGGTGGCCAACCCAATTGGATCCAATCAACCCACTTCAAACCCAACCCAATTGGATCCAACCAACCCACTTGAATCCAATCAACTTTAAACCCAATTGGATCCAATTTGGGTTGGGTTTGAAGTGGATTGGATCCGACTCAATTGGATCCAATCCAACTTTGAGCCCAATTGATTGGATCCAACCAAACCCACTTTAACCGAACCCACTTCAAACTCAATTGGGTTGGGCTCAAAGTTGGTTTAGTTTAATGTGGGTTGGGCTTAAAGTTGATCGGATCCAAGTGGGCTGAATGATCCAATCAATTTTTAAGTGAGTTGGGCATAAAGTGGATTTGAAGTGCATCTTTCAAAGTGGATCGAATGATCCAAGTGGGTTGAATGATCCAGTCAACTTTAAACCCAACCCAAAGTGGATTGGATCCATTTTGGGAACGGCACGAACTAAAAGTTGGTTGGATCCAATTTAGGCTGGATCAAATGAATTGGACCCAACCCAAATTGGATCCAACCAAATTGGATTGGGTTGGGTTTAATGTTGATCGGGTTGATTGGGCTCAAAGTTGATCCAATTCAATTGATCCCAACCCAATTGGATCCAAGTGGATTGGGTCGGATCCAATTGGGTTGGGTTTGAAGTGGGTTGGATCCAATCAACTTTGAGCCCAATCAAAGTTGGTTGGACCCAATTGGTTGGTGGCCAACCCAATTGGATCCAATCAACCCACTTCAAACCCAACCCAATTTGATCCAACCAACCCACTTGGATCCAATCAACTTTAAACCCAATTGGATCCAATTTAGGTTGGTTTTGAAGTGGATTGGATCCGACTCAATTGGATTCAATCCAACTTTGAGCCCAATTGATTGGATCCAACCAAACCTACTTTAACCCAACCCACTTCAAATCCAATTGGGTTAGGCTCAAAGTTGGTTTGGCTTAATGTGGGTTGGGCTTAAAGTTGATCGGATCCAAGTGGGTTGAATTATCCAATCAACTTTTAAGTGAGTTGGGCTTAAAGTGGTTTTGAAGTGGATCATTCAAAGTGGATTGAATGATCCAAGTGGGTTGAATGATCCAATCAACTTTAAGCCCAACCCAAAGTGGATTGGATCCAATTTTGGGAACGGCACGAACTAAAAGTTGATTGGATCCAATTTGGGTTGGATCAAATCAATTGGACCCAACCTAAATTGGATCCAACCCAATTGGATTGGGTTGGGTTTAAAGTTGATCGGGTTGATTGGGCTCAAAGTTGATCCAATTCAATTGAGCCCAACAAAATTGGATCCAAGTGGATTGGGTCGGATCCAATTGGGTTGGATTTGAAGTGGGTTGGATCCAATCAACTTTGAGCCCAATCAAAGTTAGTTGGACCCAATTGGTTGGTGGCCAACCCAATTGGATCCAATCAACCCACTTCAAACCCAACCCAATTTGATCCAACCAACCCACTTGGATCCAATCAACTTTAAACCCAATTGGATCCAATTTAGGTTGGTATTGAAGTGGATTGGATCCGACTCAATTGGATCCAATCCAACTTTGAACCGAAGTGATCGGATCCAACCAAACCCACTTTAACCCAACCCGTTTCAAACCCGATTGAGTATGGCTCAAAGTTGGTTTGGCTTAATATGGGTTGGGCTTAAAGTTGATCGGATCCAAGTGGGTTGAATGATCCAATAAACTTTTAAGTGAGTTGGGCTTAAAGTGGGTTTGAAGTGCATGATTCAAAGTGGATCGAATGATCCAAGTGGGTTGAATGATCCAATCAACTTTAAACCTAACCCAAAGTGGATTGGATCCAATTTTGGGAACGGCACAAACTAAAAGTTGATTGGATCCAATTTGGATCCAACCCAATTGGATTGGGCTGGGTTTAAAGTTGATCGGGTTGATTGGGCTCAAAGTTGATCCAATTCAATTGAGCCCAACCCAATTGGATCCAAGTGAATTGGGTCGGAACCAATTGGACTTGGATCCAATTGGGTTAGGTTTGAAGTGGGTTGGATCCAATCAACTTTGAGCCCAATCAAAGTTGATTGGACCCAATTGGTTGGTGGCCAACCCAATTAGATCCAATCAACCCACTTCAAACCCAACCCAATTGGATCCAACCAACCCACATGGATCCAATCAACTTTAAACCCAATTGGATCCAATTTGGGTTGGGTTTGAAGTGGATTGGATCCGACTCAATTGGATCCAATCCAACTTTGAGCCCAATTGATCGGATCCAACCAAACCCACTTTAACCCAACCCACTTCAAACCCAATTGGGTTGGGCTCATAGTTGGTTTGGCTTAATGTGGGTTGGGCTTAAAGTTAATCGGATCCAAGTGGGTTGAATGATCCAATCATCTTTTGAATGATCCAATCAACTTTTTAGTGAGTTGGGCTTAAAGAGGGTTAGAAGTGGACCATTCAAAGTAGATTAATGATCCAAGTGGGTTGAATGATCCAATCAACTTTAAGCCCAACCCAAAGTGGATTGGAACTAATTGGTTGGTGGCCAACCCAATTGGATCCAATCAACCCACTTCAAACCCAACCCAATTTGATCCAACTAATCCACTTGGATCCAATCAACTTTAAATCTAATTGGACCCAATTTAGGTTGGTTTTGAAGTGGATTGGATCCGACTCAATTGGATCCAATCCAACTTTAAGCCGAATTGATCGGATCCAACCAAACCCACTTTAATCCAACCCACTTCAAACCCAATTGGGTTGGGCTCAAAGTTGGTTTGGTCTAATATGGGTTAGGCTTAAAGTTGATCAGATCCAAGTGGGTTGAATGATCCAATCAACTTTTAAGTGAGTTGGGCTTAAAGTGGGTTTGAAGTGCATCATTCAAAGTGGATCGAATGATCCAAGTGGGTTGAATGATCCAATCAACTTTAAGCCCAACCCAAAGTGGATTGGATCCAATTTTGGGAACGGCATGAACTGAAAGTTGATTTGATTCAATTAAGGTTGGATCACATCAACTAGACCCAACCCAAATTGGATCTAATCCGATTGGATTGGGTTGGGTTTAAAGCTGATCGGGTTGATTGGGCTCAAAGTTGATCCAATTCAATTGAGCCCAACCCAATTGGATCCAAGTGGATTGGGTCGGATCCAATTGGGTTGGGTTTGAAGTGGGTTAGATCCAATCAACTTTGAGCCCAATCAAAGTTGGTTGGACCCTATTGGTTGGTGGCCAACCCAATTGGATCCAATCAACCCACTTCAAACCCAACCCAATTGGATCCAACCAACCCACTTGGATCCAATCAACTTTAAACCCAATTGGATTCAATTCGAGTTGGGTTTGAAGTGGATTGGATCCGATTCAATTGGATCCAATCCAACTTTGAGCCCAATTGATCGGATCCAACCAAACCCTCTTTAACCCAACCCACTTCATACCCAATTGGGTTGGGCTCAAAGTTGGTTTGGCTTAATGTGGGTTGGGCTTAAAGTTGATCGGATCCAAGTGGGTTGAATGATCCAATCAACTCTAAAGTGAGTTGGGCTTAAAGTAGGTTTGAAGTGGATCATTCAAAGTGGATTGAATGAACCAAGTGGGTTGAATGATCCAATCAACTTTAAGCCCAACCCAAAGTGGATTGGATCCAATTTTGAGAACGGCACGAACTAAAAGTTGATTGGATCCAATTTGGGTTGGATCAAATCAATTGGACCCAACCCAAATTGGATCCAATCCGATTGGATTGGGTTGGGTTTAAAGTTGATCCGGTTGATTGGGCTCAAAGTTGATACAATTCAATTGAGCCCAACCCAATTGGATCCAAGTGGATTGGGTCGGATCCAATTGGGTTGGGTTTGAAGTGGGTTGGATCCAATAAACTTTGAGCCCAATATAAGTTGATTGGACCCAATTGGTTGGTGGCCAACCCAATTGGATCCAATCAACCCACTTCAAACCCAACCCAATTGGATCCAACCAACCCACTTGGATCCAATCAACTTTAAACCCAATTGGATCCAATTTGGGTTGGGTTTGAAGTGGATTGGAACCCAACCCAAATTGGATCCGACTCAATTGGATCCAATCCAACTTTGAGCCCAATTGATCGGGTCCAACCAAACCCACTTTAACCCAACCCACTTCAAACCCAATTGGGTTGAGCTCAAAGTTGATTTGGCTTAATGTGGGTTGGGCTTAAAGTTGATCGGATCCAAGTGGGTTGAATGATTCAATCAACTTTTAAGTGAGTTGGGCTTAAAGTGGGTTTGAAGTGGATCATTCAAAGTGGATCGAATGATCCAAGTGGGTTGAATGATCCAATCAACTTTAAGCCCAACCCAAAGTGGATTGGATCCAATTTTGGGAACGGCACGAACTAAAAGTTGATTGGATCCAATTTGGGTTGGATCAATTGGACCCAACCCAAATTGGAACCAATCCGATTGGATTGGTTTGGGTTTAAAGTTGATCGGGTTGATTGGGCTAAAAGTTGATCCAATTCAATTGAGCCCAACCCAATTGGATCCAAGTGGATTGGGTCGGATCCAATTGGGTTGGGTTTGAAGTGGGTCGGATCCAATTGGGTTGGGTTTGAAGTGGGTTGGATCCAATCAACTTTGAGCCAATCAAAGTTGATTGGACCCAATTGGTTGGTGGCCAACCCAATTAGATCCAATCAACCCACTTCAAACCCAACCCAATTGGATCCAACCAACCCACATGGATCCAATCAACTTTAAACCCAATTGGATCCAATTTGGGTTGGGTTTGAAGTGGATTGGATCCGACTCAATTGGATCCAATCCAACTTTGAGCCCAATTGATCGGATCCAACCAAACCCACTTTAACCCAACCCACTTCAAACCCAATTGGGTTGGGCTCATAGTTGGTTTGGCTTAATGTGGGTTGGGCTTAAAGTTAATCGGATCCAAGTGGGTTGAATGATCCAATCATCTTTTGAATGATCCAATCAACTTTTTAGTGAGTTGGGCTTAAAGAGGGTTAGAAGTGGACCATTCAAAGTAGATTAATGATCCAAGTGGGTTGAATGATCCAATCAACTTTAAGCCCAACCCAAAGTGGATTGGAACTAATTGGTTGATGGCCAACCCAATTGGATCCAATCAACCCACTTCAAACCCAACCCAATTTGATCCAACTAATCCACTTGGATCCAATCAACTTTAAATCTAATTGGACCCAATTTAGGTTGGTTTTGAAGTGGATTGGATCCGACTCAATTGGATCCAATCCAACTTTAAGCCGAATTGATCGGATCCAACCAAACCCACTTTAACCCAACCCACTTCAAACCCAATTGGGTTGGGCTCAAAGTTGGTTTGGTCTAATATGGGTTAGGCTTAAAGTTGATCAGATCCAAGTGGGTTGAATGATCCAATCAACTTTTAAGTGAGTTGGGCTTAAAGTGGGTTTGAAGTGCATCATTCAAAGTGGATCGAATGATCCAAGTGGGTTGAATGATCCAATCAACTTTAAGCCCAACCCAAAGTGGATTGGATCCAATTTTGGGAACGGCATGAACTGAAAGTTGATTTGATTCAATTAAGGTTGGATCACATCAACTAGACCCAACCCAAATTGGATCTAATCCGATTGGATTGGGTTGGGTTTAAAGCTGATCGGGTTGATTGGGCTCAAAGTTGATCCAATTCAATTGAGCCCAACCCAATTGGATCCAAGTGGATTGGGTCGGATCCAATTGGGTTGGGTTTGAAGTGGGTTAGATCCAATCAACTTTGAGCCCAATCAAAGTTGGTTGGACCCTATTGGTTGGTGGCCAACCCAATTGGATCCAATCAACCCACTTCAAACCCAACCCAATTGGATCCAACCAACCCACTTGGATCCAATCAACTTTAAACCCAATTGGATTCAATTCGAGTTGGGTTTGAAGTGGATTGGATCCGATTCAATTGGATCCAATCCAACTTTGAGCCCAATTGATCGGATCCAACCAAACCCTCTTTAACCCAACCCACTTCATACCCAATTGGGTTGGGCTCAAAGTTGGTTTGGCTTAATGTGGGTTGGGCTTAAAGTTGATCGGATCCAAGTGGGTTGAATGATCCAATCAACTCTAAAGTGAGTTGGGCTTAAAGTAGGTTTGAAGTGGATCATTCAAAGTGGATTGAATGAACCAAGTGGGTTGAATGATCCAATCAACTTTAAGCCCAACCCAAAGTGGATTGGATCCAATTTTGGGAACGGCACGAACTAAAAGTTGATTGGATCCAATTTGGGTTGGATCAAATCAATTGGACCCAACCCAAATTGGATCCAATCCGATTGGATTGGGTTGGGTTTAAAGTTGATCCGGTTGATTGGGCTCAAAGTTGATACAATTCAATTGAGCCCAACCCAATTGGATCCAAGTGGATTGGGTCGGATCCAATTGGGTTGGGTTTGAAGTGGGTTGGATCCAATAAACTTTGAGCCCAATATAAGTTGATTGGACCCAATTGGTTGGTGGCCAACCCAATTGGATCCAATCAACCCACTTCAAACCCAACCCAATTGGATCCAACCAACCCACTTGGATCCAATCAACTTTAAACCCAATTGGATCCAATTTGGGTTGGGTTTGAAGTGGATTGGAACCCAACCCAAATTGGATCCGACTCAATTGGATCCAATCCAACTTTGAGCCCAATTGATCGGGTCCAACCAAACCCACTTTAACCCAACCCACTTCAAACCCAATTGGGTTGAGCTCAAAGTTGATTTGGCTTAATGTGGGTTGGGCTTAAAGTTGATCGGATCCAAGTGGGTTGAATGATTCAATCAACTTTTAAGTGAGTTGGGTTAAAGTGGGTTTGAAGTGGATCATTCAAAGTGGATCGAATGATCCAAGTGGGTTGAATGATCCAATCAACTTTAAGCCCAACCCAAAGTGGATTGGATCCAATTTTGGGAACGGCACGAACTAAAAGTTGACTGGATCCAATTTGGGTTGGATCAATTGGACCCAACCCAAATTGGAACCAATCCGATTGGATTGGTTTGGGTTTAAAGTTGATCGGGTTGATTGGGCTAAAAGTTGATCCAATTCAATTGAGCCCAACCCAATTGGATCCAAGTGGATTGGGTCGGATCCAATTGGGTTGGGTTTGAAGTGGGTCGGATCCAATTGGGTTGGGTTTGAAGTGGGTTGGATCCAATCAACTTTGAGCCAATCAAAGTTGATTGGACCCAATTGGTTGGTGGCCAACCCAATTAGATCCAATCAACCCACTTCAAACCCAACCCAATTGGATCCAACCAACCCACATGGATCCAATCAACTTTAAACCCAATTGGATCCAATTTGGGTTGGGTTTGAAGTGGATTGGATCCGACTCAATTGGATCCAATCCAACTTTGAGCCCAATTGATCGAATCCAACCAAACCCACTTTAACCCAACCCACTTCAAACCCAATTGGGTTGGGCTCATAGTTGGTTTGGCTTAATGTGGGTTGGGCTTAAAGTTAATCGGATCCAAGTGGGTTGAATGATCCAATCAACTTTTTAGTGAGTTGGGCTTAAAGAGGGTTAGAAGTGGACCATTCAAAGTAGATTAATGATCCAAGTGGGTTGAATGATCCAATCAACTTTAAGCCCAACCCAAAGTGGATTGGAACTAATTGGTTGGTGGCCAACCCAATTGAATCCAATCAACCCACTTCAAACCCAACCCAATTTGATCCAACTAATCCACTTGGATCCAATCAACTTTAAATCTAATTGGACCCAATTTAGGTTGGTTTTGAAGTGGATTGGATCCGACTCAATTGGATCCAATCCAACTTTAAGCCGAATTGATCGGATCCAACCAAACCCACTTTAACCCAACCCACTTCAAACCCAATTGGGTTGGGCTCAAAGTTGGTTTGGTCTAATATGGGTTAGGCTTAAAGTTGATCAGATCCAAGTGGGTTGAATGATCCAATCAACTTTTAAGTGAGTTGGGCTTAAAGTGGGTTTGAAGTGCATCATTCAAAGTGGATCGAATGATCCAAGTGGGTTGAATGATCCAATCAACTTTAAGCCCAACCCAAAGTGGATTGGATCCAATTTTGGGAACGGCATGAACTGAAAGTTGATTTGATTCAATTAAGGTTGGATCACATCAACTAGACCCAACCCAAATTGGATCTAATCCGATTGGATTGGGTTGGGTTTAAAGCTGATCGGGTTGATTGGGCTCAAAGTTGATCCAATTCAATTGAGCCCAACCCAATTGGATCCAAGTGGATTGGGTCGGATCCAATTGGGTTGGGTTTGAAGTGGGTTAGATCCAATCAACTTTGAGCCCAATCAAAGTTGGTTGGACCCTATTGGTTGGTGGCCAACCCAATTGGATCCAATCAACCCACTTCAAACCCAACCCAATTGGATCCAACCAACCCACTTGGATCCAATCAACTTTAAACCCAATTGGATTCAATTCGAGTTGGGTTTGAAGTGGATTGGATCCGATTCAATTGGATCCAATCCAACTTTGAGCCCAATTGATCGGATCCAACCAAACCCTCTTTAACCCAACCCACTTCATACCCAATTGGGTTGGGCTCAAAGTTGGTTTGGCTTAATGTGGGTTGGGCTTAAAGTTGATCGGATCCAAGTGGGTTGAATGATCCAATCAACTCTAAAGTGAGTTGGGCTTAAAGTAGGTTTGAAGTGGATCATTCAAAGTGGATTGAATGAACCAAGTGGGTTGAATGATCCAATCAACTTTAAGCCCAACCCAAAGTGGATTGGATCCAATTTTGGGAACGGCACGAACTAAAAGTTGATTGGATCCAATTTGGGTTGGATCAAATCAATTGGACCCAACCCAAATTGGATCCAATCCGATTGGATTGGGTTGGGTTTAAAGTTGATCCGGTTGATTGGGCTCAAAGTTGATACAATTCAATTGAGCCCAACCCAATTGGATCCAAGTGGATTGGGTCGGATCCAATTGGGTTGGGTTTGAAGTGGGTTGGATCCAATAAACTTTGAGCCCAATATAAGTTGATTGGACCCAATTGGTTGGTGGCCAACCCAATTGGATCCAATCAACCCACTTCAAACCCAACCCAATTGGATCCAACCAACCCACTTGGATCCAATCAACTTTAAACCCAATTGGATCCAATTTGGGTTGGGTTTGAAGTGGATTGGAACCCAACCCAAATTGGATCCGACTCAATTGGATCCAATCCAACTTTGAGCCCAATTGATCGGGTCCAACCAAACCCACTTTAACCCAACCCACTTCAAACCCAATTGGGTTGAGCTCAAAGTTGATTTGGCTTAATGTGGGTTGGGCTTAAAGTTGATCGGATCCAAGTGGGTTGAATGATTCAATCAACTTTTAAGTGAGTTGGGTTAAAGTGGGTTTGAAGTGGATCATTCAAAGTGGATCGAATGATCCAAGTGGGTTGAATGATCCAATCAACTTTAAGCCCAACCCAAAGTGGATTGGATCCAATTTTGGGAACGGCACGAACTAAAAGTTGACTGGATCCAATTTGGGTTGGATCAATTGGACCCAACCCAAATTGGAACCAATCCGATTGGATTGGTTTGGGTTTAAAGTTGATCGGGTTGATTGGGCTAAAAGTTGATCCAATTCAATTGAGCCCAACCCAATTGGATCCAAGTGGATTGGGTCGGATCCAATTGGGTTGGGTTTGAAGTGGGTCGGATCCAATTGGGTTGGGTTTGAAGTGGGTTGGATCCAATCAACTTTGAGCCAATCAAAGTTGATTGGACCCAATTGGTTGGTGGCCAACCCAATTAGATCCAATCAACCCACTTCAAACCCAACCCAATTGGATCCAACCAACCCACATGGATCCAATCAACTTTAAACCCAATTGGATCCAATTTGGGTTGGGTTTGAAGTGGATTGGATCCGACTCAATTGGATCCAATCCAACTTTGAGCCCAATTGATCGGATCCAACCAAACCCACTTTAACCCAACCCACTTCAAACCCAATTGGGTTGGGCTCATAGTTGGTTTGGCTTAATGTGGGTTGGGCTTAAAGTTAATCGGATCCAAGTGGGTTGAATGATCCAATCAACTTTTTAGTGAGTTGGGCTTAAAGAGGGTTAGAAGTGGACCATTCAAAGTAGATTAATGATCCAAGTGGGTTGAATGATCCAATCAACTTTAAGCCCAACCCAAAGTGGATTGGAACTAATTGGTTGGTGGCCAACCCAATTGAATCCAATCAACCCACTTCAAACCCAACCCAATTTGATCCAACTAATCCACTTGGATCCAATCAACTTTAAATCTAATTGGACCCAATTTAGGTTGGTTTTGAAGTGGATTGGATCCGACTCAATTGGATCCAATCCAACTTTAAGCCGAATTGATCGGATCCAACCAAACCCACTTTAACCCAACCCACTTCAAACCCAATTGGGTTGGGCTCAAAGTTGGTTTGGTCTAATATGGGTTAGGCTTAAAGTTGATCAGATCCAAGTGGGTTGAATGATCCAATCAACTTTTAAGTGAGTTGGGCTTAAAGTGGGTTTGAAGTGCATCATTCAAAGTGGATCGAATGATCCAAGTGGGTTGAATGATCCAATCAACTTTAAGCCCAACCCAAAGTGGATTGGATCCAATTTTGGGAACGGCATGAACTGAAAGTTGATTTGATTCAATTAAGGTTGGATCACATCAACTAGACCCAACCCAAATTGGATCTAATCCGATTGGATTGGGTTGGGTTTAAAGCTGATCGGGTTGATTGGGCTCAAAGTTGATCCAATTCAATTGAGCCCAACCCAATTGGATCCAAGTGGATTGGGTCGGATCCAATTGGGTTGGGTTTGAAGTGGGTTAGATCCAATCAACTTTGAGCCCAATCAAAGTTGGTTGGACCCTATTGGTTGGTGGCCAACCCAATTGGATCCAATCAACCCACTTCAAACCCAACCCAATTGGATCCAACCAACCCACTTGGATCCAATCAACTTTAAACCCAATTGGATTCAATTCGAGTTGGGTTTGAAGTGGATTGGATCCGATTCAATTGGATCCAATCCAACTTTGAGCCCAATTGATCGGATCCAACCAAACCCTCTTTAACCCAACCCACTTCATACCCAATTGGGTTGGGCTCAAAGTTGGTTTGGCTTAATGTGGGTTGGGCTTAAAGTTGATCGGATCCAAGTGGGTTGAATGATCCAATCAACTCTAAAGTGAGTTGGGCTTAAAGTAGGTTTGAAGTGGATCATTCAAAGTGGATTGAATGAACCAAGTGGGTTGAATGATCCAATCAACTTTAAGCCCAACCCAAAGTGGATTGGATCCAATTTTGGGAACGGCACGAACTAAAAGTTGATTGGATCCAATTTGGGTTGGATCAAATCAATTGGACCCAACCCAAATTGGATCCAATCCGATTGGATTGGGTTGGGTTTAAAGTTGATCCGGTTGATTGGGCTCAAAGTTGATACAATTCAATTGAGCCCAACCCAATTGGATCCAAGTGGATTGGGTCGGATCCAATTGGGTTGGGTTTGAAGTGGGTTGGATCCAATAAACTTTGAGCCCAATATAAGTTGATTAGACCCAATTGGTTGGTGGCCAACCCAATTGGATCCAATCAACCCACTTCAAACCCAACCCAATTGGATCCAACCAACCCACTTGGATCCAATCAACTTTAAACCCAATTGGATCCAATTTGGGTTGGGTTTGAAGTGGATTGGAACCCAACCCAAATTGGATCCGACTCAATTGGATCCAATCCAACTTTGAGCCCAATTGATCGGGTCCAACCAAACCCACTTTAACCCAACCCACTTCAAACCCAATTGGGTTGAGCTCAAAGTTGATTTGGCTTAATGTGGGTTGGGCTTAAAGTTGATCGGATCCAAGTGGGTTGAATGATTCAATCAACTTTTAAGTGAGTTGGGTTAAAGTGGGTTTGAAGTGGATCATTCAAAGTGGATCGAATGATCCAAGTGGGTTGAATGATCCAATCAACTTTAAGCCCAACCCAAAGTGGATTGGATCCAATTTTGGGAACGGCACGAACTAAAAGTTGACTGGATCCAATTTGGGTTGGATCAATTGGACCCAACCCAAATTGGAACCAATCCGATTGGATTGGTTTGGGTTTAAAGTTGATCGGGTTGATTGGGCTAAAAGTTGATCCAATTCAATTGAGCCCAACCCAATTGGATCCAAGTGGATTGGGTCGGATCCAATTGGGTTGGGTTTGAAGTGGGTCGGATCCAATTGGGTTGGGTTTGAAGTGGGTTGGATCCAATCAACTTTGAGCCAATCAAAGTTGATTGGACCCAATTGGTTGGTGGCCAACCCAATTAGATCCAATCAACCCACTTAAAACCCAACCCAATTGGATCCAACCAACCCACATGGATCCAATCAACTTTAAACCCAATTGGATCCAATTTGGGTTGGGTTTGAAGTGGATTGGATCCGACTCAATTGGATCCAATCCAACTTTGAGCCCAATTGATCGGATCCAACCAAACCCACTTTAACCCAACCCACTTCAAACCCAATTGGGTTGGGCTCATAGTTGGTTTGGCTTAATGTGGGTTGGGCTTAAAGTTAATCGGATCCAAGTGGGTTGAATGATCCAATCAACTTTTTAGTGAGTTGGGCTTAAAGAGGGTTAGAAGTGGACCATTCAAAGTAGATTAATGATCCAAGTGGGTTGAATGATCCAATCAACTTTAAGCCCAACCCAAAGTGGATTGGAACTAATTGGTTGGTGGCCAACCCAATTGAATCCAATCAACCCACTTCAAACCCAACCCAATTTGATCCAACTAATCCACTTGGATCCAATCAACTTTAAATCTAATTGGACCCAATTTAGGTTGGTTTTGAAGTGGATTGGATCCGACTCAATTGGATCCAATCCAACTTTAAGCCGAATTGATCGGATCCAACCAAACCCACTTTAACCCAACCCACTTCAAACCCAATTGGGTTGGGCTCAAAGTTGGTTTGGTCTAATATGGGTTAGGCTTAAAGTTGATCAGATCCAAGTGGGTTGAATGATCCAATCAACTTTTAAGTGAGTTGGGCTTAAAGTGGGTTTGAAGTGCATCATTCAAAGTGGATCGAATGATCCAAGTGGGTTGAATGATCCAATCAACTTTAAGCCCAACCCAAAGTGGATTGGATCCAATTTTGGGAACGGCATGAACTGAAAGTTGATTTGATTCAATTAAGGTTGGATCACATCAACTAGACCCAACCCAAATTGGATCTAATCCGATTGGATTGGGTTGGGTTTAAAGCTGATCGGGTTGATTGGGCTCAAAGTTGATCCAATTCAATTGAGCCCAACCCAATTGGATCCAAGTGGATTGGGTCGGATCCAATTGGGTTGGGTTTGAAGTGGGTTAGATCCAATCAACTTTGAGCCCAATCAAAGTTGGTTGGACCCTATTGGTTGGTGGCCAACCCAATTGGATCCAATCAACCCACTTCAAACCCAACCCAATTGGATCCAACCAACCCACTTGGATCCAATCAACTTTAAACCCAATTGGATTCAATTCGAGTTGGGTTTGAAGTGGATTGGATCCGATTCAATTGGATCCAATCCAACTTTGAGCCCAATTGATCGGATCCAACCAAACCCTCTTTAACCCAACCCACTTCATACCCAATTGAGTTGGGCTCAAAGTTGGTTTGGCTTAATGTGGGTTGGGCTTAAAGTTGATCGGATCCAAGTGGGTTGAATGATCCAATCAACTCTAAAGTGAGTTGGGCTTAAAGTAGGTTTGAAGTGGATCATTCAAAGTGGATTGAATGAACCAAGTGGGTTGAATGATCCAATCAACTTTAAGCCCAACCCAAAGTGGATTGGATCCAATTTTGGGAACAGCACGAACTAAAAGTTGATTGGATCCAATTTGGGTTGGATCAAATCAATTGGACCCAACCCAAATTGGATCCAATCCGATTGGGTTGGGTTTAAAGTTGATCCGGTTGATTGGGCTCAAAGTTGATACAATTCAATTGAGCCCAACCCAATTGGATCCAAGTGGATTGGGTCGGATCCAATTGGGTTGGGTTTGAAGTGGGTTGGATCCAATAAACTTTGAGCCCAATATAAGTTGATTGGACCCAATTGGTTGGTGGCCAACCCAATTGGATCCAATCAACCCACTTCAAACCCAACCCAATTGGATCCAACCAACCCACTTGGATCCAATCAACTTTAAACCCAATTGGATCCAATTTGGGTTGGGTTTGAAGTGGATTGGAACCCAACCCAAATTGGATCCGACTCAATTGGATCCAATCCAACTTTGAGCCCAATTGATCGGGTCCAACCAAACCCACTTTAACCCAACCCACTTCAAACCCAATTGGGTTGAGCTCAAAGTTGATTTGGCTTAATGTGGGTTGGGCTTAAAGTTGATCGGATCCAAGTGGGTTGAATGATTCAATCAACTTTTAAGTGAGTTGGGCTTAAAGTGGGTTTGAAGTGGATCATTCAAAGTGGATCGAATGATCCAAGTGGGTTGAATGATCCAATCAACTTTAAGCCCAACCCAAAGTGGATTGGATCCAATTTTGGGAACGGCACGAACTAAAAGTTGATTGGATCCAATTTGGGTTGGATCAATTGGACCCAACCCAAATTGGAACCAATCCGATTGGATTGGTTTGGGTTTAAAGTTGATCGGGTTGATTGGGCTAAAAGTTGATCCAATTCAATTGAGCCCAACCCAATTGGATCCAAGTGGATTGGGTCGGATCCAATTGGGTTGGGTTTGAAGTGGGTCGGATCCAATTGGGTTGGGTTTGAAGTGGGTTGGATCCAATCAACTTTGAGCCAATCAAAGTTGATTGGACCCAATTGGTTGGTGGCCAACCCAATTAGATCCAATCAACCCACTTCAAACCCAACCCAATTGGATCCAACCAACCCACCTGGATCCAATCAACTTTAAACCCAATTGGATCCAATTTGGGTTGGGTTAAAAGTGAATTGGATCCGACTCAATTGGATCCAATCCAACTTTGAGCCCAATTGATCGGATCCAACCAAACCCACTTTAACCCAACCCACTTCAAACGCAATTGGGTTGGGCTCAAAGTTGGTTTGGCTTAATGTGGGTTGGGCTTAAAGTTGATCGGATCCAAGTGGGTTGAATGATCCAATCAACTTTTAAGTGAGTTGGGCTTAAAGAGGGTTTGAAGTGGATCATTTAAAGTGGATTGAATGATCCAAGTGGGTTGAATGATCCAATCAACTTTAAGCCCAACCCAAAGTGGATTGGATCCAATTTTGGTAACGGCACGAACTAAAAGTTGATTGGATCCAATTTGGGTTGGATCAAATCAATTGGTCCCAACCCAAATTGGATCCAACCCAATTGGATTGGGTTGGGTTTAAAGTTGATCGGGTTGATTGGGCTCAAAGTTGATCCAATTCAATTGAGCCAAATCCAATTGGATCCAAGTGGATTGGGTCGGATCCAATTGGGTTGGGTTTGAAGTGGGTTGGATCCAATCAACTTTGAGCCAATCAAAGTTGATTGGACCCAATTGGTTGGTGGCCAACCCAATTAGATCCAATCAACCCACTTCAAACCCAACCCAATTGGATCCAACCAACCCACCTGGATCCAATCAACTTTAAACCCAATTGGATCCAATTTGGGTTGGGTTAAAAGTGAATTGGATCCGACTCAATTGGATCCAATCCAACTTTGAGCCCAATTGATCGGATCCAACCAAACCCACTTTAACCCAACCCACTTCAAACGCAATTGGGTTGGGCTCAAAGTTGGTTTGGCTTAATGTGGGTTGGGCTTAAAGTTGATCGGATCCAAGTGGGTTGAATGATCCAATCAACTTTTAAGTGAGTTGGGCTTAAAGTGGGTTTGAAGTGTACCATTCAAAGTGGATCGAATGATCGAAGTGGGTTGAATGATCCAATCAACTTTAAACCCAACCCAAAGTGGATTGGATCCAATTTTGGGAACGGCACGAACTAAAAGTTGGTTGGATCCAATTTGGGCTGGATCAAATGAATTGGAACCAACCCAAATTGGATCCAACCAAATTAGATTGGGTTGGGTCTAAAGTTGATCGGGTTGATTGGGCTCAAAGTTGATCCAATTCAATGGAGCCCAACCCAATTGCATCCAAGTGGATTGGGTCGGATCCAATTGGGTTGGGTTTGAAGTGGGTTAGATCCAATCAACTTTGAGCCCAATCAAAGTTGATTGGACCCAATTGGTTGGTGGCCAACCCAATTGGATCTAATCAACCCACTTCAAACCCAACCCAATTGGATCCAACCAACCCACTTGGATCCAATCAACTTTAAACCCAATTGAATCCAATTTGGGTTGGGTTTGAAGTGGATAGGATCCGACTCAATTGGATCCAATCCAACTTTGAGCCCAATTGATCGGATCCAACCAAACCCACTTTAACCCAACCCACTTCAAACCCAATTGGGTTGGGCTCAAAGTTGGTTTGGCTTAATGTGAGTTGGGCTTAAAGTTGATTGGATCCAAGTGGGTTGAATGATCCAATCAACTTTTAAGTGAGTTGGGCTTAAAGTGGGTTTGAAGTGGATCATTCAAAGTGGATTGAATGATCCATGTGGGTTGAATGATCCAATCAAATTTAAGCACAACCTAAAGTGGATTGGATGCAATTTTGGGAACGGCACGAACTAAAAGTTGATTGGATCCAATTTGGGTTGGATCAAATCAATTGGACCCAACCCAAATTGGATCCAATCCGATTGGATTGGGTTGGGTTTAAAGTTGATCGGGTTGATTGGGCTCAAAGTTGATCCAATTCAATTGAGCCCAACTCAATTGTATCCAAGTGGATTGGGTCGGATCCAATTGGGTTGGGTTTGAAGTGGGTTGGATCCAATCAACTTTGAGCCCAATCAAAGTAGATTGGAACTAATTGGTTGGTGGCCAACCCAATTGGATCCAATCAACCCACTTCCAACCCAACCCAATTGGATCCAACAACCCCACTTGGATCCAATCAACTTTAAACCTAATTGGATCCAATTTGGGTTGGGTTTGAAGTGGATTGGATCCGACTCAGTTGGATCCAATCCAACTTTGAGCCCAATTGATCGGAACCAACCAAACCCACTTTAACCCAACCCACTTCAAACCCAATTGGGTTGGGCTCAAAGTTGGTTTGGCTTAATGTGAGTTGGGCTTAAAGTTGATTGGATCCAAGTGGGTTGAATGATCCAATCAACTTTTAAGTGAGTTGGGCTTAAAGTGGGTTTGAAGTGGATCATTCAAAGTGGATCGAATGATCCAAGTGGGTTGAATGATCCAATCAACTTTAAGCCCAATCCAAAGTGGATTGGATCCAATTTTGGGAACGGCACGAACTAAAAGCTGATTGGATCCAATTTGGGCTGGTTCAAATCAATTGGACCCAACCCAAATTGGATCCAATCCGATTGGATTGAGTTGGGTTTAAAGTTGATTGGGTTGATTGGTCTCAAAGTTGATCCAATTCAATTGAGCCCAACTCAATTGGATCCAAGTGGATTGGGTCGGATCCTATTGGGTTGGGTTTGAAGTGGGTTCGATCCAATCAACTTTGAGCCCAATCAAAGTTGATTGGACCCAATTGGTTGGTGGCCAACCCAATAGGATCCAATCAACCCACTTCCAACCCAACCCAATTCGATCCAACCAACCCACCTGGATCCAATCAACTTTAAACCCAATTGGATCCAATTTGGGTTGGGTTTGAAGTGGATTGGATCCGACTCAGTTGGATCCAATCCAACTTTGAGCCCAATTGATCGGATCCAACCAAACCCACTTTAACCCAACCCACTTCAAACGCAATTGGGTTGGGCTCAAAGTTGGTTTGGCTTAATGTGGGTTGGGCTTAAAGTTGATCGGATCCAAGTGGGTTGAATGATCCAATCAACTTTTAAGTGAGTTGGGCTTAAAGTGGGTTTGAAGTGCACCATTCAAAGTGGATCGAATGATCCAAGTGGGTTGAATGATCCAATCAACTTTAAACCCAACCCAAAATGGATTGGATCCAATTTTGGGAACGGCACGAACTAAAAGTTGGTTGGATCCAATTTGGGCTGGATCAAATGAATTGGAACCAACCCAAATTGGATCCAACCAAATTGGATTGGGTTGGGTCTAAAGTTGATCGGGTTGATTGGGCTCAAAGTTGATCCAATTCAATGGAGCCCAACCCAATTGCATCCAAGTGGATTGGGTCGGATCCAATTGGGTTGGGTTTGAAGTGGGTTAGATCCAATCAACTTTGAGCCCAATCAAAGTTGATTGGACCCAATTGGTTGGTGGCCAACCCAATTGGATCTAATCAACCCACTTCAAACCCAACCCAATTGGATCCAACCAACCCACTTGGATCCAATCAACTTTAAACCCAATTGAATCCAATTTGGGTTGGGTTTGAAGTGGATAGGATCCGACTCAATTGGATCCAATCCAACTTTGAGCCCAATTGATCGGATCCAACCAAACCCACTTTAACCCAACCCACTTCAAACCCAATTGGGTTGGGCTCAAAGTTGGTTTGGCTTAATGTGAGTTGGGCTTAAAGTTGATTGGATCCAAGTGGGTTGAATGATCCAATCAACTTTTAAGTGAGTTGGGCTTAAAGTGGGTTTGAAGTGGATCATTCAAAGTGGATTGAATGATCCATGTGGGTTGAATGATCCAATCAAATTTAAGCACAACCTAAAGTGGATTGGATGCAATTTTGGGAACGGCACGAACTAAAAGTTGATTGGATCCAATTTGGGTTGGATCAAATCAATTGGACCCAACCCAAATTGGATCCAATCCGATTGGATTGGGTTGGGTTTAAAGTTGATCGGGTTGATTGGGCTCAAAGTTGATCCAATTCAATTGAGCCCAACTCAATTGTATCCAAGTGTATTGGGTCGGATCCAATTGGGTTGGGTTTGAAGTGGGTTGGATCCAATCAACTTTGAGCCCAATCAAAGTAGATTGGAACTAATTGGTTGGTGGCCAACCCAATTGGATCCAATCAACCCACTTCCAACCCAACCCAATTGGATCCAACAACCCCACTTGGATCCAATCAACTTTAAACCTAATTGGATCCAATTTGGGTTGGGTTTGAAGTGGATTGGATCCGACTCAGTTGGATCCAATCCAACTTTGAGCCCAATTGATCGGAACCAACCAAACCCACTTTAACCCAACCCACTTCAAATCCAATTGGGTTGGGCTCAAAGTTGGTTTGGCTTATTGTGAGTTGGGCTTAAAGTTGATTGGATCCAAGTGGGTTGAATGATCCAATCAACTTTTAAGTGAGTTGGGCTTAAAGTGGGTTTGAAGTGGATCATTCAAAGTGGATCGAATGATCCAAGTGGGTTGAATGATCCAATCAACTTTAAGCCCAATCCAAAGTGGATTGGATCCAATTTTGGGAACGGCACGAACTAAAAGCTGATTGGATCCAATTTGGGCTGGTTCAAATCAATTGGACCCAACCCAAATTGGATCCAATCCGATTGGATTGGGTTGGGTTTAAAGTTGATTGGGTTGATTGGGCTCAAAGTTGATCCAATTCAATTGAGCCCAACTCAATTGGATCCAAGTGGATTGGGTCGGATCCTATTGGGTTGGGTTTGAAGTGGGTTCGATCCAATCAACTTTGAGCCCAATCAAAGTTGATTGGACCCAATTGGTTGGTGGCCAACCCAATAGGATCCAATCAACCCACTTCCAACCCAACCCAATTCGATCCAACCAACCTACTTGGATCCAATCAACTTTAAACCCAATTGGATCTAATTTGGGTTGAGTTTGAAGTGGATTGGATCCGACTCAATTGGATCCAATCCAACTTTGAGCCCAATTGATCGGATCCAACCAAACCCACTTTAACCCAACCCACTTCAAACCCTATTGGGTTGGGCTCAAAGTTGGTTAGGCTTAATGTGGGTTGGGCTTAAAGTTGATCGGATCTAAGTGGGTTGAATGATCCAATCAACTTTTAAGTGAGTTGGGCTTAAAGTGGGTTTGAAGTGGATCATTCAAAGTGGATTGAATGATCCAAGTGGGTTGAATGATCCAATCAACTTTAAGCCCAACCCAAAGTGGATTGGATCCAATTTTGGGAACGGCACGAACTAAAAGTTGATTGGATCCAATTTCGGTTGGATTAAATCAATTGGACCCAACCCAAATTGGATCCAATCCAATTGAATTGGGTTGGGTTTAAAGTTGATCGGGTTGATTGGGCTCAAAGTTGATCCAATTCAATTGAGCCCAACCAAATTGGATCCAAGTGGATTGGGTCGGATCCAATTGAGTTGGGTTTGAAATGGGTTGGATCCAATCAACTTTGAGCCCAATTAAAGTTGGTTGGACCCAATTGGTTGGTGGCCAACCCAATTGGATCCAATAAACCCACTTCAAACCCAACCCAATTGTATCCAACCAACCCTCTTGGATCCAATTAACTTTCAACCCAATTGTATCTAATTTGGGTTGGGTTTGAAGTGGATTGGATCCGACTCAATTGGATCCAATCCAACTTTGAGCCCAAATGATCGGATCCAACCAAATCCACTTTAACCCAACCCACTTCAAACCCAATTGGGTTGGGCTCAAAGTTGGTTTGGCTTAATGTGGGTTGGGCTTAAAGTTGATCGGATCCAAGTGGGTTGAATGATCCTATCAACTTTTAAGTGAGTTGGGCTTAAAGTGGATCATTCAAAGTGGATTGAATGATCCAAGTGGATTGAATGATCCAATCAACTTTAAGCCCAACCCAAAGTGGATTGGATCCGACTCAATTGGATCCAATCCAACTTTGAGCCCAATTGTTCGGATCTAACCAAACCCACTTTAACCCAACCCAATTCAAACCCAATTGGGTTGGGCTCAAAGTTGGTTTGGCTTATGATAAACCTCCAATGTTATTGAGCCCTATATTTTTAGAAAGCTAAGACAATGACCTAAAAGTTTTGTGAAGATGACAAGTCTGGTTCAAACGTTTGAAGGCCCGAAAGTTACAAATATGCTCTGTTCCGAACCAAATATGGCAGTTTTGGTTAAAATATCATAACTCGAGTTGTACAACTTGGATTTGATCCACATTGGTTGGGATGCAAAGCCAAGACATAGAGCTACAACTTTGTAGAAGACCCCAAAGCCAAATTCAGACTGGAACATGGCGTTCAGACGCCTTGTATATCGGCGTTTAGACAACAAATTACACGGCGTACGTACGCCTTGTTAATTGGCGTTCGGACAACAGAGGCAGAGAGTTGGGCCATCTCGCGTACGAACGCCGAACTATATGGCGTACGTACGCTGTTTTATATGGCGTACGTACGCCGTTCAATATCGCCTACAGACGCCGTTTCGTACAAGGCCCATATTCGGCCATATTCGGGTTTATGTTTTAGATTAGGTATTAATACCCCTTCCCAACATTGTTTTAGGGTTCGAACTTTATTTCTATGAGATTGGTTGTAAGGATTAGAGATTCAAGAACGAGATTCGACAATTGATTGTAAACAGGATCTTTGACAACGGGTTTTATCGAGTTTATCTTTCTATTCTCTTTTAATTCTCGTCTATCTATCATGTTTACTTTGATTTTCGTTGATTGTTGATGGAGATCCGCCCATGCAAAATAAGACAAACAAGATGGATCCCTTGATCGTGAAAGATGGGCCAATTACAAGAGCACGTGCTAAGAAGATCAAGGAAGCCATGATGGCTCTTGTAGCTAAAATAAAAGAACAAGTCCAAGAGGCCTCTTCAATGGGCCAAACGATGAATATTATTCAAGTTGGTGGGCTAGAGTTCTAAAGAAGAGTTGGGCTTATTTTTTTTATCCAATATTAAGGCCCAAGTTGAAGGATATGTTGGGCTTATTTATTATCCAAAATTTAGGCCCAAAGGAAGGATTTTCGTTCATCAATCAAAGGCATATAAAAGTGCCTATTTAAAGATAATTAAATGTATTGTTTAAGTGTTTAAAAGAATCCTAGAACATAGTAGAATGTATTTAAACCTTTAAAGGAATCCTAGAACATAGTAGGCATCTTTTGACTAGTTTTAGGGTGAATAAATGTGGTCAAAAGTGTAATCAAGATGTTTAGGGTAAATTTGGTCTAAAGTGTCATGAAGATGTTTTTAAGCATCTTAGGAGTCTTTTGTTGCCTATAAATAGGCCTTGTAAACATTTGTAAATCATCAACAATTTTAAGCATAAAAATTTCCTTTGAATTTACTATCTCTTGTGAGAGTATTTTCTTTTGAGAACTTATCAAGATTCTTGAGCAAGATCTTGTGGCGTTCAACATACCGAGGTTCTTGGCTCATTCTATAGCCAACGGGTCGAGGTTTTTAAGCTCTATATAAGATCAAACCAGATTTCGGTTTTGGGAAGATTCTTATCTCATACGTTGGGTTCTTAGATCATTATATCTAATGGGTCCTTCGTCGTATCCACATCAGTTTGGTATCAGAGCAATCTGGTATTGATCTGATCTTTTTCGTTTATCTTTGTTCTTGTAGAAAAAAAAAAAAAAGTTCGAAAAAAAAAAAAAAAAATCAAAAAAAAAAAAATCGAAAAAAAAAAAAAAAACGAAAAGAAGAATACAATTTGTTGAGTTAGTACTCTAAAAGAATCAATTTCAAGAATTCCTTGTTCCCTACATCTATAGGACTAAGGTATTGTTGAATGTTCTAGAAATTGTTCAAACTTGATTTTGTTCTCAAAATTTGAGTGGTAAAAGGCTTGAGTGGTGAGTTCATTAGAGGGGAGGTAAAAGCTAAAGAGTGATACACGAGTGGATTGTAAGGTATCTTTTTGAGTGATACACGAGTGTTTTTGTGAGAAAATTTTATACCATGGAGGAAACACAAAATAACCCACAAGAAGCTTTTACACTTAATGCTATGCAACAACAATTTGCAAGATTGAGTGTAATTCTTGAAGGCATCACGGATCGGCTAGAGAGATTAGAACAAGCTGCTCCAAGGGAACGTAGAAATCCTAATGTACCCCAACAACGAAGATATGAGGAGTGGGACGAAGAGGAAGAAGATGATGATATTGGGGCTGCTCATGAATTCCAAAGGCGAGGAGGTAGAAGAAGGAGAAATGATGAAGTTGATCGAGACTTGAGAAACATCAAAATAAACATCCCTACTTTCCATGGAAGAAGTAATCCAGAAGCCTACTTGGAGTGGGAAAAGAAGGTAGATTTGATTTTTGACTGTCATAATTACTCCGAGGAAAAGAAAGTAAGACTTGCGGCTATCGAGTTCACCGACTATGCAATAGTATGGTGGGATCAACTTGTTACAAATCGAAGGCGATATGGAGAAAGGCCGGTTACTACATGGGCTGAAATGAAGTCAATCATGCGTAAAAGGTTTGTGCCATCACATTATTTTCGAGAATTATATCAAAAACTTCAATCTATGACTCAGGGCACAAAAAGTGTGGATGAATACTATAAGGAAATGGAGATTTCCATGATTAGAGCAAATGTTGAAGAAGATCGAGAGGCAACAATGGCTCGTTTTCTAAATGGGTTGAAATGAGAGATTGCTAACATTGTGGAACTTCATCACTATGTGGAGCTTGAAGACATGGTACATACAGCCATGAAAGTGGAAAGACAACTGAAGAGGGAGGGTTCTCTACAAAGAAATTATTCGCAACGTTTCCAATCTTCAAACAAGATAAAAGAAGGAGTCCCCAAGGCAACTTTTGGGAATACATCAAAGTCACAATATGAGACATCACGAGTCAAGCCTAACGAAGCTGAAAAAGGAAAAGGTAATATTACTTCATCTTCTCGAAGTCGTGATATTAAATGCTTTCGTTGTCAGGGACATGGGCATATTGCATCTGAGTGCCCAAACAAAAGAGTGATGATTCTTAGAGACAATGGAGAAATTGAATCTGAAGTTGAAAGTGAAGAAGAGAGTGATGAGGAAGTGGAGAAAGTTAATGCTGAATCAGGAGAACTTTTGGTGGTACGAAGAGCCCTAAACATGCAAGCAAAGTTCGGAGAAGCAGAACAACAAAGAGAAAACATCTTCCATACAAGATGTTTGGTGCAAAAAAAGGTATGCATGTTGATTATTGATAGTGGGAGCTGTACCAATGTGGCTAGTATGGATATGGTGGAGAAATTAAGTTTGAGTACATTGAAACATCCTAATCCATATAAGCTTCAATGGCTTAATGAATGTGGAGAAATTCTAGTTACTAAGCAGGTTTTGGTGCCATTCTCTATTGGGAAATACGAGGATGAAGTTCTATGCGATGTGATACCAATGCATGCAAGTCATATTCTTTTGGGAAGGCCATGACAATTCGATCGGCGAGTGGTATATGATGGGTACCTTAATCGTTTCACATTGAAGCATAAAAATAAAACCATCATGCTTATATCTTTAACTCCACAACAGGTTCATGAAGATCAAATCAAAATGTCTCAAACAAGAAGAGAAAAAAAAGTTGAGGAACAAAATGTGAGCAAAAAAAAGAGTGGAGAAAAAAATAAGAGGGCTGAATTGAGTGTTCCCGAGGGAGAAAAGAAATTGGAAGTAAGTGAGTCCACAAAAAGAGTGAATTTTTATGCTAGAGGGAGTGAGTTAAAAAGAGCTCTAGTTGAAAAAAAGAGTGTGTTGGTGTTGATACATAAACAATCATATTTGAGCACTAACGAACTAACATCTTCTTTGCCTAGTTCTTTTGTATCTCTTTTACAGGAATATGAAGATGTTTTTCCGGACGAAGAACCGGATGGTTTACCACCATTGAGGGGCATTGAACATCAAATTGATTTCATTCCCGGTGCAACACTTCCAAACCGACCAGCTTATAGAGCTAATCCCGAGGAAACAAAAGAAATCCAAAGACAAGTGGAGGACTTGATGACTAAAGGCAAAGTTCGAGAAAGCATGAGTCCATGCGCTGTACCGGTGATTATAGTCCCGAAGAAAGATGGAACATGGAGAATGTGCATAGATTGCCGTGCTGTCAATAAAATTACGGTGAAGTATCGCTACCCTATTCCTAGGTTAGATGATATGCTTGATGAATTGTATGGTGCTTTAATTTTCTCTAAAATTGATTTAAAGAGTGGATATCATCAAATACGAATCAATGAAGGTGATGAATGGAAAACAGCTTTCAAAACAAAATATGGTCTATATGAATGGTTGGTAATGCCGTTTGGCTTAACTAATGCACCGAGCACTTTCATGAGATTAATGAACCATGTTTTGCGTAACTTCATTGGAAAGTTTGTTGTTGTGTATTTTGACGATATCCTTATCTATAGCAAAAGTATAGAAGAACATCTTGATCATGTGCGTATAGTGTTAGACACATTAAGAAAAGAATCTTTATATGCCAATCTTAAGAAATGTTCTTTTTGCATGGAAAAAGTTGTTTTTCTTGGTTTTGTAGTAAGTGATAATGGAATTGAAATGGAAAAGGACAAGGTTAATGCTATTCTAGATTGGCCAACTCCTAAAAACATTGCTGAAGTAAGAAGTTTTCATGGTCTCGCTAGTTTCTATCGAAGGTTTGTTAGAGACTTTAGCACCATTGCTGCACCACTTAATGAAATTGTAAAAAAAGATGTTGGATTTCATTGGGGAGAAAAGCAAGAGCATGCATTTAATCTTTTGAAGGAAAAACTCACTACTGCTCCAATTCTTGCATTGCCTAACTTTAACAAAAGTTTTGAACTTGAATGTGATGCATCTGGAGTAGGTATAGGGGCTGTTTTAATGCAGGACGGAAAGCCGATTGCCTACTTTAGTGAGAAGTTGAAGGGAGCTCAATTGAACTATCCAACTTACGATAAGGAGTTGTACGCTTTGGTGAGAGCATTGGAGACGTGGCAACATTACTTGTGGTCTCGAGAGTTTGTTATCCACACTGATCATGAATCTCTCAAGTACCTCAAAGGGCAAGGTAAACTTAATAAGAGACATGCTAAGTGGGTGGAATTCATTGAATCATTTCCATATGTGATAAAGTATAAAAAAGGGAAAGAAAATATTGTTGCTGATGCATTATCAAGGAGGCATGCATTGATCACTACATTAAGTTCTAAACTTTTAGGTTTTGAGTCAATTAAGGAAGTTTATGCTAACGATTTTGATTTTGCTTCAATTTACTTAGCTTGTGAAAATGGTGCATTCGAAAAGTTCTATAGGCATGAAGGATATTTATTTCGTGAACGTAAACTATGCATTCCTAAATGTTCTATGCGTGAATTGCTTGTTAGAGAAGCCCATGGGGGAGGGCTAATGGGGCATTTTGGAATACATAAAACTTTGAGTGTCTTAAATGATCATTTCTTTTGGCCTAAAATGCGTATTGATGTTGAAAGAATTTGTGAAAAATGCATAACTTGCTTGAAAGCTAAATCAAGAGCACAACCACATGGATTGTACAAACCTTTACCTATACCAAATGAACCTTGGGTAGACATATCCATGGACTTTGTTTTGGGTTTACCAAGAACAAAAAAAGGTAAAGACTCTGTGTTTGTGGTTGTTGATAGATTTTCCAAAATGGCACACTTTATTCCATGTAATAAGACCAATGACGCAACACATATTGCTGATTTATTCTTTAAGGAAATTGTTCGTTTGCATGGAGTACCAAGGACTATAGTGAGTGATAGAGATGCAAAATTTTTGAGTCACTTTTGGCGTGTTTTGTGGGGTAAATTAGGAACTAAACTTCTATTCTCTACTACATGTCACCCCCATACAGATGGACAAACTGAAGTTGTTAATAGAACATTGTCTCAATTGCTTAGAATTTTAATTCAAAAGAACTTGAAAAATTGGGAAGATTGTTTGTCATTTGCTGAATTTGCATATAATAGAAGTGTGCATTCTGCTACTAATCACTCTCCATTTGAAGTGGTATATGGTTTTAATCCGCTAAGTCCACTTGATCTTATTCCAATACCTATCGATGAACGTGCAAGCCTTGATGGAAAAGCAAAAGCTGAGATGATTAAGAAATTGCATGAAAAGGTGAGACTCAACATTGAAAAGAGAACTGAGCAGTATGTCAAGCAAGCTAACAAAGGTCGTAAACAAGTCATATTTGAGCCTGGAGATTGGGTTTGGTTACACTTGAGAAAGGAAAGATTTTCAGGCCAAAGAAAGTCAAAATTGCAACCACGAGGAGATGGACCATTTCAAGTTATTGCACGAATCAATGACAATGCCTATAAACTAGACCTTCCAGGTGAGTATAACGTAAGTGCAACTTTTAATGTTTCTGATCTTTCTCCTTATTTTGGTGATATAGATTCGAGGACGAATCCTTTTGAAGAGGAAGGGAATGATGGAGATCCGCCCATGCAAAATAAGACAAACAAGATGGATCCCTTGATCGTGAAAGATGGGCCAATTACAAGAGCACGTGCTAAGAAGATCAAGGAAGCCATGATGGCTCTTGTAGCTAAAATAAAAGAACAAGTCCAAGAGGCCTCTTCAATGGGCCAAACGATGATTATTATTCAAGTTGGTGGGCTAGAGTTCTAAAGAAGAGTTGGGCTTATTTTTTTTATCCAATATTAAGGCCCAAGTTGAAGGATATGTTGGGCTTATTTATTATCCAAAATTTAGGCCCAAAGGAAGGATTTTCGTTCATCAATCAAAGGCATATAAAAGTGCCTATTTAAAGATAATTAAATGTATTGTTTAAGTGTTTAAAAGAATCCTAGAACATAGTAGAATGTATTTAAACCTTTAAAGGAATCCTAGAACATAGTAGGCATCTTTTGACTAGTTTTAGGGTGAATAAATGTGGTCAAAAGTGTAATCAAGATGTTTAGGGTAAATTTGGTCTAAAGTGTCATGAAGATGTTTTTAAGCATCTTAGGAGTCTTTTGTTGCCTATAAATAGGCCTTGTAAACATTTGTAAATCATCAACAATTTTAAGCATAAAAATTTCCTTTGAATTTACTATCTCTTGTGAGAGTATTTTCTTTTGAGAACTTATCAAGATTCTTGAGCAAGATCTTGTGGCGTTCAACATACCGAGGTTCTTGGCTCATTCTATAGCCAACGGGTCGAGGTTTTTAAGCTCTATATAAGATCAAACCAGATTTCGGTTTTGGGAAGATTCTTATCTCATACGTTGGGTTCTTAGATCATTATATCTAATGGGTCCTTCGTCGTATCCACATCAATTGTGCTTTTGCATCTATGGAGTAGTCTATTTTATTCTGGAATCGAGAATAGCCCGATAATATGTTATCAGCTTGAATTATATTATTGTTTACGTTACATCGCATATGCTTATGATTTGAATTCTTGATTATTAATGCTTGTGAATTTGTTGGCCACATATTTGCATGTTCATAGATATTAGGTGAAAATTCTGAAAGGTGACATCTATATCGGAACCCTAGAATTCAAACCTAGGATCCTAAATCACGAAAGTAGTTTTAGGTCTTTTGAGGAATCGATACATTATCATAGAGATTAATGAACTCGAGCTTAGTCTAATCATCACGACAGTAGTTGATTAATTAACTTGGGTAAATTGTTATGCTTCGACAGAAGGTAATGAGTATAATTGGATAATGTCCTTCATGAGTAGTGATTGTAACTGAATTGATTGTATGATTTAATTGATAACGTATGTCATGGTGAAACCTGATTCTGGAATTACTAATCCAATATAATCAAAACCAGTTTTATACGTTCTGTTCCGTTTTCTTTACAATTTATCTCGTGTTTTTGTTAGGCTTAGATTACTGATAATAGATAGGCTAGTGCTTGATTATTCGGTCTTTGTGGGAACGATATCTTTTGTACAGCACCAAAGCCGTGCGCTTGCGATTTAGGCACATCAAGTTTTTGGCGCCGTTGCCGGGGACTTGAATAATCGATATTAGTTTTTATCAGAATTTAGTGAGACTAAGCCATTTTATTTTATTTTTAGTTTTTAATTTCTATTTTTCTGTTTTATTTCAGGATTCAATTTTTCCCTTATATTCAAAGCAAGATCAATTTCGAACTAGATCCAGAAATCGAGAAAACTTTTCATACAAGGAGAAAACTACAGAGACTGAAACGAGCTCAACTGAGTAGCGTAACAATGGCTGAAGAGAACGCAAACGTTAACACTAATGCGAATCTAAACGCAAATGCAAACGGGAACGCAAACATAAATGCGAGGTCTCTGAAGGATTATGCAGCACCTAATGCGCAGACACTTCACTCTAGCATCACTAGGCCTACTGTAGAGGCCAACAACTTTGAGCTCAAACCATCACTTCTGCAGATGGTTCAGCAAAACCAGTTTGGGGGTGCACCTACTGAAGAGCCGAATCTCCACCTGTCTATGTTTTTAGAATACTGCGTCACTCTAAAAATGAACGGGGTTTCTCAGGATGCTATCAGGCTGAGATTGTTCCCGTTTTCACTGAGAGACAAGGCGAGAGCTTGGCTACATTCTTTACCATCGGGTTCCATCAGAACATGGGATCAACTGATGTAGTGCTTCCTAGCGAGGTATTTTCCCCCGAGCAAGACTGCCCAACTGAGGAACCAAATCACAACTTTTGCTCAGCAAGACGGTGAATCGTTATATGAAGCTTGGGAGCGATTCAAGGATCTTCTCTGACTGTGCCCACACCATGGGCTGGAGAAGTGGCTCATGGTCCATATATTCTATAATGGATTGATATTTAACACGAGAATGTCAGTCGATGCAGCAACAGGAGGAGCTCTGATGAATAAAGGTATTGACGAAGCTTATGATCTAATCGAGGATATGGCACTGAACCACTACCAATGGTCAGGCGAAAGATCTATTCCACAGAAGACACCAGGTAAGTACGATCTTGACGCTATTACTTTACTTTCTGCACAAGTAGAAGCCATGTCTAAGAAATTAGATTCAATAAACGTGCATGTTATCAATACTACACCTCCTATGTGCGAAATTTGTGGTATGGTTGGTCACGTTGCATTAGAGTGTCAACTAGCTAGTGTACCTAACAATCCTTCTATGGAACAAGCGAACTTTGTGAATAACTTCAACCAAAAGAACGACCCGTTTTCAAATACTTTTAATCCTGGTTGGAGGAATCACCCCAATTTTTTGTACAATACAAACCAAAACGCAGCTCCATATCCTAACTTTAGGCAGCCACCTGGATTCCAACAGAAGCCTTACAATCCTGTTCCACAACAGAAATCGAACTTAGAATCCCTTCTTGAGAGTTTTGTAGTTGCCCATACTAAACAAAATGAGATAGTGAATGATGCAATTAAACAACTAGCAACTAAGGTCGACTCATGAAGGGGCAGGGACTTCTCTCTCTAAAAATTATGCTCTCCCTTCTCTCTAGTTTTTTTTTAACTTTCATTTTCTATCATGTCAAATTCTTCATCTAGTTGTGGATCTATGTCATCATCTACACTTATTCGCACTAATTCTCCATCCTTTCAACGGTTTTCACCTACTTTTGAACAAATTACGAAACGTATACCATCATTCGAAACTGATTTTAATATTCCTGAATTTTTGAAATTGGTTAATAGAGTCGAAGGTACTAAGGAAGATCAGATTAATTCGGATAATGTGGATATTGAATCTCCAATATCAATTCCGATCGGGGGCTCGAAATTTGCAGGTTTGGTGTCGTCACCCGATCTCTTGCGGGAGAAAAGAAACAAACAAGCTATGGAGTTGATGAATGTTGATGCTATGACCGAAATCTCTTCAATGGTTGAGACTAAGGCCGAATTTGTGGAGAGTTCAGCGGCTATTCCAAGTGTGGAATTGCCAAATTCTGATCGATATATGGATATGGCTGAATTCCCAATGCTAAGCCGTGAGAAAATTAAACAAGGGAGCAAAAATGGTGCTAAATTCGTTCGTCATCCATCAATGGAGTCAATTGGAACTGTGGGGAAGACGATGGGCACCAATAAGGAAGGAAATCAGGTTGATTCATTTCCATTAAAAGCTGATTTGCATGGTGATTTGGTTGACTTAAAGATTGATTCCCTTCCATATACTAAGAAGGGAATGGATTTAACTTACCATAAGGCTGGATTGATTGATCCTTCTTACCAAAAAGTCGATTTGATTGATTCTTCATACCATAAGGCTGATTTGGCTAATTTTAGTAGGAATAATCTTCCTAATAATAGCAAAGGGGCGGATCTTCTTTCCTCTAAGGTTGGTTTGACTGATTTAGAGCATGATATTACCCATCAAAATGTCAATGGGGCGGATCCATCATCTACCAAATCTATTTCGCCACATTTGGTGGTAGATAATCTTCCTATACATGGAAAAGTGGTGGATATAGAACCTACCAAATCAAGTGTGCCTAATTTCGAAAATGCACCCCCCATACTTGGAGGGAAGATAACGGGCAAAGTTGCAAGTGATGAGACAATCGCTGGTCTTAGTGAACATGGTGCAAACACTCATGGACCTCAAGATAATTAACACTCAAACTGGAACATATCTATATCGGCAATGTCAAAATCAACACTCATGGACCTCAGGATAATTCAAACACTTTCTTGGAATCCAAACGTACCACTCTAAGATATATTGAACCTGAAATTATCAATGGAAATGTGTTTGTTCGTCCCACTTGGAAAATGGCGCAACTAGGAAAGAAAAGATGGGAGAACACGGCAGTGGGCTACTTTCTTGGTAAGAGAATTTCGTTCATGGGAGTGAAGCATTACGTACAATCAGTCTGGAAGGGTATTATGGAGGTAAAAGCTACATCAAATGGATTTTACTTCTTCAAATTTGAATCTGAGCAACAGCTTTTGAATGTACTTGAAGGGGGGCCTTGGATGTATTCAGGACAACCTTTATTTCTTGAAAGGTGGAAGGAAGGCATGTCTTTAGAACAAAAATCACATAAGGAGGTTCCTATCTGGGTTAAATTTCGGAACATTCCAACAGAATATTGGACTTTAGAAGGCTTGAGTACAGTGGCAAGTTCCATTGGAACACCTTTATACGCTGATGCGTTCACTAGCTCTATGGCAAGACTAAACTACGCACGAGTATGCGTTTTGGTTAGCGTAGATGCCAAATTTCATGACCATGTTTATATGTTTCTACCTTCCGAAAATGGTGAGTACAATGGAACATGTAAAGTGGGGATAGAATATGAATGGAGACCACTTAGGTGTAACAGCTGCCAATTGTTTGGCCATGTGGAGAACGTGTGCCCTCTAACCAAGAAAGTGGTTCAGCGCCCAAAACAGGTCCAAGTCTATATCCCTAAACCTACCTCGGATAGTGAATGGCAGCAACAAAGAAAGCGGGGTGGCGATGGTTCCTCGCGGTCAGCCACGGGGAAGATCACTACTATGTCAACCCCGACATCCGAAAAGGAAAATGCAGAACGTGGCATCTCTAGGATGGAATCGAGCCAAGGAGCATCTAATACAAGTTGGAAGGTGACTCATACCAGAAATATTGTACGTGCAGCTCCTAGGGATAGGGAGATTAAGGATAATAACACTTATGCAGTTTTGGCAAATTCGGATATGGAAGAGAATGTGGACTCGGAATCGGACTTGGAACACAACACTTTGCGAGATACAACAAATGAGCACCTAAGGAAGATATTAGATGAGAAACACCCATAGTTGGAGCTCAATTAGTCTCAAGATATTCAAGGTTATGCTCATAAAGACTAAGAGATTGTGGATTATAGATTGGTAGTCTAGGTTCTATATTTGAGTTATTGAATTTTGTATCACCTTGGGCAATCCCCAAGGTATGGAGTAGCTAGGTTACTAGCTACAGTGGTGCGGTAAGGGAAATTCCCTTATGCGCTTTCCTTGTAATACCCCATCTTTTACTTTTAATGCAATTGAAATTAAACCAAAAAAAAAAACTAAGGTCGACTCTTTAGCAACTCACAATAAGATGCTAGAAACTCAAATTGCACAACAAGCTAGTAAATCAAGTAGGACTTCTGGATCTTTTTCCGGACAACCTGAGACAAACCCAAAGGAACATTGTAATGCAATTTCTTTAAGGAGTGGAACCGATTATGAATGTCCAAAAATGCCTACTAGGATTAGTGAAACAGAGTTAATTGATAAAGTCGAAAAGGAGAAAACGTCTAATCCCGAAAGCTCAAAAGATAAAACGAATGAGGCAAGTGAGAAAGAGCCATCATATATACCTCCACCGCCATATGAACCACCAGTACCTTTCCCTCAAAGATTAGCTAAGGCAAAATTAGACAAGCAATTTGGGAAATTTTTAGAAGTTCTAAAAAAGCTTTATATTAATATTCCCTTCACTGATGCACTATCACAAATGCCTTCGTATGCTAAATTTTTGAATGAAGTTCTTTCTAACAAACGAAAGTTAGAGGAATATGAAACTATCGCTTTAACTGAGGAGTGTAGCGTTGTAATTCAAAATAAATTACCTCCAAAACTTAAAGATCCCGGTAGTTTCTCAATTCCTTGTGTAATTGGTAATATGAGTTTAACAATGCTTTATGTGATCTTGGAGCTAGTGTTAGTCTCATGCCATTGTCTATGGCGAAGAATTTAGAGATGAATGATTTAAAGCCTACGACCATAATTTGCAATTAGCTGATCGTTCTGTTAAGTATCCAGTAGGTGTGTTAGAGGATGTACCTATCAAGGTTGGTAAGTTCTTTATTCCTACAGACTTCGTTGTTCTCGATATGGATGAGGATTTTCAAATCCCCATTATTCTTGGTAGGCCATTCCTAGCTACAGTAGGAGCTATTATTGATGTTAAAAATGGAAGGCTTTCCTTGAATATTGGAGATGATAGAGTTGAATTTAGTCTATATAAATCTGTTGCTAACTGCTCTATCGAGAACTCTTGTTATAGGATTGACGAGGCTATAACCAAAGACAAACTTGCTAGGAAGTACTATAAGGATCCATTAGAGGCACGACTGGTGAGTGATGGCTCGATCGAGGAGGAAGATACAATTATCGCTGATATTGCTCAAATGTTTGAGGGGAATCCGCATTGACATATGTTCATGAGAGTGGAAGAATTAATGATGAAGGCATCAAAGTATTACATGACAAAAAGATCTCTCGCCAAAAATTCAAAAAATGGCGATTTAGGTCTTATATTCAACCAGTGCCTGAGTTTTTTTTACCTAAAAATCGAGATCCTAAATTCGATTGGAGAATTGCCAAGTCGTCGGGTCCAATCCGGGATTTACACTAAGTTAACATGGTAAAGTCAAGCTAATGACTATGAACAAGCGCTTCTTGGGAGACAACCCAAGCGTTTTATATTTTTTTTATATTCTTTCTTTCTTTCTTTTTTATCTTTAAAAAAAAATTTATTTTTGCATGTTTTGTTTTTGTTTTGTCGCATAGGGTACATGAGTAGCTCACGTTGGATGATAAAGATGTTACTTTACCTTCACTTGGAACGAAAATTCTCCTTCGGTATTCGGGCATGTTTTTCAACATCCCATTTGGTTAAGTTTTTCTTTCCCACTACTTATGTGTGATAACATTGAGGACAATGTTGTAGTTTAAATTTGGGGGTGGAATTCGACTTAACATATATATACTGTTTGAGTGTGTTTCGTTAAAATTTGGGGGCGTTTGAGTTATTCATATGACATGCATATTTTTTTTATGAGTTCTAGCTTGTCAATTTGTACAATTTGCTAGAATTAACTTAAGATAGATGACATGACTTCAATATTTAATCTGGACTAAAGCATATCTCGTTTTTTGTTCATGTCAGCCTAAGATTTAGTTTAGCTTATTTAGATATTTATACACAATCTATGGGAGAGGAGTTGAGTGGATGTTGCATCTTGAGACACGTAAGGAGTAATTCCCAAAGATATTAACTAAAATTCTCATAAGGTATAGAGTTCCATGGTCACATTTACACTTCATAATGTATGCTTAAAATTTGAAAATATTGATGTGTCGGATTATTATGACAATGTGAAGCTAACTCAAATAAAGACGTAGCTTGTTTCGTGGCCTTTGACACTCGAGTGATTAAGTCCGAAAGGAGTGTTTCAACACTCAATGCCCTAAAGCTATCTAGATTCGGAGTCGTTGGCCCAAAACTCGTTACATGGGTGTCATAGAAAGCCTAAGGGAACAAGCATTGCACATGGTCTAATGAGCTAAACAGAAATCCACACGTACTGTGTAGAAAGTCAAAAATTCTTAAAAGCTTTAGTTTTGAAGTGTGTATTTTTAAAGCCTATTAAACTTAGTGCCTTTTGAATTTGAAAGTTAATAAAAATGGGGATTACATCCAAAATTTGGTAAGGATGCCACTCGACTATAATGCCTATGATTGCATGAACCACTTTGGAAGTTAATTCGACTCTTAGTGTTAATATATGACAAAATTGAGAGATATGTACATACTTTTGAGCTTAATTGTTAATGATGTTATGCCATTAGTCCTTTGTTAATTTTTATAAGTTGTATTATCTGGACATAGCTCAAATTTCATAGATTTTGTGGGTATATCGAAATGCAAACCCTCACGAGACTATAACTCGTCCTTTTGGGGTAACTAAAAGGTTTAAAGGCTTGTTGCACATGCTAAGTGCAATCGTGTACTCTACGAAAATGAGTTTATCTTTAGTTTATGTTTATGTTTTTGTTTTCTTTGTTTTACCGTTTGTTCGAGGACGAACAAAAGCAAGTTTGGGGGGTTGATAAACCTCGATTATATGTATTTTTTAGCCTAAGATTAGTCATTTCCATATCATTTTATGTTATGATTTATACCTCATATGCGTTTAATAGTTTTGTTACATGTTTGTAGGGAACAATCATTAATTTCGAGAAAGAAACGAAAAACGTATGAAAGGAGATACATGTGCGCTGTTTAGAAATACAATCATATCTTGGGATACAAACCTCCAATGCTAATGAGCCTTATATTTTTAGAAAGCTAAGACAATGACCTAAAAGTTTTGTGAAGATGACAAGATCCGGTTCAAACGTTTGAAGGTCCGAAAGTTACAAATATGCTCTGTTGCGAGCCAAATATGGCAGTTTTGGTAAAAATATCATAACTCGAGTTTTACAACTTTTATTTGATCCAAATTGGTTGGGTTGCAAAGCCAAGCATAGAGCTACAACTTTGTAGAAGACCCCAAAGACAAATTCGGACTGGAACATGGCGTTCAGACGCCTTTTATATTGGCGTTTAGACAACAAATTACACGGCGTACGTATGCCTTGTTAATTGGCGTTCAGACAACGGAGGCAGAGAGTTGGGCCATCTCGCGTACGAACGCCGAACTATACGGCGAACGTACGCTGTTTTATACAGTGTACGTACGCCGTTCAATATCGCGTACAGACGCCGTTTCGTACAAGGCCCATATTCGGCCCATATTCGGGTTTATGTTTTAGATTAGGTATAAATACCCCTTCCCAACATTGTTTTAGGGTTCGAACTTTATTTCTCTAAGATTGGTTGTAAGGATTAGAGATTCAAGAATGAGATTCGACAATTGATTGTAAACAGGATCTTTGACAACGGGTTTTATCGAGTTTATCTTTCTATTCTCTTTTAATTCTCGTCTATCTATCATGTTTACTTTGATTTTCGTTGATTGTGCTTTTGCATCTATGGAGTAGTCTATTTTATTCTGGAATCGGGAATAGCCCGATAATATGTTATCAGCTTGAATTATATTATTATTTACGTTACATCGCATATGCTTATGATTTGAATTCTTGATTATTAATGCTTGAGAATTTGCTGGCCACATATTTGCATGTTCATAGATATTAGATGAAAATTCTGAAAGGTGACATCTATATCGGAACCTTAGAATTCAAACCTAGGATCCTAAATCACGAAAGTAGTTTTAGGTCTTTTGAGGAATCGATACATTATCATAGAGATTAATGAACTCGAGCTTAGTCTAATCATCACAACAGTAGTTATTTAATTAACTTGGGTAAATTGTTATGCTTCGACAGAAGGTAATGAGTATAATTGGATAATGTCCTACATAAGTGGTGATTGTAACTGAATTGATTGTATGATTTAATTGATAACGTATGTCGTGGTGAAACCTGATTCTGGAATTACTAATTCAATATAATCAAAACCAGTTTTATACGTTTTGTTCCGTTTTCTTTACAATTTATCTCGTGTTTTTGTTAGGCTTAGATTAATGATAATAGATAGGCTAGTGCTTGATTATTCGGTCTTCGTGGGAACGATATCTTTTGTACTGCACCGAAGCCGTGCGCTTGCGGTTTAGGCACATCAGCTTAATGTGGGTTGGGCTTAAAGTTGATCGGATCCAAGTGCGTTGAATGATCCAATCAACTTTTAAGTGAGTTGGGCTTAAAGTGGGTTTGAAGTGGATCATTCAAAGTGGATTGAATGATCCAAGTGGGTTGAATGATCCAATCAACTTTAAGCCCAACCCAAAGTGGATTGGATCCAATTTCGGGAACGGCACGAACTAAAAGTTGATTGGATCCAATTTGGGTTCGATCAAATCAATTGGACCCAACCCAAATTGGATCCAACCCAATTGAATTGGGTTGGGTTTAAAGTTGATCGGGTTGATTGGGCTCAAAGTTGATCCAATTCAATTGAGCCCAACCCAATTGGATCCAAGTGGATTGGGGCGGATCCAATTGGGTTGGGTTTGAAGTGGGTTGGATCCAATCAACTTTGAGCCGAATCAAAGTTGGTTGGACCCAATTGGTTGGTGGCCAACCCAATTGGATCCAATCAACCCACTTCAAACCCAACCCAATTAGATCCAACCGACCAACTTGGATCCAATCAACTTTAAACCCAATTGTATCCAATTTGGGTTGGGTTTGAAGTGGATTGGATCCGACTCAATTGGATCCAATCCAACTTTGAGCCCAATTGACCGGATCCAACCAAACCCACTTTAACCCAACCCACTTCAATCCCAATTGGGTTGGGCTCAAAGTTGGTTTGGCTTAATGTGGGTTGGGCTTAAAGTTGATCGGATCCAAGTGGGTTGAATGATCCAATCAACTTTTAAGTGAGTTGGGCTTAAAGTGGGTTTGAAGTGGATCATTCAAAGTGGATTGAATGATCCAAGTAGGTTGAATGATCCAATCAACTTTATGCCCAACCCAAAGTGGATTGGATCCAATTTTGGGAACGGCACGAACTAAAAGTTGATTGGATCCAATTTGGGTTGGATCAAATCAATTGGACCCAACCCAAATTGGATCCAACCCAATTAGATTGGGTTGGGTTTAAAGTTGACCGGGTTGATTGGGCTCAAAGTTGATCCAATTCAATTGAGCCCAACCCAATTGGATCCAAGTGGATTGGGTCGGATCCAATTAGGTTGGGTTTGAAGTAGGTTGGATCCAATCAACTTTGAGCCCAATCAAAGTTGGTTGGACCCAATTGGTTGGTGGCCAACCCAGTTGGTTCCAATCAACCCACTTCAAACCCAACCCAATTGGATCCAACCAACCCACTTGGATCCAATCAACTTTAAACCCAATTGGATCCAATTTGGTTGTGTTTGAAGTGGATTGGATCCGACTCAATTGGATCCAATCCAACTTTGAGCCCAATTGATCGGATCCAACCAAACCCACTTTAACCCAACCCACTTCAAACCCAATTGGGTTGGGCTCAAAGTTGGTTTGACTTAATGTGGGTTGGGCTTAAAGTTATTCGAATCCCACTGGGTTGAATGATCCAATCAACTTTTAAGTGAGTTGGGCTTAAAGTGGGTTTGAAGTGGATCATTCAAAGTGGATTGAATGATCCAAGTGGGTTGAATAATCCAATCAACTTTAAGCCCAACCCAAAGTGGATTGGATCCAATTTTGGCAACGGCACGAACTAAAAGTTGATTGGATCAAATTTGAGTTGGATCAAATCAATTGGACCCAACCTAAATTGGATCCAACCCAATTGGATTGGGTTGGGTTTAAAGTTGATCGGGTTGATTGGGCTCAAACTTGATCCAATTCAATTGAGCCCAACCCAATTGGATCCAATTGGATTGGGTCGGATCCAATTGGGTCGGGTTTGAAGTGGGTTAAATCCAATCAACTTTGAGCCCAATCAAAGTTGGTTGGACCCAATTGGTTGGTGGCCAACCCAATTGGATCCAATCAACCCACTTCAAACACAACCCAATTGGATCCAACCAACCCACTTGGATCCAATCAACTTTAAACCCAATTGGATCCAATTTGGGTTGGGTTTGAAGTGGATTGGATCCGACTCAATTGGATCCAATCAAACTTTGAGCCCAATTGATCGGAACCAACCAAACCCACTTTAACCCAACCCACTTCAAACCCATTTGGGTTGGGTTCAAAGTTGGTTTGGCTTAATGTGGGTTGGGCTTAAAGTTGAACGGATCCAAGTGGGTTGAATGATCCAATCAACTTTTAAGTGAGTTGGGCTTAAAGTGGGTTTGAAGTGGATCATTCAAAGTGGATTGAATGATCCAAGTGGGTTGAATAATCCAATCAACTTTAAGCCCAACCCAAAGTAGATTAGATCCAATTTTGGGAATGGCACGAACTAAAAGTTGATTGGATCCAATTTGGGTTGGATCAAATCCATTGGACCCAACCGAAATTGGATCCAACCCAATTGGATTGGGTTGGGTTTAAAGTTGATCAGGTTGATTGGGCTCAAAGTTGATCCAATTCAATTGAGCCCAACCCAATTGGATCCAAGATCCAATTGGGTTGGATTTGAAGTGGGTTGGATCCAATCAACTTTGAGCCCAATCAAAGTTGGTTGGACCTAATTGGTTGGTGGCCAACCCAATTGGATCCAATCAACCCACTTCAAACCCAACCCAATTGGATCCAACCAACCCACTTGGATCCAATCAACTTTAAACCCAATCGGATCCAGTTTGGGTTGGATTTGAAGTGGATTGGATCCGACTCAATTGGATCCAATCATACCTTTGAGCCCAATTGATTACCCGATCAATTTTAAACCCAACCCAATCCAATTGGGTTGGATCCAATTTGGGTTGGGTCCAATTGATTTGATCCAACCCAAATTGGATCCAATCAATTTTTAGTTCGTGCCGTTCCCAAAATTGGATCCAATCCACTTTGGGTTGGACTTAAAGTTGATTGGATCATTCAACCCACTTGGATCATTCAATCCACTTTGAATGATCCACTTCAAACCCACTTTAAGCCCAACTCACTTAAAAGTTGATTGGATCATTCAACCCACTTGCATCCGATCAACTTTAATCCCAACCCACATTAAGCCAAACCAACTTTGAGCCCAACCCAATTGGGTTTGAAGTGGGTTGGGTTAAAGTGGGTTTGGTTGGATCCGATCAATTGGGCTCAAAGTTGGATTGAATCCAATTGAGTCGGATCCAATCCACTTCAAACCCAACCCAAATTGAATCTAATTGGGTTAAAGTTGATTGGATCCAAGTGGGTTGGTTTGATCCAAGTGGGTTGGGTTTGAAGTGGGTTGATTGGATCCAATTGGGTTGGCCACCAACCAATTGGGTCCAACCAACTTTGATTAGGCTCAAAGTTGATTAGATCCAACACAGTTCAAACCCAACCAATTGGATCCGACCCAATCCATTTGGATCCAATTGGGTTGGGCTCAATTCAATTGGATCAACTTTGAGCCAATAAACCCGATCAACTCTAAACCCAACCCAATTCAATTGTGTTGGATCCAATTTGGGTTGGGTCCAATTGATTTGATCCAACCCAAATTGGATCCAATCAACTTTTAGTTCGTGCCGTTCCCAAAATTGGATCCAAACCACTTTGGGTTGGGCTTAAAGTTGATTGGATCATTTAACCCACTTGGATAATTCAATCCACTTTGAATGATCCACTTCAAATCCACTTTAAGCCCAACTCACTTAAAAGTTGACTGGATCATTCAACCCACTTGGATCCGATCAACTTTAAGCCCAACCCACATTAAGCCAAACCAACTTTGAGCCCAAACCAATTGGGTTTGAAATGGGTTGGGTTAAAGTGGGTTTAGTTGGATCCGATCAATTGGGCTCAAAGGTATGATTGGATCCAATTGAGTCGGATCCAATCCACTTCAAATCCAACCCAAATTGGATCCGATTGGGTTTAAAGTTGATTGGATCCAAGTGGGTTGGTTGGATCCAATTGGGTTGGGTTTGAAGTGGGTTGATTGGATCCAATTGGGTTGGCCACCAACCAATTGGGTCCAACCAACTTTGATTGGGCTCAAAGTTGATTGGATCCAACCCACTTCAAACCTAACCCAATTGGATCCGACCCAATCCACTTGGATCCAATTGGGTTGGGCTTAATTGAATTGGATCAACTTTGAGCCCAATCAACCCGATCAACTTTAAACCCAACCCAATCGAATTGGGTTGGATCCAATTTGAGTTGGGTCCAATTGATTTGATCCAACCCAAATTGGATCCAATCAACTTTTAGTTCATGTCGTTCCCAAAATTGGATCCAATCCACTTTGGTTGGGCTTAAAGTTGATTGGGTCATTCAACCCACTTGGATCATTCAATCCACTTTGAATGATCCACTTCAAACCCACTTTAAGCCTAACTCGCTTAAAAGTTGATTGGATCATTCGACCCACTTGGATCCGATCAACTTTAAGCCCAACCCACATTAAGCCAAACCAACTTTGAGCCCAACCCAATTGGGTTTGAAGTGGGTTGGGTTAAAGTGCGTTTGGTTGGATTCGGTTAATTGGGCTCAAAGTTAGATTGGATCCAATTGAGTCGGATCCAATCCACTTCAAATCCAACCCAAATTGGATCCAATTGGGTTTAAAGTTGATTGGATCCACAATATCCCTGGTATCAGAGCCCGGTAGGGTTGTGATATTGAGAGAAGAGTATTCAAAACCCAGATTTTCATAAATACGTAATTATTTTCATAAGTAATTATTGATTGCATGATCAGTGTGTTGGTTTAGCATAAATCCGTTGGTTTAGCCGTTGTAGGTGGTCCCGGTTGTGGTCCCACAAGATTATTGCAACTCAATAAAAACTTAGAAAAAATAAAAAAGTATTCATGGCATCTAGGTTACGAACTCTATTCTCAAGAGACAACTCAAACAGTTCTGGTGTCGTCCAGTCCCATGAATTGCATAGTCAGCATAGCAATTATTCAAACTGGAATATTCCACAACAACAGATAGAAACTATGTACAAAATAGGTACATTCGATTTCAAAACTGCATTTTCTGTCAAAACGCACGAAGAAACTATCTCATTACAACATGAATTTCAAAGTATACCTTTACTTTCACAGACTTCAATAAAGAAATATCTAGACAAAGGCTTTAGATATATTCATTTTGGGCTTATACAAATTGCTGTTAAACCCCTTGTTCATATTGGTGTTAATGCACCAGTCTATTTAGCTCTTAGAGACAATAGATTAAAGAAATACAAAAGCTCCTTATTAGCTATGATTCAAACTAATATTTGTAATGGGCCAATTTACTTTAATTGTGCTCCAAATTATTCTATAGATCTATCTGACCCTCTGATTTTAGACTCCCTAATATTAGACATACATCTTCAAGGAGATGAATTCAAAAACTTAAGCAAAAACTTTGCTGTCATTTATCGGGTTTATTTCCGTGTAATGTCATCTCAGTTGAATCCAAAATTTATATTAACTCCAACTTCTAAAGATGAAACTGTCATGCTCCAACTAGAAGCAGACAATTCAACTTACTTTGTCCCTAAAAGATTAAAATGGAATGAAATTACCATTCCTAAAGAATTTATAATTAATAACCCCCAAATCCCTCGTGGTGTTGAAAGGCATGAAGTCTCAGATATAGAAGAAGACTCTGATGGTAGAGTCCTACTTCGATTCAATTCCCTTAGGATAAACGAACATCCTAGAATGAGAATTCAAGAAGTTAATTCTAGGGCTTCCTTTTCCGATAATAATTCTAGGGCATCCTTTTCAGAAGGCGCAAACATGAGTTTTCAAAATGTTAGAGTTGATTTTAAATCCCCTATTCCTTCTACTTCATATCAACAGGAAGATGAATCTTTTCATATAGGTTCTCCTACTACTTCTCAAATGGAAGATCATATTAATATGATTTCTTTTGCTAGCTTTACTCCAAATTTCGGATATCTTGAACGAGAGTTCAACGATCCGGATGAAAGAATCAGAAGAGATTGGTATCTCAAATTTGACCAAGATTTTCGTGATAAACTTCACGAAGAATGGTTAAAAGGTCTTCAAAAATTTAAAACTAATATTACATTACTAAATTGGTTTGACGCATACTGTCAGCTAAACAACATTTCAAATGTTTATTCCCTTGATCAAATTAATGTTCAAACTAACCTATACAAAAAATGGAAACTATCTTCAGGTTCCATTATCACCTCTATTCATCCTCCTTTACAAAATATTAAAATTCCTCATGATAAAGGTGAATTCTTAGCTACTCCTTTCCGAACGGGAAAAGATGGTGAAGGAACGATTAACATGGCAGATATCAGAAAACTTCACGAACAAAATAATTACTCAAATCAAATTTTACATACTATTGCCGAACAGGTTGATAACCTATCGGTTAAAATTGATTCTAAGAATAATGTTCCTAATGTTCCTAAATTTCCTAATGAAACCTCTTATCCTCATTTTAATACTAGAAGTTTACCTGAAAAAATAGAAAGTAAACTAAAACTCCCTGCTAGCTCTTATCTAATTGATAAAATTTCTCAAAAACTTATTGGAGAATCATCTTCAATTTCGAACATAAATTGTTTAAAAAGGGCTGATTCAAATACTGAATCTGAAGCGGAAATTAATAAAGTTTATTTCAAACCAGGAACAAAGACCTATTATAATAATAGATATACTCCTCCCGATATTCTCTTTGAAGAGAGAAGTCAATTCAAAACTGGATCTAAATATGACGGTCATTCCATTCATGAATGGAATATCGACGGAAAATCCGAATATGAAGTGTTAAATACACTTCAAGAAATGGGTATGGCTCGAACAGCCTACAAAGTTCAAAATCAAAGTGAAGGAAATGCTGCAGCATTAATTGTCACTGGCTTTACTGGTCAGTTAAAAAATTGGTGGGACAATTCCCTAACTCTTCAAGATAAACAAGATATACTCCAACATACTACCACCTTCGAAGAAGAGGATGGTACTATGGTTGATAAAAATGATGCCTGTGACATGCTTATCATTACAATTGGTATGTATTTTATAGGCAACCCTAAAGAAGAAATTGATTCTACTCAAATTGTTCTTTCAAATCTTAGATGTCCTACTCTGTCTGATTACAGATGGTACAAAGATATTTTTCTAACTTATATTCTCAAAAGATCTGATTGCAATGCCTCTTTCTGGAAAGAAAGATTTATTGCGGGATTACCCAAACTCTTCGGTGAAAGAATTCACCAAAAACTTAAAGATGCTACTGGTCTGACAGAGATCAAATTCGAAGTAATAACTTACGGGCAATTATTCGCCTTTATTAAGAAAGAAGCTATTGCTTTATGTTCAGAACTCAAAATACAATCCAAATATGGATCTGAGAAATCCAAATTTAGAAAAGAGGTAGGAACCTTCTGCGAGTCCTTCGGATTACAAAAGGTCCAAGCCCCATCTTCAAAAATGAAAAATAATGTTAGACATTTTCCAAAACAAAAGCATCACAAGAAAAGGTTTAAACCAAAAACTTATCCAACGAATCAAAATCATCAAAAGTATCCCAGACGTAAATCCTTTAAAAAGAATCATGATAACAAATTTGAAATCACTTGTTTCAAATGCAACAGAAAAGGACATAAGGCTGATGCTTGTCCTTTAAGAAAAAAGATTAATGAAATCTTTCATGACGATGAAGATCTTAGAAATAAAATATCCTCTCTTCTTATATCAGATGATAAACCTTCTGATAGTGAAGAATCTTCTAGTTCAAGTTCTGAAGACAACTCTTTAGAACAAATGTTTCAAGGAACTGATTCAGAAAGTGAGAATGATTCCTGTCAAGGATTCTGTCCTCTAAATATTAATGTCATTTCTAAAGATAAGACTGAACAAGAACTCTTGTTTGACTTAATCGATAAAGTCCCCGATCAAGATGACAAACAAAAATATCTTTTAAGATTAAGAGATCTAATCCTTAAAGATGATACCCCTAAAAGAAACAAGTCATTAATAGTTGAACCATTTAGCATTTCAAAGCTCTTTGATAAAGCACCATCATCTTCGGTTTGTAAAAACTATATCAACACAAATGATCTCCATAGAGAAGTCAACATTCTCAAAAGAGAAGTTAACGATCTTCAAAAAGAGATAAACTATCTCCATACAAAAGATCTGGAACTCGAAACTAGACTTACCCTTCTAAAAGATATTCCTGAATCCTCAAACAAAGAAATAATTGAAGACTTACCAACTAATGTTCTCAGTGATGAAACTATTCAAAGTATTAATCAAATTACTTTTCAAAAATGGTATTCAATTATAACTCTTGTTATAAAAGATTTCCAAATCAATGTATCATGTCTCATAGACAGTGGTGCTGATCAAAATTGTATCCGTGAAGGTCTTATTCCTACAAAATATTATGAAAAGACTAATGAAAGACTATTAGCAGCTAATGCTACTCCTCTTCATATTAGATACAAACTTTCGAATGCTTATATCTGCAATGGTGGATATTGTTTCAAAACACCCTTTATATTGGTTAAAAACCTTAGTCAAGATGTTATTTTAGGAAACCCTTTTCTAACAACCATCTACCCTTTCAAAGTTGATGGAACCGGTATCACTACCGACATAATGGGAAAATCAATAAGATTCAGTTTCCTTAATCCTATAAAAGAACGAGAGGTTTCTCTCTTACAAAAACATTATATCTCTCAGATTAATGCCATTAATTTTAAGAAATCTCACATAAATTCTATTAAGGAAGAAATTCCTTATCTTAAAATAGAAGAAGAATTACTTCAAAAAACTCTACAAAATAAAATTCAAGACTTTGAAGCAATTCTAAAAGCCGAGGTATGTTTTGATCTACCTAATGCTTTTTGGGAAAGAAAAAAACACACTGTTTCTCTCCCCTATATTGCTAGTTTCAACGAAAAGGCCATACCTACCAAAGCAAGGCCAATTCAAATGAATCACGAACTTATGAACACTTGCAAGGAAGAAATCGATTCTCTTCTTGTTAAAAAATTAATAAGGCCTTCCAAGTCCCCTTGGAGCTGTGCCGCTTTCTATGTCAACAACCAAGCCGAGAAAGAACGAGGAGTTCCCAGGCTTGTAATAAATTACAAACCCTTAAATGAGGTACTCGAATGGATTAGGTATCCTATTCCAAACAAAAGAGATCTCATTAACAGACTTCATAATGCTCGTATCTTTTCAAAATTCGACCTCAAATCAGGATTTTGGCAAATCCAAATTGATGAAAAGGATAAATACAAAACAGCATTCACAGTACCCTTTGGACATTACGAATGGAACGTAATGCCTTTCGGTTTAAAAAATGCTCCCTCCGAATTCCAAAATATTATGAATGACATATTCAACAGTCAATCGGACTATTCTTTAGTCTATATTGATGATGTTCTAATTTTTTCCCAAAACATCGATCAACATTTCAAACATCTTAATTCATTTCTCAATATTGTTAAGAAAAATGGGTTAGCCATTTCAGCCCCCAAAATCAAATTATTTCAAACCAAAATAAGATTTCTCGGCCATGAAATTAACCGAGGAACAATTAAACCTATTGCTAGAGCAATTGAATTTGCCAATAAATTCCCAAATGAAATTAAAGAAAAGAATCAACTCCAAAGATTCCTTGGATGTCTAAATTACATATCTGATTTCTTCCCAAAAATGAGATTAATATGTAAACCCCTTTTTCAAAGACTCCAAAAGGACCCAATTCCTTGGTCCAATATTCATACCGAAATTGTTAAAAAAATAAAAACTCAAATTCATTCCCTACCTTGTTTAGGCATACCAAAACCTAACTCATTCATGATAATCGAAACCGATGCCTCTGATTTTGGCTATGGTGGAATTTTAAAACAATGCATGCATGCACCGCATACATCCCATGCATTTATTTCTAAGAATGACGAACAACTTGTTCGATTCCATTCTGGCGTTTGGCTAGGGCCTCAAAAGAATTATTCAACAATTAAAAAAGAAATACTTTCTATTGTATTATGTATTTCAAAATTTCAAGACGATATTTTCAACAAAAAATTCCTACTAAGAATAGATTGCAAATCTGCTAAAGAAGTACTTCAAAAGGATGTCAAGAATATTGTTTCAAAACAAATATTTGCCAGATGGCAAGCTATCCTCTCTAGTTTTGATTTCGAAATTGATTACATTAAAGGAGAGAATAATTCATTACCCGATTTTCTAACTCGAGAATTTCTTCAAAATAATACAGAAACATGAGTCGGCCAAGGTTGCAGACTCCAGATCATTACTCAAACACCCTACCAATCAAAAATCAGTTCAATGTAATAGCCGTAACCCCAGATATACCTTACTCTCAAATAGCTCGAGCACCTGCTCCAATCACTCCAACAAAACCTATAGCCTCAAATTCTACCACTCAAAAACATGAACCCACTGTTGGGTATTTTACCAAACCACAATGTCATAATGTCACTCTCACAAACTTCAAAAAAGCCCCAGATATTAAAACACTCAAGAGTATTATTTCAAGATACTTTTCTGAAGGTTGCCAATGGTACACCGATAATACTCAAAAAACCCAAACCTTTTATGAATTCATTCTTGTTGATTCTGGATCAATAGAGTTAGTTCATACTCCTGACCCTAAAGACCCTTCAAGAATATCATTCTCAAAATGTATTATTAAAAGAGTATTCAAATCTGATGAATGGCTTGCTCCTTTCTCAGAAAAGGGTTTCTCAAAGCCATTTATTCCAAAGGGGTACAATTACCCTGATTACAAACAAGCCTGGTTCAGGACCTTTTTCCTGAGACCCTTTGACCATTCATGGTTTTTTACATTTCATACAGATTTCATAAAACACATGTTCCCCATCTGGTTTTTAGAATGGTGGATGGATTTCGGACCTGTACCCGACATACACCCGCCAATTATTCAAGAAGCCTATTCCTATTATATTTCAAAAAATCTTATCGATGGCATCTCTAAAGCCCCTATCGATACTCATCTAAAACCGATACGATTTTACGCCGAATTCAAAGTACCATGGATCCTATGTTGGAACTTCGCATTTGACCAGTTCTTCCAGGCTCCTTTCCCTATCTCAATAATCAGAGAATTCAAAGTTAAATGGTGGCAGAATTATTCTACACAATTCTGCAACATTCAAGTCATCAAGAATTTTCTCCTAACCGGTAATAAACCAAAATGGGAGAAACAAATTTCAACTTCCTCCTCTACCGAAAAGAAAAACAAGAAAAGTTCAAAGGATGATCTCCCTCAAAGCAGTTCTCTTACACAACAACAAATCAAAATGTTCCAGCTACTCGAAGAAGATCCTGAGATGGGAAGACCCAGGTACTATGCATGTAGTAAATAAACATGTTTTAGCCATCTCAGGATCTTCTTCGAGTAGCTGAAACATTTTGATTTGTTGTTGTGTAAGAGAACTGCTTTGAGGGAGATCATCCTTTGAACTTTTCTTGTTTTTCTTTTCGGTAGAGGAGGAAGTTGAAATTTGTTTCTCCCATTTTGGTTTATTACCGGTTAGGAGAAAATTATTGATGACTTGAATGTTGCAGAATTGTGTAGAATAATTCTGCCACCATTTAACTTTGAATTCTCTGATTATTGAGATAGGGAAAGGAGCCTGGAAGAACTGGTCAAATGCGAAGTTCCAACATAGGATCCATGGTACTTTGAATTCGGCGTAAAATCGTATCGGTTTTAGATGAGTATCGATAGGGGCTTTAGAGATGCCATCGATAAGATTTTTTGAAATATAATAGGAATAGGCTTCTTGAATAATTGGCGGGTGTATGTCGGGTACAGGTCCGAAATCCATCCACCATTCTAAAAACCAGATGGGGAACATGTGTTTTATGAAATCTGTATGAAATGTAAAAAACCATGAATGGTCAAAGGGTCTCAGGAAAAAGGTCCTGAACCAGGCTTGTTTGTAATCAGGGTAATTGTACCCCTTTGGAATAAATGGCTTTGAGAAACCCTTTTCTGAGAAAGGAGCAAGCCATTCATCAGATTTGAATACTCTTTTAATAATACATTTTGAGAATGATATTCTTGAAGGGTCTTTAGGGTCAGGAGTATGAACTAACTCTATTGATCCAGAATCAACAAGAATGAATTCATAAAAGGTTTGGGTTTTTTGAGTATTATCGGTGTACCATTGGCAACCTTCAGAAAAGTATCTTGAAATAATACTCTTGAGTGTTTTAATATCTGGGGCTTTTTTGAAGTTTGTGAGAGTGACATTATGACATTGTGGTTTGGTAAAATACCCAACAGTGGGTTCATGTTTTTGAGTGGTAGAATTTGAGGCTATAGGTTTTGTTGGAGTGATTGGAGCAGGTGCTCGAGCTATTTGAGAGTAAGGTATATCTGGGGTTACGGCTATTACATTGAACTGATTTTTGATTGGTAGGGTGTTTGAGTAATGATCTGGAGTCTGCAACCTTGGCCGACTCATGTTTCTGTATTATTTTGAAGAAATTCTCGAGTTAGAAAATCGGGTAATGAATTATTCTCTCCTTTAATGTAATCAATTTCGAAATCAAAACTAGAGAGGATAGCTTGCCATCTGGCAAATATTTGTTTTGAAACAATATTCTTGACATCCTTTTGAAGTACTTCTTTAGCAGATTTGCAATCTATTCTTAGTAGGAATTTTTTGTTGAAAATATCGTCTTGAAATTTTGAAATACATAATACAATAGAAAGTATTTCTTTTTTAATTGTTGAATAATTCTTTTGAGGCCCTAGCCAAACGCCAGAATGGAATCGAACAAGTTGTTCGTCATTCTTAGAAATAAATGCATGGGATGTATGCGGTGCATGCATGCATTGTTTTAAAATTCCACCATAGCCAAAATCAGAGGCATCGGTTTCGATTATCATGAATGAGTTAGGTTTTGGTATGCCTAAACAAGGTAGGGAATGAATTTGAGTTTTTATTTTTTTAACAATTTCGGTATGAATATTGGACCAAGGAATTGGGTCCTTTTGGAGTCTTTGAAAAAGGGGTTTACATATTAATCTCATTTTTGGGAAGAAATCAGATATGTAATTTAGACATCCAAGGAATCTTTGGAGTTGATTCTTTTCTTTAATTTCATTTGGGAATTTATTGGCAAATTCAATTGCTCTAGCAATAGGTTTAATTGTTCCTCGGTTAATTTCATGGCCGAGAAATCTTATTTTGGTTTGAAATAATTTGATTTTGGGGGCTGAAATGGCTAACCCATTTTTCTTAACAATATTGAGAAATGAATTAAGATGTTTGAAATGTTGATCGATGTTTTGGGAAAAAATTAGAACATCATCAATATAGACTAAAGAATAGTCCGATTGACTGTTGAATATGTCATTCATAATATTTTGGAATTCGGAGGGAGCATTTTTTAAACCGAAAGGCATTACGTTCCATTCGTAATGTCCAAAGGGTACTGTGAATGCTGTTTTGTATTTATCCTTTTCATCAATTTGGATTTGCCAAAATCCTGATTTGAGGTCGAATTTTGAAAAGATACGAGCATTATGAAGTCTGTTAATGAGATCTCTTTTGTTTGGAATAGGATACCTAATCCATTCGAGTACCTCATTTAAGGGTTTGTAATTTATTACAAGCCTGGGAACTCCTCGTTCTTTCTCGGCTTGGTTGTTGACATAGAAAGCGGCACAGCTCCAAGGGGACTTGGAAGGCCTTATTAATTTTTTAACAAGAAGAGAATCGATTTCTTCCTTGCAAGTGTTCATAAGTTCGTGATTCATTTGAATTGGCCTTGCTTTGGTAGGTATGGCCTTTTCGTTGAAACTAGCAATATAGGGGAGAGAAACAGTGTGTTTTTTTCTTTCCCAAAAAGCATTAGGTAGATCAGAACATACCTCGGCTTTTAGAATTGCTTCAAAGTCTTGAATTTTATTTTGTAGAGTTTTTTGAAGTAATTCTTCTTCTATTTTAAGATAAGGAATTTCTTCCTTAATAGAATTTATGTGAGATTTCTTAAAATTAATGGCATTAATCTGAGAGATATAATGTTTTTGTAAGAGAGAAACCTCTCGTTCTTTTATAGGATTAAGGAAACTGAATCTTATTGATTTTCCCATTATGTCGGTAGTGATACCGGTTCCATCAACTTTGAAAGGGTAGATGGTTGTTAGAAAAGGGTTTCCTAAAATAACATCTTGACTAAGGTTTTTAACCAATATAAAGGGTGTTTTGAAACAATATCCACCATTGCAGATATAAGCATTCGAAAGTTTGTATCTAATATGAAGAGGAGTAGCATTAGCTGCTAATAGTCTTTCATTAGTCTTTTCATAATATTTTGTAGGAATAAGACCTTCACGGATACAATTTTGATCAGCACCACTGTCTATGAGACATGATACATTGATTTGGAAATCTTTTATAACAAGAGTTATAATTGAATACCATTTTTGAAAAGTAATTTGATTAATACTTTGAATAGTTTCATCACTGAGAACATTAGTTGGTAAGTCTTCAATTATTTCTTTGTTTGAGGATTCAGGAATATCTTTTAGAAGGGTAAGTCTAGTTTCGAGTTCCAGATCTTTTGTATGGAGATAGTTTATCTCTTTTTGAAGATCGTTAACTTCTCTTTTGAGAATGTTGACTTCTCTATGGAGATCATTTGTGTTGATATAGTTTTTACAAACCGAAGATGATGGTGCTTTATCAAAGAGCTTTGAAATGCTAAATGGTTCAACTATTAATGACTTGTTTCTTTTAGGGGTATCATCTTTAAGGATTAGATCTCTTAATCTTAAAAGATATTTTTGTTTGTCATCTTGATCGGGGACTTTATCGATTAAGTCAAACAAGAGTTCTTGTTCAGTCTTATCTTTAGAAATGACATTAATATTTAGAGGACAGAATCCTTGACAGGAATCATTCTCACTTTCTGAATCAGTTCCTTGAAACATTTGTTCTAAAGAGTTGTCTTCAGAACTTGAACTAGAAGATTCTTCACTATCAGAAGGTTTATCATCTGATATAAGAAGAGAGGATATTTTATTTCTAAGATCTTCATCGTCATGAAAGATTTCATTAATCTTTTTTCTTAAAGGACAAGCATCAGCCTTATGTCCTTTTCTGTTGCATTTGAAACAAGTGATTTCAAATTTGTTATCATGATTCTTTTTAAAGGATTTACGTCTGGGATACTTTTGATGATTTTGATTCGTTGGATAAGTTTTTGGTTTAAACCTTTTCTTGTGATGCTTTTGTTTTGGAAAATGTCTAACATTATTTTTCATTTTTGAAGATGGGGCTTGGACCTTTTGTAATCCGAAGGACTCGCAGAAGGTTCCTACCTCTTTTCTAAATTTGGATTTCTCAGATCCATATTTGGATTGTATTTTGAGTTCTGAACATAAAGCAATAGCTTCTTTCTTAATAAAGGCGAATAATTGCCCGTAAGTTATTACTTCGAATTTGATCTCTGTCAGACCAGTAGCATCTTTAAGTTTTTGGTGAATTCTTTCACCGAAGAGTTTGGGTAATCCCGCAATAAATCTTTCTTTCCAGAAAGAGGCATTGCAATCAGATCTTTTGAGAATATAAGTTAGAAAAATATCTTTGTACCATCTGTAATCAGACAGAGTAGGACATCTAAGATTTGAAAGAACAATTTGAGTAGAATCAATTTCTTCTTTAGGGTTGCCTATAAAATACATACCAATTGTAATGATAAGCATGTCACAGGCATCATTTTTATCAACCATAGTACCATCCTCTTCTTCGAAGGTGGTAGTATGTTGGAGTATATCTTGTTTATCTTGAAGAGTTAGGGAATTGTCCCACCAATTTTTTAACTGACCAGTAAAGCCAGTGACAATTAATGCTGCAGCATTTCCTTCACTTTGATTTTGAACTTTGTAGGCTGTTCGAGCCATACCCATTTCTTGAAGTGTATTTAACACTTCATATTCGGATTTTCCGTCGATATTCCATTCATGAATGGAATGACCGTCATATTTAGATCCAGTTTTGAATTGACTTCTCTCTTCAAAGAGAATATCGGGAGGAGTATATCTATTATTATAATAGGTCTTTGTTCCTGGTTTGAAATAAACTTTATTAATTTCCGCTTCAGATTCAGTATTTGAATCAGCCCTTTTTAAACAATTTATGTTCGAAATTGAAGATGATTCTCCAATAAGTTTTTGAGAAATTTTATCAATTAGATAAGAGCTAGCAGGGAGTTTTAGTTTACTTTCTATTTTTTCAGGTAAACTTCTAGTATTAAAATGAGGATAAGAGGTTTCATTAGGAAATTTAGGAACATTAGGAACATTATTCTTAGAATCAATTTTAACCGATAGGTTATCAACCTGTTCGGCAATAGTATGTAAAATTTGATTTGAGTAATTATTTTGTTCGTGAAGTTTTCTGATATCTGCCATGTTAATCGTTCCTTCACCATCTTTTCCCGTTCGGAAAGGAGTAGCTAAGAATTCACCTTTATCATGAGGAATTTTAATATTTTGTAAAGGAGGATGAATAGAGGTGATAATGGAACCTGAAGATAGTTTCCATTTTTTGTATAGGTTAGTTTGAACATTAATTTGATCAAGGGAATAAACATTTGAAATGTTGTTTAGCTGACAGTATGCGTCAAACCAATTTAGTAATGTAATATTAGTTTTAAATTTTTGAAGACCTTTTAACCATTCTTCGTGAAGTTTATCACGAAAATCTTGGTCAAATTTGAGATACCAATCTCTTCTGATTCTTTCATCCGGATCGTTGAACTCTCGTTCAAGATATCCGAAATTTGGAGTAAAGCTAGCAAAAGAAATCATATTAATATGATCTTCCATTTGAGAAGTAGTAGGAGAACCTATATGAAAAGATTCATCTTCCTGTTGATATGAAGTAGAAGGAATAGGGGATTTAAAATCAACTCTAACATTTTGAAAACTCATGTTTGCGCCTTCTGAAAAGGATGCCCTAGAATTATTATCGGAAAAGGAAGCCCTAGAATTAACTTCTTGAATTCTCATTCTAGGATGTTCGTTTATCCTAAGGGAATTGAATCGAAGTAGGACTCTACCATCAGAGTCTTCTTCTATATCTGAGACTTCATGCCTTTCAACACCACGAGGGATTTGGGGGTTATTAATTATAAATTCTTTAGGAATGGTAATTTCATTCCATTTTAATCTTTTAGGGACAAAGTAAGTTGAATTGTCTGCTTCTAGTTGGAGCATGACAGTTTCATCTTTAGAAGTTGGAGTTAATATAAATTTTGGATTCAACTGAGATGACATTACACGGAAATAAACCCGATAAATGACAGCAAAGTTTTTGCTTAAGTTTTTGAATTCATCTCCTTGAAGATGTATGTCTAATATTAGGGAGTCTAAAATCAGAGGGTCAGATAGATCTATAGAATAATTTGGAGCACAATTAAAGTAAATTGGCCCATTACAAATATTAGTTTGAATCATAGCTAATAAGGAGCTTTTGTATTTCTTTAATCTATTGTCTCTAAGAGCTAAATAGACTGGTGCATTAACACCAATATGAACAAGGGGTTTAACAGCAATTTGTATAAGCCCAAAATGAATATATCTAAAGCCTTTGTCTAGATATTTCTTTATTGAAGTCTGTGAAAGTAAAGGTATACTTTGAAATTCATGTTGTAATGAGATAGTTTCTTCGTGCGTTTTGACAGAAAATGCAGTTTTGAAATCGAATGTACCTATTTTGTACATAGTTTCTATCTGTTGTTGTGGAATATTCCAGTTTGAATAATTGCTATGCTGACTATGCAATTCATGGGACTGGACGACACCAGAACTGTTTGAGTTGTCTCTTGAGAATAGAGTTCGTAACCTAGATGCCATGAATACTTTTTTATTTTTTCTAAGTTTTTATTGAGTTGCAATAATCTTGTGGGACCACAACCGGGACCACCTACAACGGCTAAACCAACGGATTTATGCTAAACCAACACACTGATCATGCAATCAATAATTACTTATGAAAATAATTACGTATTTATGAAAATCTGGGTTTTGAATACTCTTCTCTCAATATCACAACCCTACCGGGCTCTGATACCAGGGATATTGAGAGAAGAGTATTCAAAAACCCAGATTTTCATAAATACGTAATTATTTTCATAAGTAATTATTGATTGCATGATCAGTGTGTTGGTTTAGCATAAATCCGTTGGTTTAGCCGTTGTAGGTGGTCCCGGTTGTGGTCCCACAAGATTATTGCAACTCAATAAAAACTTAGAAAAAATAAAAAAGTATTCATGGCATCTAGGTTACGAACTCTATTCTCAAGAGACAACTCAAACAGTTCTGGTGTCGTCCAGTCCCATGAATTGCATAGTCAGCATAGCAATTATTCAAACTGGAATATTCCACAACAACAGATAGAAACTATGTACAAAATAGGTACATTCGATTTCAAAACTGCATTTTCTGTCAAAACGCACGAAGAAACTATCTCATTACAACATGAATTTCAAAGTATACCTTTACTTTCACAGACTTCAATAAAGAAATATCTAGACAAAGGCTTTAGATATATTCATTTTGGGCTTATACAAATTGCTGTTAAACCCCTTGTTCATATTGGTGTTAATGCACCAGTCTATTTAGCTCTTAGAGACAATAGATTAAAGAAATACAAAAGCTCCTTATTAGCTATGATTCAAACTAATATTTGTAATGGGCCAATTTACTTTAATTGTGCTCCAAATTATTCTATAGATCTATCTGACCCTCTGATTTTAGACTCCCTAATATTAGACATACATCTTCAAGGAGATGAATTCAAAAACTTAAGCAAAAACTTTGCTGTCATTTATCGGGTTTATTTCCGTGTAATGTCATCTCAGTTGAATCCAAAATTTATATTAACTCCAACTTCTAAAGATGAAACTGTCATGCTCCAACTAGAAGCAGACAATTCAACTTACTTTGTCCCTAAAAGATTAAAATGGAATGAAATTACCATTCCTAAAGAATTTATAATTAATAACCCCCAAATCCCTCGTGGTGTTGAAAGGCATGAAGTCTCAGATATAGAAGAAGACTCTGATGGTAGAGTCCTACTTCGATTCAATTCCCTTAGGATAAACGAACATCCTAGAATGAGAATTCAAGAAGTTAATTCTAGGGCTTCCTTTTCCGATAATAATTCTAGGGCATCCTTTTCAGAAGGCGCAAACATGAGTTTTCAAAATGTTAGAGTTGATTTTAAATCCCCTATTCCTTCTACTTCATATCAACAGGAAGATGAATCTTTTCATATAGGTTCTCCTACTACTTCTCAAATGAAAGATCATATTAATATGATTTCTTTTGCTAGCTTTACTCCAAATTTCGGATATCTTGAACGAGAGTTCAACGATCCGGATGAAAGAATCAGAAGAGATTGGTATCTCAAATTTGACCAAGATTTTCGTGATAAACTTCACGAAGAATGGTTAAAAGGTCTTCAAAAATTTAAAACTAATATTACATTACTAAATTGGTTTGACGTATACTGTCAGCTAAACAACATTTCAAATGTTTATTCCCTTGATCAAATTAATGTTCAAACTAACCTATACAAAAAATGGAAACTATCTTCAGGTTCCATTATCACCTCTATTCATCCTCCTTTACAAAATATTAAAATTCCTCATGATAAAGGTGAATTCTTAGCTACTCCTTTCCGAACGGGAAAAGATGGTGAAGGAACGATTAACATGGCAGATATCAGAAAACTTCACGAACAAAATAATTACTCAAATCAAATTTTACATACTATTGCCGAACAGGTTGATAACCTATCGGTTAAAATTGATTCTAAGAATAATGTTCCTAATGTTCCTAAATTTCCTAATGAAACCTCTTATCCTCATTTTAATACTAGAAGTTTACCTGAAAAAATAGAAAGTAAACTAAAACTCCCTGCTAGCTCTTATCTAATTGATAAAATTTCTCAAAAACTTATTGGAGAATCATCTTCAATTTCGAACATAAATTGTTTAAAAAGGGCTGATTCAAATACTGAATCTGAAGCGGAAATTAATAAAGTTTATTTCAAACCAGGAACAAAGACCTATTATAATAATAGATATACTCCTCCCGATATTCTCTTTGAAGAGAGAAGTCAATTCAAAACTGGATCTAAATATGACGGTCATTCCATTCATGAATGGAATATCGACGGAAAATCCGAATATGAAGTGTTAAATACACTTCAAGAAATGGGTATGGCTCGAACAGCCTACAAAGTTCAAAATCAAAGTGAAGGAAATGCTGCAGCATTAATTGTCACTGGCTTTACTGGTCAGTTAAAAAATTGGTGGGACAATTCCCTAACTCTTCAAGATAAACAAGATATACTCCAACATACTACCACCTTCGAAGAAGAGGATGGTACTATGGTTGATAAAAATGATGCCTGTGACATGCTTATCATTACAATTGGTATGTATTTTATAGGCAACCCTAAAGAAGAAATTGATTCTACTCAAATTGTTCTTTCAAATCTTAGATGTCCTACTCTGTCTGATTACAGATGGTACAAAGATATTTTTCTAACTTATATTCTCAAAAGATCTGATTGCAATGCCTCTTTCTGGAAAGAAAGATTTATTGCGGGATTACCCAAACTCTTCGGTGAAAGAATTCACCAAAAACTTAAAGATGCTACTGGTCTGACAGAGATCAAATTCGAAGTAATAACTTACGGGCAATTATTCGCCTTTATTAAGAAAGAAGCTATTGCTTTATGTTCAGAACTCAAAATACAATCCAAATATGGATCTGAGAAATCCAAATTTAGAAAAGAGGTAGGAACCTTCTGCGAGTCCTTCGGATTACAAAAGGTCCAAGCCCCATCTTCAAAAATGAAAAATAATGTTAGACATTTTCCAAAACAAAAGCATCACAAGAAAAGGTTTAAACCAAAAACTTATCCAACGAATCAAAATCATCAAAAGTATCCCAGACGTAAATCCTTTAAAAAGAATCATGATAACAAATTTGAAATCACTTGTTTCAAATGCAACAGAAAAGGACATAAGGCTGATGCTTGTCCTTTAAGAAAAAAGATTAATGAAATCTTTCATGACGATGAAGATCTTAGAAATAAAATATCCTCTCTTCTTATATCAGATGATAAACCTTCTGATAGTGAAGAATCTTCTAGTTCAAGTTCTGAAGACAACTCTTTAGAACAAATGTTTCAAGGAACTGATTTAGAAAGTGAGAATGATTCCTGTCAAGGATTCTGTCCTCTAAATATTAATGTCATTTCTAAAGATAAGACTGAACAAGAACTCTTGTTTGACTTAATCGATAAAGTCCCCGATCAAGATGACAAACAAAAATATCTTTTAAGATTAAGAGATCTAATCCTTAAAGATGATACCCCTAAAAGAAACAAGTCATTAATAGTTGAACCATTTAGCATTTCAAAGCTCTTTGATAAAGCACCATCATCTTCGGTTTGTAAAAACTATATCAACACAAATGATCTCCATAGAGAAGTCAACATTCTCAAAAGAGAAGTTAACGATCTTCAAAAAGAGATAAACTATCTCCATACAAAAGATCTGGAACTCGAAACTAGACTTACCCTTCTAAAAGATATTCCTGAATCCTCAAACAAAGAAATAATTGAAGACTTACCAACTAATGTTCTCAGTGATGAAACTATTCAAAGTATTAATCAAATTACTTTTCAAAAATGGTATTCAATTATAACTCTTGTTATAAAAGATTTCCAAATCAATGTATCATGTCTCATAGACAGTGGTGCTGATCAAAATTGTATCCGTGAAGGTCTTATTCCTACAAAATATTATGAAAAGACTAATGAAAGACTATTAGCAGCTAATGCTACTCCTCTTCATATTAGATACAAACTTTCGAATGCTTATATCTGCAATGGTGGATATTGTTTCAAAACACCCTTTATATTGGTTAAAAACCTTAGTCAAGATGTTATTTTAGGAAACCCTTTTCTAACAACCATCTACCCTTTCAAAGTTGATGGAACCGGTATCACTACCGACATAATGGGAAAATCAATAAGATTCAGTTTCCTTAATCCTATAAAAGAACGAGAGGTTTCTCTCTTACAAAAACATTATATCTCTCAGATTAATGCCATTAATTTTAAGAAATCTCACATAAATTCTATTAAGGAAGAAATTCCTTATCTTAAAATAGAAGAAGAATTACTTCAAAAAACTCTACAAAATAAAATTCAAGACTTTGAAGCAATTCTAAAAGCCGAGGTATGTTCTGATCTACCTAATGCTTTTTGGGAAAGAAAAAAACACACTGTTTCTCTCCCCTATATTGCTAGTTTCAACGAAAAGGCCATACCTACCAAAGCAAGGCCAATTCAAATGAATCACGAACTTATGAACACTTGCAAGGAAGAAATCGATTCTCTTCTTGTTAAAAAATTAATAAGGCCTTCCAAGTCCCCTTGGAGCTGTGCCGCTTTCTATGTCAACAACCAAGCCGAGAAAGAACGAGGAGTTCCCAGGCTTGTAATAAATTACAAACCCTTAAATGAGGTACTCGAATGGATTAGGTATCCTATTCCAAACAAAAGAGATCTCATTAACAGACTTCATAATGCTCGTATCTTTTCAAAATTCGACCTCAAATCAGGATTTTGGCAAATCCAAATTGATGAAAAGGATAAATACAAAACAGCATTCACAGTACCCTTTGGACATTACGAATGGAACGTAATGCCTTTCGGTTTAAAAAATGCTCCCTCCGAATTCCAAAATATTATGAATGACATATTCAACAGTCAATCGGACTATTCTTTAGTCTATATTGATGATGTTCTAATTTTTTCCCAAAACATCGATCAACATTTCAAACATCTTAATTCATTTCTCAATATTGTTAAGAAAAATGGGTTAGCCATTTCAGCCCCCAAAATCAAATTATTTCAAACCAAAATAAGATTTCTCGGCCATGAAATTAACCGAGGAACAATTAAACCTATTGCTAGAGCAATTGAATTTGCCAATAAATTCCCAAATGAAATTAAAGAAAAGAATCAACTCCAAAGATTCCTTGGATGTCTAAATTACATATCTGATTTCTTCCCAAAAATGAGATTAATATGTAAACCCCTTTTTCAAAGACTCCAAAAGGACCCAATTCCTTGGTCCAATATTCATACCGAAATTGTTAAAAAAATAAAAACTCAAATTCATTCCCTACCTTGTTTAGGCATACCAAAACCTAACTCATTCATGATAATCGAAACCGATGCCTCTGATTTTGGCTATGGTGGAATTTTAAAACAATGCATGCATGCACCGCATACATCCCATGCATTTATTTCTAAGAATGACGAACAACTTGTTCGATTCCATTCTGGCGTTTGGCTAGGGCCTCAAAAGAATTATTCAACAATTAAAAAAGAAATACTTTCTATTGTATTATGTATTTCAAAATTTCAAGACGATATTTTCAACAAAAAATTCCTACTAAGAATAGATTGCAAATCTGCTAAAGAAGTACTTCAAAAGGATGTCAAGAATATTGTTTCAAAACAAATATTTGCCAGATGGCAAGCTATCCTCTCTAGTTTTGATTTCGAAATTGATTACATTAAAGGAGAGAATAATTCATTACCCGATTTTCTAACTCGAGAATTTCTTCAAAATAATACAGAAACATGAGTCGGCCAAGGTTGCAGACTCCAGATCATTACTCAAACACCCTACCAATCAAAAATCAGTTCAATGTAATAGCCGTAACCCCAGATATACCTTACTCTCAAATAGCTCGAGCACCTGCTCCAATCACTCCAACAAAACCTATAGCCTCAAATTCTACCACTCAAAAACATGAACCCACTGTTGGGTATTTTACCAAACCACAATGTCATAATGTCACTCTCACAAACTTCAAAAAAGCCCCAGATATTAAAACACTCAAGAGTATTATTTCAAGATACTTTTCTGAAGGTTGCCAATGGTACACCGATAATACTCAAAAAACCCAAACCTTTTATGAATTCATTCTTGTTGATTCTGGATCAATAGAGTTAGTTCATACTCCTGACCCTAAAGACCCTTCAAGAATATCATTCTCAAAATGTATTATTAAAAGAGTATTCAAATCTGATGAATGGCTTGCTCCTTTCTCAGAAAAGGGTTTCTCAAAGCCATTTATTCCAAAGGGGTACAATTACCCTGATTACAAACAAGCCTGGTTCAGGACCTTTTTCCTGAGACCCTTTGACCATTCATGGTTTTTTACATTTCATACAGATTTCATAAAACACATGTTCCCCATCTGGTTTTTAGAATGGTGGATGGATTTCGGACCTGTACCCGACATACACCCGCCAATTATTCAAGAAGCCTATTCCTATTATATTTCAAAAAATCTTATCGATGGCATCTCTAAAGCCCCTATCGATACTCATCTAAAACCGATACGATTTTACGCCGAATTCAAAGTACCATGGATCCTATGTTGGAACTTCGCATTTGACCAGTTCTTCCAGGCTCCTTTCCCTATCTCAATAATCAGAGAATTCAAAGTTAAATGGTGGCAGAATTATTCTACACAATTCTGCAACATTCAAGTCATCAAGAATTTTCTCCTAACCGGTAATAAACCAAAATGGGAGAAACAAATTTCAACTTCCTCCTCTACCGAAAAAAAAAACAAGAAAAGTTCAAAGGATGATCTCCCTCAAAGCAGTTCTCTTACACAACAACAAATCAAAATGTTCCAGCTACTCGAAGAAGATCCTGAGATGGCTAAGGACTACCTCCAGTTCATCAAGATGAAGAAGACTAATTCTGATAAAGAAGGATCCTCTTCGGCTAGTTCAAGCTCGGACCCTTAGGGCGGACCTTGTGCGCAAGATCCTTTCGACTTGTGACTACCTTTAAAAAAGAAGAATGTTTTATTCAAAAATAAAAAAGAAAATAATGCTGAAAAAATCAAGGCATTAATATCCAAGGATACTGAAAATAAACAGGTATCAAAATTAAGTGCTAAAAAGAAAAAAGGCACTAATGATACTGAAAACAAAGAGGTATCAAAGAATGAAATGCTGAAAAGAAAATAGGCATTTAAAAAATACAAAAAGAAAAAAGAAAAAGAAAAAAGATTAGAAAAATTCAAAAAAGCCGGGAAAATCAAATTGGCATTTAAAAGAAAAGAACAAAAGAATTTTTCCCTCCTTTGTTCATACAACAGATACTTGAAACATTCAAAAATATTTGGATCAGATGTTTCTCGGTGAAACGCGTATCTAAATAAATTTTGTTTATTACAAAAACAAGATGTACCTATCAAATCAAATATCCCCCTCATTTCCATCAGTCGGCCATCTTCGTCGACTAAAATCAAAAGGGCTATAAGTGCTACCATTTACTATCGATCAGCAGTAAAGATTCGGCCATTTATTCAAAAGTGCAATAGTACATGTCGGCCATCTTTGCTTAAAACAAAAATCAGAAGTCAAAAGTTGAACAGCGATGACCAGTGCTATGTCGGCCACCGTTGAAATTCAAATTGAAATTTCGTTCAAATTCGAAATGAAATTCAAGACAGGATGGCTATATAAGGAAGCCTCTTCTCCATTCATCATCATCGCAAAAATTCTAGTTCTCTCAGTATTTAGCTTAATTTCCTATATTTTCTCCACATATCCTCTGTTAACTCTATCTTTCAGTTCATATTTAGCTATTCAAGTAAGTTTTCCAAATTTGTTTTTTATTTATCAGTTTTTCTGTAATTCAATTACTTGTACTCATATTCCGCTGTATTACTATTCAAAAGTCACTGTTCATTTCACTGTTCACTCTGTTTATTCATTTGGTTATTATTATCTTAATTCATTTAACATGTTTATTTACTACATGCATAGTCTCACTTTAACCCAACCCACTTCAAACCCAATTGGGTTGGGCTCAAAGTTGGTTTGGCTTAATGTGGGTTGGGCTTAAAGTTATTCGGATCCAAGTGGGTTGAATGATCCAGTCAACTTTTGAGTGAGTTGGGCTTAAAGTGGGTTTGAAGTGGATCATTCAAAGTGGATTGAATGATCCAAGTGGGTTGAATGATCCAATCAACTTTTAGCCCAACCCAAAGTGGATTGGATCCAATTTTGGGAACGGCACGAACTAAAAGTTGATTGGATCCAATTGGGTTGGATCAAATTAATTGGACCCAACCCAAATTGGATCCAACTCAATTGGATTGGGTTTGGTTTAAAGTTGATCGGGTTGATTGGGCTCAAAGTTGATCCAGTTCAATTGAGCCCAACCCAATTGGATCCAAGTGGATTGGGTCGGATCCAATTGGTTGGGTTTGAACTGTGTTGGATCTAATCAACTTTGAGCCTAATCAAAGTTAGTTGGACCCAATTGGTTGGTGGCCAACCCAATTGGATCCAATCAACCCACTTCAAACCCAACCCACTTGGATCAAACCAACCCACTTGGATCCAATCAACTTTAACCCAATTAGATTCAATTTGGGTTGGGTTTGAAGTGGATTGGATCCGACTCAATTGGATTCAATCCAACTTTGAGCCCAATTGATCGGATCCAACCAAACCCACTTTAACCCAACCCACTTCAAACCCAATTGGGTTGGGCTCAAAGTTGGTTTGGCTTAATGTGGGTTGGGATTAAAGTTGATCGGATCCAAGTGGGTTGAATGATCCAATCAACTTTTAAGTGAGTTGGGCTTAAAGTGGGTTTGAAGTGGATCATTCAAAGTGGATTGAATGATCCAAGTGGGTTGAATGATCCAATCAACTTTAAGTCCAACCCAAAGTGGATTGGATCCAAATTTGGGAACGGCACGAACTAAAAATTGATTGGATCCAATTTGGGTTGGATCAAATCAATTGGACCCAACCCAAATTGGATCCAACCCAATTGGATTGGGTTGGGTTTAAAATTGATCGGGTTGATTGGGCTCAAAGTTGATCTAACTCAATTGAGCCCAACCCAATTGGATCCAAGTGGATTGGGTCGGATCCAATTGGGTTGGGTTTGAAGTGGGTTGGATCCAATCAACTTTGAGCCCAATCAAAGTTGGTTGGACCCAATTGGTTGGTGGCCAACCCAATTAGATCCAATCAACCAACTTCAAACCCAACCCAATTGGCTCCAACCAACCCACTTGGATCCAATCAACTTTAAACCCAATTGGATCCAATTTGGGTGGGTTTGAAGTGGATTAGATCCGACTCAATTGGATCCAATCTAACTTTGAGCCCAATTGATCGGATCCGACCTAACCCAATTTAACCCAACCCACTTCAAACCCAATTGGGTTGGGCTCAAAGTTGGTTTGGCTTAATGTGGGTTGGGCTTAAAGTTGATCGGATCCAAGTGGGTTGAATGATCCAATCAACTTTTAAGTGAGTTGGGCTAAACGTGGGTTTGAAGTGGATCATTCAAAGTGGATTGAATGATCTAAGTGGATTGAATGATCCAAGTGGGTTGAATGATCCAATCAACTTTAAGCCCAACCCAAAGTGGATTGGATACAATTTTGGGAACGGCACGAACTAAAAGTTGATTGGATCCAATTTGGGTTGGATCAAATCAATTGGACCCAACCCAAATTGGATCCAACCCAATTGGATTGGGTTGGATTTAAAGTTGACCGGGTTGATTGGGCTCAAAGTTGATCCAATTCAATTGAGCCCAACCCAATTGAATCCAAGTGGATTGGATCGGATCCAATTGGGTTGGGTTTGAAGTGGGTTGGATCCAATCAACTTTGAGCCCATTCAAAGTTGGTTGGACCCAATTGGTTGGTGGCCAACCCAATTGGATCCAATCAACCCACTTCAAACCCAACCCAATTGGATCCAACCAACCCACTTGGATCCAATCAACTTTAAACCCAATTGGATCCAATTTGGGTTGGGTTTGAAGTGGATAGGATCCGACTCAATTGGATCCAATCCAACTTTGAGCCCAATTGATCGGATCCAACCAAACCCACTTTAACCCAACCCACTTCAAACCCAATTGGGTTGGGCTCATAGTTGGTTTGGCTTAATGTGGGTTGGACTTAAAGTTGATCGAATCCAAGTGGGTTGAATGATCCAATCAACTTTTAAGTGAGTTGGGCTTAACGTGGGTTTGAAGTGGATCATTCAAAGTGGATTGAATGATCCAATCAACTTTTAGCCCAACCCAAAGTGGATTGGATCCAATTTTGGGAACGGTACGAACTAAAAGTTGATTGGATCCAATTTGGGTTGGATAAAATCAATTGGACCAACCCAAATTGGATCCAACCCAATAGGATTGGGTTGGGTTTAAAGTTGATCGGGTTGATTGGGCTCAAAGTTGATCCAATTCAATTGAGCCCAACCCAATTGATTCCAAGAGGATTGGGTCGGATCCAATTGGGTTGGGTTTGAAGTGGGTTGGATCCAATCAACTTTGAGCCCAATCAAAGTTGGTTGGACCCAATTGGTTGGTGGCCAACCCAATTGGATCCAATCAATCCACTTCAAACCCAACCCAATTGGATCCAACCAACCCACTTGGATCCAATCAACTTTAATCCCAATTGGATCCAATTAGGGTTGGGTTTGAAGTGGATTGGATCCGACTCAATTGGATCCAATCCAACTTTGAGCCCAATTGATCGGATCCAACCAAACCAACTTTATCCCAACACACTTCAAACCCAATTGGGTTGGGCTCAATGTTGGTTTGGCTTAATGTGGGTTCGGTTTAAAGTTGATCGGATCCAAGTGGTATGAATGATCCAAACAACTTTTATGTGAATTGGGCTTACAGTGGGTTTGAAGTGGATCATTCAAAGTAGATTGAATGATCCAAGTGGGTTGAAAGATCCAATCAACTTTAAGCCCAACCCAAAGTGGATTGGATACAATTTTGGGTTGAAAGATCCAATTGGGTTGGGCTCAACTGAATTGGATCAACTTTAAGCCCAACCCAAAATGGATTGTATCCTATTTTGGGAATGGCAAGAACTAAAAGATAATTGGATCCAATTTTGGTTGGATCAAATCAGTTGGACCAACCCAAATTGGATCTAACCCAATTGGATTGGGTTAGGTTTAAAGTTTACCGGGTTGATTGGGCTCAAAGTTGATCCAATTCAATTGAGTCCAACCAAATTGGATCCAAGTAGATTGGGACGGATCCAATTGAGTTGGGTTTGAAGTGGGTTGGATCCAATCAACTTTGAGCCCAATCAAAGTTGGTTGGACCCAATTGGTTGGTGGCCAACCCAATTGGATCCAATCAACTCACTTCAAACCCAACCCAATTGGATCCAACCAACCCACTTGGATCCAATCAACTTTAAACACAATTGGATCCAATCCAACTTTGAGCTCAATTGATCGGATCTAACCAAACCCACATTAACCCAAACCACTTCAAACCCAATTGGGTTGGGCTCAAAGTTGGTTTGGCTTAATGTGGGTTGGGCTTAATGTTGATCGGATCCAAGTGGGTTGGATGATCCAATCAACTTTTAAGTGAGTTGGGCTTAAAGTGGGTTTGAAGTGGATCATTCAAAGTGGATTGAATGATCCAAGTGGGTTGAATGATCCAATCAACTTTAAGCCCAACTCAAAGTGGATTGGATCCAATTTTGGGAACGGCACGAACTAAAAGTTAATTGGATCCAATTTGAGTTGGATCAAATCAGTTGGACCCAACCCAATTGGATTGGGTTGGGTTTAAAGTTGACCGGGTTGATTGGGCTCAAAGTTGATCCAATTCAGTTGAGCCCAACCCAATTGGATCCAAGAGGATTGGGTCGGATCCAATTGGATTGGGTTTGAAGTGGGTTGGATCCAATCAACTTTGAGCCCAATCAAAGTTGGTTGGACCCAATTGGTTGGTGGCCAACCCAATTGGATCCAATCAACCCACTTCTAACCCAACCCAATTGGATCCAACCAACCCACTTGGATCCAATCAACTTTAAACCCAATTGGATCCAATTTGGGTTGGGTTTGAAGTGGATTGGATCCGACTCAATTGGATCCAATCCAACTTTGAGCTCAATTGATCGGATCCATCCAAACCCACTTTAACCCAACCCACTTCAAACCCATTTAAGTTGGGCTAAAGTTGGTTTGGCTTAATGTGGGTTGGGCTTAAAGTTGATCGGATCCAAGTGGGTTGAATGATCCAATCAACTTTGAAGTGAGTTGGGCTTAAAGTGGGTTTGAAGTGGATCATTCAAAGTGGATTGAATGATCCAAGTGGGTTGAATGATCCAATCAACTTTAAGCCCAACCCAAAGTAGATTAGATCCAATTTTGGGAACGGCACGAACTAAAAGTTGATTGGATCCAATTTGGGTTGGATCAAATCCATTGGATCCAACCCAAATTGGATCCAACCCAATTGGATTGGGTTGGGTTTAAAGTTGATCAGGTTGATTGGGCTCAAAGTTGATCCAATTCAATTGAGCCCAACCCAATTGGATCCAGGTGGATTTGGTCGGATCCAATTGGGTTGGGTTTGAAGTGGGTTGGATCCAATCAACTTTGAGCCCAATCAAAGTTGGTTGGACCCAATTGGTTGGTGGCCAACCCAATTGGATCCAATCAACCCACTTCTAACCCAACCCAATTGGATCCAACCAACCCACTTGGATCCAATCAACTTTAAACCCAATTGGATCCAATTTGGGTTGGGTTTGAAGTGGATTGGATCCGACTCAATTGGATCCAATCCAACTTTGAGCTCAATTGATCGGATCCATCCAAACCCACTTTAACCCAACCCACTTCAAACCCAATTGAAGTGGATTGGATCCGACTCAATTGGATCCAATCCAACTTTGAGCCCAATTGATAGGATCCAACTAAACCCACTTTCACCCAACCCACTTCAAACCCAACTAGGTTGGGCTCAAAGTTGGTTTGGCTTAATGTGGGTTGGGCTTAAAGTTGATCGTATCCAAGTGGGTTGAATGATCCAATCAACTTTTAAGTGAGTTGGGCTTAAAGTGGGTTTGAAGTGGATCATTCAAAGTGGATTGAATGATCCAAGTGGGTTGAATGATCCAATCAACCTTAAGCCCAACCCAAAGTGGATTGGATCCAATTTTGGGAACGGCACGAACTAAAAGTTGATTGGATCCAATTTGGGTTGGATCAAATCAATTGGACCCAACCTAAGTTGGATCCAACCCAATTGGATTGGTTGGGTTTAAAGTTGATTGGGTTGATTGGGCTCAAAGTTGATCTAATTCAATTCAGCTCAACCCAATTGGATCCAAGTGGATTGGGTCGGATCCAATTGGGTTGGGTTTGAAGTGGGTTGGATCCAATCAACTTTGAGCCCAATCAAAGTTTGTTGGACCCAATTGGTTGGTGGCCAACCCAATTGGATCCAATCAACCCACTTTAAACCCAACCCAATTGGATCCAACCAAGCCATCTTGGATCCAATCAACTTTAAACCCAATTGGATCCAATTTGGGTTGGATTTGAAGTGGATTGGGTCCGACTCAATTAGATACAATCCAACTTTGATCCCAATTGATCGGATCCAACCAAACCCACTTCAAACCCAATTGGGTTGGGCTCAAAGTTGGTTTGGCTTAATGTGGGTTGGGCTTAAAGTTGATCGGATCCAAGTGGGTTGAATGATCCAATCAACTTTTAAGTGTGTTGGGTTTAAAGTGGGTTTGAAGTGGATCATTCAAAGTGGATTGAATGATCCAATCAACTTTAAGCCCAACCCAAAGTGGATTGGATCCAATTTTGGGAATGGCACGTACTAAAAGTTGATTGGATGCAATTTGGGTTGGATCAAATCAATTGGACCAAACCCAAATTAGATCCAACCCAATTGGATTGGGTTGGGTTTAAAGTTGATCGGGTTGATTGGGCTCAAAGTTGATCCAATTCGATTGAGCCCAACCCAATTGGATCCAAGTGGATTGGGTTGGATCCAAGTGGATTGGGTTGGATCCAATTGGGTTGTGTTTTAAGTGGGTTGGATCCAATCAAATTTGAGCCCAATCAAAGTTGGTTGGACCCATTTGGTTGGTGGCCAACCCAATTGGATCCAATCAACCCATTTCCAACCCAACCCAATTGGATCCAACCAAACCCACTTTAACCCAACCCACTTCAAACCCATTTAAGTTGGGCTAAAGTTGGTTTGGCTTAATGTGGGTTGGGCTTAAAGTTGATCGGATCCAAGTGGGTTGAATGATCCAATCAACTTTGAAGTGAGTTGGGCTTAAAGTGGGTTTGAAGTGGATCATTCAAAGTGGATTGAATGATCCAAGTGGGTTTAGGGAAACCCAATTGGGTTGGGCTCAAAGTTGGTTTGGCTTAATGTGGGTTGGGCTTAAAGTTATTCGGATCCAAGTGGGTTGAATGATCCAGTCAACTTTTGAGTGAGTTGGGCTTAAAGTGGGTTTGAAGTGGATCATTCAAAGTGGATTGAATGATCCAAGTGGGTTGAATGATCCAATCAACTTTAAGCCCAACCCAAAGTGGATTGGATCCAATTTTGGGAACGGCACGAACTAAAAGTTGATTGGATCCAATTGGGTTGGATCAAATTAATTGGACCCAACCCAAATTGGATCCAACTCAATTGGATTGGGTTTGGTTTAAAGTTGATCGGGTTGATTGGGCTCAAAGTTGATCCAGTTCAATTGAGCCCAACCCAATTGGATCCAAGTGGATTGGGTCGGATCCAATTGGTTGGGTTTGAACTGTGTTGGATCTAATCAACTTTGAGCCCAATCAAAGTTAGTTGGACCCAATTGGTTGGTGGCCAACCCAATTGGATCCAATCAACCCACTTCAAACCCAACCCAATTGGATCCAACCAACCCACTTGGATCCAATCAACTTTAAACCCAATTGGATCCAATTTGGGTTGGGTTTGAAGTGGATTGGATCCGACTCAATTGGATCCAATCCAACTTTGAGCTCAATTGATCGGATCCATCCAAACCCACTTTAACCCAACCCACTTCAAACCCATTTAAGTTGGGCTAAAGTTGGTTTGGCTTAATGTGGGTTGGGCTTAAAGTTGATCGGATCCAAGTGGGTTGAATGATCCAATCAACTTTGAAGTGAGTTGGGCTTAAAGTGGGTTTGAAGTGGATCATTCAAAGTGGATTGAATGATCCAAGTGGGTTGAATGATCCAATCAACTTTAAGCCCAACCCAAAGTAGATTAGATCCAATTTTGGGAACGGCACGAACTAAAAGTTGATTGGATCCAATTTGGGTTAGATCAAATCCATTGGATCCAACCCAAATTGGATCCAACCCAATTGGATTGGGTTGGGTTTAAAGTTGATCAGGTTGATTGGGCTCAAAGTTGATCCAATTCAATTGAGCCCAACCCAATTGGATCCAGGTGGATTTGGTCGGATCCAATTGGGTTGGGTTTGAAGTGGGTTGGATCCAATCAACTTTGAGCCCAATCAAAGTTGGTTGGACCCAATTGGTTGGTGGCCAACCCAATTGGATCCAATCAACCCACTTCTAACCCAACCCAATTGGATCCAACCAACCCACTTGGATCCAATCAACTTTAAACCCAATTGGATCCAATTTGGGTTGGGTTTGAAGTGGATTGGATCCGACTCAATTGGATCCAATCCAACTTTGAGCTCAATTGATCGGATCCATCCAAACCCACTTTAACCCAACCCACTTCAAACCCAATTGAAGTGGATTGGATCCGACTCAATTGGATCCAATCCAACTTTGAGCCCAATTGATAGGATCCAACTAAACCCACTTTCACCCAACCCACTTCAAACCCAACTAGGTTGGGCTCAAAGTTGGTTTGGCTTAATGTGGGTTGGGCTTAAAGTTGATCGTATCCAAGTGGGTTGAATGATCCAATCAACTTTTAAGTGAGTTGGGCTTAAAGTGGGTTTGAAGTGGATCATTCAAAGTGGATTGAATGATCCAAGTGGGTTGAATGATCCAATCAACCTTAAGCCCAACCCAAAGTGGATTGGATCCAATTTTGGGAACGGCACGAACTAAAAGTTGATTGGATCCAATTTGGGTTGGATCAAATCAATTGGACCCAACCTAAGTTGGATCCAACCCAATTGGATTGGTTGGGTTTAAAGTTGATTGGGTTGATTGGGCTCAAAGTTGATCTAATTCAATTCAGCTCAACCCAATTGGATCCAAGTGGATTGGGTCGGATCCAATTGGGTTGGGTTTGAAGTGGGTTGGATCCAATCAACTTTGAGCCCAATCAAAGTTTGTTGGACCCAATTGGTTGGTGGCCAACCCAATTGGATCCAATCAACCCACTTTAAACCCAACCCAATTGGATCCAACCAAGCCATCTTGGATCCAATCAACTTTAAACCCAATTGGATCCAATTTGGGTTGGATTTGAAGTGGATTGGGTCCGACTCAATTAGATACAATCCAACTTTGATCCCAATTGATCGGATCCAACCAAACCCACTTCAAACCCAATTGGGTTGGGCTCAAAGTTGGTTTGGCTTAATGTGGGTTGGGCTTAAAGTTGATCGGATCCAAGTGGGTTGAATGATCCAATCAACTTTTAAGTGTGTTGGGTTTAAAGTGGGTTTGAAGTGGATCATTCAAAGTGGATTGAATGATCCAATCAACTTTAAGCCCAACCCAAAGTGGATTGGATCCAATTTTGGGAATGGCACGTACTAAAAGTTGATTGGATGCAATTTGGGTTGGATCAAATCAATTGGACCAAACCCAAATTAGATCCAACCCAATTGGATTGGGTTGGGTTTAAAGTTGATCGGGTTGATTGGGCTCAAAGTTGATCCAATTCGATTGAGCCCAACCCAATTGGATCCAAGTGGATTGGGTTGGATCCAAGTGGATTGGGTTGGATCCAATTGGGTTGTGTTTGAAGTGGGTTGGATCCAATCAAATTTGAGCCCAATCAAAGTTGGTTGGACCCATTTGGTTGGTGGCCAACCCAATTGGATCCAATCAACCCATTTCCAACCCAACCCAATTGGATCCAACCAAACCCACTTTAACCCAACCCACTTCAAACCCATTTAAGTTGGGCTAAAGTTGGTTTGGCTTAATGTGGGTTGGGCTTAAAGTTGATCGGATCCAAGTGGGTTGAATGATCCAATCAACTTTGAAGTGAGTTGGGCTTAAAGTGGGTTTGAAGTGGATCATTCAAAGTGGATTGAATGATCCAAGTGGGTTTAGGGAAACCCAATTGGGTTGGGCTCAAAGTTGGTTTGGCTTAATGTGGGTTGGGCTTAAAGTTATTCGGATCCAAGTGGGTTGAATGATCCAGTCAACTTTTGAGTGAGTTGGGCTTAAAGTGGGTTTGAAGTGGATCATTCAAAGTGGATTGAATGATCCAAGTGGGTTGAATGATCCAATCAACTTTAAGCCCAACCCAAAGTGGATTGGATCCAATTTTGGGAACGGCACGAACTAAAAGTTGATTGGATCCAATTGGGTTGGATCAAATTAATTGGACCCAACCCAAATTGGATCCAACTCAATTGGATTGGGTTTGGTTTAAAGTTGATCGGGTTGATTGGGCTCAAAGTTGATCCAGTTCAATTGAGCCCAACCCAATTGGATCCAAGTGGATTGGGTCGGATCCAATTGGTTGGGTTTGAACTGTGTTGGATCTAATCAACTTTGAGCCTAATCAAAGTTAGTTGGACCCAATTGGTTGGTGGCCAACCCAATTGGATCCAATCAACCCACTTCAAACCCAACCCAATTGGATCCAACCAACCCACTTGGATCCAATCAACTTTAAACCCAATTGGATCCAATTTGGGTTGGGTTTGAAGTGGATTGGATCCGACTCAATTGGATCCAATCCAACTTTGAGCTCAATTGATCGGATCCATCCAAACCCACTTTAACCCAACCCACTTCAAACCCATTTAAGTTGGGCTAAAGTTGGTTTGGCTTAATGTGGGTTGGGCTTAAAGTTGATCGGATCCAAGTGGGTTGAATGATCCAATCAACTTTGAAGTGAGTTGGGCTTAAAGTGGGTTTGAAGTGGATCATTCAAAGTGGATTGAATGATCCAAGTGGGTTGAATGATCCAATCAACTTTAAGCCCAACCCAAAGTAGATTAGATCCAATTTTGGGAACGGCACGAACTAAAAGTTGATTGGATCCAATTTGGGTTGGATCAAATCCATTGGATCCAACCCAAATTGGATCCAACCCAATTGGATTGGGTTGGGTTTAAAGTTGATCAGGTTGATTGGGCTCAAAGTTGATCCAATTCAATTGAGCCCAACCCAATTGGATCCAGGTGGATTTGGTCGGATCCAATTGGGTTGGGTTTGAAGTGGGTTGGATCCAATCAACTTTGAGCCCAATCAAAGTTGGTTGGACCCAATTGGTTGGTGGCCAACCCAATTGGATCCAATCAACCCACTTCTAACCCAACCCAATTGGATCCAACCAACCCACTTGGATCCAATCAACTTTAAACCCAATTGGATCCAATTTGGGTTGGGTTTGAAGTGGATTGGATCCGACTCAATTGGATCCAATCCAACTTTGAGCTCAATTGATCGGATCCATCCAAACCCACTTTAACCCAACCCACTTCAAACCCAATTGAAGTGGATTGGATCCGACTCAATTGGATCCAATCCAACTTTGAGCCCAATTGATAGGATCCAACTAAACCCACTTTCACCCAACCCACTTCAAACCCAACTAGGTTGGGCTCAAAGTTGGTTTGGCTTAATGTGGGTTGGGCTTAAAGTTGATCGTATCCAAGTGGGTTGAATGATCCAATCAACTTTTAAGTGAGTTGGGCTTAAAGTGGGTTTGAAGTGGATCATTCAAAGTGGATTGAATGATCCAAGTGGGTTGAATGATCCAATCAACCTTAAGCCCAACCCAAAGTGGATTGGATCCAATTTTGGGAACGGCACGAACTAAAAGTTGATTGGATCCAATTTGGGTTGGATCAAATCAATTGGACCCAACCTAAGTTGGATCCAACCCAATTGGATTGGTTGGGTTTAAAGTTGATTGGGTTGATTGGGCTCAAAGTTGATCTAATTCAATTCAGCTCAACCCAATTGGATCCAAGTGGATTGGGTCGGATCCAATTGGGTTGGGTTTGAAGTGGGTTGGATCCAATCAACTTTGAGCCCAATCAAAGTTTGTTGGACCCAATTGGTTGGTGGCCAACCCAATTGGATCCAATCAACCCACTTTAAACCCAACCCAATTGGATCCAACCAAGCCATCTTGGATCCAATCAACTTTAAACCCAATTGGATCCAATTTGGGTTGGATTTGAAGTGGATTGGGTCCGACTCAATTAGATACAATCCAACTTTGATCCCAATTGATCGGATCCAACCAAACCCACTTCAAACCCAATTGGGTTGGGCTCAAAGTTGGTTTGGCTTAATGTGGGTTGGGCTTAAAGTTGATCGGATCCAAGTGGGTTGAATGATCCAATCAACTTTTAAGTGTGTTGGGTTTAAAGTGGGTTTGAAGTGGATCATTCAAAGTGGATTGAATGATCCAATCAACTTTAAGCCCAACCCAAAGTGGATTGGATCCAATTTTGGGAATGGCACGTACTAAAAGTTGATTGGATGCAATTTGGGTTGGATCAAATCAATTGGACCAAACCCAAATTAGATCCAACCCAATTGGATTGGGTTGGGTTTAAAGTTGATCGGGTTGATTGGGCTCAAAGTTGATCCAATTCGATTGAGCCCAACCCAATTGGATCCAAGTGGATTGGGTTGGATCCAAGTGGATTGGGTTGGATCCAATTGGGTTGTGTTTTAAGTGGGTTGGATCCAATCAAATTTGAGCCCAATCAAAGTTGGTTGGACCCATTTGGTTGGTGGCCAACCCAATTGGATCCAATCAACCCATTTCCAACCCAACCCAATTGGATCCAACCAAACCCACTTTAACCCAACCCACTTCAAACCCATTTAAGTTGGGCTAAAGTTGGTTTGGCTTAATGTGGGTTGGGCTTAAAGTTGATCGGATCCAAGTGGGTTGAATGATCCAATCAACTTTGAAGTGAGTTGGGCTTAAAGTGGGTTTCAAGTGGATCATTCAAAGTGGATTGAATGATCCAAGTGGGTTTAGGGAAACCCAATTGGGTTGGGCTCAAAGTTGGTTTGGCTTAATGTGGGTTGGGCTTAAAGTTATTCGGATCCAAGTGGGTTGAATGATCCAGTCAACTTTTGAGTGAGTTGGGCTTAAAGTGGGTTTGAAGTGGATCATTCAAAGTGGATTGAATGATCCAAGTGGGTTGAATGATCCAATCAACTTTAAGCCCAACCCAAAGTGGATTGGATCCAATTTTGGGAACGGCACGAACTAAAAGTTGATTGGATCCAATTGGGTTGGATCAAATTAATTGGACCCAACCCAAATTGGATCCAACTCAATTGGATTGGGTTTGGTTTAAAGTTGATCGGGTTGATTGGGCTCAAAGTTGATCCAGTTCAATTGAGCCCAACCCAATTGGATCCAAGTGGATTGGGTCGGATCCAATTGGTTGGGTTTGAACTGTGTTGGATCTAATCAACTTTGAGCCTAATCAAAGTTAGTTGGACCCAATTGGTTGGTGGCCAACCCAATTGGATCCAATCAACCCACTTCAAACCCAACCCAATTGGATCCAACCAACCCACTTGGATCCAATCAACTTTAAACCCAATTGGATCCAATTTGGGTTGGGTTTGAAGTGGATTGGATCCGACTCAATTGGATCCAATCCAACTTTGAGCTCAATTGATCGGATCCATCCAAACCCACTTTAACCCAACCCACTTCAAACCCATTTAAGTTGGGCTAAAGTTGGTTTGGCTTAATGTGGGTTGGGCTTAAAGTTGATCGGATCCAAGTGGGTTGAATGATCCAATCAACTTTGAAGTGAGTTGGGCTTAAAGTGGGTTTGAAGTGGATCATTCAAAGTGGATTGAATGATCCAAGTGGGTTGAATGATCCAATCAACTTTAAGCCCAACCCAAAGTAGATTAGATCCAATTTTGGGAACGGCACGAACTAAAAGTTGATTGGATCCAATTTGGGTTGGATCAAATCCATTGGATCCAACCCAAATTGGATCCAACCCAATTGGATTGGGTTGGGTTTAAAGTTGATCAGGTTGATTGGGCTCAAAGTTGATCCAATTCAATTGAGCCCAACCCAATTGGATCCAGGTGGATTTGGTCGGATCCAATTGGGTTGGGTTTGAAGTGGGTTGGATCCAATCAACTTTGAGCCCAATCAAAGTTGGTTGGACCCAATTGGTTGGTGGCCAACCCAATTGGATCCAATCAACCCACTTCTAACCCAACCCAATTGGATCCAACCAACCCACTTGGATCCAATCAACTTTAAACCCAATTGGATCCAATTTGGGTTGGGTTTGAAGTGGATTGGATCCGACTCAATTGGATCCAATCCAACTTTGAGCTCAATTGATCGGATCCATCCAAACCCACTTTAACCCAACCCACTTCAAACCCAATTGAAGTGGATTGGATCCGACTCAATTGGATCCAATCCAACTTTGAGCCCAATTGATAGGATCCAACTAAACCCACTTTCACCCAACCCACTTCAAACCCAACTAGGTTGGGCTCAAAGTTGGTTTGGCTTAATGTGGGTTGGGCTTAAAGTTGATCGTATCCAAGTGGGTTGAATGATCCAATCAACTTTTAAGTGAGTTGGGCTTAAAGTGGGTTTGAAGTGGATCATTCAAAGTGGATTGAATGATCCAAGTGGGTTGAATGATCCAATCAACCTTAAGCCCAACCCAAAGTGGATTGGATCCAATTTTGGGAACGGCACGAACTAAAAGTTGATTGGATCCAATTTGGGTTGGATCAAATCAATTGGACCCAACCTAAGTTGGATCCAACCCAATTGGATTGGTTGGGTTTAAAGTTGATTGGGTTGATTGGGCTCAAAGTTGATCTAATTCAATTCAGCTCAACCCAATTGGATCCAAGTGGATTGGGTCGGATCCAATTGGGTTGGGTTTGAAGTGGGTTGGATCCAATCAACTTTGAGCCCAATCAAAGTTTGTTGGACCCAATTGGTTGGTGGCCAACCCAATTGGATCCAATCAACCCACTTTAAACCCAACCCAATTGGATCCAACCAAGCCATCTTGGATCCAATCAACTTTAAACCCAATTGGATCCAATTTGGGTTGGATTTGAAGTGGATTGGGTCCGACTCAATTAGATACAATCCAACTTTGATCCCAATTGATCGGATCCAACCAAACCCACTTCAAACCCAATTGGGTTGGGCTCAAAGTTGGTTTGGCTTAATGTGGGTTGGGCTTAAAGTTGATCGGATCCAAGTGGGTTGAATGATCCAATCAACTTTTAAGTGTGTTGGGTTTAAAGTGGGTTTGAAGTGGATCATTCAAAGTGGATTGAATGATCCAATCAACTTTAAGCCCAACCCAAAGTGGATTGGATCCAATTTTGGGAATGGCACGTACTAAAAGTTGATTGGATGCAATTTGGGTTGGATCAAATCAATTGGACCAAACCCAAATTAGATCCAACCCAATTGGATTGGGTTGGGTTTAAAGTTGATCGGGTTGATTGGGCTCAAAGTTGATCCAATTCGATTGAGCCCAACCCAATTGGATCCAAGTGGATTGGGTTGGATCCAAGTGGATTGGGTTGGATCCAATTGGGTTGTGTTTGAAGTGGGTTGGATCCAATCAAATTTGAGCCCAATCAAAGTTGGTTGGACCCATTTGGTTGGTGGCCAACCCAATTGGATCCAATCAACCCATTTCCAACCCAACCCAATTGGATCCAACCAAACCCACTTTAACCCAACCCACTTCAAACCCATTTAAGTTGGGCTAAAGTTGGTTTGGCTTAATGTGGGTTGGGCTTAAAGTTGATCGGATCCAAGTGGGTTGAATGATCCAATCAACTTTGAAGTGAGTTGGGCTTAAAGTGGGTTTGAAGTGGATCATTCAAAGTGGATTGAATGATCCAAGTGGGTTTAGGGAAACCCAATTGGGTTGGGCTCAAAGTTGGTTTGGCTTAATGTGGGTTGGGCTTAAAGTTATTCGGATCCAAGTGGGTTGAATGATCCAGTCAACTTTTGAGTGAGTTGGGCTTAAAGTGGGTTTGAAGTGGATCATTCAAAGTGGATTGAATGATCCAAGTGGGTTGAATGATCCAATCAACTTTAAGCCCAACCCAAAGTGGATTGGATCCAATTTTGGGAACGGCACGAACTAAAAGTTGATTGGATCCAATTGGGTTGGATCAAATTAATTGGACCCAACCCAAATTGGATCCAACTCAATTGGATTGGGTTTGGTTTAAAGTTGATCGGGTTGATTGGGCTCAAAGTTGATCCAGTTCAATTGAGCCCAACCCAATTGGATCCAAGTGGATTGGGTCGGATCCAATTGGTTGGGTTTGAACTGTGTTGGATCTAATCAACTTTGAGCCTAATCAAAGTTAGTTGGACCCAATTGGTTGGTGGCCAACCCAATTGGATCCAATCAACCCACTTCAAACCCAACCCACTTGGATCAAACCAACCCACTTGGATCCAATCAACTTTAACCCAATTAGATTCAATTTGGGTTGGGTTTGAAGTGGATTGGATCCGACTCAATTGGATTCAATCCAACTTTGAGCCCAATTGATCGGATCCAATCAAACCCACTTTAACCCAACCCACTTCAAACCCAATTGGGTTGGGCTCATAGTTGGTTTGGCTTAATGTGGGTTGGACTTAAAGTTGATCGAATCCAAGTGGGTTGAATGATCCAATCAACTTTTAAGTGAGTTGGGCTTAACGTGGGTTTGAAGTGGATCATTCAAAGTGGATTGAATGATCCAATCAACTTTTAGCCCAACCCAAAGTGGATTGGATCCAATTTTGGGAACGGTACGAACTAAAAGTTGATTGGATCCAATTTGGGTTGGATAAAATCAATTGGACCAACCCAAATTGGATCCAACCCAATAGGATTGGGTTGGGTTTAAAGTTGATCGGGTTGATTGGGCTCAAAGTTGATCCAATTCAATTGAGCCCAACCCAATTGATTCCAAGAGGATTGGGTCGGATCCAATTGGATTGGGTTTGAAGTGGGTTGGATCCAATCAACTTTGAGCCCAATCATAGTTGGTTGGACCCAATTGGTTGGTGGCCAACCCAATTGGATCCAATCAATCCACTTCAAACCCAACCCAATTGGATCCAACCAACCCACTTGGATCCAATCAACTTTAATCCCAATTGGATCCAATTTGGGTTGGGTTTGAAGTGGATTGGATCCGACTCAATTGGATCCAATCCAACTTTGAGCCCAATTGATCGGATCCAACCAAACCAACTTTATCCCAACACACTTCAAACCCAATTGGGTTGGGCTCAATGTTGGTTTGGCTTAATGTGGGTTGGGTTTAAAGTTGATCGGATCCAAGTGGGTTGAATGATCCAAACAACTTTTATGTGAATTGGGCTTACAGTGGGTTTGAAGTGGATCATTCAAAGTAGATTGAATGATCCAAGTGGGTTGAAAGATCCAATCAACTTTAAGCCCAACCCAAAGTGGATTGGATACAATTTTGGGTTGAAAGATCCAATTGGGTTGGGCTCAACTGAATTGGATCAACTTTAAGCCCAACCCAAAATGGATTGTATCCTATTTTGGGAATGGCAAGAACTAAAAGATAATTGGATCCAATTTTGGTTGGATCAAATCAGTTGGACCAACCCAAATTGGATCTAACCCAATTGGATTGGGTTAGGTTTAAAGTTTACCGGGTTGATTGGGCTCAAAGTTGATCCAATTCAATTGAGTCCAACCAAATTGGATCCAAGTAGATTGGGACGGATCCAATTGAGTTGGGTTTGAAGTGGGTTGGATCCAATCAACTTTGAGCCCAATCAAAGTTGGTTGGACCCAATTGGTTGGTGGCCAACCCAATTGGATCCAATCAACTCACTTCAAACCCAACCCAATTGGATCCAACCAACCCACTTGGATCCAATCAACTTTAAACACAATTGGATCCAATCCAACTTTGAGCTCAATTGATCGGATCTAACCAAACCCACATTAACCCAAACCACTTCAAACCCAATTGGGTTGGGCTCAAAGTTGGTTTGGCTTAATGTGGGTTGGGCTTAATGTTGATCGGATCCAAGTGGGTTGGATGATCCAATCAACTTTTAAGTGAGTTGGGCTTAAAGTGGGTTTGAAGTGGATCATTCAAAGTGGATTGAATGATCCAAGTGGGTTGAATGATCCAATCAACTTTAAGCCCAACTCAAAGTGGATTGGATCCAATTTTGGGAACGGCACGAACTAAAAGTTAATTGGATCCAATTTGAGTTGGATCAAATCAGTTGGACCCAACCCAATCGGATTGGGTTGGGTTTAAAGTTGACCGGGTTGATTGGGCTCAAAGTTGATCCAATTCAGTTGAGCCCAACCCAATTGGATCCAAGAGGATTGGGTCGGATCCAATTGGATTGGGTTTGAAGTGGGTTGGATCCAATCAACTTTGAGCCCAATCAAAGTTGGTTGGACCCAATTGGTTGGTGGCCAACCCAATTGGATCCAATTGTGTTTAAAGTTGATTGGATCCAAGTGGGTTGGTTGGATCCAATTGGGTTGGGTTTGAAGTGAGTTGATTGGATCCAATTGGGTTGGCCACCAACCAATTGGGTCCAACCAACTTTGATTGGGCTCAAAGTTGATTGGATCCAACCCACTTCTAACCCAACCCAATTGGATCCAACCAACCCACTTGGATCCAATCAACTTTAAACCCAATTGGATCCAATTTGGGTTGGGTTTGAAGTGGATTGGATCCGACTCAATTGGATCCAATCCAACTTTGAGCTCAATTGATCGGATCCATCCAAACCCACTTTAACCCAACCCACTTCAAACCCATTTAAGTTGGGCTAAAGTTGGTTTGGCTTAATGTGGGTTGGGCTTAAAGTTGATCGGATCCAAGTGGGTTGAATGATCCAATCAACTTTGAAGTGAGTTGGGCTTAAAGTGGGTTTGAAGTGGATCATTCAAAGTGGATTGAATGATCCAAGTGGGTTGAATGATCCAATCAACTTTAAGCCCAACCCAAAGTAGATTAGATCCAATTTTGGGAACGGCACGAACTAAAAGTTGATTGGATCCAATTTGGGTTGGATCAAATCCATTGGATCCAACCCAAATTGGATCCAACCCAATTGGATTGGGTTGGGTTTAAAGTTGATCAGGTTGATTGGGCTCAAAGTTGATCCAATTCAATTGAGCCCAACCCAATTGGATCCAGGTGGATTTGGTCGGATCCAATTGGGTTGGGTTTGAAGTGGGTTGGATCCAATCAACTTTGAGCCCAATCAAAGTTGGTTGGACCCAATTGGTTGGTGGCCAACCCAATTGGATCCAATCAACCCACTTCTAACCCAACCCAATTGGATCCAACCAACCCACTTGGATCCAATCAACTTTAAACCCAATTGGATCCAATTTGGGTTGGGTTTGAAGTGGATTGGATCCGACTCAATTGGATCCAATCCAACTTTGAGCTCAATTGATCGGATCCATCCAAACCCACTTTAACCCAACCCACTTCAAACCCAATTGAAGTGGATTGGATCCGACTCAATTGGATCCAATCCAACTTTGAGCCCAATTGATAGGATCCAACTAAACCCACTTTCACCCAACCCACTTCAAACCCAACTAGGTTGGGCTCAAAGTTGGTTTGGCTTAATGTGGGTTGGGCTTAAAGTTGATCGTATCCAAGTGGGTTGAATGATCCAATCAACTTTTAAGTGAGTTGGGCTTAAAGTGGGTTTGAAGTGGATCATTCAAAGTGGATTGAATGATCCAAGTGGGTTGAATGATCCAATCAACCTTAAGCCCAACCCAAAGTGGATTGGATCCAATTTTGGGAACGGCACGAACTAAAAGTTGATTGGATCCAATTTGGGTTGGATCAAATCAATTGGACCCAACCTAAGTTGGATCCAACCCAATTGGATTGGTTGGGTTTAAAGTTGATTGGGTTGATTGGGCTCAAAGTTGATCTAATTCAATTCAGCTCAACCCAATTGGATCCAAGTGGATTGGGTCGGATCCAATTGGGTTGGGTTTGAAGTGGGTTGGATCCAATCAACTTTGAGCCCAATCAAAGTTTGTTGGACCCAATTGGTTGGTGGCCAACCCAATTGGATCCAATCAACCCACTTTAAACCCAACCCAATTGGATCCAACCAAGCCATCTTGGATCCAATCAACTTTAAACCCAATTGGATCCAATTTGGGTTGGATTTGAAGTGGATTGGGTCCGACTCAATTGGATCCAATCCAACTTTGAGCTCAATTGATCGGATCCATCCAAACCCACTTTAACCCAACCCACTTCAAACCCATTTAAGTTGGGCTAAAGTTGGTTTGGCTTAATGTGGGTTGGGCTTAAAGTTGATCGGATCCAAGTGGGTTGAATGATCCAATCAACTTTGAAGTGAGTTGGGCTTAAAGTGGGTTTGAAGTGGATCATTCAAAGTGGATTGAATGATCCAAGTGGGTTGAATGATCCAATCAACTTTAAGCCCAACCCAAAGTAGATTAGATCCAATTTTGGGAACGGCACGAACTAAAAGTTGATTGGATCCAATTTGGGTTGGATCAAATCCATTGGATCCAACCCAAATTGGATCCAACCCAATTGGATTGGGTTGGGTTTAAAGTTGATCAGGTTGATTGGGCTCAAAGTTGATCCAATTCAATTGAGCCCAACCCAATTGGATCCAGGTGGATTTGGTCGGATCCAATTGGGTTGGGTTTGAAGTGGGTTGGATCCAATCAACTTTGAGCCCAATCAAAGTTGGTTGGACCCAATTGGTTGGTGGCCAACCCAATTGGATCCAATCAACCCACTTCTAACCCAACCCAATTGGATCCAACCAACCCACTTGGATCCAATCAACTTTAAACCCAATTGGATCCAATTTGGGTTGGGTTTGAAGTGGATTGGATCCGACTCAATTGGATCCAATCCAACTTTGAGCTCAATTGATCGGATCCATCCAAACCCACTTTAACCCAACCCACTTCAAACCCAATTGAAGTGGATTGGATCCGACTCAATTGGATCCAATCCAACTTTGAGCCCAATTGATAGGATCCAACTAAACCCACTTTCACCCAACCCACTTCAAACCCAACTAGGTTGGGCTCAAAGTTGGTTTGGCTTAATGTGGGTTGGGCTTAAAGTTGATCGTATCCAAGTGGGTTGAATGATCCAATCAACTTTTAAGTGAGTTGGGCTTAAAGTGGGTTTGAAGTGGATCATTCAAAGTGGATTGAATGATCCAAGTGGGTTGAATGATCCAATCAACCTTAAGCCCAACCCAAAGTGGATTGGATCCAATTTTGGGAACGGCACGAACTAAAAGTTGATTGGATCCAATTTGGGTTGGATCAAATCAATTGGACCCAACCTAAGTTGGATCCAACCCAATTGGATTGGTTGGGTTTAAAGTTGATTGGGTTGATTGGGCTCAAAGTTGATCTAATTCAATTCAGCTCAACCCAATTGGATCCAAGTGGATTGGGTCGGATCCAATTGGGTTGGGTTTGAAGTGGGTTGGATCCAATCAACTTTGAGCCCAATCAAAGTTTGTTGGACCCAATTGGTTGGTGGCCAACCCAATTGGATCCAATCAACCCACTTTAAACCCAACCCAATTGGATCCAACCAAGCCATCTTGGATCCAATCAACTTTAAACCCAATTGGATCCAATTTGGGTTGGATTTGAAGTGGATTGGGTCCGACTCAATTAGATACAATCCAACTTTGATCCCAATTGATCGGATCCAACCAAACCCACTTCAAACCCAATTGGGTTGGGCTCAAAGTTGGTTTGGCTTAATGTGGGTTGGGCTTAAAGTTGATCGGATCCAAGTGGGTTGAATGATCCAATCAACTTTTAAGTGTGTTGGGCTTAAAGTGGGTTTGAAGTGGATCATTCAAAGTGAATTGAATGATCCAATCAACTTTAAGCCCAACCCAAAGTGGATTGGATCCAATTTTGGGAATGGCACGTACTAAAAGTTGATTGGATGCAATTTGGGTTGGATCAAATCAATTGGACCAAACCCAAATTAGATCCAACCCAATTGGATTGGGTTGGGTTTAAAGTTGATCGGGTTGATTGGGCTCAAAGTTGATCCAATTCGATTGAGCCCAACCCAATTGGATCCAAGTGGATTGGGTTGGATCCAAGTGGATTGGGTTGGATCCAATTGGGTTGTGTTTGAAGTGGGTTGGATCCAATCAAATTTGAGCCCAATCAAAGTTGGTTGGACCCATTTGGTTGGTGGCCAACCCAATTGGATCCAATCAACCCATTTCCAACCCAACCCAATTGGATCCAACCAAACCCACTTTAACCCAACCCACTTCAAACCCATTTAAGTTGGGCTAAAGTTGGTTTGGCTTAATGTGGGTTGGGCTTAAAGTTGATCGGATCCAAGTGGGTTGAATGATCCAATCAACTTTGAAGTGAGTTGGGCTTAAAGTGGGTTTGAAGTGGATCATTCAAAGTGGATTGAATGATCCAAGTGGGTTTAGGGAAACCCAATTGGGTTGGGCTCAAAGTTGGTTTGGCTTAATGTGGGTTGGGCTTAAAGTTATTCGGATCCAAGTGGGTTGAATGATCCAGTCAACTTTTGAGTGAGTTGGGCTTAAAGTGGGTTTGAAGTGGATCATTCAAAGTGGATTGAATGATCCAAGTGGGTTGAATGATCCAATCAACTTTAAGCCCAACCCAAAGTGGATTGGATCCAATTTTGGGAACGGCACGAACTAAAAGTTGATTGGATCCAATTGGGTTGGATCAAATTAATTGGACCCAACCCAAATTGGATCCAACTCAATTGGATTGGGTTTGGTTTAAAGTTGATCGGGTTGATTGGGCTCAAAGTTGATCCAGTTCAATTGAGCCCAACCCAATTGGATCCAAGTGGATTGGGTCGGATCCAATTGGTTGGGTTTGAACTGTGTTGGATCTAATCAACTTTGAGCCTAATCAAAGTTAGTTGGACCCAATTGGTTGGTGGCCAACCCAATTGGATCCAATCAACCCACTTCAAACCCAACCCACTTGGATCAAACCAACCCACTTGGATCCAATCAACTTTAACCCAATTAGATTCAATTTGGGTTGGGTTTGAAGTGGATTGGATCCGACTCAATTGGATTCAATCCAACTTTGAGCCCAATTGATCGGATCCAACCAAACCCACTTTAACCCAACCCACTTCAAACCCAATTGGGTTGGGCTCAAAGTTGGTTTGGCTTAATGTGGGTTGGGATTAAAGTTGATCGGATCCAAGTGGGTTGAATGATCCAATCAACTTTTAAGTGAGTTGGGCTTAAAGTGGGTTTGAAGTGGATCATTCAAAGTGGATTGAATGATCCAAGTGGGTTGAATGATCCAATCAACTTTAAGTCCAACCCAAAGTGGATTGGATCCAATTTTGGGAACGGCACGAACTAAAAATTGATTGGATCCAATTTGGGTTGGATCAAATCAATTGGACCCAACCCAAATTGGATCCAACCCAATTGGATTGGGTTGGGTTTAAAATTGATCGGGTTGATTGGGCTCAAAGTTGATCTAACTCAATTGAGCCCAACCCAATTGGATCCAAGTGGATTGGGTCGGATCCAATTGGGTTGGGTTTGAAGTGGGTTGGATCCAATCAACTTTGAGCCCAATCAAAGTTGGTTGGACCCAATTGGTTGGTGGCCAACCCAATTAGATCCAATCAACCAACTTCAAACCCAACCCAATTGGCTCCAACCAACCCACTTGGATCCAATCAACTTTAAACCCAATTGGATCCAATTTGGGTGGGTTTGAAGTGGATTAGATCCAACTCAATTGGATCCAATCTAACTTTGAGCCCAATTGATCGGATCCGACCTAACCCAATTTAACCCAACCCACTTCAAACCCAATTGGGTTGGGCTCAAAGTTGGTTTGGCTTAATGTGGGTTGGGCTTAAAGTTGATCGGATCCAAGTGGGTTGAATGATCCAATCAACTTTTAAGTGAGTTGGGCTAAACGTGGGTTTGAAGTGGATCATTCAAAGTGGATTGAATGATCTAAGTGGATTGAATGATCCAAGTGGGTTGAATGATCCAATCAACTTTAAGCCCAACCCAAAGTGGATTGGATACAATTTTGGGAACGGCACGAACTAAAAGTTGATTGGATCCAATTTGGGTTGGATCAAATCAATTGGACCCAACCCAAATTGGATCCAACCCAATTGGATTGGGTTGGATTTAAAGTTGACCGGGTTGATTAGGCTCAAAGTTGATCCAATTCAATTGAGCCCAACCCAATTGAATCCAAGTGGATTGGATCGGATCCAATTGGGTTGGGTTTCAAGTGGGTTGGATCCAATCAACTTTGAGCCCATTCAAAGTTGGTTGGACCCAATTGGTTGGTGGCCAACCCAATTGGATCCAATCAACCCACTTCAAACCCAACCCAATTGGATCCAACCAACCCACTTGGATCCAATCAACTTTAAACCCAATTGGATCCAATTTGGGTTGGGTTTGAAGTGGATAGGATCCGACTCAATTGGATCCAATCCAACTTTGAGCCCAATTGATCGGATCCAACCAAACCCACTTTAACCCAACCCACTTCAAACCCAATTGGGTTGGGCTCATAGTTGGTTTGGCTTAATGTGGGTTGGACTTAAAGTTGATCGAATCCAAGTGGGTTGAATGATCCAATCAACTTTTAAGTGAGTTGGGCTTAACGTGGGTTTGAAGTGGATCATTCAAAGTGGATTGAATGATCCAATCAACTTTTAGCCCAACCCAAAGTGGATTGGATCCAATTTTGGGAACGGTACGAACTAAAAGTTGATTGGATCCAATTTGGGTTGGATAAAATCAATTGGACCAACCCAAATTGGATCCAACCCAATAGGATTGGGTTGGGTTTAAAGTTGATCGGGTTGATTGGGCTCAAAGTTGATCCAATTCAATTGAGCCCAACCCAATTGATTCCAAGAGGATTGGGTCGGATCCAATTGGGTTGGGTTTGAAGTGGGTTGGATCCAATCAACTTTGAGCCCAATCAAAGTTGGTTGGACCCAATTGGTTGGTGGCCAACCCAATTGGATCCAATCAATCCACTTCAAACCCAACCCAATTGGATCCAACCAACCCACTTGGATCCAATCAACTTTAATCCCAATTGGATCCAATTAGGGTTGGGTTTGAAGTGGATTGGATCCGACTCAATTGGATCCAATCCAACTTTGAGCCCAATTGATCGGATCCAACCAAACCAACTTTATCCCAACACACTTCAAACCCAATTGGGTTGGGCTCAATGTTGGTTTGGCTTAATGTGGGTTGGGTTTAAAGTTGATCGGATCCAAGTGGGTTGAATGATCCAAACAACTTTTATGTGAATTGGGCTTACAATGGGTTTGAAGTGGATCATTCAAAGTAGATTGAATGATCCAAGTGGGTTGAAAGATCCAATCAACTTTAAGCCCAACCCAAAGTGGATTGGATACAATTTTGGGTTGAAAGATCCAATTGGGTTGGGCTCAACTGAATTGGATCAACTTTAAGCCCAACCCAAAATGGATTGTATCCTATTTTGGGAATGGCAAGAACTAAAAGATAATTGGATCCAATTTTGGTTGGATCAAATCAGTTGGACCAACCCAAATTGGATCTAACCCAATTGGATTGGGTTAGGTTTAAAGTTTACCGGGTTGATTGGGCTCAAAGTTGATCCAATTCAATTGAGTCCAACCAAATTGGATCCAAGTAGATTGGGACGGATCCAATTGAGTTGGGTTTGAAGTGGGTTGGATCCAATCAACTTTGAGCCCAATCAAAGTTGGTTGGACCCAATTGGTTGGTGGCCAACCCAATTGGATCCAATCAACTCACTTCAAACCCAACCCAATTGGATCCAACCAACCCACTTGGATCCAATCAACTTTAAACACAATTGGATCCAATCCAACTTTGAGCTCAATTGATCGGATCTAACCAAACCCACATTAACCCAAACCACTTCAAACCCAATTGGGTTGGGCTCAAAGTTGGTTTGGCTTAATGTGGGTTGGGCTTAATGTTGATCGGATCCAAGTGGGTTGGATGATCCAATCAACTTTTAAGTGAGTTGGGCTTAAAGTGGGTTTGAAGTGGATCATTCAAAGTGGATTGAATGATCCAAGTGGGTTGAATGATCCAATCAACTTTAAGCCCAACTCAAAGTGGATTGGATCCAATTTTGGGAACGGCACGAACTAAAAGTTAATTGGATCCAATTTGAGTTGGATCAAATCAGTTGGACCCAACCCAATTGGATTGGGTTGGGTTTAAAGTTGACCGGGTTGATTGGGCTCAAAGTTGATCCAATTCAGTTGAGCCCAACCCAATTGGATCCAAGAGGATTGGGTCGGATCCAATTGGATTGGGTTTGAAGTGGGTTGGATCCAATCAACTTTGAGCCCAATCAAAGTTGGTTGGACCCAATTGGTTGGTGGCCAACCCAATTGGATCCAATCAACCCACTTCTAACCCAACCCAATTGGATCCAACCAACCCACTTGGATCCAATCAACTTTAAACCCAATTGGATCCAATTTGGGTTGGGTTTGAAGTGGATTGGATCCGACTCAATTGGATCCAATCCAACTTTGAGCTCAATTGATCGGATCCATCCAAACCCACTTTAACCCAACCCACTTCAAACCCATTTAAGTTGGGCTAAAGTTGGTTTGGCTTAATGTGGGTTGGGCTTAAAGTTGATCGGATCCAAGTGGGTTGAATGATCCAATCAACTTTGAAGTGAGTTGGGCTTAAAGTGGGTTTGAAGTGGATCATTCAAAGTGGATTGAATGATCCAAGTGGGTTGAATGATCCAATCAACTTTAAGCCCAACCCAAAGTAGATTAGATCCAATTTTGGGAACGGCACGAACTAAAAGTTGATTGGATCCAATTTGGGTTGGATCAAATCCATTGGATCCAACCCAAATTGGATCCAACCCAATTGGATTGGGTTGGGTTTAAAGTTGATCAGGTTGATTGGGCTCAAAGTTGATCCAATTCAATTGAGCCCAACCCAATTGGATCCAGGTGGATTTGGTCGGATCCAATTGGGTTGGGTTTGAAGTGGGTTGGATCCAATCAACTTTGAGCCCAATCAAAGTTGGTTGGACCCAATTGGTTGGTGGCCAACCCAATTGGATCCAATCAACCCACTTCTAACCCAACCCAATTGGATCCAACCAACCCACTTGGATCCAATCAACTTTAAACCCAATTGGATCCAATTTGGGTTGGGTTTGAAGTGGATTGGATCCGACTCAATTGGATCCAATCCAACTTTGAGCTCAATTGATCGGATCCATCCAAACCCACTTTAACCCAACCCACTTCAAACCCAATTGAAGTGGATTGGATCCGACTCAATTGGATCCAATCCAACTTTGAGCCCAATTGATAGGATCCAACTAAACCCACTTTCACCCAACCCACTTCAAACCCAATTAGGTTGGGCTCAAAGTTGGTTTGGCTTAATGTGGGTTGGGCTTAAAGTTGATCGTATCCAAGTGGGTTGAATGATCCAATCAACTTTTAAGTGAGTTGGGCTTAAAGTGGGTTTGAAGTGGATCATTCAAAGTGGATTGAATGATCCAAGTGGGTTGAATGATCCAATCAACCTTAAGCCCAACCCAAAGTGGATTGGATCCAATTTTGGGAACGGCACGAACTAAAAGTTGATTGGATCCAATTTGGGTTGGATCAAATCAATTGGACCCAACCTAAGTTGGATCCAACCCAATTGGATTGGTTGGGTTTAAAGTTGATTGGGTTGATTGGGCTCAAAGTTGATCTAATTCAATTCAGCTCAACCCAATTGGATCCAAGTGGATTGGGTCGGATCCAATTGGGTTGGGTTTGAAGTGGGTTGGATCCAATCAACTTTGAGCCCAATCAAAGTTTGTTGGACCCAATTGGTTGGTGGCCAACCCAATTGGATCCAATCAACCCACTTTAAACCCAACCCAATTGGATCCAACCAAGCCATCTTGGATCCAATCAACTTTAAACCCAATTGGATCCAATTTGGGTTGGATTTGAAGTGGATTGGGTCCGACTCAATTAGATACAATCCAACTTTGATCCCAATTGATCGGATCCAACCAAACCCACTTCAAACCCAATTGGGTTGGGCTCAAAGTTGGTTTGGCTTAATGTGGGTTGGGCTTAAAGTTGATCGGATCCAAGTGGGTTGAATGATCCAATCAACTTTTAAGTGTGTTGGGCTTAAAGTGGGTTTGAAGTGGATCATTCAAAGTGGATTGAATGATCCAATCAACTTTAAGCCCAACCCAAAGTGGATTGGATCCAATTTTGGGAATGGCACGTACTAAAAGTTGATTGGATGCAATTTGGGTTGGATCAAATCAATTGGACCAAACCCAAATTAGATCCAACCCAATTGGATTGGGTTGGGTTTAAAGTTGATCGGGTTGATTGGGCTCAAAGTTGATCCAATTCGATTGAGCCCAACCCAATTGGATCCAAGTGGATTGGGTTGGATCCAAGTGGATTGGGTTGGATCCAATTGGGTTGTGTTTGAAGTGGGTTGGATCCAATCAAATTTGAGCCCAATCAAAGTTGGTTGGACCCATTTGGTTGGTGGCCAACCCAATTGGATCCAATCAACCCATTTCCAACCCAACCCAATTGGATCCAACCAAACCCACTTTAACCCAACCCACTTCAAACCCATTTAAGTTGGGCTAAAGTTGGTTTGGCTTAATGTGGGTTGGGCTTAAAGTTGATCGGATCCAAGTGGGTTGAATGATCCAATCAACTTTGAAGTGAGTTGGGCTTAAAGTGGGTTTGAAGTGGATCATTCAAAGTGGATTGAATGATCCAAGTGGGTTTAGGGAAACCCAATTGGGTTGGGCTCAAAGTTGGTTTGGCTTAATGTGGGTTGGGCTTAAAGTTATTCGGATCCAAGTGGGTTGAATGATCCAGTCAACTTTTGAGTGAGTTGGGCTTAAAGTGGGTTTGAAGTGGATCATTCAAAGTGGATTGAATGATCCAAGTGGGTTGAATGATCCAATCAACTTTAAGCCCAACCCAAAGTGGATTGGATCCAATTTTGGGAACGGCACGAACTAAAAGTTGATTGGATCCAATTGGGTTGGATCAAATTAATTGGACCCAACCCAAATTGGATCCAACTCAATTGGATTGGGTTTGGTTTAAAGTTGATCGGGTTGATTGGGCTCAAAGTTGATCCAGTTCAATTGAGCCCAACCCAATTGGATCCAAGTGGATTGGGTCGGATCCAATTGGTTGGGTTTGAACTGTGTTGGATCTAATCAACTTTGAGCCTAATCAAAGTTAGTTGGACCCAATTGGTTGGTGGCCAACCCAATTGGATCCAATCAACCCACTTCAAACCCAACCCACTTGGATCAAACCAACCCACTTGGATCCAATCAACTTTAACCCAATTAGATTCAATTTGGGTTGGGTTTGAAGTGGATTGGATCCGACTCAATTGGATTCAATCCAACTTTGAGCCCAATTGATCGGATCCAACCAAACCCACTTTAACCCAACCCACTTCAAACCCAATTGGGTTGGGCTCAAAGTTGGTTTGGCTTAATGTGGGTTGGGATTAAAGTTGATCGGATCCAAGTGGGTTGAATGATCCAATCAACTTTTAAGTGAGTTGGGCTTAAAGTGGGTTTGAAGTGGATCATTCAAAGTGGATTGAATGATCCAATCAACTTTAAGTCCAACCCAAAGTGGATTGGATCCAATTTTGGGAACGGCACGAACTAAAAATTGATTGGATCCAATTTGGGTTGGATCAAATCAATTGGACCCAACCCAAATTGGATCCAACCCAATTGGATTGGGTTGGGTTTAAAATTGATCGGGTTGATTGGGCTCAAAGTTGATCTAACTCAATTGAGCCCAACCCAATTGGATCCAAGTGGATTGGGTCGGATCCAATTGGGTTGGGTTTGAAGTGGGTTGGATCCAATCAACTTTGAGCCCAATCAAAGTTGGTTGGACCCAATTGGTTGGTGGCCAACCCAATTAGATCCAATCAACCAACTTCAAACCCAACCCAATTGGCTCCAACCAACCCACTTGGATCCAATCAACTTTAAACCCAATTGGATCCAATTTGGGTGGGTTTGAAGTGGATTAGATCCGACTCAATTGGATCCAATCTAACTTTGAGCCCAATTGATCGGATCCGACCTAACCCAATTTAACCCAACCCACTTCAAACCCAATTGGGTTGGGCTCAAAGTTGGTTTGGCTTAATGTGGGTTGGGCTTAAAGTTGATCGGATCCAAGTGGGTTGAATGATCCAATCAACTTTTAAGTGAGTTGGGCTAAACGTGGGTTTGAAGTGGATCATTCAAAGTGGATTGAATGATCTAAGTGGATTGAATGATCCAAGTGGGTTGAATGATCCAATCAACTTTAAGCCCAACCCAAAGTGGATTGGATACAATTTTGGGAACGGCACGAACTAAAAGTTGATTGGATCCAATTTGGGTTGGATCAAATCAATTGGACCCAACCCAAATTGGATCCAACCCAATTGGATTGGGTTGGATTTAAAGTTGACCGGGTTGATTGGGCTCAAAGTTGATCCAATTCAATTGAGCCCAACCCAATTGAATCCAAGTGGATTGGATCGGATCCAATTGGGTTGGGTTTGAAGTGGGTTGGATCCAATCAACTTTGAGCCCATTCAAAGTTGGTTGGACCCAATTGGTTGGTGGCCAACCCAATTGGATCCAATCAACCCACTTCAAACCCAACCCAATTGGATCCAACCAACCCACTTGGATCCAATCAACTTTAAACCCAATTGGATCCAATTTGGGTTGGGTTTGAAGTGGATAGGATCCGACTCAATTGGATCCAATCCAACTTTGAGCCCAATTGATCGGATCCAACCAAACCCACTTTAACCCAACCCACTTCAAACCCAATTGGGTTGGGCTCATAGTTGGTTTGGCTTAATGTGGGTTGGACTTAAAGTTGATCGAATCCAAGTGGGTTGAATGATCCAATCAACTTTTAAGTGAGTTGGGCTTAACGTGGGTTTGAAGTGGATCATTCAAAGTGGATTGAATGATCCAATCAACTTTTAGCCCAACCCAAAGTGGATTGGATCCAATTTTGGGAACGGTACGAACTAAAAGTTGATTGGATCCAATTTGGGTTGGATAAAATCAATTGGACCAACCCAAATTGGATCCAACCCAATAGGATTGGGTTGGGTTTAAAGTTGATCGGGTTGATTGGGCTCAAAGTTGATCCAATTCAATTGAGCCCAACCCAATTGATTCCAAGAGGATTGGGTCGGATCCAATTGGGTTGGGTTTGAAGTGGGTTGGATCCAATCAACTTTGAGCCCAATCAAAGTTGGTTGGACCCAATTGGTTGGTGGCCAACCCAATTGGATCCAATCAATCCACTTCAAACCCAACCCAATTGGATCCAACCAACCCACTTGGATCCAATCAACTTTAATCCCAATTGGATCCAATTTGGGTTGGGTTTGAAGTGGATTGGATCCGACTCAATTGGATCCAATCCAACTTTGAGCCCAATTGATCGGATCCAACCAAACCAACTTTATCCCAACACACTTCAAACCCAATTGGGTTGGGCTCAATGTTGGTTTGGCTTAATGTGGGTTGGGTTTAAAGTTGATCGGATCCAAGTGGGTTGAATGATCCAAACAACTTTTATGTGAATTGGGCTTACAGTGGGTTTGAAGTGGATCATTCAAAGTAGATTGAATGATCCAAGTGGGTTGAAAGATCCAATCAACTTTAAGCCCAACCCAAAGTGGATTGGATACAATTTTGGGTTGAAAGATCCAATTGGGTTGGGCTCAACTGAATTGGATCAACTTTAAGCCCAACCCAAAATGGATTGTATCCTATTTTGGGAATGGCAAGAACTAAAAGATAATTGGATCCAATTTTGGTTGGATCAAATCAGTTGGACCAACCCAAATTGGATCTAACCCAATTGGATTGGGTTAGGTTTAAAGTTTACCGGGTTGATTGGGCTCAAAGTTGATCCAATTCAATTGAGTCCAACCAAATTGGATCCAAGTAGATTGGGACGGATCCAATTGAGTTGGGTTTGAAGTGGGTTGGATCCAATCAACTTTGAGCCCAATCAAAGTTGGTTGGACCCAATTGGTTGGTGGCCAACCCAATTGGATCCAATCAACTCACTTCAAACCCAACCCAATTGGATCCAACCAACCCACTTGGATCCAATCAACTTTAAACACAATTGGATCCAATCCAACTTTGAGCTCAATTGATCGGATCTAACCAAACCCACATTAACCCAAACCACTTCAAACCCAATTGGGTTGGGCTCAAAGTTGGTTTGGCTTAATGTGGGTTGGGCTTAATGTTGATCGGATCCAAGTGGGTTGGATGATCCAATCAACTTTTAAGTGAGTTGGGCTTAAAGTGGGTTTGAAGTGGATCATTCAAAGTGGATTGAATGATCCAAGTGGGTTGAATGATCCAATCAACTTTAAGCCCAACTCAAAGTGGATTGGATCCAATTTTGGGAACGGCACGAACTAAAAGTTAATTGGATCCAATTTGAGTTGGATCAAATCAGTTGGACCCAACCCAATTGGATTGGGTTGGGTTTAAAGTTGACCGGGTTGATTGGGCTCAAAGTTGATCCAATTCAGTTGAGCCCAACCCAATTGGATCCAAGAGGATTGGGTCGGATCCAATTGGATTGGGTTTGAAGTGGGTTGGATCCAATCAACTTTGAGCCCAATCAAAGTTGGTTGGACCCAATTGGTTGGTGGCCAACCCAATTGGATCCAATCAACCCACTTCTAACCCAACCCAATTGGATCCAACCAACCCACTTGGATCCAATCAACTTTAAACCCAATTGGATCCAATTTGGGTTGGGTTTGAAGTGGATTGGATCCGACTCAATTGGATCCAATCCAACTTTGAGCTCAATTGATCGGATCCATCCAAACCCACTTTAACCCAACCCACTTCAAACCCATTTAAGTTGGGCTAAAGTTGGTTTGGCTTAATGTGGGTTGGGCTTAAAGTTGATCGGATCCAAGTGGGTTGAATGATCCAATCAACTTTGAAGTGAGTTGGGCTTAAAGTGGGTTTGAAGTGGATCATTCAAAGTGGATTGAATGATCCAAGTGGGTTGAATGATCCAATCAACTTTAAGCCCAACCCAAAGTAGATTAGATCCAATTTTGGGAACGGCACGAACTAAAAGTTGATTGGATCCAATTTGGGTTGGATCAAATCCATTGGATCCAACCCAAATTGGATCCAACCCAATTGGATTGGGTTGGGTTTAAAGTTGATCAGGTTGATTGGGCTCAAAGTTGATCCAATTCAATTGAGCCCAACCCAATTGGATCCAGGTGGATTTGGTCGGATCCAATTGGGTTGGGTTTGAAGTGGGTTGGATCCAATCAACTTTGAGCCCAATCAAAGTTGGTTGGACCCAATTGGTTGGTGGCCAACCCAATTGGATCCAATCAACCCACTTCTAACCCAACCCAATTGGATCCAACCAACCCACTTGGATCCAATCAACTTTAAACCCAATTGGATCCAATTTGGGTTGGGTTTGAAGTGGATTGGATCCGACTCAATTGGATCCAATCCAACTTTGAGCTCAATTGATCGGATCCATCCAAACCCACTTTAACCCAACCCACTTCAAACCCAATTGAAGTGGATTGGATCCGACTCAATTGGATCCAATCCAACTTTGAGCCCAATTGATAGGATCCAACTAAACCCACTTTCACCCAACCCACTTCAAACCCAATTAGGTTGGGCTCAAAGTTGGTTTGGCTTAATGTGGGTTGGGCTTAAAGTTGATCGTATCCAAGTGGGTTGAAAGATCCAATCAACTTTAAGCCCAACCCAAAGTGGATTGGATACAATTTTGGGTTGAAAGATCCAATTGGGTTGGGCTCAACTGAATTGGATCAACTTTAAGCCCAACCCAAAATGGATTGTATCCTATTTTGGGAATGGCAAGAACTAAAAGATAATTGGATCCAATTTTGGTTGGATCAAATCAGTTGGACCAACCCAAATTGGATCTAACCCAATTGGATTGGGTTAGGTTTAAAGTTTACCGGGTTGATTGGGCTCAAAGTTGATCCAATTCAATTGAGTCCAACCAAATTGGATCCAAGTAGATTGGGACGGATCCAATTGAGTTGGGTTTGAAGTGGGTTGGATCCAATCAACTTTGAGCCCAATCAAAGTTGGTTGGACCCAATTGGTTGGTGGCCAACCCAATTGGATCCAATCAACTCACTTCAAACCCAACCCAATTGGATCCAACCAACCCACTTGGATCCAATCAACTTTAAACACAATTGGATCCAATCCAACTTTGAGCTCAATTGATCGGATCTAACCAAACCCACATTAACCCAAACCACTTCAAACCCAATTGGGTTGGGCTCAAAGTTGGTTTGGCTTAATGTGGGTTGGGCTTAATGTTGATCGGATCCAAGTGGGTTGGATGATCCAATCAACTTTTAAGTGAGTTGGGCTTAAAGTGGGTTTGAAGTGGATCATTCAAAGTGGATTGAATGATCCAAGTGGGTTGAATGATCCAATCAACTTTAAGCCCAACTCAAAGTGGATTGGATCCAATTTTGGGAACGGCACGAACTAAAAGTTAATTGGAACCAATTTGAGTTGGATCAAATCAGTTGGACCCAACCCAATTGGATTGGGTTGGGTTTAAAGTTGACCGGGTTGATTGGGCTCAAAGTTGATCCAATTCAGTTGAGCCCAACCCAATTGGATCCAAGAGGATTGGGTCGGATCCAATTGGATTGGGTTTGAAGTGGGTTGGATCCAATCAACTTTGAGCCCAATCAAAGTTGGTTGGACCCAATTGGTTGGTGGCCAACCCAATTGGATCCAATCAACCCACTTCTAACCCAACCCAATTGGATCCAACCAACCCACTTGGATCCAATCAACTTTAAACCCAATTGGATCCAATTTGGGTTGGGTTTGAAGTGGATTGGATCCGACTCAATTGGATCCAATCCAACTTTGAGCTCAATTGATCGGATCCATCCAAACCCACTTTAACCCAACCCACTTCAAACCCAATTGAAGTGGATTGGATCCGACTCAATTGGATCCAATCCAACTTTGAGCCCAATTGATAGGATCCAACTAAACCCACTTTCACCCAACCCACTTCAAACCCAATTAGGTTGGGCTCAAAGTTGGTTTGGCTTAATGTGGGTTGGGCTTAAAGTTGATCGTATCCAAGTGGGTTGAATGATCCAATCAACTTTTAAGTGAGTTGGGCTTAAAGTGGGTTTGAAGTGGATCATTCAAAGTGGATTGAATGATCCAAGTGGGTTGAATGATCCAATCAACCTTAAGCCCAACCCAAAGTGGATTGGATCCAATTTTGGGAACGGCACGAACTAAAAGTTGATTGGATCCAATTTGGGTTGGATCAAATCAATTGGACCCAACCTAAGTTGGATCCAACCCAATTGGATTGGTTGGGTTTAAAGTTGATTGGGTTGATTGGGCTCAAAGTTGATCTAATTCAATTCAGCTCAACCCAATTGGATCCAAGTGGATTGGGTCGGATCCAATTGGGTTGGGTTTGAAGTGGGTTGGATCCAATCAACTTTGAGCCCAATCAAAGTTTGTTGGACCCAATTGGTTGGTGGCCAACCCAATTGGATCCAATCAACCCACTTTAAACCCAACCCAATTGGATCCAACCAAGCCATCTTGGATCCAATCAACTTTAAACCCAATTGGATCCAATTTGGGTTGGATTTGAAGTGGATTGGGTCCGACTCAATTAGATACAATCCAACTTTGATCCCAATTGATCGGATCCAACCAAACCCACTTCAAACCCAATTGGGTTGGGCTCAAAGTTGGTTTGGCTTAATGTGGGTTGGGCTTAAAGTTGATCGGATCCAAGTGGGTTGAATGATCCAATCAACTTTTAAGTGTGTTGGGCTTAAAGTGGGTTTGAAGTGGATCATTCAAAGTGGATTGAATGATCCAATCAACTTTAAGCCCAACCCAAAGTGGATTGGATCCAATTTTGGGAATGGCACGTACTAAAAGTTGATTGGATGCAATTTGGGTTGGATCAAATCAATTGGACCAAACCCAAATTAGATCCAACCCAATTGGATTGGGTTGGGTTTAAAGTTGATCGGGTTGATTGGGCTCAAAGTTGATCCAATTCGATTGAGCCCAACCCAATTGGATCCAAGTGGATTGGGTTGGATCCAAGTGGATTGGGTTGGATCCAATTGGGTTGTGTTTGAAGTGGGTTGGATCCAATCAAATTTGAGCCCAATCAAAGTTGGTTGGACCCATTTGGTTGGTGGCCAACCCAATTGGATCCAATCAACCCATTTCCAACCCAACCCAATTGGATCCAACCAAACCCACTTTAACCCAACCCACTTCAAACCCATTTAAGTTGGGCTAAAGTTGGTTTGGCTTAATGTGGGTTGGGCTTAAAGTTGATCGGATCCAAGTGGGTTGAATGATCCAATCAACTTTGAAGTGAGTTGGGCTTAAAGTGGGTTTGAAGTGGATCATTCAAAGTGGATTGAATGATCCAAGTGGGTTTAGGGAAACCCAATTGGGTTGGGCTCAAAGTTGGTTTGGCTTAATGTGGGTTGGGCTTAAAGTTATTCGGATCCAAGTGGGTTGAATGATCCAGTCAACTTTTGAGTGAGTTGGGCTTAAAGTGGGTTTGAAGTGGATCATTCAAAGTGGATTGAATGATCCAAGTGGGTTGAATGATCCAATCAACTTTAAGCCCAACCCAAAGTGGATTGGATCCAATTTTGGGAACGGCACGAACTAAAAGTTGATTGGATCCAATTGGGTTGGATCAAATTAATTGGACCCAACCCAAATTGGATCCAACTCAATTGGATTGGGTTTGGTTTAAAGTTGATCGGGTTGATTGGGCTCAAAGTTGATCCAGTTCAATTGAGCCCAACCCAATTGGATCCAAGTGGATTGGGTCGGATCCAATTGGTTGGGTTTGAACTGTGTTGGATCTAATCAACTTTGAGCCTAATCAAAGTTAGTTGGACCCAATTGGTTGGTGGCCAACCCAATTGGATCCAATCAACCCACTTCAAACCCAACCCACTTGGATCAAACCAACCCACTTGGATCCAATCAACTTTAACCCAATTAGATTCAATTTGGGTTGGGTTTGAAGTGGATTGGATCCGACTCAATTGGATTCAATCCAACTTTGAGCCCAATTGATCGGATCCAACCAAACCCACTTTAACCCAACCCACTTCAAACCCAATTGGGTTGGGCTCAAAGTTGGTTTGGCTTAATGTGGGTTGGGATTAAAGTTGATCGGATCCAAGTGGGTTGAATGATCCAATCAACTTTTAAGTGAGTTGGGCTTAAAGTGGGTTTGAAGTGGATCATTCAAAGTGGATTGAATGATCCAATCAACTTTAAGTCCAACCCAAAGTGGATTGGATCCAATTTTGGGAACGGCACGAACTAAAAATTGATTGGATCCAATTTGGGTTGGATCAAATCAATTGGACCCAACCCAAATTGGATCCAACCCAATTGGATTGGGTTGGGTTTAAAATTGATCGGGTTGATTGGGCTCAAAGTTGATCTAACTCAATTGAGCCCAACCCAATTGGATCCAAGTGGATTGGGTCGGATCCAATTGGGTTGGGTTTGAAGTGGGTTGGATCCAATCAACTTTGAGCCCAATCAAAGTTGGTTGGACCCAATTGGTTGGTGGCCAACCCAATTAGATCCAATCAACCAACTTCAAACCCAACCCAATTGGCTCCAACCAACCCACTTGGATCCAATCAACTTTAAACCCAATTGGATCCAATTTGGGTGGGTTTGAAGTGGATTAGATCCGACTCAATTGGATCCAATCTAACTTTGAGCCCAATTGATCGGATCCGACCTAACCCAATTTAACCCAACCCACTTCAAACCCAATTGGGTTGGGCTCAAAGTTGGTTTGGCTTAATGTGGGTTGGGCTTAAAGTTGATCGGATCCAAGTGGGTTGAATGATCCAATCAACTTTTAAGTGAGTTGGGCTAAACGTGGGTTTGAAGTGGATCATTCAAAGTGGATTGAATGATCTAAGTGGATTGAATGATCCAAGTGGGTTGAATGATCCAATCAACTTTAAGCCCAACCCAAAGTGGATTGGATACAATTTTGGGAACGGCACGAACTAAAAGTTGATTGGATCCAATTTGGGTTGGATCAAATCAATTGGACCCAACCCAAATTGGATCCAACCCAATTGGATTGGGTTGGATTTAAAGTTGACCGGGTTGATTGGGCTCAAAGTTGATCCAATTCAATTGAGCCCAACCCAATTGAATCCAAGTGGATTGGATCGGATCCAATTGGGTTGGGTTTGAAGTGGGTTGGATCCAATCAACTTTGAGCCCATTCAAAGTTGGTTGGACCCAATTGGTTGGTGGCCAACCCAATTGGATCCAATCAACCCACTTCAAACCCAACCCAATTGGATCCAACCAACCCACTTGGATCCAATCAACTTTAAACCCAATTGGATCCAATTTGGGTTGGGTTTGAAGTGGATAGGATCCGACTCAATTGGATCCAATCCAACTTTGAGCCCAATTGATCGGATCCAACCAAACCCACTTTAACCCAACCCACTTCAAACCCAATTGGGTTGGGCTCATAGTTGGTTTGGCTTAATGTGGGTTGGACTTAAAGTTGATCGAATCCAAGTGGGTTGAATGATCCAATCAACTTTTAAGTGAGTTGGGCTTAACGTGGGTTTGAAGTGGATCATTCAAAGTGGATTGAATGATCCAATCAACTTTTAGCCCAACCCAAAGTGGATTGGATCCAATTTTGGGAACGGTACGAACTAAAAGTTGATTGGATCCAATTTGGGTTGGATAAAATCAATTGGACCAACCCAAATTGGATCCAACCCAATAGGATTGGGTTGGGTTTAAAGTTGATCGGGTTGATTGGGCTCAAAGTTGATCCAATTCAATTGAGCCCAACCCAATTGATTCCAAGAGGATTGGGTCGGATCCAATTGGGTTGGGTTTGAAGTGGGTTGGATCCAATCAACTTTGAGCCCAATCAAAGTTGGTTGGACCCAATTGGTTGGTGGCCAACCCAATTGGATCCAATCAATCCACTTCAAACCCAACCCAATTGGATCCAACCAACCCACTTGGATCCAATCAACTTTAATCCCAATTGGATCCAATTTGGGTTGGGTTTGAAGTGGATTGGATCCGACTCAATTGGATCCAATCCAACTTTGAGCCCAATTGATCGGATCCAACCAAACCAACTTTATCCCAACACACTTCAAACCCAATTGGGTTGGGCTCAATGTTGGTTTGGCTTAATGTGGGTTGGGTTTAAAGTTGATCGGATCCAAGTGGGTTGAATGATCCAAACAACTTTTATGTGAATTGGGCTTACAGTGGGTTTGAAGTGGATCATTCAAAGTAGATTGAATGATCCAAGTGGGTTGAAAGATCCAATCAACTTTAAGCCCAACCCAAAGTGGATTGGATACAATTTTGGGTTGAAAGATCCAATTGGGTTGGGCTCAACTGAATTGGATCAACTTTAAGCCCAACCCAAAATGGATTGTATCCTATTTTGGGAATGGCAAGAACTAAAAGATAATTGGATCCAATTTTGGTTGGATCAAATCATTTGGACCAACCCAAATTGGATCTAACCCAATTGGATTGGGTTAGGTTTAAAGTTTACCGGGTTGATTGGGCTCAAAGTTGATCCAATTCAATTGAGTCCAACCAAATTGGATCCAAGTAGATTGGGACGGATCCAATTGAGTTGGGTTTGAAGTGGGTTGGATCCAATCAACTTTGAGCCCAATCAAAGTTGGTTGGACCCAATTGGTTGGTGGCCAACCCAATTGGATCCAATCAACTCACTTCAAACCCAACCCAATTGGATCCAACCAACCCACTTGGATCCAATCAACTTTAAACACAATTGGATCCAATCCAACTTTGAGCTCAATTGATCGGATCTAACCAAACCCACATTAACCCAAACCACTTCAAACCCAATTGGGTTGGGCTCAAAGTTGGTTTGGCTTAATGTGGGTTGGGCTTAATGTTGATCGGATCCAAGTGGGTTGGATGATCCAATCAACTTTTAAGTGAGTTGGGCTTAAAGTGGGTTTGAAGTGGATCATTCAAAGTGGATTGAATGATCCAAGTGGGTTGAATGATCCAATCAACTTTAAGCCCAACTCAAAGTGGATTGGATCCAATTTTGGGAACGGCACGAACTAAAAGTTAATTGGATCCAATTTGAGTTGGATCAAATCAGTTGGACCCAACCCAATTGGATTGGGTTGGGTTTAAAGTTGACCGGGTTGATTGGGCTCAAAGTTGATCCAATTCAGTTGAGCCCAACCCAATTGGATCCAAGAGGATTGGGTCGGATCCAATTGGATTGGGTTTGAAGTGGGTTGGATCCAATCAACTTTGAGCCCAATCAAAGTTGGTTGGACCCAATTGGTTGGTGGCCAACCCAATTGGATCCAATCAACCCACTTCTAACCCAACCCAATTGGATCCAACCAACCCACTTGGATCCAATCAACTTTAAACCCAATTGGATCCAATTTGGGTTGGGTTTGAAGTGGATTGGATCCGACTCAATTGGATCCAATCCAACTTTGAGCTCAATTGATCGGATCCATCCAAACCCACTTTAACCCAACCCACTTCAAACCCATTTAAGTTGGGCTAAAGTTGGTTTGGCTTAATGTGGGTTGGGCTTAAAGTTGATCGGATCCAAGTGGGTTGAATGATCCAATCAACTTTGAAGTGAGTTGGGCTTAAAGTGGGTTTGAAGTGGATCATTCAAAGTGGATTGAATGATCCAAGTGGGTTGAATGATCCAATCAACTTTAAGCCCAACCCAAAGTAGATTAGATCCAATTTTGGGAACGGCACGAACTAAAAGTTGATTGGATCCAATTTGGGTTGGATCAAATCCATTGGATCCAACCCAAATTGGATCCAACCCAATTGGATTGGGTTGGGTTTAAAGTTGATCAGGTTGATTGGGCTCAAAGTTGATCCAATTCAATTGAGCCCAACCCAATTGGATCCAGGTGGATTTGGTCGGATCCAATTGGGTTGGGTTTGAAGTGGGTTGGATCCAATCAACTTTGAGCCCAATCAAAGTTGGTTGGACCCAATTGGTTGGTGGCCAATCCAATTGGATCCAATCAACCCACTTCTAACCCAACCCAATTGGATCCAACCAACCCACTTGGATCCAATCAACTTTAAACCCAATTGGATCCAATTTGGGTTGGGTTTGAAGTGGATTGGATCCGACTCAATTGGATCCAATCCAACTTTGAGCTCAATTGATCGGATCCATCCAAACCCACTTTAACCCAACCCACTTCAAACCCAATTGAAGTGGATTGGATCCGACTCAATTGGATCCAATCCAACTTTGAGCCCAATTGATAGGATCCAACTAAACCCACTTTCACCCAACCCACTTCAAACCCAATTAGGTTGGGCTCAAAGTTGGTTTGGCTTAATGTGGGTTGGGCTTAAAGTTGATCGTATCCAAGTGGGTTGAAAGATCCAATCAACTTTAAGCCCAACCCAAAGTGGATTGGATACAATTTTGGGTTGAAAGATCCAATTGGGTTGGGCTCAACTGAATTGGATCAACTTTGAGCCCAACCCAAAATGGATTGTATCCTATTTTGGGAATGGCAAGAACTAAAAGATAATTGGATCCAATTTTGGTTGGATCAAATCAGTTGGACCAACCCAAATTGGATCTAACCCAATTGGATTGGGTTAGGTTTAAAGTTTACCGGGTTGATTGGGCTCAAAGTTGATCCAATTCAATTGAGTCCAACCAAATTGGATCCAAGTAGATTGGGACGGATCCAATTGAGTTGGGTTTGAAGTGGGTTGGATCCAATCAACTTTGAGCCCAATCAAAGTTGGTTGGACCCAATTGGTTGGTGGCCAACCCAATTGGATCCAATCAACTCACTTCAAACCCAACCCAATTGGATCCAACCAACCCACTTGGATCCAATCAACTTTAAACACAATTGGATCCAATCCAACTTTGAGCTCAATTGATCGGATCTAACCAAACCCACATTAACCCAAACCACTTCAAACCCAATTGGGTTGGGCTCAAAGTTGGTTTGGCTTAATGTGGGTTGGGCTTAATGTTGATCGGATCCAAGTGGGTTGGATGATCCAATCAACTTTTAAGTGAGTTGGGCTTAAAGTGGGTTTGAGGTGGATCATTCAAAGTGGATTGAATGATCCAAGTGGGTTGAATGATCCAATCAACTTTAAGCCCAACTCAAAGTGGATTGGATCCAATTTTGGGAACGGCACGAACTAAAAGTTAATTGGATCCAATTTGAGTTGGATCAAATCAGTTGGACCCAACCCAATTGGATTGGGTTGGGTTTAAAGTTGACCGGGTTGATTGGGCTCAAAGTTGATCCAATTCAGTTGAGCCCAACCCAATTGGATCCAAGAGGATTGGGTCGGATCCAATTGGATTGGGTTTGAAGTGGGTTGGATCCAATCAACTTTGAGCCCAATCAAAGTTGGTTGGACCCAATTGGTTGGTGGCCAACCCAATTGGATCCAATCAACCCACTTCTAACCCAACCCAATTGGATCCAACCAACCCACTTGGATCCAATCAACTTTAAACCCAATTGGATCCAATTTGGGTTGGGTTTGAAGTGGATTGGATCCGACTCAATTGGATCCAATCCAACTTTGAGCTCAATTGATCGGATCCATCCAAACCCACTTTAACCCAACCCACTTCAAACCCATTTAAGTTGGGCTAAAGTTGGTTTGGCTTAATGTGGGTTGGGCTTAAAGTTGATCGGATCCAAGTGGGTTGAATGATCCAATCAACTTTGAAGTGAGTTGGGCTTAAAGTGGGTTTGAAGTGGATCATTCAAAGTGGATTGAATGATCCAAGTGGGTTGAATGATCCAATCAACTTTAAGCCTAACCCAAAGTAGATTAGATCCAATTTTGGGAACGGCACGAACTAAAAGTTGATTGGATCCAATTTGGGTTGGATCAAATCCATTGGATCCAACCCAAATTGGATCCAACCCAATTGGATTGGGTTGGGTTTAAAGTTGATCAGGTTGATTGGGCTCAAAGTTGATCCAATTCAATTGAGCCCAACCCAATTGGATCCAGGTGGATTTGGTCGGATCCAATTGGGTTGGGTTTGAAGTGGGTTGGATCCAATCAACTTTGAGCCCAATCAAAGTTGGTTGGACCCAATTGGTTGGTGGCCAACCCAATTGGATCCAATCAACCCACTTCTAACCCAACCCAATTGGATCCAACCAACCCACTTGGATCCAATCAACTTTAAACCCAATTGGATCCAATTTGGGTTGGGTTTGAAGTGGATTGGATCCGACTCAATTGGATCCAATCCAACTTTGAGCTCAATTGATCGGATCCATCCAAACCCACTTTAACCCAACCCACTTCAAACCCAATTGAAGTGGATTGGATCCGACTCAATTGGATCCAATCCAACTTTGAGCCCAATTGATAGGATCCAACTAAACCCACTTTCACCCAACCCACTTCAAACCCAATTAGGTTGGGCTCAAAGTTGGTTTGGCTTAATGTGGGTTGGGCTTAAAGTTGATCGTATCCAAGTGGGTTGAATGATCCAATCAACTTTTAAGTGAGTTGGGCTTAAAGTGGGTTTGAAGTGGATCATTCAAAGTGGATTGAATGATCCAAGTGGGTTGAATGATCCAATCAACCTTAAGCCCAACCCAAAGTGGATTGGATCCAATTTTGGGAACGGCACGAACTAAAAGTTGATTGGATCCAATTTGGGTTGGATCAAATCAATTGGACCCAACCTAAGTTGGATCCAACCCAATTGGATTGGTTGGGTTTAAAGTTGATTGGGTTGATTGGGCTCAAAGTTGATCTAATTCAATTCAGCTCAACCCAATTGGATCCAAGTGGATTGGGTCGGATCCAATTGGGTTGGGTTTGAAGTGGGTTGGATCCAATCAACTTTGAGCCCAATCAAAGTTTGTTGGACCCAATTGGTTGGTGGCCAACCCAATTGGATCCAATCAACCCACTTTAAACCCAACCCAATTGGATCCAACCAAGCCATCTTGGATCCAATCAACTTTAAACCCAATTGGATCCAATTTGGGTTGGATTTGAAGTGGATTGGGTCCGACTCAATTAGATACAATCCAACTTTGATCCCAATTGATCGGATCCAACCAAACCCACTTCAAACCCAATTGGGTTGGGCTCAAAGTTGGTTTGGCTTAATGTGGGTTGGGCTTAAAGTTGATCGGATCCAAGTGGGTTGAATGATCCAATCAACTTTTAAGTGTGTTGGGCTTAAAGTGGGTTTGAAGTGGATCATTCAAAGTGGATTGAATGATCCAATCAACTTTAAGCCCAACCCAAAGTGGATTGGATCCAATTTTGGGAATGGCACGTACTAAAAGTTGATTGGATGCAATTTGGGTTGGATCAAATCAATTGGACCAAACCCAAATTAGATCCAACCCAATTGGATTGGGTTGGGTTTAAAGTTGATCGGGTTGATTGGGCTCAAAGTTGATCCAATTCGATTGAGCCCAACCCAATTGGATCCAAGTGGATTGGGTTGGATCCAAGTGGATTGGGTTGGATCCAATTGGGTTGTGTTTGAAGTGGGTTGGATCCAATCAAATTTGAGCCCAATCAAAGTTGGTTGGTGGCCAACCCAATTGGATCCAATCAACCCATTTCCAACCCAACCCAATTGGATCCAACCAAACCCACTTTAACCCAACCCACTTCAAACCCATTTAAGTTGGGCTAAAGTTGGTTTGGCTTAATGTGGGTTGGGCTTAAAGTTGATCGGATCCAAGTGGGTTGAATGATCCAATCAACTTTGAAGTGAGTTGGGCTTAAAGTGGGTTTGAAGTGGATCATTCAAAGTGGATTGAATGATCCAAGTGGGTTGAATGATCCAATCAACTTTAAGCCCAACCCAAAGTGGATTGGATCCAATTTTGGGAACGGCACGAACTAAAAGTTGATTGGATCCAATTTGGGTTGGATCAAATCAATTGGACCCAACCCAAATTGGTTCCAACCCAATTAGATTGGGTTGGGTTTAAAGTTTATCGGGTTGATTGGGCTCAAAGTTGATCCAATTCAATTGAGCCCAACCCAATTGGATCCAAGTGGATTGGGTCGGATCCAATTGGGTTGGGTTTGAAGTGGGTTGGATCCAATCAACTTTGAGCCCAATCAAAGTTGGTTGGACCCAATTGGTTGGTGGCCAACCAATTGGATCCAATCAACCCACTGCAAACACAACCCAATTGGATCCAACCAACCCACTTGGATCCAATCAACTTTAAACCCAATTGGATCCAATTTGGGTTGGGTTTGAAGTGGATTGGATCCGACTCAATTGGATCCAATCAAACTTTGAGCCCAATTGATCGGATCCAACCAAACCCACTTTAACCCAACCCACTTCAAACCCATTTAAGTTGGGCTAAAGTTGGTTTGGCTTAATGTGGGTTGGGCTTAAAGTTGATCGGATCCAAGTGGGTTGAATGATCCAATCAACTTTGAAGTGAGTTGGGCTTAAGGTGGGTTTGAAGTGGATCATTCAAAGTGGATTGAATGATCCAAGTGGGTTGAATGATCCAATCAACTTTAAGCCCAACCCAAAGTAGATTAGATCCAATTTTGGGAACGGCACGAACTAAAAGTTGATTGGATCCAATTTGGGTTGGATCAAATCCATTGGATCCAACCCAAATTGGATCCAACCCAATTGGATTGGGTTGGGTTTAAAGTTGATCAGGTTGATTGGGCTCAAAGTTGATCCAATTCAATTGAGCCCAACCCAATTGGATCCAGGTGGATTTGGTCGGATCCAATTGGGTTGGATTTGAAGTGGGTTGGATCCAATCAACTTTGAGCCCAATAAAAGTTGGTTGGACCCAATTGGTTGGTGGCCAACCCAATTGGATCCAATCAACCCACTTCATACCCAACCAAATTGGATCCAACCAACCCACTTGGATCCAATCAATTTTGAAACCAATTGGATCCAATTTGGGTTGGGTTTGAAGTGGATTGGATCCGACTCAATTGAATCCAATCCAACTTTGAGCCCAATTGATCGGATCCAACCAAACCCGCTTTAACCCAACCCACTTCAAACCCAATTGGGTTGGGCTCAAAGTTGGTTTGGCTTAATGTGAGTTGGGCTTAAAGTTGATCGGATCCAAGTGGGTTGAATGATCCAATCAACTTTTAAGTGAGTTGGGCTTAAAGTGGATCATTCAAAGTGGATTGAATGATCCAAGTGGGTTGAATGATCCAATCAACTTTAAGCCCAACCCAAAGTGGATTGGATCCAATTTTGGGAACGGTACGAACTAAAAGTTGATTGGATCCAATTGGGTTGGATCAAATCAATTGGACCCAACCCAAATTGGATCCAACCCAATTGGATTGGGTTGGGTTTAAAGTTGATCAGGTTGATTGGGCTCAAAGTTGATCCAATTCAATTGAGCCCAACCCAATTGGATCCAGGTGGATTTGGTCGGATCCAATTGGGTTGGATTTGAAGTGGGTTGGATTCAATCAACTTTAAGCCCAATAAAAGTTGGTTGGACCCAATTGGTTGGTGGCCAACCCAATTGGATCCAATCAACCCACTTCATACCCAACCAAATTGGATCCAACCAACCCACTTGGATCCAATCAATTTTGAAACCAATTGGATCCAATTTGGGTTGGGTTTGAAGTGGATTGGATCCGACTCAATTGAATCCAATCCAACTTTGAGCCCAATTGATCGGATCCAACCAAACCCGCTTTAACCCAACCCACTTCAAACCCAATTGGGTTGGGCTCAAAGTTGGTTTGGCTTAATGTGAGTTGGGCTTAAAGTTGATCGGATCCAAGTGGGTTGAATGATCCAATCAACTTTTAAGTGAGTTGGGCTTAAAGTGGGTTTAAAGTGGATCATTCAAAGTGGATTGAATGATCCAAGTGGGTTGAATGATCCAATCAACTTTAAACCCAACCCAAAGTGGATTGGATCCAATTTTGGGAACGGCACGAACAAAAAGTTGATTCGATCCAATTTGGGTTGGATCAAATCAATTGGACCCAACCCAAATTGGATCCAACCCAATTGGATTGGGTTGGGTTTAAAGTTGATCGGGTTGATTGGGCTCAAACTTGATCCAATTCAATTGAGCCCAACCCAATTGGATCCAATTGGATTGGGTCGGATCCAAATGGGTCGGGTTTGAAGTGGGTTAAATCCAATCAACTTTGAGCCCAATCAAAGTTGGTTGGACCCAATTGGTTGGTGGCCAACCCAATTGGATCCAATCAACCCACTTCAAACACAACCCAATTGGATCCAACCAACCCACTTGGATCCAATCAACTTTAAACCCAATTGGATCCAATTTGGGTTGGGTTTGAAGTGGATTGGATCCGACTCAATTGGATCCAATCAAACTTTGAGCCCAATTGATCGGATCCAACCAAACCCACTTTAACCCAACCCACTTCAAACCCATTTGGGTTGGGTTCAAAGTTGGTTTGGCTTAATGTGGGTTGGGCTTAAAGTTGAACGGATCCAAGTGGGTTGAATGATCCAATCAACTTTTAAGTGAGTTGGGTTTAAAGTGGGTTTGAAGTGGATCATTCAAAGTGGATTGAATGATCCAAGTGGGTTGAATGATCCAATCAACTTTAAGCCCAACCCAAAGTAGATTAGATCCAATTTTGGGAATGGCACGAACTAAAAGTTGATTGGATCCAATTTGGGTTGGATCAAATCCATTGGACCCAACCGAAATTGGATCCAACCCAATTGGATTGGGTTGGGTTTAAAGTTGATCAGGTTGATTGGGCTCAAAGTTGATCCAATTCAATTGAGCCCAACCCAATTGGATCCAAGATCCAATTGGGTTGGATTTGAAGTGGGTTGGATCCAATCAACTTTGAGCCCAATCAAAGTTGGTTGGACCCAATTGGTTGGTGGCCAACCCAATTGGATCCAATCAACCCACTTCAAACCCAACCTAATTGGATCCAACCAACCCACTTAAATCTAATCAACTTTAAACCCAATTGGATCCAGTTTGGGTTGTGTTTGAAGTGGATTGGATCCGACTCCATCGGATCCAATCCAACTTTGAGCCCAATTGATCGGATCCAACCAAACTCACTTTAACCCAACCCACTTCAAACCCAATTGGGTTGGGCTCAAAGTTGGTTTGGCTTAATGTGGGTTGAGCTTAAAGTTATTCGAATCCAAGTGGGCTGAATGATCCAATCAACTTTTGAGTGAGTTGGGCTTAAAGTGGGTTTGAAGTGGATCATTCAAAGTGGATTGAATGATCCAAGTGGGTTGAATGATCCAATCAACTTTAAGCCCAACCCAAAGTGGATTGGATCCAATTTTGGGAACGGTACGAACTAAAAGTTGATTGGATCCAATTGGGTTGGATCAAATTAATTGGACCCAACCCAAATTGGATCCAACTCAATTGGATTGGGTTTGGTTTAAAGTTGATCGGGTTGATTGGGCTCAAAGTTGATCCAGTTCAATTGAGCCCAACCCAATTGGATCCAAGTGGATTGGGTCGGATCCAATTGGGTTAGGTTTGAAGTGGGTTGGATCCAATCAACTTTAAGCCCAATCAAAGTTAGTTGGACCCAATTGGTTGGTGGCCAACCCAATTGGATCCAATCAACCCACTTCAAACCCAACCAAATTGGATCCAACCAACCCACTTAGATGCAATCAACTTTAAACCCAATTAGATCCAATTTGGGTTGGGTTTGAAGTGGATTGGATCCGACTCAATTGGATCCAATCCAACTTAGAGCCCAATTGATCGGATCTAACCAAACCCACTTTAACCCAACCCACTTCAAACCCAATTGGGTTGGGCTCAAAGTTGGTTTGGCTTAATGTGGGTTGGGCTTAAAGTTGATCGGATGCCAGTTGGTTGAATGATCCAAACAACTTTTAAGTGAGTTGGGCAAAACGTTGGTTTGAAGTGAATCATTCAATGTGGATTGAATGATCCAATCAACTTTAAGCCCCCAAAGTGGATTGGATCCAATTTTGGGAACGGCACGAACAAAAAGTTGATTGGATCCAATTTTGGTTGGATCGAATCAATTGGACCCAACCCAAATTGGATCCAACCCAATTGGATTGGGTTGGGTTTAAAGTTGACCGGGTTGATTGGGCTCAAAGTTGATCCAATTCAATTAAGCCCAACCCAATTGGATCCAAGTGGATTGGGTCGGATCCAATTGGGTTGGGTTTGAAGTGGGTTGGATCCAATCAACTTTGAGCCCTATCAAAGTTGGTTGGACCCAATTGGTTGGTGGCCAACACAGTTGGATCCAATCAACCCACTTCAAACCCAACCCAATTGGTCCAACCAACCCACTTGGATCCAATCAACTTTAAACCCAATTGGATCCAATTTGTTTGGGTTTGAAGTGGATTGGATCCGACTCAATTGGATCCAATCCAACTTTGAGCCCAATTGATCGGATCCAACCAAACCCACTTTAACCCAACCCACTTCAAACCCAATTGGGTTGGGCTCAAAGTTGGTTAAGCTTAATGTGGGTTGGGCTTAAAGTTATTCGGATCCAAGTGGGCTGAATGATCCAATCAACTTTTAAGTGAGTTGGGCTTAAAGTGGTTTGAAGTGGATCATTCAAAGTGGATTGAATGATCCAAGTGGGTTGAATGATCCAATCAACTTTAAGCCCAACCCAAAGTGGATTAGATCCAATTTTGGGAACGGCACGAACAAAAAGTTGATTGGATCCAATTTGGGTTGGATCGAATCAGTTGGACCCAACCCAAATTGGATCCAACCCAATCGGATTGGGTTGTGTTTAAAGTTGATCGGGTTGATTGGGCTCAAAGTTGATCCAATTCAATTGAGCCCAACCCAATTGGATCCAAGTGGATTGGGTCGGATCCAATTGGGTTGGGTTTGAAGTGGGTTGGATCCAATCAACTTTGAGCCCTATCAAAGTTGGTTGGACCCAATTGGTTGGTGGTCAACACAGTTGGATCCAATCAACCCACTTCAAACCCAACCCAATTGGTCCAACCAACCCACTTGGATCCAATCAACTTTAAACCCAATTGGATCCAATTTGTTTGGGTTTGAAGTGGATTGGATCCGACTCAATTGGATCCAATCCAACTTTGAGCCCAATTGATCGGATCCAACCAAACCCACTTTAACCCAACCCACTTCAAACCCAATTGGGTTGGGCTCAAAGTTGGTTAAGCTTAATGTGGGTTGGGCTTAAAGTTATTCGGATCCAAGTGGGCTGAATGATCCAATCAACTTTTAAGTGAGTTGGGCTTAAAGTGGGTTTGAAGTGGATCATTCAAAGTGGATTGAATGATCCAAGTGGATTGAATGATCCAAGTGGGTTGAATGATCCAATCAACTTTAAGCCCAACCCAAAGTGGATTAGGTCCAATTTTGGGAATGGCACAAACTAAAAGTTGATTGGATCCAATTTGGGTTGGATCAAATCAGTTGGACCCAACCCAAATTGGATCCAACTCAATTGGATTGGGTTTGGTTTAAAGTTGATCGGGTTGATTGGGCTCAAAGTTGATCCAGTTCAATTGAGCCCAACCCAATTGGATCCAAGTGGATTGGGTCGGATCCAATTGGGTTGGGTTTGAAGTGGGTTGGATCCAATCAACTTTGAGCCCAATCAAAGTTGGTTGGACCCAATTGGTTGGTGGCCAACCCAATTGGATCCAATCAACCCACTTCAAACCTAACCCAATTGGATCCAACCAACCAACTTGGATCCAATCAATTTTAAACACAATTGGATTCGATTTGGGTTGGGTTTGAAGTGGATTGGATCCGACTCAATTGGATCCAAGCCAACTTCGAGCACATTTGATCGGATTTAACCAAACCCATTTTAACCCAACCCACTTCAAACCCAATTGGGTTGGGCTCAAAGTTGGTTTGGCTTAATGTGGGTTGGGCTTAAAGTTGATCGGATCCAAGTGGGTTGAATGATCCAATCAACTTTTAAGTGAGTTGGGCTTAAAGTGGGTTTGAAGTGGATCATTCAAAGTGGATTGAATGATCCAAGTGGGTTGAATGATCCAATCAACTTTAAGCCCAACCCAAAGTGGATTGTATCCAATTTTGGGAACGACACGAACTAAAAGTTAATTGGATCCAATTTGGGTTGGATCAAATCAATTGGACCCAACCCAAATTGGATCCAACCCAATTGGATTGGGTTGGGTTTAAAGTTGATCGGGTTGATTGGGCTCAAAGTTGATCCAATTCAATTGAGCCCAACCCAATTGGATCCAAGTGGATTGGGTCGGATCCAATTGGGTTGGGTTTGAAGTGGGTTGGATCCAATCAACTTTGAGCCCAATCAAAGTTGGTTGGACCCAATTGGTTGGTGGCCAACCCAATTGGATCCAATCAACCGACTTCAAACCCAACCCAATTGGATCCAACCAACCCACTTGGATCCAATCAACTTTAAACCCAATTGGATCCAATTTGGGTTGGGTTTGAAGTGGATTGGATCCGACTCAATTGAATCCAATCCAACTTTGAGCCCAATTGATCGGATCCAACCAAACCCGCTTTAACCCAACCTACTTCAAACCCAATTGGGTTGGGCTCAAAGTTGGTTTGGCTTAATGTGGGTTGGGCTTAAAGTTGATTGGATCCAAGTGGGTTGAATGATCCAATCAACTTTTAAGTGAGTTGGGCCTAAAGTGGGTTTAAGGTGGATCATTCAAAGTGGATTGAATGATCCAATCAACTTTAAGCCCAACCCAAAGTGGATTGGATCCAATTTTGGGAACGGCACGAACAAAAAGTTGATTCGATCCAAGTTGTGGTGACGCCGGCATTGCAGTGTTCGCCCGGGGCTAGGTGAACCTAGCACACAGCCAGCCCGCATGGGCGCCGGGGCTGCGGAGCGTGGTGGATTATTTCGATCCTAATTGCAAGGTATGGGACTTGGATCCCACATCGAAATTATGGGGTTCCCATGTGGGATTTATATGACTTTGGGCTCTTCCACCTCATCAGCTAGCTTTTGGAGTTGGGTTCTCCCAAGGTCATATCAATTGGTATCAGAGCCATCCACTACCCCTCCCAGTTGCAATCGTGCGGCGCGGGTGGTGACGCCGGCATTGCAGTGTTCGCCCGGGGCTAGGTGAACCTAGCACACAGCCAGCCCGCGTGGGCGCCGGGGCTGCGGAGCGTGGTGGATTGTTTCGATCCTAATTGCAAGGTATGGGACTTGGATCCCACATCGGAATTATGGGGTTCCCATGTGGGATTTATATGACTTTGGGCTCTTCCACCTCATCAGCTAGCTTTTGGGGTTGGGTTCTCCCAAGGTCATATCAATCTGGTACGGTTCGTATCAAATGGGAGATTTCCCGTTGAACTTCTGAGAATCGAAGATGTAGAATCGATCCTGGAGAATGCTCAACACCCGTAGATCCAATATCAGAACTTAAGAAGAAAGAGAGAAAACTTGGCACATAAACTTGCTTGCCATTTTCATTCATAATTCTCCCCTTATATACAATGTTTGTTGTTTGATAGAGAGGAAGGAATCCTTCTCCACTAACGCGTCTAACAGAAAAGGAAAGAGACAATGGAAATGGAACGTAACAAAGTCTGAAATGGAAAAGTAACTAATTCTTCAATTAACCCTCTAATTTGGAATTAAACCCTAATTAAGCTTAATTTGTCATTAATGTTGTCTTCTTGAGTTGTCCCAATCATCTGCTGCCACGCGTCGCTCCAATTCTCTTTTGCGGGTCATTTGAATTGGCCTGTATCAAATACCCTCCCCTTCAACAATCCTTGTCCCCAAGGATTGAATGAAGGAAATTGGCGTCTAATGTTGCTGGGAAATTCCCAAGTGCTGTCCTCGCTGGAAGCGTTAAACCATTTAGCCAGAACCTGCATTGCTGCTTTGTGACCTTGACGTGCAAGATGACGATCCAAAACCAATTCAGGTTTGTTCGGGTATTTATCTTCCTGCTGTTTTCCAACCTGATTGTTATCGTATGGTTCGGATTTTTGGTGAATAAATCCGACATGCATAAGTGAAAGTTGGGCAGATTGTTGAAGAGTTTTGTGCGTTTGCTGGGCATTTATGGTTTCAACAGTTGGGGGTTGTTTACCTCTCAAAGAAACCTTTTTACCATCAATCGTGAAGACCATTTTGAGCTCACTGAAGTTCCAATTAATGTTACCAAGAGTGACCAGCCATTGCACACCGAGCACCACTTCACATCCCCCTAATGGCAAAATCATCATTTCGGTGGTGAATGTTATGCCTTGCATTCGCCACGTGAACTCTCGACATGTGTGAGCACTATAAATTTTACTTCCGTCAGCCACTGCCACTGGAAATGGTTTGGTGTTTTCCAATTTACACCCCAACTTCTTTGTCGTTTTCATATCCAAAAAATTGTGTGTACTCCCGGTATCGATTAGTATATGTATAGGGTGGCCATTGGATGCTCCGACTACTCTCATGATTCGAAAATCATGTATTCCGGTCATGGCGTTCATGGATACATGATAATTACCCGAATGATTATTTTCCTCCACTGTGGTGTCCTCCAGATTGTACGTATTGCTTTCCTTCTCCACTCCCATCGCATCTTCAGTTTCCTCTTCTTCGGGAACTTCCAAAACATACAGTTGCCTTCTCTTAGTGCACATATGGCCAGGGAAAAACTTTTCATCACACCAGAAACATAGGTTTTTGGCTCTCTTCTCATCCAACTCTTGGGGGCTTAATTTTCGGGAATTGATAATGGGGGGTGCAGAACTTCTTTGAGATAAATAGTTGGGTTTAAAAGGTTGTTGGACAGATGTATGGGTCTGGTTGGGTTGGGGAGTTAATTGATGTGGCTGGGGTTGTGGATTGGTGTATGGATATTTGTGTGACATGAAGCGATTAGATGATGACGGGGTCTGTATTTTGGCTGTTAAGCTGTTGGCATGTTCCTGAAGTTTAGCAAGGCTAATAGCATTTTGTAAGGTCCGGGGTTTAAACATTCTCACATGTATAGCAACATCACTCCTTAATCCTCCCAAAAAACAACTAATAGCATACGGTTCCGGCAATTCCACACAGTTCATTAGCTCATCAAACCTATCTAGGTATTCTTGGATTGTCTTAGTTTGTTTCAAATTAACTAGTTCAGACATGGGATCCTCATACAACAATGCACCAAATCGTTCCATTAGAGCCCTCACATATTCCCCCCAATGAGGTAAGTCTCTAGTCAATCTATTCTTTACAAAAATTTGATGCCATTGAAGAGCTTTACCTTCGAGATGAACGGCGGCGATCTTTACCTTAGCATCTGGTGGTGTTTCATCAACCTCAAAATGGGAGATCACCAATTGATATGACCCTGGGAGAACCCAACCCCAAAAGCTAGCTGATGAGGTGGAAGAGCCCAAAGTCATATAAACCCCACATGGGAACCCCATAATTCCGATGTGGGATCCAAGTCCCATACCTTGCAATTAGGATCGTAACAATCTCTTCCACCTCATCAGCTAGCTTTTGGGGTTGGGTTTTCCGAGTGGATTATCAATTGGTATCAGAGCCATCCACTACCCCTCCCAGTTGCAATCGTGCGGCGCGGGTGGTGACGCCGGCATTGCAGTGTTCGCCCGGGGCTAGGAAAGGTCCTAGCACACAGCCAGCCCACGTGGGCGCCGGGGCTGCGGAGCGTGGTGGATTGTTACGATCCTAATTGCAAGGTATGGGACTTGGATCCCACATCGGAATTATGGGGTTCCCATGTGGGGTTTATATGACTTTGGGCTCTTCCACCTCATCAGCTAGCTTTTGGGGTTGGGTTCTCCCAGGGTCATATCAATTGGTATCAATTGGTATAAGAGCCATCCACTACCCCTCCCAGTTGCAATCGTGCGGCGCGGGTGGTGACGCCGGCATTGCAGTGTTCGCCCGGGGCTAGGTGAACCTAGCACACAGCCAGCCCGCGTGGGCGCCGGGGCTGCGGAGCGTGGTGGATTGTTTCGATCCTAATTGCAAGGTATGGGACTTGGATCCCACATCGGAATTATGGGGTTCCCATGTGGGATTTATATGACTTTGGGCTCTTCCACCTCATCAGCTAGCTTTTGGGATTGGGTTCTCCCAAGGTCATATCAATTGATTCGATCCAAGTTGGGTTGGATCAAATCAATTGGACCCAACCCAAATTGGATCCAACCCAATTGGATTGGGTTGGGTTTAAAGTTGATCGGGTTGATTGGGCTCAAAGTTGATCCAATTCAATTGAGCCCAACCCAATTGGATCCAATTGGATTGGGTCGGATCCAATTGGGTTGGGTTTGAAGTGGGTTGGATCCAATCAACTTTGAGCCCAATCAAAGTTGGTTGGACCCAATTGGTTGGTGGCCAACCCAATTGGATCCAATCAACCCACTTCAAACACAACCCAATTGGATCCAACCAACCCACTTGGATCCAATCAACTTTAAACCCAATTGGATCCAATTTGGGTTGGGTTTGAAGTGGATTGGATCCGACTCAATTGGATCCAATCAAACTTTGAGCCCAATTGATCGGATCCAGCCAAACCCACTTTAACCCAACCCACTTCAAACCCATTTAGGTTGTGCTCAAAGTTGGTTTGGCTTAATGTGGGTTGGGCTTAAAGTTGATCGGATCCAAGTGGGTTGAATGATCCAATCAACTTTTAAGTGAGTTGGGCTTAAAGTGGGTTTGAAGTGGATCATTCAAAGTGGATTGAATGATCCAAGTGGGTTGAATGATCCAATCAGCTTTAAGCCCAACCCAAAGTAGATTAGATCCAATTTTGGGAATGGCACGAACTAAAAGTTGATTGGATCCAATTCGGGTTGGATTGAATCCATTGGACCCAACCCAAATTGGATCCAACCCAATTGGATTGGGTTGGGTTTAAAGTTGATCAGGTTGATTGGGCTCAAAGTTGATCCAATTCAATTGAGCCCAACCCAATTGGATCCAAGTGGATTTGGTCGGATCCAATTGTGTTGGATTTGAAGTGGGTTGGATCCAATCAACTTTGAGCCCAATCAAAGTTGGTTGGACCCAATTGGTTGGTGGCCAACCCAATTGGATCCAATCAACCTACTTCAAACCCAACCTAATTGGATCCAACCAACCCACTTAAATCCAATCAACTTTAAACCCAATTGGATCCAATTTGGGTTGTGTTTGAAGTGGATTGGATCCGACTCCATTGGATCCAATCCAACTTTGAGCCCAATTGATCGGATCCAACCAAACCCACTTTAACCCAACCCACTTCAAACCCAATTGGGTTGGGCTCAAAGTTGGTTTGCCTTAATGTGGATTGGGCTTAAAGTTGATCAGATCCAAGTGGGTTGAATGATCCAATCAACTTTTAAGTGAGTTGGGCTAAACGTGGGTTTGAAGTGGATCATTCAAAGTGGATTGAATGATCCAATCAACTTTAAGCCCAACCCAAAGTGGATTGGATCCAATTTGGGAACAGCACGAACTAAAAGTTGATTGGATCCAATTTGGGTTGGATCAAATCAATTGGACCCAACCCAAATTGAATCCAACCCAATTGGATTGGGTTGGGTTTAAAGTTGACCGGGTTGATTGGGCTCAAAGTTGATCCAATTCAATTGAGCCCAACCCAATTGGATCCAAGTGGATTGGGTCGGATCCAATTAGGTTGGGTTTGAAGTAGGTTGGATCCAATCAACTTTGAGCCCAATCAAAGTTGGTTGGACCCAATTGGTTGGTGGCCAACCCAGTTGGATCCAATCAACCCACTTCAAACCCAACCCAATTGGATCCAACCAACCCACTTGGATCCAATCAACTTTAAACCCAATTGGATCCAATTTGGTTGTGTTTGAAGTGGATTGGATCCGACTCAATTGGATCCAATCCAACTTTGAGCCCAATTGAACGGATCCAACCAAACCCACTTTAACCCAACCCACTTCAAACCCAATTGGGTTGGGCTCAAAGTTGGTTTGACTTAATGTGGGTTGGGCTTAAAGTTATTCGAATCCCACTAGGTTGAATGATCCAATCAACTTTTAAGTGAGTTGGGCTTAAAGTGGGTTTGAAGTGGATCATTCAAAGTGGATTGAATGATCCAAGTGGGTTGAATAATCCAATCAACTTTAAGCCCAACCCAAAGTGGATTGGATCCAATTTTGGGAACGGCACGAACTAAAAATTGATTGGATCCAATTTGGATTGGATCAAATCAATTGGACCCAACCCAAATTGGATCCAACTCAATTGGATTGGGTTTGGTTTAAAGTTGATCGGGTTGATTGGGCTCAAAGTTGATCCAGTTCAATTGAGCCCAACCCAATTGGATCCAAGTGGATTGGGTCGGATCCAATTGGGTTGGGTTTGAAGTGGGTTGGAAACAATCAACTTTGAGCCCAATCAAAGTTGGTTGGTGGCCAACCCAATTGGATCCAATCAACCCACTTCAAACCCAACCCAATTGGATCCAACCAACCCACTTGGATCCAATCAATTTTAAACACAATTGGATCCGATTTGGGTTGGGTTCGAAGTGGATTGGATCCGACTCAATTGGATCCAATCCAACTCTGAGCCCTATTGATCGGATCCAACCAAACACACATTAACCAAACCCACTTCAAACCCAATTGGGTTGGGCTCAAAGTTGGTTTGGCTTAATGTGGGTTGGGCTTAAAGTTGATCGGATCCAAGTGGGTTGAATGATCCAATCAACTTTTAAGTGAGTTGGGCTTAAAGTGGGTTTGAAGTGGATGATTCAAAGTGGATTGAATGATCCAAGTGGGTTGAATGATCCAATCAACTTTAAGTCCAACCCAAAGTGGATTGTATCCAATTTTGGGAACGACAGGGACTAAAACTTAATTGGATCCAATTTGGGTTGGATCAAATCAATTGGACCCAACCCAAATTGGATCAAACCCAATTGGATTGAGTTGGGTTTAAGTTGATCGGGTTGATTGGGCTCAAAGTTGATCCAATTCAATTGAGCCCAACCCAATTGGATCCAAGTGGATTGGGTCGGATCCAATTGGGTTGGGTTTGAAGTGGGTTGGATCCAATCAACTTTGAGCCCAATCAAAGTTGGTTGGACCCAATTGGTTGGTAGCCAACCCAATTGGATCCAATCAACGCACTTCAAACCCAACCAAATTGGATCCTACATACCCACTTGGATCCAATCAACTTTAAACCCAATTGGATCCAATTTGGGTTAGATTTGAAGTGGATTGGATCCGACTCAATTGGATCCAATCTAACTTTGAGCCCAATTAACCGAATCCAACCAAACGCACTTTAACCCAACCCACTTCAAACCCAATTGGGTTGGGCTCAAAGTTGGTTTGGCTTAATGTGGGTTGGGCTTAAAGTTGATCGGATCCAAGTGGGTTGAATGATCCAATCAACTTTTAAGCGAGTTAGGCTTAAAGTGGGTTTGAAGTGGATCATTCAAAGTGGATTGAATGATCCAAGTGGGTTGAATGACCCAATCAACTTTAAGCCCAACCAAAGTGGATTGGATCCAATTTTGGGAACGGCATGAACTAAAAGTTGATTGGATCCAATTTGGGTTGGATCAAATCAATTGGACCCAACTCAAATTGGATCCAACCTAATTGGATTGGGTTGGGTTTAAAGTTGATCGGGTTGATTGGGCTCAAAGTTGATCCAATTCAATTAAGCCCAACCCAATTGGATCCAAGTGGATTGGGTCGGATCCAATTGGGTTAGGTTTGAAGTGGGTTGGATCCAATCAACTTTGAGCCCAATCAAAGTTGGTTGGACCCAATTGGTTGGTGGCCAACCCAATTGGATCCAATCAACCCACTTCAAACCCAACCCAATTGGATCCAATCAACTTTAAACCCAATCGGATCCAATTTGGGTTGGATTTAAAGTGGATTGGATCCGACTCAATTGGATCCAATCATACCTTTGAGCCCAATTGATCGGATCCAACTAAACCCACTTTAACCCAACCCATTTCAAACCCAATTGGTTTGGGCTCAAAGTTGGTTTGGCTTAGTGTGGGTTAAGCTTAAAGTTGATCGGATCCAAGTGGGTTGAATGATCCAGTCAACTTTTAAGTGAGTTGGGCTTAAAGTGGATTTGAAGTGGATCATTCAAAGTGGATTGAATTATCCAAGTGGGTTGAATGATCCAATCAACTTTAAGCCCAACCCAAAGTGGTTTGGATCCAATTTTGGGAACGGCACGAACTAAAAGTTGAATGAATCCAATTTGGGTTGGATCAAATCAATTGGACCCAACCCAAATTGGATCCAACACAATTGAATTGGGTTGGGTTTAGAGTTGATCGGGTTTATTGGGCTCAAAGTTGATCCAATTGAATTGAGCCCAACCCAATTGGATCCAAGTGGATTGGGTCGGATCCAATTGGTTGGGTTTGAACTGGGTTGGATCTAATCAACTTTGAGCCCAATCAAAGTTGGTTGGACCCAATTGGTTGGTGGCCAACCCAATTGGATCCAATCAACCCACTTCAAACCCAAACCACTTGGATCAAACCAACCCACTTGGATCCAATCAACTTTAACCCAATTAGATTCAATTTGGGTTGGGTTTGAAGTGGATTGGATCCGACTCAATTGGATTCAATCCAACTTTGAGCCCAATTGATCGGATCCAACCAAACCCACTTTAACCCAACCCACTTCAAACCCAATTGGGTTGGGCTCAAAGTTGGTTTGGCTTAATGTGGGTTGGGATTAAAGTTGATCGGATGCAAGTGGGTTGAATGATCCAATCAACTTTTAAGTGAGTTGGGCTTAAAGTGGGTTTGAAGTGGATCATTCAAAGTGGATTGAATGATCCAAGTGGGTTGAATGATCCAATCAACTTTAAGTCCAACCCAAAGTGGATTGGATCCAATTTTGGGAACGGCACGAACTAAAAATTGATTGGATCCAATTTGGGTTGGATCAAATCAATTGGACCCAACCCAAATTGGATCCAACCCAATTGGATTGGGTTGGGTTTAAAGTTGATCGGGTTGATTGGGCTCAAAGTTGATCTAACTCAATTGATCCCAACCCAATTGGATCCAAGTGGATTGGGTCGGATCCAATTGGGTTGGGTTTGAAGTGGGTTGGATCCAATCAACTTTGAGCCCAATCAAAGTTGGTTGGACCCAATTGGTTGGTGGCCAACCCAATTAGATCCAATCAACCAACTTCAAACCCAACCCAATTGGCTCCAACCAACCCACTTGGGTCCAATCAACTTTAAACCCAATTGGATCCAATTTGGGTGGGTTTGAAGTGGATTAGATCCGACTCAATTGGATCCAATCTAACTTTGAGCCCAATTGATCGGATCCGACCTAACCCAATTTAACCCAACCCACTTCAAACCCAATTGGGTTGGGCTCAAAGTTGGTTTGGCTTAATGTGGGTTGGGCTTAAAGTTGATCGGATCCAAGTGGGTTGAATGATCCAATCAACTTTTAAGTGAGTTGGGCTAAACGTGGGTTTAAAGTGGATCATTCAAAGTGGATTGAATGATCTAAGTGGATTGAATGATCCAAGTGGGTTGAATGATCCAATCAACTTTAAGCCCAACCCAAAGTGGATTGGATACAATTTTGGGAACGGCACGAACTAAAAGTTGATTGGATCCAATTTGGGTTGGATCAAATCAATTGGACCCAACCCAAATTGGATCCAACCCAATTGGATTGGGTTGCACTTAAAGATGACCGGGTTGATTGGGCTCAAAGTTGATCCAATTCAATTGAGCCCAACCCAATTGAATCCAAGTGGATTGGATCGGATCCAATTGGGTTGGGTTTGAAGTGGGTTGGATCCAATCAACTTTGAGCCCATTCAAAGTTGGTTGGACCCAATTGGTTGGTGGCCAACCCAATTGGATCCAATCAACCCACTTCAAACCCAACCCAATTGGATCCAACCAACCCACTTGGATCCAATCAACTTTAAACCCAATTGGATCCAATTTGGGTTGGGTTTGAAGTGGATAGGATCCGACTCAATTGGATCCAATCCAACTTTGAGCCCAATTAATCGGATCCAACCAAACCCACTTTAACCCAACCCACTTCAAACCCAATTGGGTTGGGCTCATAGTTGGTTTGGCTTAATGTGGGTTGGACTTAAAGTTGATCGAATCCAAGTGGGTTGAATGATCCAATCAACTTTTAAGTGAGTTGGGCTTAACGTGGGTTTGAAGTGGATCATTCAAAGTGGATTGAATGATCCAATCAACTTTTAGCCCAACCCAAAGTGGATTGGATCCAATTTTGGGAACGGTACGAACTAAAAGTTGATTGGATCCAATTTGGGTTGGATAAAATCAATTGGACCAACCCAAATTGGATCCAACCCAATTGGATTGGGTTGGGTTTAAAGTTGATCGGGTTGATTGGGCTCAAAGTTGATCCAATTCAATTGAGCCCAACCCAATTGATTCCAAGAGGATTGGGTCGGATCCAATTGGGTTGGGTTTGAAGTGGGTTGGATCCAATCAACTTTGAGCCCAATCAAAGTTGGTTGGACCTGATGTGGATACGACGAAGGACCCATTAGATATAATGATCTAAGAACCTAACGTATGAGATAAGAATCTCCCCAAAATCGAAATCTGGTTTGATCTTATATAGAGCTTAAAAACCTCGACCCGTTGGCTATAGGATGAGCCAAGAACCTCGGTATGTTGAACGCCACAAGATCTTGCTCAAGAATCTTGATAAGTTCTCAAAAGAAAATACTCTCACAAGAGATAGTAAATTCAAAGGAATTTTTATACTTAAAAATGGTTTATCATTTACAAATGTTTACATGCCTATTTATAGGCTACAAAAGACTCCTAAGATGCTTAAAAACATCTTCATTACACTTTAGACCAATATTACCCTAAACATCTTGATGACACTTTTGACCACATTTATTCACCCTAAAACTAGTCAAAAGATACCTTGAATGGTACACTATGTTCTAGGATCCCTTTAAAAGCTTAAACAAAGCATGTGACTATCTTGAAGAGTCCTTTTTATGGGCCTTTGAAAATATGGACGAAATTACTTCAACTTGGGCCTTAATTTTAGATAAGAAATAAGTCCAACTCATCCTTCAACTTGGGCCTTAATTTTGGATAAGAAATAAGCCCAACTCATCCTTCAACTTGGGCCTTAATTTTGGATAAGAAATAAGCCCAACTCTTCATTAAAACTCTAGCCCACCAACTTGAATAATATTCATCATTTGGCCCATTGAAGAGCACTCTTGGACTTGATCTTTTATTTTAGCTACAAGAACAATCATGGCTTCCTTGATCTTCTTAGCACGTGCTCTTGTAATTGGCCCATCTTTAATGATCAACGGATCCGTCTTGTTTGTAGGATTTTGCATGGGCTGATTTTCATCATTCCCTTCCTCTTCAAAAGGATTCGTCCTCGAATCTATATCACCAAAATAAGGAGAAAGATCAGTAACATTGAAAGTTGCACTTACGTTATATTCACCTGGAAGGTCTAGTTTATAGGCCAATTCATTGATTCGTGCAATCACTTGAAATGGTCCATCTCCTCGTGGTTGCAATTTTGACTTTCTCTGGCCTGAAAATCTCTCCTTTCTCAAGTGTAACCAAACCCAATCTCCGGGCTCAAATATGACTTGTTTACGACCTTTGTTAGCTTGCTTGGCATACTGCTCAGTTCTCTTTTCAATGTTGAGTCTCACCTTTTCATGCAATTTCTTAATCATCTCAGCCTTCGCTTTTCCATCAAGGCTTGCTCGTTCGTCGACAGGTATTGGAATAAGATCAAGCGGACTTAGTGGATTAAAACCATATACAACTTCAAATGGAGAGTGATTAGTAGCAGAATGGACACTTCTATTATATGCAAATTCAGCAAAGGACAAACACTCTTCCCAATTTTTCAAGTTCTTTTGAATTAAAATTCTAAGCAATTGAGATAATGTTCTATTGACAACTTCAGTTTGTCCATCTGTTTGGGGGTGACATGTAGTAGAAAATAGAAGTTTAGTTCCTAATTTACCCCACAAAACACGCCAAAAGTGACTCAAAAATTTTGCATCTCTATCACTTACTATAGTCCTTGGTATTCCATGCAAACGAACAATTTCCTTAAAGAATAAATCAGCAATATGTGTTGCATCATTGGTCTTATGACATGGAATGAAGTGTGCCATTTTGGAAAATCTATCAACAACCACAAACACAGAGTCTTTACCTTTCTTTGTTCTTGGTAAACCCAAAACAAAGTCCATGGATATGTCTACCCAAGGTTCATATGGTATAGGTAAAGGTTTGTACAATCCATGTGGTTGCGCTCTTGATTTAGCTTTCATACAAGTTATGCATCTTTCACAAATTCTTTCAACATCAATACGCATTTTAGGCCAAAAGAAATGATCACTCAAAACACTGAAAGTTTTATGTATTCCAAAATGCCCCATTAGCCCTCCCCCATGGGCTTCTCTTACAAGCAATTCACGCATAGAACATTTAGGAATGCATAGTTTATGTTCACGAAATAAATATTCTTCATGCCTATAGAACTTTTCGAATGCACCTTTTTCACAAGCCAAATAAATTGAAGCAAAATCAGAATCGTTGGCATAAAGTTCTTTAATTGACTCAAAACCTAAAAGTTTAGAACTCAATGTAGTGATTAATGCATGCCTTCTTGATAATGCATCAGCAACAATATTTTCTTTCCCTTTTTTATACTTAATAACATAGGAAAATGATTCAATGAATTCCACCCACTTAGCATGCCTCTTACTAAGCTTACCTTGCCCTTTGAGGTACTTGAGAGATTCATGATCAGTGTGGATAACAAACTCTCGAGACCACAAGTAATGCTGCCACGTCTCCAATGCTCTTACCAAAGCGTACAATTCCTTATCATAAGTTGGATAGTTCATTTGAGCTCCCTTCAACTTCTCACTAAAGTATGCAATCGGCTTTCCATCCTGCATTAAAACAGCCCCTATACCTACTCCAGATGCATCACATTCAAGTTCAAAACTTTTGTTAAAGTTAGGCAATGCAAGAATTGGAGCAGTAGTGAGTTTTTCTTTCAAAAGATTGAATGCATGCTCTTGTTTTTCTCCCCAATGAAATCCAACATCTTTTTTCACAATTTCATTTAGTGGTGCAGCAATGGTACTAAAGTCCCTAACAAATCTTCGATAGAAACTAGCGAGACCATGAAAACTTCTTACTTCAGCAATATTTTTAGGAGTTGGCCAATCTAAAATAGCATTGACCTTGTCTTTTTCCATTTCAATTCCATTAGCACTTACAACAAAACCAAGAAAAACTACTTTGTCCATGCAAAAAGAACACTTCTTAAAATTGGCATACAAAGATTCATTTCTTAAGGTGTCTAACACAATTCGAACATGATCAAGATGTTCTTCTATGCTTTTGCTATAGATAAGGATATCGTCAAAATACACAACAACAAACTTTCCAATAAAGTTACGCAAAACATGGTTCATTAATCTCATGAAAGTGCTCGATGCATTAGTTAAGCCAAACGGCATTACCAACCATTCATATAAACCATATTTTGTTTTGAAAGCTGTTTTCCATTCATCACCTTCTTTGATTCGTATTTGATGATATCCACTTTTCAAATCAATTTTAGAAAAAATTAAAGCACCATACAATTCATCAAGCATATCATCTAACCTAGGAATGGGGTAGCGATACTTCACCGTGATTTTATTGACGGCGCGACAATCTGTGCACATTCTCCATGTTCCATCTTTCTTTGGGACTACAATCACCGGTACAGCGCATGGACTCATGCTTTCTCGAACTTTGCCTTTAGTCATCAACTCCTCCACTTGTCTTTGGATTTCTTTTGTTTCCTCGGGATTAGCTCTATAAGCTGGTCGGTTTGGAAGTGTTGCCCCGGGAATGAAATCAATTTGATGTTCAATGCCCCGCAATGGTGGTAAACCATTCGGTTCTTCATCCGGAAAAACATCTTCATATTCCTGTAAAAGAGATACAAAAGAACTAGGCAAAGAAGGTGTTAGTTCGTTAGTGCTCAAGTATGATTGTTTATGTACCAACACCAACACACTCTTTTTTTCAACCAAAGCTCTTTTTAACTCCCTCTAGCAAAGAAATTCACTCTTTTTGTGGCCTCACTTACTTCCAGTTTCTTTTCTCCCTCGGGAACACTCAATTCAACCCTCTTATTTTTCTCTCCACTCTTTTTTTTGCTCACATGTCGTTGTTCATTTTCTATCTTTCTTCTTGTTTCAGACATTTTAATTTGATCTTCATGAACCTGTTGTGGAGTTAAAGATATAAGCATGATGGTTTTATTTTTATGTTTCAATGTGAAACGATTAAGGTATCCATCATATATTACTCGCCGATCGAACTGCCATGGCCTTCCCAAAAGAATATGACTTGCATGCATTGGTATCACATCGCATAGAACTTCATCCTCATATTTTCCAATAGAAAATGGCACCAAAACCTGCTTAGTAACTCGTATTTCTCCACATTCATTAAGCCACTGAAGATTATATGGATTAGGATATTTCAATGTAGTCAATTTCAATTTCTCCACCATATCCATACTAGCCACATTAGTACAACTCCCACTATCAATAATCAACATGCATACCTTCTTTTGCACCAAACATCTTGTATGGAATATGTTTTCTCTTTGTTGTTCCGCTTCTCCAAACTTTGCTTGCATGTTTAGGGCTCTTCTTACCACTAAAAGTTCTCCCGATTCAGCATTAACTTTCTCCACTTCCTCGTCACTCTCTTCATCACTTTCAACTTCAGATTCAATCTCTCCATTGTCTCTAAGAATCATCACTCTTTTGTTTGGGCATTCAGATGCAATATGCCCATGTCCCTGACAACGAAAGCATTTAATATCACGACTTTGAGAAGATGAAGTAATATTACCTTTTCCCTTTTCAGCCTCATTAGGCTTGACTCGTGGTGTCTCATTTTGTGACTTTGATGTATTACCAAAGGTAGCCTTAGCTACTACTTCCTTCATCTTGTTTGAAGATTGGAAACGTTGCGGATAACTCCTTTGTAACGAACCCTCCCTCTTCAGTTGTCTTTCCACTTTCATGGCTGTATGTACCATGTCTTCAAGCTCCACATAGTGTTGAAGTTCCACAATGTTAGCAATCTCTCGTTTCAACCCATTTAGAAAACGAGCCATTGTTGCCTCTCGATCTTCTTCAACATTTGCTCTAATCATGGAAATCTCCATTTCCTTATAGTATTCATCCACGCTTTTTGTGCCCTGAGTCATAGATTGAAGTTTTTGATATAATTCTCGAAAATAATGTAATGGCACAAACCTTTTACGCATGATTGACTTCATTTCAGCCCATGTAGTAACCGGCCTTTCTCCATATCGCCTTCGATTTGTAACAAGTTGATCCCACCATACTATTGCATAGTCGGTGAACTCGATAGCCGCAAGCCTTACTTTCTTTTCCTCGGAGTAATTATGACAGTCAAAAATCAAATCTACCTTCTTTTCCCACTCCAAGTAGGCTTCTGGATTACTTCTTCCATGGAAAGTAGGGATGTTTATTTTGATGTTTCCCAAGTCTCGATCAACTTCATCATTTCTCCTTCTTCTACCTCCTCGCCTTTGGAATTCATGAGCAGCCCCAATATCATCATCTTCTTCCTCCTCGTCCCACTCCTCATATATTCGTTGTTGGGGTACATTAGGATTTCTACGTTCCCTTGGAGCAGCTTGTTCTAATCTCTCTAGCCGATCCGTGATGCCTTCAAGAACTACATTCAATCTTGCAAATTGTTGTTGCATAGCATTAAGTGTAAAAGCTTCTTGTTGGTTATTTTGTGTTTCCTCCATGGTATATAATTTTCGCACAAAACACTCGTGTATCACTAAAAAAAAATACCTCACAAACCACTCGTGTATCACTTTTAGGCTTTTACCTCCCCTCTAATGAACTCACCACTCAAGCCTTTTACCACTCAAATTTTGAGAACAAAATCAAGTTTGAACAATTTCTAGAACCTTCAACAATCCCTTAGTCCTATAGATGTAGGGAACAAGGAATTCTTGAAATTGATTCTTTAGAGTACTAACTCAACAAATCGTATTCTTTTTTTTTTTTGAATTTTTTTTTTTTTCGAATTTTTTTTTTTTTCGATTTTTTTTTCCTTTTTTTTTTTTTTCAACACTTGAACAAAATAAATAAATAAATAAAAATCAGATCAATACTAGATTGCTCTGATACCAAACTGATGTGGATATGACGAAGGACCCATTAGATATAATGATCTAAGAACCCAACGTATGAGATAAGAATCTCCCCAAAATCGAAATCTGGTTTGATCTTATATAGAGCTTAAAAACCTCGACCCGTTGGCTATAGGATGAGCCAAGAACCTCGGTATGTTGAACGCCACAAGATCTTGCTCAAGAATCTTGATAAGTTCTCAAAAGAAAATACTCTCACAAGAGATAGTAAATTCAAAGGAATTTTTATACTTAAAAATGGTTTATCATTTACAAATGTTTACATGCCTATTTATAGGCTACAAAAGACTCCTAAGATGCTTAAAAACATCTTCATTACACTTTAGACCAATATTACCCTAAACATCTTGATGACACTTTTGACCACATTTATTCACCCTAAAACTAGTCAAAAGATACCTTGAATGGTACACTATGTTCTAGGATCCCTTTAAAAGCTTAAACAAAGCATGTGACTATCTTGAAGAGTCCTTTTTATGGGCCTTTGAAAATATGGACGAAATTACTTCAACTTGGGCCTTAATTTTAGATAAGAAATAAGTCCAACTCATCCTTCAACTTGGGCCTTAATTTTGGATAAGAAATAAGCCCAACTCATCCTTCAACTTGGGCCTTAATTTTGGATAAGAAATAAGCCCAACTCTTCATTAAAACTCTAGCCCACCAACTTGAATAATATTCATCATTTGGCCCATTGAAGAGCACTCTTGGACTTGATCTTTTATTTTAGCTACAAGAACAATCATGGCTTCCTTGATCTTCTTAGCACGTGCTCTTGTAATTGGCCCATCTTTAATGATCAACGGATCCGTCTTGTTTGTAGGATTTTGCATGGGCTGATTTTCATCAGGACCCAATTGGTTGGTGGCCAACCCAATTGGATCCAATCAATCCACTTCAAACCCAACCCAATTGGATCCAACCAACCCACTTGGATCCAATCAACTTTAATCCCAATTGGATCCAATTTGGGTTGGGTTTGAAGTGGATTGGATCCGACTCAATTGGATCCAATCCAACTTTGAGCCCAATTGATCGGATCCAACCAAACCAACTTTAACCCAACACACTTCAAACCCAATTGGGTTGGGCTCAATGTTGGTTTGGCTTAATGTGGGTTGGGTTTAAAGTTGATCGGATCCAAGTGGGTTGAATGATCCAAACAACTTTTATGTGAATTGGGCTTACAGTGGGTTTGAAGTGGATCATTCAAAGTAGATTGAATGATCCAAGTGGGTTGAAAGATCCAATCAACTTTAAGCCCAACCCAAAGTGGATTGAATATAATTTTGGGTTGAAAGATCCAATTGGGTTGGGCTCAACTGAATTGGATCAACTTTAAGCCCAACCCAAAATGGATTGTATCCTATTTTGGGAATGGCAAGAACTAAAAGATAATTGGATCCAATTTTGGTTGGATCAAATCAGTTGGACCAACCCAAATTGGATCTAACCCAATTGGATTGGGTTAGGTTTAAAGTTTACCAGGTTGATTGGGCTAAAAGTTGATCCAATTCAATTGAGTCCAACCCAATTGGATCCAAGTAGATTGGGTTGGATCCAATTGAGTTGGGTTTGAAGTGAGTTGGATCCAATCAACTTTGAGCCCAATCAAAGTTGGTTGGACCCAATTGGTTGGTGGCCAACCCAATTGGATCCAATCAACTCACTTCAAACCCAACCCAATTGGATCCAACCAACCCACTTGGATCCAATCAACTTTAAACCCAATTGGATCCAATCCAACTTTGAGCTCAATTGATCGGATCTAACCAAACCCACATTAACCCAAACCACTTCAAACCCAATTGGGTTGGGCTCAAAGTTGGTTTGGCTTAATGTGGGTTGGGCTTAAAGTTGATCGGATCCAAGTGGGTTGGATGATCCAATCAACTTTTAAGTGAGTTGGGCTTAAAGTGGGTTTGAAGTGGATCATTCAAAGTGGATTGAATGATCCAAGTGGGTTGAATGATCCAATCAACTTTAAGCCCAACTCAAAGTGGATTGGATCCAATTTTGGGAACGGCACGAACTAAAAGTTAATTGGATCCAATTTGGGTTGGATCAAATCAGTTGGACCCAACCCAAATTGGATCCAACCCAATTGGATTGGGTTGGGTTTAAAGTTGACCGGGTTGATTGGGCTCAAAGTTGATCCAATTCAGTTGAGCCCAACCCAATTGGATCCAAGAGGATTGGGTCGGATCCAATTGGATTGGGTTTGAAGTGGGTTGGATCCAATCAACTTTGAGCCCAATCAAAGTTGGTTGGACCCAATTGGTTGGTGGCCAACCCAATTGGATCCAATCAACCCACTTCAAACCCAACCCAATTGGATCCAACCAACCCAATTGGATCCAATCAACCCACTTCAAACCGAACCCAATTGGATCCAACCAACCCACTTGGATCCAATCAACTTTAAACCCAATTGGATCCAATTTGGGTTGGGTTTGAAGTGGATTGGATCCGACTCAATTGGATCCAATCCAACTTTGAGCTCAATTGATCGGATCCATCCAAACCCACTTTAACCCAACCCACTTCAAACCCAATTGAAGTGGATTGGATCCGACTCAATTGGATCCAATCCAACTTTGAGCCCAATTGATAGGATCCAACTAAACCCACTTTAACCCAACCCACTTCAAACCCAATTAGGTTGGGCTCAAAGTTGGTTTGGCTTAATGTGGGTTGGGCTTAAAGTTGATCGTATCCAAGTGGGTTGAATGATCCAATCAACTTTTAAGTGAGTTGGGCTTAAAGTGGGTTTGAAGTGGATCATTCAAAGTGGATTGAATGATCCAAGTGGGTTGAATGATCCAATCAACCTTAAGCCCAACCCAAAGTGGATTGGATCCAATTTTGGGAACGGCACGAACTAAAAGTTGATTGGATCCAATTTGGGTTGGATCAAATCAATTGGACCCAACCTAAGTTGGATCCAACCCAATTGGATTGGGTTGGGTTTAAAGTTGATTGGGTTGATTGGGCTCAAAGTTGATCTAATTCAATTCAGCTCAACACAATTGGATCCAAGTGGATTGGGTCGGATCCAATTGGGTTGGGTTTGAAGTGGGTTGGATCCAATCAACTTTGAGCCCAATCAAAGTTTGTTGGACCCAATTGGTTGGTGGCCAACCCAATTGGATCCAATCAACCCACTTTAAACCCAACCCAATTGAATCCAACCAAGCCATCTTGGATCCAATCAACTTTAAACCCAATTGGATCCAATTTGGGTTGGATTTGAAGTGGATTGGGTCCGACTCAATTAGATACAATCCAACTTTGATCCCAATTGATCGGATCCAACCAAACCCACTTCAAACCCAATTGGGTTGGGCTCAAAGTTGGTTTGGCGTAATGTGGGTTGGGCTTAAAGTTGATCGGATCCAAGTGGGTTGAATGATCCAATCAACTTTTAAGTGTGTTGGGCTTAAAGTGGGTTTGAAGTGGATCATTCAAAGTGGATTGAATGATCCATGTGGGTTGAATGATCCAATCAACTTTAAGCCCAACCCAAAGTGGATTGGATCCAATTTTGGGAATGGCACGTACTAAAAGTTGATTGGATGCAATTTGGGTTGGATCAAATCAATTGGACCAAACCCAAATTAGATCCAACCCAATTGGATTGGGTTGGGTTTGATCGGGTTGATTGGGCTCAAAGTTGATCCAATTCGATTGAGCCCAACCCAATTGGATCCAAGTGGATTGGGTTGGATCCAAGTGGATTGGGTTGGATCCAATTGGGTTGGGTTTGAAGTGGGTTGGATCCAATCAAATTTGAGCCCAATCAAAGTTGGTTGGACCCATTTGGTTGGTGGCCAACCCAATTGGATCCAATCAACCCATTTCAAACCCAACCCAATTGGATCCAACCAACCCACTTGGATCCAATCAACTTTAAACCCAATTCGATCCAATTTGGGTTGGGTTTGAAGTGGATTGGATCCGACTCAATTGGATCCAATCCAACTTTGAGCCCAATTGATCGGATCCAACCAAACCCACTTTAACCCAACCCACTTCAAACCCAATTGGGTTGGGCTCAAAGTTGGTTTGGCTTAATGTGGGTTGGGCTTAAAGTTGATCGGATCCAAGTGGGTTGAATGATCCAATCAACTTTTAAGTGAGTTGGGCTTAAAGTGGGTTTAAAGTGGATCATTCAAAGTGGATTGAATGATCTAAGTGGGTTGAATGATCCAATCAACTTTAAGCCAAACCCAAAGTGGATTGGATCCAATTTTGGGAATGGCACGAACTAAAAGTTGATTGGATCCAATTTGGGTTGGATCAAATCAATTGGACCTAACCCAAATTGGATCCAATCCTATTGGATTGGGTTGGGTTTAAAGTTGATCAGGTTGATTGGGGTCAAAGTTGATTCAATTCAATTGAGCCCAACCCAATTGGATCCAAGTGGATTGGGTCGGATCCAATTGGGTTGGGTTTGAAGTGGGTTGGATCTAATCAACTTGGAGCCCAATCAAAGTTGGTTGGACCCAATTGGTTGGTGGCCAACCCAATTGGATCCAATCAACCCACTTCAAACCCGACCCAATTGGATCCAACCAACCCACTTGGATCCAATCAACTTTAAACCCAATTGGATCCGATTTGGGTTGGGTTTGAAGTGGATTGGATCCGACTCAATTGGATCCAATCCAACTTTGAGCCCAATTGATCGGATCCAACCAAACCCACTTTAACCCAACCCACTTCAAACCCAATTGGGTTGGGCTCATAGTTGGTTTGGCTTAATGTGGGTTGGGCTTAAAGTTGATCGGATCCAAGTGGGTTGAATGATCCAATCAATTTTTAAGTGTGTTGGGCTTAAAGTGGGTTTGAAGTGGATCATTCAAAGTGGATTGAATGATCCAAGTGGGTTGAATGATCCAATCAACTTTAAGCCCAACCCAAAGTGGATTGGATCCAATTTTGGGAACGGCACGTACTAAAAGTTGATTGGATCCAATTTGGGTTGGATCAAATCAATTGGACCCAACCCAAATTAGATCCAACCCAATTGGATTGGGTTGGGTTTAAAGTTGATCGGGTTGATTGGGCTCAAAGTTGATCCAATTCGATTGAGCCCAACCCAATTGGATCCAAGTGGATTGGGTCGGATCCAATTGGGTTGGGTTTGAAGTGGGTTGGATCCAATCAAATTTGAGCCCAATCAAAGTTGGTTGGACCCAATTGGTTGGTGGCCAATCCAATTGGATCCAATCAACCCATTTCAAACCCAACCCAATTGGATCTAACCAACCCACTTGGATCCAATCAACTTTAAACCCAATTCGATCCAATTTGGGTTGGGTTTGAAGTGGATTGGATCCGACTCAATTGGATCCAATCCAACTTTGAGCCCAATTGATCGGATCCAACCAAACCCACTTTAACCCAACTCACTTCAAACCCAATAGGGTTGGGCTCATAGTTGGTTTGGCTTAATGTGGGTTGGGCTTAAAGTTGATCGGATCCAAGTGGGTTGAATGATCCAATCAACTTTTAAGTGAGTTGGGCATAAAGTGGGTTTAAAGTGGATCATTCAAATTGGATTGAATGATCCAAGTGGGTTGAATGATCCAATCAACTTTAAGCCAAACCCAAAGTGGATTGGATCCAATTTTGGAAATGGCACGAACTAAAAGTTGATTGGATCCAATTTGGGTTGGATCAAATCAATTGGACCCAACCCAAATTGGATCCAATCCAATTGGATTGGGTTGGGTTTAAAGTTGATCGGGTTGATTGGGCTCAAAGTTGATCCAATTCAATTGAGCCCAACCCAATTGGATCCAAGTGGATTGGGTCGGATCCTATTAGGTTGGGTATGAAGTGGGTTGGAACCAATCAAATTTGAGCCCAATCAAAGTTGGTTGGACCCAATTGGTTGGTGGCCAACCCAATTGGATCCAACCAACCCACTTGGATCCAATAAACTTTAAACCCAATTGGATCCAATTTGGGTTGAGTTTGAAGTGGATTGGATCCGACTCAATTGGATCCAATCCAACTTTGAGCCCAATTGATCGGATCCAACCAAACCCCTTTAACCCAACCCACTTCAAACCCAATTGAAGTGGATTGGATCCGACTCAATTGGATCCAATCCAACTTTGAGCCCAATTGATCAGATCCAACCAAACCCACTTTAACCCAACCCACTTCAAACCCAATTGGGTTGGGCTCAAAGTTGTTCTGGCTTAATGTGGGTTGGGCTTAAAGTTGATCGGATCCAAGTGGGTGGAATGATCCAATCAACTTTTAAGTGAGTTGAGCTTAAAGTGGGTTTGAAGTGGATCATTCAAAGTGGATTGAATGATCCAAGTGGGTTGAATGATCCAATCAACTTTAAGCCCAACCCAAAGTGGATTGGATCCAACTTTGGGAACGACACGAACTAGAAGTTGATTGGATCCAATTTGGGTTGGATCAAATCAATTGGACCCAACCTAAATTGGATCCAACCCAATTGGATTGGGTTGGGTTTAAAGTTGATCGGGTTCATTGGGCTCAAAGTTGATCCAATTGAATTGAGCCCAACCCAATTGGATCCAAGTGGATTGGGTCGGATCCAATTGGGTTGGGTTTGAAGTGGGTTAGATCCAATCAACTTTGAGCCCAATCAAAGTTGGTTGGACCCAATTGGTTGGTGGCCAACCCAATTGGATCCAATCAACCCACTTCAAACCCAACCCAATTGGATCCAACCAACCCACTTGGATCCAATCAACTTTAAACCCAATTGGATCCAATTTGGGTTGGGTTTGTGGTGGGTGTCGAATCCAACAAAAATAAATAACCTACTCGAAAAGATTTGTAAATAGTGACAAGTAGGGTCGATCCACAGGGAATGGTGTAGAAATAATTCCTAAGTTACTAATATCAATTAAAAAGGGGTTTTGGATTTTGATTAACTAAAAATAATTTGAAAACAATTTAAACGTAAATTAAAACGCAAGCAAAAAGGTAAATTTCGAATTCAATGAGAGATGAGATTCTAGTCTTCGGATATTTCGGTATTGATTCTATAATTCGATCATCGATTGCAAATAAAATAGTTCAATTTCCTTAAATAAATTAGCTATAGTCGTCAACAAGCTCTGACGACCTCGTTTTTCCTTACGTCTTCGATAATCAAAACAAGCTCTTTGATTACTGCTCTTATCAATAAGACAACCCTAAACAAGCTCTTAGGATTTAATCTACCGATAGCATTCAAGCACTAGAAAAACACTAATTCCGATCAATAAACACACAAGCTCGGATTATTTAAACCGGATCACTAATTCCCATAACGACTAATCGAAAATTTGTCCATAATCAACGTCGCTAACTGCTACGAATATTAGGGTTTACCAAACAATTACGGATTTGGGTCCTAATTAGCTAAATACGATTTCAAAGATTAAATAATTGATCAGGTTATCTAACCTATTGAAACATATTATCAACAAGGCTCGGAGAAAAAGTAAATACTCAAAGAACAATGAAGATAAAAGCACAAGCAATCTCACGAAATTAAAAGAAATCAAACCTTAAAATCCTTTGACTAGAATTATGTGTTTAGCAACACATAATCAAGAATCGTCTACAAAAGTCGAAGAATTCGAAATCCAAAGCTAAAGAAACGTGAATAGTAGAAAAATAAAAGATAGAATAGGATGTCTTTGTGGAATAATATTCCACTTATTTAAACCTAGGGGAATCCTAACTAAACAAGGAAACAAATAAAAGATAGGATTTTAAGAATCCTATTCCAACTAGGATTATTCAAAACAAGGAAATAAAATTCCTAACATAATAGAAAATAAATCCCAACATATTAGGGAACTAAAAACGTGCAGCATAAGTCGAAATCAGCCAAAAAATCGGAATCTTGAATTTTTCTTCGTCCCAGGACAGAAAGCTTGCATGTTTTGGGCGTGACCAGAATGTCACGCTTAATTCTGGTAACCTTTCTGCTTCCATCCATTTGCAAAGTCAATCTTATTCGTTTTTCACCCCTTTTTGCCATCTTTTCATTCCATTCTCATATAAACACCTAGACATGACAATAGAAGCACAAATCTATGAGATATGGACTAAAAACATAACAAACGATGCAATATAAAACATACAAAACGTGTATAAAATACACGTTAACAAATACCCCCACACTTAAGCTATTGCACGTCTCGGGCAATGTTTGACATTTGGGCAACGCAAAATGAACAAACTTCAAACACTTGATCAAGTAGAGGTATATGAACCAAATGACAAAATCGAGAATGTTAAGTTGACACATGCTAATATCAAGGAAATAATGCCACAATGAACCAAAAACCAACATAACAATCTCACTTCGAAAAATAAAAATGCACGAATTTAGACGACCATTCTCTCAATCCTCTCAAATCACTCGTGTATAGGGTATTTCGTGTATCGCTCAATTCTTAACATGTCAATGAGATCCCATAAGCTTGCTTATACACCAAAATCGCCACTACTATCGAAAGTATGCACAAACGAATCAAAAGGTCTTTTATTCAAGGTTGTAATGGGGCTTAGGGCTCGGGGTAGGAAAAAAAAGTAATGAAAAGCTAAGTCCATAAATTCGAAGAACATCAAGACGCTATTGGGTAATTCTAGCAATAAGGACCCAAATACCTTTATTTTCATACTCTCTCGGGACTCGCTTCATCATTTTCCTTTTCCTCAATTTTTTTTTTCTTTCTTTTCTTTTCTTTTGTTTTCTCTTTTTTTTTCTTCGAACTTTTTCGAACTTGTTCGAATTTTTTTCTCTTTTTTTTTTTTTTCGATAAACTCTCTTTTTTTTTTTCTTTTCCTCCGAGGTCCCCCACACTTAATCAAAACACAATGTCGTCCTTAATTCCCAAATAAATGTAATGTTCTCGATGTTCGATTCATTTTGTGGACGGGTAAAACAAAGAGGTATACAAAAAATGGTGAATGCTCAAAGTTCGGGTTTTCAAAACAACAAATAGGCTAATAGGCTCAAGTGGGCTCACTAGGGGAAAATAAAATGGTAGGCTCATATGGCTAAGTGGTTAAATCCTAATGCCTTTATCATTTTCGAATATGCACACAATCATGTAACCTTGAAATGGTTCAAAGCAAGTTCTAGAACACGCACTAATCATGCAAGATTCACACAAGAAAGAAAAATTCACATGGATATGCAATCAAATCAAGGCTTCAAAAAGCTCACATGGTGGGGTTGGTCGAACTAAAACGTGCAATTCTATCGTTCTCATTCGAAGTCATGCTAGCAATTGAAATTCATACGACACGATATTCCATCAACAAGCACACAGTCAAATCAAACAAACTAGACTCGGTCAACCAATCAACGAAAATTATACTCTACCATCACAAAGCGAAAGAAATTTTGAAAATTTTTATTGCGCCAAAAGTAAACAACAACAAAAGAACATATGCCCAAAATTAAACAAAACCAGAGAACATGCAATGCAAATGGAAATCATCCCCCCACACTTAATGTAGACATTGTCCTCAATGTAAAGCATATAAAAATCGACAAGGCATGCTCTTGGTAGGATGATTGGTTCGACTCTTCTTCGACCGCGGGTTCGATTTCGGGTAAGGGTTCAGGGGTGCCGTGGGTTCGCGCGATGGAGGTCGTGGCTTAGCTCTGTTTGTGCGACCCATGGTATCGGAGACGATGGTGTTGATGGCGGAGAAGATGATGTGGTGAGGGGCGGCGCGAGGTGGTTCTGCAATATAGAAGAATGGAGAAGATGATCAATGGCGGCTGGTGGTGATTAGGTTTAGTGGATGATTTGGGTTTTTATCAAAGCATAAGTAATTAGGGCACGAAATGGGTTTTAAGGAAATAAATATATATTTAGGGTAAATATATATTTGTTTCCTTAATTGGAAAAAGATTTTGTTTTAAGGGAATAAAAATTTAAATATATTTATCTCCTTATTTGTATTGATTTTTCGATTTTTTTTTTTGATAAAAGAAAAGAAACAAAACTAAGGCAAAAACGATTAAAGGAGCAGAAAGCTCACCAATTTTAGGCGTGACCAGAATGGTCACGCTTAATTTTGGTGATCTTTCTGCTTTGGGAAGAAAATACTTAAACAAAAAATGCGAAAAAAATAAAAACGAGCATGGGTTGCCTCCCAAGAAGCGCCGTTCTTTAACGTCTTTGGCTAGACGCAGCTATGCCTCAAGTGGTTTAAGTCGGAGGTTCAAAGCCATCACTATGCCAAGCTACCTTTAGTGGATCATCATCATTAAATTCAAAAATTCGCTGCATCACAAAGTTAGTAGCATCTAAACCAAACATAGAACAATCATTAGTAGAACACTTCATGGAATCATATAAATTAAACATCACAAATTCATCCATAGTAAGAGTTCCATCATGCACATTAATTTTAGCCCTAGATGTTTTCAGAAATGGTTTTCCAAGAATGAGAGGGGCTAACTTACTAGATTGATCTTCATCCATATCAACAACATAAAAATCAGTAGGAAAAGCTAAGTCATTAACATGGACTAATACGTTCTCAAGAATGCCATCAGAAGATGCATTAGACCCGTCTATTAATTGTATAATCATGTCCGTTTTTCTCAATTTTTTCACATTCAAAGACTCATAAATAGAACGGGACATGATATTTACAGAATGTTCAAGGTCTATCATAGTGTTCTCGAATTGCACATCACCTATCTTACAAGAGATAATATACTTACCGGGGTCCTTTCATTTTGGAATTAATTCCTTTTCGAGTGTTGGAGATTCACCTTCCATATCCTCCTCTTCATCGTCACTGATCTCATCTTCCCCAAAAATTTCATATTCTGTGACTTTCTTCTCATATTTTGGAGGAGTGATCTCAATAACCTTAGATTGCTCGGTAAGTGTTTCAGTTGGTTTTGCGAGTTGATGGTCCACATTTTTCTCTCTCGACTCACCTTCCACCTCTTCATCGTCACTAATCTCATCTTCCTCAAACATCTCATATTCTCTAAGAAGCTCATATTCCCCAAAAATCTCATATTCTGTAAGAATCTTATATTTTCCAACTTCCTTATCATATGTTGGAGATTCATCTTCTATATCCACCACTTGTTTACAGTTAGCAAAACGACCAGGGAATGGAGGAGGTATCACAAATGTCATCGGCTTCTTCTTGACTATAGGTTCTTCTTCTTTTTCCAACTCATTTTCCTCTTCATTCCTGGAGATTCGCTCGGGTTCTTTCGATTCTTTTCCGCTTTTCAAAGTTACAGCATTTGCATTCTCTTTTGGGTTCACGATAACTTGAGATGGAAGCTTCCTCGAGTTCTGGCTTACCAATTCGTTCATAGTAGTGGCCATGTGACTCATTTGATTTTCTAGATTCTTTATGGCATTTTGGTTTTCTTGTTGAATCTGTTGTACGTCTTGTTGGAATTGCTGAATATTAGCGACCAATGCTTTAATCATATCTTCCAAAGACGTACCTACCGATTGGGTTTGTTGAGAAAACGGTGGGCATTGTTGTTCGTAATAGCTAGGTGGTCGTGGGGTGTAGCTCAGATTGGAGTGATAATTCCATCCCGGATTGTAAGTGTTGGAATATGGATTGTAATTACTCTGTGGAACACCCCATAATCCATCATAAGCTTGTATGTACGACTCCTCTTGAACACGGAAGGCAGAGAAAAATTTCTCTATGAATTTTGCTTCCAGTTGAGCCCATGTCTTGATTGAACCAAAAGACAAATCATAGTACCAATCTCTGGCATTGTCTGCTAAAAATAAAAGAAAGGCTCGAAACTTGATTTGATCGTCAGTGACATCCCTTGGTTTCATTATTGAACATACCGCATGGAACTCATTTAGATGTTTATGAGGGTCATCTCCTACAAAACCATGAAAAATAGGAAGTGAGCGAATAAATTCATCTGTTAAATCAAAATCAACTTCAAAAGTAGGGCATTGAAAGTAAGAAGATTGCTCATTAATGTTTGGCATAGCCCACAACTCCTTTAAAGTCCTCTCGACTGTAGTCATGGCATCTAAGAATGTTGCAAGATCTCTTTTTGTAGACGTTGAGCTCCTTTCTCAATTTGAGATTCACCTATATGAAGAGATCTAATAATACATAAAAAAACTAAACAAAAATATTAGTAGCACAAGAAATAAATCTATAACACCGTTCCCCGGCAACGGCGCCAAAATTTGGTGGGTGTCGAATCCAACAAAAATAAATAACCTACTCGAAAAGATTTGTAAATAGTGACAAGTAGGGTCGATCCACAGGGAATGGTGTAGAAATAATTCCTAAGTTACTAATATCAATTAAAAAGGGGTTTTGGATTTTGATTAACTAAAAATAATTTGAAAACAATTTAAACGTAAATTAAAACGCAAGCAAAAAGGTAAATTTCGAATTCAATGAGAGATGAGATTCTAGTCTTCGGATATTTCGGTATTGATTCTATAATTCGATCATCGATTGCAAATAAAATAGTTCAATGTCCTTAAATAAATTAGCTATAGTCGTCAACAAGCTCTGACGACCTCGTTTTTCCTTACGTCTTCGATAATCAAAACAAGCTCTTTAATTACTGCTCTTATCAATAAGACAACCCTAAACAAGCTCTTAGGATTTAATCTACCGATAGCATTCAAGCACTAGAAAAACACTAATTCCGATCAATAAACACACAAGCTCGGATTATTTAAACCGGATCACTAATTCCCATAACGACTAATCGAAAATTTGTCCATAATCAACGTCGCTAACTGCTACGAATATTAGGGTTTACCAAACAATTACGGATTTGGGTCCTAATTAGCTAAATACGATTTCAAAGATTAAATAATTGATCAGGTTATCTAACCTATTGAAACATATTATCAACAAGGCTCGGAGAAAAAGTAAATACTCAAAGAACAATGAAGATAAAAGCACAAGCAATCTCACGAAATTAAAAGAAATCAAACCTTAAAATCCTTTGACTAGAATTATGTGTTTAGCAACACATAATCAAGAATCATCTACAAAAGTCGAAGAATTCGAAATCCAAAGCTAAAGAAACGTGAATAGTAGAAAAATAAAAGATAGAATAGGATGTCTTTGTGGAATAATATTCCACTTATTTAAACCTAGGGGAATCCTAACTAAACAAGGAAACAAATAAAAGATAGGATTTTAAGAATCCTATTCCAACTAGGATTATTCAAAACAAGGAAATAAAATTCCTAACATAATAGAAAATAAATCCCAACATATTAGGGAACTAAAAACGTGTAGCATAAGTCGAAATCAGCCAAAAAATCGGAATCTTGAATTTTTCTTCGTCCCAGGACAGAAAGCTTGCATGTTTTGGGCGTGACCAGAATGTCACGCTTAATTCTGGTAACCTTTCTGCTTCCATCCATTTGCAAAGTCAATCTTATTCGTTTTTCACCCCTTTTTGCCATCTTTTCATTCCATTCTCATATAAACACCTAGACATGACAATAAAAGCACAAATCTATGAGATATGGACTAAAAACATAACAAACGATGCAATATAAAACATACAAAACGTGTATAAAATACACGTTAACAGTTTGAAGTGGATTGGATCCGACTCAATTGGATCCAATCCAACTTTGAGCCCAATTGATCGGATCCAACCAAACCCACTTTAACTCAATCCACTTCAAACCCAATTGGGTTGGGCTCAAAGTTGGTTTGGCTTAATGTGGGTTGGGCTTAAGCTTGATCGGATCCAAGTGGGTTGAATGATCCAATCAACTTTTAAGTAAGTTGGGCTTAAAGTGGGTTTGAAATGGATCATTCAAAGTGGATTGAATGATCCAAGTGGAATGAATGATCCAATCAACTTGAAGCCCAACCCAAAGTGGATTGGATCCAATTTTGGGAACGGCACGAACTAAAAGTTGATTGGATCCGATTTGGGTTAGATCAAATCATTTGGACACAACCCAAATTGGATCCTACCCAATTGGATTGGGTTGGGTTTAAAGTTGACCGGGTTGATTGGGCTCAAAGTTGATCCAATTTAATTGAGCCCAACCCAATTGGATCCAAGTGGATTGGGTCGGATCCAATTGGGTTGGGTTTGAAGTGGGTTGGATCCAATCAACTTTGAGCCCAATCAAATTTAGTTGGACCCAATTGGTTGGTGGCCAACCCAAATGGATCAAATCAACCCACTTCAAACCTAACCCAATTAGATCCAACCAACCCACTTGGATCCAATCAACTTTAAACCCAATTGGATCCAATTTGGGTTGTGTTTGAAGTGGATTGGATCCGACTCAATTGGATCTAATCCAACTTTGAGCCCAATTGATCGGATCCAAACAAACCCACATTAACCCAACCCACTTCAAACCCAATTGGGTTGGGCTCAAAGTTGGTTTGGCTTAATGTGGGTTGGGCTTAAAGTTGATCGGATCCAAGTGGGTTGAATTATCCAATCAACTTTTAAGTGAGTTGGGCTTAAAGTGGGTTTGAAGTGGATCATTCAAAGTGGATTGAATGTTCCAAGTGGGTTGAATGATCCAATCAACTTGAAGCCCAACCCAAAGTGGATTGGATCCAATTTTGGGAACGGCACAAACTAAAAGTTGATTGGATCCAATTTGGGTTGGATCAAATCAATTGGACCCAACCCAAATTGGATCCAACCCAATTGGATTGGGTTGGGTTTAAAGTTGATCGGGTTGATAGGGCTGAAAGTTGATCCAATTCAAATGAGCCCAACCCAATTGGATCCAAGTGGATTGGGTCGGATCCAATTGGATTGGGTTTGAAGTGGGTTGCTTCCAATCAACTTTGAGCCCAATCAAAGTTGGTTGGACCAATTGGTCGGTGGCCAAACCAATTGGATCCAATCAACCCACTTCAAACCCAACCCAATTGGATCCAACCAACCAACTTGGATCCAATCAACTTTAAACCCAATTGGATCCAATTTGGGTTGGGTTTGAAGTGGATTGGAACCGACTCAATTGTATCCATTCCAACTTTGAGCCCAATTGATCGGATCCAAAATAACCCACTTTAACCCAACTCACTTCAAACCCAATTGGATCCAACCAACCAACTTGGATACAATCAAATTTAAATCCAATTGGATCCAATTTGGGTTAGATTTGAAGTGGATTGGATCCGACTCAATTGGATCCAATCCAACTTTGATCCCAATTGATCGGATCCAACCAAACTCACTTTAACCCAACCCACTTCAAACCCAATTGGGTTGGGCTCAAAGTTGGTTTGGCTTAATGTGGGTTGGGCTTAAAGTTGTTGGGATCCAAGTGGGTTGAATGATCCAATCAACTTTTAAGTGAGTTGGGCTTAAAGTGGATTTGAAGTGGATCATTCAAAGTGGATTGAATGATCCAAGTGGGTTGAATGATCCAATCAACTTTAAGCCCAACCCAAAGTGGATTGGATCCAATTTTGGGAATGGCACGAACTAAAAGTTGATTGGATCCAATTTGGGTTGGATCAAATCAATTGGACCCAACCCAAATTGGATCCAACCCAATTGGATTGGGTTGGGTTTAAAGTTGATCGGGTTGATTTGGCTCAAAGTTGATCCAATTCAATTGAGCCCAACTCAATTGGATCCAAGTGGATTGGGTCGGATCCAATTGGGTTGGGTTTGAAGTGGGTTGGATCCAATCAACTTTGAGCCCAATCAAAGTTGGTTGGACCCAATTGGATCCAATCAACCCACTTCAAACCCAACCCAATTGGATCCAACCAACCCACTTGGATCCAATCAACTTCAAATCCAATTGGATCCAATTTGGGTTGGGTTTGTGTAATACCCGAATAAGCTCTCACGTCTAGCACTTATCACGAATTAATTAACGAACGAAATTGAGGTGCTTCCCAGGAGGTCACCCATCTTAAAATTGCTCTAGTATGAGCACTCTTAACTTTAGAGTTTTGATCGAATACGGTATACCAAACCTTCCCGTTAATTATCGGATAAATATGTTTTACACACTACGCGTCACTTACGTGTTACCGGTATGTCTCGATTAGTTTAAATACACGACACGTAGAATATATAACATAAATGTATAATACGTAATAAGCTAGCAACTGCAAATAATTCATAATAATATAATAATATATATATATACTTATATATATATAACAATTAGTCACCAACATAACTTCCAAGTGTCATGTGACCTGCCGACTCACCTTACTCATTATAAATGAAAGAAATGATAGAGGATAAGTAGAAAACATAAGAAAAAATAGAAAGAAGAGAAAAGATAAAAAAAAGGAATAAAATAATAATATATATTATATATTCTTTGCAACCAAACTTGGCCACCAAGTTTGAATGGCCGACCTACATTCCAATATATATATATATATATATAAAAGTATTTCTAAGTATTTCTTGTACAAAACAAGTGAAAAGAAAGAGAACAGTAAAAAAAGAAAATAGAAAGAAATAGAGAAGAGAGAAAAGAGAAAGAAAGGAGAGAAAAATAGAAGGAAATTCCAGAAAAATAGGAGACAAGGAATAGAACGTAAAACGAGCTATGCGAATCGATATACGCGTTACAAGTAAGTATTTTATTGATAGTTTTTTCGAATTAATCGGTGTATTTAGAATATTAGTTGAAAATCGTATTTAGGTAGGTTATATAATCGTTTTACAGGATACTGAACTCCTAGAATTAGACGACGTACTTTAGGTAGCTTGCGATAGCGACACCGTCATCAATTTGAGTACTAAGGACTTAAGGTAAGAAGAAGTGTTCGTTTGCTGCTTCATAAGAATCATATTATCCATGTTTATGATTATGTGAGTTAATTGTTGGAAATAAATGTATGATTTGCCAATTGTGTTAAATGTTGATGATTTATGATTTATTATATGTGAAAATAGAAATGAATGGTATTTGATGTGAAATGTTGAGATAAATGTGATTATGCTGCATTATATTGCATACATGTAAAGAAGACGTTTTTGAAAGTGAGGTTTGGTATTTGATTGATGGTCGGGTAGGCACGGGACGCGGGAGGGACCGGTGGACCCATAGAGGGTGGTGAATACCTTGAGGTGTAAAAACCAAGATAGATAAAGCCACGATATATGATGGAGCTAGCGGCTAATATCATCGGTCGAAAGATCGGTATGAGAACCCCCGCGATGCTTCTTTTTATGGCCATTTATGAACAGGTTCCGAAAACAGACGCCTATCATCATCAGTCGAATACCATACTTCGGGGTACCCAAGAGGAAAAAGATAATATTTTAAATGAACTATGCATTATTGACTGTCTTATGTGCTACGTGATATTTTGCTATAACTGAGCTTCTTCTTACTGAGCCATTAGCTCATTAGATTCTTATGATGCAGGTGATGATTAGTGTACATACGTGAAGGTTGCCCAAGTCTCCCGAGCGATCAGACAGAGCTATGTTCATGTGCCGTGTTTCGAGTGTTTTGTAGCTCAAAGAACTCTGATTTTATGTTTAAATAGCCGCTCTGTTATGGTTTTGTAAACAAACTTATGTTTATGTACAAGGTTTAAATTTTGCAAAGGAAAAATGATTTGTTTTCATTTCCCAAGAATAAATATTATTATTTTAGAAAACCATAACATTTACGAAAGAAAAAGGGTCATCATTCCCGGGCCCAGTCCGGGGGCATGACATTTTATGGTATCAGAGCGGATCTTTCCTGTAGACAAAAGAAGGCATATGAACATATCCTGCCTGGGGAAACTTGGTCAACTCCTTTTGTAATCCTGCCTGGGGAAACTTGGTCAACTCCTTTTGTTTATTCTCTTATGTTTTATCAATGCTTATCATTATCATTCCTGTGCATTCATTTACTAATGAATGAGATCGATTAGGTATGTCAAATTTCGAGGACGAAATTTTTGTAAGGAGGTAATAATTGTAATACCCGAATAAGCTCTCACGTCTAGCACTTATCACGAATTAATTAACGAACGAAATTGAGGTGCTTCCCAGGAGGTCACCCATCTTAAAATTGCTCTAGTATGAGCACGCTTAACTTTAGAGTTTTGATCGAATACGGTATACCAAACCTTCCCGTTAATTATCGGATAAATATGTTTTACACACTACACGTCACTTACGTGTTACCGGTATGTCTCGATTAGTTTAAATACACGACACGTAGAATATATAACATATAAATGTATAATACGTAATAAGCTAACAACTGCAAATAATTCATAATAATATAATAATATATATATATATATATATATATATAACAATTAGTCACCAACATAACTTCCAAGTGTCATGTGACCTGCCGACTCACCTTACTCAATATAAATGAAAGAAATGATAGAGGATAAGTAGAAAACATAAGAAAAAATAGAAAGAAGAGAAAAGATAAAAAAAAAGGAATAAAATAATAATATATATTATATATTCTTTGCAACCAAACTTGGCCACCAAGTTTGAATGGCCGACCTACATTCCAATATATATATATATATATATATAAAAGTATTTCTTGTACAAAACAAGTGAAAAGAAAGAGAACAGTAAGAAAAGAAAATAGAAAGAAATAGAGAAGAGAGAAAAGAGAAAGAAAGGAGAGAAAAATAGAAGGAAATTCCAGAAAAATTGGAGACAAGGAATAGAACGTAAAACGAGTTATGCGAATCGATATACGCGTTACAAGTAAGTATTTTATTGATAGTTTCTTCGAATTAATCGGTGAATTTAGAATATTAGTTGAAAATCGTATTTAGGTAGGTTATATAATCGTTTTACAGGATACTGAACTCCTAGAATTAGACGACGTACTTTAGGTAGCTTGCGATAGCGACACCGTCATCAATTTGAGTACTAAGGACTTAGGTAAGAAGAAGTGTTCGTTTGCTGCTTCATAAGAATCATATTATCCATGTTTATGATTATGTGAGTTAATTGTTGGAAATAAATGTATGATTTGCCAATTGTGTTAAATGTTGATGATTTATGATTTATTATATGTGAAAATAGAAATGAATGGTATTTGATGTGAAATGTTGAGATAAATGTGATTATGCTGCATTATATTGCATACATGTAAAGAAGACGTTTTTGAAAGTGAGGTTTGGTATTTGATTGATGGTCGGGTAGGCATGGGACGCGGGAGGGACCGGCGGACCCACAGAGGGTGGTGAATACCTTGAGGTGTAAAAACCAAGATAGATAAAGCCACGATATATGATGGAGCTAGCGGCTAATATCATCAGTCGAAAGATCGGTATGAGAACCCCCGCGATGCTTCTTTTTATGGCCATTTATGAACAGGTTCCGAAAACAAACGCCTATCATCATCAGTCGAATACCATACTTCGGGGTACCCAAGAGGAAAAAGATAATATTTTAAATGAACTATGCATTATTGACTGTCTTATGTGCTAAGTGATATTTTGCTATAACTGAGCTTCTTCTTATTGAGCCATTAGCTCATTAGATTCTTATGATGCAGGTGATGATTAGTGTACATACGTGAAGGTTGCCCAAGTCTCCCGAGCGATCAAACAGAGCTATGTTCATGTGCCGTGTTTCGAGCGTTTTGTAGCTCAAAGAACTCTGATTTTATGTTTAAATAGCCGCTCTGTTATGGTTTTGTAAACAAACTTATGTTTATGTACAAGGTTTAAATTTTGCAAAGGAAAAATGATTTGTTTTCATTTTCCAAGAATAAATTTTATTATTTTAGAAAATCATAACATTTACGAAAGAAAAAGGGTCATCATTCCCAGTCCGGGGCGTGACAGTTTGAAGTGGATTGGATCCGACTCAATTGGATCCGAGCCAACTTCGAGCACATTTGATCGGATTTAACCAAACCCATTTTAACCCAACCCACTTCAAACCCAATTGGGTTGGGCTCAAAGTTGGTTTGGCTTAATGTGGGTTGGGCTTAAAGTTGATCGGATCCAAGTGGGTTGAATGATCCAATCAACTTTTAAGTGAGTTGGGCTTAAAGTGGGTTTGAAGTGGATCATTCAAAGTGGATTGAATGATCCAAGTGGGTTGAATGATCCAATCAACTTTAAACCCAACCCAAAGTGGATTGGATCCAATTTTGGGAACGGCACGAACTAAAAGTTTATTGGATCCAATTTGGGTTGGATCAAATCAATTGGACCCAACCCAAATTGGATCCAACCCAATTAAATTGGGTTGGGTTTAAAGTTGATCGGGTTAATTTGGCTCAAAGTTGATCCAATTCAATTGAGCCCAACCCAATTGGATCCAAGTGGATTAGGTCAGATCCATTTGGGTTGGGTTTGAAGTGGGTTGGATCAAATCAACTTTGAGCCCAATCAAAGTTGGTTGGACCCAATTGGTTGGTGGCCAACCCAATTGGATCCAATAAACCCACTTCAAACCCAACCCAATTGGATCCAACCAACCCACTTGGATCCAATCAACTTAAAATCCAATTGGATCCAATTTGGGTTGGGTTTGAAGTGGATTGGATCCGACTCAATTGGATCCAATCCAACTTTGAGCCCATTTGATCGAATTTAACCAAACCCACTTTAACCCAACCCACTTCAAAGCCAATTGGGTTGGGCTCAAAGTTGGTTTGGCTTAATGTGGGTTGGGCTTAAAGTTGATCGGATCCAAGTGAGTTGAATGATCCAATCAACTTTTAAGTGAGTTGGGCTTAAAGTGGGTTTGAAGTGGATCATTCAAAGTGGATTGAATGATCCAAGTGGGTTGAATGATCCAATCAACTTTAAGCACAACCCAAAGTGGATTGGATCCAATTTTGGGAACAGCACGAACTAAAAGTAGATTGGATCCAATTTGGGTTGGATCAAATCAATTGGACCCAACCCAATTGGATTGAGTTGGGTTTAAAGTTGATCAGGTTGATTGGGCTCAAAGTTGATCCAATTCAATTGAGCCCAACCCAATTAGATCCAAGTGGATTGGGTCGGATCTAATTGGGTTGGGTTTCAAGTGGGTTGAATCCAATCAACTTTGAGCCCAATCAAAGTTGGTTGGACCCAATTGGTTGGTGGCCAACCCAATTGGATCCAATCAACCCACTTCAAACCCAACCCAATTGGATCCAACCAACCCACTTGGATCCAATCAACTTTAAACCCAATTGGATCCAATTTGGGTTGGGTTTGAAGTGGATTGGATCCGACTCAATTGGATCCAATCCAACTTTGAGCCCAATTGATCGGATCCAACCAAACTCACTTTAACCTAACCCACTTCAAACCCAGTTGGGTTGGGCTCAAAGTTGGTTTGGCTTAATGTGGGTTGGGCTTAAAGTTGATCGGATCCAAGTGGGTTGAATGATCCAATCAACTTTTAAGTGAGTTGGGCTTAAAGTGGGTTTGAAGTGGATCATTCAAAGTGGATTGAATGATCCAAGTGGGTTGAATGTTCCAATCAACTTTAAGCTCAACCCAAAGTGGATTGGATCCAATTTTGGGAACGGCACGAACTAAAAGTTGATTGGATCCAATTTGGGTTGGATCAAATCAATTGGACCCAACCCAAACTGGATCCAACCCAATTGGATTGGGTTGGGTTTAAAGTTTATCAGGTTGATTGGGCTCAAAGTTGATCCAAAATAATTGAGCCCAACCCAATTGGATCCAAGTGGATTGGGTCGGATCCAATTGGGTTGGGTTTGAAGTGGGTTGGATCCAATCAACATTGAGCCCAATCAAAGTTGGTTGGACCCAATTGGTTGGTGGCCAACCCAATTAGATCCAATCAACCCACTTCAAACCCAACCCAATTGGATCCAACCAACCCACTTGGATCCAATCAACTTTAAACCACATTGGATCCAATTTGGGTTGGGTTTGAAGTGGATTGGATCCCGACTCAATTGGATCCAATCCAACATTGAGCCCAATTGATCGGATCCAACCAAACCCCCTTTAACCCAACCCACTTCAAACCCAATTGGGTTGGGCTGAAAGTTGGTTTGGCTTAATGTGGGTAGGGCTTAAAGTTGATCGGATCCAAGTGGGTTGAATGATCCAATCAACTTTTAAGTGAGTTGGGCTTAAAGTGGGTTTGAAGTGGATCATTCAAAGTGGATTGAATGATCCAAGTGGGTTGAATGATCCAATCAACTTTAAGCACAACCCAAAGTGGATTGGATCCAATTTTGGGAACGGCACGAACTAAAAGTTGATTGGATCCAATTTGGGTTGGATCAAATCAATTGGACCCAACTCAAATTGGATCCAACCCAATTGGATTAGGTTGGGTTTAAAGTTGATCGGGTTGATTGGGCTCAAAGTTGATCAAATTCAATTGAGCCCAACCCAATTGGATACAAGTGGATTGGGTCGGATCCAATTGGGTTGGGTTTGACGTGGATTGGGTCCAACCAACTTTGATTCCAATCAACTTTGAGCCCAATCAAAGTTGGTTGGACCCAATTGGTTGGTGGCCAACCCAATTGGATCCAATCAACCCACTTCAAACCCAACCCAATTGGATCCAACCAACCCACTTGGATCCAATCAACTTTAAACCCAATTGGATGCAATTTGGGTTGGGTTTGAAGTGGATTAGATCCGACTCAATTGGATCCAATCCAACTTTGAGCCCAATTGATCGGATCCAACCAAACCCACTTTAACCCAACCCACTTTAAACGCAATTGGGTTGGGCTCAAAGTTGGTTTGGCTTAATGTGGGTTGGGCTTAAAGTTGATCGGATCCAAGTGGGTTGAATGATCCAATCAACTTTTAAGTGAGTTGGGCTTAAAGTGGGTTTGAAGTGGATCATTCAAAGTGGATTGAATGATCCATGTGGGTTGAATGATCGAATCAACTTTAAGCCCAACCCAAAGTGGATTGGATCCAATTTTGGGAACGACACGAACTAAAAGTTGATTGGATCCAATTTAGGTTGGATCAAATTAACTGGACCCAACCCGATTGGGTTGGGTTTAAAGTTGATCGGGTTGATTGGGCTCAAAGTTGATCCAATTCAATTGAGCCCAACCCAATTGGATCTAAGTGGATTGGGTCGGATCCAATTGGGTTGGATCCAATCAACTTTGAGCCCAATTGATCGGATCCAACCAAACCCACTTTAACCCAACCTACTTCAAACCCAATTGGGTTGGGCTCAAAGTTGGTTTGGCTTAATAATACGATAGGCGGGCGAAGGGCTAAGCCACAAATGTCGTGGCGAAGGAAGTCTTTTCGCCGCGAACGTCATTAGAGTGGGTTGGGCTCAAAGTTGATCAGATCCAAGTGGATTGAATGATCCAATCAACTTTTAAGTGAGTTGGGCTTAAAGTGGGTTTGAAGTGGATCATTCAAAGTGGATTGAATGATCCAAGTGGGTTGAATGATCCAATCAACTTTAAGCACAACCCAAAGTGGATTGGATCCAATTTTGGGAAAGGCACGAACTAATAGTTGATTGGATCCAATTTGGGTTGGATCAAATCAATTGGACCCAACCCAAATTGGATCCAACCCAATTGGATTAGGTTGGGTTTAAAGTTGATCGGGTTGATTGGGCTCAAAGTTGATCAAATTCAATTGACCCCAACCCAATTGGATACAAGTGGATTGGGTCGGATCCAATTGGGTTGGGTTTGACGTGGATTGGGTCCAACCAACTTTGATTCCAATCAACTTTGAGCCCAATCAAAGTTGGTTGGACCCAATTGGTTGGTGGCCAACCCAATTGGATCCAATCAACCCACTTCAAACCCAACCCAATTGGATCCAACCAACCCACTTGGATCCAATCAACTTTAAACCCAATTGGATGCAATTTGGGTTGGGTTTGAAGTGGATTAGATCCGACTCAATTGGATCCAATCCAACTTTGAGCCCAATTGATCGGATCCAAACAAACCCACTTTAACCCAACCCACTTCAAACCCAATTGGGTTGGGCTCAAAGTTGGTTTGGCTTAATGTGGGTTGGGCTTAAAGTTGATCGGATCCAAGTGTGTTGAATGATCCAATCAACTTTTAAGTGAGTTGGGCTTAAAGTGGGTTTGAAGTGGATCATTCAAAGTGGATTGAATGATCCAAGTGGGTTGAATGATCCAATCAACTTTAAGCCCAACCCAAAGTGGATTGGATCCAATTTTGGGAACGACATGAACTAAAAGTTGATTGGATCCAATTTGGGTTGGATCAAATTAACTGGACCCAACCCAAATTGGATCCAACCCGATTGGGTTGGGTTTAAAGTTGATCGGGTTGATTGGGCTCAAAGTTGATCCAATTCAATTGAGCCCAACCCAATTGGATCTAAGTGGATTGGGTCGGATCCAATTGGGTTGGATTTGAAGTGGGTTGGATCCAATCAACTTTGAGCCCAATTGATCGGATCCAACCAAACCCATTTTAACCCAACCCACTTCAAACCCAATTTGGTTGGGCTCAAAGTTGGTTTGGCTTAATAATACGATAGGCGGGCGAAGGGCTAAGCCACAAATGTCGTGGCGAAGGAAGTCTTTTCGCCGCGAACGTCATTAGAGTGGGTTGGGCTCAAAGTTGATCAGATCCAAGTGGATTGAATGATCCAATCAACTTTTAAGTGAGTTGGGCTTAAATTGGGTTTGAAGTGGATCATTCAAAGTAGATTGAATGATCCAAGTGCGTTGAATGATCCAATCTACTTTAAGCCCAACCCAAAGTGGATTGGATCTAATTTTGGGAACGGCACGAACTAAAAGTTGATTGGATCCAATTTGGGTTGGATCAAATCAATTGGACCCAACCCAAATTGGATCCAACCCAATTGGATTGGGTTGGGTTTAAAGTTGATCGGGTTGATTGGGATCAAAGTTGATCTAATTCAATTGAGCCCAACCCAATTGAATCCAAGTGGATTGGGTTGGATTTGAAGTGGGTTGGATCCAATCAACTTTGAACCCAATCAAAGTTGGTTGGACCCAATTGGTTGGTGGACAACCCAATTGGATCCAATCAACCCACTTCAAACCCAACCCAATTGGATCCAACCAACCCACTTGGATCCAATCAACTTTAAACCAAATTGGATCCAATTTGGGTTGGGTTTGAAGTGGATTGGATCCGAGTCAATTGGATCCAATCCAACTTTGAGCCCAATTGATCGGATCCAACCAAACCCACTTGAACCCAACCCATTTCAAACCCAATTGGGTTGGGCTCAAAGTTGGTTTGGCTTAATGTGGGTTGGGCTTAAAGTTGATCGGATCCAAGTGGGTTGAATGATCCAATCAACTTTTAAGTGAGTTGGGCTTAAAGTTGGTTTGAAGTAGATCATTCAAAGTGGATTGAATGATCCAAGTGGGTTGAATGATACAATCAACTTTAAGCCCAACCCAAAGTGGATTTGATCCAATTTTGGGAACGGCACGAACTAAAAGTTGGTTGGATCCAATTTGGGTTGGATCAAATCAATTGGACTCAACCAAATTGGATCCAACCCAATTGGATTGGGTTGGGTTTAAAGTTGATCGGGTTGATTGGGCTCAAAGTTGATCCAATTCAATTGAGCCCAACCCAATTGGATCTAAGTGGATTGGGTCGGATCCAATTGGGTTGGGTTTGAAGTGGGTTGGATCCAATCAACTTTGAGCCCAATCAAAGTAGGTTGTACCCAATTGGTTGGTGGCCAACCCAATTGGATCCAATCAACCCACTTCAAACCCATCCCAATTGGATCCAACCAACCCACTTGGATCTTTAAACCCAATTGGATCCAATTTGGGTTGGGTTTGAAGTGGATTGGATCCGACTCAATTGGATCCAATCCAACTTTGAGCCCAATTGATCGGATCCAACCAAACCCACTTTAACCCAACCCACTTCAAACCCAATTGGGTTGGGCCCAAAGTTGGTTTGGCTTAATGTGGGTTGGGCTTAAAGTTGAACGGATCCAAGTGGGTTGAATGATCCAATCAACTTTTAAGTGAGTTGGGCTTAAAGTGGGTTTGAAGTGGATCATTTAAAGTGGATTGAATGATCCAAGTGGGTTGAATGATCCAATCAACTTTAAGCCCAACCCAAAGTAGATTAGATCCAATTTTGGGAATGGCACGAACTAAAAGTTGATTGGATCCAATTTGGGTTGGGCTCAAAGTTGATCCAATTCAATGGAGCCCAACCCAATTGCATCCAAGTGGATTGGGTCGGATCCAATTGGGTTGGGTTTGAAGTGGGTTAGATCCAATCAACTTTGAGCCCAATCAAAGTTGATTGGACCCAATTGGTTGGTGGCCAACCCAATTGGATCTAATCAACCCACTTCAAACCCAACCCAATTGGATCCAACCAACCCACTTGGATCCAATCAACTTTAAACCCAATTGAATCCAATTTGGGTTGGGTTTGAAGTGGATAGGATCTGACTCAATTGGATCCAATCCAACTTTGAGCCCAATTGATCGGATCCAACCAAACCCACTTTAACCCAACCCACTTCAAACCCAATTGGGTTGGGCTCAAAGTTGGTTTGGCTTAATGTGAGTTGGGCTTAAAGTTGATTGGATCCAAGTGGGTTGAATGATCCAATCAACTTTTAAGTGAGTTGGGCTTAAAGTGGGTTTGAAGTGGATCATTTAAAGTGGATTGAATGATCCATGTGGGTTGAATGATCCAATCAAATTTAAGCACAACCTAAAGTGGATTGGATGCAATTTTGGGAACGGCACGAACTAAAAGTTGATTGGATCCAATTTGGGTTGGATCAAATCAATTGGACCCAACCCAAATTGGATCCAATCCGATTGGATTGGGTTGGGTTTAAAGTTGATCGGGTTGATTGGGCTCAAAGTTGATCCAATTCAATTCGAGTTTATAGATTCCATCGGGTCGAGGTCATCTATACCGAGGTTCATTGTTACTATAGAATTTTGGATTAAGGAAATTCGTTCATCTCATCAACTAAAAATCGTTCTTGGGAAAATTCCGCGTGAACCAACTCTTCTTGGTAAAGGTTCGTATCAGTTCCTGAGCTCTCTGTTGCATGTCCAACAACTGTTGAATATGTTCACTATGCATTTTGGTTTGTTGTTGTATCAGATTTGTTAAATTATCCACCACATTGTTACACCCCTCTTTGGCGCCCATCGCTTTACGTTTCGGCGCATGACTTCCAATATATTGCCCAATTTATCCCTTTCACCAGCCAATAATGAATGCACAATAATGACAATAATATGCATTAATCAAACATAAATAAAATAAGCTTAAAGAGTTGACCAAGTTTCCCTAGCCAGAATATGTTCATATGCTTTCATCTGTCTTCAGGAAAGACTAAACCTCCGCTCTGATACCAAAAACTGTCACGCTCCCGGATCGAGGCCCGGGGACGATGACTCTTTTTCTTTGTAAATGTTATGGTTTCTTTTTAAATAATAAAAACATCATATGAAGTAAAACAAACCATTTTTCCTTTACAAACCAAACCCTGTACATAAACACTATTTAACAAAATCAGAGTTCTTGAGCTAAAAAACGCTCGAAACACAGCATATGAACATAGCTCTGTCTGACCGCTCGGGATACTTGGGCAACCTTCACATATGTACATGATCATCACCTGCATCATAAGAATCTAATAAGCTAATGGCTCAGTAAGAAGAAGCTGAATTATAACAATATATCACGTAGCACATAAGACAGTCAATAATGCATAGTTCATTTAAAACATTATCTTTTCCTCTTATGGGTAGCCTCGAAGTATGGTATTCGACTGATGATGATAGGCGTCTGTTTTCGGAACCTGTTCATAAATAGCCATAAAAAGAAGCATCGCGGGGGTTCTCATACCGACCTTTTGGCCGATGATATTAGCCGCTAGCTCCATCATATATCGTGGCTTTATCTATCTTGGCTTTTACACCTCAAGGTATTCACCACCCTCTGTTGGGTCCGCCGGTCTCTCCCGCGTCCCGTGCCTACCCGACCGCCAATCAAATACCAACCCTCACTTTCGAAAACGTGTTCTTTCCATATGTAGCATAATAATGCATCATAATCATATGTACCTCAACATTTCATAGCATAAAACATCATTTCCAACATCACATATAATAAATCATAAATCATCAACATTTAACATAATCGGCACATAATACATTCATTTTCAAACAATCAACACACATATTCATAAATATGTATAATACTGATTCTTATGATGCGTCAAGAAAAGCTTCTACTTACCTTATGTTGTTAGCACTGAAATTGATAACGTGACTCTACCGCAACTATCTATAGTGCTATTTGTTTATTAACCTGTAAAACGATATATAACTTACCTAAATACAATTTTCGACTAATATTCTAAATTCACCGATTAAATTGAAGAAACTATTGATAAAATACTTACTTGTAACGAGTATGTCGATTCGCCTAACTCGTTTTACGCGCTACTATTCCGTTCCTATTTTTTTCCTAATTTTTCTTCTATTTTTTTCTTTCTTTTCTTCTTTATTCTCTCCTCTTTCTCCCTGATTTCTTTCTTCTATTTTCTATCTAAATTTTTAACATTTTCATTCATTTATATAGATAAATTGAGGTGGCAAGTGAGGGGGGCAAGTGGAAAGTTGATGGCTTAGTGTACCAAAAACAGGATGATTATGTTATATATATATATATATGTAAAGCAAGAAAGTGATTCGGGCAGGTGGAAAGTAGAAAGATTGGTGTCCAATTTTTTGGTGACTAAGTTAAGTGGGCAAGCTTGTGATGGAAAGCTAAGGTGACTCTTATATAAATATAATATTATTTTATTGGTGTGAATTATTTGCAGCTGCTAACTTATTACGTGTTATATTTCTATACGTTATATTTTTTACGTGTCATACATTTAAACTGATCGGGACATACTGATAACACGTAAGTGATGCGTAGTGTATAAAATATATTTATCCGATAATTAGCGGGAAGGTTTAGTATACTGTATTCGATCAAAACTCTAAAGTTAAGCGTGCTCGTACGAGAGCAATTGCATGATGGGTGACCGTCCTGGGAAGCACCTCAAATTTTCCGTTTGTTAATTAACTCGTGATAAGTGCTAGATGTCAGGCCTACTTAATCTAACTCCTTAATTGTCTAAACGTCGGGCCTGCTTAATCGTCATTTATACTTAACTAGTAGAGAATGTTAATGAAATGCAACTTAAATGCACATATCACATAAATAGCACATAAGTATTTTAGTAAAATCATGCGTTTATCATATAATTAGCAAATAATCATATTCATGCCGTCATGTCATTCATATGTTGTAAATCAGTGTAAATGCGTCATATATGATATGCTTGTTGTAGGTCGGGTGTGAGATCATTGGGCATTACACCAACCCAATTCAAACCCAACCCAATTGGATCAACTCAATTGAACCCACTTGGATCAACTTTGAGCCCAACCCACTTCAAACCCAATGGGTCCGATCAACTTTAAACCCAATCAACCCAATTGGGTCTAATCAACTTGGGTTGGGTTTGGATCCAGTTGGGTTGGGCTCAACCCACTTTAAGTTGATTGGATCTAATTGGACCCAACCCAATAGGATCCAATCCACTTTGAGCCCACTTTGAGCCCAACCCATTTTGAGCTCAATTGGGTTGGGTCAAACCAACCCAATTGGATCCAATTAAACCCATTTGGGTTGGGTTTGAAGTGAATTGGATCCAATTAGGTTGGGCTCAAAGTTGATCGGATTCAACCCACTGATTGGATCCAATTGGGTTGGGTTTGAAGTGGGTTGGGCTCAAAGTTGATTGTATCCAATTGGGTTTAAACCCAACCCAATTGAGCCCAACCCACTTCAAATCCACTTCAAACCCAACCCAATTGGGTTTGATTGGATCCAATTTGGTTGGGTTGGGCTCAAAGTTGATTGGATCCAATTGGGTTGGGTTTGAAGTGGGTTGGGCTCAAAGTTGATCCAATTGATCCAATTGGGTTGGGTTTGAAGTGGGTTGGGCTTAAAGTGGATTGGGTCCAATTGGGTTAGTTTGAAGTGGGTAGGGCTCAAAGTTGATTGGATCCAATTGGGTTGGGTTTGAAGTGGGTTGGGCTCAAAGTTGATTGGATTCAATTAGGTTGGGTTCGAAGTGGGTTGGGCTCAAAGTTGGTTTGAAGTGGATCCAATTGGGTCCAATCAACTTTACTCCAATTGGATCCACTTCAAACCCAACCCAACCCAATTGGATCCAATCAACTTTAAGCCCAATTGGACCCAATCCACTTCAAGCCTAACCCAATTGGATCCAACTCAACCCAATTGGATCCAATCCACTTTAAGCCCATAGTTGGGCACAAAGTTGATTGGATCCAATTGGGTTGGGTTTGAAGTGGGTTGGGTTTAAAGTTGATTGGATCCAATTGGGTTTAAACCCAACCCAACCCACTTCAACCCCAATCCACTTTGGGCCAACCCACATCAAGCCCAACCCACTTCAAACCCAACCCAATTGGATCATTCAAAGTGGGTTGAGTTTGAAGTGGGTTGGGTTTAAAGTTGATTGGGTTTGAAGTGGGTTGAGCCCAACCCAATTGGATCCAATCAACCCAATTGGGTTGGGCTCAAACTTGATTGGATCCAATTGGGTTGGGTTTGAAGTGGGTTGGGCTTAAAGTGGATTGGGTCTAATTGGGTTCGTTTGAAGTGGGTTGGACTCAAAGTTGATTGGATCCAATCAACTTTGTGCCCAACCCACAATCAACTTTGAGCCCAAACGACTTTAAGCCCAACCCAATTGGATCCAATCAACTCTGGGCTCAAACCCAACCTAATTGGATTTGACCCAATCAACTTTGAGCCCAATCCACTTCAAACATAACCCACCTCAAACCCAACCCAATTGGATCCGATCAACTTTGAGCCCAACCCACTTCAAACCCAACCCAACCCAACCCAATTGGATCCAGTTCAAGCCCAACCCAATTGGATCCAATTGGGGTTGGATCCAATCAACTTTGAGCCCATTTAGGTTGGGTTTGAGCCCAACCACAACCCACTTCAAACCCACTTGGGCTCAAAATTGATTGGATCCAATTGGGTTTGCGCTCAAAGTTGATTGGATCCAATTGGGTTGAGTATGAAGTGAGTTAGGCTCAAAGTTGACCGGATTTAATTGGGTTGGGCTCAAAGTTGATCGGATCCAACCCACTTCAAACCCAACCCAATTGGATCCGATCAACTTTGAGCCCAACCCACTTTAAGCCCAACCAAATTGGATCCAATCAACTTTGAGCCCAACCTACTTCAAACCCAACCCAATTGGATCCAATCAACTTTGTGCCCAACCCACTTCAACTATGAGCCCAACCGACTTCAAACCCAACCCAATTGGATCCAATCAACTTTGAGCCCAACCCACTTCAAACCCTACCCAATTGGATTCAATCCACTTTAAGCCCAACCTGCTTTAAGCCCAACCCACTTTAAGTTTAATCCAACCCAATTGGATCCAATTGGATCCGATCAAACCCAATTGGATCAACTTTGAGCCCATTTGGATCCAACCCAACCCAATTGGATCCAATCAACTTTGTGTCCAACCCACAACCTACTTTGAGCACAACCCAATTGAATTCAATCAACTTTATGCCCAACCCACTTCAAACCCAACCCAATTGGATCCAATCAACTTCAAACCCAACCTAATTGGATCCAATCAACTTTGAGCCCAACCCACTTCAAACCCAATTGGATCAACTTTGAGCCCAATTGGGCTCAAAGTCGATTGGATCCAACCCACTTCAAACCCACTTCAAGCCCAACCCACTTCAGTTGGATTGGATCCAATCAACTTTGAGCCCAACCTAGTTCAAACCACTTCAAACCGAACCCACTTTAAGCCCAATCCAATTGGACCCAATGATGTGGATACGACGAAGGACCCATTAGATATAATGATCTAAGAACCCTACGTATAAGATGAGAATCTCCCCAAAATCAAAAATCTGTTTTGATCTTATATAGAGCTTAAAAACCTCGACCTGTTGGCTATAGGATGAGCCAAGAACCTCGGTATGTTGAACGCCACAAGATTTGCTCAAGAATCTTGGTAAGTTCTCAAAAGAAAATACTCTCACAAGAGATAGTAAATTCAAAGGAATTTTTATACTTAAAATTGTTGATGGTTTACAAATGTTTACATGGCCTATTTATAGGCTACAAAAGACTCTTAGGATGCTTGAAAACATCTTGATGACACTTTTAACAAAAATTACCCTAAACATCTTGATGACACTTTTGACCACATTTATTCACTCAAAGACTAGTCAAAACATCATCTACTATGTTCTAGGATTCTTTTAAAGGGTTAAACATTACATTTAAATATCTAGAAGTGTCACTTTTATATGCCTTTGGAATATGGACGAAAATCCTTCAACTTGGGCCTTAATTTTGGATAAGAAATAAGCCCAACTCATCCTTCAACTTGGGCCTTAATTTTGGATAAGAAATAAGCCCAACTCTTCATTAAAATTCCAGCCCACCAACTTGAATAATATTCATCATTTGGCCCATTGAAGTGGCCTCTTGGACTTGATCTTTTATTTCCGCTATGAGAATCATCATGGCTTCCTTGATCTTCTTTGCACGTGCCCTTGTAATTGGACCATCTTTCACGATCAAAGGATCCATCTTATTTGTCTTGTTTTGCATGGGCTGATTTCCAGTATTCCCTTCCTCTTCAAAAGGATTCGTCCTCGAATCTATATCACCAAAATAAGGAGAAAGATCAGTAACATTGAAAGTTGCACTTACGCTATACTCACCTGGAAGGTCTAGTTTATAGGCGTTGTCATTGATTCGTGCAATCACTTGAAATGGTCCATCTCCTCGTGGTTGCAATTTTGACTTTCTCTTGCCTGAAAATCTCTCCTTTCTCAAGTGTAACCAAACCCAATCTCCGAGCTCAAATATGACTTGTTTACGACCTTTGTTAGCTTGCTTGACGTACTGCTCAGTTCTCTTTTCAATGTTGAGTCTCACCTTTTCATGCAATTTCTTAATCATCTCAGCTTTCGCTTTTCCATCAAGGCTTGCACGTTCATTGATAGGTATGGGAATAAGATCAAGTGGACTTAGTGGATTAAAACCATATACAACTTCAAATGGAGAGTGATTAGTAGCAGAATGGGCACTTCTATTATATGCAAATTCAGCAAAGGACAAACAATCTTCCCAATTTTTCAAATTCTTTTGAATTAAAATTCTAAGAAATTGAGATAATGTTCTATTGACAACTTCAGTTTGTCCATCTGTTTGGGGGTGACATGTAGTAGAAAATAGAAGTTTAGTTCCTAATTTACTCCATAAAACACGCCAAAAGTGACTCAAAAATTTTGCATCTCTATCACTCACTATAGTCCTTGGTACTCCATGCAAACGAACAATTTTCTTAAAGAATAAATCAGCAATATGAGTTGCATCATTGGTCTTATTACATGGAATGAAGTGGGCCATTTTGGAAAATCTATCAACAACCACAAACACAGAGTCTTTACCTTTCTTTGTTCTTGGTAAACCCAAAACAAAGTCCATGGATATGTCTACCCAAGGTTCATTTGGTATAGGTAAAGGTTTGTACAATCCATGTGGTTGCGCTCTTGATTTAGCTTTCATGCAAGTTATGCATCTTTCACAAATTCTTTCAACATCAATACGCATTTTAGGCCAAAAGAAATGATCACTCAAAACACTCAAAGTTTTATGTATTCCAAAATGCCCCATTAGCCCTCCCCCATGGGCTTCCCTAACAAGTAATTCACGCATAGAACATTTAGGAATGCATAATTTACGTTCACGGAATAAATATCCTTCATGCCTATAGAACTTTTCGAATGCACCATTTTCACAAGCCAAGTAAATTGAAGCAAAATCAGAATCGTTTACATAAACTTCTTTAATTGACTCAAAACCTAAATAGTAGTGATCAATGCATGCCTCCTAGATAATGCATCAGCAACAATATTTTCTTTCCCTTTTTTATATTTAATCACATATGGAAATGATTCAATGAATTCCACCCACTTAGCATGCCTCTTATTAAGTTTACCTTGCCCTTTGAGGTACTTGAGAGATTCATGATCAGTGTGGATAACAAACTCTCGAGACCACAAGTAATGTCGCCACGTCTCCAATGCCCTCACCAAAGCATACAACTCCTTATCGTAAGTTGAATAGTTCAAGTGAGCTCCCTTCAACTTCTCACTAAAGTAGGCAATCGGCTTTCCGTCCTGCATTAAAACAGCCCCTATACCTACTCCAGATGCATCACATTCAAGTTCAAAACTTTTGTTAAAGTTAGGCAATGATAGAATTGGAGCAGTAGTGAGTTTTTCCTTCAAAAGATTAAATGCATGCTCTTGCTTTTCTCCCCAATGAAATCCAACATCTTTTTTCACAATTTCATTAAGTGGTGCAGCAATCGTGCTAAAGTCTCTAACAAATCTTCGATAGAAACTAGCTAGACCTTGAAAACTTCTTACTTCAGCAATGTTTTTAGGAGTTGGCCAATCTAGAATAGCATTAACCTTGTCTTTTTCCATTTCAATTCCATTAGCACTTACAACAAAACCAAGAAAAACAACTTTTTCCATGCAAAAAGAACATTTCTTAAGATTGGCATACAAAGATTCTTTTCTTAATGTGTCTAACACTATACGCACATGATCAAGATGTTCTTCTATACTTTTGCTATAGATAAGGATATCGTCAAAATACACAACAACAAACTTTCCAATGAAGTTACGCAAAACATGGTTCATTAATCTCATGAAAGTGCTCGGTGCATTAGTTAAGCCAAATGGCATTACTAACCACTCATATAAACCATATTTTGTTTTAAAAGCTGTTTTCCATTCATCGCCTTCTTTGATTCGTAGTTGATGATATCCACTTTTCAAATCAATTTTAGAGAAAATTAAAGCACCATACAATTCATCAAGCATATCATCTAACCTAGGAATAGGGTAGCGATACTTCACTGTGATTTTATTGACGGCGCGACAATCTGTGCACATTCTCCATGTTCCATCTTTCTTTGGAACTACAATCACCGGTACAGCGCATGGACTCATGTTTTCTCGAACTTTGCCTTTAGTCATCAACTCCTCCACTTGTCTTTGAATTTCTTTTGTTTCCTCGGGATTAGCTCTATAAGCTGGTCGGTTTGGAAGTGTTGCACCGGGAATGAAATCAATTTGATGTTCAATGCCCTTCAATGGTGGTAAACCATTCGGTTCTTCATCCGGAAAAACATCTTCATATTCCTGTAAAAGAGATACAAAAGAACTAGGCAAAGAAGGTGTCAGTTTGTTAGTGCTCAAATATGATTGTTTATGTACCAAAACCAACACACTCTTTTTTTCAACCAAAGCTCTTTTTAACTCACTCCCTCTAGCAAAGAAATTCACTCTTTTTGTGGCCTCACTTACTTCCAATTTCTTTTCTCCCTCAGGAACACTCAATTCAACCCTCTTATTTTTCTCTCCACTCTTTTTCTTGCTCACATTTCGTTGCTCATTTTCTATCTTTCTTCCCTCAACCTCTTTTTCTCTTCTTGTTTGAGACATGATTTGATCTTCATGAACTTGTTGTGGAGTTAAAGATATAAGCGTGATGGTTTTATTTTTATGCTTCAATGTGAAACGATTAAGGTACCCATCATATACCACTCACCGATCGAACTGCCAAGGCCTTCCCAAAAGAATATGACTTGCATGCATTGGTATCACATCACATAGAACTTCATCCTCATATTTTCCAATAGAAAATGGCACCAAAACCTGCTTAGTAACTCGTATTTCTCCACATTCATTAAGCCATTGAAGCTTATGTGGATTAGAATGTTTCGATGTAGTCAAATTCAATTTCTCCACCATATCTATACTAGCCACATTCGTACAACTCCCACTATAAATAATCAACATGCATACCTTTTTTTGCACCAAACATCTTGTATGGAAGATGTTTTCTCTTTGTTGTTCTGCTTCTCCAAATTTTGCTTGCATGTTTAGGGCTCTTCTTACCACCAAAAGTTCTCCCAATTCAGCATTAACGTTCTCCACTTCCTCGTCACTCTCTTCGTCACTTTCAACTTCAGATTCAATCTCTCCATTGTCTCTAAGAATCATCACTCTTTTGTTTGGCACTCAGATGCAATATGCCCATGTCCCTGACAACGAAAGCATTTAATATCACGACTTCGAGAAGATGAAGTAATATTACCTTTTCCTTTTTCAGCCTCGCTAGGCTTGACTCGTGATGTCTCATTTGGTGATTTTGATGTATTTCCAAAGGTAGCTTTGGGTACTCCTTTCATCTTGTTTGAAGATTGGAAACGTTGCGGATAACTCCTTTGTAGAGAACCCTCCCTCTTCAGTTGTCTTTCTACTTTCATCGCTGTATGTACCATGTCCTCAAGCTCCACATAGTGTTGAAGTTCCACAATATTAGCAATCTCTCTTTTCAACCCATTTAGGAAACGAGCCATTGTTGCCTCCCGATCTTCTTCAACATTTGCTCTAATCATGGCAATCTCCATTTCCTTATAATATTCATCCACGCTCTTTGTGTCCTGAGTCATAGATTGAAGTTTTTGATATAATTCTCGAAAGTAATGAGATGGCACAAACCTCTTACGCATGATTGACTTCATTTCAGTCCATGTAGTAACCGGCCTTTCTCCATATCGCCTTCGATTTGTAACAAGCTGATCCCACCATACTATTGCATAGTTGGAGAACTCGATAGCCGCAAGCATTACTTTCTTTTCCTCGGAGTAATTATGACAGTCAAAAATTAAATCTACCTTCTTTTCCCACTCCAAGTAGGCTTCTGGATTACTTCTTCCATGGAAAGTAGGGATGTTTATTTTGATGTTTCCCAAGTCTCGATCCATTTCATCATTTCTCCTTCTTCTACCTCCTCGCCTTTGGAATTCATGAGCAGCTCCAATATCATCATCTTCTTCCTCCTCGTCCCACTCCTCATATCTTCGTTGTTGGGGTATATTAGGATTTCTACGTTCCCTTGGAGCATGTTGTTCTAATCGATCTAACCGATCTGTTATGCCTTCAAGTACAATACTCAATCTTGCAAATTGTTGTTGCATAGCTTGAAGTATAAAAGCTTCTTGTAGGTTATTTTGTGTTTCCTCCATGGTATGTAATTTCTCACAAAAACACTCGTGTATCACTCAAAAAGATACCTCACAATTCAGTCGTGTATCACTCTTTGGCTTTTACCTCCCCTCAATGAAGTCACTACTCAAGCCTTTTACCACTCTAATTTTGAGAACAAAATTCAAGTTTAAACAATATCTTGAGCTTTCAACAATCCTTTAGTCCTATAGATGTAGGGAACAAGGAATTCTTGAAACTGATTCTTTAGAATACTAACTCAACAAATCGTATTTCTTTTTTTTTTTTTTTTCAATTTTTTTTTTCGATTTTTTTTTCGATTTTTTTTCTTCTTTTTTTATTCAACACTTGAACAAAATAAAAAGAAAAATAAAAATGAGATCAATACCAGATTGCTCTGATACCAAACTGATGTAGATACGACGAAGGACCCATTAGATATAATAATCTAAGAACCCGACGTATAAGATGAGAATCTCCCCAAAATCGAAAATCTGGTTTGATCTTATATAGAGCTTAAAAACCTCGATCCGTTGGCTATAGGATGAGCCAAGAACCTCGGTATGTTGAACGCCACAAGATTTGCTCAAGAATCTTGATAAGTTATCAAAAGAAAATACTCTCACAAGAGATAGTAAATTCAAAGGAATTTTTATACTTAAAATTGTTGATGGTTTACAAATGTTTACATGGCCTATTTATAGGCTACAAAAGACTCTTAGGATGCTTGAAAATATCTTGATGACACTTTTAACAAAAATTACCCTAAACATCTTGATGACACTTTTGACCACATTTATTCACTCAAAGACTAGTCAAAAGATCATCTACTATGTTCTAGGATTCTTTTAAAGGGTTAAACATTACATTTAAATATCTAGAAGTGTCACTTTTATATGCCTTTGGAATATGGACAAAAATCCTTCAACTTGGGCCTTAATTTTGGATAAGAAATAAGCCCAACTCATCCTTCAACTTGGGCCTTATTTTTGGATAAGAAATAAGCCCAACTCATCCTTCAACTTGGGCCTTAATTTTGAATAAGAAATAAGCCCAACTCTTCATTAAAATTCCAGCCCACCAACTTGAATAATATTCATCATTTGGCCCATTGAAGTGGCCTCTTGGACTTGATCTTTTATTTTCGCTATGAGAATCATCATGGCTTCCTTGATCTTCTTTGCACGTGCCCTTATAATTGGACCATCTTTCACGATCAAAGGATCCATCTTATTTGTCTTGTTTTGCATGGGCTGATTTCCATCACCCAATTGGGCTCAAAGTGGATTGGGCTCAAAGTTGAAGTGGGTTGGGTTTAAACTGGGTTGGGTTGGGCTTAAAGTGGGTTGAGCTCAAAGTTGAGTGGATCCAATTGGGTTGGGTTTAAAGTGGGTTGGGTTGGGTTGGATCCGATCAACCCACTTTAAACCCAACCCAATTGGGTCGAATCAAGCCAACCCAATCCACTTCAAACCCAACCTTCAAACCCAACCCAACCCACTTTAAACCCAACCCAATTCAATTGGACCCAATGGATCCAATCAACTTTGAGCCCAACCCACTTCAAACCCAACTCAATTGGATCCAATCAATTAGGTTGAGTTTAAAGTGCGTTGGGCTTAAAGTTGATTGGATCCAAGTGGGCTTGAGCCCAACCCAAATGCAACCCACTTTAAACCCAACCCAATTTAAGCCTACTTTAAACCCAACCCAATTAGATCCAATCAACTTTAAACCCAACCTTGGATCCAATCAACTTTGAGCCCAACCCAATTGGATCAACTTTGAGCCCAACCCACTTCAAACCCAACCAAATTGGATCATTCAACTTTAAGCCCAACCCACTTCAAATCCAACCCAATTGGATCCGATCCAATCAACTTCAAACCCAAATCCAACCTCAAAGTTGATCGGATCCAATTGGGTTGGGTTTGAAGTGGATTGAGCTCAAAGTTGATCGGATCCAATTGGGTTGGGTTTGAAGTGGGTTGGGCTCAAAGTTGATCCAAATGGGTTGGGCTTAATTGGATCCAATTGATTTAAACCCAACTTCAAAATGGATAATTTAAGCCCAATCCACTTAGATTCAAATCCAATCAACTTTAAACCTAATTGGGCTTGAAGTGTGTTGGGCTCAAAGTTGATCGGATCCAAATGGGTTAGGTTTAAAGTGGGTTGGGTTTGAAGTGGGTTGGGCTTAAAGTTGATTGAATCTAATTGGGTTGGGTTTGAAGTGGGTTGGGCTCAAAGTGGATTGGGTCCAATTAGGTTGGGTTTGATCCAATCAACTTTGAAGTGGGTTGGGCTTAAAATGGGCTGGATCCAATTGGGTTGAATCTACCCACGGGCTCAAAGTGGATTGGATTCAATTGGGCTCAAAGTGGGTTGGGCTTAAATTTGATTTGATCCAATTGGGTTGGGTTTAAAGTGGGTTGGGCTCAAAGTTGAATGATCCAATTGGATCCACTTTAACCCAATCCAATTGGATCCACTTTGATCCCAATTTGATCGGGTTTGAAGTGGGTTGATTGATCAAACCCACCCCAATTGGATCATCTCAACCCACTTCAAACCCAACACAATTGGGTTGATCCAATTGGGTTCAACCCAATCAACTTTGGATCCAATTGGGTTGAGTTGGCTCAAAGTTGATCGGATCCAATTGGGTTTGAAGTGGGTTTGATTTGATCTAAGTGTGTTGGGCTCAAAGTTGATCGGATATAATTGGGTTGGGTTTGAAGTGGGTTGGACTTGAAGTGGGTTGGGTCCAATTAGACTCAAAGTTGATCGAATCCAACTTGGGTTGGGCTCAACCCACTTCAAACCCAACCCACTTTAAGCCCACTTTAAACCTAACCCAATGAACTTCAAACCCAATTGGGTTTGAAGTGGGCTTGAAGTGGGTTGGGTTTGAAGTGGTTGGGCTTGGTTGGGCTCAAAGTTGAATGGGTCCAATTGGGTTGGGTTGAAGTGGATCCAATTGAGCTCAATTGGGTTGGGTTTGAAGTGAGTTGGGCTTAAAGTTGAATGATTGGACCCAATTGAGTTGGGTCCGATTGAGTTGGATTTGAAGTGGATTGGGTTCAAAGTTGATTGGATCCAATTGGATCAACTCAATTGAACCCACTTGGATCAACTTTGAGCCCAACCCAATTGGATCCAAGTGGGTTTGAAGTGGGTTAGGCTCAAAGTTGATCGGATCCAATTGGATTGAAGTGGATTGGGCTCAAAGTTGATTGGACCCAATCCAATTGGGTTGGGTCCACTTTAAGCCCAATTCAACTTCAACTTGGATCCAATTGGATCAACTCAATTGAACCCACTTGGATCAACTTTGAGCCCAACCCAATTGAATGATTCAATCAACTTTGAGCCCAATTGGGTTTAAAGTGGGTTTGAAGTTGATTGGATCCGATTGGGGTTGGGCTCAAAGTTGATCGGATCCAATTGGGTTGGGTTTGAAGTGGGCTTGAAGTGGGTTGGGTTTGAAGTGGGATTAAAGTGGGTTGTGTTTGAAGTGGGTTGAGCGCAACCCAATTGGATCCAATCAACTTTGAGCCCAACCCACTTGGATCCAATCAAACCCACTTCAAACCCAATTGGATCCGATCGACTTTGAGCCAACTCAACCCAATTAGATCCAAAGTTGATTTGGTTGAACCCAATTGGATCAAACCAATTGTGTTGTGTTTAAAGTGGGTTGAGTGGATCCAATTGGGTTGGGTTTGATCCAATCAACCCACTTCAAACCCGATCAAATTGGGCTCAAAGTGGATCCAATTGGATTGGGTTAAAGTGGATCCAATTGGATCATTCAACTTTGAGCCCAACCTAGCCCACTTCAAACCCAACCCAATTGGATCCACTCAACTTTAAGCCCAACCCACTTTGAGCCCAATTGGATCCAATCCACTTTAAGCTCGTGGGTTGATTCAACCCAATTGGATCCAACCCACTTTAAGCCTAACCCACTTCAAAGTTGATCGGATCAAACCCAATCCAATTGGACCCAATGCACTTTGAGACCAACCCACTTCAAACCCAACCCCAATTGGATCCAATCAACTATGGTTCAATCCACTTTGAGCCCACTTTAAGCCCAACCCACTTCAAACCCAACCCAATTGGCTCAACCCAACCCACTTCAACCCGACCCACTTTGATCCAATCCAATTGGATTCGATCAACTTTGAGCCCGATTGGATCCAATTGGGTTGGATTTGAAGTGGGTTGGTCTCAAAGTTGATTGGATCCAAGTGGGTTGGGCTGGGTTGGGCTCAAAGTTGAATGGGTCCAATTGGGTTGGGTTTGAAGTGGATCCAATTGAGCTCAATTGGGTTGGGTTTGAAGTGGGTTGGGCTTAAAGTTGTGGGGATTTATCCACTCTTTGGCCAAGTACAGCTCCTACAGCATAATTGCTCGCATCACACATTATCTCGAATGGAAGGTCCCAATTTGGTGGCTTAACGATAGGCGCAGAGGTTAAGAGATCCTTTAACGTGTCAAATGCGTCCCGACAATCTTCGCCGAACTCAAAACTCACGTCCTTATGCAGTAAATTGCACAGGGGTCGACTAATTTTCGCGAAATCCTTGATGAATCGTCGATAAAAACCTGCATGTCCAAGAAAAGAACGAATTTCCCGCACATTCGTGGGGTAAGGCAGAGATTTAATGACATCAATTTTAGCTTTGTCGACTTCTAACCCTCTAGACGATACAATATGACCCAAAATATTACCTTGTTCAACCATAAAGTGACATTTTTCATAATTTAAGACAAGGTTTGATTTAATACATTGGTCTAAAATCTTCACAAGGTTAGCTAAGCATGAATCGAAAGAATCACCATGCACTGTAAAATCATCCATAAATACCTCAATGATGTCCTCGACATACTCAGAAAATATGCTAATCATGCACCTTTGAATAGTTGCCGGAGCGTTGCACAATCCAAATGGCATTCTTCGATAGGAGAACGTACCAAAAGGGCACGTGAACGTCGTCTTTTCTTGATCCTCCGGAGCTACCGAAATTTGATGAAAACCTGAATAACCATCTAGACAACAAAAGTAAGCGCGTCCGGCTAAACGTTCAAGCATTTGATCGACAAAAGGAAGAGGAAAATGATCTTTGCGAGTTAAAGTGTTTAAACTACGATAATCGATACAAACCCTCCACCCGTTTTGAACACGTGTAGGAACCAATTCACCATCAGAATTTTCAATTACAGTTATACCGGTTTTCTTAGGAACAACTTGAACAGGGCTTACCCACGCGCTATCGGAAATCGGATAAATAATACCTGCGTCGAGAAGCTTTTGTACCTCGTTTTTCACAACTTCCATCATCGGTGGGTTAAGACGTCTTTGAGCTTGGATCTTTGGTTTAGCACCTTCCTCCATTAATATTCGATGCATGCATATGGAAGGGCTAATACCTTTTATATCGGCTATGGTCCACCCGATCGCTTCCTTGTAATCTCGTAATGATCGTAGCAATTGTTCTTCTTGCAAGGCACTCAATTTATTGGACACGATCATTGGTAATGTTTCTCCTTCACCCAAGTAAAGGTATTTGAGATGATCAGGTAGTTTCTTGAGTTCCAACTTTGGGGCCTGCACGATAGAAGGAAGTAATTTAGAAGTCGAGATTGGCAAAGAAATACGAGAAACATTATAAGTAATTGAAGGAAGAGAAATTAAGAGCAATTTTTGTTTCTTCCAATTGATCACTAAGTTCGAATTCTTTTTCTTTTTCGTCCAGATCAGGGATAGTCAACGCCACTTGCAACGAATCCTCGTTCTCAAGCTCGAAAATAGTCTGCACCAAACAATCATTAATATCTATACCAAAAACAGAATGAACATCAGGGGGGTACTTCATGGAATCGTAAATGTTAAATTTTATAATATCTCCGTCAAATTCCATAGTTAGAGTACCATCGTCAACATTAATTTTGGTTCTAGACGTTTTCATGAATGGCCTACCAAGTAATATAGGGGCAGAAGCGTTAGACTCGTTATGACCCATATCGACAACATAAAAATCAGCGGGGAACACTAGATCATTAACTTGTACTAATATATCCTCGAGGACGCCATCAGGGTAAGCGTTAGACCTATCAGCTAGTTGAATGACAACACCGGTTTCTTTTAACTTCCCTACATTAAGTGACTCATAAATTGATCGTGGCATGACGTTAATAGAAGCTCCTAAATCTAGCATAGCTTTTTCGACTCGAATACTTCCTATCTTACAAGGGATCGAAAACATACCGGGATCCTTACACTTTGGAGGTAATTTCTTTTGAAGCACAGCAGATACATTTTCTCCTACGTGTACCTTCTCGTTGCCTATAAGCTTTCTCTTTGTCGTGCATAATTCCTTAAGGAATTTAGCATAACGAGGTACTTGCTTAATGGCGTCGAGAAGTGGAATGTTTACCTCAACTTTTCGGAATGTCTCGAGGATTTCCTTTTTTTGTTCCTCTTTTTTCGATTTCGCCAAACGGCCCGGAAACGGTGGCGGAATTACGAACGTCATTGGTTTCTTTTTAGGGACGGATTCTTCTTCTTTCTCCAGCTCTTTTTCCTCTTCATTCTTGAAAATCCGCTCAGGCTCTTTCAATTCCTTTCCGCTTCTTAAGGTAACAGCGTTCGCATTTTCTTTCGGATTTACAATAACTTGCGAAGGAAGCTTTCCCGAATTCTGGGACACCAATTCGTTCACGGTGGTAGCTACTTGGCCTATTTGTTTCTCTAGGTTCTTGATAGCATTGTGATTTTCTTGTTGAACCTGTTGTATGCCCTGTTGAAATTGTTGAGTGTTAGCGATCAATGTTTTCATCATATCTTCTAAAGATGTACCTGAGTTTTGGTTTTGATGAGAAAACGGAGGTCCTTGAGGCTTTTGATAAGGTGGCCGTGGTGCATAACTCAAGTTGGGGTGATCCCTCCATCCAGGATTGTATGTATTCGAGAACGGGTCATATTTTCGCTGTGCGGGTCCAGGAAAGCCAGCTGCGTTGGCTTGTTCAAAATTTTGATTTTGTGCGTTAGGACACACTTCAGCCATGTGGCCAATCCCAGAACATATTCCGCATGCGTTAACCTGTTGAGCATTACCTAGAACCACTTTTTGCATCATAGATGTCAGATCATTTATGCGTTGATTAAGCACTGATACAGTTACCTCATTTGTTTCTTTCACCTCTTTCGGTGCATGATCTTGGCGAAGATTAAACTGTTGGGAATTTGAAGCCATGTTTGAGATTAAGTTCCTTGCTTCAGTTGGAGTCTTGTAGATCAGTGCACCTCCGCTTGCAGCGTCAAGCATGTTCCTATCCATAACCATGAGTCCCTCGTAGAAATACTGGATAAGAAGCTGTTCAGGAATCTGATGTTGTGGACAACTTTCAACTAATTGCTTAAAACGTTCCCAGTACTCATAGAGAGTTTCGCCCGTAAACTGTCGAACCCCACAGATTTCCCTCCTAATAATTGCCACTCGAGATGCTGGGAAAAATCTTTCAAGGAAAAGTTGTTCCATCTCGTTCCATGTATTGATTGAGCCGGAAGGGAGAAAATAGAGCCAATCCCTAGCTTTGTCTGCTAAGGAAAAAGGGAAGGCTCTCAGTTTGATTTGATCTTCACTCACATCTTTCGGTTTCATAGTCGAGCAAACCAAATGGAATCCTTTCAGATGTTTATGTGGGTCATCTCCTGCAAAACCACGAAAAATAGGTAGTAAGTGAATGAATCCAGATTTTAATTCAAAGTCTACCTCAAGATTAGGAAAAGGTATGCAGAGAGGTTGTTGATTTGGATTTGGCATGGCCATAGCCTTCAGAGTCCTTTCGTTGCCATTGGCATTTGCACCGTTAGCGGGTGCTGCGTTGGCATTAGCGGGGGCGGGATTAGCCATGTATTCAAATCTTTCTTCTGAATCGCTAGAAGAATCGGTATGTTCCAGCGTGAAGTTCAACCCGGGTGGTGAATAATGCGAAGTGGGCTGTTTTCGTTGCCTTGTTTCCTTACGTAGGCGGCGAGCTCTCTTTTCGATCTCGGGAACGTACTCGAATTCACTTCCACGAAGGGTCCTAGGCATACAAAAACTAAAACAAAACAATAAAAATATCAGTAGCACAGGAAATAAATCTATAACACCATTCCCCGGCAACGGCGCCAAAATTTGGTGGGTGTCGAATCCAACAAAAATAAAAACCTACTCAAAATAATTTGCAATCAGTGATAAGTAGGGTCGATCCTCAGGGAATGGTGTAGATTCAATTCCTAAATTACTAATATCGATTAAATGGGGGATTTTGGATTGATTAACTAAAACAAATTAAGAGACGTGAATTAAGTAAACGCAATAAGAATAAAATCGGATTCAATAAATTGAGAAGTTCTAGTCTCCGGATATCTCGGTATTGATTCTATAATTCGATCATCAATTTATATGATATTTCAATGTATTCGAGTAAACTGGCTATAGTCGTCAACAAGCTCTGACAACCTCGTTTTTCCTTATGTCTTCGATAATCAAAACAAGCTCTTTGATTACTGCCCTTATCAACTAGACGACCCTAAACAAGCTCTTAGGATTTAATCTAACGATAGCATTCATGCAATAGAAAAACACCAATTCTAATCAATAAACACACAAGCTCGGTTTATTTAAACTAGATTACTGATTCCCATAACGACTAATCGAAAACTTGTCCATAATCAACGTTGTTAATTGCTACAATTATTAGGGTTTGCCAAACAATTACGGATTTGGTTCCTAATTAGCAAAATATAATTCTAACGATTAACCAATTGGCCAGACTAATTAACCGATTAAAATATATTGACAACAAATCACCGGGAAAAAGTAAATACTCGAAGAACAAAGAATTTAAAAGCACAACTCAAATTTCACGGATTAAAAGAAATCAAACCTCGAAAATCCTTCAACTAGAATTATGTGTTTAGCAACACATAATCAAAAACGTCTACAATGTCTTGAATTCGAGAACTTGGAAAAACAGAATAAAAACTAACGTACAAAGCAAGCCAAAACGTGAATGAAAACGAGAGAGAGAGATGTGGAATAGAATTCCACTTATTTAAACCTAAAGGAGTCCTATCTCGATAAGGAAACAAAATAGAATAGGATTTTAAGAATCCTACCTAAACTAGAATTGCTCAAAAAGGAAATAAAATAAAAGGAAATAATTCCTAAAAACTAGGAATCATAATTCCAGCCGTTTTTCTCTTCGTCCAGCAGTCAAAGTCAACCCCGGCGGTCAAAGTCAACTTTCAGCAATTTTGTATGTTCTTGAGCAGAAAGTTTTCTGGAGTTAAGCGTGATCACGCCTAAAATGAACAAACTTTCTGCTGCCTAGTTTATTTTGCATCCAACCACTTCAAGTCTTTTCAAGTCCGTTTTAGCCTCTTTTCATCTCTTCTTCGTACAAATACCTAATAGTTTCAATAAAAGCCCAAAAACATGAGATTAGAGAATGAAAACATGACAATATGTGCTACACAAAACACGTAAAACATGCACAAAATGCACGTTAACATCAGACACAGATTTTGCAGGATGCAAAATTGATAGAAAAATTACAAGTGGTACATGTCAATTTCATGGAAATAGATTAGTTTCATGGCATAGCAAAAAGCAGCAATCAATTGCAACATCTACTATTGAAGCAAAATATGTCGTTGCTGGTAGCTGTTGTACTTAGATCCTCTGAATGCGGCAACAACTTCGTGACTATGGTATAATTCCAGGTCCGATGCCGATCTTTTATGAAAATTAAAGTGATGTTGGCATGACTCAAAATCCTGTAATTCACTCGAGGACTAAACACATTGACATCATGTATCATTTCTTGCATGACCATGTCCAAAAGAAAGATATAGAGATTCATTTCATTGGTACTGAAAAGCAACTCGTCGATATCTTTACCAAAGCGCTAAACGAACAACGTTTTCTCACTTTAAGAAGTGAACTCGGTATAATCGAATTTTATGTGTAAACATCACATTGCATCATATTTTCTTTAGGCATATGATTCAAGAGAAACACACCGTTTTTCTTAAAATTCACATTTGTTAAAACCTTTAAACATATATAAATTTAGGGGAAACTTGCTTTTATGCATAGATAAAGTGTAGATTAGCGTCAGTGATAAAAATAATTTTCTCTATGTATAGGTCGCTAACGCTTAATCCTTTCAAAAACCACACCTTGCACATTTTTCAAAAAGAGATTTACTGAGCGACAATATTCACTATTATTCAAGTAATTATCTAAATAATTTATAAAATACATGCATTATTTTTAAAATATATTAGTGACAGCTTTAGCAGATCAAACGTCTCTACGTTTGTATCTCACACGCTCACTAATCGATGCATCTGACCAATTGACTACTCCATAGTTTTTGGTAGACGAACGCATGTACTTATGCTGAATACGTGTCGATGTATTAAAGGTTAGTACAACCAACGTTTGAAATCCAAATGATTTGTTTGAAGAAAGTAACTGTGCACATCAATGCATGCATTAGAATTCACAGTTAAATGTCTTTTCCCATTGTCAGAATTAATTGAAACGCCGTGTCTCATTTAATTTGTACTTGGAAAAATCTTTTTGAGATCTTATTTTATTTCTTTTTTTTTTCTCGAGACAATAAGACTTTGTATTCTATAAATATGAGCATTTACATAAAGATAGTTCATTCTATTTCAAACCCATGTTGTAGCTCTCTTTAAATACTTCTCTCATATCTTATATTCTTCAAAGCACGGTTTCAAGAAATTTCGGGTCTTCTTTCATAACCCAGAAAAAACACTACCAACATTTTCTCTTTATTTTTTATTCTCGAGACAATAAGACTTTGTATTCTATAAATATGAGCATTTACATAAAGATAGTTCATTCTATTTCAAACCCATGTTGTAGCTCTCTGTAAATACTTCTCTCATATCTTATATTCTTCAAAGCACGGTTTCAAGAAATTTCGGGTCTTCTTTCATAACCCAGAAAAAACACTACCAACATTTTCTCTTAAGAATTAGTCAGAAATGTTAGTCATCCGAGCTAATGTTAAGGAGGAACCTTTTCAATCTTCACTAACACTGTTCTGAAGTTTTTCGTTTTTCTTCCCAGAATGTTTAAATGGTTCTCACATTCATCATCTCCGATGAAATATGAACGGGCGGATGTGTGCTCTGTGGAAGCCAGCATGACCTTCTCCACCTGTCCGAAGGAGTCGATGAAGAACTAGTGTCCCGTTCTATGTTGCAAATACTATGGATACTAAAATAACATGAGGAACAAAGGCTGGAATTTTCACACCCATTGAACCTCGTGTTTTATAAGCTCCTGGAAGAAGCACTATGCTATTGATGATGCCAAGAAGGGGGAAGAAGAAGAGGAAAGGAAAAAGGGTTTAAGGAAGAAGAAGAAGACTTCGACATTATATTTGCAAGTCTCTCCTCCAACTTCTTTTAGTCTCTTTTGTTCCTCTGCAAGAAAAGAAGTATTTGATGAAGTGGACTTTATTATAGTCTTCTCACAATGTCTTCTTCTATATTTCTTCCTGTTTTAGTTTTGAGCTTTTCTATGCTCCTTGTATCGCTGATAGAACCAGTTGTAATATGTAGCATTAGCATTGTATTCTGTTCTCACTTGTAAGATCGTTTAATGAGAATAAATATTTCCTTGTTGAAGCAACTTTTTTATTGATACAAACTACAAAACGTTGAACTCTAACGAACGCTAATAATTAACAACTATTAGCTAACTACTAACTACTAACTCTATTAACGTTTATCTAACTGTTATACTCATGTCTCTTATCGCTGACTTATAATTATTTTTCTTGTGGTTATTGCTCTTCAAAATTATAAAAGAGCTTTTCCTTTTCAAAATGTTGAATGGACTTGACATCATCAAAAATGGAAAATTGTTAGGAATTTTTTTTGTTAGAAGTTTTGATGATGATAAGATAGGACTTAATGTTAGAACTCGAAAAATGTAAGTTTATTTTTCATAGAAGATCATGTGTCAAGCGATATGTTGTTTATCGAGTTGTACTTTTAGATTAGGTTCTTTTTTGTTTGTCCTTTTAGTTTTGTTAGTCTTAACTCTTGTAGCGTTAGTAGAATTCTGAGTGAGTTTATTAATGTGAAGAGGCTGAAGAAACATCAAGAGCGAGCGACAATCATAAGGTCATCCGTAATATCAAGTATCTCAAGCGCATTGTTCTACAAGCGATGACCATCTATGTTCAAGACAGCACTGAGTTACTGGATAGCTTCCATCATAAGCAATTGGATATTAGATGTCACATCAATGCATTTAATGTTCAACGAGCATTTATTTAAAAGCATTTAAAGCTTATCGAAGGCATTTAATGCAAATACTGGTGATGGAGTGCGGAGAGCACCAAACCCATTGATGTCAACATAAGATAATTGTCACAGTCTGACAACTTGCAGCAATATATCCAAAATTTACCAACCCATCTAACTTTTCTGATGAGGAAACTACACACGCCTCCTAATGTCTCTAACGAATCTTATAAGTGTTCTAAACTGATATAATGTATGGTCTCAACGGATAGATTCAGGAATTTGTGTATAAATAGAACTTCAAAAGAACCGCCGAGAGAGAAGAACTTTAACGAGCTTAATCATATAACACGAGCTTAAACGAACATGTCTCAAGCAAAATATTCTCTCCAGCCTGAAGTTCATCCTCAGAAAAATCGAATTATGAGCATCCACTCCAAAAAGATATTTCTCCATCTCGTCAAAGAAGCACCTAAAGGGAAGAGAATATCTACAAAGTTGTTTGACCTTAGCCAAAACAAACAAATCCATTTCTCAGTGAAATTTTCAATCCTCTCTTTCAAACTGTGTGTGAGGAAAGTTGTAGGATAACTACAGTATTTCTGAGTGAGGGAAGCAGATCACTAAAAGTGTTCTTAGAGCAGATGCTTGTGTAGCTAGGAAACTCAAGACGTTTTAGTTATGTTCATTGTATTGGAGAAGACTCTATGTGAATCTTTGAATTCAATATAGTGAATTCTTTTGTGATATCGAAGAAGATGGATGTAGTTGGGATTACACCACCCAGTGAACTTTGCAAACTGTGTCTCATTTACTTATTGCTTTATTTCTGTTCTTTATTGCACATCTATTTGAATTCAGCAATTTAGTAGAGATTATCTGTTGCATAAAAGAGCTAGTGATACTTTGCTAAAGATTATTAATTGTGTCTCTTCCCAAATTATATATTGCAAACGCCAAAGACTCTGACTATATATTCCACTGTGCACTTAATGGTGAATCTTAGTTCAAACTACTACATTATCTTGTGCTTTTCTTAACTGATTCTAAGTTAAAATCTCTAACTAAGTCTTTGTGCTCAAGTTCTTTTCAGCTCATTACTGAAAATCTAACAAGATTGGAAGTGTTATGAACCTTCTCAAGATGAGTTGGTTCACGCGTAATTTTCCCCAAGAACGATTTTTAGTTGATGAGATGAACGGATTTCCTCAACCCAAAATTCTATAGTAACAACGAACCTTGGTATAGAAGACCTCGACACGATGGAATCTATGAATTCGAACGTCGGACAGAAGTGATGAAGACGCCCAGATGGTATGGATTTCCGTTTGATAAGTCAGGATGAACGCCACGGAGATTTCTCCGATAAGTTCGATAAAGTTCTTAACGAACGAGAGAGACTAAAGCTCACGAATTTTAATGAAAACTGATGTGTTCCATTAATGAAAAAACGTGGCCTATATATAGGCTAAAACAAGAGTCTTGATTTGGTAAGAATCCTTATAGAAAAAGAAAATCTTTTCCAAATCTGGTTTCCTACTAAAATAAGACTTCTTAACTAAATAAACTTCTAAAACAAAAAAGAAAACCTAATAAAAGGGAAATAACTAGAAGAAGACTTACTAACTAAGTAGAACTCTAAATCAAAAGAAAACTTAATAAAAGGAAACAAAATTTCGAATTTAAAGGTAAATTCAAATTTTTCATCTTTGTTCTTGGAACCTTGCATCATGTTGGATCTTCTAGAACGCATAGTAAATTGGTAGCCCGTATTTCTATTGGTCTAACTTGATCAATGGGCCTCAACATATTTGATTGAGCCCATACTTCTTGGATTAGCCCATTTAACACTTCCTTGAATTTCTTGGCTCTTGATCAAGTGATGGGCCCAATTGAAACTTGGACTCGATCTTCTAAACTCGAATTGTATGATCCTTGAGCCGCATCAGGAAAAACTTGCATTTAATCGAAAAAGATTACAAAAAAGATCAAGGTCTATTCAACCCCCCCCCCCCTTCTAGACCCTTTGATACGAACCTTCTCATGATGAGTTGGTTCACGCGGAATTTTTCCCAAGAACGACTTTTTTTAGTTGATGAGATGAACGGATTTCCTCAACCAAAATTCTATAGCAACAACGAACCATGGTATAGAAGACCTCGACCCGATAGAATCTATGAACTCGAACGTCGGAAAGAAGTTATGAAGACGCCACAAATGGTATGGATTTCCATTTGATAAATCGGGATGAACGCCACGAAGATTTCTCCGATAAGTTCGATAAAGTTCTTAACTAACGAGAGAGATTAAACTCACAAATTTTAATGAAAACTGATGTGTTTTATTAATGAAAAAAATGTGGCCTATATATAGGTTAAAACAAGAGTCTTAATTTGGTAAGAATCCTTATAGAAAAAGAATATCTTTTCCAAATCTAGTTTCCTACTAAAAAAAGACTTCTTAACTAAATAAACTTCTAAAATAAAAAGGAAACCTAATAAAAGGGAAATAACTAGAATAAGACTTACTAACTAAGTAGAATTCTAATTCAAAAAAGAAACATAATAAAAAGGAAACTAAATTTCGAATTTAAAGGTAAATTCGAATTTCTCATCTTTATTCTTGGCTACTTGCATCATGTTGGATCTTCTAGAACGCATAGTAAATTGATAGCCCATATTTCTATTGGTCCAACTTGATCAATGGGCCTCAACGTATTTGATTGAGCCCATACTTCTTGGATTAGCTCATTTAACACTTCTTTGAATTTCTTAGCTCTTGATTTTGTGATGGACCAATTGGAACTTGGACTCGATCTTCTAGACTCGAATTGTATGATCCTTGAGCCGCATCACCCTTGTCCAAATCACTTGGGACCTACAAAGTCTCTCCTCCAGTCCACAAAAAAGTATTTGATGAAGTAGACTTGATAATCTTCTTCCTCAAGCTCTTCTTCTTTGTTTCTTCCTGTTTTAGTTTCAGTAATTGTATGTGTCTTGTATCGAATCTGTTGTAATATGCAGCATAAGCATTGTACTTTGTTCTTACTTGTAAGGTTTTTTAAAGAGAATATTTTTTTTTTTTTGCTGAAGCATCTTGTTTTAAGCGATACAAACTACAAACGTTAAACTTTAACAAACGCTAACAACTAATTTTACTATCTCTACTAACCTTCCTAACTTATCAATCTAACTGTTCTACTCATATCTCTTTATCGATGACTTACAATTGTTTTTATGTGGTCATTGCTCTTAAAAATATAAAAGAGTTTCTCATTTCAAAAAGGTTTAATGGTCTTGACATCATCAAAAATGGGGATATTGTTATGAATTTCTTTGTTAGAAGTTTTGATGATGACAAGATAGGTTTTAATGTTAGACACCTCGAATATGTAAGTTTGTTTTTATTAGAATATCTTATATCAAGCGATGAGAAATATATCGAGTTGTAACTTTTAGAATATGTGCTTTTTGTTTGTCCTTTTAGTTTTGCGAGTCTTAACGTTTGTAGTGCTTGTAGAATTCTGAGTGAACCTATCAATGTGAAGAGGTTGAAGAATCGGCAAGCACCAAATGACAATCAGAAGATCAGTACCTCAAGCGACATTGCTCTTCAAGTGACAACTACCTATGTTGAAGACAGCGCTGAGCTACTCGATAGCTTCCATCATAAGCAATTGGATATTAGATGTTATCTCAAAGCATTTAATGTTCAACGGGAAATTTATTTAAATGCATTTAATTCTTGTCAAAGGAATTTAATGCATATATTGCTGATGGAGTATGGAGTGCATGAAACCGATCTAATCTTTTTGACAAATTGGATGTCAACCTAAGACAACAGCTGCAGTCTGACAAATTACAGCAAAATATCCGGGATTCACCAACCCATCTAATCTTTCTGAGTGAAAAGTTTACATGCGCCTCCGAGTGCCTCTAACGGATCTAACAAATGGTCATAACAGATCTAATGTATGGTCTTAACATATCTATTCAAGGACCTGTGTATAAATAGAACTTCGAAGAACTATTTTTGAGAGAGAAAATTTCATGAGCTTAAATAGAACATATACTAAAAAGAAATAGAAACTTGATTTGAACAATATTTGAGAAAGCCTCTTATTCACTCCTAAACCTTCAGAGAAGCTTTCATTTCTTAGATTGGAGTTCAGCCCTCAAAAAATCAAATCCCCAGCATCCACTCCAAAGATATTTCTCTATCTCTTTTCAGAAGAACCAAACCGAGGAGAATATCAACTAAGTTGTTTGACTTATTAAAAACATAAAAAACCTATTTTTGTGTGAAATTCTCCATCCTCCATTTCAAACTGAGTGTGAGGAAATTTGTAGGATAACTGCTCTATTTCTAAATCAAAGAAGCAAATCACTAAAAGTGTTCTTGGAGCAGACGCTTGTCTAGCTAGGGAGCTCAATACGTTTTAGTTTTTTACATTGTATTGGAGAAGACTCTGTGTAAATCTTCAGATTCAATATAGCGAATTCCTTCATGATATTGAAGAAGAAGGACGTAGTTGAGATTACACCACCCAGCGAACCTTGAAAGCTGTCTCTTTTACTTATTGCTTTATTTTGTTCTTTATTGCACATCATTTTAAATCTAGCAATCAAATAGAGTTATCTGTTGCATAAAAATTTGTAGAGTATTTGATTGATTTATTAATTGTGTCTCTGCCCAATATTTTCCAAAGCCAAAGACTCTAAATACTTTTTCGATGTGCACTTAACCGTGAATCTATGTTTAGATCACTATACTTTCTTATAGTCTTTATAACTGGTTCTAAGTTAATATCTCTTACTCAGTTTTTGTACACGAGTTCTTTTAAGTTCATTACTATTAAAATAAAAAGAAAAGAAGAACTCGAAAAAGGATAAGGGTCTATTCAACCCCCCTTCTAGACCCTTGGTCAAACCATTTGGGACCAACAGATACAATCTAAACTAATTAAAGATATTATCTAACACCTGCAGTTGAAACGTGGGGGATCTTGAACATTGAAATTGGATCCAAATCCAGAAAGATAAAAGCCAATGGTGACTTTGAAAAGTGGCAGCAATGATTCTAACTCCTTATTTCCAAGAGTGAGCACTTGTAATATAGAAAAGCATTGACTCTAAGTCCTATATGATGAGGGCAGATTGCAAGAAGGTCTCAAACTCTTTATTTTCAAGGACGTGTGGTTGTAACATAACAATAAAAAATAAAAACCGGTGGTACATAGATGGTGCGGCGACAATAACTCAAATTCCTTATTTATAAGGATGAACGATGATAACATAAAAAAACTAAACTGAAATAAATTGTGCCGGACGGGATCAGAGGCTTAAACATAGTAGAAACAAAAAAGATCAAAGGGTATAAATAGACTTACACGAAAATTTTACGAAAGTTTAACCTAATCTATAAACATGGAAACAAGATAAAACTAAATATCTAGATAATTATAAAAGATAATACGATACGATACAATATGAACTGACTATAAATATTATTCTAACACAAACATTCTTAATTTACTATATATCAATTAATTTTAAGCTTGGAAAATTACAATATCCACAGTCCATTATATCGAGGAACCTATAACCTTTAGAAATATTGATTGCTCATCTATTGGCTCACCCAACATGGTGGATGATCTTATAAACTCCTATGAGCTCCTTTACACTTTTAAATTTAGCACAATTATAATTATTTACTTGAAATGTTTATAAAAATTTCACTATATACAAATATTCATAATCTATATATCTATACTGTTTATTAAAGATGTGGGCTTAGAATAACCGTCTTAAGAAACCAAAGTTGTTCTCCCTAGTATGGTATCATACTTTTTAACATTTAACTACAAATTAAAAGGTATCAACTGGATGTTGGGATCTTGCCTGCTTTTAATTTTTTTTATTGTATTAAATTTTTTGTCCTTTGATGCAGGATCAAATATGTGTCGCGTGAATAACATGTGTGGATGGGATCTGATACAACCCTCGATAGACTAGTTAGTGATTTATGGATCGGGGGCTGCACTCGGTAACTTCGAGTATGAAGTAATTTTAGTTTTTAGAGTGGAAACAAGATAATGATCACTTTAGCTGATTAAGATGGTATATATAGCAATCTCTGTTGGGCCGTTGACTCGTTTTATTGGGCTATCGACTCGGTTTCACTTTTGAGGCCCATAATCATAAAATATTATTGAATTATGATATAAATTACGGTAATACCTCTATTCAAAATTGGGGACCCATTATATGCCCCCCACTCTCGAGCGTCTCTTTGACGAGAACTCTCAGGAGTAAAAAGTCAACGAGATTTGAACTCATTATTTTTTTTGCGGGACCTAACCAAAGGGACTAAGCCCGAGGCTGGGCCACCTTGGGCTTCTACTGTGCCTCGAGGCTTCTATTGTGCCTCGAGGCCTTGTGCCTCGAGGCACGTCATAGAGGTTGTATGCTTTGAGGTGACTCGAGGCTCAACTTTCGGGGAGGCTTCCACACATAAGAGTCTCGAACCTCATTTCAAGGGGGGATTCCACAGTTGGGAGCCTCGAACCTCATTTCATGGGAGTGTTCCACACTTGGGAGCCTCGAACCTCAATTAGGGAGGAGCTCTCACACTTGGGAGCCTCGTACCTCATTTTCGGGGGGCTTTTACACTTCGAAGCCTTGAACCTTATTTCAGGGGAGCTTCCACATTTGGGAGCCTCGAACCTCATTTTTGGAGGGCTTCTACACTTGGGAGCCTCGAACCTCATATTTGGGGGCTCACACACTTAGGAGCCTCAAACCTCATTTTTTGGGGCTCTCACACTTGAGAGCCTCGAACCTCAACTAGGGGAGCTCTCACACTTGGGAGCCTCGTACCTCATTTTTTGGGGGCTCTCACTGTCACAACCCAAAAAGTTGCATCTCATTAAGTCATACATTAACATGTATAAATGCATTTTAATAGTTAATATTGATACTTAAAATTTTGGTGCCACCCCGTACTTGCCACCTCATGCTTGAACTTTTAAGCAAACACCACATCTCCTTAACTGTTAAGACACCAAATCTTTTTCTTAGTCCCAAAGAAAACTAGAAGAATCTATATGAAATACTCTATAAGTTATAGAGTCGAATTAAAAGATGGATATCAAGTGCAGTGGGCTTAATTGCACATTTCATAAACAGTTGGGGGTTATTTTGTAAAATCAAAATGATACAAGGATCAAATTTTAAATTATGAGAAAAGGACAATTCTGGATGAGAAGAAGAATATTAGTATCTTACACCTCATGCTTTCCTAAGAGCTACATGGATTGATAGAGTTTCTCCACATCTCATTCTTATACATCAAGGACACCTCATGCTTCATGATGTAAATCAGCCCATGCAAAACCCTACAAACAAGACGGATCCTTTGATCATTAAAGATGGACCAATTACAAGAGCACGTGCTAAGAAGATCAAGGAAGCCATGATGGTTCTTGTAAATGAAGTAAAAGATCAAGTCCAAGAGGCCACTTCAATGGGCCAAATTATGAATATTATTCAAGTTGGTGGGCTAGAGTTTTAATGAAGGAGTTGGGCTTATTTCTTACAATCAAGAATCCTACAAGAGTTGGGCTTATTTCTTATCCAAAATTAAGGCCCAAGTTGAAGATAATTTTCGTCCATATTCCAAAGGCCCATAAAAGTGACTCTTCAAGAGAATAAAATGTATTGTATAAGTCTTTAAAAGAATCCTAGAACATAGTGTACTATCAAGGGATAATAAATGTATTGTTTAAGTCTTTAAAAGAATCCTAGAACATAGAAGGGATCTTTTGACTAGTCTTTGAGTGAATAAATATGGTAAAAGAAGTGTCATCAAGATGTTTAGGGTAAAAGTGGTTAAAGTGTCATCAAGATGTTTTAAGCATCTTAGGAGTCTTTTGTTGCCTATAAATAGGCTTGTAAACATTTGTATATGATCAATTTGAAGTATAAAATTCCTTTGAATTTACTATCTTTTGTGAGAGTATTTTCTTTTGAGAACTTATCAAGATTCTTGAGCAAATCTTGTGGCGTTCAACATACCGAGGTTCTTGGCTCTTCCTATAGCCAACGGGTCGAGGTTTTTAAGCTCTATATAAGATCAAACCAGATTTTCGATTTTGGGGAGATTCTTATCTCATACGTTGGGTTCTTAGATCATTATATCTAATGGGTCCTTCGTCGTATCCACATCAGTTTGGTATCAGAGCAATCTGGTATTGATCTGAATTTTAATTTTTCTTGTTATTTCGTTCTAGTGTAAAAAAAAAAAAAAAAAAAAAAGAGAAAAAAAAAAACGAAAAAAAAAAAAAAAACGAAAAAAAGAAAAAGAAAGAAAGAACGATTTGTTGAGTTAGTAGTCTAAAGAATTAGTTTCAAGAATTCCTTGTTCCCTACATCTATAGGACTAAGGGATTGTTGAAAGTTCAAGATATTGTTTAAACTTGAATTTTGTTCTCAAAATTAGAGTGGTAAAAGGCTTGAGTAGTGAGTTTATTAGAGGGGAGGTAAAAGCCAAAGAGTGATATACGAGTGGATTGTGAGGTATCTTTTTGAGTGATACACGAGTGTTTTTGTGAGAAAATTATATACCATGGAGGAAACACAAAATAACCAGCAAGAAGCTTTTACACTTAATGCTATGCAACAACAATTTGCAAGATTGAATGTAGTCCTTGAAGGCATCACGGATCGGCTAGAGAGATTAGAACAAGCTACTCCAAGGGAACGTAGAAATCCTAATATACCCCAACAACGAAGATATGAGGAGTGGGACGAGGAGGAAGAAGATGATGATATTGGGGCTGCTCATGAATTCCAAAGGCGAGGAGGTAGAAGAAGGAGAAATGATGAAGTGGATCGAGACTTGGGGAACATCAAAATAAACATCCCTACGTTCCATGGAAGAAGTAATCCCGAAGCCTACTTGGAGTGGGAAAAGAAGGTAGATTTAATTTTTGACTGTCATAATTACTCCGAGGAAAAGAAAGTAAGGCTTGCAGCTATCGAGTTCATCGACTATGCTATAGTATGGTGGGATCAGTTAGTTACAAATCGAAGGCGATATGGAGAAAGGCCGGTTGCTACATGGGCTGAAATGAAGTCAATCATGCGTAAGAGGTTTGTGCCATCTCATTACTTTCGAGAATTATATCAAAAACTTCAATCTATGACTCAGGGCACAAAAAGTGTGGACGAATATTATAAAGAAATGGAGATTGCCATGATTAGAGCAAATGTTGAAGAAGATCGGGAGGCAACAATGGCTCGTTTCCTAAATGGGTTGAAAAGAGAGATTGCTAATATTGTGGAACTTCATCACTATGTGGAGCTTGAAGACATGGTACATACAGCTATGAAAGTGGAAAGACAACTGAAGAGGGAGGGTTCTTCACAAAGGAGTTATCCGCAACGTTTCCAACCTTCAAACAAGATGAAGGAAGGAATACCGAAGGTTACTTTTGGAAATACATCAAAGGCACAAAATGAGACATCACGAGTCAAGCCTAACGAGGCTGAAAAAGGAAAAGGTAGTATTACTTCATCTTCTCGAAGTCGTGATATTAAATGCTTTCGTTGTCAGGGACATGGGCATATTGCATCTGAGTGCCCAAACAAAAGAGTGATGATTCTTAGAGACAATGGAGAGATTGAATCTGAAGTTGAAAGTGAAGAAGAGAGTGATGAGGAAGTGGAGAAAGTTAATGCTGAATCGGGAGAACTTTTGGTGGTACGAAGAGCCCTAAACACGCAAGTAAAGTTTGGAGAAGCGGAACAACAAAGAGAAAACATCTTCCATACAAGATGTTTGGTGCAAAAAAAGGTATGCATGTTGATTATTGATAGTGGGAGTTGTACCAATGTGGCTAGTATGGATATGGTGGAGAAATTAAATTTAACTACATCGAAACATCCTAATCCATATAAGCTTCAATGGCTTAATGAATGTGGAGAAATCCGAGTTACTAAGCAGGTTTTGGTGCCATTCTCTATTGGGAAATACGAGGATGAAGTTCTATGCGATGTGGTACCAATGCATGCAAGTCATATTCTTTTGGGAAGGCCATGGCAGTTCGATCGGCGAGTGGTATATGATGGGTACCTTAATCGTTTCACATTGAAATATAAAAATAAAACTATCATGCTTATATCCTTAACTCCACAACAGGTTCATGAAGATCAAATCAAAATGTCTCAAACAAAAAGAGAAAAAGAGGTTGAGGGAAGAAAGATAGAAAATGAGAAACAAAAAGTAAGCAAAAAAAAGAGTGGAGAAAAAAATAAGAGGGCTGAATTGAGTGTTCCCGAGGGAGAAAAAAAATTGGAAGTTAGTGAGGCCACAAAAAGAGTGAATTTTTTTGCTAGAGGGATTGAGCTAAAAAGAGCTTTTGTTGAAAAAAAGAGTGTGTTGGTGTTGGTATATAAACAATCATATTTGAGCACTAACGAACTAACGTCTTCTTTGCCTAGTTCTTTTGTATCTCTTTTGCAGGAATATGAAGATGTTTTTTCGGACGAAGAACCAAATGGTTTACCACCATTAAGAGGCATTGAACATCAAATTGATTTCATTCCCGGTGCAACACTTCCAAACCGACCAGCTTATAGAGCTAATCCCGAGGAAACAAAAGAAATCCAAAGGCAAGTGGAGGAGTTGATGACTAAAGGCAAAGTTCGAGAAAGCATGAGTCCATGCGCTGTACCGGTGATTATAGTCCCAAAGAAAGATGGAACATGGAGAATGTGCACAGATTGTCGTGCCGTCAATAAAATCACGGTGAAGTATCGCTACCCTATTCCTAGGTTAGATGATATGCTTGATGAATTGTATGGTGCTTTAATTTTCTCTAAAATTGATTTGAAAAGTGGATATCATCAAATACGAATCAAAGAAGGTGATGAATGGAAAACAGCATTCAAAACAAAATATGGTTTATATGAATGGTTGGTAATGCCATTTGGCTTAACTAATGCACCGAGCACTTTTATGAGATTAATGAACCATGTTTTGCGTAACTTCATTGGAAAAATTGTTGTTGTGTATTTTGACGATATCCTTATCTATAGCAAAAGCATAGAAGAACATCTTGATCATGTGCGAATGGTGTTAGACACCTTAAGAAATGAATCTTTGTATGCCAATTTTAAGAAATGTTCTTTTTGCATGGACAAAGTTGTTTTTCTTGGTTTTGTTGTAAGTGCTAATGGAATTGAAATGGAAAAAGACAAGGTTAATGCCATTTTAGATTGGCCAACTCCTAAAAACATTGCTGAAGTAAGAAGTTTTCATGGTCTCGCTAGTTTCTATCGAAGATTTGTTAGAGACTTTAGTACCATTGCAGCACCACTAAATGAAATTGTGAAAAAAGATGTTGGATTTCATTGGGGAGAAAAGCAAGAGCATGCATTCAATCTTTTGAAAGAAAAACTCACTACTGCTCCAATTCTTGCATTGCCTAACTTTAACAAAAGTTTTGAACTTGAATGTGATGCATCTGGAGTAGGTATAGGGGCTGTTTTAATGCAGGACGGAAAGCCGATTGCCTACTTTAGTGAGAAGTTGAAGGGAGCTCAATTGAATTATCCAACTTACGATAAGGAGTTGTACGCTTTGGTGAGAGCATTGGAGACGTGGCAACATTACTTGTGGTCTCGAGAGTTTGTTATCCACACTGATCATGAATCTCTCAAGTACCTCAAAGGGCAAGGTAAGCTTAATAAGAGGCATGCTAAGTGGGTGGAATTCATTGAATCATTTCCCTATGTGATTAAGTATAAAAAAGGGAAAGAAAATATTGTTGCCGATGCATTATCAAGAAGGCATGCTTTAATCACTACATTGAGTTCTAAACTTTTAGGTTTTGAGTTAATTAAAGAACTTTATGCTAACGATTCTGATTTTGCTTCAACTTATTTGGCATGTGAAAATGGTGCATTCGAAAAGTTCTATAAGCATGAAGGATATTTATTTCGTGAACGTAAACTATGCATTCCTAAATGTTCTATGCGTGAATTGCTTGTTAGAGAAGCCCATGGGGGAGGGCTAATGGGGCATTTTGGAATACATAAAACTTTGAGTGTTTTGAGTGATCATTTCTTTTGGCCTAAAATGCGTATTGATGTTGAAAGAATTTGTGAAAGATGCATAACTTGCATGAAAGCTAAATCAAGAGCGCAACCACATGGATTATACAAACCTTTACCTATACCAAATGAACCTTGGGTAGATATATCCATGGACTTTGTTTTGGGTTTACCAAGAACAAAGAAAGGTAAAGACTCTGTGTTTGTGGTTGTTGATAGATTTTCCAAAATGGCACACTTCATTCCATGTAATAAGACCAACGATGCAACTCATATTGCTGATTTATTCTTTAAGGAAATTGTTCGTTTGCATGGAGTACCAAAGACTATAGTGAGTGATAGAGATGCAAAATTTTTGAGTCACTTTTGGCGTGTTTTATGGGGTAAATTAGGAACTAAACTTCTATTTTCTACTACATGTCACCCCCAAACAGATGGACAAACTGAAGTTGTCAATAGAACATTGTCTCAATTGCTTAGAATTTTAATTAAAAAGAACTTGAAAAATTGGGAAGATTGTTTGTCCTTTGCTGAATTTGCATATAATAGAAGTATCCATTCTGCTACTAATCACTCTCCATTTGAAGTTGTATATGGTTTTAATCCACTAAGTCCACTGGATCTTATTCCAATACCTATCGACGAACGTTCAAGCCTTGATGGAATAGCGAAAGCTGAGATGATTAAGAAATTGCATGAAAAGGTGAGACTCAACATTGAAAAAAGAACTGAGCAGTACGTCAAGCAAGCTAACAAAGGTCGTAAACAAGTCATATTTGAGCCCGGAGATTGGGTTTGGTTACACTTGAGAAAGGAGAGATTTTCAGGCCAGAGAAAGTCAAAATTGCAACCACGAAGAGATGGACCATTTCAAGTGATTGCACGAATCAATGACAATGCCTATAAACTAGACCTTCCAGGTGAGTATAACGTAAGTGCAACTTTCAATGTTACTGATCTTTCTCCTTATTTTGGTGATATAGATTCGAGGACGAATCCTTTTGAAGAGGAAGGGAATGATGTAAATCAGCCCATGCAAAACCCTACAAACAAGACGGATCCTTTGATCATTAAAGATGGACCAATTACAAGAGCACGTGCTAAGAAGATCAAGGAAGCCATGATGGTTCTTGTAAATGAAGTAAAAGATCAAGTCCAAGAGGCCACTTCAATGGGCCAAATTATGAATATTATTCAAGTTGGTGGGCAAGAATCCTACAAGAGTTGGGCTTATTTCTTACAATCAAGAATCCTACAAGAGTTGGGCTTATTTCTTATCCAAAATTAAGGCCCAAGTTGAAGATAATTTTCGTCCATATTCCAAAGGCCCATAAAAGTGACTCTTCAAGAGAATAAAATGTATTGTATAAGTCTTTAAAAGAATCCTAGAACATAGTGTACTATCAAGGGATAATAAATGTATTGTTTAAGTCTTTAAAAGAATCCTAGAACATAGAAGGGATCTTTTGACTAGTCTTTGAGTGAATAAATATGGTAAAAGAAGTGTCATCAAGATGTTTAGGGTAAAAGTGGTTAAAGTGTCATCAAGATGTTTTAAGCATCTTAGGAGTCTTTTGTTGCCTATAAATAGGCTTGTAAACATTTGTATATGATCAATTTGAAGTATAAAATTCCTTTGAATTTACTATCTTTTGTGAGAGTATTTTCTTTTGAGAACTTATCAAGATTCTTGAGCAAATCTTGTGGCGTTCAACATACCGAGGTTCTTGGCTCTTCCTATAGCCAACGGGTCGAGGTTTTTAAGCTCTATATAAGATCAAACCAGATTTTCGATTTTGGGGAGATTTTTATCTCATACGTTGGGTTCTTAGATCATTATATCTAATGGGTCCTTCGTCGTATCCACATCACTTCATCTCTTCAACTTATCATGTCCCCATGAGCTAACACCTAACCTATTTATTAAAAAGGTGTCTTCCCTAATACTCTACCATCATATTTATGAGTTATAACCTTTTATTGAAAAAGAAACCAAGATAAGAAGCCAAAGGCCTCCTAAACATTAAAACGAAAACGTAGCATGCGCAGTGTTCGGAGTTTGCAGTTTTTAAAGGTCAAACGACATTCAAATTTAGTGTTACTTGTCTTAGTTTCTTCTTAAGAGGTAAAAGAACATTATGGAAGCTTTGATTTTAACATATAGATTCGAAGGTGCCCAAAACGTGCGTTCGAACGAGAGTCCTCTGTATAGAGCCAAAATCTGCCAACAATGAGCTTTTGCTAGCTTTGAATAGGGAACTGGTTCTTTTACATACCTATGTGATAGGTAAATACTTCACCTAATTTAGTGAACTGTGTACTTAAATTAATCTCAGGTTTTTACTTGGTATTTGGATTCTTGAATTCAAATTAGGAATATCTTATCATAGAATTTCAATTTTTGCAGTTGTATTTAAGGCTCTGTTCAGGTGATAAAATGATTATATTATCATGTGTTAACTTTTTTGTAGATATATCCCAATGTTTAGAGTCACTCTGTAAAGTTTGAAGAGTTTTGAAGGCTCGAGGAATTTTATAAAATTCATAGAATAAAACTGCCAGTTAGTTTGGCAGAATTACAAAATAGCCCAGTTTTGGCCTTGTTTAACATATCTGTGCATTTTTATTTAGTATGAAAGTTTTACTACAGCTTGTTAGGAAGATTACATAAAAATCTGAGAATTTATAAATCAACTGGAGAAGTTATAAAATTATTTAAAATGCACTGGTCTAGGCTGAAACTAGTTCAGGTGCAGGATGTTTGTAGGATCAAATGACCCTCTTGGAGATGTAAATTTAATTTGAAAGTTTTATATCATGTTATATAAGGTGTTAACTATATTTGGAACAATTTGAGAGAAAAGTCATATGTTTAGTATTTATTATAATATATTTAGTAAAACCGTTCAATTATAGCTTAAACGTGGTTTGCTACTTCTAAATAATTCTAAGTCAGTCTTTCGACAGACTATAAATGAAGTACTAATGCATTCATTTGCATTTGTGTGTTATATTAAATGTAGTTATGTATTCTAATGTGTTTAATAGGTCGAGATTCTAATAGAGGAGCATCAAACGTAACTGGGCGAAGATATCTCGATAAGCCACCACTTGTGAGTATAATTTGATGACTGCTATTTGACTGATACTTGTTTAACTGATGGTTCTAAACGAATCCTTTCTTTGCCTAGTTGTGTTAATTGAATAGCCTATTGTGCTATAACGTGGATTATGTGATTTTTAAGTGATGAAAATGAATATGGTGAATATAGCTAATTGTGGAATACATGTGAATGGTATGATCCTTACCATGTGGAAATTTTGTTAATGAATTGATGATCAAAATGAGATATGTGATTTGCAAATGCATTCATCAGAGATAAGAGGATCTTGTTATAGCTGTTATAGACCATGAGTCATGTGTTAAAGATTGTCCAAATTATTGGACCACAGAGTACCGTACGGGCACCCGAGTTCACTGAACTCCCATGTGTTATATGAATTACAGAGTCCATGGCCATTTTCGTGATCACGATCTACTTTTGGTTATAACAGGCGATTAATAGTAAAAGAAAATGACAATCATGTGCATCTTATGTTTGCGAATAATATTATTCAATGTGAGATGATTTTGGATGATATTCTTATGTGACTTCAAGGATTGATTATTTGATGATTTATGCATGCTTATATGATGTTAAATAACTCGTTACTTTATTATACTTGCTGAGTTTGCGACTCACCAAACACAATATTTTTCTTTTAGTTGTTGTAGATAAAGTTGATTGTGAAGTTGTAAAGTTTGAAGCTGGATCAAAGGTCGGTTGGCTAGTTTCATGTCCTTCATGAAGCTAAAGTTCATAGAGCTACGTGCATGACATTGGCGGAAACATCGATCGTTGCACTATTCTATCTTGAAACGTGTAAAAGACCCTCGTACTTAGATCTTCGTGGAAGCCTAAGAACGTCAAAGTTCCAGGACACTAACTTGAGAAAAGTATAATATCGTCAAATAGGATATCAAAGAGAAAATGTAGAGAGATTCCTATGAAGAATCTACTCCACACGTAAAGAAGTGATAAAGAATGTAAGCATTCGAGGACACCTTATCTAGTAGAAAAGTTAAGAAGATCAATATGAAGTTATATCCGCGTTGTAAAGAACAGCTCGTATGCTCTAAAGTTTCGCAAATACGAATGTCGCAACAAATATTCTACATCATTCCTCATGTTTCTCACATTTCTCGATGATAGAAGTATCTCTCGACTTAAAGAACGTACCATACCCGCACGAGTTTTATATGATATTGGTGATAACGTATTTGTATGTGTTTGTCTTCAGGTAACGATTCTCAGATCTACTAGCATTCCATCTTGCATTGCCACCAAAGTTGTTCCAAATTTGTAATGTACGCCATGTCATCATATTCCTCCGGTACACACATTCTTCCCACATTCTTCGAGATGAATAGAAATAAAAGAATTCCATTGAAGGTGTTTTGGGAGAACCATTCCAAACAAGAAACAACTTGGAAGAGACAACAATATATGAAGTAATAATATCCAAAGTTATTTAGCAATACATGTATAAATTTCGTGGACGAAACTTTTGAAGGTGGGGTGATTGTCACAAACTAAAAAATTGCATCCCATTAAGTCATACATTAACATGTATAAATGCATTTTAATAGTTCATATTGATGCTTAAAATTTTGGTGCCACCTCATACTTACCATCTCATGCTTGGACTTTTAAGCAAACATCAAACCTCATACTTTCGGGGGCTTTCACACTTGGAAGCCTTGAACCTCATTTCAGGGGGGGCTTCCATACTTGGGAGCCTCGTACCTCATTTTGGGGGGGGAGACTTCCAAACTTGAGAGCCTCAAACCTCATTTTTGGGGGGCTCTCACACTTGGTAGTCTCAAGCCACATACGTGCTTGAATCGGGGATAACGAATCCCAATAAACTTGGATATAGCCATTCGATACTAGTTAAATGAAAATAATTCTCTCAAGCCACATACGTGCTTGAATCGGGGATAACGAATCCCAATAAACTTGGATATAGCCATTCGATACTAGTTAAATGAAAATAATTCCCCTCGATATGCTAAGGTAAATAAGATACAATTGTTATTACTAAAAGTGTGCTCGAAGGGACACATCATCCAACCTTGGCTCTTGGCCAACTCGATACAAGCTTGAAAATAAACAATCAAATACTAAGAGTGTACTCGAAGAGGAACATTATTCAACGCTTGGCTCTTTGCCAACCCAATACAAGTTTGAAAACAAACAATCCAAAACAACGTAAGAACTTAAGAGTTCTGCCTCATGGCTATAATCATAGTACCTACTAGGGTCGGCATTGTCTTAGGAGATCATTCCGTTGACTGGTGGATTGTTCAATCCTTCATCAGCAGCAGCTGGTGTGAAAGACACTACCTCTTGCAATTAACCTCTCTCGATCAATTTCTCTATCTCCACTTTTAGGTGATGGAAGTCTTCAGTGATGTTCCCTTTATATCGGTGGAACTAACAATACTCATTTGACTTTAGCTTAGTTGGGTTGTCTTTCATCTTCCTTGACCAACTCACTATCCCTTGCTGCCTAGCCACAGCCAACACTTGTTCGTGAAGTAGCATTAATAGGGTGTATTGGGAGAAGCCTGAAGGAGGCATATGCGCTCCTTGGGCTCTGGAAGATTGTCTTCCTCCCGGGCCTTCTTTTTATGATTAGCTCCCTCATCTTTGGCAGTTTCCAAAGTCTCTTCTATACGAATGTATTTTTCAGCACGAGCAAGTAGCTCATCAATGGTGGATGGGGGCTTCTCCGCTATGGACTCCTTGAACTTGCTGGAGCGAAGATTCTGTTGCATGATACGTGACAGCAGCTCATGATTGACGTGGGTTCCTCAGACACTGTTGTGGCAAAATGGCAGACGTATTCCTTGAAGGGCTCTCCCCCACTTTGGACTACGGTTGAATAAATACGACGTTGTTTTGGGGTACTATTTATTCATGGAGAAATAGTGTGGGAACCTTTGTGCCAACTACTTAAATTCGCTAATTGTGTCGAAAGCCAATTGGTTAAACCAGAACATGGCTCGACCCGAGAGGGTCATTCTAAATATTTTGCAGTAGGCCGTATCGCTAATGTCATACATATCGTCTTTCGCACTAAACATATCCAAGTGCTCTTATGGGCCTCCAATGCCCTCATACTCGCTGAGGTGTGAAATTTTCATTCCTTGTAGGATAGCCGCAGCTAGTATGGCTGGGTATAAAGGGCTTCTCTTGGGGGTGCTACTACCAGGGGTTCGACTCGTGACTCCTCGTATTTGACCTGTAGTAACGTTGCCCCTATTGAGAGGTGCAATGCTGGCTAACTGCCTGTCTGGGATGAGTGTTCTCGGGGGCTGGAGACCTTCGGCCTTAATGAGGAGACCTATGGGACTCGTGTTCCCTATCTCTACCTGGAGGGGGTCTCTCTTGTGTGGATGCAACGCTGACTTCATCAAGACCTATGAGCCTTCTCTGTACCCCTGATATTCGAATGTCTCAATCCTGTCTCCGTGGGGATCAAAGAGCTCTAACCTCTGCACGGGGATGATGGGGCTCACGAGGTTCTCTCGCATTCTCTACGCCCGGATGCCACACGTGACCGTGTGGATTCGCTCATTTGGGGTCCTTACTCCTTAGGGTGGGCACCTGGCATGCCACACAAGGTTCTCCCTTGGAGGGGAATCTACATAATGATCAATTTAGCTAATTAAGATGGTATATTTAGCAATCTTATTGAACCGTTGACTCGTTTTATTGAGCCATCGGCTCGGGTTCACTTGTGAGGCCCATAATCGTAACATATTAATGAACTATGATATAAATTATGGTAATACCCCTATTCAAAATTGGGGAGCCATCATCTTTTTATATTTAATATGAAGAAGAAATATTATCTATATATACCCTATATAATTATGATTTTCTACAAATATCTCAATCCTTCTACTATTTCTTTTGAATGATGGTGGAAACTTGCAACCATTATCCTTACTTAGGGTGCACACCGAGTAAACTTTGTTCTTGTGTAATAGCCTGAAAACTATACAAGAGAGTTAAACTAACCTAGATTAGACACGGGCTCACAATAGAGGAGACTAATAGACATTTTTCAAGGAAAATCAAACTCGTGACCAAGGCCCAACTAACTCTGCTGGTGTTGCCCCAAATCTTTTACTACTTCGTATATTTCAATACTTTTCTCAAATATTATTTGATATGAATTTTAAACACACTACTATCAAAATTTATTACATTTTTCAAATTTTCCTAATACACCAAAATCATTACAAAACTCAAATTGTCCAAATTTCTCATATAATGCTAATATTCTGTTGAAAGTAAATAATTTGCACTTCCAAGTTGATTTTCAAAGATTCAAGATTGAAGTCAATAGTCAAAGAAAATATTCAAAATTCAAAGAAGACTTCTTGAAATCAAGCATGGTCAATCATGGAAAAATGCATAGATTAAATTATCTATTCAATAAGTTTAGTCTTTTCTATTTCTTTGATGCACCTATAAATATGTGTAATCCATGATCATTTGATTACAAGAAAAATTGTTATCAATATAAAAATATTCTAGCAAAAGCATCTCTTGCAACTTAAAATCTTTTTCACTCTATCACTCTCTTCTCCAATAAATTGTGCTATCTAGAGCCAAGTTCAAATATCATACACTTCACTTCTATAATGGACGAGAATCAAATTACTACCATGTTTACTTACACTCCAAATCAAGTATCAATCTTGAGGTGAGCATTTTGATTATTGGAATGGCCAAATGGAGATTCTATTTATCTCTCAGGACTTATGGGATGTAGTGCTAGAATCCTATCCACCTTCACCTAATGAAGGTTCGAGTAATGCACAACAACAAGAGTACAAGAAAAATTTGAAGAAATGTAATACCCAAATAAGCTCTCACCTATTAGCACTTATTATTGATTATGTAGCATATAAATTATCACAAGTTAATTAACGAATGAAAAATTGAGCTGCTTCCCAGGAGGTCACCCATCCTGTTATTGCTCTCGTACGAACACACTTAACTTTAGAGTTTTGATTAAATACGGTACATTAAGCCTTCCCGTTAATTATCGGGTAAATATTTTGACACACTACGCATTACTTACGTGTTACCCATATGTCCCGATTAGTTTAAATACATGACATGTAGAAAATATAACGTATAAATGTATAACACGTAATAAGCTAGTAGCTTCAAATAATTCATTGAATATAATAATATTATATATATAAGGTCACCTATACTTAGCCGTTTCATCTGCCGACTTACTTTCAATTTTTATATATAATAATATATATATCAAAATGTTCACCAAACTTATAAAGAGAGTTTCCTAACCGACTTGCCTTTTTCACTTTTATATATACATATATATATATATATATGGACAAGTTATTTTATAAGTAGGATTTGGGGAACAAAGCTAGGAAAGAAAACAGAAAAGAAAGGATAGGAAAAATAAAGAAAAAGAGAAAGAAAAATAGAAGAAAAATCCGGAAAATAGGAAACGCGTAATAGAACGTAAAACGAGCTAGGCAAATCGACATACTCGTTACAAGTAAGTATTTTATCGATAGTTTCTTCGAATTAATCGGTGAATTTAGAATATTAGTCGAAAATTGTATTTAGATAAGTTATATATCGTTTTACAGGTTTATAGACAACTAGCACTATAGGTAGCTTCGGTAGCGTCACCGTTATCGATTTCATTACTAACGACTTAAGATAAGTAGAAGTTTTTCTTGACGCATCATAAGAATCACTATTATGCATGTTTATGAATATGTATGTTGATTACTTGAAAATGAATGTTATTATGTGCCGATTGTGTTAAATGTTATTTATTATGTGCGATAATGAAGATGGATGCTATTTGATGTGAAATATTGAAGTACGTGTATTATGATGCATTATTTTGATACATATGGAAAGAAGACGTTTTTGAAAGAGCGGTTTGGTATTTGATTGGCGGTCGGGTAGGCCCGGGACGCGGGAGGGACCGACGGACCCATAGAGGGTGGTGAATACCTTGAGGTGTAAAAGCCAAGATAGATAAAGCCACAGTGGTGAATACCTTGAGGTGTAAAAACCAAGATAGATAAAACCACGATATACGAAGGAGCTAGCGGCTAATATCATCGGCCGAAAGGTCGGTATGAGAACCCCCACGATGCTTCTTTTATTGGCCAATTATGAACAAGTTCCGAAAACAGACGCCTATCATCATCAGTCAAATACCATACTTTGAGGGTACCCAAGAGGAAAAAGATAATATTTTTAAATGAACTATGCATTATTGACTGACTTATGTGCTACATGTACGTTGCTATATTGAGCTTCTTCTTACTGAGCCATTAGCTCATTAGATTCTTATGATGCAGGTGATGATCATGTATATATCTGAAAGTTGTCCAAGCATCCCGAGCGGTCAGACAGAGCTATGTTCATATGTCGTGTTTCGAGTGTTTTGTAGCTCAAAGAACTCTGATTTTTGTTTAAATAGCCGCTCTGTTATGGTTTTGTAAACAAATGTTTGTTAATGCACGGGGTTTGCAATTGTGAAAGAAAAATGGTTTGGTTTTTATTCTCAAAGGATATTCTTGTACATGGTTTGATTTTGCAAAGAAAAATGGTTTATTTTTATTTCCAAGGTTGTATTTTATTATTTCAGAAAACCATAACATTTACAAAAGAAAAAGGGTCACACCACCGGACCCGTTCTTTCACAATTGCAAACCCCGTGCATTAACAAACATTTGTTTACAAAAACATAACAGAGCGACTATTTAAACAAAAATCAGAGTTCTTTGAGCTACAAAACGCTCGAAACACGGCATATGAACATAGCTCTGTCTGACCGCTCGGGATGCTTGGACAACTTTCAGATATATATATGATCATTACCTGCATCATAAGAATCTAATGAGCTAATGGCTCAGTAAGAAGAAGCTCAATATAGCAACGTACATGTAGCACATAAGTCAGTCAATAATGCATAGTTCATTTAAAAACATTATCTTTTTCCTCTTGGGTACCCTCGAAGTATGGTATTCGACTGATGAGGATAGGCGTTTATTTTCGGTACCTGTTCATAATTGGCTAATAAAAGAAGCATCGCGGGGGTTCTCATACCGACCTTTCAGCCGATGATATTAGCCGCTAGCTCCTTCGTATATCGTGGCTTTATCTATCTTGGTTTTTACACCTCAAGGTATTCACCACTGTGGCTTTATCTATATTGTTTTACACCTCAAGGTATTCACCACCCTCTGTGGGTCCGCCGGTCCCTCCCGCGTCCCGTGCCTACCCGACCGCCAATCAAATACCAAACCTCTCTTTTGAAAACGTCTTCTTTCCATATGTATCAATATAATGCATCATAATACACGTACTTCAATATTTCACATCAAATAACATCCATCTTCATTATCGCACATAATAAATAACATTTAACACAATCGGCACATAATAACATTCATTTTCAAGTAATCAACATACATATTCATAAACATGCATAATACTGATTCTTATGATGCGTCAATAAAAACTTCTACTTACCTTAAGTCGTTAGTAATGAAATCGATAACGGTGACGCTACCGCAAGCTACCTATAGTGCTAGTTATCTATAAACCTGTAAAACAATATATAACTTATCTAAATACAATTTTCGACTAATATTCTAAATTCACCGATTAATTCGAAGAAACTATCGATAAAATACTTACTTGTAACGAGTATGTCGATTTGCCTAGCTCGTTTTACGTTCTATTACGCGTTTCCTATTTTCCGGATTTTTCTTCTATTTTTCTTTCTCTTTTTCTTTATTTTTCCTATCCTTTCTTTTCTGTTTTCTTTCCTAGCTTTGTTCTCCAAATCCTACTTATAAAATAACTTGTCCATATATATATATATGTATATATAAAAGTGAAAAGGGCAAGTCGGTCAGGAAACTCTCTTTATAAGTTTGGTGAACATTTTGAGATATATATATATATATATATTACTATATATAAAAATTGAAAGTAAGTCGGCAGATGAAACGGCTAAGTATAGGTGACCTTATATATATATAATATTATTATATTCAATGAATTATTTGCAGCTACTAGCTTATTACATGTTATACATTTATACGTTATATTTTCTACGTGTCATATATTTAAACTAATCAGGACATATGGGTAACACGTAAGTGATGCGCAGTGTGTCAAAATATTTACCCGATAATTAACGGGAAGGCTTAATGTACCGTATTTAATTAAAATCTAAAGTTACGTGTGCTCGTACGAGAGCAATAATAGGATGGGTGACCCCTCTTGGGAAGCAGCTCAATTTTTCGTTCGTTAATTAACTTGTGATAATTTATATGCTACACAATCAATAATAAGTGCTAATAGGTGAGAGCTTATTCGGGTATTACAATTATTACCTCCTTACAAAAATTTCGTCCTCGAAATTTGACATATCTAATTCATCTCATTCATTAGCGAAAGAATGCAGTACAATCATAATGATATGCATTGATAAAACATAAGGGAACAAACTGAAAAGTTGACCAAGTTTCCCCAGGATATGCTCATATGCCTTCTTTTGTCTACAGGAAAGATCCGCTCTGATACCAAAAACTGTCACACCCCCGGACCGGGCCCAGGGACGATGACCCTTTTTCTTTTGTAAATGTTATAGTTTTCTGAAATAATAAAATACATCTTTGGAAATAAAAACAAACCATTTTTCTTTGCAAAATCAAACCATGTACAAGAATATCCTTTGAGAATAAAAACCAAACCATTTTTCTTTCACAATTGCAAACCCCGTGCATTAACAAACATTTGTTTACAAAACCATAACAGAGCGGCTATTTAAACAATAATCAGAGTTCTTTGAGCTACCAAACGCTCGAAACACGGCATATGAACATAGCTCTGTCTGACCGCTCGGAATGCTTGGACAAATTTCAGATATACACATGATCATCACCTGCATCATAAGAATCTAATGAGCTAATGGCTCAGTAAGAAGAAGCTCAATATAGCAACGTACATGTAGCACATAAGTCAGTCAATAATGCAAAGTTCATTTAAAAACATTATCTTTTTCCTCTTGGGTACCCTCGAAGTATGGTATTCGACTGATGATGATAGGCGTCTATTTTCGAAACCTATTCATAATTGGCCAATAAAAGAAGCATCGCGAGGGTTCTCATACCGACCTTTCGGTCGATGATATTAGCCGCTAGCTCCTTCGTATATTGTGGCTATATCTATCTTGGTTTTTACACCTCAAGGTATTCACCACTGTGGCTTTATCTATCTTGGCTTTTACACCTTAAGGTATTCACCACCCTCTGTGGGTCCGCCGGTCCCTCCCGCGTCCCGTGCCTACCCGACAGCCAATCAAATACCAAACCTCTCTTTCGAAAACATCTTCTTTCCATATGTATCAATATAATGCATCATAATACACGTACTTCAATATTTCACATCAAATAACATCCATCTTCATTATCGCACATAATAAATAACATTTAACACAATCAGCACATAATAACATTCATTTTCAAGTAATCAACATACATATTCATAAACATGCATAATACTGATTCTTATGATGCGTCAAGAAAAACTTCTACTTACCTTAAGTCGTTAGTAATGAAATCGATAACGGTGACGCTACCGCAAGCTACCTATAGTCTAATTGTCTATAAACCTGTAAAACGATATATAACTTATCTAAATACAATTTTCAACTAATATTCTAAATTCACCGATTAATTCGAAGAAACTATCGATAAAATACTTACTTGTAACGAGTATGTCGATTTGCCTAGCTCGTTTTACGTTCTATTACGCGTTTCCTATTTTCTAGATTTTTTTTCTATTTTTCTTTCTCTTTTTCTTTATTTTTCCTATCCTTTCTTTTCTGTTTTCTTTCCTAGCTTTGTTCTACAAATCCTACTTATAAAATAACTTGTCCATATATATATATATATATATATATATATATGTATATATAAAAGTGAAAAGGTCAAGTCGGTCAGGAAACTCTCTTTATAAGTTTGGTGAACATTTTGAGATATATATATATATTATTATATATATAAATTGAAAGTAAGTTCTGCACGGCTAAGTATAGGTGACCTTATATATATATATAATATTATTATATTCAATGAATTATTTGCAGCTACTAGCTTATTACGTGTTATACATTTATACGTTATATTTTCTACTTGTCATGTATTTAAACTAATCGGGACATATGGGTAACACGTAAGTGATGCGTAGTGTGTCAAAATATTTACCCGATAATTAACGGGAAGGCTTAATGTATGGTATTTAATCAAAACTCTAAAGTTAAGTGTGCTCGTACGAGAGCAATAACAGGATGGATGACCTCCTGGGAAGCAACTCAATTTTCCGTTCGTTAATTAACTTGTGATAATTTATATGCTACACAATCAATAATAAGTGCTAATAGGTGAGAGCTTATTCGGGTATTACAGTTTAAATGGATTTTGAAAATGAAATTTCATTAAGATGGAAAAATTCAGAAACACAAGGTGAGACTCATAGCGAAAAGGATATTGTCAACAACCAGGAGTTGACTTTAATGAGTCTTTTGTACTGGTAGTTATAATGGAAACTATAAGAGTCATTCTTGCACTCGCGGCACAAATAGAACTTCAAGTAAACTTCTTTTGCAGATTTGCAATCAATTTTTAAAAGAAATCTTTTATTGAATATAAGCTTAGTGATTGAATATAATACCTTTCCTTATCAGACCCTAAAAAGGCTCTGATACCATCGTAACCCAGGTGATATGCATAATGATAGAATGCATGATAATGATAGAATGCATGAGTATGAATAAAACAGAGTAATATATTGAATATGATTGAGTACAAAATATAAAAATACAATACTCAAAATTCAAGACAAGAATAAACTTCTTACTTGAATATTTGAAATGAAAATTGAAAGGTTAAATGAGCGGAAGATGAGAGGGATTGCAACTTTTGTAAATTTGTTTCTAGTCTATCCAATACTAAAAATTGCTGATGATTCCAATGAATTGTGTTGCCTCCTTTAAATAGGCAGTCTATCCTTTTCATTTGAATTTGCATCTGAATTTGAATTTCGTTCGCATCGTTGGAGTGGCCGACAGGATTGGATTTCCTTTGCTTCTTTTGACAAATAATGCAGAGGTATGGATTCTCCTGTTCATCTTTTGAACTTATCTTGAATTATTGGAGCTATCAACACTATGGTGACTGACAAAAGAAAATGGGGGATCTACCATTTTCAAAAGTTGATGAATAAGTTTTGTTTGGAAGTGAAAATGAAAATTTGAAATTGAAAACAATATTTGGATACTCATTTCACCGAGAAACCTCAGATCTATGTAATATTGTAAATTTATTATATCTGTTGAGTGAACAAAGAATAGAAAATTTCTTTTGTTCTTTTCTTTTGATGCCATTCTGATATTTTCGGCTTTTTTGGATTTTTCTTTTCTTTTTCTTTTTTTATTTTTCTTTTTAAATTTTTTAAATGCCTTTTTCTTTTTAGCATTTCTTTTTGATACCTCTTTCTTTTCAGTATCTTTAATTATTAATGCCTTGATTTTTTCAGCATTATTTTCTTTTTTATTTTTGAATAAAACAATGTTATTTTCCAAAGGTAGTCATAAATTAAATGGGTTTTGTGCACATGGACCACCAAATGGATCAGTGCTTGAGCTAGCCGAAGAAGAGTCTTCTTTGTCAGCATTCTTATTCATTTTTATGAATTGGAGATAGTCTTTTGCCATCTCGGGGTCATCTTCAAGTAATTGGAACATCTTCATATGTTGTTGTGAAAGTGTACCTTCTTTGCTTGAAGTGGTTTCCTCTTTGAAATTCTTCTTTGTCTTCTTATCAGGGGAAGATGAATCGAAAATGGGTTTTTCCCATTTTGGTTTGTTCCCCGTAAGGAGAAATTCTTTAATGACATTAAGGTTATAGAATTCGGATGAATAATTCTGCCACCAATTGATCTTGTATTCTCTAATGATAGAAATGGGGTTAGGAGTAGGGAAAAATTGCTTAAAGGCAAAGTTCCAACAGAGGATCCAGGGTACTTTGAACTCGGCATAAAAACGAAATGGTTTGAGATGAATATCAATGGGTGCTTTTAAGAGATAGAAAGAATAGGCTTCTTGAACCTCTGGTGGGTGAATGTCTGGGAGGGGACCGAAGTCCATCCACCATTCCAAGAACCAGATAGGAAACATATGTTTAATGAAATTGGAATGAAAGGTGAAGTACCACGAGTGGTCAAATGGTCTAAGGAAAAAGGTCCTAAACTACGCCATCTTGTAGTCAGGGTAATTGTAACCTTTGGGAATAAAGGGTTTAGAGAAACCCTTTTTTGAAAAAGGCGCAAGCCATTCATCAGGTTTGAATACTCTTTTGATAATGCATTTTGAAAAGGAGATCCTAGATGGGTTGTTAGGATCAAAAGTATGAGAAAGTTCTATTGAGTTTGTGTCAATGAGAATGAACTCATAGAAATTTTGAGTCTTTTGTGTATTATCAGTATACCACTGGCAACCTTCAGGAAAATATCTTGAAACAATGTCTTTGAGTGTTTTGATATCGGGAGATTTGGTGAATTTTGTCAGGAAGCTTGGTTTAGTTAAGTAACCTTTTGATGGGTTGTGCTTTTGAATAGTAGAGCTTGAGGTTGTGCTTTTGATTGGGGTTGTTGGAGCAAGTGCTCTAACTATATCTGAATAAGGCAGGCTTGGGAACTCTGCAATGGCATTGAATTGGTTCTTTCTTGGGACAGCTTTTGAATAGTGATCAGGAGTCTGTAGCCTCGGCCGACTCATACTTTTTTATTATTTTGAAGAAACTCCCTTGTTAGAAAATCAGGAAGGGAATTGTTTTCTTCTTTGATATATTCAATATAAAAGTCAAAGCTTGAAAGGATAGCTTGCCATCTGGCAAATATTTGTTTGGAAACTATATTTTTGACATCCTTTTGCAAAACCTCTTTTGCAGATTTGCAATCAATTCTTAAAAGAAATCTTTTATTGAATATATCATCTTGAAATTTTGAAATACATAAAACAATGGAAAAAATTTCCTTTTTTATAGTTGAGTAATTCTTTTGAGATCCTAGCCAAAGGCCAGAATGAAAACGAACGAGTTGTTCAGTATTTTTTAAAATTGATGCATGAGATGCATGGGATGCAATAGTATTAATTATTTGTTTGAGAATACCTCCGTAGCCAATTTCAGAGGCATCAGTTTCAATTATCATAAAAGCATTGGGCTTAGGAATGCCTAAACATGGAAGGGCCTGAACTTGAACCTTTATTTGTTTGATAATATTTGTATGGGTAATGGACCAAGGTAAAGGGTCCTTTTTTAATCTTTGAAATAGGGGTTTACAAATTAATCTTAGTTTTGGGAAGAAATCAGAAATATAATTCAAACATCCCAAAAATCTTTGTAATTGATTTTTATTTTTTATTTCATTAGGAAATTTGTTAGCAAAGTCAATTGCCCTTGCAATTGGCTTGATTGTTCCTTTGTCAATATCATGAACGAGGAATCTTATTTTAGTTTGAAATAATTTTATTTTAGTAGCCGAGATGGCTAGTCCATTTCTTTTTGTGGTTTGTAGAAAAACATTTAGATGTTTAAAATGTTGATCTATACTTTGGGAGTAGATGAGAACATCATCTATGTAGACTATAGCAAAGTCTGAATGAGGATTAAATATATCATTCATAATATTTTGAAATTCAGAGGGTGCATTTTTTAGACCAAATGGCATTACGTTCCACTCGTAATGTCCAAATGGGATAGTAAAGGTAGTCTTGTATTTATCTTCCTCTTTTAATTGGATTTGCCAAAATCCAGATTTGAGGTCAAGCTTAGAAAAGATTCTAGCTTTATGAAGTCTGTTGATTAAGTCTCTTTTATTAGGGATTGGATACCGGATCCATTCTAAGGTTTCATTGAGAGGTTTGTAATTAATAACAAGCCTTGGAACACCTCGCTCCTTCTCGGTTTGATTATTAACATAAAAAGCAGCACAACTCCAAAGGGACCTGGATGGCCTTAGTTAAGAGAGATTTTAATTCTTCTTTGCAAGTATTGAGGAGTTCATGGTTCATTTGAATAGGTCTAGCTTTAGTAGTTATATTCTTTTCATTAAAACCATGAATGTAAGGAAGAGAAACTTAATGTTTCTTTCTTTCCCAAAAAGCATTAGGTAAGTCAGAGCATACCTCCGTTTTCAGAATTCGTTCAAAGTCAAGAATTCGAGTTTGAATCGAATCTTTATCTAATTCTTCTTCAATTTTGAAGTAAAGAATTTCTTCCTTAATAGAATTGATGTGAGATTCTTTGAATTTGATAGCATTAATTTGCGAAATATAATGTTGTTGAAGGAGAGAAACTTCTTTTTCTTGGATAGGGTTAAGGAATTTGAACCTTATGGAATTACCCATAATATTGGTAGTAATACCAATGTTATCAACTTCGAAAGGATATAAAGTTGTTAGGAAAGGATTTCCTAATATTACATCCTGACTTAAATTTTTTACAAGTATAAAGGGTGTTCTAAAGCAATATCCTTCATTACAGATATACACTTTTGAAAGTTTATACTTGATGTGAAGAGGTGTAGCATTAGCAGCTAAAAGTCTTTCACTAATTTTTTCATAGTATTTGGAAGGTATAAGTCCTTCTCTAATACAATTTTGATCGGCTCCACTATCAATTAGACAGGAGACATTGATCTTGAAATCGTCAATACCTACGGTAATGACATAGTACCATTTTTGAAAAGTAATTTGTTCAATTGTTTGAACAGATTCTTCATTAAGAATATTCTGAATTTGTTCCTCAGTATGATTCTTAGTTGAGGTCTCACGTATGTCTCTTAACAGGGATAACTTGGTTTCGATTTCTAAGTCTTTGGTATAAAGACTATTTATATCTTTATGAAGATTGTTTTCTTCTATTTTGAGAAGGTTGATTTCTCTTTGAAGATCGTTAGAATTAACCTTGGCTTTGTACACCGAGGTTGTAGGAGCTTTATCCAACAATTTCGATATGCTAAAAGGTTGAATAATAAGAGGGGATTTATCTTTTTTAGGAATTTCATCTCTTAGGATTAAATCTCTAAGTCTTATTAAATTCTTTGTTTATCATCATGATTAGGGATCTTATCAATAAGTTCGAACAAGAGTTCTTGTTTTGTTTTGTCTTTAGTGATGACATTGATATTCAAGGGACAAAATCCTTGACATGAGTCATTATCACTGCTAGAATTAGTTTCTTCAAAGATTTGCTCAAGGGTATAATCTTCAGAGCTTGAATCACTTTCTCCATTATCAGAAGGATTTTCTTCTGTAATGAGAAGAGAAGAGATCTTATTTCTAAGATCGTCATTGTCATGGAAGATTTCATCTATCTTCTTTTTGAGAGGACAAACGTCGACCTTATGTTCTTTTTTATGGCATTTAAAGTATGTAATTTGGAAATTATCATAGCTTTTCTTGAAATGTTTTTTCTTAGTGTTTCTGTGAAATTTCGGTTTTGAATAAGATTTTTCTTTAAATTTCTTTTTAAATGATTTTCTGTGATTAGGTTTTCTTGAAAATCTTCTTTCATTATTTTTGAATTTAAAAGAAGGTGCTTGAATCTTCTGTAAGCCGAATGCTTCACAGAATGTTCCAATTTCTTGTCTGTATCTACTTTTCTCTGATCCATATTTGGATTGGATCTTGAGTTCAGAACACAAGGAAAGACCTTCCTTTTTTATGAAAGCAAACAACTGCCCATAGGTAATTGTTTAGAATTGGATTTCAGTGAGGCCAGTGGCTTCTTTAAGCTTTTGGTGAATTCTTTCACCAAACAACTTCGGTAAACCAGCAATGAATCTTTCTTTCCAAAATGATGCATTGCAGTCAGATCTTTTAAGAATATGAGTTAGGAAGACATCTTTATACCATCAATAATCAGATAGTGTAGGACATCTTAGATTAGACAACACAATTTGTGTAGAATCTAATTCTCCTTTAGGGTTTCCTATGAAATACATAGCAATAGTTATGATGAGTAGATCACAGGCGTCATTCTTTTCAACAAAGGTACCATCTTCTTCTTCGAAGGTGGTTGTATGTTGAAGAATATTTTGCTTGTCAGCTAGGGTGAGAGAATTATCCCACCAATTTTTTAACTGACCTGTCAAGCCAGTTACAAGAAGAGCTGCAGCATTTTCTTCACTTATGTTTTGAACTTTGTAGGCTAATCTAGCCATACCCATTTCTTGTAAGGTGTTGAGTATTTCATACTCTGTCTGACCATCAATATTCCATTCATGAATGGAATTTCCATCATATCTTGAGCCATTTTTTAAATGTCCTCTTTCTTCAAATCCTATGTCAGGAGGAGTATGCCTATTATTATAATAATCTTTTGTTCCTGATCTGAATTTGATTCTATTGATTTTCTTTTCAGATTCATCATCTGAAGTAGAACTCTTCTTTTTGTCTAAGCAGATTATGTTAGACACAGGAGGATTCTCCTACGAGTTTTCTGGAGATCTTGTCAATGGGTTTAGAGCTTTAAGAGAGCTGTAGACTTTTTTCGGTTTTATCTGAAAGACTTCTTGGAAAGAAATGAGGATTTGAAACATCATTGGGAAATTTGGTAATGAAATTCTGAGAGTTTTTAGAATCAATTTTGACAGATAGGTTATCAACCTGTTCTGCTATAATATGAAGGATTTGATTTGAATAATTATTTTGTTCATTAATTTTCCTGATGTCACTGATACTGACAGCTCCATCCCCATCTCTTCCTACTCGGAAGGGAGTGGCAAGAACTTCTCCTTTATCAATAGTTATTTTGATATTTTGAAGAGGAGGGTGTATTGAAGTAATAGTGGATACTGAAGACAGGTTCCATTTCTTGTAAAGATTAGTTTGAACATTAATTTGGCCCAGAGAAAACATCTTTGATATCATTTAATTGACAATGGGCGTCAAAACAATTTAATATCATTATATTGGATTTGTATTTTTGGAGGCCTTTTATCCATTCGACTTTTAATTTCTCACGAAATTCTTTGTCGAGTTTAAGGTACCATTCTCTTCTGATTTTTTTCGTCAGGATCATTAAATTCTCTTTCGAGATATTCAAAATTTGCAGAGAAATTGGCAAAGGAAATCATGTTAATATGATTTTCCATTTGAGAGGCTATAGGTGATCCTAAATTATAGGATTCATCTTCAACCGGATAAAAGGTTGAAGGAATAGGAGTTTTGAAATTACCTTTGGTATTCTGAAGGTTTGTTCTAGAACTTTCAGAAAATGAGGATCTGGAATTCATATCTTGAATTCTAATCCTTAGGTTGTCATTAATTCTTAGTGCGTTGAATCTTAATAAGACTCTTCCTTCAGAATCTTCCTCAATATCAGAGACTTCTCGTCTCTCAATTCCTCTAGGAATTTGAGGATTATTAATAATGAACTCATTTGGGATTGTAATTTCATCCCACTTAAGTCTTTTTGGAACGAAGAAATTAGAACTATTAGCTTCAATTTGAAGAATAACGGTTTCATCTTTTAACGTAGGATTAAGAATGAATTTCGGATTTAATTCAGAAGACATCACTAGGAAGTAAATCCGATAGATGATTGCAAAGTTTTTGCAGAGTTTCTTGAATTCATCTCCTTGAAGATGGATATCCAAAATTAAAGATTCTAAGATTAAGGGATCAGTCAGATCTATGGAGTAACTAGGTGCACAGCTGAAATAAATTGGACCATTACATATATTGGTCTGAATCATAGATAATAATGATGATTTGTATTTTTTAAGTCGGTTGTCTCTAAGGGAAATGTAGACTGGAGCATTAACTCTTATATGAACAAGAGGTTTAACAGCAACTTGTATTAAACTAAAATGAATATATCTAAAACATTTTTCAAGGTATTTCTTTATAGAAACATTACAAAGTAATTGAATACTTTGGAATTCTTGTTGTATAGAAATTGTTTCTTCATGATTTTTTACTGAAAAAGCAGCTTTAAAATCAAAAGTACCAATTTGATACATGGCTTTAATTTGTTGTACAGGAATGTTCCAGTTTGAGAAATTATTATTAGTGTTGCAAGCATGCAGTTCATTAGAATGGACAATTCCAGAACTATTTGAGTTTTGTTTGAAAAACAAATTTCTTATTCGAGTTGCCATGAGTATTTCCTTTAAAACATAAGTTTTGAATTGTGTTGCTATTGTAACGGGAACACCACCGAGAACACCACTTAAGGCTTGCCAACGGGTAAACGGCTTACCAACGCTAAAACCAAGCTAACAATTTAAACTTATGAATTAAATGAATACAAATGTAAACTTACATAAAAAATTTGAATATAAGCTTAGTGATTGAATATAATACCTTTCCTTATCAGACCCTAAAAAGGCTCTGATACCATCGTAACCCAGGTGATATGTATAATGATAGAATGCATGAGTTGAGAGATAGAAAGAATAGGCTTCTTGAACCTCTGGTGGATGAATGTCTGGGAGGGGGCCGAAGTCCATCCACCATTCCAAGAACCAGATAGGAAACATATGTTTAATGAAATCGGAATGAAAGGTGAAGAACTACGAGTGGTCAAATGGTCTAAGGAAAAAGGTCCTAAACCACGCCATCTTGTAGTCAGGGTAATTGTAACCTTTGGCAATAAAAAGTTTAGAGAAATCCTTTTCCGAAAAAGGCACAAGCCATTCATCAGATTTGAATACTCTTTTGATAATGCATTCAAATGAAAAGGATAGAATGCCTATTTAAAGGAGGCAACACAATTCATTGGAATCATCAGCAATTTTTAGTATTGGATAGACTAGAAACAAATTTACAAAAGTTGCAATCCCTCTCATCTTCCGCTCATTTAAACTTTCAATTTTCATTTCAAATATTCAAGTAAGAAGTTTATTCTTGTCTTGAATTTTTAGTATTGTATTTTTATATTTTGTACTCAATCATATTCAATATATTACTCTGTTTTATTCATACTCATGCATTCTATCATCATGCGGACATATGAGGTCCTTCCCGGACTTTTTGCATTGGAAACAAGAGGTATTTAATTCTATTTGTTGATGATTACATGAGAAATCCGAAGCATTTTCGGCGTTTCTTAAATTCAATGCATTGGTGGAAAAACAAAGTGGTCGTGAAATTAAAACTCTCCGAACAGATCATGGTGGTGAGTTTATTTATACTCCTTTTATGGACTATTGCAAAGAAGAAGTCCTCAACAAAATGGTGTAGCTGAAAGGAAGAATTAAGAACTATCACTGAAATTTGGCGAAGCATGTTGATTGGGAAATGATTACCAAAGAAATTTTGGACGGAAGCTGTGGACACATCTATTTATATATTGAATAGATGTCCTACAAAGACGGTGCTAAACCATTCACTATTAGAGACTTTTTTACAAAAAGAAACTTGTCGTCGATCACTTGAAAGTTTTTAGATGCATAGCATACTCTCATATATCTGCTCTCACATAGCGATGAGTCTAAAGGCTATCGTCTTTTCAGTCCAATAACTTGCAAACTTGTGGTCTCAAGAGATGTGATATTTAATAAAATGGCGTCTTGGAGTTGGAAAGAAGATTCTACTCAATCAACTACTTTAAATGAATATTTTGAAACTCCATCAATGGAAGATGAAGGTGATCTTGCAACTCCACCTCAAAATCCATTTCATAATCCACAAATGGAAGAAAATCCAAGTTCAGATTCTCCGGTGAGAAATACTCGTTCTTTAAGATAAATTTATGAAAATTGCGACATTGCTTTCTTTAGCGTTAAACCTCATAGCTTTAAAGTCGCTGCAAAAGAAGAAGTATGGCAAAAAGCGATGAAATAAGAAATTACAATGATAGAGAAAAATAAAACGTGGGAATTGGTGGACATGCCAAAACACAAGGATGTAATTGGGTTTGAATGGATTTTGAAAATGAAAATTCATGAAGATGGAAAAATTCAGAAACACAAGGTGAGACTCATAGCGAAAAGGATATTCTCAACAACCAGGAGTTGACTTTAATGAGTCTTTTGCACTGGTAGTTAGAATGGAAACTATCAGAGTCATTGCACTCGCGGCACAATTAGAACTTCAAGTTTCAACTGGATGTCAAATCGACATTTCGCAATGGAGAACTTGAAGAAGAAGTTTATGTACAACAACCTCAAGGATTTGAAGTAAAAGGAACATAAGATAAACTCTACCATCTTCGAAAAGCTCTTTATGGATTAAAGCAAGCCCCTCAAGCGTGGAACCAAAAACTTGATGGATATTTTTGCAAAAATGAATTTCACCAAAGTCCAAATGATCCATCTTTATATGTGAAGAAAGACAGAGATAACTTTTTGATCGTCTGCCTCTATGTAGATGATCTTATTTATATGGGTACTCAAAAGCAAATGATTGAAAAATTCAGCTAAAAAATGATGGAGAAATTCGAAATTACGGATTGGGATTAATGAAATACTTTCTTGGAATTCAAGTGAAGCAATCAAAGGAAAAATCTTCATTTCTCAAGAAAAATATTTCGAAGATCTCTTGAAGAAATTTCATATGGAGAAAAGCAAATCTGTTTCTACTCCTTTGTTTGTAAATGAAAAATTACTACAAGACGATAGAAGTGAGAAAGTGGATAACAAAATATTTCGGAGCCTTGTTGAGTCACTGATTTATCTAACAAATACACGGCCAGATATTGTGCATGCAGTAAGTTTAATCTCTAGATTTATGACCGCACCAAGTAAAATTCACTTCAAAGCAGCAAAAAGAATCTTACGATATCTTCAAGGAAGCAAACAATTGAGAATAAAATATGTGAAGAACAATGAAAGTGAACTAATCGGTTTCACCGATAGTGATTGGGATAGTGCCATAGATGATTGAAAAAGCACTTCTGGATATTTATTTTGCGTTGGTTCTAAAGTAGTATGTTGGAGTTTGAAGAAGTAAAAATCTTTCGCTGAAGCCGAATACATCACTGCCTCTGAAGCGACTAATGAAGCAATTTGGTTAAGGAGACTTCTTTCGTATTTACAATAAGTTCAAAAGCGTCCAACTATAGTTTATGGTGATAATATATCAACAATAGCTATGACAAAAAATCCCGTGTGTTACTCGAGATCTAAACACATTGAGTTGTGACATCACTTTATAACATCTCATGAGTTTATGATTTGATGACAACTTCATAAAATTTTCAATGTGATTACTAAAGTATTAAATCTTTATCAACTCTGTTCATAAATACTTTTATCAACTATTATGATACCTCACATTTCACGAGAACATATACTTTCATCACACCCCCAGACCGGGCCTGGGAAGGATGACCCTTTTTCTTTCGTAAATGTTATGGTTCTCTGAAATCATAAAAACATCATTTGAAATAAAAACAAACCATTTTTTTACAATACCAAACCCCGTACATAAACAACGTTTGTTTACAAAACCATAATAGAGCGGCTATTTAAAAGAAATCAAAGTTCTTTGATCTACAAAACGCTCGAAACACGGCATATGAACATAGCTCTGTCTGGCCGCTCGGGAGGCTTGGACAACCTTCATGTATATACATCAAACATCATCTGCATCATAAGAATCTAATGAGCTAATGGCTCAGTAAGAAGAAGCTCAATATATAACAACGTTTCACATAACACATAAGACATTCAATAATGCATATTTCATTTAAAACATTATCTTTTTCCTTTCCTCTTGGGTACCCTCGAAGTATGGTATTCGACTGATGATGATAGGCATATGTTTTCAGAACTAGTTCATAATTGGCCAATAAAAGAAGCATCGCAGGGGTTCTCATATCGACCTTTCGGCCTAATTATGATTTTCTACTAATTACGATTTTCTACTAATATTCCAAATTCTCCGATTAAATTGAAGAAACTATCGCTAAAGTACTTACTTGTAAAGCGTACGTTGGTTCGTATATTTTTCCGGAATTTTTCTTCTCTTTCTTTCCTTTTTCTTTCTCTCCTTTCTTTCTATATTTCTCTCTTTTCTTTGTTCTGTTTTTGTTTGATGTTTCTATCTTAGTTGCTATCCTTTTTTCTTTCCCCTACAATTGTATTGCTTTCAAATGGTATTTAAAGGATAAGAAAGTGAGTCGGAAAGATGAAGTTTATAGAGGAAGTTTGGTGAAGTTTATTGAGGAAGTTTGGTGACCATTTTATATATATAATATTATATTCATTGAATTATTTGCAGCTGCTAGCTTATTACGTGTTATACATTAGTACGTTATATTTTCTACGTGTCATGTATTTAAACTAATCGGGACATATAGGTAACACGTAAGTGACGAGTAGTGTGTAAAATATATTTACCCTATAATTAACGGAAAGGTTTAATATACCGTATTCGATCGAAACTCTAAAGTTAAGCGTTGCTCGTAGGAGAGCAATTCTAGGATGAGTGACCATCCTGAGAAGCACCTCAATTTTCCATTTCTTCATTAATTCGTGATAAGTTCTAGACGTCATGCCTGCTTAATCTAACTCGTTAATTGTCTAAACGTCGTGCCTGCTTAATCGTCATATCTGCTTAACTACTAGAGGATGCTTATTAAAGGCATTTTAAATGCACGTATGACATATGTAGCGCGTAAGCATTTTCATAGAATCATGCGTTTATCATATAATTAGCAAGTAATCATATTCATGCAGTCACATTATTCATATGCTGTAAATCAATATAAATGCTGACTATATGACATGCTTATTATTGGCCGGGTGTGAGATCATTGGGCATTACACACGTACGCCATGTATATAACATGTGAATTCATTAAACTCATAAAGCTATTAAAATTTCTTTGCAACTGCATCAAGTGAGATTTTACAAAAGAATAACTAATAAGTAAGCGGAAGTAAATCAATGACCAATAGAGAATTAGAAATTTACTAGTACCATTACTTCGACTCAAAGACAATAGTGTAATTTCTAATTACATAAGAGTTAAAGCGGTAAAGATGTGTATGCATTGTCAACGACATAGTGGCAAAATATATTTTTTTCAACAATTAAATACTTTTGAGCAAATGATACGCTTTCCATTGTAAATTAATCCAAATGACTCGACTAGTAAGTTAAATTATTATGTGGTCGAACAACAAAGTATTTAGTTACTTGATACATGTATCTGTTGAATCAAAAGCTTTGAATCACAATTAAGTGTTGTATAACTTATACAAATATTTCTTCAAACGTCCCCCTAGCAAGTACTCTTAACAATACCAAACAAGAGAATGAAGCTAATATGAGAGCTATGTATGCCTAACCACATCTTCAGTCTGAGGGTTATGTCATTTATCACATTAGTCAAATAAAATTGTCTATGCCTGAGCTACTGAATATGATGATAAGATGATAGGTGGTAAGGAGAACGAAAAGGTTCAACTAGAATATTTCATTGAAATTTCTATATATTAACGTATGATGTGCGTAACCAAAGAAATGGGTTCATGTAGATAATTAGTTTCTAATGCAGTAGAATAACTGTCTTTCAAGGAAAAGAATTGTGTGTGTATAACAATTGATTCAAAGTCTAAGCAAACAATAATTAACTAGGTTGAACACAATAATAATGCGGTCATAGAGAGGATAAAAACTATAAAAGTACCTAAAGATATATAATCAATAAATAAACACATAGGTGAAATAAACTATAACTAGTTCGGAGTATAGAGCTCACTCGCCTCAACACATGGTTACCCAAGACCTAAATGAACCCTAAAAAAATTTATTCCGTCCAAAGACAGGAAAAGGATCCAAAACTCTTTAATTATGGTAGGATTCCAAACCCAATCCTTCAATTGTGATTAATCATTGTTGGTTGGCCATTCCAACAATAATCTATCACAACTTCAGCAACACCGAGTTCCTAGGATTACCAACTACCTATGATGGAAATGTGTTGGAATCAAGCTTCTAATCCGTTATCTTATCACAGTCCTAGCAACCTATCCCGACGTAGCCTAGGTAGTAGCCTAAGCTCTAATACCACTATTGTCATGCCCCATTTCACCAGCTTACTAGTAAAATTATGTATAACTTCAACTCATATAATTAATTTTAATTTTTTTTAAACAAAAATCAACATTTCAACAATAACATGGTTTTGAATTCTACAAATCAAATTAGAGTACAAGATCAGTAGTGAAATAGGACAAGATCACTAGTGAAATAGGACACAACCTTTCAATCTATCGATCTAGTTTCATCTAATTAACTGGCGCACATTGATTTTGTTGGATCCACTTCAAAGTCACTATCTCGAGCCATCTTCCCTAAGACATGTTAGCACTAGAGTTCTTCTGCTCCCATCTATTTCAGCTTCATCTTTTAACCTATGACCTGGGAAGGGGAGACACGAGTGGTGAGCTCGTAAGCCCAATGAGTGCTAGTGTGTGCACATGTGGGGTTATGCATGTATGAGTCATATCATTATTGTGATGCATGATTTATATAAGTAATAATATAAGAATTATAAAGTAATTCAATCAATTCATCCACTATAATGATATAGAAACAAAAACGCTTGTAAGTAATATGTTGATGCCGACATCCTTATATCCCCCGATGATTGATCCTTATCTCTCTCGACAAGGCGCGACCTTGCCATTAAATGCATATCCCGAAAATATGCCAATCAATAAGACCTCACTTGTCATGTAACACTCTGTATCATGAACAAGGGGACTTGGAGAGTGGAAATCCATGAACGTTTAAGACTAGCAAGCCTCTACTTGCTATGCCCAATACAACTATATCCACCCCCACAATATGGGCCCGCAACAAGCACATCACAATCAATTTCTTATCGATGAACTCGATCACATATAACACGATCCAAAGAATTATAAAACACTATAGTGATCTTAAATAACACCTCAATCAAATGTGCACAATACGATACACGAATTCGATCACATATATTCTCAATAATTTATAAAGTTGCATATACCACATGACTGTGCAATATGAACACGAATAACATATAAGATAATATCAAGTAACATAACTGTAAACGTAAATAAAGCACTCACGTAATAAATCAATTGTTCTTGCGAGTCCTTAATTTCATCCCACAAGTCCAAGAATTCTAGATAAAGCTTTATGTTCTCTATTTTTAGTTGTTCTCTTGGAAATGAGGAGAAGAAGCATATATATAGGTCAAATTCGAGCACATATATCTTACTAAGGAAGCTTTCCTATTTGGCTTACTAAGGAAGCTTGCCTATTTGGAAGGCTTAAATTTGATTGGTTGAAATTATTAGATGATTCTTCTAATACATAATAGTTAAGTTAAGAGGATCAACTATTTCACATGAACAAATCATATTTTTGTTTACATTGAGGCTTATTAGATAGATAGCATGCTATCACATGGTTGCAAAATTCCTATTGGAAGATAAGGTACTTTCACATGGAGCTTACAAGTCATCATCATCCTATATAATTAGTTTGTAATTGCCCTGAATTATAACTAATAGTGAATGACAATGGGGTTATTATTAAGGTTCGCCTATTAAGAGTGCAATACATAACCACAATCTTGATTAAACACATTTTAGTAATGAACATACTAGTGCAACTCTATTGCTCAAATCGAAAAACTCTTTCCTGAAATTCATTCACCACATAAATAACTTTGGCTAAAGGAGTATCTCAAAGTTTAAAGGAGAATTAATCTTAAATGCTATTCTAAGACTGATCATAAAGACCTTGAGATTTTGAGGTATTCTTGTCAATCGCATTCTCTCTAAGCTTATAGATTTCATTTCAAAGCATTCCAATATCGTTTGGTGGCTCAAATCAGCATATGATGTTTTGTAGGAGTATATGTGTAATTTTCATGAAAATAAGGAGTTTTGAATTTTGAGGTATTCTTGTCAGTCGCATGCTCACTAAGCTTATGGCTTTCGTTTCAAAGTATTCCGATGTCGTTTGGTACCTCAAATCATCATATGAAGTTTTATAGAGGCATATGCATAATTTTCACGAAAATAAGGACCTAAGAATTTTGAGGTATTATTGTCAATCACATGCTCACTAAGCTTATGGCTTTCGTTTCAAAGCATTCAGATGTCATTTAGTGCCTCAAATCACCATATAAAGATTTGTAGGGGTATATGTGTAATTTTCACGAAAATAAGGACCTTGGAATTTTGAAGAATTCTTGTCAATCACATGCTCACCAAGCTTTTGGCTTTTATTTCAAAGTATTTCAATGTCGTTTGGTGCCTCAAATCATCATATAAAGTTTTGTATGGGTATATGCGTAATTTTTACAAAAATAAGGACCTTGGGATTTTGAGGTATTCTTGTCAATCGCATGCTCATTAAGCTTATGCCTTTCGTTTCAAAGCATTTTGATGTCGTTTGGTACCTCAAATCACCAATTTGAAGTTCTCTAGGGGTATATGCGTAATTTTCACGAAAATAAGCCCTCTACGATTTTGAATATTCTTGTCAATCGCTAGCTCACTAAGCTTTTATGGTTTTCGTTTCAAAGAATTTCAATATCATTTACTGCCTCAAATGACCAATTTGAAGTTATGCAGAGTATATGTGTAATTTTCACGAAAATAAGCCCTTTCAACTTTGAGGTATTCTTGTCAATCATACGGACACTAAGCTCATGGCTTTCGTTTCAAAGTATTTCGATTTCATTTGGTACCTCAAATTATCATATGAAGTTTTGTAAGGTTATATGCGTAATTTTAACACAAATAAGGACCTAAGAATTTTGAGGTATTCTTGTCAATCGCATGCTCACTAAGCTTATGGTTGTCGTTTCAAAGCATTTCGATATCGTTCGTTGCCTTAAATCACCACATGAATTTTTTAAGGGTATATGCGTAATTTTCACAAAAATAAGGAACTTGGGATTTTGAGTATTCTTGTCAATCACATGCTTACTGAACTTATGCCTTTCGTTTTAGAGCATTTCAATGTCGTTTGGTGCCTCAAATCACCATAGAAAAGCATTCCGATGTCGTTTAGTACCTCAAATCACCATTTGATGTTTTGTTGGGGTATATGCGTAATTTTCACGAAAATGAGGATCTTGCGATTTTGAGATATTCTTGTCAATCGCATGCTCATTAAGCTTATGGCATTCGTTTCAAAGAATTCTGATATCGTTTGGTGGCTCAAATCACCAATTTGATGTTCTGCAGGGGTATATGCATAATTTTCTCAAAAATAAGCCCTCTGGGATTTTGAGGTATTCTTGTCAATCACATACACACTAAGCTTATGACTTTTGTTTCAAAGCATTCCGATATCGTTTAGAGCCTCAAATCACCATTTGATGTTTTGTAGAGGTATATGCGTAATTTTCACGAAAATAAGGATCTTGCAATTTTGAGGTATTCTTGTTAATCGCATGCTCATTAAGTCGTGGCTTTCGTTTCGAAGCATTCCGATATCGTTTGGTGCCTCAAATCATCAATTTGAAGTTCTGCAGGGGTATATGCGTAATTTTCGCAAAAATAAGCCCTCTAGGATTTTGAGGTATTCTTGTCAATCGTGTGCTCACTAAGCTTATGGTTTTCATTTCGAAGCCTTCCGATGTCATTTGGTGTCTCAAATCATCATACGAAGTTTTATAAAGGTATATGCGTAATTTCACAAAAATAATGATCTTGGGATTTTGAGGTATTCTTGTAAAAAATATGCTCACTAAGCTTATGACTTTCGTTTCAAAGAATTCCGATGTCGTTTGGTGCCTCAACTCACCATTTAAAGTTCTGTAGGGGTATATGTGTAATTTTTACAAAAGTAAGCCCTCTAGGATTTTTGAGGTTTTCTTGTCAATCGCATGCTCACTAAGCTGATGGCTTTCGTTTCAAAGCATTCCGATATCGTTTGGTCCCTGAAATCACCATATGAAGTTTTGTAAGGGTATATGCATAATTTTCACGAAAATAAAGAACTTAGGATTTTGAGATATTCTTGTCAATTTCATGCTAACTAATCTTATGCCTTTCGTTTCAGAGCATTCCGATGTCGTTTGGTGACTCAAATCACCATATGAAGTTTTGTAGGGGTATACGCTTAATTTTCACAAAAATAAGGACCTAGGAATTTTTAGGTATTCTTGTCAATCGCATGCTCTCTAACCTTATGGATTTCGTTTCAAAGCAATCCGATGTTGTTTGGTGCCTGAAATCACCATATGAAAAGTTTTGTAGGGGTATATGCGTAATTTTCACAAATATAAGGACCTTGCGATTTTAAGGTATTCTTGTCAATCCCATGCTCACTAAGCTTTTGGCTTTTGTTTCAAAGCATTTCGATGTAGTTTGGTACATCAAATCACCATATGAACTTTTGCAGGGATATATGAGTAATTTTCACGAAAATAAGGACCTTGGGATTTTGAGGTAATCTTGTCAATCGCATGTTCATTAAGGTTATGGCTTTTGTTTCAAAGCATTCCCATATCGTTTGATGCCTCAAATCTGCATATGGTATGTTATTTGGGGTATATTTGTAATTTTCACGAATATAAGGACCTTGGGATTTTTAGGTATTCTTGTCAATCACATTCTCACTAAGCTTATGGCTTTTGTTTCAATGCATTCCAATGTCATTTGGTTCCTCAAATTAGCATATAATGTTTTATTGGGGTACATGTGTAATTTTAACGAAAATAAGGACTTTGGGATTTTGAGGTATTTTTGTCAATCACATACACACTAAGCTTCTGACTTTTATTGAAAAGCATTCCGATGTCGTTTAGTACCTCAAATCACCATTTGATGTTTTGTTGGGGTCTATGCGTAATTTTCACGAAAATGAGGATCTTGCGATTTTGAGATATTCTTGTCAATCGCATGCTCATTAAGCTTATGGCTTTCGTTTCAAAGAATTCTGATATCGTTTGGTGGCTCAAATCACCAATTTGAAGTTCTGCAGGGGTATATGCATAATTTTCTAAAAAATAAGCCCTCTGGGATTTTGAGGTATTCTTGTCAATTGCATGTACAGTAAGCTTATGGCTTTCGCTTCAAAGCATTCCGATGTCGTTTGGTGCCTTAAATCACCAATTTGAAGTTCTGCAGGGGTATATGCGTAATTTTTATGGAAATAAACCCTTCGGAATTTTGAGGTATTCTTGTCAATCGCATGCTCACTAAACTTATGGCTTTCGTATCAAAGCATTTCGATGCAGTTTGGTGCCTAAAATCACCAATTTGAAGTTCTGTAGTGGTATATGCGTAATTTTCATGAAAATAAGCCCTCTGAGATTTTGAGGTATTCTTGTCAAAGCATTTCGATATCGTTTGGTGTCGCAAATCACCATATTAAATTTTGTAGGGCTATATGCGTAATTTTCACGAAGATAATGACCTTGGGATGTTTAGGTATTCTTTTCAATCGCATGCTCTTTAAACTTATGGCTTTCGTTTCAAAGCAATTCAATGTCGTTTGGTGCCTCAAATCATCGTATGAAGTTTTCTAGGTATATATGCATAATTTTCACGAAAATATGGACCTTGGATTTTTGAGGTAGTCTTGTCAATCGCATGCTCACTAAGCTTATGGACTTCGTTTCAAAGCATTCCGATGTCGTTTGATGCCTCAAATCTACATATGAAGTTTTGTAGTGGTATATATGAAGTTTTCATGAAAATAAGGATCTTGCGATTTTGAGGTATTCTTGTCAATTGCATGCTTATTAAGCTTTTGGCTTTCATTTTCGATATCATTTGGTGCTTCAAATCACCATATGAAGTTTTCTATGCGTAATTTTCATGAAAATAAGGACCTTGGGATTTTGAGGTATTCTTGTCAATCGCAAGCTCTCTAAGCTTATGGTTCCTTTCAAAGTATTCTGATGTCGGTTGTTTCCTCAAATCACCATATGTATTTTTCTAGGGGTATATGCGTAATTTTTACAAAAATAAGGACCTTTGGATTTTGAGATATTCTTGTCAATCGCATGGTCACAAGGCTTTTTGGTTTTCGTTTTAAAGCATTCTGATGCCGCTAGGTGCCTCAAATCATCATATGAAGTTATTTAGGGGTATATGCATAATTTTTACGAAAATAAGGACCATGGAATTTTGAGTTATTCTTGTCAATCACATGCTCACTAAGCTTAAGGCTTTCGTTTCAAAGCATTCCGATGTCGGTTGGTGCCTCAAATCACCATATGAAGTTTTGTAGGGATATATGCATAGTTTTCACGAAAATAAGGACCTAGAGATTTTGAGGCATTCTTGTCAATCGCATGCTCATTAAGATTATTGCTTTCGTTTCATAACATTCCGATATCCTTTGGTGCCTTAAGTCACCGTATGAAGTTTTGTACTCGTATTATCACGAAAATAAGGACCTTGGAATTTTGAGGTATTCTTGTCAATCGCATGCTCTCTAAGCTTATGCCTTTCCGTTTTAAAGTATTCCGATGTCGTTTGTTGCATCAAATCACCATATGAAGTTTTGTAAGGTTATATGCATAATTTTTACGAAAATAAGGACCTAAATATTTTTAGATATACTTATCAATCACATGCTCGCCAAACTTTTGGATTTTGTTTCAAAATATCCCGATGTCATTTGGTGCTTCAAATCATATGAAGTTTTGTAGGGGTATATGCGTAATTTTTACAAAAATAAGGGCTTTGGAATTTTGAGTTATTCTAGTCAATCGCATGCTCACTAAGCTTAGGGCTTTTGTTTTAAAGAATTCGATGTCGTTTGGTGCCTCAAATCACCATATGAAGTTTTGTAGGGGTATATTCATAATTTTCTAAAAAATAAGGACCTTGGAATTTTGACGTATTCTTATCAATCGCATGCTCACTAAGCTTTTCGCTTTCGTTTCAAAGCATTTCAATGTCGTTTGGTGCCTCAAAACACCATATGTAGGGATATATGCATAGTTTTAACGAAATAAGGACCTTGAGATTTAGAGGCATTCTTGTCAATTGCATGCTCATTAAGATTATGGCTTTAGTTTCAAAGCATTTCGAATACGTTTGGTGCCTTAAGTCTTCATATGAAGTTTTGTATGCGTATTATCACGAAAATAAGGACTTTGGGATTTTGAGGTATTCTTGTCAATCGCATGCTCTCTAAGCTTATGCCTTTCCTTTTTAAAGTATTTCGATGTCGTTTATTGCATCAAATCACCATATGAAGTTTTGTAGGGGTATATGCGTAATTTTTACGAAAATAAGGACCTAGGGATTTTGAGATATACTTATCAATCACATGCTCACCAAGCTTTTGGATTTTGTTTCAAAACATCCCAATGTCGTTTGGTGCTTCAAATCATCATATGAAGTTTTGTAGGGGTATATGCGTAATTTTTATGAAAATAAGTACCTTGGAATTTTGAGTTATTCTTGTCAATCGCATGCTCACTAAGCTTAGCGCTTTTGTTTCAAAGCATTCCGATGTCAATTGGTGCCTCTAATCATCATATGAAGTTTTGTAGGGGTATATGCGTAATTTCACAAAAATAATGGTTTGCAAATTTTGAGGTATTCTTGTCAATCACATGCTCACTAAGCTTATGACTTTCGTTTTGAAGCATTCCATGTCGTTTGGTGCCTCAAATCACTATTTAAATTCTTCAGAGGGATATGAATAATTCTCACGAAAATAAGCCCTCTGGGATTTTGAGGTATTCTTATTAATCGTATACTCACTAAGCTTATGATTTCGTTTCAAAGCATACCGATATCGTTTGGTACATCAAATTACCATATGAAGTTTTGTAAGGGTATATGCGTAATATTCACGAAAATAAGGAACTTGGAAGTTTGAGGTATTCTTGTCAATCACATGCTCATTAAGCGTATGCTTTCATTTCAGTGCATTCTGATGTCGTTCGGTGCCTCAAATCACAATATAATGTTTTGCAGGGGTATACGCTTAATTTTTACGAAAATAAAGACCTTGGGATTTTTAGGTATTCTTGACAATCGCATGCTCATTAAGCTTATGGCTTTCGTTTCAAAGAATTCTGATATCGTTTGGTGGCTCAAATCACCAATTTGAAGTTCTGCAGGGGTATATGCATAATTTTCTCAAAAATAAGCCCTCTTGGATTTTGAGGTATTTTTGTCAATTGCATGTACAGTAAGCTTATGGCTTTCGCTTGAAAGCATTCCGATTGTCGTTTGGTGCCTTAAATCACCAATTTGAAATTTTGCAGGGGTATATGTGTAATTTTTATGGAAATAAACCCTTTGGGATTTTGAGGTATTCTTGTCAATCGCATGTTAACTAAGCTTATGGCTTTCGTTACAAAGTATTTAGATGTCGTTTGGTGCCTCAAATCGCAATTTTGAAGTTCCGCACTGGTAAATACGTAATTTTCACGAAAGTAAGCCCTTCGGGATTTTGGGGTATTCTTGTCAATCGCATGCCCACTAAACTTATGGCTTTCATGGCAAAGCATTTCGATGCAGTTTGGTGCCTAAAATCACCAATTTGAAGTTCTGTAGTGGTATATGCGTAATTTTCATGAAAATAAGCCCTCTGAGATTTTGAGGTATTCTTGTCAAAGCATTTCGATATCGTTTGGTGCCCCAAATCACCATATTAAATTTTGTAGGGATATATGCGTAATTTTCACGAAAATAATGACCTTAGGATGTTTAGGTATTCTTGTAAATCGCATGCTCTTTAAGCTTATGGCTTTCATTTCAAAGCATTCCGATGTCGTTTGGTGCCTTAAATCATCATATGAAGTTTTGTAGGGTTATAAGTATTCGTGTCAAACGCATGCTCTCTAAGCTTATGGATTTCATTCCAAACATTCCGATGTCGTTTGGTGCCTCAAATCACAGTATGAAGTTTTGTAGGGGTATATGCATAATTTTCACTAAAATAAGGACCTTGAGATTTCGAGGTATTCTTGTCAATCGCATGCTCACTAAGCTTTTGGCTATCATTTCAAAGCATTCCGATGTCGTTTGGTGCCTCAAATCACCATATGAAGTTTTGTAGGGATATATGCGTAATTTTTGCGAAAATAAGGACCTTGGGATTTGGATGTATTCTTGTCAATCGCATGCTCACTAAGCTTATGGCTTACGTTTCGAAGCATTCCGATGTCGTTTGATGCCTCAAATCTACATATGAAATTTTGTAGGGATATATGTGTAATTTTCACGATAATAAGGACCTTGGGATGAGGTATTCTTGTCAATCGCATTCTCACTAAGCTTATGGCTTTCGTTTCAAAGCATTCTAATGTCGTTTGGTGTCTCAAATCAGCATATGAAGTTTTGTAGGGTTATATGCGTAGTTTTTACGAAAATAAGGATCTTGCGATTTTGATGTATTCTTGTCAATCGCATGCTCACTAAACATAAGGATTTCGTTTCAAATAAATTTGATGTCGTTCGGTGACAGAAATCAACATTTGAATATCTGCAGGGCTATATGCATAATTATCATAAAAATCAGCCCTCTGAGATTTTGAGATATTCTTGTCAAGGGCATGCTCATTAAGCTTATGGCTTTCGTTTCAAAGCATTTCAATGTCGTTTGGTTCCTCAAATCACTAATTTGAAGTTCTGTAGGGGTATATGCATAATATTAAAGAAAATAAGCCCTCTGAGATTTTGAGGTATTCTTGTCAATCGCATGCTCTCCAAGCTTATGGATTTTGTTTCAAAATATTTCGATATCGTTTGGTGCCTCAGATCACCATATAAAGTTTTGTAGGGGTATATGCATAATTTTCACAAAAATAAGGACCTTGGGAATCCGAGGTATTCTTGTCAATCGCATGCTCACTATGCTTTTGGCTATCGTTTCAAAGCATTCCAATGTCGTTTGATGCCTCAAATCACCATATGAAGTTTTGTAGGGATCTATGCATAATTTTAATGAAAATAAGGACCTTGAGATTTTCAGTTATTCTTGTCAATCGCATGGCCACTAAGCTTATGGCTTTCGTTTCAAAGCGTTCCGATGTCGTTTGATGCCTCAAATCTGCATCTGAAGTTTTGTAGGGGTATATGTGTAATTTTAACTAAAATAAGGACCTTGAGATTTTGAGGAATTCTTGTCAATCGCATTCTCACTAAGCTTATGGATTTCGTTTCAAAGCATTCAGATGTCATTTGGTGCCTCAAATCACCAATTTGAAGTTGTCGCGGTATATGCATAATTTTCACGAAAAATAAGCCCTCTGAGATTTTGAGGTATTCTTGTCAATCTCATGCTCACTAAGACTATGTCATTCATTTTAAAGCATTCTGAAGTCGTTTGGTGCCTCAAATCACTATATTAAGTTTTGTAGGGCTAAATGCGTATTTTTCACGAAAATAAGGACCTTGGGATTTTTAGATATTCTTGTCAATCACATGCTCTGTAAACTCTTTCGTTTCAAAGCTTTCCGATGTCGTCTGGTTCCTAAAGTCACCGTATGAAGTTATGTAGGGGTATATGTGTAATTTTCACAGAATATAAGGACCTTGTAATTTTGAGGTATTCTTGTCAATCACATGCTCACTAAGCTTATTGCTTTCATTTCAAAGCATTCCGATGTCATTTGACGCCTCAAATCTGCATATGATGTTTGGCAGGGGTATAAGTGTAATTTTTACGAAAATAAGGATTTTGGAATTTTTAGGTATTCTTGTCAATTGCATTCTCACTAAGCTTATGGCTTTCATTTCAAAGTATTTCAGTGTTGATTGGTGCCTCAAATCAGCATATGAAGTTTTGTAGGGTTTATATTCATAATTTTCATGAAAATAAGGACCTTGGGATTTTGAGGTATTCTTGTCAATCATATACTCACTAAGCTTATGACTTTCGTTTCAAAGCGTTCTGATGTCGTTTAGTACCTCAAATCACCATTTGAAGTTTTGTAGGGGTATATGCGTAATTTTTACAAAAATAAGGATCTATCGATTTTGAGGTATTCTTGTCAATTGCATGCGTACTAAACTATGACTTTCGTTTTAAAGCATTCTGATGTCGCTTGGTGACTCAAATTACCATTTGAATATCTGCAAGGGTATATCCGTAATTTTCACAAAAATGAGCCCTCTGAGATTTTGTGATATTCTTGTCAATTACATGCTCATTAATCTTATGGATTTCGTTTCAAAGCATTCCGTTGTCGTTTGGTGCCTCAAATCACCATATGCAGTTTTGTATGCGTAATTTTCACGAAAATAAGGACTTTGGGATTTTTAGGTATTCTTGACAATCGTATGCTCTCTAAACTTATGGTTTTCCATTCAAAGTATTCCGGTGTCGTTTGTTGCCTCAAATCACCATATGAAGTTTTGTACGGGTATATCCGTAATTTTCACGAAAATAAGAAACTTGGGATTTTGAGGTATTCTTGTCAATTGCATGCTCACCAAGCTTATGCCTTTAATTTTAGAGCATTCCAAGGTCGTTTGGTGCCTCAAATCACCATATGAAGTTTTATAGGGGTATAAGCGTAATTTTCACTAAAATAGGACCTTTGGATTTTTAGGTATTCTTGTCAATCACATGCTCTCTATGGTTATGGATTTCGTTTCAAATTGTTTTGATGTCGTTTGGTGCCTCAAATCACCATATGCCTAATTTTCAAAAAAATAAGGACCTTGAGATTTTGAGGTATTCTTGTGATTTGCATGCTCACTAAGCTTTAGGCTTTCGTTTCAAAGCATTTTGATGTCGTTTGGTACCTTAAATCACCATATGGAGTATTGTAGGGATATATGCGTAATTTTCAAGAAAATAAGGATCTTGGGATTTTGGGGTATTCTTGTCAATCGCATGTTCACTAAGCTTATGACTTTCGTTTCAAAGCATTTCGATGTCGTTTGATGTCTCACATCACCATATGAAGTTATTTAGGGGTGTATATGCGTAAGTTTTACAAAAATAAGGACCTTGGAATTTTTAGGAATTCTTGTCAATCGCATGCTATCTAAGCTTATAGCTTTCGTTTCAAAGCATTTCGATGTCATTTGGTGTCTGAAATCACCATATGAACTTATTAGGGTTATATGCGTAATTTTTACAAAAATAAGGACCTTGAAAAATTGAGGTATTCTTGTCAATCGCATGCTCACTAAGTTTATGGCGTTTGTTTCAAAATATTTTGATCTCGTTTGATGCCTCAAATCACCGTATGAAGTTATCTAGGGGTATATGCATAAATTTCACAAAAAATTAGGAGATTGGGATTTTTAAATATTCTTGTCAATCGCAAGCTCTCGAAGCTTATGGCTTTCGTTTTAAAGCATCCCGATGTCGTTTGGTGCCTCAAATCACCACATGAAGTTTTGTAGGGGTATGTGTAATTTTTACGAAAATAAGGACCATGGAATTTTTAGGTTTTCTTGTCAATCGCATGCTCTCTAAGCTTATGGTTTTCGTTTCAAAGCATTCCGATGTCGTTTGGTGACTCAAATCATCATATGAAGTTATGTAGGGATATATGCGTAATTTTCACAAAAATAAGGACTTTGGGAATTTGAGGTATTCTTGAAAATCGCATGCTCATTAAACTTTTGCCTTTCGTTTCAAAGCATTCCGATATCGTTTGGTGCCTCAAATCTCCAATTTAAAGTTGTCGCGTTATATGCGTAATTTTCACGAAAATAAACCCTCTGAGATTTTGAGGTATTCTTGTCAATCTCATGCTCACTAAGACTATGGCATTCATTTTGAAGCATTCCGACGTCGTTTGGTGCCTAAAATCTCTATATTTCGTTTTGTAGGGCTATATGCATAATTTTCATGAAAATAAGGATCTTGGAATTTTTAGATATTCTTGTCAATCACATGCTCTCTAAACTTATGGCTTTCGTTTCAAAGCATTCCGATATCGTTTGGTGCCTAAAGTCACCGTATGAAGTTATGTAGGGGTATATGAGTAATTTTCACAAAATATAAGGACCTTGGAATTTTGAGGTATTCTTGTCAATCACATGCTCACTAAGCTTACTGCTTTCACTTCAAAGCATTCCAATGTCGTTTGACGCCTCAAATCTGCATATGAAGTTCGGTAAGGGTATGTGTAATTTTTACGAAAATAAGGATTTTGGAATTTGTAGGTATTCTTGTCAATTGCATTCTCACTAAGCTTATGGCTTTCGTTTCAAAGTGTTTCAATGTTGATTGGTGCCTCAAATCAGCATATGAAGTTTTGTAGGATTATATTCGTAATTTTCACGAAAATAAGGACCTTGGGATTTCGAGGTATTCTTGTCAATCACATACTCACTAAGCTTATGACTTTCGTTTCAAAGCATTCCGATGTCGTTTAGTACCTCAAATCACCATTTGATGTTTTGTAGGGGTATATGCATAATTTTCACAAAAAATAAGGATCTTTCGATTTTGAGGTATTCTTGTCAATTGCATGCCCACTAAACTTATGACTTTCGTTTTAAAGCATTCTGATGTCGCTTGGTGACTCAATTTACCATTTGAATATCTGCATGGGTATATCCGTAATTTTCACAAAAAAGAGCCCTCTGAGATCTTGCAGTATTCTTGTCAATTGCATGCTCATTAATCTGATGGATTTTGTTTCAAAGCTTTCCGTTGTCGTTTGGTGCCTCAAATCACTATATGCAGTTTTGTATGCGTAATTTTCACGAAAATAAGGACCTTGGGATTTTGAGGTATTCTTGTTAATCGCATGCTCTCTAAGCTTATGGCTTTCCTTTCAAAGTATTCTGGTATCGTTTGTTGCCTCAAATCACCATAAGAAGTTTTGTAAGGGTATATGCGTAATTTTTACAAAAATAAAAAACTTCGGTTTTTGATGTACTTTTGTCAATCACGTGCTAACTAAGATTATGTCTTTCGTTTAGAGCATTCTGATGTCATTTGGTGCCTCAAATCACCATATGAAGTATTGTAGGGGTATAAGCATAATTTTCACGAAAATAAGGATCTTTGGATTTTTAGGTATTCTTGTCAATCACATGCCCTCTAAGCTTGTGGATTTCGTTTCAAATCGTTCTGATGTCACTTGGTGACTCAAATCACCATACGAAGTTTTGTAGGGGTATATATGCGTAATTTTCATAAAAATAAGGACATTGAGATTTTGAGGTATTCATGTGAATCGCACGCTCACTAAGCTTTAGGCTTTCATTTTAAAGCATTCAGATGTCGTTTGGTGCCCCAAATCACCATATGAAGTATTGTAGGGATATATGCGTAATTTTCATGCAAATAAGGATCTTGGGATTTTGATATATTTTTGTCAATCGCATGCTCACTAAGCTTATGACTTTCGTTTCAAAATATTTCGATGTCGTTTGATGCCTCAAATCACTATATGAAGTTATGTAGGGTTATATGCATAATTTTTACAAAAATATGGACCTTGAGATTTTTAGGTATTCTTGTCAATCGCATGCTATCTACGTTTATAGCTTTCGTTTTAAAGCATTCCAATGTCATTTTGTGTTTAAAATCACCATATGAAGTTATGACCTTGGAAATTTGAGGCATTCTTGTCAATCGCATGCTTCCTAAGCTTATGCTTTTGTTTCAAAATATTCCGATGTCGTTTGATGCCTCAAATCACCATATGAAGTTATCTAGGGGTATATGCGTAATTTTCACAAAATTAAGGACCATGAAATTTTTAGGTATTCTTGTCAATTGCATGCTCTCTAAGCTTATGGCTTTCGTTTCAAAGCATTACGATGTCCTTTGGTGCCTCAAATCACTATATGAAGTTTTGTAGGGGTATGTATTTTTTACGAAAATAAGGACCTTGGGATTTTTAGGTATTCTTGTTAATCGCATCTCACTAGGCTTATGGCTTTTGTTTCAAAGCATTGCGATATCGTTTGGTTCCTCAAATTATCATATGAAGTTATGTGGGGATATATGCGTAATTTTCACAAAAAATAAGGACCTTCAGAATTTGAGGTATTCTTGTCAATCGCATGCTCACTAAGCTTTTGGCTATCGTTTCAAAGCATTCTGATGTCGTTTGGTGCCTCAAATCACCATATGAAGTTTTGTAGGCACATATGCATAATTTTTAGAAAAGTAAAGACCGTAGGATTTTGAGGTATTCTTGTTAATCACATGCTCACTAAGCCTATGGCTTTCGTTTCAAAGAATTCTGATGTCGTTTGACGCCTCAAATTTGCATATGAAGTTTTGTAGGGGTATATGTGTAATTTTCATGAAAATATGGATTTTGGAATTTTGAGGTATTATTGTCAATCGCATTCTCACTAAACTTATGGCTTTCGTTTCAAAGTATTCCGATGTCGTTTTGAAGTTTTGTAGGGGTATATGCGTAATTTTTATGAAAATAAGGATCTTGCGATTTTGAGGTATTCTTGTCAATCGCATGCTCACTGAACTTATTAATTTCGTTTGAAAGCATTCTGATGTCGCTTGGTGACTCAAATCAATATTTGAATATCTGCATGGTATATCCATAATTTTCACGAAAATAAGCCCTCCGAGATTTTGAGGTATTCTTGTCAATCGCATGCTCATTAAGCTTATGGATTTCGTTTCAAAGCCTTCCGTTGTCATTTATTGCATCAAATCACCATATGAGGTTTTGTAAGGGTACATGCATAATTTTCACGAAAATAAGGAACTTGAGATTTTGAGGCATTCTTGTCAATCGCAGGCTCACTAAGCTTATGCTTTTCGTTTCAGAGCATTCCGATGTCGTTTGGTGCCTCAAATCACCATATGAAGTTTTGTAGGAGTATAAGCGTAATTTTCACAAAAACAAGGACATTGGAATTTTTAGGTATTCTTGTCAATCACATGTTCTCTAAGCATATGGGTTTCGTTTCAAATCATTCTGATGTCGTTCGGTGCCTCAAATAACCATAAGTAGTTTTGTAGGGGTATATGCGTAATTTTTACAGAAATAAGGACCTTGTGATTTTAAGGTATTCTTGTCAATCGCATGCTCATTAAGCTTTAGGCTTTCATTTCAAAGAATTCTGATGTCGTTTGGTGCCTTAAATCACTATATGAAGCATTTTAGGGATATATGCGTAATTTTCACGAAAATAAGGAACTTGGGATTTTGAGGTATTCTTGTCAATCGCATACTCGCTAAGCTTATGGCTTTTATTTCAAATTATCCCGATGTGATTTGGTGCCTCAAATCACCATACAAAGTATTGTAGGGATATATGCGTAATTTTCACGAAAATAAGGACCTTGGAATTTTGAGGTATTCTTGTCAATCGCATACTCTCTAAGCTTATGGAATTCCTTTCTAGGTATTCCGGTGTCGTTTATTGCCTCAAATCGCCATATGAAATTTTGTAAGGGTATATGCGTAATTTTCACGATAATAAGGAACTTAGGATTTTGAGGTATTATTATCAATCGCATGCTCAGTAAGCTTATGCCTTTCGTTTCAAAGCATTCTGATGTCGTTTGATGCCTCAAATCATCATATGAAGTTAACTAGGGGTATAAGCATGATTTTTACAAAAATAAGGACCTTGGGATTTTTAGGTATTCTTGTCAATCGCATGCTATCTACGCTTATGGCTTTCGTTTCAGAGCATTCCGATATCGTTTGGTGCCTCATATCACCATATGAAGTTATGTGTGGGTATATGCATTATTTTTCCAAAAATAAGGACCTTTAGAATTTGAGGTATTCTTCTCAATCGCATGCTCACTAAGCTTATGGTTATCGTCGCAAAGCATTCGGATGCCGTTTGATGCCTCAAATCACCATATAAAGTTATCTAGGGGTATATGCATAATTCTTGTCAATCGCATGCTCTCTAAGCTTATGTGTTTCGTTTGAAAGCATTCCGATGTCGTTTGGTGCCTTAAATCACCATATAAAGTTTTGTGGGGGTATGTGTACTTTTTACGAAAATAAGGACCTTGGGATTTTTAGGTATTCTTGTCAGTCGCATGCTCTCTAAGCTTATGACTTTCGTTTCAAAGCATTCCAATGTCGTTTGGTGCCTCAAATCATCATATGAAGTTATGTTGGGGTATGTGCGTAATTTTTACAAAAATAAGGACCTTGGGAATTTGAGGTATTCTTGTCAATCGCATGCTCACTAAGGTTTTGGCTTTCGTTTCAAAGCATTCCAATGTCGTTTGGTGCCTCAAATCATTATATGAAGTTTTGTAGGGAAATATGCATAATTTTTACGAAAATAAGGATCTTGGGATCTTGAGGTATTCTTGTCAGTCGCATGCTTACTAAGATTTTGGCTTTCGTTTCAAAGCATTCGGATGTCGTTTGCTACCTCAAATGACCATACGAAGTATTGTAGGGATATATTTATAATTTTCACGAAAATAAGGACCTTGGGATTTTGAGGTATTCCTGTCAATCGCATGCTCTCTAAGCTTATGGCTTTCCTTTCTAAGTATTTAGATGTCGTTTGTTGCTTCAAATTACCATATGAAATTTTGTAAGGGTATATGTGTAATTTTTACGAAACTAAGAACTTGGGATTTTGAGGTATTCCTGTCAATCGAGCATTCTGATGTCGTTTGGTGCCTCAGATCACCATATGAAGTTTTATAGGGGTATAAGCTTAATTTTCACGAAAATAAGGACCTTGGAATTTTTAGGTATTCTTGTCAATCACATGCTCTCTAAGCTTATGGATTTCGTTTAATATTGTCTTGATGTCGTTTGGTGCCTCAAATCACCATATGAAGTTTTGTAGGGGTATATGCATAATTTTCACAAAAATAAGGACCTTGAGATTTTATGGTATTCTTGTCAATCGCATGCTCCTAGGCTTTTGTTTCAAAGCATTCCGATGTCGTTTGGTGCCTCAAATCACCATATGAAGTATTGTAGGGATATATGCATAATTTTCACGAAAATAAGGATCTTTGAATTTTGAGGTATACTTCTCAATCGCATGCTCACTAAGCTTATGGCTTTCGTTTTAAAGGATTTCGATGTCATTTGATGCCTTAAATCACCATATGAAGTTATGTAGGGGTATATGCGTAATTTTTACAAAAATAACGACCGTGGGGTTTTTAGGTATTCTTGTCAATCGCATATTATCTAAGCTTATTGCTTTCATATCAAAATATTCCGATGTCGTTTGGTGCCTGAAATCACCATACGAAGTTATATAGGGATATATGCATAATTTTCACAAAAATAAGGACGTTGAGAATTTGAGGTATTCTTGTCAATCGCATGGTCACTAAGCTTATGGCTTTCGTTTCAAAGCATTCTGATGTCGTTTGATGCCTCAAATTACCATATGAAGTTATCTAGGGGTATATGCGTAATTTGCACAAAAACAAGGACCTTGGGATTTTTAGGTATTGTTGTCAGTCGCATGCTCTCTAAGCTTATGGCTTCCATTTCGAAGCATTCCAATGTCGTTTGGTGCCTCAAATCACCAAATGAAGTTTTATAGGGGTATGTGTAATTTTTACGAAAAATAAGAACCTTGAGATTTTTAGGTATTCTTGTCAATCGCATGCTCTCTAAGCTTATGGCTTTCGTTTCAAAGCATTACGATGTCGTTTGGTTCCTCAATCACCATATAAAGTTATGTTGAGATATATGCGTAATTTTCACAAAAAATAAGGACCTTGGGAATTTGAGGTATTCTTGTCAATCACATGCTCACTAAGCTTTTAGCTTTCGTTTCAAAGCATTCCGATGTCGTTTGGTGCCTTAAATCACCATATGAAGTTTTGTAGGGATATATGCATAATTTTCACGAAAATAAAGAACATATGATTTTAAGGTATTCTTGTGAATCACATGCTCACTAAGCTTATGGCTTTCGTTTCAAAGCATTCCGATGTCGTTTGGTGCCTCAAATCACTATATGAAGTTTTGTAGGGGTATTGTTTTTTTACGAAAATAAGGACCTTGGGATTTTTAGGTATTCTTGTGAATCGCATCTCTCTAGGCTTATGGCTTTTGTTTCAAAGCATTCCGATATCGTTTGGTGCCTCAAATTATCATATGAAGTTATGTAGGGATATATGCGTAATTTTCACAAAAATAAGGACCTTGAGAATTTGAGGTATTCTTGTCAATCGCATGCTCACTAAGCTTTTGGCTTTCGTTTCAAAGCATTCTGATGTCGTTTGGTGCCTCAAATCACCATATGAAGTTTTGTAGGGATATATGTATAATTTTTAGAAAAGTAAAGACGGTAGGATTTTGAGGTATTCTTGTCAATCACATGCTCACTAAGCTTATGACTTTCGTTTCAAAGAATTCTGATGTCGTTTGACGCCTAAAATCTGCATATGAAGTTTTGTAGGGGTATATGTGTAATTTTCACAAAAATAACGATTTTGGGATTTTGAGGTATTAATGTCAATCGCATTTTCACTAAGTTAAGTCTTTCGTTTCAAAGTATTCCGATGTCGTTTAGTACCCCAAATCACCATTTGAAGTTTTGTACGGGTATATGCGTAATTTTTACGAAAATAAGGATCTTGCGATTTTGAGGTATTCTTGTCAATCGCATGCTCACTAAACTTATTACTTTCATTTGAAAGCATTCTGATGTCGCTTGGTGACTCAAATCAACATTTGAATATCTGCATGGTATATCCATAATTTTCACGAAAATAAGCCCTCCGAGATTTGGAGGTATTCTTGTCAATCGCATGCTCATTAAGCTTATGGATTTCATTTCAAAGCCTTTCGTTGTCGTTTGTTGCATCAAATCACCATATGAGATTTTGTAAGGGTACATGCATAATTTTTACGTAAATAATAAACTTGAGATTTTAAGGCATTCTTTTCAATCGCAGGCTCACTAAGCTTATGCTTTTCGTTTCAGAGCATTCTGATGTCGTTTGGTGCCTCAAATCACCATATGAAGCTTTGTAGGAGTATAATCGTAATTTTCACAAAAACAAGGACCTTGGAATCTTTAGGTATTCTTGCCAATCACATGCTCTCTAAGCATATGGCTTTCGTTTCAAATCATTATGATGTCGTTTGGTGCATCAAATAACCATAAGATGTTTTGTAGGGGTATATGCGTAATTTTCACAGAAATAAGAACCTTGTGATTTTAAGGTATTCTTGTCAATCGCATGCTCATTAAGCTTTAGGATTTCATTTCAAAGAATTTTGATGTCGTTTGGTGCCTTAAATCACTATATGAAGCATTTTAGGGATATATGCGTAATTTTCACGAAAATAAGGAACTTGGGATTTTGAGGTATTCTTGTCAATCGCATGCTCACTAAGCTTATGGCTTTCATTTCAAATTATCCCGATGTGATTTGGTGCCTCAAATCACCATACAAAGTATTGTAGGGATATATGCGTAATTTTCACGAAAATAAGGACCTTGGGATTTTGAGATATTCTTGTCAATCGCATACTCTCTAAGCTTATGGAATTCCTTTCTAGGTATTTCGGTGTCATTTGTTTCCTCAAATCACCATATGAAATTCTGTAAGGGTATATGCGTAATTTTCACGATAATAAGGAACTTAGGATTTTGAGGTATTATTTTCAATCGCATGCTCAATAATCTTATGCCTTTCGTTTCAAAGCATTCTGATGTCGTTTGATGCCTCAAATCATTATATGAAGTTATCTAGGGGTATATGCATGATTTTTACAAAAATAAGGACATTTAGAACTTGAGGTATTATTCTCAATCGCATGCTCACTAAGCTGATGGCTATCGTCGCAAAGCATTCTGATGCCGTTTGATGCCTCAAATCACCATATAAAGTTATCTAGGGGTATATGCATAATTTTCACAAAAATAAGGACTTTAGGATTTTTAGTTATTATTGTCAATCGCATGCTCTCTAAGCTTATGTCTTTCGTTTGAAAGCATTCCGATGTCGTTTGGTGGCTCAAATCACCATATAAAGATTTGTAGGGGTATGTGTAATTTTTACAAAAATAAGGACCTTGGGATTTTTAGGTATTCTTGTCAGTCGCATGCTCTCTAAGCTTATGGCTTTCATTTCAAACCATTCCAATGTCGTTTGGTGCCCCAAATCACCATATGAAGTTATGTTGGGGTATATGCGTAATTTTCGCAAAAATAAGGACCTTGGGAATTTGAGGTATTCTTGTCAATCGCATGCTCACTAAGGTTTTGGCTTTCGTTTCAAAGCATTTCAATGTCGTTTGGTGCCTCAAATCACTATATGAAGTTTTCTAGGGAGATATGCATAATTTTTACGAAAATAAGGATCTTGGGATCTTGAGGTATTCTTGTCAGTCGCATGCTTACTAAGCTTTTGGCTTTCGTTTTAAAGCATTCGGATGTCGTTTGGTACCTCAAATGACCATACAAAGTATTGTAAGGATATACATTTATAATTTTCACGAAAATAAGGACCTTGGGGTATTCTTGTCAATCGCATGCTCTCTAAGCTTATGGCTTTCCTTTCTAAGTATTTTAGTGTCGTTTGTTGCCTCAAATCACCATATGAAATTTTATAAGAGTATATGCGTAATTTCACGAAAATAAGAATTTGGGATTTTGAGGTATTCCTGTCAATCGCATGCTTACTAAGCTTATGCCTTTCATTTCATAGCATTCTGATGTCGTTTGGTGCCTCAAATCACCATATGAAGTTTTGTAGGGGTATAAATGTAATTTTCACGAAAAATAAGGACCTTGGAATTTTTAGGTATTCTTGTCAATCGCATGCTCATTAAGCTTATGCCTTTCGTTTCAAAGCATTTTGATGTCGTTTGGTACCTCAAATCACCAATTTGAAGTTCTCTAGGGGTATATGCGTAATTTTCACGAAAATAAGCCCTCTACGATTTTGAATATTCTTGTCAATCGCTAGCTCACTAAGCTTTTATGGTTTTCGTTTCAAAGAATTTCAATATCATTTACTGCCTCAAATGACCAATTTGAAGTTATGCAGAGTATATGTGTAATTTTCACGAAAATAAGCCCTTTCAACTTTGAGGTATTCTTGTCAATCATACGGACACTAAGCTCATGGCTTTCGTTTCAAAGTATTTCGATTTTATTTGGTACCTCAAATTATCATATGAAGTTTTGTAAGGTTATATGCGTAATTTTAACACAAATAAGGACCTAAGAATTTTGAGGTATTCTTGTCAACCGCATGCTCACTAAGCTTATGGTTGTCGTTTCAAAGCATTTCGATATCGTTCGTTGCCTTAAATCACCACATGAATTTTTTAAGGGTATATGCGTAATTTTCACAAAAATAAGGAACTTGGGATTTTGAGTATTCTTGTCAATCACATGCTTACTGAACTTATGCCTTTCGTTTTAGAGCATTTCAATGTCGTTTGGTGCCTCAAATCACCATAGAAAAGCATTCCGATGTCGTTTAGTACCTCAAATCACCATTTGATGTTTTGTTGGGGTATATGCGTAATTTTCACGAAAATGAGGATCTTGCGATTTTGAGATATTCTTGTCAATCGCATGCTCATTAAGCTTATGGCATTCGTTTCAAAGAATTCTGATATCGTTTGGTGGCTCAAATCACCAATTTGATGTTCTGCAGGGGTATATGCATAATTTTCTCAAAAATAAGCCCTCTGGGATTTTGAGGTATTCTTGTCAATTGCATGTACAGTAAGCTTATGGCTTTCGCTTCAAAGCATTCCGATGTCGTTTGGTGCCTTAAATCACCAATTTGAAGTTCTGCAGGGGTATATGCGTAATTTTTATGGAAATAAACCCTTCGGAATTTTGAGGTATTCTTGTCAATCGCATGCTCACTAAACTTATGGCTTTCGTATCAAAGCATTTCGATGCAGTTTGGTGCCTAAAATCACCAATTTGAAGTTCTGTAGTGGTATATGCGTAATTTTCATGAAAATAAGCCCTCTGAGATTTTGAGGTATTCTTGTCAAAGCATTTCGATATCGTTTGGTGTCGCAAATCACCATATTAAATTTTGTAGGGCTATATGCGTAATTTTCACGAAGATAATGACCTTGGGATGTTTAGGTATTCTTTTCAATCGCATGCTCTTTAAACTTATGGCTTTCGTTTCAAAGCAATTCAATGTCGTTTGGTGCCTCAAATCATCGTATGAAGTTTTCTAGGTATATATGCATAATTTTCACGAAAATATGGACCTTGGATTTTTGAGGTAGTCTTGTCAATCGCATGCTCACTAAGCTTATGGACTTCGTTTCAAAGCATTCCGATGTCGTTTGATGCCTCAAATCTACATATGAAGTTTTGTAGTGGTATATATGAAGTTTTCATGAAAATAAGGATCTTGCGATTTTGAGGTATTCTTGTCAATTGCATGCTTATTAAGCTTTTGGCTTTCATTTTCGATATCATTTGGTGCTTCAAATCACCATATGAAGTTTTCTATGCGTAATTTTCATGAAAATAAGGACCTTGGGATTTTGAGGTATTCTTGTCAATCGCAAGCTCTCTAAGCTTATGGTTCCTTTCAAAGTATTCTGATGTCGGTTGTTTCCTCAAATCACCATATGTATTTTTCTAGGGGTATATGCGTAATTTTTACAAAAATAAGGACCTTTGGATTTTGAGATATTCTTGTCAATCGCATGGTCACAAGGCTTTTGGTTTTCGTTTTAAAGCATTCTGATGCCGCTAGGTGCCTCAAATCATCATATGAAGTTATTTAGGGGTATATGCATAATTTTTACGAAAATAAGGACCATGGAATTTTGAGTTATTCTTGTCAATCACATGCTCACTAAGCTTAAGGCTTTCGTTTCAAAGCATTCCGATGTCGGTTGGTGCCTCAAATCACCATATGAAGTTTTGTAGGGATATATGCATAGTTTTCACGAAAATAAGGACCTAGAGATTTTGAGGCATTCTTGTCAATCGCATGCTCATTAAGATTATTGCTTTCGTTTCATAACATTCCGATATCCTTTGGTGCCTTAAGTCACCGTATGAAGTTTTGTACTCGTATTATCACGAAAATAAGGACCTTGGGATTTTGAGGTATTCTTGTCAATCGCATGCTCTCTAAGCTTATGCCTTTCCGTTTTAAAGTATTCCGATGTCGTTTGTTGCATCAAATCACCATATGAAGTTTTGTAAGGTTATATGCATAATTTTTACGAAAATAAGGACCTAAATATTTTTAGATATACTTATCAATCACATGCTCGCCAAACTTTTGGATTTTGTTTCAAAATATCCCGATGTCATTTGGTGCTTCAAATCATATGAAGTTTTGTAGGGGTATATGCGTAATTTTTACAAAAATAAGGGCTTTGGAATTTTGAGTTATTCTAGTCAATCGCATGCTCACTAAGCTTAGGGCTTTTGTTTTAAAGAATTCGATGTCGTTTGGTGCCTCAAATCACCATATGAAGTTTTGTAGGGGGTATATTCATAATTTTCTAAAAAATAAGGACCTTGGAATTTTGACGTATTCTTATCAATCGCATGCTCACTAAGCTTTTCGCTTTCGTTTCAAAGCATTTCAATGTCGTTTGGTGCCTCAAAACACCATATGTAGGGATATATGCATAGTTTTAACGAAATAAGGACCTTGAGATTTAGAGGCATTCTTGTCAATTGCATGCTCATTAAGATTATGGCTTTAGTTTCAAAGCATTTCGAATACGTTTGGTGCCTTAAGTCTTCATATGAAGTTTTGTATGCGTATTATCACGAAAATAAGGACTTTGGGATTTTGAGGTATTCTTGTCAATCGCATGCTCTCTAAGCTTATGCCTTTCCTTTTTAAAGTATTTCGATGTCGTTTATTGCATCAAATCACCATATGAAGTTTTGTAGGGGTATATGCGTAATTTTTACGAAAATAAGGACCTAGGGATTTTGAGATATACTTATCAATCACATGCTCACCAAGCTTTTGGATTTTGTTTCAAAACATCCCAATGTCGTTTGGTGCTTCAAATCATCATATGAAGTTTTGTAGGGGTATATGCGTAATTTTTATGAAAATAAGTACCTTGGAATTTTGAGTTATTCTTGTCAATCGCATGCTCACTAAGCTTAGCGCTTTTGTTTCAAAGCATTCCGATGTCAATTGGTGCCTCTAATCATCATATGAAGTTTTGTAGGGGTATATGCGTAATTTCACAAAAATAATGGTTTGGAAATTTTGAGGTATTCTTGTCAATCACATGCTCACTAAGTTTATGACTTTCGTTTTGAAGCATTCCATGTCGTTTGGTGCCTCAAATCACTATTTAAATTCTTCAGAGGGATATGAATAATTCTCACGAAAATAAGCCCTCTGGGATTTTGAGGTATTCTTATTAATCGTATACTCACTAAGCTTATGATTTCGTTTCAAAGCATACCGATATCGTTTGGTACATCAAATTACCATATGAAGTTTTGTAAGGGTATATGCGTAATATTCACGAAAATAAGGAACTTGGAAGTTTGAGGTATTCTTGTCAATCACATGCTCATTAAGCGTATGCTTTCATTTCAGTGCATTCTGATGTCGTTCGGTGCCTCAAATCACAATATAATGTTTTGCAGGGGTATACGCTTAATTTTTACGAAAATAAAGACCTTGGGATTTTTAGGTATTCTTGACAATCGCATGCTCATTAAGCTTATGGCTTTCGTTTCAAAGAATTCTGATATCGTTTGGTGGCTCAAATCACCAATTTGAAGTTCTGCAGGGGTATATGCATAATTTTCTCAAAAATAAGCCCTCTTGGATTTTGAGGTATTTTTGTCAATTGCATGTACAGTAAGCTTATGGCTTTCGCTTGAAAGCATTCCGATTGTCGTTTGGTGCCTTAAATCACCAATTTGAAATTTTGCAGGGGTATATGTGTAATTTTTATGGAAATAAACCCTTTGGGATTTTGAGGTATTCTTGTCAATCGCATGTTAACTAAGCTTATGGCTTTCGTTACAAAGTATTTAGATGTCGTTTGGTGCCTCAAATCGCAATTTTGAAGTTCCGCACTGGTAAATACGTAATTTTCACGAAAGTAAGCCCTTCGGGATTTTGGGGTATTCTTGTCAATCGCATGCCCACTAAACTTATGGCTTTCATGGCAAAGCATTTCGATGCAGTTTGGTGCCTAAAATCACCAATTTGAAGTTCTGTAGTGGTATATGCGTAATTTTCATGAAAATAAGCCCTCTGAGATTTTGAGGTATTCTTGTCAAAGCATTTCGATATCGTTTGGTGCCCCAAATCACCATATTAAATTTTGTAGGGATATATGCGTAATTTTCACGAAAATAATGACCTTAGGATGTTTAGGTATTCTTGTAAATCGCATGCTCTTTAAGCTTATGGCTTTCATTTCAAAGCATTCCGATGTCGTTTGGTGCCTTAAATCATCATATGAAGTTTTGTAGGGTTATAAGTATTCGTGTCAAACGCATGCTCTCTAAGCTTATGGATTTCATTCCAAACATTCCGATGTCGTTTGGTGCCTCAAATCACAGTATGAAGTTTTGTAGGGGTATATGCATAATTTTCACTAAAATAAGGACCTTGAGATTTCGAGGTATTCTTGTCAATCGCATGCTCACTAAGCTTTTGGCTATCATTTCAAAGCATTCCGATGTCGTTTGGTGCCTCAAATCACCATATGAAGTTTTGTAGGGATATATGCGTAATTTTTGCGAAAATAAGGACCTTGGGATTTGGATGTATTCTTGTCAATCGCATGCTCACTAAGCTTATGGCTTACGTTTCGAAGCATTCCGATGTCGTTTGATGCCTCAAATCTACATATGAAATTTTGTAGGGATATATGTGTAATTTTCACGATAATAAGGACCTTGGGATGAGGTATTCTTGTCAATCGCATTCTCACTAAGCTTATGGCTTTCGTTTCAAAGCATTCTAATGTCGTTTGGTGTCTCAAATCAGCATATGAAGTTTTGTAGGGTTATATGCGTAGTTTTTACGAAAATAAGGATCTTGCGATTTTGATGTATTCTTGTCAATCGCATGCTCACTAAACATAAGGATTTCGTTTCAAATAAATTTGATGTCGTTCGGTGACAGAAATCAACATTTGAATTTCTGCAGGGCTATATGCATAATTATCATAAAAATCAGCCCTCTGAGATTTTGAGATATTCTTGTCAAGGGCATGCTCATTAAGCTTATGGCTTTCGTTTCAAAGCATTTCAATGTCGTTTGGTTCCTCAAATCACTAATTTGAAGTTCTGTAGGGGTATATGCATAATATTAAAGAAAATAAGCCCTCTGAGATTTTGAGGTATTCTTGTCAATCGCATGCTCTCCAAGCTTATGGATTTTGTTTCAAAATATTTCGATATCGTTTGGTGCCTCAGATCACCATATAAAGTTTTGTAGGGGTATATGCATAATTTTCACAAAAATAAGGACCTTGGGAATCCGAGGTATTCTTGTCAATCGCATGCTCACTATGCTTTTGGCTATCGTTTCAAAGCATTCCAATGTCGTTTGATGCCTCAAATCACCATATGAAGTTTTGTAGGGATCTATGCATAATTTTAATGAAAATAAGGACCTTGAGATTTTCAGTTATTCTTGTCAATCGCATGGCCACTAAGCTTATGGCTTTCGTTTCAAAGCGTTCCGATGTCGTTTGATGCCTCAAATCTGCATCTGAAGTTTTGTAGGGGTATATGTGTAATTTTAACTAAAATAAGGACCTTGAGATTTTGAGGAATTCTTGTCAATCGCATTCTCACTAAGCTTATGGATTTCGTTTCAAAGCATTCAGATGTCATTTGGTGCCTCAAATCACCAATTTGAAGTTGTCGCGGTATATGCATAATTTTCACGAAAAATAAGCCCTCTGAGATTTTGAGGTATTCTTGTCAATCTCATGCTCACTAAGACTATGTCATTCATTTTAAAGCATTCTGAAGTCGTTTGGTGCCTCAAATCACTATATTAAGTTTTGTAGGGCTAAATGCGTATTTTTCACGAAAATAAGGACCTTGGGATTTTTAGATATTCTTGTCAATCACATGCTCTGTAAACTCTTTCGTTTCAAAGCTTTCCGATGTCGTCTGGTTCCTAAAGTCACCGTATGAAGTTATGTAGGGGTATATGTGTAATTTTCACAGAATATAAGGACCTTGTAATTTTGAGGTATTCTTGTCAATCACATGCTCACTAAGCTTATTGCTTTCATTTCAAAGCATTCCGATGTCATTTGACGCCTCAAATCTGCATATGATGTTTGGCAGGGGTATAAGTGTAATTTTTACGAAAATAAGGATTTTGGAATTTTTAGGTATTCTTGTCAATTGCATTCTCACTAAGCTTATGGCTTTCATTTCAAAGTATTTCAGTGTTGATTGGTGCCTCAAATCAGCATATGAAGTTTTGTAGGGTTTATATTCATAATTTTCATGAAAATAAGGACCTTGGGATTTTGAGGTATTCTTGTCAATCATATACTCACTAAGCTTATGACTTTCGTTTCAAAGCGTTCTGATGTCGTTTAGTACCTCAAATCACCATTTGAAGTTTTGTAGGGGTATATGCGTAATTTTTACAAAAATAAGGATCTATCGATTTTGAGGTATTCTTGTCAATTGCATGCGTACTAAACTATGACTTTCGTTTTAAAGCATTCTGATGTCGCTTGGTGACTCAAATTACCATTTGAATATCTGCAAGGGTATATCCGTAATTTTCACAAAAATGAGCCCTCTGAGATTTTGTGATATTCTTGTCAATTACATGCTCATTAATCTTATGGATTTCGTTTCAAAGCATTCCGTTGTCGTTTGGTGCCTCAAATCACCATATGCAGTTTTGTATGCGTAATTTTCACGAAAATAAGGACTTTGGGATTTTTAGGTATTCTTGACAATCGTATGCTCTCTAAACTTATGGTTTTCCATTCAAAGTATTCCGGTGTCGTTTGTTGCCTCAAATCACCATATGAAGTTTTGTACGGGTATATCCGTAATTTTCACGAAAATAAGAAACTTGGGATTTTGAGGTATTCTTGTCAATTGCATGCTCACCAAGCTTATGCCTTTAATTTTAGAGCATTCCAAGGTCGTTTGGTGCCTCAAATCACCATATGAAGTTTTATAGGGGTATAAGCGTAATTTTCACTAAAATAGGACCTTTGGATTTTTAGGTATTCTTGTCAATCACATGCTCTCTATGGTTATGGATTTCGTTTCAAATCGTTTTGATGTCGTTTGGTGCCTCAAATCACCATATGCCTAATTTTCAAAAAAATAAGGACCTTGAGATTTTGAGGTATTCTTGTGATTTGCATGCTCACTAAGCTTTAGGCTTTCGTTTCAAAGCATTTTGATGTCGTTTGGTACCTTAAATCACCATATGGAGTATTGTAGGGATATATGCGTAATTTTCAAGAAAATAAGGATCTTGGGATTTTGGGGTATTCTTGTCAATCGCATGTTCACTAAGCTTATGACTTTCGTTTCAAAGCATTTCGATGTCGTTTGATGTCTCACATCACCATATGAAGTTATTTAGGGGTGTATATGCGTAAGTTTTACAAAAATAAGGACCTTGGAATTTTTAGGAATTCTTGTCAATCGCATGCTATCTAAGCTTATAGCTTTCGTTTCAAAGCATTTCGATGTCATTTGGTGTCTGAAATCACCATATGAACTTATTAGGGGTTATATGCGTAATTTTTACAAAAATAAGGACCTTGAAAAATTGAGGTATTCTTGTCAATCGCATGCTCACTAAGTTTATGGCGTTTGTTTCAAAATATTTTGATCTCGTTTGATGCCTCAAATCACCGTATGAAGTTATCTAGGGGTATATGCATAAATTTCACAAAAAATTAGGAGATTGGGATTTTTAAATATTCTTGTCAATCGCAAGCTCTCGAAGCTTATGGCTTTCGTTTTAAAGCATCCCGATGTCGTTTGGTGCCTCAAATCACCACATGAAGTTTTGTAGGGGTATGTGTAATTTTTACGAAAATAAGGACCATGGAATTTTTAGGTTTTCTTGTCAATCGCATGCTCTCTAAGCTTATGGTTTTCGTTTCAAAGCATTCCGATGTCGTTTGGTGACTCAAATCATCATATGAAGTTATGTAGGGATATATGCGTAATTTTCACAAAAATAAGGACTTTGGGAATTTGAGGTATTCTTGAAAATCGCATGCTCATTAAACTTTTGCCTTTCGTTTCAAAGCATTCCGATATCGTTTGGTGCCTCAAATCTCCAATTTAAAGTTGTCGCGTTATATGCGTAATTTTCACGAAAATAAACCCTCTGAGATTTTGAGGTATTCTTGTCAATCTCATGCTCACTAAGACTATGGCATTCATTTTGAAGCATTCCGACGTCGTTTGGTGCCTAAAATCTCTATATTTCGTTTTGTAGGGCTATATGCATAATTTTCATGAAAATAAGGATCTTGGAATTTTTAGATATTCTTGTCAATCACATGCTCTCTAAACTTATGGCTTTCGTTTCAAAGCATTCCGATATCGTTTGGTGCCTAAAGTCACCGTATGAAGTTATGTAGGGGTATATGAGTAATTTTCACAAAATATAAGGACCTTGGAATTTTGAGGTATTCTTGTCAATCACATGCTCACTAAGCTTACTGCTTTCACTTCAAAGCATTCCAATGTCGTTTGACGCCTCAAATCTGCATATGAAGTTCGGTAAGGGTATGTGTAATTTTTACGAAAATAAGGATTTTGGAATTTGTAGGTATTCTTGTCAATTGCATTCTCACTAAGCTTATGGCTTTCGTTTCAAAGTGTTTCAATGTTGATTGGTGCCTCAAATCAGCATATGAAGTTTTGTAGGATTATATTCGTAATTTTCACGAAAATAAGGACCTTGGGATTTCGAGGTATTCTTGTCAATCACATACTCACTAAGCTTATGACTTTCGTTTCAAAGCATTCCGATGTCGTTTAGTACCTCAAATCACCATTTGATGTTTTGTAGGGGTATATGCATAATTTTCACAAAAAATAAGGATCTTTCGATTTTGAGGTATTCTTGTCAATTGCATGCCCACTAAACTTATGACTTTCGTTTTAAAGCATTCTGATGTCGCTTGGTGACTCAATTTACCATTTGAATATCTGCATGGGTATATCCGTAATTTTCACAAAAAAGAGCCCTCTGAGATCTTGCAGTATTCTTGTCAATTGCATGCTCATTAATCTGATGGATTTTGTTTCAAAGCTTTCCGTTGTCGTTTGGTGCCTCAAATCACTATATGCAGTTTTGTATGCGTAATTTTCACGAAAATAAGGACCTTGGGATTTTGAGGTATTCTTGTTAATCGCATGCTCTCTAAGCTTATGGCTTTCCTTTCAAAGTATTCTGGTATCGTTTGTTGCCTCAAATCACCATAAGAAGTTTTGTAAGGGTATATGCGTAATTTTTACAAAAATAAAAAACTTCGGTTTTTGATGTACTTTTGTCAATCACGTGCTAACTAAGATTATGTCTTTCGTTTAGAGCATTCTGATGTCATTTGGTGCCTCAAATCACCATATGAAGTATTGTAGGGGTATAAGCATAATTTTCACGAAAATAAGGATCTTTGGATTTTTAGGTATTCTTGTCAATCACATGCCCTCTAAGCTTGTGGATTTCGTTTCAAATCGTTCTGATGTCACTTGGTGACTCAAATCACCATACGAAGTTTTGTAGGGGTATATATGCGTAATTTTCATAAAAATAAGGACATTGAGATTTTGAGGTATTCATGTGAATCGCACGCTCACTAAGCTTTAGGCTTTCATTTTAAAGCATTCAGATGTCGTTTGGTGCCCCAAATCACCATATGAAGTATTGTAGGGATATATGCGTAATTTTCATGCAAATAAGGATCTTGGGATTTTGATATATTTTTGTCAATCGCATGCTCACTAAGCTTATGACTTTCGTTTCAAAATATTTCGATGTCGTTTGATGCCTCAAATCACTATATGAAGTTATGTAGGGTTATATGCATAATTTTTACAAAAATATGGACCTTGAGATTTTTAGGTATTCTTGTCAATCGCATGCTATCTACGTTTATAGCTTTCGTTTTAAAGCATTCCAATGTCATTTTGTGTTTAAAATCACCATATGAAGTTATGACCTTGGAAATTTGAGGCATTCTTGTCAATCGCATGCTTCCTAAGCTTATGCTTTTGTTTCAAAATATTCCGATGTCGTTTGATGCCTCAAATCACCATATGAAGTTATCTAGGGGTATATGCGTAATTTTCACAAAATTAAGGACCATGAAATTTTTAGGTATTCTTGTCAATTGCATGCTCTCTAAGCTTATGGCTTTCGTTTCAAAGCATTACGATGTCCTTTGGTGCCTCAAATCACTATATGAAGTTTTGTAGGGGTATGTATTTTTTACGAAAATAAGGACCTTGGGATTTTTAGGTATTCTTGTTAATCGCATCTCACTAGGCTTATGGCTTTTGTTTCAAAGCATTGCGATATCGTTTGGTTCCTCAAATTATCATATGAAGTTATGTGGGGATATATGCGTAATTTTCACAAAAATAAGGACCTTCAGAATTTGAGGTATTCTTGTCAATCGCATGCTCACTAAGCTTTTGGCTATCGTTTCAAAGCATTCTGATGTCGTTTGGTGCCTCAAATCACCATATGAAGTTTTGTAGGCACATATGCATAATTTTTAGAAAAGTAAAGACCGTAGGATTTTGAGGTATTCTTGTTAATCACATGCTCACTAAGCCTATGGCTTTCGTTTCAAAGAATTCTGATGTCGTTTGACGCCTCAAATTTGCATATGAAGTTTTGTAGGGGTATATGTGTAATTTTCATGAAAATATGGATTTTGGAATTTTGAGGTATTATTGTCAATCGCATTCTCACTAAACTTATGGCTTTCGTTTCAAAGTATTCCGATGTCGTTTTGAAGTTTTGTAGGGGTATATGCGTAATTTTTATGAAAATAAGGATCTTGCGATTTTGAGGTATTCTTGTCAATCGCATGCTCACTGAACTTATTAATTTCGTTTGAAAGCATTCTGATGTCGCTTGGTGACTCAAATCAATATTTGAATATCTGCATGGTATATCCATAATTTTCACGAAAATAAGCCCTCCGAGATTTTGAGGTATTCTTGTCAATCGCATGCTCATTAAGCTTATGGATTTCGTTTCAAAGCCTTCCGTTGTCATTTATTGCATCAAATCACCATATGAGGTTTTGTAAGGGTACATGCATAATTTTCACGAAAATAAGGAACTTGAGATTTTGAGGCATTCTTGTCAATCGCAGGCTCACTAAGCTTATGCTTTTCGTTTCAGAGCATTCCGATGTCGTTTGGTGTCTCAAATCACCATATGAAGTTTTGTAGGAGTATAAGCGTAATTTTCACAAAAACAAGGACATTGGAATTTTTAGGTATTCTTGTCAATCACATGTTCTCTAAGCATATGGGTTTCGTTTCAAATCATTCTGATGTCGTTCGGTGCCTCAAATAACCATAAGTAGTTTTGTAGGGGTATATGCGTAATTTTTACAGAAATAAGGACCTTGTGATTTTAAGGTATTCTTGTCAATCGCATGCTCATTAAGCTTTAGGCTTTCATTTCAAAGAATTCTGATGTCGTTTGGTGCCTTAAATCACTATATGAAGCATTTTAGGGATATGTGCGTAATTTTCACGAAAATAAGGAACTTGGGATTTTGAGGTATTCTTGTCAATCGCATACTCGCTAAGCTTATGGCTTTTATTTCAAATTATCCCGATGTGATTTGGTGCCTCAAATCACCATACAAAGTATTGTAGGGATATATGCGTAATTTTCACGAAAATAAGGACCTTGGAATTTTGAGGTATTCTTGTCAATCGCATACTCTCTAAGCTTATGGAATTCCTTTCTAGGTATTCCGGTGTCGTTTGTTGCCTCAAATCGCCATATGAAATTTTGTAAGGGTATATGCGTAATTTTCACGATAATAAGGAACTTAGGATTTTGAGGTATTATTATCAATCGCATGCTCAGTAAGCTTATGCCTTTCGTTTCAAAGCATTCTGATGTCGTTTGATGCCTCAAATCATCATATGAAGTTAACTAGGGGTATAAGCATGATTTTTACAAAAATAAGGACCTTGGGATTTTTAGGTATTCTTGTCAATCGCATGCTATCTACGCTTATGGCTTTCGTTTCAAAGCATTCCGATATCGTTTGGTGCCTCATATCACCATATGAAGTTATGTGTGGGTATATGCATTATTTTTCCAAAAATAAGGACCTTTAGAATTTGAGGTATTCTTCTCAATCGCATGCTCACTAAGCTTATGGTTATCGTCGCAAAGCATTCGGATGCCGTTTGATGCCTCAAATCACCATATAAAGTTATCTAGGGGTATATGCATAATTCTTGTCAATCGCATGCTCTCTAAGCTTATGTGTTTCGTTTGAAAGCATTCCGATGTCGTTTGGTGCCTTAAATCACCATATAAAGTTTTGTGGGGGTATGTGTACTTTTTACGAAAATAAGGACCTTGGGATTTTTAGGTATTCTTGTCAGTCGCATGCTCTCTAAGCTTATGACTTTCGTTTCAAAGCATTCCAATGTCGTTTGGTGCCTCAAATCATCATATGAAGTTATGTTGGGGTATGTGCGTAATTTTTACAAAAATAAGGACCTTGGGAATTTGAGGTATTCTTGTCAATCGCATGCTCACTAAGGTTTTGGCTTTCGTTTCAAAGCATTCCAATGTCGTTTGGTGCCTCAAATCATTATATGAAGTTTTGTAGGGAAATATGCATAATTTTTACGAAAATAAGGATCTTGGGATCTTGAGGTATTCTTGTCAGTCGCATGCTTACTAAGCTTTTGGCTTTCGTTTCAAAGCATTCGGATGTCGTTTGCTACCTCAAATGACCATACGAAGTATTGTAGGGATATATTTATAATTTTCACGAAAATAAGGACCTTGGGATTTTGAGGTATTCCTGTCAATCGCATGCTCTCTAAGCTTATGGCTTTCCTTTCTAAGTATTTAGATGTCGTTTGTTGCTTCAAATTACCATATGAAATTTTGTAAGGGTATATGTGTAATTTTTACGAAACTAAGAACTTGGGATTTTGAGGTATTCCTGTCAATCGAGCATTCTGATGTCGTTTGGTGCCTCAGATCACCATATGAAGTTTTATAGGGGTATAAGCTTAATTTTCACGAAAATAAGGACCTTGGAATTTTTAGGTATTCTTGTCAATCACATGCTCTCTAAGCTTATGGATTTCGTTTAATATTGTCTTGATGTCGTTTGGTGCCTCAAATCACCATATGAAGTTTTGTAGGGGTATATGCATAATTTTCACAAAAATAAGGACCTTGAGATTTTATGGTATTCTTGTCAATCGCATGCTCCTAGGCTTTTGTTTCAAAGCATTCCGATGTCGTTTGGTGCCTCAAATCACCATATGAAGTATTGTAGGGATATATGCATAATTTTCACGAAAATAAGGATCTTTGAATTTTGAGGTATACTTCTCAATCGCATGCTCACTAAGCTTATGGCTTTCGTTTTAAAGGATTTCGATGTCATTTGATGCCTTAAATCACCATATGAAGTTATGTAGGGGTATATGCGTAATTTTTACAAAAATAACGACCGTGGGGTTTTTAGGTATTCTTGTCAATCGCATATTATCTAAGCTTATTGCTTTCATATCAAAATATTCCGATGTCGTTTGGTGCCTGAAATCACCATACGAAGTTATATAGGGATATATGCATAATTTTCACAAAAATAAGGACGTTGAGAATTTGAGGTATTCTTGTCAATCGCATGGTCACTAAGCTTATGGCTTTCGTTTCAAAGCATTCTGATGTCGTTTGATGCCTTAAATTACCATATGAAGTTATCTAGGGGTATATGCGTAATTTGCACAAAAACAAGGACCTTGGGATTTTTAGGTATTGTTGTCAGTCGCATGCTCTCTAAGCTTATGGCTTCCATTTCGAAGCATTCCAATGTCGTTTGGTGCCTCAAATCACCAAATGAAGTTTTATAGGGGTATGTGTAATTTTTACGAAAAATAAGAACCTTGAGATTTTTAGGTATTCTTGTCAATCGCATGCTCTCTAAGCTTATGGCTTTCGTTTCAAAGCATTACGATGTCGTTTGGTTCCTCAATCACCATATAAAGTTATGTTGAGATATATGCGTAATTTTCACAAAAAATAAGGACCTTGGGAATTTGAGGTATTCTTGTCAATCACATGCTCACTAAGCTTTTAGCTTTCGTTTCAAAGCATTCCGATGTCGTTTGGTGCCTTAAATCACCATATGAAGTTTTGTAGGGATATATGCATAATTTTCACGAAAATAAAGAACATATGATTTTAAGGTATTCTTGTGAATCACATGCTCACTAAGCTTATGGCTTTCGTTTCAAAGCATTCCGATGTCGTTTGGTGCCTCAAATCACTATATGAAGTTTTGTAGGGGTATTGTTTTTTTACGAAAATAAGGACCTTGGGATTTTTAGGTATTCTTGTGAATCGCATCTCTCTAGGCTTATGGCTTTTGTTTCAAAGCATTCCGATATCGTTTGGTGCCTCAAATTATCATATGAAGTTATGTAGGGATATATGCGTAATTTTCACAAAAATAAGGACCTTGAGAATTTGAGGTATTCTTGTCAATCGCATGCTCACTAAGCTTTTGGCTTTCGTTTCAAAGCATTCTGATGTCGTTTGGTGCCTCAAATCACCATATGAAGTTTTGTAGGGATATATGTATAATTTTTAGAAAAGTAAAGACGGTAGGATTTTGAGGTATTCTTGTCAATCACATGCTCACTAAGCTTATGACTTTCGTTTCAAAGAATTCTGATGTCGTTTGACGCCTAAAATCTGCATATGAAGTTTTGTAGGGGTATATGTGTAATTTTCACAAAAATAACGATTTTGGGATTTTGAGGTATTAATGTCAATCGCATTTTCACTAAGTTAAGTCTTTCGTTTCAAAGTATTCCGATGTCGTTTAGTACCCCAAATCACCATTTGAAGTTTTGTACGGGTATATGCGTAATTTTTACGAAAATAAGGATCTTGCGATTTTGAGGTATTCTTGTCAATCGCATGCTCACTAAACTTATTACTTTCATTTGAAAGCATTCTGATGTCGCTTGGTGACTCAAATCAACATTTGAATATCTGCATGGTATATCCATAATTTTCACGAAAATAAGCCCTCCGAGATTTGGAGGTATTCTTGTCAATCGCATGCTCATTAAGCTTATGGATTTCATTTCAAAGCCTTTCGTTGTCGTTTGTTGCATCAAATCACCATATGAGATTTTGTAAGGGTACATGCATAATTTTTACGTAAATAATAAACTTGAGATTTTAAGGCATTCTTTTCAATCGCAGGCTCACTAAGCTTATGCTTTTCGTTTCAGAGCATTCTGATGTCGTTTGGTGCCTCAAATCACCATATGAAGCTTTGTAGGAGTATAATCGTAATTTTCACAAAAACAAGGACCTTGGAATCTTTAGGTATTCTTGCCAATCACATGCTCTCTAAGCATATGGCTTTCGTTTCAAATCATTCTGATGTCGTTTGGTGCATCAAATAACCATAAGATGTTTTGTAGGGGTATATGCGTAATTTTCACAGAAATAAGAACCTTGTGATTTTAAGGTATTCTTGTCAATCGCATGCTCATTAAGCTTTAGGATTTCATTTCAAAGAATTTTGATGTCGTTTGGTGCCTTAAATCACTATATGAAGCATTTTAGGGATATATGCGTAATTTTCACGAAAATAAGGAACTTGGGATTTTGAGGTATTCTTGTCAATCGCATGCTCACTAAGCTTATGGCTTTCATTTCAAATTATCCCGATGTGATTTGGTGCCTCAAATCACCATACAAAGTATTGTAGGGATATATGCGTAATTTTCACGAAAATAAGGACCTTGGGATTTTGAGATATTCTTGTCAATCGCATACTCTCTAAGCTTATGGAATTCCTTTCTAGGTATTTCGGTGTCATTTGTTTCCTCAAATCACCATATGAAATTCTGTAAGGGTATATGCGTAATTTTCACGATAATAAGGAACTTAGGATTTTGAGGTATTATTTTCAATCGCATGCTCAATAATCTTATGCCTTTCGTTTCAAAGCATTCTGATGTCGTTTGATGCCTCAAATCATTATATGAAGTTATCTAGGGGTATATGCATGATTTTTACAAAAATAAGGACATTTAGAACTTGAGGTATTATTCTCAATCGCATGCTCACTAAGCTGATGGCTATCGTCGCAAAGCATTCTGATGCCGTTTGATGCCTCAAATCACCATATAAAGTTATCTAGGGGTATATGCATAATTTTCACAAAAATAAGGACTTTAGGATTTTTAGTTATTATTGTCAATCGCATGCTCTCTAAGCTTATGTCTTTCGTTTGAAAGCATTCCGATGTCGTTTGGTGGCTCAAATCACCATATAAAGATTTGTAGGGGTATGTGTAATTTTTACAAAAATAAGGACCTTGGGATTTTTAGGTATTCTTGTCAGTCGCATGCTCTCTAAGCTTATGGCTTTCATTTCAAACCATTCCAATGTCGTTTGGTGCCCCAAATCACCATATGAAGTTATGTTGGGGTATATGCGTAATTTTCGCAAAAATAAGGACCTTGGGAATTTGAGGTATTCTTGTCAATCGCATGCTCACTAAGGTTTTGGCTTTCGTTTCAAAGCATTTCAATGTCGTTTGGTGCCTCAAATCACTATATGAAGTTTTGTAGGGAGATATGCATAATTTTTACGAAAATAAGGATCTTGGGATCTTGAGGTATTCTTGTCAGTCGCATGCTTACTAAGCTTTTGGCTTTCGTTTTAAAGCATTCGGATGTCGTTTGGTACCTCAAATGACCATACAAAGTATTGTAAGGATATACATTTATAATTTTCACGAAAATAAGGACCTTGGGGTATTCTTGTCAATCGCATGCTCTCTAAGCTTATGGCTTTCCTTTCTAAGTATTTTAGTGTCGTTTGTTGCCTCAAATCACCATATGAAATTTTATAAGAGTATATGCGTAATTTCACGAAAATAAGAATTTGGGATTTTGAGGTATTCCTGTCAATCGCATGCTCACTAAGCTTATGCCTTTCATTTCATAGCATTCTGATGTCGTTTGGTGCCTCAAATCACCATATGAAGTTTTGTAGGGGTATAAATGTAATTTTCACGAAAAATAAGGACCTTGGAATTTTTAGGTATTCTTGTCAATCACATGCTCTCTAAGCTTATAGATTTCGTTTAAAATTGTCCTGATGTCGTTTCGTGCCTCAAATCACCATATGAAGTTTTGTAGGGGTATATATGCATAATTTTCACAAAAATAAGGACCTTGAGATTTTGAGGTATTCTTGTCAATCGCATGCTCACTAAGCTTTAGGCTTTTGTTTCAAAGCATTCCGATGTCGTTTGGTGCCTCAAATCACCATATGAAGTATTGTAGGGATATATGCATAATTTTCACAAAAATAAGGATCTTGGAATTTTGAGGTATACTTCTCAACCGCATGCTCACTAAGCTTATGGCTTTCGTTTTAAAGCATTTCGATGTCGTTTGACGCTTCAAATCACCATATGAAGTTATGTAGGGGTATATGCGTAATTTTTACAAAAATAAGGACCTTGGAATTTTTAGGTATTCTTGTCAATCGCATACTATCTAAGCTTATGACTTTTATTTAAAAATATTCCGATGTCGTTTGGTGCCTTAAATCACCATACGAAGTTATATAGGGATATATGAATAATTTTCACAAAAATAAGGACCTTGAGAATTTATGGTATTCTTATCAATCGCATGGTCACTAAGCTTATGGCTTTCGTTTCAAAGCATTCTGATGTCGTTTGATGCCTCAAACTACCATATGAAGTTATCTAGGGGTATATGCGTAATTTTCACAAAAATAAGGACCTTGAGATTTTTAGGTATTCTTGTCAATCGCATGCTCTCTAAGCTTATGGCTTTCCTTTCAAAGCATTTCGATGCCGTTTGGTTCCTCAAATCACCATATGAGTTATATAGAGATATATGCGTAACTTTCACAAAAAAGAAGGACCTTGAGAATTTGAGGTATTCTTGTCAATCACACGCTCACTAAGCTTTTAGCTTTCGTTTCAAAGCATTCCGATGTCGTTTGGTGCCTCAAATCACCATATGAAGTTTTGTAGGGATATATGCATAATTTTCACGAAAATAAAGACCTTACGATTTTATGGTATTCTTCTCAATCACATGCTCACTAAGCTTATGGCTTTCGTTTCAAAGAATTCCGATGTCGTTTGACACCTCAAATCTGCATATGAAGTTTTGTATGGGTATATGTGTAATTTTCACGAAAATAAAGATTTTTGGATTTTGAGGTATTCTTGTCAATCGCGTGCTAACTAAACTTATGGCTTTCGTTTCAAAGTATTTCAATATCGTTTGGTGCCGCAAATCAGCATATGCAGTTTTTTAAAGGGTATATGCGTAATTTTCACAAAAATAAGGACCTTGGGATTTTGAGGTATTCTTGTCAATCACATACTCACTAAGCTTATGACTTTCGTTTCAAAGCATTCTGATGTAGTTTATTACCTCAAATCACCAATTGAAGTTCTGTAGGGTTATATGCGTAATTTTTAGGAAAATAAGGATCTTGTGATTTTGAGGTATTCTTGTCAATCGCGTGCTCACTAAACTTATGCCTTTCGTTTCAAAGCATTCTGATGTCGCTTGGTGACTTAAATCACCATTTGAATATCTGCAAGGTGTATCCGTAATTTTCACAAAAATAAGCCCTCCGAGATTTTGAGGTATTCTTGTCAGTTGCATGCTCATTAAGCTTATGACTTTCGTTTCAAAGCATTCCATTGTCGTTTGTTTTATCAAAGCACCATATGAGGTTTTGTAAGGGTGTATGCATAATTTTCACAGAAATAAGGAACTTGAAATTTTGAGGTATTCTTATCAATCACAAGCTCACTAAGCTTATGCCCTTTATTTCAGAGCATTCCGATGTCGTTTGGTGCCTCAAATCACCATATGATGTTTTGTAGGGGTATAAGCATAATTTTCACGAAAATAAAGACCTTGAAATTTTTAGGTATTCTTGTCAATCACATGCTCTCTAAGCTTATGGATTTCGTTTCAAATCATTCGGATGTCGTTTGGCGCCTCAAATAACTATATGAAGTTTTGTAGGGGTATATGCATAACTTTTACAAAAATAAGGACATTGAGATTTTGAGGTATTCTTGTCAATCGCATGCTTATTAAGCTTTAGGCTTTCATTTCATAGAATTTCGATGTCGTTTTGTGCCTCAAATCACCATCTGAAGTATTGTAGGGATATATGCGTAATTTTCACAAAAATAAAGATCTTGGGATTTTGAGGTATTCTTGTCAATCGCATGCTCAGTAAGCTAATGGCTTTCGTTTCTAAGCATTCCGATGTCATTTGGTGCCTCAAATCATCATCATACGAATTGTTGTAGGGATATATGCGTAAGTTTCACGAAAATAAGGACCTTGGGATTTTGAGGTATTATTGACAATCGCATGCTCATTACGCTTATGGCTTATCTTTCTAAGTATTCTGGTGTCGTTTATTGCCTCAAATCACCATATGAAATTTTGTAAGGGTATATGCGTAATTTTCACAAAAATAAGGACCTTGAGAATTTGAGGTATTCTTGTTAATCGCATGGTCACTAAGCTTTTGGCTTTCGTTTCAAAGCATTCCAATGTCGTTTGGTGCCTCAAATCACCATAGGAATTATTGTAGAGATATATGCATATTTTTCACGAAAATAAGGACCTTTGGATGAGTTATTTTTGTCAATCGCATGCTCTCTACGCTTATGGCTTTTCTTTCAAAGTATTCTGGTGACGTTTGTTGCCTCAAATCACCATATGAAATTTTGTAAGGGTATATATGCGTAATTTTCACAAAAATAAGGAACTCTGGATTTTGAGGTATTCTTGTCAATTGCATGCTCACTAATCTTATTACTTTCATTTCAGAGCATTCCGATGTCGTTTGGTGCCTCAAATCACCATATGAACTTTTGTAGGGGTATAAGCCTAATTTCCACAAAAATAGGGACCTTGGGATTTTAGGTATTCTTGTCAATCACATGCTCTCTAAGCTTATGGATTTCGTTTCAGATCGTTCTGATGTCGTTTGGTGCCTCAAATCACCATATGGAGATTTGTAGAGGTATATGCATAATCTTCACAAAAATAAGGAACTTGAGATTTTGAGGTATTCTTGTCAATTGCATGCTCACTAAGCTTTAGGCTTTCGTTTCAAAGCAATCCGATGTCATTTGGTGCCTCAAATCACCATATGAAGTATTGTAGGGATATATGCGTAATTTTCACGAAAAAAATAAGGATCTTGGGATTTTAAAGTATTCTTGTCAATCGCATGCTCACTAAGCTTATGGTTTTCGTTTAAAAGTATTCTTGTGTCGTTTGATGCCTTAAATCTGCATATGAAGTTTTGTAGGATATGTGTAATTTTCACGAAAATAAGAACCTTGGGATTTTGATGTATTCTTGTCAATCGCATTCTCACTAAGCTTATGGCTTTAATTTCAAAGCATTCCAATGTCATTTGGTGCCTCAAATCAGCATATTAAGTTTTGTAAAGGTATATGCGAAATTTTCATGAAAATAAGGACCTTGGGATTTTGAGGTATTCTTGTCAATCACATACTCAGTTCGCTTATGACTTTCGTTTCAAAGTAGTCCTATGCCGTTCAGTACCTCAAATCACCATTTGAAGTTTTGTAGGGGTATATGTGTAATTTTCACGAAACTAAGGATCTTGCAATTTTGAGGTATTCTTGTCAATCGCATGCTCACTAAACTTATGACTTTCATTTCAAAGAATTCTGATGTCGTTTGGTGACTAAAATCACCATTTGAATATCTGCAGGGGTATATGCATAATTTTTACGAAAATAAGCCATTTGAGATTTTGTGAAATTCTTGTCAATCGCGTGCTCATTATGCTTATGACTTTCGTTTCAAAGCATTCCGGTGTCGTTTGGTGCCTCAGATCACCAATTGAAGTTCTGCGGGGTATATGCGTAATTTTCATGAAAATAAGCATTCTGGGATTTTGAGGTATTCTTGTCAATCGGATGCTCACTAAACCTATGTCTTTCGTTTCAAAGCAGTCTGATATCTTTTGGTGCTTCAAATCATCAATTTGAAGTTCTGCAGGGGTACATGTGTAATTTTCACGAAGATAAGCCCTCTTGGATTTTGAGGTATTCTTGTCAATCGCATGATCACTAAGATTATGGTTTTCGTTTCAAAGCATTTAGATGTCGTTTGGTGCCTCAAATCACATTTTTGAAGTTTTGCAGGAATAAGCTGTAATGCCCAATAATCTCTCACCCGACCATTAATAAACATATTATATAGTTAGCATTAATTATTAATTTACAGCATATGAATGGCATGATTGGATGAATTTTATTATTTGCTAATTATATGATAAACGCTTGATTTTACGAAATGCTTACATGTTACTTATATGATACATGCATTTAAAATGCATTTTAATAGTTAAATAGGCATGATGTCTACTTAATCGACGAGTTCAGATTAAGCAGACATGACGTTTAGACAATTAACGAGTTAGATTAAGCAGGCATGACGTCTAGCACTTATCACTAATTAATTAACGAACGGAAAATTGAGGTGCTTCCCAGGACGGTCACTCATCATATAATTGCTCTCGTATGAGCACGCTTAACTTTAGGGTTTTGATTGAATACGGCACACCAAACCTTTCGATTAAATATTGGGTAAATATTTTACACACTACGCGCCACTTACGTGTTACCTATATGTTCCGATTAGTATAAATATAGGACACGTAGAAAATATAATATACAGATGTATAACACATGTTAAGCTAACAACTGTAAATAATTCATAGAATAAAATATTATTAAAGGTCACCAAGCTTCAATTGTAAGTTTTCCTCTTTGTCGACTTACCTTTCCAAGTTATATATATAGGACATTTCTAAGTACAATTAAAGAGAAAGAGAGTGAACAGAAAGCAAAAATAGAGAGGAAGAAAGAAAAAGAAAGAAAAAGGAGAAGAAAATTTAGGAAAAAATAGGAAAGAAATAGTAGTGTGTAAAACAAGCTACGCGAATCGACATACTCGTTACACGTAAGTATTTTATTGATAGTTTCTTCAATTTAATTGACGAATTTGGAATATCTATAAGAAAATCATATTTAGGTTTGTTATATACTCATTTTACAGGTTATTAAACAACTAGAATTAGAATGAGCACTATAGGTAGCTTGTGGTAGCGTCACCTTTATCGATTTCAGTGCTAAGGACTTAAGGTAAGAAGGAGTGTTCGTTTCCTGCTTCATAAGAATCATATTATCCGTGTTTATGATTATGTGAGTTAATTGTTCAAATGAATGGATTATGTGCAGATTGTGTTAAATGTTGATGATGATTTATTATATGTGATAATGGAAATGAATGTTTTATGGTATGAAATGTTGAGGTACGTATGTTATGATGCATTATTATACTACATATGAAAAGATGTTTTCAAAAGAGAGGTTTGGTATTTGATTGGCGGTCGGGTAGGCACGAGACGCAGGAGGGACCGGCGGACCCAACAGAGGGTGGTGAATATCTTGAGGTGTAGAAACCAAGATAGGTAAAGCCATGATATATGATGGAGCTAGCGGCTAATATCATCGACCAAAAGGTCGGTATGAGAACCCCCGCGATGTTTCTTTTCTTGGCCAAAATATGAACAGGTTCCAAAAACAAACGCCTATTATCATAAGTGGAATCCATGCTTGAGGGTACCCAAAGACGAAAAAAAGCTTTTTAAATGAAATATGCATTATTGACTGTCTTATGTGCTACGTGTAATGGTATAACTGAGATTCTTCTTACTTGTCAGACAGAGCTATGTTCATATGCCGTGTTTCGAGCGTTTTGTAGCTCAAAGAACTCTGATTTTTGTTTAAATAGCCCCTCTGTTATGATTTTGAAAACAAACTTATGTTTATGTACAGGGTTTGGTATTGTAAAGGAAAATAGTTTGCTTTTATCTCAAAGGATATTTTTATTATTTTAGAAAACCGTAACATTTATAAAAGAAACAGGGTCATCATTCCCAGGCTAGGTCTGGAGGTGTGATATAAGCCCTTTGGGATTTTGAGATATTCTTTTCAATCGCATGCTCACTAAGCATAAATGTCACGCCCCCAGACCGGGCCCGGGGACAGTGACCCTTTTTCTTTCGTAAATGTTATGGTTTTTTTTGAAATAATAAAAATACCCTTTGAAATAAAAATAAACCATTTTTCTTTTACAATACCAAACTCTATACATAAACAAACGTTTGTTTACAAAACCATAACAGAGCGGCTAAAAATCAGAGTTCTTTGAACTACAAAACGCTTGAAACACGGCATATGAACATAACTCTGTCTGACCACTCCGGATGCTTGGACAACCTTCACATATATATATATATATCAATCATCACCTACATCATAAGAATCTAATGAGCTAATGGATCAGTAAGAAGAAGCTCAGTTATAACAATATATCACGTAGCACACACGACAGTCAATAATGCGTAGTTCATTTAAAACCTTATCTTTTTCCTCTTATGGGTACCCTCGAGGTATGGTATTTGACTAATGATGATAGACGTCTGTTTTTGGAACCTGTTCATAATTGGCCAATAAAAGAAGCATCGCGGTGGTTCTCATACCGACCTTTAAGCCGATGATATTAGCAGCTAGCTCCCTCATATATCGTGGCTTTATCTATCTTGGCTTTTACACCTCAAGGTATTCACACTGTGGCTTTATCTATCTTGGCTTTTACACCTCAAGGTATTCATCACCCTCTGTTGGGTCCGCCGGTCCCTCCCGCATCCCGTGCCTACCCGACCGCCAGTCAAATACCATACCTCGAGGGTACCCATAAGAGGAAAAAGATAAGGTTTTAAATAAACTACGCATTATTGACTGTCATATGTGCTACGTGATATACTGTTATAACTGAGCTTCTTCTTACTGAGCCATTAGCTCATTAGATTCTTATGATGCAGGTGATGTTTGATATATATATATATATATATATAAATATATGTGAAGGTTGTCCAAGCATCCCGAGCGGTCAGACAGAGCTATGTTCATATGCCGTGTTTCGAGCGTTTTGTAGCTCAAAGAACTCTAATTTTTATTTAAATAGCCGCTCTGTTATGGTTTTGTAAACAAATGTTTATTAATGTACATGGTTTGATTTGTAAAAGAAAAATGGTTGGTTTTTACTTTAAAAGAAATATTTTATTATTTTAGAAAACCATAACATTTACGAAAGAAAAAGGGTCATCGTCACCACTTGTAGCATTGTAGGGGTATAAGCATCATTTTGACTAAAATAGCACCCTTGGGATTTTGAGCTATTCTTATCTATCACATCTTGACAAAGCTTATGGTTGTCGTTGCAAAGCATTCCGATGTCGTTTGGTGCCTCAAATCACTAGTAGCGTTGTAGGGGTATAATCGTCATATTGACCAAAAATAGCACCCTTGGGATTTTGAGGTATTCTTATCTATCGCATCTTGACAAAGCTTATGGCTGTCGTTGCAAAGCATTCCGATATCGTTTGGTGCCTTAAATCACCACTTGTAGCGTTGTAGGGGTATAATCGTCATTTTGACCAAAAATAGCACACTTGGGATTTTGAGGTATTCTTATCTATTGCATCTTGACCAAGCTTATGGCTTTCGTTGCAAAGCATTCCGATGTCTTTTGGTGCCTCAAATCACCACTTGTAGCGTTGTAGAGGTATAATGGTCATTTTGACAAAAAATTTAGCATTGGAATTTTGAGGTATTCTTAGCTATTGCATCTTGTAAAAGCTTATGGCTTTCGTTACAAAGCATTCCGATGTCGTTTGGTGCCTCAAATCACGATTTATAGCGTTGTAGGGATATAATCGTTATTTTGACAAAAAATAGCACCCTTTGGATTTTGAAGTATTCTTATCTATCGCATCTTGACAAAGCTTATAGTTTTCATTGTAAAGCATTTTGATGTCGTTTAGTGCCTCAAATCACCATTGTAGCGCAGTAGGGGTATAATTGTCATTTTGACCAAAAATAACACCCTTGGTATTTTGAGCTATTCTTATCTATCGCATCTTGGCAAAGCTTATGGCTTTCATTGCAAAGAATTTCAATGTCGTTTGGTGCCTCAAATCACCACTTGTAGCGATGTAGGGGTATAATCGTCATTTGACAAAAAAAAAGCACCCTTGGGATTTTGAGGTATTTTTATCTATCGCATCTTGGCCAAGCTTATGGATTTCGTTGCAAAGTATTCCGATATCATTTGGTTCCTAAAATCACCACTTGTAGCGTTGTAGGGGTATAATTGTTATTTTGACAAAAAATAGCGCCCTTGGGATTTTGAGCTATTCTTATCTATCGCATCTTGACAAAGCTTATGGCTTTCGTTGCAAAGTATTCCGATGTCGTTTGATTCCTCAAATCACCACTTGTAGCGTTGTAGGGGTATAATCGTCATTTTGACCAAAAATAGCACCCTTGAGATTTTGAGCTATTCTTATCTATCGCATCTTAACAAAGCTCATGGCTTTTGTTGCAAAGCATTCCGATATCGTTTGGTGCCTCAAATCACCACTTGCAGCGTTGTAGGGGTATAATCGTCATTATGACGAAGAATAGCACCCTTAGAATTTTGAAGTATTCTTATCTATCGCTTCTAGACAAAGCTTATGGCTTTCATTGCAAAGCATGTCGATGTCGTTTGGTGCGTCAAATCATGATTTGTAGCGTTTTAGGGGTATAATCGTTATTTTGACCAAAAATAGCACCCTTGAGATTTTGAGCAATTCTTATCTATCGCATCTTGACAAAATGACGATAGATAAGAATAGCTCAAAATTCCAAGGTTGCTATTTTTGGTCAAAATGATGATTATACCCATACAACGCGACAAGTGGTGATTTGAAGCACCAAACGACTTCGGAATGCATTGCAACCAAAGCCATAAGCTTTGTCAAGATGTAATAGATAAGAATAGCTCAAAATCTCAAGAGTGCTATTTTTGGCAAAATGATGATTATACCCCTACAACGCTACAAGTGGTGATTTGAGGCACCAAACAACATCGGAATGCTTTGCAACGAAAACCATAAGCTTTGTCAAGAAGCAATAGATAAGAATAGATCAAAATTCCAAGGATGCTATTTTTGGTCAAAATAACGATTATACCCCTACAACCCTACAATTGGTGATTTGAGGCACCAAACGACATCGGAATGCTTTGCAATGAAAACTATAAGCTTTGTCAAGATGAGATATATAAGAATAACTCAAGATCCCAAAGGTGCTATTTTTTGTCAAAATGATGATTATATCCCTACAACGCTACAAGTGGTGATTTGAGGTACCAAACGACATCAGAATATTTTGCAATGAAAGCTATAAGATTTTTCAAGATGCGATAGATAAGAATACCTCAAAATCCAAAGGGTGCTATTTTTTGTCAAAATGACGATTATACCCCTAAAACGATACAAGTGGTGATTTGAGGCTCCAAACACATCGGAATGCTTTGCAACGAAAGCCAAGAAGCTTTCTGAAGATGCAAAAGATAAGAATAGCTCAAAATCCCAAAGGTGCTATTTTGGTCAAAATAACGATTATACCCCTACAACGCTATAAGTGGTGATTTGAGGCACCAAATGACATCAGAAGGCTTTGCAATGAGAGCCAAAAGCTTTGTCAAGATGCAATAAATAAAGAATAGCTTAAAATCTCAAGGGTGCTATTTTTGGTCAAAATGACGATTATACATACCCCTACAACGTTACAAGTGGTGATTTGAGGTACCAAACGACATCGGAATGCTTTGCAATGAAAGCCATAAGCTTTATCAAGATGCGATAGATAAGAATACCTCAAAAACTCAAGGATGCTAGTTTTTGTCAAAATGACGATTATACACCTACAACGCTACAAGTGGTGATTTGAGGCAGCAAATACCTTCGGAATGCTTTGTAACGAAAAACTATAAGCTTTGTCAAGATGAGATAGATAAGAATAGATCAAAATTCCAAGGGTGTTATTTTTTGTCAAAATGACGATTATACCCCTAAAACGCTATAAATGGTGATTTGAGGCACCAAACGACATCGAAATACTTTGCAACAAAAGCCAATAAGCTCTGTCAAGATGCAAAAGATAAGAATAGCTCAAAATCCCAAGAGTGCTATTTTTGGTCAAAATAATGATTATACCCCTAGAACGCACAAGTGGTGATTTTAGGCAGCAAACGACATCAGAAGGCTTTGCAACGAAAGCCGTAAACTTTATCCAGATGCAATAGATAAAGAATAGCTCAAAATCTCAAGGGTGCTATTTTTGGTCAAAATGACGATTATACCCCTACAACGCTACAAGTGGTGATTTGAGGCATCAAACGACATTGGAATATTTTGCAACGAAAGCCATAAGCTTATGTCAAGATGCGATAGATAAGAATACCTCAAAATCTCAAGTGTGCTATTTTTGGTCAAAATGACGATTATACCCCTACAACGCTACAAGTGGTGATTTGAGGCACCAAACAACATCGGAATGCTTTGCAACGAAATCCATAAGCTTTGTCAAGATGCGATAGATAAGAATAGCTCAAAATCCCAAGGGTGCTATTTTTGGTCAAAATGACGATTATACCCGTACAACCCTACAAGTGGTGATTGGAGGCACCAAACGACATCGGAATGCTTTGCAATGAAAACTATAAGCTTTGTCAAGATGCGATATATAAGAATAACTCAAAATCCCAATGGTGCTATTTTTTGTCAAAATGATGATTATATCCCTACAACGCTACAAGTGGTGATTTGAGGCACCAAACGATATCGGAATGTTTTGCAACGAAAGCCAAGAAGCTTTCTGAAGATGCAAAAGATAGGAATAGCTCAAAATCCCAAACGTGCTATTTTTGGTCAAAATAACGATTATACCCCTACAACCTACAAGTGGTGATTTGAGGCACCAAACGACATCAGAAGGCTTTGCAACGAAAGCCAAGAATCTTTCTGAAGATGCAAAAGATAAGAATAGCTCAAAATCCCAAGGGTGTTATTTTGGTCAAAATAACGATTATACCCCTACAACGCTATAAGTGGTGATTTGAGGCACCAAACGACATCAGAAGGCTTTGCAACGAGAGCTATAAGCTTTGTCAAGATGCAATAAATAAAGAATAGCTCAAAATCTCAAGGGTGCTATTTTTGGTCAAAATGACGATTATACCCCTACAACGTTACAAGTGGTGATTTGAGGTACCAAACGACATTGGAATGCTTTGCAACGAAAGCCATAAGCTTTGTCAAGATGCGATAGATAAGAATACCTCAAAATCTCAAGGATGCTAGTTTTTGTCAAAATGAAGATTATATCCCTACAACGCTACAAGTGGTGATTTAAGGCACCAAACAACATCGGAATGATTTGCAATGAAAATCATAAGATTTTCAAGATGCGATAGATAAGAATAGCCCAAAATCCAAAGTGTGCTATTTTTGGTCAAAATGATGATTATACCCATACAACGCTACAAGTGGTGATTTGAGGCAGCAAATACCTTCGGAATACTTTGTAAGGAAAAACTATAAGCTTTGTCAAGATGAGATAGATAAGAATAGATCAAAATCTCAAGGGTGCTATTTTTGGTCAAAATGACGATTATACCCCTACAATGCTACAAGTGGTGATTTGAGGCACCAAACGACATCGAAATACTTTGCAATGAAAGCCATAAGCTTTGTCAAGATGCGATAGATAATAATACCTCAAAATTCTAAGGGTGCTATTTTTGGTCAAAATGACGATTATACCCCTAAAACGCTATAAATGGTGATTTGAGGCACCAAACGACATCGAAATACTTTGCAACAAAAGCCAATAAGCTCTGTCAAGATGCAAAAGATAAGAATAGCTCAAAATCCCAAGAGTGCTATTTTTGGTCAAAATAATGATTATACCCCTACAACGCACAAGTGGTGATTTTAGGCAGCAAACGACATCAGAAGGCTTTGCAACGAAAGCCGTAAACTTTATCCAGATGCAATAGATAAAGAATAGCTCAAAATCTCAAGGGTGCTATTTTTGGTCAAAATGACGATTATACCCCTACAACGTTACAAGTGGTGATTTGAGGTACCAAACGACATCGGAATGCTTTGCAACGAAAGCCATAAGCTTTGTCAATATGCGATAGATAAGAATACCTCAAAATCTCAAGGATGCTAGTTTTTGTCAAAATGAAGATTATATCCCTACAACGCTACAAGTGGTGATTTAAGGCACCAAACAACATCGGAATGATTTGCAATGAAAATCATAAGATTTTCAAGATGCGATAGATAAGAATAGCCCAAAATCCAAAGTGTGCTATTTTTGGTCAAAATGATGATTATACCCATACAACGCTACAAGTGGTGATTTGAGGCAGCAAATAGCTTCGGAATACTTTGTAACGAAAAACTATAAGCTTTGTCAAGATGAGATAGATAAGAATAGATCAAAATCCCAAGGGTGCTATTTTTGGTCAAAATGACGATTATACCCCTACAATGCTACAAGTGGTGATTTGAGGCACCAAACGACATCGGAATACTTTGCAATGAAAGCCATAAGCTTTGTCAAGATGCGATAGATAATAATACCTCAAAATTCTAAGGGTGCTATTTTTGGTCAAAATGACGATTATACCCCTAAAACGCTATAAATGGTGATTTGAGGCACCAAACGACATCGAAATACTTTGCCACAAAAGCCAATAAGCTCTGTCAAGATGCAAAAGATAAGAATAGCTCAAAATCCAAAGAGTGCTATTTTTGGTCAAAATAATGATTATACCCCTACAACGCACAAGTGGTCATTTTAGGCAGCAAACGACATCAGAAGCCTTTGCAACGAAAGCCGTAAACTTTATCCAGATGCAATAGATAAAGAATAGCTCAAAATCTCAAGGGTGCTATTTTTGGTCAAAATGACGATTATACCCCTACAACGCTACAAGTGGTGATTTGAGGCATCAAACGACATCGAAATGTTTTGCAACGAAAGCCATAAGCTTATGTCAAGATGCGATAGATAAGAATACCTCAAAATCTCAAGTGTGCTATTTTTGGTCAAAATGACGATTATACCCCTACAACGCTACAAGTGGTGATTTGAGGCACCAAACAACATCAGAATGCTTTGCAACGAAAGCCATAAGCTTTGTCAAGATGCGATAGATAAGAATAGCTCAAAATCCCAAGGGTGCTATTTTTGGTCAAAATGACGATTATACCCGTACAACCCTACAAGTGGTGATTGGAGGCACCAAACGACACCGGAATGCTTTGCAATGAAAACTATAAGCTTTGTCAAGATGCGATATATAAGAATAACTCAAAATCCCAATGGTGCTATTTTTTGTCAAAATGATGATTATATCCCTACAACGCTACAAGTGGTGATTTGAAGCACCAAACGACATCGGAATGTTTTGCAACGAAAGCCAAGAAGCTTTCTGAAGATGCAAAAGATAAGAATAGCTCAAAATCCCAAACGTGCTATTTTTGGTCAAAATAACGATTATACCCCTACAACCTACAAGTGGTGATTTGAGGCACCAAACGACATCTGAAGGCTTTGCAACGAAAGCCATAAGCTTTGTCAAGATGCAATAAATAAAGAATAGCTCAAAATCTGAAGGGTGCTATTTTTGATCAAAATGATGTGCCCAAGTCCATTGAGTGCCCTAAATTATTTTGGCATGATTTTGAGAAGTATGCTCAGAGAATATTTTAAAATGACCGAGCAAAAGTTGAAGTATGCTAAAAATTTTTGGTGGTGTCGGAAGTGCACTGCATGGTGGTAGGCCATGGCCGATGCATGCACACGCATAGGCAGTCGCTGCTCGGCCGAGCACGCACGCACGGAAGCAGCAGTCAGGCACTCGGTCGGCCAAGTGCGCGCGCAGCGGCCGAGTGAGGCCGAGCATGGCCGAGTGTGGCCGAGCATGGCCGAGCGTGGCCGAGTGTGGCTGAGCATGGCCGGGCATGACCGAGTGTGGCCGATCGAGCATGGCCGAGCATAGCCAAACGTGGCCGAGCGTAGCGGAGCATGGCCGAGTGTGGACGAGCACGGCCGAGCGTGGCCGAGCATGGCTAAGTGTGGTTGAGCGAGTGGCCGAGCATGGCCAAGTGTGGCCGAGTATGGCTAAGTGTGGTTGAGCGAGCGGCCGAGCATGACCGAGTGTGGCCGAGCGAGCATGGCCGAGTGCGGCCGAGCGAGCATGGCTGAGCGAGCGTGGCCGAACATGGCCGTATGTGGCCGAGCGTGACTGATCATGGCCGAGTGTGGCCGAGCATTGCCGAGTGTGGCCGAGCATGGCCGAGCATGGTCGAGTGTGGCCGAGCGTGGCCAAGCGTGGCCGAGCGTGATTGAGCGTGGCCGAGCGTGACCGAGCGTGACCGAGTGTGGCCGAGCGTGGCCGAGTGTGACCAAGCGTGGCCGAGTGTGGCCGAGAGAGCATGGCCGAGTGTGACCTAGTGTGGCCGAGGGAGTATGGCCGAGCATGACCGAGCGTGGCCGAGTGTGGCCGAGGGAGCATGGCCGTGTGTGGCCAAGGGAGCATGGCCGAGCGTGACCGAGCATGGCCGAGCATGCCAGAGCATGACCGAGTGTGACCGAGCGTGGCCGAGTGTGGCCGAGCATTGCCGAGTGTGGTCGAGCATGGCCGAGTGTGTCCGAACCTGGCCGAACATGACCGAACGTGGCCAAGCGTGGCCGAGCAAGTGTGGCCGAGCATGGTGGAGTGTGGCCGAGCATGGCCGAGTGTGGCTGAGCAAGCATGGCCGAACATGGCCGAGTGTGGCCGAACATGATCGAGTGTAGCCGAGCGTGACCGAGTGTGGCCGAGCGTGATCGAGCGTGGCCGAGCGTGACCGAGTGTGGTCGAGCGTGGTCGAGTGTGGCCGAGCGTGGCCGAGTGTGGCCGAGAGAGCATGGCCGAGCGTGGCCGAGCATGACCGAGTGTGGCCGAGTGTGACCGAGCATGGCCGAGCGTGGCTGAGCGTGACCAAGTATGGCCGAGTGTGTGTGGCCGAGCGAGCGTGGCTGAGCATGGTGGAATGTGGCCGAGCATGGCAGAAAATGGCCGAGTGTGGCCGAGCATGGCCGAGCGTGGTCAAGCATGACCGAGTGTGACCGAGCGTGGCCGAGCATGGCTGAGTGTGGCCGAGCGTGGCTGAGCATGGCCGAGTGTGCCCGAGCGATCTTGGTCGAGCATGGCCGAGCATGACCTAGCATAACCGAGCATTGCCGAGTGTGGCCAAGCGTGGCCGAGCAAGCGGTGCCGAATGTGGCCGAGCGAGCGTCGCCAAGTGTGACCGAGCGTGGCCGAGCGCGCGCACCAGGCCGAGCTTGGCCGAGCAGCGCGTGCAGCTGCCTGCCTATGCTCGGCCAACAGCCGATTGCACTCACACACCAAGACGAGCAATGCGCGCATCTGCCCATCTAGTGCTCGGCCAGCAGCTTGGCCTGGGCTCCAGGCCAGCACGGTGCCTGGCAGCTTGCCCAACAGCTTGCCCTTGGTGACCCGATTGCGAGTAAATTGAATTTTGGCCCGTGCCATTTGTGTAATTGATAGATACAATGAATTTGGGAATGATTTTGGGATGTTTGCTCGGAAAACATTTGACAATTGCGAGCGAGGAAAATATTTCATCATTATACTATTGATGTTATGCATAATAGGTTTCGGTGCATCTAAACTATGTTCCCTATAACGTTACATCTATTGCTTTTACAACAATTGTCATTTGAGACATTGTTGGTTTAATGAAACATAGTGTTTTCATATTTTTACCAAGTCATTATCATTTTTCCTATTTTTTCCGATTTTTAAATATTATTATGAGTTAAATAAATATTTTTTAATAGTTGTATTTTCCCAAAAAAATATTATTATGGAATTTTCACAATTTTCCAAGTCAATTTAACATTTTCCCATATTTTTTACTATTTTCCTCAATTTTTTCGTATTATTATGGAATAAATATATTAAATAAATATTTTCATGTAAAATATATTTTTTAAACATAAAAAAAATTTATAATGCATTTGTAAGTTTAAATACAAAAAATTAGAAGAAAAAAGCTCAAATACTTAGAATATGAAAAAATGGCGCCTCCTCAAACTTTTCAATGTCTACTGCTGTCACTAGCTTTTTTTTAAGCCCATTATAAGGGGGCATATGTTGGAGAAGGATGTCAGGCGTGAGTGCTAAGGGTGATGCTCTCCCTGTATAGCACTAGGTCAATGTCGGCCATTTGGGCAAGGCTTGCAAAAGTAGTAGATTGTCTTAGTTTTGATGGGAAATCACCAGCCGGCTCCGAAAATGGAAATTCCGAGCGAGCACCGATGTGACCCGATGTGCAGACGACTTATATACGCGACGGGCTATTGTAAGCGGCAGAGTGGCCTTGCTGCCATGATTCGCTGAGATTTAGCCCTTTGTCACTCCTATTCGTCCCTCCACTTACTATCCCACAAATCCTTAACCCGCACTGAACGTCATGTGAGGTTGTGAATGCTAATCACATGCCCAATCCTACGCCCCCGAGTCCCTTCAACGGGTAATGTGCCCAAGTCGATTGAGTGCCCCAAATTATTTTGGCATGATTTTCAGAAGTATGCTCAGAGAATATTTGAAAATGACCGGGCAAAAGTTGAAGTGTGCGGAAAATTTTCGATGGTGTCGGACAGTGCGCTGCATGGTGGCAGGCCATGGCCGATGCATGCGCACGCACAGGCAGTTGCTGGTCGGCCGAGGGCGCGCGCACAGAGGCAGCAGGCAGGCACTCGATCAGTCGAGTGCGCGCGCGCAACGGCTGAGTGTGGCCGAGCATGGCTCAGTTTGGCCGAGCATGGCCGAGTGTGGCCGAGCGAGCGTGGCCGAGCAGGGCCGAGTGTGGCCAAGCATTGCCGAGCATGGCCAAGTGTGGCTAAGCGTGGCCAGTATGGCCGAACATGGCCGAGCGAGCGTGGCCGAGTGTGGCCAAGTATGGCCGAGTGTGACCAAGCAAGGGCGAGTGTGGCCGAGCGTGGCCGAGCGAGCATCGCCGAGTGTGACGGAGCATGGTCGAGCACGCGTGCGGACCAGGCCGAGCGCGCGCACGCACCAGGCCGAGCACGCGCACGCACCAGGCCGAGCTTGGCTGAACAGCATGCGCATCTTCCCTCCTGGTGCTCGGCCAGCAGCTTGGTCTGGGGCGCAGGCCAGCAGGGTGCCCGACAGCTTGCCCTCGATGACCCGATCGCGAGTAAATTGAAGTTTGGCACGTGCCATTTTTATAATTAATAGATATAATGAATTTGAGAATTATTTTGGGACGTTTGCAAGGTAAACATTTGACAATTGCGAGTGAGAAAAATGTTTCATCATTATACTATCGATGTTATGCATAATAGCTTTCGGTGCATCTAAACTATGTTCCTTATTTGATTTGTACCCTACATCTATTGCTTTTACAACAATTGTCATTTGTCACATTGTTGGTTTATTGAAAAATCGGGTTATAATAGTGTTTCCATATTTTTCCAAGTTATTTTACCATTTTTCCTATTTTTCCCAATTTTTAAAAATTATTATGAATTAAATAAATATTTTTTAATAGCTGTATTTTCCTAAAAAAAATATTATTATGGAATTTTCACATTTTTCCAAGTTATTTTAACATTTTCCCGTATTTTTTTTTTACTATTTTTCCTCAATTTTTCGTATTTTTATTGAATAAATAATTTCATAAAAAATATATTTTTTTAAACATAAAAAGAAAATTTATAATGCATTTGTAAGCTTAAATACAAAAAATTAGATCAAAAAAAGCTCAAATACTTAGAATATGAAAAAAAAAGGGTGCCTACTCAGCTATTCAATGTCTACTGCTGGCACTAGCATTTTTTTAAGCCTATTATAAGGGGGGATGTATTGGAGAATGATGGTCAAGCGTGAGTGCTAAGGGTGTTGCTTCCCCTGTATATAACTCGGTCAACGTTGGCCATCCAGACAAAGCTTGCACAAGTAGTATTCGGATTCTCTTAGTTTTGACGGGAAATCACCGGCCGGTTCCGAAAACGGAAGTTCCAAGCGAGCACCGATGTGTCCCGATGTGCAGACGACTTAAGTACGCGATGGGGTATTGTAAGCGGCAGAGTGGCCTTGCTGCCACAATCCGCGGAGATTCAGCCCTTTGTCGCTCCGATTCGTCCCTCCACTCCCTATCCCACAAAAACCTCACCCCGCATTGAACGTCACGCGAGGTTGTGAATGCGAATGACATGCCCAATCCTATGCCCCCGAGTCCCTTTGATGGGTAATGTGCCCAAGTCGATTGAGTACCCCAAATTATTTTGGCATGATTCTGAGAAGTATGCTCGGAGAATATTTGAAAATGACGGAGCAAAAGTTGAAGTGTGCGGAAAATTTTTGGTGGTGTCGGACAGTGCGCTTCATAGTGGCAGGCCATGGCCGATGCATGCGCGTGCACAGGCAGTCACTGCTCGATCGAGCGTGCACGCACAGAGGCACAGGAAGGCACTCGGTCGTCCGAGTGCGCGCGCGCAGCGGCTGAGTGCGGCCGAGCGTGGTCGAGCGTGGCCGAGCATGGCCGAGCGTGGCTGAGCGTGGCTGAGTGTGGCCGAGCGTGGCTGAGCATGGCCGAGTGTGGCCAAACGAGCGTGGCCGAGCATGGCCGAGTGTGGCCGAGCGAGCGTGGCTAAGCATGGATGAGTGTGGCCGAGCATGGCCGAGTGTGGCCGAGCGAGCGTGGTCGAGGGTGGCCGAGCGAGCGTGGTCGAGCATGGCCGAGTGTGGCCGAGTATGGCCGAGCATGACCGAGTGTAGCTTAGCGAGCATGGCTGAGTGTAGCCGAGCATGGCCGAGTGTGGCCGAGCATGGCCGAGTGTGGCGGAGCTTGGCCGAGCGCTGGCGAGCATGGCCGAGCATGGCGTGGCCGATCATTGCCGAGTGTCGCCGAGCATGGCTGCGTGTGGCCGAGCGAACGTGGATGAGCGTGGCCGACCGTGGCTGAGTGTGGCCGAGCATGGCCGAGTGGTCGAGCGAGCGTGGCTGAGCAGGGCTGAGTGCAACCGAGCTTGGCCGAGCGTGGTAGAGCATGGCCGAGCGTGGCTGAGAGTGGCTGAGCATGGCCGAGTGTGGCCGAACAAGCATGGCTGAGTGTGGCTGAGCGAGCGTGGCCGAACATGGTCGAGTGTGGCCAAGCATTGTCGAGTGTGGCCGAGCATGGCCGAGCGTGGCCGAGCAAGCGTCACTGAGTGTGGTCGAGCGAGCGTTGCGTCGAGCGAACATTACCGATTGTGACCGACCGTGGCCGAGCGCGCGAGCGCACCAGGCCGAGCTAGGCCGAGCAGCGCGCGACTGCCCACCTGTGCTTGGCCAGCAGTCGAGTGCGCGCGCGCACCTGGCCAAGCAGCGCGCATCTGCCCTCCTGGTGCTCGACCAGCACCATGACATGGAGCGCAGGCCAGCAGGGTGCCCGACAGCTTGCCCTCGGTGACCCGATCGTGAGTAAATTGAATTTCACCCGTGCCATTTGTGTAATTGATAGATACAATGAATTTGGGTATTTTGGGACACTTGCTCAGAAAATATTTGACAATTGCGAGCGTGGGAAATGTTTCATCATTATACTATCGATGTTATGTATAATAGCTTTCGCTGCATCTAAACTATGTTCTCTATTCGATTTGTACGCTACATCTATTGCTTTTACAACAATTTTCATTTGTCACATTGTTGGTTTATTGAAAAATCGGGTTATAATAGTGTTTCCATATTTTTCCAAGTCATTTTACCATTTTTTCCGATTTTTCCCGATTTTGAAATATTATTATCAATTAAATAAATATTTTTTAATGGCTGTATTTTCAAAAAAAAATATATTATTATGGAATTTTCACATTTTTCCAAGTCATTTTAACATTTTCCCATATTTTTTACTATTTTTCCTCAATTTTTCGTATTATTATGGAATAAATATATTAAATAAATATTTTCATGAAAAATATATTTTTTTAAACATAAAATTTTTTTATAATGCATTTGTAAGTTTAAATACAAAAAATTAGATCAAAAAAAGTTCAAATACTTAGAATATGAAAAAAGGGTACCTCCTCAGTTTTTCAATGTCTACTGCTGGCACTAGCCTTTTTTTAAGCCTATTATAAGGGGGCATGTGTTGGAGAAGGATGATCAGGCATGAGTGCTGAGAGTGCTGCTCCCCCTATATAGCACTCGGTCAACGTCGGCCATCCCGACAAGTCTTGCACAGATAATATTTGGATTGTCTTAGTTTTGATGGGAAATCACCGGCCGATTCCGAAAATGGAAATTCCGAGCGAGCATCGATGTGCCCCGATGTGCAGACGACCTAAATACGCGATGGGGTATTGTAAGCGGCAGAGTGGCCTTGCTGCCACGATCCGCTGAGATTCAGCCCTTTCTCCCTCCGATTCGTCCCTCCACTCCATATCCCACAAATTCTCACCCCGCACTGAACGTCATGCGAGATTGTGAATGCGAATAAAATGCCCAACCCTACGCCCCCAAGTCTCTTCAATGGGTAATGTGCCCAAGTCATTACTTTGTGCCTAAGTCCATTGAGTGCCCCAAATTATTTTGGCATGATTTTGAGAAGTATGCTCGGAGAATATTTGAAAATGACCGAGCAAAAATTGAAGTGTGTGGAAAAATTTCGGCGGTGTCGGATAGTGCACTGCATGGTGGCAAACCATGGCCGATGCATGTGCACGCACAGGTAGTTGCTGCTCAGCCGAGCGCGCGCTCACGGAGGCAACAGGCAGGCACTTGTTCGGCCGAGTGGGCGCGCACAGCGGCTAAGTATGGCCGAGCATGGCCGAGCGTGGCCTAACGTGGCTGAGCATGGCTGAGTGTGGCCGAGCGTGACCGAGCATGGTCGAGTGTGATCGAGCATGGCCGACCGTGGCCGAGCATGGCAGAGTGTGGCCGAGCTAGGCCGAGCGTGGCCGAGCATGGCCGAGTGTGGCCGAGCGAGCGTGGCCAAGCATGACCGAGTGTGGCCGAGCGAGCGTGGCCAAGCATGGCCGAGCGTGGCCGAGCGAGCGTGGCTAAGCGAGTGTGGCCGAGCGTGGCCGAGCGAGCGTGGCTGAGTGTGGCTATGCATAGCCGAGCATTGCCGAGTGTGGCTGAGCGAACATGGCCGAGCAAACATGGCCGAGCATGGTCGATGGTGACCGAACGAGCGTGGCCGAGCATGGCCGAGTGTGACCGAGGAGCGTGGCTGATCAAGCGTGGCTGAGCATGGCCGAGTGTTGTCGAGCGTAGCCAAGCATGGCCGAGTGTGGTCGAGCGAGCATGGCTGAGCATGGCCGAGTGTGGACGAGCGAGCGTGGCCAAGCATGGCCGAGTGTGGACGAGCAAGCATGGCCGAGTGTGGACGAGCAAGTATGGCCGAGCATGGCCGAGCGTGGCCGAGCATGGTCGAGCGAGCGTCGCCGAGTGTGGTCGAGCGTGGTCGAGCGTGCCTCGCCGAGTGTGGCCAAGCATGGCCGAGCATGGTCGAGAGTGGCTGAACATGGCTGAGTGTGACCGAGCGTGACCGAGCATGGCCGAGCGTGACCGAGCATAGCCGAGCGTGGCCGAGTGAGCATGGCCGAGTGTGGCCGAGCGAGCATGGCCGAGTGTGGCCGAGCATGGCCGAGCGTGGCTGAGCATGGCCGAGCGTGGCCGAGTTTTGCTGAGCACGGCCGAACGTGGCCAAGAGAGCGTCGCTGAGTGTGACCGAGCGTGGCCGAGTGCGCGCGCGCACCAGGCCGAGCTTGGCCAAGTAGTGCGTCGTCGAGTGTGATCGAGCGTGGCTGAGCGCGCGCGCGCACAAGGCCAAGCTTGGCCAAGTAGCGCGCTCTGCTGCCCGCCTATGCTCGGCCAGCAGCCGAGTACGTGCGCGCACCAGGCCGGGTAGTGCTCATCTGCCCGCCTGGTGCTCGGCTAGCAGCTTGGCCTGGGGCGCAGGCCAGCAGGGTGCCCGACAGCTTGCCCAACTACTTGCCCTCGGTGACCCGATCGCGAGTAAATTGAATTTCGGCCCGTGCCATTTGTGTAATTGATAGATACAATGAATTTGTGAATGATTTTGGGACGTTTGCTTGAAAAATATTTGTCAATTGCGAGCAAGAAAAATGTTTCATCATTATACTATCGATGTTATGCATAATAGCTTTCGGTGCATCTAAACTATGTTCCCTATTCGATTTGTATGATACATCTATTGCTTTTACAACAATTGTCATTTGTCACATTGTTGGTTTATTGAAAAATCGGGTTATAATAGTGTTTCCATATTTTTCCAAGTCATTTTACCATTTTTTCCTATTTTTCTCGATTTTTAAATATTATTATGAATTAAATAAATATTTTTTAATAGCTGTATTTTCCCAAAAAAATATTATTATGGAATTTTCTCATTTTTCCAAGTCATTTTAATATTTTCCCATATTTTTTACTATTTTTTCTCAATTTTTCGTATTATTATGGAATAAATATGTAATGCCCAATGATCTCACACCCGGCCAACAACAAGCATGTCATTTATGACGCATTTATACTGATTTACAACATATAAATGACATGACTGCATGAATATAATAATATTATTTTACAACATTGGTCACAAGCTTAGCCCCTAAATAATCACTTGATGATTCATCTTAGTTATCCTATACAAATGATTCTATATAGATGACTCATCTTAGCTAGCCTATATAGATGACTCACCTTAGCTATCCTATATAGATGACTCACCTTAGCTATCCTATATTGATGACTCACCTTAGCTATCCTATATAGATTACTCACCTTAGCTATTCTATATAAATGACTCACCTTATTCCTATATAAATGATTCCCTTAGTGCTCGTTTGGTTGGGGTTTATAGGGGTGATATATTAATTATCACCCCTAATTTTAAGTTTGGTTCGATAAGCTCGGTCCATGATACAGAATAAGCCCGATATTTAATCACTTCATTTCTAGGATAGTAGATACCACCAGGTAGGTGGTATCCACTATCACAAGTTTATATCCAACCTATTTTTAAAGATAGAATTACTAATTTACCCCTTACATTTAACCTGGTCTTATATTATTCAAAAACCTATGCCTACACTCAAATTCCATTGAGATAATTTAACCTAATCTTATATTATTAAAAAATCTACGCCTACACTCAATTTCCATTGAGATAATTTAACCTAATTCAATCTCAATTTCACAACTCTTCAAGTAAGCACATCTCCTCCTCAAATAAGCACATCTCCATCAGCTAGCATTGTCTCTTGCCCCTCGTTCGCAACCCTAAGGTAAAATTAGAGATAATTTAATGTTAAGCAGTTGTAGATGAAACTGATACCTTTGAATTAGTCGGGATCGGGTGTAAATCGCATTCGGGTTATTTGAATTCGGTTTTCGGGTTTTAATACAGGAAAAAATGGGCCTGAAAAATTATTCTTAAAATACAAATATATTTTATATAATCATGGTATTTTATCAAGATATTCAAAATATTTTTATTTGATTATAAAATATATTCCATATGTTTAAGTATAATTTTATATAAATGATTTTTATAATTCAACATAAGAATAATAAATATATTTTATATAATCATGCCATTTTTTAAGATACTCAAAAATATTTTTATTTGATTTATAAAATATATTTCATATTTTTAAATATAATTTTATATATATGATTTTGTTAATTCAACATCAAGGGTATTTTAGACTTTTCCGTTGTATCAAGCCTTATATATAATGACAACCAAATAACTTGAATATATATTATCTATGATATCACTCTCATTTATAATCTTAACCAAACATGTTTTCCCAATGAATCTCTCAATTTCTCTCATAACTATCAAGCATAATATTATCATGTGCAATCACATGATACCAACCAAACGATACCTTAGTACATGTGAATGAAAGAAAAGGTAGGAATTGAAGTAGAAAAGAGAGGAAGAGAAAGAAAAGGAAAAAAAATTCGGGAAAAATATACGAACTAACGTACGCGTTACAAGTAAGTATCTTATCGATAGTTTCTTCGAATTAATCGGTGAATTTAGAATATTAGTCGAAAAATGTATTTAGGTGTATTATTTACTCATTTTACAGGTTGTTAAACAACTAGAATTAGAAGAATTAGATAAATAGCTTCCAGTAGCGTCGTCGTTGTCGATTTCGTTGCGAAGGACTAAAGGTAAGTAGAAGTGTTCTTTGATGCTTCATAAGAATCAATATTACGCGTGTATTATTAATTATGTTGATTGTTTGAAAATGAATGGCATTATGTACCAATTGTGTTAAATGTTATTTATTATGTGTGATAGTTTAAATGGATGTTATTTGATATGAAATGTTGAGGTGCATGTTACTATACATATGAAGAACACGTTTTCAAAGGAGAGGTTTGATATTTGATTGGCAGTTGAGTAGGCACGGAACACGGGAGGGACCGACGGAACCAACAGAGGGTGGTGAATACCTTGAGATGTAAAAACCAAGATAGATAAAGCCAGGATATATGATGGAGCTAGCGCCTAATATCATCGGCCGAAAGGTCGGTATGAGAACCCCCGTGATGCTTCTTTTATTGGCTAATTATGAACAAGTTCCGAAAACAGATGCCTATCATCATCAGTCAAATACCATACCTCAAGGGTACCCAAGAAGAAAGGAAAAAGATAATGTTTTAAATGAACTATGTAGTTTTTGATTGTCTTATGTGCTACGTGTAACGTTGCTATATATTGAGCTTCTTCTTACTGCGCCATTAGCTCATTAGATTCTTATGATGCAGGTGATGATCATGTATATATGTGATGGTTGTCCAAGCATCCTGAGCGGTCAGACAGAGCTATGTTCATATGCCGTATTTCGAGCATTTTGTAGCTCAAAAACTCTGATTATGTTTAAATAACCACTCTGTTATTGTTTTGTAAACAAACTTATGTTTATGTACATAGTTTGGTATTATAAAGAAAATGGTTTATTTTTATTTCAAAGATTATTTTTTTAATTTTATAAAACGATAACATATACAAAAGAAAAAGGGTCATCATCCCCGGGCCCGGTCTGAGGGTGTGACAGTTTATGGTATCAGAGCGGAGGTTTAGTCTTTCCTGAAGACAGAAGAAGGCATGTGAACATGTTCTGGCTGAGGAAACTTGGTCAAATCTTTAGTTTATTCCTCTATGTTTATTTAATACATATTATTGTCATTATTGTGCATTCATTATTGGCTGGTGAATGGGATAAGTTGGGCAATATATGTAGGAAGTCATACCACCAAAATGTAAAGCATTGGGTACCGAAGAGGGTAGTAACAATGTGGTGGATAATTTGACTAATCTGATACAGCAATAAACCAGAATGCATGGTGAATAGATCCAACAATTACTAGACATGCAACAGAGAACTCAAGAACAGAACAACCAAGCTCATACCCCTCCATTCGTCCTGAAAATCCACAAGCTGTATATTAGAAGTTCAGAAAGATGGAACAATCTGACTTCTATGGTAGTTCGAATCCTTTAGTTTTAGAGGAGTGGATTAAATCGTTAGATGTCATCTTTGACTACATGCGTCTCGATGATGCAGACAATGTACTTTGTGCAATTTTCTTATTGAAGAAAGAGACGAGAATCTGGTGAAAAGGAGCTAAACTTGCAGTGGATATGGAGACACTGACATGGGAAAGGTTCAAGGTGATCTTTTATGACAAGTACTTTACTCGAGATGCTAGATCTCTCAAGGTAAAGGAATTCTTAAAGCTGAAACAAGGAGAAATGACTGTCTGTGACTATGTTAGAAAATTTGAAGAGAGTTGCAGATATGTGCCTTACATTACGAGTGATAATACCGAAAAGATTGATCACTTCCTGAGGGGGCTAAAACCTGAGATTAGACGAGATGTGAGGATGTCTTCAGCAATAGAATTCACAGAGATTGTGGATAAAGCTTTGATGGCTGACTAGATGAAAACGAATTTCAGAACTCTTATCAACAAAAGAGGAAAATATTCACTCTTAGAAATCCAACACAATGGAAGAAACCAGAATATAAACCAGGCCACTGGAATACTGACAAACGTCCAAGAGCTGGGCAAGCCTCCAATGAAGTCGAAAGGCCTAGATGTAATATATGTGGCAGGAATCATTTTTAAGAGTGTCAAATGGGTTCGAACAACTGTTTCAAATGTAAGAAGCCTGGGCATTTTGCAAAAGATTGTCCAACCCTTCAAAATAAAGTGCAAGGAAGAGTTTACTCAATGATGAAAGAACAGGCTGATACAGACCCTTCAGTCGTTTCAGGTACTATTTTGATTTCTGGAATGCCTGCATTTGCATTGATAGATTCAGGTTCTACGCAATCATTTGTGTCGAATGCATTTGTGAGAAAATTGGACATTACACCAGACTTGCTGAAAATAAGTTACAGTGTGACCATTCCATCGGGGGAAGAAATGGATTCTAGTCATGTATTGAGGGCTTGTTCTATTCAGATTGGTAACATAATACTATATGTTGATCTTGTTGTCTTACCGATTTCAAATTTTGAGGTTATATTGGGTATGGATTGGCTTACCAAATATCATGACACCATCGATTGCAATAAGAAGGTTGTGATCTTTCAACCACCTGGAAAAGAGCAGTTTATGTTTAGCGGTACTTCGGGGTCATTTTCTTTACCAATTATATCTGCACTGAAAGCTCAAAAGATGTTGAATAAAGGTTGTGCTGGATATTTGGCAAGTGTGGTGGATACTTCAGTTGAAACCAATTTAAAGCCAGAAAATGTGGAGGTGGTTGGAGAATTTCTAGAAGTATTTTCAGATGATTTTCCAAGGCTACCACCAGATCGCAAAATTGAGTTTGTGATTGATATTGTGCTAGGAACTGCCCCTATTTCTAAAGCACCGTATAGAATGGCCCCAAGTGAATTGAAAGAGTTGAAGATGCAATTGCAAGATCTACTTGATAAGGGTTTCATTCGCTCAAGTTATTCTCCTTGGGGAGCTCCAATGTTGTTTGTTAAAAAGAAAGAGGGAACAATGCGGTTATGCATTGATTAAAGAGAGCTGAACAAGGTAACAATAAAGAATAAGTATCCTCTTCCAGAATAGATGATTTGTTTGATCAATTGCAAGGTGCATCAGTATTCTCTAAGATCAATTTGCGTTCGGGTTATCATCAACTAAAAGTCAAGGAGGAAGATATACAGAAAACTGCATTCAGAACAAGGTATGGCCATTACGAGTTTCTAGTAATGCTTTTCGGTTTAACCAATGCTCCTGTAGCCTTTATGGATTTAATGAATCGGGTGTTTAAAGCTTTTCTGGACAAGTTCGTGATTGTGTTTATTGATGACATCCTGATCTATTCAAGTGATAAATGGGAACACAAAGAACATTTGAAACTTGTGTTGCAAATTCTAAAGGACAAACAACTATAAGCTAAATTCAAGAAATGTGAATTCTGGCTTGAACAAGTGATGTTCTCAGAGCATGTGGTATCGAAGGATAGAATATCAATTGATCCGAGTAAGATAGATTCAGCAAATAATTGGCAAACACCAACAACCTATCAGAAGTTCGGAGTTTCTTAGGATTGGTGGGATATTAGAGAAGATTTGTTCAGGGATTCTCAAAATTGGCAAATCCATTAACAATGTTGACGAGAAGGAACGTGAAGTTTGTCTTGACTGATGCTTGTGAAAAGAGTTTCCAAAAGTTGAAACATCGATTGACTACAACTCATATTCTCTCTGTTCCAACTGGAGCTGGTGGATTCGTAGTATACATGAGTGCTTCGAAAAATGGGTTGGGTGCTGTATTAATGCAGAATGGGAAGGTAATTGCTTATGCATCAAAGCAATTGAAGGAATATGAAAAGAATTATTCTACTCATGATTTGGAACTTGCCGCTGTTGTTTTTGCCCTAAAGATTTGAAGACATTATTTGTATGGCGAAAAGTGTGAGATTTACACTGATCATAAAAGTCTGAAATATTTCTTTACCCAGAAAGATCTGAACATGAGACAACGGATATGGTTGGAACTTGTTAAAGATTATGATTGTGTAATTAACTATCATCTTGGTAAAGCAAATGTTGTAGCTGATGCATTGAGTAGAAAGTCGGTGTCTTTCCTTATCTATCATACAGAGGCCATTATTACAAGATTTGCAGAAGTTGGAACTTGAAATTGTACCGAAAGGGAAGATATGCTCTTTGTCAGCACTGATGTTGAAGCCTATACTTCGTGACAGAATCATCGAAGCTCAAAAAATAATGTGAATTTGACTGAGATAAAGAGAAAGATGGATGAAGGAAAGAAGACCAAATTCACAATTTTTGAAGATGGAGTTATGATATATAAAGGAAGATTGTGTGTGCCATCTGATCAATCAATTATAGAAAACATTTTGAAAGAAGCTCATGCTAGTCCTTATTCTGTGCACCCGGTAGTACAAAGATGTATAAAGATCTGCAATAACATTATTGGTGGGCCGGTATGAAGAAAGATATCGCAACATTTGTGGCTGAATGCTTAACTTGTCAATAGGTTAAGGTTGAACACCAAAGACCGACGGGTTTACTAAAGCCTCTACCAATACCAGAATAAAAATGGGAACACATTACTATGGATTTCGTACTAGGGTTATCAAAAACTCAGAAGGGATACAACTCCATATGGGTCATTGTTGATAGATTAACAAAATTAGCCCATTTTTTTTGCAGTGAAGTCGACATACAATATGGATCAATATGCTCAACAATACATTAATGAGATAGTCAGATTACACGGAGTGCCAGTTTCTATAGTATCAGATCGAGATCCTAAATTCACATCTATGTTTTGGAAAAGTTTGCACAGTGCCATTGGAACGAAGCTTGCATTTAGTACCGCATTTCATCCATAGAGTGATGGCCAATCATAAAGAGTTATTCAAATACTCGAGGATATGCTAAGAGCGTGTACACTAGATTTCCAAGGTAGTTGGGATGTGAAATTACCGTTGGTGAAATTCACTTATAACAATAGCTATCAATCTACCAATAGAAGAATCCAAGTGGGGATTCTTGCCAATGAGACATGTTTTCCACCTTTTTAAGATGGTGTCACCTAAGGCATCTGAAAAAAGAGGGAAAATGTTTCACATACATTATATATTTGCTATTAGGAGCAAAGATGTATGCTATGCTATGTACTAAGTCTGATGTGACTTATGCACTGAATGTGAAAAGTCGATATCATGCCAATCCAAGGGTTGACCATTGGACTTCCATGGAAATGATCCTTAAGTTTCTTAGGAAGACTAAAAAGATGTTTTCTTGATATATGGCAATGGGAGAATTCGAACTGGAGTGCTTTATAGACTCTAGTTCTTCAGTCAATAATAGATGACTTGATGTCGATATCTAGATACATATTCGTACTCGTTAGTGGAGCTCTAAGTCAGAAAGTTTTTAAGTGGGAAACTACGACTAAAGCTCACCGTAGAGAGTAAATACATAGCAATTGAAATTGCTAAGATGGTTGTTTGGATAGGAAATACGCCCAAGAGTTGGGGTAATTCCATTCATTGTTGATCATGTATGGCAATACAGTAATAACAATGAGGCTATTGCGAAAGAAAAGGAGCCAAGGTCTCATCAAAGATTCAAACAAAAGAGGCGATGCCAATAGATCCGAGTAATCATTGGTAGAGGTGACGTTCGAGTGGAACGTATAGACTCGATAGATAATATAGTAGACCCCTTCACCAAACCCTTGAGCCAAAGGTATTTGAAGGACATCTAGGATGGGCCTTAGATACATGGGCAACTGACTTTAGGGCAAGTGGGAGATTGTTAGTGTTGGGTGCCCGCGCAAGCCAATTAGTTACCAAATACTTAGCAACACTACGAGAACAGTCTTGTTTAAATCGTTATTTATTATATGGCATCTTCTTTATTATATATCTTATGTCTTTACATATATGTAATAAAGTCCCTTGGATTACATAGAGCTATGGGTACGATCACACATTGGATGGTGATCATGGGATGTACTCGAATGGCTGTAATCCTAAAAGCGTTCCAAGTCGTAGAGTTATTGAGATAGGATATCAATGACTCGTTAAGACTTGCTTGTACGTTGCATTTCTTTGGAGGAATGTACCTTGTTCCATGGGTATTGGTTGGGAACCTATGCAACGTATGAAGGTTCACATCTGGGATGGTGAATTGAGCAACCCCAGTGAAAATTCATATTGATGGACGTGTCGAATATGAAATTCCACGGTCACGTAGGCTTGTGGTGATCCTCATGACTTAAGGGATTGCGGCTGTTCAAATACATGACCCACTGCACTTTGATTTAGTTCATGATTACATGGATAATCACAAATGGGCTATTTTGGGTGTAGTCTTGTTCTGTGATTTGGCAGGCGATTCCAAGATGGGATCTGTCTCTAATCGTGCAATTAGTGAATCTCCTATGCTTTCTTGGGAATGACTTGACTGGAAATCTTTAGCCAAAGTAAGTCAATAAGAAGGTGTGTGATCCTTGCTTAGTTGACATAAGTCGTCATTTGTCAATTGACATAGTCATATGATTAAATTAGAAGGATTTTGATTGGTAACCAAATCCTAGATTTAATCGGGAGATCTGACAGAAAGATGAGACACATGCTACGATCGTGATCAGGAGAGGTCTGTTATAATCATTTGAATCTAGGGGTTGAGTCGACGTTGCTAGACATCGAACTCAATCTGTGAGAGTCATGAATTAATTGGTGGTTAATTCATGACCAAGATTAATCACTTGGCATAATGATTAATTGAGGTAATGATTGAATAATTATTATCGAGCCATTTGAGAAATGGTCTCACTGCTAGCTTTCGAATGAACCTAAGGGGTCACACACTAACTTGAATAAGTTTCCCGGTTGTATGTACGAGATGGTCAATTTCGAATTGGGCCTAGATGAATTAATATTGGATATTGATTCAAGATGGAATAAATTAATTAATTGAGTCTTGGGCTTGAATTAATTAATTGGACATTTTAATTGATCGGGTATTGATTAATTAATGGGCTAGGTCCAAGAGATTTATTAATGAAATCCCAATTAATAAATCTTGAGAGTTAATTAATTTAATTAGTCTTGGAGATTAATATAATTAATTGATGGGTTGAAATAAAATTGTTGGAAGACAATTTAATTAGGAAAGCACCTTTTGGATTTTGGTGGAGATTTAATGCATAATAGAATCCTAAATATAAGGAATTAGTTCCTAATATAGTGAGATTTGATATGTATTAACATATGAAAGATAAGAGACATACATGTAGTAGAATTCTAGTTGAAAGAGTCCACGTTTTTGGGGCCTACATGGTATGGATGAAAATTAGGTTCCTTTACCTAATTTTCGAGCCCATATATTAGATATATGAGGTCTTCATCTCTTCCAATGAAACTAATAAAAAACGATGAGATCGTTTTGTAAGCTAAGTAGAGAGACGCAATGAGATATATCCATCTCCCAAAATCATAGGAGGCCGAGTGTGGCCGAGCATGGCTGAGTGTGGTCGAGCGTGGCCGAGCATGGCCTAGAGAGCATGGCCGAGGGTGGCCGAGCATGGCCGAGCGTGGTCGAGCAAGTATGGCCGAGCATGGTCGATTGTGGCCAAGAGTGGCCGAGCATGGCCAAGTGTGGCTGAGCGTGGCCGAGCATGGCCGAGTGTGGCTGAGCGAGCATGGCCGAGCGTGGCCGAGTGTGGCCGAGCATGACCGAGTGTGGGCGAGCATGGATGAGTATGGCCGAGCGTGGCCGAGCATGGCTGAGCGTGGCCGAGCCATGAATAATGCCGAGTGTGGCCGAGCAAGCATGGCCAAGTGTGGAAGAGCGAGTGTGGCTGAGCATGTCCGAGTGTGGCCAAGCGAGCGTGGCCGAGCATGGCCGAGTGTTGCCGAGCACGGCTGAGTGTGGCCGAGCATAGCCGAGCAAGGCCGAGCGTGGCCGAGCATGGCGGAGCAATGCGCGCAGCTGCCCGCCTATGCTCGGCCAGCAACTGAGTGCGTGCGCGCACCAGGCCGAGCAGCGCGTGCATATGCCCCGTGATAGTGGGTGTAAATCAGGCCGCACGAGGGTGGAATTAATTTGAAAATTTAGGCTAGAAATTTACCCCGTGATAGTGAGCATGGTCGAGCATGGCGAGCGTGGCCGAGCGTGGCCGAGCATGGTCGAGCATGGTCGAGTGTGGCCAAGCATGGCCGAGCATGGTCGAGCGTGACCGAGCCTGGCCAAGCATGACCAAGCGTGGTCGAGTGTGGCGGAGTGTGGTCGAGCATGACCGAGTGTGGCCGAGCATGGCCGAGCGTGGCCAAGCATGGTCTAGTGTGGCCAAGCGTGGCCGAGCGAACAAGGCCTAGCATGGTCGAGTGTAGCCGAGCATCGCTGAGTGTGGTCGAGCGTGGCCGAGTATGGCCGAGTATGGTCGAGCATGGCCGAGCGTGGCCAAGCGTGGTCGAGCGTGGCCGAGTGTGTCCGAGTGTGACCGAGTGTGGCTGATCGTGGCCGAGCATGGCCGAGCGTGGTCGAGCGTGACCGAGCGTGGCCAAGTGTGACCAAGCATGACCGAGTGTGGCGGAGTGTGGCGGAGCATGGCCAAGCGTGGCCAAGCGTGGCCGAGCATGGTCTTATGTGGCCGAGCGTAGCCGAGCGAATTAGGCCTAGCATGGTCGAGTGTGGCCGAGCATGGCCGAGCGTGGCCGAGCGTAGCCGAGTGTGGCCGAGCGTGGTCGAGCGTGACCAAGCGTGGCCGAGCATGGCCGAGTGAGACCGAGCATGGCCGAGTGAGATCGAGCGTGGCCGAGTGTGGCCGAGCATGGCTGAGCATGGTCAAGCGTAACTGAGCCTGGCCGAGCGTGACCAAGCGTGGCTGAGTGTGGCGGAGTGTGGCCGAGCATGGCCGAGCGAACAAGACCTAGCATGGCCGAATGTGGCCGAGCATGGCTGAGTGTGGTCGAGCGTGGCCGAGCATGGCTGAGTGTGGCTGAGCGAGCATGGCCGAGGGTGGCCGAGCATGGCCGAGTGTGTCCGAGCATGATCGAGTGTGGTCGAGCATGGCCGAGCATGGCCGAGCGTCGTCAAGCGTGGCGGAGTGTGGCGGAGTGTAGCCGAGCATGGCCGAGTGTGGCCGAGCGTGGTCGAGCATGGTTTAGTGTGGCTTAGCTTGGCCGAGCAAACAAGGCCGAGCATGGCCGAGCGTGGCCGAGCGTGGTCGAGTGTGACCGAGAATGGCCGAGTGTGGCCGAGCATGGCTGAGCGTGGCCGAGCATGGTCTAGTGTGGCCAAGCGTGGCCTAGCGAACAAGGCCTCGCATGCCCGAGTGTGGCAGAGCATGGCTGAGTGTGGTCGAGTGAGGCCGAGTGTGGCCGAGCGAGCATGGCCGAGCGTGGCCGAACGTGGCCGAGTGTGTCCGAGCGTGGCCGAGCATGGCCGAGCATGGCGAGCGTGACCGAGTGTGGCCTAGCATGACCGAGCATTGCCGAGCATGGTGAGTGTGGCCGAGCTTGGCCAAGCATGGCCGAGCGTGGTTAAGCGTGACCGAGCGTGGTCGAGCGTGACCGAGCGTGTCTGAGTGTGGCCGAACATGGCCGAGCGAGCGTGGCCGAGCATGGCCGAGTGTGGCCGAGCGAGCGTGGCTGAGCATGGTCGAGTGTGTCCGAGCATGGCCGAGCATGGCCGAGCGTGGCCGAGCGAGCATGTCCGAGCATGGCCGAGGGTGCCCGAGCATAGCCGAGTGAGGTCGAGCGAGTGTGGCCGAGCGTGGACGAGTGTGGACAAGCGAGCGTGGCCAGGCATGACCGAGTGTGGCCGAGCATGGCCGAGTGTGGTCGAGCAAGCAGGGTCGAGTGTGGAAGAGCGAGCGTGGCCGAGCATGTCCGAGTGAGGCTGAGCGAGCAGGGCCGATCATGGCCGAGTGTGGCCGAGCGTCGCTGAGCGTGGCCGAGCATGGCCGAACGTGGCCGAGTGTGGCCGAATATGGCCGAGCATGGTCGAGCGAGCGTTGTCGAGCATGGTCGAGCGAGCGTTGTCGAGCATGGCCGAGTATAGTCGAGTGTGGCCAAGCATGGCCAAGTATTGCGAGCGTGGCCGAGCATTGCTGAGCGTGCTCGAGCATGGCCGAGTGTGATCGAGCGGGGCTGAATGTGGCCGAGTGAGTGGGGCCGAGCATAGCCAAGTGTGGCTGAGCGAGCGTGGCCGAGCATGGCCGAGTGTGGCCGAGCATGACCGAGTGTGACCGAGCATAGCCGAGCATCGCCGAGCGTGGACGAGCGTGGCTGAGTGTGGCCGAGGATGGCCGAGCATGTTTGAGCATGGCGAGTGTGGCCGAGCATGGCCGAGTGTGGCCGAGCATGGCCGAGCATAGCCGAGCGTGGCCAAGCATGGCAGAGCATAGCCCAGCGTGCCCAAGCATGGCCAATTGTGGCTAATTGTGGCTGAACATGGTCGAGCATGACTGAGCATGGCCGAGTGTGATCGAGCGTGGCCGAGTGTGGCCGAGCGAGCGTGGCCGATCGTGCCCAAGCCACGAGCAATGCCAAGTGTGGCCGAGCAAGCATGGCCGAGTGTGGCCGAGCGAGCGTGGCCGAGCATGGTCAAGTGTGGCCGAGCGAGCGTGGCCGAGCATGGCCGAGTGTGGCCGAACATGGCCGAGCAAGGCCGAGCGTGGCCGAGCGTGGCCGAGCAAGGCCGAGCGTGGCCGAGCGTGGCCGCGAGCATGACCGAGCGTGGCCGAGCAGCGTGCGCAGCTGCCCGCCTATGATTGGCCAGCAGCTTGGCCTGGGGCGCAGGCCAGCAGGGTGCCAGGCAGCTTGCTCAACTGCTTGCCCTCGGTGACCCGATCACAAGTAAATTAAATTTTGCCCCGTGCCATTTGTGTAATGGATTGATACAATGAATTTTTGAATGATTTTGGGATGTTTGCTCGAAAACATTTGACAATTGCGAGCGAGAAAAATATTTCATCATTATACTATCGATGTTATGTATAATAACTTTCGGTGCATCTAAACTATGTTCCCTCAAACCAAGTTACTAATTCCCGAAGGATCGTTGAGGGCTGACTGATTTGGGTGTAAATCAGGCCGCACGAGGGTGGAATTAAGCTGAAAATTTGGGCTACAAATTTACCCCATGACAGTGAGCATGGCCGAGCGTGGTCGAGCATGGACGAGTGTGGCCGAGCATGGCCGAGTGTGGCCGAACATTGCTGAGTGTGGCCGAGCGTGGCCGAGCATGGCCAAGCATGACCGAGCATGTTCGAGCATGACCGAGCGTCACCGAGCGTGGTCGAGCGAGCGTGGCCGAGCATGGCCGACTGTGACCGAGCGAGCGTGGCCAAACATGGCCGAGCGTGGCCAAACATGGCCGAGTGTGGCCGAGCATGGCCGAGTGTGGAAGAGCGAGCGTGGCCGAGCATGTCCGAGTGTGGTCGAATGAGCGTGGTCGAGCATGGCCGAGTGTGGCCGAGTGTGGCCGAGCAAGGCCGAGCGTGGCCGAGTAGCATGCACAGCTGCCGCATGTGCTCAGCCTAGAGCCAAGTGCGTGCGCGCACCAGGCCGAGCAGCGCACGCATCTGCCCACCTGGTGCTCGGCCAGCAGCTTGACTTGGGGTGCAGGCTAGCAAGGTGCCTGGCAGCTTGCTCAACTGCTTGCCCTCGATGACGCGATCGCAAGTAAATTGAATTTTGTCCCGTGCCTTTTGTGTAATGGATAGATACAATGAATTTTTGAATAATTTTGGGACGTTTGCTCGAAAACATTGGACAATTGCGAGCGAGGCAAATGTTTCATCATTATACTATCGATGTTATACATAATAGCTTTCGGTGTATCTAAACTATTTTCCCTCAAACCAAGTTACTAATTCATGAAGGATCATTGAGTGCTGACTAATTTGGGTGTAAATCAGGCCGCAGGAGGGTGCAATTATGCTGAAAATTTGGGCTAGAAATTTTCCCCGTGACAGTGAGCATGACCGAGTGTGGACGAGCATGGCCGAGCGTGGTCGAGTGTGACCGAGCATGGCTGAGTGTGGCCGAGCATGGCCGAGCATGGCCGAGCGTGGTCGAGCATGACCGAGCGTGGCCGACTGTGGCCGAGTATGACCGAGCGTGGCTGAGCGAGCGTTCCCAAGCATGGCCGAGTGTGGCCGAGCGAGCGTTGCCGAGCATGGCCGAGTGTAGCCAAGCGAGCGTGGCCGAGCATGGCCGAGTGTGGCTGAGCATGCCCGAGCGTGGCTGAGCTACGAGCAATGCCGAGTGTGGCTGAGCAAGCATGGCCGAGTGTGGAAGTGCGAGCATGGCCGAGCATGTCCGAGTGTGGCCGAGCGAGCGTGGCCGAGCATGGCCGAGTGTGGCCGAGCGAGCGTGGCCGAGCATGGCCGAGTGTGGCCGAGCATGACCGAGCAAGGCCGAGCATGGCCGAGCTTGGCCGAGCAGCGCGCGCAATTGCCCGCCTGTGCTCGTACAGAAGCCGAGTGCGCACGCGCACTTGGCCGAGCAGCGCATGCACTAGGCCGAACAGCGCGCGCATCTGGCTAGTGCTCGGCAAGCAGCTTAGCCTGGGGCGCATGCTAGCAGGGTGCCTGACAGCTTGCCCAACAGCTTGCCCTCGGTGACCCGATCACGAGTAAATTAATTTCCGGCCCGTGCCATTTGTGTAATTGATAGATACAATGAATTTGGGAATGATTTTGGGACGTTTGCTCGGAAAATATGTGACAATTGCGAGCGAGAGAAGTGTTTCATCATTATACTATCGATGTTATGCATAATAGATTTCAGTGCATCTAAACTATGTTTCCTATTCGATTTGTACAATATATCTATTGCTTTTATAACATTTGTCATTTGTCACATTATTGGTTTATTGAAAAATCGGGTTATAATAGTGTTTCCATATTTTTCCAAGTCATTTTACCATTTTTCTCTATTTTTACCGATTTTTAAATATTATTATGAATTAAATAAATATTTTTAATAGTAATATTTTTCCAATAAAATATTATTATGGAATTTTCAAATTTTTCCAAGTCATTTTAACATTTTTCCATATTTTTTCCTATTTTTTCTCAATTTTTCGTATTATTATGGAATAAATATATTGAATAAATATTTTCATGAAAAATATATTTTTTTAAACATAAAAAAAAAAATTATAATGCATTTGTAAGCTTAAATACAAAAAATTAGATCAAGAAAAGCTCAAATACTTAGAATATGAAAAAGGGTGCCTCCTCAGCTTTTCATTGTCTACTGCTGTCAGTAGCCTTTTTTTTAAGCCTATTATAAGGGGGGGCATGTGTTGAAGAAGGATGGTCAGGCGTGATTGCTGAGGGTGCTGCTCCCCCTGTATAGCACTCGGTCAACGTCGGTCATCCGGGCAAGGCTTGCACAAGTAGTATTCGGATTGTCTTAGTTTTGATGAAAAATCATCGGCCGGTTCCGAAAATGGAAATTCCGAGCGAGCACCGATGTGCCCCGATGTACAGACGACTTTAATACGCGACGGGGAATTGTAAGAGGCAGAGTGGCCTTGCTGCTACGATCCGCTGAGATTCAGCCCTTTGTCGCTCTGATTCATCCCTCCACTTCCTATCATACAAATCCTCACCCCGCACTGAACGTCATGCGAGGTTGTGAATGCGAATCACATGCCCAATCCTACGCCCCCGAGTCCCTTCGACGGGTAATGTGCCCAAGTCATTACTTTGTGCCCAAGTCCATTGAGTTGCCCACATTATTTTGGCATTAATTTGAGAAGTATGCTCGGAGAATATTTGAAAATGAGCGAGCAAAAGTTGAAGTGTGTGGAAACTTTTCGGTGGTGTCGGACAGTGCGCTGAATGGTGGCAGGCCATGGACGATGCATGCGCGCTGTCACGGTTCGCCCGTGGGGGATTGAGGACATGCGAGGTTACAGGCGATCAGCCCAATTAAATATTTGAATTTAGTATCTTTCCATATTTATCTTGTAATCTCAAGAGACATGCCATAATAAGCAGGTCGCTTGTGGAGTCATTGTGTCTAGATTCATTGTATGTTCGAGTCGTGTCAAGATTCATTAGGGGCGCTTGAAGGGACATGGTCGAGTGAAGGGTCATGGACTTGAAAAGCCAAGAGTCATGTTATTTAAGAGTCATCAGATCTTAGCCGTTAGATTGAGTTGATCTGGACCGTTGGTCTGGGCTTTGTAGTAGTATATATAGGGGGTCTTTCATTTCATTTGTAATCAACCAAGTTTCTAGTTCCTTAATAAAAGAGTTCTTTAGTAAAGCCATTCCTTGCATAACACAACTTTGCCAATCAACAGGACAGGCTGACTAGCGAGGATCGAACAAGATCAAGTCTAGTGCCGCACGGGTGGGCAAATCTCGGTGTACGAAATATCAGCCGGTGGCAAGTGGTATTAGAGCCACGCAAGTGGTTCTGTTGGTGCTTCCGCAGTTCAAGTGCTAAGTGTTGGTGTTAGTGGGATGGAGTCAACTTCCACATCTACTAGGTCCACATCGGGACAAGGGAGGGGCATGTCAAAGCAAAGTCGTCGCGACATGTCAAATGTGAGTGGGGATAGCATCGAGGCACGTTTGGCTCGCTTGGAGGATGCTATGAACCATCACACGCCTTCTCGTGATATTCTTTATGAACTTACTCGGTGGTTGAAAAAAGTAGATGATGAGGCGACGGAGCTGGAGAACGGAGTAAATTGAGCTAGGAACCAGATGAACCGAGATATCCGAGATGATGTTTCGGGAGTGGTGTGGGAGATAGTTGGCCACTTGATCGCCGCATCCTAGGCCGAGCTCGTGGCAAGGATTGAGTGTATCGAAAGGAGGATCGCCTTGTGTAAAGGGGCAGTGGCAGGGGGTGTACCAAGAGGAGTGGTTCCTTTTCAGATGGAGATTCCCAGGCCAAGCCAGTTCAAGGGATCGAGGAATGCGAGGGAAGTAGATGACTTCATATGGAACTTAGAGCGGTATTTTGGGGCGGCAAACATTGAGGATGATGCCAGCAAAATACGAATGGCGTCGTTCTTTTTAACCGATTTAGCGTTGTTGTGGTGGAGAAGACGGGAGATGGAAATCGAACGAGGCACGTGTCGGATGGAGACTTGGGAGGATTTCAAAGCCAAATTCAAAAAGCAGTTCTATCTGGAGAACGTCAAGTACGAGGCTCGGATGAGACTGAAGAAGTTGACTCACATGAAGTAGATTCAAGACTATGTGAGGGAATTCCAGGAGATCGCACTTGAGTTGCCGATTCTTACGGAGTCGAAGTCTTTGTTCGCATTTATAGATGGTTTGCGGCCATGGGCGAAGCAGGAGCTACAACGAGCGAGAGTGGAAACCGTGTCAAATGCAAGCAGTTCTGACAAGAGCGATGACGATGTTGCGTAAGGTGCGATGATGGGGCTTGATGCCCTAAAGGTTAGTGAGGAGGATGGCGTCGAGAAGATTGGTGGTAAAGGTGTCCGCGCACTTAAATCATCGGTTCGGGGCAAGATGGTGAAGAAGCCCAAAGCTTGTCACCTTTGTCGAGCCACCAGCCATCTTCAAAGAGACTGTCCTTTCAAGGAAAGAGTTGACAAGATTGTTGGGTAGGGAGTTGCCCCAAAGTCGACGGTTCGTGACTTTGGTGGGGAAGTTCACTCTCCGAAACCGACAGTTAAGCGCAAAGGAAATGCCGAGGGGTTGGGCAGGTTCTCAACAATTCCGCACCAAGGAAACATCGAGGGCAAGGTGAAGACTTGCCATATCTGTAATGCGACAGACCATCTTAGGAAGGGCTGTCCACTCAAAGGAAGAGGCAAGCAACAAAAGGCATCCAAAAAGGGTTTCGAGGTTCTAAAGGCCAAGAAAAGGGAGCAGCCGAAGTGTGCTTCGCCGAAGCAAGTCAAGTCGGGCGTTACGCCCGTGTCTCCTAAAATCAGCCAGCCAAAAGCGATGCAAGTGCAAGAAAAGTCCATCAGCTCGATGGGTGATACTCTAGGAGTGGAGCGCAGCGTCGAGGAACGATGGCAAGCAGCCGTGGCAAATTGGCAAAGGATTATGGAGGGATTCACTAAGCATTCCTCAAAGGGTTTCGCCGGGATGACACGAATTTTGGTGGGAACTAGTGACTCAATAAGCAATCATGGAGGATTAATGTGCCGAGTCAAGGAAATAAAAGATCTACCCAAGGAGTCGCGGCAGGCTATTCAAGAGTTAGAGGCGGAGCATTCACCAAGTGGCGTTGTCGTGGCGACAACGAATTTGGTGGGGGAGAATGTCATGGTCTGCCCGTGGGGGATCGAGGACATGCGAGGTTACGAGCGATCAGGCCAATTAAGTATTTGAATTTAGTATCTTTCCATATTTATCTTGTAGTCTCAAAAGACATGCCATAATAAGCAGGTCGCTTGAAGAGTCATTGTGTCTAGATTCGTTGTATGTTCGAGTCGTGTCTAGATTCATTAGGGGCGTTTGAAGGGACATGGTCAAGTGAAGGGTCATGGACTTGAAAAGCCAAGAGTCTTGTAGTTTACCGAGCATGACCAAGTGTGGCCGAGCGTGGCCGAGCGTGGCCGAACATGGCCGAGGGTGGCCGAGCATGGCCGAGCATGGCCGAGCGTGGCCGAGTGTGGGTGAGTGTGGCGGAGCATGGCTGAGTATGGTCGAGTGTGGCTGAGCGTGGCCGAGCATGGTCGAGTTTAGCCGAGAGAGCGTGACCGAGCATGGCCGAGTGTAGACGAGCGAGCGTGGTCGAGCATGGCCAAGCATGACCGAGTGTGGCCAAGCGAGCATGGTCGAATTTGGGCGAGCATGGCCGAGCGTGGCTGAGCACGGCTGAGCATAGAAAAGTGTGGTCAAGCATAACCGAACGTGGCCGAGCGTGGCCGATCGTGCATCACCGAGTGTGGCCAATCGTGCATCACCAAGTGCAGCTGCCCGCCTGTGCTCGGCCAACAGCCGAGTGCGCGCGTGCACCTGGCTAAGCAGCGCGCGCATCTGCTCGCTTGGTGCTTGGCCCGCGCAGGCCAGCAGGGTGCCCGGCAGCCTTCCCAACAGCTTGCCCTCGGTGATCCGATCGTGAGTAAATTGAATTTCGGCCCGTGCCATTTGTGTAATTGATAGTGATGGCCCCTACTTTTATCCGGCCCAAGAAGGCGTTCATTCCGAGCCCAGTCCACCCGAGCCCATAAAATGGGAGACAAGCACTATGGGCTAGGGTTCGTCCGCCCTAGGCCTATGGCCGTGTACCAGGGCCCAAGGCCCAATCAAATGCCTATAAATACCCCTTCAGTTAATTCATTGATCACGTTCTAATCATTTGGAGAATTATCCTAATCTCTTTGAATATCTTTAGCTCTCAATTATTAGAGAAACTTATCATCTTGAACCACGAAGAGGCTTGGCAGCTTGAGTCATTCAAGCGCAGCCCACAATCCGAAAATACTTCATCTGGTCTATCGTGAGATGGGTCGGATCCCAACTCCACGTGTCCCTCACGTGACATTACTATTTGATCCGGCATCATTTTGGCGCCGTCTGTGGGAAAATTAGACTCGCTTGTTGAGAATGCAGACCAGGTCTCAAGCACATACCAATGGTGATAGGACGGGCAATAGCCCCTCTGCTGGTGGCGCAGGAGTGGAGCTCCACCCCCGTTGCCTCATTCAATCCCTACTGTTGGCGAAGCTCCTAACCCACTTCTCCATCCGCGGCTCCAACCGCGATCCCACCCTCTGAGAGGGTATTTGATATCACTCAAGGAGCACTCATGGCGTTGGTGGAAAACGCCTCTATACGAGCGGCAACTCAGGCAGTCTAGCAGTATACGCTGAACTACCCATCTCGGGGAGAACCTCGTCATGCTCCCAGGGTAGCCAACCCCTCCACGAGGGGAAGGCCCCCGACCGCGCATCACACGTCCATCCTACGGGGGCCCTCACCCCAGAGGGGTGAATCTCCACGATCCCCCGCGATGCCTGAACGTGGCAACCGCGAGCGCACCTCGGGACGTCACACATCTCCAGTCCCGCACCGAGGTCAGAGATCTTTAACCCCCATGAGGGTGGAGTCGCGGCTCTAGGGCGTCCGCAGCGGAGAGAAGACACATAGATTACAGGAGGGTAGCGTCGACTCTTCCCAAGAACGACCGCCTCGCGGTCTTGACAAGGAGTGGGACTCTCGAGGGTCCCCCAGCCGAGGTCAGAGAACTCCGACCCCTGAGGGGGCTCGACCCCGACGCGAGTCACACAGGTCTCCTCATCGAAGTCGTAGGTCTCCAATCCACGAGGAAGCCCGGTCCCAGGATAAGCCCCACAGGTCCCCTCATCGGAGTCGCGGGTCTCACATCTCAGACAAGGCCCACTCCAAGCAGAAGACCCACAGGTCCCCTCGTAGAGGTCGGAGGTCCTCGGGCGAGCTCACATCCAGTAGCCCCCCACCCAGGGGATGCAAACCTGCCCTGAGGAGAGTACGAAGAGTTGCGTCTCGTACCCTTAGCGGTGGAACCACCGAGAAGAAGCCCATTTTGCCCCGCAATACTCGCCGAGGCGATCCCACAAGGGATGAAAATCCCTCACCTCAGTGAATATGACGGTACTGGGGATCCCCAAGAGTACATGGATAAGTTCGGTGCGAAGGCGGACATGTATGACCTTAGTGACGCGGCCTACTACAAGATTTTCAAGACGACCCTCTCGAGAAGAGCTTTGTCTTAGGTCAACTAGTTTCCCTTCGGTACCATTACCGGATTTGAGCAACTAATGCCGCATTTCCTCCATCACTTCTCTATGAACATGAAGTACCCCAAGACCACGTCGTACCTATTCACCATCACACAGCGTGATGGAGAGTCTCTCCAGGAATATGTGAGTCGTTTCTCGATGGCGGTATCGGAGGTACCTCATGTGAATCGTGAGTTGCTATCTGGAATCATGCAGCAAAATCTCCGCTTGGGCAGGTTCAAGGAGTCTATAGCTGGAAAGGCCCCGTCCACTCTGGATGAACTGTTGGCTCATACCGAGAAGTACATCTGAATCAAAGAAGCGGTTGGCCCCATCAAGGCTGAGACAGGTGCTAACAAGAGGAAGGCGCGAGAGGATGATAGACTGCCCGAGCCCAAGGAGCGCAAGTCGATGCTTCCTCAATGATTCACTAAGTATACCCCACTCACCCTATCTCGCGAGCAGGTGCTCGCCATAGTAGAGCAACATGGGCTGGTGAGTTGGCCTAAGAAACTAATGGACAACCCAAGCCGCCTGAAGTCAAACAAGTATTATCGTTTTCACCGTGACAAGAGTCACACGACGAAGGAATGTTATCACCTCCAGAATGAGATAGAAAAGTTAATACAGCACGATCACCTTCAGGAGGTGGTCTCACAGCCTGCGGGGCCTGGGAACAAGGCCAGGGATCCACAAGGGCGCTGAGATGGAGGCCCCTCGAGAGAGTATCGTAAGAAAGACAAGGTGGACCAAGCGCCCATGATAGACAAAGACTCGGACAACCTTCCCCTCAATGGGATTATCGGTGTGATCTCTGGGGGCTCAGCATGGGGAGACTCGAGTAACTCGAGGAAAAACCTGCTTCGAGCCGCCATAGGACTGCACGCCTTCCCCCAGTCTCAAGCTAGCCCCGTGTTCCAAGTTAGCCAGAGTACCTCCTCCATTGGGTTCGGGAATGAGGACTTGCAGACACAAGTCCCAACTCATAATGATGCGTTGGTAATCTCGGCCACTATATTGAACTTTTGGGTGAAAAAGATACTAGTGGAGATAGCGGAAGCTCGGCGGACATTATATTCTATAATGCCTTTGCTCAGCTGGGCATTGACAACGCGTTACTGTGGAAGGTGAACACCCCTCTCACCGGGTTCACTAGCGAAGTAGTCAAAGCGTTGGGAGAGGTGACCTTGCCTCTATCGTTGAAGTCGTACCCAACAAGGGTCACTAAGATGACCAAGTTCCTTGTGGTGAAAGCCCCCTCCTCATACAACGTGATTTTGGGGAGGCCGAGCCTGAACCTTTTCAAGGCAATTGTCTCCACTTATCACTTGAAATTGAAATTTCCCACCCCGAGCAGAGTGGGCGAGGCAGTCGGTGATGTTAAAATAGCCCGGGAGTGTTATGCCAACACCCTGAGAAAACCAGTAGGAGAGGGGGCGAAACTTAGAGACAAAGGCAAGAACAAAATGATTAGTACCATCTCTCAGCCCTCGCGAGGCGTCAAACGCAGGGAGGATGAAGTCACCGATGACTCATGCGGGGAAACCCGCGCCGAGGCCATCGAGGAGCTCAAGGAAATAGAATTGGTGCAGGGGGAGCCCGACAAAGTTACTAAGGTCGGAGGCTTCCTAGGCAAGGCTTTTAAGGAAGAGCTCGTAGCCTTCTTGAGACAAAACCTTGATGTGTTCTCATGGAGCGTTGAGGACATCGATATTGGAACTGCCACCCCACAGGAGCAAGAAGGAGGTGCAAGAGTTGATGGAAGAGTGGCAGCCCTGAATTGCTTTGTCTCTAGATCAGCCGATAAGGGGCTCCCCTTTTTCAAGACGATTCGTAAGGTCAAAGGCTTTGAGTGGGACAAGTTGTGCTAGTGGGCGTTCAAAAAACTGAAGGAATACTTGGTTTCCCCACCGCTGCTCACAAAACCGTCGAAGGTGAAACACTTTGTCTCTACCTCTCCGCCACCCAAGTGGCGGTAAGTGTGGTGTTGACCCGCGAAGAAGATGGGGAGCATAAGCCCATTTATTACGTTAGCAATCTGCTACGGGGTACCGAACCCACGTATCCACCGATTGAGAAGCTAGCCCTAGCCTTGGTTATCGCTGCTAGAAAGCTAAGGCCATATTTCCAATCGCACCCTGTCGCGGTGCTCACCAGCCATCTCTTAAAGCGAGTCCTCTCCAACTTAGAAAGTTCGGGGAGGCTGGCCAAATGGGCGATCGAGTTGAGTGAGCACGACATAGAGTTTCGTCTATGACCAGCAATCAAAGCACAAGTCCTAGCCGATTTTGTCGTAGAGGTGACGGAGGATAGTGAGGGCTTCTCCTCCCCAGCATGGAGCATACACGTAGATGGGTCGTCCACCCAAACTAGTAGCGGAGTGGAGTCGTACTCGAAAGCCCCCAGGGGCTCAAGTTCGAATATGCCCTCAAGTTTGATTTCAAGGCCTCAAACAACGAGGCTGAATATGAAGCTCTGATTGCTGGGGTGAAGCTGGCGCTCGCAGCGGGGGCGAGAAGGTTGATTGTGTTCAGTGACTCCCAGTTGGTGGTTAGCCAAGTGAAGAGGGTCTACAAGGCGAAGGGGAAAGGATGGTCTGCTACCTCGACCGTATACACGATTTGAGGAGAGAATTCTTGGAATTCCAAGTGAGGCAGGTACCCCGAGCTGACAATGGAGCGGTGGACCAGCTAACCAAACTAGCTAGTTCCATGGCCTCCATAACAAACAGAAAGATCACGTTCTTAGCCCTCGACAAGCCAGAGATAGAGGAGAATGCCCTGGAGATACTCTGTGGAGGCCCGACACAGCCTTCCTAGAAAAACAAAATTGTAGAGTACCCCACCAGCGACTGTCTTCCCAACGACAAGAGCCGACCCAGAGAAACCTAGCCCCAGTAATCGGCTAGCAAAACCAATCAGTCCCAAGAATGACATCTATAGCACAGTGCCGAGAAGCACGCCTAGCTCGACAGAGATGGGCTTCTTGTGCAATGTGAGACAAAGTTTGCCGTTGAACTCACTAAGAAAGGCCCCATCTGTGTGCTCCGGTCAATGCTCTCACTTCATTTGGCTCATCATGGGCTTGAGAAAGATTGTGCCAAAAAGAGTCCATCAATTACATTAAGAAAAACCAAACAATTCCAAGAATGCCATCCATACCATAGTGTCGAGGAGCATGCCTAGCTTGACAGAGATGGAGCTTCTTGTGCAATGTGAGGCAATGTTTGCCCTTGACCTCACTAAGAAAGGATCCAAACTCTGTGCTTTGGTCAATGCCCTCGCTTCATATGGCTTATCGTGGGCTTGGGAAAGTTTTAGCTAAAAAGTCCGTCAATTGCATGAGAATGTCTCCAGCGCGCGCGCACAGGCAAGTAGTGAGCTCGCACGCGCGGCACGTGCGCATTCTGCCTGCTCGCACTTTGTGCGAGTAGCTGGTCGAAAGATTGCCGTCGATTACAAAGCCACCCTGCCGGCCAAAAGTGCATGAGAGCACGCACATAGTCAAGCGTATGGTAGCCTGGTCTCGGACATAAGCCTCTAGTCGGGACGCGCGCGGTCTGCCAGCGCGCGTGGCCAGCAGGTGCTGGGCAAATTTTTTCCTTGTGGCCATCCTTTGTTCAATCACCTGCTCTTTCTTTGCATTTCAATCACCTGCCAAAAAATAACATACGTCTCCAAGGATCAAGCATTTTAGGGAGGGGTCAAAATATGAAACAGAAATAGAAGACATATCTTAACGAGCAAATTTTGTCTTGGATGCCGTTGCACATTTATGTGCCAATGTGCTCAAATTGCATCAATACTCGAGGGTACAAGGCAAACATCACCGTGTAAACATGAGTTTTGATGCAACGAACAATAGCATCCAAGTCAACTACTTCGCCCTCAAACATGAACCGATTACGGTCGTTCCAAATATGGTAGACTGTGGCGGCTAGGGCCGTGATTTTGCTTCATAATTGCCAATTATTCCCACGGGATTCCTTCTTTAGCCATTTGAGAGCGCTCTTAAGGGTGTTCATTTGTCGAGTGATGGCGATCCATTGCTCAATTTGGCACCAAATATTGAAGGTAACGGGGCAGACAAAGAAGAGGGGATGGACTGTCTCCCGGTTAGTCCCACAAAATATGCATGCCTCGTCAATACCCAAGTAGGCGAGCTTGTCCATAGTATTCAAGCGCTCAAGGATGCAAAGCCAAAGAATGAAAGAGTGTTTTGGGGTACTGGAGGGACTCCAGATAGTCCCCGCCCAGGGAATTCTTACACCTGTGACTCTGAAAAAGTTATAGAGTAAGCGCGAATGATGGGAAGGCGGCTTACTGCTCCATGATGCCAAATAAATTTCTACCTCATTTGGCCCACCACACTTTTCAGCAAAGTTATCCCTAACTCGGAGAATGTTTTTCACGAGTGGGGAGTCACTAGGCTTTGCAACCCATTCCAAGAAGGATTGGTTGCGAAGATAGAAATGGTGGACCCATCGATACCAAAGAGTATCTTTTTTGGCATGTATATGCCAAAGGTTTTTACCAAGTAAGGCATCGTTCCAAATCTTAATGTCACGAAGGCCGAGCCCGCCTTTGGATTTGGACATGCACACTTTATTCCAACTAACATTGCCTTTACCAATGCCCCAAATAAAATTTCGGCAAAGTTGGATTACTTTGCAACGAACTTGGACGGAAAGGGGCATTATTGAGATCCAAAAATATTGGATGCCTTATAAAACCGAAGTTACGAGTTGTACTCATCCCGCATAAGAAAGAGTGCTTGCACTCCAGCCACACATGTAACTATGGATCTTTTCAAGTAAAGGCTCGTAGTAGATCGTTTTGAATTTTTCAGTGGCTAGGGGAATGCCTAAGTAGTGGAAGGGCATAGATCCTCTCGAGAGGCCCGAGATATCTATCAAAGTTGAAGCATCTTGATCGCCACAACCCGCAATGAAGATGTTGGATTTCGAGATGTTCATTTCGAGACCCGAGGTAGCCCCAAAAGTACGAAGGCAAGACATGAGGATACCGATAGATATTTCATATCCTCGGGACATAAACATCAAGTCATCGGCAAAACATAAGTGTGTGATTTGGAGCGGTGCACACTTTCGATGGAAATTGAAGTTTGAGTCACAAGTACCCTTGTTTATCATACGAGAAAGATACTCGATGCAAATGACAAACAAATAAGGGGATAAAGGATCGCCTTACTTAAGCCCGCGCTTGCCTCGAAATAGACCATGTGAGCGACCATTGATAGAGATGAAGTATGAAGGCGTTGAGACGCATTCCATAATCCATCCAGCAAAGGGCGGAGGGAAATTGAGCCCGAGGAGCACTTCCCGAAGGAAGTCCCATGAGACAGAATAAAATGCATTGGTGATATCAATTTTAATGATGCATCGAGAGGAAATCCTCTTTCGATTGTATTCACGAAGCAATTCTTGCATCAAATTGATATTTTCAACCATATTACGTCTCTTCACAAATGCCGCTTGTGCTTTATCAATGAGGGAGTCCAAAAAGGGCATGATTCTCTTAGCCAAACTCTTAGAGATGATTTTATAGACCACTTTGCAACAAGAAATTGATCTAAAATCTCTCACGGAATCAGCATGGTCAGATTTCGGGATAAGGGCGATAATGGTATGATTGAGTTGCTTAAGAAGGGATCCCGAGGTGAAAAACTCCTTCACAGCATCACAAACATCCTCCCCAACAGTGTCCTAATAAGTCTTGAAAAATTTTGATGACAGACCATCAGAACCCGGGGATTATCATTGCCAATGTCATTTAGCGCTTCTAAGAAGTCAGCATTCGTGACTTCTTTGGAAAGGTCCGCCAAATGAATACTGTCAAGAATAGGCCCTGAGTTAAGAATTGATGGATCGATGGGAGAGACTTGAATTGAGATACCCAGTAGAGATTTAAAAAATCCTACAAAGTTGCTCGCGACTTCCTCCAAGGAGGTGGTACGAGACCCGTCACTTTGGACAATTGATGTAATGGAGTTTCGCTTTGCATTCCTCTTGACAATGCCATGAAAGAATTTTGTGCATTTGTCACTTTGAATGAGGAAATTGCATTTGGACTTTTGATGAAAAAAAAGCCTCTCGGCCTTAGCTAGAAAAAGGGAATTTTTTCGAAGGTCAGGCAAAGAGCGTTGGAGCTCCAAGTCATTTGAATTGTCATGGAAGAATTTTTGCTTCTCTTTAAGAAGGGATTCTACATTTTTTGCACACGATGAGATATGCGAGAAATGTAACTCATTAAGTGTTTTAAGCGTCGGCTTCAACCCTTTGAGTTTTTTGCAAAGCATAAATTGCTTTGTGCCCCAAAAGTGTCCATTCTAATTCGTATTGACAGTGTCGATGAAATCCGGGTGGGTTGTGAGCATGTTCCCAAATCTCCATATAAAATTTCCTGAAATTTGAGTGTCAATTAAAGACACAATACAGGGGCAGTGGTCAAACGAGCCCGAGGGTAAAAAGATACTCGAGCGTCGAAGTCAAAAATCATCCAGTTATGATCGACTATGGCTCGATCTAACTTTGACCAAATTTTTCAAGTTATTGCAAGTGTAGAAACAACCCGAGAATTGAAGGTCGGAGATGCCAAGCTCGTGACAACAGTCTTTAAAGTTACGGATTTCATAGGGCGAGACAGGCACCCCTAGTCTTCGCTCCTCAGACTTTAAGACTGAGTTGAAATCTCCCAATAAAATCTAAGGGAGAGTGGACTTATCTTTGGCAGAGATAAGATTAGTCCACAAGGCCCGACGCTCGCCAACACTATGCATACCATAAATGAAGCTGGCAAAACATGACCCACCCATGACAAAACATGTAATGATGGTATGAATAACTTGTTGATGCGTTTCAAAAACTTGAACCTTGACATGGCAAGGGTCCCAAAAGATTGCTATCCTACCTCGATCACTAGTTTCAAGGTTGTGGAAAAAGTTCCAACCTCGAAGTTTCTTGGTAGCAAAATTCTCGAAGGTAGATGAGGATGATTTTGTTTCTAAGATACCTAAAACGCTTATATTTTGATCACGGATGAGGCGAGCGACCTCGTCCTGTCTGAGGGGTGAATTAAAACCCCTAACGTTCCATGATCCTAAAATCATCTGAGAGGGGGGTGGACCCTCCCCTTTCTTCCTGGGGGGCCTCATTGTACCCGCAAGCATCAAAGCCTTTCCCGCACCACCGATAGCAATGCCAAGCGGCTTTGATGCCGGGTCTTTTTTTTCCTTCCCTTGCTTACCTACCATTGTGAAGGGGATTTCATCTTGGTTTGTAACAAGGTACTACGTCTCGTCGGTGCGGACGGGAGAATCCTTGGAAAAGGGGTGCAATGATATATCATTGTTGAAAGGTGCACTTGAGCACTCATCGGTCGGGTCAATTTTCGGGTCGGGATTTTTCTCAAAAATTTCAGCAGCTTTTTTGGAGGGTATAACAGATTTTTTTGGGTTATTTTCTACAATGAGTGCATTTTCAAATTGGTTTTCAAGAGTGGGCTGATTTGTTGTTCCATCCACAACAGTCATGTCGACATTAACCGATGGTTCGCAACAATTTTGGTTGTTTTCACAACGTTTAACAATGTGTCTTTCTCCTTGGCGGATGTGGGAATATTTTCAAGTTTGTTTTTTGGGCACTTCAAAAGTGAGTGCCCAATGATTTTACAATTTGGGCAATATTGAGGAACCGCCTCAAAGAAAACTCTTTGGTCATATAATTGACCCTCGAGGTTACATATTTTTTCTACCTGAATGGGTGGTTTGGAAATGTCGACTTCTACAAGGATCCTAGCATAGCAAATCCTTTTCCTAGTCTTGGTGAGAGAATCCGTTGCAATCGGAGTGCCAACCTTCGAGGTGATTTTGCTAAGAATGGACTCCGTCCACCATTCAAGAGGAAGACCCGGTAGAGTTGCCCAAACGGGGACTTTTGTTGCATCATCCGTTTCGGCCACCAGGAAGACCCGGTAGAGTTGCCCAAATGGGGACTTTTGTTGCATCATCCTTACCGAAACGGAATCCCTTTGGCATAATTTTAAGTATTAAGGAGTTTCCATAAACGGTGTATGGTCCTCCGCTAAGGACTTTGTATCGGTCCTCCTCGGAGTGAAAATGGAAAGCCATCCACCCATGAACGTTTGGAAAGTAATCGAATTGTACTCCCCAAGAGTTGCAAATCTTGTCCTTGAGCGTTTTTTTCCTAGGGTGCTTCGGAGTGAAGTACCCAACGAGACCGAACCCCCAAACCTTATCAAGGTCATCAATATCGTCTAAAGATACCATAATAACGTCATCATCGGTGGGGGAGTTGGATAATTTCAATCCTTCATTTTGCTTCCGATTATCGGCAAATAAATTGGTCCTTTTTTTTGGAGGTGGATTGTTCAAAGGCATTTTTCCAAGAGTTTTAGTTGAAGGGTTAGTTTTAGCATGCAATTTATGCGGCAGATTTCCGATAATGGATTCGGAATCAAAAGAGTCCACCTCTCCAAGTGTTCGAGACACACTTGGAGAGCGCTCGTCTCCAACCTTAACCCCCGCAACTACACCAACAACACCAATAAAGGGGAGGGGGATCAAGGGTAAAGCCTTGATACCTTTTGAAGTAATTTTACCTTCGGAGATGGCGGTATTGTGAGGGGGAGTAGTAGCCTCCAAAATCTGCCCATCCACTTCAACAAAAATCTACCCCGAAACTGATTTTTTTCAGCAGATTTTTAGGTGATTATAGTCTGCTGTGCAGGACATTCTATTCCAGCAGCTTGAAAAATATGGACAACATCAGATTTGTTTCCATCATCCTCCAAAAACTACCCATCATGTGCAAAAATCTGCTCAGCACTTCCAGCAGCTTGCAAAGTCTGTCCCGCTCCATCTACAATCTGCCCAGTAGCATATTTATTCCCAGCAACATCTTTGTGACTAGCTTTAGTCACCAAAATCTGTTCAGCAGCTGCTCCAAGTGCCCAAAAACGGATTTTTTTTCATCCTTTTTTTGGTGGATTGATGGAATTGAATGTCACTCGAGTTCAGCGAGTGACTCCGCATCACTTGTGACGACTTCACCAAGTGTTCGTGAGCAGCTCGGAGAGATCCTCATCCCATCTAATGCCTCCTCAACAAGCTGAAATTTAGGAGTGGCGATTTTAGGGTTTCTCGATGACTTGCTTGGTTTTGCACTGCACAAGTCAAAGGCATCACTCAAAGGCTTGAAAATGGCCTTCTTCTTCAATGAACAGTAACCTCGACGGTAAAAATGAAATTACTCCTTCGATACTTATCGTGGCGAGACGTGTGAGGTACCAAAATGCTCCTCTTGCTTGCCCCTGCAAATCCCAGTGGTTGATTTTGTGAAAAAAACAAGGCTAGGGGTCGAAATCAAAAGGGGGCAGAAACGCAGATTTTTGTAGAAAATGCTCCAAAACCTTCAAAAATGCGAAAAGGGCGGTTTGAATGTAAACCATTCATGTAGGCGCCATGAAGGGGGTCACGGGGAGCAAAATCTTTAGCTCCTAACCAACACGAGGTTAAAAAATCGAAATCTCCACAAACAACTTTCTAGAGAGAAGGAAGAGCTTTTTTCTCTATTGCGTTGTTTCTAGGCTGTGAGTGCTGAGGGTGCTGCTCCCAGTGTATAGCACTCGGTCAACATCGGCCATCCGGGCAAGGCTTACACAAGTAGTATTTGGATTGTCTTAGTTTTGATGGGAAATCACCGGCCGGTTCCGAAAATGGAAATTCTGAGCGAGCACCGATGTGCCCCTATGTGCAGACGACTTGAATACTTGATGGGGTATTGTAAGCGGCAGAGTGGTCTTGCTGCCACGATCCGCTGAGATTCAGCACTTTGTCGCTCCGATTCGTCCCTTCACTCCTTATCCCACAAATCCTCACCCCGCACTGAACGCCATGCGAGGTTGTGAATGCGAATCACATGCCCAATCCTACGCCCCCGAGTCCCTTTGACGGGTAATGTGCCCAAGTCATTACTTTGTGACCAAGTCCATTGAGTGCCCCAAATTATTTTGGCATGACTTTGAGAAGTATTCTCAAAGAATATTTGAAAATGACCAAGCAAAAGTTAAAGTGTGCGGAAAATTTTCGGTGGTGTTGGACAGTGCGCTGCATGGTGGCAGGCCATGGCTGATTCATATGCGCGCACAGGAAGTCGCTGCTCAGCCAAGCGCACGCGCACGGAGGCAGCAGGCAGGCACTCGATTGGCCGAGTGCGCGCACACAGTGGCCGAGTGTGGCCGAGTATGGACGAGTGTGGCCGAGCGTGACCGAGCATGGCCAAGCATGGCCGAGCGTGATCGAGCGTAGCCAAGCATGGCCGAGCATGACCGAGCGTGGCCAAGCATGGCCGAGCGTGGCCGAGTGTGGCTGAGTGTGGCCTAGCAAGCGTGGCCAAGCATGACCGAGCGTGGCCGAGCATAGCCGAGCGTGGCCTAGCATTGTTGAGTGTGGCCAAACATGGTTGAGTGTGGCCAAACGTGGCGAGTGTGGCCGAGCGTGGCTGAACATGGCCGAGTGTGGATGAGCATTGCCGAGAGTGGCCGAGCGAGCATGACCGAGCATGGCTAAGTGTGGCCGAGCGTGGCCGAGTGTGGTTGAGCAAGGCCGAGCGAGTGTGGCTGAGCATGGCCGAGTGTGGCCGAGCGTGGCCGAGTGACCGACTATGGGCGAGCATGGCCGAGTGTGGCCGAGCGTAGCCGAACATGGCTGACTGTGGCTGAGTGAGCACGGCCGAGCATGGTCGAGTGTGGCGGAGCATGGCCGAGCGTGTCTGAGCATGGCCGAGTGTGGCCAGTGTGGCCGAGCGTGGCCGAGCGTGACCAAGCATGGCCGAGTGTGGCCGAGTGTGGCCGAGCGAGCATGGCCGAGTGTGGCCGATCATGACTGAGCGTGGCTGAGCATGGTCGAGCATAGCCGAGTGTGGCCGAGTGAGCGAGGCCGAGTGTGGCCGAACGAGTGTGGCCGAGCATCGTCGAGCGTGGCCGAGCATGGCTGAGTGTGGCCGATCGTGTCTGAGCATGTCCGAGCATGACCGAGCATGGTCGAGTATGGACGAGCGTTGCCGAGCTTGGTCGAGCTTGGCCATGTGTGGCCGAGCCTGCCGAGCATGGCCGAGTGTGGCCGAGCAAGGCCGAGTGTGGTCGAGTATAGCCGAGCGTGGCCGAGCATTGCCGAGCATGGCTGAGCGTGGTCGAGCATGATCGAGCATGGCTGAGCGTGGCCAAGCGTGGCCGAGCGTTGCTGAGCATGGCCGAGTGTGGCTGAGCGTGGCTGAGCGTGGTCGAGCATGGCCGAGCGTGGCCGAGTGTGGCCGAGCATGGCTAGCAAGACCGAGTGCGGCCGAGCATGGCCGAGTGTGGCCGAGTGTGGCTGAGCATTGCCGAGCATGGCCGAGTGTGGCTAAGCGTGGCCGAGCATGGCCGAGTGTTGCCGACGTGGCCGAGTGTGGTCATGCATAGCTGAGCGTGGCCGAGCTTGGCAGAGCATGGCCGAGTGTGGCTAAGCATTGCCGAGCATTGCCGAGTGTGGCCGAGCGAGCATGGCCGAGTGTGGCCGAGCGAGCATGGCCGAGTGTGGCCGAGCATGGCCGAGCATGCCCGAGTGTTGCCGAGCGATCGTGGCCGAGTGTGGCCAAACGAGCATGGCCGAGTGTGGGTGAGCGAGCATGGTCGAGCATGGCTGAGTGTTTCCGAGCGTGGCCGAGTGTGGTCGTGCATGGCCAAGTGTGGCCGAGCTTGGCAGAGCATGGCTGAGTGTGGGCGAGCATGGCCGAGTGTGGCTGAGCGTAGACAAACGTGGCTGAGTGTGGCAGAGCGAGAATGGCAGAGCGTGTCCGAGCATAGCCGAGTGGCCGAGCATGGCCGAGTGTGGCCGAGCGAGCATGGTCGAGTGTGGCAGATCATGACTGAGCGGGCCGAGCATGGCCGAGTGTGGCCGAGCGTGGCCGAGCATGCTCATGTGTTGCTAAGCAAGCGTGGCCGAGCGAGCATGATCGAGTGTGGCCGAGCGAGCATGGCCGAGTATGGCCGAGCGTGGCCGAGCATGACAGAGTGTGGAAAAGCATGGCCGAGCTTGGCCGAGTGTGGCCGAGCGTGGCCGAGCGAGCATGGTCGAGGGTGGCCGAGTGTGGCCGAGCATGGCCGAGTGTGGCCGAGCATGGCTGAGTGTGGCTGAGCATGGCCGAGTGTTGTCGAGTATAGACGAGCGTGGCCGAGCATGTCCGAGCGTGGTCGAGCATGATCGAGCGTGGCCAAGCATGGCTGAGCGTGGTCACGCGTGGCCAACCGTGGCCGAGTGTGGCGAGCATGGCCGAGTGTGGCCGAGCGTGGCCGAGTGTGGCCGAGCATGGCCGAGTGTGGCCGAGCTTTGCCGAGTATGGCCGAGCGTGGCCGAGCCTGGCCGAGCGTAGCTGAGTGTGGTCGAGCATGGTCGAGCGTGGCCGAGCATGGCCGAGTGTTGTCGGCGTGGCCGAGTGTGGTCGTATATGGCCAAGCGTGGCCGAGCATGGCAGAGCATGGCCGAGTGTGGCTGAGCATGGCCAAGCATTGCCGAGTGTGGCCAAGCATGGCCTAGTGTGGCCGAGCGTGGCCGAGCATGCCCGAGTGTTGCCGAGCGTGGCAGAGCATGGACGAGCATGGCCGAGCTTGGCCGAGTGTGGCCGAGCGTGGCCGAGTATGGCCGAGCATGGCTGAGTGTTGCCGAGTGTGGCCGAACATGGCCGAGTGTGGCCGAGCATGGCCGAGTGTGGCCGAGCATTGCCGAGCATGGCCGAGCGCAGCTGAGCGTGGCCGAGCGAGCATGGCAGAACATGGCCGAGCATGGCCGAGTGTTGTCGAGCGTGGTCGAGTGTGGTCGTGCATGGCCGAGCGTGGCCGAGCTTGGCAGAGCATGTTCGAGTGTGGCCGAGCATGGCCGAGCATTGCCGAGTGTGGCCGAGCGTGGCCGAGCATGCCCGAGTGTTGCCGAGCGAGTGTGGCCGAGCATGGCCGAGTGTGGCCGAGCGAATTTATCTTGAACTTTTAAACAATTTTTATGGCAAATTATTCTTCTAGTTGTGGTTTATTTTCATCATCTACATCAATCCATACAAATTCGCCTTCATTTCAGCGTTTTTCACTAGATTTTGACACAATTACAAAGCGTATTCCATCTTTTGGTGATGGGTTTAATGTTCCTGAATTTTTGCAATTGGTTTCAAGGGTAGACGGCACTAATAGAGAGGCCTTTAAAGTTCTGGATTTGGATTCAAAGGATTCTCCAAATTCAAATCCTCCGAATAATTCTAAATTTGCAAATTTAGTTGCATCTCCGATCTTGATACGTGAAAAGATAAAAATTGGAGATAAAAATGGTACCAAGTCCGAAGTTTGTTCTAGGATCGAAGATATGTCAAATTTTGTTAAGAATTTCGAGCCCAATTCAAGTTCAAATGACCAAGGTTCTCCTTTGTGTTCGAATATTTCTGATTTTCCGATTTTAAGTCATGAGAAGCTTAATCAAGGGGGTAAAAATGGAGGAAAATTCGTCCATCCTCCATTAAAGGAGTCACTTGAAGGTTTGAAGAAGAAGATGACTACTACTAAGGCAGGAAATCAAGTGGATTTCTTTCCATCAAAGGCTGATTTTGCTGATTTGGGAGAGGATTCCTTTCCAAAGGTGAATAGAGGGGATGGTTTATTTCCTTCCAAGGCTGATTTATCTAATTTGAAAGGTGATTTACTTCCAAATAAAGACATTGGGGCGGATTGCATTTCCCATAAGCCTAATTTGGCTGATTTGGTTGAGAATGACTTGCCTAAGGTGGAATTGGTGGATGCAAATACAAAGAAGAATGGAAATATGGCAGATTCGAATTCAAATCCATCTCCTTGCATTGAATCTAATCCGGAGCATATTTACTTTGGAAATATTAAGGTGAGTACAAATGGGAAATCTGATGAGTTGCATTCATTCTCTAATTCTACATGTAAAACTCTTCAATACATTAAACCGGAGATCATCAATGGTGAAGTTTTTGTCAAACCTACTTGGGATGTAGCCCGAATAGGTATGAAGCAATGGGAGAATACGGTGGTGGGGTACTTTTTAGGCAAGCGAATTTCGTTCATGGCTGTCAAGAATTTTACTATGTCAATTTGGCGTGGACTGATCGAAGTAAAAGCCACATCCAACGGTTTCTTCTTCTTTAAGTTTGATTCTGAGATTCAAATGATGAATGTGCTTGAAGGAGGGCCTTGGCTCTTTGCGGGGCAGCCTCTATTTCTTGAGCGTTGGAAAGAAGGTCTGTCGTTGGAAAAACGAAATCACCAAGAAGTACCAATATGGGTAAAATTCAGAAACTTGCCAACCGAATATTGGACTTCGGAGGGGTTGAGTATGGTGGCTAGCTCAGTTGGACGACCCCTATATCCAGATGCATTTACATCCTCCATGGAAAGGTTAGACTATGCACGTGTTTGTGTTGTAGTAGATATCCACTCGAAGTTTAAGGATCATGTTTTCATGCTCTTACCATCGGACTCGGGTGAGTATAATGGGACGCGAAAGGTGTTCATTGAATATGAATGGAAACCAGCCTTGTGCACATTATGCACCACATTTGGACACAAAGAGGGTGATTGCCGATTGGTGAAGAAGGCTGTACAAAAACCAAAACCAGTCCATATATACGTACAAAAGAATAACGCAATCGACCAAAGGGCTACTTCTGATGCATGGAAGGTAGTAACTCGAAAGCAAGCTAAGGACAAGATGAAAGAGGTCAACGAAACTGCTGAATGTATGGTTAATGAGAGTGTGGCTGAGCGAGCATGGACGAGTGTGGTCGTGCATGGTCGAGCGTGGCCGAGGTTTGCAGAGCATGGCTGAATGTGGCCGAGCGTGGCCGAGCATTGGCGAGTGTGGCCGCGCAAGCGTGGCCGAGCATGGCCGAGTGTGGCCGAGCATCTGACCGAGCATGACCGAGTGTGGCTGAGCATGGCTGAGCATGCCCGAGTGTGGCCAAGAGAGCATGTCCGAGTGTGGCCGAGCGAGCGTTGCCGAGCATGGCCGAGCGTGGCCGAGCATGGACGAGGGAGCATCGCCGAGTGTGGCCGAGCGCGGCCGAGCGAGCGTCGCAGAGTGTGACCGAGCGTGGCCGAGTGCGCACGCGCACTAGGCCGAGCTCGCGCACGCACCAGGCTGAGCTTGACCGAGCAGCGCGTGCAGCTGCTCGTCTGTGCTCGACCAGCAACCGAGTGCGCACGCGCACTAGGCCGAGCGGTGCGCGCATCTGCCCACCTAGTGCTCGGCCAGCAACTTGGCCTGGGCCTGCCAGCAGGGTGCCCGACAGCTTGCCCAACAGCTTGCCCTCGGTGACCCGATCGCGAGTAAATTGAATTTCAGCCCATGCCACTTGTGTAATTGATAGATATAATGAATTTAGGAATGATTTTGGGACGTTTGCTTGGAAAATATTTGACAATTGCGAGCGAGGGTAATGTCTCATTATTATACTATCGATGTTATGCATAATCTATTGCATCTAAACTATGTTTCCTATTCAATTTGTACGCTACATCTATTGCTTTCACAACATTTGTCATTTGTCACATTATTGGTTTATTGAAAAATTGGGTTATAAATATTATTATGAATTAAATAAATATTTTTAATAGCTATATTTTCCCAATAAAATATTACTATGGAATTTTCACATTTTTTCAAGTCATTTTAACTTTTTTCCATATTTTTTACTATTTATCCTTAATTTTTCATATTATTATGGAATAAATATATTAAAAAAATATTTTCATGAAAAATATATTTTTATAAACATAAAAAAAAAATTATAATGCATTTGTAAGCTTAAATACAAAAAATTAGATCAAAAAAAGCTCAAATACTTAGAATATGAAAAAAGAGTGCCTCCTCAAATTTTCAATGTCTACAGCTGTCACTAGCCTTTTTTTAAGCCTATTATAAGGGGGCATGTGTTGGAGAAGGATGGTCAGGCGTGAGTGCTGAGGGTGTTGCTCCCCCTGTATAGCACTCGGTCAACGTTGGCTATCAGAGCAAGGCTTGTACAAGTAATATTCGGATTGTCTTACTTTTGATGGAAAACCACCGGCCGGTTCCGAAAATGGAAATTTCGAGCGAGCACCAATGTGCGTCGATGTGCGGACGACTTAAATACGCGACAGGGTATTGTAAGCAGCAAAGTGGCCTTGCTACCACGATCCGCTGAGATTTAGCCCTTTGTCGCTCCGATTCGTCCCTCCACTCCCTATCCCACAAATCCTCACCCCGCACTGAACGTCATGCGAGGTTGTGAATGCGAATCATATGCCCAATCCGATGCCCCCGAGTCCCTTCAACGGGTAATGTCCCTAAGTCATTACTTTGTGTCCAAGTCCATTGAGTGCCCCAAATTATATTGGCATGATTTTGAGAAGTATGCTCGGAGAATATTTGAAAATGACCGAGCAAAAGTTGAAGTGTGCGGAAAATTTTCAGTGGTGTTGGACAGTGCACTGCATGGTGGCAGTCCATGGCCAATGCATGAGCACATATAGGCAGTCGCTGCTCGGCCGAGTGCGTGCGCACGGAGGCAACAGGCAGGCCCTCGATTGGCCGAGTTCGCGCGCGCAGCGGCTGAGCATGGCCGACCATGGCCGAACGTGGATGAGCATGACCGAGTGTGACCGAGTATGACTGAGCGTGACCATGCATGGCCGAGCATGGCAGAGCGTGGCCGAGTGTGACCGAGCGTGGCCGAGCATAGTCGAGTGTGGCCGAGCGAGCGTGGCCGAGCATGGCCAAGTGTGGCCAATCATGGCATAGTGTGGCAGAGTATGGCCGAGCGTGACCAAGTGTGGCCGAGCATGGCACAGTGTGGCCGAGCAAGCGTGGCCGAGCATGGCCGAGTGTGACCGAGCGAGTGTGGCCAAGCATGGCCGAGTGTAGCCGAGCGTGGCCGAGCTTGGACGAGGGTAGCCGAGCGAGCGTGGCCGAGAGTGGCCGAGCCTGGCCGAGCATGGCCGAGTGTGGCCGAGCGTGGCTAAGCATGGCCGAGTGTGGCCGAGCGTGGCCAAGCATGACCGAGCGAGTGTGGCCGAGCATTGCCGAGTGTTACCGAGCATTGCCGAGATGCCCGAGCATGGCCGAGTGTGGCCGAGCGTGACCGAGCGAGCATGGTCGAGCATGGCCGAGTGTGGCCGACCGAGCGTGGCCGATCATGGCCAAGTATGGCCGAGCATGGCTAAGCGTGGCTGAGCCACGAGCATGGCCAAGTGTGACCGAGCAAGCATGGTCGATTATAGCTGAGTGTGGCCAAGCGAGCATGGCCAAGCGTGGCCGAGTGTGGTCGAGCGAGCGTGGCCGAGTATGGCCAAGTGTGGTCGAGCATGGCGGAGCTTGGCAGAGTGTGGTCGAGCATGGCGGAGCTTGACATAGTGTGGCCGAGCATGGCCGAGCGTGGCCAAGCGCGGCCGAGCATGGCCGAGCATGGCCGAGCGTGGCCAAGCGCGGCCGAGCATGGCTAAGCGTGGCCGAGTGTGGTCGAGCACAGTCGAGTATGGCCGAGCATGAACGAGTGTGTCCGAGCATGGCCGAGTTTGGCAGAGCGTGGCCGAGCATGGCCGAGCGTGGCCGAGCATGGCCGAGTATGGTCGAGCGAGTGTGGGCGAGCATGGCTGAGTATGGTCGAGCATGGAAAAGCGTAGTCGAGCATGGCAGAGTGTTGCCGAGCGTGGCCAAGCATGGCCGAGCATGGCCGCACGTACCCGATCATAGCCGAGCGTGGCAAAACATGACCGAGCGTGGCCGAGTGTGGCTGAGCATGGCCAAGTATGGTCGAGCATGGAAGAGCATAGTCGAGCATGGCCGAGTGTTGCCGAGCGTGGCCGAGCGTGGCCGAGTGAGCGTGGCTGAGTGTGGCTAGGCGAGCGTGACCGAGCATGGCCGAGCGTGGCCGAGCATAGCCGAACGTGGAAAAACAAGGCTGAGCATGGCCGAGTGTGGTCGAGCATGGCCGAGTGCGGTCGAGCATAGCCAAGCATGGCCGAGCGTGATCGAGCATGGCCGAGTGTGGCCGAACGTGGCCGAACGTGGCCGAGCATAGCCGAACATGGCCAAACGTGGTCGAGCATAGCCGAGCGAGTGTGGCCGAGCATGGTCGAGCGAGCGTGGCCGAGCATGGCCGAGCATTGCCGAGCATGGCCGAGCATGTTCGAGTATGGCCGAGCATTGCTGAGCATGGCCGAGCCTGACCGAGGGTGGCCGAGCGAGCGTGACCGAGCACGGCCGAGTGTGGCCTATCATGGCCGAGCGTGGCCTAGCCACGAGCATGGCCGAGAAAGTATGGCCAAGCATGGCCAAGTGTGGCCGAGCGAGCGTGGCCGAGTATAACCGATTGTGGCCGAGTGTGGCCGAGCATGGTCGTGCGTGGCCGAGCGTGGCCGAGCATGGTCGAGCATAGCCGAGCGTGGCCGAGCATGGCCGAGCGTGGCAGAGCATGGCCGAGTGTTGCCGAGCATGGACGAGCGTGGTCGAGCATGGCCGAGTGTGGCCGAGCTAGCGTGGCCGAGCATGGCCGAGTGTGGCTGAGCAAGCGTAGCCGAGCATGGCCGAGCATGGAGTGGCCAAACATGACCGAGCGTGGCCGAGCATGGCCGAGCGAGCGTGGTCAAGCATAGCTGAGTGTAGCCGAGCAAGCGTGGCCGAGTATGACCGATTGTGGCCGAGCATGGTCTAGCATGGCCGAGCGTGGCCGAGCATGGCCGAGCGTGGCAGAGCGTGGCCGAGCGTGGCGGAGCGTGGCCGTGTGTGGCCGAGCATGGTCGAGCATGGTTGAGCATGTCCGAGTGTGGCCGAGCGTGGCTGAGCTTGGCTGAAACCAAAGCCATAAGCTTTGTGAGCATGTGATAGATAAAAATACCCCAAAATCGCAATGTACAATTTTTGGTAAAATTACAACTATACCCCTACGAAACTTCGAATGGTGATTTAATGCACTAAACGATGTCAGAATGCATTGAAACCAAAGCCATAAGCTTTGTGAGCATGTGATAGACAAGACTACCTCAAAATCTCAATGTATGATTTTTGGTGAAAATTACAACTATAATTTTTTTTTTCTTGTTCACTAACTAACTTATTACATTATATTTTTATAATTTTCTTATAAAAATTCCAATCATATTATACTAATGTAATAATTTATATGTAAAATGTATTATTAACTAATGTATTTTAATTTGTAACGAAAAAATTAATGTAGAGAAATTAAAGATATAATATAATTTTTTCGATTACAAAAATTAAAAATATAATCTTATTTTTCTGTTACAGAAATTAAAGATATATTATTTGATACTAAGTTATAATTTATGATACCATTTGAAAGTTAGTCGGTTCAGAATAGAGGTGTAAACGAGCCGAACTTGGCATTTTTTTCGAACTCGTCGAGTCCAAAATTTTCGAGCTCGAGCTCGTCGAGCCCAAAATTTTCGAGCTCGAACTCGAGCTCGTGAGCATGGGTTCAAGCTCGAGCTGAGCCCAAGCTCGCGAGCTCGAGCCCAAACTCGAGCCGAGCCCGAGCCCAAACTCGAGCCGAGCCCAAAATTTTCGAGCTCGGACTCGAGCTCGTGAGCATGGGTTCGAGCTCGAGCCGAGCCCAAGCTCGTGAGCTCGAGTTCGACTCGTGCCGAGCCCAACATTTTCGAGCTTGGACTCGAGCTCGTGAGCATGGGTTTGAGCTCGAGCCGAGCCCAAGCTCGTGAGCTCGAACTCGTGCCGAGCCCGAACTCGAGCCAAGCCCAAAATTTTCGAGCTCAAACTCGAGCTCGTGAGCATGGGTTTGAGCTCGAGCCGAGCCCAAGCTCGCGAGCTCGAGCCCGAACTCGAGCCGAGCCCGTACTCGAGCCAAGCCAAATATTTTTATTTATTTTTAATTATTTAATATATATTTATTAATATAATAATAAAAATAAAATATATATTAAAAAATAAAAAAGCTCAATTGACTAAAAATAATATAAAATAATTTTTTGATCTTATTATAAAAATTTATTTAAAGTATAAGTTCAAATGACTAAAACAAGTATGAGTTTAGTTGTTAAGCAATCGCATATTCTCTACAAGTGAAATTTTAAATAAAGAAAACCAATTGGGTTTAAGAAAGAAAAAAGAGAGAATTATTTCTCTCTTTTTTTAATTGGATCCATTTAGGAACCAAAATAGACTCATTATTGAAACCAATTTGGACCCAATCAAAAACCATATGGAACCAAGATCTTGAAAATCCAATAAATACAAAATCAATTGGAACCATAATTCTTTTTCTTTAAGATCCATCCAAACCCAAAACTAATTGGGTCGGGTTAGACCCATGGTTTTGGGTCTAACTTGCCACCCCTAGTGTAAATTATAACTATACCCCTACGAAACTTTGAATGGTGATTTCAGACACTAAACAATGTGGGAATGCATTGAAACCAAAGCCATAAGCTTTGTCAGCATGTGATAGACAAGAATACCTACAAATCCCAATGTACGATTTTTGGTGAAAATTACAACTATACCCCTACGAAACTTCGAATGGTGATTTGAGGCACTAAACGATGTCGGAATGCATTGAAACCAAAGCCATAAGCTTTGTGAGCATGTGATTGACAAGAATACCTCAAAATCCCAATGTACGATTTTTGGTGAAAATTACAACTATACCCCTATGAAAATTCGAATGGTGATTTGAGGCACTAAACGATGTCGAAATGTATTGAAACCAAAGCCATAAGCTTTGTGAGCATGTGATAGACAAAAATACCTCAAAATTTCAATGTTCGATTTTTGTTGAAAATTACAACTATACCCCTACGAAACTTCGAATCGTGATTTGAGGCACTAAACGATGTCGGAATGCATTGAAACCAAAGCCATAAGCTTTGTTAGCATGTGATAGACAAGAATACCTCAAAATCCCAATGTACGATTTTTGTCGAAAATTACAACTATACCCCTACGAAACTTCGAATGGTATTTGAGGCACTAAACGACGTCGGAATGCATTGGAACCAAAGCCATAAGCTTTGAGAGCATGTGATAGACAAGAATACCTCAAAATCTCAATGTACGATTTTTGGTGAAAATTACAACTATACCCCTACGAAACTTCGAATGGTGACTTGAGGCACTAAACGATGTCGGAATGCATTGAAACCAAAGCCATACGCTTTGTGAGCATGTGATAGATAAGAATACCTCAAAATCTCAATGTACGATTTTTGGTGAAAATTAGGAAAAATTCGAATTTTAGTCCCACAGGATAGGGCCGATTTCAATGTAGTCCCACGCTTTACGGGATTTTAAGTTTAGTCCCAATATTCAGTCAATGTACTACAAATCATCCTTTTGTTACCCAACGTTATCTCGTAAGATAATGTTCCGTTAAAATTTACAAAAGTTGCCAGCTGTCCGTTAAATCGGGCGTTTAGGCCCTAACTGACTTGAATTCGAGCCATAGCTGTTAGAAAGGACATGAATTCGAGGGAAAATTGGAGCCCAAACAATAAACCCTAAATTGTTTATTTCCCTTTTCATAATTGAAGTATTTATGATTATTGCAATTGGAAACATATAACCTTCCTTTCCACCTCAAACAACATACCCACACTCCGCCGCGTCAGTCTGGTGGCGCCACCTTCTTGCTTGCTACAACTGCCCAGAAAGACAAACTAAAACCAACCAAAATATAGAAAGAGATCTATCGTATTTAATCTATAGATTCTATGATTGAATTGCCTTTGTATAAGCTTTCTGCAATATATACATATCAATATACAACATTTTCGCCAATAAACCCTTTCTCTTACAACCTCCAAAAAGTTCGTACTCTTTCTATCTCTTCTATTATATCTAAATTTAGTTTCACCATTTTTTCTAACCCTCCTACAAATAATTGCAGTGTCAGCACCAAAATTGAAGGATGAAGCAGTGAATTCGAAAATCAAGATGATTACAATTCAAATTCTTCAGAACCCATTTCTCATTCAGGCTCAGCAATAAAAGCTCCCACTGCTCCATGGATGAATGAACCCCTCCTTGTTAAGCGCAATGAAATCCTAGAATTTAAAAGGGCAAAAAGTAAAAAAGATTCAACCTTTGGGAGAAATGAAGAAAATCCGGACATGGATTTTTGGAGAAGAAAAGGTTTGGAAGACTCTTCTTTCAATGATTTTTGGAGAAGAAAAGGTTTGAAAGAGAATTTATTGAGCACATAAGCATTTTCGTAAAATCACGCGTTTATCATATAACTATCAAATAGTCATATTCGTACAGTCATCCATTTATATGATGTAAGTCAATAAATACTAACTACATGACATGCTTATTGTTGGCCGGGTATGAGATCATTGGGCATTACAATCATATCCTCCTTATGAAAATTTTGTCCTCAAAATTTGACATACCGAAATAATTCAGGATATTTGCTCTGCATTTCTTCTTCTCTTTCCCAAGTAGCTTCTTCTACTGCATGATTTCTCCATAGAACCTTCACCAAATTAATACTTTTATTTCTCAACTGTTTTACCTTCTGATCAAGAATTTGCACTGGTTTCTCTTGATAAGCTAAATCTGTAGATAACTCCAATGGCTCGTAACTTAACACATGAGAAGGATTTGAAACGTATTTCTTCAACATGGATATATGGAAAACATTGTGAACACCGGTTAATGAAAGAGTTAAGGCTACTCTGTAAGCTCGATCCCCAATTCTCTCAAGAATTTCAAACGGACAAACATATCTCGGACTCAGTTTCCCTTTCTTCCCAAATCTCATGATTTCCTTCATTGGAGCAACTTTCAGAAACACATGATCTCCAACAGCAAATTCTAAGTCTCTTCTCTGTATGTCTGTGTAACTTTTCTGTCTACTTTGTGCCGTTTTCATTCTTTCTCGTATTTTCTCTACAATCGTTGTAGTTTGTTGTACCAATTCTGGGCCAAGTAATCTTCTCTCTCCAACATCATCCCAATGAACTGGAGACCTGCATTTTCTTCCATATAGTGCTTCATAAGGTGCCATTCCAATGGTAGATTGATAGCTATTGTTATAAGTAAATTCCACCAATGGCAATTTCACATCCCAACTTTCTTGGAAATCTAAGGTGCACGCTCTTAGCATATCCTCGAGTATCTGAATAACCCTTTCTGATTGCCCATCGCTCTGTGGATGAAATACCGTACTAAATGCAAGTTTTGTCCCCATGGCACTATGCAAACTCTTCCAAAATGTAGACGTGAATTTAGGATCTCGATCAGATACTATAGAAACTGGCACTCCGTGTAATCTGACTATTTCATTAATGTATTGTTGAGCGTACTGATCCATATTATATGTCGACTTTACTGCAAGAAAATGAGCTGATTTTGTTAATCTATCGACAATCACCCATATGGAGTTGTATCCCTTCTGATTTCTCGGTAATCCCAACACAAAATCCATAGTACTATATTCCCATTTCCATTCTGGTATCGGTAGAGGCTTTAGCAAATTCGCGGGTCTTTGGTGTTCAACCTTAACCTGTTGACAAGTCAAGCATTCTGCCACAAATGTCGCTATATCTTTCTTCATACCGGTCCACCAATAATGTTGTTGCAGATGTTTATATATCTTTGTACTACCGGGGTGTACTGAGTAAGGACTAGCATGAACTTCTTTCAAAATATCTTCCTTAATTGCTTGATCAGATGGCACACATAATCTTCCTTTATATTTCACAACTCTATCATCAGAAATTGTGAATTCAGTTTCCTTCCCTTTATCTGTCTTCCTCTTTATCTCAATCAAGTACACATCATTTTTCTGAGCTTCGATGATTCTGTCACGAAGTACATACTTCAACGTCAGGGCTGACAAAGAGCATACTTTTCCTTTAAGTACAACTTCAAGTTCTAATTTCTGCAGATCTTGTAATAATGGCTTCTGCGTGATAAGGAGAGAAGACATCAACTTTCTGCTCAACGCATCGGCTACTACATTTGCTTTACCAGGATGATAGTTAATCACACAATCATAATCTTTGACAAGTTCCAACCATCGTCGTTGTCTCATATTCAGCTCTTTCTGGGTGAAGAAGTATTTCAAGCTTTTATGATCTGTGTAAATCTCACACTTTTCACCATATAAATAATGTCTCCAGATCTTCAGGGCAAAAACTACAGCGGCAAGTTCCAAATCATGAGTTGGGTAATTTTTTTCATATTCTTTCAATTGTCTTGAAGCATAAGCAATTACCTTCCCATTCTGCATTAACACAGCACCCAAACCATTTTTAGAAGCATCGCTATACACAACGAATCCACTAGTTCCAGTTGGGATAGAAAGAATAGGAGCTGTAGTCAATCGATGTTTCAACTCTTGGAAACTCTTTTCACAAGCATCGGTCCAAACAAACTTCACGTTCTTTCTTGTCAACGTCGTTAGTGAAACCGCCAATTTTGAGAATCCCTGAACAAATCTTCGGTAATATCCAGCCAGTCCTAAGAAACTCCAAACTTCTAACACAGTTGTTGGTGGTTGCCAGTTATTCACAGCTTCTATCTTACTCGTATCAACTGATATTCCATTCTTCGATACCACGTGCCCTAAGAATACCACTTGTTCAAGCCAGAATTCACATTTCTTGAACTTAGCGTATAGTTGTTTCTCCTTTAGAACTTGCGACACAAGTCTTAAATGTTCCTTGTGTTCCCATTTATCACGTGAGTAGATCAGGATATCATCAATAAACACAATTACAAACTTATCCAGAAAAGCCTTGAATACCCGATTCATTAAATCCATGAAGGCTGCAGGAGCGTTTGTTAAACCAAAAGGCATCACTAGAAACTCGTAATGGCCATACCTTGTTCTAAATGCAGTCTTCTATATATCTCCTTCCTTGACCTTTAATTGGTGATAACCAGAACGCAAATCAATCTTGGAGAATACCGATGCACCTTGCAGTTGATCAAACAAATAATCTATTCTGGGAAGAGGATACTTATTCTTGATTGTGATTTTGTTGAGTTCTCTGTAATCAATGCATAACCGCATAGTTCCGTCTTTCTTTTTAACAAACAACACTGGAGCTCCCCAAGGCGAATAACTTGGACGAATGAAACCCTTATCAAGTAGACCTTGCAATTGCACTTTCAACTCTTTCAACTCAGTTGGGGCCATTCTATACGGCGCTTTAGAAACAGGGGCAGTTCCTGGCACAACATTAATCGCAAATTCAATTTCTCGATCTGGTGGTAGTCCCGATAAATCGTCTGGGAATACTCTTATAAATTTTCTGACCACTTCTACATCTTCTGGCCTCAAATTGGTTTCAATTAAAGTATCTACCACACTTGCCAAGTATCCAGCACAGCCTTTATTCAACATCTTTTGGGCCTTCAGTGCAGAGATAACTGGTAAAGAAATTGAGCCGGAAGCACTACTAAACATAAATTGCTCTTTTTCAGGTGGCTGAAAGATTACAACCTTCTTATTGCAGTCAATGGTTGCATGATATTTGGTAACCCAATCCATACCCAATATGACTTCAAAATTCGAAATCGGTAAGACAACAAGATCAGCATATAGTACTCTGTTACCAATCTGAATAGAACAAGCCCTCATACATTATTCGAAACCATTTCTTTCCCTGTTGGAATGATCACACTGTAACTTATTTTCAGCAAGTCCGGTGTAATGCTCAGTTTTCTCACAAATGCATTTGATACGAATGAATGCGTAGAACTTGAATCTATCAATGCAAATGCAGGCATTCCAGAAATCAAAATGGTACCTGAAACGACTGAAGGGTCTGCATTAGCCTGTTCATTCGTCATCGAGTAAACTCTTCCTTGCACTTTATTCTGGAGGATTGGGCAATCCTTTGCAAAATGCCCAGGCTTCTTACATTTGAAACAGTTATTCGAACCCACTCGACATTCGCCAAAATGATTCCTGCCACATATATTACATCTCGGCCTTTCGACTTCATTGGAAGATTGTCCAACTCTTGGACGCTTGTCATTATTCCTCTGGCCTGGTTTCTGCTCTGGCTTCTTCCACGGTGTTGGGTTTCTCGGGTTGAACATTTGCCTCTTTTGTTGATAAGATTTTTGAATTTCTTTTTCGTCCAGGTCAGTCATCAAAGCTTTATCCACAATTTCTCTGAATTCAGTAGCTGAAGACATCCTCACATCTCGTCTAATCTCAGGCTTTAGTCCTCTCAAGAAGTGATCGATCTTTTCGGTATTATCTCTCGCAATATAAGGCACGTATCTGCAACCCTCTTCAAATTTTCTAACATAGTCACATACAGTCATGTCTCCCTATTTCAGCTCCAGGAATTCTTTGACCTTGAGGGATCTGGCATCTCGAGTAAAATATTTATCATAAAAGATCACCTTGAATCTTTCCCATGTCAGTGTCTCCATATCGACAGCAAGTTTTGCTCCATCCCACCAGATTCTCGCCTCTTTCTTTAATAGGAATATTGCACAAAGTACTTTATCAACATCGTCAATACGCATATAGTCAAAGATGACATCTAACGATTTAACCCATTCCTCGGCAACTACAGGATCCGAACCACCATAAAAGTCAGATGGTTCCATCTTTCTGAACCTTTCACACACAACTTGTGGATTTTCAGGACGAGCAGGGGGTGCATGAACTTGGTTATTCTGTTCTTGAGCTCTCTGTTGCATATCTAATAACTGTTGAATCTGTTCGCCATGCATTCAGGTTTGTTGTTGTATCAGATTAGTGAAATTATCCACCACATTGTTACCACCCTCTTCAGTACCCGTCGCTTTACGTTTTGGCGGCATGATTTCCTATATATTACCCAACTTATCCCATTCACCAGCCAATAAATAAATGCACAATAATAACAATAATATGCATTAATCAAACATAAAGTAAATAAGCAAAAGAATCGACCAAGTTTCCCCAGCCAGAATATGTTCATATGCCTTCTTCTGTCTTCAGAAAAGACTAAACCTCCGCTCTGATACCAAAAACTGTCACGCCCCCGGATCGGGCCCGGGGACGATAACCCTTTTTCTTTCTGTAAATGTTATGGTTTTCTGAAATAATAATAAAAAAAAACATCTTTTGGGATAAAAACAAATTATTTTTCTTTTACAGTACCAAACCCTGTACATAAACATAAGTTTGTTTACAAAACCATAACAGAGCGGCTATTTAAACAAAAATCAGAGTTCTTGAGCTACAAAACGCTCGAAACACGGCATATGAACATAACTCTGTCTGACCGCTCGGGATCCTTGGGCAACCTTCACATATCTACATCAAACATCACCTGCATCACAAGAATCTAATGAGTTAATGGCTCAGTAAGAAAAAGCTGAATTATAACAATATATCACGTAGCACATAAGACAGTTAATAATGCATAGTTCATTTAAAACATTATCTTTTTCCTCTTGGGTACCCCGAAGTATGGTATTCGACTGATGATGATAGGCATCTGTTTTCGGAACCTGTTCATAATTGCCCATAAAAAGAAGCATCGCGGAGGTTCTCATACCGACCTTTCGGCCGATGATATTAGCCGCTAGCTCCATCATATATCGTGGCTTTATCTATCTTGGTTTTTACACCTCAAGGTATTCACCACCCTCTGTTGGGTCCGCCGGTCCCTCCCGCGTTCCATTCAAACCCAACCCAATTGGATCCGATCAATTTTGAGCCCAACCCACTTCAAACCCAACCCAATTGGACCCAATCCACTTTAAGCCCAACCTGCTTTAAGCCCAATCCACTTTAAGCCCAACCCACTTTAAGCCCAACCCAATTGGATCATTCAACTTTAAACCCAACCCAACCCAAATTGGATCCAATCAACTTTGAGCCCAACCCACTTCAAGCCCAACCCAATTGTATCCGATCAACTTTAAGCCCAACCCACTTTAAGTCCAACTTAATTGGATCATTCAACTTTAAACCCAACCCAACCCAATTGTATCCAATCAACTTTGAGCCCAACCCACTTCAAACCCAAACTAATTCGATCCGATCAACTTTGAGCCCAACCCACTTCAAACCCAACCCAATTGGATCCAATCAACTTTGAGCCCAACCCACTTCAAACCCAACCCAATTGGATCCAATCAACTTTGAGCCCAACCCACTTCAAACCCAACCCAATTTGATCCGATCAACTTTCAGCTCAACCCACTTCAAACCCAACCCAACCCAATTTGATCCAATCAACTTTGAGCCCAACCCACTTCAAACCCAACCCAATTGGATCCGATCAACTTTGAGCCCAACCCACTTCAAACCCAACCCAATTGAACCCAATCCACTTTAAGCCCCACCTGCTTTAGGCCCAATCCACTTTAAGCCCAACCCACTTTAAGCCCAACCCAATTGGATCATTTAACTTTAAACCCAACCTAACACAATTGGATCCAATCAACTTTGAGCCCAACCCACTTCAAACCCAACCCAATTGGACCCAATCACACAAGAAAGTCAAGTTAGGAAAGAATGCAGCTCAGTCAAGAGATTCGCACTTTAAGCCCAAACTACTTTAAGCCCAACCCACTTTAAGCCCAACCCAATTGGATCATTCAACTTTAAACCCGACCAAACCCAACCCAATTGGATCCAATCAACATTGAGCCCAACCCACTTCAAACCCAACCCAATTGGATCCAATCAACTTTGAGCCCAACCCACTTCAAACCCAACCCAATTGGATCCAATCAACTGTGAACCCAACCCACTTCAAACCCAACCCAATTGGATCCAATCAACTTTGAGCTCAACCCCATTTCAAACCCAACCCAATTGGATCCGATCAACTATGAGCCCAACCCACTTTAAGCCCAACCCAATTGGATCATTCAACTTTAAACCCAACCCAACCCAATTGGATCCTTCAACTTTAAACCCAACCCAACCCAATTGGATCCAATCAACTTTGAGCCCAACCCACTTCAAACACAACCCAATTGGATCCAATTAACTTTGAGCCCAACCCACTTTAAACCCAACCTAATTGGATCCGATCAACTTTGAGCCCCACCCACTTGCAACCCAACCCAATTGGATCCAATCAACTTTGAGCCCAACCCACTTCAAACCCAACCCAATTGGATCCAATCAACTTTGAGCACAACCCACTTCAAACCCAACCTAATTGGATCCGATCAACTTTGAGCCCAACCCACTTCAAACCCAACCCAACCCAACCCAATTGGATCCAATCAACTTTGAGCCCAACACACTTTAAACCCAACCCAATTGGATCCGATCAACTTTGAGCGCAACCCACTTTAAGCCCAACCCAATTGGATCATTCAACTTTAAACCCAATCCAAGCCAATTGGATCCAATCAACTTTGATTCCAACCCACTTCAAATCCAACCCAATTGGATCCAATCAACTTTGAGCCCAACCCACTTCAAACCCAACCAAATTGGATCCGATCAACTTTGAGCCCAACCCACTTCAAACCCAACCCAATTGGATCCAATCAACTTTGAGCTTAACCCACAACAAACCCAACCCAATTGGATTCGATCAACTTTGAGCCCAACCCACTTCAAACCCAACCCAATTGGACCCAATCCACTTTAAGCCCAACCTACTTTAAGCCCAATCCACTTTAAGCCCAACCCAATTGGATCATTCAACTTTAAACCCAACCCAACCAAATTGGATCCAATCAACTTTGAGCCCAACCCACTTCAAACCCAACCCAATTGGATTCGATCAACCTTCAGCCCAACCCACTTTAAGCCCAACCCAATTGGATCATTCAACTTCAAACCCAACCCAACCCAATTGGACCCAATCCATTTTAAGCCCAACCTGCTTTTAGTCCAATCCACTTTAAGCCCAACCCACTTTAAGCCCAACCCAATTGGATCATTCAACTTTCAACCTAACCCAACCCAATTGGATCCAATCAACTTTGAGCCCAACCCACGTCAAACCCAACCCAATTGGATCCAATCCACTTTAAGCCCAACCCACTTCAAACCCAACTCAATTGGATCCAATCAAATTTGAGCTCAACCCACTTCAAACCCAACCTAATTGGATCCGATCAACTTTGAGCCCAACCCACTTCAAACCTAACCCAATTGGATCCAATCAACTTTGAGCTTAACCCACTTCAAACCCAACCCAATTGGATCCGATCAACTTTGAGCCCAACCAACTTCAAACCCAACCCAATTGGACCCAATCCACTTTAAGCCCAACCTACTTTAAGCCCAATCCACTTTAAGCCCAACCAACTTTAAGCCGAACCCATTTGGATCCAATCAACTTTGAGACCAACCCACTTTAAACCCAACCCAATTGGATCCAATCAATTTTGAGCCCAACCCACTTCAAAACCAAACCAACCCAATTGGATCCGATCAACTTTGAGCCGAACCCACTTCAAACCCAACCCAACCCAATTGGATCCAATCAACTTTGAGCCCAACCCACTTCAAACCCAACCCAATTGGATCCGATCAACTTTGAGCCCAACCCACTTCAAACCCAACCCATTTGGACATAATCCACTTTAAGCCCAACCTGCTTTAAGCTCAATCCACTTTAAGCCCAACCCACTTTAAGCCCAACCCATTTGTTTCATTCAACTTTAAACCCAACCCAATCCAATTGGATCCAATCAACTTTGAGCCCAACCCACTTCAATCCCAACTCAATTGAATCCGATCAACTTTGAGCCCAACCCACTTCAAACCCAACCCAACCTAATTGGATCCAATCAACTTTGAGCCCAACCCACTACAAACCCAACCCAATTGCATCGAATCAACTTTGAGCCCAACCCACTTCAAACCCAACCCAATTGGATCCAATCAACTTTGAGCCCAACCCTCTTCAAACCCATCCTAATTGGATCCGATCAACTTTGAGCCCAACCCACTTCAAACCCAACCCAATTAGATCCAATCAACTTTGAGCCCAACCCACTACAAACCCAACCAAATTGGATCCAATCAACTTTGAGACCAACCCACTTCAAACCCAACCCAATTGGACCCAATCCATTTTAAGCCCAACCTGTTTTAAGCCCAATCCACTTTAAGCACAACCCACTTTAAGCCCAACCCAATTGGATCATTCAACTTTAAACCAACCCAACCCAATTGGATCCAATCAACTTTGAGCCCAACCCACTTCAAACTCAACCCAATTGGATCCGATCAACTTTGAGCCCAACCCACTTCAAACCCAACCCAATTGGACCCAATCCACTTTAACCCCAACCTGCTTTAAGCCCAACCCACTTTAAGCCCAACCCAATTGGATAATTAAACTTTAAACCCAACCCAACCCAATTGGATCCAATCAACTTTGAGCCCAACCCACTTCAAACCCAACCCAATTGGATCCCATCAACTTTGAGGCAACCCACTTTAAGCCCAACCCAATTGGATTATTCAACTTTAAACCCAACCCAACCCAATTTGATCCAATCAACTTTGTGCCCAACCCACTTCAAACTTAACCCAATTGGATCCGATCAACTTTGAGCCCAACCCACTTCAAACCCAACTCAATTGGACCCAATCCACTTTAAGCTCAACCCAATTGGATCACTCAACTTTAAACCCAACCCAACGCAATTGGATCTAATCAACTTTGAGCCCAACCCACTTTAAACCTAACCCAATTGGATCCAATCAATTTTGAGCCCAACCTAGTTCAAACCCAACCCAATTCGATCCAATCAACTTTTAGCCAAACCCACTTCAAACCTAACCCAATTGGATACGATCAACTTTGAGCCCAACCCACTTCAAACCTAACCCAATTGGATCTCAAACCACTTCAAATCTAACCCAATTGGATCCGATCAACTTTGAGCCCAACCCACTTTAAGCCCAACCCAATTGGATCATTCAACTTTAAACCCAACCCAACCTAATTAGATCCTTCAACTTTAAACCCAACCCAACCCAATTGGATCCAATCAACTTTGAGCCCAATCCACTTCAAACCCAACCCAATTGGATCCAATCAACTTTGAGCCTAACCCACTTCAAACCCAACCTAATTGGATCCGATCAACTTTGAGCCCCACCCACTTCAAACTCAACCCAATTGGATCCAATCAACTTTGAGGCCAATCCACTTCAAACCCAACCTAATTGGATCCGATCAACTTTGAGCCCAACCCACTTCAAACCCAACCCAATTGGATCCAATTAACTTTGAGCCCAATCCACTTCAAACCTAACCCAACCCAATTGGATCCAATCAACTTTGAGCCCAACCCACTTCAAACCCAACCCAATTGGATCCGATCAATTTTGAGCCTAATCCACTTCAAACCCAACGCAATTGGATCCAATCCACTTTAAGCCCAACCTGCTTTAAGCCCAATCCACTTTAAGCCCAACCCACTTTAAGCCCAACCCAATTGAATCATTCAACTTTAAACCCAACCCAACCCAAATTGGATCCAATCAACTTTGAGCCCAACCCACTTCAAGCCCAACCCAATTGTATCCGATCAACTTTAAGCCCAACCCACTTTAAGTCCAACTTAATTTGATCATTCAACTTTAAACCCAACCCAACTTAATTGGATCCAATCAACTTTGAGCCCAACCCACTTCGAACCCAACCCAATTGGATCTGATCAACTTTGAGCCCAAGCCACTACAAACCCAACCCAATTGGACCCAATCCACTTTAAGCCTTCCTGCTTTAAGCCCAAATCAATTAGATCATTCAACTTTAAACCCAACCCAACCCAATTGGATCCAATCAACTTTGAGCCCAACCCACTTCAAACCCAACCTAATTCGATCCGATCAACTTTGAGCCCAACCCACTTCAAACCCAACCCAATTGGATCCAATCAACTTTGACCCCAACCCACTTCAAACCCAACCCAATTAGATACAATCAACTTTGAGCCCAACCCACTTCAAACCCAACCCAATTTGATCCGATCAACTTTCAGCCCAACCAACTTCAAACCTAACCCAACCCTATTGGATCCAATCAACTTTGAGCCCAACCCACTTCAAACCCAACCCAATTGGATCCGATCAACTTTGAGTCCAACCCACTTCAAACCCAACCCAATTGAACCCAATCCACTTTAAGCCCAACCTGCTTTAAGCCCAATCCACTTTAAGCCCAACCCACTTTAAGCCCAACCCAATTGGATCATTTAACTTTGAACCCGACCCAACCCAATTAGATCCAATCAACATTGAGCCCGACCCACTTCAAACCCAACCCAATTGGATCCAATCAACTTTGAGCCCAACCCACTTCAAACCCAACCCAATTGGATCCAATCAACTGTGAACCCAACCCACTTCAAACCCAACCCAATTGGATCCAATCAACTTTGAGCTCAACCCATTTCAAACCTAACCCAATTGGATCCTATCAACTATGAGCCCAACCCACTTTAAGCGCAACCCAATTGGATCATTCAACTTTAAACCCAACCCAACCCAATTGGATCCTTCAACTTTAAATCCAACCCAACCCAATTGGATCCAATCAACTTTGAGCCCAACCCACTTCAAACACAACCCAATTGGATCCAATTAACTTTGAGCCCAACCCACTTTAAACCCAACCTAATTGGATCCGATCAACTTTGAGCCCCACCCACTTGCAACCCAACTCAATTGGATCCAATCAACTTTGAGCCCAACCCACTTAAAACCCAACCCAATTGTATCCAATCAACTTTGAGCACAACCCACATCAAACCCAACCTAATTGCATCCGATCAACTTTGAGCCCAACCCACTTCAAACCCAACCCAACCCAATTGGATCCAATCAACTTCGAGCCCAACCCACTTTAAACCCAACCCAATTGGATCCGATCAACTTTGAGCGCAACCCACTTTAAGCCCAACCCAATTGGATCATTAAACTTTAAACCCAATCCAACCCAATTGGATCCAATCAACTTTGATCCCAACCCACTTCAAACCCAACCCAATTGGATCCAATCAACTTTGAGCCCAACCCACTTCAAACCCAACCAAATTGGATCCGATCAACTTTGAGCCCAACCCACTTCAAACCCAACCTAATTGGATCCAATCAACTTTGAGCTTAACCCATTACAAACCCAACCCAATTGGATCCGATCAACTTTGAGCCCAACCCACTTCAAACCCAACCCAATTGGACCCAATCCACTTTAAGCCAACCTGCTTTAAGCCCAATCCACTTTAAGCCCAACCCAATTGGATCATTCAACTTTAAACCTAACCCAACCGAATTGGATCCAATCAACTTTGAGCCCAACCCACTTCAAACCCAACCCTATTGGATTCGATCAACTTTGAGCCCAACCCACTTTAAGCCCAACCCAATTGGATCATTCAACTTCAAACCCAACCCAACCCAATTGGACCCAATCCACTTTAGGCCCAACCTGCTTTTAGTCCAATCCACTTTAAGCCCAACCCACTTTAAGTCCAACCCAATTGGATCATTCAACTTTCAACCCAACCCAACCCAATTGGATCCAATCAACTTTGAGCCCAATCCACGTCAAACCCAACCCAATTGGATCCAATCCACTTTAAGCCCAACCCACTTCAAACCCAACCCAATTGGATCCAATCAAATTTGAGCCCAACCCACTTCAAACCCAACCTAATTGGATTCGATCAACTTTGAGCCCGACCCACTTCAAACCTAACCCAATTGGATCCAATCAACTTTGAGCTTAACCCACTTCAAACCCAACCCAATTGGATCCGATCAACTTTGAGCCCAACCAACTTCAAACCCAACCCAATTGGACCCAATCCACTTTAAGCCCAACCTACTTTAAGCCCAATCCACTTTAAGCCCAACCAACTTTAAGCCGAACCCAATTGGATCCAATCAACTTTGAGACCAACCCACTTCAAACCCAACCCAATTGGATCCAATCAACTTTGAGCCCAACCCATTTCAAAACCAAACCAACCCAATTGGATCCGATCAACTTTGAGCCGAACCCACTTCAAACCCAACCCAACCCAATTGGATCCAATCAGCTTTGAGCCCAACCCACTTCAAACCCAACTGAATTGGATCCGATCAACTTTGAGCCCAACCCACTTCAAACCCAACCCATTTGGACCTAATCCACTTTAAGCCCAACCTGCTTTAAGCTCAATCCACTTTAAGCCCAACCCACTTTAAGCCCAACCCATTTGTATCATTCAACTTTAAACCCAACCCAACCCAATTGGATCCAATCAACTTTGAGCCCAACCCACTTCAAACCCAACCCAATTGGATCCAATCATTTTTGAGCCTAACCCACTTCAAACCCAACCTAATTGGATCCGATCAACTTTGAGCCCCACCCACTTCAAACTCAACCCAATTGGATCCAATCAACTTTGAGGCCAATCCACTTCAAACCCAACCTAATTGGATCCGATCAACTTTGAGCCCAACCCACTTCAAACCCAACCCAATTGGATCCAATCAACTTTGATCTCAAACCACTTCAAATCCAACCCAATTGGATCCGATCAACTTTGAGCCCAACCCACTTTAAGCCAACCCAATTGGATCATTCAACTTTAAACCCAACCCAACCTAATTAGATCCTTCAACTTTAAACCCAACCCAACCCAATTGGATCCAATCAACTTTGAGCCCAACCCACTTCAAACCCAACCCAATTGGATCCAATTAACTTTGATCTCAAACCACTTCAAATCCAACCCAATTGGATCCGATCAACTTTGAGCCCAACCCACTTTAAGCCCAACCCAATTGGATCATTCAACTTTAAACCCAACCCAACCTAATTAGATCCTTCAACTTTAAACCCAACCCAACCCAATTGGATCCAATCAACTTTGAGCCCAATCCACTTCAAACCCAACCCAATAGGATCCAATCAACTTTGAGCCTAACCCACTTCAAACCCAACCTAATTGGATCCGATCAACTTTGAGCCCCACCCACTTCAAACTCAACCCAATTGGATCCAATCAACTTTGAGGCCAATCCACTTCAAACCCAACCTAATTGGATCCGATCAACTTTGAGCCCAACCCACTTCAAACCCAACCTAATTCGATCCGATCAACTTTGAGCCCAACCCACTTCAAACCCAACCCAATTGGATCCAATCAACTTTAAGCCCAACCCACTTCAAACCCAACCCAATTAGATCCAATCAACTTTGAGCCCAACCCACTTCAAACCCAACCTAATTCGATCCGATCAACTTTGAGCCCAACCCACTTCAAATCCAACCCAATTGGATCCGATCAACTTGGAGCCCAACCCACTTTTAGCCCAACCCAATTGGATCATTCAACTTTAAACCCAACCCAACCTAATTAGATCCTTCAACTTTAAACCCAACCCAACCCAATTGGATCCAATCAACTTTGAGCCCAATCCACTTCAAACCCAACCCAATAGGATCCAATCAACTTTGAGCCTAACCCACTTCAAACCCAACCTAATTGGATCCGATCAACTTTGAGCCCCACCCACTTCAAACTCAACCCAATTGGATCCAATCAACTTTGAGGCCAATCCACTTCAAACCCAACCTAATTGGATCCGATCAACTTTGAGCCCAACCCACTTCAAACCCAACCCAATTGGATCCAATCAACTTTGAGCCCAATTCACTTCAAACCTAACCCAACCCAATTGGATCCAATCAACTTTGAGCCCAACCCACTTCAAACCCAACCCAATTGGATCCGATCAATTTTGAGCCCAATCCACTTCAAACCCAACGCAATTGGATCCAATCCACTTTAAGCCCAACCTGCTTTAAGCCCAATCCACTTTAAGCCCAACCCACTTTAAGCCCAACCCAATTGGATCATTCAACTTTAAACCCAACCCAACCCAAATTGGATCCAATCAACTTTGAGCCCAACCCACTTCAAGCCCAACCCAATTGTATCCGATCAACTTTAAACCCAACCCACTTTAAGTCCAACTTAATTTGATCATTCAACTTTAAACCCAACCCAACTTAATTGGATCCAATCAACTTTGAGCCCAACCCACTTCGAACCCAACCCAATTGGATCTGATCAACTTTGAGCCCAAGCCACTACAAACCCAACCCAATTGGACCCAATCCACTTTAAGCCCAACCTGCTTTAAGCCCAAATCAATTGGATCATTCAACTTTAAACCCAACCCAACCCAATTGGATCCAATCAACTTTGAGCCCAACCCACTTCAAACCCAACCTAATTCGATCCGATCAACTTTGAGCCCAACCCACTTCAAACCCAACCCAATTGGATCCAATCAACTTTAAGCCCAACCCACTTCAAACCCAACCCAATTAGATCCAATCAACTTTGAGCCCAACCCACTTCAAACCCAACCTAATTCGATCCGATCAACTTTGAGCCCAACCCACTTCAAACCCAACCCAATTGGATCCAATCAACTTTGAGCCCATCCCACTTCAAACCCAACCCAATTAGATCCAATCAACTTTGAGCCCAACCCACTTCAAACCCAACCCAATTTGATCCGATCAACTTTCAGCCCAACCAACTTCAAACCCAACCCAACCCTATTGGATCCAATCAACTTTGAGCCCAACCCACTTCAAACCCAACCCAATTGGATCCGATCAACTTTGAGCCCAACCCACTTCAAACCCAACCCAATTGAACCCAATCCACTTTAAGCCCAACCTGCTTTAAGCCCAATCCACTTTAAGCCCAACCCACTTTAAGCCCAACCCAATTGGATCATTTAACTTTAAACCCATCCTAACACAATTGGATCCAATCAACTTTGAGCCCAACCCACTTCAAACCCAACCCAATTGGACCCAATCACACAAGAAAGTCAAGTTAGGAAAGAATGCAGCTCAGTCAAGAGATTCGCACTTTAAGCCCAACCCACTTTAAGCCCAACCCAATTGGATCATTCAACTTTGAACCCGACCCAACCCAATTGGATCCAATCAACATTGAGCCCAACCCACTTCAAACCCAACCCAATTGGATCCAATCAACTTTGAGCCCAACCCACTTCAAACCCAACCCAATTGGATCCAATCAACTGTGAACCCAACCCACTTCAAACCCAACCCAATTGGATCCAATCAACTTTGAGCTCAACCCATTTCAAACCCAACCCAATTGGATCCTATCAACTATGAGCCCAACCCACTTTAAGCGCAACCCAATTGGATCATTCAACTTTAAACCCAACCCAACCCAATTGGATCCTTCAACTTTAAATCCAACCCAACCCAATTGGATCCAATCAACTTTGAGCCCAACACACTTCAAACACAACCCAATTGGATCCAATTAACTTTGAGCCCAACCCACTTTAAACCCAACCTAATTGGATCCGATCAACTTTGAGCCCCACCCACTTGCAACCCAACCCAATTGGATCCAATCAACTTTGAGCCCAACCCACTTAAAACCCAACCCAATTGGATCCAATCAACTTTGAGCACAACCCACTTCAAACCCAACCTAATTGCATCCGATCAACTTTGATCCCAACCCACTTCAAACCCAACCCTACCCAATTGGATCCAATCAACTTCGAGCCCAACCCACTTTAAACCCAACCCAATTGAATCCGATCAACTTTGAGCGCAACCCACTTTAAGCCCAACCCAATTGGATCATTCAACTTTAAACCCAATCCAACCCAATTGGATCCAATCAACTTTGAGCCCAACCCACTTCAAACCCAACCGAATTGGATCCGATCAACTTTGAGCCCAACCCACTTCAAACCCAACCCAATTGGATCCAATCAACTTTGAGCTTAACCCACTACAAACCCAACCCAATTGGATTCGATCAACTTTGAGCCCAACCCACTTCAAACCCAACCCAATTGGACCCAATCCACTTTAAGCCAACCTACTTTAAGCCCAATCCACTTTAAGCCCAACCCAATTGGATCATTCAACTTTAAACCCAACCCAACCGAATTGGATCCAATCAACTTTGAGCCCAACCCACTTCAAACCCAACCCAATTGGATTCGATCAACTTTGAGCCCAACCCACTTTAAGCCCAACCCAATTGGATCATTCAACTTCAAACCCAACCAAACCCAATTGGACCCAATCCACTTTAAGCCCAACCTGCTTTTAGTCCAATCCACTTTAAGCCCAACCCACTTTAAGCCCAACCCAATTGGATCATTCAACTTTCAACCCAACCCAACCCAATTGGATCCAATCAACTTTGAGCCCAATCCACGTCAAACCCAACCCAATTGGATCCAATCCACTTTAAGCCCAACCCACTTCAAACCCAACCCAATTGGATCCAATCAAATTTGAGCCCAACCCACTTCAAACCCAACCTAATTGGATCCGATCAACTTTGAGCCCAACCCACTTCAAACCTAACCCAATTGGATCCAATCAACTTTGAGCTTAACCCACTTCAAACCCAACCCAATTGGATCCGATCAACTTTGAGCCCAACCAACTTCAAACCCAACCCAATTGGACCCAATCCACTTTAAGCCCAACCTACTTTAAGCCCAATCCACTTTAAGCCCAACCAACTTTAAGCCGAACCCAATTGGATCCAATCAACTTTGAGACCAACCCACTTCAAACCCAACCCAATTGGATCCAATCAACTTTGAGCCCAACCCACTTCAAAACCAAACCAACCCAATTGGATCCGATCAACTTTGAGCCGAACCCACTTCAAACCCAACCCAACCCAATTGGATCCAATCAACTTTGAGCCCAACCCACTTCAAACCCAACCGAATTGGATCCGATCAACTTTGAGCCCAACCCACTTCAAACCCAACCCATTTGGACCTAATCCACTTTAAGCCCAACCTGCTTTAAGCTCAATCCACTTTAAGCCCAACCCACTTTAAGCCCAACCCATTTGTATCATTCAACTTTAAACCCAACCCAACCCAATTGGATCCAATCAACTTTGAGCCCAACCCACTTCAAACCCAACTCAATTGAATCCGATCAACTTTGAGCCCAACCCACTTCAAACCCAACCCAACCCAATTGGATCCAATCAACTTTGAGTCCAACCCACTACAAACCCAACCCAATTGGATCCGATCAACTTTGAGCCCAACCCACTTCAAACTCAACCCAATTGGACCCAATCCACTTTAAGCCCAACCTGCTTTAAGCCCAATCCACTTTAAGCCCAACCCAATTGGTTCATTCAACTTTAATCCCAACCCAACCGAATTGGATCCAATCAACTTTGAGCCCAACCCACTTCAAACCAAACCCAATTGGATCCGATCAACTTTGAGCCCAACCCAGTTCAAACCCAACCCAATTGGATCCGATCAACTTTGAGCCCAACCCACTTCAAACCCAACCCATTTGGACCTAATCCACTTTAAGCCCAACCTGCTTTAAGCCCAATCCACTTTAAGCCCAACCCACTTTAAGCCCAACCCATTTGGATCATTCAACTTTAAACCTAACCCAACCCAATTGGATCCAATCAACTTTGAGCCCAACCCACTTCAAACCCAACTCAATTGAATCCGATCAACTTTAAGCCCAACCCACTTCAAACCCAACCCAACCCAATTGGATCCAATCAACTTTGAGCCCAACCCACTACAAACCCAACCCAATTGGATCCGATCAACTTTGAGCCCAACCCACTTCAAACCCAACCCAATTGGACCCAATCCACTTTAAACCCAACCTGCTTTAAGCCCAATCCACTTTAAGCCCAACCCACTTTAAGCCCAACCCAATTGGTTCATTCAACTTTAATCCCAACCCAACCAAATTGGATCCAATTAACTTTGAGCCCAACCCACTTCAAACCAAACCCAATTGGATCCGATCAACTTTGAGACCAACCCACTTCAAACCCAACCCAATTGGATCCAATCAACTTTATGCCCAACCCACTTCAAACCCAACCCAATTGGATCCGATCAACTTTGAGCCCAACCACTTCAAACCTAACCCAATTGGATCCGATCAACTTTGAGCCCAACCCACTTCAAACCCAACCGAATTGGGTTTGGGTTTAAAGCAATTGGGTTGGGCTCAAAGTGGGTTGGGTTTAAAGTGGATTGGGTTGGGCTCAAAGTTGATTGGATCCAATCCACTTTAAACCCAACCCAATTGGATCCGATTGGCTCAAAGTAGGTTGGCTTGGGTTTAAAGTTGGTTGGATCCAATTGGAATAGGTTTGACGTGGGTTGGGTTGGGCATAAAGTGGATTGGGTCCAATTGGGTTGGGCTCAAAGCTGATTGGGTCCAACCCACTTTAATCCCAATCCACTTTAAGCCTAACCCACTTTAAACCCAACCCAATTGGATCTAATCAACTTTAAGCCCAACCCAATTGGTAAGCCCAACCTAAATTCAAACCCAACCCAATTGAATCCAATCAACTTTGAGCTCAACCCACTTCAAACCCAACTCAATTGGATCCAATCAACTTTCAGCCCATCCCACTTCAAACCCAACCCAAATGGATCCAATCAAACCCAACCCACCCCAATTGGGTCCAATCCACTTTAAACCCAACCCAATTGGATCCAACCCAATTAGATCCAATCAACCCACTTTAAAGTTGATCGGACCCAATTGGGTTGGGTTGAGCTTAAAGTGAATTGGGTCCAATTGGGTTGGGTTTGAAGTGGGTGGGCTCAAAGTTGATTGGATCCAATTGGGTTAGGCTTAAAGTGGGTTGGGCTCAAAGTTGATTGGATCCAATTGGGTTGGGTTTTAAGTGGGTTGGGCTTGAAGTTGATTGGATCCAATTGGGTTGGGTTGAACCCAATTGAGTTGGTTGGGCATAAAGTGGGTTGTCCAATCAATTGGGTTGGGTTTGAAGTTGATCCAAATGGGTTGGGTTTGAAGTGGGCTGGGTTGGGCTCAACCCAACCTAACCCAAATGGATCTAATTGGGTTGGTTTGAAGTGGGTTGGGCTCAAAGTTGAAAGATCCAATTGGATCCACTTTAAGCCAATCCAATTGGATCCACTTTGAGCCCAATTTGATCGGGTTTGAAGTGGGTTGATTGGATCAAACCCAACCCAATTGGATCCACTCAACCCACTTCAAACCCAACACAACTGGGTTGATCCAATTGGGTTCAACCCAATCAACTTTGGATCCAATTGGGTTGGGTTTAGTGGGTTGGATTGGATCCAATTGGATCAAAGTTGATTGGGCCCAATCCACTTTAAACCTAATTGGATCCAATCAACTTTACACCCAACTCAACCCATTTAAAATTGGGGCATAAAGTTGATTGGATCCTATTGGGTTGGATTTAAAGTTAATTGATCCAATTGGGTTGATCGGATCCAACTGGTTTGAGCTCAACCCACTTCTAATCCAACCCACTTCAAGCTCAACCCACTTGGTTCCAATCAACTTTGAGCCCAACCCAATTGGATTGGGTTGGGTTTAAAGTGGGTTGGGTTGGCTTTAAAGTTGATGGGATCCAATTGGGTTGGGTTTGAAGTGGATTGGGTTGATTGGATCCAATTGAGTTTGAAGTGGGTTTGATTGGATCCAATCAACTTTGAGCCCAACCCAATCCAACTTTATGCCCAACCCAATTGGATCCGATTGGGTTGGGTTTGAAGTGGGTTGGACTCAAAGTTGATTGGATCCAATTTGATTATTCCACTTCAAACCCAATTGGGTTGAGCCCAACCCACTTCAAACCCAACTCAATTGGATCCAATCAACTTTGTGCCCAACCCACTTCAAACCCAATTGGGTTGGTCGAATTGATTGGGATGGGTTTGAAGTGGGTTGTGCTCAAAGTTAAATGGATCCAATTGGGTGGGCTCAAACCCAACCCAACCCACTTTAAGCCAATTGGATCCAATTGAGTTGGGTTTAAAGTTTAATTATCCAATTTGGTGGGTTGGGTTGGATCCAATCAACTTTGAGCCCAACCCAATTGGATCCAATCAATTTTAAACCCAACCCACATTGAGTTGGGTTTGAAGTGGATTGAGCTCAATCCAATTGGGTCCAATTGGCCCAACCCACTTCAAACTCAACCCACTTCAAACCCAATTGGATCCAACCCACTTTAAACCCAATCAACCCAATTGGATCCAACCCAATCCAATTGGGGTTGGGTTTGAAGTGGGTTGGGCTTAAAGTGGGTTTGAAATTGATTGGGCTCAAAGTTGATTGGATCATTCAACCCAATTCGGTTGGGCTTAGAGTGGGTTGGGCTTAAAGCAGGTTGATCCAATTGGATCCAATTGAGCCCAACCCACTTCAAACCCAAACCAATTGGGTTGAATGATCAAATAAACTTTGGACCCAACCCACTTTAAACCCAACCCAATTGGATCCGATAAACTTTGAGCCCTTTGGGTCCAAGGATCCAATTGGGTTGGTTTGAAGGTTTGGGCGCCCAAAGTTGATTAGATCCAATTAGGTTAGGTTTAAAGTTGATTGGATCCAATCAGACCCAACTCAATTGGATCCAATCAAACCCAATTGGGTTGGGCTCAAAGTTGATTGGATCCAATTGGGTTGAGCCCAAAGTTGATTGGATTGGGTTGGGTTTCAAGTGGGTTTGAAGTGGATCATTCAACTTTGAGCCCACTTCAAACCCAACCCAATTGGATCCAATCAACTTTTAACCCAACCCACTTCAAACCAAACCCAATTTGATCAGATCCAATTGGGTTGGATCCAATTGGATCCACTTTAAACCCAATTGGATCCAATCAACTTTGAGCCAAACCCACTTTAAAGTTGATTGGCTCAAACCCACTTTGAAGTGGATTGGATCCAATTGGGTTGGGTTTGAAGTGGGTTGGGCTCAAAGTTGATTAGATCCAATTGGGTTGGGTTTGAGCCCAACCCAACCAACCTGGATCCAACTCAAACCCACTTTAAGCCCAACCCAGTTGGATCGATCCAATCAACTTTGAGCCCAACCCACTTCAAACCCAACCCAATTGGATCCATTCAACTTTAAAGTGGATTGGATCCGATCAACTTTGAGCCCAATCCACTTCAATTGGAACCAAGTGGGTTGGGCTCAAAGTTGATTGGATCCAATTGGGTAAACCCATTTGGATAATTCAACTGTAAACCCAACCCAACCTAATTGGATCCAATCAACTTTGAGCCTAACCCACTTCACACCCAACCCAATTGGATCCAATCAACTTTGAGCTCAACCCACTTCAAATCCAACCCAATTGGATCTAATCAACTTTGAGCCCAACCCACTTCAAATCCAATCCAATTGGATCCGATCAATTGAACCCAACCCACTTTAAGCCCAAAGTTGATACAATTGGTTTAAAGTGGATTGGGCTCATCAAAGTTGATTGGTTCCAATTGAGTTGGGTTTAAGGTGGGTGGGGTTCAAAGTTGAATGTTCCAATTGGATCCACTTTAACGCAATCTAATTAGATTCAATCAACTTTGAGCCCAATCAAAGTTGAACCCACTTTAAGCCCAACCCACTTCACACCCAACGCAATTGGGTTGGGCTTAAAGTGGGTTGGGCTCAACTTTAAACCCAACCCAACCCAATTAGATCCGATCAACTTTGAGCCCAACCCACTTGAATGATCCAACTTTGAAGTGGGTTGGGCTCTAAGTTGATTGGATCCAATTGGGTTGGGTCCAATCAACTTTGAGCCCAACCCAATTAGATCCAATCAACTTTGAGCCCAACCCAAACCAATTGGATCTAAACAACTTTGAGCCCAACCAACTTCAAACCCAACCCAATTGGATCCGATCAACTTTGAGTCCAACCCACTTCAAACCCAATTGGGTTAGGTCGGATTGATTGGGTTAGGTTTGAAGTGGGTTGGGCTCAAAGTTGTTCGGATCCAATTAGGTTGGGTTTGAAGTGGGTTTGAGCCCAACCTGATTAAAGTGGATTGAATCCAATTGGGTTGGTTTGGGTTTAAAGTTGATTGATTGGGTTTGAAGTTGATTGGATCCAATCAACTTTGAGCCCAACCCAATTGGATAATTTAAACCCAATTTGGTCGGATCCACTCTGGTTGGGTTTGAAGTGGGTTGGGTTTAAAGTGGGTTGGGCTTAAAGTGGGTTGGGTTTGAAGTGGGTTGATCGGATCCACTTTAAACCCAACCCACTTTGAGGCCATTTGCATTGGGCACAATTGGATCCAATTGGATTGGGTTTGAAGTGGGTTGGGCTCAAAGTTGATTGGATCCAATTGGGTTGGATCCAATTGGGTTGGGCTTAAAGTGGGTTGGGTTGGGTTTGAGCCCACCCAATTGGATCCGATCAACTTTGAGCCCAACCCACTTCAAACCCAACCCAATCAATCCGACCCAACCCAATTGGGTTTGAAGTGGGTTGGGCAGAAAGTTGATTGGATCCAATTGGGTTGGGTTTGAAGTGGGTTGGGCAGAAAGTTGATTGGATCCAATTAGGTTTGAAGTGGAATGATCCAATTAGATCCAATCAACTTTGAGTCCAACCCACTTCAAACCCAACCTAATTGGATCCGATCCACGTTGAGCCCAATCCACTTTAACCTCAACCCACTTCAAACCCATCCTAATTAGATCCAATCAACTTTGAGCCCAACCCACTTCAAACCCAACCAATTGGATCCGATCAACTTTGAGCCCAAGCCACTTCAAACCCAATTGGGTTGAGTTAGGTCCGATCAACTTTGGGCCCAATTGGGTTTGACCCACTTTAAGACCAACCCAACCCAACCCACTTTAAACTCAGTTTGATCCAATTGGATCCAACCCACTTCAAATTCAATCCAACTAGATCCAATTGGATCATTCTACTTCAAACCCAAGTGGGTTGGGTTTGAAGTGATTTGGGCTCAATTGGGTTGGGTTTGAAGTGGGTGGGCTTGAAGTGGGTTGGATTTAATTGGATCCACTTCAAACCCAACCCAATTGGATCCAATCAACTTTGAGCCCAACCCACTTCAAACCCATGTGGATCCAATTGGTTTGGGTTTGAAGTGGGTTGGGCTTAAAGTTGATTGGATCCAATTGGGTTGGGTTTGAAGTGGGTTGGGCTCGAAGTTGATTGGATCCACTTCAAGCCCAACCCACTTCAAAGCCAACCCAATTGGATCCAATCAAATTTGAGCCCAACCCACTTCAAACCCAACCCAATTGGATCCAATCAACTTTAAGCCCAACCCAACCCAATTGGATCCGATCAACTTTAAGCCCAACCCAATTAGATCATTCAACTTTAAACCCAACCCAACCCAATTGGATCCAATCAACTTTGAGCCCAATCAACTTTGAGCCCAACCGACTTCAAACCCAACCCAGTTGGACCCAATCCACTTTGAGCCCAACCCACTTCAAACCCAACCTGTTTTAAGCCCAACCCAATTGGATCCAATCAACTTTGAGCCCAACCCACTTCAGACCCAAACCATGTTGGATCCAATTTGAGGATACAATTGGGTTGTGCTCAAAGTTGATTGGATCCAACTGGGTTGGGCTTAAACCCCACCCACTTTAAACCAACCCAATTGGATCCAATCCACGAGCTTTAAGTGTATTGTGCTTAAAGCAGGTTGGGCTTAAAGTGGATTGGATCCAAACCACTTTAAGCCCAACCCAATTGGATCATTTAACTTTAAACCCAACTGATTGAGCCCAATTGGGTTGGGTTTAAAGTGGGCTGGGCTCAAAGTTGATTGGATCCAATTGGGTTGGGTTTGAAGTGGGTTGTGCTCAAAGTTGATTGGATCCAACTGGGTTGGGCTTAAACCCCACCCACTTTAAACCAACCCAATTGGATCCAATCCACGAGCTTTAAGTGTATTGTGCTTAAAGCAGGTTGGGCTTAAAGTGGATTGGATCCAAACCACTTTAAGCCCAACCCAATTGGATCATTTAACTTTAAACCCAACTGATTGAGCCCAATTGGGTTGGGTTTAAAGTGGGCTGGGCTCAAAGTTGATTGGATCCAATTGGGTTGGGTTTGAAGTGGGTTGGGCTCAAAGTTGATTGAATCCAATTGGGTTGGGTTTGAAGTATGTTGGATCCGATCAACTTTGAGCCCAACATACTTCAAACCCAACCCAATTGCATCCGATCAACTTTGAGCCCAACCCACTTCAAACCCAACCCAATTGGATTCAATCAACTTTGAGCCCAACCCACTTCAAACCCAACCCAATTGGATCCAATCAACTTTGAGCCCAACCCACTTCAAACCCAACCCAATTGGATCCAATCAACTTTGAGCCCAACCCAGTTTAAACCAAATCCAACCCAATTGGATCCAATCAACTTTGAGCCCAACACACTTCAAACCCAACCCAATTGGATTCAATCAACTTTGAGCCTATCAACTTTGAGCCCAACCCGCTCTAAGTTGATTGGATCAATTTGGGTTGGGTTTGAAGTGGGTTGGGCTCAAAGTTGATCGGATCCAATTGGGTTTGGTTTGAAGTGGGTTGCGAATAAAGTTGAATGATCCAATTGGATTGGGTTTGAAGTTGGATTGGGCTTAAAGTAGGTTGGGCTTAAAGTGGGTTTGGTTTAAAGTTGAATGATCCAATTGGGTTGGGTTTGAAGTTAGATTGGGCTTAAAGTGGGTTGGGTTTAATGTTGATTAGATCCAATTGGGTTGGGTTGGGTTAAAAGGTCAATTATCCAATTTGGTTGTGCTTAAAGTGGGTTGGGCTTAAAGTGGATTGGGCTTAAAGCAGATTGGGCTTAAAGTGGTTGGATCATTCAACTTTAAACCTAACCCAACCTAATTGGATCTAATCAACTTTGAGCCCAACCCACTTCAAACCCAACCTAACCCAATTGGATCAGATCCACTTGAAGCCCAACCCACTTGAAGCCCAATCCAATTAGATCCAATTGCGTTTGAAGTGGGTTGGGCTTAAAGTGGATTAGGTTCAATTTGGTTGGGCTTTAAGTGGGTTGGGTTTAAAGTTGATTGGGCTCAAAGTTGATTGGATCCAATTTGGTTGGGTTTGAAATGGGTTGGGCTCAAAGTTGATTGGATCCAAGGTTCAAAGTTGAATGATCCAATTGGGTTGGGCTTAAAGTGGGTTGGGCTGTTTGAAGTGGGTTGGGCTTAAAGTTGGGTTTGATGTGGGTTGGGCTCAAAGTTGATTGGATCCAATTAGGTTAGGCTTGATGTGGGTTGGGCTTCAAACCCAACCCCATCCAATCAACTTTAAGCCCAACCCAATTGGATGCGATCAACTTTAAGCCCAACCCAATTCAAACCCAACCCAATTGGATCCAATCAAATTTGTGCCCAACCCAATTGGACCCAATCCACTTCAAACCCAACCCAATTGGACCCAATTGGATTCGATCAACTTTGAGCCCAACCCACTTCAAACCCAACCCAATTGGATCCAATCAAATTTGAGCCAACCCATATTAAACCCAACCCCAACCCAATTGGATCCAATCAACTTAAAGTTGGGCTTAAAGTTGATCGGATCCAATTGGGTTGGGTTTGAAATGGGTTGGGCTTGAAGTGGATTGGGTCTAATTGGGTTGGGTTTGAAGTGGGTTGGGCTCAAAGTTGATCGGATCCAATTTGGTTGGGTTTGAAGTGGGTTGGGCTCAAAGTTGATTGGATCCAATTGGGTTGGGTTTGAAGTGGGTGGGGCTCAAAGTTGATCGGATCCAATTGGGTTGGGTTTGAAGTGGGTTGGACTCAAAGTTGATCGGAACCAATTGGTTTGGTTGGGTTTGGCTTAAAGTGGGTTGGGCTCAAAGTTGATCGGATCCAATTGGGTTGGGCTTAAAGTTGATTGGATTCAATTGGGTTGGCTTTAAAGTGGGTCCAATCAACTTTGAGCCAAACCCAATTGGATCCAAACAACTTTGAACCCAATCCACTTCAAACCCAATTTGATTGGACCCACTTTGTGCCAAACCCACTTCGAACCCAACCCAATTGGATCCAATCAACTTTGAGCCCAACCCACTTCAAACCCAACCCAATTGGATCCAATTGGGCTCAAAGTTGATCGGATCAAATTAGGTTAGGTTTGAAGTGGGTTGGGCTTAAACTGGGTTGGGCTTAAGTGGGATTGGGTTAAAGTTCAATCCAACCCATTTTGAGCCCAACCCACTTCAAAACCAACCCACTTAAATCAATTGGACCCAACTCAATTGGATCATTCAACTTTGAGCCCAATCAACTTTAAGCCTAACCCAATTGGATCCGATCAACTTTGAGCCCAACCCACTTCAAACCCAACCCATTTCAAAACCAACCCAATTGGATTCACACCACTTTAAACCCAATCAACCCAATTGGATCCAACCCAACCTAATTGGGTTGGGCTCAAAGTTGATTGGATCCAATTGGGCTGGGTTTGAAGTGGGTTGGGGTCAAAGTTGATTGGCTCAAAGTTGATTGGATCCACTTGGGTTGGGTTGGGCTCAAAGTTGAATGATCCAATTGGACTCAATTGAGTTTGAAGTGGGTTGGGCTTAAAGTGGATTAGGTTTAAAGTTGATTGGGTTCAAAGTGGGCTCAAAGTTGATTGAATCCAATTGGGTTTGAAGTGGGCTCAAAGTTGATCGGATCCAATTGGGTTGGCTTTAAATTTGAATGATCCAATTGGGTTGGGCTTAAAGTTGATTGGGTCCAATTGGGTTCGGTTGGGCTTAAAGTGGATTGATCGGATCCAATTGGGTTGGGTAGGACTTAAAGTGAAGTGGGCTGGGTTGGGTTTGAATTTGAGTTCGGCTTCAAGTGGGTTGGGTTTGAAGTGGGTTTGGGCTCAAAGTTGATTGGATCCAATTGGGTTGAGTCCAACCCACTTCAAACCCAACCCAATTGGATCCAATCAACTTTAAGCCCAACCCACTTCAAACCCAACCCAATTGGATCCAATCAACTTTGAGCCCAACCCACTTTAAACCGCAATTGGGTTGGGTTGGGCTCAATTGGATTAGATCCAATCAACTTTGAGCCCAATTGGATCCAATTGGACTCAAAGTGGATTGGGTCCAATTGGGTTGGGTTGGGTTGGGTTTGAAGTGGGTTGGGTTTGAAGTGGGTTGGGACCACTTTAAGCCCAACCCAAATTCAAACCCAACCCAACCCACTTCACTTTAAGCCCAACCCAACCCAATTGGATCCGATCAACCCATTTTAAGCCCAAACCAACCCAATTGGATCCAATCAACTTTGATCCAAGTGGGTTAGATTTGAAGTGGATCCAACCAATTGGGTTGGGTTTAAAGTGGGTTGACAAGTTGAATACAATTGGGTTGGGTTGGGTTTAAAGTGGGTTGGATCCAATTGGATTGGGTTCAAGCCCAACCCGTCTCAAAGTTGATTGGCTCAAACCCAACCCAATCAACTTTAAACCCAACCCACTTCAAACCCAACCCAACCCACTTTAAGCCCAACTCAATTGGATCCAATGAACTTTGAGCCCAACCCAAATGGACCCAATCCAATTGGGTTGGGTTTGAAGTGGGTTGGGCTTAAAATGGGTTGGGTTGGGTTTGAAGTGGGCTCAAAGTTGATTGGATCCAATTGGGTTGGGCTTAAAGTTGAATGATCCAATTGGGTTGGGTTTAAAGTGGGTTTAAAGTTGATTGGGTTTAAAGTGGGTTGGGCTCAAAGTTGATTGGATCCAATTGCTCAAAGTTGATTGGATCCGATTGGGCTCAACCCACTTCAAATCCAATCAATTGGATCCGATCAACTTTGAGCCCAACCCACTTCAAACCCAGCCCACTTCAAACCTAACCCAATTGAACCCAACCCAACCAAATTCAATCAACCCAACCCACTTCAAACCCAACCCACTTTAAGCCCAATTTCAAACCCAAGTGGATCCAATTGGGTTTAAAGTGGGTTGGGCTCAAAGTTGAGTGGGTCCAATTGGATCCAATCAACTTTGAGCCCAACCTACTTTGGATCCAATCAACTTTGAGGCCCAAATGGATCCAATCCAACCCACTTTAAACCCAATTAGATCCACTTGGGTTTGAAGTTGGGAGGCTCAAAGTTGATTGGATCCAATTGAGTTGGGTTTGAAGTGGGTTGGGCTCAATGTTGATCGGATCCAATAAACTTTGAGCCCAACCCACTTTAAGCACAACCGACTTCAAACCCAACTGGATCCAATCAACTTTGAGCCCAACCAACCCCAATTGGATCCAATTGGGTTGGGTTTGAAGTGGGTTGAGCCAATTGGGTTGGGCTTAAATTGGATCCAATCCACTTTAAACCCAACCCACTTCAAACCTAATTGGGTTTGAAGTGGGTTGGGCTCAATTGGATCCAATCCAACTGTCACGCCCCCAGACCGGGCCTGGGGGCGATGACCCTTTTTCTTTCATAAATGTTATGGTTTTCTAAAATAATAAAATTTGTTCTTTGAAAATGAAAATAAATCATTTTTCCTTTGCAAATTCTAGCCTTGTACATAAACAAACATTCGTTTACAAAACCATAACATAGCGGCTATTTAAACATAAAATCAGAGTTTTTGAGCTACAAAACGCTTGAAACACGACATATGAACATAGCTCTATCTGACCGCTTGGGATGCTTGGACAACCTTCACATATATCAATCATCACCTACATCATAAGAATCTAATGAGCTAATGGCTCAATAAGAAGAAGCTCAGTTTATAACAACATTACACGTAGCACATAAAACAATCAATAATGTGTAGTTCATTTAAAACATTATATTTTCCTCTTGGGTACCCTCGAAGTATGGTATTTGACTGATGATGACAGGCGTCTATTTTCGGAACCTGTTCATAATTGGCCAATAAAAGAAGCATCGCGGGGGTTCTCATACCGATCTTTCGGCCGATGATATTAGCCGCTAGCTCCCTCATATATCGTGGCTTTATCTATCTTGGCTTTTACACCTCAAGGTATTCACCACCCTCTGTTGGGTCCGCTGGTCCCACCCACGTCCCGTGCCTACCCGACCGCCAATCAAATACCAAACCTCTCTTTCGAAAACGTCTTCTTTACATATATAGCAATATAATGCAACATAAATACATGTACCTCAGCATTTCACATCAAATAACATATTTTCAACATCTTTCATCATAAATAACATATATCTCAACACTTTACACAATCGGCACATAATACATTCATTTTCAAACAATAAAATCACATAATCATAAACATGCATAATATTGATTCTTACGATGCGTCAAGAAAAGCTTCTACTTACCTTATGTTCTTAGCACTGAAATTGATAACGTGGCGCTACCACAAACTATCTATAGCGCTTCGTCTAATTTTAGGAGTTCCATAACCTATAAAACAAGTATATAGCATATCTAAATACAAATTTCTACTAATATTCTGAATTTGCCGATTAAATCGAAGAAACTATCGATAAAATACTTACTTGTAACCCTTACGTTGGTTCATATATTTTTCCAAAAAAAACTTGAATTGAGGAAAAGTTTCTCTCTCTAGAAAAAAAATGCTCTCACCTCTCTCTAAAGTTTTTTGAATTTTCGTCACTATTCATGGCTAATTCATTATCTAGTTGTGGATTACTATCATCTACTACATCAATTCATACTAATACACCATCACTACAACATTTTTCCCCGGATTTTGATGCTATTACTACGCGTATGAGTTCTTTTGAAACTGAATTCAAAATTCCAGATTTTTATCAATTGGTTCAACGTGTTAAAGGTGTTAATGGTGTTTCGATTGCATCTCCATCATCGGTTGTAAGTGGAGGAGATGAATCTTCTCGGTCTTTTCCTCTAAATTGTACTAAGTTCGTGTGGCTAGTCTCATCCCCAGATCTGATTCGTGAGAAATGGAAGATGGAGTCCAAGGAAAGGAAGTCATTAATGGTGGAGAATATGATTTGCCATGAGGATCAAGGTAAAACTGAAATAATTGAGCCTTTGATGGCGAAAGAGGTGGCTGCTAGGGTTACAAACGTGAATAGTAGTGTGGAGAAGGCAACCACCATTCCAAATTTGGAAAGGATTATGGGAGATTCAATGCCAAAAATTCCTCCTTGCATACAATCCAAATCAGATCCACTCTATATTGGAAAGATTCCATTGAATATGGACGAAAATTCTGGTGTTGCAAACCCCTTTTCCAATTTAAAACGAACAACACTATCTTACATCACTCTAGAGATCATCAATGGTGAGATTTTTGTCCGACCTACATGGGAGGTTGCAAAGAAGGGTATGAAGCGATGGGAAAATACTGTTGTTGGTTACTTTATTGGTCGTAGAGTATCATTCATGGCACTCAAGAATTATGTTTTTTCCGTTTGGAATGGACTCAAAGAGGTTAAAAGTACATCCAATGGCTTTTTCTTCTTTTGTTTTGAATTGGAGAACCACATGAACAATATCATTGAAGGGGGACCATGGTTATTTGCGGGGCAGCCCATCTTTCTTGAATGTTGGAAGGAGGGCATGTCACTCGAGAAACAAAATCATAAGAAGGTGCCTATATGGGTTAAGTTTCGAAACTTGCCCATTGAATATTGGACACAAGAGGGCCTTAACATGGTGGCTAGTTCGGTGGGGCGCCCCCTTTACCCTAATGCTTTTACGTCCTCTATGGCAAGGTTAGACTATGCTCGAGTTTGTGTTGTAGTAAATATTAACTCCAAATTTCAAGATCATGTATTCATGCTTTTACCGTCGGCATCGGGAGATTATAATGGGACACTCAAGATACTTATTGAATATGAATGGAGACCCTCAATTTGCTCGTTGTGTGAGTCTTTTGGTCATAAGGATGCTCAATGTCCTTTAGCAAAGAAAGTGGTGCAGCGCCCTAAACCCGTGCACATCTAGGTGCCAAAACCGAGTACAAGTAACATATGGGAGGAGCCAAAATTGAAGTCTAAAAATGCAAAACTAACAGAGAAACAAGTGGAAATGGAAAATATTGTAAAAGAGGTGATCTCTTCGCCAACGAGAAATTACCAAACACATGCGATATCTAATGAAATAGCTATAGGGGTAACCACCAATCCATTTGCTAGCTTGAGAACTAGTGATATGGAGGAGTTGAATGACACAATGTATGAGGATGCAAAATCACAGCGGGGTCCTAACCAAGCAGCCCCTTCCACCATTGATAGATGATCCCTCTCGCTTGTTGGAATGTGCGTGGTCTCAACAAATTAGACCACCAAGCAGCAGCCCGGGAACTAATATCATCTCACCACCTACGGGTATGTGCATTACTTGAAACTAGGGTTGATACCCGTAATTCATCTGTTGTTAGTAGTAAGATAGAACCTACTTGGAGTTGGTATATAGATTACACTCATGGCCCGGGCAATAGAATTTGGATTGGATGGGATGCTGCATTTGTTGATTTAGCTATTTTGGGAGGAAATGACCAAATTATACATTGCAAAGTTATAGTTCTTGATGGCCATTCAGTGTTTTATGTCTCATTTGCTTATGGGTTAAACACCCATGTGGAGAGACGTGAGCTTTGGGATGAGATGATGAGATATTCTGAGCACCGAGTTAATGATGCATGGGCAGTTATGGGTGATTTTGATGCTATACTAGATCATAGTGAGGCGTTAGGAGGGAGAGATGATGAGGTTAAAGATGAATTACAGGCATGTCTAGCTGCCTCAGACCTAACAACACTACCAATTGAGGGTCCATGGTACTTTTGGTCGAATAAACAAAGTGGAACGGCTTCTATTTGGCGAAGACTAGATCATGTTGTGGCCAATTCCTTATGGTTTGTTAAATTCCCACATGTCTCTTACTTATGTAGCCAACCTAAAACATCAGATCACTCACCACTTATTATTAAGGGAGAGTCGAGGAGGCATGGAAAAAACCCTTGGTTCCAGTTTGAAAACTTTTTAGCAGATACCCCTGAATTCTTGGAGATGGTGGAACAGATATGGAAGCATAATATATACGGGATACCATTGTACGCGGTGATATGCAAACTGAAATGTCTGAAGCCCATATTTAAGGAGATGAAAAGAAGGAAGGGAGACTTAAGCGCCAATGTTCAAGAGGCTATCACATTTCTTGATACGGTACAAAAGTTCATGGTTTATTACCCTACATTCAGCCCATTGCTACACCTAGAGCAAATGTGTCGGTTTATCTATACTCGAGCGGTATACCAAGAACAATCTTATCTAAAACAACGAGCAAAAGTTGCATGGCTAAAAGAGGGTGATCAGTGCACATCCTTTTTCTTTAGGCGTATGGCTGTCCGGAGAGCAAAGGCACGTACTAATCGACTTGAGGGAGAAAATGGCCAAATCATTGATGAACCTTCTCTCATTACCAAGGAGATTGTTGGGTTCTATGAACAGCTTCTCGGTACTTCAATTGAACCGGATGTGGGTGAAGGTTCTTTATCCCCCTTCATCCGCAAACGATTATCAAATGAGAGTGCCATTCGTATGGTGTGCCCAGTTTCGATGCAAGAAATAAAGGAAGTTCTCTTTGGGTTTAATGATAATAAGGCACCGGGTCCAGATGGGTTCAAATCTCGATTCTTTAAACGTGCATGGAATGTGATAGGGGAGGAAACCTCGAAAGCCATCATGAATTTTTTTGAGACGGGGCAGCTTATTAAACAAGTGAATTCCACTATCGTTTCGTTGATCCCTAAAGTTGAGGTACCAAAACATGCCAAAGACTTTAGACCCATATCATGCTGCAATGTTCTTTATAAGGTAATATCTAAAATCTTGACTAATCGCATGTGTGAATTTTTGGATACCCTTGTTGATAAATCTCAAACGGCCTTCTTCTCTGGTCTCGAATAAGCGATAATGTGCTATTGGCACAAGAGCTTTTACATGGGTATAATAAAAAAAATATGTCGGGTCGCTGTTCGTTTAAGGTGGACATTATGAAAGCATATGACACAATTGAATGGAAATTTGTCATCGAAATGCTCAAAACAATGAATTTTCACCCAATTTTCATTGGATGGATCCAGCAATGTATCACATCCCCATCTTTCTCTATCAACATCAATGGAGATGCTGAGGGTTATTTTATGGGAAAACATGGACTTCGGCAAGGGGACCCTATCTCTCCCTATATATTTGTACTTGTTATGGAGGTACTTCATGGGATTGTTGAGAAGTGTATCGATGAGGAACCAAGATTTAAGTAGGTCATCGCACGAAAACAGTTATGTTGAGCTTCGCCGATGACCTCTTGTTATTTTGTAATGCAGACCCACTCTCTATTCAAACGTTGAAAACTGAGATTGACATTTTTGGTAGGCTAACAGGGTTAAGGGAGAATCCGACAAAGAGCAATATATTCTTTTCAAAAAATGCCATTTCCGAAGGAGAGACATTGAGACAAATTGTAGGTTTTTCGATTGGTACACTTCCGGTCCGTTATCTTGGAGTACCACTCATCACCTCCAAACTGACAATTTCAGATTGTAAACCACTAGTCGAAAAGGTGGACAAGAGACTTGGATCTTGGACAAACAAAACACTATCATATGCGGGAAAGGCGCAACTTATTAAATCAGTTCTATCATCGCTGCATGTTTATTGCGCAGGTATGTTCATACTACCGAAGGCCGTATTACGTACCATTGAAGCACGATTAAGAAGATTCCTATGGTATGGTACCGCATCTACAGGGTATTCCAAAGTAGGATGGGAAACAGTCTGCTTAAGACAATCGGAGGGAGGCCTTGGGATCACTCCTCTCCTCCCCAAAACCAAGCACTCATGGTTAAGCATATTTGGGCTCTACTAGTCGATAATGGCTCTTCGGTTTGGGTTGAATGGATAAGGGCAAACAGATTGAGAAATGAATCCTTTTGGAGTGTACACCTCCCCTCCTCTTGCTCATGGAGTTGGCGCCAACTTCTAAAGCTACGACCACAAATTCAACATGCCTTCCAATACAACGTGGGTAATGGGAGGAAATTTCTGTTATGGCGTGATCCGTGGCATCCAGAAGGACTACTTGAGAATATATATAACATGGGTCCTCTTCTAACAGGGCTGCCCAACGATGTTAGGCTATCTAATGTGATACAAGATGGGCAATGGACGTGGCCAGCTTCCACTCGATTTGAGATCCAAAATATTATTGAGTCGCTTCCTCCTATTCACGCGAATTGGGATGATTGGATAACATGGAAGTTGACACAGTCGGGAAAGTTTACCACAAGCTCGGCGCTCACCATTTTCAGGAATGATTCACCTAAAGCTGCATGGTCCTCATTATTTAAGGGTCCAGGAAAGATACCGAGCCACCAATTCATTCTTTGGCTTGCCATAAGGGATAGATTACCTATGAGGGAGAAACCATGGATTGGAAACGGAGAAACTGCATGCGTATTGTGTAACTCCAATTCCATAGAGGATAATAACCATATGTTTTTTGCTTGCTCTTTCTCGGGGAGATGCATTAAGATACTTCACGAGAGGGTCAAGTTCAAGTGGCAACATACATATTGGGACCGTGGGATAATGTGGACTGCCAAACGGTGGAGAGGGAAGCATTTGATTAACATGGCTTACCGCACACTCCTTTCAACTCTAATATACATGGTATGGCAAGAACGGAATACTCGTATTTTTGAACAAAAGGAAAGTACTCCAAAAGTAGTGGCTGCCCGCATCCTTAACACAGTTAGAGACCGACTCCTCACGATGGACCTAGATGACTCGATCCAATATAGGGCAGTAAAAAGATTGTGGCATATTGCATGGTAGAATGTAATAGCTCTTTCTTGTATTTTACTCGGTTGTATGGTGTAGCTAGGTTGTTAGCTACCTTGGTGCAGTAAGGGCCATCTCCCTTACGCGCTTTCTTTGTAATCTATTTCATTATATGCAATTGACCTTTAAACCAAAAAAAAAATATTTTTTCTTCTATTTTCTCTTCTCTTTTCTCTTTTTCTCTATTTGTCTCTCCTCTTTCTCTGATTTCTTCTCTATTTTTGTTTCTTTTGCTTTCTGTTAACTATCTTTCTTTCTTAGTTGTTTAATTGGAAAAGTGGTATATATATGTAGATGATATTGATCAAAGTTGAGGCGGCAATAAGGGGACAAGTGGAGCTAACTTGTTGACTAATGACACATATATATATTATTATATTATAAGAATTATTTGCAGCTGCTAGCTTATTACGTGTTATACATTTATACGTTATATTTTTTACGTGTCATGTTTTAAACTAATGGGGACATACCGGTAACACGTAAGTGACACGTAATGTGTAAAATATATTTATCCGAGATGAGAATGGGATTGGTTATCCAAGACCGAGGCCACTACACTTTCACCGCTGCCGGCCCCCCTATCTCTACACATGCACAATCTCGACGTACTCGTGAGAAAGAGGACCTTGCTCCACCTCCCGCTACCGCCGACACGACTACTTCCGTCGAGGTACATGCTATCACAGCCCGCATCGATGCCCTCGAACACAAGATGGACCGCCTACTCACGCACCACGACACGCTCAACACCAAGATGGACCGCATCCTCAAGCACATCGGCGCCACGACCGAGTGACGCCCTAGGGGAGTCACCCTTTCATTGCTCTTTTATTATTACGCATTGTCTTATGCTTACATGATTTTTACATTGAGGGCAATGTACTGTCTAAGTGTGGGGGGGTGACTTCTTTTGCGATTGCACGTTTAAGCTTCGTTTATTTTTAGCACATGAAATTTAATTTTTTTGTGATCGAATAGTATAGTTCTTTTATGGATTCCGTTGAACTAGTTAGGTTTGAACATTTTGACCATGCGTTGATTGTAGCCTCTTGCCACGTGAAAATTTCTGCTAGCATAACAATTGAACGAGAACGATAGGATTGCATGTATTAGTACGACTAATCCCTACCATGTGAGTTTTTGAGCCTTTTATTTTGTCGATCATACATGACATTTTCTTTCATTCTTGTGTGTTTGTCTTGCATGTTTTTGTGTATGCTAGAACTTGCTTTGAACCGTGTCAAGACTACATGATTTTATGCATATTTGAATATGATAAAGGCACTTAGGATTTACCCACTTAGCCAAATAAGCCTACCTTTTTTTTTCCTTAGTTAACCCACTTTGAGCTTTTGGCCTATTTCTTGTTTGAAAACCCGAATTTGAGCTTTACCGTCTTTTTATATCTCTATGTTTTTACCCGTCCGAAAAATGAGTTGAGCATCGAGATTGTAGTTATTTGGGAATTCAAAAGAATGATGTTTATCGAATAAAGTGTGGGGGAACTTTTGGAAAAATATAAAGGGTACCTACCGAAAGAAAAATGTGTGAAAAAAAAAAAAAAAAGAACGAAAAAAAAAAAAGGTTAGATCGAGAAAGAAACGACAAAAAGGAATGAATGATGATGAATGGAGTTTGAGAATGATTGAAAAGAGGTACTTGGGTCCTTATTGTCTTATTTGCCCAACGTTGACTTGATGCTCTACGAGTTAATCGGACTTAGCCTTCATTATCCTTTTTATTCCTACCCCGAGCCCTAGCCCCATTACAACCTTGAATAAAAGACCTTTTGATTCTTTTGTGCATATTTTCAATAGTAGTGGCGATTTTGGTGTATAAGCAAGCCTATGGGATTACATTGACATGTTAAGACTTGAGCGAAACACGTTAAACCTTATACACGAGTGTTGGGGAGGATTGTGAGAATAGTCGTCTGATATCATGCATTCTTGTTTTTCAAGTGAAATCATCGTGTTGGTTTTAATCTAATGTGGTACTGAGGACTTCGATTATTTGCATGCGTCATCTTGTCATCCTTGATTTTTGCTCTCCGGTCAATGATATTCTATGCTTATTTGATCTAGTGTTGAAACTTTGTTGATTTTTGCGATGCTTGAACTTAAACATTGCCCGAGACGTGCAATAGCATAAGTGTGGGGGTATTTGTTAACGTGCATTTTGTGCATGTTTTACGTGTTTTGTGTAGCACATATTGTCATGTTTTCATTCTCTAATCTCATGTTTTTGGGCTTTTATTGAAACTATTAGGTATTTGTACGAAGAAGAGATGAAAAGAGGCTAAAACGGACTTGAAAAGACTTGAAGTGGTTGGATGCAAAATAAACTAGGCAGCAGAAAGTTTGTTCATTTTAGGCGTGATCACGCTTAACTCCAGAAAACTTTCTGCTCAAGAACATACAAAATTGCTGAAAGTTGACTTTGACCGCCGGGGTTGACTTTGACTGCTGGACGAAGAGAAAAACGGCTGGAATTATGATTCCTAGTTTTTAGGAATTATTTCCTTTTATTTTATTTCCTTTTTGAGCAATTCTAGTTTAGGTAGGATTCTTAAAATCCTATTCTATTTTGTTTCCTTATCGAGATAGGACTCCTTTAGGTTTAAATAAGTGGAATTCTATTCCACATCTCTCTCTCTCGTTTTCATTCACGTTTTGGCTTGCTTTGTACGTTAGTTTTTATTCTGTTTTTCCAAGTTCTCGAATTCAAGACATTGTAGACGTTTTTGATTATGTGTTGCTAAACACATAATTCTAGTTGAAGGATTTTCGAGGTTTGATTTCTTTTAATCCGTGAAATTTGAGTTGTGCTTTTAAATTCTTTGTTCTTCGAGTATTTACTTTTTCCCGGTGATTTGTTGTCAATATATTTTAATCGGTTAATTAGTCTGGCCAATTGGTTAATCGTTAGAATTATATTTCGCTAATTAGGAACCAAATCTGTAATTGTTTGGCAAACCCTAATAATTGTAGCAATTAACGACGTTGATTATGGACAAGTTTTCGATTAGTCGTTATGGGAATCAGTAATCTAGTTTAAATAAACCGAGCTTGTGTGTTTATTGATTAGAATTGGTGTTTTTCTATTGCATGAATGCTATCGTTAGATTAAATCCTAAGAGCTGTTTAGGGTTGTCTAGTTGATAAGGGCAGTAATCAAAGAGCTTGTTTTGATTATCGAAGACATAAGGAAAAACGAGGTTGTTAGAGCTTGTTGACGACTATAGCCAGTTTACTCGAATACATTGAAATATCATATAAATTGATGATCGAATTATAGAATCAATACCGAGATATCCGGAGACTAGAACTTCTCAATTTATTGAATCCGATTTTATTCTTATTGTGTTTACTTAATTCACGTCTCTTAATTTGTTTTAGTTAATCAATCCAAAATCCCCCATTTAATCGATATTAGTAATTTAGGAATTGAATCTACACCATTCCCTGAGGATCGACCCTACTTATCACTGATTGCAAATTATTTTGAGCAGGTTTTTATTTTTGTTGGATTCGACACCCACCATCTGAATAACTAATTAGTTCAAAATGAGATTCCTTTGAGTACCAAAGTCCCACATTTCTGTGTTCCTTTGAGATACTTAAGAATTCTCTTTGCAGCGATTAAGTATGATTCTTTTGGATCACTCTGAAATCGTGCACACATGCAAATAGAAAACATTATATCATGTCTACTAGCAGTAAGGTAAAGTAACGACCCAATTATTCCTCTATAATCATGCACACATGCAGACAGAAAACATTACATCAAGTTTACTAGCGGTAAGATAGAGTAGAGATCCAATTATTCCTCTATAATTGGTAACATCTACCTTTTTATCATTTTCTTCTTTGTCCAACTTAAACGTCTGGATCATAGGAATGTTGGAGCTCAAAGAATTTTCCATACCAAATTTCTTAAGCATGTCTTTTGTATATTTCTTTTGGTTGATGAAAATACCATTTGAAACTTGTTTAACTTGTAAACCAAGGAAGAATACAAGTTCTTCCATCACGCTCATTTCAAATTAGGTTTGCATCAGTTTGAAAAATCTTTCACAAAGATGACTATTAGTGGAATAAAAAATAATATCATCTTCATAGATATGAACCAGAAGAATATCTTCATTATCAGTGATTTTAAATAGCGTTGTGTCAACATTGCCTTTTGAAAAACCTTTACTGATAAGAAAGATAGAGAGAGTGTCATACCAATCTCGGGGAGCTTATTTTAATCCATATAACACTTTGTCTAGTTTATAGACAAAATTCTTTCCCTGAGCGTTGATAAATCCAGGAGGTTGTTCAACATAGGCTTCCTCTTGAAGTTTACCATTTTGGAATGCACTCTTCAGATTCAGTTGATATACCGTAAACTTTTTTAATGTTGCATATGTTAGAAACATTCTAATTGCTTCAAGTTTTGCCACATGAGCATAGGTTTCATAGAAATCTATTCCTTCTTCTTGACAATATCCTTGAGCAACCAGTCTCACTTTATTTCAAGTGACTGTTCCATTCTCACCCACTTAGTACCTATGACACTTCGATGAACTGGTCTGGGAACAAGCGTCCACACATTAGATCGCTCAAATTGATTGAGTTCCTCTTGCATGGCTTCAATCCATCTTGGATCGTTTAACGTTTCATCCACCTTTTTGGGTTCTATCTGGGATAGAAAACTAGCAAACATGGCTTCATTGAGAGTCGTTGATCATGTTTTAACACTAGCTTCTCTATTACCAATGATTTGCTCAAGTGGATGATCCCTTAACCATTTTCTGTCAGGTTTGTAAGATACTGAGGTTGAAGTAGGATCATTAGCAATATGCAACTGATTCTCTAAATTTTTTAATAAAATATGCTCTTGATGATTGTTCTCACAATTATCAGCATTTCTGCGCTTTGCGCATTGGGAACCATAGGGGTCTTGATATTTGGAATTGATATAATGATCTCATCTTCCTCATCATTTGAATTTTCAACATCTAGTAGTGATGATTGATGATTCTGATCATTTATTATCATTGGTTGTTATCTTGATAGACTTATGGTTAGCGTCATCAAACACAACATGAATTGATTCTACAACTTTGGACAATCATTTGTTAATACCTTCATCAGCCTTAGGATCGAATGTCTTTAGTTGGTGAGATCCATTATTGTGAATGAAACACTTTGAACCAAAGATATAAAAATAGGAAACGTTAGGCTTACGTCCCTTCCATAGTTCGTTTGGAGCCTTTTATTGTTGCTTGTTGATCATACACCGGTTCTTAGTGTAGCAGGCTGTGCTGATGGCTTCTGCCCAAAACCATTGCGGTAGCTTAGACACTGCAAGCATTGTCCTAGCTGCTTCTTTCAAGGTTTTGTTTTGCCATTCAGCAACCCCATTTTGTTGAGGTGTTCTAGGTGCTGAAAATTCATGAAGAATTCCATTTTCTATATAAAACTTCCCAGCAAACTGGTTTGTGAATTTAGTTTCTTGATCACTTCTTATTTTAGCTACTTTTAATTCTTTCGAATTTTAAAGCTGCCTAATAAGAGATGTTAACTTGCCACAAGTCTCATCTTTCAATACTAGGAATTCGGTCCAAGTATATCTAGAGAAATCATCAACTATAACTAATGTATATTTTTTATCACTCACACATTGTATCTTTACCGGTCCAAACAAATCCATGTGAAGTAATTCAAGTATTCGATTAGTTGATAGATGTTGTTTTCTCTTGAAAGAAGATTTAACTTGTTTACCCATCTGACAAGCATCACATAAGCAATCTTTATGAAACTGGCCTTTTGGTAATTCCTCTTCAAGATTTAGACTTGAGAGCTAAGAGATTGTTTTGAAGTTGAGGTGATTCATTCTTCTATGCCACAACCAACCCTTTTCTAAACCATCTTTGGCAACGAAGCACATAGGATTGTTGTTATAAAATGAATCTCAATCTACTAAGTATATATTGTTTGTTCGTTTTTCCTTCAGCTTAATAGAATAGGTCTTAGCATCCTTTATATAGCAAATGTCACTAGAAAAATGTACATTAAAGCCCTTATCACAGAATTGACTTATGCTCAATAAATTATGCTTGAGACCCTCAACATAGTTTACGTCGCTAATCATAATATTCACTTTATGTAAAGTACCTGTACCTTTAGTTTTGCGTTTGGAGTTGTCACCGATATAACGTTGGGACCATTGGTATGTTTGAAATTGATTAAGATATTTTTGGATCCAGTCATAGGATGAGATGATCCACTATCAATATATCAAACTCCTTTTTCAGCAATAGCTTCAGATAACTCAACAGAATCATAAGATGTCACAACTCAAAACCTAACATTTAATTAAATCATACATTATCATAAGCACATGCATTTATTTTGTAAGCATTTAACATTAGTTATATAAGCATGACGTCTAAGCAGGGACTGCGTTTAAATAAGTAATGAGTTTAGATTAAGCAAACATGACATCTAGCGTCTATTATCAATCAAATAATTAAAAAATAATTAACGTGCTTCCTAGGACGTCACCCATCCCCTAATTGCTTATATATGAGCACGTTTAACTTTAGAGTTTTAATTGAATACAGTACTCTAAACCTCCCCATTAGTTACCGAGTAAGTATATTTCATACACTACGCGTCACTTGAGTGTTATCTGTATGCCATGATTAATGTAAATACATGACACGTAGAAATTATAACGTACAAATGTATAACACGTAATAAGCTAGCAGTTGCAGATAAATCAACCAATATAATATTATGTATGGTCACCAAAACTTAGTCATTAACTTATCTTACGGGACACCTCTCTCAAAGATAATTGAAGGAAAGAAAGAAATAGAAACATAAGAGAAAAACAGAGAAAGAAGAGAAGAGAAAGAAAAGGGAAGAAAAAAGAAGAAAAAAATTGGAGAAAAATAGGAAACAAAGAGTATTATGTAAATCGAATTAGGAAAATCGATGTTCTCGTAGCAAGTAAGTGTTTTATCGATTGTTTCTTTTATTTTAATTATGAGTTTGGAATTGATGTGTAGCTTGAAGGTTTTAGAAGTTTAGAACCTATGAATTCTGAAATTTAAGTGATTCAACACATATACATGTCTATTAGATAACTTAAGTGGATAAACACTTGGTTTATAAAAATTCAGAATCCATGTTCTAGGTTTACATCTGTGATTGTGTCATTAAACTTGTGAAATTTATTATGTTAAATTTTCTTTGTTAGATTGAGGGTGTTAGAAATACCACAGCAAACATTGGTAAGATATGGAGTTACGTAGAATTTTCTAAAAATTGTAGCGTAATTGCCAGTTTATTCGATAGAAGTACAAACAACTACTGTTTTGGGGAGTATTTGACAATCCTCAGAATTTTTGTTTGGTCTGTAATATTTTCCACAAGTTTATATACATATTAGAAAGTTTCTCTGAACATTTGAGAATTTATAAAGAAACAGGGAATTTATAAAATTATTTGAATCAACTTTGCCTGTGTTGAAACTACTTTTCCGGTGCAGCAAACTTGGAGGATGAAATGGCCATGACAGAGATGTTAATTTAATATGGAACTTTTATGTCATGTTATTCAATGTGTTTACTATATTACGGAATAATTTGAGATAAAATTCATGTATTTAGAATTTATTATAATTTAGGTAGTAAAACCGTTCAAGTGTAGCTTACGGATGACTTGTTAGTTGTAAGTAAGTCTTCGACAAGTCATCAAGGAAATAATCATGCATTCATTTGCATTTTATGTGTTGTATCAAGTATAGTTATGATTTGTAATATGCTTAATAGGGCGGGATTCCGATAGAAGAACTGAAAACGTCAACTAGGCAAAGATATATCGAGAATCCACTACTTGTGAATATAATTGGTGACTGTTATTTGACTCAATGATGCTTTCTTAATTGATGGTGATAAATGAATCCTTTATCTTCCTAATTGTGTAGATTCAATAGCCTATGGTGCTATAATGTGGGCTATGTGATGTTTGAGCTATGGAAATGAATATGGCGAATATATTTTATTGTCTAATGTGAATGGTATGATCTTTATCATGGTAAAAATGTTGTTGATTAATTGATGATGGATGAGAGATATGTGACTTATAAATGCATTCATCAGAGATAAGAGGTTCTGTTATGGCTGTTATAGACCTTGAGTCACGTGTTAAAGATTGTCCAGAACATAGAGTACCATACGGCCATTTTCATTATCATGTTCTACTCTTGGTTATAACAGGCCATTAACAGTAAAATAAAATGACAAGCACGTGCATCTTATGTTTGCGAATGATATGAAATTCAATGTGAGATGATTTTGGATGGTATTCTTATGTGACTTCAAAGAATGATTATCTAATGATTTCTGTGTGCTTATATGATGTTAAATAACTCGTTACTTTATTATAGTTATTGTTTGCGACTCACCTAATGCAATATTTTTTTCTTTTAGTTGTTGTAGATAAAGTTGATTGTGAAGTTGTACATAAAGTCTGAAGCATGGATCAGAGGTCGGTTGGCTGGTTTCAAGTCCTCCCTCAACTCATCATTTGCATATCATATAGGATTTATTTTTGCTTGTTTGAGAAATAAATAATTTTCAAGACGTTGTATATTTTTGTATCCTTATGCCATTGTGTGAAGGTCATAAAACTAATATGGTTAAACGCTTCCTTGTAAATATTGTGATTAAACGAGTACATATATTTAAAGTATGTGCTTGATGATTTTTAAAAGCAATGTGCGTATTATTATTGTGTATCGAGTACGGGTGTTACATTTTAATGGTATCAGAGCCCGGGTTTTGTTTGTAGGATTTATTTCCATCTTTTGAATAATTTTAGTTTGTTTAGTTTGTTAAGATTGTTAGAGTCCTAACCCTAATTAGTTTCCTTCTTGGATTAGGACTCTACTAGGTTAAATAAGTGGAATTTTATTCCACAAGACATCTTTTACCTTTGATTTTATTTTTCAATTCAAGCAACGTTTTTCCTTTAATTCGTGAGATCGAATTGTGCTATAATTTCTCTGTTGTTAGGTATTTACTTTTTCTCCAAGATTTGTTGATAATATATTTCAATTGGTTAGATAATTTGATCAATTATTTAATCGTTGGAATCGTATTTAGCTATTTAGGGCCAAATCTGTGACTGGTAAACTCTAATTTTGTAGCAGTTAGCGATGTTGATTATGGAAACATTTTTGATTAGTCGCTATGGGAATTAGTAATCTGGTCTAAATAAACCGAGCTTATGTGTTTGTTGGCTAGAATTGGTGTCTTTTTAATACGTGCATGCTATCGATAGGCTAAATCCTAAGAGCTTGTTTAGGGTTGTCTAATTGGTAAAAGAAGTAATCAAAGAGCTTGTTTTGGTTATCGATGACTTAAGGAAAGACTAGGTTATTAGAGCTTGTTAATAACTATAGCCAATTTATCTATAAAACATTGAATTATCATTGCATCAGTGATCGAATTAATTGAATCAATATCGAGAAAATCCGAAGACTAGAATTTCTCATCATATTAAAAATCTGAATTTTACTTTATTTGCTTTATTTGTGTTTTTGATTTTACATCTTTTAAATCATTATTTTAGTTAAAAATCTAAAAACCCCCTTTTTATCAATATTAGTAATTTAAGAATTAAATTTTACACCATTCCCTGTGGATCGACCCTACTTATCGCTGATTACAAAATTTTTTAAAGTAGGTTTTTATTTTTGTTGGATTCGACACCCACCAAAATTTGGCGCCGTTGCTGGGGAATGGTGTTATATATTTATTTCGGTTGTTACTAATATTTTCATTTTAGTTTTGTTTTTTTTGTATGCCTAGGAGCTTTCGTGCAGGTAAACTCGAAGAAGACGCAGAAATCGAAAAACGAGCTGGCCGGTTGCGAAAAGAGACAAGGCGATGCAAACTCGCTATTTCACACGCTACTTCATCGTCCGAGATAGAACCTACGTTTTCTTCTAGCGATTCAGAGGAGGGAAACGAATCAATGGACAACGCCGCTAATGCTGCACCTGCTAATGGTGCTAATGCCAACGCCAATGGCAACGCCAACCCCAACGTCGTCAAAAGAACGCTGAAAGACATGGCCATGCCAAATCCGAATCAACAGTATACCTTACCCTAATCTTGAGGTAGATTTTGAATTGAAATCTTGAACTATTCACTTACTACCTATTGTTCATGGTTCTATAGGAGAGGATCCACATAAGTACTTGAAAGGATTCCATTTGATTTGCTCAACCATGAAGCCAAAACATTTAGCCGAGGATCAAATGAAGTTGAGGACTTTTCCTTTTTCATTAGCCGATAAAGCTAGAGATTGGCTATATTTTCTTCCTTCTGGCTCGATTGAAACATGGAACGAGATGGAAAGACGATTCTTAGAGAGATTTTTCCCAGCCTCTCGAGTCGCAAACGTAAGAAAAGAAATTTGCGGAATTCTCCAATTTACGGGTGAAACTTTATACGAGTATTGGGAACGTTTCAAATAGTTGGTTGCTAGTTGCCCAGAACATCAAATTCCCGAGCAACTCCTCATACAGTACTTCTATGAAGGACTAACGATTATGGATAAAAATCTGATAGACGCTGCGAGTGGTGGAGCATTGATTTATAAAATCCCAACTGAAGCGAGGAACTTGATTTCGAATATGGCATCTAACTCCCAGCAATTTAGCATCCGACAAGAGCATCCACCGAAGGAAACGAATGAAGCAACCGTAGCGTTACTCAATCAACGCCTAAATGATATGACTGCTCTCGTGCAAAAGATGGCTATGAGAGGCACTCAACAAGCTAATATGTGTGGTATATGTTCTGGAATTGGACATATGGCCGAGATATGCCCCAATGCCCAAAATCAGACTATTGAGCAAGCTAATGCGGCCGGTTTTTCGGGGCCCATTCAAAGAAAATATGATCCCTTCTCGAACACGTACAATACCGGATGGAGGGATCATCCTAACCTAAGCTATTATCCAAGACCTCCATACCAAGGACCTCAAGGACCTCCGTTCCCTCAACAAACCCAATCGTCAGGTACGCTCTTAGAAGATATGATTAAGACATTGGTTGCTAATACTCAACAATTCCAACAGGGAGTACAACAGAATACCGAGCAATTCCAACAAGGCATGCAACGTCTTCAACAGAATACCAAGCAATTTCAACATGGCATGCAACAGTTTCGAAACGAGAGTCAAAACGCCATTAAAAATTTGGAAAAGCAAATCGGTCAAGTGGCTACTACCGTGAACGAGTTGGTGTCACAAAATTTGAATAAACTTCCATCCCAGGTCATTGTAAACACGAAGGAGAATGCCAATGCAGTTACTTTACGAAGTGGAAAAGAATTAAACGAAGTAGAACCGTTTCACGAGTTAAGCGTGCCCACGCCTAAAACTCAAAACCCTTCTGTTGAAAACGCATCGAAACACGAAGATGAGATAGAGATGAAAAAGGAATAAGAGCCTGTTACCAAGAAGAAACCGATGATATTCGTGATTCCACCTCCCTTTCCAGGCCAATTTGCCAAGTCCAAGAAAGAAGAACAAGAAAAAGAGATACTCGAAATATTCCGAAAGGTTGAGGTAAACAATCCACTTCTCGATGCCATTAAGCAAGTACCCCGTTATGCTAAGTTCCTTAAGAAATTGTGCAAGACAAAGAGAAAGCTTATAGGCAATGAGAAGGTACACGTAGGAGAAAACGTATCCGCCGTACTTCAAAAGAAATTACCTCCTAAGTGTAAGGATCCAGGTATGTTTACAATTCCTTGTAAAATTGGGAATATTCGAATTGAAAAAGCTATGCTAGACTTAGGAGCATCAGTCAATGTTATGCCATGATCAATATATGAGTCATTGAATGTAGGAAAATTGAAAGAAACCGGTGTAGTTATTCAACTTGCTGATAGGTCTAACGCTTATCCCGATGGTGTTCTAGAAGATATTTTGGTACAAGTTGATAACCAAATATTTCCTGCTGATTTTTATGTGGTCGATATGGGTCATAATGATTGTGGTGATTCCGCACTTATTTTAATTGGAAGACCATTTTTGAAAACGTCTAGAACAAAAATTAACGTAGATGATGGTACTTTAACTATGGATTTCGATGGTGATATTATAAAATTTAATATATACGATTCCATGAAATACCCTCCGGATGTTCATTCTGTTTTTGGTATAGACACGAAGGAGAATGCCAATGCAGTTACTTTACGAAGTGGAAAAGAATTAAACGAAGTAGAACCGTTTCACGAGTTAAGCGTGCCCACGCCTAAAACTCGAAACCCTTCTGCTGAAAACGCATCGAAACACGAAGATGAGATAGAGATGAAAAAGGAATAAGAGCCTGTTACCAAGAAGAAACCGATGATATTCGTGATTCCACCTCCCTTTCTAGGCCAATTTGCCAAGTCCAAGAAAGAAGAACAAGAAAAAGAGATACTCGAAATATTCCGAAAGGTTGAGGTAAACAATTCACTTCTCGATGCCATTAAGCAAGTACCCCGTTATGCTAAGTTCCTTAAGAAATTGTGCAAGACAAAGAGAAAGCTTATAGGCAATGAGAAGGTACACGTAGGAGAAAACGTATCCGCCGTACTTCAAAAGAAATTACCTCCTAAGTGTAAGGATCCAGGTATGTTTACAATTCCTTGTAAAATTGGGAATATTCGAATTGAAAAAGCTATGCTAGACTTAGGAGCATCAGTCAATGTTATGCCATGATCAATATATGAGTCATTGAATGTAGGAAAATTGAAAGAAACCGGTGTAGTTATTCAACTTGCTGATAGGTCTAACGCTTATCCCGATGGTGTTCTAGAAGATATTTTGGTACAAGTTGATAACCAAATATTTCCTGCTGATTTTTATGTGGTCGATATGGGTCATAATGATTGTGGTGATTCCGCACCTATTTTACTTGGAAGACCATTTTTGAAAACGTCTAGAACACAAATTAACGTAGATAATGGTACTTTAACTATGGAATTCGATGGTGATATTATAAAATTTAATATATACGATTCCATGAAATACCCTCCGGATGTTCATTCTGTTTTTGGTATAGACGTTGATGATTGCCTAGCGCAGGTTATGTTCGAGTTAGAAAACGAAGACCCCATGCAAGTTGTGTTAACGACGGCTGATTTTAAGGAAAAGGAGCTGAAATTCGAGCTAAACAAAGAATTAGAAGACGCTAAATCAGCCCTCGATTCCCTTCCTTCTTTACCTTTAAACGTTTCTCGTATTTCATTATCAATTTCTACTTCTAAACTTCTTCCTTCGATTGTGCAGACACCTAAATTGGAACCTAAGAAGCTTCCCGAGCATCTTAAGTATTAATATCTAGGGGAAGGAGAAACTTTGCCGATGATCATATCGAATAAATTGACTCCTTTATAAGAAGAACAATTAATACGATCATTGAGGATTACAAGGAGGCAATCGGTTGGACTATAGCCGACATTAAAGGGATTAGCCCTTCCATATGTATGCATCGAATACTAATGGAGGAAGGAGCTAAACCAAAATTCAAGCCCAAAGATGACTTAATCCACCGATGATGGAAGTAGTGAAGAACGAGGTACAAAAGCTTCTCGATGTAGGTATTATCTATCCAATTTCCGATAGTGCTTGGGTAAGTCCGTTACAAGTTGTTCCTAAGAAAACTGGTATTACTGTGATCGAAAATTCAGAGGGTGAGTTAGTTCCAACTCGTGTTCAAAACGGTTGGAGAGTTTGTATTGATTATCGAGGTTTAAATACTTCGACTCGTCAGGATCACGAAAACTCAATCAAAGCATATTCAAATTGTTCGAGTCTAACCAGTTCAATAGAATCCCCAACACTAAAGTCTAAAATGCCGAAAACGTAAAATCAAAAAATTTTCACATAGCCAAAATTAAACAAAACCACCAAGCATCCCCACACTTAAGATATGCATTGTCCTCAATGTATGATCGATAAAATAACAAGCAATGCGAAACAATAAAAGAACAATGAGGGGGACTTCCCTACGACATCACTCGGTCGTGATGCCGAAGTGATCGGTGAGCAGTTTGAGGTGGAAGGTGATTGTGTTGAGTTGTGCTTCAATTGTGTCGAGTTAGGCAACAATGGAATGGGCAGCAGCCTCGGTGTTGGCAGGGTTCGATCGGTGGTCAGTTTGGCTGCGGCGGAGCTGTTGATATCGACGGAAGCTTCGTTCGACGGTAATGGTGAGGGGTTGATGGGTGGTTCGGTATTTCCAGTAGTGGCGTTGATAGGTTGAGGGTTGATGACCAGAGGTGGAGGATTTGTGGCTTGTGGTTCGGTTTCAGTGGTGGCGAGCGGGGTTGGTTCGACATTGGGTTTCATTGTTCAGGTTTGTGACAGTCGGAACAGGTGGCGGCGATGGAGAATCATCACGGTGTTGTGCGAGAGAAGACTGTTTTTCTCCCATTGATGCGAAAGCGACGGTGGATGATGATGATCAGAAACCTGCAAATCGGAGAGTGACGACAGGTATGAGCTAGGGTTCGCGATTGGAAAAAAAAGAAATTAGGGTTTCGCGAATTAGGTTTTTTTTTTTTTTATATATTTTTTTTTTTGATTTTCTGATTTTTGATTTTTTTAAAGAAAAATGGATAACAGAAAGGTTTCGTGAATTAGGCGTGGGCACGCTTAACTCTTGAAACGTTTTTGTAAAAATAAAAACTGAAAGACAAGAAAATAGGGAAAAGAAAACTCATGGGTTGCCTCCCAAGAAGTGCCATTCTTTAATGTCGTTGGCTAGACGATGCTACCAAGTTATGTAGCATTGTTGAGTGGTTCCAAGTCCGTGGTCTCGACATCGTATTTTTGAAATCCTTCGTAAAAAGGTTTCAAACGATGCCCGTTTACCTTGAAAGTTTTCTCGGTTATTGGACTTTGGATATTAACTGCACCATGAGAAAAATTATCAGCAACAATAAATGGTCCAACCCAACGAGAACGAAGTTTACCCGAAAATAATTTCAAACGAGAATGAAAAAGGAGAACTTTTTTTCCTACGACAAAATTCTTTCTCGTAATTATTTTATCGCGAAAAGCTTTTGTTTTTTCTTTGTATAGCTTGGCATTCTCATATGCCTCGTTCCGGATTTCTTCTAATTCTTGAAGTTGCAATTTTCGTTGAATTCCCGATTCATCCAAATTCTTGTTGAGTTGTTTGATCGCCCAAAATGCTTTATGTTCTAATTCAACGGGAAGATGGCATGGTTTTCCAAAAACTATACGGAACGGGGACATTCCTATTGGTGTTTTATATGCCGTTCTATATGCCCAAAGAGCGTCATCGAGTCTTGTTCTCCAATCCTTCCTATTTGGGTTGATCGTTTTCTCAAGTATAGACTTGATTTCTCTGTTCGACACTTCGGCTTGTAAGTTTGTTTGAGGATGGTAGGCAGTGGAAACTCGATGAGTTACATTGTACTTTTTCAAAAGGGATTCGAATACCTTGTTGCAAAAGTGTATTCCTCGATCACTAATTATTGCTCTTGGCGTCCCGAACCTAACAAAAATATTAGACTTGACGAAATTCACAACGTCTTTAGCATTATCGGTTTTCGTGGCTTTAGCCTCGACCCATTTAGAAACATAATCCACAGCAAGTAATATATAATTGAAACCAAAAGAAGGGGGAAAGGGACCCATAAAATCAATACCCCATACGTCAAAAATTTCACAAACATGTCTAAGATTTAGTGGCATTTGATCTCTATGTCCTAGGTTGCCCGTCTTTTGACAGTTTTCACATGTTTTGCAGAATACGTGCGAATCATGAAATATGCTTGGCCAAAACAAACCACTCTCGAGAACTTTTTGAGCGGTACGTTTTGAGCCAAAGTGTCCTCCACAAGCGAAAGTATGACAAAACCGAAGGATAGAAGGTACCTCACTTTCCAGAACGCATCTCCATGCAATGTTTCCAAAGGTAAGGCTCATCCCATACGTAGTACTTAGACTCACTTTTAATTTTATTCTTTTGAGTTTGAGTTAAGTCCTCCGGTAAAGTCTTAGTCACTAGGTAATTCACAATATCTACGTACCATGGAAATTCCGATTTTATCGAGAAGAGGTGCTCATCGGGAAACTCGTCTCTAAGTGGCATGGATTCTTCGCAATTAATTAGTCGACTTAAGTGCTCCGCCACTAGATTTTCAGCTCTTTTTTTTATCTTTAATTTCTAAGTCGAATTCTTGGAGTAGAAGGATCCATCGTATGAGTTGCAGTTTCGCCTCCTTCTTGCTTAGCAAATAACGTAAAGCTGCATGATCGGAATAAACAATAACTTAAGTATAAATAAGATCGAAATTTTCTAAAGCATAAATAATAGCCATAAGTTCTTTTTCCGTCGTTGAATAATTGCATTGAGCACTATCCAAAGTCCTCGAGGCATAATATATAACATGTGGAGTCTTATCGACTCGTTGACCAAGAACGGCTCCTAAGGCGTAATTGCTTGCATCGCACATGATTTCGAAGGGTAGACTCCAATTAGGTGGTTTCACTATTGGTGCGGTGGTTAGAAGGTTTTTGAGTGTATTGAAAGCGTTTCGACATTCTTCATCGAACTCGAAGATGGCGTCCTTATGCAATAAATTGCACAAGGGTCTGCTAATTTTTGCGAAGTCTTTGATGAAGCATCGATAAAAACCTCCATGTCCAAGAAAAGAACAAATCTCCCGCATGTTTGTGGGGTAAGGCAAGGTTTTATTAACATCAATTTTTGCTTTATAAACTTCTAACCCTCTAGATGAAACAATATGACCTAAAATATTACCTTGTTCTACCGTAAAATGACATTTTTCGTAGTTAAGTACAAGGTTCGATTTAATACATTGGTCTAAAATTTTCCTTAGGTTAGCTAGACATGACTCGAAAGAGTCACCATGTACCGTAAAATTGTCCATAAATACCTCAATGATGTCTTCGACGTAGTCGGAAAATATACTAACCATGCACCTTTGAAAAGTCGCCGGAGTGTTGCATAAACCAAACGACATTCTACGATATGCGAATGTGCTAAAAGGACAAGTGAATATCGTTTTCTCTTGATCTTCCGGTGCGACTGGGATTTGATAAAAACCTACTATATGAAACTTGTGCTAGTATAGCGAGTGAAAGCGAACATAGAACCACATGTTTTAGTACGACTACCCTACCATGTGAGAATTTGTGCCGTTTGTTGTGATCATCTATTCACGAAATATCTTCTTTCTTCTTGTGTGATACTCGCGTGTTTTTTTGGAATTCTAGAACTTGTTTTGAACCACATCAAAATTACAAGAGTGTGTGCATGATCAAATATGATAAAGGCATTTAGGATTTAGCCACTTTACCAAATAAACCGTACCTTTGCATTATACCTTAGTTAGCCCACTTTGACCCTTCTAATCCTCTTTTCTGGAATTGCCCCGAATTTGAGCCCTTACCGTTTTATATATCTCCTCGTTTTACCCATCTAGAAAACATGTCGAGCATGGAGATTATTATTGTTTGGGGACAAAAGTCAAGAAGATGATGTTTTTGAATAAGTGTGGGGGAAACTCATAGAAAATACAAAGAGTACCAAAAAGAAAAAAGTTAAAAAAAATCAGAAAAATTCGAAAAAGAAAATAAAGAAAAATAAAGGGGTATCGAGCAAGAAGTTCGATAACAAATGAATGATGATGAACCGAGCCCTCGAAAGAATAGAAATAAAGGTGTTTGGGTCCTTATCGCCAATTATACCCAATCAATTCTCGATGCTTGATGAAATTTTCAGACTTAGCCCTTTTTCGACCTTTCTTTTTACTCCTACCCCGAACCTTAGCCCGTTACAACCCTTAATAAAGAACTTTTGATTCGATTGTGCACACTCTCAAACGTAGTAGCGACGTTGGTGTATAACCAAGCCTATGGATAACATTAACACGTTGAGATTTGAGCGAAACACATATACACATACACGAGAGTTGGAGAGATTATGAGAGAAAGTCGGCTGAAATCTTATTTTTCAACTTGTTCAATTGAAATCGTTGTGCTAGCATCAAACTAGTTTGGTATCGAGAATTTTGGTTAATTGTATGTTTCATCTTTTCGAGTTTGATTTTCGTTCTTTTGGTCACAACTCTATTTGTCTACTAGGCCGAGTAACGTCATCTTGATTATTTTGCATAGCTAACTTTTAAGCATTTCCCGAGGACGTACAATGGCATAAGTGTGGGGGTATTTGTTAAGTTGTGTTTTGTGCATATTTTACGTGTTTAAAGTCGTGTTATTTATCACATTTGCGCTTCTTATCTCGTGATATTATGTTGATATTGGATTTCTAGGTGATTATGTAGAGAAGAGAGCCAAATGAGATGAAAAAGGGAGAAAATGATAAAGAACTGAGATTAGCTTAAAAAAGAGCAGCAACAGAAGACTTTTCTGAATTAAGCGTGCCCACGCTTAAGTCCCTGAACGCTTCTGTCGAGAAACGCATTTTCTGAAGATTCTTGAAGATGTATCCATTAAAATTCGGATTTTATTGGATTTCTGTTCCCCGAATTTATGGGATTTATTCCCTTTTTATTTTTAGGATTTATTTCCATCTTTTGGATAATTTTAGTTTGTTTAGTTTGTTAGGATTGTTAGAGTGCTAACCCTAATTAGTTTTCTTCTTGGATTAGGACTCTACTAGGTGAAATAAGTGGAATTTTATTCCACAAGACATCTTTTACCTTTGATTTTATTTTTCAATTCAAGCAACGTTTTTCCTTTAATTCTCGAGCTCCCGATTTTTATTATTTTTGTCTACGTTTTGATTATGAGTTGCTAAACTCACACTTCTAGCCGAGGATTCATCAAGGTTTGATCCTTTAAATTCGTGAGATCGAATTGTGCTATAATTTTTCTGTTGTTTTGGTTATCGATGACTTAAGGAAAGACTAGGTTATTAGAGCTTGTTAATAACTATAGCCAATTTATCTATAAAACATTGAATTATCATTGCATCAGTGATCGAATTAATTGAATCAATACCGATAAAATCCGAGAACTAGAATCTCTCATCATATTAAAAATCCGAATTTTACTTTATTTGCTTTATTTGTGTTTTTTATTTTACATCTTTTAAATCATTATTTTAGTTAAAAATCTCAAAACCCCATTTTTATCAATATTAGTAATTTAAGAATTAAATTTTACACCATTCCCTGTGGATCGACCCTACTTATCGCTGATTACAAATCTTTTTAAAGTAGGTTTTTATTTTTGTTGGATTCGACACCCACCAGGGTGCAGCAAACTTGGAGGATGAAATGACCACGACATACATGTTAATTTAATAAGGAACTTTTAAGTCAAGCTATTCAATGTGTTTACTATATTATGGAATAATATGAGATAAAATTCAGGTATTTATAATGTATTATAATTTAGGTAGTAAAACCGTTTAAGTGTAGCTGACGGGTAACTTGTTAGTTGTAAGTAAGTCTTGGACAAGTCATCAAGAAAATAATCATGCATTCATTTGCATTTTATGTGTTGTATCAAGTATAGTTATGATTTATAATATGCTTTATAGGCCGGGATTCCAATAGAATAGCTGAAAACGTCAACTAGGCGAAGACATATCGAGAATCCACTACTTGTGAGTATAATTTGGTGACTGTTATTTGACTTACTGATGCTTTTTTAATGGATGGTGCTAAATGAATCCTTTATATTCCTAATTGTGTGGATTCAATAGCCTATGGTGCTATAATGTGGACTATGTGATGTTTGAGCGATGGAAATGAATATGACGAATATAATTTATTATGTAATGTGAATGGTATGATCTTTATCATGGTAAAAATGTTGTTGATTAATTGATGATGGATGAGAGATATGTGACATATAAATGCATTCATCAGAGATAAGAGGTTCTGTTATGGCTGTTATAGACCTTGAGTCATGTGTTAAAGATTGTCCATATAACTGGACCATAGAGTACCATACGGCCACCCGAGTTCACGAACTCCCATGTGTTATATGAATTACAGAGTGTCATGGCCATTTTCGTTATCACGTTCTACTCTTGGTTACAACAAGCATTAACAGTAAAAGAAAATAACAAGCACGTGCATCTTATGTTTGCGAATGATATGAAATTCAATGTGAGATGATTTTGTATGATCTTCATATGTGACTTCAAAGATTGATTATCTGATGATTTATGTGTACTTATATGACGTTAAATAACTCGTTACTTTATTATACTTGTTGAGTTTGGGACTCACCAAACGCAATATTTTTTTCTTTTAGTTTTTGTAGATAAAGTTGATCGTGAAGTCTCATACATAAAGTCTGAAGTATGGATCAAAAGTCGGTTGGCTGGTTTCAAGTTCTTCACCCTCAGCTCATGATTTGCATATCATATAGAATTTCTTTTTGCTCGTTGGAGTTTTTGAATCCTTATGCCATTGTGTGAAGGTTATAAAACTAATATGGTTAAACATTTCCGTGAAAATATTGTTATTAAACGAGTACATATATGTAAATTATGTATTTGATGATTTTGAAAAGCAATGTGTGTATTATCATTATGTATCCGGTACCTGTATTACATTTTATTGGTATCAAAGCTCAGGTTTGGGGTTTTGTAGACAACATGACATGTGCATAAATATTTTGTGATATTTGTTGCCATACGTAACCATGTGTCTAATATCTTAGGCAAAGCATTGTGAGTCAACAAGTACGTGTAGTAAATAACGAGCATAGCGTTCATGGAGGGGAAGGATCAGCTGACCTAGAGTCTCATTCATCTAATCAACCTCCACCCCCTGTGCATAGAGATGAAAATTTAGCGTTTCCACAACACTTTAAAATGTGTGGCCCTGAAACACGTGAGCAAAGATATGGCAAATTGAGAAAAATGGGAGTCGTTGATTTTGTGGGTACTACTGATCTAGCAAAGGCAGAAACTTGGTTAAAACAAACAGAGAGGGTTTTTGATTTGATGCAATGTACTCCTAAAGAAAAATTCGGCTATGCCATGTCACTCCTTCATGGAGATGCCTATGCCTGGTGGGAGATTATACCTGATAGCACTGTTCATCCACCTTTATTAGTATGGGATATTTTTCTTAGAGAATTTGATGATGCTTATGTGCCAAAAGTTTACACAGATCAGAAGGAAAAAGAATTTCTTGAACTTCACCAGGGGAATAGACCAAGAGAATAGGTCAGTTGTTGAGTATGAAGTGCAGTTTAATCAACTTTCTCATTATGCTCCACATATGATAGCTACAGAAAAGAAGAAGTGCACTAGATTTGAATCGGGACTTCAATTTACTATTGGGAACTGCATCACATTTGGAGTCTTACAACAAGTTAAAAGTTGCTGCAATTTGTTTTGATAAATTAGATCCGGAATCAAGAAACTTTCAATTCCATAAAAAGAGGCAGAATGAGGAAATGGGGGATTCAAGAATAAAAAGGGACTTATGGCATCTTTGCAAAGAGTTTTTCCAAGTACTTCTAAAGGTAATAATTTTAGAGGGCACAACACCCAACGCTATGAGTGTCGATTCTACATCACTTCCTGCTGCATGTGTTCATTGTGGAAAGAATCACCATTGAGAATATCGGCTATTTATAAAAAAGTTTTTCAGATGTGGGGAGCCTGGTCATATAGCAAAAAATTGCCCAATGCCACGAGAGGAAGAAACCATTGAGCAAAGCAGATTTAGTGGGTTCCCTCCTAGTAGAGGTAGGGGTCGAGGAAGATTTGGTATCAGAAGAGGATCTAATGCAGAAGGTAGTCAAGTTGAAAAAAATGACCTCAAGCTCGAGTTTTTCCTATGACACAAGAAGAAGCCAAAGCTACACCTAACATAATAACTGGTAATATATTTATTTTCGGTGCAAATGCTCATGTTTTGTTTCATCCGGGTGTAACACATTCATTTATATCATTATCATTTGCATCACATTTGAATGAGACAGAGTCTTTAGGTTATAATTTACTTGTTCGAACACCACTGGGGCAGTGTGGTCATTGTTAATACCGTATATCGTGAGTGCAAATTATTGATTGACAATCATGAATTGCATACTATATTGCTTGTTATGCCATTGAGGGATTTTAATGTGATTTTGGGTATGGACTGGTTGATTGAACATCATGCTAAACTGGATTGTTTCACCAAGGAAATTATATTATAACTTTCTGCTGATATCTGCATCAAGAGCATCTACACTAATTATAAAAGGGTGTAAAATATATTTAGCATATGTCGTGGATACCGGATTAAGGAATTTCAAACTTGAAGACATTCTTGTGGTTAGAGAACCAGATGTGTTTCCAGACAACCTACCAGGGTTACCTCCGTGTCCGAATATAGAGTTTACCATTGAACTACAACCAGGTATTTCACGAGTTCCTATTCCTCCGTACCAAATGGCAACAATTGAATTGAAAGAATTGAAAACTCAAGTACACGAATTACTTGAGAAGGGGTATATCAGACCGAGTGTTTCACCATGGGGTGCACCAGTATTATTTGTTAAAAAGAAGGATGGCACATTGAGATTGTGTGTGGATTATCGACAATTAAATTGGGTTACATTGAAGAACAAGTATTCATTACCTAGGGTGGATGATTTATTTGATCAGCTACAGGGTGCTAGTATTTTCTCAAAGATTGATTTGAGATCCGGGTATCATCAGTTAAAGATTGGAGAGACCGATATTCCGAAGACAGCTTTTCGAACCAGGTATGGTCATTATGAATTTTTAGTGATGCCTTTTGGTTTGAATAATGAGCATGTTGTGTTCATGCATTGATGAATAATATATTTAGAGCTTATCTGGATACATTTGTGATTGTCTTTATTGATGATATTTTGATTAATTCAAAATTTCGTGAACAACATGAACAACATTTGAGAATTGTGCTACAAATCTTATGGGAGAAGCAGTTGTATGCAAAACTGAGTAAATATGAATTTTTGCTAGACCAAGTTATATTTTTGGGACACGTTATTTCGGGTGATGGTATTAAGGTTGATCCCTAGAAAATTGAAGGGGAAAGCCCAAAAACAGTTACAAAAGTTCGTAGTTTTCTGGGATTTGGCACGGTATTTGTCACACCCACAGACCGGTCGCGGAGATGATGACCCTTTTCTTTCATAAATGTTATGGTTTTTTGAAATAATGAAATATATCATTAGAAATAAAAACAAACCATTTTTCTTTTACAATATCAAACCCAGTACATTAACAAACGTTTGTTTACAAAACCATAACAGTGCGGCTATTTAAACAAAAATCAAAGTTCTTTGAGCTACAAAAACGCTTGAAACACGGCATATGAATATAGCTCTGTCTGACCGCTTGGGAGGCTTGGACAACCTTCACGTATATACATCAAACATCACCTGCATCATAAGAATCTAATGAAATAATGACTCAGTAAGAAGAAGCTCAATTATAGCAATATTTCACGTAGCACATAAGACAGTCAATAATGCATAGTTCATTTAAAACATTCTTTTTCCTCTTGGGTACCCTCAAGGTATGGTATTCGACTGATGATGATAGGCGTCTATTTTCGGAACCTATTCATAATTAGCCAATAAAAGAAGCATCGCGGGGGTAATTATACCTACCTTTCGGTCAATGATATTAGACGCTAGCTCCATCATATATCGTGGCTTTATCTATCTTAGTTTTTACACCTAAAGGTATTCACCACCCTCTGTTGGGTCCGCCGGTCTCTCCCGCGTCTCATGCTCTCCTTTGAAAACGTTCTCTTCACATGTATAGCAATATAATGCATCATAACATACGTACCTCAGCATTTCACATCAAATAACATTCATTGTCATTATCACACGTAATAAATAGCATTTAACACAATCAACACATAATAACTTTCATTTTCAAACAATAAACATAAATAATCATAAACATGAATAATACGATTCTTACAATGCATCAAAGAACACTTCTTCTTACCTTAAGTCCTTAGTTATAAAATCGATAATGGCGACGCTACCGCAAGCTACCTATAGTGCTCCTTCTAAGCCTAGGTGTTCAATAACCTGTAAAATGATATATATATGATACCGAAATATGATTTTTTTCGTATATTCCAAATCCGCCGATTAAATACAAAACACTATCGATAAAATACTTACTTGTAATGAATACGTTGGTTCGTATATTTTTCCCGAATTTTTCTTCACTTTCTTCTCCTTTTTTATTTCTTTTCTTTCTTCTATTTTTGTTTGCTATTTCTATCTTTCTCTCCCAATTTCCTCCACTTCAAAATGTTTTATAAGTAGTTGAAAGGTAAGGCGGCAGGTGAAACCTTAACAACTAAGTTTTGGTGACTAATCTTAATATATATTATTATTATATTATAGGAATTATTTGCAGCTACTAGTTTGTTACGTGTTATACATCTATACGTTATATTTTCTACATGTCATGTATTTATACTAATCGGGACATATAAGTAACACGTAAGTGATGCGTATTGTACGAAATATATTTATCCGATAATTTACTGGAAGGTTTAGTGTACCATATTCGATCAAAACTCTAATGTTAAGCGTGCTCGTATGGGAGCAATTACAGGATGGGAAACCACTCTTGGAAGCACCTCAATTTTTCATTTCTTTATTAACTCGTTATAAGTGCTAGACGTCATGCTTGCTTAATCTAAACTTGTCGATTATATAGATTTCATGCCTACTTAGACGTCATGCCTACTTAACTAGTAAAAATGTATTTTAATTGCATGTATCATATGAATAGCGTGTAAGCATTTTCGTAAAATCATGCATTTATCATATAATTAGCAAATAATCATATTCATTCAATCATGCCATTCATATGATGTAATTCAGTAAATGTTAACTATATGACATGCTTATTCTTGGCCGGGTGTGAGATCATTGGGGCATTACAATTATAACATCCTTACAAAAATTTTGTACTCAAAATTTGACATATCTAATTTATCCCATTCACTAGAAAATGAATGCACAACAATGATAATGATATGCATTGATAAAACACAAGGGAATAAACTTAAGAGTTGACCTAGTTTTTCCATGCAGGATATGTTCATATGCCTTCTTTTGTCTACAGAAAAGACTAAACCTCCGCTCTGATACCAAAAATTGTCACACTCTCAGACCGGGCCCGGGGATAATGACCCTTTTCTTTCAGAAATGTTATGGTTTTCTAAAATAATAAAATTTATCATTTGAAATAAAAACAAACTATTTTTTCTTTTACAATATCAAATCATGTACATTAACAAACGTTTGTTTACAAAACCATAACAGAGCGGTTATTTAAACTAAAATCAAAGTTCTTTGAGCTACAAAAACGCTCGAAACACGGCATATGAACATAGCTCTGTCTGACCGCTTGGGAGGCTTGGACAACCTTCACGTATATACATCAAACATCACCTGTATCATAAGAATCTAAAGAGCTAATAGCTCAGTAAGAAGAAGCTCAGTTATAGAAATATTTCACGTAGCACATAAGACAGTCAATAATGCATAGTTTATTTAAAACATTCTTTTTTCTCTTGGGTACCCTCGAAGTATGGTATTCGACTGATGATGATATGCATCTGTTTTTGGAACTTGATCATAATTGGTCAATAAAAAAAACATTGTGGGGTTCTCATACCGACCTTTCGGCCGATGATATTAGCCGCTAGCTCCATCATATATCATGGCTTTATCTATCTTGGTTTTTACACCTCAAGGTATTCACCACCCTTTGTTGGATCCGCCGGTCCCTCCTGCATCCCGTGCCTACCTGACCGCCAATCAAATACCAAACCTCTCATTTGAAAACGTTCTTTTAACATGTATAGCAATATAATGCATCATAATATACGTACCTCAACATTTCACATTAAATAACATTCATTGTCATTATCATACGTAATAAATAGCATTTAACACAATCAACACATAATAACATTCATTTTTAAACAATCAACATAAATAATCATAAATATGAATAATATGATTCTTACCATGCATCAAAGAACACTTCTTCTTACCTTAAGTTCTTAGCTATAAAATCGATAGCAGTGACGCTACCGCAAGCTACCTATAGTGCTCCTTCTAAGCTTAGATATTCAATAACCTGTAAAACGATATATATACGATACCTAAATACGATTTTCTACGTATATTCTAATCCGCCGATTAAATTGAAGAAATTATCGATAAAATACTTACTTGTAACAAATACGTTGGTTCGTATATTTTTCCCGAATTTTTCTTCACTTTCTTCTCCTTTTTTCTTTCTTTTCTTTCTTCTATGTTTGTTTGCTGTTTCTATCTTTCTCTCCCAATTTCCTCTACTTCAAATGTTTTATAAGTAGTTGAAAGGTAAGTCGGCAGGTGAAACCTTAACAACTAAGTTTTGGTGACTAATCTTAATATATATTATTATTATATTATAGGAATTATTTGCAACTGCTAGCTTGTTACGTGTTATACATCTACACATTATATTTTCTACGCGTCAGTATTTATACTAATCAGGACATATAGGTAACACGTAAGTGACGCATAGTGTATGAAATATATTTACCTGATGATTTACCAGAATATTTAGTGTACCGTATTCGATCAAACTCTAAAGTTAAGCGTGCTCGTTTGGGAGCAATTATAGGTTGGGCGACCACTTTAGGAAGCACCTCAATTTTTCATTTCTTCATTAACTCGTTATAAGTGCTAGACATCATGCTTTCTTAATCTAAACTTGTCGATTATATAGATGTCATGCCTACTTAGACGTCATGCCTACTTAACTAGTAAAAATGAATTTTAAATGCATGTATCTTATGAATAGCATGTAAGTATTTTTGTAAAATCATACGTTTATCATATAATTAGCAAATAATCATATTCATTCAGTCATGCCATTCATATGCTGTAATTCAGCAAATGCTAACTATATGACATTGTCGGCGATTTATTGAGAAATTTTCTCTTATTGTTGCTCCGATGACCAAATTGTTACAAAAGGGTATTCCTTTTATATGGACGGATCAATGCGAATAAAGTTTTGAAGAATTGAAGAAGCGACTAACTACTGCTCTAGTCTTGACAATTCTTACAGGTATCGATGATTTTGTTATTTATAGTGATGCTTCTTTCCAAGATTTGGGATGTGTTTTAATGCAACATGGTAAGGTTATTGCATATGCTTCCCAACAACTTAGGCCACATGAGATATCTTATCCTATACATGATCTTGAACTTATTGTAGTTGTCTTTGTTTTGAAAATACGGAGACATTATTTATACGGTACCACATTTCAAATTTTCACTAACCATCTGAAATACTTGTTAAGCCAGAAGGAGTTGAACATGCAACAAAGAAGATGGCTCGAATTGCTAAAGGATTATGATTGTACTATTGAATATCACCCGAAGAAAGCTAATGTTGTTGTTGATGCTTTAAGCCGAAAATCCTATTGTACTATTTCTTATCTTTCGACAGATTCCATCCCATATTTTCTTGACTTGAGGAAGATGAATGCTCATATGAATATTAATGACGCGGGTCTCATATATGCTACCATTGGCATTCACCCTACTATGATTGACAGAATTAAAAAGGCTCAATTTCTTGACGACAAGCTTATTAGTATTATTAACAAGGTAAAACAGGAAAAGAGTACATCTTTTATTATCAATGATGATAGTAGTTTGACGATCAACAATAGACTAATGTGAATGTCCTTAAACATGAGATAATGGAGAAAGCTCAAACAGCGCCATATGCCGTGCATCCAGGTAATACAAAGATGTATCAAACCTTGAAAACTCATTATTGGTGGCCTAGAATGAAGAAAGATGTAGCTGACTACATTTCTAAATGCTTGACATGTCAACAAATTAAAGCAGAACACCGTAGGTAAATTGCATCCATTACCTATTCCAGTTTGGAAGTGGGAATGTATCACTATGGATTTCCTATATGATCTACCAATGACACCGAAAAAGAATGATGCCAATTGGGTTATTATTGATAGGCTTACAAAATCAGCTCACTTTTTACCGTTCCGATGGGGTGCTACGTTAGAAAACTTTGCAAAAAGATATGTAGATGAAATTGTGAGATTACATGGTGTACCTTTATCCATTATTTCGGATCGTGATCCTCGTTTTACATCGATATTTAAGGGTAGCTTACAACAAGCATTAGGTACTAAATTAAATTTTAGTACATCATTTCACCCACAGACATGACCCACAGATGGACAATCAGAGAGAACTATTCAAACTTTAGAAGATATGCTTAAGGCATGTGTTCTTGAATTTAAAGGCTCATGGGACAATGATGTTGCATTGATGGAATTTGCATATAATCAGTTTCATAGTAACATTGGCATGGCCCCTTATGAAGCATTATATGGTAGGAAATGCAGGATTCCAATATGTTGGGATGAAGAGGGAATACGATTGGTAGAAGGACCAGATTTAATTCAGGACACTATTGAAAAAGTAAAAGCTGTTAAAAGCCAATTGAAAGCAGCACAAGATAGGCAAAAGAGTTACATTGATCTACATAGACTTGAGATGTAATATGAGGTTGGTGATAAAGTGTTTTTATGTATTTCTCCGTTGAAAGGTATTCTTAGATTTGGCAAGAAAGGTAAACTATCTCCTCGTTACATCGGGCCTTATGAAATCCTTGAGAGAGTTGGTCATTAGCATACCATCTTGCATTACCACCAGAGTTGTCTTAGATTCATAATGTATTTCAAGTTAGCATGCTTCGCCGGTACAGATCCGATCCTTCTCACATTCTTCAAGACGAACCAATAGATATTTCAGATAATTTAAGTATATTGAAGAACCAGTTGAAATCACTGGCTACAAAGACAAACAACTTAGAAACAGAACGATACCGTTGGTAAAGGTGCTATGGAAGAACCATTCGAGATAAGAAGCAACTTGGGAGACAGAAAAACATATGCAAGAACAGTATCCATGATTATTTAGCAATACATGTATAAATTTTGAGGACAAAATTTTTGAGTGGGGGATGATTGTCACGACTCAAAATCTGACATTTCATTAAATCATACATTAGCATAAGCACATGCATTTATTTTGGTAGCATTTAACACTAGTTATATAAGCATGACGTCTAAACAGACACGACGTTTAAATAAGTAATAAGTTTAGATTAAGCAGGCATGACGTCTAGTGTCTATTACCAATTAATTAATGAACAAATAATTGACGTGCTACCTAGGACGTCATACATCCCCTAATTGCTTCTGTATGAGCACTCTTAACTTTAGAGTTTTGATTGAATACAATACACTAAACCTCCCCGTTAGTTACCAGGAAAATATATTTCATACACTACGCGTCACTTGTGTGTTATCTGTATGTCTAGATTAATGTAAATACATGACACGTAGAAAATATAACGTACAAATATATAACACGTAATAAGCTAGCAGCTGCAAATAAATCAACCAATATAATATTATTTATGGTCACCAAAACTTAGTCATTAAGTCATCTTACGGGACACCTCTCTCAAAGATAATTGAAGGAAAGAAAGAAATAGAAAGATAAGAGAAAAACAGAGAAAGAAGAGAAGAGAAGAGAAAGAAAAGGGAAGAAAAAAATTAGAGAAAAATAGGAAACAAAGAGTATTACATAAATCGAATTAGGAAAATCGACGTTCTCGTAGCAAGTAATTATTTTACGGATTATTTCTTTTATTTTAATTATGAGTTTGGAATTGATGTGTAATGAAGGTTTTAGAATTTTAGAACCTATGAATTCTGAAATTTAAGTGATTCAACACATATACATGTCTATTAGATAACTTAAGTGGATAAACACTTGATTTATTAAAATTCAGAATCCATATTCTAGGTTTACATCTGTGATTGTATCATTAAACTTGTGAAATTTATTATGCTGAATTTTTTGTGTCAATTTGATGGTGTTAGAAATACCACTGAAAAATTTGGTAAAATTTGGAGTTACGTAGAAGTTTCTAAAAATCGTAGTGTAAAATTGCAAGTTTGTTTGATAGAAGTACAAACAGTTGTTGTTTTAGGGAGTATTTGACAAACCTAGTAATTTTTGTTTGGTCTGTAATATTTTTCACAACTTTATATACATATTAGAAAGGGTCTCTGAAAATTTAAGAATTTATAAAGAAACAGGGAAATTTTTAAAATTGTTTGAATCAACATTGCTTGTGCTGAAACTACTTTCCGGGTGCAGCAAACCTGTAGGATGAAATGAACATGACAAACATGTTAATTTAATATGGAACTTTTATGTCATGTTATTCAATGTGTTTAACATATTACGGAATAATTTGAGATAAGATTCATGTATTTAGAATTTATTATAATTTAGGTAGTAAAACCGTTCAAGTGTAGCTTACGGGTGACTTGTTAGTTGTAAGTAAGTCTTGGACAAGTCATCAAGGACATAATCATGCATTAATTTGCATTTTATATGTTGTATCAAGTATAGTTATCATTTTTAATATGCTTAATAGGGCGGAATTCCAATAGAGGAGCTGAAAACGTCAACTAGGCGAAGACATATCGCGAATCCACTACTTGTGAGTATAATTTGGTGACTGTTATTTGACTCAATGATGATTTCTTAATTGATGGTGCTAAATGAATCGTTTATCTTCCTAATTGTGTGGATTCAATAGACTATGGTGCTATAATATGGACTATGTGATGTTTGAGCGATGGAAATGAATATGGCGAATATAGTTTATTGTGTAATGTGAATAGTATGATATTTATCATGGTAAAAATATTGTTGATTAATTGATGGTGGATTTGAGATATGTGACTTGTAAATGCATTCATCAGAGATAAGAGGTTTGTTATGGCTGTTATAGAACTTGAGTGTCACAACCCCGGACCGGGGCCCGAGGACAATGACCCTTTTTTTGTAATTGTTATGATTTTCTAAAATAATAAACACATCCCTGAAATAAAATAAATCAGCTTTCGTTTACAAAATTCAAACCCTGTATATTAATAAACGTTTGTTTACAAAACTATAACAGATCGGCTACTTAAACAAAAATCAGAGTTCTTGAGCTACAAAACGCTCGAAACATGGCATATGAATATAGCTTTGTCTGACCGCTCGGGAGACTTGGGAAACCGTCACATATGTACATGATCATCACCTGCATCATAAGAATCTAATGAGCTAATGGCTCAGTTAGAAAAAGCTAGATATATATAGCAACGTTTCACGTAGCACATAAGACAGACAATAATGCATAGTTCATTTAAAACATTCCTTTTTCCTCTTTGGGTACCCTCGAAGTATGGTATTCGACTGATGATGATAGGCGTCTATTTTCGGAACTTGTTCATAATTGGCCAAAAGAAGCATCACGGGGGTTCTCATACCAACCTATCGGTCGATGATATTTGCCGCTAGCTCCTCATATATCGTGGTTTTATCTATCTTGGTTTTTACACCTCAAGGTATTAACCAATGTGGCTTTATCTATCTTGGATTTTACACCTCAACGTATTCACCATCCTCTGTTGGGTCCGCCGGTCCCTCCCGCATCCTGTGCCTACTCGACCGCTAATCAAATACCAAACCTCTCCTTTTAAAATGTTTTCTTTACATGTATAGCAATATAATGCAACGTAATCACATGTACCCCAGCATTTCAAATCAGATAACATTCATTTACATTATCACATGTAATAAATAACACGTAACACAGTCGGCACATAATAACATTCTTTTCAAACAATCAACACACATAATCATAAACATGCATAATATTGATTCTTATGATGCGTCAAAGAACACTTCTACTTACCTCAGGTCCTTAGCAATGAAATGGATAACAGTGGTGCTACCACAGACTACCTATAGTATTCCTACGTGTACAGCAACTTGTGATGAATATGTTGATCCGACTAGCTCATTTACGTTCTACTTCTTCCATATTGTCCGCGAATTCTTTTTTTCTCTTTTCTTTCTTCTCTTTTTCTTTTCTTATTTTTCACTGTTTTTCCTTCTATATCTATCTTTCTTGTCTCAACTTGTCTTCTTATATAGGTCTCACCGTAGCTTCCTAAATAAGTCACAATTTGTCTTTCTAAATAAGTCTCAACTTAGCTTCCTAAACAAGTCACAATTTGTCTTTCTAAATAAGTCTCAACTTAGCTTCCTAAATAAGTCAGAATTTGGCTTCCTCAATAACTCTCAACTTAGCTTCCTAAATAAGTTTTCATTTGGCTTCCTCAATAAGTCTCAACTTAGCTTCCTAAATAAGTCTCAATTTGGCTTCTTCAATAAGTCTCAACTTAGCTTCCTAAATAAGTTTCAATTTCACTTCTTCAATAAGTCTCACCTTAGCTTCCTAAATAAATCTCAATTTGGCTTCCTAAATAAGTCTCAACTTGGCTTCCTCAATAAGTCTCAACTTATCTTCCTAAATAAGTCTCAATTTGGCTTCTTCAATAAGTCTCAACTTAGCTTCCCAAATAAGTCTAAACTTAGCTTCCTAAATAAGTCACGGCCAGGTGTGAGATTATTGGAACATTACATTGAGTCATGTATTAAAGATTGACCAGATGACTGGACCACAGAGTACTGTACGGGCTATTCCAGTTCACTGAACTCCCATGTGTTATACGATCTACTCTTGGTTATAACAGGCCATTAACAGTAAAAGAAAATGGCAAGCACATGCATCTTATGTTTGCAAACGATATGAATTCAATGTGAGATGATTTTAGATGATATTCTTATGTAACTTCAATGATTGATTATCTGATGATTTCTGTGTGCTTATATGATGTAAATAACTCATTAATTTATTATACTTGTTGAGTTTGTGACTCACCAAACACAATTTTTTTTCTTTTAATTGTTGTAGATAAAGTTGATCGTGAAGTCGTACATAAAGTCTAAAGCATGGATCAAAGGTCGGTTGGCTGGTTTCAAGTCCTTCACCCTCAACTTATCATTTGCATATCATATAGGATTTCTTTTTGCTCGCTTGAGAAATAAAAAAAATTCAAGACGTTGTATATTTTTGTATCCTTATGCCATTGTGTGAAGGTTATAAAACTAGTATGGTAAAACGCTTCCATGTAAATATTGTGATTAAACGAGTACATATATGTGAAGTATGTGTTTGATGATTTTGAAAAGCAATGTGCGTATTATCATTATGTATCGGGTACGGGTGTTACATAAGAGGACTTATCATTTTTATCCATGAGGCATATTAGTGTTGAATCACTCAAATCCTCATCATCGCTTTCTTCAGATGATTCCAAGTCATCCTCACGTGCAGAGTTATTGGATAGCTTCCATCATAAGAAATTGGATATCAGATGTCATCTCAATGCATTTAATGTTCAACGGGCATTTATTTAAAAGCATTTAATGCTTATCAAAGGCATTTAATGCATATACTGTTGATGGAGTACGGAGAGCACCAAACCTATTGGATGTCAATATAAGACAATTGTCGTAGTCTGAACAATTGCAGCAATATATATGGGATTCACCAACCCATCTAACATTTCTGAGCGAAAAAATTACATGCGCCTCAGAATGTATCTAACGGATCTAATGTACGGTCTTAATGGATATATTCTGAAACCTGTGTATAAATAAAACTTCAAAGAACGAGATTGAAGAGAGAGATTCAAACAAGTGAGAAAATTCACGAGTTTAACGATCACATCCTAAGTCAAAAAAAATCTCCTGATTTTGAAGTGCACCCTCAGAAAATCGAATCCTGAGCATCCATTCAAATTGATATTTCTCTATCTCTTTCTCAAGAAGAATTTGAATTTAAGAGAGTATCAACAAAGTTGTTTAAACTTTGCCAAAACAAGCAAAATAAATTTCTATGTGAAATTAGCCATCCTCTCTTTCAAATTGTGTGTGAGGAAAGTTGTAGGATATTTGCAGTATTTTTATGTGAGAAAAGTAGATTACTAAAAGTGTTCTTAGAGGCAGACGCTTGTGTAGCTAAGAAGCTCAAGACATTTTAGTTTGTACATTATATTCGAGAAGACTCTGTGTGACTCTTCAGATTTAATATAGTGAATTCTTTCGTGAATCGAAAAAGAAGGACGTAGTTGGGATTGCACCACCCAGTGAACCTTGCAAAATGTGTCTCATTTACTTATTGTTTTATTTCAGTTCTTTATCGCACATTTATTTAAATTCAGCAATTCAGTAGAGATTATCTGTTGCATAAAAGAGTTAGTGTAGTTTCTATATACATCTATTAATTGTGTCTCTGCCCAACATAAACATTACACAAAGCCAAAGACTCTGATTATATATTTCGCTAAATACTTAACCGTGAATCTAAGTTCTGACCACTACATCTCACTGTAGTTTTCTCAATCGATTCTAAGTTAAAATCTTTTACTTAGACTTTGCGCTCAAGTTCCTTTCAGATCATTACTGGAAAGGAGAACTTGTCTTTAATCTAAAAGATTAACAAAAATCAGAAACAAAGCCCCCTCCCCCTCTAGACCCTTGAACATACCACTTGGGACCAACAAGATATCTTCTGGAGTTCGGGGAACTCCACGTAGAGATTGTATCTCCCTCTTAACCGTAGTTTTGACAAAAAACTTTATAGGTAGACTTCTGAAAATTCTACTCATTAATGCCTTGTTGCTCATCTCTGATCCAAGAGATATCAACTCATTCACTACAGTAGTGAACCTGGTGTCCAGCTGATCTAATGTCTCGTTTGGCATCATTTTGAATTGATTGAACTTATCAGTGGTAATCTCCAACTTATTTTCTTTCATCTGCATCGATCCACCACATATCATGTCGAGTTTATCCCATATCTCTTTTGTAGTAGTCCATCCTTTGATTTGGTTGAAGAGGCTATCATTGTCACTGATTGCAGTATACAGATCATTTTTACCAACATTGTCTAAGTTTGCTCGATGTCGCTCTTTTGCATACCATTCAATCTTAGGTTTTTCAACATATACCATCTGGTGTAGCTTCATCTTCTTCCGGAGCTCTGGTAATTACCTTCATTATCTTAATCGGGCCATCTGTAATAACGTCACCCATTTTGTTATCACAAGAGCAAAGGTATTTGAAGGCTTTAACTTTCCAGGAATCATAGTTAGACTCAACTAACTTTGAAACCTTAGTAAAAGTCATTTTGAGATGTGAAACTAAGATAAAAAAATATTAAAAGTTCTGCACAACACGGAACTGAACAAGCTGTTAGGCCTGGAAACTTTGAAGTTTCAAAATCAATCGCTCTGATACCACTTGTTGGTCCCAAGTGATTTGGACAAGGGTCCAGAAGAGGGTCGGTTGAATAGATCCTGATCCTTTTTGCAATCTTTTTCGATTAAATGCAAGATCTTCCAATCTTGTTAGATTTTCAGTAATGAGTCGAAAAGAACTTGAGCACAAAGACTGAGTTAGTGATTTTAACTTAGAATCAGTTAAGAAAATCACAAGCTAATGTAGTAGTCTAAACAAAGAGTCACCGTTATCTGCACATCGGAATATATAGTTAGAGTCTTTGGCGTTTGCAATGTATATGTTGGGCCGAGACACTATCAATAAATCTTTGGCAAAGTATCACTAGCTCTTTTATGCAACAGATAATCTCTACTAAATTGCTGAATTCAAATAGATGTGCGATAAAGAACAGAAATAAAGCAATAAGTAAATGAGACACAATTTGCAAGGTTAGCTAGGTAGTGTAATCCCAACTACGTCCTTCTTCTTTGATATCACAAAGGAATTCACTATATTGAATCTGAAGATTCACACAGAGTCTTCTCAAATACAATGAACAAATCTAAAATGTTTTGAGCTCCCTAGATACACAAGCGTCTGCTCCAAGAACATTTTCAGTGATCTGATTTCTCACTTAGAAATAATGCAGATATCCTACAACTTTCCTCACACATAGTTTGAAAGAGATGATTGAGAATTTCACTCAGAAATGGGTTTGTTTGTTTGGATAAGGTCAAACGACTCTGTAGATATTCTCTTCCATTTAGGTTCTTCTTTGACAAGAGATAGAGAAATATCTTTTTGGAGCGGATGCTCAGGATTCTATTGGATGAACTTCAGGCTGGAGAGAATATTTTGCTTGAGATGTGTTCGTTTAAGCTCGTGTTATTCTTTCTAGAGATGTATATGATTAAGCTCATTGAAGTTCCTCTTTCGGCCATTCTTTTGAAGTTCTATTTATACACAAGTTCCTGAATACATCCGTTGAGACCATACATTAGATCTGTTAGGAACATTAGTAAGATTTGTTAGAGACATTCGGAGGCACGTGTAGTTTCCTCATCATAAAAGTTAGATGGGTTGGTGAATCCTGGATATATTGCTGTAATTTGTAAGACTGCGGCAGTTGTCTTATGTTGATATCCAATAGGTTTGGTGCTCTCCGTACTCCATCAGCAGTATTTGCATTAAATGCCTTCGATAAACTTTAAATGCTTTTAAATAAATGCACATTGAACATTAAATGCATTGAGGTGACATCTAATATCCAATTGCTTATGATGGAAGCTATCCAGTAACTCAGTGTTGTCTTGAAATTAGATGATCGTCGCTTGTAGAACGATGTCGCTTGAGATACTTGATACTATGGATGACCTTATGATTGTTGCTCGCTCTTGCTAGTTCTTCAACCTCTTCACATTAATAGATGCACTCAGAATTCTACTAACACTACAAGCATTAAGACTAGCAAAACTAAAAGGACAAACAACAAAGCACCTAATCTAAAAGTTTTAACTCGATAAACATCCTATCGCTTGATACATGATCTTCTATGAAAAACAAACTGACATTTTCAGGGGTCTAACATTAAGTCCTATCTTGCCATCATCAAAAATTCTAACAAAAGAATTCCTAACAGACTTGGCAAACAGTTGTTTAGCCTTCTTAAACCTCATTTCCTTTCCATTCTTCCCCTTCTTGGCATCATCAACAGCATAGTGTTTCTGCCAAGAGTTGATTAAACATAAGGTTCAACAGGTTTGTGACTGAAATCATACTCGTTGTTCTTCATGTTATTCTAGTATCCATATGTATATACAACATAAGACGGGATACTAGTTCTTCATCGACTCCTTCAAACAAGTAGAGAGGGTCAGGCTGGCTTCTACAGCACGCACATCCACCGGTGCGTCTTTTATCGGAGATGTTGAATGTGAGAACTATTTGAAGATTCTAAGAAAAAAGACGAAAATCTTTAGAACAGTGTCAGTGGAAATTTGAAAAGGTTTCTCCTAATATTAGCCTGGATGACTAACATTTCTGACTGATCCTCAAGAGAAAACGTTGGTAGAGCTTTCTCTGGGTTATGAAAGAAGACTAAAAAATTCGTGAACCCGTGCATTGAAGTATTAAGTGTGAGAGAAGTATTTGTAGAGAGCGAAAACATGGGTTTGAAATAGAATGAACTATTCTTCTGCAATGCTCATATTTATAGAGGAAAAAGATTGATGGTCACGAGGAAAGAGAAGAGAATAAGATCTCAAAAAGATTTTTCCAATGACGAATTAAAAGAGAATTGACGTTTTAATTAATTTTGATGATGGGAGAAATCATTTCACTACGAAGTCCAATGCATTTGATTGACATGCACAGTTACTTTCTTCAAACAAAAATTTTAGGATTTCGAATGTCGGTTGTACAAGACTTTAATACATCCATGTATTTATGGCATGTACAGTCGTTCCTCTGCCAAGACTATTGACTAGTTAATTGTCAGATACATGGGTTAGTGGACGCGTGAGAACAAATATTGTGGCGCCTTCCAATTTAATCATGCAACTATGATCGAATTAATTATCATTTAATCACATAATTATATCTCATTAGTATTAATCCACATAGTAGAGCAAAAATAAATCACAATTTCCCCTTCAAAATATACACATTCAAAATAGCAGCATTAAGGTTCAAAATGCATGATGACCTGTCACTGGCCCACTTGAGAAGAGTCTGACTGTATATGCGGATGCAAGATTTTGAAATAAAAAGGCTAACCTGAAAAAAATGATGCAAAGGGTTGAGCTTGCGACTCAATAAGAAATGTATGCATAAATAAACACACAGATAAAACACTCTTCATAATGTCTCCAAAGGGGTCAAGCAATCAATCCAACAATTTCAATACACAAGTATACAAATCAACATTCTCAACCAATAAATTCACAAGAATTCCCATGTCACTTAATCGCTTCAACAAAATAAACGTTAGTAGTTTATTTATATACTATATAATAGCATGACTCATCTTCTACATCCGTATACAGAAGGCATGTATCACACGTCAGCATGCCAGATAACCACCCAGCTCATCCTCACCAATCACACATATAACATGGGTCTTCGTTAATCGTCCGGCTCATCCTCACCAATCACACATAATACATGGGTCCCCATTAACCGCCCGGCTCATCTCACATTTTATAGAGAATTCTCGTCACACGTAGTTACCGCCCGGATCATCCTCACATTATATAGCACACACGTACTTCTTTCTTAACATCATCATATAATATATATATATATATAAATATAATTAGTTCAGTCATCACGTATTCTTAAAATAAACATCTCACAAGGTACACCTCCAATCATCAGTTCATATTGATAATAATAATAATAACATATATCACATATCACATATCAACATACTACTCATAATCAACCTTCAATCATCATCGCATATCCAATTCATTCCTAACACAACACAATTATCACCATTCATCTCATCAAGGCACTTCAAATATCTAAACTATCATAATCTACATAACTCGTAGCTATGAATATATTTATATCGTGTATTACTTATCTTCAAAATTAAAAGATCACATAAACCTCAAGTTTCTTATCCTTCTTGATTGGCTTAAATGTTTCTTTCTCCTGTTTCTGTGTAAGTTTGGTCAAAACAAAAAACTGTGCATGACCTATTTTGCATAATAAAATATTCTAATCAAAATTCACATTAAAAGGTTCGATTCATATTTTCATAAAAACTACAAATTTTAGCAGACATCCCGAAGTTTTAAAAACACCAAACCAAGTACTGTTATATAGTACATAGCCGCAGTTATGCTCAATCTACTAAGACAAAAGAATACAGAACCAGATTATGCGCAACCAAATGTCTCGTTGCATTTATTAACTTTAGAAGTCAATATAGCTTTTGCTTAAACCTAAAAAGTTATAAAAAACTCTCTAAAGTTTTTAAAACATCTTTTCATATAATTTTCCAAAGTCAGTAGCTCTAGTTATGACTAGTTTACTGATGTGACAAAACAGACAGTTCGAAATAGGGGACACCTTTGTTTGTTTGACCTACTAAAATATTTTGATCCAAAAACCTATTAAAATGAAGGCAACACTCTTCAAGTTCAACTAAACAGTTTTATATTACTTTTCCCTGTTTTTAAAATGGTAAGCCACATAAGTTTAGGGCTTATAAAACGAGATTTATGGCCAAATTACCAAGACATAACAAACAGGAAGTCAGATTTCTGTCATCAATTAGCAATAAAATATATAGAATGATTGACCCATCTAACCTTCAGAATTTGGGTTTCCTAAAAAATAAATAGGTTTAAAGAACTATAAACATAAATGAATTTGAAGTAATATAACTTGAGTTATGTCTATTTCTTTGAAGGTCATATAACAAGCTTACCCTCTTTCTTTTCTCCCTCCCTTCTTGCACGATTTTCCCTTCTTTTCTTTCTACTTTTTAATTGGTTCTACTATGTTTCTTTGTCTAGAGACTTTTTGGATGATATATAAGGTGTGTGAAAGTTTATAGTTGTGAAAAGTGACAACGAATGACTAATAATCAAGAGAAAATCACTTAGCTTCCCTTGGAAGCCTTTTCCCACTTATTTTTTCCTCAAAAATGTATGTATTATCATTTATGATATAATAATGAAGTAAATCCCATGAGTGACGCTAAAGATTCGAGTTGTTATAAATATATAGACGTTTGATCTTCTATGGCTTCCACTTAACACATTTTGAAACAATGCATGTAATTTTTTTTAAAACATTTTTTATATATTTACTGGAACAATAGTAATTATTGTCACTCAGTAAACCTTTTTGAAAAAGTGTAGGTACAGTTTTTCAAATGATTAAACGTTAGTAACATGCACACATAAATAAAATTATTTTGTAATTGACGCTAATCTTCTTTATTATGTATAAACTTAAGTTCCCTCTAAATTTATACGCATCTAAAGATTTTAACAAAGGTGAATTTTAAAGATAAAACAGGTGTGTTCCCCCTAAGTTAAATGTCTAACAAAAATATGATGCAATATGATGTTTACACATTAAATTCGTTCATACCTAGTTCACATCTTAAAGTGAGAAAGCATTGTTCGTTAAAAGTTTTAGCGAAGATATGAGCGACTTGCTTTTTAGTACTAATGAAATGCATCACTATATCTTTCTTTTGAACATGGTCACGTAAGAAATGATACCTGATGTCAATATGTCTAGTTTTGAAGTGAAGCACATGAATTTGAGTCATGGCAAGAGGACTTTGATTGTTACAAAAGATCAGCGTCGGACCTGAAATTACGCCGTAGTCACGAAGTTGTTGCCACATCCAAAGGATATGAGCACAACGGCTACCAACAACTGCATATTTTGCTTCAGTAGTAGATGTTGCGATTGATTGCTGCTTTTTGCTATGTCCATGAAACCAATCTGTTTCCAAGAAATTGACATGTACCACTAGTACTTTTTCTATCAATTTTGCATCCTGCAAAATATGCATCTGAATAACCCATTAGTTCAAAATGAAATTCCTTTGAGTACCAAAGTCCCATATTCTGTGTTTCTTTGAGATACTTGAGGATTCTCTTTGCAACGATTAGGTGTGATTCTTTGAGATCACTTTGAAATCGTGCACACATGCAAATAGAAAATATTATATAATGTCTACTAGCAGTAAGGTAAAGTAACGACCTAATTATTCCTCTATAATTGGTAACGTCCACCTTCTTACCATTTCATCTGTGTCCAACTTAAGCGTTTGACTCGTAGGAATGTTAGAACTCGAAAAATTTTCCATACCAAATTTCTTAAATATGTCTCTAGTATATTTCGCTTGGTTGATGAAAATACCATTTGAAAGTTGTTTTACTTGTAAACCAAGGAAGAAGGTAAGTTTTCCCATCATGCTCATTTTAAATTGGGTTTGCATCATCTTGGAAAAAATTTCACAAAGATGAGTGTTAGTAGATCCAAAATAATATCGTCTACATAGATCTGAACGAGAAGAATATCTTCGTTATCAGTAATTTTAAATAATGTTGTGTCAATGTTGTCTTTTGTAAAACCTTTACTGATAAGAAAAATAGAGAGAGTGGCATACCATGCTTGGGGAGCTTGTTTCAACCCGTATAACGCTTTGTCTAGCCTGTAGACAAAATCCTTACCCTGAGCATTGATAAATCCAGGAGGTTGTTCAACATAAACTTCCTCTTGAAGTTTACCACTTAGGAATGCACTTTTCACGTCCATTTGGAATATCGTAAACTTGTTGAACACTGCCTATGCTAGTAACATCCTGATTGCTTCAAGTCTTGCCACAGGAGCATAAGTTTCATCGAAATCAATTCCCTCTTCTTGGCAATATCCTTGAGCAACCAATCTCACTTTATTTCGAATGACTGTTCCATTTTCATCCAGTTTGTTTCTAAAGACCCACTTAGTACCTACAACGCTTTGATGTGCTGGTCAGGAAATAAGCACCCATACTTTAGATCACTCAAATTGATTAAGTTCTTCTTGCATGGCTTCAATCTAGCTTGGATCGCCTAGTGCTTCATCCACCTTCTTGGGTTCTATTTTAGATAGAAAACTAGCAAGCATAGCTTCATCTAGAGTTGTTGATCATGTTTTGACACTAGCTTCTCTATTTCCAATGATTTGCTCTAGTGGATGATTTTTTAACCATTTTCTGTCAGGTTTGAAAGGTACATATGATGAAGTAGGATCATTTACAATATGCAACTAGTTGTCCAAGTTTTTGGATAAGCAATGCTCTTGATAATTGTTCTCCTCACAAACATCAACATTTCTGACGCATTCAACATTAGAAACAATAGAGGCCTTGGTATATGGAATTGGTACAATGATCTCATCTTCCTCATCACTTGAATCTTCAACATCTAGTACGGGGGCTTGATGATTAAGATCATTTATTCCTGCATCTTTAGTAGTTACCTTGATAGGCTCATCGTTAGCATCATAACACAACATGAATTGATTTTTCAACCTTAGACAATTGCTTATTAAGGATCCGAAAGTTCTTTCCATTTTTAGAATATCCTATAAGATACCTTCATCAGCCTTTGGATCGAATTTCTTCAGATTGTGAGATTCATTATTGTGAATGAAACATTTTGAACCAAAAATATAAAAATACGAATCGTTAGCCTTACGTCCCTTCCATAGTTCATATGGAGTCTTTTCATGTTGCTTGTTGATCATACACCGGTTTTGAGTGTAGCAAGCGGTGCTGATGACTTCGGCCCAAAACCATTGAGGTAGCTTAGATTCTGCAAGCATTATCCTTACTTCTTCCTTCAAGATTCCATTTCGCCGCTCAGCAACTCCATTTTGTTGTGGTGTTCCAGATGCTGAAAATTCATGAAGAGTTCTATTTTCTATACAAAACTTCTCAACAAACTGGTTAGTAAAATCAGTTCCACGGTTACTTCTTATTTGACTACTTTTGATTCTTTCAAATTTTAAAGCTTCATAATAAGAGTAGTTAACTTGACATAAGTTTCATCTTTCGATACTAAGAATTCAATCCAAGTATATCGAGAAAAGTCATCAACTATTACTAATGTATACTTTTTACCACTCACATTTTGTATTTGTACTGGTCCAAACAAGTCCGTGTGATGTAAGTCAAGCATTCAATTAGTTGACTAATGTTGCTTTCTCTTGAAAAAAGATTTAACTTGTTTACTTATTTGGCAAGCGTCACATAGGCAATCTTTATGAAACTGGCCTTTTTGGTAATCCCTCTAAAAGATTTAAATTTGAGAGTTGAGAGAGTGTTTTGAAATTGAGGTGATTCATTTTTCTATGCCATAGCTAACCCTTTTCTAAAACATCTTTTGCAATGAAGCATGATTGTTGTTGAAAGTTGAATCTCAATCTACCAAGTATATATTGTTTGTTCATTTACTTCTCAACTTAGTAGAATTGGTCTTAACATCTTTTATATAGCAGAAGTCAATAGAAAAATCAACATTGAATCCTTTATCAGAGAATTAACTTATGCTCAATAAATTATGCTTGAGACCCTCAACGTAGTATACGTCACTTATCATGATGTTCCCTTTATGTAAAGTACATGTACCTTTGGTTTTGCGTTTGGAGTTATTGCCGAATATGACTTTAGGACATGTTGGTACATTTGTAGTTGATTAAGAGATCTTTGGATCCAGTTATGTGACGAGACGATCAACTATCAATGTAACAAACTTCTTTTTCAGTGATGGATCTAGGTACCTCATAGGGAGACTCATCATTTCTAGTAATGAGGCAGATGAGTGATCACTCAAATCCTCATCATCATCACTTTCTTCAAAAGATTCCAAGTCATCCTCAGGTGCTGAGATAGTTCAGATTCTGCAAGCAAGCCTTGTTGTCTTAGGTTGCTCCTGAAGTTCCTTCTATCCACATGATCCTGCTTACTTGGCTTGGAAATATTTGGGTAAGGACAGTTGACTTGAAAATGCTCTGGTTGTCTGCAATTATAATAAAGATTAGTCTTCATTTTAAGTTCGTTTGTTATTCTTGCCTTACCTCGTGATTCAGAGATCACGATCGGGATGATTGTTGAGGAGGAGTTGCTTGATACAGAATGCTCAAAGGTTGATACTGTTGAGCTTGAGGATGAGACGACTGGAAGGAGTTCTAACCCCTTAGTCTGGTCGATTTTTCCATTCTTTGAGACTTGTAGAACTTCTTGAACTTGTTAAGTATGGCCATCATATCCTCATCTTCTTCAACATCAGGAATATTGGATCTTCCTTTGTTCTTCATTGGCGCGATCAACGCACCAGCTTCAACAACCAAGTCATTTGTATCACTTGTAAATCCCATCTCGAACTTGAAAGTTTTAAGTTTAGAGAAGACATCTTCTATAGTTTGCGCAACTCCACTTAGTGATTGCATCTCCCTCATAGCCGTAGTTTTGACCAAAAACTTCATGGGTAGACTTCTGAAAATTCTACTCACTAATGCCTTGTTGCTCATCTTGATCCCAGAGATATCAACTCATTTACTAGAGCAGTGAACCTCATGTCCAACTAATCTAATGTCTTGTTTGACATCATCTTGAAGTGATTGAACTTAGCAGTGACAACCTCCAACTTATTTTCTTTCATCTGCATCGATCCACCACAGATCATGGGGAGTTTATCCCAAATCTCTTTTATAGTGTTGCATTATTTGATTTTGTTGAAGAGGCTATCATTGTCACCGATTGCAGTATAAAGAGCATTTCGACCAACATTATCTAAGTTTGCTCGATGTCGCTCATTTGCATCCCATTCAATTTTGGGTTTCTCAACATATCCATCCAGTGTAACTTCATCTGCTTCCACAGCTCCAGTAATGACCTTCATTATTTTGATCGGGCCATCTGTAATAACGTCACCCATTTCGTTATCACATGAGCAGAGATATGTGAAAGCTTTGACTTTCCAAGAATCATAGTTAGTCTCAACTAACTTTGGAACTTTAGTAAAAGCCATCTTAAGATGTTTAAAGTGAAGATAAGAAATATTAAAAGTTCTACACAACACGGATCTGAACAAGCTATTAGGCTAAAAACTTTGAAGTTTCAAAATCAACCGCTCTGATACCACTTGTTGGTCCCAAGTTGTTGGAACAAGGGTCTAGAAGGGGAGGGTGAATAGACCCTGATCATTTTTCGAGTTCATCTTTTCTTTTTCTTTTAATAGTAATGAACTGAAAAGAACTCGTGCGCAAAGACTGAGTATGAGAGATTAACTTAGAACCAGTTATGATGACTACAAGGAAGTGTAGTGATCTAAACTTAGATTCATGGTTAATTGCACATTAAAAAAGTATTTAGAGTCTTTGGCTTTGGAAAATGTTGGGTAGAGACACAATTAATAAATCAATCAAACACTCTACAGATTTTTATGCAACAGATAACTCTACTTAATTGCTAGATTTAAAATGATGTGTAATGAAGAACAAAATAAAGCAATAAGTAAAAGAGACAGTCTGTAAGGTTCGCTGAATGGTGTAATCGCAACTACATCCTTTTTCTTCGATATCACGAAGGAATTGAATATATTGAATCTAAAGATTTACACAGAGTCTTCTACAATACAATGTACAAAACTAAAACGTCTTGAGCTCCCTGGCTACACAAGTGTCTGCTCCAAGAACACTTTTAGTAATATGCTTCTTTCACTCAGAAATTGTACAGATATCCTACAACTTTATTCACACTCAGTTTGAAAGAGAGGATGGAGAATTTCACACATAAATATATTTGTTTGTTTTGGATAAGTCAAACAACTTAGAGTATATTCTCTTCGGTTTAGTTCTTCTGAAAAGAGATAGAGAAATATCTTTGGAGTGGACGCTCGGGATTCGATTTTTTGAGGGGTGAACTCTATCTAAGAAATGAAAACTTCTCTGAAGGGTAGGAGTGAATAAGAGGCTTTCTCAAAGATTGTTCGAATCGAGTTTCTATTTCTGTTTAGTATATATTCTGTTTAAGCTCATGAAATTTTCTCTCTCAGAAATAGTTCTTCGAAGTTCAATTTATATTCAGGTCCTTGAATAGATCTGTTAAGACCATACATTAGATCCGTTAGGACCATTTGTTAGATTTGTTAGCCATTAGGAGACACGTGTAAACTTCTCACTCAGAAAGGTTTATGGGCTGGTGAATCCCGGATATTTTGCTGTAATTTGTCAGACTGCGGCAGTCGTCTTATGTTGACATCCAATGGATTTGGTGCACTCCGTACTCCATCAGTTGTATATGCATTAAATGTCTTTGACAAGCATTAAATGCATTTAAATAAATGTTCATTGAACATTAAATGCTTTGAGATGACATCTAATATCCAATTGCTTATGATGGAAGCTATCGAGTAGCTCAGCGCTGTCTTAAATATAGATAGTTGTCGCTTGAAGAGCAATGTCTTTTGAGGTACTTGATATTCCGAATGATCTCCTGATTGTCGCTTGTGCTTGCCGATTCTTCAACTTCTTCACATTAATAGACTTAGAATTCTACTAATACAAAACTAAAAGAACAAACAAAAAACACATATTCTAAAAGTTACAACTCGATAATCGATTGATACATGATATTCTAATAAAAAATAAACTTACATTTTTCAGGGTCTAACATTAAAATCTATCTTGTCATCATCAAAACTTCTAACAAAAAAATTTCTAACAATATCTTTTATAATTATCTAGTTATTTAATTTTATCTTATTTTCATATTTATATGTAGGTTATGATTTTATTAAATTTTATTGTAACTCTATATATACCCTTCCACCAACAATAATATAATTCACAAGGTTTTATATTATTTAACATATTGTACTAAATTCTAAGTATAATAAGATGGATTCTATAATAATTTTGTATTTTAAATATTTATTTGAATTGTATTTGCATTCGAATCAACATATAACAACTTGAGTTCTGTAACTATATAGTGACCAACATATAACAACTTGAATTCTGTAACTATCTTGTGACTGAATATTTATTTGAATTGTGATTATAAAAAAAGAAGAAAATTCTATTGCATAAATAGTTTTAGCTGTACTACCACATAGCACACTAGTTTAAAAAAAATGTAATTGATTAGTTAAATAAGTCTAAAAGAAAAGATGATAGTGATTTATCATTAAAAAAGTTAGTCAAAAGAAAAACTTTATAAGATGAACAAGAAAAATATTATTGACCCATGCTCTCAAGTCTCATATATTCCTTTTTTTTCTGATGATGGGATGGCCCTACATGCATTCCACTATCCATCCATGTTCAATGTTTCCAATCTCTCAAACACAAAATTAAGCAATAGACTCTAGAAAATTGGGCTTCTGAAGAAAATATATGTTTTGCTGTTATAATAAATGCAATTTCAGACAATTTGTTTTGGAGATTCTCAGAAATTTAAATGTTAATATAATTCAAATCGTTTGTGTCTAAATTTTGGACTTGATTTCTCGCATTTCCAAGAATCACTCATTTCTTTGGTTAAACATAATTAAGGGGATGGTTTGATGTATAAAACCATAATTGGATTTTATCACATTATACATTTTCGAAATGTTTGTAAAATGGTTTTATTGAACCTAATAGTATGTTTGTTGGATTTTACTGCACCATGCATTCTTAGAAAAGTTAGTCTTTGGTTTCGGTTTAATTGAACCTAATAAATTGATTATATTTATCTTGTATGCTCGACTTTTAGCAATTGTAATTCAAACACATTGTGAACAATGCTGAATTTGCTAACTAGGTTTGGGCTATAATTTAGGTAAATTCTTTCTTTACAACTTTAAGAATGATCGTTTTGGTAATTTAAAAACACTTTGGTGTAGTTTGTCCTCCTAAGCATAGAATAAAGGTTCCGAGTCGATGTTCGGGTAGATAAAGATTTAAGATAACTATGTATATGAGTTGTTAGATTGTGAGCGATTGAAGAATTGTGGAAAGAAGATTTGAATTGGTAAATTAATAGCCGATGTGGCTTAATTCTACTAAAAATTTTGAGATTGACCTAAGATATTTTACTCATCAAATATTGATCTTTATCAATATTTTTAATAGTTGTCAGTTGATAGTAAATTATTAATAATTGATTTTCGAAAGCATGTATCATGATTCACTAATAAACTTGATAAACTACTACAAAATATATTGCATCCGCGTCACAAAGTTTAAATTAATTCATATTTTTATGTCAATATATCCTTTTTATGTATTTCTTTTCAAATTGTAGGAAAATGTAAATGATTTGCATTTGAGTTGGGCAATTTCGAATTTCAAACCTTCTTTATATCTCTAACAAAGTGTAAAGCTAGGAGTTCCACTTACTTGAATGGATTTTTCTATAATCTTGGAAATCTATTAAATATTATTAAAATAAGGATTTTATTTCTTAAAAATCAAAGAAATCCTAATAATTACTTTTGAAAAACTATGAAGTTTGGAAAAGAAAAAAGAAAGTTTAATTCATGAAGCTGATTTTGTTGGACGTGATAACAATTCCCATCTTTTTCAAAACTTTTACTTTTGTTTTTAATGAGTAAGGTTTCTTTTATTCTTCATCCTATGCAATGGAATGATGAATAACGACTTTATTGCATTTCTTTTCTTTTTGTGAACTCAATAATAATGAAGAGACAAAATAAAGGATGCGCTATTAAGTTCCCTACCAAGAAAGAATCCACAAAATTATAACACCATATAATATATATATATATATATATATATTATATTTATATACATACTGATAATATATATTATATATTTATATATATAGGGATAATTGCATCAACCTCTTTAAAATTTGAATATTTGGCATTCACACATTTCAACTTTAAAAAATTGGCATCAAAATCCTTTTTTCTATTTTTTCTCTAACGTTTATAGTGAAAGACAAAAAATCTCCTTCCACTTTGAACTAAGAATGGTTAATCTATATAATTAAATCATCTCCAACCCATGCTATTCTAGCATAGGTTGACTTTGAAAATGGCGCTGGGTTGGAGAACCCAGCGCCAAAAGCTGCGGCATTTAGGGCGCATGTGTTTTTCATTTTTTTCCAATTCTTTTTGTATTTTGCATTTCAGTTCTTTGTCATTGTGCTTGTTTTTATTTTAGTCCGTTTAAAATTTATAAAATTTAAATTATTTTTAATTTAGCTCTTGTAAGTTTAATAAATTATAATTAATTCCTATTGATTATATTTTATTCAATTATGCATTAATTTAAGTTTATTATTAAATTATAAACAAATATTTTATACTCTAACTTATATAAAATGTATATTTTATTATAAATAATTTTAATAACAGATGTAAAATAATTTATTCATTAATTAAATAACATATATAATTGTTAAATAATTTTTAAAATATCGAAACGCAATTAATATAAATTTTAATTATTTAATAATAAAATATTTTTGCTTTTGTGATTTTATTAATAAAATATATTTTCTTGGGTGAAAATATATAACACGTAAAAGTTTTGGATTTTATTTGTGAAAGATTTTAATATTATAAAAAAGATGGAAAAAGGGATTATTCTGTAAGATTCTTTTTTGGTGCAGTAAATAGTGTTCTGAGTTTGAGTGAATTTACTGTAGTTGCACGAAATTGTTGCAATTTTTGCACCAATTTGATGTAAAATGGGGTTTGGGGTTTGAGATGGCCTTAGTTGGATGATAAAATAGTGTCAATAAATGACATGATAATAAAAAAAAATAATAAGGAAGCACCTCAAGTTAACTTCTTTAAAAATTTATAGCTTTAATATCTCTGTTGAGAATGAAGATAAAAGAGAGAATATAGCCGATCATTATTGAAGATGAAGGAGAAAGTATGAGTTATGTTATACACGAAGGAAGAGAGCATATATATATGCATGGCAGAAGCTATGGTTATAACTAGCAAACAGCAACTCTAAGTCCTAATATATAAGACACGCTTTTAGGCTTAACACTCCCCCTCAAGGTTGGTCATCTTTAAAAATATTTATCAGACCAAACTTGCATAATAGCCTTTCATGCTGTTCAGTTTCGATGCCTTTCGTAAGTAAATCTGCTGGTTGTTGCTCACTCTTCACATATTCCAAATGAATCACTACATCTTGTACAAGGTTTCTAATCATGTGACAATCGACTTCTATATGCTTTGTCCTTTCATGAAAAATGGGATTGGTTGCTAAGTTCATTGCCGATTTACAATCACTACATAACTTCACCGAATCTGTGATGTTAATTCCCATATCTTTGAGAAGCCCAATAATCCATATCACTACATAAGCTGCCACTGCTACTGATCTGTACTCAGCCTCACATGAAGATCTCGACACTATCTTTGCTTCTTGGTTTTCCAGGCAATAATGGAGTCTCCCAGCTTCACACAAAAACCAGTGACCGATCTTCTTATCATGATACATGCAGCCCAGTCTGCATCATAATAAGCATTCAACTTTAGTGAGCTCTTAGATGACATGACCAAGGTTGTGCCTTTAAGATATGTTAAAACTCTCAAGGTAGCCTGCCAATGTGACCTCTTTGGCTTATGCATGAAGTGAGATAATAAATGGAGAGAAAAAGCTATGTCAGGCTTTGTCATCCCTAAGTACATAAGTTTCCCTATGAGCCTCTGATATTCACTCTCATTACTTAGTATAGGATCATCAACATCACTTTTAATTCCTTCATCATAATCAACACTAGTAAGCTTGATGTTAGGTTCAAGTGGTGTAGAAGCAGGCTTACATCCAGTAAATCATGTTTCTTGTAACAAATCCAAAATGTATTTTCTTTGACATAAATTTATTCCATCCTTATTTCTCATCAGTTCAATGCCTAAGAAATATTTCAGAGAACCAAGATCTTTAATATGAAATATGTTGTTAAGATGAATTTTCAAATCTGCTATCATTTTGGGGTCATTCTCCGTAATAATTATGTCATCTACATAAACAAGTAATATAACCATTTTTATATCAACCTGTTTGACAAAAAGGGTGTAATCATGTTTTGATTGAACATAGCCAATAGCAATCAAAGGTGAAGAGAATTTTGCATTCCATTGCCTAGAGGCTTGTTTTAAACCATATAGTGACTTGTGCAATCTACACACATTATTATTATTAAACATATAGGAATGAGTAAGAGAAAACTCCCCCTGATTGCCAAGTTCCTCTGGAAGATGCATGTAAACTTCTTCATGTAGCTCCCCCTGCAAAAAAGTATTAGTAACATCAAGTTGAAACAAGGGCCAATCATGATAGCAGACAAGGCCAAGACTGTTCTGACAGTCACTATTTTGACTACTGGACTAAAAGTCTCATGGTAGTCTAATCCAGCTTTTTGAGTATACCCTTTGGCCACAAGCCTGGCCTTGTATCTGTCCAGGGTGCCATCTGACTTAAGTTTCACTTTGAACACCGATTTGCAGCCTATAGCCTGCTTGTTGGGGGGGGGGGGAATCAACCAATATTCCAAGTGTGGTTAAGAACCAAGGCCTTAAGTTCTTCATTCATGGCATGTCTCCATTGAGGGTCCTTACAAGCCTCTTTAATGGTGGCTGGTTCAATATATGAATGAAGAGAACAAAGAAAAGCCTGGTGTGTGGGATTAAGGTGGATTATAGTGGAGTTGAGAAGATAAAGGATAAATGACAAAAGAGTTACTGTCAGCAGAAGTAGATGATGACAAAATTGGACAAATAAAATCCTTAGACCAAATAAGGTTTGATGTGATCCTGTTGGATCTCCTGAGAGCTGGAGAGTTGACATCCAGTGATTGAGGCTCAATCTGAGTATCAGAAAAAATAGATGGTGAGGGAGAATAAGGAGTAATAAAATCATCAACATAGGAGTGAATATCATCAGTTAGAAACACCCTCCATAGGTGGAGCATTCACACTAGCAAAAGAAAAAATGCCTTTATGGAAAACTACATCTCTAGAAGTTAAAAAGGATTCAGTGGCAATATCTAAAAGTTTATAAACTTTCTGATTAGGGGCATAGCCCATGAAAACACATGCCTTAGCTCTAGATGAAAACTTATCAAAAGTGGGAATAATTTTTGCATAGCAAAGACACCCAAACACTCTAAGGTGCAAAAGAGCAGGAGGTTTGTTATGTAAAATTTCAGAAGATGTTTTTCCTTTTAGCAAAAGAGTAGGAGTTCTGTTAATGAGATAAATGCTAGTATTAATATATTCTGCCCAAAATTTTATAGGTATATTGGAACATAAGAGCTCTAGCCACATCAAGAATGTGTCTATACTTTCTTTCAACAATACCATTTTGTTGGGGAGTATATGGCACACAACTTTGGTGTACCACCCCTTGAGAGATAAAAAATGAGTACATGAGAACTTAAAAAAATCTAGAGCCCTATCTGTTCTAATGGTCTTGATGGGTGGTATTAAACTGAGTTTGCACATAGGTGAAGAATCATTGTATAATAGGTAGCACATCAGTTTTTTGAATCATTAAGAATGCCCAAGTTTCCCTAGAAAAGTCATCAACAATAGTAAGGAAATATCTATAACCTGGATGAGTAGGCTGCTTATATGACCCTAGATATCAAGGTGAACAAGTTCAAAAATTTGTAAAGTAAAATGTGATCTTACAGGAAATATGGTTCTAGATTGTTTAGCCATGGGACAAATGGGGAAGTGTGTAGCTTTATTATCAAGAGAACCACCTATGTGAGGCAACATTTTTAACCTAGAGTGTGACATATGGCCCATTCGTAAATGCCAAATATGAGAATCAAAGGAAGCAAAACAACTAAGAATAGAGACTGTTGAAGCTTCTTTATTATAGTGTAAAATTTCTGCAATGTTCATACAAGCATTGTGCTCTTTATTAGCAGTAAATAATGTATGAGATAAACTTTCAGCAAGAGTACATCGAGAAATAAAACTTGAGAGATCAGGTAAATGCTGGAGAGTGTAGAGACCATTGTGGCTTTACCATTCACCCTTATTCTCCACTCCTTCGATCCTGAAAAATACAAAAATAAGGGTAAGAAACAGCTGAACAATTATTGTCATTAGTAAACTTGGACACTGAAAAAAGATTGAACTTAAAATGTGGAACATATAAGGTATCTTTCAAGGTTATGTTATTTCCCACATTTACAGTTCCAGTGTATGTCACATTTGTCAAATCTCCATTGGGTAAATTGACAGAACAATGATTAACCATATCATTCATAGAACTAAAAAAGTCAATACTGCAACACATGTGATAGTTAGCACCTGTGTCTATGATCCATGTACTTTGTTCTATGACAAATGATATGGAAATAGGGTTTTAAGATATACCTGAGCAGGCATTAACAATACCTGTCACAGTGTTTGACGATGGTGGGCCCGGACTAGTATTAGATGGCATCCCAAGGTTCTGAAGTATATTCAGAAGCTATTGGTATTGTTGCGGTGTGAGCCCGTGCTCGAGTAGTGATGTTTGTGTTATTTTGGGAGATTCCACCAATGCTAGCAGATCCTTGCTCTTCAGAGGTATTAGAATTGTTACAAACAACATTATTTAAGGAAAAACCTCGACAACCTCTATTGGTTCGACCACCTCTACCACTGCCTCATCGACCTCGACCGCGTGGAGGATACCCTATCAGCTTGTAACATGAGTCCTTAGTATGGCCTGACATATTGCAATGTTCGCAGGTCACATCGACATTCCCATTCTTGGGAACATTGGAGTAAAAACAAATCGGATTGTCTGCAGCAGTTGATGTACGTATACCTCTTTGAGATTCTTCGTTACAAAGCATAGAGTATGCATGTTTGTGTGTAGGTGATGGATCCATCATGAGGATTTTGGACCTGAGATGTCCGAAAGACTCATGTAGGCCTGTCAAGAACTGCATCAATTTATGTTCTTGAGCATAGCTGAAAATCTCCTTTGTGCTTTACAATCACAGGTTGGAGGATTGACTAGGGAGTCATATTCCTCCCGCATTTATCTTAGTTTTGAGTAGTAAGCAGTGATAGTACTGGAGCCTTGTACATGAGAATTTATGTCCTTAAAAAGGGCAAAAATTCTTGATCTATTCATTTTACTAAATTGTTCCTCAAGATCCCTCCAAGCATTGGCAGCATTTTCAGAATACACTAATCCATTATATATATCCTTGCTAACGCATTTAAAGATCCATGAGAGAACAAGCGCAACACATTTCTCCCACTGCTCAATGTTTGCAGAATCTTGCGAAGGTTTCTTGCATTTGCCAGTGATAAACCCAATTTTACTCTTGTAGTTAAGTGCAAGTTTCATGGCTTTGCACCACCATACACCATAGTTTTCCGATCCATGTAATTCATGAGGAACGAGATGAAGATTGGGTGTATCGGAATGGTGAACATACAAAAGATCATTGATCTCATAAGTAGGTGGTGAAGATGATGTGGATTTATTTTTCGACATATTATATAGAAAATCGATAAACAGAATCAAGAATATGAGAAAAAGATTCACAAACCCTAGATATGAGAACACGGATAAAGAATGGATATGGAAAAGTCTGAACCATAGATTTTGTGAGATCAAGAAGTGATTCTTGATCGATTATGTTGCAGCAAGGATTTTCCAACTTGAACCACAACACAAAACGAATAATGATCTGCAGCAGATGAACGGCGAAACAATCAGAGATGAGTAACAGTACGTCGATTCCACCGTGCTCTTGATACCATATTGAAAATGAAGATAAAAGAGAGAATATAGCTGATCATTATTGAAGATGAAGGAGAAAGTATGAGTTATGTTATACATGAAGAAAGAGAGCATATATATATGCATTGCAGAAGCTACGGTTATAACTACCAACTCTAAGCCCTAATATATAAAACACGCTTTTAGGCTTAACAATCTCTAAATTTAAAATTAATTAAAAATATTTTAATTGTGATTTATTATGTACCAAATAGGTAGTAATTAAAAGTAGTAAATTTATTCTTTTTTTACTCACCTAATAATATGAATGATCATGAAATATGTTAATATCATTTATTAACGATTTTAATATGTGACATCAATTCTTATTTTTATGAAAATGTTCAATATAAAATAATATCACTTTTTCGTTGTTGTTTTTTTGCATATTGTATTTAGTGCCAACTTGAAAAGGATGATTGAAGATATATATGGGAATTCCTTTTTCTTTTAATTAAGACCAACGTCAAGAAAGATTGAACAAATATTATGTTTAGTATTTTTTTAGTTTTGACCTATTATTTAATTACACATTTTCACCTTGAGAAGAAAAAACATAATGGCATACTAATACATCATAGATGCATTTACTTTTTTAAACTAATTTTTTAATATATTAATATACTATTTCTACACATCAGGAAATAAGTTTGAATTTTATTAAGAAGTATATATGAAGATATATAGTTTTGGGTACATAAAGATTTTTTTGGTATTTAATAGTATATCTATAATATTTTATAAATGAGAAAATTCAACTTGTACATGTTTATGAAAATGTTTGATTATTAACATACCTAATCAATAAGATTTAACAAGGAACTTTCAATTATTGAGGAGTTATGAGTTTTATTCTTTAGAATTTTGAATTATGTACCAATCATTACTTATTTAATTTTTCTTATCTCATTGATGATATTTTGATAATTTTTTATTTTTAATAGCTTATAAGTGAAAAATAATTTTCTAATTAATTATTGAAGGGTGTTATAATTTTTATTAAGTAAAATTAATGAAAAAAGTACATAAAGGGAGGTTCATGCAAATATTTCAAAAATAAGAAGTGTGAATGCCAAAAATTTAAAGTTTAAGAAGGTATCCTTATTTTATATATATATATATATTATATTATATTGTATAATGACTGAAATACCCTTCTAAAACATATGTACAATTGTTAACATTTCAATACTATTGTGACAATAGTATTGTCTACTCACTCTTTATCTATCTTTGCTATCGTAACAACTAGAGAATCATTGTTGGATCCAACTTAGCAACATTAACCACAAATTATATGAACCTCATAGATGAAATATCATTAAATATCAATTTCTTTATTGACCTAACTATTGTTTGAAAATTGATCTAATTAATTATAAGTATATATATCACTTAAAAAATTCTATAAAAAATTAACAGTATTGGATCCAATCTATTATACACCATTTAATAAAAATGTATTTTTGTAAAAGCTCTTTATTACTATATCCCATTTATTATACTAAATCGACTCCATTAAATTATACATAGAATTGCCTGTACCATCCCCACTACCAACCACCTTAGGTTCTCCCTCCAAATTTTCTTCAATCAGACTGCAAAAAATTGCAAAGTTTAGTCAAAAGCCCTCTGGGCCCCTTCCCTTTTTATTTAATCCTCATCACCAAATCCGACTCAATCCTATTAAATTTAACTTTAAATACTAATTACAGTACCTCATAGGCTCATACACACTAAAGTAACACAATATCTCATCTAATTAATCTTTTAAAAATTATTATAATAAATATAAAGGGTAATCCAACTCTAAAGCATTCCCCTGGCCTCCACCACTAAATAAACAAACAGATTTATATACAAAAAGTATTAAAGAAAATAAAACACATATTTCACCACCTTTTTTCTCCACCATTTTCCCACAAACCACAAGAAAAAAAATGTCTTCAAGACAGCCATTCCCACAAAATCCAAGGCCCGAAACAAGCATAATTTTCATTGCGATAGCAATCTCTGCTTCTCTCATTATTATCTCTGCCATTCTGTATTTTCTTTACTATCTTTGGTACTCTTTAGTTCATAGGTCTCGAACCAGCCCATTTGACGCCACGTCGCCATTGAACAAGCTTCAGAGATTTAGCTACAAAGAGCTTAAAAATGCCACTCACAATTTCAGTGCCTCAAATTCAATAGGTAAAGGTGGGTCTTGCTCTGTTTTCAGAGGCATTTTGAAGGATGGTAAATTGGTAGCTATTAAATTACTCGACTCAAATTCATTTCAGTGTGAACTTGAGTTTCAAAATGAGCTGAAGATTCTTGGTGAGCTAAAACCCTGCCCTTATGTTGTTTCTTTATTGGGATTTTGTGTGGAGAAAGAGGAAAGGCTTGTGGTGTATGAGTACATGCCTAATAAAAGCTTGCAAGAGTCTTTATTTTTTGAGTCAAATAGTAGTGATAATTTGAGGGTTTTGGATTGGAGTAGGAGATTTTCTATAATTCTTGATATTTCAAATGCATTGGCTTTCTTGCATCTTGAATGTGATCCCCCTGTCATTCATGGTGATGTTAAGCCTAGCAATGTGTTGCTTGATTCTGAGTTTAGAGCCAAAATTTCGGATTTCGGGTTGTCTAGATTGAAGGTTGAGGGTGAAATTGGGATTGATTTGTTCAGTCAAAAGCTATCGAATACCGGTGGAGGAGGAAGAGAGACCCCACAAATTAGTACTCCTATGGAGAGCCATGGAAATGATGAGGTGGATTTTGCTTTGGCTTTGCAAGCTTCTTCGTCGTCGAAAAATAGTTGTAAAATTTATCATAATGCGCTGGGATTAAGTATCAACGCATTGAATTTTAATGACGATGATGATGATAAGAAGGTTAGCAATTTGAAGGGGAAGGAATTTTTGCCTTGTGATGATGAATTAAGTGATTTGGGTCATAGTAAGGAGTTGAATTTGAATGGTGCTATAGCTATAGCTTGTGATGATGTAGGACAATGGGGAAAAGATTGGTGGTGGAAGCAAGATGGGAGTGGTGAATTGTGTAGTAAAGATTATGTGACGGAGTGGATTGGTAGTCAAATTTGCCCGTCTGGTGATCACGATTGGGACGAAGAGAAGGGGCCAAGTGAAGAGAAACGCGATTTAGACAAGTCCAAAAACTTAGAGGAAGTAAATGAGAATCCAGTAGAAGAAAGTGATAAGAAGCATAAAAAGATGCATGAATGGTGGAAAGAAGAGCATTCGGTAGATGAACATAGCAAGAAGGTGAAAAGGGTTCGAATCCAACGGTTCAAAGTTCCACATTTTGGTTTAGGGAAATGTTTCGAGTTTAGAGAAAGGAGAAAATTCGATGATGATGAAGAAAATATGGAGTTTAGTTTTAGAAGGAAAAAGGAAAAGGAAAATTCTCCTTGTATGTGGAGCGGAGATGTTTTTAGTCGAGAGTTAAGTAGCACTACGAGTATGAGAGGGACACTGTGTTATGTGGCACCTGAATACGAGTTGATGGAGAAAGCAGATATTTATAGCTTTGGTGTTTTGATTCTTGTTATTGTCTCGGGTCGAAGGCCACTCCATGTGCTTTCTTCTCCAATGAAGCTTGAGAAAGCTAACTTGATAAGTTGGTCAAGGAACTTAGCAGCTAATGGAGGGAACATTCTAGAACTTGTGGATGAACGTTTGAAAGAGTATAATGTGGAGCAAGCGAGTTTGTGTATCAATTTGGCGCTTGCTTGTTTACAAAAAATGCCCGAGTTGAGACCGGATATTGGGGATGTTGTTAAAGTATTGAAAGGTGAAATGGCAATGGAACTTCCCATGCTTCCTTTTGAGTTCCGATCCACAAGACACTAGTGTATAGATTATTATTAGCTATTCTTGATTCCAGTTTAGTTTGGTGTATATTAATTATGGTGTGTGTTGTTTAATGTTAATTAGGCTGTTTCAGATTGTTATTTCATCCTGTATCTCTCATTATGAATGAATATGGGCAACTGTGTTTCACATCAATCTTGGAACTCACTCACAATTTCTTTCAAGCTTCTTATGTAATTTACGCTCCGTATCAATATTAATTACTTAATAACTAAAACCATCTTTGGTACAATTAAACCCGTCATCCAAAAAAACTTAATTTGATGGCAACACTTTATATTAATATTTGACAGATTCAACTAATTAATGAATGTCTAGAACATAATTGGAATTAAATCAATCCGATTGTAGAAAACTGAAGTATTAATTATATGTTGCTCGAATATGGTGCGTTTGAACTTTACTAATTCAGATAATTATATGTTGCTCGAATATGGTACGTTTGAACTATACTAATTCAGATATATTAATATAACGACCTGATTTATGCTAATTCAGATAAATTTATTTGGTTAATTTAATTTTCTGACAGCGACGTGATTAAATTTGATCGAACATTAATATAATATGTTGTCACCGCACTAATTTAATGCAAATGATGAAAATGTTGCCAATTATTATATTGTGTAAATTTTAATTAGTGCATACTATCTACCTTTTTTCCAATGCCAATTCACCAAAAAGATGGTTAGATGTTGGAGTCCGATGGATATCAGGTGTAAGTATGAAACATGGGAAGACTTTGTGAAGTGGATGCTGAAAGGAAAACAAGTGTGAGTGTAGTAAAGAGGTGTTTATTTGCTAGTATGATCTATTTCATTTGGACTGAGAGGAAGAATAAACTCTTTGGAAAGAATAGGAGGGCACCAGACGAAATTGTTGAAGTTATTAGTTTATTTTAAATTGTAAATTCGGTAGGATTTACTAGAAATGAAAGTGATGATCATGTAAATATTTCTTGTGATTAATGGAAATCCAAATAAAATAATACTAATTTTGGTATTTTTCATAGTTCTTTTATTTCTTAAATATTAGTTTTAATATTTTAATAATAGTGTTGAATATTGAATGCTAAATTAATCATTTGAAATATTCTTTAAATTCTTGAATATTGTTTAAGAACTTTTTTGTACTAATTTGAGTACTTTGAACATTTTTAAATATTAATTTAACTTAGAATAAGTTTTGCATATTAAATTTATAACGCATTTATTTTATACAAGTCTATTGAAAGAGTTTGAAACAAGTATTTTGTTTGCTAGACTATATAATTTGTAGCAATACTATATTCCAGACAATCTTGTTGTATCTCGAGAGATAATTGACATAAACTGTTACCACTAAGATCAGAGCAATATTGTCAGGAACTAGGATATATCGTACCTCGATATTTTATTATCATATTGAATCTTAATGAACATCACCTGTTATGCTCCTAATTTTTTCAACAATTCATTAGCGTAATAAATTATAAGGATTTTATGTTCATACGACGGATGAGAGTGAAATGCAATTTGCATCCTCAGTAATTGCTTTCTCTTTATGTGAGTTTAGAGGTGTAAATGAGTCGAATTCGAGTCGAACCTTGAAAATTTTGCATGCTTGGGCTTGAGCTTGTTTTAAAAATTTGAGCTTGATATCGTCTTAAAAAAATTCTCAAGCTTGCTCATTTGCTCATTCAACCTCGAGCTCTCTCATTTGCTCGTTCGAATCGAGCTCAAAATGACTATATAATAAATTTATAAATTTTGACTTTGCAGTTATTTAAGATAATTAAAAAACTGAATAAATTCTTGCTTAGATAACATTGTTTTTCATAAATATACAACTAATTTGTGAATAACTCGATAAGACCATATTTATTTCATTAATATAATGCATTTATGTAATAATTTTAGTGTAATGTTTGTCCAAATAATTTTTGGTCAGGATAAGTCCCCAATTATGTATAGTAGTATTACTGTAAGTTAATAAAATAATTCGTTAATACGTCACGATTATGGGCCGCACAGGTGAACCCGAGCCAAAGACAAAATAACACGAGCCCATGGCCCAATAGAGATAGCTATAAATACCATCCTAATCCACGAAATGAGGATTATCTGGTTTGCACTCTAAAAATTAGATTTACTTAATACTTTGTAAGCCTACAAGATTGAGAAGTATAATACCTGACAACTATGAAGAGACTTAATCCTATAAAAGTAGGTACATAGGCAGCTCGAAGTTACCGAGCGCAGCCCCAATCCATTAAAATAATAACTAGTATGTCGTGGGTCAGATTAGATCACATCCCCATGTGTAATTCACGTGATACATATTTGATCCCACATCATTTTGGCGCCGTCCGTGGGAAACAGATTCGCCCATTAAGAATGTAGACTACATCTCAGGCATGTACCAACGGAGTTAGGATGGGTAGTAGTCCCACTGAAGGAGAGATTGCAAGAAGAGCTTCCACCCCTGCGTCTCAACCAAACCATGCTATCGGTGATTCCCCATTGGCCACTCTGGCGGTGATCCCCCTTTGAGAGGGTGATCGAGATCACTCAAGAGATACTACTGGTCTTGGTGGAGGACGCTTCTGTTAGAGCTGCAGTGCTGGCAGTCCAGCAGTATGCTACACAACACCTCCCTTAATAAAAATAAGACTCTAGGTTAGGGTTACCCATGTAACCCATCTACGAGCACGTATGGGGCTTGAGGCTCCATAGTGTGAGAGGTCCCTTAAAAAAGACAAGGCTCTAGGTCGAGGTTACCCCATGTAACCTCTCTACGAGCACATTTGAGATTTGAAGCTCCCAAGTGTGAGAGCTCCCCCTCAACAAAGACATGTCTCTAGGTCGAAGTTACCCCGCGTAACCCTTCTACGAGCACGCTTGAGATTTGAAGCTCCCAAGGGTAAGAGCTCATCTCAACAAAAATAAGAATCTAGATCGAGGTTACCCCATGTAACCCCACTACGAGCACGTATGTGGTTTGAAGCTCCTAAGTGTGAGCGCTCCACCTCCAACAAGAAGACTCTCGGTCGAGGTTACCCCATGTAACCCCCTTACGAGAACGTATGAGGCTTGAGACTTCCAAGTGTCATTGCTCCCTAAAATAAAAATAAGGCTCTAGGTAGAGGTTACCCTATGTAACCCCTCTACGAGCACGTACGGGACTTGAGGCTCCCAAGTGTGACAGATCCCCCAACAAAAAGAAGACTCTAGGTCGAGGTTGCCCCGTGTAACCCCCTACGAGCACGTATGGGGCTTGAGGCTCCTAAGTGTGAGAGCTCCCCCAACAAGAAGAAGACTCTAGGTCGAGGTTACCTCATGTAATCCTCTATGAGCACGTATGGGGCTTGAGGCTCCCAAGTGTGAGAGCTCCCCCAACAAGAAGAATACTCTAAGTCGAGGTTACCCCGTGTAACCCTTCTGTGAACGCGTATGGGCTTGAGTTCTCTAGTGTGAGAGCCCCCAATAAATGACGTTCGAGGCTCCCAAGCGTGAGAGCTCCCCGTAGTGAACTTGGAGGCTCCTAAGTGTGAGAACTCCCTCAATAAGAATAAGACTCTAGGTCGAGGTTACTACGTGTAACCCCTCTGTGAGCACGTATGAGGTTTGAGGCTCCCCCCAATTATAGACCCAACAAGGCCCGAACTAGAGCTTTTCATGAACAACAAATTTATAGAGCCAGGTCTTATCTTCGTAAAACTTTTTGAATCGTCGCCTTCCGACGATCGTAGCTCAAGTTATGGGCAAAAGAGCGTAGACTGCCAGGACAGCCTTGAGGCACAAACTCGAGGCAATTACAACCTAATAAGGTTCAAACTAGAGGTTTTCATTCACAACAAAGTTATATACCCGGTTCTTAGCTTGGTAAAACTTTTTGAATTGTCGCATTTTGAAGTTCGTACTTCAAGTTATGGGCAAAAGAGCAGACACTTCTAGGGCTACCTCGAGGCACAGCCTCGAGGCAATTACAGACCCAATAAGGTCCAAACTAGAGGTTGTCATGAATAATAACGTTATAGATCCAGGTCTTAGCTTCATAAAACATTTTGAATTATGGCATTCTGACGTTCGTAGTTCAAGTTATGGGCAAAAGAGCAGAGACTGCCAAGACTACCTCGAGGCACAACCTCAACGAAATTATAGACCCGATAAGATCTGAACTAGAGGTTGTCATGAACTAGAAATTTGTAATCCAGGTCTTAGTTTCATAAAACTTTTTGAATCTTCGCATTCCGACGATTGTAGCTCAAGTTATGACAAAAGAGCAGAGACTGCTAGGGCTACCTCCAGGCACAGCCTTGAGGCACTTACAGACCCAATACGGTCCAAACTAGAGGTTATCATGAACAACAAAGTTATGGAGTTGGGTCTTAGCTTCGTAAAACTTTTTGAATTGTCGCGTTCTGACATTCGTAGCTCAGGTTATGGGCAAAAGAGCGGAGGCTGTCAGGAGAGTCTCGAGCTTGCTCATTTGCTCATTCAACCTCGAGCTCTCTCATTTGCTCGTTCGAATCGAGTTCAAAATGACTATATAATAAATTTTAAATTTTGACTTTGCAGCTATTTAAGATAATTAAAAAAAAGGGGAATAAATTCTTGCTTACGTAACATTATTTTTCATAAATATACAACCAATTTGTGAATAACTCGATAATACCGAATTTATTTCATTAATATAACGCATTTATGTAACAATTTTTATGTAATGTTTGTCCAAATAATTTTTGGTTAGGTATATCGAAAAATAGATAACTATATCTCAAGAATCTTACCTCATAATTACCAATGTATATATTGAGTTACACACAAGTTAAATTTACCCTTTACAAAAATATATATATATATATATATTTATAAGTCTTGATATGAATATATGACATAATTAACGATGTTGATGGTATTACCGTAATTTAATACAATAATTCATTAATACATCATGATTATGGGCCGCACAAGTGAACCCGAGCCAAAGGCCTAATAACACGAGCCCATTGCCCAACAAAGATAGCTATAAATACCATCCTAATCCACTAAATGAAGATTATCTGGTTTACACTCTAAAAACTAGATTTACTTAATACTCTCTGAGTCTACAAGATCGAGAAGTATAATACCTGAGAACTACGAAGAGGCTTGACCCTATCAAAGTAGGTACAACTCGAAGTTACCAACCGCAGCCCCAATTCATTAAAACACTAACTAGTCCGTCATGGGTCGGATTAGATCATATCCTCATGTATAATTCACGTGATACATATTTGATCCCGCATGCAATGATTAATTGGTTGACTGACTATAATTAAAAATGAAAAGTTTTGATTACGAAGTAATTTTATATTTTAAAAAATTTGTTATTTTATAGTTTAGCAATATAATTATTATAATATTATTTGTATAATTTATTATTACTAATATAACTATGTATAATAAAAGTTTTATTACTAATATATTAACACACACATAAAACTTCATAGTAGACGATTAGTAGTTGAAATATTTACCCAATTTCATTTTCATTAAAGAAAAAATTCAATAAACACAAATGCAATTATATATATCATAGTAAAGCTTACGAGCCAACTCCTGAGCTTATGAACACCTGAATAAAATTCAAACTCAGGTCATCAATAAGCTTGAGCTTATGAAATTCAACTCAGGGTTGCGACAATTCAAGCTCAGCTGAGTTTTAGTCGACTCACCTTACACCCCTTGGCAAGTTATACAATCGACACTTTTTCAGGCGCTTTGTACTTTAAAAACATTTGTGTATTTCTCCATGCATATTTTTTTTACAAATTAAGGAATTATATAATATATATATATAGCCTCTCTAAATTGTTCTAAAAAAATAATTAAACGACAAAAAATATATTGAAATATATATAAAGATTGAGTGCCACTTAGGCATAGATCTAAAATTTTCAAATTATCATTTTCAGGTGACCCCAAAGGAAGGAATAGATAGAACTTACGTTGAGCTCAACCAAATTGTAAAATTATTAATAAGGTTCAAGTTAACATAAAACATACTTTAGATAGAAAATAAATAAATAAATAAAATTCATTATTCTAATTAGTGTTCTAAGAACTCTTATACCTAGATGTAGGGTGGTAAGGTTAGTCGAACCGGCTCACGAGCTTTGTGAGCTAGTTCAGTTAAAGCTCAGCTCAAGTTCGAATTGTTGCAAGCTCGAGCTTATTGATGAACCGATCCCGAGCTTCTGTTTAGGTGTTCAAAAGCTCACGAGCCAGCTCTTGAGCTTACTATTATATATATGTATATATGTTGTGTATTTGTACATAACTACATATCTAGTACATTTGTGTTTGTTAGGAATTTCTTTGTTAGAAGTTTTGATGATGACAAGGTAGGACTTAATGTTAGACTCGGGCCATTTTTTTAGGACCTATTTGATTAATAGTGTGCCTGCTAGACTTACGTTCCCGATCTCTTTAACCAAGTCAGGATATCTGCGGATCTATAGCAACCACATTTTCTTTTACTAATACAAACCACTTCACTCGTCCTTTTCCATATCAGATTCCACTATTTCTTCTTCCCATGAGGTTTTTCACCCTAATGACTGTCAGGAAAGTTGTCCCAGCAAGGGGGAATCACAGAGTAGCTAGAAGATTCAGCCTTACCTTGAGAAAGAATCCTTCTTTGGCTTAAAAGATAGCGCTAACCTTAAGTGGGAACTACATGATAACTTATATGCTGTTCTATATCTCCATAAATCTAGGAACTTTTTCTTGCAAAGCGGCATGCAAGGAAGCAAAGATGAACCGAATTGGGGGGAATACATAATTTTACCCCTGAAAATGTAAGTTTGTTTTTCATAAAATATCATGTATAAAGCGATAGGATGTTTACGAGTTGTAACTTTTATATTGTGTTCGTCTGTTTCATTTTGCTAATCTTAATGCTTGTAGCGTTAGTAGAATTCTAAGTGAGTCTATTAATGTGAAGAGGTTGAAGAATCAGCTAGAGCGAGTGCAATCAGAAGGTCATCCGTAATATCAAGTATCTCAAGCGACATCGTTCTATAAGCGACAACCATCTATGTTCAACACAGCGCTGAGTTACTGGATAACTTTCATCATAAGCAATTAGATATTAGATGTCATCTCAAAGCATTTAATGTTCAACAGACATTTATTTAAATACATTAAATGCTTATCAAAGGCATTTAATGCATATAATGTTAATGGAGTACGGAGAGCACCAAACCCATTGGATGTCAACAAAAGACAATTGCCGCAGTCTGAACAATTGCAGCAATATATCCAGGATTCACCAACCCATCTAACTTTTCTGAGTGAAAAAACTACTCGCGCCTCCGAATGTGTCTAACGGATCTTACATTTAGTCACACCGGATCTAATGTATGGTCTCAACGGATATATTCAAGAACTTTTGTATAAATAAGACTTCAAAGAGCTATTTCAAACAGAGAATAACACGAGCATAAACGAACACATCCTAAGCAGAAATAGTCTCTTGATTCTGAAGTTCACCCTCAAAAAATCGAATCCTGAGCATCCATTCAAAAGATATTTCTCTATCTCTTTTCAAGCGATATTTCTATCTAAAGTATGGATGCTTGTTTCCAGACTAGTTCATCAAAGTGTCATAGGTACTAAGTGGGTCTTCAATAATAAAATGGATGAAAATGGAACAATCACTCGAAATAAAGCGAGACTAGTTGCTCAATGATATTGTCAAGAAGAAGGAATAGATTTTGATTAAACCTATGCTCATGTGACAAGACTTTAGCAATTAGATGGTATATCAAATGGACGTGAAGAGTGCATCCCTAAATGGTAAATTCCAAGAGGAAGTCTATGTTGAACAACCTCCTGAATTTATCAACGCTCAAGGTAATAATTTTGTAATTAAACTAGACAAAGCACTATATGGACTAAAACAAGCTCCCTGAGCATGTTATGACACTCTCTCTAATTTTCTCATCAGTAAAGGTTTTTCAAAAGGCAACATTGAAACGTTATTCAAGATTACTGATAATGAAGATATTCTTCTCGTTTAGATCTATGTAGAAGACATTATCTTTGTCTCTTCTAACTCTCATCTTTGTGACAATTTTTTCAAAATGATGCAAACCCAATTTGAAATGAGCATGATGTGAGAACTTACCTTCTTCCTCATTTTACAAGTTAAACAACTCTCAAATGGTATTTTAATCAATCAAATGAAATATACTAGAGACATGCTTAAAAAATTTGGTATGGAACATTCTTTGAGTTCCAACATTCCTATAAGTCAGACGCTTAAGTTGGACAAAGATGAAAATGGTAAAATGGTAGACGTTACCAATTATAGAGGAATAATTGGATTGCTACTTTATCTTACTGCTAGTAGACCAGACATAATGTTCTTTGTCTGCTGGTGTGCACGATTTTCAGAGTGATCCTAAGGAATCACACTTAGTCATTGCAAAGATAATTCTTAAGTACCTCAAAGGAACACAGAATGTGGGACTATGGTACTCAAAAGAATCTCATTTTGAACTAATTAGTTATTCAGACGCAGATTTTGCTGGATTAGATTGATAGAAAAAGTACAAGTGGTACATGTCAATTTCTTCGAAATAGATTGGTTTCGTGGCATAGCAAAAAGCAGCAATCAATTGAAACATCTACTGCTGAAGAAGAATATGTAGCGACTTGTAGCTGTTGTGATTAGATACTTTGGATGCGGCAACAACTTCATGACTATGATAATTCCAAGTCCAATACCGATCTTCTGTGACAATCAAAGTGCTTTTGCCATGACTCAAAATCCTATACTTCATTCCAAGACTAAACATATTGACATCAGGTATCATTTCTTGCGTGACCAAAAGAAAGATATCGAGATGCATTTCATTGGTACTGAGACGCAACTCGCTGATATCTTCACTAAAGCGCTAAACGAACAACATTTTCTCACTTTAAGAAGTGAACTAGGTATGATCGAACATTATATGTAAGCATTATATTTTGCATCATATTTTTTTAGGTATAATATTTAAGGGGAACACATCTGTTTTTCTTAAAATTCACATTTGCCAAAACCTTTAGAAATGTATAAATTTAGGGAGAACCTGAATTTGTATATAGATAAAGCATATCGTCAATGACAAAAATAGTTTTCTTTATGTGTGCATGTCACTAACACTTAATCATTTTAAAGTTCACATACTCACACATTTTTCAAAAGCACTCTAAGTGATAATATTTAACTTTGTTCCAGTAAATATTTAAAAATGATTTATAAAATACATGCATTTGTTTTTAAAATATATTAGTGACAGCCTTAGAGATCAAACGTCTTTATGTCTGTATCTCACGCGCAGACTAATCGATGCATCTGACCAGTTGACTACTCAATAGCTCATGGCAGACAAACACATGTACCTATGCTAAATATGTATCGATGTATTAAAGGCTAGTACAACAAACGTTCTAAATCCCAAACGTTTCGTTTGAAGAACGTAACTATGCACATCAATCCATACATTGAAATACACAGTGGAATGTCTTTTTCCATCATTAGAATTAACTAAAACGTCGTGTCTCATTTAATGTGTACTTGGGAAAATCATTTTTTGAGATCTTATTCTCTTCCTTTTCTTTTTTGACCGTAAGTCTTTTTGTTAGGTTGTGTTTTGTGCATACTTTATGTGTTTAATGTCGAGTCATTTATCACATTTGCGCTCCTTATTTCGTGATATTATGTTGATATTTGAATTTTAGGTAATCGTGTAAAGAAAGGAGCCAAATGGAATGAAAAAAGGGAGAAAAATGAGAAGAAATAGAATTGGCATAAAAGATCAAGGCAGAAGACTTTGTAGAGTTGAGCATGCCCACGCTCAATTGCCAAAACGCTTCTGCCCAAAAACAAAGATGACGGAATTTTGAAAGATTTTCTTGAATTCGGATTTTTGCTGTTAAGGAATTACTGGATATTTGGGATTTATTCCCTTATTTTGTTTCAGGATTTATTTCCATATTTTGAATATTCCTAGTTGTTAAGTTTGTTTTGTTTGTTAAGTATGTTAGAGTCCTAACCCTTTTTAGTTTCCTTCTTGGATTAGGACTCGACTAGGTTAAATAAGTGGAATTATTCCACAAGACATCTTTTGCTTTATTTTTATTATGCACATACGTTTTTCCCTTCAATCAAAGGCTTTCGAATTTCATACTTTGTTGACGTTTTTGATTATGTGTTGCTAAACACACAATTCTTGTCGAGAATTTATCGAGGTTTGATTCTTCTAATTTGTGAGATCGAATTGTGTTATTATTTCTTTGTTCGTTAGGTATTTACTCTTTCTCTGAGCTCTGTTGATAATATATTTCAATTGATTATTTAGTTTGGCCAGTTAATTAATCGTTGAAATCGTATTAAGCTAATTAGGACCCAAATCCGTAATTGTTTGGTTAACCCTAATATTTGTAGCAGTTAGTGACGTTGATTATGGAAAAGTTTTCGATTTTTCACTATGGGAATTAGTAATCTAGTTTAAATGAACCGAACTTATGTGTTTGTTAACTAGAATTGGTGTTTTTCTAATACATGAATGCTATCGATAGGATAAATCCTAAGAGCTTCTTTAGGGTTCTCTAATTGGTAAGAGAAGTAATCAAACAGCTTGTTTTGGTTATCGATGACTTAAGGAAAAACTAGGTTATGAGAGCTTGTCAATAACTATAGCCAATATATCTAATAACATTGAATTATCATTGCATCTGTGATCAAATTGTAGAATCAACACCGAGATAATCCAAAGACTAGAACTTCTCACCATATTGAATTCGAAATCAATTTTGTTTCCGTCTTTAATTTACGTCTTTTGAATTTTATTTTAGTTAATCAAATCCAAAATCCCCCCTTTAATCGATATTAGTAAATTAGGAATTAATTCTACACTATTCCCTGTGGATCGACCCTACTTGTCACTATTTACAAATCTTTTCAAGTAGGTTATTTATTTTTGTTGGATTCGACACCCACCCAATTTTGGCGCCGGTGCTAGGGATCGGTGTTATAGATTTATTTCATGTGCTACTAATATTTTTGTTTTAGTTTTTGTATGGCTAGGACCTTTCGTGGAAGTGAGCTCAAATACGATCCCGAGATTGAAAAACGAGCACGTCGCTTGCGCAAAGAGATAAGGCGTTGTAACTACCCTATTCCGCATACTATGCCCTCCGAAATAGAATCTATACTGGAACGCACTGATTCTTCCAGCGATTCGAAGGAAGAATACGAACCAATGGACAATGCTGCCAACGCTGCACCTGCGAGCGGTGCTAACGCCAATGGCAACGGAAGAACTCTGAAAAATATGGCCATGCCAAATCTGAATCAACAACCTCTCTGCATACCTTATCCCGATCTTGAGGTAGGTTTTGAATTAAAATCTGGACTTATTCACTTACTACCTACTTTTCAGGGTTCTGCAGGAGAGGACCCACATAAGCACCTGAAAGGATTTTATATGGTTTGCTCGACCATGAGGCCTAAGTATGTGACCGAAGACCAAATTAAGTTGAGGGCTTTTCCTTTCTCCTTAGCCGATAAAACTAGGGATTGGCTATACTTTCTTCCGTCCGACTCGACTGAAACATGGAATGAGATGGAAAAGCAATTCTTAGAAAGGTTTTTCCCAGCATCTTGAGTCGCGAACATAAGAAAAGAAATTTGTAGAATTCGCCAGTTTACGGGTGAAAATTTGTATGAATACTGGGAACGCTTCAAACAGTTAGTCGCAAGCTGCCCACATCACCAAATTCCTGAACAGCTACTTATCCAGTACTTCTACGAGGGACTCACGATTATGGATAGAAATATGATTGATGCTATGAGCGGTGGTGCACTGATCTACAAGACTACGACTGAAGCGAGGAATTTAATTTCAAATATGGCCTCTAATTCCCAGCAATTTAGCATCCGATAAGAAGCAATTTAGCATCCAACAAGAACATCCATCTAAGGAAACGAATGAAGCAACCATAGCGTTACTTAATCAACGCATGAATGATATGACTGTCCTCATGCAAAAGATGGTCTTAGAAAACACTCAACAAGTAAATATGTGTGGTGTATGCTCTAGAATTGGACACATGGCCGAGATATGCCCCAATGCCCAATCAGACACTCGAGCAATGGGGTCCGTTCAAAGAAAATATGATCCTTTCTCGAATACATATAACCATGGATGGAGGGATCATCCCAACCTAAGCTATGATCCAAGACCACCATCCCAAAGACCTCAAGGACCTCCGTTCCTTCAATAGACTCAATCGTCAGGTACGTATTTAGAAGATATGATTAAAACATTGGTTGCTAATACTCAACAATTCAAACAGGGCGTACAACAGTTTCAAAAAGAAAACCAAAACGCTATCAAAAACTTGGAAAATCAGATGAGTCAAATGGCCACTACGATGAACGAGTTAGTGTCAAAAAATTCAAGTAAACTACCATCCCAGGTAATTGTAAACCCGAAGGAAAATGCCAATGCAGTTACCCTACGAAGCGGGAAAGAATTGAAAGAGGTAGAACTTTTTTAGGAGTTAAGTGTGCCCACGCCTAAAACTCGAAACCCTTCTGCTGAAAACACACACGAAGATGAGAAAGAGCTAAAAAAAGAAGAAGAACCTGTTACCAAACAGAAATCGATGACATTTGTGATTCCACCTTCCTTTACAGGCCGATTTGCCAAGTCAAAGAAAGAAGATCAAGAAAAAGAGATACTCGAAACATTCCGAAAGGTTGAGGTAAACATTCCACTTCTCGATGCCATTAAGCAAGTACCTCGTTATGCTAAGTTCCTTAAGGAATTGTGCACGACAAAGAGAAAGCGTATAGACAACGAGAAGGTACACGTAGGAGAAAATGTATCCGCTGTGCTTCAAAAGAAACTACCTCCTAAGTGTAAAGATCCAGGTATTTTTACAATTCCTTGTAAAATTGGGAATATTCGGATCGAGAAAGCTATGCTAGACTTAGGAGCTTCGATTAACGTTATGCCACGATCAATATATGAATCACTTAATATAGGAAAATTTAAAGAAACTGGTGTAGTTATTCAATTAGCGGATAGGTCTAATGCTTATCTCGTTGGTGTCCTCGAGGACATTTTGGTACAAGTTAATGACCTAGTATTCCCTGCCGATTTTTATGTTGTAGATATGGGTTATAATGAGTCTAGTAATTTCGCCCCTATTTTACTTGGAAGACCATTCATAAAAACGTCTAGGACCAAAATTAATGTAGACGATGGTACTCTCACTATGGAATTCGATGGAGACATTATAAAATTTAACATATACGATTCCATGTAGTATCCTCCTGATGTACATTCTATTTTTGGTATAGATGTTGACGATTGTTTAGCGCAGGTCATCTTCGAGCTAGAGAATGAGGATCCTTTGCAAGTGGTTTTGACTTCTACCTCTAAATGTTTCTCGTATTTCATTACCGATTTCGACTTCTAAACTATTTCCTTCTATTGAGCAGGCACTGAAGTTAGAACTTAAGAAGCTTTCTGAGCGTCTTAAGTATCTGTATCTAGGAAAAGAAGAGACTCTACCAATGATAGTATCGAACAAATTAACCTCTTTACAAGAAGAACAATTAATACGATCATTAAGAGATTACAAAGAAGCAATCGATTGGACCATAGCCGACATTAAAGGAATTATCCCTTCCATATGCATGCACCGAATATTAATGGAGGAAGGAGCTAAACCCAAGATTCAAGCTCAAAGGGGACTTAATCCATCGATGATGGAAGTGGTAAAAAATAGGTATAAAAGCTTCTCAACGCAGGTATTATCTATCTGATTTTCGATAGTGCTTGGGTAAGTCCTATTCAAGTCGTTCCTAAGAAAACTGGTATTACTGTGATCGAAAATTCAGAGGGTGAGTTAATCCCTACTCATGTTCAAAACGGGTGGAGAGTTTGCATTGATTATCGAAGTTTAAATACTTCAACTCATAAGGATCACTTCCCTCTTCCTTTTATTGATCAAATGTTGGAACGTTTAGCCAGTCGAGCTTACTTTTGTTATTTAGATGGCTATTCAGGTTTTCACTAAATTCCAGTTGCACCGGAAGATCAAGAAAAAAACGACATTCACTTGCCTTTTCGATGCATTCGCTTATCGAAGGATGCCGTTTGGCTTATGCAATGCTTCGACGACCTTCCAAAGGTGTATGGTTAGTATATTTTCCGACTATGTCGAAGACATCATTGAGGTATTTATGGATGACTTTACGGTACATGGTGATTCTTTCGATTCATGCTTAGCTAACCATAGGAAAATTTTAGACCAATGTATTAAATCGAACCTTGTACTTAACTATGAATAATGTCACTTTATGGTTGAACAAGGTAATATTTTGGGTCATATTATGTCGTCTAGGGGATTAGAAGTCGACAAAGCAAAAATTGACGTTATCAAAACCTTACCTTACCCCCTAAACGTGCGAGAAATTCGTTCTTTTCTTGGACATGCAGGTTTCTATCGACACTTCATCAAGGACTTCGCAAAAATCAGTGACATTTGTGTAACTTATTGCATGAGGACGCCACTTTTGAGTTTGATGAAGAATGTCGAAAGGCTTTCAATATGCTTAAAGACCTTCTAACCTCCACACCAATAGTGAAACCGCCGAATTGGAGTCTGCCCTTTGAAATAATGTGCGACGCAAGCAATTACGCTGTAGGAGCTGTCCTCGGTCAACGAGTGGATAAATATCGCATGTTATATATTACGTCTCGAGAACCTTAGATAGTGCTCAATTTAATTATTCAACAACGGAAAAAGTACTTTTTACCATTATTTTTGCTTTAGAGAAATTTCATTCCTATTTACTTGGTAGTAAAGTTATTGTTTATTCCAATCATGCAGCCCTACGTTATTTGCTAAGCAAGAAGGAGGAGAAACCATACGATGGATCCTTCTACTCCAAGAGTTTGACTTGGAAATTAAAGATAAAAAAGGGGCTGAAAATCTTGTGGTTGATCACCTAAGCCGACTAACCACTTATGAAACGACTATGCCACTTAGAGACGAGTTTCCTGATGAACATTTCTTCGCAATACAACCGGCATATCCATGGTATGTAGATATTGTTAATTACTTAGTAACTAAGACTTTGCCGGATGACTTAACTTGAACTCAAAAGAATAAAATAAAAAGTGAGTCTAAGTATTACGTATGGGATGAACCCTACTTATGGAAATATTGCTCGGACCAAGTTATGCAAAGGTGCGTTCCGGAAAGCGAGGTACCCCCTATCCTTCGTTTTTGTCATACTTACACTTGTGGAGGTCACTTTGGTTCAAAATGTACCGCTCACAAAGTTCTTGAGAGTGGTTTTTTTTTGCCAAGTATATTTCACGATTCACATATATTTTGCAAAACATGCGAAAATTGTCAAAAGACGGGTAACTTAGGACATAGAGATCAAATGCCCCCTAAATCCTATCCACGTTTGTGAAATTTTTGACATTTGGGGAAACGATTTCATGGGCCTCATTCCCCCTTCTTTCGATTTTAATTATATATTACTTTTTCAAATGGGTCGAGGCTAAGACACTAAAACCGATTGTGCTAAAGATGTTGTCAATTTTGTCAAGTCACAAATTTTTGTTAGGTTTGGGACGCCGAGAGCCATAATCAGTGACCGAGATACACATTTTTGCAATAAAGTGTTCGAGGCCCTCTTGAAAAAGTACAATGTCACTCATCGAGTTTCCACCTCCTATCATTCTCAAATAAACGGACAAGCCGAGGTATCAAATCGAGAAATTAAGTCTATACTTGAGAAACGATTAACCCGAATAGAAAGGATTGGAGTACGAGACTCGATGATGCTCTGTGGGCATATCGGACGGCGTACAAGACACCAATAGGAATGTCCCCGTTCCGCATAGTTTTTGGGAAACCATGCCATCTTCATGTTGAGTTAGAGCATAAAGTGTTTTGGGCTATCAAGCAACTCAACATGAATTTGGATGCTTCAGGAATTCAACAAAAACTGCAACTACAAGAACTAGAAGAAATTCGGAACAAGGCATATGAGAACGTAAAGCTTTACAAAGAGAAAACAAAAGCTTTTCGCGATAAGACAATTTCGAGAAAGAACTTTGTCATAGGACAAAAAGTTTTCCTTTTCCATTCTCACCTAAAATTATTCCGGTTAACATTCAAAGTCCAACAACCAGGAAAACTTTCAAGGTGAACGGACATCGTTTGAAACCTTTCTACGAAGGATTTCAAAAACACGAAGTCGAAACAATGGAGTTGGAACCACCAAACAATGCTACATAACTTTGTAGCATTGTCTAGCCGACGACGTTAAAGAATGGCGCTTCTTGAGAGGCAACCCATGAGTTTTCTTTTCCCTTTTTGTTTGTCTTTAATTCTAAGTTTTTTGATTTTTACCGAAACGTTTTAAGAATTAAGCGTGCCAACGCCTAATTCATGAAACCTTTCTGTTTTGCACTTTTGTGTTTTATCGAAAGCTTCGAGGAATTGAGCGTGCCCACTCCTAAAACCCTAAACCTTTCGGTAAACAAGTCTTTGCTGTTATCAATTTTTTTTTTAAAAAAATCAAAAATAAACCCTAATACCCCTCCCCCGAATTCGCGAACCCTAATCCCCCCCCCCCCAAATTCGCGAATATTGTTCCCCCCAAATTGAAACCCTAATTTCTTATCCTCACCGCGCTGCCTCTCATCATCTCTCTCCCAATTCGCAGGTTTTCCGATCATCCGAACAATGGGTGAAGCCATGTCAATGCTCGCACAAAACCACGATGAACCACCATCGCCGACACCTGTTCTGACTGCTCCGAACCCTAACACCACTGAGAGCTCTGTCATGAACAACCCTCCATCGTCTCCACCTCCATCAAACCCACCAAGACCTGAAAAATGACCAACTTCTAAAATGTACCGTAGCAAATGCCGACTTCGGTTCCCAGAAATCGCTACCGCACCACCACCCACAATGGCAGCGACGCCTACTGCAACTCCGACCAACATACCGGCCACTGAACCTCCACCCACTGCCAATACATGCCAATACATTATCACCTGCCACTACGCCGGTCACAACCCCAACCGAGCGACCTTCTACTTCACGCCGCCGCCCATCAGCCGCGCCCACACCAACTAAGCGACGCCGTTTACACACCACACCACCGCCATCACCTACTGCAACTCCGGCGTCTTCACACCAACCAAATGAGTCCACTCCAGCTCCTGATCCAAGTTTGGACAGCTCACTGGAGCCGACTTAACCCGAGCCTACTGCTGCCACCTCCCGAATGCCCACTCAGAGACGCACTCGTCTCGGTCTCGGGAGGAATGTGCTCCTCAACACGGCCACTAGAGGCCATGTTAATTTCCGATCAGTCGAGGATCGCCAACGGTATGCCAACGTTTCTTCCCGCTCAATTGTGCCCTGTAAGTACATCGATCTAGCTACTTTAGATGTCTTGAATGTGCGTGATGAGTTTTTAAATTTAGTCGATGGTGTTTGTTTGTCTAAATATTTTGATGTGCGTTGCCCGGCTTACATTGAACTAACACGGGAGTTTTATACAACGTTCAAATTTGAAAAAAAAAACGACTTAACATTGTCTACTCCCAGGGTTATTAAATTCCATTTAATGGGCAAACACTTTTCACTTTCAATAACGGAATTTAATATCACACTCGGTTTTATTACTGACGACTTTGCCAAAACCCCTGATCATTTAAACTCAAATGTCGATTATTGCAATGAATTTTAACCGCATGCTCTTTGGAAAGAATGGTATGTCTGTGTTTTCGCTTATAACCCGAGCTCATCCAAAAGCTCTTATGTGAAGGACCCAGTACTTAAACTTGACCAATGCTATTTCGCGTTTAATTTTTTGGCTCGTAGGGATAGCTCGGGCACATTGACGAAAGCTGAATTTTTTATCCTTTGGTGCATGAAAAAAAAGATTTTTATTAACTTGGGTGCATGGTTTGCTTACCAATTTCAATCCGCGGCAAACAAAAAGACGACCATTAATTTTAGGTTCTTTTATAACACACCTTGTCGTTTCACTAGTTTTAATAGATGTGCAGACTATTAACATGCAAGTCGCATGTGTAATGGAACCGATGGACCTCGCATGCCTACTTCGGATGGGCCTCGTCATTTCAGACCGTGGTCGCTACGCATTTGCCGGACCCGGCCAAAGAACACCCGCGTACGCGACTTCACGGCGCACAAGAGCGAACGAGGCTACTACCCATTCGACACCTGCACAAGAACCTGCCAAAGCCCGTGATACCGCGAATGCCACCGAGACTTCACCTGCCAATACTTCTGCTGTTGCACCATCGATTACTGCCCGACTCAACAACATTCAAGCACAACTCACCACAATCACCGCCACTCTCAAATTGATCACCGTTCACTTCGTCATCGCGACCGTGTGATGTCGTAGGAAAGTCCCCCTCCTTGTTCTTTTATTGTGTCGCATTGCTTGTTAATTTATCGTTAATACATTGAGGACAATGCATATCTTAAGTGTGGGGGGATGGCTTCTCGTGCAATTGTACATGCTTGGTGTTTCTGTTTAATTGTGGTTATGTGAATTTTTTTCAATTTTACGTTTTCGGCATCTTAGACTTTAGTGTTTGTGATTCTTTTTTAACCGGTTAGACTTGAACAATTTGAATATGCTTTGATTGAATTTTCGTGCCATGTGAAATTTGTGCTAGTATAGCGAGCGAAAGCGAACATAGAACCGCATGTTTTAGTACGACTACCCTACCATGTGAGAATTTGTGCCATTTGTTGTGATCATCTATTCATGAAATATATTCTCCCTTCTTGTGTGATACTCACGTGCTTTTTGAAATTCTAGAACTTGCTTTGAACTATGTCAAAATTATAAGAGTGTGCATAATCGAATATGATAAAGGCATTTAGGATTTGGCCACTTTACCAAATAATCATACCTTTGCATAATCCCCTAGTTAGACCACTTTGAGCCTTTTAACCTTCCTTCCTTGATTAACCCCGAACTTGAGCCCTTACCGTTTATATATCTCTTCTTTTTACCCATCTAGAAAACGAGTCGAGCATTGGTATTATTGTTGTTTGGGAAAGAAAGTTAAGAAGATGATGTTTTTGAATAAGTGTGGGGGAACTCGTGGAAAACACAAAGGGAACCAAAAAAAATTCGAAAAAGAAAAGGAAAAAAAAGGAAATAAAGGGGTACCGAGAAAGAGGTTCTATAAAGAACGAATGACAAAATCCCGAGCCCTCAAAAGAATGAAAACAAAGCTACTTGGGTCCTCATCGCGACGAAATTTTCGGACTAAGCCTTTTATCGACCTTTCTTTTTACTCCTACCCCGAACCTTAGCCCCGTTACAACTTTTAATAAAGACCTTTTGATTCTTTTGTGAACACTCTGAAAAGTAGTAGCAACGTTGGTGTATAACCAAGCCTATGGGATAACATTAACACATTGAGATTTGAGCGAAACACCTATACCCATGCATGAGAGTTGGAGAGATTATGAGAGGAAGTCGTCTAAAGTCTTGTTTTTTTATTTGTTCAATTGAAATCGTTGTGCTAGCATCAACTAGTGTGGTATCGAGATTTTTGGTTAATTGCATATTTCATCTTTTCAAGTTTGATTTTTGTTCTTTTGGTCACAACTCTATTTGTCTACCAGGCCGAGTAATGTAATTTTGATTATTTTGCATAGCTAACTTTTAAGCATTGCCCGAGGACGTACAATGGCATAAGTGTGGGGGTATTTGTTAGGTTGTGTTTTGTACATATTTTACGTGTTTAATTCGAGTCATTTATCACATTTGCACTCCTTATTTCGTGATATTATGTTGATATTTGAACTCTAGGTAATCGTGTAAAGAAAGGAGCCAAATGGAATGAAAAGGGGAGAAAAATGAGAAGAAATGGAATTGCCATAAAAGATTAACGCAGAAGACTTTGCAGAGTTGAGTGAGCCCACGCTCAATCGCCAGAACGCTTCTGCCCAGAAACCAAGCTGACATGAGATTTGAAAGATTTTCTTGAATTCGGATTTTTGTTGTTAAGGAGTTACCGGATATTTGGGATTCATTCCCTTATTTATTTTAGGATTTATTTCCATATTTTGAATATTCCTAGTTGTTAAGTTTGTATTGTTTGTTAAGTTTGTTAGAGTCCTAAACCTAAATAGTTTCCTTCTTGGATTAGGACTCTACTAGGTTAAATAAGTGGAATTATTATTCCACAAGACATTTTTTGCTTTTTTTTATTATGCACGTACGTTTTCTCTTCAATCAAAGGCTTTCGAATTTCATACTTTGTTGACGTTTATGATTATGTGTTGCTAAACACATAATTCTAGTCGAGGATTCATCGAAGTTTGATTCTTCTAATTTGTGAGATCGAATTGTGTTATTATTTCTTTGTTCATAAGGTATTTACTCTTTCTTTGAGCTCTATTGACAATATATTTCAATTGATTATTTAGTCTGGCCAATTAATTAATCGTTGGAATCGTATTAAGCTAATTAGGATCCAAATCCATAATTGTTTGATTAACCCTAATATTTGTAGCAGTTAGTGACGTTGATTATGGACAAGTTTTCGATTAGTCACTATGGGAATTAGTAATCTAGTTTAAATGAACCGAGCTTATGTGTTTGTTAACTAGAATTGGTGTTTTTCTAATACATGAATGCTATCGATAGGCTAAATCCTAAGAGCTTGTTTAGGGTTGTCTAATTGGTAAGAGGAGTAATCAAAGAGCTTGTTTTGGTTATAGATGACTTAAGGAAAAACTAAGTTATAAGAGCTTGTTAATAACTATAGCCAATTTATCTAATAACATTGAATTATCATTGTATCTTTGATCAAATTGTAGAATCAACACCGAGATAATCCGAATACTAGAACCTCTCACCCTATTGAATTCGAAATCAATTTTGTTTGTCTTTTTAATTTACATCTTTTGAATTTTATTTTAGTTAATTAAATCCAAAATCCGCCCTTTAATCGATATTAGTAAATTAGGAATTAATTCTACACCATTCCTTGTGTATCGACCCTACTTGTCACTATTTACAAATCTTTTCGAGTACGTTATTTATTTTTATTGAATTCGACACCCACCACTTTTTCCTCTATAAATATGGGCATTTGCAGAAGGATAGTTCATTCTATTTCAAACCCATGTTGTGGCTCGATACTATCATACTTTTTACTCTTCAAATCACGGTTTTAAGAAATTTCGGGTCTTCTTTCACAACCCAGGGAAAACACTACCAAAGTTTTCTCTTGAGGATTAGTCAGAAATGTTAGTCATCCGGGCTAATGTTAAGGAGAAACCTTTTCAAATCTCCACTGACATAGTTCTGAAGTTTTCCCCCGAAAACTTCAAATGGTTCTCACATTCATCATCTCCGATGAAAGACGAACGGGCGGATGTGCACTGTGGAAGCATGACCCTCTCCACCTATCCGAAGGAGTCGATAAAGAACTAGTATCCCGTCCTATGTTGCATATACATATGGATACGAGAATAACACAAGAAACAATGATTGTGCTGTTATTCACACACCCGTAGAACCTAGTGTTATATCAACTCTTGGTAGAAGCACTATGGTGTTGATGATGCCAAGAAGGGGAGGAAGAAGAGGAAAGGAAAAGAGGCTTAAGGAGGCTAAGAAGAGGAAGACTTCACTAACGTATTTGCAAGTGTCTCATCTACCATGTGTTTGTTTCTTTTGTTCCTCTGTAAGAAAATAAGTATTTGATGAATTAGATTTTATAATATTCTTTTTCATAAGCTCTTCTTCTTTGTTTCTTCCTGTTTTATGTTTTTAGTTTTTGAATGCTCATTGTATCGTTGATAGAATCTGTTATAATATGCAGCATTCGCATTGTACTATGTTCTTACATGTAAAATCATTCAATGAGAATAAATGTTGCCTTGCTGAAGCAAATTCTTTTTAGCGATAGAAACTACAAAATGCCGAACTAAAATAAACTCTAACAACTAACATCTAATTGCTAAACTTCCTAATTTCTTATCTATCTGTTATACTCATAACTCTTTATCGCTGACTTACAACTATTTTTCGTGTGGTTATTGCTCTTAAATTATAAAAGAGCTTTTACTTTCAAAAAAGGTTGAATAGTCTTGACATCATCAAAAAGGGGAAAATTGTTAGGAATTTCTTTGTTAGAAGTTTTGATGATGACAAGATAGGACTTAATGTTAGACCCCTGAAAATGTAAGTTTGTTATTCATAGAAGATCATGTATCAAGCGATAAGATGTTTATCGAGTTGTAACTTTTAAATTATGTGCTTTTCTGTTTGTCCTTTTAGTTTTTCTAGTTTTAACGCTTGTAGCGTTAGTAGAATTCTGAGTGAAACTATTCATGCGAAGAGGTTGAAGAATCAATAAGAGCGAGCGACAATCAGAAGGTCATCCGTAATATAAAGTATCTCAAGCGACATCATTCTACAAGTGACAACCATCCATGTTCAAGACAGCGCTGAGTTACTGGATATCTTCATTTATAAGCAATTAGATATTAGATGTCACCTCAATGCATTTAATGTTCAAAGGACATTTATTTAAATACATTTAATGCTTATCAAACGCATTTAATGCATATACTGCTAATGGACTACGGAGAGAACCAAACCCATTGGATGTCAACATAAGACAACTGCCGTGGTTTGAACAATTGCAGCAATATATTCGGGATTCACCAACCCATCTAACTTTTCTGAGATAAAAAACTACACACGCCTCCGAAGGTATCTAATGGATCTTATATTTACTCACAATGGATCTAATGTATGGTCTCAACAGATATATATTCAGGAACTTGTGTATAAATAGGACTTCAAAGAGCTATTTCAAAGAGAGAAATTAACGAGCTTAAACGAACACATCCTAAGCAGAAATACTCTCTTGATTCTGAAGTTCATCCTCAGAAAATCAAATTCTGAACAACCATTCAAACGATATTTCTATATCTCTTTTCAAAAGAACCAAATCGAAGAAAATATCAACAAAGTTGTTGGACCATAGTTAAAACAAAAAAAAACTATTTATGTGTGAAATTATCCATCCTCTCTTTCAAACTATGTGTGAGGAAAGTTGTAAGATATCTGTAGTAGTACTGTGTGAGAGAAGCAGATCACTAAAAGTGTTCTTGGAGCAGACGCTTGTGTAGCTAAGGAGTTCAAGACGTTTTAGTGTGTACATTGTATTGGAGAAGGCTCTATGTGACTTTTCGGATTCAATATAATGAATTCCTTCGTGAATCGAAGAAGAAGGACGTAGTTGGGATTACACCACCCAATGAACCTTAAAAACTGTGTCTCATTTACTTATTGCTTTACTTCTGTTGTTTATTGCACCATCTATTTAAATTCAGCAATTTAGTAAAGATTATCTGTTGCATAAACGAGTTAGTGAAGTTCTTATAAAATCTTTATTGATTGTGTCTCTGCCCAACATACATATTGCAAAAGCCAAAGATTCTGACTATATATTCCGCTGTGCACTTAACCGTGAATCTAAGTTCTGATTACAACATCAATTTTTAGTTCTCTTAACTGATTCTAAGTTAAAATCTCTTACTTAGTCTTTGCGCTCAAGTTCGTTTCAGATCATTATTGAAAAACTAAAGAAAAGAAGAACTTGCATTTAATCGAAAAAGTTTTTAAAAAGGATCAGGGTCTATTCAACCCCCCCTCTTCTAGACCCTTGTCCAATCCTCAGCTTCATTAGCGATTGCCATGGGATTATTATGAACTTCCAAAGGTTTAGTTTCTTTAGAAAGAATCACATACTCAATAACTGGACAGTTTTCTTGAAAAAGTATGGGGTCATCTTGTTTGGATTCAAGCGACTTCCATATAGTTTCGTCAATTGTAAGACTGGCAATAAGATGGGTAGAGACAACATTAATCCATACTGGACCTAATATGTCCATGATGTGAATATGTTCCAGTCTGTGGTTGAACCCAGGAACAAAAAATAGAGTCATTGAGAAGAGTGAGAATAGCAGATGTCAGGTTCCACATCCGACCTTGAATGAATGATGTCACATGATCATAATGGTCATATAAGTCATGAACAAACTGGGAGTCAATCATTGGTGTTCGGAAGTTGTTGATGATTGTCCCATTTTCTTTGCGGACATGGTCTGTGACTATTTCATCAAACAATCGAACAGTCTCGAAGTATCTGTAGCGTTGATAATTGGAGATAGAAGTTTCTATGTCAGCGCTGTGGTCTAAGTGTACTGGCGCATTAACCATCATTTCAAGACGTTCCCAAAGTATTCTTTCTACTAGCTGGCGAGCATAAATAGAGCCAACTGATAGAAGAGCTCTAGGACCTTTTCTATATAGATCCTTGATTATAGTGAAACGTTGTATCTCATCACCATAATCAGCTTCCCATACTCGGAGAAATCAGGATCGTGCCTTTGACTCTATTTGTTCACGAGTAGGCTCTACATTGACAAGTGCATTTTCTATTGTTATTCTTCATCATCAGCAGTAGGTACAGAAGTTTTGTCTAAAGGAAATTTAAACGTCATGGATTATGACGTTGAAGCTTCCTCAGAGATTGAACGAACTTGTGAGTGTCCCCTTGTTGTTATAAGTACCTCAGTAGATAATGTAGTTGCAGCATCTATAGCGATAGCTACCACTTGATCAAGATCCACTTCAACATCTGGGTTTAGTGGATAGGCAGGAGCTGCAAAAAACTTAATTGTCGTGGCTAAGTTTTTCACAGACGAAAGAAATGATAGAAATCTATGAAAGGATATTAGAGACATACCCTAAGAATTAGTTTCAGCGATTTGAGACAACACATTCTCAGGCTCCTGATGAGCTTTAGGTTGATGAGTGTCTACTTGAGAAGACTCAATAGACTTTGCTGTGCAGGCATCAACAACAGGAGTAGCAACTCCTTCAAAAACCATTTGCTCGGGAAAGAACTGATAAAACACAGGAGGTCTTAATCCTAATCGTATAAAACTATCAAGAGGAACAAAAGACAGAGATGTATTGTTGAAAACAATATTTACCACTGGTTGCTGAGGTTCAGTAAGCACGGGAATAAAAGAGCTTGTTGCTTCCTCATCATGAGTAGACGAAGAAAAAGGTGAAGAGCTCGAAGAAGTAACCTTTGAAGGTTTCCTTCTCTTCTGGTGAACAGGAACATCGGACAATTTGACGAACCAATGTTTGGGACGAGGAATAAGAGCTGCATCATCTGAAGTTGAGTTCCTCTAATGCAATTAACGCCGATCCTGTGGACCATGTCACTCGCACTATTTTTGGCACAGCCGCTCCACCAACACGTTTTAGTATCAGAATTTCTCGAACGATTCTAGAACCAAGAAATTTCTCCTTGGTAACCTTTATCATCTCAGAGACAGAAAGTCCTTGTTGTTGGATGATATAACTAAGCGCTATACCATACGGTCTTGCAGGGTGTTTGAAAAGAACAGATTCGTTGAAAAAGATAGGTAGCCCAGTAGATTTGAATGTTTGAACATAGGTCGACCATCATCTGGAACTGTATGCGAGATATATTATCAAATGATCCCACTCGACATTCCAAAACCTTGGAACAGATATCAGCCAGAATTTGATATTGTGGATTGAGCGATTTCATCATACAGTTGTTGAGAAACTCATCAGCTGCATTTTCAAGACGCATTTCTTTATAGATCTCATCGAAAAGAGATTCGCAAACAGATGACGGAAGAATACCTCCTTCACGAATTCGGAAGCATTTACGAATAATCTCGGCAGAGAGTTTGAAGGGTTTCTATGGGATCTCAGTCAGAGTAACTAAAACCTCCGATTTGTCTTTTGTGCAGGTGTCGTTAGAGTAGAATTCGTCAACAGCTTTCTGGTAAAAATTATCCCCGTTTGAGAGAAAAGACTCTAGATGAGCTTCCTCTAGGGCCTTAAGAATCGACCCAAACTAGAATTCCTTGCATTTTTGAAGAAAGTATATGTCGACAAGGAATCCAGGGTTAACAGAAATGATCTAATTTGTGGTGCCATTTGAGATTTGAAAGAAAGGATAAATTTGAAGATATTTGCAGAGAGTAAAGAATTCACAGAGAAGAGGATGAGTTTAGACAAAAAGTGTGAATGATTATGCAATTTTCAAATTTATATTAAAAGATATGACATCCACGTAGGACAGATAAGCGGGAAGAGTTTTATCACTCAAAGGGTTTTTTTGAAAAATGGACTTATCGAGATATACGCATTAATTATCGCATATAGGAAGATATAATCATTCTTCTGTGTTTATCAAAGTTTTGATTGATGTTCTCAGTCCCCTTTTTCAGATTTAGCCATTTGATATTTCAAAAATTAATGTACTATCCTCTAATACATAGACACGTATTATAGCAAAGGTACAATCATTCATCTGCCAAAGCTATTGAGCAGTCAATGGTCGGATGCATCGATTAGTGAGCGCGTGAGATATAGACGTAGAGACGTTTGCTCTACTAAAGTTGTCACTAAATATATAAAAAAAATGCATGTATTTTTACAAATTATTTTACATTATTTACTGGAACAATGGTAAGTCTTTTGAAAAATGTGCAAGTGTGTGAATTTTCAAATGATTAAGCATTAGCGACATGCATACACACAAAGAAAACCATTTTTATCACTGACGCTAATCTATACTTTATATATGTATAAACTCAAGTTTCCCATAAATACCTAAAGATTTTAACAAAGGTGAATTTTAAGAAAAATGTGCGTAAAGGAAATATGATGCAATGTGATATTTACACATAAAATATCTTAGGAATCCAAATTTGTCTAATCCTTAATGAAGAAGAATAAGACTCTTTAAACTTTATGACCAATGGCGCTTTTTCCTTTGATATCTTGGATTTTGGAACTGTACATGGCTTCTGGTCCACTTCTTTGTTCCATATACCATTGTCAGTTGAAAAGTTGGCTTTGATCAACTTTGATTTACCTATGTGAATAGGTTTTCTTGACACATGTTTAGGTTTCTGAATGAATTATTTTTTAGAGAAATTTCAAACAAAGATAGTATCACTATCCTTGCGATTGCTGATCTTACTTTTATTGTAATTTCTGAAGCCATTATATCCGACACCAGATTTCTCACTAAAAAGTCTGGTCACAGTTGTCACATCATCTAGCTTTCTAGAAGCATGAGATAATGTTGAGATAAGTTTTTCTGCCTTGAGTAGTTTCTCGGAAGTATTAGCTTTTCTCTTGACCTCTTTATCAAGTTTACACTTTAGCTGAGATATCTCCTTTTCAGCACCAACACATCTCTTGTCGCTTTGAATTATCCTAGCGTTGAGTGATGCATTTTCCCTTATAAGCGATGCTATCTCATCAGTGTGTTATTGATAAAGTTTTGCTCATCCTTGGCAAGTTTCATGATGTTCATTCATATTGTCAAGAAGTTATGCATATGTAAGAGGAGTTGTGTAGGAAATACTTACCTCTGGGAGATCGTCAGAGATTTCTTCATTTTAAGAAATCTCTAGCCATGAGGCATATGAGTGCTAAATCACTCAGATCCTCATCATCGCTTTCTTAAGAAAATTCCAAGTCATCCTCAAATTCAAAGACAGGTTCAGATTCTGCAAGCAAGCCATGTTGTCTTAGGTTACTCCTGAAGTTCCTTCTATCCACATGATCCTGCTTGCTAGGCTTGGAAATATTTGAATATGGACAGTTGACTTGAAGGTCCCCTGGTTGTCTGCAATTATAATAAAGGTTACTTTTTATCTTCATTTGATTTGTTATTCTTGCGTTACCTTGTGATTCAGAGATCACGTTAGGATGTGATTGTTGAGGAGGAGTCGCTTGATATGGAAGGCTCAGTTCATACTGTTGAGCTTGATGAGGAGACAACTGATAGGAGTTCTGACCCTTTAGACTAGTTGGATTTCTTATTCTTTGAGACGTTAAACATGGCCATCATATCCTCATCTTCTTTAGCATCAGACGCCTTGGATCTTCCTTTGTTCTTTATGGATGCGACCAACACACCAACTTTAACAATTGAGTCATTTGCATCACTTGCAGATTCCCATCTTGAACTCCAAAACTTTATGTTCAGAGAAGACATCTTCAGGAGTTCGGGCAACTCCGCTTAGTGATTACATCTCCCTCACAGCCGTAGTTTTGACCAAAAACTTCGTGGGTAGACTTCTAAAAATTCTAATCACTAATGTCTTGTTGCTCATCTCTGATCCAAGAGATATCAACTTATTCACTAGAGCAGTGAACCTTGTTTCCAGCTTATCTAATGTCTCGTTTGGCATCATTTCGAAGTGAGTGAACTTATCAGTGGCAATCTCTAACTTGTTTTCTTTCATCTGCATCGATCCACCACAAATCATGACGGGTTTATCCCATATCTATTTTGTAGTAGTGCATCCTTTGATTTTGTTGAAGAGGCTATCATTGTTACCGACTGCAGTATAAAGAGCATTTCGACCAACATTGTCTAATTTTGCTCTATGTCGCTCATTTGCATCCCATTCAATCTTGAGTTTTTCAATATATCCATCCGCTGTAGCTTCATCTGCTTCGGGAGCTCTACTAATGACCTGTATTATTTTAATCGGGCCATCTGTAATAACGTCACCCATTTCGTAATTACAAGAGCAAAGGTATGTGAAAGCTTTAACTTTCCAGGAATCGTAGTTAGTCTCAACTAACTTTGGAACCTTAGTAAAAGCCATTTTGAGATGTGAAAATTGAAATTAAAAAATATTAAAAGTACTTGAGCACAAAGACTAAGTAAGAGATTTTAACTTAGAATCAGTTAAGAGAACCAGGAAGTGATGTAGTAGTCTGAACTTAGATTAACGATTAAATGCATAGCGGAATATATAGTCAGAGTCTTTGCCTTTTGCAATATGTATGTTAGGTAGAGACATAATTAATAAATCTTTATAAGAACTTCACTAACTCTTTTATGGAACAAATAATCTCTACTAAATTGCTGAATTTAAATAGATGTGCGAAAAAGAACATAAATAAAGCAATAAGTAAATGAGACACAGTTTGCAATGAGAGGATGGAGAATTTCACACAGAAATAGGTTTGTATGTTTTGGCTAAGGTCAAACAAATTTGTTTATATTCTCTTCAATTTGGTTCTTCTGAAAAGAGATAGACAAATATCGTTTTGAATGGATGCTCAGGATTCGATTTTCTAAGGGTGAATTTCTCTCTCTGAAATAGCTCTTTGAAGTCCTATTTATATATAAGCCCCTGAATATATCCATTGAGACAATACCTTAGATCCGTTAGGAACATTTGTAAGATCCGTTAGGGACATTCACAGGCGCGTGATGTTTTCCGCCCAGAAAAGTTAGATGGGTTGGTGAATCCTGGATATATTGCTGCAATTTACCAGACTACGGCAATTGTCTTATATTGACATCCAATGGGTTTAGTGCTATCCGTACTCCATCAGCAGTATATATATTAAATTCCTTTGATAAGCATTAAATGCATTTAAATAAACGCCCATTGAACATTTAATGCATTGAGGTGATATCTAATATCCAATTGCTTATGATGGAAGTTATCCGGTAACTCAGCGTTGTCTTGAACATTGTTGGTTGTCGCTTGTAGAACGATGTCACTTGAGATACTTAATATTACGGATGACCTTCTGATTGTCGCTCGCTCTTGCCTATTCTTCAACCTCTTCGCATTAATACACTCACTCAGAATTCTACTAACGTTACAGGCATTAAGACTAGCAAAAGTAAAATGACAAACAAAGAAGCACATAATCTAAAAATTACAACTCGATAAACATCATATCGCTTAATACATGATCTTCTATGAAAAATAAACTTACATTTTTAGGGGTCTAACATTAAGTCCTATCTTGTTATCATCAAAACTTCTAACAACGAAATCCCTAACAAGAGGAATAATTTGATTGCTCTCTATCTTACTACTAGTAGACCGATATTAATGTTCTTTGTCTGCATGTGTTCACGATTTTGAAGTGATCCTAAGGAATAACATTTAATCGCTGCAAAGTAAATTTCTTTAGTACCTCAAAGAACACAGAATGTGGGACTTTAGTACTCAAAGGAATTTCATTTTGAACTAATTGGTTATTCAGACCCAAATTTTGATGGATGCAAAATTGATTAGAAAAAGTACAAGTGGTACATGTCAATTTCGTGGAAACAAATTGGTTTCGTGGCATAGCAAAAAGTAACAATCAATTGCAACATCTACTGTTGAAGCAGAATATGTAGTTGCTTGTAGCTGTTGTGCTCAGATTCTTTGGATGCGGCAACAACTTCGTGACTATGGTATAGTTCTAGGTCCAACGCCGATCTTCTCTGGCAATTAAAATGATGTTGCCATGACTCGAAACCTGGTACTTCAATCCAGGATTAAACACATTGACATCAGGTATCATTTCTTGCGTGACCATGTTCAAAAGAAAGATATTGAGATGCAATTCATTGGTACTGAAAAGCAGCTCGCTGATATCTTCACTAAAGCGCTAAACAAACAACGAGTTCTCACTTTAGGAAGTGAACTCGGTATGATCGAATTTTATTTGTAAATATCATATTGCATCATACTTTTTTAGGCATAACATTTAAGGGGAGCACACCTGTTTTTCTTAAAATTCACCTTTGTTAAAATCTTTAGATATTTATAAATTTAGGGAGAATTTGAGTTTATACATAGATAAATAGTAGATTAGCATCAGTGACAAAAAATGATTTTCTTTATGTGTATGCATGTCGCTACCGTTTAATCATTTTTTTTAAAGTTCAAACACTTGCTCTCTTTTCAAAAGATATACTCAGCGACAATAATCATTATTGTTCCAATAAATAATGTAATTCTTTTTTAAAAAATAGATACATTGCTTTTTAAAATTGTATTAGTGACAGTCTTAGTAGATTAAATGTCTCTATGCCTATGTCTGTATCTCATGCGCTCACTAATCGATGCATCTGACTAATTGACTACTCAATAGTTTTTGGCAGATGAACGACTGTACATGTCATAAATACATGTCGATAAATTAAAGACTAGTACAACCGACGTTCGAAATCCCAATATTTTATTTGAAGAAAATAACTGTGCATGTCCATCAATACATTGGAATTCACAGTGAAATGATTTCTCTCACCGTCAGAATTAATTGGAACGTCATCATTAATTTTTTACTTGAGAAAATCTTTTTGAGATCTTATTATCTTTCTTTTCTTTCTTGACCGTAAGTCTTTTTCCTCTATAAATATGAGCTTTTGCAGAAGCATAGTTCACTCTATTTCAAACCGATGTTATGGTTCTTTGCAAATACCCCTCTCTTACTTTATACTCTTCAAACCACGGTTTTAGAAATTTCGGGTCTTCTTGTGGATCAGTAAGAAATGTTAGTCCTCCGGGTTAATGGTAAGGATAAACTTTTTCGAATCTCCACTGACACAGTCTAAAGTTTCCAATTTTTCTTCTTGGAATCTTCAAATGGTTCTCACATTCATCATTTTCAATGAAAGAAGAACGGGCAGATGTGCGTGTTGTGAAAGCCAACATGACCCTCTCCACCTGTCCGAAGGAGTCGATGAAGAATTAGTATCCCGCCTTATGTTGAAAATTCATATGGTAACCTTGGGTAGGTGACAAAGTTGTACAAGATTTCTATGCCCAAAAGGTTTACCCTTGGCAGAAACATTATTTTGTTGGTGATGCCAAGAAGAAGGAAGAAATTGAAAGGAATGTTGAGAAAGGAAAGGAACAATCCTTTCTAGAACCAAGACCGAGTCAGAACAATCCTTTGTCGGACCAAGATTGGGGCAAAGGAAGGAAAAATCCCCTTCACCAACTTACCTTTTTCATAAAAAGAAAGTCCAGTCTTAAAAGAGAGAGAATGAATATATTTCTTTCTCCTTAAGTTCTTCTTCCATCTTTCTTTTTTTAAGTTCTTAGTCTTTGTATGCTCCTTGTATCGCTGATAGAATCTATTATACTATGTAGCATTAGTATTATACTGTATTCTTACTTGTAAGATCGTTCAATGAGAATAAATGTTTCCTTGATGAAGCAATTTTCTTTTGGCGATACAAACTACAAAACGCTGAACTAAAATAAACGCTAACTACTAACAGCTAACTACTAACAACTAACTGCTAACCTTCCTAACATTTTATCTATTTGTTATACTCATATCTCTTTATCGCTGACTTACAACTATTTTGTTGTGGTTATATGATCTTAATATTATAAAAGAGTTTTTCCTTTCCAAAAGGTTGAATGGTCTTGACATCATCAAAAAGGGGGAAATTGTTACTAATTTCTTTGTTAGAAGTTTTGATGATGACAAGATAGGACTTAATGTTAGACCCCTGAAAATGTATGTTTGTTTTTCATAGAATATCATGTATCAAGTAATAGGATTTTTATCGAGTTGTAACTTTTAGATTAGGTGTTTTTTATTTGTGCTTTTAGTTTTGCTAATCTTGACGCTTGTAGAGTTAGTAGAATTCTGAGTGAGTCTATTAATGTGAAGAGGTTGAAGAATCAGCAAGAGGGAGTGACAATCAGAAGGTCATCAGTAATATCAAGTATCTCAAGCGACATCATTCTACAAGAGACAACCATATATGTTCATGACAGCTCTGAGTTACTTGATAGCTTCTATCATAAGCAATTGGATATTAGATGTCATCTCCAAGCATTTAATATTCAATGGGCATTTATTTAAATGCATTTAATGCTTATCAAAGACATTAAATGCATATACTGCTGATGGAGTATGGAAAGCATCAAACTCATTGGATGTTAACATAAGACAACTACCGCACTCTGAAAAATTGCAGCAATATATCCGAGATTCACCAACCCATCTAACTTTCTGAGCGGAAAAATTACATGCGCCTCCGAATGTTTGTTACAGATCTTACAAATGGTCTCAATGGATCTTATGTATGGTTTCAACAGATATATTCAGAAACTTGTGTATAAATAGAACTTCAAAGAGCTATTCAGAGAGAGAATAACACGAGCTTAAACGAACACATCCTAAGCAGAAATAGTCTCTCGATTCTGAAGTTCACCCTCTGAATATCGAATCCTGAGCATCCACTCAAACGATATTTATGTATCTCTTTTCAAGAAGAACCTAAACTGAAGAGAATACCAACAAAGTTGTTTGACCTTAGCCAAAACAAATAAACCTATTTCTGTGTGAAATTCTTCATCCTCTGTTTCAAACTGTGTGTGAGGAAAGTTGTAGGATATCTGCAGTATTTTTGCAGTATTTCTGAGTGAGAGAAGCAGATCACTAAAAGTGTTCTTAGAGGCTGACGATTGTGTAGCTAAGGAGCTCAAGATATTTTAATTTGTAAATTGTATTGGAAAAGACTCTGTGTGACTCTTCGGATTCAATATAGTGAATTCATTCGTGAATCGAAAAAGAAGGACTTAGTTGGAATTACACCACCCAGCGAACCTTGCAAACTGTGTCTCTTTACTTATTGCTTTATTTATGTTCTTTATCGCAGAACTATTTAAATTCAACAATTTAGTAGATATTATCTATTGCCTAAAAGAGTTAGTGAAATTCTGATAAAGATTTATTAATTGTGTCTCTGCCCAACATACATATTGCAAAATCCAAAGACTCTGACTATACATTCCGCTGTGCACTTAAAGGTAAATTTAAGTTCAGACTACTACTTTAATATGTGGTTTTCTAAAATGATTCTAAGTTAAAATCTCTTAATATTTGTGCTCAAGTTCTTTTCAGCTCATTACTGAAAATCGAAAAAGAAAAGAAGAACTTGCATTTAATCAAAAAGAGTTGCTATTCAACCCTCTTTCTATACCCTTGTCAAAATCACTTGGGACCAACAGTAATTATATAATTTAATTTTAAAACTAATTAATATATATTTTTAATGAAAATAATATTGGGTAAACATTTCATAATTCATTCGTAATTATGATATAAAATTGTTGAGACACAGTTCTCTATTCTCGTTATACCTTATTCAAAACCAAAAGATTATTTGGACATAGAAATCATATATATATACACTAATTTTTAAGTACAAAAATATTTTGTTACCAATTTACTAGATAATATATGATGTTCATAACTATTGGATATTATTTTATGTAATTAGAGAAACAAGTGTGATAGAGAGTTATTCATTAATTACTTATATATTTTATGAAGTACAATGTTAAATAAACAAGAATTTATGCAATTTTAAGTATCTTAAATAATTATGTATTCAAAATCATAAAATATATTACATAGCCAAAGTACTGGGCCCAATTGGTTTGAACAAAGGTCTAGAAGGGGGGTTGAATAGACCTTGATCCTTTTTAATCTTTTTCAATTAAAACAAGTTCTTCTTCTCTTTTTCGATTAACAGTAATGATCTGAAAAGAATTTGAGCTAAAAGACTGAGTAAGAGAGATTTAACTTAGAACCAGTTAAGAAGACTACAAAAAGATGTAGTGATCTGAACTTAGATTCACGGTTAAGTGCACATCGGAAAAGTATTTAGAGTCTTTGGCTACGGTGTTTGTTGGCTAGAGACACAATTAATAAAAGTTTATCAAAATTCTACTAACTCTTTTACGCAATGGATAATCTCTACTTAACTGCTAGATTTAAAAGATGTGCAATAAAGAGCAAAATAAAGCAATAAGTAAAAGATACAGTTTGCAAGGTTCGCTGGGTGGTGTAATCCCAACTAAGTCCTTCTTCTTCAATATATCACGAAGGAATTCATTATATTGAATCTGAGATTCACACAGAGTCTTCTCCAATACAATATACAAAACTAAAACGTCTTGAGCTCCCTAGCTATACAAACGTCTGCTCCAAGAACACTTTTAGTGGTCTGCTTCTTTCACTCAGAAATAATACAGATATCCGACAACTTTCCTCACACTCAGTTTGAAAGAGAGGATGAAGAATTTCACACAGAAATAGATTTGTTTGTTTTGGATGAGTCAAACAACTTAGTTAATATTCTCTTCGATTTGGTTCTTCTGAAAAGAGTAATGCTCGGGATTCAATTTTCTGAGGGTGAACTTCAATCTAAGATTTAAAGCTTCTTCTAATAATAGGATTGGATAAGAGGCTTTCACAAAGATTATTCAAATCGAGAGTCTATTTCTGCTTACGACATATTCTGTTTCAGTTCGTGAAATTTCTTCTCTTGAAAAAAGCTTTTTGAAGTTCTATTTATACGCAGGTCCCTGAATAGATTTGTTGAGACCATACATTTGATCTGTTAGGACCATTTGTTAGATCCATTAGAGCCTTTCAGAGGCGCGTGGAAATTTCTCACTCAAAAAGGTTAGATTGGTTGGCTAATCCCGAATATGTTGCTGCAATTTGTCAGATTGCAGCAGTTGTCTTATGTTGACATCCAATGGGTTTGGTGCACTCCGTACTCCATCTGCAGTATATGTCGCGCCCCCAATTTTGGGTTGCGTGATGGCCATGTCTTTAACCCCATAAGACTCAAGACACGGAGCCCAATGAATCAAACAAATACTAAGTTACACTTCAAAATAATATTTTATTGAAAATAACCCTAAAGTTCGAGAATTCTTAAATACAATCTTTACAATAATCCATAACTACTTATTGAATCTAAATAAAAGCTAATGTGCCATGACTCGAGAACCACGAATCTTCTCCACCCTCAATAATGCTCTTCGTCTTCCTCTAACTCAATTCAACTTTCTGTAAAGTTTTTAAATAGTAGTATGAACGACAAAATCGCCCAGTAAGTAGTCCTTACACCTACTGATCTGGAGCATGTTTAATATACATGATAAAATAAAAAAAAAGAATATTTACTTTCAGAAAATCAATGTACTTTTCATGGGAAGAAACTTTGCAATTTATGAAACCATTTGTATCATATCAATTTTGTAAGCAACTCATAAAGTAATATCACGTTGTCAATTCTTTTCAAAGTATGTAAATGGATCTAGGAAGTGTCCTAATGCTCACGAATTCATAGAACCTGGTTAGTAACTTGATCAAGTCCTAGCTGTTTATCCTGCTAGGTAGGCCAAAACTGTTATTAATTCGCTGCACTAGGCTCAAAGGTTCAAACACTGCTATTAATTCACCGCAGGAGGCTCAAAGATTCAAAGTACTGCATATTTAAAGCCCTAAAGCAGGCTCGAAACTAATTCCTTACAAACAGATACTAATATTTCAGAGCATACGAATCATTCGAAAATCTCAAAGAAATCTTTTATTATAAGCAATTCAATATTAATGAAGCAAGATCACATGGTAGCGTTTTGTATATATGAAAAGTAAACTATCATGCTCAAGACCTATTTTTATATTCAAATAATTTTGAAAAAGATAACATGATATTAGATTAAAAGAGATTTAGATAAAATCATAGGAAGGAAAAACCACTTATAGTTGCAATGGTCGTCTTTAGTTAACCGTCCTCGTGTTTGTTTTTACATGATTTCCTAAGTCTAGATGAAAATTTAGATAGAATTATGAAGAAAGGTTCAAAATTTTGTAGGTGTGTCTTGAGGGTATTTATAAGAGGCTCTAGGGCTTAGATGATACAATTTGAGTAGGTTTCTAAGCCCCCTAAGGGGTTAGATATGATATGATACGCTTAAATCTACAAGATGTAGTTGTTTTGGGGTGATATGCCTATCCAAAAGATCCACTAAATATAAATTCGAAAATTAATTTATAAATAAGAAAATGAGTAAATATATCCATATATACATATTCCAAAATATTTAATAATGCATGTAAAAAAATTTTAGGTGAGTTTCAAGTACTTAAAATTAGATTTTATCAAGATTTAATAAATCTATAGATTTAGTAAGTAGTGGATAGACATCTATATATATATTCAGATTTGTTAAATCCTCATGATTTAGTTAGTTAGAGATACAATCAATCTCATCCTTAACTTATGGAATTTGAATTTATCAAATTATATATGTATGTATATATATTAAAAATAAACAAAATATTTAATTAATTATTATTGGGCTAAAATATATTAGTTAATTGGACTGGGTATTACATTTTCCCCTCCTTATAAAAAGTTTCGTCCTCGAAACTTAAATACATTTAGTTGTGAATAAGTGAGGATGGAGATTATGCATGTCTTACTAAAGCTGCCATGTTATGTCGTATTACTTCACCTAGGTATGGTTACTTCACCTATTTATGGTAGGGCTATTGAACCTTTACATATCAAGTTATACTGCATTGCAAAACTTGATTCTTGTTGTCCATAATGCATAAGAGAAACTCCTTTAGCTTAAGTCCTCCGGGATTAGTTGTTTCTCCCATTCCAACACATGGCTTGCGTCCATAGTATATTTTTCTTAGTTAATACGTGAATTATGTTATTGACTATGGATAAGGCAGTGGGTAGGTCAAGTTTATATATTAATCTTACTTTCAAGATAATGTCATATGTATTATTTGTTTAAATTACCTTTAGACGCATGTAACTTCTCAGTTAGAGGATAGTTTGGATGCAGCCTTATGTCCTTTTGGAATCTCGACGGTCTGCTCTTATTATCCATCTAACTTTTTCTGCCAAACTTGAGTTACTCTAAATCTTTCGCAAATCTTAGAGGCCTTTTTTTCCCCACAGTGATATGAACTAGTTCTATCCATGTGGTCTTTGTTCACTAATCCCATCCTAATATAATGGGAAATTTCACCTCTTTTTTTTCTCTATGCAACCCCTCGGTCAAAATTGTGTCTTTATGCTAGATTTCTAATATAGTCAAGTATTTCATCCAACATCCCTTGAAATCTAAATTAGTTTCCAAAAACATATATCCTATAGGAAGACCCAGTTCTACGTTGATACATATCATTTGTTGGAAACTTATCTAAAAACAAGATTTGATACGAGAGTCTAGGTCCGAAACAATGCTAAAGGAATGCTATATAATCCTACTATATTGTTCATGCACATAGAAACTAATTTGTCCAAGGTAAAAGTTATAAACCCACGTAACAAGTGCATTGACTTGATAGTTTATCCATAATAGAATAGGTGTGTGGTTACTCCAAGCAACCAATACATTCTCCGTAAATTTTACTACTTCAAGCTCATCGAATTCAATTTCTCGTACTAGCATAGCTATTGTTCTTATTCCTACTTAAGAGCATCTAGCATGCAATTCACCTTCTCCAAGCGTTATTTAGTGCTCATGTCCTAATCCTTTAACAACTATATTAATCTCAATTGCCTCATATTTAACTTAATTTGAATACAAAATGATACTTAATGCTTTGTGGTTAACATGTACTTCACATTATTCCATGTGAAGATAATGTTGGGGATACTATAGAAACTAATACTAAGCCATAAATTGGGTATTTCCATTCATAAGGTTTCAGCTTGATGCCTAATTGGTGACCTTTATTTATTTATTGCAGACACAACAAATCTATTATTTTATGCATTATTATATATAACAAAATCATGTGTATTTCATGATAAAATCAATATATGAACATATGTAAAAAAATTTGTTTAAACTGTTTAAAAAATTATTTTTTTTGTTAAACTCTAGGTTCTAATTAAACTTGTCTTCTTTCTGAGGCAAGTTAGTTAGGGTAGGAAAAAGTTTGAGAATCGTTTTATAATATTCTAGTTATATATGTTCAGCCCTAATAAACTTTTATCCTAATGATATTGGTCGACTTGGTCCGCTTTACTATTGTTTGAATCTCATTAAGGTCTATTATTGCCCCAAGAGTGCTATAATCGTCTACACTAAAATTCATGTTTGCTAAATATTGCGTAATATTTGTTTTCCGTGTTGTTGTTTGCAGTAGGATTCTAAAGGGCTCCTCATTCTTTTTCATTTGTAGAGTACATTAGGATATTATCTAAGAACACCACAACAAACATATCAAGTTGTGACTTGAATAATCAAGATATCAGATTCATAAATGCAAATAGAGCATTTGAGAACTCAAAAGGTATAACCATTAATTCGTAATGCCTATATCTCTCTTTAAAATGTAGTCGTAGGTATATCATTAGCCTTAATCTTTAATTGATGATATCTGATCCTAAGAGACCACCTTGGAAAATGATAAATTTTGATAAGTTTCAAAATATTTTTGTGAATGTGTAAGTAAATTTATTAGGTGAGGAAAATGTTAAAAATTTGATCCTAAAGAAAACATTCATGGGACTAGGTCACAAATTGTATTCATAGCAATAGAATAATGAAAGATAAACTTACGAAAATAATTTAATAACTAATGAATGTGAAAAAAAGTTAATAAAAATAAATATCATACATGTATATAATATATATATATATATACATTTTATTTTGGAGCCAATCAAGTTCCAAATATGAATATATTAACAACATATTATTCTTTGAAAACCTAAGTTGATAGTCTCAAGGTTTATATCTAAGCTCATCATTAAATGTATAGTGCTAATAATCTTAATCAATTTACTAAGAGACTATTTATATACTATGCATATAATATAAATTTATAAAATTTTGGTCATGCAAAAAGTTGATTATCCATTTTTTGTGTCTTTTTTTCCTTTCCATACAACTCAATTTTTGATTTCTCACCCTTTATTTTTCCATGTCTGATCCTACTAATTGCCTAAAATAATGGGAGACACTAAAATATTAATTATTCGGAGATCTTAGTTGGTGGTCCGAATTCCTTCCAATTTTCGAGCTGGCAATTTAATTCATTTAAACTACTATTTAATACTTATGCTCGTAGACTATGTTTCGCTTAACATGAACATACCAATTCGAAGTTCAGAACCTATGCTCTAATACCACTTTGTCATGCCTCCAATTTTGGGCTGCGTGATGGCCATGTCTTTAAGCCCATAAGACTCGAAGACACGAAGCCCAGTGAATCAAATAAATACTAAGGTACAGTTCAAAATATTATTTTATTGAAAATAACCCCAAAAATTCGAGAATTCTTAAATATAATCTTTACAATAATCCATAGACTACTTATTAAACCTAAATAAAAGCTAATGTGCCATGACTCGAGAACCAGGAATCTTCTCCACCCCCAATAATACTCTTGGTCTTCCTCTAACTCAATTAAACTTTCTGCAAAGGTTTTAAATAGTGGTATGAGCGACAAAATCGCCCCAGTAAGTAGTCCTTACACCTCCTACCGATCTAGAGCATGTTAAATGTAAATATAGTAAAATCAAAAAAATGAATCTTTACTTTCAAAAAATCAATGTACTTTTCATGGGAAGAAACTTTGTATCACATGTGATCAATTTTGTAAGCAATTCATTAAGTAATAACACGTTGTCAATTCTTTTCAAAGTATGTAAATCGATCTAGGAAGTATTCTAATGCTCATGAATCTTAGAACGTAGTCAATAACTTGATCAAGTCCTAGCTGTTTATCCCATTAGGTTGACCAAAACTGCTATTAATTCGCCGCAATAGGCTCAAAGGTTCAACACTGCAATAAATTCGCCGCAGGAGGCTCAAAGATTCAAAGTACTGCATATTTAAAGCCCTATAGCTGGCTCAGAACTAATTCCTTACCGACAGATACGAGCATACGAATCATTCGAAAATCTCAAAGAAATCTTTTATTATAAGCAATTCAATATTAATAAAGCAAGAACACATGGTAGCGTTTTGTATATATGAAAAGTAAACTATCATGCTCAAGGCCTATTTTTATATTGAGATAATTTTGAAAAAGATAACATGATATTAGATTAAAAGAGTTTTATATAAAAGTATAGGAAGGAAAAACCACTTACAGTTGTAATGGTCGTCTTTAGTTAACCGTCCTCGTGTTTGTTTTTACATGACTTCCTAAGTCTAGATGAAAATTTAGATGAAATTATAAAGAAAGGTGCAAAAGTTCGTAGGTGTGTCTTGAGGGTATTTATAAGAGGCTCTAGGGCTTAGATGATCGAGTTTGAGTAGATTTCTAAGCCCCTAAGGGGTTAGATATGATATGATAGGCTTAAATCTACAAGATATGGTTGTTTTGGAGTGATATGCCTATCTAAAAGATCCACTAAATAATAAATTCGAAAATTAATGTATAAATAAGAAAATGAGTAAATATATCCATATATACATATTCCAAAATATTTAATAATACATGTAAAATAATTTTGGATGAGTTTCAAGTAGTTAGAATTAGATTTTATCAAGATTCAATAAATCTATAGATTTAGTAAGTTGTTAATAGACATCTATATGTATATATTCAGATTTGTTAAATCCTCATGATTTAGTTAGTTAGAGATACAATCAATCTCATCCTTAACTTATGGAATTTGAATTTATCAAATTATATATATGTATATATATTAAAAATAAATAAAATATTTAATTAATTATTATTGGGCTAAAATATATTAGTTAATTGGACTGGGTATTACAATATATACATTAAATGTCTTTGATAAGCATTAAATGCATTTAAATAAATGTTCGTTTAATATTAAATGCTTTGAGATGACATCTAATATCCAATTGATTATGATGGAAGCTATCGAGTAACTCAGAGCTATCTTGAACATAGATAGATGTCGCTTGAGATACTTGATATTACGAATGATCTTTCTATTGTCACTCATGCTTGCCGATTCTTCAACCTCTTCATATTAATAGGCTCACTCAGAATTCTACTAACGCTACAAGCGTTGAGACTCGCAAAACTAAAAGGACAAACCAAAAAGCACCTATTCTAAAAGTTAGAACTCGATAAACATCCTATCGATTGATACATGATATTCTATGAAAAACAAACTTACATTTTCAGGGGTCTAACATTAAAACCTATCTTGTCCTCATGAAAACTTCTAACAAATAAATTCCTAACACAAAGGTTTAAGTGTGATTCAAATGAGCAAATGAGCGAGCTCAAACATGGATGAACAAATGAGCCAAGTTTGAGCTCGAACGAGCAGATGAACCGAGCTCGAGCTTTAGTCATTTGTCTCGAGCTCGAGCTCAAAAAATGGGCTCAATGAGTTCGAGCTCGAGCTCTATTTAAATGAGCTCGAGCTCGAACTTGTGAAATTTTCGAAGCTCGGTCGAGCTCAGCTCATTTACACCCCTAACTAGAGGTGTGTATCAATTCAATTGGGTCGAAAACCAAATCAAACTTTCGATCAATTTCGAAAAAATCACACATAATTTCGATCAATTTGGTTATTAATGAGCCAACCGAAATTTTTAAAAATAAAAAAAAATGCTTTGTTCAATTCAATTAATACAAAAAATTTTTACTGTCAGTTTCTAAACGCTCTTTTGTAAATTTTTATGTTTTTAATATATAATATTTATTAATTATATGTAAATTCAAATAACAGTTAATATATATGTATTATTTATTTCGATTTTAGATTCGGTTACCCAAAACGAACTGAACCGACTAACCGACGTTTAAAAGAAAACAGAAACCAAATTGAAATTTTTGATTTGATTAGAATTTTTCATTGGGTTCGAATAGTTCGATTAATTATGAAAACCCCTACTCATACACATACATGCCTCTCTAAGTTCAACACATCAACAGATCTTCGTCACGGGCGATATTTTGCTGAGTTTATACTTCAAAATCCTCGCATACAACAAATATTCATATACAAGAAAGTAACAAACTTCACGTGAATCTAATAACAACGTTAACAATTTAAATTTCCAATAGTTCTCAATTGCATGAACTCCTAAAAATGGACCTTGATTTATATCGCTAACAACAATAACATTCTCTCCATAGTCAGAAACAACGCTTGACAATAAATTACATTAAAAAAAATAAAAAGAGAAATAGAATTCCATGTGACAAAGATAATCTTACATTTTATCACCAGACTAGCTAGATCCAACCAGATCCAAACCAAACACACAAAAACCCAACAAGAACAACTCCCCAGCCAATGCCACGTGTGGTGAATGAATCATTAGACGAATGTTCAGCTGCCATGGCCATGGGTGGCGAATGGAGGGGGTGAACAACAATAGACACCTTCATCCCATTAAAGCATCCACCTGTACCACAAATGAAGTAGTATTTTTTTGCCTTGTTGAGAGGAATGAAGTCTTTTCCACTACTCCAATTCCCAATCGCACTCTCTATTGTGCAGTTATCGTAACCCGTCTTGTTCACTTCGAATACATTGTACTGTGTTTTTTGGTACCTAAATGCTACATCCCGAAACAACATTTCAAGCAAGATACTATCTATAATGGAACTCATCAATATATCTATGCACTTCAATTTATAAGCCAAACCTGATTATATAAAATTCTATTGAATATATTTAATTAAATCAAATTGCATTTCAACTAAAAAAGTTCCCTGAAAGTGTTGATTTTCGCAACAAATCTCTGGAAACCTGTGCATTTCTAAACATAAACTTTGTAGCACGATACCAGATATAAATTGTTTGACCACAATGTACTCAAGACTTGCCATGTGCCCGTAATTAACTCAAATCCAGTTCGTTTCAATTAATAATTAAACCAAATCCGACCACAAATTTTGAGGCTCCATAATAATTCAAACAATAGTAACCACAAGGTGTTTAATCGGACTTGATCTATTTACAAAATCCTAGGAGAAAATAGTGCAAAAGTGAGATTTTTCAAAGGGGTAAAGTGTAACTGATGGGAGAGAAAAGGAGAGAGATTATTACAAATGAAATCACCAACATAGAAAGTATGGTTGTTGGCCCAGACAGTGTAGTTGATGCCGGGGTTCCAGCCCTTGTTGGCGCCGACGATGTGGTCGGTAGCGGCGGCGGAGGAGAGGAGGAGGAAGAACACGGCGGTGCTGAGGTGGAGGATAAGGGCCGAGCTGGACATGCTTTTTGTGTTTTTGCAGAAAGCCTATTTGACTTGAGTGTTGTGTTGTGGCCAATTGGGAGCTTTGGGGTTTTAAACCTTGTAAGTAATAACCTTTATGTAACGGATCCAATGCCTTTTTTTGAGTTACTTTAAACTTAAAATATCCAAAATCTTTGGCTTTTCACCACCGCAATTTTTGTTGGTAATAAAAACTTTAATTTGTTTAATGGACCAGTTGACCAATTATAAGATGTTAAATTGAACCTTTCAAAACCATCATTACCGTACAAGTTAATTCCCTATTTTTGATGAATATTTTTTTGGTTAATTCCAATGGAATACGTCTCACATTAAATACTTATAGTATGTATATACAAGTCATTTATTTGGAATTTCAACACATAACATGATAACAATACGTGAATGTTGAGTTATAGTGATAGCCTACAATATTAGAACATTATTTTTCATCCATATTTAATCTCATGCAATCGTAATGTGATGATACATGTGTTTATTTATCTGGTAATCAAAAAAATTATATTGCGTACAATCATCATAGTGATTTCATGGAGTTTTGAGTCTGCAAATTGGCCTCTTCTCTAGCATTGATGTTATCCAAACCTGAAGATCCAACGATCAATACCGGGGCAGACGAGGCTACCTCCGTAGACTCTGTACGAGGGCGCTTTTGCACCCTTGCAACAGGCTCCGCAGTGGTCGTTCTCTGAGGCGAACGAGGAGCAATAGCAGCAGTATGACCCCTTGCCGCAGGTGTAGAAGGCAGAGCAGGAGCCCTTGATCCGTTCGAAATATTCGGAGGCACGTGTAATTTTTCCGCTCAGAAAAGTTAGATGGGTTGGTGAATCCCGAATATATTGTTGCAATTTTTCAGACTATGGCAGTTGTCTTATGTTGACATTCAATGGGTTTGGTGCTCTCCGTACTCCATCAGCAGTATATGAATTAAATGCATTTGATAAGCATTAAATGATTTTAAATAAATGTCCACTGATCATTAAATGCTTTGAGATGACATCTAATATCCAATTACTTATGATGGAAGCTATCAGTAACTCAGCGTTGTCTTGAACATTGATGGTTGTCGCATGATATACTTGATATTATGGATGACCTTCTAAACTTGCTAGCTTTTTGATTCTTCAACCTTTTCACATTAATAGACTCGCTCATAATTCTACTAATGCTTCAAGCGTTAAGACTAGCAAAACTAAAAGGACAAACAAAAAAGCACCTAATCTAAAAGTTACAACTCGATAAACATCCTATCGCTTGATAAATGATATTCTATGAAAAACAACTTACACATTCAGGGGTCTAACATTAAGTTCTATTTGTCATCATCAAAACTTCTAACAAAAAACATTCCTAACAATTTCCTCCTTTTTTGATGATGTCAAGACCGTTCAACCTTTTGGAAAGGAAAAGCTCTTTTATAATTTTAAGAGCAATAACCATAAGAAAATAATTGTAAGTCAGTGATAAAGAGATATGAGTATAACAGATAGATAAAAAGTTGGGAAGGTTAGGAGTTAGCTATTCGTGGTTTGCGTTCGTTTTTGTTCAGCGTTTTGTAGTTTGTATCACTAAAAAAATTGCTTCAGCACGGAAACATTTATTCTCATTAAATAATCTTACAAGTAAGAATAGAGTATAATGCTAATGCTATATATTACAATAGATTCTATCAGCGGTACAAGGAGCATACCGAAACTAAGAACTGGAACAGGAAAAAACAAAGAAGAGCTTGTGAAGTAGGTTATTATCAAGCTTCTTCACCAGACACTCCTTTACTTGCAGAGGAACAAAAGAGACAAAAGAAGGTGGAGGAGAAAATTGCCAATATATTCTTGGCCTGTTTAATTGTCTCTTCTTAGCCTCATTAAGCCTAATTTCCTTTCCTTCCACTTCTTCCCCCTTCTTGGCATCAATATAACATAGTGTTTCTGCCAAGGGTTGATTAAACACGAGGTTCAGAGGATTTATGACTGAAATCACACCCTTTGTTCATCATGTTATTCTAGTATCCATATGTATATGCAACATAGGACGGGATACTAGTTCTTCATCGACTCATTCGGACAGGTGGAGAGGGCCATGCTGGATTCCATAGCACGCACATCCGCCCGTTCGTCTTTCATTGGAGAAGATGAATGTGATAACCATTTGAAAACTCCGAGAAGAAAAATGCAAAACTTCAGAACTGTGTAAGTGGATATTTAAACAGGTATCTCCTTAACATTAGCCTGGATGACTAAAATTTTTGATTGATCCTCAAGAGAAAACGTTGGTAGTGTTTTCCCTAGGTTATGAAAGAAGACCCAAAATTTCTTGAACCCGTGCTTTGAAGAGTATAAAGTATGAGAATGGTATTTGCAGAGAGACACAACATGGGTTTGAAATTGAGTGACTATTCTTCTATAAAAGCTCATATTTATAGAGGAAAAAGACTTACGATTAAGAAAGAAAAGAAAGAGAATAAGATCTCAAAAAGATTTTCTCAAACTACGATTTAAATGAGATGTGACTTTCAATTAATTCTAACGTTGAGATAAATCATTTCACTGTGAATTCCAATGTATTGATGGACGTGCACAATTACTTTCTTCAAACAAAATGTTTGGGATTTCGTACATCGGTCGTACTAGCCTTTAATACATCGACATATATTTATGACATGTACAGTTGTTCGTCTACCAAAAACTATTTAGTAGTCAATTCGTTAGATGCATCGATTAGTGAGTGCGTGATATACAGACGTAGAGACGTTTGATCTACTTAGGCTATCATTAATATAATGATTTTAAAACAATGCATGTATTTTTTTTTAAATTTTTTTACACTATTTACTGGAACAATAATGATTATTGTCACTCGTAAATCTTTAGAAAAGATTTTCAAAAATGATTAAGTGTTAGAAACATGCATACACATAAAGAAAACAAATTTTTGTCACTAACTCTAACCTACTCTTTATTTATGTATAAACTCAAGTTCCCCCTAAATTTATACAAATCTAAAGGTTTTAACAAAGGTGAATTTTAAGAAAAACAGGTGTGTTCCCCCTAAATTATATGCCTAAAGAAAATATGATGCAATATGATGTTTAAACATAAAATTCGATCATACCGAGTTTACTTCTTAAAGTGAGAAAATGTTGTTCGTTTAGTGCTTTAGTGAAGATATCAGTGAGTTTCTTTTTAGTACCAATGAAATGCATCTCGATATCTTTATTTTGAACATGGTCATCCAAGAAATTATTGTTGATGTCAATGTATTTAGTCCAGGAATGTACTCGAGTTTTGAGTCATGGCAAGAGCACTTTGATTGTCGTAGAAGATCGGCGTTGGACCTGGAATTACACCATAGTCACGAAGTTGTTGCCGTATCCAAAGGATCTGAGCACAACAGCTACCAGCAGCTACATAATCTACTTCAGTGATAGATGTTGCAATTGATTTTTGCTTTTAGCGATGCCATGAAACCAATTTGTTTCCAAGAAATTGACGTATATCACTTGTACTTTTTCTATCAATTTTGCACCCAGCAAAATTTGATTTGAATAATTAATTAGTTCAAAATGAGATTCCTTTGAGTACCAAAGTCCCACATTCCGTGTTCCTTAGAGGTACTTAAGAATTCTCTTTGAAGCGATTAAGTTTGATTCCTTAGGATCTCTTTGAATCGTGCACACATGCAGACAGCTTAGTACATATGACACTTTGATGAACTGGTCTGGGAATAAGCGTCCATACTTCAGATCACTCAAACTGATTGAGTTCTTCTTGCATTGCTTCAATCCAACTTTGATCGTTTAACGCTTTATCCACCTTTTTGGGTTCTATCTGAGAAAGAAAACTAACAGTCATGGCCATATTAAGAGTCGTTGATCGTGTTTTAACACTAGCTTCTCTGTTACCAATGATTTGATCGGGTAGATGATCCCTTAACCATTTTCTGTTAGGTTTGTAAGATACCGAGGATAAATTAGGATCATTAGCAATATGCAACCAATTCTCCAAGTTTTTGAGTAAATTATGCTCTTGATGATTGTTCTCCTCACAAACATCAGCAAATATGTCGCTTTCCACATTAGAAACCATAGGGGCCTTTGTATTTGAAATTGGTACAATGATCTCTCCTTCCTCATCACTTGAATCTTCAGCATCTAGTAGTGAGGTTTGATGATTTTGATCATTTACTCCTTTATCGTTGGTTGTTACTTTGATAGACTTATGGTTAGCATCATCAAACGCAACATGAATTAATTCTACAACTTTGGACAATCGTTTAATTAGAATCTAAAAGTTGTTTCAATTATTAGAATATCCTAGAAAGATACTTTCATCAGCTTTTGGATCGAATGTCTTCAGTTGATGAGATCCATTATTGTGAATGAAACACTTTGAACAAAAAATATGAAACTAGAAAACGTTAGGCTTATGCCCCTTCCATAGTACGTATGGAGTCTTTTCATGTTGCTTGTTGATCATACGCCGGTTCTGAGTGTAGCAAGTTGTGCTGATGGCTTTAGCCCAAAGCCATTAAGGTAGCTTAGACTCTGCAAGCATTATCCTAGATGCTTCTTTCAAGGTTCTATTTCGCCGTTAAGCAACTCCATTTTGTTGAGGTCTTCTAGGAGCTGAAAATTCATGAAGAATTCCAGTTTCTATTCAAAACTTCTCAGAAAGTTGGTTAGTGAATTCAGTTCATCGATCACTTCTTATTTTGGCTATTTCTAATTCTTTTGCATTTTGAAGTTGCCTAATAAGAGATGTTAACTTTCCATAAGTTTCATCTTTCGATCTAGGAATCAGTCCAAGTATATCTAGAGAAATCATCAACTATAACTAATGTATACTTTTTACCACTCACACTTTATATGTGTACCGGTCCAAACAAATCCATGTGAAGTAATTCGAGTATTTAATTAGTTGACAAATTTTGTTTTCTTTTGAAAGACGATTTAACTTGTTTACCCATCTGGCAAGCGTCACATAAGCGATCTTTATGAAACTGGCATAATGGTAATCCCTCTACAAGATTTAAATTTGAGAGCTGAAAGATTGTCTTAAATTTGAGGTGATTCATCCTTCTATGCGATAACCAACCCTTTTCTAAATCATCTTTAGCAACGAAGCACATAGGATTGTTGTTAGAAGTTGAATCACAATCTACTAAGTACATATTGCTTGTTTGTTTTCCCTTCAAGTTAATAGATTTGGTCTTAGCATCTTTCATATAGCAAAATTCACAAGAAAAATCTACATAAAAGCTTTTAGCACAGAATTCACTAATGCTAAACAAATTATATTTGAGACTCTCAACATAGTAATATGTCGCTAATCATAATATTTCCTTTATGTAAAGTACCCATACCTTTAGTTTTGCCTTTGGAGTTGTCGCCGAATATGACATTGGGACCGTTGGTACATTTGAAATTGATTAAGAGATCTTTGGATCCAATCATATAACGTGATGATTCACTATCAATATACCAAACTCCTTTTTCAACAATAGCTTAAAATAACTCAGCAGATTCGTAAGAGGACTTACCATTTTTAGCCATTAGGCATATGAGTGCTGAATCACTCAAATTCTCATCATCGCTTTCTTCAGAAAATTCCAAGTCATCCTCAGGTGCAGAGACAGGTTCAGATTCTGCAAACAAGCCATGTTATCGTAGGTTGCTTATGAAGTTTCTTCTATCCACATGATCCTGCTTGCTAGGCTTGAAAATATTTGGATATGGACAGTTGACTTGAAAGTACCCTGGTTGTCTGCAATTATAACAAAGACTAGTTTTTATTTTAACTTCATTTGTTATCCTTGCCTTACCTCGTGATTGTTGAGAAGGAGTCAATCACGTTAGGGAGTGATTGTTGAGAAGGAGTCGCTTGATATGGAACGCTCAAAGGTTGATATTTTTTAGCTTGAGGAGGAGGCAACTGATAGGAGTTCTGACCCTTTAGACTGGTCAGATTTCTCATTCTTTGTGACATATTGAACTTCCTAAACTTGCTAAATATGGCCATCATATCCTCATCTTCTTCAGTATTAGACGCCTTTAATCTTCCTTTGTTCTTTATGGACGCGACCAACACACCAGTTTCAATAATCGAGTCATTTGCATCACTTGCAGATCCCATCTTGAACTCGAAAGCTTTAAGTTCAGAGAAGACATCTTTTGGAGTTCGGGCAACTCCATTTAGTGATTGCATCTTCCTCATAGTCGTAGTTTTGACCAAAAACTTCGTGGGTAGACTTCTAAAAATTCTACTCACTAATGCCTTGTTGCTCATCTCTAAATCTAAAGATATCAACTCATTTACTAGAGCAGTGAACCTCCTGTCCAGTTGATCTAATGTTTCATTTGGCATCATCTTGAAGTGATTGAACTTATCAGCGGCAATCTACAACTTATTTTCTTTCATCTACATCGATCAACCTCAGATTATGGCGAGTTTATCCCAGATTTCTTTTGTAGTGGTGCATCCTTTGATTTTATTGAAGAGACTACCATTGTCACCAGTAGTAGTAAAAGAGCATTTCGACTAATATTGTCTAAATTTGCTCGATGTCGCTCATTTGCATCCCACTCAATCTTGAGTTTTTCAACATATCCATCCGATGTAGCTTCATCTGCTTCCGATGTAGCTTCATTATTTTAATCGGGCCATCTGTAATAACGTCACCCATTTCATTATCACAGAACAAAGGTATGTGAAAGCTTTAACTTTCTAGGAATCATACTTAGTCTCGACTAACTTTGGAACCTTAGTAAAAGCTATTTTGAGATGTGAAAGCTAAAATAAAAAAATATTAAAAGTTCTGCACAACACGGATCTGAATAAGCTGTTAAGCCTGGAAACTTTGAAATTTCAAACTCAACTGCTCTGATACCACTTGTTGGTCCCAAGTGATTTGAATAAGGGTCTAGAAGTGGGGTGTTGAATAGACCCAAATCCTTTTTGCAAAATCTTTTTCAATTATTTGCAAGTTCTTCTTTTCTTTTTCGTTTTTCAGTAATGAGATGAAAAGAACTTGAGCACAAAGACTAAGTAAGAGATTTTTAACTTGGAATCAGTAAAGAAGATCACATATTAATGTAGTAATCTGAACTTAGATTCACCGTTAAGTGCACATCAGAATGTATAGTCAGAGTCTTTGACTTTGCAATATGTATTATAGGCAAAGACATAATTAATAGATCTTTATCAGAACTTCACTAACTCTTTTATGCAATAGATAATCTCTACTAAATTGTTGAGTTTAAATCGATGTGCGATAAAGAACAGAAATAAAGCTATAAGAAAAATGGCGGCTGTTTCTCTCTCTAAAAATTTGCTCACCTCTCGCTAAACTTTTTTGAATTTCGTATGCTATCATGGCTAATTTTTCATCAAGTTGTGGTTCTTTATCATCATCAACTTTCATTCGTACTAATTCTCCGTCATTACAACGATTTTCCCCTACTTTTGAACAAATTACTAGGCGTATTCCATCATTTGAGAATGAGTTTAACATTTCGGAATTTATGAATTTGGTGAATCGAGTTGAAGGTAATGTTACGAATACGGTAATGAATTCAGATCTTGTGGAGGTTGAATCCCCGGTTTCGGTTCCTTTGGACGGAACAAAATTTGCTGGGCTGGTTGCGTCGCCCGATCTACTACGAGAGAAGAAACACAAAAAGGCCATGGATTCGTTGCAAGGGAATGTTATGGTTACTGAAAACGGATCAATACGATCAGATTTAGAGTCATCCATGGCTAGGGTTTCGAAAAACATTGATGAGGAAGAAGGGGCGGATTCATCCTCAAAAAAGGAAAGGATCTTGAAGGATATTACTTTTCCTAAGATGAAGATTGCGGCTGCTAGCATGGAAAGTGGAAAAGATGAAGGGAATGCTAAAGAATCAAATATGAAAAGGATCTTGGAAGATTTACCAATTCAAAACTTGAAGATGGCGGCTGCTGGGGTTGGAAATAATGAAGATCTTCAACTCCCCAAAGAAGATTCTTTCTATATTGGCACCATTATGATTGAGCCACACGATCATGCAACCCAAGGGACGAAATTCAGGGATTCGACACGAACGACACTCACCTATATGCCACCGGAACTTATCAATGGCGAGACTTTTGTGAAACCAACGTGGGAAATAGCATCTATTGGAATGAAACGATGGGAAAATACAGCGGTAGGGTATTTCTTGGGAAAAAACCTCCCTTCTTGTCCGTGAAAAGATTTGTGACATCGGTATGGGCTGGCCTTAGGGAAGTCAAGGCCAACTCGAATGGATTCTTCTTCTTCAAATTTGATTCTGAAGAAAATTTGATGGCTACTCTAGATGGTGGACCGTGGTTGTTCATGGGACAACCCATCTTCTTAGAAAGGTGGAAACCCGGCATGACGTTAGAAAAACAACAATACAAAGAAGTCCCTATATGGGTTCGATTCCGAAATGTCCCAGCGGAATATTGGACTCGAGATGGCCTTAGCTTGATTGCTAGTTCGGTTGGTGTCCCCTTATACCCGGACGCCTTCACATCAACTATGGAACGTATGGATTATGCTCGGGTATGTGTAGTTGTTGATGTTCATTCTAAATTCAAAGATCATATGTATATTTTGTTGCCATCGGAGACGGGATTATACAATGGAACACGTAAAGTGCTAATCGAATATGAATGGAGACCTACGTATTGTGATACTTGCGAATCCTTTGGACACATGAAAGCGGGCTGCCCAAAAAATCCTAAAGAGCAGCAGAAACAACAAAAAAAACCGATACAAATCTATGTACCGAAAAAGTCTAAGATTGATGAATGGAAGGTAGTCACCCGAAAGAATGGTAAGGCGAAACAAAGTGATTCTGAGGAATTGGTTGAAGATATGGTTAATGAAATCCTTACCTCCCCCATATCGCGATCGGTAAAGGATCCATCCACCTCCAATACATTTGCGGCTTTGGGAATTTTGGAGGAAACTGGCGGAGTGGAAGACATGGAAGAGGGTGAGGTGTGTATGCGGGGTCCTATTAATGCAGCCCCTATAACTGTTGATAGATGATTCCAACGGCATGTTGGAATGTACGTGGTCTTAACAAACAAGACCACCAACAATCTGCCCGAGAACTTATTCATTCATCCAAATTACGGGTATGTGCTCTTTTGGAAACCCGAGTGGTAGTTAGAAATGCTAGTCGGATTAGTAAAAATGTGAAATCTGATTGGATATGGTATTATGATTATTTGCATGGGCCTGGCAATAGAATATGGATAGGTTGGGACCCGAGGATGGTTAATTGTGAAATAATTGGGGGTACAAATCAAGTGGTACATTGCAAAATAACAAACATTGAGAATGATGCAAACTATTTTATGTCGTTTCTATATGGGCTGAACACTATAGTGGAAAGGAGGGAACTATGGGAGGAATTAGTCAATTTCTCGGAATCTCACATGGAAGAAAGTTGGGCGGTTATGGGGGATTTCAATGCTATTATTGATCAAAGTGAATCTAGAGGAGGAAGAACTGGAGAAGTAGTGAATACCGAATTTCAAGAATGTTTAATGGCTGCTGATCTCACTACCTTACCTATGACGGGGGCATGGTTTACATGGACTAACAACCAACGGGGTGATGATCGAATATGGAGAAAACTTGATAGGGTGGTAGCTAACCCACAATGGTTTGTCCAATTTCCGGGGTTAGTTTCAGTATGCGGTTTACCTAAGACATCTGATCACGCTCCCATTCTACTAATGGATGCAACAAGAAGCCGACCACAAAACCCATGGTTTAGATTCGAAAATTTTATGGCTGAAATGCCGTCGTTTATTTCGATGGTTGAAGACATATGGAAGCATGATATTCCCGGAGTCCCGATGTACTCCGTGATATGTAAATTGAAAGCCCTCAAACCCCGGTTCAAGCAAATTCGCAAACTTACGGGAGACTTGAGCGCAAATGTTCAAGCAGCTAGCTAATTTCTCGAAATCATTCAAGCCCTTATCATCACATACCCGGATGAGGATGCATTATTGGAGATAGAGCAAGAATGTCGATATGTGTATTCAAGGGCGGTTTATAATGAACAAGTATACCTCAATCAACGGGCTAAGCAAAATTGGTTGAAGGATGGAGACCAATGCACCAAATACTTCTTTAGATGCATGTCAGGGCTAGGGCACGTATTGTCAAAATTGAAGGGGACAATGGCACTATTCACAATGACCCGACGGAGGTTAAGAATGAACTTGTTGGGTTCTATGAAGGATTACTGGGTACGACTAACTCCCATGATATACAATTTGGGACATTATCACCGTATATCAGTAGAAGACTATCGATTGATAATGCAAATCATATGATTAGGCCGGTTACAAAGGAGGAAATCAAGGCGGTTTTGGATGGTTTCAACGATAATAAAGCTCCGGGTCCAGATGGATATACGTCATGTTACTTCAAGAAAGCGTGGGAAGTAATCGGAGAAGAGGTCACGGCTGCTATCTCCAACTTCTTCACCTCGGGGAGGTTAGTCAAAGAAATCAACTCCACAATCATTTCGTTGATACCCAAAGTCGAAGAACCGAAACATGCCAAGGATTTTCGACCAATATCATGCTGTAATGTGATTTACAAAATTATCTCAAAAATCTTGGCAAATCGCATGTGTGAATATCTGGATAAACTAGTTGATCAATCTCAGACGGCATTCATACCGGGAAGGCGAATTAGTGATAATGTGTTGCTAGCTCAAGAACTTATGCATGGTTATAATCGCGCCCAATTACCAGCTAGATGTGCCTTCAAAGTTGATTTGATGAAGGCTTATGATATGGTGGAATGAAACTTTGTCATAGAGATGTTATCAACGATGAACTTTCACCCAATCTTTATTGGATGGATTCGGGAATGCATGACTACCACCACCTTCTCGGTGAATATCAACGGAATTGCGGAGGGTTACTTTCGTGGGAAGAGGGGTCTTAGACAAGGGGATCCTATATCCCCTTACCTTTTTGTGCTGGTCATGGAAATTTTGCATGGTATATTGCAAACATATATAGAAGCTGAACCACGGTTCACTTACCACTGGAAATGTTCCCGAACTAGGACGTTCATGCTGAGCTTTGCTGATGACCTTCTTTTGCTGTGCAATGCCGACCCTATTTCGGTCTCCATTTTTAAAAAAGGTACGGATGAGTTCTGTAGGCTATCCGGGCTAAAGGCAAACCCTAACAAGAGCAATATGTTCCTTTCATCCAAAGCTCATTCCCAAGGCGAGGAGTTGCAACAAATAATAGGCTTTCCAATTGGTACATTACCGGTTCGCTACCTTGGAGTCCCACTCATAACATCCAAACTTACTATTCTGGACTGTAAGCCTCTTATTGACAAAATTGATAAACGACTTGGTGCATGGTTAAACAAATCACTCTCTTACGCTGGCCGAACCCAACTCATTAAATCGGTCCTAGCATCTCTTCATGTCTATTGGGCAGGTATTTTCATTTTACCTAAAACGGTTATACAGGGAATCGAAATGCGAATGAGGAAATTCCTTTGGAATGATAAAAGTTCTAAGGTTAGTTGGAATAATGTATGCATGAAAATATCGGAAGGTGGGCTCGGCATTATTCCTATCACCTCTCAAAATAAGGCCCTTATGGTGAAACATATATGGGAGCTGCTTGTGGATGATGGATCATCTCAATGGGTTGCATGGATTAAGGAGAATAAACTGCGACACAATTCGTTTTGGACCTTGAATATCCCAGCTTCGTGTTCTTGGAGTTGGAAGCAGCTACTCAAGCTCAGACCGAATGTGCGACATGCCTTTCAATACAATGTGGGCACAGGCGATGATTTCTTGCTTTGGAAAGACCCTTGGCATCCCAAGGGAGTTCTTTCCCACGTTTATCCACTTGGACCAATGTTAACAGGACTGCCAGATGACGCAAGACTAAACACGGTTATAACACAGAATGAGTGGAATTGGCCGTCGAGCACCAGATTCGAAATAGGAGAAATCATTGACACACTACCACCTCTTCATTTGGGGAGTAATGACAGGGTTAGCTGGATGCTTAATAACAAAGGGAAATTCACGGTAAAATCAGCTCTGAGCTTGTTTAGAGCGCCTCAACCAAAGATGGAATGGTCGTCACTAATGAGAGGCCCGTGTAAGATACCAAGACATCTATTTATACTATGGTTAGCTATAAGAGAACGGCTTCCAACTCGTGATAAACCGTGGATTGGGAATGGGGAATATCACTGCATCTTATGTGAAGGGAATCATATTGAGACACATAATCATTTATTCTTTGACTGTACATTCTCCACTCGATGTATTGAGTTGATCAATAACTATATTTCATTTCCATGGCCGAGAACATCATGGGATCGTGGTATTGCATGGGCAGCAAAGAGATGGCGAGGGAAGCACTTGGTTAATTGTTCTTACCGCATTCTGATTTCCACTTTGATCTATATGATTTGGAGGGAGAGGAATGAAAGAATCTTCAATGGCAAATCACAGACTCCTGAGAGCATTACTATTCGAGCAATTAATATAGTGAAAGAAAGGCTGCAAACAATGAATCTAGACGACACTATTCAGATTAGGGCTACACGGAGACTATGGCGTATAGCATGGTTATAGGTCATTGTAGTAGAGTCTCAATGTATTCAGTTTTTATTTGGTTGTAATGGTTTATGGCGTAGCTAGATTCATAGCTCATAGGTTTAAGGGACATGTTTCCTTTTCATGTATTATGTATCACCCTCATTTTTATTTTTAATGCAATTTAACCTTTATCAAAAAAAATAAAGCTATAAGTAAATGAAACACAGTTTACAAGTTTTGCTGGGTGGTGTAATCCCAACTACGTCCTTCTTCTTTGATTTACGAAGGAATTCACTATATTAAATCTGAAGATTCACACAGAGTCTTCTCCAATACAATGCACAAACTAAAAAGTCTTGAGCTCCCTAGCTACACAAGCGTCTGCTCCAAGAACACTTTTAGTGATCTGCTTCTCTCACTCAAAAATACTGCAGATATCCTACAACTTTCCTCACCTATAGTTTGAAATACAGGATCGAGAATTTTAAACAGAAATAGGTTTGTTTGTTTTGGCCAAGGTCAAACAACTTTGTTGATATTCTCTTTAGTTTAGGTTCTTCTTGAATAGAGATAGAGAAATCTTGTTTTGAGTGGATTTTTAGGATTTGATTTTCTGACGGTGAACTTCAGAATCGAGAGACTATTTCTGCTTAGGATGTGTTCGTTTAAGCTCATGTTATTCTCTCTTGGAAATAGCTTTTTGAAGTTCTATTTATACATAAGTTCCTGAATATATTCGTTGAGATCATATATTAGATCCGTTGAGACCATTTGTAAGATCTATTAGAAACATTCGGAGGCGCGTGTAATTTTTCCGCTCAGAAAAGTTAGATGGGTTGGTGAATCCCAAATATATTGCTACAGTTTTTTAGACTACGGCAGTTGTCTTATGTGGATATCCAATGGGTTTGTGCTCTCCGTGCTTCATCAACAGTATATACATTAAATGCCTTTGATAAGCATTAAATGCTTTTAAATAAATGCTCGTTGACATTAAATGCTTTGAGATGACATCCAATATCCAATTGCTTATGATAGAAGCTATCAGCGATGTCTTGAACATAGATGGTTGTCGCTTGTAGAACGATGTCGCTTAAGATACTTGATATTATGGATGACCTTCTGATTGTCATTTGCTCTTGCTGATTCTTCAACCTCTTCACATTAATAGACTCACTCAAAATTCTACTAACGCTACAAGCGTTAAGACAAGCAAAATTAAAAGGACAAATAAAAAAGCACCTAATCTAAAAGTTACAACTCGATAAAGATCATATCACTTTGTATATGAGATTTTATGAAAAACAAACTTACATTTTCAGTGGTTTAACATTAAGTCGTATCTTGTCATTATCAAAACTTCTAATAAAGAAATTCCTAACAGATTTATTTTGAATTTGTTGGGAATTTGAATTTATTCATTTTTTCTTCTATTACGATTCGGATTTAATTTTTTCCTTTTTATCAAGATTCAAATTTGATAGTTTTTACGTTTATCAAGATTCAACTCAAGATTCTTAACGAAATAAAACTCTTTTTTTTGCTTATAAAAAAGCTATGTTTTTCATTAATAAACAAACAATATTTTGAGAGAATTTAGTGGGTTTAATCTCTCTCGTTCATTAAAAATATTTATCGAGCTTATCGGAGTAACACTTGTGGCGTTCATCCGACTTATCAAATGACCTTTCATACCTTTTGTGTTATCTTCATCAATTCGTTCTGACGTTCGAATTCATAGATTTTATTAGGTTGAGGTCTGTGTACGGAGGTTCATTGTTACTATAAAATTTAAGGTTGAGGATATCCATCCATCACACAAGTTCGAAGTCAATCTTGGGAAAATTTTACAACGAGCCAACCCATTCTGGGAAGATTCATATCAATATCTCTCGAAATCATTGCTCTATATGTGAACTTTATTGCTTTATTGAATTATTTGTTTTTCTTTTAAAGGATAAGGTCACAGGGAAGACACATTTGGCATCTTAGTCAGCCAGTAGCCTCTATCATGTTTCTTACAAATGTCATCTCGCCCCTGTCACATGCTCTCCTTGCTAATTCTATTTTCTGTGATATCTGACATCAAGGATGGGGACATCCGAGCTCCTCCATCCTCTCCCGTCAAGGCCTTTTAGAGTCTAAAAATAAAACGTTGTCCTTTTGTTCAGTTAGGAAAGTAGCATAAGCTGCCTTTTTTACCTGTTACTAGTAGGTCGTTTGTACGTTTTTTCTATTATCCATTCTAATATTTGAACATCTACTTTTATTTAATCTAATGGTTTCAAATGTTATGTTATTCAGAATTTACTCAATTTAGCTATTGTTATCCTCTGCATTCAAAATTTACGAAATTTAAGACTTTTACTCATTTTCTTCACTTAAGCATCTGATTGCAAATGCCTTCACCTCCACCACTAAGATATTTCACAATGATGGTGGTCATGAATTCGACAATGCCGAGTTCTGCTCTCTCTTCGTTGCTAAGGACATCTAATTTTGTTTGTCTTGCTCCTAATACGTAGTAAAATGGCATGGGTGAATGCAAGCATCGCCATATCTTCAAGCTGACACATACTCTTCTTATAACTGCACATCAACCTCATTCCTTCTGAGTTGATGCTTTATCCACTGTAGTCTTTCTCATTTATGATTTCCTTGCTCCTATTCTAAACCATCATTCCCTGTACCAAGTTCTTTACGGTACACCTATTTAAGTTTCGTTCCCTACATTTGATTGTGCCTGCTATCCACATCTCAACCACCGTTGTGCCCATAAACTCAGTGCCCGCTCTGTTCCTTGCGTATTTCTCGGCTATGCCCTGGAATACATAGGTGTCTTGATCTTACATCTGGAACATCCATTAGACGCATGTATCAATGAAACATCATTCCCATATATTTTCCTCTTGTCTCCTAGTTTCTCTCCGTCAAAACCCCTCGCGCTCAAACACTTTACCCTACCTCTACCACCGTATCGCGCCCTTGTCTTTGAGGCACCTTCTTTTTTTGCCAACTTTTATTTATCCTTCACTCGTTTAGCCAGACTCCGCTACTCCCATACCCTAGTCTGTCCCTTCTCCCCCCCTATGATGATGCCACCACCTCTTTCATCCCTTCGAATTCTCATTCTTCGTCATTGGTCACCTCCACTGATGTGGATATGCCACCTTCTTTTCCATCTCTTCTCTCTGAACTTATTTCTCTTCTCCATCACCCCATCCTATGGTTACTAGATCTCATGCGTGTATTTGTTGTTCTCGGATAATTCCTTCTATTAAAAATGCCACGCCCCCTATGGAACCCACTTGCTACTCTCAGGCGATCAAGGATCCACTTTGACAATGTTGATGAGTTTAATGCTTTTAGGCTAACCAGATTTTGGTCCTAGTTCCTCTTGTTGATCATCAAATTATTATTGCTCTAAATGGATCTATCGTGTAAAGCCAAAACTGACGGGTGTGTTGAACATTATAAAGCATGTTTAATTGCTCAGGGATATAAACAACAGAGGCAGGGGTTGACTTCAGAGAGACCTTTCATCTTGTTGTTAAACCCATCACCATTTGCACCGTTCTTTCCTTGGTTGTTTCTTGTCATTGGACAATTCATCAACTCAATGTCAAAGATGCCTTCTTCCATAATGACCTCTCTAAAATTGTGTTCATGTCTCAGCCTCATGATTTCATTCATCCCAATTTCTTGACTATGTATGTCACCTAAAGAAGGCCCTATATAATCTCAAGCAGCCCTAGTGCATGGTTTTAGAAATTAGGCTCTTATCTTCTTCAACTAGGTTTTTACTCTAGCAAGGCCGATATGTCGATGTTTGTGTTCCGCTCCAACTCTACTCTTGTCATTCTTCTTTTTATGTCGATGATATCATCCTCAATGGCATTGATCTTACCTTCTTCGCCTATCTTGTTTGTCGTTTATCAGATGCATTTGTCATGAAGGACATCGGCGAAATTCATGCCTCCAGTGATCCTCATGATCTATTCCTATCTCAACAAAAGTACGCCAATGACATTCTTCAATGCTTTGATATGGGGTTCCTTCAGCCCTTCCATCACCTATTTCTGACAAGTCTGCTCCATCTACCCTCGAAAGCTCTCCCTACCCTGATCCTTCTTTTTATCATAGCATTGTTGATCGTCTCCAAGACCTCACACATACATGATATTGCTTACTCTGTTATACTGGTTAGTCAATTCATGCATGCTCTTTGGGATACTCATTTCCAAATGGTTAAGTGCATTCTTCTTTCTATTTGAGGTAAGCTTGATTCGCCCCTCCGATCTTGGCACAATTATGGTATATGTTGATTCTGATTGGGTGGATTGTCCGGAGAGTTGTCGTTCTAGCATGGGTTATGCAGTCTGCTTGGGTGATAACTTGCTCTCAGGGTCTGCCAAGAACATTGTCTCTCGTTCGAGACTGAGTCGGAGTATCGTTCCATTGCCTTTGTTGTTGCTGAGACATGTTGGCTTTGTTCCCTACTTTGTGATCTTTAGATTTTCTTTCATGAACCTGTGGTTGTGGTAATATTAGTGCTATCTATCTTGTTCTCAATCCAATCTTTCACGCATGCACGAAGCACATAGAGATTGACTATCATTTCCTTCTCGAAAATGTTACTATGGGTGATATGCGTGTCAAATATGTTCCAACAACTGATTAAATTGCCGATATTTTCACTAAAGCTCCCAACCTTCATTTTTATTTTTATTTTTATGTACAAAGACAACATCAAAACCAGCTATATTGGAAGAAATGTATTATATATATATGACCTACTATTGTTAAAACAAATTAAAGTTAAATGTCTGCCTTTCACAAGGTGATGAGCAAACTTGGTAAAAACCTTCATTTTTATGTACAAAGACAACACCACAACCACCTATAATGCAAGAAATGTTTTATATATGACCTACTATTGTTAAAACAAATTAAAGTCAAATGTATGCCTTTCATAAGGTGATGAACAAACTTTGTAATAAATAAGATTCTACGTGTAGGGTTTTAAGCTAAGGTATAGTTTATGTTAAATAGATATTAGAAGTGTGTTTTTAGATATAACGCTTTTATTATGTCAAGTAGCGTTTCTGCCTTAGGGATATATATCCCTTTAGTTACCGTTGTATAGACCATTCAGAACAGAACTCTCAATACAATCTTTATGATCTTCCTTTTTCCCTTTTCTTATCATGGCACCAGTGCCATTTTTTTACCTTGATTCTGGATCAAGATCTGTTATCGCTTCCGCATCGCAATCTACTATCGCTTATTGAATCGCTTTTCTTCCTTCGATTAAAGATTCATATAACTAATGACGTCTCAAGCGGATCCATCGAAATTGGCAATTACTGCAGAAATTGATTTCCGTAGTCCGATGTTTCTTCATCCATCGGACACTCCGGCTCTCGATCTGGTAACATAAATTCTAAAAGGATCAAATAATTACAAAGTTTGGAGCCGTGAGATGATTGTGGCTTTGCAAGCAAAAAACAAGATAGGATTCATAGATGGTACTTGTGAGAAACCCGATGATACATCACCAGATTTGGCATAGTGGATAAGGTGTAATGCCTTAGTCAAATCTTGGATTCACAGATCCCTATCAAGAGAATTGATACCTGGAGTGGTGTACACAGATTCAGCATTTGTCATTTGGCAAGATTTGAAGGAGATTTGATAGGATAAATGGTGCAAGGCTGTTTTCGTTGTATAAACAGATAAATACTATTACTCAAAGCACAAGAAGTGTTTCAGAATATTACTCGACCTTAAGAAACCTCTGGGATGAATATGATAGCCTTGTACCATCACCTGCCAAGACTATATCTAGAGAATATGTGGATTTTTGTACTCAACTCAAAATGATGCAATTCCTTATGGGATTGAATGAATGTTACAGCAACATGAAGTCTCAGATTCTGCTAATGGAGCCCCTGCCATCACACAACCAAGTTTATTCCATGATTATCAATGAGGAAGCACAGAGGGGAATTGGCATTCAAACTGTTGTTGTTGATAATTCTATAGCACTTATGTCCAATAGCTCTAAGCCTACTATTAAACCTGCTGTGAAAAGTGTGACCACTGTAACATACCTGGAAATACTATGGATAAATGCTTTCAAATTATAGGATATCCACCAGGATGGGTTAGAGGATGTAGAAGAGGTGGTAGGAGGGGAAGAGCTAGAGGATCAAATTTTGGGAGAGGCACTAATCAGGCTAACTCTGTGCAATCTAATCAAACTATGGGGGATTTTGGCAATGTTGTTGGACAAGATGATGTTCCAGCCAGACAACCTGCCATTTTTACCAAGGAGCAGTACCAGCAGCTTATGCAGATGATCAAACAATCAGGTTCTTCAGAACCACACCAGAGTAATGATCAGAATTTCCAAACACACTGCTCTATTCTATGCTTTGAACTCCACTCAGTTAAGCTTAGGGATTATAGATTCTGGAGCCAACCAACATATGTTGGCTGACTATACTAAACTTGATACAACTTTCATCCTTGTGAGCCAAATAAGAGGTAAAATTACCTAATGGAGTTCATAGTAAAATAAGTCATATTGGCAAACTTACTTTGAGTAGTGGTCTTACTCTTAATGATATCCTTTTCATTCCTGATTTTAAGCATAATCTGTTGCATGTGTCCAAACTTGCCACTGATAACAATTTGATAGTTAGCTTCTATCCTCAATTTTGTTTGCTTCAGGAAATATGGAGTGGCAAGATGAAGGGGATTGGTAGGCTCAAGGATGGTTTATACTACTTACTTCTGCAGTCCCCTAATCTTGTCAAGAACACTTTTAATTCTTGTAATTCTGTTTTAGAAAATAAAGGCCATAGACACTCCTATGACAAGGCTAGACTGTGGCACATCAGATTTGGGCATATGAGTTTTAGTAGATTGAAATTCTTGCCTAATTTGAACATTGATAACATTCCAGACTCTGTACAATGTGATGTTTATCCCTTAGCTAAACATACTAGAACTATGTTTCCTGAAAAAACTAATGTTAGCAAAGTTATCTTTGAACTATTGCATATTGATATTTGGGGGCCTTATAGAACCCCTACTTATAATCAGGAATCATATTTTCTTACCACGGTTGATGATTATTCTAGGACCACATGGGCTTTTTTGATGAAATATAAGCATGAAGTGGTTGGCATTCTAGAAAAATTCCTTAAATATGTTCAAACACAGTATTCAACCACTGTTAAAGTCATTAGAAGTGACAATCCTAGTGAGTTCTTTAGTATTGAATGTAAGAAGCTGTTTAATTCTACTGGCATTATTCATCAAACCTCATGTATCTATACACCCCAACAAAATGGGGTGGTTGAGAGGAAACATAGGCACATATTAGATGTTGCTAGATCTATGAAATTTCATTCACATGTGCCTCTTAAATTTTGGGGAGAATGTATTGCTGTTGCAGTTTATCTTATCAACAGGACTCCCACACCTGTTCTTAAAGGTAAGACACCCTTCTCTGTTTTAAATGGTAAGACTCCAGCTTACTCACACTTGAGGATTTTTGGTTGTTTATGTTATGCTAAAGTTATGAACCAACATGATAAATTTCAACCAAAATCTTGACCTTGTGTTTTCATGGGATATGCTCCTACTCAAAAGGGCTACAAATTGTTGGATCTTACCACTGATAAGTTCATTGTTTCAAGGGATGTTATCTTCAATGAAAAGGTTTTTCCCTTTTCTGTTTCTAGTTCAAATCAACTCAGACAGGAATTCCCTGTTCATGACCTTAAATTATATTGTGATGATCTTGTCTCACCTTATATTCATCCTACTTCTAATGATTCTTCTAGTTTGGTTGATGATTCTGGTGATTCACCAGAAACCACTACTATTAATGATGACAATGCAGCACCAACTAGGAGGTCAGAAAGAATCAGCAGACCACCATATTGGGCTAAAGATTACCTCTCTCCTTTTGACTCTATTTTTAATAATGCTACAGAACACTCTCTTTCCAAGTATGTGAGTTACAATGCTGTAGTTCCAAGTATAGGACTTACCTCACTGCCTTGTCCAATATTCCTATCCCAAAGTCATATGCAGAGGCTAAAATAGATGAAAACTGGACTAAAGCTATGCAGTCTGAAATAGCAGCTCTAGAACTTAACAAAACTTGGAATATTGTAGACTTACCTGTAGGCAAAAAACTAATAGGTTGCAGGTGGATTTACAATGTCAAATATAAATCAGATGGTAGCATAGAGAGGTATAAGGTTAGGTTGGTTGCTAAAGATTACAATCAAACAGAAGGAGTGGATTATCATGAAACTTTTTCTCCTGTAGCTAAACATGTCACTGTTAGACTTGTGATCTCTCTTGCAGCTATGAATCGGTGGCCTTTGTGGCAAATGGATGTCACAAATGCATTCTTACAGGGGGATCTTCATGAAGAAGTTTACATGACGGTGCCTCCAGGTTTCACTTTGCCAAATAATGTATCTACATCTCATGTAAACTGAACAAGTCCTTATATGGTCTAAAACAGGCATCAAGACAATGGAATCAGAAATTTAAAGATGCTATATCTCTTCATGGTTTTCAACAATCTAAACATGATTATTCACTCTTTATTAAATCAAGGGGGAGCAAAATGGTTTTTTTTATTGCTTTATGTTGATGATATTCTTATATCTGGTAATGACTCTGATTTAATTGAAGAGTGCAAGTCTTACTTATATAATACTTTTCATATGAAGGATCTAGGTACATTGCAATACTTTCTTGGTATTGAGGTGGCTAGATCACAGAAAGGTATTGTTATGAACCAGAGAAAGTATGCTCTGGAATTGCTTACTAAGGTTTGATATGTTGGGATGTAAACCATGTTCTACTCCTATGGAACAAAATCTTAAGCTTGTTAACCATGTTGATGACATTGATGATCCTGTTGTAGATGACATTAGTGAATATCAGAAAATTGTTGGTAAGTTAATATATTTGTGTCTTACAAGGTCAGATATAAGCTATGTTGTGCAAGTTTTAAGTCAATTTATGCATGCTCCAAGAAATTCACATATGGTAGCTATGCATAGAGTTCTGAGATACATAAAAGGGAAGCCAGGCATTAGATTATTTTTTTCATCTGAATCTAATTTTTCTTTGAGTGCTTTCTGTGATTCAAATTGGGCATCTTGTCCAATGACAAGAAGATCATTGACAAGTTATGCAGTTAAATTTGGAGGGTCTTTGGTCTCATGGAAAGTAAAAAAATAACAAACTGTCTCAAGGAGCTCTACTGAAGCAGAGCACAGGGCACTAGCTGCAGTGACTTGTGAATTGATGTGGCTGCTAGGGGTTCTGCAAGATTTGAAAGTGAAAGTCCAGCTTCCTATTGAGGTGTATTCAGATAGCAAGTCAGCTTTGCAATTGGCTGCTAACCCGGTATATCATGAGCGCTCCAAACACATCAAGGTTGATTGCCATTTTATTAGAGAGAAGTTAGAGCAAGGTATTATCAAGACATTGTATGTGTCTTCAAAGGAGCAGCTTGCGGATCTTTTAACAAAGGCTTTGGCTAAGAATCAGTTTGAGTATCTTCTTGGCAAACTTGTTGTGATCAATATTTTCTCATACCAAGTTTGAGGGTGAATGTTAAATAGATATTAGAAGTGTGTTTGTAGATATAACGCTTTTATTATGTCAAGTAGCGTTTCTGCCTTAGGGATATATATCCCTTTAGTTACCGTTGTATAGACCATTCAGAACAGAACTCTCAATACAATCTTTATGATCTTCGTTTTCCCCTTTTCTTATCAGTTTATCACAATTAAAATTACAAATTCGTAGAGAATCAGTAATTATAACTAATTTTAAAATTTCATCAATATAAAAGCACTTTCAAAATCGTAATCGAAAATGCAATATATTGTTTAGCTCCTTTTCCTAATTTTTTTGTTGATTCATTAAAAAAGAGAGACAGATTGGATTGACAAGCTATTAATAAATGCAAGTGGAGCCAAAAAGATGAGAATTTAGCTTCCATGCGTATTAAAAGCCACGCCTCAAATCACGTGCATGGGTCATACTCAATAATACCCTTTTGTTATTTTGGTTGGGTAATAAATAATGCAATTCAATTATTAAATGATTTTATATTAAATTTCTTGGACCCCGTTAACTACCTATTGTATTTTCTAAGTATCCCTTCTAATTATCATTTTTGCTTTCCCAAATGCTTATTGCTTTTCTTTTTGTAATAATTTAAAAGCAAAATGCCTATTGTTCATCTATAAAAAGTACTGTCCTTACTTTTTTTGTTGGACGTTGGAGTGAAATATTAGAACTGTAAGGAAAAGATTGTGTTGATATTACGGCTGTTAATGAATGTAAGCTGGTCCAATCTTGTAAGATGCATTAGTAAAATTTCAAGTCAAACTTTATTGAATCAAGTCTAGATTTAAATTAAGATATAATGTAAGCTGGACATGAGAGAATATAAGCTCGACTTGAATAGATGATCGGAATCATAAATACAAATATATATATATATATATCCAAATATATTAAAAGTAAATGTAATATTAATATTTAAATAAGTCCAAATTGCAAGTTCAATCTCGTGTACATTTATGAACGCCTATAAGAAGTAAAATAAATAAATGTTTTATCTATCTTTTATATAAATGTGTAAACAATAAAATTGTTTAGTCACATATGAAAAGACTTACATACCCTTATTTAAATTTAAATTCTTTAAACAATTGAAAGTAGAAACCTCTTAATAGTAAACCACTATTTATTTATTAATCTATTGTAAAAATAGAGTCCCACTTAATATTATTTTTAATAGAGTCCAATGTGAAACGCCTGTTATACCACCTCAATGATCTAAGACGTTTAAGTCTATTTCTAAACTGGGGGCAACCCCCGGTAGAGTTGGTAAGGGCATTTGAACTTGTGGCCTAGGTCACGGGTTCGAATCCTGATGAGAGATTGCCTATTTGCCTTCTCTACTGTGAGCCTGTCAGTTATGGGCAACCTAGGCTGGTTTACCTCTCTTGTGTGGTTTTGCAGGCTATTACACAAGAGCGGGGTTTACCCAGCGGGTTTCTCGTCATCCAAAAAAAAGCCTATTTCTAAACCTATTCTCGGAAAATATAATGGTAAAAGGAGAAAGCAGAACCTTATTCAGCTCAAAACTTTACGACAGCGGAAATAAATGTCTTAACCTATGGAAGAGGGTTTTTTTTCAGATCTATTTGATGCTCCTTCCCAAGTTCACTGCCCAAAAAAGAGTAAAGTGTGTATGTTTGTGCATTGTGAGAGAGGGTTGAAATATTAACATAAACGAATAAGGAAGCAGAGACTTACAGATTGATTCTGTTAAGCATAGGATTGCTTCCTTTCTTTAAACAATTCTTATATTGAGGGCTCGATTTTCTTCTAACGGCAGTAGTGTCCTTACTGATGAGTCCTTCAGTACGTAGAATTGCTAGACTGTGGGACAACAAGTTGACAAGTACAAGTTGACAACAGTAGATTACTCTTAAGCTTTATGTCACGGGCTGAAACTTAAGTTCGGCCGTGACATTTAGCTAACTCTCTCTATATATTACATGCATAAACTTATACATGTGAAAAAAAAAAAAACTTTAAAAAGACAATGGCCATTAGACTAATCTTTGGTCTGACCTCCAGCTTACAAAGAATGAATGTCACAAAACGCATATAAGTTCATCAAGCGTTTTCCTTTCTCCTTTTCAGAAAAGTTTTGTCCTGCTCTTATTATTTCGAATATAAATATTTGTCAATTGGATTTATATTTTTGGTAAAGATTTTAGCAAGTTTGAAGATGAAGTCAACCATGGTTTCCAATAACCGGGATTGAATCAGACGCCACAATTCATTTGACTCTAAAACATAATGCATAATTATAAATTGCAATGAAGTCACATCTTTAATACTTAGTCCAAGTATGAACTTTGGTGTACTGTGGAATGAAAAGTTGATATAAAAAGGTTCTTCGGATGGGAAAATATTAGTTTGAATTGGGATATAAAAACTTATTGGGGGTTGGTAATTTTCTCTTTTTTTCCAATGATCAACATTGTGATTTTTTATTGATTTATATTTAATTTATTAACTTTAGTGTAATTAAAATATTTTTAGCATGATAATAGATTTTTTAATTACAATAAATTCTTTGAAAAACTAACCCAATTGGTTGAAAGACTCAACTCAAAAGAAAATATTTCAAAGTAAAATTTTCAAAATATATCAATTATTTGGTATGTTTTAAATAAAATTCAAAAAAATCTCTCAAATTTTAACTTGGAAGAAATTCTTGAAAGAAAAATAGAAATATGATTCTAACTATTCATGATTTGACAGTTTACTTTATTTATTGAAAATGTTTTTTCGACTATCTTTCGACTCAAAAAATCAAATTAATACATATCCCAATATAAAATAACGCAATGTTTAAAATAAGATCCATTATGACCATTTTTGACGTCTAAATCGATGAATTAAGCTAAAATTTTTTACTATAAACTATATTCAAATATCAATTCAAATAAATTTCTCATTATAAAAAGAATATCACATCAACTCTTATCATTACTATTTTTTCTCTAAAAAAACTCATCCAAACATTTATTTCACAATCTCTAAGAATATACTTTTCTCACTTTTATCATAAAAATAAATTTTCGGAGATGAATATGTCATCCAATTGGGCCCTTAGAGTATTCATGTTTTGTTCAAATGTAAAAATTAAAATGGAAGCTCCTATAATAACTGTGAAGCGCTAATATCATTTTCCAAATAATAAATATTAAATATGAAACGCTGATATAATATTCAATTAGATCAAAACAGTCCATGAATTTAACAATGTTTCAAGTTTAACATTATACACGTGAATAAAACAAGAAAAGAAAGCTTATTAGTATGAGATGATTTTGTTGGATAAATATATGTGAGAGTACTTCGGGATAAGTCAAAACAAGAGCTTGACTCTTTGTCTTTGAAACAAAATTGCCCCGCTCTCGGTGCTTACGGGTTGACGGCAATCGTTTCTCATGATTCAACGACTATGATGTTTCGAAATAGTAGCACTACAAATTTCGAAACGCGGCGAACAAAACTATGTTTTGAACTCTCAAATTTTAAAGGAATGCAGTAATGATTTTAATGCAGAAAGAAAGAAGAGAATTTGTGAATGGGATGAATAAATTCGGATTTATGGGAACCTATTTATAGAAAATGAAAAGATGTGGGCTAGCAAACACAACTTTTCATTTCAACCCCAAAAGACACCTTTTCGAACAAAAGACACCTATTCAACTATGAACAGGTACGTTTTTCAACCAACGGGTGTACACGGACCGGGTGCACCGTATCGCATGCGATCTTGGCCGTAGATCACATCACAACTGTCATCATACGCGTCCATTCGTCTTTAGACTTCATCCAACGGCTAGAAATTAATTTGGAAATTAAAATTAAAATAAAAGAATTTTATTTGAATTAATATTCAAATAAATTTTCTCCAAAAAGATAAATTGAGCTCAAGCCCAACCCACACCCATGCCCGTGCCCGAGCTCGAGCCGAGCCGGCCGGTCGGTTCGAGTTTACGCAAACTCACAAGTTTACGCAAAGTATTAAAATTCACATGTCCTAATCTAACATGCCATAAATTTGAATACTCAAGCAAGTAAGAAGAATTATTCTTTATTTCATAATCACCAAGGTCACGTTTGACCGTCATTACATTCATTTTGAAAAGGCCCTTATCAAGGTAACCTTTTCCTACATACATGCCACTCTTAGTGACTCTATTAGCCTCGAAACCTATCTTAAATCCTGCCTTAACTTAAGAAGCTCCAAAGATCAGGTTCTTGCGAATATCCGGTACATGTAGCACATCGATCAGAGTCAGCTCTTTTCTCGAGGTCATTTTCAGAACCACACGTCCGAAACCAACAACCGGCAAGGTAGAGGAGTTTCCCATGTACAGATTTCTTCCACTAATTGGGAGATACTTCGAGAACATCTCTTTGTCTGAGCAGATGTCGCGAGTAGCTCCAGTGTCAATGAACCATTCTTTTGGATTATCAACCATGTTGCGCTCCCACACAACAGCACTGAGATCAATTTCAGACAAATCCATAGGAATGCTCTTATCTTCAATTTCATCTAAGTGAGCTTGGTTCTTTTCCACCTTCGATTTTCGACATTCCTTAGCCCAATGTCCTGGCTTTCCACAGTTGTGATAGTTCCCTTTGAACTTCTTAGCCTTTGCAAATTTATTGCCTTTGTTGGGACGTTTCCGCTTCTTATCAGTATTTGGCTCCACTAAGTTTGCCCTCGCCTCCATAGACGACTTAGTGTTTTTCTTGTCAGTTGAGCGGTTATCTTCTTCAATTCGAAGTCTGACAATCAAGTCTTCAAAACTCATCTCTTTGCGTTTATGCTTGAGATAGTTCTTGAAGTCCTTCCACCCCGGTGGTAGATTCTCAATCATAGCTGCTACTTGGAAGGATTCACTGAGCGTCATTTCTTCAGCATGAATGTCATGCATAATGATTTGAAGCTCTTGCACTTGACTCATTACCGTCTTAGTCAACCATCTTGAAGTCCATAAATTTCTCGACCGCAAACTTCTTGAGTCCGGCATCCTTGGTTCTGTACTTCTTGTCCAAAGACTCCTAAAGAGTCCTTGCCGTTTTGAACGCCTTATACACATCATACAGTGTATTGTCCAAGCCATTGAGGATATAATTGCGACATAAAAAGTCACAATGATTCCAAGCATCCACAGCACTTCTAGCCTGTGGGTCCGTCTCTTCTTCAGACATAGTCGGAGCATTTTCAGTAAGGAACCTTGCAAGGTTCAAAGTTGTTAGGTAGAACAACATCTTTTGTTGCCACCTCTTAAAATCAGTACCGGCAAATTTGCCCGGTATTTTCCCTTGAGATGGGACATGGGGAACCGCAGTTGGCATAACACCAGTCACATTGGATGGAGGAGTTGAAGATGACGCCATTCTCAAAGACACAATAATTTCGTTTCAAACTTGTTGGATAAATATATGTGAGAGCACTTCGGGATAGTGTCTTTAGAATTTGTGTAGTCGAAGCAAGAGTTTGACTATTTGTCTTTGAAACGAAATTGCCCCGCTCTCGGTGCTTACGGCTTGACGGCAATCGTTTCCCAAGATTAACCGACTATGATGTTTCGAAATAGTAGCACTACAAATTTCGAAACCCAGCGAACAAAACTATGTTTTGAACTCTCAAATTTTAAAGGAATGCACTAATGATTTTAATGCAGAAAGAAAGAAGAGAATTTGTGATTGGGATGAATAAATTCGGATTTATGGGGACCTATTTATAGAAAATGAAAAGATGTGGGCTAGCAAACACAACTTTTCATTTCAACCCCAAAAGACACCTTTTCGGACAAAAGACACCTATTCAACTATGAACAGGTACGTTTTTGAACCAACGGGTGTACACAGACCGGGTGCACCGTATCGCATGCGATCTTGGCTGTAGATCACATCACAACGGTCATCATACGCGTCCATTCGTCTTTAGACTTCATCCAACGGCTAGAAATTAATTTGGAAATTAAAATTAAAATAAAAGAATTTTATTTGAATTAATATTCAAATAAATTTTCTCCAAAAAGATAAATTGAGCTCAAGCCCAACCCAACCCACACCTATGCCCGTGCTCGAGCTGGCCGGTCGGTCAGTCGGACGGACGGCGGTGGCAGCGGCGCGAGGTGGGTCTAACCATGGCTAACCATGGCCTCCCCCCTCTAAACCCACACAAACATGTTATGACCGAAGGCCACAAACCACTATCTAAACACTTATCTAAATAAGCTCTTTTCTTTTTGGTTTATCTTCCAATGTGGGATAACTCATTTTAGCTATTCCATCCCCAATTAATTCTATTTGAGTAGCTAACTTTGGACATTAATTTTTCATTCATCCCTAATTGGATTTGAGAATATAAATATACCAAATTAATCTTCACAAGATGTAGATTAATATTATTCAAAGATATTCCAATTTCTACAAATGAAACTTACCCAAATAATTGGATAAAGTTATATGAATTTCCTAATCCAAATTCCAATAGATTTAAAGGAAGGGAAACATGCATTTAAATTCATACATATAGCCTAAAACTATTTAGAGTTTAAAGAAAAAATTAATCATTTATGAGTAGGTGCAATGATAAAAGCCCTTTCATTTGTTCCCAATTTAATTGATTAGGAGGGGAGTGGAAAGGGGTGTGTGTTGGGGGGGTTATAAGAGATATGCCGTATATCATTTAACAAAATAATTATATATATTAAATGATATATAGATGAGTTTATTTTTTATATAAAGTACTATTAAGTTCTTTTTTTTTTTCATCTATCTATATCTATACTACTAAAAATGTATGAATCCTCCATTGTGTCTTTTTCAATTTTAAAAGAATAATATTACCGTTTCTTAATATCTTCACTAATGTATGTTACTATTAATCTTTTATACTATCATATTATCATTCATTTAGATTTAACAATTATGATTAGTACATTAATTCTATTATCCATTCAACTCTACATTATTGATTAATCATCCATTTGCTTAAAGTGAAGTTGGTGTTGAGACCGAGCCACGGATCTCGGAAAAAAATTTTGAGGGTATTTTAGTCATTTACGTAATCCTTTTCTTATTAGGTTACGTATGTTGTATTATAAATAGCCATATTTTCATTATAATCTTATTCATTCGAAATATAGTGAATATCCACCTCCATACGTAGTTAAAATTCTTTTGACGAACTAGGTAAACAATTCATGTGTTCTTTTTATTGTTTTCTTTCGTGGGATTATTCAACATTAGCATCATATTCCTAACAACTGGTATCAAGAGCTCCAGGTCGAGTGGGAGTGGATATGATGGGTGAAGAAAAAACACCGATTGAAAAGTTTAACGGGACAGACTTTGGGTTCTGGAAGATGCAAATCGAAGATTACCTGTATGGTAAAGATTTGTATCAGCCCCCATCGGATATGAAAGATGAAGAGTGGATGGTGCTTGACAGGAAAGCGAAAAGTGTAATTCTTCTATCGCTGTCATGGAACGTTGCGTTCCATACGACGAAGGAGACAACCACCAAAAGTATTCTGAAGGTTTTAGCAGACATGTACGAAAAGCCATCAACGGCGAACAAGGTTCATCTAATGCGGCGTCTCTTTAACCTAAAGATGTCAGAGAGGACTGTGGTGACTGAGTATGAGTTCAATCTGATAACAGCCCAATTGAGCTCAGTTAAGATTGATTTTGATGACGAGGTTAGAGCCCTAATTCTGTTGTCTTCTCTACCTGAAAGTTGGGGTGGAACGGTTACCACTGTTAGTGCCTCAGCAGGGAAAGAGAAGTTGAAATTTGACGAAGTAAGAGATCTAATTATTAGTAAAGAAATTTGCAAGAGAGAATCGGGTATGGCTTCGAGTTCAGTTCTGAATATAGAAATTAGAGGCAGATCGAAATCAAGAAATTCGAACAGGGGTAGGTCAAAATCGAGAGGTAAAAGTAAGACGAGGAGGGACTTGAGTTCGATAAAGTGTTGAAAATGTGAGCAACTTGGTCATTACAAGAACAAGTGCACATCACCCAAGAAGAATGGAAAATCAGCTAATGCAACAACTGAAGACATTAGTGACGTTTTGATATTAAGCGTGAATAGTCCATTAGAATCATGGATTTTGGATTCTGGAGCATCGTTCCATTCTTGAGTGATGCTGATATAATTGAACATTATACTTCCAGGGATTTCGGGAAGGTTTATCTTGCTGATGAGGAGCCTTTGAAAATCGTGGGGATGCGAGATGTTCGAATCAAAAATTCAAATGGAAGCGTATTACAGTTGCGTGATGTGAGACATATTCCTGGTTTAAAGAGGAATTTGGTCTCCGTAGGTCAACTAGACGATGCTGGATACATTATAACTTTCGGTTGCAGTACCTAGAAGATAACCAAATGGTCCATGATACTGGCTCGAGGTAAGAAAGAAAGTACATTGTATATGACAACTAACATCAAAGACTGTATTTCTCTTGTAGGGGAAAATAGTAAACAGATTTGTGGCATTGTCGTCTTGGCCACATGAGTGAGAAGGGGATGAAGGAACTCTGTTCGAAAGGTAAATTGCCAGGCCTCAAAACAGTTGATGTTGGCTTAAGTGAGGATTGTGTATCCGGAAAACAGAAAAGGGTGAGTTTTTCGAAGGGAGGCAGAACCTTGAAGAACGAGAAGTTAGAGTTGGTGCATAGTGATTTATAGGGACATGCACCAGTTACATCTCTTGGTGGAGCGTCATATTACATGACTTTTATTCATGACTCCACGAGAAATGTATGGATTTATTTTCTAAAACATAAATCTGACGCTTTTTGATGTTTTTAGAAAATGGAAAGCCCTTGTAGAAAACGAAACAGGTCTGAAAGTGAAGTGCTTAAGATCTGACAAGGTGGAGAGTATGAACTCACTGAGTTTAAGAAATACTGTGATCTGAATGGTATTCGCATGGAAAAGATTGTGAGATGAACCCCTCAACAGAATGGAGTTGCAGAACGTATGAATAGAACCCTGAATAAACATGCTAGGTTCATGCGATTGAAATGCGGGTTGCCGAAGATATTTTGGGCTGATGCAATTAACACTGCTGCTTTCTTTCATGCGATTATTCACCATTAGCATCATATTCCTAACAGTTGGAAGATCATTGCACAATCGTAAATGTTAACACTTCGTTTCAAGTTCTAAAATGAAATCCAACTTAATAAAATGACATAGAGAAACTTGGACTACAACTAATTATGATGAATGGAGAAAATAAGAGTTTTGTAGCAACAAGTTCTTTGACATTATATAAATCAATGATAAATTATAGAATAATGATATTTATATAAGAGCTTTGTAATATATATAGGGTTATCTTTCTTTTTCATTATTTTCACTTTCAAGACCTTTTATCCATGTAACATAATCAAGTTTGTGGGATGGAGAACCCAACTCTGGAAGTTATTCATTTTCATTATTGAACTGAAAATTGTATTGAAATTCCAGTGGTCTAATGCGACGGTTTAAAGTTTTTTATACGAACACCTCAAGATATGGACATATAAATAGGAACTTGAAGTAACACAAATTCTGATCAAAACATAAAAAAAATCGATGAACATTTTCTGTTTTAATTATTGATATCTATCTTATTAAAAATAATTTACTTTCGTAATTTTTATTTAAGTTATTATTTTTTCACTAAAATTATACGAATGATTTATCTAGAAAGATAATTCAATTCAATATAATAACCAATCAACTAAGTTTATTTTTATATCATACTATTGAATTGGTAGTATAGAATAACAAATAAGGCTTTTGTTGGGATAAAAGTTGTTTTTATTTGAAATTTAAGTGAGAAGTGTACATATTCACTATTTACGTATATAGACATGGACTTTAGTAATAAAATTAGAAATTGTATTTGCAAGTTCACATTAATCACGACATCCGCATATAGGCAATATATTTACTTCAGTTTTATAAATTTGTATTCGTTTAAGAAAAATGAGCTTGATATTTTATTGGTTCTAATTAGCACTAGATTGTAGTTCAACGATAACTAGAGAAATGGCGATTATAAATTTCTAAATTACTAAATTATTTAATTATAATTTATTAAAAATAATTGGTCCTTGCAGTAGAGTTCTTTTAAATTAATAATTCAAAACCTTAATATAAACTCTAATAAATGAGTAAAAATAACCTCACAAAATTAAGCACACAATCAGTTGTTAAATTGGTGTAGTCAAATTGTCTTGGAATATATTTAAATACTGATTTTTTTAATTAACTATGTTTGATGAGAATCATATGAAATAACCAAGTTGCCTAAAAGATTATCATTATTAATCAAACATTGTTATTAATTATTCTTCTAACACACCTATGAATTAACGAAATATTCTATTGTTTAGTAACAAAAATTAAACTCACTTGGAATTACACTTTTTCCATCCCAATTTTCCATAGACAATAGTATTACAGAATGTTGTGAATTAGTTTTCTCACAATCAGAAATTTCATATAGATGTATATAAGGATACATAATTCAAAATCACAACATGATTGCAGAAATAGAATATTATCCTATATCCAGAAGTTTATATGTTAATGAATAAACGTAGAAAAATTGTGCTTGATACTAAAGTTATATAATATTGTTTTTGAGATATGATATAAGTTATATATTTAATATGACAATCACTAATTGTTTATAATATTATGCTTATAGTTATTGATCCTTTAAAATCTCAATGGATATTGGAGTTCCAATAATCACTCAGAGAGCTCCATTCTCATTCATCTCTGCCCATTTGTAATACTTTTTACTGTTCTTTTTTTAACAAGGCGTCACACCTGCTCAACAAATACTTGATAGAGACTATTAAAAACCATAGAATATTTTTTTAATTTATCTAAATAATTACGTCAAAATAATTTATTTATTAAATAACATATAGTATATTTATATATTTTTGTACAAGTGTTAAAGAATGATTCACGTTTTATGTTTATTTTTTATAACTTCAAAAATAATTATCTATCACTTATAGATAAAGTTGAGTGAATTATCTAAAGTTATTCTTAAACTTTTTTCTTTTTCATTTATATCATAATTTTTATTATCAACTTTTACATAAAATTACTTTTTTTTAAAGCATTACTAAAGCCTCTTAAATAGATTTTTTAGAATTAATCAATTATTATTTTGTTATCTGAATTTGTTTATTTAAAAATTTTATATTAATAAATAATACTACTTACTTTTTAATTCCAATTTTTAGACTTTTTAGTCATATTAGTAAATAAAATTGTCATATACAATTTTATTATCTTTCTTTTTCTTTTTTTTTTTTGAAAGACGAGGAATACCCAAAACCGCTACCGTTAGGTGCGCACTGGGTAAACCCCTCTCTTGTGTAATAGTCTGCAAACCATGCAAACCACACAAGAGAGGTAAACCAGCCTATGTTGCACAAAGCTGACATGTTCACTGTAGAGAAGGCAAATAGACATTCCTTCAGTAGGAATCGAACCCGTGACCAATGCTACAACATTCAGATGCCTTACCAACTCTACCGGAGGTTGCTCCCATGCAATTTTATTATCTTTCTCTTTTTAATTGGTTTATATTTTAATTTATCGACTTTAAACTAAAGATAATTTGAATCTCTAAGGATATTCACGTCAGTTCTAAAATTAGAAATTAAAGTTAGAGCTTCTAAAGTAATTTGTGGATTGCTAATATCATCATAAGACATAAGTATATTACATGATATATTGATAAATTAATTTTCTATATGAAATATTATTAAGCCCTTTTTGTGCATCTATATTATAACGATTACGCAAATTAAAATTAAAACCATACATGCACAAATGAATTATCATCCTCTATAAGTCTATTAAGCTATTGAAATAAATAACTAATATCTAACAATGTACTTGACAATAAGAATATATATTGCTACATGTGAAAATATGAATTTATTGATAATATATTTTTTACATTAATAAAAGAGCGAGAGAATGAATTTATTTATAATATATTTTCAACACGATTAAATAGAGAGACTAAAAGAAGTGGATTTATTTGTGTGAAGTTCAAAGAAGAAAACGTGAAATTAACTGCAAAATTAAAATAGTATAGATTAATTGATGCACATACTAGAAAATAATATAATTATTTTTGTCAATAACAATAATATTTAAACACACAAAACAATATTAATCAAAAATATAAAAATAATAATTAATTATTTTTTCAAACAACTATAGTATTACTTAGATTTACATTTTTACTAAATTTATTTACATATATTTCTAATATATGTAACTATCATTTTTTATTTCACTTTAGCTTGTCATCATAGAACCATGTGCGAAGTTTCGCACGTGATTCTTTCTAGTTAATATAAATAAGCATAAATACATAACCAAAAGTCGTACTACGCTCTATCATCTCGCATTTAATGCATATTTTTGACAAATTCCCACATGCACTCAATACCACCCGCATAATTTCTAATACCTATGGGAAATTCTTTCTTGGTCCGGGACTGTTGGTCCCAGTCAAGAAAGGCCACACATTTTGCAAAAAAGGGTGGTGTTTTCCACCCAACCACATGAACATCAACCCCTTTTTTGCAAAATGTGTGGCCGAAACTGTTTGTATAAAATAAGTCTATTGGACTTATAAGATGTTTTCAAATCTTATACGAGAAAATTTGTGTAATAATAAAAATAAATATTTTTCGGAGAAAGGCATTATTGGAAAGGAGAAAACTAGCTAAAGTTATTTGGGTCTTTTAAAAATATAAACAACATTCAAGATTTAAGATTTTGAAATAAGGTGGGTTTATCTTACTTAGTTTTTATTAGCTTATAAGATCCAACTATCTTATTTTTTGGTTTTATAATCTCTTATTAAAAAAATTATCCAAACACTTTTCAAGAGTTTATAAGCTCTCAAACATCTTATACAATGTTTAAAAGAGCTTATAAGCTTACCCAAACACCCTCTTACTCTGATTTTTTTTTTTGGTTAAACCACTGGTATCCGCGCAACATGCGACTAATCCAGCCGAGCCGGGTATGACCACAAAGGGCGGCAAAGCTCTCCCTCCCAAACACAAACTGCATTCCCAAGACTCGAACCCGAGACCTTGGTTAAGCTAGAACAGCTCCCAGCCAGCTGATCTACATGTTGGGGGTCCCTCTTACTCTGATTATTTGTCACATATAGGGGTGTTCACGAGTCGAGCTCGAGTCGAGTTGGGCCAAAAATTCGAGCTCGAGCCACAATTTTCGAGCTCAACGAGCTGCAGAAAGTGAGCTCGAGCTCGAGCCAAACTCGAGCCGAACTCAAGCCGAGCCGAGCTCAAAAAAATAATTTTTTAAATAAAATAATAATTTTTTAATAAAATAATATTTGTTTTTAAAAAATTATTATTAATTTTATATTTATTAATATATTATTAAATATAGTTATAATTAATGCCAAAAAATTTATTATTTATACATATATTATTATAATATATCATATTATATAAAAATATATGAATAAATATTTATTTTTTATATATATTAATTAAAAATTAATTTTTAATTCCGGCTTGCGAGCTGGCGAATAAGCTATTTTAGGCTCGAGCTCGGCTCGATTGGAAGCTCGGCTCGTTAGGCTCGAGCTCGAGCTCGAGCTCGAATTTTTTTGAGCTCGAATCGAGCTATTTTCGAGCCGGCTCGCGAGCCAGTTCGACTCGTGAACAACCCTTAGTCACATATCATAATGCATTGGTTAATTGTTGGTATTATTGATAATTGAAACAACCAAAATCTAAAAATTATTAGTGGAACTCAATCTTAAAACATTTTTTTTTCATAATAAGAAAAAAGAGGAAAATAACGTAATAAGGAGCGAGCGGTTTAAGCCTTAAGGTGGAAAAACAAATAGTAGAAAGGGTTTAGCCAAGAATAATAATAGCAATAGCAATAAAAGAAATGAGCGGTGATAGTACGAAGAAAGTGAGTAATAGATCCGGTGGTGGATTTAGGGCAAAATTGGATCACTATCTTTATAGCGGTGAGAAGAAACATGTCTTCGCTGGCATCGCCATTGTTGGGGTCCTCTTTGGTATCCCCTGGTACCTAATGACTCGAGGTTTGCGTTCTTTTCCCTTTTTCTTTTTATTCCAGATTTTCTTATTTAGTTACAGTCATTATTTGATTATTGAGTTTGGTTTTAGACAAAAATGGTTTTTTTTTGTGGGCGTGTTGGTTGAATTTGACGCTAAGGATTGGATAATTTGGGAGTCAACAAATATTTTTGCATTTTTTTTAAAATTTTCTTACTGGATTCTATGATTATTAGTTTAGTACTGGTTGCTGGTGTGTGATAATGGGAAATTACGTTGATATTTTGGATTTTGGATGCTGTTTAATTTCTGCTCAAATAATTTGGTATTTTGTTTTTAGCTTTTTCTTAATAATTCAAACCATGGAATTGAAAATCCTTATTTTAGATATCATAAACAAAATATTTCAATCTACAAATGGTTTGTTCTGCAAGTTTATCAATGGATAATGACACAGTTGATACATTCAGTTCTGTAATTAGTTTGTGGGGAAATTACAAATTCCGATCCTTTGCATTGCATCTTTTGCTTCTGTTTGATTGTAATTTTTCTTGCTGTATTTCTTCAAAGCAATTCAAGGATTAGAATAATTTAAAATGTGAATATAAATTAAAATTCTTTGATTCTGGGCATTTAAGTTGGTAAATGGTTCTAAGTTATACACTTCCAAGGATTAAACTCTTTGTCAATCGCGTATTCCATTTATCGCTCTCTTCTTTAAGTTATCAATAGAACTCAATTGCCAGTAAATTGTGAAGATACTGGAAATGCTGGTGTTTCTTTCTCTCCTCCTATTAATGTTATTATTGGATTCTTATCTATCGACTGATAAATCATCTAACTTCTAAGCTTCAACCGGAGATTTGTGCTATTGAAAAATGGAATAGGGTCTTTACATATAAATGGAAAAGATTTTTCAGGCTCTCTGGTCCAAAAATGTTTAACATCAGAATTTTGGATATTACCCCTCAATCATGTCATCTGTCCTCGAAGAAAAAAATGTTATACATTGAATTTTTAATATCTGTTACCTAAACTTTGATTTTAATTTAAAAAGAAGAATTACTAAGTCTTCAGCTTTTGAAACCTTTACAGCTTATTGTATTTTCCACGAGGAGTTTGACTTAGCTCCTAAAGGTTGTATTTTCCCCGAACCGAAGGCAGCTTAGTTGGGTTGTATATTCACTAAAACCTTATTTTGCATCGACCTAACGCTGATGAACCAGAGTGGAATTTTTTATATTGGTTTTGGTTGAGGATCTTCCTTGACCTGGAATGTCAACCTTGTGGATCATTGCCTTTGCTATTATTGCTACTTGAATGCGAAATGATGGTGGACCTTGTGATATATTTGCGAAGTGGTTATCGTTATGGCAAAAACATGATAAATGAAGGGTAAACTACATAGACGGTCCTCGAATGAGATCCTAATTTGGAAGCACTTCGAGGTTGGAGAAAATATCTTGATTCTCATGTCAATACTAAGATATTAAAATTTCATCACCTATCAGTAAAACAAATAACAATTTTATGCCCTGTCAAGATCAGGGGTGATCTTGGTAGTTTAGAACCTCATGGTACTATCTCTAAATGAAAAACAAACCTGACCGGAATTTAATACCAGGAGATATTCTTGCTTATGTTTGTTATCTTCCCCCTTTACATATTTATTTGTTCAAGTTAAGGTATGATAGATAAACAAAAGGAAAATGAAAAAATTTCTGATCTAGGAAATTCTTATCTGCTTCGTTTTGTTTCTTGAAGGGTCGAAGCATCAATCTCATCAAGATTACATGGAAAAAGCTGATAAAGCTAGAAGCGCAAGACTTTCTACTGGTTCATCCACAGCTCCATGATCTCTGCTAAAGTTTTTCTTCTGTATATGACGACATAAGACCAGTTTTGGTGTGAAGAAACTCATCAAGTTCTTGTCATCTCTCCTGATAATGTTATTTGTACTACTTTACTAGAAAACTAGTTGATTTCATATTTTTTACACAATAATTTTTATTTTCTACTTGATAATCGGTGGTTTAACATGGTTAAACATTCTAGCATAGGACTGAGCTCAAGTTTGTTCCAAGATTGGTTTGAAAAACTCAAGTTTGAGGGTAAGGATTTGAGTTCAAATTCAAGTCAAGCATGAACATACATGTAGGGTCGGCTTGCATGAGCTTAAGCTTGTATAAACAACATGCATGCATATATATATATATATATATCGTGTTATATATAATGTAAACTATGTAAATAGTGCCTATAATTCATGAACAAAAGTAATAATTCCAAGGCTACTACTACCAAGAATTCAAATTAGAGACAAAGTTTTGTTAATGGTATTTAATTCAAGATATTCTTTAATATACTAAAACAATATAAAGAAACAATTGGCTGCTTTTATTAAGAGTTAATGAATATCATTATGAATATAATTTGATTATAGTGGGTAAAGTGTTCCGAAATTGCTAGTCTTTCTTATAACTTGAACCATGGAGCATGAAAAATTTATAGGCCTACCTACCCGGTTGATAAGCATTCAGCCGTGACTCAATTAGCCCATTGAGCAATGCTTACCAAACATGAGAACAAGCTTGATAATGATCTCGTTCATGCTTACCAAATTAAATATCTCGTCCATTACAACAAAAAGAAATTTTAATAATAAAATTTGAAGGCAATGCAAAAATTATTATTAGTATATATACAATGACATTAATTTTTACTTTGTTATTATAAGTATTTTTATTGTTACTAGGGTTAAAAATTGAACCAAACTACTTGATACTCAACTCAAGTGTGAATGCTAAAAGCTCGATTCGATAACTTACCAAACCAAGTTTGAATAATTTTTTGTATTTGATAAATTTTGAAACTCGGCTCAGGAGCTGGACTTGATTAGTAAAAAATAACCAAACATGTGTAAATAATCAAACTCTTGAGTTCGACTTGTGATTGGTTCGATTAAAACTCATTTGAGCTCGACACAATTAACAATCAAATCAAACTCAAACACAATTTTCAAAGCTCGATTATATTTCAAACAAACTTGAACATCTATGCCTTCGGCTCGACTCAATTCATTTACATTCCTAATTGTTAGTGATAAGAGTTAATTAAAATTGTCACTATTACCAATTAGTGACAAATATATGGACAACACAAATTGATAAATATAATGATCTAATTGTTCTCAGTAAATTGTCATAAAAAATGTATCACTAATTCTCCATATTTAAAACATCTTCCTCGTCAAGCCGAATTCTTAGCGATGAACCAATACTGCTCACAAGGATCAGAACCACCATGCGCAAATTAAACCCATATAACAATATATAATTCTCGATGAGATTCATATAATGGACATAATATTACATTTTAGCACCTGCGAGAGAAACTACAATCAAATATTAATCGTATCACAAAGATTGTCATTCGTCAGTCCAATATTAATTATGTCATAAAGATTGTCACTCGTTAGTCCACCATTTCACACCAGTAGGAGATATCACATATCTAAAGTGAGACAAAGTACTACACTCAAATTTCAAGTAAAGCACAATGAAAATCATACATGCAATAAAATAAAATATAGAGATCAACATAAATAAGCGTGTTTAGAGAAGTAAAATATATTTGTAGCATAATCTTACTTATATGGATGACAGTGCAACTAAATAGGACATAATAAAAAAAACTAATAAATAAAGCTTTCACATTAGGATCACCAGTCGAATGTACAAATTATATGTAGCGCCCCAACCCCAGCTTAATAGGGGCCGGGTTGCCACCGTGACTTAAGCATGAGAAATATATTTTTCAAATAAATATAAAATATTTCGTAAATAATTAAAGCGGAAGGCTTCGTTAAAAAAACACGAGTACTTTTTTTTCCTTCACTTTAAAAGCTAACCGTGCAAAACTGACTCGTGTTATACCCACATTTGTAAATCAAAACCATGTTATGAACACATGAAAATTTTCACCTAAACCGAAAACAGTAGTTCTCAAAACATCAAGCATTATCTGATATATACTCATTAAAATAAAACGTAATATATATATGCTTCTAGAGGGAAGTCCATACAGCTGACTACTCATCCGCTTCGTCGTAAACTGGACCTGAAAAGGATTAAATTGAGCAACGTAAGATTTTAGAAATCTTAGTGGATAACGGTTACTTACATTTGCATTAAAGAAATTAACCAATACGTCGAAAGCATCATCCAAGGTCCGAAGACCTGGCCTAACTTCAAGGCTCGAAGACCTGGTCTACTCCAAGGTTCGTCAACCTGGCCTAACTCCAAGGTGCAAAGACCTGGTCTACTCCAAGGTTCGTCAACCTGGCCTAACTCCAAGGTCCGCAGACCTGGTCTACACCAAGGTTCGTCAACCCCGGTACTTTACTTCAAGGTTCGTCAACCTAGTACTTTATCATGTCGTTTCATCTCATCCAACATAAAAGTTATTCTAATCAATATAACTGAAAATAAATGTTAACCCACTTGACGTTTCACTTAGATGCGGGATACATCCTGAAGTGCCCGGTCGTCTCGCACTGCACTCGACCGTTCATCAACATTTAGATTTTAATATACATTCAAAACATGTATATACATATATTTATCATGTCGTTTCATCTCATCCAACATAAAAGTTATTCTAATCAATATAACTGAAAATAAATGTTAACCCACTTGACATTTCACTTAGATGCGGGATAGATCCTGAAGTGCCCGGTCGTCTCGCACTGCACTCGACCGTTCATCAACATTTATATTTTAATATACATTCAAAACATGTATATACATATATATTATACTTCAATATCTTCATAAGTCATCATCATGGATGTGTCTTAAAAATGCTTAATAACACTTTTAATCATAGCAATACAAATTAATTTTAAACTAGCAACTTATGGTTTAAAAAAAACACTCTTCATTGTAACAATTTTCATAAATCATGTATCCATCAAACATTCATGAAATTAATCATGCATTTACTGAAAATTCCTTATTTAATTATGTTAAAACAGTGGATTTAATTTCAAACCATAAAAGGTTTAATAAAATATTTATCATAATCAAGATTCGTTTGAAAATGCTCTAAAACCAACCAATCTTCTAAAATTCACTATAAATTGTATAGTTACTAAAACATTCTGAAATTTATAATATAAACTTCTAACATTATGTATATAAACGTAGTAAAACAATTTTGAAAGATTCAAGTCGATCGATTTTATAAACTTTTTCTTCTAGAGTTAAAAATCACAAGAAATTCATTCAAAACAGCACCATCTTTGAAAATTCACCATAATTCGTGTATTAGTCTAAAAATCACCAAATTTAACTATAGATTACCAACATCATATAGAATAACATACTAAAACAGTTGTTTTAAAATTCAAAGTATAAAAATTTATAAAAATCGTCAAAGTAGACTGAAATTTCAGGATTCTTCATAAATTTTCCAAACTCACATATTTCCTTGATAAAATGTACTTTCGAGTTTTACAATCAATCATCCATAATAAAATCACTTTAAAACCAGATTGTTATACATGCAACAAGTTTAGACTTGATAATCAAACATGCAAAGTCTATTTCAACATGAAATTTCACAATCAACACTCAAAATGACACAATTTTGAAGATCTTTCACATTGAACAAAATACCCAACAAATTTCATTATACTTTAAGGAAATCACTCTTAAATCATACATGCAATGATTTTGGGTAAGAGAATTGAATATCCAAAGCCTATTTCAACATGTATTTGCACAGAAAATGATATTTAATTGAAGATCAACCACATAAAACAACACATGCAACAAAACTCATCACATAGTGGACATCCCTCTTTTGATCATACATGCAATACAATGTTTAGCAACCTAATCATGTTCTTAAGGAGGAAAATGATGAATATTAGTAACAAGAAAAGAAACTACCTCTTGAAAGTTCAACAAAAGTTCTTTTATGCTTGATGAAGGCTACTACACTTTAAGCTTACTTTCCCCTTTCTACTTGCTATGATTTTGCTTCTTTAACTCCTTTAAAAAATATGATTTTTGAAGGAAAAAGTGAATGTGTTCTTGAGAGAGTTTGTAGAGAAGGGAGAGAGTTTGTAAAGAGGAGAGATGTTTGTGTAGAAATAAAAACATATAACAAGCTTAATTAAATGGTTTCAAGATGAGTCATAGTAAGAAAGAATAAGGTGTTGACACCTAATGTCATGCAATGGGTGGAGGCTTCTAAGTTAGACACTTGTCATTCCCCAAATAAAATAAACATATCTCTCTATCTTTATATATATATATATGTATGTTAATAAATATATATGTTAATTATATATATATGTTAATTTATATATATATATATATATATATGTTTTAATTATTGAAATTATTACACATGCAACTTTTCTATTTTTTCGTTCGTTCATAATTACATATGCATGTCGAGTGCATCACGATCGAACTCGGTTTCTTCGGGTAGCTATCCTGCAAGACTTTTCAAACTTGAGAAAACATTTGCTCGTTATTTTCGATTAAACGTAAAACTCATCTAAAACATTAAGTGAATTAGCAATAATATACTATAAATAAAAATTGTATCTATATGCTAAAAACAATGCACGATTTTCGAAAATGGGGTGTTACAAATCCCTCCTCCTTTTAAAAATTTCGTCCTCGAAATTTCGGGCTTTGTAGGTAGACATTTCAGGGTGTGCATTCATAAAATTATGTATGCATTTTTGTAAAACAATTTTTCTCATTCAAACATAAAGGTAAAGATTAGATAGAGACAAAACAATCATTTGTAACTTATAAAAGTAAAGAGGACGTTAACAAATATAAGGCATACTTCTTCGTACTTCTCATAACATGTATTCCTTTCTTATCACCGACTGATCTTCTTTCATGTTCATCATCAAATCTTACTTGTAACATAGCACGTAAAACATCATATGCAACCTTTAACATAAAATATCTTTCATGGACAACTTTAAAACATGACACATATACTTAACTTGGTATGATTCGGATGTTTAGCCACGCTGCGGACTCCCTATTATTAAACTCTTTGACATATCAATTTTAAGGAAATCTAAATTTAGAAACTCTAAGAGTTAGATATCATTTCAAATAAAACGTTTTGATTTACAGTCCGAGGAAGGAAAAACCCAACCTCGGCTCTGATACCACTTGTAGGGCCCCAACCCCAGCTCAATAGGGGCCGGGTTGCCACCGTGACATAAGCATGAGAAATATATTTTTCAAATAAATATAAAATATTTCGTAAATAATTACAGTGGAAGGCTTCGTTAAAAAAACACGAGTACTTTTTTTTTCCTTCACTTTAAAAGTTAACCGTGCAAAACTGACTCGTGTTATACCCACATTTATAAATCAAAACCTTGTTATGAACACATGAAAATTTTCACCCAAACTGAAAACAGTAGTTCCCAAAACATCAAGCATTATCTGATATATACTCATTAAAATAAAACGTAATATATATATGCTTCTAGAGGGAAGTCCATACAGCCGATTACTCATCCGCTTCATTGTAAACTGGACCTGAAAAGGATTAAATTGGGCAACGTAAGATTTTAGAAATCTTAGTGGATAACGGTTACTTGCATTTGCATTGAAGAAATTAACCAATACGTCGAAAGCATCATCCAAGGTCCGAAGACCTGGCGTAACTCCAAGGTTCGAAGACCTGGTCTACTCCAAAGTTCGTCAACCTGGCCTAACTCCAAGGTCCGAAGACCTGGTCTACTCCAAGGTTCGTCAACCTGGCCTAACTTCAAGGTCCGCAGACCTGGTCTACACCAAGGTTCGTCAACCCCGGTACTTTACTCCAAGATTCGTCAACCTGGTACTTTATCATGTAGTTTCATCTCATCCAACATAAGAGTTATTCTAATCAATATAACTGAAAATAAACGTTAACCCACTTGACGTTTCACTTAGATGCGTGATAGATCCTGAAGTGCCCGGTCGTCTCGCACTGCACTCGACCGTTCATCAACATTTAGATTTTAATATACATTCAAAACATGTATATACATATATATTATACTTCAATATCTTCATAAGTCATCATCATGGATGTGTCTTAAAAATGCTTAATAACACTTTTAATTATAGCAATACAAATTAATTTTAAACTAGCAACTTATGGTTTAAAAAAAACACTCTTCATTGTAACAATTTTCATAAATCATGTATCCATCAAACATTCATGAAATTAATCATGCATTTACTGAAAATTCTTTATTTAATTATGCCAAAACAGTGGATTTAATTTCAAACCATAAAAGCTTTAATAAAATATTTATCATAATCAAGATTCATTTGAAAATGCTCTAAAACCAACCAATCTTCTAAAATTCACTATAAATCGTATAGTTACTAAAACATTCTGAAATTTATAATATACACTTCTAACATTATGTATATAAACGTAGTAAAACAACTTTGAAAGATTCAAGTCGATCGATTTTATAAACGTTTTCTTCTAGAGTTAAAAATCACAAGAAATTCATTCAAAACAGCACCATCTTTGAAAATTCACCATACTTCGTGTATTACTCTAAAAATCACCAAATTTAACTATAGATTCCCAACATCATATAGAATAACATACTAAAACAGTTTTTTTAAAATTCAAAGTATAAAAATTTATAAAAATCGTCAAAGTAGACTGAAATTTCAGGATTCTTCATAAATTTTCCAAACTCACATATTTCCTTGATAAAATGTACTTTCGAGTTTTACAATCAATCATCCATAATAAAATCACTTTAAAACCAGATTGTTATATATGCAACAAGTTTAGACTTAATAATCAAACATGCAAAGTCTATTTCAACATGAAATTTCACAATCAACACTCAAAATGACACAATTTTGAAGATCTTTCACATTGAACAAAATACCCAACAATTTCATTATACTTTTAGAAAATCACTCTTAAATCAGACATGCAATAATTTTGGGTAAGAGAATTGAATATGCAAAGCCTATTTCTACATGTATTTGCACAATCCACACTTAAAATGACATTTAATTGAAGATCTACCACATAAAACAACACATGCAACAAAACTCATCACATAGTGGACATCCCTCTTTTGATCATACATCCAATACAATGTTTAGCAACCTAATCATGTTCTTAAGGTGGAAAATGATGAAAATTAGTAACAAGAAAAGAAACTACCACTTGAAAGTTCAACAAAAGTTCTTTTATGCTTGATGAAGGCTACTACACTTTAAGTTTCGAGTTTTTCTGAGGGTGAAGTTCAGAAACAAGAGAGGATTTTGACTTAAGATGTGATCGTTTAAGCTCGTGAATTTTCTCACTTGTTCGAATCTCTTTTATGATTTTTTGATCATCTATAATCTCATGTTCTTGAAGTTCTATTTATACACAACTTTTGAATATATCCGTTGAGACCAAACATTAGATCCGTTGAGATCATTTGTAAGATCCATTAGATACACTCTGAGACGCATGTAAATTCTCCGCTCAGAAAGGTTAGAAGGGTTGGTGAATCCCGGATATATTGCTGCAATTGTTCAGATTGCGGCAGTTGTCTTATGTTGACATCTAATGGGTTTGGTGCTCTCTGTACCTCATCAGCAGTGTATGCATTAAATACCTTTGACAAGCGATAAATGCCTTTAAATAAATGGCCGTTGAACATTAAATGCTTTGATATGGCATCTGAATGTTCAATCGCATTAGGATGAAAGCTATTAGTAACTCAGCATCAGTCCTGGACATGGATAGTCGCTTGTAGAACATTGTCGCTTGAGATATACGATATTACGGATGACCTTCTAATTGTCGCTCGCTCTTGCTGTTTTTCAAACCTCTTTGCATTAATAAACTCGCTCAGAATTCTACTAATGCTTCAAGCGTTAAAAAAAGCAAAACTAAAAGGACAAACAAAAAAGCACCTGATCTAGAAGTTACAACTCGATAAACATCTTATCGCTTGATACATGATCTTCTATAAAAAAACAAAACTTACATTTTCAGGGGTCTAACATTAAGTCGTATCTTGTCATCATCAAAACTTCTAACAAAGAAATTCCTAACAAATTACATGCATGATAATCTAATATGTGAGTTCGAGAAATATCACATGACTAAGGAAATGAGTTATGAGAGGTTCTCAAGGTCGAGTATGAGAGCACCTCCACAACAGAATTGAGAGTATTTACGCTCAGGATCAATCATTATGTATTTACCAAAAACACTCGATGACCTAACATTTTGATTTGATGAAGTAAATGATTCAAGAGATTCAGAGTGTTGCGGCTGAGCTCACATTTGAACAAACAGTTCACGAACTTGGGGAAATATTAATCTTGTGGTTACGCACAATGAACAAATAAAGACCTTTGACAATGTCGCTAGTCATTTTAAACTTACTTAAAGAGTCTTAATAGATATAGACAACTGCTCTTCTCCACATATTGGTCAACGCATCCTACAAATTAAGTCAGTATACAAATAACATAATGAAAATATTGGTGAATTTAGATAAGTTAAAATGTGTGATAAACCTAAAGCTCCGTTTGTTTGATAGGGAATAGAATCTAAAATGAGAATTAGATTTCTGGTAATTTGATTACTAGAAATGTGATTCCATTAATAGTGTTTGGCTGTTTACAAAAAATTGGGTTATGAAATAGATTTTATTCAACTTTTTTTGTTTGGTTCAAATGCATATAATAAAGAATGAAATTCAAAATTAAAGACTTTAACTTAAAATAACCTTATTTTAAACCATATTTGTATAATCTAATTATAAATTTACAAATATAGCAGAATATTTGATATTATATATATATGTGTGTTTTTATACACACATATATTAATTTGGTTAAAAAACAAAAAATAAATAAGATATCAATTTCGTTCAATTGCATTATCCTCTTTTGGAAAAATGATAATTAAATTAAACATGCTTATTTTTTATTTATATATTGTTTGACATTTAAAAAAATGGACATATAAATGAATTTTTCATATAACAATGCATTGATAATTATTTGAAGTAAGAAACACATTATTCTTAATAAATAAAATACATTAACCATATGTGGCCAACAATAATTTAATTGGTACTATCACAAAAAATCACATAGCAACTTTTCAATTTCATTCAATTAATAAATATCAAATAAAATATAAATCGCGATCTATTTTAACAATAAAAATATTCTGAATAAATTAAAAATAATAACTAAAATAAAATGCATAAATAAATAACTATTTTTGTATTATATTTGTTAGGAATTTCTTTGTTAGAAGTTTTGATGATGACAAGATAGGACTTAATGTTAGACCCTGAAAATGTAAGTTTTGTTTTTCATAGAAGATCGTGTATCAAGCGATAGGATGTTTATCGAGTTGTAACTTTTAGACTAGGTGCTTTTTTGTTTGTCCTTTTAGTTTTGCTAGTCTTAACGCTTGAAGCGTTAGTAGAATTCCGAGTGAGTCTATTAATGCGAAGAGGTTGAAGAATCAGCAAGCGTGAGCGACAATCAGAAGGTCATCCGTAATATCAAGTATCTCAAGCACATCGTTCTACAAGCGACAACTATCCATGTTCAAGACAGCGCTGAGTTATTGGATAGCTTCCATCATAAGCAATTGGATATTAGATGTCACCTCAATGCATTTAATGTTTAATGGGTATTTATTTAAACGCATTTAATATTTATCAAAGGCATTTAATGCATATACTGTTGATGGAGTACGGAGAGCATCAAACCAATTGAATGTCAACATAAGATAATTGTCGCAGTTTGAACAATTGCAGCAATATATCTGGGATTCACCAACCCATCTAACGTTTCTGAGTGAAAAACTACACGCGCCTCAGAATGTATCTAATGGATCTTACAAATGGTTACAACGGATCTAATGTATAGTCTCAACGGATATATTCAGAAACATGTGTATAAATAGAACTTCAAAGAACGAGAAGACAGATTTGAACAAGCAAGAGAAATTCACGAGCTTAAACGAACACATCCTAAGCAGAAAGTCTCTCGATTCTGAAGCTCACTCTCAGAAAACCAAATCCTGAGAATCCATTCAAAACGATATTTCTCTGTCTCTTTCTCAAGAAGAATTTGAACTGAAGAGAGTATCAACCAAGTTGTTTGACCTTAGCTAAACAAATAAACTAACTTCTGTGTGAAATTAGTCATCCTCTCTTTCAAACTGTGTGTGAGGAAGGTTGTAGGACTATCTGCAGTATTTATGTGTGAGAGAAGCAGATCACTAAAAGTGTTCTTGGAGCAGACGCTTGTGTAGCTAAGGAGCTCAAGACGTTTTAGTTTGTGCATTGCATTGGAGAAGACTCAGTGTGACTCTTCGGATTGAATATAGTGAATTCCTTCGTGAATCGAAGAAGAAGGATGTAGTTGGGATTACACCACCCAGCAAACCTTACAAACTGTATCTCATTTACTTATTGCTTTATTTATGTTCTTTATCGCACATCTATTTAAATTCATCAATTTAGTAGAGATTATTTGTTGCATAAAAGAGTTAGTGAAGTTCTTATAAAGATCTATTAATTGTGTCTTTGCCCAACATATACATTGCAAAAGCCAAAGATTCTGACTATAGATTCCGTTGTGCACTTAACGGTGAATCTTAGTTCAGACTACTACATCAATTTGTGGTTTTCTTAATTGATTTTAAGTTAAAATCTCTAACTTAGTCTTTGTGCTCAAGTTCTTTTCAGCTGATTACTGAAAAATAAAAAAAGAAAAGAAGAACTTGCTTTTAATCGAAAAAGATTAGAAAAAGGATCAGAGTCTATTCAATCTCCCCCCTTCTAGACCCTTGTCCAAACCACTTAGGACCAACATATTTGATATGGGGGTAGTGAATGCATTAGAGTATAGTGTTCAGATTACTACTTTGATATGGTAATCACAATACCTCAATAAATAAGGAAATTATGATTCCCTTTTTGGGAGGAGGATTCCCACATTTTGGGAATTAAATTACATTCCATAATATTAAAAAATAATACCAAATAATGTTATTCAATTTTTGAGAATCATATTTCCTATTTAAATTACATTACCTGACAAACAAATGAATCCTAATTGTCATTTACATCTAGGTAAGTCAAAAATACTTATTCTTTTATCGAACTTGGTTGTGTGCAAGATAATCCTACATATAATGTAACACCCCATTTTCGAAAATCATGCATTGTTTTTAGCATATAGATACAATTTTTATTTATAGTTTATTATTGCTAATTCACTTAATGTTTTAGATGAGTTTTACGTTTAATCAAAAATAACGAGCAAATGTTTTCTCAAGTTTGAAAAGTCTTGCAGGATAGCTACCCGAAGAAACCGAGTTCGATCGTGATGCACTCGACATGCATATGTAATTATGAACGAACGAAAAATAGAAAAGTTGCATGTGTAATAATTTCAATAATTAAAACATATATATATATATATATATAAATTAACATATATATAATTAACATATATATTTATTAACATACATATATATATATAAAGATAGAGAGATATGTTTATTTTATTTGGGGAATGACAAGTGTCTAACTTAGAAGCCTCCACCCGTTGCATTGCATGACATTAGGTGTCAACACCTTATTCTTTCTTACTATGACTCATCTTGAAACCATTTAATTAAGCTTGTTATATGTTTTTATTTCTATACAAACATCTCTCCTCTTTACAAACTCTCTCCCTTCTCTCTACAAACTCTCTCAAGAACACCTTCACTTTTTCCTTCAAAAATCATATTTTTCAAAGGAGTTAAAGAAGCAAAATCATAGCAAGTAGAAAAGCATCCATTTAAACTGATATTTCTCTATCTCTTTTTTCTAGAAGAACTCAAACTGAAGAGAATATCAACAAAGTTGTTTGACCTTTACCAAAACAAACAAACCAATTTCTGAGTGAAATTTGGCATCCTCTCTTTCAAACTGTGTGTGAGGAAAGTTGTAGGATATCTGCAGTATTTCTGTGTGAGAGAAGCAGATCACTAAAAGTGTTCTTAGTGGCAGACGCTTGTGTAGCTAAGGAGCTCAAGACATTTTAGTTTAATCATTGTATTGGAGAAGACTCTGTGTGACTCTTCATATTCAGTATAGTGAATTCCTTCGTGAGCGAAGAAGAAGGACGTAGTTGGGATTACACCACCTAGCGAACCTTGCAAACTGTGTCTCATTTACTTATTACTTTATTTCTGTTCTTTATCGCACATTCATTTAAATTCAGCAATTTAGTAGAGATTATTTGTTGCATAAACGAGTTAGTGCATTTTCCATATATACATATTAATTGCGTCTCTGCCTAACATAAACATTACATCAAGCCAAAGACTCTGATTATATATTCCGGTGTGCATTTAACGGTAAATCTAAGTTCAGTTCACTACATCTTTTGTAGTTCTCTTAACTGATTCTAAGTTAAACTCTCTTACCAAGTCTTTGTGCTCAAGTTCCTTTTAGATTATTATTGAAAAGAAGAACTTGTCTTTAATCTTAACAATTATCGAAAAATCTGTAATTAAGGATTAGGGTCTATTCAACCCCCTCCCCTTCTATACCCTTGTCCAAACCAATTGAGACCAACAAGTGGTATCAGAGCGGGGTGATTTTTAAACTCTTAAGTTTCCAGGCCTAACAGCTTGTTCAGATCCGTGTTGTGCAAAACTTTTAATATTTATATATATTTACTTTCACATCTCAAAATGGTTTTTACTAAGGTTCCAAAGTTAGTCGAAACTAACTATGATTCTTGGAAAGTTATAGCCTTCACATATCTTTGCTCTTGTAATAACGAAATGGGTGACGTTATTACAGATGGCCCAATTAAAATAATGAAGGTCATTACTAGAGCTCCGGAAGAAGATGAAGCTACACCGGATGGGTATGCTGAAAAACCAAAGATTGAATGGGATGCAAATGAGCGGCATAAAGAAAACTTAGGCAATATCGGTCGAAATGCTCTTTATACTGCAATCGATGACAATGATAGCATCTTCAACAAAATCAAAGGATGCACTACAACTAAAGAGATATCGGATAAACTCGCCATGATCTGTGGTGGATCCATGCAGATGAAAGAAAATAAGTTAGAGATTACCGTTGATAAGTTCAATCACTTCAAAATGATGCCAAATGAAACACTGGATCAGCTGGACACCAGGTTCACTGCTCTAGTAAATGAGTTGATATCTCTTGGGTCGGAGATGAGCAACAAGGCATTAGTGAGTAGAATCTTCAGAAGTCTACCTACGAAGTTTAACTACGACTATGAGGAAAATGCAATCACTAAGCGGAGTAGCCCGAACTTCAGAAGATATCTTCTCTGAACTTAAAGCTTTCGAGTTCGAGATGGGATCAGCAAGTAATGAAAATGACTCGATTGTTGAAGCTGGTGCATTGGTCGCGTCTATAAAGAATAAAGGAAAATCAAAGGCATCTGATGCTGAAGAAGATGAGGACATAATGGCCATGTTTAAGAAGTTCAGGAAGTTCTACAAGTCTCAAAGAATGAGAAATCAGACCAGTCTAAAGGGTCAGAACTCCTATCAGTTGCCTACTCCTCAAGCTCAGCAGTATCAACCTTTGAGCATTCCGTATCAAGCGACTCCTCCTCAACAATCATTCCCAAACGAGATATCTGAGTCACGAGGTAAAGCAAGAATAACAAATGAAATGAAGATGCAAACTAATCTTTGTTATAATTGTAGACAACCAGGGAATTTTCAAGTCAACTGTCCATATCCAAATGTTTCCAAGCCTAGCAAGCAGGATCATGTGGATAGAAGGAATTTCAGGAGCAACCTGAGACAACAGAGCTTGTTTGCAGAATCTGAACATGTCTCTGCACCTGAACATGATTTGGAATTTTCTAAAGAAAGCGATGATGAGGACTTGAGTGATTCAGTACTCATATGCCTCATGGCTAAGAATGATAAGAACTCTTAGGAATCTACTGAGTTACCTGAAGCCATTGCTGAAAAAGGAGTTTGGTACATTGATAGTGGATCATCATGTCACATGACTGGATCCAAAGATATTTTAATCAACTACAAGTGTACCAATGGTCCCAATGTCATATTCGGTGACAACTCCAAAGGCAAAACTAAAGGAACATGTACTTTACATAAAGGCAATATCATGATTAGTGACATTTTTTATGTTGAGGGTCTGAAACATAATTTATTAAGCATTAGTCAATTCTGTGATAAAGGCTTCAATGTTGATTTCTCTAGTGACTTCTGCTATATAAAAGATGCTAAGACCAATTCTATTAAGTTGAAAGGGAAAAGAACAAATAATATATACTTAGTAGATTGGGATTCACTTTCTAACAACAATCATATATGCTTTGTCGCAAAAGATAATATAGAAATGGGTTGGTTGTGGCATAGAAGAATGAATCACCTCAACTTTAAAACACTCTCTCAATTATCAAGTTTAAATCTAGTTGAGGGATTACCTAAAGGTCAGTTTCAGAAAGATCGATTATGTGATGCTTGTCAAATGGGCAAACAAGTTAAAACATCTCAAAAGAAAACATCTGTCAACTAGTCGAATACTTAAATTACTTCACATAGACTTATTTGGACCGGTACAGATACAAAGTGTGAGTGGTAAAAAGTATACGCTGGTGATAGTTGATAATTTTTTTAGATACACTTGGACTGAATTCCTAGTATCTAAAAATGAAACTTATGTCAAGCTAACAAATCTTATTAGGCAACTTCAAAATTCGAAAGATTTAGAAGTAGCCAAAATAAGAAGTGATCGAGGAACTGAATTTACTAACCAGTTTGTTGAGAAGTTTTGTTCGAAAAATAGAATTCTTCATGAATTCTCAGCTCCAAGAACACCACAACAAAATGGGGTTGCTGAACGGCGAAACAGAACTTTAAAGGAAGCAGCAAGGACAATGCTTGCAGAGTCCAAGCTACCTCAAAAGTTTTGGGCTTAAGCCATCAGCATAGCTTCCTACACTCAGAACTGGTGTTTGATTAACAAGCAACATGAAAAGACTCCATATGAACTATGGAAGGGACGTAAGCCTAACGTTTCCTATTTTCATGTTTTCGATTCAAAATATTTCATTCACAATAATGGATCTCAACATCTAAAGACTTTCGATCCAAAAGCTGATGAAGGTATTTTTCTAGGATATTCAAAGAATGAAAAGAACTTTCGGATTCTAAATAAACGATTGTCCAAAGTTGTAGAATCAATTCATGTTGTGTTTGATGATGCTAATCATAAGCCTAGTATGGTAACATCTAAGGATGAAGGAATAAATGATCATAACCATCAATCCTCACTACTAGATGTTGAAGAATCAAGTGATGAGGAAGATGAGATCATTACACCAATTCCAAAAACCAAGGCCTGTATGATTCCTACTGTAGAGAATGCCAGAAATGCTGATGATTGTGAGAAGAACACTCATCAAGAGCATCAAGTACTGGAAAACTCGGAGAATCAGTTACATATTGCTAATGATTCTATTTTATCTTCTAAATCTTACAAACCTGACAAGATATGGTTAAGAGATCATCCTCCCGAGCAAATCATTGGTACTAAGAAACTAGTGTTAAAATATGATCTTCAACTCTCAATGAAGTCATGTTTGCTAGTTTTCTATCTCAGATAGAACCCACAGAGGTGAATGAAGTGTTAAACGATCCAAGTTGGATTGAAGCCATGCAATAAGAACTCAATCAATTGGAGTGATCTAAAGTATAGACGCTTGTTCTCAGACCAGTTCATCAAAGTGTCATAGGTACTAAGTGGGTTTTCAGGAATAAAATGGATGAAAATGGAACAGTCACTCAAAATAAAGCGAGACTAATTGCTCAAGGATACTGTCAAGAGGAAGGAATAGATTTCGATGAAACCTATGTTCCTGTGGCAAGACTTGAAGCGATAAGGATGTTTCTAGCATATGCAGCGTTCAGAAAATTCACAGTATATCACATGGATGTAAAGAGTGCATTCCTAAATGGTAAACTTCAAGAGGAAGTCTATGTTGAACAACCTCCTGGATTTATCAACGCTCAAGGCAAGAGTTTTGTCTACAAACTAGACAAAGCGCTATATGGTTTAAAACAAGCCCCTTGAGCATGGTATGACACTCTCTCTATTTTTCTTATCAGTAAAGATTTTTCAAAAGGAAACGTTGCCACAATGTTATTCAAAATAACTGATAATGAAGATATTCTTCTCGTTCAGACCTATGTAGACGACATTATTTTTGGCTCTACTAATTCTCGTCTTTGAAAAAGATTTTTCAAAATGATGAAAACCCAATTTGAAATGAGCATGATGGGAGAACTTACTTTCTTTCTTGGTTTACAAGTTAAACAACTCTCAAATGGTATTTTCATCAATCAAATAAAATACACTAGAGACATGCTAAAGAAATTCGGTATGGAAAACTCTTCAAGTTCCAACATCCCTATGAGTCAAACGCTTAAGTTGGACAAAGATGAAGAAGGCAAAAAGGTAGATGTAACCAATTATAGAGGGATAATTGGATCATTACTTTATCTTACTGCAAGTAGAACTGATATAATGTTTTTATGTCTGTATGTGTGCACAATTTCAGAGTGATCCTAGAGAATCACACTTAATCGCTGCTAAGAGAATCTTCAAGTATCTCAAAAGAACACAAAATGTGGAACTCTTTTACTCAAAGGAATCTCATTTTGAACTAATTGGTTATTCAGACGCATATTTTGCTGGATGCAAGATTGATAGAAAAAGTACAAGTGGTACATGTCAATTTCTTGGAAATAGATTAGTTTCATGGCATAGCAAAAAGCAACAGTCAATCGCAACATCAACTGCTGAAGCAGAATATGTAGCGACTGGTAGATATTGTGCTCAAATCCTTTGGATGCGGCAACTACTTCATGATTATGATATAACATCAGGTCTGACGCCTATCTTCTATGAGAATCAAAGCGCCCTTGCCTTGACTCAAAATCCTGTTCTTCATTCCAGGACTAAACACATTGACATTAGGTATCATTCCTTGCGTGACCATGTTCAAAAGAAAGATATCGAAATGCATTTCATTGGTACTGAAAAGCAACTCGCTGATATTTTCACCAAAGCGCTCAATGAACAACGCTTTCTCACTTTAAGAAGTGAACTAGGTATGATCGAACTTTATGTGTAAACATCATATAACATCATATTTTCTTTAGGCATACCGTTTAGGGGGAATAATATTTTTTTTTTTGGCTAAAACCTTTAGATATGTATAAATTTAGGGGGAACCTGAGTTTATGTGTAGATTATCGAAAGTGACAAAAATGAATTTCTTATGTGTACATCACTGACGTTTAATAATTTTTCTAAAAAATTTTGTGACAATATTTACCTTTGTTTCAGTAAATATTTGTTAAAATGTTTTACAAAATCATGCACTGTTTAAAAAAAAAAATGTTAGTGACAGCTCTAGTAGATCAAACGTCTCTATGTTTGAATCTCACGCGCTCACTAATAGATATATCTAATCAATGACTATTCTATAGTCTTTGACAAATGAACGCATGTACCTAAGCCAAATATGTGTCTATGCATTAAAGGCTCGTACATCAATCGTTCAATATTCTAAATATTTTATCTGATAAAGTAACTGTGCACGTCAATCCATACATTGAAATACACAGTGAAATATCTTTTTCTAAGTCAGAATTAAATGAAACATCGTGTCTCATTTAATATGTACTTGGAATTTTTTTTTTCTTTTTGAGATCTTATTCTCTTTTCTTTTCTTTCTTGACCATGAGTCTTTGTGTCTATAAATATGAGACTTTGCAGAAGGATAGTTCATTCTATTTCAAACCCATGTTGTGGCTCTCTGCAAATAATCTTCTCATACTTTATCTTCTTCAAAGCACGGTTTCAAGAAATTTTGGGTCTTCTTACATAACCCAAGGAAAACACTACCAACGTTTTCTCTTGAGGATCAGTCAGCAATGTTAGTCACCCATATTAATGTTAAGGAGAAACCTTCTCATATTTTCACTGACATTCTTCCGAAGTTTTCCGTTTTCCTTCCCGAAAACTTCAAATGGTTCTCACATTCATCATCTCCGATCAAAGACGAACGGGCGGATGTGCACGCTATGGAAGCCAGCATGAACCTCTCCACTTGTCCGAAGGAGTCGATGAAAAACCAGTATCCCGCCTAATGTTGAAAATACATATGGATACTGAGAGATCTTGGGTAGATGACAAAGCTGTACTACTCCAACAAGTTAGTACATGCTTTTGATGCCCAAAAGGTCTACCCTTGGCAAAAACACCTTGTTGTTGATGATGCCAAGAAGGGGAAGAAATGAAAGCACAAATAGTGGAAGGAAAAAGATCAAGCCTTTGTCGGACCAAAGTCGGGGAAAGACAAACCTTTGTTGGACCAAGATCGAGGGAGACCTAGGAAAAATCCCCTTCACTAACTTACCTTCTCATCAAAGAAGTCAAGAAAAAAGAGGAATCAATTTCTCTCTCATTCAAGATCATCTTCTATCTTTCCTGTTTTATGTTTTGTGTTTTTTGTATGCTCCTTGTATTGATGATAGGATGTTGCAATATGTAGCATTAACATTATACTCTGTTCTTACTTGTAAGATTTCAATGAGAATAAATGTTTTCTTGCTGAAACAATTTTTGTTATGCGATACAAACTACAAAACGCTGAACTAAAACAAACGGTAACAACTAACAGCTAACTGCTAATCTTTCTAACTTCATATCTATCTGTTATGCTCATAACTCTTTATCACTGACTTACAATCATTTTTCTTATGGTTATTGCTCTTAAAATTATAAAAGAGCTTTTTCATTCCAAAAGGTTGAACGGTCTTGACATCATCAAAAAGAGGGAAATTGTTAGGAATTTCTTTGTTAGAAGTTTTGATGATGACAAGATAGGACTTAATGTTAGACCCCTGAAAATGTAAGTTTTTTTTTTCATAGAAGATCATGTATCAAGCAATATGATGTTTATCGAGTTGTAACTTTTCGATCAGGTGCTTTTTTGTTTGTCCTTTGAGTTTTGATTTTCTTAACCTTGAAGCGTTAGTAGAATTCTGAGGGAGTCTATTAATGCAAAGAGGTTTGAAGAAATAGCAAGAGCGACCGACAATCAGAAGGTCATCCATAATATCGTATATCTCAAGCGACATTGTTCTACAAGCGACTATCCATGTCCAAGACTGACGCTGAGTTACTGATAGCTTTCATCCTAAGGCGGTTGAACATTCAGATGTCATATCAAAGAATTTAATGTTCAACGGGCATTTATTTAAAATTATTTAATGCTTGAGCACCAAACCCATTGGATGTCAACATAAGACAACTGCCGCAGTTTGAACAATTGCAGCAACATATCCGGGATTCACCAACCCTTCGAACCTTTATGATCGGAGAATTTACACGCGCCTGAGAATGTATCTAAAGGATCTTACAAATGGTCTCAATGGATCGAATGTTTGGTCTAAACGGATATATTCAGAAGTTGTGTATAAATAGAACTTCAAGAACATGAGATTATAGATGATAAAAAATCATAAAAGAGATTCGAACAAGTGAGAAAATTCACGAGCTTAAACGATCACATCTTAAGTCGAAATCCTTTCTTATTTCTAAACTTCACCTTCAGAAAAACTCGAATCTTGAGCATCCATTCAAACTGATATTTCTCTATCTCTTTCTCTAGAAGAACTCAAACTGAAGGGAATATCAACAAAGTTGTTTGACCTTTACCAAAACAAACAAACCATTTTTTGAGTGAAATTTGGCATCCTCTTGTTCAAACTGTGTGTGAGGAAAGTTGTAGGATATCTGCAGTATTTCTGTGTGAGAGAAGCAGATCACTAAAAGTGTTCTTAGAGGCAGACGCTTGTGTAGCTAAGGAGCTCAAGATATTTTAGTTTAATCATTGTATTGGAGAAGACTCTGTGTGACTCTTCAGAGTCAGTATAGTGAATTCCTACGTTTGCGAAGAAGAAGGACGTAGTTGGGATTACACCACCCAGCGAACCTTGCAAATTGTGTCTCATTTACTTATTGCTTTATTTATGTTCTTTATCGCACATTCATTTAAATTCAGCAATTTAGTAGAGATTATCTGTTACATGAAAGAGTTAGTGCAGTTTCCATATATACTTATTAATTGCGTCTCTGTCTAACATAATCATTACATCAAGCCAAAGACTCTGATTATATATTCTGATGTACATTTAACGGTGAATCTAAGTTCAGTTCACTACATCTCTTTGTAGTTTTCTTAACTGATTCTAAGTTAAACTCTCTTACCATGTCTTTGTGCTCAAGTTCCTTTCAAATCATTAATGAAAAGAAGAACTTGTCTTTAATCTTAACAATTATCGAAAAATCTGTAATTAAGGATCAGGGTCTATTCAACCCTCTTCTAGACCCTTGTCCAAACCACTTGGAACCAACACAATTCAACCTAGGAAATCGCAAGCTCTTATCTTGATCTAGACTTAACGTCCGCATGCATTTCGCAATGATATTGGATTGTTGGTCGATTTTCTGTAGTTCAACAAGCATAGGGATATATCGTGGTGAGATTGTAAATATAGTTTCTCTATAGAATAAAAAATAAATATTTCTATGCCATTTGGCAAAGTTCTGGCCATTTAGTTTTCCATGTCCATAGGGGTTAAAGACGGTTTTTGGGATTCCATTATTTAAATATGTGGGATTCCATTACTTAAACCCTAGAGGTATAAGGCGAGCCGAGCCGGCTCATGAACTTTGTGAGCCGGTTCGATTAAAGCTCATCTCAAGCTCGAACTGTCGCGAGCTCGAACCGAGTTTCACGAGCTCGAGCTTATATTTAGGTGTTCATAAGCTCACGAGCCAGCTTAATAGGAGTCGAGTTGCCACCGTGACTTTGAGCGTGAAAAATATTTTTTGCAAGGAAATATAAAATATTTCGTAAATAAGTACAGCGGAAGATTGAATTATAAAAACACAAGTATTTTTTTTTTACTTAACTTTAAAATCTAACCGTAGAAAACTAACTCGTGTTATACCCACATTTGCAAATCAAAACCTTGTTATGAACACATATATATATGCTCATAGAGGGAAGTCCATACAGCCGGCTACTCATCCTCTTCGTTGTAAACTGGACCTGAAAAAGATTAAACTGAGCAACGTAAGATTTGAGAAATCTTAGTGGATAACTGTTACTTGCATTTGCGTTGAACAGATTAACCAATACGTCGAAAGCATCATCCAAGGTCCGAAGACCTGGCCTAACTCCAAGGTTCGTCAACCTGGCCTAACTCCAAGGTCCGAAAACCTGGTCTACTCCAAGGTTCGTCAACCTGGCCTAACTCCAAGGTCCGCAGACCTGGTCTACACCAAGGTTCGTCAACCCTGGTACTTTACTCCAAGGTTCGTCAAACTGGCATCTCATCCAACATAAGAGTTATTCTAATCAATGTAACTGAAAATAAACGTTACCCACTTGACGTATATCTTAGATGCGTGGATAGATCCTGAAGTGCCGAGTCGTCTCGTACTGCACTCGACCATTCATTAACATTTAGATTTTAAAACACATTTCAAAACATGTATATACATATATATAAATATTTAAATACAAGTACTTTATTATTATCCTTTAAACTCAAGTGGCTAAACAATAACAAATAAACATCTAATATATATATACTTATAACTATAACATCTCTAATTTAAACCCTAAAGAAACATAGACATAAGCTTTGTAAAACATTCCATAAAATTTCTAAAACCAATTAAAATTTTGAATTCGGGCTTTGCTTACAAAACATACAATGTATCAAGAATACTTTTAGGACAGCCAATCCGAATTAAAATAATTTTATAAATTATTCTATTACTCAGAAAATTCTCAAATTTTATGAAACACTTAACAACACACACATGAGCATGTAGTAAAATGTTCAGAATAACAAAATATCTCAAACAATTTTAAATAAATACAAAACCGCGCAACATTAAAATCTTGGAAGCTCACTTGGTAGTCTATACTAAACGAATTTTGGAAAATCACACACCACTCAAAACTTTTCAAAATTTTCTACATATCATTTAGATATGATTTTTTGGTTCCAGAAAAATTAACATGAATAAATTCTCCCATTTGACTACCTAAACCACACCGAAAAGCTACCGTAGGAAACTGTAATTCTAGCGGGACTTTGTTTAAAAATTCGTCATAATTCATACAGAACCCCAAAAATCAACTGATTTTAACCATAGATTTCCAACATCATATAGAATAACCAACTAAAACAGTTTTCTAAAATTTCAAGTACAAAAATTTATAAAAATCGACAAAGCGAACTGAAATTTTAGAATTCTTCACAAACTGCTCAAACTCACATATTTCCTAAAATAAAAATGCACTTTCAAGTTTTTAACCAAGCATCCTCAATAAAAACCACCTCAACATCATATTACACACACGGAACAAGTTTAGACATGATAACCAAACATGAAATTTCATAATCAACACTAAATGATATGTGTATATATATATATATATATATATATTAAGACCTATTATGTTGAACAAAGTAAAGTAGAAATAAAAATTCATAAATTACCTCTAGTTGTTGATCAATATAGAAACAAAATGCTTATTCACTTGATAGCTTTGAGAGAGAAGGAGTCTTGCATATAATTTGGAAATGGAAGAATGGTTTGTGCGCAAAATATTTTGTACCACTTCTTTGCATGCAAGGTTGAGGTGTCTTTAATCTAATGTTGCTAAGTGGAAAATATGGAGCAAGAGTGAGGTGTCATTAGTCTAATGTTGCTAAGTGGAAGACACATGTTAATTTTAGGTGAAATTGACACATAATCCTTCTGATCTTTCATATTTTATAACTTGCTCCCATAAGTTTTTTAGGTAATATAATTTTGACCACAAAACTTTATTAAAACTTAGTGTTAACTTAGGTAAATAACAATATAATGCTATATTAATATTATTGATGCTCAATCAAAATTAGACTAACTAGATGCATAACTAATCAATTTGACAATTTAAAATGTAAGGTCATATTCATTCCGTCACGACTTCAATGTAAATTCAGTGTACTAATTATTGAAATTATTTCATATTCAACTTATCGATTTTTCGTTCGTTCATAAAAACATATGCATGTCGAGTGCATCACGATCGAACTCGATTTCTTCATGTTGCTATCCTGCAAGACTTTTCAAACTCGAGAAAACATTAGCTCGTTATTTTGATTAACGTAAAACTCATTTAAAGCATTAAATGAATTAGTAATAATAAACTAATAAATAAAAATGGTATTTATATGCAAAAATATGTTATGAAAGATTTTCCAAAAATGGGGTGTTACAACTCCCCCCTCTTTTTAAAAATTTGGTCCTCGAAATTTCGGGCTTAGTTGGTAAACAGTTCGGGGTGTGCATTTGTAAAATTAATGTATGCATTTTTGTAAAATATTTTTTCTCATTCAAACATAAAGGTAAAGATTTGATAGAGATATAAATAATCATTTTTAACTAATAAAAGTAAGAGAAGGTTAATAAAAATAAGGCATGTAAGGAATACTTCTTCATACTTCTCATAACATGCATTCCTTTCGTATCATTGACTCATGATCTTCTTTCATGTTCATCATCACATCTTACTTGTAGCATAGAACATAAAACATCATATGCAATCTTTAACATAAAACATCTTTCATGGACAACTTTAAAACGTTACACATATACTTACCTTGGTACGATTCGAATGTTTAGCTACGCTGTGGACTCCCTATTATTAAACTCTTTGACATATTAATTTAAGGAAATTCTAAATTTTATAGAAAATCTCTGAGTTAAACATTGTTTCAAAGAAAACGTTTTGATTTATAGTCCGAGGAAGGAAAAACCCAACCGCAGCTCTGATACCACGCTGTAGCACCCCGACCCCAGCTTAATAGGAGTCGAGTTGCCACTGTGACTTTGAGCATGAGAAATATATTTTGCAAAGAAATATAAAATATTTCGTAAATAAGTACAACAGAAAACTTCATTATAAAAACACGAGTATTTTTTTTCCTTAACTTTAAAATCTAACCGTACAAAACTAACTCGTGTTATACCCACATTTGCAAATCAAAACCTTGTTATGAACACATGAAATTTTTTACTTAAATATCGAAAACAGTAGTTCCCAAAACATTAAGCATTATCTGATTTATACTCATTTACATATTTTAAAAACATAACATATATATATGCTCATAGAGGGAAGTCCATACAGCCGGCTACTCATCCTCTTCGTTGTAAACTGGACCTGAAAAAGATTAAACTGAGCAACGTAAGATTTGAGAAATCTTAGTGGATAACTATTACTTGCATTTGCGTTGAACAGTTTAACCAATACGTCGAAAGCATCATCCAAGGTCCGAAGACCTGACCTAACTCCAAGGTTCGAAGACCTAGTCTACTCCAAGGTTCGTCAACCTGGCCTAACTCCAAAGTCCGAAAACCTGGTCTACTCCAAGGTTCGTCAACCTGGCCTAACTCCAAGGTCCGCAGACTTGGTCTACACCAAGGTTCGTCAACCCTGGTACTTTACTCCAAGGTTCGTCAACCTGGTACTTTATCATGTCGTTTCATCTCATCCAACATAAGAGTTATTCTAATAAATGTAACTGAAAATAAACGTTACCCACTTGACGTTTCACTTAGATGCGTGGATAGATTCTGAAGTGCCCGGTCGTCTCGTACTGCACTCGACCATTCATTAACATTTAGATTTTAAAACACATTTCAAAACATCTAATAACAAATACAAGTACTTTATTATTATCTTTTAAACTCAAGTGGCTAAACAATAACAAATTAACATCTAATATATATACATTTATAACTATAACATCTCTAATTTAAACCCTAAAGAAATATAGACATAAGCTTTGTAAAACATTCCATAAAATTTTTAAGACCAATTAAAATTTTGAATTCGGGCTTTGCTTACAAAACATACGATGTATCATGAATACTTTTAGGACAGCCAATCCGAATTAAAATAATTTTATAAATTATTCTATTACTCAGAAAATTCTCAAATTTTATGCAACACTTAACAACACACACATGAGCATGTAGTAAAATTTTCAGAATAATAAAATATCTCAAACAGTTTCAAATAAATACAAAACCGCGCAACATTGAAATCTTGGCAGCTCACTTGGTAGTCTATACTAAACGAATTTTAGAAAATCACACACCTCTCAAAACTTTTCAAAAAATTTTACATATCATTTAGACATGATTTTAAGGTTCCATAAAAATTAACATGAATAAATTCTCCCATTTGACTACCTAAACAACACCGAAAAGCTACCGTAGGAAACTGTAATTCAAGCGGGATATTGTTTGAAAATTCGTCATAATTCATATAGAACCCCAAAAATCACCTGATATTAACCATAGATTTCCAACATTATATAGAATGACCAACTAAAACAGTTTTCTAAAATTTCAAGTACAAAAATTTATAAAAATCGACAAAGTGGACTGAAATTTCAGAATTCTTCACAAACTGCTCAAACTCATATATTTCCTAAAATAAAAATGCACTTTCAAGTTTTTAACCAAGCATCCTCAATAAAAACCACCTCAACATCATATTACACACACGGAACAAGTTTAGACATGATAACCAAACATGGAATTTCATAATCAACACTAAATGATATGTGTATATATATATATATTAAGACCTATTATGTTGAACAAAGTAAAGTAGAAATAGAAATTTATAAATTACCTCTAGTTGTTGATCAATATAGAAACAAAATGCTTATTCACTTGATAGCTTTGAGAGAAAAGGAGTTTTGTATATAATTTGGAAATGGAAGAATGGTTTGTGCACAAAATATTTTGTACCACTTCTTTGCATGCAAGGTTGAGGTGTCTTTAATCTAATGTTGCTAAGTGGAAAATATGGAGCAAGAGTGAGGTGTCATTAGTCTAATGTTGCTAAGTGGAAGACACAAGTTAATTTTAGGTGAAATTGACCCATAATCCTTCTAATCTTTCATATTTTATAACTTGCTTTCATAAGCTTTTTAGGTAATATAATTTTGACCACAAAACTTTATTAAAACTTAGTGTTAACTTAGGTAAATAACAATACAATGCTATATTAATATTATTGATGCTCAATCAAAATTAGACTAACTAGATGCAAAACTAATCAATTTGACTATTTAAAATGTAATGTCATATTCATTCCGTCACGACTTCAATGTAAATTCAATGTACTAATTATTGAAATTATTTCATATTCAACTTATCGATTTTTCGTTCGTTCATAAAAACATATGCATGTCGAGCGCATCACGATCGAACTCGGTTTCTTCGGATAGCTATCCTGCAAGACTTTTCAAACTCGAGAAAACATTAGCTCGTTATTTCGATTAACGTAAAACTCATTTAAAACATTAAATGAATCAGTAATAATAAACTAATAAATAAAAATGGTATTTATATGCGAAAATATGTTATGAAAGATTTTCCAAAAATGGGGTGTTACAACTCCCCCCTCTTTTTAAAAATTCCGTCCTCGAAATTTCGGGCTTAGTAGGTAAACAGTTCGGGGTGTGCATTTGTAAAATTAATGTATGCATTTTTGTAAAATAATTTTTCTCATTCAAACATAAAGGTAAAGATTTGATAGAGATATAAATAATCATTTTTAACTAATAAAAGTAAGAGAAGGTTAATAAAAATAAGGCATGTAAGGCATACTTCTTCATACTTCTCATAACATGCATTCCTTTCTTATCATTGACTCATGATCTTCTTTCATGTTCATTATCACATCTTACTTGTAGCATAGAACATAAAACATCATATGCAATCTTTAACATAAAACATCTTTCATGGACAGCTTTAAACGTTACACATATACTTGCCTTGGTACGATTTGGATGTTTAACTAGATGCATAACTAATCAATTTGACTATCTAAAATGTAATGTCATATTCATTCCGTCACGACTTCAATGTAAATTCAATGTACTAATTATTGAAATTATTTCATATTCAACTTATCGATTTTTCGTTCGTTCATAAAAATATATGCATGTCGAGTGCATCACGATCGAACTCGGTTTCATCGGGTAGCTATCCTGCAAGACTTTTCAAACCCGAGAAATCATTAGCTCGTTATTTCGATTAACGTAAAACTCATTTAAAACATTAAATGAATTAGCAATAATAAACTAATAAATAAAAATGGTATTTATATGAAAAAATATGTTATGAATATATGCAAAAATATGTTAAAACATTAAATGAATTAGCAATAATAAACCAATAAATAAAAATGGTATTTATATGCAAAAATATGTTATGAAAGATTTTCCAAAAATGGGGTGTTACAACTCCCCCCACTTTTTAAAAATTTCGTCCTCGAAATTTCGGGCTTAGTAGGTAAACAGTCCGGGGTGTGCATATGTAAAATTAATGTATGCATTTTTGTAAAATAATTTTTCTCATTCAAACATAAAGGTAAAGATTTGATAGAGATATAAATAATCATTTTTAACTAATAAAAGTAAGAGAAGGTTAATAAAAATAAGGCATGTAAGGCATACTTCTTCATACTTCTCATAACATGCATTCCTTTCTTATCATTGACTCATGATCTTCTTTCATGTTCATCATCACATCTTACTTGTAGCATAGAACATAAAACATCATATGCAATCTTTAACATAAAACATCTTTCATGGACAACTTTAAAACGTTACACATATACTTACCTTGGTACGATTCGGATGTTTAGCTACGCTGCGGACTCCCTATTATTAAACTCTTTGACATATTAATTTAAGAAAATTCTAAAATTAATAGAAAATCTCTGAGTTAAACATTTTTTCAAAGAAAACGTTTTGATTTACAGTCCGAGGAAGGAAAAACCCAACCTCAGCTCTGATACCACGCTGTAGCACCCCGACCCCAGCTTAATAGGAGTCGAGTTGCCACCGTGACTTTGAGCGTGAGAAATATATTTTGCAAAGAAATATAAAATATTTCGTAAATAAGTACAACAGAAAACTTCAATATAAAAACACGAGTATTTTTTTTTCCTTAACTTTAAAATCTAACCGTACAAAACTAACTCGTGTTATACCCACATTTGCAAATCAAAACCTTGTTATGAACACATGAAATTTTTTACTTAAATATCGAAAACAGTAGTTCCCAAAACATTAAGCATTATCTGATTTATACTCATTTACATATTTTAAAAACATAACATATATATATGCTCATAGAGGGAAGTCAATACAACCGGCTACTCATCCTCTTCGTTGTAAACTGGACCTGAAAAAGATTAAACTGAGCAACGTAAGATTTGAGAAATCTTAGTGGATAACTGTTACTTGCATTTGCGTTGAACAGATTAACCAATACGTCGAAAGCATCATCCAAGGTCCGAAGATCTGGCCTAACTCCAAGGTTCGAAGACCTAGTCTACTCCAAGGTTCGTCAACCTGGCCTAACTCCAAGGTCCGAAAACCTGGTCTACTCCAAGGTTCGTCAACCTGGCCTAACTCCAAGGTCCGCAGACCTGGTCTACACCAAGGTTCGTCAACCCTGGTACTTTACTCCAAGGTTCGTCAACCTGGTACTTTATCATGTCGTTTCATCTCATCCAACATAAGAGTTATTCTAATCAATATAACTGAAAATAAACGTTACCCACTTGACGTTTCACTTAGATGCGTGGATAGATCCTGAAGTGCCCGGTCGTCTCGTACTGCACTCGACCATTCATTAACATTTAGATTTTAAAACACATTTCAAAACATGTATATACATATATATAAATATTTAAATACAAGTACTTTATTATTATCCTTTAAACTCAAGTGGCTAAACAATAACAAATTAACATCTAATATATATACACTTATAACTATAACATCTCTAATTTAAACCCTAAAGAAACATAGACATAAGCTTTGTAATACATTCCATAAAATTTTTAAGACCAATTAAAAATTTGAATTCGGGCTTTGCTTGCAAAACATACGATGTATCATGAATACTTTTAGGACAGCCAATCCGAATTAAAATAATTGTATAAATTATTCTATTACTCAGAAAATTCTCAAATTGTTTGAAACACTTAACAACACACACATGAGCATGTAGTAAAATTTTCAAAATAATAAAATATCTCAAATAGTTTCAAATAAATACAAAACCGCGCAACATTGAAATCTTAGTAGATCACTTGGTAGTCTATACTAAACGAATTTTAGAAAATCACACACCACTCAAAACTTTTCAAACATTTTTACATATCATTTAGACATGATTTTGAGGTTCCAGAAAAATTAACATGAATAAATTCTCCCATTTGACTACCTAAACAACACCGAAAAACTACCGTAGGAAACTATAATTCAAGCTGGACATTGTTTGAAAATTCTTCATAATTCATACAGAACCCCAAAAATCACCTGATTTTAACCATAGATTTCCAACATTATATAGAATAACCAACTAAAACAGTTTTCTAAAATTACAAGTACAAAAATTTATAAAAATCGACAAAGTGGACTGAAATTTTAGAATTCTTCACAAACTGCTCAAACTCACATATTTCCTAAAATAAAAATGCACTTTCAAGTTTTTAACCAAGCATCCTCAATAAGAACCACCTCAACATCATATTACACACAAGGAACAAGTTTAGACATTATAACCAAACATGGAATTTCATAATCAACACTAAATGATATGTGTATATATATATATATATTAAGACCTATTATGTTGAACAAAGTAAAGTAGAGATAGAAATTCATAAATTACCTCTAGTTGTTGATCAATATAGAAACAAAATGCTTATTCACTTGATAGCTTTGAGAGAAAAGGAGTTTTGCATATAATTTGGAAATGGAAGAATGGTTTGTGCACAAAATATTTTGTACCACTTCTTTGCATGCAAGGTTGATGTGTCTTTAATCTAATGTTTCTAAGTGGAAAATATGGAGCAAGAGTGAGGTGTCATTAGTCTAATGTTGCTAAGTGGAAGACACAAGTTAATTTTAGGTGAAATTGATCCATAATCCTTCTAATTTTTCATATTTTATAACTTGCTCCCATAAGCTTTTTAGGTAATATAATTTTGACCACAAAACTTTATTAAAACTTCGTGTTAACTTAGGTAAATAACAATACAATGCTATATTAATATTATTGATGCTCAATCAAAATTAGACTAACTAGATGCATAACTAATCAATTTGACTATTTAAAATGTAATGTCATATTCATTCCGTCACGACTTCAATGTACTAATTATTGAAATTATTTCATATTCAACTTATCGATTTTTCGTTCGTTCATAAAAACATATGCATGTCGAGCGCATCACGATCGAACTCGGTTTCTTCGGGTAGCTATCCTGCAAGACTTTTCAAACTCGAGAAAACATTAGCTCGTTATTTCGATTAACGTAAAACTCATTTAAAATATTAAATGAATTAGTAATAATAAACTAATAAAAAAAATGGTATTTATATGCAAAAATATGTTATGAAAGATTTTCCAAAAATGGGGTGTTACAACTCCCCCCTCTTTTTAAAAATTTCGTACTCGAAATTTCGGGCTTAGTAGGTTAACAGTTCGGGGTGTGCATTTGTAAAATTAATGTATGCATTTTTTTAAAATAATTTTTCTCATTCAAACATAAAGGTAAAGATTTGATAGAGATATAAATAATCATTTTTAACTAATAAAAGTAAGAGAAGGTTAATAAAAATAAGGCATGTAAGGCATACTTCTTCATACTTCTCATAACATGCATTCCTTTCTTATCATTGACTCATGATCTTCTTTCATGTTCATCATCACATCTTACTTGTAGCATAGAACATAAAACATCATATGCAATCTTTAACATAAAACATCTTTCATGGACAACTTTAAAACGTTACACATATACTTACCTTGGTACGATTCGAATGTTTAGCTACGCTGCGGACTCCCTATTATTAAACTCTTTGACATATTAATTTAAGGAAATTCTAAATTTTATAGAAAATCTCTGAGTTAAACATTGTTTCAAAGAAAACGTTTTGATTTACAATCCGAGGAAGGAAAAACCCAACCTCAGCTCTGATACCACGCTGTAGCACCCCGACCCCAGCTTAATAGGAGTCGAGTTGCCACCGTGACTTTGAGCGTGAGAAATGTATTTTGCAAAGAAATATAAAATATTTCGTAAATAAGTACAACAGAAAACTTCATTATGAAAACACGAGTATTTTTTTTCCTTAACTTTAAAATCTAACCGTGCAAAACTAACTCGTGTTATACCCATATTTGCAAATCAAAACCTTGTTATGAACACATGAAATTTTTTACTTAAATATTGAAAACAGTAGTTCCCAAAACATTAAGCATTATCTGAATTATACTCATTTACATATTTTAAAAACATAACATATATATATGCTCATAGAGGGAAGTCCATACAGCCGGCTACTCATGCTCTTCGTTGTAAACTGGACCTAAAAAAGATTAAACTGAGCAACGTAAGATTTGAGAAATCTTAGTGGATAACTGTTACTTGCATTTGCGTTGAACAGATTAACCAATACGTCGAAAGCATCATCCAAGGTCCGAAGACCTGGCCTAACTCCAAGGTTCGAAGACCTAGTCTACTCCAAGGTTCGTCAACTTGGCCTAACTCCAAGGTCCGAAAACCTGGTCTACTCCAAGGTTCGTCAACCTGGCCTAACTCCAAGGTCCGCAGACTTGGTCTACAACAAGGTTCGTCAATCCTGGTACTTTACTCCAAGGTTCGTCAACCTGGTACTTTATCATGTCGTTTCATCTCATCCAACATAAGAGTTATTCTAATCAATGTAACTGAAAATAAACGTTACCCACTTGACGTTTCACTTAGATGCGTGGATAGTTCCTGAAGTACCCGGTCGTCTCGTACTGCACTCGACCATTCATTAACATTTAAATTTTAAAACACATTTCAAAACATGTATATACATATATATAAATATTTAAATACAAGTACTTTATTATTATCCTTTAAACTCAAGTGGCTAAACAATAACAAATTAACATCTAATATATATACACTTATAACTATAACATCTCTAATTTAAACCCTAAAGAAACATAGACATAAGCTTTGTAAAACATTCCATAAAATTTTTAAGACCAATTAAAATTTTGAATTCGAGCTTTGCTTACAAAACATACGATGTATCATGAATACTTTTAGGACAGCCAATCCAAATTAAAATAATTTTATAAATTATTATATTACTTAGACAATTCTCAAATTTTATGAAACACTTAACAACACACACATGAGCATGTAGTAAAATTTTCAGAATAATAAAATATCTCAAACAGTTTCAAATAAATACAAAACCGCGCAACATTGAAATCTTGGCAGCTCACTTGGTAGTCTATACTAAACGAATTTTAGAAAATCACACACCACTCAAAACTTTTCAAAAATTTTTACATATCATTTAGAGATGATTTTGAGGTTCCATAAAAATTAAAATGAATAAATTCTCCCATTTGACTACCTAAACAACACCGAAAAGCTACCGTAGGAAACTATAATTCAAGTGGGACATTGTTTGAAAATTCGTCATAATTCAGAACCCCAAAAATCACCTGATTTTAACCATAGATTTCCAACATTATATAGAATGACCAACTAAAACAGTTTTCTAAAATTTCAAGTACAAAAATTTATAAAAATCGACAAAATGGACTGAAATTTCAGAATTCTTCACAAACTGCTCAAACTCACATATTTCCTAAAATAAAAATGCACTTTCAAGTTTTTAACCAAGCATCCTCAATAAAAACCACCTCAGCATCATATTACACACACGGAACAAGTTTAGACATGATAACTAAACATGAAATTTCATAATCAACACTAAATGATATGTGTATATATATATATATTAAGACCTATTATGTTGAACAAAGTAAAGTAGAAATAGAAATTCATAAATTACCTCTAGTTGTTGATCAATATAGAAACAAAATGCTTACTTGTAGCATAGAACATAAAACATCATATGCAATCTTTAACATAAAACATCTTTCATGGACAGCTTTAAAACGTTACACATATACTTACCTTGGTACGATTTGCATCATATGCATCACGATCGAACTCGGTTTCTTCGGGTAGCTATCCTGCAAGACTTTTCAAACTCGAGAAAACATTAGCTCGTTATTTCGATTAACGTAAAACTCATTTAAAATATTAAATGAATTAGCAATAATAAACTAATAAATAAAAATGGTATTTATATGCAAAAATATGTTATGAATATATGCAAAAATATGTTAAAACATTAAATGAATTAGCAATAATAAACTAATAAATAAAAATGGTATTTATATGCAAAAATATGTTATGAAAGATTTTCAAATTGGAATGTTACATTATATGATTCTCATAACTTTTGATGTTATTTTATTTAAATTCATTACATTAGCGAAACAAGTTCAATTTTAGCGAGTTATTCATTAATTACTTACATAATTATGTAGTACAATGGTATGTAAGCAAGAATTTATCCAACTTTTTTAATTATCCTAAATGATTATGTATTCAAAATCAAAAAGTATATTATATAATCAAAGGTTTGAGTTTGATTTGAACGAGCAAACGATCGAGCTCAAACTTGGATGAACAAACGAGCCAAGTTTGAGCTCGAACTAGCAGATAACCCGAGCTCGAGCTTTACTCATTTGCCTCGAACTCAAGCTCGAGCTCAAAAGTTTTTAAACGAGCTCGAGCTTGAGCCTGTAAAATTTTAAAGGTTCACCTCGAACTCGGCTCATTGACACCCCTAATGTGGACAATTTAAAATTAGGTACTTGTCTAGTTATTTAATTCTAGATCCCTATTTAATTCTAGATCAAAGTTAATTTTATTATTTCTTTTAATCAAGTGAGATCGAATATTTTGCACTAATTACTAATAATCATATCCCACCAAATTAAAAATTACAATATAATTTTACCAACAAAAAACAAATTAAAATATGCGCCAACGGTTTACTTTTGGTGCTTCATGTTTAGATAATTTTTTAATGTTATTACAACTATGGACCTTAAAATTTCTTACTTTCTACATCATAGTAAATGGTCATTTTTACAAGAATATCTTGTTTAAAATCTGAATTCTATAAAATAAGAAAATAATCAATTTTTTAATGGCATACATTGGCAAAAATAGTGGTGAAGAATATGTATTATCATATTTATTTTTTATAATGAAACACTATTAATATATATTTAAATATAATTAATTATTTTTATTATTGTACGACACTAACTTGTTTCTACTACTATTTCGAACAAAGTCATATTACGAAAGTCATTTAAAAGAAAATCATTACATTCATTTTTGGTATGGAATCTTTCTTTTGTAATTTCATAGACTAGGCTTTGTGGTGATAAAAGATCTTACTAAAGAAAAGGATATTATGAGGAATTACTCTTTCTTAAGACTAAGACATTAAAACTTTGTTGCTTTACAGGACAAAAAAGGTAACAAAAGATTTTGTTACAATAAGTTCCAATGACAAGTTATTCATGTCTAGTAATGGATTCTTTTCTTACCAAAAATAAAATTTCCTATATTGAAAATTCAATAATCTGGAATAGAATCTTTTGGGGTAAATTGCTTTTTACGTCCCACAACTGACGCCATTATCAATTTTGGTACCGCGCTTGTTGGTTTTCTCACTCTCAGTCCCGTATGTCGTCAAATCTCTCACTTTTGGTCCGTTGACCAACTTCCGTCAGCAAATTGACGGAGCCACGCACGTGAGACGTGCGTGGCCGTTAATGTACCAAATTGAAGCGGAAATCAGTGCCCTAATTCATCTAATTTTATCCCCTTTTAGTTTTGGAGGCAAAATTGACCTAATTTCTTCCAATTTTCTTCCCCAATTTCTCAAATTTTCATTCTCGGTTAAAGGAATCAGTGTGTATTTCACTGGTATTGAGGAATTAGTTGATAGTGAAGTTTATCATGATTTCTTACGGGCTAAGGCATGGAGTAGGTTTGCTGATGAATTACCTTAATATGAGATAATGCTCAAGGAAGATGATAAGATGGAAGTTGAGGTATATGACTCGGGCTTTACAGCAAGGCATTCTGCATCTTCATCGATATCGTCATCTTCCTCGGGAACTTGGGGTGGACTAAAGAAATTGAAGAAACTTTCACATTGCTCGGTTTTAGTAATTGGCTTGGCATTTTTGGATCCTTTCTTAGGCTTCTTTTTCAGAATCTTTTGCGTCAAACACTTTCCTGGATACCATTCTATCTCCGTCCCAATTGCTTTCTCCAAAATAGGTTCATCTTCATCAATCATGTGATAAGTTTTCGTCAGAACATTGTTCTTGAAGAAAGGATTAGTCTCAAAATAAAATTCAAGCTTGAAGCCTTTTGGATTATCAACTCTAGCCCACTTAATATCTTTGAAGAATTTGAGAGCATCAACATCACGCTCCGAAATCTCTTCAGCAAGTATCTCATTGTTTTTCATTGCATTGACCCAGAAATCAGGAACTCCTTTCTCCTCGGCATCCGGTTTTGTGGGGTCAGCCTCGGTTGCACCACCTTCAACTTCAACAACACCATTTACAATTTCAAACCTCTTGGTATAAAGAGGCTGATACAGCTTTTGATATTTAGCTTCAAGCGCTGCTCTCTCCTCAAAAAATTTAGCCTCCAAATCATCATGTTGAGTTTGTATCTCCCTTAGCACATCAACGCGTTTCCTGACATTGGGGGAAAGACTCTCAAGCACATCTGAGTGCTTACCAGCAAGATCCTGAAGTTTATTCTTGAGTACATTAACAAGGTTTGCTTGTTATCGTTTTCACCAATTATTACAAATTCCTTTTAACCGAGAATGAAAATATGAGAAATTGGGGAAGAAAATTGGAAGAAATTAGGTCAATTTTTCCTCCAAAACTAAAAGGGGATAAAATTAGATGAATTAGGGCACTGATTTCCGCTTCAATTTGATACATTAACGGCCACGCACGTCTCACGTGTGTGGATACGTCAATTTGCTGACGGAAGTTGATCAACGGACCAAAAGTGAGAGATTTGACGACATACGAGACTGAGAGTGAGAAAACCAACAAGCGCGGTACCAAAATTGATAATGGCGTCAGTTGTGGGACGAAAAAAGCAATTTACCCGAATCTTTTGGTTCAGCAATGTATGCATATTAATATAAAAGTATGATATATTTTTTACACTTTTCATTTATCTAAAATAGCCCTATAGAATTAACTCTTAATGATAAAAGAGTTCAAAATCTATATCTATATGACTATAAAAGTATATATCTTATAAAATATTTTTTCCAATTGTGTAAATACTTAAATATAGGAATGACAATGGGACGAGTTCGGGACGGGTAAAGCAAGACTCGAGACATGTCTCGTTCATAAATTTTAAGACTCGTACTCGTCCCGGACCCGGTCAAGACCCGGACCGTCCCGATCTCGACGGATCTTTGACGAGTCCGGGTCGTAGAATAATAATTTAAAGTGTTTTTATATATGTTCTCACAAATATATTCAAAATAAATAAAATAATAATTAATCGATATAAACACCAAAACACATCTAAAAAGTTATTTATCCAGTACTTAAATATAAATTAATTCACGATAAGTACAAATTTAAGTTGATAAAGTAATCTCCAAAAGTTTAAAGCAAATATAAATATTAAATAACCATCAACCATAAAGTTTTTATTTGAAAAATAGTAATTCTTGTTATCTTTTAAGTAATAAATTCAATAATAATAGCATATATATAATAAAGTATACGAGTTCGAGTCCGGGTCCGAGAATGGGATGGACATCTATCGGACTCGGACCCGGTCCCAGACCCAACCAGGTCTTAATCGTTGATGCCTGAACTAGGACCAAGTCCCATATTTTAGGACTCATTCCCTGTCCCATCGGAACGAGTCCGGGGCGGGTCTTCAATTTTCCCGATCCCATTGCCATTCCTACTTAAATATCCATCATTATTAAATTTGTCCATATTAATATGTCAATATTGATCCATCAAGTCAATTACTAAGAAAAATAAACGCTAATTCAATTAAAGGTAATTGAATTGGAAAGTTAATATCCCTAAAAAGTTGTAGTAGTTGACGCTTTTACCACATAAATGAAAATTACTTGAAGCTGTATGGTGATATTCTGTAAGGTTTGTATATTATTGGAAGTTGAAGGTCAAAATTTGAACTAATGACATTCATTTTGTTTATTAATATGCAGAAATGCGGGCGTAGATTTAATAATTAGGATATTTAAATTTTACACAATTGTAAAAATACCTTGTAAGTCTATATTTTTATAGTAATATACAAAAATAGATGTATAGATTAGGGTATTTAAATCTTTACAAAATTGGAAGAAATACCTTCTACTATTCATATTTTATAGTAGTATAGTATATATAAATATAGACATAGAATATATAGTAGATGGGCATTCTAACTACCTAAATTTACGAGCCAATAATTAACATTTAATTATAGCAGCCTATTCAGCTCCCCGTCCAAGTGAGTGACTAGAGTTTCTAATTCTTTTGGTTACACAAATCGTACAATATTACTTTATATTTTAATTTTTCGAGATCTTTTATTATATTAAAAATGCATTTTACTAGTATTTTGATTACACTTGTTCAAAGATATAGAAGGCACCATCATATTTCTTTCCTTGAACAAATTTTAATTGATTATAATTAGTTGAAAATGAAATAAGAAATCTAGATTTATGTAAATATTGAGATTGTTTGGCAGCCCTAGTTGGTTCATTACCAAATTCCTAAGACCTTATAACCATTATTGCGCCACCCTAGCTAATATTGGCCCACTCCATGTGGTGGGCACTGTAGATATGAAGAAAAGGAACAAGTTTTTTGTTTTGCCGTAAAGATGGACAAACAAAACTTTGAAAGTTTGAAAAAGAAAAATCAAAGTTGAGGCAGGTTTTTTTGACGAAGAAAAAGGAGGAAGAAAAATAAGATTTCTCATCCTTCTGTTGCTCTATAAATAGAGCTCATTTCCTTTCTAAAAATCATAAGAAAAGAAGAGAAAAGAAAGTGAGAAATCCAATCTAGAGAGATTGAGAGAAATCCACTCTTACGAGTGACGAGAGAAAATAGTAAGGAGAAAATATAAGAGAGAAAAATACTCCATTTTTCTATTACTATTCTAAATTTATAAACTTGATGTATTTGTAACCCAAGAGATACACTCTTGAAGAATTGATTATCCCCTAATAATTTAGGGAGAAATTGTGTAAGCCCATTATTGATATAGTGGAGGTTTTTCGACTTCGGTCCCGTGGTTTGTTCCCGATTTGGGTTTTCCACGTAAAACTCGTGTTCTCATTTTTCTTTTTTCTCCCGTTTCACTCTATATTTTATATCTTTTGATTAATCCCATTTTTATCCAGTTAGTGGGAAAAGAATTTTATCACTTCCGCTGTGCCGGTGGTATTATAATAAGTGCCACTCTTTCCCTACAGCTAATTGTTGCCCTTATCTAATAGAAGCTATTTGTAGGTAGCCCTTGCCTTATTTATCTAACAAATGAATTGGTTTATAAGTATATATAGTATTTGAATTGAAGTGTTGATTGTGTTTTGTGAGTTCTTAATTAAGGCATGAAGATATATGTGACGAAGTCGAGTATGGTAAGGCCATCGGCAGCCACTCCAAGTGGATGCATGGGGATCTCCGATTTGGATATGTTGATACCCAGCCAACACATCCCTGTCGTGTTCTTCTACAAAAGAACTCAACCCAATTATAACTTGTTCAACCCAACAACTGTGTTCAAAGAGGCACTCAGCTCTGCCCTAGTTCAATTCTACCCAATGGCCGGGAGATTGAAGAGGGATGATCAAAATGGTCGGATTTGGATTGATTGCAACAGCGAGGGGGCCCTGTTCTTAGAGGCCCAGTGCGATGGTACAGTTGATGACTTAGCAGCTGGTGACTTTGCTCCAAGGCCTCACCTCACCCTTGTTCCCACCGTTGATTATTCTCACGGGATTTTTACGTATCCGCTTTTGCTGCTGCAGGTTGGTTACTCGATTTCTTAGTTGCTTAGTGAGCATAGTAATTTATGTTTATACTTGTTAATGCAAGCGCAATGAAGAACAAGCTACACAATAGTAAATAAAAGAAATAATAATTTGTAAGGTTACTGGGACCTTTTCCTTCTCCATTTTCACAAGGAGATACTCTCTATATTGAATCTAAAACACTTCTTCAATACAATAAAACCAAAATAAAGATGCTCATGTTGGGATTTGACCTTAGGGAGTGCGCAACGGAAAAAAAAAATAATACATCACCCATGAATCCCAACTCCATGAATCAAACATGGTTTCTTGATGTTCCTGGCAAGCAAAATAAAAATAAGAAAAATGAATCTAATTCGTGTTATCTTTTTGCATCGTTGTGGATTTGAATTGAAGCACCATCACGTGGGTAGCACCTCTAGATTGTCATGCAAAGGACAATTTCCAGACGTGTGATCTACATTATGGAGGCGGCTAGAGCTGTAGACATAGTTATTTTTCTTCAACCTATGAACTGTGACTTGTGTTATGTGTCGTAGGGTTTTAGAGTGTTATTCTAAATAAAAATCATAGGCATGAAGAAGTCCCTCATGGACCATCCTTACCACCTTGGTCGAGTGGGCCTAGTATTGGTCCAGTCAATCTCAGTCCATTCTATTACTAGATTTATCAGTCCATTGATTAATCAACTAATTTCCAATTGAATCTTCTAATTCTTATTAAATTAATTCAATTAATGTAATTGCCTGAATAAATAATCTGATTAATTATTTATTTAATTTAACAAAATACCATAATTAATTATCTCGACCTTTTCTATAATATAATTTCCACAACCTATGTGAAATTACCAGAATACCCTTACATATAAGTTGAGAGATAACATCTCGTTTTTCTTCTTAGAGTGACTCTCTAGGCCCGTGTCAATTGGCATTGAGAGGATACCAAGAATGTGGTTGTCACCTAACCAACCTAGTGAAACCACATTATAGCCCAATTGACCCCGATATGACCACGTCATCACGAACCTACTGACCAAGATTAACGCACACGTATAAGCTCTTTACTGACGTATCCCGACTGAGTGAGAGCCATGGAATGTCAAACTCACATGACTCAAAACTCAGTACTGTGCATGTGTCATATTAGCGTGAAATAGGAAACTAGCCAGTTATACGTGCTTTGCCAAGGACTTACTATTTCACCCACTTATAACAACACAGGATACATACTCATTTACTACCGAGATAGTGAATTCCTTTCTTAGCAATTTATGAAAGCCAGGATACCCCTATTGAGGAAATCGGGCATCGAGGTTGACTCCACCAAAAGGTGATACGAGTCTAACTACTCTAGTAATAGATTTGGTACTGCAGGCACATCTTTCATAATTCCTAAGGTCGACAGCTCATGTGTACTTGATCTGTAGTTCTAATCATTGACTACCCAGAGTAAAAACCATGTGATTGGATAACGGCGAGTCGTGTTCGGGTATAACGAACCCATCGACTATACCTATGTCACAATCCCGCTAACCCATAGCATTGGCGAGTACTCTCCTATCAGAGCTTATGACGATCAAGTCAAAATCATAATGCCCTAGATTAAGATTTTATAGACTTGCGAACCCAGTTTAAGAAACCAAGCGCATGACTATTTCAGTGCTACCTTTTCACCTAGATAAGTGGAAAGTCGAACTTCGCAATCTCATGGATAAGTTATTCAATACTATAAATGCCATAAAATTTATATGAAATAACGCCTTGCCTTTTATTAATAAAAAAAGTCAATACAAGTTTTATAGTTTATTCCCTATTCCCTATCCTCATTTGACATCGAGAACATACACCCAACAGTTCTTTAGCTCTGTAGGTGTACAATCATTTGGAAATCTCTTTGGTAGTTTGCTTCTCCGACACATTAATATGGTAGATAACAATCTTTTCTCACCCTAAGTTCAAAAGTCGGGAATAGCTGGGCGTGTTTAACACAACGTATTTATTTGTTTGGGATGAGTTCAAATAATTTAATTGATATCATAATTAAAAGATTGAGTCCTTCTTGATAAGGGTTATAGGACATCTGATGTTTAGGGATGAAAAAGGTTGAAAGATTTATGAGTAAGACACTGAAGCTTTTTTCGGATCTGAAAGTTGGTGATTTGAGGAACTTCAATGTAATTATTATTTTAATCATTACGTATTAACATTTACATAAGACACCTTTATGTTTTTACTTCTCCCATAATTTTATAAATGAAAAAAGGCATTCGATAATATTAATGAAACACAAGAATAATTATTATCTATGTCAATCTATTGTAATTTGATGAAAATTAAGTATATATATGAATTATATAACAGAGACTATATATGTTTTTGAAAGCTAAGAGAGACTAATAAAAGCTATTTTATTTTATAGGTGACGCGTTTTAAATGTGGTGGAATTTGCTTAGGTATTGGATATCAAAATAATGTATCAGATGGATTCTCTGCCTTCCATTTTTCAAGGACATGTACGGAGATAGTTCGGGGCCTTGAAACCACCAATACCATCCCGCCTTTCTTGGACAGAACTATCCTCCGTGCACGCAATCCTCCGCAGCCTCAGTTCACCCATATTGAGTACCAAACACCTCCAACAATGAAAATACAACAAAATTCGAATGAATGTGAAACAATTGTTTCCATATTCAAGCTCACACGGGATCAACTCAATACCCTAAAAACCAAATGCAAGACTTACACCACGTATGAGCATGGTTCAAAGTATCGGCCGATACGCCGATATTATCGGCGATACGTAACTGGAACGGTGGGTGCCGATCCGATAAAAACGATAGATACAATTCACATCCGAGAGCCTAATGTATCGGCGATATTATCGGATATCGGCCGATAATATCGGCGATACAATGATAATATCGGCCGACTCGGATATTATCGGCCGAGTTAATGATAATATCGGCGATACCAAGTGCATTTGGTTCATAATCTGCCGAAGCTCATAGAGGCACCTATGGCAGGAATTCCTTTAAAATTGGGAGCCTAAGGGTTTTTAAGATTTTCAATACCAATGTTTCCTGAAGCCACACTTTGTTCCACCCCTTTCATTTATACTCCAAGCACGATTGGCGGCGATTGAGAAGCTTTTCCACACTTGAGCCCTTGCTAGACGCTCCCCATGAACCTTGATTCGGCAAAATCACTGTCAGCAAGCCTTTCTAAGAAGAAAGAGGATGAAGAAGAGAGGTTTTGGGGGCGGCACAATTAATTAATACAGTTTTCAAGGAATTCTCCAAAATCATTAATTAAAAGTGTTAATTTTAAGTATTTATTTAAATTATTTTAATAAATTAATTATCTAATCAACTAGTTTAATTAAGAGTTTATCTAATTAAATAGTTTAATTAAGAATACCATTTACGTACATGTGTGTATGTGCTGCTGTATTTAGGTAAGTGGCGTATGTGTGTTTATGTACTCATTTATGGTTGAGTTAAAAAAAAAACTTGTGTTATTTATAAAAAAGAAGCAATTTGTGTTATTTACACCTATCTATCATTTTTACTAATTTTTTTAAAATTTATGGATCATTTATAATGATTTTGTATCGTATCGCCCGATATTATCCCGATATGCCGCGACCGATATGAAACAGCAACTGCTGATATTATCACCGATACCGCGACTTTGAACCATGCGTATGAGGTGTTAGCAGGTCACATATGGCGTTGCGTTTGTGAGGCTCGTGGGCTACCCCTAGATCAGGAAACTAAATTGTATATTGCAACGGAAGGACGTTCTAGACTCCGCCCACCACTACCTCTTGGTTATTTTGGTAATACTATCTTTACAGCAACGCCTATTGCTGCGTCTGGTGACCTCATTTCAAACCACTTGAATTTTGCTGTCGATAAAATTCACAACGCATTAGTACGGATGGACGACGCTTATTTGAGATCAGCTCTAGATTACTTGGAGTTGCAAACTGATCTTAATGCTCTTGTGCGAGGTCCACACACTTATAAGTGCCCAAATCTTGGAATTACCAGCTGGGTTGGGTTAGATATCTATAGTTTTGTGGATTTTGGATGGGGTAGGCCAATTTTCATTGGACTTGGCGGACCAATTTGTGAAGGGAAAATCTATTTGTTACCGAGCCCAACCAATGACGGGTCCTTGCTATGTGCGATCTCATTGCCGAAAGAACAAATGAAGATTTTTGAAAAGCTCTTGTTCGACAAGATAGCATCAGCACTGTAGGATATATATGTTATATTATATATTCCATATTTTACAGTTTTATATTCGGTTGGTTATTCAGATAAATAATAATTTATTATTTACAGGTGAAATATATTTTATTTCTTGTAAGGTAGATTACGATTTCTTTAAATTTTCTTGTAACCCTATTTATAGTCTTCCATCATCAATAATATGTTTAATGGGGTTTTATATTATTTAACATGGTATCAGAGACATGACTATTCGAGCATGGTATCTCGATCTTTCACTTCTGTCATCTTCGAGTCGTCGACCCTGTCTGGCGCACCTTATCTAATTTTATTTTCTTTATGAGTTAAGTTTTGATTTTTTTTCCTATATCTTTATTTATATTATAACTGCTCATCTACGGAAAATAAGGGGTTTGAGTCCCTGCTGTCGTCAACCTCATGCAGCAATATAGAGTCGCTGCTTTTTTATGTTACAACCGCTCATTCTTGAAATAAGGAGTTAGGCTATGTACAGCACGAGGGGAAATGGGGAGAAATGGGTAGGGAATTTGGTAGGGAAAATTGGGGGAAGTGAAAAATTCACTACAAGGAATTTGGTAGGGAATTTGGTAGCAGCCAATGGGACGGTGCCACGCGTCTCATCCTTATTTTTTTTTCCTCTTTTTTTGTAAATTATTTTTTTGAGTATTAATTATGCAAAATTAAATTTTTTTTCCACCGTTATTTTTCTTTTTTCAAGCTCTATAAATAGAGCCTAAGTTTGTGTCATTTGGACACTAATTTTTTTTTGAGATTTTTACTCCATATTTTCATTTCAATTTTCAATTTAAGTTTAACCTTCAATTTCTTGTACGTTTTCAATAATTTCAAAATTAATATTTTATAAAAAATAAATATTCTAAATATTTAATTAATAAATATAACCATAAAATTAATTTTTATTAAAATTAATTGTAACAATAAAATTAATTATTAAAATTAGTGATGTGGATGAAAGAGAAAGTAAAAAATATTAATTGACTAGCTGCTGTGGAGTTGAAAGGAATGTGATAGAGAATGTGGTAGGGAATCTGATGTGGCAGTAAAGAGAAAGTGAAAATTTGACTACCTGTTGTACATAGCCTTAGAGCTATTGCCGTCACCTTTTAAGGTCGTTACCGGCTTTTATATTTCTGGTTCTAGATCCAGTTTCAACATTCAAGATCCCCACGTTTCAACTGCAGGGAGTGTTAGGTAATATATTCCATATTTTAGAAATTAATATTTTTTTTTTCATATTCTATTTGTTATTTAGATAGAAGCAATCTAGTTAAGTATATTTTATTTCTTTGTTTGCAGGGTAGATTACGACTTCGTTAGATATTCTTGTAACCCTATTTACACTCTTCAATCATCAATAATATGTTTAAGGGGTTTTATATAATTCAACAATGCAATTAATAATAACCAGAGTGTAATTCGTGCTATGCACGAAAATTTTTATTCGTGGAGAAAAAGAATATATAAATTAGTCTTATGAAGAGAAATGTTACTGTGATAAATTAAATATATATATATATGAATTGTAACTTGTAAGGTCAGACTATATGCAAAAGTTTATGTGAAAAAATATTCTGTAAAGCGTACGAGAGTACTGTTTTTCCAACCATAAAATAGAATTTTTGTTCTTTCATCTGAGTATGTTGAAAAAGAAAGTTATCATACATGATACTGAGGAGGTGACAATGAATATCGATACATTGGATATATATGGTATATCAAACTGAAAATATGGATAATAAGATAGTTTCAACAAAAAAATAATGAGTTCTTTGTTATCATGGCATAATTCAAATTATTCCAATTACACTAACAAGAACTTCTAGCAACCACAAATTTGAGATGTAACTCTACTTTTTCTTGGATAAAGAGAGATATAACTCTACTAATTATCATAATAAGATAAAAAAGTTTATGAGAGATTATAGTGAATAACATCTATTAAGCTGAGTATCCAAGTGAGCCTCTAAGCAGAAATTTAAATGCACTATTTTTGTCATAATGTAAAATATTCAATTCAATACTCATAAGTTTCACTTAATATTATATATACTAGAAACATATTTGCATTGCACAGACAGTTTTAAAATGATATTAAATCAAACTTGTGAGTTGTAACCTAGTTAAATAACACCTGAGTGATAACAGTATTTACTTTTCCTAAGTAAGTTGTTGGACCCTTTATTGACTACATGGCTTCATTGTTCAAGATAAAGAAAAAAGATGACATCCTTACAATGGTATATATACTTTGAGGACAATAATGGGATTCTTAGACAGACATCCAATTTTATTTATCAATTGGGTAAGATTATTTTTACTCGTAACTATCTATCTCCTATATAAATATGTGAATAACAAAATTGTTTCGTCCTATGTGAAATGACTTTTATACCCACCCTTATTATAATATTTGAATTTATTATGTTAAAATAATTCTAAGAGTAATAGAAAATTATTTCTATATAAATGTGTGAATAACAAAATTGTTTCGTCCTATGTGAAATGACTTTTATACCCACTCTTATTATAATATTTGAATTTATTATGTAAAAAGAATTCTAAGAGTAATAGAAAATTATTTAATAGTACATTACATGTAAAAAAAACAATTTCAATAACAAAAGATGTATATTAATATTAGGACATTATTTAAAAAATAAACTATATTTAAACATTTTCTAATTCAAAGTAACGTTTATAGAAACTATTACCCCTTTACAACAAATTATTCAATGATTTTGATAACATGGTCTATGGAAACTAGCCCTCTGTCCCTTATCCACGGGCCAACAAGCAAGACTGGAAGAGATCCCTTTTCTTTCTTCCATCCGCCAATTAGTTTTAGGTTAGGTGGGCTTATGTTGTCTAGGAGTCTAATTACAAGCATTAACATTATTATAGACATATTCATATATATTATATTACATATAAATATAATAGAGAATTATCTAATAATAGGACTTTAATTACATTAATAAGACTTTGTATAACTAGAAAATTTCTAATAAGACACTAAAGTAATGAAAATATTTAAATTTCTTTGGGCTCATATTTATAAGTGCTCATATTCAACTAAAAACTCTTGCAATTTATGCGTAGTATAGCAAAAATTATGTTGACTCTTGACTTGTAGTGGTCAAGTTCATTTAACAATAATTTCATTAACAATTGGATTGGATTGGATTGGATTATTATTATTATTATTATTATTATTATTATTATTGTTTTGGAACTTATATATGTCATCAGTTCATCATTTAAAATAATAATTAAGCATTTTTATATGAGATCTTTTGGTTTTCAAAAAATTGGATATTCATATAATACAAAAATTAAAAGGCAGGAACACGATAATTAGGGATAATGAAACACCAATATAATATTTGTGTAAGTACAAAAGCATTTATTGAATAGTGAGGAGTTTATATGTCAAAATTTATTTTACATTCAAATAGACAAAATATGTTGTTCAGTAAATAGATAAAATAAACATAACATAGGTCGATTAAAAAACTCTTAATAGTAGGAAATCATTTAATGAAAGAAAAATAAATATTTAGATTTCCAAAGGAAAAAAGAAATGACGTCGTAATAATCCTTAATAAGATACATAGATCAAACTTATACAGAAACGTGGATGCTAGAAAAAACATATTAATATTTTTTGTCAAAAGATTATTTTACACTCAAATTAACAAAATAAGTTGTTCAAAAAATAGATAAAACAAATATAATAAAGGTCGACTAAGAAAAAAACTTTTAATCATAGGAAATCATTTAATAGAATAAAATTAAATATTTACAAGAAAAAAATGGTGTTAGTAATAAATTTTTAAAAAAATGCTTAGCTTGATGATCATATACCCAAACATGCTTGAATAAATACTAATATTTTTTGTCAAAATTTTATTTTATATTAAATAGATAAAATAAATTGTTCAAAAATAGATAATCGACATTTATAATAAGCCATTTAGTAAAGAAAAATTAAATATTTTGGTTTCTACATTATTTACCATTTATACATAAAAAATACAATAAAAGTTGGGATAGTTTGCACTTTGCACTCTATAAAGAGGATTACGCTAAAGAGGGTTACAATGCATTTTCCACCCTAAAAAGGCAAAAATATCATTGTGCACCCTTGGATTGAGTTATTTTTGACAAATTGTACCATTTGTGTATTTTTTAGCAAAATATTTCATTTCAAAAGGGTAAAATCATCCATGAAGTACCAATGAATTTTTAAAAACAAACGAGACAACTTATATTGAAAAATAAAATGCTCACAGTCACATAACATGAGACCCCATTCAAGTTTTTTACCTTTGTGAAACTAAACCTCTTGCTTACTATTGTAAGAATCTATTTTTATTTACCACAATTTATAAAATCAGAAGTTCACTTATTTTATCCGTCCTGAGGGTGAAATTGATGTTGAAACCTAATTAGCAAATTAGTTGTAGACTTGGTCATGACTTTGGGGCTGCATCCCCGATGAAAGTAATGGTAGCGAGGTGGTGTGGGTGTAATCAAGGATTAGTAGTAAGGATTTAGTGTTGGACGAAAAAAAGACAAGTCTTCTGCAATCATTAAAAAAAGGTTTAAGAATTCCTAATTACTGTTCTTCAATATTGTAATAATTACTATTAATCCAATTGAAGATTAATAATTAGTCTAGCCATAGAAATCATCTAATCGAGAGTCCCACACATCAAAAATAAAAGTCCAACCTTTACGTACGTGATTCTATTGGAATATTGGAGGAGAGAGGGATTTAAATGTAAGAGTTGTTATTGAATTGTTATCTTCTTTCCTTTTTCTTTGATAAAAATGAATTAAGAGAGAATTTTGAGATTGATTTTGAGTAAATCAATGACTATAATTTTGCTTTTTCTTGATGGGAATTGGGAGGAAGAATCAACAATAGAGTAGAAATTAGTGGAGGACTTGAGGTTGGCGACATGAATGAGTGGTCCTTTTTTTGCATTTTTACTTATTGAGAAACGATTTTTGGCTTAATATTATATAGGGTGAAAATGCCAAGACTAACTCAATTCAAGAGTTTATATTAATATTTTTTCAGGGAGCAAAGTACCTGTTAGCCATCTTTTCAGGGAGCAAAGTGCAAAATCACCCATGAAATCCACGATAGAGATCTTAAGGATACAATGTTTTAGGTTTTGAAATCAACTTTTTTGGAAAGATCTTTGAAAAATGTGGACTAAGTGATTGCTTTGTTATTTTTGTCATGATCACGTGATCATAAAATATCAATTTAAGAAAGAGAAGAGAAGAATAATTCAAGAATGAAATTGTTAATGAGAGATAATGTGAAAAAATACGGAATAATATGATATAATAGATGTTGATTAATAAGTAGTTATACAAAAATAAAATGAATTTGGTAAAAAATAGGTTGTATTTGAAATTTTGAGAAAGTTGTAAAAACAAAACCAAATTTTGCAAACATGAATGTCTTAAAATAAAACTTAAAGAGAAATATAAATTAACAATTAAATTTGATTCACCTTATGTTATAACTCATTTTATTCCGATTTCCAATTTCGTAAGTTTATATTTATAACAAGTTTTAAATTAGATTCAAAAAATAAAAGCTGATAGGATTTTGTAATAATCAATAAAATCGGATTTATTTATCAATAAATTAAATATTTATGTAATCATTCGATAGATATAATAAATTATTTTAATTTAATTCGTTATTAGAAAAACAAGTGTGAATCACGTGCGTCGCACATGATATTTTGTAGTTAAATAAAAAGTGGAATATCAATTTAATGCATGATATAAAATATATATCAGAAAAAACAGAAATATATATGTATTTATTTATATATATTATTTAAGTAGAATCAAAGTACAAAACATGACATAAGTCGAGGGCAAAATACATGATATGCTTTCTTAATACAATAACAATGAATAGATGGTAAAAAAAAAATATTTTTCCTTAATATGTTATTTTATTTTGTATTGAAATAACAATTAACAAAATACATATTTTACTTCTGCTGCAAAAACATATTGCATTTATATTATAAATACATGTATATTAATGATATTGTTTAAACAATTATGAAAAATCAAAACAGAATGATGTGGAAATAAAGGTTTGTCTGTGATATTTAATGTCATAATTAAAGTTGAATTATTTATTAATTTTCTGAACAAAATTTGGTAATAAGCAACATATTCACAATGCAAGAAACTACTCAGCTGGGGGCAACTTCTGGTAGAGTTGGTAAGGGCATTTGAACTTGTGGCCTAGGTCACGGGTTCGAATCCCACTGTGGGAATGCCTATTTGCCTTCTCTACTATGAGCCTGTCAGCTATGGACAACCTAGGCTGGTTTAACTCTCTTGTGTGGTTTGCAGGCTATTACATGATGTGCCTAAACCGCAAGCGCACGGCTTCAGTGCAGTACAAAAGATATCGTTCCCACGAGGACCGAACAATCAAGCACTAGCCTATCAATTATCAGTAATCTAAGCCTAATAAAAATACGAGATACGTTGTAAAGAAAACTAAACAGAACGCAAGAAAACTGATCTGAGTTATATATGATTGGAAATTCCGGAATTAGAGTTTACCACGATATATATTATCGACTCAATTATATTACCGATTAAATTACGATCGCTACTTATGAAGGACACTATCCAATTGTAATCACTATCTTCTGTCGAAGCATAACAACATACCCAAGCTAATTAATCAACTACTTTCGTGATGATTAGACTAAACTCAGACTCATTGATCTCTATGATAGTGTATCGATTCCTCAAAAGACCTAAAACTACTTTCGTGATTTAGGATCCTAGGTTTGAATACTAGGGTTCCGATATAGATGTCACCTTTCAGAATTTTCACCTAATATCTATGAACATGCAAATATGTGGCCAACAAATTCACAAGCATTAATAAACAAGAATTCAAATCATAAGCATACGCGATGTAACCTCACCGGTTCTATAATCTATATCGATAACATGCTATCGGGCTATTCCCGATTCCAGAATACGATAGATTACTCCATAGATACGAAAGCACAATAAACAATTAATAATGCAAACATCATAAACAACAATAATTAAAAGAGATTAAAGAAGATAATTTCGATTAAACCCGTTGTCGAATAAACTGTTTACAATAATCCTTGAATCTCGTCTCTCGATATCCAATCTTTACAACTCAATTCAGGGAAATAAAGTTCGAACCCTAAAACAATGTTCGGAGGGGGTATTTATACCTAATCTAAAACATAAACCTGAAATTGGGCCGAACATGGGCTTTCAACGTCCAGATTTAAAATAGCGCGCGTACGTACGCCGCCTAATACGGCGCTTGTACGCCGCTTAAAACGGCGCCTGTACGCCGAACAAACTGGCGTTTGTACGCAAGGTGGCCTAAATTCTCTGCCTTCATTGTTCGGGCGCGAATTAACACGGCGTACGTACGCCGTGTATTTCGGCGCTTGTACGCCTTTTATAACGGCGCTTGTACGCTGTGTATCTCCAACTTTCAATCAACTCGTTCTCGATTTCAGCCTACAATTGGTATTTTTCTTTTTGCAACATAGAAATTTCCTACGGCACTCAAAAGTAACATTAAACGCATTTGCGGGATAAAAATATGATGCAATTCTATAATAAACGTGTCGAATGAATGATGGAAATTGCGTAAAAATGAGGTTTATCAACCCCCCCAAACTTGCTTTTGTTCGTCCTCGAACAAACGGTAAAATAAAGAAACAAAAACAAAAACTAAAGATAAACTCATTTTCGTAGAGTACACGATTGCACTTAGCATGTGCAACAAGCCTTTAAACCTTTTTGTTACTCAAAAAGGACGAGTTATAGTTTCGTGAGGGTTTGCAGATGATGTACCCACAAAATCACAAAATCAATGAATCTTTGCTAAATCGAAATATGATACAATCGTACAAAAATCGACGTGAACTAATGGCCCGACATTTTTAGAAAAAGATCATGCATTCGCTTAATCATTGGTTACATCACACCACAGAGTTAAACAAGCTTCTAGAAAGCACTGGATAAAGCCATCTTTAAGCATTATAGTCGAGTAGCGTTTCTAACAAAATTTTGAGTGGCGCCCATCTATACCAACTGGTCTAACAGATATTAGGGTCTAACTGGTTCACAATATTGAGCTTTTAGCATAAGTCAACTGTGCAAACGATTTCATTCTTGACAGGATTGTGCAATGTTCGTTCCCTTAGACTTTCTATGACACCCGTTATCGAGTTTTGGGTCAACGGCTCCCAAGCTAGATAGCCATAGGGCGTTAAGTTTTAAGAGACTCCTTCGGACTTAATCACTCAAGTGTCAAAGGTCACAAAACGAACTAATCCATGCAGAGCGATTCTATAAGTAGCATTTATCGTTTCTATTTTTTTTTTTTCAAATTGTGCCAGAAGACGTTGTTCTAAGTTGGTAGACTTGGAGGCCACTACCTATGTGTTTCGAAAACGGGTGATCCACTCAACTCCTATGCCGTGGACTACTACGTATTAGTGACTAGCCAGAAAAAGGTAACTAAGCAGATGATATCGCCGACAGAAAAGTTCATGCGTTATATGTATTAAAAAGTCAAGCTTACATATCACTTAGTCAATCGTTGTACGACGATCACAAAGATAAAGCTATAATCCATAATAAAAGTGTTATGTCTCCGTAAACAACCCCCAAACTTAAATCGCACATTGTCCCTAATGTGATAAACGTGTGTATGTATGCATGCATAAAAGTAAAAAGGGACATAACCTTGGCAAGAGTCGAGACGATCGTTCTGATTTTGCTAGGTATTGTATCGATAGGACTGTAGAGAAACAAAACACTGGAACTAGAGAAAAGAAATAGACTTTTAGATTAATCATCGTTGGCAATACATTCCATCCTAAAGTCTAAAAACATAAAAACATAAAAACATAAAAGCGAAAGTAAAACGAGAAACTAAAAACATAAAATATAAAAAAGGAAAAGAAAAATAAAAAAGGAAAACTCAAGTAAAGCGGATGGCGGTGGACGGTCTCTAGGCTGCATCGTCATGGCGGTCTGTCTGTTCAAGCTCAAAATCGATGTCGGCCATGAAATCATCGATCGGGTCAGGGGCAGTGGGGTTTGTGGTAGGGGGATTGCGTCGAAGATCTTCTTGGCGCTGCCACTCTCGAATAGCATTTATGTCCGTCTGCATGGTAGTCATTCTGGTTTGCATGGCGGCCATTCTGGTTTTAAGTCTGGCGATGTCGGTTTGAATTTGAGTGAGCAGCAGGTAGTATGGATCTGATGGAAGAGGTGGTGGAGCGCTCGAGCTAGTCTCGACGTCTGTATGTGGCAACTCAAAATGCTCAGTCGGTTGTCGTGCTCGTTTCTGCGAGGGAGCGCGTGAGATATCATTATAGCCAAGATCCTCGCCGGCATCCTTAAAAATATCATCGGGGAGCTCGGGGACATCATAGTGTTCACAGAGTAAATGTATAAGGGCGGGGAAGATCAAAGGTCTCTTCCGCCTCCCCGAGTCCTGTCCTATGTCGGCAGTTAAGCGTTCGATAGCTTCACAAAGGCTATCACATATGATGCGGCTCTCGTTTATTACCTTCCACTGAGTATAGCATATATTAGAGTAGCCCACCCGCGTGTTACTTCAGAACGATTCGTCGTGGGCATTAACCGGTAGTGTATGAACTCGTACCAGAATGACGCTACCGGGTTTAGATCGTTTCGGCGAAGTGTGGATTCCTGCCTAATCCATTGTGTGTCTTCAGTCGCCACTGTCTTTGTAATTTCGAATTTTAATTGTGGGGTCGAGTCTCTTAGCAATTCTGAATATTCGCTCGGGCCGTCGACGTCTGGCAAGTGGAGTACATGTTGTATGTTATGTGTATCAAAGTTGACCTCGACACCCCAAACCTCGACTGTGCGACTGTGCCTACGCGGCCCGTATAATTTTTCGTATTCGACACAGTTTGCATAAAACTCTTGGACCCACGTAACATTGATTTTGGGCAGTATATTCGAGAAGCCTTTCCAATCGTAGGCGGTGGCTATGGTCCGTACTGATTTAGGGTTAGTGAATAGAATGGCCCGTTCCTTTAAAAGTGCGTGCGACATCAGACGTTGCCACGTCATTTCAGTTTTCGGTGTTTCAAATTGAGTAATTCTATCATTTCCCTGTTCCTCGGGTCGATTTCGAGAAGAGCCTGCTGGAGCTTTACCCTTACCCTTAGACGCATTCTTTGTCCTAACCATTGTCCAAATTTTGGCAGAGTAACGGTGTAATATCGTTGACCAAGTCCTCGACAAATCAATCAACCAAATCTCCGAGCCAAATACAATACCAACCCAATCCAACTTCGATTCAATCAAACCAACACAGGAATTGCAACACCACAATTCGCAAATCACAAAATTTCCAATTCACAATTCAAACCCAACTCAACAATTCAACCAAACGGACGCAATATCAACCAAATCCAATCCAATCCGAATTCACCAAATAATCCAAAGCAGAAATTCGAACACCACAATATGATCACGATGTAAGTATTTTCAGAATGATCGCTAATCAACCTAATGCAAACTCCAAAACCTCAATTCACAAATCGAAATTTTAAACCCTAACTTGATAAGCCCTAAATCAACAATGTAGCTATTAATCTTGCGAAACTAAGTTCAATACCACTAATTCAATTCGAAACCAAAGTAATCAAACCAAAGTTCGTCCAATTTTATGCCCAAATTTTCGAAGTCTCCGAAACCCTAATTCGCAAAACCAAATTCGAATTTGAAAGAGGGGTTTTAGCTATCCCTTACCCCAATGGTGATGTAGTGCTCGAATCTTCAAAGTTGAGTGAGCTTCGTTGAGATTCCTAGCTGTTGAGAAGAAAAACGAGAGACGGTGAGAGGAGGTCGACGGTTTATGTTTGAATGTGTGAATGAAGGAAAAGAATCTGTTTTAAAAAACTTAAAACCCGACTCGGCGTACAGGCGCCATTCTGAACTGCGTACGCACGCTGAGTATTTTGGCGTACGTACGCCGTTCATTTCCGCGTACGTACGCGGTTTGTTCAAAATTCACTGCCCCCGTTGATTGTACGCCAATTTACGCGGCGTACATACGCCTTGTAAATTGGCGTACAGGCGCAGTTATAGTCGGCGTACGTACGCGAGGTCTGCAAAACTCCCTGTCCTTGTTGTTTGTACGCCGATTTATGCGGCATACGTATGCCATGTATTTCGGCGTACAAGCGCAATGTATTCTCGCGTACGGGCACGGATTTGAAAAAAAACGCTGCCTCCGTTGATTGTACGCGATTTAACATTGCGTACGTACGCTGTACAAAACTCGAAAAATAAAAGAAAAAGCATGAAACAAAAGATAACAAAAGGAAAGAAAAACACAAACGAAAAGAAAACAAACGTAAAGGATACATTTGGGTTGCCTCCCAAAAAGCGCTTGTTTTACGTCTTTAGCTCGACGTTACCATGCTTAATTGGTTGGGTCTGATCGAGCATCGTGAAGGCTCGACGTGATAGCTTTTTCGATCGGTTCGCCCGCGATGTAATGCTTGAGCCTTTGCCCATTAACCTTGAAAATTTCCGTTCCTTCGCTCCAAATATCTACAGCTCCGAATGGATATGCTGCTTCGACTACAAATGGTCCCGACCATCTTGATCGTAATTTACCCGGAAACAGTCTCAGACGTGAATTGAATAATAAAACGAGATCACCCTTCTTGAATTCTCGTCTGTGAATCTGTTTGTCGTGCCACTTCTTCGTCCGCTCTTTATAAATTCGTGCATTCTCATATGCATCTAGTCGTAACTCGTCAAGCTCATGTAACTGTAACATTATTCGCTCACCAGCATCTTTAAGATCGAAATTTAGAGCTTTGACGGCCCAATATGCCTTATGCTCGAGTTCTACCGGTAAATGGCAAGATTTGCCATAAATAAGACGGAAGGGTGTCGTACCTATCGGGGTTTTGAAAGCGGTGCGATAAGCCCATAATGCATCGTCTAGCTTGAGAGACCAATCCTTTCTTGATTTCGAGACAGTCTTTTCTAGGATTACCTTAATCTCTCTATTCGAAACTTCAACTTGACCACTAGTTTGGGGATGATATGGTGTAGCAACTTTATATGTGACCCCGTACTTGGTAAGTAAAGCTTCGAATTGGCGTTCCGTAAAATGTGTACCCCGTCACTTATCACTACCCTTGGAACACCGAATCTAGGAAAAATAATCTTCTTGAACAATCGGGTAACCACCCTCGAATCATTTGTTGGCGAGGCTATCGCTTCAACCCACTTCGAAACATAATCCACCGCCACAAGTATAAATTTGTTGCCACACGACGACGGGAATGGTCCCATAAAATCAATTCCCCAAACATCGAAAATCTCAACCTCTAGAATTGTATTCATGGGCATCTCATTACGCCTCGATATATTTCCCGTTCTTTGACAACTGTCGCATGCACTAACAAAATCTTGAACGTCTTTAAACAAGGTAGGCCAACAAAATCCTGACTGAAGAATCTTCGCTACAGTCTTGGATTTACTAGCATGACCCCCATATGGTGAACTATGACAGTGAGCCATGACACTTACCATCTCCTCTTCCGGTATGCATCTCCTATATACCCCGTCTGTACAGTGCTTGAAAAGAAGAGGCTCATCCCAATAGTAATGCTTAAGATCAGTGAAAAATTTCTTCTTTTGCTGATAACTAAAATCGGGCGGTAGAATCTTACATGCTAAGTAGTTAACAAAATCAGCGTACCACGGTGCATCAATCTTAGCCACTGCATAGAGATGATCATCGGCGAACGAGTCATCTATCGATAATGTCTCTTTATTCTCATTTTCTCTAAGTCGAGACAGATGATCGGCCACGGTATTCTCTATCCCCTTTTTATCCCTAATCTCAAGATCGAACTCTTGCAATAGTAGTATCCATCTGATAAGTCTCGGCTTAGCGTCTTTTTTACTCAATAGATACCTAATTGCGGAGTGATCTGTGTAGACAATGACCTTGTAGCCAACCAAATATGAACGAAACTTGTCGAAAGCGAACACTACAGCTAATAATTCTTTCTCGGTGGTAGCGTAATTCATTTGAGCCTCATCTAACGTCCTACTAGCATAGTAGATGACATGCATCTTTTTATCCTTTCTTTGGCCTAACACTGCCCCAATTGCAAAATCGCTTGCATCGCACATAATATCAAAAGGTAGGTTCAAATCCGGCGGTTGAACAATAGGGGCGGTAACAAGTGCTTCCTTCAACCTGCGAAAAGCATCAAGACAATCATTATCGAAATCGAAAGGAACATCTTTAGCAAGTAAATGAGTTAAGGGCTTAGTAATTTTAGAAAAATCCTTAATGAATCTCCGGTAAAAACCGGCATGGCCCAAGAAACTCCTAACGTCTTTCACACAGGTAGGTGGTGGCAACTTCTCGATTACTTCCAGCTTTGCTCGATCAACTTCAATTCCTCGTTCAGATACGAGGTGGCCTAACACAATGCCTTCCCTAACCATAAAATGGCATTTTTCCCAATTTAAGACTAAATTAACTTCTCCATATCTCCGCAACACTCGAGAAAGATTAGACAGACAAATATTGAAAGTGGTGCCATATACAGAAAAGTCATCCATAAAAACTTCAATAATGTTCTCAATCAAATCAGAAAATATAGTCATCATACATCTTTGAAAAGTAGCAGGCGCATTACACAAACCAAAAGGCATTCTCCTAAAAGCATAAGTGCCATAGGGACATGTGAACGTGGTTTTTTCTTGATCATTAGGGTGGATGGGAATTTGATAAAATCCCAAATACCCATCTAGATAGCAAAAGTGCGAATGATTAGCTAACCTTTCAAGTACTTGATCGATAAAGGGAAGGGGAAAGTGATCTTTTCTAGTTGCCGTGTTCAATTTCCTATAATCTATGCACATTCTCCACCCAGTGACTGTCCTAGTAGGAATTAACTCGTTTTTTTCGTTTTTCACTACAGTCACTCCTCCTTTCTTAGGGACTACTTGTACCGGGCTTACCCACTTACTATCAGAGATAGGATAAATAATTCCAGCATCTAACAATTTTAAAACTTCTTTTCTAACTACATCTTGCATAGTAGGATTCAATCTACGTTGATGTTCTCTAGAAGGTTTAAAATCATCTTCCATCAAAATTTTATGCATGCAAAACGATGGATTAATCCCTTTTAAATCATCTATAGTGTAACCTATGACTTTTTGATGCAACCTAAGGACTCTAAGCAGTTTATCGATTTCTTTCTTATTCAAGTCGGCATTCACAATCACAGGATACATGGAATTTGGTCCAAGAAATTCATACCTGAGCGTCGAGGGAAGTGGTTTTAGTTCTACCTGGGGTATCGAGTTGGATTCTTTGCTTTCCTTAGGATCTTTGCTCAACTCTTTTACTCCAATGGCATTGACTGGAACCGGTGGATTTCCCTCGAGAAGACGGGCGACATCAGCAATAGCTTCGTCTTCATCTTCCGTTGAACCGTTGTTCACTAGGCAAGCTTCCAATGGATCACTGCATAAGTACTTCGCGAGCTTGTTTTGAACTAGCTAGTCCACCTGATCAACTCTACAACAATAATTCTCAAGAGAAGGGTAAGTAACAGTTTTAGCTAAATTAAATTCAACCTTCTCGTCCCCGACTTTTAATGATAGCCTACCGTTCTTAACATCTATAATAGCACCAGCTGTGGCTAAGAACGGTCTACCAAGTATGATGGGGATTTGAGAATCTTCCTCCATCTCTAGAACAACAAAATCAGCAGGAATAAAAAATTTCCCTACTCTAATTGGTACATCTTCTAGCATACCTACCGGATACTTCACAGATCTATCAGCTAATTGCAGAGTAATCGTAGTAGGTTTTAACTCATCCATCTCTAACTTACGTGAAACCGAAAGAGGCATAAGGCTAACGCTAGCACCAAGGTCACACAATGCATGATCAAAACTCACGTTACCTATTACACATGGAATCGAAAAACTACCGGGGTCTTTAAGCTTAGGAGGCAATTTATTTTGGATTAATGCACTACACTCTTCAGTTAAGGCCACGGTTTCATAATCCTCAAGTTTACGTTTGTTAGAAAGAATTTCCTTCAAGAATTTAGCATATGATGGCATCTGTGCAAGTGCATCAGTGAATGGAATATTAATATAAGGCTTTTTCAAAACATCTAAAAACTTTCCAAACTGCTTATCTAATTTTGCCTTAGCCAATCTTTGAGGAAAAGGTATGGGTGGTTCATATGGTGGTGGAGGTACATAAACAGGCTCTTTTTCAGTTACTTCGTTCGTTTTATCTGTTGAGCTGTCAGGGCTAGGCGTTTTCTCTTTTTCTAACTTATTAGTTGACTCAGTCTGACTCACATCTGTAGGCATCCTAGGACCTTCATAATTAGTACCACTCCTTAAAGTAATAGCCTTACAATGTTTCTTTAGATTTGTCTCGGGTTGACCGGGAAAAGAACCAGAATTCCTAATCGGGTTGTTAGCCTGTTGTGCAATTTGAGTTTCTAGCATTTTGTTATGAGTTGCTAATGAGTCTACTTTTGTTGCTAGTTGCTTAATTGCATCATTTACCACTTCGTTTTGTTTAGTCTGGGCTACTACAAAACCCTCAAGAAGCGACTCTAGGTTCGATTTCTGTGGTGGAACAGGATTATAAAGCTTTTGTTGAAATCCCGGTGGTGGTCTAAAATTAGATGGTGGGGCTACGTTTTGAGGCTTGTATGAAAAATTGGGGTGATTTCTCCAGCCAGAGTTAAAAGTATTTGAAAATGGATCGTTCTTTTGGTTGAAGTTGTTCACATAATTGGCTTGCTCTATAGAAGGATCGGTCGGTATACTCGCAAATTGACACTCTAATGCAACATGACCAATTGTACCACATATTTCACACATAGGGGGTGGGGTAGTGACAGAGTTAACATGCATATTCATGGAATCCAACTTCTTAGACATAGCCTCTACTTGTGCAGAAAGTAAAGTAATGGCATCAATATCATACTTACCTGGTGTCTTCTGTGGAATCGAAGACCATTGGTAGTGATTCAATGCCATATCTTCGATTAAGTCATAGGCCTCATCGATACCCTTATTCATCAGAGCTCCTCCAGCAGCTGCATCGAATGACATCCTCGTGGTATAAATCAGCCCGTTATAAAATGTATGAACTATGAGCCATTTCTCCAGCCCGTGATGTGGGCACAGTCGGAGAAGATCCTTGAATCGTTCCCAGGCTTCATATAGCGATTCGCCATCTCGCTGAGCAAAAGTTGTAATTTGGTTCCTCAGTTGTGCAGTCTTGCTCGGGGGAAAGTATCTTGCTAGGAAACATTGCATGAGCTGATCCCATGTTCTGATGGAACCCGATGGTAGAGAATGTAGCCAAGCTCTCGCTTTGTCCCTCAGTGAGAATGGAAATAACCTCAGCCTGATAGCGTCCTGAGAAACCCCGTTCATTTTCAAAGTGTCGCAGTACTCTAAAAACATGGACAAGTGGAGGTTTGGCTCTTCAGTAGGTGCACCCCCAAACTGATTCTGCTGAACCATTTGCAGAAGGGATGGCTTGAGCTCGAAATTGTTGGCCTCTACAGTAGGCCTGGCGATGCTGGAGTGAAGTGTCTGCGCATTCGGCGCTGCAAAATCCTTAAGACATCTCACATTTGCGTTCGCATTCACATTTACAGCTGGGTTTGCATTCGCGTTAGCGTTTGCATTAACATTCGCATTCACATTCTCTTCAGCCATTGTAACTTGTTTAAGCTGAGCTTGTTTCAGTTTTTGTTCTCTTCTCCTAGCACGAAAGGTTTTCTCGATTTCTGGATCAGGTTCGAAGTCGATCTTACTTTGCATACAAGAGAAGCCAAAATCCTGAAATTAAAACAAAAAGCGAAGATTAAAAACTAAAATAAAAATAAAAATGGCTTAGTCTCACTAAAATCTGATAAAAACTAATATTGACTATTCAAGTCCCCGGCAACGGCGCCAAAAACTTGATGTGCCTAAACCGCAAGCGCACGGCTTCAGTGCAGTACAAAAGATATCGTTCCCACGAGGACCGAACAATCAAGCACTAGCCTATCAATTATCAGTAATCTAAGCCTAATAAAAATACGAGATACGTTGTAAAGAAAATTAAACAGAACGCAAGAAAACTGATTTGAGTTATATATGATTGGAAATTCCGGAATTAGAGTTTACCACGATATATATTATCAACTCAATTATATTACCGATTAAATTACGATCGCTACTTATGAAGGACACTATCCAATTGTAATCACTATCTTCTGTCGAAGCATAACAACATACCCAAGCTAATTAATCAACTACTTTCGTGATGATTAGACTAAACTCAGACTCATTGATCTCTATGATAGTGTATCGATTCCTCAAAAGACCTAAAACTACTTTCGTGATTTAGGATCCTAGGTTTGAATATAGGGTTCCGATATAGATGTCACCTTTCAGAATTTTCACCTAATATCTATGAACATGCAAATATGTGGCCAGCAAATTCACAAGCATTAATAAACAAGAATTCAAATCATAAGCATACGCGATGTAACCTTACCGGTTCTATAATCTATATCGATAACATGCTATCGGGCTATTCCCAATTCCAGAATACGATAGATTACTCCATAGATACGAAAGCACAATAAACAATTAATAATGCAAACATCATAAACGACAAGAATTAAAAGAGATTAAAGAAGATAATTTCGATTAAACCCGTTGTCGAATAAACTGTTTACAATAATCCTTGAATCTCGTCTCTCGATATCCAATCTTTACAACTCAATTCAGGGAAATAAAGTTCGAACCCTAAAACAATGTTCGGAGGGGGTATTTATACCTAATCTAAAACATAAACCCGAAATTGGGCCGAACATGGGCTTTCAGCGTCCAGATTTAAAATAGCGCGCGTACGTACGCCGCCTAATACGGCGCTTGTACGCCGCTTAAAACGGCGCCTGTACGCGGAACAAACTGGCGTTTGTACGCAAGGTGGACTAAATTCTCTGCCTTCGTTGTTCGGGCGCGAATTAACACGGCGTACGTACGCCGTGTATTTCGGCGCTTCTACGCCTTTTATAACGGCGCTTGTACGCTGTGTATCTCCAACTTTCAATCAACTCGTTCTCGATTTCAGCCTACAATTGGTATTTTTCTTTTTGCAACATAGAAATTTCCTACGGCACTCAAAATTAACATTAAACGCATTTGCGGGATAAAAATATGATGCAATTCTATAATAAACGTGTCGAATGAATGATGAAAATTGCGTAAAAATGAGGTTTATCATTACACAAGAGCGAGGTTTACCCAGTGCGCACCCGAAAGGGTAGCGGCTGCGGGTTTCCCCCGTCATCCAAAAAAAGAAACTACTCAGCTGACTAGTGCTAATATGAAAGTCAATGTCACATTGCACACTTATAAGTTATAACTATAGAGGATTGAAATACATAAAGGATTCTGAATTTTGGTATGTTTTTTTTTTATGACAAGGGAACCCGCAGCCGCTACTGTTAGGTGCGCACTGGGTAAACCTCGCTCTTGTGTAATAGCCTGCAAACCACACAAGAGAGGTAAACCAGCCTAGGTTGCCCATAGCTGACAGGCTCACAGTAGAGAAGGCAAATAGGCATTCCCTCATCAGGATTCGAACCCGTGACCAATGCCACAACATTCACCTCCCTTACCAACTCTACCGGGGGTTGCCCCCATTTTGGTATGTTTTTCCATCTGTTGGAAGAGGCTTTTTATTGGCTAGAAATCAGATAATGGCATATTAACATTAAAGTATGTCATCTGTTGCAGTTAAAATTTAGTCTATTTTTAAAGATTTTAGTCAAAAAGACTTTTCAGAAAAGTGGTCACGAAACAAAAAATAATTATTAAAGTTAAAATTGAAATGAGAATTTACTCTTAATAAAATGTTTTCAGCGTTTTTTATAAAGTGTAACATCACCTTGTGAAATTGACTTTTAGGTAAAAAAATTCTGGACCCAAAAATAATTAAATAGAATTCGATTAATTTTGATCTAAAGCGATAAATATTTTAGCTCAATCCGAATTTACAAGCCCGAGTTTGGTTCAATCCGGTTTAGGCGGCAGCAGCGCATATGATGATCTAGACCATTGCTAGGTCACCACCCCTTTCTAAAATCATGACCCAAAAGCCTTCCTTTTATCTTCCAAAATTGATTAGTATACCCATCTACTTTATGGTACTAATAAAAGCTACGTCTGTTGCATGATAATTATACGAACTTGTTGAAATAACTTGTGTGTATAAATATTGTTCAATTTAAAGATATTACGTATTCAAGAGTTTAATAATAATTTAACTAATTATTCATTATTATATTTTCATAATTTAAACTAATAAATATTGATTTACATAAATTACTTAATTAATATTTAAAAGATCTAAATTTATTGAAAACACATACAATAATCTATATAAATAATTTATAACATAAAATCAATTTTGATATACTTTAAAAGTTATGAGACTTAATGAAAAAATCCATAATAAATGGGACCAAAATTGAAATAGGACAAGTTATAAAACAAAAGGTGTAATTTTCATGTGTTACAAAAATGGATATTTATCTACTCTTCTTATAATTTTTTTCTAGTCGTCTTTTTCTTCTCTATTTTTAAAATAATTGTTGGTCCCAAGTGGTTTGAACAAAGGTCTAGAGGGGGAGTTTGAATAGACTCTGATCCTTTATTACAGATTTTTCGTTAATCGTTGATATTAAAGACAATTTCTTCTTTTCAGTCATGATCTGAAAGGAACTTGAGCACAAAGACTGAGTAAGAGAGTTTAACTGAGAATCAGTTGAGAAGAATACAAAGAGATGTAGTGGTCAGAACTTAAATTCACCGTTAAGAGCACATCGAAACATATAATTAGAGTCTTTGGCTTTATGTAATGTTGATGTTAGGCAGAGACACAATTAATATATATATATATATATATGGAAACTGCACTAACTCTTTTTATGCAACAGATAATCTCTACTAAATTGTTGAATTTAAATGAATGTGCAATAAAGAGCAGAAATAAAGCAATAAGTAAATGAGACACAGTTTGCAAGGTTCGCTGGGTGGTGTAATCCCGACTACGTCCTTCGTCTTCGCTCACGAAGGAATTCACTATATTGAATCTAAAGAGTCACACAGAGTCTTCTCCAATACAATGTTCAAACTGAAATGTCTTGAGCTACTTTGCTACACAAGCGTCTGCCTCTAAGAACACTTTTAGTGATCCGCTTCTCTCACACAGAAATACTGCTGATATCCTACAACTTTCCTCTCACACAGTTTGAAAAAGAGGATGACTAATTTCACTCAGAAATTGATTTGTTTGTTTTGGAAAAGGTCAAACAACTTTGTTTATATTCTCTTTAGTTTGTGTTCTTCTTGAAAAAGAGATAGAAAAATATCGATTTGAATGGATGCTCAGGATTCGAGTTTTTCTAAGGGTTAAGTCCAGAAACAAGAGAGTACTTCGACTTAAGATGTGATCGTTTAAGCTCGTGAATTTTCTCACTTGTTGGAATCTCTTTACTCCTTATTCTTGAAGTTCTATTTATATACAACTTTCAAATATATCCGTTGAGACCAAACATTAAATCTGTTGAGACCATTTGTAAGCCGGTAGATATATTCTGAGGCGCGTGTAGTTTCTCCGCTCAGAAAAGTTAGAAGGGTTGGTGAATCCCAGATATGTTGCTGCAATTGTTCAATCTACGGCAATTGTCTTATGTTGACATCCAACGATTTTGGTGCTCTCCGTACTTCATCAGCAGTATATGCATTAAATGCTTTTGACAAGCATTAAATGCTTTTAAAAATGACCGTTGAACATTAAATGCATTGATATTACATCTGATGTCCAATCGCCTAGGATGAAAGCTATCAGTAACTCAGCGTCAGTCTTGGACATAGATAGTCGCTTGCAGAATAATATCGCTTCAGATATAAGATACGGATGACCTTCTGATTGTCACTCGCTCTTGCTGTTTCTTCAAACCTCTTTGCATTAATAGACTCACTCAAAATTCTACTAACACTTCAAGTGTTAAGATTAGCAAAACTAAAAGGACAAACAAAAAAGCACCTAATCTAAAAGTTATAACTCGATAAACATCTTATCGTTTGATACATGTTCTTCTATGAAAAAACAAAACTTACATTTTCTGGGATCTAACATTAAGTTCTATCATGTCATCATCAAAACTTCTAACAAATAAATTCCTAAAAATTTCCTCCTTTTTGATGATGTCAAGACCATTCAACCTTTTGGAAAGGAAAAGCTCTTCTATAATTTTAAGAGCAGTAATCACAAAAAAAATGATTTTGAGTCAGCAATGAAGAGTTATGAGCATAACAGATAGATATGAAGTTAGGAAGGTTAGCAGTTAGCTGTTAGTTGCTAGCGTTTGTTTTAGTTCAGCGTTTTGTAGTTTGTATCGCATAACAAAAAATTGCTTCTTCAAAGAAACATTTATTCTCATTGAAATTTTACAAGTAAGAACAGAGTATAATGCTAATGCTACATATTACAACATATTCTATCAGCAATACAAGGAGCATACAAAAACAAAAAACATAAAACAAGAAGAAACAAAGAAGAAGAACTTGTGACATTCGTTCCTTTTCATGTAGAGGAACAAAAGAGACAAAAAGAAGATAGAAGAGAGACTTGCCACAACCATATATGTTAGCAAAGTCTTACTTCTTGGCCTCCTTAAGCCTTTTTTCCCCCTCTTTTTCTTCACCCTTCTCGATATTATCAACACCATAGTGTTTCTACCAAGAGTTTATAAAACATGAAGGTCATGAACTGTGTGTTTAATAGCACAGACATTGTACCTTGTGTTATTCTAGTATCCATATGTATATGCAACATAGGGCGGGATACTTGTTCTTCATTGACTCCTTCGGACAGGTGGAGGGGGTCATGCTGACTTCCACAGCGCGCACATCCGCCTGTTCGTCTTTCATCAGAGATGATGAATGTGAGAGCCATTTGAAGTTTCCAGGAAGGAAAATGGAAAACTTCGGAAGAATATCATTGGAGATTTGAGAAGGTTTCTTCTTAACATTAGTCTGGATGACTAACATTGCTGACTGATCCTCAAGAGAAAATGTTGGTAGTGTTTTCCCTGGGTTATGAAAGAAGACCCAAAATTTCTTAAAACCTTGTTTTGAAGAAGATAAAGTATGAGAAGGATATTTGCAGAGAGCCACAAGATGGGTTTGAAATAGAATGAACTATCCTACTGGAAAGTCTCATATTTATAGACACAAAAACTTATGGTCAAGAAAGAAAAGGAAAGAGAATAAGATCTCAAAAAGATTTTCTCAAGTACATATTAAATGAGACAAGACGTTGCATTTAATTCTGACATAGGAAAAGATATTTCACTGTGTATTTCAATGTATGGATTTGACGTGCACAATTACTTTTTCAAACAAAACGTTTGGAATAATGAACGATTGATGTACGAGCCTTTAATACATTGACACGTATTCGGCTTAGGTACATGCAATCATCTACCAATTGCTATAGAGTAGTCATTGGTTAGATATATCTATAAGTGAGCGTGAGATTCAAACATAGAAACGTTTGATCTACTAGGGTTGTCACTAACATATTTTAAAAAAACAAATGAATGATTTTGTAAATCCTTTTTGTAAATATTTACTAGAATAAAAGTAAATATTGTCACTTTAGAGAGAAAACCATTTTTAAATTGATTAAACGTCAGTGACATGCATACACATAAAGAATTCCATTTTTGTCACTTATGATAATCTACACTTTATCAATACATAAACTCAGGTTCCCCCTAAATTTATACATATCTAAAGGTTTTAGCAAAAAAAATTTAAAGAAATGTTCCTCCTATAAGGTATGCCTAAAAAAATATATGATGCTATATGATGTTTACACATAAAGTTCGATCATACCTAGTTCACTTCTTAAAGTGAGAAAGCGTCGTTCATTGAGCGCTTTGGTGAAAATATCAGCGAGTTGCTTTTCAGTACCAATGAAATGCATTTCGATATCTTTCTTTTGAACATGGTCACGCAAGGAATGATACCTAATGTCAATGTGTTTAGTCCTGGAATGAAGAACAGGATTTTGAGTCAAGGCAAGGGCGCTTTGATTCTCATAGAAGATAGGCGTCAGACCTGATGTTATATCATAATCACGAAGTAGTTGCCGCATCCAAAGGATTTGAGCACAATATCTACCAGTCGCTACATATTCTGCTTCAGCAGTTGATGTTGCGATTGACTGTTGCTTTTTGCTATGCCATGAAACTAATCTATTTCCAAGAAATTGACATGTACCACTTGTACTTTTTCTATCAATCTTGCATCCAGCAAAATATGCGTCTGAATAACCAATTAGTTCAAAATGAGATTCCTTTGAGTAAAAGAGTTCCACATTTTGTGTTCTTTTGAGATACTTGAAGATTCTCTTAGCAGCGATTAAGTGTGATTCTCTAGGATCACTCTGAAATTGTGCACACATACAGACATAAAAACATTATATCAGTTCTACTTGCAGTAAGATAAAGTAATGATCCAATTATCCCTCTATAATTGGTTACATCTACCTTTTTGCCTTCTTCATCTTTGTCCAACTTAAGCGTTTGACTCATAGGGATGTTGGAACTTGAAGAGTTTTCCATACCGAATTTCTTTAGCATGTCTCTAGTGTATTTTATTTGATTGATGAAAATACCATTTGAGAGTTGTTTAACTTGTAAATCTGCGTCTGAATAACCAGTTAGTTCAAAGTGAGATTCCTTTGAGTACAAAAGTCCCACATTTTGTGTTCCTTTGAGGTACTTGTGGATTCGCTTAGCAGCGATTAAGTGTGATTCTTTAGGATCACTCTGAAATCGTGCACACATGCAGACATAAAATATTATATCAGGTCTACTCGCAGTAAGGTAAAGTAATGATTCAATTATCCCTCTATAATTGGTTACATCTACCTTTTTGCCATTTTCATCTTTGTCCAGCTTAAGAGTTTGACTCATAGTGATGTTGAAAATTGAAGAATTTTCCATACCGAATTTTCCATACCGAATTTCCTAAACATGTCTCTAGTATATTTCATTTGATTGATAAAAATACCGTTTGAGAGTTGTTTAACTTGTAAACCAAGGAAGAATGTAAGTTCTCCCATCATGCTCATTTCAAATTGGGTTTGCATCATTTTGGAAAATCTTCCACAAGACAAGAATTAGTAGAGCCAAAAATAATGTCTTCTACATTGATCTGAACGATAAGAATATCTTCATTATCAGTGATTTTGAATAACGTTGTGTCAATGTTTCCTTTTAAATAACCTTTACTGATAAGAAAAATATAGAGAGTGTCATACCATGCTCGAGGAGCTTGTTTTAGCCCATATAGCGCTTTGTATAGTTTGTAGACAAAACTCTTGCCTTGAGCGTTGATAAATCAGGAGGTTGTTGAACATATACTTCCTCTTGAAGTTTACCATTTAGGAATGCACTTTTCACGTCCATTTGATATACTGTGAACTTCTTTAATGCTGCATACGCTATCCTTATCGCTTCAACTCTTGCCAGAGGAGCATAGGTTCCTTCTTTTTGAGCAACTAGTCTCGCTTTATTTCGAGTGACAGTTCCATTTTCATCCATTTTGTTTCTCAAAACCCACTTAGTACCTATGACACTTTGATGAACTGGTCTGGAACAAGCGTCCATACTTTAGATCGCTCAAATTGATTGAGTTCTTCTTGCATGGATCTTCAATCTAACTTGGATCATTTACGTTTCATCCACCTTTTTGGGTTCTATTTGAGATAGAAAACTAGCAAACATGGCTTCATTGAGAGTTGCGGATCGTGTTTTAACACTAACTTCTCTATTATCAATGATTTGCTCGAGAGGATGATCCCTTAACCATCTCTTGTCATGTTTGCAAGATTCAGAAGACAAAATAGAATTATTAGCAATATGCAACTGATTCTCAAAGTTTTTGAGTAATTGATACTCATGATGATTGTTCTCCTCACAAACATCAGCATTTCAAACATTTTCTGCATTAGGAACCATAGAGGCCTTGGTTTTCGAAATTGGTACAATGATCTCATCTTCCTCATCACTTGATTCTTCAACATCTAGTAGTGAGGATTGATGGTTTTGATCATTTATTCCTTCATCCTTAGATGTTACCATACTAGGCTTATGATTAGCATCATCAAACACAACATGAATTGATTCTACAACTTTGAACAATCATTTATTTAGAATCCGAAAGTTCTTTCCATTCTTTGAATTTCCTAGAAAGATACCTTCATCAGCTTTTGGATCAAAAGTTTTTAGTTGTTGATATCCATTATTGTGAATGAAACACTTTGAACCGAAGACATGAAAATAGGAAACGTTAGGCTTACTTCCCTTCCATAGTTCGTATGGAGTCTTTATATGTTACTTGTTAATCATACACCGGTTCTGAGTGTAGCAAGCTGTGTTTTGAGGTAGCTTAGACTCTGTAAGCATTGTCATTGCTGCTTCCTTTAAAGTTTGTTTCGCTGTTCAGCAACCCCATTTTATTGTGGTGTTCTTGGAGCTGAAAATTCATGAAGAATTCCATTTTCTGAACAAAACTTCTTAACAAACTAGTTTGTGAATTCAGTTCCTCAATCACTTCTTATTTTGGCTACTTTAGATTCTTTCATATTTTGAAGTTGCCTAATAAAATTTGTTAGCTTGACATAAGTTTCATCTTTAGATACTAAGAATTCAGTCCAAGTATATCTAGAAAAGTCATCAACTATCACCAGCGTATACTTCTTACCGCTCACACTTTGTATCTATATCGGTCCAAATAAGTCCATGTGAAGTAATTCAAGTATTCGACTAGTTGATAGATGTTGTTTTCTTTTAAAAGATGTTTTAACTTGTTTGCCGATCTGAAAAGCATCATATAAGGGATCTTATGAAACTGACCTTTAGGTAATCCCTCTACAAAAACTTGATAGTTGAGAGATTGTCTTAAAGTTGAGGTGATTCATTCTTATATACACAACCAACCCATTTCTATATTATCTTTTGCAACGAAGCACATAGGATTATTGTTAGAAGTTGAATTCCAATCTACTAAGTATATATTGTTTGTTCTTTTCTGTTTCAATTTAATAGAATTGGTCTTAGCATCTTTTACTTAGCATAAGTCACTAGAAAAATCAACATTAAAGCCTTTATCACAGAATTGACTAATGCTTAATACATTATGTTTAAGACCCTCAACATAGAAAATGTCACTAATCATGATATTTCCTTTATGTAAAATATTTGTTCCTTTAGTTTTGCTTTTGTTGTTGTCACCGAATATGACATTAGGACCGTTGGTACGCACGCTTGTAGTTGATTAAGAGATCTTTGGATCCAGTCATGTAACGTGATGACCCACTATCAATGTACCAAACTTCTTTTTCAGCAATGGCTTTAGGTAACTTAGTAGATTCAGAAGAGGTCTTATCATTTTTAGCCATGAGGCATATGAGTGCTGAATCACTCAAATCCTCATCGTCGCTTTCTTCAGAAAATTCCAAATCATCTTGAGGTGTAGAGACAGGTTCAAATTCTGCAAGCAAGCCTTGTTGTCTTACGTTGCTCCTGAAGTTCCTTCTATCCACATGACCCTGCTTTCTAGGCTTGGAAACATTTGGATATGGACAGTTGACTTGAAAATGCCCTGGTTGTCTGCAATTATAACAAAGATTAGTTTTCGTCTTCATTTTATTTTTTATTCTTGTTTTACCTCGTGACTTAGATATCACGTTAGGGAATAACTATTGAGGAGGAGCCGCTTGATATGGAATGCTTAAAGGTTGATACTGCTGAGCTTGAGGAAAAGGCGACTGATAGGAGTTCTGACCCTTTAGACTGGTCTGATTTCTCATTCTTTGAGATTTGTAGAACTTTCTGAACTTGTTAAACATAACCATCATGTCCTCATATTCTTCAGCATCAGATGCCTTTGATTTTCCTTTGTTCTTTATAGACGCGACCAACGCACCAACTTCAACAATTGAGTCATTTGCATCACTTGTTGATCCCATCTCGAACTTGGAAGCTTTAAGTTCAGAGAAGACATCCTCTGGAGTTCGGGCTACTCCGCTTAGTGGCAATCTCCAATTTATTTTCTTTCATCTGCATCGATTCACCACTGATCATGGCAAGTTTATCCCATATATCTTTAGTTATAGTGCATCCTTTAATTTTATTGAAGAGGATATCATTGTCACCGATTTCAGTATAAAGAGCATTTTGACCATATTGTCTAAGTTTGCTCTATGCCGCTCATTTGCATCCCATTCAATCTTTGGTGTTTCAGCATATCCATCCGGTGTAGCTTCATCTGCTTCCGGAGCTCTAGTAATGACCTTCATAATTTTAATCAGACCATCTGTAATAACGTTACTCATTTCGTTATCACCAGAGCAAAGATATGTGAAAGCTTTAACTTTCCAAGAATCATAGTTAGTTTCAACTAACTTTGAAACTTTAGTAAAAGACATTTTGAGATGTGAAAGTAACTATCTATAAATATTAAAAGTTTTGCACAAACAAGCTGTTAGGCCTGGAAACTTAAGAGTTTCAAAATCACTCCGCTCTGATACCACTTATTGGTCCCAAGTGGTTTGGACAAGGGTCTAGAAGGGGAGGGTTGAATAGACCCTGGTCCTTTATTATAGATTTTTCGTTAATCGTTGAAATTAAAGACAGGTTCTTTTTTTTAGTAATTATCTGAAAGGAACTTGAGCACAAAGACTGAGTAAAAGAGTTTAACATAGAATCAGTTAAGTAGACTACAAAGAGATCTAGTGGTCAGAACTTAGATTCACCGTTAAGTGCACAACGGAATATATAATCCGAGTCTTTGACTTTATGTAATGTTGATGTTAGGCAGAGACACAATTGATAAATATATATTGAAACTGCACTAACTCTTTTTATGTAACAGATAATGTATACTAAATTGTTGAATTTAAATGAATGTGAAATAAAGAATAGAAATAAAGCAATAAGTAAATGAGACACAGTTCGCAAAGTTCGTTGGGTGGTGTAATCCCAACTACGTCCTTCTTCTTTGGTCACGAAGGAATTCACTATACTGAATCTGAAGAGTCACACTAAGTCTTCTCCAATACAACGTTCATACTAAAATGTCTTGAGCTCCTTAGCTACACAAGTGTCTGCCTCTAAGAACACTTTTAGTGATCTGCTTCTCTCACACAGAAATACTGCAGATATCCTACAACTTTCCTCACTCACAGTTTGAAAGAGAGGATGACTAATTTCACTCAAAAATTGGTTTGTTTGTTTTGGCAAAGGTCAAACAACTTTGTTGATATTCTCTTCAATTTGGGTTCTTCTTAAGAAAGAGATAGAGAAATATCAATTTGAATGGATGCTCAAGATTCGAGTTTTTCTGAGGGTGAAGTTCAAAAACAAGAGACTACTTCGACTTAAGATGTGATCATTTAAGCTCGTAAAAATTTTCTCACTTGTTCGAATCGCTTTACTCCGTGTTCTTGAAGTTCTATTTATACACAGCTTTTGAATATATCCGTTGAGACCAAACATTAGATCCGTTGAGACCATTTATAAGACTCGTTTGATACATTCTGAGACGCGTGTAGTTTCTCAGCTCAGAAAAGTTAGAAGGGTTGGTGAATCCCGGATATGTTGCTGCAATTGTTCAGACTGCGGCAGTTGTCTTATGTTGACATTCAATAGGTTTGGTGCTCTCCGTACTTCATCAGCAGTATATGCATTAAATGCTTTTGACAAGCATTAAATGCTTTTAAATATGTGCCCGTTTAACATTAAATGCATTGATATGACATCTGATGTTCAATCTCCTAGGATGAAAGCTATCAGTAACTCAACGTCAGTCTTGGACATGGATAGTCGCTTGTAGAACAATGTCGCTTGAGATATACGATATTACGGATGATCTTTTGATTATCACTCGCTCTTGCTGTTTCGTCAAACCTCTTTGCATTAATAGACTCACTCAGAATTCTATTAACGCTTCAAGCGTGAAGATTAGCAAAACTAAAAGGACAAACAAAAAAGCACCTAATCTAAAAGTTACAACTCGATAAACATCCTATCGCTTGATACATGATCTTCTATGAAAAACAAAACTTATATTTTCAGAGGTCTAACATTAAGTCCTATCTTGTCATCATCAAAACTTCTAACAAGAAATTCCTAACAATAATTGTACCACTGATTTACTCAAAATTATTAGACGTGTCTACATTGAAAACCAATTGCATTCTTCTCTTAATTAAAGCGATTGTTTTATTTTAGATTCCGCCCATGTCATTTTTTCCTAAATAAAGGGATAACCATATTCCAAATATTTCACATATTTTATTTAATAATAAATAAATTCGATGAAATATATTGTGTTGCTAAAACTACTGCAAAAACTATAATTAATTGAATAAATATTTAAAATATTATAAGACAAAAACTGAAGAAATTTCAAATAGTAAAAAGTTTAGAATAAAATATGGTTAATGAACATTTAAGATATTTAACCACTATTTAACTAAGTAAATTCTAATCTATGATGCACGGACACGAGATATAGGACATAGTGCACGACACGACACCGACACGAAATATAATATTTTAAAATTTTTAGGACACGACACGGCCTCGAAACTGGTAATAAAACGTGTGTATATATAGCATATACATATATGAAAAATGCTATATACCACCTAAAATCATGTCACCTAATTTCACCTCCTATGTGGCAATCCAAATCATCATCCAAGTCACAATCCCATTTAGAATTGAATTTTTATTTTTATTTTTATTTTTATTTTCTTTAACATTTTATTTCTAAACATTCTCTCATTTCCTTAATTCACGCTCATCAATCTTTAATTCATGCTCGTCAAATCTAATTTTATCTAATTAAATAGATATTGGTAATTTCTTTCCCATAGTCTTGTTATTCATGTTTACGTCCCTATGTTAAGTTATCAACTACATTTTTCATGTACATTTCTTTTTTCAGTAAGTTATCAACTATATTTTTTGTCTCATTTTATGCATTAAACATGAAGTGAATTTTAACTAACTAATAAGTTTTTGATTGAATTTCTTAAAGAACCAATACGAGATGCTTAAAATGTATAAATAATAGTATCATATGAGGTCTAAGTTTGCTTTTATTAAGAGGGTGTTTCAATGAATTGAATATTTTATAAACGATTTCGTCTTATAAGATATTTTTAAAGTTTAGTTTTGGAAATTGCTTAAAGAGAGCTTTTTAACGTCATACAAAATAAACCAGTTTATTTTCAACATCGAGAGATTCAATCCCATCAAACTTCTAATCTTAGTAATTTTATATTTTTCGAGATCGAGTTTATAATCATCGATTTTCGTTATGTCAATTTTTGTTGGATACCTAGAATAAACATGTGTTTTATTACATAATCTTAGGAGGAATTTTAAGAACAAAATCAAAAAGATTATAAAGATAAAAAAGAAAAAAGAAATGTAAATATTGAGTTAGAAGATGACTAGGATAGCCACATAGGAGGAGAAAATTAAGTGACATATAAATGGTGGTATATAGCATCACTCTACATATATATGTTCATTAATTTATGCTAAAATATATAAATTAGTCTTTTTATTCTAATTTAAATATGACTGGTTAGAGAAATAAATTATAAAAATGATTATTGTACATTATAAATTTGTATTTGATTTGTAAAGTTATACATGTTTGAGAAAAAATACTACAGTTTTCAAAATTACAAAAAATAAGTGAAATAACATCAAGTGTCACAAATAAAGCTTACATGCTAGATACACCCTCTAACTGCGTCCATTCCGGTGTTTATATTTTTATTTTTTTATTTTGTTTAAGCAGACAAATTTATTTTCATATTGGATACGATGTCGGAGAGTATCGATGGAGTGTCATGTCCAATTAGGTGTCCGACATGACACATTGTAATTTTTTGAAGTGACTATGATATACACATTCTAACTAAATAAAATGTAATTATTATAAACATGTATGAACCTGACTACTCGTTATTTCCAAAATTTGTATCGCAAGATTCTTTTTCATTTTTCTTCTTAAATATTCAATTATCTATTTATCTTATTTGATGTAGGGTGGTTGGTGTTATCTATTATCTATTATATATATTATAGCAAAGTGGTGTGGGACCCGTAATGTTAATTCTAATTTTTTAGAATTTTGAATTTTTTTAAATTAAAATTTTTAAATATTTAATATCTTAAAGATTGATTACTATATTTGAGTCATCCAATCAACAATGCTAATTGATTCCTTAATTTAATGAAGATCTATTTTGATTAGGTAAATATACCTATTAATTCCATAATTTATGGAATTACGTAATTTTAAGAAAGAAAACTTTATTAATTTTATTTCTAAAAGACTTATTCATCATACAATATCATTTATTCATAAATTCAATTTGATGATTCTCAAAAATCCACTTCTTCTTCTATATGAATCAATTTGGATTGCTTGGTTTGAGATCATAAGGTATTTTGATTGTTAATTTCATTTTTTTTAAATATTTTTATAATTTTTTTAGTTTTGCTCCATATGTTTTGTTTGATTTTTTCATAAGTTAGTAGTAATTATTATGATTTTGTATAAATTTTCTCTTCTTCGTTTGTTAATTTATTTTTAGTTGGTTTTGATTTTAAAATCAATCAAAAGACATTCATCTCTTTTAATTAGTAATTTTTTTATATTTTGTTTCATAATTTCAATTTGATGATTCTCAAAATTCAACTTCTTCTACATGAATCAATTTGGTTTGCTTGGTTTGGGATAATAAGGTATTCTGATTGTCAATTTCATTTTTTTTTTAAATATTCCTACTTTTTTTTTCAGTTCATATGTTTTGTTTGATTTTTTCATAAGTTAGTACTAATTATTATGATTTTGTATAAATTTTCTCTTCTTCGTTTTGTTAATTAATTTTTAGTTGGTTTAATTTTTAAATCAATCAAAAGACATTCATCTTTTTAATTAGTATTTTTTTATATATTTTGTTTCATAAATTCAATTTGATAATTCTCAAAAATCCACTTCTTCTTCTACATGAATCAATTTGGTTTGATTTGTTTGGGATAATAAGGTATTCTAATTTTTAATTTCATTTTTTCTTATTTCTACCTTTTTTTAATTTTGTATTTTTCCATTAGTTAGTACTAATTATTATGATTTTGTATAAATTTTCTTTTCTTCGATTTGTTAATTTATTTTTAGTTGGTTTAATTTTTAAATCAATCAAAAGATATTCATCTCTTTTAATTAGTATTTGTTTTATATTTTGTTTCATAAATTCAATTTGATGATTCTCAAAAATCCACTTCTTCTTCTACATGAATCAATTTGGTTTGCTTTGTTTGGGATAATAAGATATTCTGATTGTTAATTTCATTTTTTTTAAATATTCCTACTTTTTTTTTTTTTTTTTCAGTTTTGCTCCATTTGTTTTGTTTGATTTTTCCATAAGTTAGTACTAATTATTATGATTTTGTATAAATTTTCCATTCTTAATTTTATTAATTAATTTTTAGTTGGTTTAATTTGTAAATCAATCAAAAGACATTCATCTCTTTTAATTAGTATTTTTTTATATTTTGTTTCATATTATTCTTTTATAATAATTTTTCTTTGAGGTTCTCATTTATCATTCTCCTCGGAACTTTTCATTTCTAATGATATATTTGGTTCATTATTAAAATTTTGGTTGTTCTTGAACTTCTAGATTTATATTCTTTATTTTATTTATCGTCGAGCTTCAATTTATTTTTAATTATAAGGATTTTTATATTAATTTTTCCCTTTATTTTGATTCATTTGTCAAACCCTTCTATACATAAAAAATTCCATAGAGCCCTTTCTTTTATTATACACTTTAGAGCTTTTCTTGGGACACTTTCTGCATTTTAGTAAGTTTATTTTTTTATTGTTGTTTATCCAAAAAATTTGATGTTAAGTTATTTCTAATTATAAAATTTCTATTTAATATGGGAATTTAAAAGGAAAATTTGAATAATTATTTCTTGATTTCTGCATGGATTCGATATTGTGAAGTTTGTAATTTGTTTTTTTTATATGTTTGTTTATGTTTTTTAAGATATAAATTAAACAATTCAATTTACTTATATTGTTATAGCGCTTTCTAATTTATTACTAATTCCAATTCAATTGTCCAATTTGTTTTAAAATTTGAGAGAGTTGGACCATAGTCTATTCAATTAACTTGAAATGCTTTAAAATAATGTCTAATCTTCATATATTTAAAATTGAAAAATAGATATCATTACAAGCTTTCTTTTGGGATAAAACTTCATCCCAAAAAATATTTACTTGCGGACCAAAGAGAAGATTATGATTGATTAAGTTTTTCTTTCCATTTTACTAACTCACTTTCTATTGTTGTAGCATTCGATCATGTTTGAGTAATTTGTATACCATAATTATATATGATAAGAAATATTAATATTTCATTACCCTGTAAATGTAATTTTCTTTTAGTATATTGTCGTGCATAGCACGGGTTACCTGCTAGTATATATTATAGCAAAGAGGTGTAGGACCCACTATGCTAATACTAATTTTCTAGAATTTCGAATTTTTTTTAATATTAAAATTTTGATTGTTTAAAATCTTATAGAATGATTATATATTTAAGTCATTCAATCAACACTAATTGATACTTTCTTTTTTCATGGCTTGCATCTAATGTGGAAAAAATTTATTTTCAATAATTGAAGTAGATTTTGTATATAAATGGAAATACCATAATTTTAGGTCATAAATTCAAAAATCTCGGCCCTATTAAAATATATAATTTTAGGTCATAATTTCAAGAAATTAAATACTTAAGTTTTGATTCATAATTTTTGAAATATTTTCATAATTATCTAAGCAATATTTTTCTAGAAGACGAGAAGATCGTTAAAGGTATGAACTTATTTTTATTCATCTTCTCCAATTCGATTTGTTATTATATATCATCCTTCTTTTGTGTGTAATTTATTTTCTCATTCTACCAAGTTTCTAAAGGTAAATAAAAATTATTTTTCTCATTCAAATTAATTATATTTTTTATTTTATCCATCTTCTCCAATTCGATTTGTTATTATATATCATCTTTCTTTTGTGTGTAATTTATTTCTCATTCTACCAGGTTTCTAAGGGTAAATATTATTTTTTTTCTCATTCAAGTTAATTATATTTTTTATATTTCTGACTTTTCACATAAGTCCACATATTTATGCATAACTATTTTTACCTATATATATGAATTTTTCCTTATTTGTCTCACCTTTATTTTTTTTCTTTGGTATTTAGGCTTGGAACATTAAGAGCTCTTATTTTGGGATTTGCTAAGACAGTTGTTATTATAACTTACATTAAGCTTTTATCATTTACAATAAGTTTCATTATCATAGTCAAAAAAAATTATATGAAGCATTTACAGTAAGCTTTTATCATTTACAATAAGTTTCACACTATTGTTAAATTTCATAATTAAAATTTCCGTGTTTTAACTTTCATAATTTAAGTTTGAGTAATTTCCATAATTTGAATATATTAAAAGATTTTGTAACTTGCCTATTTCAGTAATTTTCGTTATTAACTTCCATAATTTAGATTTCCATAATGTAAGTTTCATATTTCTATAATTTAACTTCCATAATTTAAATTTACGTAAGTTTCATAATTTCTATTATTAACTTCCATAATTTAGAGTTTCGTAATTTAACTTCCATAATTTAGATTTCGTAATTTACTTCAATAATTTAAGTTTGCTTAATTTCCTAAATTTGAATATATTAAAAGATTTTGGTAACTTTCCTATTTGAATAATTTTCATAATTAACTTTCATAATTTAGATTTCCGTAATTTGAATATATTAAAAGATTTGGTAACTTGCCTATTTGAGTAATTGCCATAATTAACTTCCATAATATAGATTTTCGTAATTTAACTTACATAGTTCTCTAATTTAACTTCCACAATTTAAATTTTCATAATTTCCACAATTTCTATTATTAACTTCCATAATTTAAATTTCTATAGTTCCCATAATTTATGTAATTTCCATAATTCTATTATTCAATTTCATAAGTTAAATTTTCGTCATTTAACTTCCATAATTTAAGTTCCATAATTATGTAATTTAACTTCCATAAATTATATTTTCTTAATTTCTATTAACTTCCATAATTTAGATTTTCGTAATTTAACTTCCATAATTTAAATTCTCATAATTAACTTTTATAATTTAGATTTCCATAATTTAACTTCTATAATTTTAATTTATGAAATTTAATTTCACTCATTTAAATTTTTGTATAACTTCCATAATTTAAATTTATGTTATTTCTATAATTTCTATTATTTCCATAATTTAAATTTTCGTAATATAACTTCCATACTTTAAGTTTGCGTAATTTCCATAATCTGAATATATTTAAAGAATTTCGTAACTTGCCTATTTCAGTAATTTTCGTAATATACTTCCATAATTTAGACTTCCGTAATTTAAGTTCCATAATTTTGTAATTTTAACATCCATAATTAAAATTTTCGTAAATTCCATAATTTCTATTCTTAACTTCCATAATTTAGATTTTCGTAATTTAAATTTCTGTAATTTAACTTTCAGAATTTAAATTTCTTTAATTTTCATAATTTATATTATTAACTCTCATAATTTAAATTTATGAAATTTAATTTCCATAATTTAAATTTCTATAATTTAACTTCCATAATTTAAATTTCTGTAATTTCCATAATTTCTATTATTAAATTCCACAATTTTTACTTCCATAATTTATGTTTGCGTAATTTCCATATTTTGAATAAATTAAAAGATTTTGGTAACTTGCCTATTTGAGTAATTTCCATAATTTAGATTTCCGTAATTTAACTTCCATAATTTAAATTTCTATAATTTCCATAATTTATATTATTAACTTTCATAATTTAAATTTCTATAATTTTCATAATTTAGATTTTCGTAATTTAACTTGGCAAAATATAATATGTGGTAACTTGCCTATTTGAGTAATTTCCATAATTAACTTCCATAATTTAGATTTCCATCATTTAACTTCCATATTTAAATATCTATAAATCTTATAATTTATTTTATTAAATTCCATGATTTCTATTATTAACTTACATAATTTAAATTTTCGTGATTTAACTTCCATAATTTAAGTTTGCATAATTTCCATAATTTGAATAAAATAAAAGATTTTGGTAACTTGCCTATTTGAGTAATTTCCACAATAACTTCCATAATTTAAATTTTTGTAATTTCACTTCCATAATTTTAATTGCTGTAATTTCCATAATTTGAATATATTAAAAGATTTTTGTAACTTTCCTATTTCAGTAATTTTCGTAATTAATTTCCGTAATATAGATTTTTGTAATTTAACTTTCATAATTATGTAATTTAACTTTCATAAATTAAGTTTACGTATTTTCTTAATATGAATATATTAAAATATTTTTGTAACTTGAATATTTGAGTAATTTTCATAATTTAGATTTCCATAATTTAACTTCCTTAATTTAGATTTTTGTAATTTAACTACCATAATTTTATTTAACTTCCATAATTTAAATTTTCGTAATTTTCATAACTTCTATTATTAACTTCCATGATTTAAATTTTCGTAATTTAACTTTTATAATTTAAATTTTTATAATTTAACTTCCATAATTTAAATTTATGTAATTTCCATTATTTATATTATTAACTTCTATAATTTAAATTTATGAAATTTAATTTCCAAAATTTCTATTGTTAAATTCCATAATTTTAATTTCCATAATTTAACTTTCATAATTTAAGTTTGCGTAATTTTCATAGTTTGAATATATTAAAAGATTTTGGTAACTTACCCATGAGTAATTTCCATAATTAACTTCCATAGTTATGTAATTTAACTTTCATAATTTAAATTTCCATAATTTCTATTATTAACTTCCATAATTTAAATTTCTATAATTTTCATAATTTATATTATTAACTTTTATAATTTAAATTTATGAATTTTATTTTCCGCAACTTAATTATCTATATAACTTCCATAATTTAAATTTATGTAATTTCCATAATTTCCATTATTAAATTCCATAAGTTCAATTTCCGTAATTTAACTTTCATAATTTAAGTTTGCGTAATTTCCATAATTTGAATATATTAAAAGATTTTTGTAACTTTCCTATTGCAGTAATTTTCGTAATTAACTTCCATAATTTAGATTTCTGTAATTTAACTTTCATAATTCTGTAATTTAATTTTTATAATTTAAATTTTCATAATTTCCATAATTTATATTATTAACTTCCTTAATTTAGATTTACGTGATTTAACTTCTATAATTTAAATTTCTGTAATTTTCATAATTTATATTATTAACTTTCATAATTTAAATTTATGAAATTTAATTTTAATAATTTAAATTTCTGTAATTGACCTTTCCATGATTTTCATAATTTCTATTATTAAATTCAATAATTTAAATTTCGATAATTTAAGTTTAAGTAATTTTCATAATTTAAATATATTAAAAGATTTTAGTAACTTGCCTATTTGAGTAATTTCCATAATTGACTTTCATAATTTAGATTTATGTAATTTAACTTCCATAATTTAAATTTCTGTAATTTAATTTCCATAATTTAAATTTCTATAATTTAACTTCCATAAATTAAATTTCTATAATTTAACTTCCATAATTTAAAGTTTTGTAATTACAAAAATTTCTATTATTAAATTCCATAATTTAAATTTTCGTAATTTAACTTCCATAATTTAAGTTTGTGTAATTTCCATAATTTGAATATATTAAAAGAATTTTTGTAACTTGCCTATTTCAATAATTTTCGTAATTAACTGTCGACACTATATTATTTCAGAATTTATGAATGTGATCATTTTAGAACTTTATACAATATATTAATTTCTCAATATAAACATTCAATTCATTGTTGTTGACTTTATTATTATATATTATTTAACTATTAACTATTCTTTATTAGCTTATTAAAATTATAATTAGTTTGTATCACGACATTTGCGAAAAGGGTCTTTAATTTTATTCTTATATAAAATTATTACGTTGAAACATTTTAAATTTGAACAAAATAATATCCTTTTTATAAATTATATTTAAATTAATATAGATCGTGCATTAGCACGGGTTACACGCTAGTTTTTTATTAATTAATAAAAGTGTAAAAGCATAACATCAATCTTCTTAGATTTGTTTTATCTATTATTTGTATTATATGTCATTCTCATAAATTATATATATATATATATATATAACTTATTACTAAAGATTTATCAATCTATAATGTGAAATAACAAAGAAATCATTTTTTCAACAAACTCAATATATTATTAAAACATTCATTTACATAATTACAGAAGAACACATGTGCAATCTAAGTATCTATTTTAGGAACTAAATTTTTTTAATTTTGGTTTATATTTTCAATAAATAATTAGTCTTAGCTTAAAGAAAAATAATCATACAAAATATGTTATTATCCATATAAGCTTGTTTAACTTTTTTTTTTTGTTTTTTTTTTGGAATTTGTAAATCTTCACTAATCAAATAATATGGAATAGTTTTAGAATAAGTCTTTTTATTTCATTTTATAAAGATATAATTATATGAATCAAATTTAAAATTATCATATTTAATTTAATTCCTGATTGAAGATCCACCTTTTTTTGTTTTGGAAAAAAATATTATAAAATAAATTTATAAAATATTATTCAACTAATAATAAAAACTCTCATTTCATTTAAATTAATTTGAAAAAGCAGAAACGATGGAAATTTATATACCGTTGAGTTGCATGGTTTCGTTATTATGAATAGACAACCAGGAGTAACGTAACATACATGTTCATTTTATTATTATACATATCTCCTTATATTACATAGTTTTTGACACCGAAAAACGAGAAAGAAGTAGTAGGAATCAAAAAAATACTCAATACTCACCACTCTAGGAAATCCACCAAGAGTTTAGAGAAACATAAAACAAGATGTGACATTCTTCACAAGCTTAGAAGTTTAATATATGATACTCTGAAAATTTGTTGCTCCAAAATGAATACAAGTAGCGGTGAAAATTAAACTCATTATTCGATACTCGATTCTAGCTCAATTTGATCAGAAATTTCAATTTGAATCCGGAAATTTAGGTTAACAAATTTTGCGATGATTTTCGATCTGCAGTTTGCGGCTGTGGTGACTCTGGCTACTTCCGCAGCCGCAACCTTGGCGGCGATAGTGTACCTGGTTCACAATGGGAACTCCGACGCGAATTGGCTGGCAATAGTTTAACGATTTTTTGCCAGAGAGTGAGCGGCGCGGTGGTGGCCAATAGTTTAACGATTTTTTCCAGAGAGTGAGCGGCGCAGTGGTGGCGTCATTTGTCGCGTTGGCGCTGCTCATGTTTCTCGTATTGCTATCGGCGATCGCCCTAAAGAGGCATTGATGAAAGAAATAGCTCGTTTTGTGTTGTGTGGGACTGTTTGTTTTTCATGTTTGGGGGGTTTTTATAAGTATTTAGCTTTGTTTTCGTTAGTGACGTGTTTGGTAAATTAATTCTTGATTTCTGGTTCAGAGACTAAGGAAAATATGGAAAGCCAATCAAATGTAAATCACATTTGTATATTTCTCTACATTCGCAATGTAAAAGTATTTTCTTTGTATGTGTAACTTTGAGAATGATTACTTAAAGATCATTTAATTTCAATTTATTTGACATGTCAGATAACTTTGAAAACATTTATTTTTATGTTCGATAAAATTCAAAATTTAACAAAAGCATTAAATTAGTTAAAATAATATATAAAAATTAATTAGCTTGAGTTTAAATAGATATACAATCAAATGATACTCGAATACATTTTTTTACATCGATAAAATTGAAATTAATTTAAACAATTATTTACTCAATGATACTCTATTAAAGATCTAGAAAAGTGAAAATTAAAACAAAAAAAATTACTAGTATAAATTCGTTGACCCCATCTTAAAATTTGTTCACTCCCTCAAATGTCATTTTTTGGTTCAGGAAAAAAAATTACATTTACACCCCTGAGGGTATTTTCGTCATTCAACAATCTGGCATCATTGTCAAAATAATGACGTCATCAATTGATGATGTCATCAGGGGTAATATAGGAAAATTGCAAAAGTTTTTTGCTGACATCAGCAAAAATCTGATTGAAAAAAATGACAGGAGGTACCCGTGTTATAATAAACTTGTGATAGGGAAGGTTTCTGTAATTATGAAAATGTGAGGGGATTTTTATGTAATTACGATATAAGTCACATGATGTAATTTTCCCTAAAAAGAATTGGCATGCAGATCACATATTTGAAGTGTGGTGGAGTTTCCTTAGGTGTTGGAATGCAACATCATGTAGCAGATGGATTCTCTGGTCTCCATTTCATGAACACATGGTCTGATATGGCTCGACATCACCGTTTATTGATCGAACCCTTCTCCGTGCAATGGACCCGTCAATTCGACCACATTGAATACCCATTGCTAGCTATATCCGGTGACTTGACCGTGTGGTATGCTGCAAGTAAAATTCACGAATCTTTGGGATTGCAGCCTGATCTTAAGGCCCTGGTTCACACATTTAGATGCCCAAAATCTGGGAATCACCAGTTGGGTTAGACTGCCTATACATGATGCAGATTTTGGTTGGGGTAGTCCAATCTTTATGGGGCCTGAGCGTACGAAGGTCTAAGTTTCATTTTGAACTATGATTTAGAGACTCCTACTTACTCCTTTGTCGCAGTATATGTTGCTCAATTCATTAAAATACAAATTTCTATGTTACTTTTCTTCCTCAAACCATTTAAAAATACAAAAGAAAGAGGGCATTTCCATAATTCAAATAAATATTTTTACAATAGAAAGTGAAACACAAAGTAGCTAGCTAGTGTCATTGAAATCAAAGAAAGGGAAAAGCAAAGAGCATAGAGAAACAAAAACCGGCGATGGCGGAATGAGGGGTATAAAACATGACTGCAGCATTATTCCTTTGGCTAGGTCGCCGATGAACTGTGTTTGCACCACCGAACACCCCTTTTCCTCTCTGTCCCTTTACCGTTGAGGTAATCTTCATCCCTCTTGGCCCTATTAACATTAAATATTGTTTATCTAATTAAATAAATCAACATTATTCAAGAATGAGTAGTACAAAAACATCCTCACCAGGTGATGAGGAAATCAAGAAATTATTGTTCGAATTTCCAAAAGCAAAAGTTGAGAGGAGAATAGTAGCATAGAAAAGTGCCAAAAGCCATGCATGAAAATTCATTTTTTGCTGTTATGTGGTCAGGACAGGAGGAGATTGAGTGAATGATTTATATAGGGAAGTTAGGTATTATCATGTGAGAGTGGAAGAGTATCCAACAAAAAAGATGTTTCAATGTGACAACTTTTATTGTTCAAGATTAATGAATCAATATAATCGAAACACCAATTTATGCTTTATTAAAGTGGAATGAATTTAATTATCCTTTATAATTGATTAAATGTGTGTATTGAGCAAGATATGAGCGGCTATTATGAAGTGCACGATTAGATTTCTTAGTACAATTATAATTGGTTATACATTTAGAGCTTTTTTAATAATATGATTTAAGGGGAATATTTATATATTAATATTTAATTGTGCGCTAGATATTGGGTTGAGAATATAAAGATTTAATTGACAAGTAATAAGTTCCAGGAGCATCTATATTGGTTTGGTAGGACCCTAGTATATTTAATGACTGATACGCAAGGAACTTTGCGATATCATACAGAAAAAAGAAATATTCCTCAATTAATGAAATGTATTATCATTTTTGCTCCAAAAGCTGGGAAAACATGGCCCACATAATTGATTTTATTTTAGGACATAAAATACTACGAGGATTGAAATGGAAGCTTCAAGTCCACTTATAGACCACGGTAATTTTATAAGATATTGGGTCTAAATAGATTTAGAGTGATACATTTAGGATGGTTGAGTGATTTTCACCATTTTAATTTCTCAAATTTTTGGTTATAATTTATAATATATTGAGACTGTTGAACAAGTTGTATTTTAAAATTTTCTAACAGACTTCCATTCAGTGTTTTGAAATCAACCCGTTCATCAAATCAGAAAATTGATCGGGCCATTGATTCAATCATCAGGTCAACACCGATCGGACCAGTGATGTCATAATTACGCAGTGATGAAAAAATTTAAATGAAGAAAAATGTTTAGTAAACAAATAAAATTATGTTCCAATATAATAATTTCCAAATTCGGAACAAAACATCAAATGTACATCACAAATGACATGATTACTATATCATTGTATACTAAAACTAATACTTTCGAAGAAAATAATTTAAAAGGCTCTAAAAATTTACAAACCAACAAAAACTAAAAAAAATAGAGTTTTAACAATAGTATATTTTGATTTGATTTGATGAAAAGATGGTTTTGAAAAAAAGAGAACTTCATGACCAAAATAGCATAATGAGACTTGGGATGGTTTATCATTTTTGAGGGAAAAGGTTAAATTTTAAGTTTAAATTTTGGTATTCATAAAATCAAACGGTTTGATTGACCCGTGGCCTATTTTATTGGGTCACCAGTTCGACCAGTGGGTCGAATGATTTTGTACAAAATTGAGCGGGTTTGGGCTCAAAACAGTTTTGTGAGTTTGATCGGCTCGTTTTGAGGAACAATTCCAATTTAACTGGCCAATCCGGGCCGGTTTCAAAACTATGCCTCCATTATCTTTGCAATTTTATTGAGTTGATTTCACAACTTACTTTTGAATTATAAATACATAATTAATGCACCTCTTATAATAAATTTATACATTTACTCTTTTATGAGTAATGCAATAGTCAAGTGTGACAAAAAAATTATAAAATTAATATTTTACCCACATTCTAAAAAATCAAAGACAATACTCCCTCCGTCCTTGACAAAGGGTTAATTAATATTACACAATCTACTAACAATATCGTTTTCTATAAAAGAATAGGCAACTAATAACATTATGTTTTAAAATATAGCATTATATCAATTTAATTTTTTATTATTGCTATATTCATATATAGAATATTCTTCTTTAAGTAGGATTACATTTTAATAGTAAAACTGAATTAGCTATATATATTATTTAAATAAAATCAAAGGTAATATAGTTAAATTAGACATAAATAAATATGTTTATAATAAATGACAAACAGTTTGGGATGGAAAAATGTAGAATAATGGACAATGTTTTTGGATTGGATGAAGTAATTAAAAAAGGTTAATTGTAATAACAGTCATCCTTATTCAATATAATTACTAGTTCACTTAGTTTGAACATGTCATATATATTCATTCTTATTATAAGGCCTTACATCCACCCGACTTTCTTTAACTTCCTTTACTTTTTCCAGTTACTTTTGTATTATATTTTATTCCATAACCTTTTGTTGGGAAAAATCTTGGAGCGTAACGGGCGGTGTTTATGAAGATGCAATATAATGATGAAATGTCGAGGTACGGGATACCCGAGTTCCTTAAGACAATATTGCCCCGCTCTTGGTGGTTACGGTTTTACGGCAATTGTCTCCCAAGATACAACGACATCGTCTCGATAATAGTACCACTACAAATTACCGAGTCTAGCGAACAAATACTTGTTCCAAACTCTCTCGATGGACTCGTATGAATAAATGCATATATAGACATTTAATATGCAAGACTTATTCTTAAACTATTAATTTAATATTTAAGAATATCCAAAGTACTCAAATTAGTACTAAAAAGTTCTTAGAATAATATTCAAGAACTTTAAGAATATTTTAAATGCTTAATTTAGCATTTAATATTCAATACTATTCTTAAAATATTAAAACTAATATTTAAGAAATAAAAGAACTCTCAAAATACTCATATTAGTATTTTAGAGGAAAAGGAGAGAAGAGAAATGATATTTTTGGTGTGATTTAATTCCACAAATGGAGGGTCTATATATAGATAATGAAGAGTTTTGGGTCAAGAGTTGCAACTTTCCATAAATCGTAGGAGAGTTATGTCCTTTAGACAAAAGTTACAACTTTTCATAAATTGTAGGAGAGTCATGTCCTTTAGACAAGCACCCCTCCATCAAACCTCCAAAAGTTGCACACATTCAAAACATTTATAAATTATGTTTTGACCCCAAAACTTTTCAATCTCGAACGTCCTTTCAAATTGGTCCCTCAATTTTTCGACTTGAACATTTTAGTCCTCAAACTAAATGAACTTTCTTTCATACAATCGCGGCCGTCGATTGTATGATTTGTTGATCATTTAATTACTTATGTTCATATCGAAAAATCAATTCCAACTATGAATAACGTTTTAAGTGATTCACTTTGTTAATTAATTTCTCATTCACCTGAAATCGGATTTGAGTAATTAAATACTCTAACTTTATCTACTCAAGACATAGAATAATTAGAGCCAAAGACATTCCACTTTCGACATACGAAAGTCACTTAAATCTTTATATAAATCGTGCTAAAACACAATTTACTCAATCAAGATTTCCAACACCTTTTATTTTATATAAATATATTTTTCCATTCAATCTATTCTGATTGACTAATTGATTTATATTTTTCTGCAGTTAATTAATTTTGATGTGTCTAAATTGAATATGTTTTTGGTATGGAAATAACTGAAAGTTGGTACTTTTTTTACTTTTCCAATTTTTTTGATATTCAATTCAATTAATATTGGGGTTTGTTAGTCGAATGTATTTCCCTAATAACTTAATTGAAATTGGCTAAATTGTCTCAAATTAGCATGCATTCAAAGTTATACTTTATTATCATAATATTAATAAGTTTTTTTTTATGTACCAAGTACCTAAAGGTTGAACGTTACAGTTACATTATATTATATCTGATAACTTACATTCACCCTCTTAGAAATTCTTTGTTAAAGGAAAGTATTGGAAGAAGGGTAAATAGAATATATCAAAATAATTTTTTGATGACGTTAACAAATTCTGTTAGTTTTTCCATTGAGCTCGAATTGTGAAGCTTTGTCATAACTTGGTAACAAGGTAATTATGAGATGAGGGTTGAACTGTGGAAGGTGTTAGTTATTCAAAATAAGACTTAAAATCCATTTAATGCAAAAGACTAATTTTTTTATTAAAACATTAACAGTTAAGATTATAAAGTTTATAATCTCAATTATCCTTAATTTTTTTAATTGAGAATTAATTAACTGCATTTTCTGAATATAATTTTTTTCCTTTCAAACTTTTATGTTGATATCAGATTTTAGTTACGAATTACGATTTCAACTTTCGAATTTAAGGTTTCTCTTCAAAAACTAAAAAGGTACTTTTTAGATAATATATAGATCAAAATATTTATTTTAAAAAATCAAAATATTTATTTTAAAAAATCAAAATTTGTATTATTTAAATTATAAATATGCAAAATGTAAATTCAATTCTTGAAACTATGGGTTGGTTAGAGGGGATTTGACTGCAACACAGCGATTCTATTATTCTGTAAAAGAATACAAATTATAATATAGGGCCCAAAATAAAAGATTTGTTCCTCCGACAAAGCATCTCACATATTCTAAAAGCCCATAAGCCCATCTATCTTTATCTCCTATATAATATTCCAATTTTTGGCCTAATTGACAATGTTTTGAAAAAGAATTGAGATCGAATCAGGCATTTTGTTGAGTTATTGGGTCTCTTTTTTAACTGTTGGACGGCCATAAAAGATCAGTTCATCCAATATATGTTTTAAGCATAATTATATGTTGTCAAATTTTTATTAAGAGTGATGATACTATATACCATGATTTATATAATATGTCACTTATATTTCACTTTCTATGTAGCTATCTAAGTCGTTTACCAACTAAATATTTACATTACTTTTTTCTTTTTTATCATCCTATTCTTTTTGATTTGATTCCTAAAATTTCTCCTACTTCCTTGCTTTTGTTCTTTAACTCAAATTTACTTTTATATCCTTGTTCCTCCCCCCGAAGGATCCCATGGCCCGGCCCGACAGAGCATATGGGAGGATGTAAATCATGGTAATTCAGCTAATCACAGATGTTAAACCACTGCCCACTGCGCACAAGGAGTCCCCTCACTTTGAGAGGTTGCTCCCACACTGCCACTGGTTGGACTCGATCCTTGGTCACTTGTTCCAAACTTCACCCCTGTGACCAACTAAGCTACCCATGCGAGCTACTTTTATATCCTTTAAAGAATAAGACAGACATTGTGTCTTCTTCAATTCCCTATTGATACATCCCATTACTACAAAACATAAGCCAATTCCTTGGCAATCCTCCATATTTCAACAGTTAACACTTGCGATTTCTTAGAGAACTTCAAATGTAATTAACCAAAGTGGTGATTGTATCATTCATTTTACCGACGTCAAAGTTATTTTTTATCAAGGTTCTAATTTTTTTTTAAATTTGGTTATTCTTAATGTTAGATTATTTTAATAAATGCTTACTCTATATGATGGGGTCTTTGAGATTTTTAAGTCATCGCTAATTTGAACCAATGATATTTCCTATAACATTACCATATATGCATCAAGAATTAATTAAAGTAAAATTATGTGTTATTGTTTTGCACAAATGAGCATGAGGATACAGCTGTTGTAAATTAACATGTATTTTTGTGTAATGTTGAACTGATGTTGTTAGTAACTTTATAGTGTGCTAACAATTTAGAATCTCGTCATAACCAGATTTTACTTTCAATATGTTACTATCTTGCTGCAAAACATGGTCTATATGGTAAAAAGAAATGGGTCTGATTCTGGGAAATTATATCTTAGTTCGGGACCGTTGATCCCGGCCAAAATAAACCATACATTTCCTGCAAAAGGGGGGTGGTTTTCCACCCACCCATGTGGAAACCATCCCCCTTTTGTGCAATTGTGTGGTTGAAACTTGATCCCGATCTGGAATAAAAGTTTTCGTCTTATTCTGATAATAAAGAAATCAACAGTTCCCATTTAATTAGGCGTGAATGAAGAAAATTAGAGATTTTTAGAAATAAAATCTTGGATAATACAAAGATTAAAAAAAAAAAAGTAACAATTAAATGCTAAATTGGATGATGACTTGATGATGATTTGGACCGACACATAGGAGGTGTAATATAATTGACATGATTTTAGGTGGTATTCTAAATACTGAATTTTCAAAATTTTGAATTTTTTTATTACTTTAAATAAATTTCATTGGTTGCTTTAAATTTTTACTATTAGTTGTTATATTAAAAGACCTAACACTTTCCACTTACGGTGCCTCTCCACCTAAAACGGAAAGATCAATTTTGACTTTCGTATTCTTTTACATGAGTTATTTCTAAATTACTCCAAATAATAAAATGTTCAAACTTTTAATCTTTAACTTAACATGAAAAAGGAAAGTTATCAATTTTACCTAAGTGGTAAATCCCAGAGTCATAAAGAATGTAAATGTAAGTTTAAATTCTGCAATTAGTTTAATTAATTTCAAATTTCAAAAATATATAGTGAAATCTGATAAGGAAATGTATGCATAATAGTGTTTTGTTAATTCTATAAGGACAATTATTAACTCTAAAGCAAGGACACTGCGAACATTCTCGACGTATGGTGTTGGACACTTCTGGGACACGGACACGCCTCTGACACGGCTCCGACACGTGTCGGACACGGCTCCGACACGTGTCGGACACGGCTCCGACACGTGTCGGACACGGCTCCGACACGTGTCGGACACGGCTGATACGTGTCCTTGAATAAAAAAAAATTCAACACGTTTCGAACACGGTCCGACACGGATTAGTACACGACCCAACACGGATTAGGACACGGGTGTCCACTTTTTTTTAAATAAATTAAATATTTTGGGGTCAAAATATAAAATACAAAAGTGTAGAAACTAAAAATTAAAAATTCTCCATCTTTTTTTGGTTAAATGGTCAATTTCATTAAAAAAAATAAAGTGGTACAAAAAAAGCGCGTAAGGTAAGAAGCCCTTACCGCACCAAGGTAGTTAGCATTCTAACTACACCCACAACCAACTAAAGTACAAATGCATTTACAATTTTGACACTAGACTGTAATCTACCATGCTATATGCCATAAGCGCTTGACTGCTCGACATTGTAATGAATCTTGCAGTTGCATTGAGAGAAGTCTATCTTTCACCAAATTGAGAATCCGATTCGTGACAGTGTCCGGGTCAGAACGCTTCTGTTCAAATATTTGGGTGTTGCATTCGTGCCATATCATGTAGACCAATGTAGCTAAAATAATGCGATACGAGCAGTTTATCACATATGTCCCTCTCCATCGGCTAGCTGCCCTCCTTATTCCTATATCCCAATTCGTGTGAGGCCAAGTGAATTTAACTTCTCTAAGTAAAATATCAATACACCTCCTAGAGAACTTACATTCAAAGAAGACATGATTATGTGTTTCCACCATCTCTTCTTTAGATAGCACGCAGGTGTCCTCTCCTCGCCCGATCCAAATTTTCTCCCGCATTGGGAGCCTTCCTCGTATAGCAAGCCAAAGTATGAAGTTATGCCTCAAAATTTTCCCCGGCCCCATGAGAAGTGACGCCCATCCTTCCTTTGGGCTCTCTCTTCTAAAATTCTTAATTACTGATGCCGAAGTAAATTTCCACGAGTTAGTCATTTTCCAAGTCAACCAATCTGATCTATCCATATTGATTGTTGGAAGTGACTATAATCTGTTGGACTTCGAACCAAGTGCTCGAGGGCCAATCCCACTCTCCTTGCTTAATCACTGTGTCCACCTTCACGTCTTTATGCAGCCCAGTAAGTAATGGTGCATTGGGGTATTTAAGACTAAGAACACCTTCTGGATGCTAAGGATCCCTCCAAACCATAAATAATGATCCAGTTCCAACATTATATTGGGCCTCAGTTTAAATAATTGTCTCCAACTCCATGAAAACGACGATGGAATGGAAACACTCTAGAAATAATCATTTCACAGTCGGTGCTCCTTTACCCAATGCATCCACACCGACGAACCCTCATCAGTAAGTAGAGCCCAAATGTGCTTCACCATAAGAGCTCGATTTTGTAGGAGTAGTGGGGTGATGCCGAGACCCCCTTCTGCAATTGTCTAGCATACCGTATCCCAACCCACCTTCGAATGCTTACCGTACCAAAAGAAACTCCTCATATTTGATTCAATACTTCTAAGTATACTCTTCGGTATAATAAACATCGTGCCCAATATACATGAAGTGATGCAATCACCGACTTGATCAATTGCACACGACTAGCATATGACGAGGTCTTGTTAGTCCAAGAGCCAATTCATTTATCAACTTTATCAAGTAATGATTTACAGTCAACAATTGTAAGTTTTGATGTGATGAGTGAAACTCCAAGATATCTGACTGGTAGCAATCCTATAGGGAAACCCATTAGATGCTTCAAGTTATCACTGTTCGGTCTAGCTTTGGCGGAGATGTATATATTGCTCTTCGCCGGGTTAGCTTTCAGCCCCGATAGTGCACCAAAAGTATTCGTACCCCTTTTAAGTGTGCTAATGGATATAGGGTCAACATTACAAAAAAGGAGTAAATCATTTGCAGAACTAAGCATTACCCTTTTGATGCGTTTGCATTTCCAATGATATTGGAACCACGGTTCTTCTTCAATTTATTGCCAATGATTCCATACAATACCTCCATAGCAAGGATAAAAATATAAGGTGATATAGGGTCACCTTGTCATAATCCTCTTTTGCCTCAAAAGTACCCCTCAGCAGCCCCATTAATGTTGATAGAAAATGACGTGGTTGTCATGCATTCTCTGATCTATCATATGAACGTAGGGTGAAAATATATAGCTTTCAACAATTCAAACACAAAACTTCATTCCAATGTGTCATATGCCTTCATTAAGTTAACTTTGAATGCGCATCTAGCCGAAAGGTTCTTTTGATTATAACCATGTAATAACTCCTAGGCTAATAAGACTCTGTCACTGATTCGTCTTCCCGGAATGAAAGCCGTTTGTGATGGGTCTACAAGCTGGTCAAGAAACTCGCACATATGGTTCGCCATGATCTTAAATATCACCTTGTAAATAACATTGCAGCAAGATATGGGGCGGGGACCTCGACCTTCGGAATAAGGGATATAATGGTGGAATTAACTCTCGAACAAGCATACCTGTTTCAAAGAAGTGCATGATAGCAGCTGATACTTCATCCCCCCAATCACATTCCAAGATTTCTTGGAGAATAGAGAATTGTGGCCATCCAGACCGGGGGCCTTATTATTATTGAACCCGAAGAGAACATCCTTAATTTTTGATGGGGTTACCGAGCGTACCATGGTCGTGGCCTCACCCAATAACGATCGTCTACTAATGAACGGTTGTATTGAATCAGCCACATTTGGATTAGTAGAAACACCGAGGAGGTTCTTATAAAATAAAACTATTTCTTTACGCACCAGAGATAGTTCATTTACCACTTCGCCTCCGCTACTTTCAATGCTTGTAATTCGGGATTTGGCTCTCCTGATTGAAATACGACAAAAGAAGAAGGATGGACATTGATCCCCATCCTTCAGCCATGCCACTTCGGCCCTTTGACGTAGGTAGGACTATTCATTAGCTACATCTTTGGCATATATGATACGACATATTTTTTCAAGCTCCAAAATTGGTTCGAAAGTTGGATGTTGCACTAGGAAAGCTTGCACAATCTCAAGATACTTGCTTGCTTCATGGACATTCACCCGTAGATCTCCTTTGCACCTCTTGAGGTCTTTAAATAATGGCTTAAGTAACTTGAGTTTGCATATAACTGAATACATCGATAAACTATATATGTTGTTGTTCCATACACTTCCAACAATAGCCAAAAAATCCGTGGATTTTGCTAGGTGATTATCAGATCGAAACCATGACTTTGTTCCCCGAATACCTATTGTGGATTTTAGTACAAGAGGGGAGTGGTCTGATGTTTTTGGGTGTAAACACAAATATGCCAAGTCAGGATATCGTGCAAACCATGTCGGATTAGCAACCATCCTATCTAGTCTTCTCCATTTTTGGGATCCTCCTTGCTGATTTTGCCACGAATACCAAGGACCCTTCATCAGAAGAGTGATAAGGTCCGATGCGGAGAGACAAGCTTGCATTCAGCATTAATCGCTTCTTCTGCCCGACCACCCAACTCCTCACTCTCATCGATAATAGCATTGAAATAGCCCATGCATCATTCACACGTAATTCTGAGTAGGCCATAATACTATCCGATAGTTGTCTTCTTTCACCAATAGTATTCAGCTCATACGCAAACAATATATACCAAGACGCATTCAATTCAAGCGATGTAATATGACAATGAATAATTTGATTAGATACCTCCATAGTACGAACATCCACATATGGTGGATCCCACCTGACCCATATCCTATTTCCTGGCCCATTACCATATTCAAAATACCAAGTCCATAGCGATTGTATTCCCTTACTTATCTTAAGCGCATTTCTTTCCCGAACACGAGTTTCAAAAAATGCACATACCTGTAACTTATGTTGGATAATCAGCTCGTGGGCTAATTGTTGGTGGTCCATTTTGTTAAGACCACGCACATTCTAACAAGCCATTGGGATCATCTAACATCATCGGAAGGGGCTGCTAGAATAGGAACCTGTGTCAGATTATCGCATGCATTACCGTCATCAAGATTTTCTTCCAAGTCATCGAATCCCAGCAATGCAAATGGGTTTGGATCAACCCTTACCGCCGGCCTTTTCTCCTCGTATATTTTAGTGGCCTCTTTCTCAGGAGACGCGATTATATCCTCAACCATAGTCTCCATCTCCTCTAGTTTTTCTTTCATCTTTGCATTGGTGTGCTTGTACTTAGGTTCACTCCAAATGTTAGGTGCATGTGGCTTGGGGATATAGATGTGCACTGGTTTAGGTTTCGGGACAACTTTCTTCTTTGACGGACAATCACCATCCTTATGTCCAAAAGACTGGCACAATGAACACATGGCAGGTTTCCATTCATATTCAATATGTATCTTTCGGGAGCCATTGTCATCCCCCGAGTCTGATGGTAGAAGCATGTACACGTGGTCTTTCAACTTTGATTATATATTCACTACCACGCAAACTCGAGCATAATCCAATCTTTCCATTCAAGAAGTAAAAGCATCCGGATATAGTGGCTGGCCTACCGAACTTGCAACCATAATCAAACCATCGTCTGTCCAATACTCAGTAGGTAGGTTACGGAACCCCACCCAAATAGGGTAGGTTACCTCACCCAAATTGGTACATCCTTGTGCGACTGACGTTCAAGCGACATTCCTTCTTTCCACCTTTCAAGGAACAATGGTTGCACAACATACATTCAAGGTCTCCTTTCGATTACATTCAACACGCTGACCTCCGAATCAAATTTGAAGAAGAAAAAGCCGTTCGACATAGCTTTGACCTCATTCAATCCACTCCAAACCGAGAAAGCATAATTTTTTATAGCCATGAATGAGGGTTTCTTACCTAAGAAGTGCCCCAGAACTGTGTATTCCCAAATCTTAATGCCCCGTTTTGCAATTTCCCATGTTGGCTTCACGAAAATTTCACCGTTGATCATCTCCGGTTTAATGAAATTGAGAGTAGTGCGTTTCGATGTGTAATTTATTATCATATGATCAGATTTTTGTTTTGTATGTACTTGGATATTCCCAATCATAATCAAATCATCTTCAGATTTGGGAATATGGGAAGATTGCAGTATCAAATCTGCTATATTTCCTTCCATATTTGAGTCATCACCCACATCTTGCATTTTAGGATTTTCAACCTTTGCCCTAGCAGCAGCCACAACCTCCAATGGTGGTAGAGGCATGTTCACCGTATTAGATCCTCCAATTTCAGCCATGTGGAAGTTAGATTTACCAAAAATATCACCCTGGTTCATTCTCTCACGTAGCAATATTGGAGAAGACACCAAACTCGCAAATTTTGATGAATTGGGAGGTAGAGATGTAGGTGAGTCATCTCCTACAGTAGCAGCCATGGTAGATGGTTGATCCATGCTCCGGGAAAGCCCATCAACTCGTTGAACCAACGCATTAAAATCTGAAATTTTAAATTTATCTTCAAAATTAGGAATTCTCTTCGTAATTATATCAAAATTGGGTGAAAAGTGTTGTAGAAATGGAGAATTAGTGTGTATGAATGTAGTAGATGACAATAATCCACAAGAAGATGATGAATTTTCCATGGATTAGATGAAAATTTCAAAAAAAGTAGACATAGGTGAGCATTTTTCTAGAGAGAGAAAATTCCAAAATTTGCTTATTTTCTCCGTCTTTTATTAAGAAAGACTTCACAATATATAAAAGGTGAGACCAAAATCAAGGATGTCGGTGGAGATGCTTTAAGTATCAATACATTGAAACTTTAAATTGTAAATCTCCCACTTGAAATTTTAAAAATTGCAAATCTCATATTGATTAATCGGGATTGGAACATGATTTACTTGTAGATGAAGTAGGTGAAAAATCATTCTCATATTTGACCAAATATTGAAGATTAGACTTTTAATATTTGCATTATTTGTATGGCGATTAATTTTTAATTGTTATTCCATTTATTTACAATAGGATTTGTACAATGGAACATTTTATTTTGTTATATTATATGTTGTGTTAAAGACGTGATTATTCTTGTTTTTCATTTGTTATTGACTTATTAATGAGTGTTGATGAGTAATTAATTTTTTTATGACATATCGAATTTAAAAAATAAACAAGTAATCTATATTATATATATATATATATATATTATTATTATTACCATATCGTGTCCTATGATTTTTTAAAAATGCCGTCTCCCGTGTCCGCGTCGTGTCGTGCACCGTGTCCCTTATTTGTGCATCATAGCTTATTAACAGTGGTCACGTAATTCAATGCGACTCACTTTTCTTTTTTCCATAATTAAATCATTAGATTGATTACATAATCTTTATATAAAAAACCATATTTGCTTAGTTAATATTTATATATTTTAATCCTTAGACACCATCTTTGTTATTGTTATTAGAGTAAAGTTCTAAGTTATTGTTATTAGAGTAAAGTTCTAAAACTTAATATGATTTTCTTTTATGAATTTCTATAAACTCTTGTGTATATTTCTAAGATGATTTACATGATATTAATTGGTATATTTTCATGTTTTTCAATTGATTTGATAAAAATCTTAGTTACAAAACTACTCGACCTTTTCATATCTTGAATTTATCATTTACATATTGTTTGTATTTATCCGTATTGGTATTTGATATTTTTTATGCAGGCCTAATCCAAAATCAGAGGTGGTTGGAACCATAGTCAATTGAGTAATTTTAAGTGGCAAACTCTATAATTTTGTCTCTTTAGTTTTTCTTCTAATCTTTTAAGTATATTTCTTCAATGGATTGAGCAAGACTATCAAATGGCATGAATATTATGCTAGATGACTTTCTCATATTTTGAATTTATCTTTTTTATATTTTTATATTTATTGGTATTTGGTCTTTTCCCATATCTGACATTGGTCTAAAATTTGTGTTTTTTTTAATCCAGGATTATTCAAAATCTGAGGTGGTTGGAACACTCAAGCGAGTAAATTTAAGTGGTAAGTTGATAAAAAAAAATTACTACTTCTTTCCTAATTCAAGGACTAAATTTCATCAAATGCATAATGCTAGCGTGTTTGATAACTTCAATTACATAAATATTAATATAATCCAAAGTTTTGATGCAGGATAATATATGCTTTGTTTAGTTTCAATACTCAATAGAAGATATAATTAATAGGGATAAGTGTATCCACCTCCCCTAACTTTCAGAAATTTAGCATCCACACCCCTCAACTTTGAAAAATTGGCATGAACCTCCCCTTGATACTTTTTTTCATTATTTTTACTCGTAAAAGACTAAAATACCCTTCAATTTTCACTTATAATCTATTAAAAATAAAAAATATATCAAAATATCATCAAATGACATAAGGAGAATGAAATAAATGATAAGGGGTGCATAATCGAAAATTCTAGAGAATGTGACTCACAACTCCTTCTGTTGGGATCGCATAAGCCCCATGAGTGAAACTTCACAGCGGAAGTACAGTTTTAAATTTTAATCGAGTTTCACTCAAAGCCAATATATATGCTATATCGAATTAAAGCGTAAACAAAAACGGTAAATATAAATTGTACCTTTTTTCTTTCCTTAGGTATCGATTTCTATCTACGGCCTTTCTCGTATTCCTACGATCACTGAAATCACCAGTTCGAATTCCTTAACACTTCTCAGCTACCTCAGCCTGCACGATCAACCGAGATCTCTAGCACCCCAAGTGTTATGCCTTTAAGCGTTGTATCCACACCTTGAACACTTCCCTCGATAATAACAATCGTGCTAGCGAATCGTAATTACGACTACGTATAGGATCGTATATAGGGTGATGGAATTTCTAGAGAAAGGCTATGAAAAATCTCAAAGAGCATAACATGGAGAAAACCCTAAATTTGATAACTCAAAAATTTAGCTGTAATGTTTCGATAAAATCGATGATTCGATGATCTTGAATGAAGAATGAAGAGTCCTATTTATAGGACCTAGGGAACGATTTTTCCCCTTCTCCAAGTAAGGAAAAAATCAATCCCTACCTTGATTAGGATTCAAGAATCCTAATCTTGGTAATCTTCCATTCTCTCACTTCAAATCTTGATTCTTTAGGATTTACCTTTATCCAAAAATCTCCATATTAATTATTGATAGACTTTCCTTATATTTCAACTCCAAATCTCAACTTCCTCTTTTGATTTATTAATTGGGCTTTCAATTAATAAACTCCTTGGGCCTAGCCCATTAATTAACTACTCATAATATTAATTAAAAAGTCCAATTAATTAATTCAAGCTCAAAACTTAATTAATTAATTATTCCATCATGAATCAATATCCAATATTAATTCATTAAAGGCCCAATTCGAAAATTGGCCATTCAATACATGCAACCGGGAAACTTATTCAAGTTTGTGTGTGACCCTTATGTTCATTAGAAAGCTAGCAGTGAGACCATTTCCCAAATGGCTCGGTAATCAATTAATCAATAATTACCTCAATTAATTATTATGCCAAATAATTAATCTTGGTCATGAATTAATCACCAATTAATTCATGACTCTCACAGATGGAGTTCGATGTCTAGCAACGTGACCCAACCCCTAGATTCAAATGATTATAATAGACCTCTCATGACCACGATCGTAGCATGTGTCTCATCCTTATGTCAGATCTCCCGATTAAATCTAGGATTTTGGTTGCCAGTTGAAATCCTACTAATTTAATCATATGACTATGTCAATTGGCGAATGACGACTTGTGTCAACCAAGCAAGAATCACACACCTTCTTGTTGACTTACTTCGGCCGAAGATTTCCAGTCAAGTCATTCCCAAGACAGCATAGAAGATTCGCTAATCAAACAATTAGAGACAAATTCCATTTTGAAACCGCCTGCCAAATCGCATGACCATACTATACCCAAAATAGCCCATTATGTGATTATCTATGTAATCATGAACTAGATCAAAGTGCAGTGGGTCATGCATTTCAACAGCTCCGATCCCTCAAGTCATGAGTATCATCACAAGCTTACGTGACCGTGGAATTTCATATTCGATACGTCCACCAATATGAATTTCCACTAGGGTTGCTCAATTCACCATCCACGATGTGAACCCTCATACGTTGCATAGCTTTCCAACCAATACCATGGAACAAGGTACATTCCTCCAAGGAAATGCAACGTACAAGCAAGTCTTAACGAGTCATTGATATCCCTATCTCAATGACTCTATGATTTGGAACTATTTTAGGATTACAAACGTTCGAGTACATCCCATGATCACCATCCAATGCGTCACCATACCCATAGCTCTATGTAACCCAAGGGACTTTATTACATACATGTAAAGACAGAGGATATATAATAAAAAAGATGCCATATATAAAATAACGTTTTAAAACAAGACTGTATCAAAAGTGTTATACAAATTCTGCAACCAAAAATGGCTTGCCGGGCACTAACACTAACAATCTCCCACTTGCCCTAAGGCCAGTTACCCATGTATCTAAGACCTATCCTATCTACATGTTCTTCAAACACTCTTGGGCTTAAGGGTTTGGTGAAGGGGTCTGCTACATTATCTGCCGAGTCTACACGTTCCACTCGAACGTCACCTCTACCAGTGATCTCGCGAATCAGGTGGTATCGCCTCAAAATGTGTTTGGATCTTTGATGAGACCTTGGCTCCTTTGCTTGTACGATAGCCCCATTGTTGTCGCAGTAGAGACGTACCGGGCCAACAACAGAAGGAATAACCCCTAACTCTTGGGCGAAATTCCTCATCCAAACAGCCTCCTTTGCTGCCTCAGCAGCGGCTACATACTTGGCCTCAGTGGTGGAATCAACCGTCATTTCTTGCTACGAGCTTCTCCAGCTCACGGCTCCACCATTGAGCACGAATACGTATCCGGACATTAACCTCGAGTCATCTACATCTGACTGAAAATTAGAGTGTGTAAAGCACTCCAGTTCCAATTCTCCATTGTCGTATATCAGAAAGAGATCCTTAATTTTTTTCAAATACTTGAGGATCGCTTTCACGGCAATCCAATGATCCATCCCTGGATTGGCTTGATATTGGCTAGTCACACTCAGTGCGTAAGCCACATCAAGCCTAGTACATAGCATAACATACATTATACTTCCAATGACGGATGTATAAGGTATGTGAGGCATCTTCTCTCTTTTCTCAGGTGTCTTAGGCGACATCGTCTTGGAAAGATGGACACCATGTCTCGCTGGCAAGAATCCCTTCTTGGATTCTTCCATGCTGAACCTCTTCAACACTCTATCTATGTACGTAGACTGGGAAAGTCCTAACATCTTATTGCCTCTATCTCGGTATATCTTCATACCCAGCACATAAGATGTCACTCCCAAATCTTTCAAGAAGAATTGTGTCGATAACCATCCTTTAGTCGATTGCAACATCCCTACGTCATTCCCAGTCAGTAGGATGTCATCAACATAAAGGACCAGAAAAATAATCTTGTTCCCACATTCCTTCTTGTCCACACATGGCTCATACACGTTCTTGACAAATCCATAAAACTTAATGGTTTCATCAAAATATATGTTTCAACTTCGAGAAGATTGCTTAAGCCCATAAATGGACCTTGGGAGCGTACATACCTTATCGCTCCCACTAGATGTAAAGCCTTCCGGCTGCGCCATATAAATTTCTTCCTCAATGTTATCATTAAGGAAAGCGGCTTTACATCCATCTACCAAATCTCATAATCAAGAAATGCAGCTACAGCAAGCAAAATCCTAAAGGATTTTAGCATCGCCACTGGCGAGAAGGTTTCCTCATAATTAATTCCTTACTTTTGAGTATAACCCTTTTCCACGAGACGAGCCTTATAGGTCGCACATTTCCATCTACTCCAAGCTTTAACTTATAGACCCACATGCAACCAATAGGCCTAAAACCCTCAGATGGATCTACCAAAGTCCATACTTTGTTTGAGTACATGGAGTCCATTTCAGATTGCACAGCCTCTTGCCATTTTCTCGAATCGATGTCTAACATCGCTTCCTCATAAGACTTAGGATCACAGTATATAGGAAGATTCTCCTTGTTGTCTTCAAGCGAAAGGTTCAACCTCTCCGGTTGCCTCGAGACCCTAATAGATCTCCTTGGAGGTTGTGTACTAGAAGTTAGTGGCGTCGACTAGGCCTCAATCGCGGTTTCAGTGGGTGTTTGTAGTTCTTGAGTTTACTCAAGTTCTATACTTGCGCCACTATTATCCAATAAGAATTCCTTCTCCAAGAAGGTGGCATTTCGAGAAATAATTATCTTTTGTTCCTCCAAGTCATAGAAATAGTATCCAATTGATTCTTTTGGATACCCTACAAACTTGCACAAAGTAGATCTAGAATCCAACTTGTCTCCCACTAACTGCTTCACATAAGCAGAGCAACCCCACACTTTCAAATACTTGTAGGAAGGTGGTTTTCCAACCCACATTTCGAAAGGTGTCTTAGGCACACTTTTAGAAGGAACTTTGTTAAGTACATGTGCAGCAGCTTCTAAGGCAAAACCCCAAAAGGATGGAGGTAAGTCAGTGAAACTGATCATGAATCGAACCATATCCATCAATGTTCGATTCCTACGCTCAGACACACCGTTTAATTGTGGTGTTCCAGGCGGAGTCCACTTTGAAAGAATCCCATGTTCTTTCAGATAGTCTGTGAACTCACTGGATAAATATTCTCTCCCTCGATCCGATCGAAGAGCCTTAATATTTCAACCAGTTTGATTCTCTACTTCATGTCTGAATTCTTTGAACTTTTCAAATGCTTCAGACTTGTGTCTCATAAGATACACGTAATCATACCGTGACCAATCATCGGTAAAGGTTATGAAGTAAGAATAGTTTCCTCTAGCACTGACGTTCAGTGGATCACATACATCAGAATGGACCAAGTCCAAAGCACCAGTGGCGCGTTCCACTTGGCCACCAAATGGTGATTTGGTCATCTTCCCTTTATGACAGAATTCACAAGTTGGCATGTCTTCTAAATCGCCAAGATCTAGTAGACTTGCTATTTTTTTAATTCTATCTTTGGAAGCATGTCCTAATCTCGTATGCCACAAGTATGTATCGGATAGACAATCAGACTTACGTTTCCTCACATTATTACTTTGTGAATACACATAGTAGGAATACTTGGGGAAATAGTATATAAATCATTTGCTAAACTTGCTTCCATAATTAAATCATCACATAAGAACATAGAAAAAACTGTCTTTTATTGAAAAACAATATCCTTCTCTATCCAAAACAGGAATAAACATAATGTTCTTAATTAATTCAGGAACAAAATAGCAATTATTTAAAACTAAAATTCTACTATCTATCTCTAGGTGGATGTCCCCAACGGCTTTGGCAGCAACCTTTGCTCCATTCCCCAGCCTCAGGGTCATCTCTCCATAGCCCAGAGATCTACTTGTCATCACCTGCAAATCATTGCAGAGATGAGCACCACATCTGGTGTCTCAAACCCAAGAAGTACTGTTAATTGAAAGATTAACTCAAACAAAGTACATACCAGTTTTCACATTTACAGGCTCTGTGCAGTCCCTTTTTCAGTATCCTTTGCGACCGCAGTTGAAACAATCGCTATCGGCTTTCGCCACCTTTTTCTTTTGTACCGCATTACCCTTGCCCTTTGACTGTTTGTTGTTCTTCCTCTTTCTCTTGCTGCCAGCTTTCGCCTTAAGCTGAGAAGATGAAGAACCAACTAACATCACTGGCTTGGATCGGTTGAGAGTAGCCTCAGCACTCTTCAACATGTTCAACAACTCAGGAATAGAAGTTTTCAGTTGGTTCATGTTGAAGTTGACAACGAATTGGTCATATGAACTTGAGAGTGACTGAAGGATTAGATCCACTGCCAGGTCAAGGTCTAAGTCAACATCCATGTCAAGCAAGCGTTTAACAAGTGCATGCATTTTCAACACATGGTCTGTGACCTACGAGCCCTCAGTCATTCGAGCCCTAAAGAGCTCTCTAGAGACGACATATCTCTCTCTCCTAGTATGAGTACCATACAACTCATCTAGACTAGTGATAATCTCCCTAGTATATGTCTTGTTCTCATATTGCCTTTGCAATTCATTATTTATTGAGGCCAAGATCATTCACTTCACTTGAACATTATCAGACACCCACTTAGTGTAGTAGGCTCGAGTCAGTACTCTCAACAATTGGAGGTTGCACTATATCCTTGTAAAGAACATAGTCGCGACCCTCCGCTTGCAGTACAATTCTAAGGTTGCGAAACCAATCAGCATGGTTAGATCCAGTAAGCTTGTTGGTTTCTAGGATACATGCGAGTGGGTTCTTAGCCATCTTAATTATCTACAATTAAAGACATGCGAGTAGATAATTAGCATTCAGTTTTATTACGTTAAACACATATATCATGGACTTCTAATAATATATGTGCTCCCACTATTTTGTTCGAATCCCATTACCCCCATGAAGAAGGAAAATGAGAAAATAAACATTTTCTTAGTGGGCTTGAGATCTAACCATAACTATCATACACCACGATTTTATGAGCCCATATAATATTTATGATTAGTAGACTCGTCCGCCCTTCCACAAATCTTTTGTGGTTCTCAAGATAGTTTCGCCTCACCTTTCATATATACCCCGATTTTACGAGGTCATATACTAATCAGTGTTAAGTCTAACCCACCAAATTATCGTAACTAATAAACCCATCCAAGTGTCCCACGACTCGTAACCAACACTTTGACTAGCGTAATACTACGGGCCTTTAAAAATATTGAGTAGACCACAGCCTTCTAGGCACCATACCCGCCCTTATGACTCGCAATCGACGAATATGGTCTTCGCGGCATTTCACATGTTCTACTAGTAGTGGAAGGCAAGGTATAACAAAACTTTTGGTCTTTGTTATTCCCACTGTAGACTTAATATTTAAATGAGGGAATTCAACATGCAAGGTCTCATCAGTTTTAGTGCTTAATCTCATCCTTGGTGATCATGCAAAACATATCACATAAAAGGCATAAGAAAAAACCTAAAACTAGCATGCTCGATAACGATAAATAAAAGCATATCACATAAAAGCATGCCAACATATGAGATATCATAAGTATTAAATTTACCGAGAATTTTAATAATCAATTCAATTCGTAAGTTCATGCATTTCGAAATAATTCTGAAATTAAAAAATTTTAAAATTAAAACCCAGAAAACATAGGCCCAGTGGGACATGCCCGCACGGTCCAGCTGCGCGGGTTGCTGCGTGCAGCTTAGCTGCGCACGTGAGCTGCGCGCGCGTGCTGCGCGCTGCCTGCGCATGGGCCAGCACGTGCCTCGCACCCTTGCGATCCGCACGTGTCGGCTCATGCCTTGGTACCACCTTGGCTTGATTTATCTTGTTTTCCCGTTTTCATTTTTCAAAACCATACAACAAACAATTAAATCGATTAAACAAAATTCACAAACAGAGATATAAATCGATATAGGCTAAACTTTATATCGATTAAGCATATAACCATGGCTCTGATACTACTGTTGCGATCGCATAAGCCCCATGAGTGAAACCTCGCAGCAGAAGTACAGTTTTAAAATTTAATCGAGTTTCACTCAAAGCCAATATATATGCTATATCGAATTAAAGCGTAAACAAAAACGGTAAATATAAATTGTACCTTTTTGCTTTCCTTAGGTATCGATTTCTATCTACGGCCTTTCTCGTATTCCTACGATCACTGGATCCGGTTCGAATATCTTAACACTTCTCAGCTACCTCAACCTACGCGATCAACCGAGATCTCTAGCACCCCAAGTGTTGTGCCTCTAAGTGTTGTATCTACACCTTGAACGCTTTCCTCGATAATAATATTCGTGCTAGCGATTTATAATTATGACTACGTATAGGATCGTATATAGGGTGATGGAATTTCTAGAGGAAGGCTATGAAAAATCTCAAAGACAATAATATGGAGAAAACCCTAAATTTGATAACTCAAAAATTTAGCTGTAATGTTTCGATAAAATCGATAATTCGATGATCTTGAATGAAGAATGAAGAGTCCTATTTATAGGACCTAGGTAACGATTTTTCCCCTTCTCCAAGTAAGGGAAAAATCGATCCCTACCTTGATTAGGATTCAAGAATCTTAATCTTAGTAATCTTCCATTCTCTCACTTCAAATCTTGATTCTTTAGGATTCACCTTTATCCAAAAATCTCCATATTAATTCCTGATAGACTTTCCTTATATTTCAACCCCAAATCTCAACTTCCTCTTTTGATTTATTAAATGGGCTTTCAATTAATAAACTCCTTGGGCCTAGCCCATTAATTAACTAATCATAAGATTAGTTAAAAAGTCCAATTATTTAATTCAAGCCCAAGAGTTAATTAATTAATTTATTCCATCATGAATCAATATCCAATATTAATTCATTCAAGGCCCAATTCGGAAATTGTCCATTCAATACATACAACCGGGAAACTTATTCAAGTTTGTGTGTGACCCCTAAGGTTCATTCGAAAGCTAGCAGTGAGACCATTTCCCAAATAGCTCGGTAATCAATTAATCAATTATTACCTCAATTAATTATTATGCCAAATAATTAATCTTGGTCATGAATTAATCACCAATTAATTCATGACTCACTCTGATTGAGTTCGATGTCTAGCAACATCGACCCAACCCCTAGATTCAAATGATTATAATAGACCTCTCCTGATCACGATCGTAGCATGTGTCTCATCCTTCTGACAGATCTCCCGATTAAATCTAGGATTTGGTTGTCAGTCAAAATTCTACTAATTTAATCATATGACTATGTCAATTGGCCAATGACGACTTGTGTCAACCAAGCAAGGATCACACACCTTCTTGTTGACTTACTTCGGCCGAAGATTTCCAGTCAAGTCATTCCCAAGATAGCATAAAAGATTTGCTAATCAAACGATTAGAGACAGATCCCATCTTAGATCAGCTTGCCAAATCGCATGACCAGACTACACCCAAAATAGCCCATTATGTGATTATCCATGTAATCATGAACTAGATCAAAGTGCAGTGGGTCATGCATTTGAACAGCCGCGATCCCTCAAGTCATGAAGATCATCACAAGCCTACATGACCGTGGAATTTCATATTCGACACGTCCACCAATATGAATTTCCACTGCGGTTGCTCAATTAACCATCCGCGATGTGAACCCTCATAAATTGCATAGGTTCCCAACCAATACCCATGGAACAAGGTACATTCCTCCAAAGAAATGCAACGTACAAGCAAGTCTTAGCGAGTCATTGATATCCCTATCTCAATGACTCTACAATTTGGAACTATTTTAGGATTACAGCCATTCAAGTACATCCCATGATCACCATCCAATGCGTGACCGTACCCATAGCTCTATGTAACCCAATGGACTTTATTACATACATGTAAAGACAGGATATATAATAAAGAAGATGCCATACATAAAATAATGTTTCAAAACAAGACTGTATCAAAAGTGTTATACAAATTTGGCAACCAAAAATGGCTTGCCGGGCACTAACACTAACACCTTCTTCATTAATAGTTAGTTCTTATTTTAAAATAAAAATCTCATGCTTAAGTATGTTAATACATTTTACATAAACAAGTATATTACTAATATCATAAGTAATATACATTACTATAGTTTAATTTCTCATTTTATAAAATATTATTTTTACATTACTAAATACTAAAAAAATCTTTATATGCCCAACACTATATATATTGAAATGTGATTTTTCATAATAAATTCAAAAGCTTCTTCTAGTGTGCAGAAATAGTGTATTATTAACCTATTGAAAAAGTTGAAAAAAAAAAGTAAATACGCGCTTCTATCCCACTTCGTTTTTTTTTCCTCAAATTGACAATTGTGTTTTAATAAAAGGCGAATCTTAAAAAAAATTACTATTTTAACTAATGTCTATTTGGTACATAAAGATTCGATATTAAAATAATTTTTACTAAATTCTAAGTTTAGAAATATGAACATATTTTGAAAAACTTAATTTTGAGATGCTATTTTTTTTTTCTAATTAATATGTCATTTAGTGATACTATTTTATTCTCCAACTAATTATACAATTTAACCATTTTCTAGTTAAAAGTGGAAGGGCTCTTTTGTATTTCACTAGAAAAGCTAGTGAAAAAGTAGAATATGGGGTGTTGATGCCAATTTTTCAAAGTTGAGGGGTGTAGATGCTAAATGTCCAAAGTTGGAGGTTGATGCAATTCTCCCTTAATTAATATACAATGCATTTGACTTCTCATTTTTGATAAAATTTACTAATTTGTGAAGTGATTTCAGTGAACTTAAAAATCGCACATTGACTGAAATTATGTATTGAGTTTTGTTTATACAATATAAAATTATATAATAAGTTTTGTTAATGCAGTAGCATCATTCGCATCAATTATAAATGGCTCTATTTTATATATTTTTGAGAAGTTATTCTCTTTAATTTTACATGGTAGATTTTATGATAACATATATTTTGACATATGCAGTTTCAACAAGATTTTTGTGGAATATGAAATGAATTTAGTAAGTATCTTCACTATAATTAGGTAAAATTGCTAATGTTGATAAAAAAATTGAATTGGGTTTTGAATATCAACATCATATTTGAATTACTAGAAAAAATAAACGAATTGAATTTGTCTACGCATTAAATTAACTAAAAATTTTAACCTTACTAAAGTTATTGTTTATTTAAATTTTGGTCATTTTGGTGATTCTTAATTTAAAAAATACCTTATGATTTAATTGTATTCTTTTCCTAAGAATATTTGCATTCTAGAATGTCAAGAAGTAATTGGATTATATGGTAGTTATTTAAGTATTGGTGAATGGTGAATGACTCTTTATGTGTAGTCCAAGTATCGGGCGCACTAGGTGCTAGATGAATCACTAGAACATCTGACACCTTCAAATAAAGAATCATCCTCCCGTGCAACAAACGCAAATGATTACATTACTTTCATCATGTAGAGGATGTTATCCCTTATTAGCTTTAGGGTTTCAAGATGTTTGTGAAGAAGATTTATAATTTTATTATTAGATCAAAATTATTATATAATATAATATTTCAAGTCTAAATAAAATAATATTTATTTTTATAAATTTATTAAATTAATACAAATTGTGTATAGCACAGGTTCCATGCTAGTATAATATTATAGTTCGAAAGTATTTTATATTTATCTCTCGTAAAGAAAGAGTGCCTATGGGGGGAGGGGGTTCCAGTCTGTTTCACTTTATGTGAAAATAGATATTAGGATCATAAACTTTGTTTATGGTTGACTTTTTCCAATTTAGATCTATTTTTTCTTTGTGCATTTCTTTTCGAATATATTCCATAACCGAAACATACACATTTATATTGAAAAGGAAAAGACAAATACATTTTATATGGAACTAGCAAATAGTAATGAGAGATAGTAGGGTTGTATATAAACTTGTCCAATTTGCTCGAACTAAACTAACATGCCCAGAAATCGATAATTTTAAATTTTTAAGTAATAGTGACAGTTTGGAATGATTATTGCACGAGAGGATGATCCTTTAAAATTTTAAAACTGTCACTATTACTTAAAAATTTTAAAACTGTCACTAGCAATCGATAATTAGTCTTTTCATTTTACTTTAAATATGCAGAGCCGTTCCTAACCTATCGGGGCCCCTGGGCGAGCATAAAAAATGGGCCCTCAATCAATAAATTGTATTCATAAATTTTTTAAATTTATTATGTATAAAAAATATTTGATCACGCACATCCACATAATTTTATTAAGAAACTAAAATAAAAATATATTTATACATCTTTGGACATCAATGAAAAAGACTTCGTCGAGCTTTAGTAGATGCAAAATCATCAATAATAGTGTTGACATCAATATTGTCCAACATATTTTCTCAATGCACAAGATTGCCACACCATTCAATTTTTCTTGGGACATTGATGATCGCAAGTAGTTCTTTAACAATTTTAGCTTGGAAAAACTTCGTTCTGCAGAAGCCACTGTCACTGGCATTTTGATCAATAAACGATAAGCAATTGAAACATTAGGATAACAATCTGCAGCTTTCACAAATTCAAGAATTCAACCGCTGACTTTGTCACTTCCGTCATAGTTATCTGCAATACTTTCAATTTAGAGAAAAAATCATCCAAGTCAATATCGAGCAAACCATCATGAGAAAAAGTAGCATGAAACTTAGCGCAACACTCCTTTAGTGTTATCTCGTTCAACGATTTCAAAGTTTTTGAATCAAATAAGAACCCAAAAATACTTTCAAATATCTTCACTTGCTTAAATCTCTCCTTCAGAGAAGCGATTGACATATCCACAACAATTAGAAAGTAATTAATCCAGGCAGACTCCTCTGGTAATTGATTAATATCCTCCTCATTATCCTCATCAAATTATTTTTCCTAAAATACGACGTTTAGTAGAAAAGGTAGGCTCCACATTCATTTCAGAGGCAATGCTAGAAGCACTTTTCATACTGGAAACAAATCCTTCAGTTCTATAATTCTCAAAAAATGATATCCTATCTTCCAATTTCTTAACCATATTGTCAATGGAAATAGATTTAGAGTGCAACTTCTTACTCACCGTATTCACGGCAATAAAACATCATACCATATAACAACACCCAACAAGAATTCAAAACTCGATATTAACTTGATCAAACTTCCTGCTTCACTTAGCGACATGGCATCATTCTTACAAGACTTGCACAATTCCTTTAATGCTAACCTTATATGAGGAGCTTGAAATCTAATAGCTCTCACACTTTTAATACGACTCTCTCAACGAGTATTGGATAAGGATTTAATAGTTAAACCCGGTGTTAAGTTGTGTTTTGTGCATATTTTACGTGTTCAAAGTCGTGTCATTTATCACATTTGCGCTTCTTATCTCGTGATATTATGTTGATATTGGATTTCTAGGTGATTATGTAGAGAAGAGAGCCAAATGAGATGAAAAATGGAGAAAATGACAAAGAATTGAGATTAGCTTAAAAAGAGCAGCATCTGAAGGCTTTTCTGAATTAAGCGGGCCCACGCTTAAGTCTCTGAACGCTTCTACCAAGAAACGCGTTTTCAAACGCGTTTTCTGAAAATTCCTGAAGATCTTTCCATTAAAATTCGGATCTTATTGGATTTCTGTTGCCGAATTTATGGGATTTATTCCCTTATTTAGTTTTTAGGATTTATTTCCATATTTTGAATATTCCTAGTTTGTTTTAGTTTGTTAAGTTTGTTAGAGTCCTAATTTAATTAGTTTTCTTCTTGGATTAGGACTCTACTAGGTTAAATAAGTGGAATTTTATTCCACAAGACATCTTTCACTTTATTTGATAATTCAAGCATACGTTTTCCCTTTATCAAAGTTCTCGAATTTTAGATTTTGATGATGTTTTAAATTATGTGTTGCTAAACACATAATTCTAGTCGAGGATTCATCAAGTTTTGATTCTTCTAATTTGTGAGATCGAATTGTGCTATTATTTCTTTGTTTATTAGGTATTTACTTTTTCTCTGATCTCTGTTGACAATATATTTCAATTGATTATTTATTCTGGTCAATTAATTAATCGTTGGAATCGTATTAAGCTATCTAGGGTCCGAATCCGTGACTGGTAAAACCCTAAATTTTGTAGCAGTTAGCGACGTTGATTATGGAAACATTTTTGATTAGTCGCTATGGGAATTAGTAATCTAGTCTAAATGACCCGAGCTTATGCGTTTGTTGGCTAGAATTGGTGTTTTTCTAATACGTGAATGCTATCGATAGGCTAAATCCTAAGAGCTTGTTTAGGATTGTCTACTTGGTAAGAGAAGTAATCATAGAGCTTGTTTTGGTTATCGACGACTTAAGGAAAAACTAGGTTACTAGAGCTTGTTAGTAACTATAGCCAATTTATCTAATAATATTGATTTATCATTGCATAAGTGATCATATTGTTGAATCAACACCGAGATAATTTCAAGACTAGAACTTCTCATCTTATTGAATTCGAAACCTATTTTTTTATTTGTGCTTTTGTTTTTACGTATTTTAATTTTATTATAGTTAAAAATCCAAAATCCCCCTTTTTAATCGATATTAGTAATTTAGGAATTGATTTTACACCATTCCCTGTGGATCGACCCTACTTATCACTATTTACAAATCTTTTTAAGTAGGTTTTTATTTTTGTTGGATTCGACACCTACCAAATTTTGGCGCCGTTGCCGGGGATTGGTGCTAATAGATTTATTTCTTTTGTTATTAATATTTTTATTTAGTTTTTTTTGTATATTGGATCTCTTCATATAGGTGAATCTCAAATTGAGAAAATAGCTCAACGTCTACAGAAAGAGATCTTGCAATGTTCTTAGATGCCATGGCTACCGTCAAGAGGACTTTAAGGGAGTTGGCTATGCCAAATTTTAACGAGCAATCTTTTTACATTCAATATCCTACTTTTGAAGTTGATTTTGAATTAACATATGAATTTATTCGCTTACTTCCTATTTTTCATGGTTTTGTAGGAGATGATCCTCATAAGCATCTAAAAGAGTTCCATACGGTATGTTCAGTAATGAAACCAAGGGATGTCACTGAAGATCAAATCAAGTTTCGAGCCTTTCATTTTTCTTTAGCAGACAATGCTAAGGATAGGTACTATGATTTATCATTTGGTTCAATCAAGACATGGACTCAACTAGAAGCAAAATTCCTATAGAAATTCTTCTCTGCCTTCCATGTTCAAGAGGAGTCATATGGACAAGCTTATGATGGATTCTGGGGTATTCCACATAGTAATTACAATTCATACTCCAACACTTGCAATCCAGGATGGAGTTATCACTCCAATTAGAGCTACGCGCCCACCGATTCCTCAAATAACTCAACCTGCAGGTATGACTTTAGAACAAATGATTAAGACCTTGGTAGTTAACACTCAACAATTTCAGCAGAGTACCGAGCAATTCCAACAACGCATGCAACAATTTCGAAATGAGAGCCAAAATGCCATAAAAAACTTCGAAAATCAGATGAGTCAAGTTGCTACTACCGAGTTGGTATCCCAAAATTCAAGTAAACTGCCATTCCAGGTCATTGTGAAACCGAAGGAGAATGCCAATGCAGTTACCTTACAAAGTGGGAAAGAATTGAAAGAAGCAGAACCATTTCAAGAATTAAGCGTGCCCACGCCTAAGACTCGAAACCCTTCTGCTGAAAACACTTCGAAACACGAAGATGAGAAAGAGCTGGAAAAAGAAGAGGAGCCTGTTACCAAGCAGAAACCGATGACATTTGTGGTACCTCCTCCATTTCCTGGTCGTTTTGCTAACTCTAAATGTGAGGTGGAAGGTGAGTCGAGAGAGAAAAATGTGGAACATCAACTCACAAAACCAACGGAAACACTTACCGAGCAATCTAAGATTATTGAGATCACTCCTCTAAAATATGAGAAGTAAGTTAGAGAATATGAGATTTTTGGGGAAGATGAGATCAGTGACGATGAAGAGGTGGATGTAGAAGATGAATCTCCAACACTCTTAAAGGAATTAACTCCAAAATGCAAAGACCCTGGTAAGTTTATTATCTCTTGTAAGATAGGTGATGTGCAATTTGAGAACACTATGTTAGACCTTGGATCTTTTGTAAATATCATGTCTCGTTCTATTTATGAGTCTTTGAATGTGAAAAAGTTGAGAAAAACAGACATGATTATATAATTAACTGATGGGTCTAATGCATCTTCTAATGGCTTTCTTGAGAACGTATTGCTTCATGTTAATGACTTAGTTTTTCCTACTGATTTTTATGTTGTTGATATGGATGAAGATCAATCTAGTAAGTTAGCCCCTCTCATTCTTGGGAAACCATTTCTGAAAACATCTAGGGCTAAATTTAATGTGCATGATGGAACTCTTACTATGGAATTTGAAGACGAATTTGTGATGTTTAATTTATATAATTCCATGAAGTATTCTACTGACGATTGCTCTGTGTTTGGTTTATATGCTACTAACTTTGTGATACAACGACTTTTTGAATTTAATGATGATGATCCACTAAAGGTAGCTTGGCATAGTGATGGCTTTGAACCTCCGACTTAAGCCACTTGAGGCATAGCTACGTCTAGCCAATGACGTTAAAGAATGGCGCTTCTTGGGAGGCAACCCATGAGTTTTCTTTCCCTATTTTCTTGTCTTTTATTATAGTTTTTATTTTTTTTCGAAACGTTTCAAGAGTTAAGCGTGCTCACGCCTAATTCATGAAACCTTTCTGTTTTTTCTTAAAAAACAATAATAAAAAAAATCAAAAAATCAAAAAATCAAAAAATAAGAAAAACAAAAAACATTGAAAACGAAATTAGGGATTCCTAACCCTAATTTCTTACCCCAAATCACAAACCCTAAATTTCTTACCTGCCGTCACTCATCTCTTCCCCGTCCCGATTTGCAGGTTTTCCGACCACTTCCCGTCGCCGATGCTCTCGAACTCTTCCATGGGAGTCATGTCCTCCATTGCTTCAACTGGTGCCCAACCTCACGCCGCACAGAACTCGTCACCCCATTCCCCTCTACCTTTACCTGCACCGATAACTACCGAATCACGATCTTTCGCGGCCACTTCCGATCACGAAGTCGCTCTTTCTCGCCACTCTCGTTCACCCTTGCCATCCTCCGGCAACCCCTTCTGCTCAAAAACCCGCAACTGCTATCGCTGCCCCTGATTCTACTGCCCCTTCTATTGTTGCTCGACTCAACACAATTGAAGCACAACTCAAACTGCTCACAAATCACTTCGGCATCACGACCGAGTGATGCCGTAGGGAAGTTCCCCTCCTTTATCCTTTAATTGTATCGCATTGCCTGTTATTTTACCATGTTCATATACATTGAGGACAATGCATATTTTAAGTGTGGGGGAGTGGTTTCTCGTGCTATTGTACTCCTTGGTGTTTTTGTTTAATTTTGGTTGTGTGAAATGTTTTGATTTACGTTTTCGGCATCTTAGACCTTAATGTTTGTGATTCTTTTGAACCGGTTAGACTCGAACAATTTGAAGATTCTTTGACTGAATTTTCATGCTATGTGAAATTTTGTGTTAGTATTGTGATTGAAAGCAGACATAGAACCGCATGTTTCAGTACGACTGCCCTACCACGTGAGAATTTGTGCCGTTTGTTGTGATCATCTTTCTCTTCTCTTTTCTTGTGTGATATTCGCGTGTTTTTGAAATCCTAGAACTTGCTTTGAACTATGTAAAAATTACAAGAGTGTGTGCATGATCGAATATGATAAAGGCATTTAAGATTTAGCCACTTTACCAAAAAACCGTACATTTGCATAATCCCCTAGTTAGCCCACTTTGAGCCTTTTAACCTTCTTTTCTTGATTAACCCCGAACTTGAGCCTTTACCGTTTATATATCTCTTCGTTTTATCCGTCTAGAAAACGAGTCGAGCATTGAGATTATTGTTGTTTGGGACCGAGAGTCAAGAAGATGATGTTTTTGAATAAGTGTGGGGGAACTCGTGAAAAATATAAGGGGTACCCAAAAAAAAAAAAAAAAAAAAATTCGAAAAGAAAAAAAAAAGAAAATAAAGTGAGTAAAAGAAAGGTACCGAGAAAGAATGAATGAATAAAAGATGTACCGAGCCCTCGAAAGAATGGAAATAAAGGTATTTGGGTCCTTATCGCCAAATATACCCAATGAGGTCTCGATGCTCGACAAATTTTCGGACTTAGCCTATTTTTTTTACCTTTATTTTCATTCCTACCCCGAGCCTTAGCCCCATTACAACCCTTAAAAAAGACCTTTTGATTCTTTTGTGCACACTCTCAAAAGTAGTAGCGATGTAGTTGTATAATCAAGCCTATGGGATGACATTAACACGTTGAGATTTGAGCGAAACACATATACCCATACACGAGAGTTGAAGAGATTATGAGAGAAAGTCGGCTGAAATCTTGTTTTTCTACTTGTTCAATTGAAATCGTTGTGCTAGTATCAAACTAGTGTGGTATCGAGAATTTTGGTTAATTGCATGTTTCATCATTTCGAGTTTGATTTTTGTTCTTTTGGTCACAACTCTATTTGTCTACTAGGCCGAGTAACGTCATCTTGATTATTTTGCATAGCTAACTTTTAAGCATTGCCCGAGGACGTACAATGGCATAAGTGTGGGGGTATTTGTTAAGTTGTGTTTTTTTGCATATTTTACGTGTTCAAAGTCGTGTCATTTATCACATTTGCGCTTCTTATCTCGTGATATTATGTTGATATTGGATTTCTAGGTGATTATATAGAGAAGAGAGCCAAATGAGATGAAAAAGGGAGAAAATGATAAAGAATTGAGATTAGCTTAAAAAGAGCAGCAGCAGAAGGCTTTTCTGAATTAAGCGTGCCCACGCTTAAGTCCCTGAACGCTTCTGCCAAGAAACGCGTTTTCAAACGCGTTTTCTGAAGATTCCTGAAGATCTTTCCAATAAAATTCGGATTTTATTGAATTTCTGTTGCCCGAATTTATGGGATTTATTCCCTTATTTTATTTTTAGTATTTATTTTCATATTTTGAATATTCCTAGTTTGTTTTAGTTTGTTAAGTTTGTTAGAGTCATAATTTAATTAGTTTCCTTCTTAGATTAGGACTCTACTAGGTTAAAGAAGTGGAATTTTATTCCACAAGACATCTTTCACTTTATTTGATAATTAATGCATACGTTTTCCCTTTATCAATGTTCTCGAATTATATATTTTGATGACATTTTCAATTATATGTTGCTAAACACATAATTCTAGTCGAGGATTCATCAAGGTTTGATTCTTCTAATTTGTGAGATCGAATTGTGCTATTATTTCTTTGTTTATTAGGTATTTACTTTTTCTCTGAGCTCTGTTGACAATATATTTCAGTTGATTATTTATTCTGGCCAATTAATTAATCGTTGGAATCGTATTAAGCTATCTAGGGTCCGAATCCGTGACTGGTAAAACCCTAAATTTTGTAGCGGTTAGCGACGTTGATTATGGAAACGTTTTTGATTAGTCGCTATGGGAATTAGTAATCTAGTCTAAATGAACCGAGCTTATGCGTTTGTTGGCTAGAATTGGTGTTTTTCTAATACGTGAATGCTATCGATAGGCTAAATCCTAAGAGCTTGTTTAGGATTGTCTACTTGGTGAGAGAAGTAATCAAAGAGCTTGTTTTGGTTATCGACGACTTAAGGAAAAACTTGGTTACTAGAGCTTGTTAGTAATTATAGCCAATTTATCTAATAATATTGAATTATCATTGCATCAGTGATCAAATTGTTGAATCAACACCGAGATAATTCCAAGACTAGAACTTCTCATCTTATTGAATTCAAAACCTATTTTTTTATTTGTGCTTTTGATTTTACGTATTTATTCTAGTTAAAAATCCAAAATCCCCCCTTTTTAATCGATATTAGTAATTTAGAAATTGATTTTATACCATTCCCTGTGGATCGACCCTACTTATCACTGTTTACAAATCTTTTTAAGTAAGTTTTTATATTTGTTGGATTCGACACCCACCATCCGGGACACAGTCAAGATAGCACTGCCATCTTTTCGGAGAACTTGCAAATAATGTATATATACGCTGTATAATTCCAAAAAATGAAACAGCCGGCACGCAGGAATGAGCCATATCACTAACAGTAAGATTAAGACTATGACAAACACATGGCATATATAAAGCTCTGGGATTTACCTCAATAAGTCGCGCTTGAGCGCCTTGGTGTTTTCCCTTCATATTAAACCCATTACCATAACCCTGGCCTCTCACATCCTCCACTTTAAGATCACAAGACTTAAGAACATCCAACAATGCATTAAATAGCCCCAATCATGTTGTATCGTTGACCTTCAAAAACTCTAAAAAATACTCCTCTGCTTTTATTTTCTGACTAGACATGTTCACGCATCGAATAATGACGGTCATTTGCTCTTGATGACTCACGTATGGAGTACAATCAAGAATCATGGAAAAATATTTAGCAATTTTAATGATGTTTATAATAGAGCTTCTAACATTGTTAGCCAAAACAGAGATCAACTCGTTCAGAATTTTATGGCCAAGATAGTGGTGTGGTGAACTTCGTGACTCCGAATACGCCTAACATGGTCTTGCATAACCAAATCAAATTCATTGATCATTTTAATCATCCCCAAAAAGTTACCATTATTTTCCTGAAAAAGTTTCTCATTTGATCCTCGGAACGCCAAGTTTCTTTTAGCAAGATATTTAACAACATATATTATTCCTATCAAAACTTGCCTCCAACGCTCCTTCTCTTTTGAAATTTCGTGCTGCAACTCTTTATCAAGAGTTTTCTCCTGATCAAATCTTACTCGCATATCATGCCAAGTGCTCATGTTAATCATATACTCAATGCTATTCTCATGCTCTCTGAGCCTCTCACTGACAAGTTTCCAATCATTATATCCATCATGAGCTAGCAGACTTTTATTGATATTAGATTTGAATAACTTACAACAAAAATAATAAATTTTGTTAACACGTTTCGAGTATACCAACCATTTTCTATCGTTAGTCTCTCCATTGCACAACTTTCGAGAATAATAAGCATACGAAAAATGTCTCATGCCATCTAAAGGATACTTGAAATTCACTTCCCTTGTAGGACCTTTTTCAACTAAGATGTCTCTACTTTTATTGTCAAGATTATCTCAATGTAGAGGATCATAAATATCGATTAAAGGGACAAATTGCTCACCACTATTTATGTTTTCAACATTCAAATTATTGGGTTGAGTGTCATGCTCATGATCACCCCCATTCTCATGCTCACTCAACTTATCAAATTCTTCATCAACATGATCATCGTCAACCAAATTCACATTAGATTGGTTAACATTATGGACATCCTCGGAAGTTCTTTGAATCTTGGTGACAAATTTATCTAAAGCATTTTTTTGAGATGCTAGAAACGTCTCTAATTGCTTTTTTCCTTTTCTTTTCTCACTTCCAGATTGTTGTTTGGAAGCCATATAATATATTATTAATAAACTGCAAGAATATCAATATAATACTAATTAGACAATGTAAATTAATCTTCCTAAAGAACGTAATATAAACTTAATGATCACAAAAGCAATAACAAAAATTAAACATACCCTATATTAATATTGTATTAGTAATAATAATTAATTAAAATATCAAATAAATAAAAGCAAATTAAATACAAACTTAACAAAATCAATACACTAACCGATGGCTCGATATGACTCGTTATAACTAAAGTAATAGCTTTTTAGAAATTAGAAAAATAAAAAGAAAAATACATACCTCTCAAGAATCAAGATGAAGAAGACGACAGAGAGGAAGAACCGAAGAAGACTTATGTGTTGGTTAAAGATGAAAACTGAAAAGGTTTTTGATTTATAACTATTTTTAAGTATTTGACTTTAAGATATAAAGTTTTAAAACTATTTGACCTAAATTGAATTATAGTGAGCCTACAAAAAATTAAATTTGATGGATTGGATTTGGGCCATAAAAATCAATATTATTAGGTAAAAAAATCAAATCAATTATTTTCTTTAAAAGGCTAAAACTAATATAAAAAAAGAATTGGGCCCCGGATGGTTACTTTTTCTTTCAAGTTTCCTCCATTACGTTTGACTTTTGAGTGAATTTCATACAAATACAATTCCATTTTTTAATGATAAGATAAAAGGAATCATGGGCCCTGGGCCGGCTTGGTTTTGTGTGATGTTAAATGGGCAATATCAACTAAACAAGCCCTATATCATTTTTTTTCAAAAGAAAGGCTAAACATAAAAACAAATTGCCCCTCCCCCCAACCTTGGGCCGTGAGCCGGCGCCCAGGCTGCCCAGGTGGGTGGGCCGACCCTGTAAATATGACTGGTTAGAGAAATAAACTATAAGAATGATTGTACATCATAAATGTGTATTTAATTTGCAAAGTTATATACGTGTGCGAAAAATAAATATTTCATTTTTCAAAACCACAAAAAATAAGTGAAATAACATTAAATGTCACAAATAATACATACATAGTAGTCACGCTCTCTAAACGCGTCTATTACGGTGTTCACATTTTATTTTTTTATTTTATTTAAAAAGATAAATTTATTTTCATGTTGGACACGGTGTCGAAGAACGTCAGTGGAATATCGTGTTCGATGAGGTGTCAAACACGACACATGATTTTTTAAAGTATATGCGTATCACATGATAGAGCTCTCTAATTGGATGATTCGATTATTTCTTAGCTACGAATGGACAAACAACTATTATTGAGTGATGGCTTCAATTATGTTGGACAAGTTTGTGGTTATCACAATAATATTATTCTCAAATTAGGGTGAATTGAATAGGGTCACGGACGGTCAATTGTATTCATGAGTAATTTAAAAAAAAAAAAAAGATTAATGAAAAGTGGAAATATAGGGAAATTTATGATAGGTACCATTTTCTATTCAATAAGTTTGTGAGTAATTAGATACCTCAATTTAATAATATTAATTATTATAATTTGTAGAGACAAGTTTTATAAATAACGTTTTTTGTTTGCTAATTAATTCCTATTGATACCTATTACGAGATTGATTTAACCTTCTGTAAGTATTTGACAAAAGTTTTTAATTTTGAGCTTTTCCCAAGGGGCCAGCTAAAGATTTGGAGACACTAGATTCTCAATCCAGTATTAATGCATTAGTTAAACGATTGTTAACTATCGTATTTATCCCCCAACTTGTTCACTCTCTATACAGATATAGAATAGAATAGTATTTATGTATATAATTTAAAATAGAATAGTGTGTGTATGTATTTAAAATTATCGGAGCAATAAAGTGATTTATTTTTCTTGTCCCCACCAATATTTTATGATTTAGCTTTGAAATATGGAGAGTTAAAAATAGAAAAACATTAGAGAAAAAACTTGAATTTCTATCATTGAAATCGAGGAAAAGAGTTGAGCGAAAAAAGAAATGGAGGAAAAGATTTGATTATGTTTATCCCCGTAGATATTGTTATGCAATTTGAGAAACAATTCTTATCAGAGTTATAAATTAAGAAAGGTCAGTACAAACTACATAATGATAAATATAACTTAATTATAATCGCAAGTAACAATTGAGCTTAAATTATTAAATTGTACTATAATTTTGAATATCAAATTCTGCACCAGAGCACCATAACATGACGACCGTTACCCAACGCTTATTTATCAATAAAAGATGGAGGACGCAGCTTCAAAGGTATTTCATATTTTATTACCAATACAATATTTTTCATACTGTATAATGTGCTTAGAAATTAGAAGTACAAAAGGTATAATTCAGGGATTGAAAAATATAATTTATCCCTCAAAAGATAGATTTTGTAGTTCACAGTAGTTAAACGAATCCTCTAAAATTAACATAATAGTGTCTCCTTAAATAAATATGTGATCAAGCTCAACCCTAAAACATGGAAAAAGCTCGAGTTCAATGAAATCGGTAGGGTCGAACATGTATATAAATATAGCATGTCGAGATGGAGGTTTAATTAGAGATAACATAGTATATATTACATTACATAAAAATTACAAAAAAATGTTTAACAAGTTAAAGAAGAGTTGTGAGCTTACAAGTAAAATAAGTTGGTTTGTGAGCACCAGTGTAAGCTTTCCCAAGACCAAGGTAAAAATACAATATTTTAAGGTTCTTATAATTCTTCAGAAAAAAAAATCAGGATTATATATTTGTGTAATATATTCTCATTAGTAGGTTTTTACTGAATTTTTTCTTCAAAATTTATTTTTATATACAAATAATTGATTGTTGCAAACTGCCACTTTCTGAAGTCATGTGAGGGGATGCTCCCAGCAGAGTGTTTGGGATGTATTGTTTATGACATGTGATTGTAAGAACCAATCTCTTTTGAATTAAATATATTGTAAGATTCCAGACATGAGCCAGTGACAATCTCAGATAACTAGGACTATACTATTGGGAAAATATGATAAATAATTTTGGACATAGGTTGAGCATCTTCAGTTTTAAACTTTAGTTTCATAGCTTTAAAATTATAGTATATTTGGTTGACATTTCTAAATATTGGACACAAACAGCTAAATGATATTATATGACCGTCACTTCTATTGATGTGGTGACAAAAATTCATGTGAAATATACGTGAAACTTCACTTGCATACACCCTCAAGATGCAATTTCACCACATATTAGCTTAATCAATTCAGAGAGTTAATTTAATCCAAAAAAAATAATGTGGATCAAATGGATCAAAATTGTTAAAAGAATATGCTCATTAATATAGCAAAAACTTAATGCTCCTCAACAAGAGCATGAACTTTCTGAAAATAAGTGTACTGCTTGATACAAGTATAAAAAGCCTATAAATCAAATCAAATCAAATTAAATTAAATTAAATATTTTTTGACACGAATAGAAAAAATCTATAAGTCAAATCTAATTGAATGAAGTCTTCCTAACACAAATATAAATGTCTACAAGTCAATTTAAATCAAATGAGGCCTTGTTTGACACGGATATAAAAGGTTTAAAAGTCAAAACAAATAAAATGAAATTCTCCTTAGTATGAGTATAAAATGTCTTTAAATCAAATGATTTCATTGACATGAGTGTAAAAGGTCTATGAACCAAATCAAATGAAGTCATTATTGCCACGGCTCATGAGTATAAAAGGTCTACAAGTTTTGACACAAAAATTTAAAATTTTCTCGGGAATTGCATAGTATGAAAACTCGTGTGAGAATGATAGATGTTTGTTTATGATTTTAAAAATAAGTTGAAAGTTGTAAAATATGTCAAATCAATAGTGATAGGTTGATGTTTGATCCGTAGAATGATTGTGATGTTTTGTATATAATGATTATGTGAATAAAAAAATAAAAAATATCGATTAAAAACTAAAAAGTATGAAAGAGAAAGTGAAATAACTATAATAATAAATAATTTGATGGATAAATGTGTGAAACGATGTATATATGATATAGTTCTTCATCAGGTATCAAAATATGCCAATTTTTGTATGGATGTGAAATTTATATGTCAAACTATATTTTTTAAATTGAACTCGAGGCCTAAACCCTAAACCCTATATCCAAAATAATATAAAAAGACAAGAAAAATAAGATCAAATATTGTGAAATAATCGAATTAAAAAAAGAAAAAAATTGAATTGATGGCATGTGCCTTCGATGAAGGGGCATGCCATCACCTTTTTCTAATTCTGACCCGATGCGCCTTCATCAAAGGCGTTTTGTGCTATTTCTATAACGAACCCCAAATTTATACCATTTTTTGTGGGAAAATTAAAAATTATATTATTTTTTTAAGTTTTTTGGGAGTTGGTGGATAACAACATAGGAAGCTGTTGCTCAATTTTAGCCTTAAAGATACTTATAAAGTAGATCAAAATTAAGAGGAGTGTTAAACAAAGCTTGTAAAAGTGTGTTTCTAAAGAATAGCCCTTCTCATGTTTTAAAAGTTAGTTATATTAGTTAAGAGAGGAAGTAGTATATATATAGGCATTCTCATTCATTTCAATCAATAATAAGATGATACATTTTTTCTCCCCAATTCTAATTTCTTAACATAGAGAAAGACCTACACATGCTATCAATGAGAGTACAATCCAAAATCTCTAATATCTTGATATATCAATTTTGTCATAGAAGTTACGCCTTGTCTAAACACGATAGTTTTTTGAATGGGACGGCTACATATGATTGTATCAAACACCAATCAACTATCACTTATCAACAATTATTTGCTATAAACTAGAAAGAGTGGACTACTCAATAACTAGCAAGAAAACCAACCCACGGATCTAATGGGATCACAAAATCTCTAAGTCATGAGACTCTCATCCCATTAATAGAACAAGTTATCATGTTTTTTTTTGGATGACGGGGGATCGAACTCGCAACCGCTACTCTTAGGGTGTGCACTGGGTAAACTTCGCTCTTGTGTAATAACCTGCAAACCGCACAAGAGAGTTCAACCAGCCTAAGTTGCCCATAGCTCACAGACTCACAGTAGAGAAGGCAAATAAGCAGTCCTTCAGTTGGAATCGAACCCATGACCAAAGCCACAAGATTCAGTTGCCCTACCAACCGTGGGATATAATAGTACAAACTTAGATTTGTGGACTCACAAATTTTCACTACCCTATATATTTTTTGATTATTTCACCACCGTCGATGCTCAGCCCCAACTCGTATTTTTGATATCTAAATCCCACATCTTAAAAATATTGTCGCGTTTATCCTTCACTTATTTATTATATTAATTTTATAAAATTAAATTACCTTTAATTTATTATATTTAAAAGGTTAAATTTCACTTATAATAAGTTAGAAAATGAAAAGGTATCAAAATATCATTAAATGACATAATAAAAAATGAGACATTCAAAATTCAAAATTTTACAAGTATAATTTTAATTTCCTAAAACAATATATATTGATTAACAACGAATTCCTTTTGTAATCTAAAATTTGTATTGCTTAAATGTGTCAATATACTCCAAACGTTTTCCATAAACCTAACTAATTTTAGTTTTTTGTTTAAAAATATTTTGTTTAAAAAAAAAGGGAAAACCAAAAATTTAGAAGTAAAAGCATAAGCTTTGTTTTTCTATGTTTTTGAGATAAAATTTTAAAATTTTATCGGGAATTGTGTATATGGAAATTCATGTGAAAATGATAGTTGTTTGTTTATACTTTTAAAGATAGGTTGAAAATTGTAAAATATGTCAAATCAATAGTGAGGTTGATGGATGATGTATAGAATAATTGTATTAGTTGTGTATATAATGATTATGTGAATAAAAAATAAATAAATATAGATTAAAAAATGTTAAAGTATGAAAGATAAAGTGAAATAATGAGTGATTTGATTGGTAAATGTGCGAAAGGTTGTATATATGATTGATAATTAGTTATATAGGAGATTAGAAAGTAGAGTTGAAAAAAAAGAGAATTTGCATGAGAATTTGATGTGTTAAGTTTATTTTGAAGTTTGTGATTTAAGAAGTTGAAAATGAATTTTGAAAACATAGACAAACAAGGCCCTAACAATCTGTATTTACCTAAAATTTGATTTATTCAAGTATGCCTCATCAAAACAAATCAAACCACTTCTTACAAAAATAATTTTGCTTTAGTAGTATATTTGACACAATAATATTACAAAAAATAAATGTACACTTAATGTACCGCGATGTTTTTACTTTTTAAAAGATAAAGTAATATTTTAAAGAATGACAATAATTTGTGAGTATTTATAAAAAAAATATTAAATTTAATAAAAGTGAGCTAAAAAAAATGACATAATATTTGGTTTCTTTCTTGATGCACACCTTAATTGAAAAATAAAGATATTATCACTATAATTTGTTGATATTAATGCGAATTTATACTAAAATTCAATATAAAAAGATAAAAAGAAGTTAAAAAAAAATCTTGTTGAAGCTTGCTATAAAACAAAAAATAATGCAACAAATTAAATTAACATAGTCAAAATAATAACACATTTTCATGAAAATTAACACTAAACTGTATTAGGGGGTTTAAAATTATTATCTTTAAGTAATTATTTTTAGTATAATAAAAGAATTCAGAGTTAAAATAGATTTTTTGATTACCTTAAAGATAAAGAACTTCATAATTATATTTCTAGATATTATATTATATATTTTATTATTATATGAGGGCCTTTTTAATATAATATGGGCTCGTTTGCTTACTTTGATAAGATATGTAAACGTATGATACTTTTTATAAGAATATGTATCAAAGCTTATCAATCATGCGTTTGGTTACTTGAATAAATTGCAATTATAAACGTCAAATATCTGTAAACATATCACACCCCTCTTGGCGTGATCTAATATCTTGAATATCCAGAATTACATTCCGAGCCTATTGTGAATCATGGGCCGGATTAGTAGCAAGCAAACAACAAATTAAATGTGAAAAGGTATCTACCCCACCTAATCAAGGCAAGCAAACAAGCTCTATTAGTAGATACAGTGAAATGTTTTATAAAAAAAAGTTGATATCAATATTTAAAGGTGAAAAGATGCGAAAATCAAATATCCATTCTTTTAGAATTTTAGAAAGATCAATGCAATTTTCCCTTGTTCAAAGTATATATAAATATTACCAAAACTTAGATCTGTAGACTCACGATTCACAAATCTCCACTGCCTTGTATATTTTTGATTACTTGACCACCGTCGACAAGCCGCCACCTACTATGACTTAATTCTCTTATTTCATAATTTCAAATTTAAATACTTGCTAAAATACATCCTTTTTCTGACTCATCATTACTCTTATCCAAATATTTATTTGTCATTCTTACTAATCACAATTCATAACACATACACCTAAATAACATTCTTAAGACCATGAAAATGGATGTGAAGGGCTCTACATTGGTGGTTCCGGCGGAGACGCCGCCGAGAGTTAGCCTATGGCTATCCAACGTAGACTTGGTCGTATCGACCGTTCACACACCGAGCGTGTATTTCTACCGCCCCACCGGTGCAGCCAACTTCTTTGATGCGGCGGTGCTCAAGGCGGCGCTGGGCCGTGCCCTGGTGTCGTTCTATCCGATGGCGGGGAGGTTGAAAAGGGACGAAGATGGACGGATTGAGATCGACTGCAACGCTGAGGGTGTTCTGTTTGTGGAGGCGGAGTACGACGGGGTTGTGGATGATTTCGGTGATTTTGCGCCGACGATGGAACTTTACCGCCTCATTCCGGCGGTGGATTATTCTCAAGGAATTTCAACCTACCCGCTTTTGGTATTGCAGGTGTGTGTTCTTGCTTTTCAGTATTGATTATATTTTTATTGGATATGTGTTGTTTAATTCATCAATACTACTGTTTTAATTTTTCAAATGCACCACATTTTATTTGAAAAATGCATATAAATATGATAAAGAGATTTGAAATCTTCATCTAATGATTACTCTCTTTGAGAAACTTGTTTTTCTTGTGTGTATATTAACTTCTTTAATTTTTCTCTTTTAAAAATAATTATCAACTTTGATAAATCTAGTTTCATTGTCGCAATTGATGTTTCATAATATTAAAAGTTTTGGGTTGATTTTTACTTACGCGTGAGTTTTTCTCTATTTTTATGATAGTTGTTAGTTAATTATAATAGTTATTAATTAGTTTTAATTAATTGTTAATACTAATATAATATAATTAATTCATTTAAAAAAAATCACTCACATTTTAAGTACATTAACTTTAAAGGGACTGAAAATGGGAAGCCCCACCTTTTGCATGACCGAAATCGCCATTTCCCCCAACCTTATAAGACCAAAATTTTATATGTTTTTGGCACAAATTTATAGCGTTTGTCATTTTACGCATTACTCTTCAATGTGAAAGGAATTAATAATTATTTTTCATTTCAATCTTGAAAAGTTTTTATGGTCAAACTCATGCGCCAATCATATATGACTATGACTTTTCCAGATAAGGTACAAATTTTATAGTTTGAAATTCAGCAAAATAAAAGAAAATATACAAAATTTGTGGGTTTCAGTATTTATTGGAAAATAGCACCATCGCAATCAGTTATAACTGCAATTAACCTTGATAAGTTATGTTGTTATTTAGTTTGAGTTGGCCTAATATTTGGATTTTTGGTATAATCAGAATTATTATCTCTGTTTTATATTAATAAATTTAAATTAATTGACATTGTTATATATATAGTGGATGAGAGATCATAAAATAAAGTGATGAGATATCACATCCTTAAACCTACTTAAAGTAACTCAATGAAAATAGAAATATAACCTAACTTCACTTTACTCAAGTGACTGATGGACTAATTATACAATAATTGGTGGAATGTTGCTACGAATTTTAAAGTACGAATAATCTTTTTTAATGTAGATGGTAAAGCAATATGGACATAATTAATAATATATCAATCAACTATTTCCACCTATTTTAACAATTTTCAAAACCGCCTCTAACTTAAATAATAATTGAAAGGTATCCACTTATGTAGGATTTTCCTCCTCCAACCCCACTCTATCCCGGAAGATAAAAAAGAATTTCATAAATGTGATTGTACATCTTATAAGCCCGTATAGCTCGATTTTTTTAAAAGGGTGTTTGGTTAAGCTTATAAATTCTTTTAAACATGTTATATGTTTGAGAGTTTATATGCTCTTTAAAAGTGTTCGAATAATTTTTTTAATAAGAGCTTATAAGACCAAAAAATAATATGTTTGAGTCTTATAAGCCAAACCCAACTTATTCCAAAATCATAGGCTATGTTTGATTTCATTTTGAGCCAGTTTTTGGCCAAAATTTTGACCAACTTGCATTTGGTCTTCACACTTTTTCCCCGAAAAAATTCCTAATTTTTTGGTCCAAAATTTGTATTTCAATTTTGAAATTTAATATAATTTCATGGTCCACTTTGTTTTATACATATATATTATAACACATTCTATTACATACATATATATATATATATATATGTCAATCATTATAATTTTAATATTTATATTATAATTTTCAATCACTAATAATTATTAACCGACAAAAACTTATGTGATTTGACTGCTACAGTAATTTATATTCCAAATGGAAACAAAAACAAACACTATCTCACCAAAAAAATCCACCCAAAAATTAACAATCAATATAAAATCAAATACAATCTCACCAGATTTGCTCGTTTTCCAAAAAAAATCTCACCAACAATTCTCGCCAAAATACCCAACCAAAATAAACCTAACATACTCATAAATTTTGGATGATGTTTATATTCTTAAAAGACACAAATAACCCTAGTTAATTTCTCATTTCCAATATATATTTCTCAAAAAAATGTTTATTTTTATTATTGCACTCTCTCGTATAACATTTGAAAACATCTTATAAGTTTATAAGTTCAATAGACTTATTTTACCAAACACTCAAGAATTTATTTTTTAAATAAGACAAAACATCTTATAAGCTCTTAAAATATATTATAAGGTGCAAGAACTTATAAGATGTTTTAAATAGGATTAGCCAAACACCCTCTAATTTTGAGTTTGAATTTTGAAAGCTCACCAGTGCATAAAAGAAACTTAGGCCCCGATTGGTTGGCACGTCCGTCTCTGAGAATTTATTTTCATGATAAAAATGAAAAAAATATTATTTGAAGGATAAGAAATGTGATTTGAAAACTGAGCTTTTTTAGAGAAAAATAGCTAATGATTGGTTGATGTGATATGTTTTTTTTGTTGTGAGAAATTTATTTGGCTTGATATTTAAAAATAATTTTAATTAAATGTATTTATTCAAACTCGTTGATTTAGACGTCAATAAATAGTCGCAATAGATCTTATTTTAAAGGTTGCATTATTTTGCACTAGAATATGTAATTAGTTTAATTTTCGGCTTTGAAAAATAGTCGAAAAAACACATTTAATTTCTTGTATTAACTGTCAAATCATGAATAATAAAATTCAATTTTACTCATTTGTTGAAAAAAAAATTCAAATTATTTGTAATTTTAAGAGATATTTTTGTAAGAATATTTTTACAAGATGCCAAACAATTGAGTTTTTCATAGTTTTTTTACTTTGAATTATTTTTTTGGGAGAACAAGTGGCGGGATCACTTGCCCCTAACCATGCTCCCTGGCCCTAAGAAAGCAAATAAGTTGGTGAAAATAACATATAAAGATTTGACGAAAAATGAAATAGATGATAAAGTTGAAATTGTTATGCATGCAGGTGACACATTTCAAATGTGGTGGAGTATGCTTGGGTGTTGGAATGCTACATAATATAGCCGATGGATTCTCGGCCCTTCACTTTATCAACACATGGTCCGATATGGCCCGAGGCCTTAACATCAGCATCCCACCGTTCATGGATCGAACTGCCCTTCGTGCCCGTCATCCGCCCAAACCTAAGTTCGACCATGTTGAATATCAACCCCATCCATTTATGAAAACTCATGCAAAACTTCATGAAACAGTTGCTGCTTCCATATTCAAGTTAACTCGTGAACAACTCAATGCTCTAAAACCTGCAAACTCCAATTATACCACTTACGAGATTCTAGCAGGCCATGTATGGCGTTGCGTTTGCATGGCCCGTGGATTGCCTCAAGATCAGGAGTCAAAGTTGTACATTGCAATCAACGGCAGGACTAGGCTCCGAAGCTCCCTCCCACCAGGCTTATTTGCTAATGTCACCTTCACAACCACGCCAATTGCTATGTCCGGTGAACTAATTGAATCGAATGCTGCTGCAACTAAGATTATTCATGATGCAATAGCCCAAATGGACCATGATTACTTGATGTCAGCTATTGATTATTTAGAAGTGCAGCCTGATCTTAAGGCCCTCGCTCGTGGTGCCCACACGTATAAGTCCCCGAATCTGGGGATTATCAGTTGGGTTGGACTGCCAATATATGACGCAGATTTTGGTTGGGGTAGGCCAATATTTATGGGTCCAGGTGGTATTATATATGAAGGTCTAAGTATTGTGTTGCCTAGTGCAACTAATGACCGGAGCTTATCTATTGCTATCTCACTGCAAAAACACCACATGAAGCTTTTCCAGAAGCTCCTCTATGACATTTAACCATGCATATTTCGACGTGCATGGGATTATGGGATAGGCGCGTTAAATAGGATTATTTCTAGAGTTTGTATTTAGAACTGTCGCAATTGTTGGGTGCGGAAGCTATGGTAGGAAAAAATTTATTTTTATTGAAAGGATCTTCTATAGGAGTTGAGTGGCTACAAGCTCACTCTATTACAATTTCTATCTTTTTCTTTTTTACTTGTTTTCTTGTTCTTGTTATTGTGTTACTACAAATGAGAACACTTCTATTTATAGTGCACAATGGATAATTCTAGATTACAAAATACTAAGAGTCGGTCAATATGTAATTATGAATTCTAACACTTCCAAGACGTCTCTTTGACTCCATAGTTTGAATTCATCTTCTTGTGACACCTTTCTTGATTCTTCTAGGATATTCCAATGATACGAAGAGTTAAAAATTAAGTTTTAACACCCCTCCTTAATTTGTAATCTTGACTTGCTTCTTGAATCTTTCGAATTTATCGGAGGTCACGGCTTTTGTCAAAACATCGGCTGGTTGATCATTGGTATTCATGAACTTCATACAAATTTCTTCTTGGTTCACTAGCTCACGGATGAAATGGTGTCGAATTTCGATATGCTTGGACCTTGCATGAAAGACTGGATTTTTTGTCATAGCAATTGCAGACATATTATCACAATGAATTGTAGTACGCTCATTTTGCTTTAACTTCAAATCTTTCAAAATGCGTCTTAGCCAAACTGCTTCACAAGCTGCATTAGTGGCTGCAATGTATTCGGCTTCGGCTAATGATAAGGCAACTGATTTTTGCTTTCTTGAACTCCATGAAATGATATTTGTTCCAAGAAAAAAGATATAGCCCGATGTGCTTTTCCTATCATCAAGTGATCCGGCTCAATCACTGTCAGTGTAGCCCACAAGCTTAAAATTGTCTTCTTTCTTGAACTCAATTCCTTGACTCTTAGTACCTTTCAAGTACCTAAAATTCATTTTGCAGCTGAGAAATGAATTTTGCTTGGTTCATTCATGAATCTTGAGAGTAGACTTACGAAATTAGTTATATCTGGCCTTGTATTGAGGTAGATCAACGAACCAATCAATTTTCGGTAAAGTGAGGCGTCAACTTTTTCTGCATCATCATGAACTTGCAATTTCTCATTTAATGCTAGTGGAGTAGAAATAGGCTTGCACTGGTTCATATTGAATTTCTTCAAAAGATCATCAATGTACTTCTCTTGGCACAGGAAAATTCTTCCAGGGCTTTGCTTGACTTGGATTTTGAGAAAATATCGCATGAGACCTAGATCAGTCATCTCGAATCTTTCCATCATGTTTTTCTTGAAATTTTTCACCATGGTTGTGTTTGTCCCAAAATAGATAAGATCGTCTACGTAGAGACAAACCACAAGGAAATCATTCTCGACATCTTTCACATAGAGAGAAGACTCACTAGAACTCCGGTTAAAACCGCTTTCAATGAAATAGCTATTGATTTTGCTATTCCATGCGCGAGGTGCCTGCTTTAGCCCGTATAGTGCTTTCCTTAGTCGATAGACTTTTTCTTCATAGCCTTTGACTTTAAATCCTTCAGGCTACTCGACATAGACTTCTTCAATAATTTCAACATTTAAGAAAGCTGATTTCACATCAAGTTGATAAACATGCAACTCCAGTTGTGCAGCTAAAGTAAGAAATGTGCGGATTGTTTCAAATCTAGCAACCGGAGCAAACATTTCAGTGTAGTCGATTCCGAGTTGCTGAGAATACCCTTTTGCAATGAGTCGAGCCTTGTACTTCTGGATTTCTCCATTTTCATTGAACTTGACTTTGAATACCCATTTCATCCCAATTATTTTCTTTCATTTCGGTAAATCAACGAGCTCCCAAGTTTTATTTTTCTCGATGGTGGACATTTCTTCATCCATTGCTTTTTTCCAATGCTCATCTTTTGATGCTTCTTCAAAATTTTGAGGTTCGCAAGAGAACAATCCAAATTCACAAGACTCATAAATATCACTTAGCAAACGTGTTCTCCTTAGAGGACTTTCATCTTCAGATTCATCGAATCTTGGAATCGGAGCTGGATATTCAGAGGGACTAGCTTGAGATGTCAATGGATCTTTATTCATAAATTGGCGATTCTACGACTTGCTTTTCTTTCCAGTCCCAAGCAGCAGCTTCATCAAAGACAACATCTCGAGAAACTGTGAGTTTATTTGTAGTTGGATCAAATAGTCGGTATCCTTTGGATTCGTCACTGTAGCCAATGAAGAGAACTTCTTGCCTTTTTCATCAAATTTTTCACGAGTGTGAGATGGAATGAGTGCATATGCGATGCTACCAAATACTCTGAAATGATCCACTGTCGGCTTCTTTTTGTGCCAGACTTCAATGGTGTTTTGTTCCTTACAGCTTTGGTGGGAGAACGGTTGAGAATGTACACGGATGTGTGTACAGCTTCTGCCCAGTAAAGATTTGGAAGACCTTTTCCTTTCAACATGCTTCTTGCCATCTCCACGGTTGTTCGATTTTTTCTTTCAGCAACACTATTTTGTTGTGGTGTTCTGCTCACCATCAACTGTCTTTTAATGCCATTAACTTTGCTATACTCTATAAAAGGATTGTAAAGATATTCACCTCCACGATCAGTTCTCAATGTCTTTATCAAAAAATCACTTTCTCTTTCGACAAGTGCTTTGAATTGTAGGAATGTAGGGAATGCTTCGGACTTTTGATTGAGAAAGTATATCCACATCATTCTTGTAAAGTCATCGATAAAGAGAATGAAATATCTCTTGTTACCTGGAGTAGGAGTCTGCATTGGTCCACAAATATCAGAGTGAACTAGCTCCAACAGTTCTTTGGCTCGCCATGATGTTTTTGGGAATGGAAGCTTGTGCATCTTCCCAAATATACAACCTTCACAAACTTGATTATTCTTCTGAATGGTTGGAAGCCCGGTCACTATGTTTTTCTCCTTTAGTAATTGAAGTCCTTTGCTATGTGGCCATAGCGCAAATGCCAAAGATATGATGAATCTTTATTTTCAACTTTAAGAGCATGGTTACCATGAAAAGGTAATATGAGGGGGAACGTCTTGTTTCTCATCCCAATACTTGCAATAACAACATTCCTCTTTTTGTCAAGAATTTTGCATTTTTCGTTATCAAAGTGAATTGTGAAATTCTTCTGAATGAGCTGACCAATGCTAAGAAGGTTATGTGACAAGTTTGGCACATAAAGAACATCCGTGATGAGTTTCTGGTTGCCCTCCTTAGTTCGAATAGCGATAGTTCCCTTTCCTTTTGCACTTCTTTGTGAACCATCACCTAGAATAATTTGAGATGTGATGTTCGGATCAATCTCAACAAAGAGATCACGATCACCCGTCATATGATTACTGCATCCACTATCCAAGTATCACAAATTCTTGGTTTCTTGAAAATCACTTGAATAGAATAACAATTCTTGTTTCGTTCAAGAATTTCGCCTCCTCTTTTATTTCACTTTTTCTTTGTTTTGGAACCAACAATCCCTTTGAGAATGGTTAGGGATTTTGCATCTTTTGCACTTAAAATAACAATCTTTGGATTCATGATTAGACTTCTTGCAAATAAGACAACCAGAATTGTTACCGGATTTCGAGGTGACTTGGGTTGCCAATTCCCTTTCTTCTCATTTGGCCTCCATTTGGCAAACTTCTCTTTATTGTGATTCGGGCCTCCTTTGAATTCTCCTCGATTACTAAAATTTAGTTTTGGTATTTTCTTTGACTGGAATGCTTGTTCGGTAGAAGGATTGGTCGTTCGATTGATTCTTTGCTCATGTGCTAGAAGCGATCCCGTCAATTCATACATTGACATCTTGGATAAATCTTTTGATTCTTCAATTGCGGCAACAACATGATCAAACTTCGAAGGAAGGCTACAAAGAACTTTTTGGATGACTCTTTTTTCTTCAATTGTATCTCCACATCCTTTGATTTGATTTACAATCTCCGATACTCGTGTAGAATAATTACGAATAGGTTCTTGATCATCCATTTTGAGATTATCAAAATCTCTCCACAAAGATTGAAGTTTCAATTCAATCGTCTTCTCGGTTCCTTGAAATTCTTGTTTCAAGATATTTCAAGCATCAATGGCTTTTTTAACACCAAAGACACGTGGAAAAATTATTTTTCCAATGCCTTGTTGAATATATCGCAACGCCATTGCATCTTTCTTCTTAAACTCTTTTAGCAACTTGGCATATTCTTCATCATCTTTATTTGGTTCTTGAAGCTCTCCATCAATTACGTCCCATAACTCCATGGACTCAAAGAATGTTTGCATCTGGCTACTCTAATACTCATAGTATTCTCCTTCAAAAATTGGAACTTGACTTGGTGAAAATGCGAAGAGTGGAGAAGTAGAACTTGATGTCAGTGTAGAAGTATGCTGAAATTTTTGGCTCTTGATACCAAATTTGTTGGGTGCGGAAGCTTTGGTAGGAAAAATTTTATTTTTATTGAAAGGATTTTTTATAGGAGTTGAGTAGCTACAGCTCACTCTATTATAATTACTATCTTTTTTCTTTTTTACTTGTTTTCTTGTTCTTGTTGTTGTGTCACTACAAATGAGAACACCTCTATTTATAGTGCACAATGGACAATTCTAGATTACAAAATACTAAGAGTCGGTCAATATGTAATTATGAATTCTAACACTTCCAAGACGTCTCTTTGACTCAATAGTTTGAATCCATCTTCTTGTGACACCTTTCTTGATTCTTCTAGGATATTCCAATGATACGAAGAGTTACAAATTAACTTTTAACATTAATTATTGCATATCAAATTTACTATATAGGTGGTTTTGCTCATAACAAGTCTTAACTGTGGTTCATTTAGACATTTTTAGTGTTTTAGGGGAAAATACATGCGACCGGTGACATCTATTATCTATCTTATATATATTAGAGCAAATCGGTATGGAACTCAATTTTCTATCTACTTTTTTTTTTTAGTAATTTTGAACTTTTTATATATATTCAAGTTTATCACTCGTTAGGTAGATTTAAATTCTGAATATTTTTTTTAACTAGATAATTAAACATTACCAAATATAACTTATTTATCTATAGTAGTTTTTATAGTTTGGAAACAAAATATAGCTTAATGGTGTTTGATTGCGATTGATTACATTTGATTGGTTATTCAAGAAATAAAAAATGTGTCAATTAAAACTAATTGCTTTCGAATTTCGATTGATGCCAAAATCAAGAGTTACCGGGTTATCATCTCTTCAAATGCTTAAGAAATAAATCTCCACTAATATAGAAAATCAATTGACTGAACTCATCTCCTCGAATGATTTATATAATGCCAATTGAATGACTTTACAATAACTAATTTCAGATTTAGTTTTATCCAGTCATCTTTAGTATTTGTAATTCTTCTTCTTCCTTTTTGTTTAACTATTTACCGGTGCTTTTTTCTCCTTCTTTCTCAAATTAATAAGGGTAAAGTGCACTTCACCCCTCAAAAAATTTGGATTTTGCACTATCCCTTATAAATACAAAAAGATACATCACCCCTTAAAAAATTAATATATATATATATATATCCCTTTGGCCCAATTACTATTTTTCGGGCAAATCTTAATTGAAAATCATTTAAATAATTTTTCAGTCAACGGCATAATATTAGAAGTAGTACTATAGATAGCTTCCGGTAGCATCATCATTATCAAATTCATTACAAGGACTTAAGGTAAGTAGAAGTGTTTTTTTATGCATTATAAGAATTATATTATGCATGTTTATGATTACGTAAGTTGATTGTTTGAAAATGAATGTTATTACGTACCTATCGTGTAAAGTGTTGAATTGCATATGATTTATTATGGGTGATATTGGAAATGAATGTACTATGATATAAAATGCTGAGGTACATGTAATATGATACATTATATTGTTATACATGTAAAGAATACATTTCAAAAAGAGAGGTTTGGTATTTGATGGGTGGTTGAGTAGGCACAGAACGCCGGTGGGAGGGACTAAAAGAAGGTGGTGAATACCTTGAGGTGTAAAAGCCAAGATGGATAAAGCCACAGTTATGAATACCTTGAAGTGTAAAAACCAAGATAGATAAAGGCAGGATATACGAGAGAGCTAGTGGTTAATATCATATAGCCGAAAGGTGGGTTACGAGAACCCCCGTGATGCTTCTTTTATTGGCAAATTATTATGAACAGGTTCCGAGAACAGACACCTTTCATTATCAGTCGAATACCACACTTCGAGGGTACCCAAAAGGAAAGGGAAAAAATGTTTTAATTGAACTATGCATTATTAACTATCATATGTGCTATATGAAACATTGTTATATATCGAGCTTTTTCTTATTGAGCCTTTAGCTCATTAGATTCTTAGATGCAGATGATGATTAGTGTATGTATATGAAGGTTGCACAAGTCTCCCGAGCGGTCAGACAAAGCTATGTTCAAAGAACTTGGATTTTGTTTAAGTAGCCGGTCTGTTATGGCTTTATAAACAAATGTATATTAATGTACAAGGTCTGATTTTGTAAAAAAATGACTTGCTTTTATTTTCAAAAAATATATTTTGTTATTTTAGAAAAGCATAACATTTAAAATAAAAAAGGGTCATCATCACGAACTCGGCTGAGGGTGTGAGAAAAAGATTGAGAGTTACGAACGTGAATAAGTGACGGATTTTCAGAAAATAAATGACAAGTCATTTTCAACAAATTAGATAAGAGGCTGAAGTGTAAGAGGAGCGGGAAAATTAATTTTTAACGTATGTATATTTTTTTGGTGGAAGTGAAGGGTTTCATTATAAATTTTGCTTGGGTATTTAATTTTTTAAATTTTAGATGAAGGTGATACTCTTATCTAATAACCTCTAGCTTATAATTTTTAACTCATAAGAAAAAAAAAGTCACAACTTATGATAAAATGAGATTGAACTGCAAGGACTTTTTAAGTGAAATTAAAAATTGGTACCACTAGGCTAAAATCCTAAAATGAAAGTAGCAACATATTAATTAGGGAAAATTACAAATACCTCCCCTCAAGAATGTCGAAATTTCAAAAAACACCCAAAAATGACCACAATTACAAATATCTCCCCTATTTTATGTTTTGCATATCACGGGCACCCCCTGTCCTTTTTTTCGGTCATCTTTTTGCTGACATCAGCAAAAAACTTTTGTACTTTTCCTATTTTACCCCTGATGATGTCATCAATTGGTGACGTCATCCACTGTCATATATTTTTTTGACGAAAAATACCCTCAGGGGGTGTAAATGTAATATTGTTTTCTTGGCCATGATATGACCGTTATAGGGGGTGTAAATATAATATTTTTGTCCTGGTCATGATATGACCGTTATAGAGGGTGTCTATGTTATTGTTTGATCATTTGAGGGGGTCCAAACGTAACATTGTAAAAAATAACCCGTAAAATATCCAGCATTGTGTAAAATATCCAGCATTGTGTAAACTATCCAATCTCATTCCGTAAAATACACAAAATCAGGATTATAACAAGTTAACCTCATTACAGAAACTAAATCATCCAGCATTGTGTAAATTAACTCTGAACAAGGATGTGATTTATCAACAACAACAAAACTATGAGTTGCAATCTATCAAAAACCCTTTTGCCTATAACAACTTTACCATTCTTAGAGTACATATATATCAAACAGCTTCCAAGATGAACATCATTGTTCAATTCGGAACTCAAATTTAACCCGTTTTTCACTATGTAACAGTGTAATTCCCTTCCCTGACGATACCTGTGATTACTCATCATCATCATAGCCACACAATGAAAGGAGAAAGGAGAGTGGAGACTGTAAATGCATCGAATCTCAAACCTTCATGTTGCATTCCTTTGATGATGTCCCATAATCTGGTACTATCGAAGAAACTATCGCCATTTTCGACACTCGCCTTCACATAACCCGAAATCAACGCATTTCAGGAAGATGCATTTCTCAGTGGCATTTCGTCGAACACTTTGAAAGAATCAATAAAGAACCCACATTTCCCATACATAGACATCAGAGAATTACCCACCAAAGTATCCAGCAGTACAATCCCATTTTTTCACACTCCTAACGTGCACCATTTCCCCCCACTTTATCGTCAAAGAATTCAAAAATACCTCTTTAAAACATAAATGGATTTTAAACTATAAGTGATAATCTAAGCAACTTGATATACACATAATTTAAGCATAAAATCATGAAAAGAATATAGATATACCATTTTTCTACAGTAGTGAAAGCATCACAAAGAACTGAAAGCTCAAAAGCTTTCTTCAAAAGTCCACTTCTGCGCTTTGAGAAGGTTACTTGCCTGCTTGTTGCATTTTCTATCCTTTTCATCTGTGTTTTTCCCCTCACCATATTTATGAATTTTTGTGTATCAATATGTATTTATTGTCAAACAGATCAAAGAAAATTAGAGTGACAAAATAAGTAGCAATGATAAAGGGTTCAAGAAATTGAAAACAACAATCCAAAATGAACAAGTTTTCAGAAACCTAAGAAGATTTCTAAATATGGAAAGGGGATTCTGTTGATTTGATCAGAAAATAGCAAAAATCAGACAACACTTTTTATGGGTTTCTCAGATCTGTAACATTAAGGAAAGGAGATCTACAAGATAGGGAGGGGGTGGTATTGAGTATCCCACAGTTCACGATAAGGATTGTTATGTCCTTGGGCTGGATTCCGGTGGCGGCAAGGAGGTCGTCCACCGCGCCGGACATTACCATCGCCTCCTCTTCGCGGCCAAGCTGATTTTGATTTGGGATATATTGTAGTATATATAGATTAGATTACATCATACCTGGTTTTGATTTGGGATAAATGGATTTGGATAGGAGGTGTGAAGAAGAAAGTAAAATTAGGGTTTTTTAAATTTGAAAATAAAAATATATTTATAAAATAGAAGTAAGGGTATTTTTGTCTGTACAGAAATTATAATTATCAATGGTTTTTTTTTTTTTTCTCAAAAATTGTAGGGGTATTTTGGTATTTTCACTCTTTCGGGTAGGTAAAAATACGGGCAGCGCCCATCAGGGGAGGTAAAATATAAAATAGGAGAGGTATTTGTAATTATGGTCATTTTTGGGTGTTTTTTGGAATTCCAACATTCTTGAGGGAAGGTATTTATAATTTTCCCTATTAATTAATGATCAGCTCATTTAAAAATTCAAATTGTTAAAAGAGTAAAACATGTCATATATATTATATCTAACAATAACCATAACTACAGAATTCCTGAAGAAATTTTATTATCATGGGTCAAAATTTTGCAGCTAACTATTACCACAAAATGAGTGTCAAAATATTCATTTTTATTGTTTATTTGGATTTTCAAAATAAGACTCAAGCTTGGAACGAACCAAAGAGCCTGAGCTCAGCTTGGCGCAGCTTGAGTATGAATAAACGAATGAGCCCAGCTTTAAAATAAGCTTGATGATGTTGAGTATATGATTTGGCTGCTGATATGCCAGAGCAAAAAGCCTAATGCCAGTGTAAAGTTTTTGTAGTCTCCTTTTTGCCCCTAAGCTGCCAATTTTCTATCTTTCCTTCTCTTATAGGGTTAGTTTCACACAGGGAAAAAAGATTATTTTTAGGAAAAATTACAAATACCTCCCCAAACTAATGTCGTAATTCCAGAAAACACCAAAAAACCGACCATAATTACAAATACCTCCCCTATTTTGTATTTTGCCTCCCCTGCCCGTTTTTTCGGTCAGTTTTTTGCTGACGTCAGCGAAATTTTTTTGTGGTTTTCCTATTTTACCCCTGATGATGTCATCAATTGGTGACGTCATCCCATGTCATATATTTTTTGACGAAAATACCCTCAGGGGGTGTAAATGTAATATTGTTTTCTTGGCCATGATATGACCGTTATAGGGGGTGTAAATGTAATATTTTGATCTTGGCAATGATTTGACCGTTATAGGGGTGTAAATGTTATATTTTTGTCTTGGCCATGATTTGACCGTTATAGAGGTGTAAATGTTATATTTTTGTATTGGCCATGATTTGACCGTTATAGAGGGTGTAAATGTTATTGTTTGATTTTTTGAGGGGGTCCAAACGTAATATTTGAGTGGCAATGTGGGAGAAAAACTACAATTCATGTTTCGGAGTCTTTAGATAATCCCGGGAGGTTGTATTACATGTGTGCGGTTCACGGCTTCTCTGTTTGTTCAACTTTTGAGTGCTATTGTTCATCTTTTGGAACTCTAAAACCATTTTAGGAATTTAAAAAATTGGACAAAATATTGAAGAATATCGATTAACCAAAGGTTAAAAATCGGAAAAACAAAAAAAAATTCGTAGAAAGTTCAAACTATACAAATATCAAACCAAACATATTCATCCACATAAATTAGCAACAACAAAAAAACCAACAAAATTCATCAAATTCACCTCAAATCCCCACATCACACTGCTTATGATCCGCCATTAACGTCCTGAGCTCCCATTACTCTGTAATCCAATGATCAAATTGCCGCAAAACACCTTCATATACCTCATCCTAATCCTCCATGCCTTCGCCTCAAACTTCACCGTTGATACCAATTTGAAGTTGAAATTCACATTCCCATTTCGAGATCTATCCCCATTGATCCCCTCCGCCACCGCTCTGTCCACAAATCTCCCCTCCGCCAGCAAAATTACAAAAGATGTTTCGCTTACCCGTATTATACATAAACTAAGCTTTTCTGTATACCAAAAAGATCTTGAAACTCAGATTCAATCTAAAATAATCCTATTCAATTCATGAGTCAATAATGTCGCTAAAATCAGAGAATTTTTAAAAATAATTGAAATTAAGATTCACACATGGATTTTGGTGGAAGATTGGACTTAAATTTAGCACGCCATTTTCTTCCCAAGGTACCACGCCACTTCCTCTTGTGTGTTCACACCTTCAATCTGTATCAATGATGTGTTCGGGTACTGGTTTGATTTCGACCTATCATCAATCACACAAATCATCTCCATTTTTTATCATATTAATAAAAAAATCCATCACAACAAAAAGTCGAACAGTTTACGGTAATTTCAGTTACCTTTTGTATCCAAGGATCGTTCCACGGAGATAGAGCCTGACGCGTTCACCTTGACGCCCCTTCACCATTTTTGCAGTATGATAGCTTCGGCGCGATGAGGAGAAGAAAGTAGAGGAAATGAAGTGGGTTTAGGTGATTCTTTTTCTCTGTGTATTTTAGGTTGAAGGAGAAAGTGTAGTCATGGGGAGAGAGGGTGGAGTGTTAGGGATGAGGCGGCTGTGAGGAGGGAGAGAGGAGAACATATTAGATATTAGGGTTCGGGGGTATTTTGGTCATTTTATATTTCAAAATTTGTTTTTTTTATTTTTTTATTTTTTCTTCAAAAATAGTAGGGGCAAATAAGACTTTTTACCGTCTCGGGCAGGAAAAAATACGGGCAGGGGAGGCAAAATACAAAATAGGGGAGGTATTTGTAATTATGGTCGTTTTTGGGTGTTTTCTGGAATTACGACATTAGTTAGGGGAGGTATTTGTAATTATCCCTTATTTTTATTAGCCAATCATAGCATTAGCAGAGGGTAAAAAATTGGTATTTTATGGAAATTTGCTCTGGAATTAGGCTTCTTGCTCTGGCTTTATCAACAGACACATGATTTATTAGGTCCACCGAAATACTATAAATACTAAAAGAATACAAATTATCAATACGTCTTAAAATAAGTAAAATTACATCATCAAATCTCGGGAAAAATCTAGGAGCATGTAACAATCTAAGTGGAGAGAAAGTAACGTTGTGATCAACTCCCAATAAAATTGTATATAAAGTACAAAATGTTTAAAGACTACAAATTATTAATACGGATTCAATTAATAAAATCGAGCGAAAGATCTAGGAGCATGTTATATCTAAGTTAATAACCAAAAGAAGTCATGTTCTAATTATCAAACAAAAGCTAGTACTATTTAGAGCAGGAAATATATAAACATTTGTGACACTTATTACCTATAGCGGTTGAGCTTCAGCAAAATTATTAATTCAAACCCGTTTGTACTCAAATTTGATAAACAAGAGGATAAATTAGATTCATTAAATGATTGATCATGCACTCCCTTAATTCATTTACTTGATTTTAGTTGAATAAATTCCATAATATAAGCTCCAAAACTTCATGTAAAAAGTTAATAATGCAAGATGTCTAAGTGATTGTCGTTTTCTAGACCATTGGAGTAATAAATATAAAGGATGACAAAAGTTTACTGTTCATTTGGAACGTTCTCCCTTAGAGGTAGTAATAATATATGGGTTGATGGCAAGTTACCCTTAGGGTGAAATTTACGCCAGCATTATTTATAAATTTCTTAATAAAATAAGAAATTAAACTAAAGTGAATATCTATGCTCATGCATCCCCTAATTTACTTTAAATAATGTTGAACACTCTTCGAAATATTCACAGCAAACAGCTACAGATTTCTTTAGGAACAAAAAATCTGAGGCGAGTAGAACTCTCTCCTTAACACGAAATTGACTCGTTTCTGGTGGTACAGGTGATGCAAACGTGTACCAAGATACAACGAATACAGCTCTTTCGTAGGACCACTGCAAACCAAAGAGCACCTCGAACTTTACTCACTGCCTTAAGCTCTCAAGAGATGAAGATGATATGAGAAGAACGATTTTGAGTTGTGCCTTGAATTTCTTCTGTAACAACAAGGAGTTACTGTAACAGCTAGGAGTTACGAACTGTTACAGAAAAAATTCAAGGACCAAGATTAAAGAGAGAAAAAACGTGGCCTTTGTCTTTTCTTTTTTTTTTATGTATTTCCATTCTCTTATTTTTCTGTTGGAACTTTTATGGGCTCAAAAGAAGTTTACCCAACCAAAGAAAAAAAATAAACTAACTAAATGGGTAGTCATTATCTAGGCCCAAATTTTAATTAAATAAAATTGGCCCAAAAAGATAACAATTTGACCACAAAGCCTCAAGCCTCAAGCCCAAGCCTCAAGCCCAAGCCCACGCCCATGACCCACGGACCCGGTCCGATCAGGTCCGGGCAGCGACGGCGCGCGCGTGTGTATGTGCGCGCGCCCGAGACGAGCCAATCGGACCATAGCTACGTCTCTCCCTCCGGTCAAAATTATTCTAGACCCAAGGGCCCAAACCCATATGCCAACTCTAGGCTATATATCCTCTTATAGTTTGTTTAATTTCTCCAATGTGGGATAGGGCAAATTCAAACCCCTCACTTTAACCATTAATTTCTCATTCGTTATAACTCCGAATCGATAAATTCAAAAGGCTAAATTAATCTACTCCCGGAGTAGAATAAGAATATGCCAAAATATTATGTATCCCAAATACATATATTTTCGAATTTATTTACCAAAATGACACCACATTTTGCCCCCCACATTTCCAAACCAAACTGTCCAACAATCCCTCATACGAATGGAAATTATGCAACGTATGAACCTTGAGAGTTCAAAAGAAAATTTATTACATCAGATAAGGTAGCATTCAGCCTTGAACATTTCTTAGTGGAATGTCATCGGACTTACTAGGCTCCCTAGTGAACATGTTGTCTTGAACTAGTCAGTCGTTCGTGCAAGCCCAAACAATGACATACCTATAATAAATTCTCGACAGTTTTCAGTTATCACTGTTGGATCCATTTTAGCCCTGACATTCCTTCTTGGATTCATAAGTGTAACACCCCATTTTTGAAAATCATGCATAACATATTTTAGCATATAAATACAATTTTTATTCATAGTTTATTATTGCTAATTCATTTAATGTTTTAAATGACTTTTACGTTTAATCGAAAATAACGAGCTAATATTTTCTCAAGTTTGAAGAGTCTTGCAGGATAGCTACCCGAAGAGACCGAGTTCGATCGTGATGCACTCGACACGAAATATTTGTATGAACGAACGAAAAATGGATAAGTTGCATGTGTAATAATTCCAATCATTAACGTATATATATGTAGATAAATTAACATATACATAAATTCAAACATATATATATATATTAACATATATATATACAATTAACATACATATAGAGAGAGAGAGAGTCATGTTTATATAATTGGGAATACTATACATGCATGACAAGTGTCTAACTTAAAAGCCTCCACAGTCCACACCATTGCATGAGATTAGGTGTCAACACCTAATTCTTACCCTACTATGACTCATCTTGGGAAATCATTTTATTTAAACTTGATCCTATATTTTATTACTACACAAAACTATCTCTTTTACACAATCTCTCTCCCTTCTCTCTACCATCTCTACACTCTCAAGAACACCTTCACTTTTTCCTTCAAAAATCTTACTTTTCAAAGGAGTAAAGAAACAAGAACATAAAATGTAGAAAAGTAAAAGTAAGCACAAGTGTACTAGTCTTTAATCAAGCATAAAGAACTTTTGTTGAACTTTCAAGAGGAAGTTTCTTTTCTTGTTACTAATTTTCATCATTTACTTCTTTAAGATCATGATTAAGTTGCTAAAAATTATTGCACATATGATTTCTTTACATAAACTCATTGCATGTGTGATCTAAATATGAATCCACAAAATGAAAAGTTTTGTTAAATAATTTGTTTTGTATGGTTGATCTTCAAATAAATGTCATTTTAAGTGTTGATTGTGTAAATAAATGTAGAAATAGGCTATGCATGTTTAATTCTCTTACCCAAAATTATTGCATGTATGATTTATGAGTGATTTTCTACAAGTATGATGAAATTTGTTGGATATTTGGTTAAATGTGATAGATCCTCAAAAATATGTTATTTTGAGTGTCGATTGTGGAATTGCATGTTGAAATTGACTTTGCATGTTTGATTATCATGTCTAAACTTCTTGCATGTGTAATAATCTAAGTTGAGGTGGTTTATTGAGGATGATTGGTTATAAAAGTCGAATTTACATTTTTATTAAGCAAATATGCACTACAAGAAAACAGGGCATCAGCTACAAATAAAATTGCTACGAACTTGATTTCGTATCTAAGGACATAATTTAGCTATAAATTTTCAGTAGGTAAATGTATTTTCAGAATAAATAAACAAATACGAATAAGTCAGCTACAAAATTGTATTGGATCAGCAACAAATCATATTTTCGTTGCAAGTTTCATTTCTAGCGCGACAGATTAGCTACTAATTATTCGTTGTACAAATTATTTTAAGAATTTAAAAATAAATAAAATCTGCTAGATACATAATAATTGTGACACTCGTTATGAACTTCAAATCCGTAGTTAATTTGTTCATAGCTGTTGCAACAAAAAACACATTCATTGCAAATTTCGTTGCTGGTGCAACGACAAAAATAGCTAGAAAATAGCATCAATTCACTTTGCTACATAATATTTATAGTTCTTGCTATGTATTTAAAATTCATAGTTACCTTGTTGCTAGGTATTGCAACGATATATACATTTGTTGCAATTTTCGTAGCTAGCGCAACGACAAAAATAGCTACAAAATAGCATCAATTCACTTTACTGTATAATATTTGCAGTTCTTGCTATGTATTTAAAATTCATAGTAACATTGTTGCTAGGTATTGCAACGAAATATACATTTGTTGCAATTTTTGTCGCTAGCGCAACTACAAAAATAGCTAGAAAATAGCATCAGATTCACTTTACTACATAATATTTGTAGTTCTTGTAATGTATTTAAAATTCATAGTTACTTTGTTGCTATGTATTGCAACGATATATACATTAGTGCAACGACGAAGAGCTACAAACTAGCGTCGAAAGAAATATTTGAAAAAAGTAACAATTATTCAACACTGGAGAATAAATTGTTTAAGTTATAATAAAATTAATGTGAAATGGTATTTTAAGTCTATTTGTTGTGTGAATGTAATTTAAACAAAAACCTGAAAAGCTATAATTATTTTCGAACCACTTAATCCATTATTCTTACTATTACTATTAGTAAATATATAATTAATTTCTAATTATTAAGTTTTTATGTATTAGTATTAAATAAAATTTCAAAATTTTTAGCTTTTGTATAATGAATTTGCAAATTAGATGTTAGAAAAATGATGGATCTAAAACTTCTATAATTGATTTCAGAATTATATTTAGGGTTTAATGTTTACAATTTAGGGTTTAGGGTTTATAATTTAGAGTTTAAGATTTAAGATTTAGGGTTTACAATTTAGGATTTAGGGTTTAGCGCTATGCAAATTTCATATTAATCCATTATCATGTCAATATATTATATTAATGTATAAATTAATATTTAGTCATTTATTCTAATTTTATAAAATCTAAATTATACAATATAGATAGCAATATGATTTTATAGTACTTAAAGTTACATGATGTTAGATTGATTTTAAGTCAACTAGTCTCAATTTAGTGGATTATTTTTTTTTAAAAATTGATCATTATATATAAGGACACAACTTTTGCGATGGTTTCATAAATTTTCAGAATCATATTCGCATGACGATCAAATAGTGAGTCAACATGTTTAATCCTTGAGTTAGATAGTTATATTCAATATATATATATAATTACTTAAAATTGATCGTTTTAATCTATTTATAATGTCAAACCAATTTTGTGATAGTATTTCTGTAATATTATAATTTTATAACTATATTAAGTGAAAAGTCATTGTGAATAGGATTTAAGTCAAGTCGAACAAATCGAGTTTATATGGGATCAAGTTTAGCAATTGACATTAAACATTTTTTTGCATCCAATGATTAGCAATACTTGATGAGCTTCAAGTTGAGCCAGAGCCAACTTAAACTTGATATTTTAATATTTTATCTTTTTGAATATTATTATTAGTAGAGTTTGCGATAGGGCATGCCCTATCGCAAACTTAAGTTCGAATTTGTTAAATTGAGCTTAGAAATCCCAAATCGAATTCGGTTCATTGATAATTCTATTTATAAAAGTTTTAGAAAACAAATTATAAAATCTATGACATACTACAGTTTATGCTTAAAATAAGTGGCATCCTAATAATATGCCAATTTTATACAATATACTATAAAAAATTATGCCATAATAATGAAGATATGTTCTATATATACTACACGTATTTATTAATAATAAAAATATAATAAAATTAATTATTTTTTATTCATTTAAAATTTCAAATATCCGCACCAAAATTACTCGTATTACTATAATCCTTCCCGATTCTTCTGCCAAAATTACTCTTCAAAATTTCTTTTCCCCATCCACATTCCTAAATTACCTCATTCCCAAAATTCTATTCTTTTATCAAAATTTCTCACAAAAATTGAAGTCTCTAACACACAAGCAAAAAATCTTTTTGAAAGTTCTTCACCAAACGCACAACAAAGATGTATCGTGATTCTCTTCTTATGGTTATCTTAAACAAACGAGGTAATTCTTGGCCTCCTAAATACGACTCCTCACAACAAGTATTATTCTTTATCGGTTTCTGTAAATTCGTTGTATAATTGTACTTTGATTTTATTGTCAATTTTTTTATGTATATTTCTTTTTTTTTCCTTTTTCTGATGAAAAATTTGTTAAAATTAGAATAATCATAATTATGGTGTTTGTAAGAAACGAGCAAGGAAATGATTACAAGATGAAAATTATGATTACTTGTTTAAAGTCGTCTTAATCGACAATTCTGGTGTGGGTGAATCCGATTTTATCTCTTGAGTTACTCGAAATGAGTTTCTTTGGAATCAAAATCCACAATCGGCGGAATTTGCTACCTCGACTCTTCAACTTTAAAAAATAATTATTTTTTATTGGTTCGATGTCTATGTTTTTGATTGATTTGTAATTTGTGGAAAAAGAAAAAAAATTGAGGAAATGGTGGTAGAATTTATGTGATAGTTTTTTGAATTTTATAGTTTCTATAAATGGATCAATTGCCTTCGTTTTGATGTGTTGTCCTGGAGGTTTTAGAATTTTTTAATTTTATGCTATTGGAATCATTTTGAGCATGGTGGAAATGCATAGATGAACTTGAGGACACTATCTTGTATGCAGATCTAATAATTTGAGCTACACTATATTAATATGCCTTAATAAACTAATATATATATATATGTATATTTATATATGTTTAAAATCAATAATATTGATATTATAGTTGACAGGTTGGTAGGAAAATAATCTCTCCAAATTCATCTTCTCAATCTTTGTTTGACCATGTTGTTTGGATTGAGTCAATCAATGGTGTGTCTAAATGTCGGATATATAGATTTGGAACTCACAATCTTCATTTGATTTTTGGAGGTATTGCTCATCATAGGGGCTTTAGATCCAAGTTTAGAGGTGCAACCAAATGAGCGATTTGCGAAATTGCAAAAAGAGATGAAACCACACTCAGAAAATGCAATTTTGAAGATTTTTGACTGTATCCTAGAAAATATTCCCGATAGTATATGAAGAATGTTGGAAGAAATTCAATGGACGAACCACACTCATGTTGGTGGATCAAGTTTGAGAGAGCAAGAGTTTGTTGCTAGTCTTCGTGAAAATTCAAGGAATAATAATGATATAATTGATGCAAATGAGAAAAATAATGATGACGAGAGTTAGAACATTAAGAGTGGCATTTAGGGTTTGGATGTTTAGAATCTTTTGACTCTTAAGTATTTAGCATATTATGATTACTTTTACTTGATGTTTAAACTAATTTAAATTATTAATTGTTGGATATTTGAGTTATCTAAACATTGTTTAATCGCATTTTTGTTATTTTTGAGTTTTTATTGAGTTTATATTTATGTGGATTATTATATTGAAAATTATAGTCGTGGTCTTTGCTACAAAATCTTAATTAATACCATTGTTATATAATTGGTAGCTAATAATAGGTTTAATATAAATATAGCTACAACAATCCATCATCTTGGTTTCAAAATAGCAACAAAAATTTTATACACTCTTTGTTGCTATAACAACAAAACTACAATAATATTTCGTAGCTATTGCACTAAATTCTACTACGAATATATTGTCATTATTGTGATGAAAATTGCTACATAAAATTGGTAGCCATGGCGATAAATATTATTACTAATTTCTGTCACCAAAACTACAAAGTCTACTACGGATTTCCGTTATTATCGCAACAAAATTTGCTAAGAAAATTCTATTCCATGGCAACGTTATAGAAACGAGTTATTCGTTGCCCTTGCAATAAAATTTGCTATAAGCTTTCGTAACCTTTGCTATGGATAGCTACAAAAATTATTATTGAATTTGCAACGACCATTCCCCAACTCTAGCTACACAAATAGCTACAAGAAGTGCATACTTGTCATTGCTACGAGGAATTGCTATGAAATTGCGTAGCTAAGAGATAGCTACAAAATTTTAAATTCCGTTGCAAAAATTTAGCTACGGAGGTATCCGCTACGGAGGCAAGTGACAAATATTTTGTAGCTATAGCTACGGATTCATGAGCAATAGCTACGAAATGCCCCGAAGCGGATGCCTTGTTTTCTAGTAGTGATGTGAGTTTGAGCAACTTGTGAAAATTCCGGAAATTTCAGTCCACTTTGACGATTTTTATAAATTTTTATATTTGAAATTTTAGAAACTGTTTTAGTATGTTATTCTATATGATGTTGAAAGTCTGTGGTTAAAACTTGGTAATATTTGGAGTAATACACGAATTACAGTGAATTTTCAAATATAGTGCAGTTTTGAATGAGTTTCTTGTGATTTTAAATCCTAGAAGATTATTTTTTATAAAATCGATCGATTTGAATCTTTCAAAACTGTTTTAATATGTTTATATACATGATGTTATAAGTTTAAATTATAAATTTCATAATGTTTCAATAACTATACGATTTATAGTAAATTTTTAAAAGATCTACCTATTTTAGAGCATTTTCGAATGAATTTTGGTCATGATAAATATTTTTATTAAAGCTTTTGTGTTTTGAAATTAAATCCACTGTTTTAGCATAATAAAATAAGGGGTTTCCAGTAAATGCATGATAAATTTCATGAATTTTGGATGAAAATATGAATTATGAAAATTATTACAATGAAGAGTGCATTTAAGCCTTAAGTTGCTAGTTTAAAATCAATTTGTGTTGCTATGACTAAAAATGTTATTATGCATGTTTGAGGCACATCTATGATGATACTTAATGAAGAGATTAGAAGCATATGTATATGTACATGTTTTTAAATGTGTTTTAAATTCTAAAAGTTTATGAACGGTCGAGTGCAGTACGAGACGACCGCACACTTCAGGAGCCATCCCGCATCTAAGTGAAATGTCAAGTGGTTAACGTTTATTTTCAGTTACATTGATTAGAATAGCTCTATGTTGGATGAGATGAAACGACATGATAAAGTACAGGTTGACGAACCTTGGAGTAGACTAGGTCTTTGAACTTTGGAGTTAGGCCAGGTTGACGAACCTTGGAGTAGACCAGGTCTTCGAACTTTGGAGTAGGCCAGGTCTTCGGACCTTGGATTATGCTTTCGACGTATTGGTTAATCTCTTCAATGCAAATGCAAGTAACCATTATCCACTAAGATTTCTCAAATCTTACGTTGCTAAATTTAATCTTTTTCAGGTCCATCTTATAACGAAGCGGATGGGTAGCCGGCTGTGTGGACTTCCCGCCAGAAGCATATATATCTATTACGTTTTAAAATATGTAGATGAGTATAAACTTGATAATGTTTGATATTATGGGAAAAAACTACTGTTTTGGTTTAAGTGGAAATTTTCATATGTTCATAACGAGGTTTTGATTTACAAATGTGGGTATAACACGAGTTAGTTTTGCATGGTTAGATTTTAAAGTTAAGAAAAAAAATACTCGTGTTTTATAATGAAGCCTTCCGCTGAATTTATTTACGAAATATTATATATATATTTTTTTGGAAAATTTATTTCTCACGCTCAAAGTCACGATGGCAACTCAACTCCTATTAAGTTGGAGTTGGTGTGCTAGAGCGTGGTATTAGAGCCGAGGTTGGGTTTTTCCTTCCTCGGAGTGTAAATCAAAACGTTTTCTTTGAAACAATGTTTACCTCAGAGAGTTTCTACAAAAAATTAGAATTTTCTTAAAATTGATATGTCAAAGAGCTTAATAAGAGGGAGTCCGCACCGCAGCTAACCATCTGAATCGTACCAAGGTAAGTATTTGTGTAACATTTTAAAGTTGTCCATGAAAGATGTTTTATGTTAAAGGTTGTATATGATGTTTTATGTGTTATACTACAAGTAAGATGTAATGATGAACATGAAAGAAAATCACGAGTCGATGATAATGAAATGCATGTTATGAGCAAGTATGAATGATAAGAAAGAAATGCATTTTATGAGAAGTATGAAGAATTATGCCTTACAAATGATTGTTTATATCTCTATCAATTATTTACCTTTATGTTTGAATGAAAAAAAAATTGTTTTACAAAAATGCATATATTATTTTTACAAATGCACACCACAAACTGTTTACCTACAAAGCCCGAAATTTCGAGGACGAAATTTTTAAAAGGAGGGGGGAGTTGTAACACCCCATTTTTGAAAATCACGCATAACATATTTTAGCATATAAATACAATTTTTATTTATAGTTTATTATTGCTAATTCATTTAATGTTTTAAATGAGTTTTACGTTTAATCGAAAATAACGAGTTAATGTTTTCTCAAGTTTGAAGAGTCTTGCAGGATAGCTACCCGAAGAGACCAAGTTCGATCGTGATGCACTCGACACGAAATGTTTTTATGAACGAACGAAAAATGGATAAGTTGCATGTGTAATAATTCCAATCATTAACATATATATATATATATGTATATAAATTAACATATATATAAATTAAAACATATATATATATATATATTAACATATATATATATATATATATATAATTAACATACATATATATAGAGAGAGATAGAGTCATGTTTATATAATTGAGAATAGTATACATGCATGACAAGTGTCTAACTTAAAAGCCTCCACACCATTGCATGAGATTAGGTGTCAACACTTAATTCTTCCCCTACTATGACTCATCTTGGGAAATCATTTTATTTAAACTTGATCCTATATTTTATTACTACACAAACTTATCTCTTTTACACAATCTCTCTCCCTTATCTCTACCATCTCTACACTCTCAAGAACACCTTCACTTTTTCCTTCAAAAATCTTACTTTTCAAAGGAGTAAAGAAGCAAGAATATAAAATTTAGAAAAGTAAAAGTAAGCTCAAGTGTACTAGTCTTTAATCAAGCATAAAGAACTTTTGTTGAACTTCCAAGAGGTAGTTTCATTTCTTGTTACTAATCTTCATCATTTACTTCTTTAAGATCATGATTAAGTTGCTAAAAATTATTGCATGTATGATTTCTTTACATAAACTCATTGCATGTGTGATCTAAATATGCATCCCCACAAAATGAAAAGTTTTGTTGAATAATTTGTTTTGTATGGTTGATCTTCAACTAAATGTCATTTTAAGTGTTGATTGTGTAAATAAATGTAGAAATAGGTTTTGCATGTTTAATTCTCTTACCCAAAATTATTGCCTGTATGATTTAAGAGTGATTTTCTACAAGTATGATGAAATTTGTTGGATATTTGGTTAAATGTGATAGATCCTCAAAAATATGTTATTTTGAGTGTTGATTGTGGAATTGCATATTGAAATTGACTTTGTATGTTTGATTATCATGTCTAACCTTCTTGCATGTGTAATAATATAAGTTGAGGTGGTTTATTGAGGATGATTGGTTATAAAAGTCGAATTTACATTTTTATTAAGGAAATATGTGAGTTTGAGCAACTTGTAAAAATTCTGGAAATTTCAGTCCACTTTGACGATTTTTATAAATTTTTATACTTGTAATTTTAGAAAATTGTTTTAGTATGGTATTCTATATAATGTTGAGATTCTATGGTTAAAACTATGGGTGTCAAAATGGCCCTAACGGGCCTGGCCCCCTAAGCTAGCCGGTCAGGCCTAAAGGGGCCAGACCGGCCCCTTTAGGCCTGGCAGGCCGTTTCGGCCAACATGCCGAAATGGCATGTGGCAGGCTTGTTGGCCGGCCTTAATGGGCCGGCCAATCAGACCTGCCATAATATTATTTTTTTTTGTTTTTTTTTTCCTTTTCCTTTATTTAATTTGATTTTTTTTTAATTTTTATTTTTAAAATAATGAAATTGGTTTTTTTTAGTAATTAAAGTTAACTTTTATCTAACTTGTAAAAATAATTTTTCTGTAAATAAATGTTTAGTAACTTGTATGAAATATAAAAAAATCATTACCATGAAATAATTTTTGTGTAAATAAAAGTTTAGTAACTTGCATTAAATTAAAACAAATCATTAAAATGAAAAATATTTTGTGTAAATAAAAGTTTAGTAACTTGCATTAAATAAAAAAAAATCATTACGATGAAATGATAACTAATTTACTAACTCCATTACAAAATCAAAATGTCCTCCTAATATTGTGCAAAGCCTCGTAGATATCGTCCTCAATATATGTGTTTTGAGTTTCTTCATTGTCGTCGTTATATTCGTCTTCTTTGTCGTCATTATTGTCGTCTTCATTCTGAACTTCTTCATCTTCACTGTCGTTTTCATTCTGATATTCTTCATCTTCATTGTCGTCTTCATTCTGATTATCTTCATCTCGGTCTCCATCGTTATCTTCGCTTGATAGTTCATCGTTAAAAGCCGGAATAAACATTGAACCTTCAAGTACCTTTTCTCTACCGCATTGATCAAGCCAATCCTTAAATAGTATACAAGTCCTTAATGTTTTTGGGATCATTTTCGATCTTTTGTCCGTGAGCATTCGTTCACTTGAGCTGAAACAACTTTCTGAAGCTACTGTTGACATTTGATTTGCTAGTACATCCCGAGCAATACTCGATAGGATGGGTTAACGAGTTTGGTTACTCTCCAACAACCCTAATATATCAAATTCCATATCTTGAATTTCTTCGAGGGCACATCTATGAATTTCATATTTTCCTATACTTGATCTACTACTCGATTTTTTTTTCGGAGTTAAAAGACCAGAAAATACAAATGATCTTTTACCAGAACTAGTACAACTATCTTGTGTAGCCGGAGTTTGTATGTTTGATGTATAAATTTTGACTAATTGTGTTATTAAAGTATCAGGTTTTGATTTTTCTAACTCGATATCTACCGAATCTAAGTCTAAAATTGATTAATATTGTTCAATTAATTGTTTACAACCTTCGACCCCACACCTTAGATCAAATATACAACCTACACAAGCTATAGTAGGAATACGATTAAAATATTTTAGCCATTTAGACGTCATTGAATGAATAATAACTTTTACATTAGCATCATTCGAATTACTTTTCAACGATTTAACAATATGAATCATATTAGCTAACAATAGGTTTGATGTTGGATAATAACACTCAGACAATAATTTTGTTGAATTACGAAATACTTTTAAAAGTGGTGCCAGTATATTAACAACTTCCCAATTCTCGTTACTTACCGCAGGCACACCATTTTTGGTCAAATTGTCATTAGCTATTACACTAATTATCTCTTGATATGGATATGCTTCCGTCAATATTTGATAAGTTGAATTCCATCTAGTGGCCATATCGAGATAAAGATTATTTTTTACTTTTAATCCCATTGTTTTAGACCTTTTTCTAAAATCTTGCATTCTTTTAGTTGATGATTCAACATTAGCAATGCAACGTCTAACATTATATATATGTGTCTTTATTTCACACAAACCATCTTTAACACAAAGATGCATAATATAACAAATACATCTAACATGAAAACAAGTCGAATCTAACATAGGATTTAATTGAAATTTTAGTTTTTCGACGGCGACTCCATTATTTGAAGAATTATCAAAATAAATAGACATAATTTTTTCACCAATACCCCAAAAACGAAGTGAATTAACTATAGAGGTTGCAATCATCTTACCCGTATGCGGATGTTCGAGTTTTTGAAAATCTAAAATTCGTTTATGCATGAAAAAAAATTCATCAATCCAATGACCGGTGACACAAATGTAACTAATTCCCCCACGATCGGTCCACATATCGGACGTTAAAGATATTTTAGACGATAAATTTCTAAACATTTCTCTCAAAATTATGACTTGTTCTTCAAATTGTAAATGAGCGTATTTTAAACAAGTATTACGTGACATGCGTTTAAATTGTGGTTGAAGACATTGTTAAACGATACATTCTACAACAGGATTTCCTGAGAATTTAAAAGGAAGTTCGGCTTGAATGACTAGTCTTGAAATGCCTTGTTTCATTACCTCCTCATCGTACGTAAAAGTTTTATAACTTTGTTTATGACAACTAATGTCATATAGTGGATTTTCTTTCAATTGTTCTAAAATTTCAAGATATTGCGGGTGATGTGTCATTAGATGTCTTTTCATACTGCTCGTTCCACCTTTCTTATTAGTGTGTTGAAATGTTGACGTACACCATATACATTGAAAATGTTCTTCATCAATTTTTTTGAAAAAAGGCCAAACCTCACTAGTTTTTTTCCTTTGTGTAGTACTACCGGTGGGGGAAAATACTTGTGTTTCGGGTACATTTTCGAATTGGGTCGTAAAATTTTCCGGCATTTAAATTTTCAAAATTTGGTAAGGGTGAATTAAAGCAAGGTGGCATGTCTTCTGGTTGTAAGTAATTTTGTGTTTCGGTACTAAATTCTACGTTAATATTTCTTCACTTTCTACGAATCGACGAACTACCACTAAAACGACGCGACGAACTACCACTAGGATTCATATTATATAAAAAAAATTAACTACAAACACAAACAACAAATAAAATAAATTAAGAGAATAAATGTTACCAAATTGGACGATTCAATAATTTGCTCGAGAACGGAATTCGGGCTCGGGAACGGAATTCGTGCTCGGGAACGAAATACGGGCTCGGGAACGGAATTCGTGCTCGGGAACGAAATACGGGCTCGGGAATGGAATTCGGGCTCGGGAACGGAATTCGGACTCGGGAACGAAATTCGGGCTCAGGAACGGAATTGGACGATTCAATAATTTGCAAAATTGGGAAATCGAATGTTGAGAGTCTCAAATAATATATGAAATATAGTTTGAAATTGTTTGTGATGTAAAAATGTAAACATTGGGTCATATTTATAGACAAATACATAGGTCATATTTTTAATAAAAAAAAAATTAAAGAAAAAAGTAAAAAAAAAGACATAGCCGTTGCCAACGGCTCTAATCTATTGGGGGGGGGGGGTTTAATTATATAAATATATATATAATATAAATGGGCCAGGCCGGCCCATTTACTAAATGAGCCGGCTTAATCCGGCCTTAAGGGGCTTAACAAGGCCGGCCTTAACAAGGCCGGCCGGGTGTCAAGCAGGCCGTTGACTGGCTGCTTGACACCTTTAGTTAAAATTTGGTAATTTTTGGAGTAATACACGAATTACAATGAATTTTCAAAGATAGTGCAGTTTTGAATGAGTTTCTTGTGATTTTAAACCCTAGAAGAATAATTATTGTAAAATTGATCGACTTGAATCTTTCAAAACTGTTTTAATATGTTTATATACATGATATTATAAGTTTAAATTATAAATTTAAGAATGTTTCAATAACTATACGATTTATAGTAAATTTTTAAAAGACCGACCTATTTTAGAGCATTTTCGAATGAATTTTTGGTCATGATAAATATTTTTATTAAAGCTTTTGTGGTTTGAAATTAAATCCACTGTTTTAGCATAATAAAATAAGGGTTTTCCAGTAAATGCATGATAAATTTCATGAATTTTGGATGAAAATATGAATTATGAAATTGTTACAATGAAGAGTGCATTTAAGCCTTAAGTTGCTAGTTTAAAATCAATTTGTGTTGCTATGATTAAAAGTGTTATTATGCATGGTTGAGGCACATCCATGAGGATACTTAATGAAGAGATTAGAAGCATATGTATATGTATATATTTTTAAATGTGTTTTAAATTCTAAATGTTGATGAACGGTCGAGTGCAATACGAGACGACCGAACACTTCAAGAGCCATCCCGCATCTAAGTGAAACGTCAAGTGGGTAACGTTTATTTTCAGTTACATTGATTAGAATAGCCCTATGTTGGATGAGATGAAACGACATGATAAAGTACAAGGTTGACAAACCTTGGAGTAGACCAGGTCTTTGAACCTTGGAGTTAGGCCAGGTTGACGAACCTTGGAGTAGACCAGGTCTTCGAACCTTGGAGTAGGCCAGGTCTTCGGACCTTGGATGATGCTTTCGACGTTTTGGTTAATCTTTTCAATGCAAATGCAAGTAACCGTTATCCACTAAGATTTCTCAAATCTTACTTTGCTAAATTTAATCTTTTTCAGAACCATCTTACAGCGAAGCGGATGGGTAGCCGGTTGTGTGGACTTTCTTCTAGAAGCATATATATCTATTACGTTTTAAAATATGTAGATGAGTATAAACTTGATAATGTTTGATATTATGGGAAAAAACTACTGTTTTGGTTTAAGTAAAAATTTTCATATGTTCATAACGAGGTTTTGAATTTACAAATGTGGTTATAACACGAGTTAGTTTGCATGATTAGATTTTAAAGTTAAGAAAAAAAATACTCGTGTTTTATAATGAAGCCTTCCGTTGAATTTATTTACGAAATATTATATATATATTTCTTTGGAAAATATATTTCTCACGCTCAAAGTCACGGTGGCAACTCGACTCCTATTAAGTTGGAGTTGGGTTGCTACAATAAGTGTTTACTCCTACCAGAGTTGAGGCGGTCTACACCTCACACTTACATAGATAACTTCCTATTAAGAGTAGTCTGCTCTACCCCACTTCATATAGGCAGTATATGAATCATTAAAAGCTTAGCTTAACCTTTGCTACAACTTTACAGATCGCACTTCTTTATCCTAGGCAATGGGTTTAGAGTTTGAAACTCTTAACTGTTTCCTTGAACTTGCACAACTAAAATTTTCCTTTGAACCATGATCTTGGGATCTCTAGTCAACATGGTAGGGTTCCCACTGTGTTTGTTCTTATCTTGTAGACTTTAACCCCATTCCTCTAGATAGGCAGTCAATTTGATCTCTAGGTAATCTTTTCGTCAAAGGATCTGCTATATTCTTCTTTGATTTTTCATAATCAATGGAAATAATCCCGTTAGAGATCAACTGCTTAATGGTATTATGTCTACGACGGATATGTCTAGACTTACCATTATACATGCTATTTTGAGCCCTTCCCATTGCCGACTGACAGTTGCAATGAATTAAGATAGGGCCTACTGGCTTTTTCCGACATGGAACATCTTCTAAGAAATGTCTTAGCCATTCAGCCTCTTCTCCAGCTTTATCTAAAACTCTGAATTCAGACACTATAGTTGATCTGGCTATACATGTTTGCTTAGAGGATTTCCAAGACACTGCTCCTCCACTAATGGTAAATACATACCCGCTTGTGGACTTGGAGTCATTAGTGTCTGAGATCCAGTTAGCATCGCTGTATCCTTCGATCACAGCTGGATATCTTGAGTAATGTAATCCAAAGTCTTTCGTGTACCTTAAGTACTTAAGAACCCTTGTCAAGGCCTTCCAGTGTTCTTCACTAGGGCTACTAGTAAATCTACTCAACTTGTTCACTAAATATGCGATGTTCGGACGGGTACAGTTTGTTATATACATCAAACTCCCAATGACCCTAGAATATTCTACTTGTAATACGGGTACACCACTGTGTTTGTGCAGATGAACTGACAAATCTACTGGTGTTTTTACCGGTGCACTGTCTTTTAGGAAGAAATTTTTCTAGGACAGCCTCCACGTAATGTGATTGTGATAATATAAGTCCATCAGACTTCCTAGAGATTTTAATCCCTAATATCACATCAACTAAACCATTATCCTTCATGTGGAAATTTCTTTTCAACATTCCTTTAGTATTCATGATCACCTCATGATTACTATCCATGATAAGCAGGTCATCAACGTATAGACATACTACGACGTATGAGCTTTGTGTACGTTTGCTATAAACACACTTGTCACACTCGTTAATCTTGAAACCATTTGACAACATCATGTTATCAAATTTTTCATGCCACTGTTTCGGCACTTGTTTAAGCCCGTATAGTGACTTTACCAGTTTACACACTTTGTTCTCCTGTCTAGGAGCAACATACCCTTTGGGTTGTTCTATATAGATTTCTTCATCTAGTTCTCCATTCAGGAACGCAGTCTTAACGTCCATTTGATGTATCTCAAGGTTATGCAAAGCTGCAATAGCAATGAATACTCTTATGGATGTTATTCTTGTTACTGGAGAATAAGTATCAAAGAAATCAAGACCATCCGCCTGTCGGTATCCTTTGACTACCAGACGGGCCTTATATTTATCAATAGGTCCATCAGTCTTATACTTTTCCTTTAGTATCCATTTGCAGCCCAACGACTTACTTCCAACAGGAAGATAAACCAACTTCAAGGAATGGTTGTGCATTATCGACTGAATTTCACTATTAATATCCTCTTTCCAGAATTGAGCGTCTGGACTCGCTAAAGCTTCCTTAATCGTTCTCGGTTCACCTTCTAATGTATAAGATACAAAATCAGGACTGAACGTTTTAGGAACTTTATCCTTTTGCTACGTCTTAGTGTTTCGTCCCCGGGACTGAAACCAGTTGTAGACGCTTCATGCGTTCTCTTAAGAGGATTTTCATCACTTTCCCCTTTCTTGGAAAATATGTCCTAAAAAAATGAAGCATTCCAAGATTCTATGATCGTACCCTCATGGATACTAAAGATTTCCGACCTATATGCCAGAAATCGATAGGCGCTACTGTTAAGTGCATATCCGATAAAAATGCAATCAACAGTTTTAGGCCCTATCTTTATTTGTTTGGGTTTTGGTACTTCTACCTTAGCCAAACACCCCCACACTTTCAAGTGTTTGTAGGAAGGCACATGCCCTTTTCATAATTCATACGGAGTCTCGCTCCTACGTTTGTGTGGCTTGTTAAGAATATAACAAGCTGTGAGTATGGCCACCCCCCACAAATTCTGAGGTAAACCAAAATTTAGCAACATCGCATTCATCATCTCTTTTAGAGTGCGATTCTTGCATTCGGCAATACCGTTAGACTCTTGATGTGCCTAAACCGCAAGCGCACGACTTCGGTGTAGTACAAAAGATATCATTCCCACGAGGACCGAATAATCAAGCACTAGTGTATCAATTATCAGTAATCTAAGCCTAACGAAAACACGAGATAAATTGTAAAGAAAACTAAACAGAAACAAGAAAACTGGTTTTGATTATATTGGATTAGTAATTCTAGAATCAGATTTCACCACGACATACGTTATCAATTAAATCATACAATCAATTCAGTTACAATCACCACTTATGAAGGACATTATCCAATAATACTTATTACCTTCTATCGAAGCATAACAATTTACCCAATTTAATTAATCAACTACTTTCGTGATGATTAGACTAAGCTCGGGTTCATTAATCTCTATGATAATGTATCGATTCCTCAAAAGGCCTAAAACTACTTTCGTGATTTAGGATCCTAGGTTTGAATTCTAGGGTTCCGATTTAGATGTCACCTTTCAGAATCTTCACCTAAAATCTATGAACATGTAAATATGTGGCCAGCAAATTCACAAGCATTAAAAATAGAGAATTCAAATCATAAGCATAGGCGGTGTAATGTAAACGATAATATAATTCAGGCTGATAACATATTATCGGGCAATTTCCAATTTCAGAATAAGATGGATTACTCCATAGATGCAAAAGCACAATCAACGATAATAAAAGTAAACATGATAGATAGACAAGAATTAAAAGAGATTAAAAAGATAAACTAGATAAAACCCATTGTCGAAAGATCTCGTTTACAATCAATTCTCGAATCTTGTTCTTGAATCCCTAATCTTTACAATCAATCTCAGAAAAATAAAGTTCGACCGTAAAACAATGTTTGGAGGGAGTATTTATATCCCTGAAGAAAGGAAGATGGACGAAAAGTCAATAATAAGCGGACCTGAGGCGCACGTTTAAACGTGCTGCGTTTAAACGCAGCATGTTTAAACGCGTGGGGCAGAAAGTTTTCTGCCCCGTGCGTTTAAACGCGGTAACTTACAGTCTAAATTTGCCTTTGGTGTCTTCTACAAAGTTGTAGATCTATGTCTTAGGTTTAAAACCCAACCAATATGAATCCAATCCAAGTTGTAGACCTCACGTTATGATTGTTTTACCAAAACTATCACATTTGGTTCGGAACAGAGCGTATTTATAACTTTCGAGCCTTCACACGTTTGAACTGGATCTTGACCTCTTCACAAAATGTTTAGATAATTGTCTTAGATTTCTAACCATATAAGGCTCATTAACATTGGAGATCTGTAGCCCAAGATATGGTTTTATTTCCAAACAACGTCCATGTATCTCCTTTCATAAGTTTTTTTGTCATTTTATCGAGGTTAATGATTTTACCCTACAATCATGTAACAAACCTATAAACGTATATGGGGTATAAATCATGATATAAAATGATATAAAAACGACTAATCTTAGGCTAGAAAACACGTATAATCGAGGTTTATCAATCCCCCCAAACTTGCTTTTGTTCGTCCTCGAACAAACGTTAAAACAAAGAAACAAAACAAAAGTTAAAGATAAACTCATTTTCGTAGAGTAAACGATTCCACTTAGTATGTGCAACAAGCCTTTAAACCTTTTTGTTACCCAAAAAGGACGAGTTATAGTCTCGTGAGGGTTTGCATTTCGATATACCCATAAAATCAATGAAATTTGAGCTATGTCCAGACAATACAACTTATAAAAATTAACAAAAGACTAATGGCATAACATCATTAACAATTAAGCTAAAAAATATGTACATATCTCTAAATTTTTGCCACGTATTAACACTAAGAGTCGAAATAACTTCCAAAGTGGTGCATGCAATCATAGGCATTATAGTCGAGTGGCATCTTTACCAAATTTTGGATATAATCCCCATTTTTATCAACTTTCAATTATTCAAAAGGCACTAAGTTTATAGGCAGAAGTACACACTTCAAAATCAAAGCTTTTAAGAATTTTTTTTTTTTGACTTTCTACACAATTTTGTGTGGATTTCTGTTTAGCTCATTAGACCATGTGCAATGCTTGTTCCCTTAGGCTTTCTATGACACCCATGTAACGAGTTTTAGGCCAATGACTCCGAATCTAGATAGCTTTAGGGCGTTGAGTGTTGAAACACTCCTTTCGGACTTAATCACTCGAGTGTCAAAGGCCACGAAATAAACTAGGTCTTTATTTGAGTTAGCTTCACATTGTCAAAATATCCGACACATCAATATTTTCAAATTTTAAGCATTCGTTATGAAGCATAAATGTGACTATGAAACCTTATACCTTGTGAAAACTTTAGTTAATATCCTTGGGAATTACTCCTTACGTGTCTCAAGATGTAACATCCACTCATCTCCTATACCATAGATTGTGTATAAATATCTAAATGAGCTAATCCTAATCTTAGGCTGACATGAGCAAAAAAAACGAGATATGCTTTAGTCCAGATTATATATTGAAGTCATGCCATCTTTCTTAAGTTAATTCTAACAAATTGTACTAATTGACAAGCTAGAACTCATAAAAGAAAACAAATTATGCATGTCACATGAATAGCTCTAACACCCCCAAACTTAAACGAAACTAACTCGTACAATATAAATATGCAAAGTCAAATTCCACCCCCAAATTTAAACTCTAACATTGTCCTCAATGTTATCACACATAAATAGTGGGAAGGAAAAACTTAACCGAACGGGATGTTGAAAAACATGCCCGAATACCCAAAGAGAATTTTTGTTCCAAGTATAGGTGGTGCATCATCTTTATCATCCAACATGTGCTACTCATGTACCTTGTACCACAAAACAAAAATAAAGCATGCAACGAATATATATATTTTTTTTAAAGATAAAAAAAAAGAAAAAATAATAAAAACAAAATAGAAAAAAAAAACACTTGGGTTGCCTCCCAAGAAGCGCTTGTTTATAGTCATTAGCTTGACTTTACCATGTTAACTTAATGTAAATCCTGGATAGGACCCGACGACTTGGCAATTCTCCAATCGACTTTAGAATCTTGATTTTTAGGTAAAGAAACCTCAGGTGCTTGTCGAATAGAAGAACTAAATTGCCCCTTTTTGAGTCTTTGTCGAGGGATCTTTTTGTCGTGCAAAACTTTAATACCTTCCTTTTCAATCCTTGCACTCTCATGCGCATCAAATTTGAGCTTATCTGGTTCACGACGTCGAAACTTCCTCTGCTCTCTAGTGATGTTTGATGTCAACGATGGATTTCCCTCAAACAGTCGAGCAATATCAGCGACAACTTCATCTTCCTCCTCAATCGAGCCACCACTCAACAGTCGTGCTTCTAATGGATCCTTATAGTGGTGCCTAGCTAGCTTGTCCGTAGTTATTTGATTAACCTCATCAATCCTGTAACAATAGTTCTCGAGAGATCGTTTAGCAACAGATTTATATAGACTAAATTCAACTCTCTCATCCCCAATATTCAAGGAAAGCCTTCCATTTTTAACATCAATAATAGCTCCTGCTATAGCTAGGAATGACCTACCAAGAATAATGGGGATTTGAGAATCCTCATCCATATCGAGAACAACGAAATCCGTAGGAATAAATAACTTACCAACCTTGATAGGTACATCCTCTAACACACCTATCGGATACTTAACAGAACGATCAACTAATTGCAAAATTATGGTCGTAGGCTTTAAATCATTCATCTCTAATTTCTTCGCCACAGACAATGGCATGAGACTAACACTAGCTCCAAGATCACATAAAGCATTGTTAAAACTCATATTATCAATTACACAAGGAATTGAGAAACCACTGGGATCTTTATGTTTTGGAGGTAATTTATTTTGAATTACAGCGCTACACTCCTCAGTTAAAGCGATAGTTTCGTATTCCTCTAGCTTTCGTTTGTTAGAAAGAACTTCCATCAAAAATTTAGCATACGAAGGCATTTGTGCAAGTGCATCAGTGAATGGAATATTAATGTAAAGTTTTTTCAAAACTTCTAAAAAATTTCCAAACTGTTTGTCTAATTTCGCCTTAGCTAATCTTTGAGGAAAAGGCACGGGTGGTTCATATGGCGGTGGAGGTACATATGCTGGCTCTTTCTCACTTACCTCATTCGTTTTATCTTTTGAGCTATCGGGATTAGACGTTTTTTCCTTTTCAACTTTATCAATTAACTCCATTTCACTAATCCTAGTAGGCATTTTTGGACCTTCATAATCAGTTCCACTCCTTAAAGTAATCACATTACAATGTTCCTTCGAATTTGTCTCAGGTTGTCCGGGAAAAGAACCGGAAGTCCTATTCGAGTTGCTAGCCTGTTGTGCAATTTGATATTCTAGCATTTTATTATGAGTTGCTAAAGAGTCGACGTTAGTTGCTAGTTGTTTAATTGCATCATTCACTACCTCGTTTTGTTTAGTCTGGGCTACTACAAAACTCTCATGAAGGGACTCTAGGTTTGATTTCTGCGGAGGAACAGGAATATAAGGCTTCTGTTGGAACCCAGGTGGCTTCCTAAAGTTAAGATGTGGAGATGCGTTTTGGCTTGGGTTGTAAGAAAAATTAGGGTGGTTCCTCCAACCAGGATTAAAAGTGTTTGAAAATGGGTCGTTCTTTTGGTTGAAGTTATTCACAAAGTTGGCTTGTTCCATAGAGGGATCTTTAGGTACACTAGCTAGTTGACACTCTAATGCAACATGACCAACGATACCACATATTTCGCACATAGGAGGTGGGATATTAACAGAATTGACATGCATGTTCATTGAATCTAATTTCTTAGACATGGCTTCTACTTGTGCAGAAAGTAAAGTAATGGCGTCAAGATCGTACTTACCTGGTGTCTTCTGTGGAATCGATCTTTCGCTTGACCATTGGTAGTGGTTTAGTGCCATATCCTCGATTAGATCATAAGCTTCGTCCATATCTTTATTCATCAGAGCTCCTCCTGCTGCTGCATCGACTGACATTCTCGTGTTATATATCAATCCATTATAGAATGTATGGACAATGAGCCACTTCTCCAGCCCATGGTGTGGGTACAGTCGGAGAAGATCCTTGAATCTCTCCCAAGCTTCATATAGCGATTCACCGTCTCGTTGAGCAAAAGTTGTGATTTGGTTCCTCAGTTGTGCAGTCTTGCTTGGGGGAAAATACTTGGCTAGGAAACTCTGCATAAGTTGATCCCACGTTCTGATGGAACCCGATGGTAAAGAATGTAGCCAAGCTCTTGCCTTATCTCTTAGTGAAAACGGGAACAGTCTCAGCCTGATAGCATCCTGAGAAACCCCGTTCATTTTTAGAGTGTCGCAGTACTCTAAAAACATAGACAGGTGGAGATTTGGCTCTTCAGTAGGTGCACCCCCAAACTGATGTTGCTGAATCATTTGCAGAAGGGATGGCTTGAGCTCAAAGTTGTTGGCCTCTACATTAGGCCTAGTAATGCTAGAGTGGAGTGTCTGTGCATTCGGTGCTGCGAAATCCTTCAGACATCTCGCATTTGCGTTCGAGTTTCCGTTCGCATTCGCGTTAATATTTGCATTAGCTTTCACGTTTGGATTTTCTTCAGCCATTGCTGCTTGTTTCAGTTTAGCCTATTTCAATCTTTGTAACTTTCTCCTTGCACGAAAAGTTCTTTCGATTTCCGGATTTAACTCGATAGGAAAATCGATGCTACTTTGCATAAGACAGAAATCTTGAAATAAAATAAATAAATAAAAATTAGAACTAAAAATAAAATGACTGAGTCTCACTAAAATCTGATAAAAACTAATATCGATTATTTAAGTCCCCGACAACGGCGCCAAAAACATGATGTGCCTAAACCGCAAGCGCACGGCTTCGGTGTAGTACAAAAGATATTGTTCCCACGAGGACAGAATAATCAAGCACTAGTCTATTAATTATCAGTAATCTAACCCTAACGATAACACGAGATAAATTGTAAAGAAAACTAAACAGAAACAAGAAAACTGGTTTTGATTATATTGGATTAGTAATTCTAGAATTAGGTTTCACCACGACATACGTTATCAATTAAATCATACAATCAATTCAGTTATAATCACCACTTATGAAAGACATTATCCAATGATACTTATTACCTTCTGTCGAAGCATAACAATTTACCCAATTTAATTAATCAACTACTTTCGTGATGATTAGACTAAGCTCGAGTTCATTAATCTCTATGATAATGTATCGATTCGTCAAAAGACCTAAAACTACTTTCGTGATTTAGAATCCTAGGTTTGAATTCTAGGGTTCCGATTTAGATGTCACATTTCAGAATCTTCACCTAAAATCTATGAACATGTAAATATGTGGCCAGCAAATTCACAAGCATTAAAACCAGAGAATTCAAATCATAAGCATAGGCGGTGTAACATAAACGATAATATAATTCAGGCTGATAACATATTATCGGGCTATTCTCAATTCTAGAATAAGATGGATTACTCCATAGATGCAAAATCACAATTGATAAACCTCGATTATACGTATTTTCTAGCCTAAGATTATTCATTTCCATATCATTATATGTTATAATTTATATCTCATATGCGTTTAATAGTTTTGTTACATGTTTGTAGGGAAAAATCATTAATTTCGAGAAAGTAACGAAAAACGTATGAAAGGAGATACATGGGCGCTGTTTGGAAATACAATCATATCTTGAGCTACAAACCTCCAATGTTAATGAGCCTTATATGATTAGAAAGCTAAGACAATTACCTAAAAGTCTTATGAAGAGGACAAGATCCGGTTCAAACGTTTGAAGACTCAAAAGTTATAAATACGCTTTGTTCCGAACTAAATGGCGCAGTCCTGGTAAAACGATCATAACTCGAGTTTCTACAACTTGGATTGGATCCAAATCAGTGGGGTGTTGAAGCTAAGACATAGATCTACAACTTTGTAGAAGATACCGAAGGCAAAAACAATCTGCATCGAGCGCTTAAGCGCTCAGCGCTTAAGCGCTAAAGACAGTGATGAGCGCTCAAGCGCTCAGTGCTCAAGCGCTCAGCGCTCAAGCGCTCCGCGCTCAAGCGCGGCCCAGATCCGTCTTTTTGGCTTTTTCTTCTTCTTTTGGGGTATAAATACCCCTCCAAACATTATTTTAGGGTTCGACTTTTATTTTCTTGAATTGAGTTGTAAAGATTGGAGATCGAGAGACGAGATTCAAGATTATTGTAGACAATTTTATTCGACAACGGGTTTAATCGAAATTATTTTCTTTAATCTCTTTTAATTCTTGTCGTTTCATCATGTCTACTTGATTAATTGTTTATTGTGCTTTCGTATCTATGGAGTAATCCATCTTATTCTGGAACCGGGAATAGCCCGATAATATGTTATCGATATAGATTATAGAACCGTTGATATTACTTCGCGTATGCTTATGATTCGAATTCTTGATTATTAATGCTTGTGAATTTGCTGGCCACTTATTTGCATGTGCATAGATATTAGGTGAAAATTCTGAAAGGTGACATCTATATCAGAACCCTAGAATTCAAACCTAGGATCCTAAATCACGAAATAGTTTTAGGTCTTTTGAGGAATCGATACACTATCATAGAGATTAATGAATCTGAGTTTAGTCTAATCATCACGAAAGTAGTTGATTAATTATCTTGGGTAATTTGTTATACTTCGACAGAAGATAGTGAGTACAATTGGATAGTGTGCTTCATAAGTAGCGATAGTAGTTTCATTGGTAATATAATTGAGTCGATAATAGTTATCGTGGTGAACCTTGAGTCCGGAATTTCCAATCATACATAACTTAAATCAGTTTTCTTGCATTCTGTTTAATTTACTTTACAACTTATCTCGTGTTTTTATTAGGCTTAGATTACTGATAATTGATATCTAGTGCTTGATTATTCGGTCTTCGTGGGAACGATATCTTTTGTACTGCACCGAAGCCGTGCGCTTGCGGTTTAGGCACATCAAGTTTTTGGCGCCGTTGCCGGGGACTTGAATAGTCAATATTAGTTTTTATCAGAATTTAGTGAGACTAAGCTATTTTATTTTATTTTAGTTTTTAATTTTTATTTTTCTTTTTTATTTTAGGTTTTCGATTTTTCCTTGTATGCGAAGTAAGATCGATTTCGAACCTGATCCAGAAATCGAGAAAACTTTTCGTGCTAGGAGAAAATTACAAAAACTGAAACAAGCTCAACTTAAACAAGTTACAATGGCTGAAGAGAATGTGAATGCGAATGTTAATGCAAACGCTAACGCGAATGCAAACCCGGCTGTAAATGTGAATGCGAACGCAAACGCGAGATGTCTTAAGGATTTTGCAGCACCTAATGCGCAGACACTTCACTCCAGCATTGCTAGGCCTACTGTAGAGGCCAACAATTTTGAGCTCAAGCCATCCCTTCTGCAAATGGTTCAGCAGAATCAGTTTGGGGGTGCACCTACTGAAGAGCCAAATCTCCACTTGTCTATGTTTTTAGAGTACTGCGACACTCTAAAGATGAACGGGGTTTCTTAGGATACTATCAGGCTGAGATTGTTCCCGTTTTCACTGAGAGACAAAGCGAGAGCTTGGCTACATTCTTTACCGTCGGGTTCTATCAGAACATAGGATCAACTAATGCAGAGCTTTCTAGCAAGATACTTTCCCCCGAGCAAGACTGCCCAACTGAGGAATCAAATTACGACTTTTGCTCAGAGAGATGGTGAATCGTTGTATGAAGCTTGGGAACGATTCAAGGATCTTCTCCGACTGTGCCCACATCATGGACTAGAGAAGTGGCTCATTGTTCACACTTTCTACAATGGACTGATTTACACCACGAGGATGTCAGTCGATGCAGCAGCTGGAGGAGCTCTGATGAATAAGGGTATCGATGAAGCATATGACTTAATCGAGGATATGGCACTAAACCACTACCAGTGGTCAAGCGAAAGATCGACTCCACAAAAGACCCCAGGTAAGTATGATATTGATGCCATTACTTTACTTTCTGCACAAGTAGAGGCTATGTCTAAGAAGCTTGATTCCATGAACATGCATGTTAACTCTGTCACTACCCCACCCCCTATGTGTAAAATATGTGGTACAATTGGTCATGTTGCATTAGAGTGTCAATTTGCAAGTATACCGACCGATCCCTCTATAGAACAAGCCAATTTTGTGAATAACTTCAACCAAAAGAACGACCTGTTTTCAAATACTTTTAACTCTGGTTGGAGGAATCACCCAAACTTTTCATACAAACCGACCCAAAACGCAGCCCCACTATCTAATTTTAGACCACCACCGGGATTTCAACAAAAGCCTTATAACCCAGTTCCACCACAGAAATCGAACCTAGAGTCGCTTCTTGAGGGTTTCGTAGTAGCCCAGACTAAACAAAACGAGATAGTGAATGATGCAATTAAGCAACTAGCAACTAAGGTCGACTCTTTAGCAACTCACAATAAGATACTGGAAACTCAAATTGCACAACAAGCTAGTAACTCAAGTAGGAATTCTGGTTCCTTTCCCGGACAACCTGAGACAAATTCAAAGGAACATTGTAATGCAATTACTTTAAGGAATGAAACTAATTATGAGGGTTCAAAAATGTCTACTAGGATTAGTGAAATTGAGTCAACTGAGAAGGTCGAAAAGAAAAAATCGTCTCATCCCGACAACTCTATTGACAAAACAACTGATAAAAGCGAAAAAGAACCAATATATGTACCTCCACCGCCATATGAACCACCCGTGCCTTTCCCTCAAAGATTAGCTAAGGCGAAATTAGATAAACAGTTTGGAAAATTTTTAGAAGTTTTGAAAAAACTTTACATTAATATTCCATTCACTGATGCACTTGCACAAATGCCTTCTTATGCTAAGTTTTTGAAGGAAATTCTTTCTAACAAACGGAAACTAGAGGACTATGAAACCGTGGCTTTAACTGAGGAGTGTAGCGCATTAATTCAAAATAAATTAACTCCTAAGCTTAAAGACCCCGGTAGTTTTTCGATTCCATGCGTAATAGGTAACGTTAGTTTTGATCATGCATTGTGTGACCTTGGTGCTAGCGTTAGTCTTATGCCACTTTCTGTTTCACGTAAGTTAGAATTGGGTCAGTTAAAACCTACCACGATTACTCTGCAATTAGCTGATAGATCCGTGAAGTATCCGGTAGGTATGCTAGAAGATGTACCGATTAGAGTAGGAAATTTTTTTATTCCTACAGACTTCGTCGTTCTCGATATGGATGAAGATTCTCAAATTCTCATTTTTCTTGGTAGGCCATTCCTAGCTACAGCAGGAGCTATTATTGATGTTAAAAACGGAAGGCTTTCCTTGAATATTGGGGATGAGAGAGTTGAATTTAGTCTATATAAATCTGTTGCTAACAGCTTTATCGAGAACTCTTGTTACAGGATTGACGAAGCTATAACCAAGGACAAGCTTGCTAAGAACCACTATAAAGATCCGTTAGAGGCACGACTGGTGAGTGATGGCTCAATCGAGGAGGAAGATACAATTATCACTGATATTGCTCAAATGTTTGAAGGGAATCCGCCATTGACATATGTTCATGAGAGTGGAAGAATTAATGATGAAGGCATTAAAGTATTTCATGACAAAAAGATCTCTCGCCAAAAATTCAAAAAATGGCGATTTAGGTCTTATATTCAACCGGTGCCTGAGTTTTCTTTACCTAAAAATCGAGATCCTAAAGTCGATTGGAGAATTGCCAAGTCGGCGGGTCCAATCCGAGATTTACACTAAGTTAACATGGTAAAGTCAAGCTAATGACTATAAACAAGCGCTTCTTGGGAGGCAACCCAAGCGTTTTATTTTTATTTTTTTTATATTCTTTCTTTCTTTTTTATCTAAAAAAAAAAAAATTATTTTTGCATGTTTTGTTTTTGTTTTGTCGCTTAGGGTACATGAGTAGCTCACGTTGGATGAAAAAGATGTTACTTTACCTTCACTTGGAACGAAAATTCTCCTTCGGTATTCGGGCATGTTTTTCAACATCCCATTTGGTTAAGTTTTTCTTTCCCACTACTTATGTGTGATAACATTGAGGACAATGTTGTAGTTTAAATTTGGGGGTGAAATTCGACTTAACATATATATACCGTTTGAGTGTGTTTCGTTAAAATTTGGGGGCGTTTGAGTTTTTCATATGACATGCATATTTTTTTTTTATGAGTTCTAGCTTGTCAATTTGTACAATATGCTAGAATTAACTTAAGATAGATGGCATGACTTCAATATTTAATCTGGACTAAAGCATATCTCGTTTTTTGTTCATGTCGGCCTAAGATTTGATTTAGCTTATTTAGATATTTATACACAATCTATGGGAGAGGAGTTGAGTGGATGTTGCATCTTGAGACACGTAAGGAGTAATTCCCAAAGATATTAACTAAAATTCTCATAAGGTACAGAGTTCCATGGTCACATTTACACTTCATAATGTATGCTTAAAATTTGAAAATATTGATGTGTCGGATTATTATGACAATGTGAAGCTAACTCAAATAAAGACCTAGCTTGTTTCGTGGCCTTTGACACTCGAGTGATTAAGTCTGAAAGGAGTGTTTCAACACTCAACGCCCTAAAGCTATCTAGATTCGGAGTCGTTGGCCCAAAACTCGTTACATGGGTGTCATAGAAAGCCTAAGGGAACAAGCATTGCACATGGTCTAATGAGCTAAACAGAAATCCACACGTACTGTGTAGAAAGTCAAAAATTCTTAAAAGCTTTAGTTTTGAAGTGTGTATTTTTAAAGCCTATTAAACTTAGTGCCTTTTGAATTTGAAAGTTAATAAAAATGAGAATTACATCCAAAATTTGGTAAGGATGCCACTCGACTATAATGCCTATGATTGCATGAACTACTTTGAAAGTTAATTCGACTCCTAGTGTTAATATATGACAAAATTGAGAGATATGTACATACTTTTGAGCTTAATTGTTAATGATGTTATGCCATTAGTCTTTTGTTAATTTTTATAAGTTGTATTATCTGGACATAGCTCAAATTTCATAGATTTTGTGGGTATATCGAAATGCAAAACCTCACGAGACTATAACTCGTCCTTTTGGGGTAACTAAAAGGTTTAAAGGCTTGTTGCACATGCTAAGTGCAATCGTGTACTCTACGAAAATGAGTTTATCTTTAGTTTTTGTTTTTGTTTTTGTTTTCTTTGTTTTACCGTTTGTTCGAGAACGAACAAAAGCAAGTTTGGGGGGTTGATAAACCTCGATTATACGTATTTTCTAGCCTAAGATTATTCATTTCATATCATTATATGTTATAATTTATATCTCATATGCGTTTAATAGTTTTGTTACATGTTTGTAGGGAAAAATCATTAATTTCGAGAAAGTAACGAAAAATGTATGAAAGGAGATACATGGGCGCTGTTTGGAAATACAATCATATCTTGAGCTACAAACCTCCAATGTTAATGAGCCTTATATGATTAGAAAGCTAAGACAATTATCTAAAAGTCTTATGCAGAGGACAAGATCCGGTTCAAACGTTTGAAGACTCAAAAGTTATAAATACGCTTTGTTCCGAACCAAATGGCGCAGTCCTGGTAAAACGATCATAACTCGAGTTCTAGAACTTGGATTGGATCCAAATCAGTGTGGTGTTGAAGCTAAGACATAGATCTACAACTTTGTAGAAGACACCGAAGGCAAAAACAATCTTCATCGAGCGCTTAAGCGCTCAGCGCTTAAGCGCTAAAGACAGTGATGAGCGCTCAAGCGCTCAGCGCTCAAGCGCTCCGCGCTGAAGCGCGGCCCAGATCCGTCTTTTTGGCTTTTTTTTCTTCTTTTGGGGTATAAATACCCCTCCAAACATTATTTTAGGATTCGACTTTTATTTTCTTGAATTGAGTTGTAAAGATTGGAGATCGAGAGACGAGATTCAAGATTATTGTAGACAATTTTATTCGACAACGGGTTTAATCGAAATTATTTTCTTTAATCTCTTTTAATTCTTGTCGTTTCATCATGTCTACTTTATTAATTGTTTATTGTGCTTTCATATCTATGGAGTAATCCATCTTATTCTGGAACCGGGAATAGCCCGATAATATGTTATCGATATAGATTATAGAACCGTTGATATTACTTCGCGTATGCTTATGATTCGAATTCTTGATTATTAATGCTTGTGAATTTGCTGGCCACTTATTTGCATGTTCATAGATATTAGGTGAAAATTCTGAAAGGTGACATCTATATCAGAACCCTAGAATTCAAACCTAGGATCCTAAATCACGAAAGTAGTTTTAGGTCTTTTGAGGAATCGATACACTATCATAGAGATTAATGAATCCAATCCAAGTTGTAGACCTCAAGTTATGAATGTTTTACCAAAACTGCCACATTTGGTTCGGAACAGAGCGTATTTATAACTTTCGAGCCTTCAAACGTTTGAACCGGATCTTGACCTCTTCACAAAATTTTTAGATAATTGTCTTACATTTTCAACCATATAAGGCTCATTAAATTTGGAGATCTGTAGCCCAAGATATGGTTATAGTTCCAAACAACGTCCATGTATCTCCTTTCATACGTTTTTTCGTCATTTTCTCGAGGTTAATGATTTTACCCTACAATCATGTAACAAACCTATAAACGTATATGGGGTATAAATAATGATATAAAATGATATAAAAATGACTAATCTTAGGCTAAAAAACACGTATAATCGAGGTTTATCAATATGGTGCCGTAGTTTGATGAATAATTCCAGAGTTGGTACAAAATTAATCAAAAGATGCGCCGTATTCTCCACCTCTATCACTTCGGATAACCTTGACCCGCTTACCAAGTTGATTTTCAACTTCGGTTTTGTAATGTGTAAACGCCTCAAGCGTCTTTACTTCTTAGTAAATACACATAACAATATCTTGTGCAATCATCAATGAAAGTAATAAAATATTTTTTTCCACCTCTAGTTTGCACAAACTTCAAATCACATATGTCAGTGTGAATAAGTTCTAGAGGTGCGGTACACCTTTCCACTGAAGGAAACGGTTGTTTGACTAGCTTTGCTTCTACACAAATCTCACATTTGTGTTTATTCTCAATTTTAAAAGTTGGCAATAGGTTTAAATGAGCTAATCTTCTAATGGTATCATAATTTACATGTCCTAGTCTAACATGCCATAAATTAGAAAATCTTCTAATGGTATCATAATTTACATGTCCTAATCTTCTAATGGTATCATAAGACTTACTTTTATTCATAGCATTTTCAGTTACAGAGCGTATTACATTCATTACATTCGTCTTGAAAATGCCATTCTCTACATAACCTTTTCCAACATAAAATCCACGCTTAGTAAGAGAAAATCTGTTAACCTCATAGACTAACTTAAACCCATGCTTCACTAGAGCCGACCCCGAGACCAAGTTCTTGCGTATGTCAGGAACATGCAAAACTTTTGTTAGAGTAAGATCCTTTCCAGATGTCATCTTTAGAACCACATTTCCAATTCTCTGAACAGGAGAAGTTGCAGAGTTACCCATGAAGAGCTTTCGTCCTTTAACCGGAGCGTAAGATGAGAACGCCTCCCTATCAGAACAGATGTGGCGAGTAGCCCCAGTGTCGAACCATTCCGTTGGGTTATCCACCAGATTTGCCTCGAACACAACCACTGTTAGGTCAAGTTCAGACAAGTCAAAGGGAACCCTCTTGTCAGACAGGTCATCGATCATTTGGTTGATGCCCTGCATGCCATCAACCGCCAAGTGGGCATGTGCCTGTTTCCCTCGATTTTGGCCAGAGCCCTGCCTTTGAGAGTTATTTTTCTTGGCCTCTCTGACACTCCCTACCCCGATGCCCTGTACGCCCACAGTTATGGCATTTGTCATCGGGTTTTACCAGCCCATTCCCAGCTTGTTTTTTGTGGGAAGTGTTCCGTTCGGCCTTAAATTTTCTTTTCTGGTCTTCCGGAACCTCTGCCACATGTGCCATGGCTTTCATAGGAGGCTTCATTTCTGTAGACCTTTTCTCTTCCTCAATCTTGAGTCGGATAATCAAGTCTTTGAGACTCACTTCCTTTCGTTTGTGTCTCAAATAGTTTTTGAAGTCGGACCATGACGGAGGTAACTTCTCAATCATAGCCGCAGTTTGGAACTGATCATTAAAGATCATGCCCTCGGCATGAACCTGTGAATGATGATCTGAGCCTGGCTCATCACAGATTTAGAGTCCACCATCTTGTACTCCAAGAACTTTGCGACAATGAACTTTTTCAGTCCAGCGTCCTCGGTTCTATATTTCCTTTCTAAATCCTCCCAGAGACTTTTAGCCATTTTCAGTGTCGAATACACACTATACAATGAGTCGTCTAACCCACTGAGTATGTAGTTTCGGCACAGAAAATCACAATGATGCCAAGCATCATATTTCCTCCTCCTGTTGTTATCCACCACATCTTCTTCTGGGGCGGATGGAGGATCCTCCCATAAGAATCTCGCCAGATTGAGTGTGGTGAGGTAAAATAACATTTTTTGACTCCACCTTTTGTAATCAACCCTGCTGAACTTAGGTGGCTTGTCAGTCATAGCTGGAGCGGGCACCACTGGAGTGTACGATGTATTCGTACCGACGACTGGACACGAACCTACTCCGGACCCTGACCTAGAAATGAAACCACCACCGTTTCCTCCAGACCCTGAACCAAAACCGGAACCAATCCCGGCACCAAGTCCTAGACCTGATCCGGGCATTCCTCCAAACCCAGAACCAGAAGCTCCAGCAAAACCACTAGTACCGAGTCCCAGACGCGGACCAGTATTACCTTTAGAGCCAGAATCGAGTCCTAGACCCGATTCGGAGCCAAAATCAAAACCAAACCTACCACCAGGACCAGGACCGAAGTCAAGAGTGGAAATAGCGTTGCGGGCAGCATCATCACCTAAATTCGCCATAATTCAGAATCAAAGTTGGACAACGAGTGAAAATTTCGTGTTAAGTTTGTTGAACACTCTTTGAAATAATCACAGCAAACAGCTACAGGTTTCTTTAGGAACAGAAAATCCAAGGCGAGTAGAACTCTCTCCTTAACACGAAATTATCCCGCTTCTGGTGGTACAAGTGATGCAAACGTGTCCCAAGATACAACGGATACAACTCTTTCGTAGGACCACTCCAAACCAAAGAGCACCTCGAACTTTACTCACTGCCTTAAGCTCTCAAGAGATGAAGATGATATGAGAAGAACGATTTTGAGTTGTGTCTTTCCATTCTGCCAGGAAACCCTATATATAGGTGAAGAAATTAGACAATAGATTAAATACAATTAACCATTGCCTTGAATTTCTTCTGTAACAGCAAGGAGTTACTGTAACAACTAGGAGTTACAAACTGTTACAGAAAAAATTAAAGGACCAAGATTAAAGAGAGAAAAAATGTGGCCTTTGTTTTTCATTTCTTTTATGTATTTCATCCATTCTCTTATTTTTGCTGTTGGAACTTTTACGGGCTCAAAAGAAGTTGACCCAACCAAAGAAAAAAAATAAACAAACTAAATGGTTAGTCATTTTCTAGGCCCAAATAGCCTAAAAAGATAATAATTTGACCACAAAGCCTCAAGCCTCAAGCCTCAAGCCCAAGCCCACGTCCACGACCCACAACCCACGGACCCAACCCCGATCCGGTCATGTTCGGGCGGGCGGACGGTGGTGCGCGCGCGTGTGTTTGCGCGCGAGACGAGCCAATCGGACCATAGCTACGTCTTTCCTTCGGTCAAAATTATTTTAGACCCAAGAGCCCAAACCCATATGCCAACTCTAGGCTATATATCCTTTTTTAGTTTGTTTAATTTCTCCAATGTGGGATAGGGCGAATTCAAATCCCTCACTTTAACCATTAATTTCTCATTCATTATAACTTCGAATCGAGAAATTCGAAAGGTTAAATTCATCTACTCCCGGAGTAGAATAAGAATATGCCAAAATATTACGTATCCCGGATACGTATATGATTCGAATTTATTTAAAAAAATAACACCATATTTTTTTTCCCACATTTCCAAACCAAATTGTCCAACAATTTTTGGTTAAAAAATATGAGATTGTATGAAGGATACATCATAATTTTGAAGGAAATATCCTAATAAAAATTATTTTAAATGAAATTTATAAATTCCATTTTACTAGAAAAATTAAAATTTATTTGCGAATGATGACAAACTATGGCTAATGATCCATAAATGAGCTAAAATGAAAAAATCCTAATTGTAGCCCCATAGGATAAGCCGGTTTTCATGTTAGTCCCAAGCTTTACAAAATTCTTAATATGGTCCCATAATCGTTAATTTTACTAATTATGGTCCTTCCGTTAATCAACGTTAGTCCCGTAGGATTTTAACGTTAGTCCCGTAAGTTTTAAATCTCAGTCCCGGTTGATTGTTTCCGTAAAAAACCCTAATTTTGAGCTTTTTCAGGGGACAATTACATTTAATTCTTGAAATTTGTAACTTAATATCCATTGTGTGATATATTAGCAAAATGGTATCAGAGCCTTAGGTTTTATTGATGAAATAATTAATTATTATTGCATTTTATTACTCTACTCTCTAACGGATGAGATTTAAACAAGAATGGAACATTCGAACAAATGTTCAACGAGTTACGAAAAGAGAGAATTTTGTCCCACATGGATAGAAATCGATACTAAAACTGATACCTCTAACATTACCCAAGATCTTAGAGAAGTTCAGAAAACGGTTCAAGATTATGGTCATAGGTTGATCCATCTACCTATGAAAATAGAACAATTGAACCAAAAAATGGACGAGATATCACAGATCCTCCCAGATCTGAAGAACTCGATTATAGATCTGAAGAAAGAAATCTCAGATCTAAGCGATAAACGGAAGGGTCGTATTGGTACTTCCAATAGTGAACGCATCCGTGATGCTTTTGGGCCAGTACCCCTTTTGCACTAGAAAGGTAAGGCAACGGAAATTCCACGACCCAAAACACAAGAAGATAGAATTAATGAAATTCTCAGTAGGATTAATTAATGAAAGTATCACGAGTAGATCTATCTGATCTACAAGAATTAGCTTAATATTTCTCCCAACTTGGGATGGTAGATTTAGTTAATGTCAAACCTAACGAGGTAAGCACAATTGTGCCACCGGCATTACCACCTTCGGAAGGAAGTATTGCATCTAATGATCCTCCAGAGGATAGCACGGTGCGCGAAGGCGTGGATTTCCACACTAATGCTACTCCAACTTTCATTGAAACGCGTCTCAAAGAGAATACAAAGAGAAATCCAAAAAGGGTACCAGAAAATACACCATGGGCTAGGACAATGTCTCAGCCTTTGCACCCTTATGGAAATATTCTGAATCTGGATGTCATTGATTTTTGAAATATTGAAAAAATAATCGATGAATGGGTAGCTGCCATGAAAATAGCAGCCACCACTCTAGAACTCGACAAAAAAAATTTCGTCAGATCGATGGAGTTGAGTCTAAAAGGATCAGTCAAGGTGGGATGGGACCAAACACCTGACATGACCAAGCAAGGAGTTTTAGCTGGAGAATTTAGAAGCACCATAGCAGAGAGATTCAGAAGGCTTATAAAGCTTCATTTCATCGGAGATGGATACTTCGATGAAAGTAATTCTGAGAAAACCCGAGAGAACATGCAAGCTCTCTTTGGTATGGAACTAAGAAATATTTGTGCAATAGATGAATATATCTATTGGTTTCGCAAATACTTCTTTCAAAGTGGAGTGTCAACGGATATAGCAGCACCTTTGTTCTTCGCTAAAAATTTGTAGCCCATGGCGAGAAATGCTAATACAAACCTATAAGGTGCCCGAGGGCCAGTTGGATTTGGTAGCTAGAAGAATCTCTTTCCTCAAAGACAAATTAAAGGACTGGTGTGCTCAAGCTTCACTCCAGAAAAATATGAAGAAGCTGAGAGGAAAAATGAAAAGAACTCCTCTTTGTTGCGAAAACAATGATTTCCCAATAATTATCGGGGAAACGAGCGAGCAAAAGAAGAAGAGGAAGAAGGAGAGTAACACCGACAACAGGGGTTACAGAAATAAACCTTCGTTTAGACGAAGATCATGGTGGTCCAAAACTAAGGGTCGATCTTATAAATCGGGCCAACGACAAGGACCTATGAGGGCTTTCTCACAGGGATCTAGACAAACTGATAGAAGATCCAGTAACCAGACCCCAACTCGAAGGACTTTCAAAAGATCTCACACACGAGCTAATGAAAGTTTCAAATACTCTAACTGCTGGACGTGCGGAGCAAAAAGACATATCTCTCCGGATTGTCCGCAAAAGTGAGAAACACGCCAATTTGAGCTACGACTGATATATTGGATGCAGTCTTTTATGGCGATTTTGATGTGGATACGACGAAGGACCCATTAGATATAATGATCTAAGAACCCAACGTATAAGATAAGAATCTTCCCAAAATAAAAATTCTGGTTTGATCTTATATTGAGCTTAACAACCTCGACCCGTTGGCTATAGATGAGCCAAGAACCTCGGTATGTTGAACGCCACAAGATCTTGCTCAAGAATCTTGATAAGTTCTCAAAAGAAATTACTCTCACAAGAGATAGTAAATTCAAGAGGAATTTTGTACTTAAATTGTTGATGATTTTCAAATGTTTACATGGCCTATTTATAGGCTACAAATGACTCCTAAGATGCTTGAAAAGATCTTGATGACACTTTTGACCACATTTATACAAAACATCTTGATGACACTTTTGACCACACTTATTCACTCAAAGACTAGTCATAAGATACCTTTATTGTACACTATGTTCTAGGATTCTTTTAAAGACTTAAACAATACATTTGATTATCTTGAAGAGTCCTTTTTGTAGGCCTTTGGAATATGGATGAAAATTGTCTTCAACATAGCCTCTAATTATGTAAAATATAAGCCCAATTCTTTATTAAAGGTCCAACCCATCAACTTGAATAATGTTCATCATTTGGCCTATTGTAGTGGCCTTTTGGACTTGATCTTTTATTTTAGCTACAAGGACCATCATGGCTTCCTTGATCTTCTTTGCACGTGCCCTTGTAATTGGCCCATCTTTCACGATCAAATGATCCATCTTGTTTGTCTTGTTTTGCATGGGCTGATCTCCATCATTCCCTTCCTCTTCAAAAGGATTCGTCCTCGTATCTATATCACCAAAATAAGGAGAAAGATCAGTAACATTGAAAGTTGCACTTATGCTATACTCACCTGGAAGGTCTAGTTTATAGGCATTGTCATTGATTCGTGCAATCACTTGAAATGGTCCATCTCCTCGTGGTAGCAATTTTGACTTTCTCTTGCCTAAAAATCTCTCCTTTCTCAAGTGTAACCAAACCCAATCTCCGGGCTCAATTATGACTTGTTTACGACCTTTGTTAGCTTGCTTGACGTACTGCTCAGTTCTCTTTTCAATGTTGAGTCTCACCTTTTCATGCAATTTCTTAATCATCTCAGCTTTCACTTTTCCATCAAGACTTGCATGTTCGTCGATAGGTATTGGAGTAAGATCAAGTGGACTTAGTGGATTAAAACCATATACAACTTCAAATGGAGAGTGATTAGTAGCAGAATGGACACTTCTATTATATGCAAGTTCAGCAAAAGACAAACAATCTTCCCAATTTTTCAAGTTCTTTTGAATTAAAATTCTAAGCAATTGAGACAATGTTCTATTGACAACTTCAGTTTGTCCATCTGTTTGGGGGTGACATGTAGTAGAAAATAGAAGTTTAGTTTCTAATTTACCCCACAAAACACGCCAAAAGTGACTCAAAAATTTTGCATCTCTATCACTCACCATAGTCCTTGGTACTCCATGCAAACGAACAATTTCCTTAAAGAATAAATCAGCAATATGAGTTGCATCATTGGTCTTATTACATGGAATGAAGTGTGCCATTTTGGAAATCTATCAACAACCACAAACACAGAGTCTTTACCTTTCTTTGTTCTTGGTAAACCCAAAACAAAGTCCATGGATATGTCTACCCAAGGTTCATTTGGTATAGGTAAAAGTTTGTACAATCCATGTGGTTGCGCTCTTGATTTAGCTTTCATGCAAGTTATGCATCTTTCACAAATTCTTTCAACATCAATATGCATTTTAGGCCAAAATAAATGATCACTCAAAACACTCAAAGTCTTATGTATTCCAAAATGCCCCATTAGCCCTCCCCCATGGGCTTCTCTTACAAGCAATTCACGCATAGAACATTTAGGAATGCATAGTTTACGTTCACGAAATAAATATCCTTCATGCCTATAGAACTTTTCGAATGCACCATTTTCACAAGCCAAGTAAATTGAAGCAAAATCAGAATCGTTAGCATAAAGTTCTTTAATTTACTCAAAACCTAAAATTTTAGAACTTAATGTAGTGATCAATGCATGCCTCCTTGATAATGCATCAGCAATAATATTTTCTTTCCCATTTTTATACTTAATCACATATGAAAATGATTCAATGATTTCCACCCACTTAGAATGCCTCTTACTAAGCTTACCTTGCCCTTTGAGGTACTTGAGAGATTCATGATCAGTGTGGATAACAAACTCTCGAGACCACAGGTAATGCTGCCACGTCTCCAATGCTCTTACCAAAGCGTACAATTCTTTATCATAAGTTGGATAGTTCAATTGAGCTTCCTTCAACTTCTAACTAAAGTAAGCAATCGGCTTTCCATCCTGCATTAAAACAGCCCCTATACCTACTCCAGATGCATCACATTCAAGTTCAAAACTTTTGTTAAAGTTAGGCAATGCAAGAATTAGAGCAGTAGTGAGTATTTCTTTCAAAAGATTAAATGCATGCTCTTGCTTTTCTCCCCAATGAAATCCAACATCTTTTTTCACAATTTCGTTTAGTGGTGCAGCAATGGTACTAAAGTCTCTAACAAATCTTCGATAGAAACTAGCGAGACCATGAAAACTTCTTACTTCAGCAATGTTTTTAGGAGTTGGCCATTCTAAAATAGCATTAACCTTGTCTTTTTCCATTTCAATTCCATTAGCACTTACAACAAAACCAAGAAAAACAACTTTGTCCATGCAAAAAGAACACTTCTTAAGATTGGCATACAAATATTCATTTCTTAAGGTGTCTAACACAATTCGCACATGATCAAGATGTTCTTCTATACTTTTTCTATAGATAAGGATATCATCAAAATACACAACAATAAACATTCCAATGAAGTTACGCATCTCATGAAAGTGCTCGGTGCATTAGTTAAGCCAAATGGCATTACCAACCACTCATATAAACCATATTTTGTTTTGAAAGCTGTTTTTCTTTCATCACCTTCTTTGATTCGTATTTGATGATATCCACTTCTCAAATCAATTTTAGAGAAAAATAAAGCACCATACAATTCATCAAGCATATCATCTAACCTAGGGATACTGTAGCGATACTTCACCGTGATTTTATTGACGGCGCGACAATCTGTGCACATTCTCCATGTTGCATCTTTCTTTGGGACTACAATCACCGGTACAGCGCATGGACTCATGCTTTCTCGAACTTTGCCTTTAGTCATCAACTCCTCCACTTGTCTTTGGATTTCTTTTGTTTCCTCGGGATTAGATCTATAAGCTGGTCGGTTTGAAAGTGTTGCACCGGGAATGAAATCAATTTGATGTTCAATGCCTCTCAATGGTGGTAAACCATTCGGTTCTTCGTCCAGAAAAATATCTTCATATTCCTGTAAAAGAGATACAAAAGAACTAGGCAAAGAAGAAGTTAGTTTGTTAGTGCTCAAATATGATTGTTTATGCACCAACACCAACACACTCTTTTTTTCAACAAAAGCTCTTTTTAACTCACTGCCTCTAGCAAAAAAATTCACCCTTTTTGTGGCCTCACTTACTTCCAATTTCTTTTCTCCCTCGGGAACACTCAATTCAGCCCTCTTATTTTTCTCTCCACTCTTTTGTTTGCTCACATTTTGTTGCTCATTTTCTATCTTTCTTCCCTCAACCTAGTTTTCTCTTCTTGTTTGAGACATTTTGATTTGATCTTCATGAACCTGTTGTGGAGTTATAGATATAAGCATGATGGTTTCATTTTTATGCTTCAATGTGAAACGATTAAGGTACCCATCATATACCACTCGCCGATCGAACTGCCATGGCCTTCCCAAAAGAATATGACTTTCATGCATTGGTACCACATCGCATAGAACTTCATCCTCGTATTTCCCAATAGAGAATGGCACCAAAATCTGCTTAGTAACTCGGATTACTCCACATTCATTAAGCCATTGAAGCTTATATGGATTAGGATGTTTCGATGTAGTCAAACTTAATTTCTCCACCATATCCATACTATCCACATTGGTACAGCTCCCACTATTAATCAACATGCATACCTTTTTTTGTACCAAACATCTTGTATGGAAGATGTTTTCTCTTTGTTGTTCCGCTTCTCCAAACTTTGCTTGCATGTTTAGGGCTCTTCGTACTACCAAAAGTTCTCCCGATTCAGCATTAACTTTCTCGACTTCCTCATCACTCTCTTCTTCACTTTCAACTTCAAATTCAATCTCTCCATTGTCTCTAAGAATCATCACTCTTTTGTTTGGGCACTCAGATGCAATATGCCCATGTCCTTGACAACGAAAGCATTTAATATCACGACTTCAAGAAGATGAAGTAATATTACCTTTTCCTTTTTCAGCCTTGCTAGGCTTGACTCGTGATGTCTCATTTTGTGACTTTGATGTATTTCCAAAGGCAGCCTTGGGTACTCCTTCCTTCATCTTACTTAAAGATTGAAAACGTTGCGGATAACTCCTTTGTAGAGAACCCTCCCTCTTCAGTTGTCTTTCCACTTTCATGGCTGTATGTACCATCTCTTCAAGCTCCACATAGTGTTGAAGTTCCACAGTATTAGCAATCTCTCTTTTCAACCCATTTAGGAAACAAGCCATTGTTGCCTCCCGATCTTCTTCAACATTTGCTCTAATCATGGCAATCTCAATTTCCATATAATATTCGTCCACGCTTTTTGTGCCCTGAGTCATAAATTGAAGTTTTTCATATAATTCTCGAAAGTAATGAGATGGCACAAACCTCTTACGCATGATTGACTTCATTTCAGCCCATGTAGCAACCGGCCTTTCTCCATATCGCCTTCGATTTGTAACAAGCTGATCCCACCATACTATTGCATAGTCGGTAAACTCGATAGCCGCAAGCCTTACTTTCTTTTCCTCGGAATAATTATGACAGTCAAAAATCAAATCTACCTTCTTTTCCCACTCTAAGTAGGCTTCTGGATTACTTCTTCCATGGAAAGTAGGAATGTTTATTTTGATGTTTCCCAAGTCTCGATCCACTTCATCATTTCTCCTTCTTCTACCTCCTCGCCTTTGGAATTCATGAGCAGCCCCACTATCATCATCTTCTTCCTCCTCTTCTCACTCCTCATATCTTCGTTGTTGGGGTGCATTAGGATTTCTACGTTCTCTTGGAGCATGTGGTTCTAATCGCTCTAGCCAATCTGTTATGCCTTCAAGGACCATACTCAATCTTGCAAATTGTTGTTGCATGGCTTAAAGTGTGAAAGCTTCTTGTTGGTTATTGTGTGTTTCCTCCATGGTATATAATTTTCTCACAAAAACACTCGTGTATCACTCAAAAAAATACCTCACAATCCACTCATGTATCACTCTTTGGCTTTTACCTCCCCTCTAATGAACTCACCACTCAAGCCTTTTACCACTCTAATTTTGAGAACAAAATTCAAGTTTAAACTATAACTTGAACTTTCAACAATCCCTTAGTCCTATAGATGTAGGAACAAGGAATTCTTGAAACTGATTCTTTAGAGTACTAACAAAACAAATCTTTTTTTTTTCGAATTTTTTTTTCCTTCTTTTATTTTTTTTACAAGAACAAAGATAAAAGAAAAAAAATCAGATCAATACCAGATTGCTCTGATACCAAACTGATGTGGATACGACGAAGGACCCATTAGATATAATGATCTAAGAACCCAACGTATAAGATAAGAATCTCCCCAAAATCGAAAATCTGGTTTGATCTTATATTGAGCTTAACAAACTCGACCCGTTGGCTATAGAATGAGCCAAGAACCTCGGTATGTTGAACGCTACAAGATCTTGCTCAAGAATCTTGATAAGTTCTCAAAAGAAATTACTCTCACAAGAGATAGTAAATTCAAGAGAAAATTTGTACTTAAATTGTTGATGATTTTCAAATGTTTACATGGCCTATTTATAGGCTACAAATGACTCCTAAGATGCTTGAAAATATCTTGATGACAATTTTGACCACATTTATACAAAACATCTTGATGACACTTTTGACCACACTTATTCACTCAAAGACTAGTCAAAAGATACCTTTATTGTACACTATGTTCTAGGATTCTTTTAAAGACTTAAACAATACATTAGATTATCTTGAAGAGTCCCTTTTGTAGGCCTTTGGAATATGGACGAAAATTGTTTTCAACATTGCCTCTAATTACGTAAAATATAAGCCCAATTCTTTATTAAAGGTCCAACCCATCAACTTGAATAATGTTCATCATTTGGCCCATTGTAGTGGCCTTTTGGACTTGATCTTTTATTTCAGCTACAAGGACCATCATGGCTTCCTTGATCTTCATTGCACGTGCCCTTGTAATTGGCCCATCTTTCACGATCAAATGATCCATCTTGTTTGTCTTGTTTTGCATGGGCTGATCTCCATCAGATTTGGTACCTATCTACCAATTCGGAAATTTCCCCTCAGACTAAAGTGTATAAGAGGAAGAAATTGAAGAAGATTTGGATGGATCTTTAACCGAATCAGACTGAGTATAGTGAGATATGCTTCAGACTTCTGAAAGCCTTTCTGGATTCTTTTTAAGAATATCTGGAAAGAATTATGAGGCAAAACTCCAATATTGGACCTTATGATGGTTTCAGAATTGGAGGTTTTAGCCGAGTCTTAAATCAAATAGGATTAAACCAAAGAAAGCATCACATTATATACAAGGTAAGTTTGGGAGAATTTGCAATTCCTATGGAACTTACAGGAAACGTGATGGATATGCAATTAATTCCGAAAGAAGAAATTCTTGAAGAATTAAGCAAGTTACGAGAAGAAGTTACAGTAACTATGAAATGGATCCATATAGGAGCCATTGAAGTAGTTATAAAAGCCACTTTCAAAGAAGGAATTGATTCGGAAATTCATATATCAATAATGGATAGGAGAATCAATAACCTAAGAGATGGTTGCCTTGGTACAATGGTAGGGAATTTATATGCAGGAAAACTTATGTTTGATATTCATCCGAGAATTGCATATAACCTAGCATACCAAGATTTCAGTCGTGTCTTAACTCTTCATCAAGACTTCAAAAGAAAGGATCTTATGAAGGAAGGGAATAGATCGTATTCTATAACATATAAAATAGCATATGCACTTTCCAATACACATCATTCAGATCTTTTCCTATGGAAAGAGTATATTGAAATTCCTCAGATTTTCAAGGAATTTGCTAAGGTAATGACGCCAGACCCAATTCAAATACCTAGAATTGGAGGGGTCGACATTATCATTAAAGATCATCATGTCTTAAATAGAACACTTAGTACAAGGATGGAATTTAATTGCAGGATGTCCTTCTCAGACGAGAGGATACAAACCTTAAAAGGAAAAGAGTTGATCCAGGACTTAACCCCACAAGCAATTAGGGTGGATAATGTAAAAATTAGATGTCCCGAAGGATGGAAAGAAGTGCAGGTTTTATTTGATATCACGGAAAGATAAAATTACTTTCCTTGTGATGAATTATATCATTTGTAGCAACCGACCATTGGCAAATATGAAGGTATGCTAGAAATAGCGGGCCAAGAAGTATTTGTATCAGGTTTTGTAGGACAAAAGCAAGGGATCGTTACCTTGGCTTAAAGCTTCCTTGAGGAGCATAAACCTTGGGGCCGAAAAGAGAAAGGTATGGAATTCAGTTTGGATGATCATCTCATCAGAGTTGAATGACTAGCCCATTCTCTATATATATTTCCATCGGTATTATTTATGATCAATATAAGACAGAATATTTCTCTGCGTATATTGATTCTGGTTCAAGTATTTGCACAGCAAAACCCGAAGTCTTTCCTAGCAATGCTATGGAAACTTTACCTATTATTGCAGGTAGAGATTTTTCGAGAAGAATCCTTATACTTAATAAAGGTAAACGAGAAATAAAAATCATGATGGGAGGAGCGTTTGGAACACCTTGGTTTAAGGTAAAGATGCCTCCAATTTATTTTCATGAGACTGGAGCAGATATCTTATTGGGTAATAACTTTATCCAAACATTTGCAAGGTATGTGCAAAATAATAAGAGAAATTTATTAATCTTCACCACTAACTATGGAAGTGGGATAAAGGTCTTGCGGATAGAAAAGGCATTTAATCGCATTATGCCAATAAATTTTTGCAGCAAACGTGGTGATGACAACAAGGTTTCTGTAGTGAAGGGTACAGTGAGGCCACTGAAGAAGAAATACATTTCTTCAAGAACGCCCTACAATACAAGAAACTTGATTAGTGTATGGACGAAGAGAGTAAGCTCTCTCTCGAACATATTAAAAGGCTAATCCAAAGGAATTACAATGAGGATCATTTGGCTTGGTGGAACAAAAACAAGATCGAAGCTACTCTAAAGGTTAAGGACCAATGTAAGTATGAGTACGTTCGATACAAGCCTATCCAGATGAATATGATGGATAAGAAAGATATGCAAATGATTATCAAAGAGCATATCGATCTTAAACTTATTGAACCTGGAGTCTCGGCTTATAGTAGCCCTGGTTTCGTTGTAAGAAATCATGTTGAAATAAAAAGGGAAAAAGCTAGATTAGTAATCAACTATCAGGGTATCAACAAGATACTAGAGTTTGATGATTATTATATCCCAAGTAGAAAACACTTAATTGATTGCATCAAAGGAGCCAAAGTGTTTTCAAAATTCCATTGTAAATCTGGTTTCTATCAGATTAAGTTAGAAAATGAATCTTAGAAATATACATCATTTTCTACACCACAATGGCAGTATATCTGGAACCTGCTATCTATGGGTCTTGCTAATGCACCTCAGATATACCAAAGAAAAATAGATAATCTGTTTAAAGATTATTTTGAATTTATGTTTGTTTATATTGATGATATTTTGATTGCATCTAAAAACATGAACGAACATATTAAACATTTAGAGATTTTTTCTAATGCATGTCATAAGGAAGGATTAGTGCTCTCTGAAAGGAAAGCAATTATTGGAGTCAATAAGATTGAATTTCTGGGTATTCATATTGACGAAGCAGATATTGAACTTCAAGAACACATCGTGGAGAAAATCCGTAATTTTCCTGATGTTCTTAAAGATAAAAAATAACTTCAAAGTTTTTTAGGAGTTATTAATTTTGCAGGAATCTTTATCAAAAACCTTGCTAAGTACAGAAAGGATTTTCGACCTCTTTTGAAAGAAACTGAAAGTTTAAAGTGGAAGTGGGAAGAATTTCACACTCAAAGAATTCGCGAGCTAAAACAAGTTTGTAGTAACTTGCCAAAACTCGCAATTCCTCAAGACAATGATGATTTAATTGTTTATACAGACGCTAATGATTTTCATTGGGCAGTAGTACTAATGAAAAAGACTATTACAGGGGAAGAACCTTGCAGATATGCAGGAGGGTTGTTCACAGAACAACAAGCCGCACTTTGGCACATTAATGAAAAAGAATTCTTTGCTGTTTGGAAGGCTTTTAAAAAATGGTCATTATTTCTTCTAGCAAAGAAGTTTATTTTAAAAGTTGATAGTACGAATGTTAAGGCCTTTCTGAAAAATAAATTAGAATCAAAAATAGAAAAGGCTCGTATTATGAGATGGCAAGCAGAATGTCAATATTATTGTTTTGATATTATCATTGTGATATCTCATGAAAATATACTTATAGATTCCTAACAAGAGATGGAAACAGCTGAAGCGGATTCTATCATTACAAGGTACAGGCATCTCAGGGAAAACCTTGAGGAGCTAGACAAGCATTTTGGCCAGCTATCGGTTAACGTTGAGGTAGCTGGACAAATACAACGAGTTAATCTGAACACTGTCCAGAATTCAATCAAGAGTTTAATATATGCCTCAGGCTCCCTGTGGGAGGCATTACAACTTACAAGAACCAATTCGAAAGGCATCTACTTCGGTGATGACCCGAGAATTAAGAGAGCATGCCTTTAACCCTGCGTTTAGAGTACAGGGCTCTATACCTGGAGCGGCAGATTCAAATACTGTTTGCACAAGTCCCATATCGGACTCTGATAAAGGGGAACCATTTGGACAATAGGAAGAGAAATCTCTAGGTGATCCAAGTCAACCCAGCACCTCTGGGGTAAAAGAGGGAGAGATTAACCTTAGGCCATAGACAGGCACATCTAAGGTTAATACTAATGAAATTAATTTACGTTGGCAGGTTTACCAAAAATCATGGGAAAAACTTTTCTCGAGAAAAGGGATAAATCATGAAAAAACACTGATTGATACATCAGGGAAATATCCCAGGGTTTGGATGCTCGAAGGATCTAGACCTGATGAGGTCCAAGAATTGTATGATTTTGGGGCACTTGCCTCAATACATACTATGGCACCAGGTTTTCCGAAAATTTCTAAATTACCAGAATGGATAAGTGGAGCTATGTATGACTCATGGCAGAACAATCCACATCTTAAACTAGTAGATATTCTTGAGATAAAAATCTTATTAATAGCACCAGAAATTGCAGGAAAAGGGTCTCATCCAGCATTTCATTTCATGAAGCTACAAAGACTTGATAAGGTGGCCTTCCACAAAATTAAGGTCGAAACGAGAGAAGCACCCTTGGTAGTCTCAATTAGTGAAGATGAAATCTCTACCCGAAGAGCCTGGGGATTTTAGGTCTGTCTAACTGAGATGGACAAAGTCAAGTATCCATTTAAGATATTTTCTAATAAAATAAATGGATCATTCCTGTTAAATTCTATGACAAGAAAAAGTACCGAATTTGTAGAAAACCTTTTCGAACAGAAGAAGATGTTAATTTGGAAGAACAAGTTACCCGCAACGGAAAACACACGAAAGAAAATATGCAACATGATGCATGTTGATCAACGGCATAATCGCATATGCCCAAGTTGCGAGTTCCACGATAAATCCTTATTCGGAACTAGGATTAGGGTTACGAAGGAAAAACCCGAACCTAAGCAGGATAAGGGAAAAAGACAAGTCAACTGAGGGGTTTTCACAAAACTCGGTAAAAACTCTTTAATGTAATAAGAGGGAGAGGAGAGTCTAATTAAATTAGGCTCAATAGAAAAATCACATTTGTAAAAATGTAAATTTGAGAAAAGATAAAACAGCTGGAAAAAAAACAGCTGTAAAATGCAAGAAAGATGACGAATGCAAAGACGACATCAAGACAAGGACATGTCACGGGGCAATAAATAAAGGCCATGACCCATCAAGTTATGGAGGAGCCACTCAAGAAAGTGGGAGAATTATTGAGCACCCACTCAAACAAGTGGGGGACAAAAACAAAAATCAATACGTAAGCAATGATGTATTCAAAGTTCAAACAAGTTGGAATTCGCCTTTGGAGTCCGCAACTGAAGGCTATAAAAGGAGGGAATGAAGCAGACGGAAGATCATCAGAAAATTTCTCCAACTCTTCTCAACATATTCCCTTTCCAAGTCTATAGTCTTTTAAATAAAATTATTTCATTTATTGTAATTTTTCTTTTCTGTATTTCAAATTTCGAATGTATGGGGATTTCCCCAAATTTGTAAGTCCTCATATGAGAGGCTAAAAAGTTATCTCCTCCAATAGCGGAGTAGAATATTATTATGTAATTTTAATTTTATTTAATCAATAAAAGTTTGAGGCTTTTGTTCAACCTGTTTCCCAGAACATCAAATAAACATTTATCATGTAATATCTCATATGCCCTAAGGTAGGAAACGAAATAGGGATGTGCTCTATATTGCTGAAGGAGCTAAAACTTACGAACCATCGTCTGAGGTCGAGTGGTTGGAGCGAGTCCATAAAACCGGAGGCTTGGAATACCCGGCAATAAGGAGGTCAAACAGAGATATGAAATTTTTGAATGTTTACTTATATTTCAGAAGCATGTTGGGCCTCATTCATGGTTATTAGACAAAATAGTATTAAGTATCAAGTTAAAAGAAGAAAAGATGTAATTTTTCCCATTTTTCCAAAAGTTATGGGACTATTTTGAGACTTCTGTTAACTTTAACGGAAAAGATAACGGAAATGGGACTTGTTTTGCTAATTTTCAAGGTTATGGGACTAGTTCTGAACTTTTACAAAGTTATGGGACTAATGTTGAACAGTGGACCAAGTTTGCAACAAAATCACAATTATTGGAATACTTTCTAAAAACTCATAAAGCACAGGACTAACATGAAAATGGCCCTATCGGGTGGGACTACAATTTTCCCGAGCTAAAACAATCTCATTGTGTTCTTTACAAGGCCCAAAAGAAAAGCAAAATTAAAAGTGGATTAAACAATATTGCATAAAAGTATAACCAATTTTTTTTTTATTAATGTAAGATATAAAAACATATCCAGTTGTTTGACAAGAACATTTCATATAATTTAAGTATTATAAAGCATATACATACTACAAATACTTCAAAAAATATATATTTGTTCAACGAGATGATATTGTATGTTGAAATATTGGCCCAAATTAGTGTGACCCATTTTTATTTGGTTCTCCCCAAAATTATTCAAGCCCATGATCCATTTTTGGCAGACCCTTCATATTCCTTGGAGTGCACTCTAAGCTTCATCTTCCTTGCACACTAAGTTTCTTCTCAGCCTGACTTTTGGGTTTCCTTTCTACCACTATAAAAGGGTGTTCTCCCCCACTTCTTTTGACACACCATACGATAGAAACACCAACTTCTCTCTTTTTCAAAAAATATTCTTCGTGAATCGTCTTAGTGACAGCCTAGTTTCGGATTTGAGTGTGAGAGATCTTGTGAGAGTGTGATCGGGGTGATTAGGGCTTGGCTGTTTGATTCTGACTGAGTGCAAACTGACTGCCCTACATGCTACACTGTGTGTGATCGAATATAGAAACATGCTCAGGATTTCTGAGCCAAACCAAATCGATAGTAGCAGATACCCAACAATGGTATCAGAGCCACGGTTGCTGCCCGTCAACATATCTGGGTTTATTGATGATGCCCGGTGGTTGCTCGTTGCTTACTTTTCAGCTTTTCTATCCGTTGACAGCCCGCCCGCCGCGCCTATACTCAACGTGCGCCGAATCAGGAACGAAATAGGTAAAACGAGTTCCATATGGTTGGAACTCGCTCAGGTAAATTGGCTTAAACATCTTTTACCGCTTACGTTTAGATACCGTTTGAAACGGATAGGATTGGGATTTACCTGCTGATAGAAATAGGAAAATTTGTGTGATTTTTTTGCTTCCGTTGTGTGCCTGTTTATTTATGTTATCTTAATCTGTGTGATTTATGATGGGTTCTATGTCTGGTTATAATCTAGCTTCTTTTGATGGACGCTCAGACTTTAGTATTTGGCAACATAAAATGAAAGGAGTTTTGATACAACAACGTGTGTTTAAATGTATTAAACTCTAATTTTCTTATTCTGATACTGCTGAAAAGAGGATAGGAATGGATGAGCTTGCGTACTCATCCATTATTCTCAATCTTTCTGACTCGGTGTTAAGAAAGGTAGGAGATTAGAAAAGTGCCAAAATTTTATGAAAAAAATTGCAAGAATTATATACTGAGACTTCGTTGCCTAGTAAGATGTTTTTGCTTGAAAAAATTTTTCGATTCAGACTTGATTTGAATAAAGACATAGAGGAAAATCTTGATGTGTTTACAAAACTAGTTCAAGATATTAAGAAAATGGATAATAAAATATTGATGATTATACTTTGATTGTACTCTTAAATGCCATACCTTATACATATAATGATGTAAAATCTGCTATTAAGTATGGTAGAGATTAGGTTAGCCTTAAAATTGTGGTAAACGGTTTGAAAATTAAAGAAATGGATTTAAGAACTAATCTGAGTAGTAAAAATCATGGTGAGATTATGTTTGTTCGAGGGAGGCTAAAAATAAAAAGTCCTACAATAACCAAACCGGCCAAGATTGTGATAAAAAGAAAAATGAAAACCGCAGTAGATCTAAGTCTAGGTCTAAGAACAGGAAGTGTTATAACTGTGGTGAATCTGGTCACTATATTAAAGATTGTCCTAAGAAACAAAAAGAACAAGCTAATAAAGCTTCGGGTAATGAGAGTGATGGTGATATCTTTATAGTAACTTAGTGTTGTGATGTGTCTTCTGTGAATACTGTGCTGCTTCTTTATGTGAAAGTGAATGGCTTGTTGATTTTGATGTACTTTTCACATGTCACCATTTAAAGATTTATTTTGCTCTTATAAAGAAGTGAATAATGGGTTTGTGTCTTTGGCTAATGAAAAGAAGTGTAAAATCATCGGCATAGGGGGACATTTCTTTGATGTGTGAATCTGGCTTTAGTTTGACCCTTAAAAATGTTAGATATGTGCCTGAGTTGTGCGATAATTTGATTTCATGTGCTTTATTAGAAGATCATGGGCTAGAAGATAGGTGGGGAAAGGGTATGATGAAAATCATGAGAGGATTCTTAGTGGTTTTAGAAGCTGAAAAGAAAATAACTTGTATGTTTGCATTGCTAAGTCTATGACTTGTTCTGTGAATGTTGTCAAAGAAGTTAAACTGAAATGTGGCATCGGAGACTAGGTCACATGAGTAGTAAAGGTTTAGAAATTTTGCATAAAGCTGGTTCGTTTGGTACTGATAAGCTTTCCTGCATGCCTTTTTATGAATCTTGTGTGAAAGGTAAACAACATAAAGTTAGCTTCCTTGTTTCCCCCTCCCCCAATAGATCTAAATGCACTGGCATTCTTGATTATTTGCACGCTGATGTGTGGGGACCTGCCAGTGTTCCTACACACGGTGGAAAAATGTATTTTCTGTCAATCATTGATGATTTCTCTAGAAAAGTGTGGGTTTTGTTATTGAAACAAAAATCTGATGTCTATGAGTGTTTCAAAAATTGGAAAGTGTTAATTGAAAATTAAACAGGTAAAAAGATTAAAAATTTTATAACTGATAATGGGCTCGAATTCTGTAATAATTTGTTGGACACTTTGTGTGTGAAATCTGGAATTTGAAGGCATAAGACAGTTCCTTAAACACCACAGCAAAATGGTGTGGCAGAAAGGATGAACTGAACTCTACTTGAAAGGGTGAGGAGCATGTTGGCTTCTTATGGGCTTTCAAAAGAGTTCTGAGGTGAAGCAGTGTGTAGTGCTGCCTATCTAATCAATAGGTCCCCTCTGTACCGTTAAATGGTAAATGCCCCAGTTTGTTTGGTCTGGTAAATAAATTAACTTCTCCAACTTGCGAATATTTGATTGCTCTGCATATGCTCATAAAAATGTGATAATCTTGAACCTAGGTCTAAAAAATTTATTTTCCTAGGTTACCCGGATGGAGTGAAGGGTTATAGGCTTTGGCTTAGAGATGGACCTGGTTATAAAGTGATAATAAGTAGAGATATCGTCTTTAACGAATCTGACTTTCCATGTTTATCTGCTTCTGTGCTTTTGCCTATTTCTGACACTGCTCCTTTTAAAATGGAGCAATCAGATGTATCTGTTTCTGATATGCATGAACCTGAACCTTAAATTGATTTACTTGATGTGCATGATAATGTGGAAGATGTGCCTGAAAATGTTGAGTTAGAAAATTATCAACTTACTATGGACAAACCTAGGAGAAACATTAGGCAACCCACAAGAATTGATGACTTTTATATCGATACTCATACTATCGATATGTTAGAATCTTCAGATCATTGTGAACCTAAGTCATACAATGAAGCTTTAAAATCTAAAAACTCTAAAGAATGGTTAAATGCTATGAATGATGAAATGAATTCTTTGCATGTTAATCAAATTTGGAATCTTGTACCTAAGCCTGATCATTGTTCTGTTGTGGACTGTAAGTAGCTTTATAAAGTTAAAGATGAGGGTGAGAGAGTTATATTTAAGGCTAGACTAGTGGCTAAGGGATTTACTCAAAAAGAGGGGATAGATTACACAACAATCTTTGATCCTGTTGTTAAGTTTGTCACTATGTGCATTATGCTTGCATTAATTGCTCATTTTGACTGGGAATTGAAATAGTTAGATGTTAAAACTGCTTTCTTGCATGGTGAACTTGACAAGAAAATTTACATGAGACAGCCTGATGGTTTTGTTCACCCCGAAAAGCCAAATCATGTATGTTTGTTGAACAAATCATTGTATGGGTTAAAACAATCACAAAGGCAATGGAATAAAAAATTCGACATGTACATGTTGTCTTTGAAGTTTCAAAGAAGTTGTTATGACCACTGCTTGTACTTTAAAGAAAATGCATCTATGCCTATCTTCTTGCTCATATATGTTGATGATATGATCTTAGTGAATCCATGCTTAAAATCAACCAAACATGTTCAAAAATGTCTTATTGAAAACTTTGATATGAAGTATCTTGGTGATGTTAAAAGGATCTTAGGAATGAACATTGAGAGAGATAGGAAGAATCAGATTTTATTTTTAAATCAGATTTCCAATGTGGAAAAGATTTTGAGTAAATTTGCTATGTCTAATGCTAAATCTACCAATTTGCCTCTTGCTGCTCACTTTGTGTTAAGTAAGGATTAGTGTCCAAAGACTAATTCTGAAATTGCTGAAATGGCTAGCCATATTCCAATGCAATTGGCTCGGTTATGTACCTGATGATTAGCCCTAGACTGGATATTGCATACACTGTAAGTTATTTGAGTAGGTACATGTCTAACCCAGGCATGCCCCATTAGGAAGCTGTGAAATGGTTGCTTAGGTATCTTAAAGGGTCATTGAATGTTAGCTTAAAATTTTCTAAAATTGCTCAAGTTGTGAATTTGATTGGCTATGTTGTCTATAATTATGCAAATGATAGAGAAAATAGGAAATCCACCACCTCCTATGTGTTCACTTTGTGTGGCTCTTGCATAAGTTGGAAATCTCAATTACAACATGTTGTTGCATTATCAACCACTGAATCGGAATATATTGCTATAACTGAAGCCTTGAAAGAGATAGTTTGGTTAAAATGTTTATTGTCTGAAATTGGTTTTCTAGACGATAAAGTAGTTGTTTATTCTGATAGTCAGTCTAGAATTCAGCTGTGTAAAAATTCAGTATTTCATGATAGAACTAAACATATCGATGTTAGGTTTCATTTAATTTGTGATATCGTTGAAAAAGGATTTGTGAGTTTAGAGAAAATTCCATCTCAGTTTAATCCAGAAGATATGGGAACTAAGTGTTTATCTGTTGAGAAACTTCATTCATGCATGGGAACTTTGAACTTAGATCCTATTGATTAGGTCTTGTGTTTATGTGTTCTTGTTATTTATTATCTGTACTAACTTTGTGTTTAGTGTGCAGGTTACCCGTACTAACTTTGTGTTTAGTGTGCAGGTATTTTGACGATGATGATTCCCGCGTTTCTATTTGATTCAGTCTAGTGGTATTGGGCCAAAGGTGGAGATTGTTGAAATATTGGCCCAAATTAGTGTGGCCCATTTTCATTTGGCTCTCCCCAAAATTAACCCAAACCCATGATCCCTTTTTGACAGCCCCTTCATGTTCCTTGGAGTGGACACTAAGCTTCATCTTCCTTGGAGTGCACACTAAGTTTCTTCTCATCCTGACTTTTGGGTTTCCTTTCTACCACTATAAAAGGGTGTTCTCCCTCACTTCTTTAGACACACCATACGATAGAAACACCAAGTCTTCTTTCTTCTTCCGAAAACATTCTTCGTGAATCGTCTTAGTGACAACCTAGTTTCGAATTTGAGTGTGAGAGATCTTGTGAGGGTGTTACCGGGGTGATTAGGGCTTGGGTGTTTGCAAACTGAGCTCGGTTATTGATAGAGTGAATAGATCTGCCATTTCTTGAAATCTCTCTTCTGATTCAAAATCGTGGTGTAATGTGTATCCTCCCCTGTTCCGGTCATGGAATAGATGAAATAAATCAAAAAATCCTATGTGAATGCAAACTGAGTGCCCTACATGCTACACTGTGTGTACTCGAATATAGAAATGAGCTCGGGATTTCTGAGCCAAACCAAATCGACGGCAGCTGATACCCAATATTGTATTTCACTAGCTAGTTTTCATATTTGAACATATATCTGTAAAAAATGTATTAATTATTTTAATTGCAGTGACCTAACCGTCACTTTTTAAGTCAATAAACACGATAAAATAGTGATAAATTACCTAGTGATATATTTGATGAGGAATGAATTTCCCACAAAAGGGAAAATTTGTAAAAAGCTTTTATCCCTTTGCATCTAGTTATCTAGTAGTATGTGGATTTAAGATTTTATAATGTTTTGTTTGATTCTGTAGAATTTAATTAGGGTGGCAATTTGGGTCCATATATATTTATATTCAAATCAAACTAAGTTTTCAATTGGTCGAATCTAACATTTTAGCATTGTAGTTGGCTTCTAATAATATTTGAGTCCAATTGGGTTTTAAATTGGGTCCAATTTGATTTTAAATTGGGTTCAACCTATTAACCAACTCAATAATATTTCATTTCCATCCCAACCCCTTACACCACTTAGAACTCTAATTTTCTTTCATTTTCTTCTTTCTTCATTTATTCTCATTATTCTCTCTATTTCGTCCCTTCCATCTTACAAAGCTTGATAGAATAACCCCTTAATAGAATCCATTTTTGAAACTTAAAAATCTTGCTGCATTTTTCTAACAAAATTGTAAAAAAATATTTGTTTACCAAATATTGTAACAAAATTAAATATTTGTATACCTTGATGAAAGATGTATAGTATATAAAAGTGTATAGTGTATGTGAAAAATATGTATAATGTGTGTAAAAAAAATATGTAATGTGTGTAAAAAATATGAAATATATTTTGTGTAAAAAGTATGTAATATATGTAAAAAATATGTATTTTATGTAAAAACATGTTTAGTTTGTGTAAAAGTGCATATCGTATGTAAAAGTGTGTAGTGTGTACGTATATAGATTGTATAAAATATGTGTAATATATTAAAATGTGCATATGTGTTTGTAAAAAGTGTAAAGTATGTGTAAAAATATATCATGTGTGTAAAAAATGTGTGTAATATGTGTAAAAAGTGTGAAATGTGTACAAAAAATATATAATGTATGTAAAAAGTGTGAAATGTGTGTATTTTATGTAAATTGTTGATTTGTGTGGGTAATGTATGTTGTAAGTGTAAAAATTATGCTAAACTTATTTAAAACATCTTAAATTCTAAATTTGAGTTCAATTTGGTCCACTTTGGGATTTTATTGGGTTCAACAATAATGCAAGTTTTTTGTCATTAGATCCAATTGAACCCAACTCACTTTAAATTCAACCCAATCAACTCAATTGCCACCCCTAAATTTAACCACTTAACAAAAGGTACAAAATAAATTTGATTAATTTTTCGATCAAAATTAGTATTATGTGAAATCTTTTGTTTTTTTTTTTTCTCTTTCTATATTCCTATTACATAGTTACAAATTCAATAGAGCCTATCTATAAATCAATATTCTACTATTTCACTTCTTTTTGTCCAAGTTGTAAATTGGGTCAACCATTTTGTTGAGAACAAATTTGATTGGACAGAGGTTGTTGTTAGGCAGATCGGATCTTCTATCTCACAATGGTGTACTACAATGGTGTCACATCATTATGGAATTGATAAGTGTCCATCTAAAAATAAAATATAAATAATAATTCAAATAAATATACACTTGTCAATCCCACAAGATGTGACACCATTGTGATATATCATTATGGGATAGAAGATCCGCCCCGATTGTCGGGACTCATCACAGAGAATTAATTATTTGTGATTTCATATTGTTAAAAATTTAAATGGTTGTAATTCCCTACATAGGGAATTCAGGTCAATACATAATCTGCTTTTCTAATTATTTAGTATGCTCTCACACATAAGTTTCAAACTTTTTTCAAATGGTGGATCAAAGATGATTCTGATTTTAAAAAGCAGTTACGCTTTTCGTATTGACATGGGCGATTTAGTATGTAATGCTTGACTTTTTTTTTTTCAATTGAGACACTCTATCAGAATACGTCAATCTCATTGGCAAAGGTCACATGCCTTTTAATATTGAGGAAATTTCAATTATACAAGGAAATTTGAAACCGTAAAAGGGTCTACATGAAACTGAGCATAATGGGTCGGCCCCAACCCCTTACTGCTGATGTGTGCAACCAGTGCGAACCATTTGGGCTCGTAGGCCGATTTGGCACAATTTGGTAAATTTAAAAAATATTATTGATATATTTGAACTATATATTTCATTATTTCTATTTTAAAATAAAGTGTAATGCAATTGAAACATAACCATATGGTCTAGAATTTGAATCTCCGTTGTCCAATTTCTTACAAATAAAACAATTAGAAGAAAATGAAAAAGGGTGCTTTAGGCCTGACTGTTAACTTAATGGTCCAAGCTCACTTGACCACTTCAGGTAAATGAACCTTAATGGGCTAGCTGTTGCAAAATCTGCACCTAATAAACAATTTTGGAAAAAAAAAAGACAAATATCGAGGCGAGATGAATCTCTATCCTTAACGCTAAATTGCCCCGCCTATGTGGTATGGGTGTATGCAATCAACGTTCCAAGATACAACGATATATCAGTTCGATATCAAAACCACTTTTGATATCAGAACGAACTAAGACTAATGCTTTGCTTATGAACTCGGGAGAGAAGAAGAGAGGAAGAAACTTGTGTGTTTGGTGTGTCTCTTCTTCCTGCTGGAGGAGGCCTTATATAGGCACAAAAACAGACAAAGGATTAAAATACCATAAAGTTTAATCATCAGTTAAAGAAAAACCCCCATACGTTTTTGGAGGTTAAGAAAAAACGTACAAAAACGTATCTGTGACTGAAGATGAGACATAAAACCATATAAAACGTGGCCACCGTTTTATACAGATATGATTTTATCCCTTGAATACTTTTCTGTTGGAGACACAAATTTGGGCCCAAAATTGATTAAAAAAAATAATCCAATTAAAATTGGCCCAAAAAGATAATACACTTGAGCCCAAGCCCAAGCCACAAGCCCACTCCCACACGACCCAGACCCGGACCCGACCCGTCCGCCCGGTCAGCGGCGGCGGCGTGCGCGTGTGTGTAAGCGCGCGAGGGGGGTCTAGCCATGGTTAACCATAGCCTCCCCCCACTCAACCCACACAAACATAATATGACCCAAGGCCACAAACCCAATTCCAAACACAATGGATGATATACTATCATAAACATTGGTATTCTTCCAATGTGGGATTAGCCTATTTCAACCCATTTTAACCAATTGAGTATCCTTTCTTTAACCATTAATTTCTCATTCGTAATAACTCCGAATCGAGAAATTCGAAATGCTAAAGTCATCTACTCCCAAAGTAGAAAAAGAATATCAAAAAATATCTCGTATCTCGGATACGAACGGTGTTCGAATTTCAATCAAACATTGGCAACACACACTTTATTCAAAGGCTTGTTTGTTCACTGTTTCCAACAATCCCCCACACGAATGAAATTAATCATACACTCTCTTGAGAGTTCAAACGAAAACTTATCACATCAGAGAAGGTAGCTTTTGGCTTTGAACATCTCTTAGTGATATATCATCGAATTTACTAGGCTACCCAATGAACGTGATGTCTTGAATTGGTTAGCCGTTCATGTAAATTCAGACAATGATATTCACATGATAACTTTTCTCGGCAAACTTTTAGTTCTCACTGTCGGGTCCATTATGACCCTGGCACCCTCTCTTGGTTTCATAAGTGTTTATCAAGTTGAGACGGCCAACATCTCATACACTTACATTGGTGACCTCCTATTTAACAGTATCCTGCTATACTCCAAATCACTTAGACAGTATAGGAATCATTAAAACCCCAGCTTAACCTTTGCTACAAATTGCAGGTTGCACTTCTATATCTTAGGCAATGGGTTTAGAGTTTGTTAAACTCTCATGTGCCTCACAAAATATTCACACCTTAGTTGTCCCATTAAACTATGATCTTGGGATCTCCAATCTACATGGTTGGGTTACCAATGTGTCTATTCTTAACTTGTAGACTTTAACCCCATTCCTCTTGATAGATAGAGTATTTGATCTCTAGGTAATTCTTTCGTCAATGGATATAATCCCATTAGAGATCAACTGTTTAATGGAATTATGTCTACGACGAATATGTCTAGACTTACCATTATACATCTTACTCTCTGCCCTACCAATTGCGGTCATACAGTCGCAATGTATTAGGATTGGGCCCACTAGTTTTTTCCAGCACGGAATATCTTCTAAAAAATGTCGTATCCACTCAGCTTCTTCACCAGCTTTATCTAAAGCTATGAACTCAGACTCCATTGTGGATCGTGCTATACACGTTTGTTTAGAGATTTCCACGACACTACTCCTCCACCGATGGTAAAGATATACCCACTTGTGAATTTGGAGTCGTCTGTGTCTCATATCCAATTCGCATCACTGTATCCTTCGATAACAACTGGATATCGTGAGTAGTGTAATCCATACGCCTTAGTATACTTCAAGTATCTAAGAACTTTATTTAGAGCCTTCCAATGCTCTAAGCTAGGATTACTCGTGAACCTACTCAACTTGCTCATAGAATATGCTATGTCAGGACGGGTACAGTTCATGATATACATTAAACTACCAATGACCCTAGCATATTCCAACTACGATACGGGTTCACCCAGATTTTTCTTCAAATGGACACTTAAGTCCACTGGCGTTTTAACTGGTGCACTGTCGCGATGAAGGAATTTTTCCAAAACTGTCTCAATATAATGAGATTGCGACAAGACCAGTCCATCAGATGTCCTAGAGATTTTAATCTCTAATATGACATCTGCCAAACCCATATCCTTTATGTCAAAATTTTTCTTCAACATTTCTTTGGTATTCATGATAATATCATGATTACTCCCCAAAATCAACATGTCGTCTACATATAGACACAATATGACATATGCGTTATGTACTTACCTAACATACACGCACTTATCATATTCGTTGATTTTAAAACCATCTGACAACATCGTGTTATCAAATTTTTCATGCCACTGCTTTGGCGCTTGTTTAAGTCCATACAAAGACCTAATCAGTTTACAATCCTTTTTCTCCTGTCCAGGAGCAACATACCCTTCGGGTTGTTCTATATATATTTTTTCATCTAACTCTCCGTTCAGAAACGCAGTCTTAACATCTATTTAATGTATCTCAAGGTGATGCAATGCAGCAATAGATATGAGTAATCTTATGGAAGTTATTCTCGTTACTGGAGAGTATGTGTCGAAGAAATCAAGGCCATGTGTTTGTCGGTATCCTTTGACTACCAACCGAGCCTTAAACTTATGAATAGTCCCATCAGTCTTATATTTCCTTTTCAGGATCCGTTTACAGCCTAAATGCTTGCTTCCTTTTGGAAGATCAACCAACTCCCAGGTATGGTTGTGTAATATAGACTCGATTTCATTATTGATAGCTTCCTTCCAGTTTTGTGCATCTGGACTTGGCAAAGCTTCCTTAATCGTTCTTTGTTCATCTTCTAATGTATAAGATACAAAGTCAGGACCAAACGACTTAGGAACTTTTGCCCTTGTACTACGACGTAGTTCTTCATCCCCGGGATTAGAACTACTCGCTGATGCTTCATGCGTTCTTTTAGGAGGTCTTTCTTCATTTCTTTCCTTACAAGAAAAGATGTCCTCAATAAATGAAGCATTTCTAGATTCCATGATCGTATCTTCATGAATTTCTGAAATTTTTGATTTATGTACCAGAAATCTATTGGCACTACTGTTGAGAGCATAACCAATAAATATGCAATCAACAGTTTTAGGACCTATCTTGACTAGTTTGGGTTTTAGTATTTCTACCTTAGCCAAACACCCCCACACTTTGAGGTACTTGTATGAAGGTCCACGACCTTTTCAAAGTTCGTATGGGGTCTCATTCATACTCTTGTGAGGAATTTTATTAAGGATATAGTTAGCGGAGAGGATTGCCTCCCCCCACAAATTCTAAGGTAGCTCAGAATTTATTAACATCGCATTCATCATCTCCTTAAGAGTACGATTTTTGCGCTCTGCTATTCCGTTTGACTGAGGCGAATAAGGAGCCGTTGTTTGATGTATTATGCCAGAATCTGCACAAAATTCATCAAATGGTGCTCCATATTCTCCACCTCGATTACTGCGGATAGCCTTTATCCTTTTTCTAAGTTATTTTTCAACTTCTGTTTTGTAATGTGTAAACGCCTGAAGCGCCTCATCTTTACTTCTTAGTAAATACACATAACAATACCTTGTACTATCATCAATGAATGTGATAAAATATTTTTTCCCACCTCTAGTTTGCACAAACTTCAAATCACAGATGTCACTGTGAATAAGTTCTAGAGGTGTAGTGTTCCTCTCAACAGACGGGAACAATTGTTTGACTAGTTTTGCGTCAACACAAATTTCGCACGTGTGTTTATTTTCAACTTTAAACGTTGGTAATAAATTCAAGTTAACTAATCTTCGAATAGTATCATAATTTACATGTCCTAGTCTAACATGCCATAAATTAGAATACTCAAGCAAGTAAACAGAATAATCAACATTCTTATTACTTTCATTTTCGGTTACAACAGAGCGGATTACATTCATTACATTCATTTTGAAAAGGCCCTTATCAAGGTAACATTTTCCTACATAAATCCCTCTTTTAGTAAGCGAAAACTTATCAGCTTCGAAGACTAAATTGAACCCATTCTTGACCAAAGCAGATCCGAACGCCAAATTCTTGCGTATCTCTGGAACATGTAGAACTTTCGGTCAATGTTAGCTCTTTGCCTGAAGTCATCTTCAGCACAACCTTCCCCATACCAACCACTGGAGAAGTGGCAGAGTTTCCCATATACAACTTTCGTCCATCAGTAGGGGTATAGGACGAAAATGCATCTTTGTCAGAACAGATGTGGCGTGTAGCACCAGTATCTACAAACCACTCCCTTGGGTTATCCACCATATTGGCTTCAAACACAACAGCCTTGAGATCAAGCTCACTCAGATCGATAGGCACCTGATTATTTGACAAGTCATCGATCATCTCGTTGATGCCCTGGTGATCATCAACAGCGAGGTGCGCCTGATTTTGCACATGGTTCTGGTTCCTGCCTCTTTGTTGGTTTGAGCCAGAACCTCTTCTTCGAGACTTTTTATTCCTTTTCTTGGGCTCAGTACAGTCTCTAGCCCAATGACCATTACGGCCACATTTGTGACAGGTATCTCCTTGTCTTGCTTTTCTCTTTTTGTGGGAATTTTCTTGGAATTTCCCTTGGAATTTTCGCTTTTGGTTTGAACTTTCCGGATCCTCGACAATGTTAGCCATTGCCCGAACATGAGCCTTCTTGACAGAAGCTCGGTTGTCTTCATCAATTCTGAGTCGTACAACCAAGTCTTCTAGACTCATCTCCTTTCGCTTGTGTTTCAAGTAATTCTTGAAATCACTCCAAGAAGGCGGGAGCTTTTCAATTAAAGCCTCCACTTGGAACGACTCACTCAAAGCCATGTCCTCAGCGTGAACTTTATGGATAATAATTTGAAATTCTTAGACTTGGCTAGCCACGGACTTAGTGTCTACCATTTTGAAGTCTAAGAACTTCGCGACCACAAACTTCTTCAGTCTGGCGTCCTCAGTTCTATACTTCCTATCCAGTGCCTCCCAGAGGTCTTTCGCAGTATTCATAGACAGATAAACGCTATAAAGCAAATCGTCTAAATCACTGAGTATGTAATTCCTGCAAAGGTAATCACAGTGACTCCGGGCATCGTATGCCGTCCTTAGTTGGACATCATCAGAAATTTTTGGCATAGACGGAGCGTCTTCCGTCAAGAACTTTGCTAGGTTCATCGTCGTCAGGTAAAACAGCATCTTTTGCTGCCACCTCTTGAAGTCAGCCCCGCTGAACTTCGACGGCTTTTCAGCTTGAGCCGGTATAACCGGAACAGCTGTTGGCTGCACCGAAGGTACAGTCGCAGCAACAGGCTGCACTAGTGGTACAGCCGCAGAAACAGGCTGCACTGGTGGTACAGCCGCAGAGCTCCTTGAGCCACAGCCAAAACCAGACCCACTACCACTATCGAAACTGAACCCGGCACCAGAACCGAATCCAAGGCCGAGGCCAAGACCGGCTCCTGGTCCAAGACCGAAGTCATTAGCAGCAGCAGCGTCATCAGAAACGGGAACAACACTGGTTGGAACGAAGGCCATTTTCAGAATGTTTAAAGTGATAGAAATCAACAACAACAAATTTAGCGTTAAGCTTGTTGCAAAATCTGCACCTAATAAACAATTCTGGAAAAAAAAGACAAATATCGAGGCGAGATGAATCTCTATCCTTAACGCTAAATTGCCCCGCCTATGTGCTACGGGTGTATGCAATCAACGTCCCAAGATACAACGATATATCAGTTCGATATCAAAACCACTTTTGATATCCGAACGAACTAAGACTAATGCTTTGCTTATGAACTCGGGAGAGAAGAAGAGAGGAAGAAACTTGTGTGTTTGGTGTGTCTCTTCTTCCTGCTGGAGGAGGCCTTATATAGGCACAAAAACAGACAAAGGATTAAAATACCATTAAGTTTAATCATCAGTTAAAGAAAAACCCCCATACGTTTTTGGAGGTTAAGAAAAAACGTACAAAAACGTATCTGTAGCTTAAGATGAGACTTAAAACCATATCATACGTGGCCAGCGTTTTATACAGATATGATTTTATCCCTTGAATACTTTTTTGTTGGAGACACAAATTTGGGCCCAAAATTGATTAAAAAAAATAATCCAATTAAAATTGGCCCAAAAAGATAATACACTTAAGCCCAAGACCCGGACCCGACCTGCCCAAGTGGGGGCGCGCGCATGTGTGTGTGCGCGAGGGGGGGTCTAGCCATGGTTAACCATAGCCTTCCCCCACTCAACCCACACAAACATGATATGACCCAAGACCACAAACCCAATACCAAACACAATGGATGATATACTATCATAAACATTGGTATTCTTCCAATGTGGGATAGCCTATTTCAACCCATTTCAACCAATTGAGTATCCTTTCTTTAACCATTAATTTCTCATTCGTTATAACTCCGAATCGAGAAAATCGAAATGCTAAAGTCATCTACTCCCGGAGTAGAACAAGAATATCAAAAAATATCTCGTATCTCAGATATGAACGGTGTTCGAATTTCAGTCAAACATTGGCAACACACACTTTATCCAAAGGCTTGTTTGTTCACTGTTTCCAACACTAGCCACAATCGACTCAATGAGACATTTTGCAGCAGTAATTCACATGTTCAACACATGCATTTCACTTTTCAATTACCTCATTAGTTTCCAACAAAAAAATTGCTCTTGAAAATAACTAAAAATTAGCATACTTAATAGCCACTAATCATTATCAAATACTCAGAATTGAATACATGATTAAAATTGCAATTTTTCCAATATTGTAAAATAATTACCATGACAAAATACATAAAAAAGAAGAAGATATTTTTACAAGTTGTTAGTGACCAACCATACTGCCCAAAACTAAAGGCCTTCACGAGAGGTTGGCCCTCGCCAGCAAACTGATAACGACTTCATAATTGCTTACAACAAATTGCAAAATTGGATCCATTCTTTTTCCCCCTTCTTTTTGTTTCTCTAGTTTAAAGGTGCATCCTAAAAGACAATGACACTATAAAAATTAAATATGTATGTGTATAATACTATGTATATATATAAGAAAAATTGGACAAGAATTAAAGTAGTTGTCCTTATAATCATATTGTCAGTGTCGGAATGAAGAAATGGGTCCAACACTGAACTTGGAATGTTCATTGTTTCTTGTAACCCTTGTAACTTCTCGGTTTTTTGTATTTATTAATTAATTAATTAATTAATTAAGGGACTCAATTAATATATATATATATATATATTTATATTTAAATATAGCATTTTGTGTTATTTATAGACAAAATCTACAATATATAGAGAGATCCATACAAATAAATATACCTTATGTATAAAGATTAATTAAGGACTACGGAAGCACAAGGGATTAAACTACAATTTAAAACGAACATTTGATACAAGAAATCACAATTTTATTTGAAATTAGAAATAAAATATTAATTAACAATACTTCTTTCGCTTAAAATGATGACCAATTTTTTTTTACTTTTTATATGTTCCAAATAGATTATCTCTATCATCAAATTCGTAACTTAAGTCAATGATCCGTTCCAATGAAATCAATGCTAGTTATTAATAAGGCCAATATCAGAAATTATATAATCATAGTATATAAAAACAATAGAATAAAAATTTATTCGTAACCAGTATTGATATATGCTTAATCAAGGTTAATTTAAGAAATACTTTAATGGGATATTAATTAGATCAACGGTGCAAATCTCGATTTCATTTCCAAAAATGTATGAGTATTGTTGGATGACTTCTTAGCCGCTATTAATGTTTACAAATTTTACAACCTAAACTTAGCAAGACAAAACATATATATATATATTTATATATATATATAATAATAACGTTAAAATATTTTGATTTATATATAGCAAATATGTGGGGTATTATATTATTCTAATGGATAATCTTTTGTCAATAATCCCGACAAAATTAATAATGACAGATATTATCTTATCAAAGCATGTTTGCCATGCCTTATATAATTGCTAACAGTAAGCAAATACATAGAGTGACCTGTATGCCCGTGAATAACTACATTCATCATTCACATGTAATCCATCTTTAAAGAAATGAAATTAATTAATGCCAACTTGGGCATAAGATTAGCTTTTTAGTGTTATTATAAGTTTATGGAAAACTAAATGAAGCCAAAATTTATAATTTGAAGTTGAGATGAAAATATCGAAATATATGAAACTTCTTAAGTGAGTGAAAGTATACCATAAAAGAGAAATAATTCAGTGGCAAAATAAACATTTTACTAAATGGGGATGGTTTTTATATTTAAAAGAGGGGAAAAGTTTAAGTTCAATGTGGTGGTGTAATCATGTATTTGGAAATATAAGTTTGGATATAAATGCATTGGGAATATAAAATCTTATGACATCTATAGTATTGAACAATTTGTCCCTGAGATTGCTAAGTTCGGCTTTCCATTTCTCTAGGTCAGAAGGTAGCAGTGGAGGTGTCATGCGCTTGGTCTCTTAAGCCTGGTTCGCAAGTTTATGAAATCTTAATTAGAGAAATTAAGATTTCGACTTAATCGTCAAAACCTCTGGCAGGAGAGTGTTTCGCCAATGTTATGGGTTAGCGGGCTTGTGGTGTAAGTATACTCGGTGGATTAGATATACCCGAACACGACTCACCGTAATCCAATCACATTGTTTTTACTCTGTATAGTTAATGATTGAGATTACATATCAGATGGTTCACATGAGCTTGCAACCTTAAAGGATATGAAAGATGTGCCTATAGTGACAGATTTGTTATTAGAGCAGTTAAGCTCGTATCAGCCTTTGGTGAAGTCAACCTCAACGTGCGATTCACCCAATACGGGTAGAAGGCTTTCGTGAATCGTCAAGAAAGGAATTCACTATCTCGGTAGTAAACGAGTATTTGTCTTGTGTGGTCATAGAAGGATAAAATAGAAAATCTTTGGCCAAACCACGTTTAACTGACTCATGCGTTGCATGAATTGCAGTTTCATATTTTACGCAAGTATGACACATGCAAAGTATTGAGTCCAATGAGTTTGACATCCATGGCTCCCACTTAGTCGGGTTACATCAGTGAAGAACTTAGACGTGTGCGTTAATCTTGATCGATAAGGTTGTGATGACGTCGTCATCTTGTAATCAATTGAGCTATGATGATGTTCCACTAGGCTGGTTAATGACAATCACATCTTTGGCATCTTCTCAATTCCAATTGACACGAGTTTAGAGAATCGCACTTTAAAAAGGAAAACAATATTTTACCTCTTAGCTTATATGTAAGGTATTCTGGTAATTTCACATAAGTTATGGAAATTACATTTCAGGAAAGATCGAGATAATTAATTATGTTATTTAATTAAATTAAATAAATAATTAATTAGATTATTTATTCAAGCAATTTAATTAATATAATTAATTTTATAAGAGCTACAATATTAAATTAAGAACTAATTAATTAATCAATGAATTGATAAGTCAATTAATTGAATTGACCGAGATTGGCTAGGCCTATACAAGGCCACTCATTGTAACACCCCATTTTGAAAATCATGCATAACATATTTTTGGCATATAAATACATTTTTATTTATAGTTTATTATTGCTAATTCATTACATGTTTAACCGAGCTTTACGTTTAAACGTTTATAATGAGCTAAATTTTCTTCAAGTTTGATTAGTCTTGCAGGATAGCTACCGAAGAGACCGAGTTCGATCGTGATGCACTCAACACAAAATATTTTTATAAACGAACGAAAAATAGATAAGTGAATATGAAATAATTTCAATAATTAGTACATTGAATCTACATTGAAGTCGTGACGGAATGAATATGACATCACATTTTAAATAGTCAAATTGATTAGTTATGCATCTAGTTAGTCTAATTTTGATTGAGCATCAATAATCTTAATATAGCATTGTATTGTTATTTACCTATGTTAACACTAAGTTTTAATAAAGTTTTGTGGTCAAAAAATTATATTACCTAAAAAAACTTATTGGAGCAAGTTATAAAATATGAAAGATTAGGAGGATTATGGGTCAATTTCACCTAAAATTAACATGTGTCTTCCACTTAGCAACATTAGACTAATGACACCTCACTCTTGCTCCATATTTTTCCACTTAGCAACATTAAATTAAAGACACCTTAACCTTGCATGCAAAGAAGTGGTACAAAATATTTTGTGCACAAACCATTCTTCCATTTTCAAATCATATGCAAGACTCCTTTTCTCTCAAAGCTATCAAGTGAATAAGCATTTTGTTTCTATATTGATCAACAACTAGAGGTAATTTATGAATTTCTATTTCTACTTTACTTTGTTCAACATAATAGGTCTTAATATATATGTATATACATATCATTTAAGTGTTGATTATGAAATTCCATGTTTGGTTATCATGTCTAAATTTGTTGCATGTGTGTAATATGATGTTGAGGTGGTTTTTATTGAGGATGCTTGGTTAAAACTTGAAAGTGCATTTTTTTTTAGGAAATATGTGAGTTTAAGTAGTTTGTGAAGAATTCTGAAATTTCAGTCCACTTTGTCGATTTTTATAAATTGTTATACTTGGAATTTTAGAAAATTGTTTTAGTAATTTATTCTATATGATGTTGAGAATCTATGGTTAACATTTGGTGATTTTTGGAGTTCTATATGAATTATGACGAATTTTCAAAAAATGTCCCGCTTGAATTACAGTTTTATACGGTAGCTTTTCGGTGTTGTTTAGGTAGTCAAATGGGAGAATTTATTCATGTTAATTTTTCTGGAACCTAAAAATCATGTCTAAATGATATTTAGAAAATTCTGAAAAGTTTTGAGTTGTGTGTAATTTTCTAAAATTCGTTTAGTACAGACTACCAAGTGAGTTGCCAAGATTTTAATGTTGCGCGGTTTTGTATTTATTTGAAATCGTTTGAGATATTTTCTTATTTTGAAAATTTTACTTCATGCTCAAGTGTGTTGTTAAGTATTTCGTAAAATTTGAGAATTTTTTGAATAATATAATAATTTATAAAATTACTTTAATTCGGATTGGCTATCCTAAAAGTATTCATGATACATCGTATGTTTTGTAAGCAAAGCCCAAATTCATAATTTTAATTGGTTTTAGAAATTTTATGAAGTGTTTTACAAAGCTTATATCTCTGTTTTCTTAATTGAAAATGTTATAGTTATAAGTGTTTATATATTATATGCTAAATTGTTATTGTTTGGCCACTTGAGTTTAAAGGACAATAATAAAGTACCTATATTTAAATATTTATATATATGTATATGCATGTTTTGAAATGTGCTTTAAAATCTAAAAGTCGATGAATGGTCGAGTGCAATACGAGACGACCGGGCACTTCAGGATCTATCCACGCATCTAAGTGAAACGTCAAGTGGGTAACGTTTAATTTCAGTTATATTGATTAGAATAACTCTTATGTTTGATGAGATGAAACGACATGATAAAGTACCAGGTTGACGAACCTTGGAGTAAAGTACCAGGGTTGACGAACCTTGGTGTAGACAAGTTAGGCCAGGTAGACGAACATTGGAGTAGACCAGGTCTTCGGACCTTGGAGTTAGGCTAGGTTGACGAACCTTGGAGTAGACTAGATCTTCGAACCTTGGAGTTAGGTCAGGTCTTCGGACCTTGGATGATGCTTTTGACGTATTGGTTAATCTCTTTAACGTAACAGTTAATAATCGTTATCCACTAAAATTTCTCAAATCTTACGTTGCTAAATTTAATCTTTTTTAGGTCCAGCTTACGACGAAGCGGATGAGTAGCTGGCTGTATGGATTTCCCTCTAGAAGCATGTATATATGTTATGTTTTTAATATATGTAAATGAATATAAATCTAATGATGCTTGATATTTTGGGAACTACTATTTTTTTTTTATATTTACGTAAAGATTTTCAAGTGTTTATATCAAGGTTTTGATTTGCAAATGTGGGTATAACACAAGTTAGTTTTGTACGGTTAGCTTTTAAAGTTAAGAAAGAAAAAAAATACTCGTGTTTTATAATGAAGTCTTCCGCTGTAATTATTTACGAAATATTTTATATTTTCTTCCAAAAATATCTTTATCATGCTCAAAGTCACGGTGGCAATTCGACTCCTGTTAGAAATGTCCTAAATGCGATCACACAATTCGAGTTAGGGATTCGCATGGGATGCACTGTAAGCGAATATTATAATGGATTATATCGAAACCTCTATATTATTCTCGAGACATTAAAGAATAAGTTATTGTAAAACTTATAATTTTTAGCAATCAATCATTAAGCAATTTTAGTTTAACTGTACCATTCTTGGACCACACTAAAAGAATATCAAAGAGAGAAAAACTAAAGTAAAACCAAAGGCAATTGTTTTAGAGAAGCTTAATCAAAGTACTGTGCACATGATGAATGATAAGGACAAGCATATCAAACAAAGTCAAGAAAACTGTTCAAAACCACTGTTTTCCTTCCTGTTCGTTAGTAAGCTGTGACAGTTATATCCGTGAAGAGACTAAGAGTGCTTATACATACAAAATTCATATAAAAAAATCCAGGTCATATCGAATTTTCACACGATTTAAATTATTTACAAAATGAGTAAATTACAATTATTATAGGACCTTGTACGCTTCAAGTACAACGATTAGTTTACGTTAAATATATAAATTAGTTTTTTCATTCTAATTTAAATGACTGATTAGAGAAATAAACTATAAGAATGACTATTGTACGTTATAAATTTGTATTTGATTTGTAAAGTTATATATTTGAAAGAAAAACAAATACTTCAGTTTTCAAAATAAAAAAAAAATAAGTGAAATAACATTAAGTGTCATAAATAATGCATACATAGTAGATATACCCTCTAACTATATTCATTACGGTGTCCATATTTTATTTTATTTAAGCAGACAAATTTATTTTTATATTGGACACGGTTTCGGGAGTGTCGGACACGGTGTCGGGAAGTGTCGGACGAGTGTCGTGTCCGATCAGGTGTCCGACACGACACGTTGTGATTTTTTGAAGTGTCCATGCATTAGAGCATAACATCCATAATAACTGATATGGAGAATAACCTCGTAGAGGATGATCTCGTACGAGTACGAATAATTACAATGGAATATTTGCCAAGAGGTCCTTGATCAAGATGTAATTATTTGCAAAACACTACACAACCCGCGTGTTTATCCTGGACCGGGTATAATATAACCCGTACCCGGATGATCTGGTACGTTCATTCCTGGACACGTGTAAGACATCTCGTATGTCTCGCAATCGTCCGTACAATATGAACAATATCTATAAATAGCCCCATTTAATAATATTAAAAGGACTTTTGACCAATTGAACAGTACCGCTACAGTACCTAGTACGATCTGACAGTACGTTCTCATTTCTCTAAACCGAGTTAAGAACCTCGTACATGACCATAATCAATACATTGAACTACATTTAGACTTGATCCTAATATAAAAATATGTAGGTAGCTCAGTACACCTGAGTGCAGTCTATATCCGTTATACGATCCTCTTTGGTCTTATACGAGCCTCGATTTGATTTGGCCTTAAGCATTTTACGAGCTAAATTAATAACATATTCTATTTGATTAGTTAGGTTCAAGCTAGCTTTGACTCTGGACGAAAACTTAAATGAGAATTTTGGACGTGTATGTATTTAATGTAATTTATTGATTCATTGTGAAATACATAAATGAAATAAGTATATGAAACTTCAAATTCAAATAAAGCATTTTCACAAGTGGTGAGTAGCGTGAAAGTATTTATTATATAAAATCATTGGAAATTTCAGTTGATAATTTTGTATAGCAATATCTATCTTTAATTGAATTTAGTTGGAACTATAGACTCAAAAAACTTACATGTTTTGAAGAATATATTCTGCACGTGAAATCACAATAATTTGTCATGCATAAGTGGGTCCATAAGCCCCTTCCTCATTTGTTTTCATGCTAAGTTCCAGCTCTTAAGAATCTCCCCTATTTCATCTCTTTCCTCTACAAATTCATATCTTATCTTTTGAGTATTATTATCTGGTAAAATGCCATTAATACATTTTCTGCTTCTTTTAGTAATTGTGATTAGTTGCAGTAATGGTGAAAATCAACTTCTTTCTTTGAGAAAACTTCAATGGCCACAGCTACACAGAAACAACCCAACTAATTGCTTCTCTCAGAAATCAAGTAAGTATATTAATTAACTTTTATATGTTATATGCCACTATTTTTCGATTTATCTAGTTTTGACGAAACAAAAAATATTGTAATTAATTGTGTTCAGTGGATTTATTTCATGAGTACATTTTATAATTAATGAACGGTGAATAATAGTGGTATATTATATTATATATATCTATGTATATATTTTATTTATCATTGTGATTTGCTTTTTCCTAGCTTCATGATTACATGCTTTATTTCTCTTCAATTGGTTCTTTAATGTAGTTGAAATGGATATTAACTCATGTTTAAGATAAGGTTTAACCTTTTTTCTTTTCTTTTTTCTTTTCGTTTTATACCTAACAATATTGTGTTAGGGAATAACATCACAATGACGGATAAAAAAAATTGAACTTGATGGAAAATTTAGGAATTTGAAAGGGAGAAATTTTTCAATTTGGTTTTCTTAAAGGAAAAAAATGAACTTTTAATCCCACAAATGACCAAATGTATATTATTGATCCCACATTTTACGGTACTGATACATTTAGCTCTAAGGATTAAATATTGTTGGGCATTTAGTAACATTTGTTAAAAAAACTGACATAAAAAGTTAGAAAATTTCTAAAAATTGCATAAAACCATCAAAATCTAATAAAACTTGCACCCCACCCAATTTTAAATATATTTTAACTTATCTTTATTTTTCTCTTTTCCCTCTTCTCCTAGATTCGGTTGACACTCACAGACCAGTTTTTTGGTTTTTTTTTTTTTAATTTTTAAGCTTTTCCTTTTTTTTGTTTTTTTTTTTAAGAAAAACTAATTATTTCTCTTTTATTATGATGAAACAATCAAACAACACGAAAATTTATAAAAAAAACTCAAAAATAAGAAATAGAATCTGGTAATATTGAAAAAGAAAATGAAAGGAAACCAGAAAAATATCATAAGCAAAATAAGGTATATTCAAAAAATATAAAGAGAGAAAACAAATAACAAAAGGCTCAAGAAAACAAGAAAGGTGATCAGGGTAAGAGTCTGTTGTAGTCTTTGAGAAGTAGTCATAAAAGGGGAAGAAATATAAAAAGAAAGAATTTGAAAAATATATTTTAAACAAAAGGGGGTGTAAGCTTGCACGTTTTACATAAGTACGGGGAGTCTTATACAATTTTCAAAAGTTGATTAATGATTTTCATCAATATTGTCGGACTCAATGTACCAGTCTCGTAATATTTGAAACTAATATTGCACACAAAAACATATTTCAAATGAGGTGTATTTCAAGGCAAAGCTTCAAGTTTAATTTCTTTAATGTGTGAAACTCAATTTAATTCCTTATGAGAATTACTTAAAAAAGCATTTTCATATTGAGTTTCTTACAGAAAAATGGGAAGTATTTTTCTCTTCTTGATTAATTATGTTCATTTCATACAAATCTCTCCCACCAACTCATAGCCACACGACACTCTCTGACCAATTTGTCCAAAAATTCAGGTGTGGGGTAAATATATGCAATAATTTTAAATTTCTGATATCAAAAAGTGCAAAAACTAGTAATGGAATATTGTTTGCACATTTCCAACACGACCAAGAATTTAGATTCTATTTCAATAACTCGTAAAATATCCCAAAATCAGAACGGAAGAACTTGAAATTCATGATCAAACTCAATGAATTTGTTATTATGAGCTTCAAATCTTTTCCGGATCAAAAGATCCAAATTAGTTCAAAGTCTTTGTGTTTTGGATAGTGAATGCGAAGATGGAAAACATTAACGTCTTAAAATTTGGTTTTCTGATTGAATAGTTTAAAAGAAACCAAGAAAAACTAAGCTTTATAACCTAACCAACAAATTTAAAAAACAAATGTAAATATTGTACATGTAACATTATTTCAATCTAATAATCTAATAAATATTCATGCATTTTTCCAGGAACACATAATGGTGCAACTATATTAGAAATGGTGCACCGGGACTATTGCTCCAGGTCAGTAAAAGACTGGAACCAAAAGCTCCAAAACCGCGTTATTGCTGACAATATTCGTGTCTTGTCTATACAATCCCGGATACTCTCCGGCCAAACAGAATCCTCCTCACAATCCCAAATTCCGATCAATCCAGGCATCAAACTACAAACACTAAACTACATTGTCACCATAACATTAGGTGGTCGAAATCTAACAATGATTGTTGACACTGGAAGTGATCTGACATGGACTCAATGCCAGCCATGTAAACAATGCTACACCCAATCAGAACCACTCTTTGACCCGTTAATATCTCCTTTTTACCAATCAGTTCCATGCAATTCTGACTCATGTCAGTACACCACGGGCTACTTGGGTCCATGTGCATCTGCTACATGTAACTATGCTGTTTCATATGGCGATGGATCTTATACTCGTGGTGAATTGGGTCAAGATCGCCTACTTCTTGGAACTACTCTAATTGAAAACTTCATTTTCGGATGTGGAAGGAACAATAAGGGTTTATTTGGTGCCGCTTCTGGTTTAATGGGATTAAGCAAAAGCGATCTTTCGATGATTTCTCAGACTTCACAAGTGTTTGGGGGAGTTTTCTCCTATTGCTTGCCTGATGCTGATGCTCATGATACTAATGCTGCTACTGGTTCATTAGTACTAGGGACAGACTCCACATTTTACAAAAATACGACGCCTATTTCTTACACTAGATTATTGCCAAATACACAGCTTTCTAGCTTCTACATTCTAAACATGACAGGCATTACCATTGGTGGGGTTTCTTTACAGTCTCCAAGTTTTGGGAAAAACGGGATACTTATCGACTCAGGTACCGTGATCTCGAGGCTCCCCCCGTCCATCTACAAGGCCCTAAAGGCTGAGTTCTTGAAACAATTTTCGGGCTACCCCCCTGCCCCGAGTTTCTCAATCTTGGACACTTGCTTTAACCTTTCGGCATATGAAGAAGTGAACATTCCAACAGTGAAGATGGTATTCGAGGCAGATGCTGAGATGACTGTGGATGTTAGTGGGATGTTTTATTTTGTCAAGAAGGATGCATCTCAGGTGTGTTTGGCTCTTGCAAGCCTTGCATATGAGGGTGGGATTGGTATCATTGGTAATTATCAGCAAAAGAATACAAGAGTTGTGTATGATACTAAAGAGATGAAATTAGGGTTTGCTAAGGAGATATGCAGTTTTTATTAAAGAAAAATTATGTCATCAGAAAATTCTTGTGGCAAAGCCAAACGATTTAATTGGAAAGTAGGGCTAGAATGATTTCTATAATTTTGTTAGTTTTGATTCTACAAGTCCGGGGTGGTATAGCATGTGTTGTTTTTGTCTAGTATTCAAATCCTACATAAAATGTATTTTATGTATATAAATTTTTTCCTTGGTTGTATACTTTATATTCTGTAATGTTTTTTCTTGTTTGTATACTTTATACTCTGTGTTGCTTACATCATATTGGACTTAAAATTACATATGGGGTAGATGACTGATTAATCCCTAATCGTGAATGAAGTTGCTTCATTGGCTTAATGTAATGACTCTTAGAAGTTCTTCAATTCAAAGTTTAGAGATAATCACAATTGTTTACAATGTAATATGATTTATATGAAAATAATCTTACAAAATAATTGCAATGATATGAAATATAGGAGTTTTGAGACCTGGTGTGTCACCAGACCACTCTAGGATGATGACCATTTTCTTTTCTAAATGTTGTGGTTTTCTAAAATAATAAAATATATAATTTGATATAAAAGCAAACCATTTTTCCTTTACAATACCAAACCTTGTATATCTATATCTATATCTATATCTATTCTAAAAGTGTGAATGATTTACAAGACAAATGATTTACATATTTACGTTTATTGCTTTTCCTTTTACACTAGAATAATCTTATAGCAATAAATTAATATTATATTCAAATAAAATAAAATATTATTATATATTATAATCAAAAGAATGTGCATGAACTTAATTTATAAATAACATTGTTCAATATATATTCTGTTGGAAAACTTGAAAGTTAAAATTAATAATCAACATTGTGCAATGTATACTTAGATTAAATCTAATAAAAATATTAATAATTTTAAAATAGGTATAATTTAAGTAACTTTTTGCATTCTTGCATATATCTATATGTGTACCATATAATTTTGTGTAGATTTTAAATTTTAAATTTTAAATTTTTTGGATATTTTTCTTTTCTTTTCATCAAGTGGTATGAAGTCAATGATTGAATTCAAGCTATAGTAATAATGGAGGCGGCTTGATTATATTTTACTTTCCATTAAACCGGCAGTGAGTTATTTATTGTGCTTGATGAGATTTTACGTCATTTTTAATTGAATGTTAGTTTATTAATAAAAAATTGCAGCTTAAAACTAAAAATATAGAAAGTACATTTATGTGTACTTACGCTTTTGTTTTACTTGGATGAAATACACTTTCTTGAGATTGTACTTATTCGTTGATGACAGTTTTTACCTTCTTTCTTAAATTTGAAGAATTTTATATTTTTAGGCTTAATATGGATCGCAAAAAATTATGTTCACAGTAAGTTACTTGCAATTATTGATATCTACAGTTAAGGTTCAAATTTTAATTCTGAAATTTCGTGTTTTTCTGTAGTTAATACGAAGTGGACATAACATTAGAATGTATTGCAAAAGTTGATTTGAAGTTGTCATGAAATTAATATTATAATAAAAAAAGTATTATTATCATCAAATGAACATGCATAAATTTTAAATTTATAATCAACAATGTTCAAAAGTAATTTCTTTATCCATGTTTCTAAAGGGATAAATCATGTCAAGTTTGGTAAAAAAATAAATACTTAAAAAATGACCTTGATTAGTTGCATATCCAATTAGAAGGGTATTTTCGCAAATTTCGTATAGCCATTGAAAAAGTCCTACACTGTAATTATAAATAGGTTTCCATTTGACTTGTAATCTATAACTTTAAATTCAATAAAATTATCTTATCATGTTTAGAGACATAGGAATATGTACTCTTCGAATCATAATATATTCTTTATGTGATGTTTCTAATATAGGGAAAGAATCATGGACATCTTATAAAGAAGAAATCAAGTACTAGATCCATTACACTTAAACATAATAAGTAATAAAGGAATATGAATTGACATAGTTTTTTTTAAAGGATTATACACATGTTCATTTCTTTCAATTAACTTAGTTATTTTCGAATATACGTTCTTGTCAATTAAAATTTACTCAAAAGTTTCATATAAGTATGTGGTGTTGATTATATTTCTCTCTTTTTAGAAATGATTAATAATAACTCATAACTCATTTGATTGATTAAATTTTTACTTTCATAAAAAAAATATTATAATAAGATCAATTCTTTTCAATCATGATAAAAGTTAATCTAACTGATGAGAAAACTGTCTGACTCATGGTGAAAACAATGGAAGAGGGGTGACAACAAGCGCTGGAAGATGACCAACTAATTAAGACATTGACAATGGGGGAGGGACGGAGAAGGAGAAGGTTGGGCCGGGATGTGGCACAGTTGCATGGATAAAGTTGTAGCATGACCTACAATCCTTCTCTCATAAAAACTTACTTTTACATAAGTTTTTCAACAAAAGAAAAATAAGATCTAATATACTATTTATTCTTTTATTTAATCATATTTGAGTAACTTTTCACTGTAAGTTATTATTGCATTCTACCGAGGTGCATTCCTAACTATGTATGTCATTCATTTATTATTTAATTATTGAAATTCAAGTTAGTAAAACGTTTAGATATTATATTAAGATATTGAAATAAAATAATACTATACAAAATTATGTTAAATATAAATATAAATATAGAACAAAAATCCAGTATTATGGGCAAGCTACAAATATGATTTTGTTATCAATAAAGAAAAGGTATGGGGATTTACAAATTAAATAGGACTTACTAACCCCATGGACGAGCAAGACAATCTAATTTGAGCAAAATCAAATTACATTTGTAAAATGAAAAGCCACCAACAACCTATAACACCACATACCCAAGCAACCTCCCATGATTTTAGCAATGAAGAAAAATTAAGAATCACATATTGGTCGTAAACAAAACTCTAATAAAATTAGAATTAGAGGACGAGACTTTACAAAAAGATAAATGATTTTACTATTCTTTATAAACTTGTTACACATATATAGCAACATTTTATACACTATTTTTAACAATAGTACCATGTATTATGTTTCATGACACAATTATACAACAAAAGTATAAGAAGACTTTAATTTGTATGCAGAATTACTTTTTCTATATTTTCCTATTAAGTCTTCTCAATTTTCACTTAATTGTTCTTTGTTCTTTTATTTAATTTGATGTGCTGATGCTTTCTATAATAATACGAAATTATTTATTTATTTATTGATAATAGTACATGTTGCCTCCTTTGAACATGTTTTCAATCCTGAAACAGTTGCTCCACTTATAAACAAATATTTGATTAAGAATCACAATCACAAAGAGTTAATTGAATCAGAAAAGTAAGCGAGTTTTGATTTTGAGAACTAAAGATGTGTAATCTTGTACGATTTCATTAAAGAGTCCTAGAAATTGTTAAAGAATCTAATATGGTTAATAGCATATTTATCTATTATATTATCTTACATTGTTTATTTTAGAAGTATATGTAATTTCTTAAAAAAAATTATGTACATAATATTTCCATATTTACTTCATTTTTTAATAGTACTAAAGTAAAATTATAAACAATATAAATTCATTATATATATATATATGTGATAATGTGTATAATTGTATTAGGCATAGGACTCCTCAGTGGAAGTATATACAGTAGAAACTCGATAAATTAATACTCGATAATTTAATAAACTCTCTAAGATAATATTTTTGGCTGGTCCCGACTCGGGGATAGGGTGCTAAATTAATAATTCGCTAAAATTATAAGATAATACATTTTTTATAATTTCTATAGACCCTATATAAAATATAAATTAATAATTCCTTATATACTACATATTACATGAATGATTTATGAATATTTTTTTTAAATGATTCAATTGTCTTTTTTTTTAAATCAATTTCACCTTAAATTTCGTCATTAATTTTCATTATCATTTATGATGTTGTTTTCTTGTATCTCTACAAGAAACTATTAAGTGGAAGATTGAAAGGTGTTTGTAAATTGAGTATTTCATATAAATTAATAAAATATTAATTTATATATAAATTAATAATTATTAATTTATCGATTAATTAATAACTCTTTTAATTAATAAATTTTGGTGATCCCATTAGTATTAATTTATAGAGTTTTTACTGTATTAATAATAACTATAAAGTCCATATTACATATTTTCATTAGTTTTGATTGTATTAATATTGCATAAGGTATTTAACATAGTGCGCGAACTCAAAGATGGTTATCAGCATCCATATGTGTAGATATCAACAAAAATTAGTTAACAAGAAACTTAAAATAAGATTAACTCATGAATTTGTTAAGTTGCGTAATAATTTCAAAACTAATTTGTTAGCACATAATAATTTTACATCTATAATTTTCAATCTAGAAAACATATGCTTATGAAGAAAATTTGACGTGAATGAAGAAAAGTAGAAAAGGAAAAGTTAAATCCAATATTTAGAGTTTACAAGTCTAAATTATATAAACACTATATATTATTAATTTCATTTAAATTGAAGATGTAGAGTTATATTCGTTGATAAATATATATAACAAGAGATAGTAATCTAAACTATGTATACAATATATATTATTTTGATTTTATTTGAAAAATGGGAACTAAAATAAAGTACTTTTACTAAACACATTGTGGCATGAGCTCATAGATACAAGTTATCATTAGCCATGAAGCCACATGTTTAGTAATCAACAAGAATTAATTAGATAAGTGAAGGGTCAATTTGATGTGTCCAGACGAGGGGGACCTAAATTAATTTTGGTGTATTGAAATAAGGTACTTGTACTAAATCAATTACTTCAAATGTTCATTCAATCCATTGTTGTTTTCCATAGTTTAAGAAAATTTGTTGGAATTTGGCTAGGCCTTTGCTGAGAAATTATTTTTAGGAATGAGATTCAAAATATGATAATATAAGAATCAAGTTTAAAAATAACAAGCATTACTATTACATTATTATTTTCTATTGCGCACTAATTTTTACGTATGACATATGTACTTTACTTCTCCTACATTCTTAACAATAATACTAAGTTTATAAATTTAAAAAATGCATTCATTCATTACCATGAAATTAAGTATAATAAAAATCAATATTTAAGCGAATCTATTGAAATTTCTTGAAATATATAAATGATATTTAAAATAAAATACGTGAATGGTCTTGAAAAGAAACATGTACTGGTTGCTTTATTCAATAGAGAAAGAAAAAAAGGTGAATAGAAAACCCCGATTGGTTGCCATGTCCATCTCCGAGAATTTATTTCCACGATAAAAATGAGAAATGTGGTTTGAAAGATGAGACTGAATGAGATTTTTAAGAAACAAATAGGTAATGATTGTTGTTGATGTGATATATTTTTTGTTGTGAGAAATTTGTTTGAGTTGATATTTAAATATAAATTTTTATTAAATTTATTTAGTCAAACTCGTTGATTTACATGTCGAAAAATAGTCACAATGGATCTTATTTTAAACGTTGCATTATTTTACATTAGAATATGTTATTAATTTAATTTTTGACTTTGAAAGATAGTCGGAAAAACTCTTTTAATTGATTGTATTAACTGTCAAATCATGAATAGTAAAATTCATTTGTTGCAAAAAATATTTCAAATTATTTGTAATTTTGAGAGATTTTTTTGTAAGATTTTTTTATGAGATGCTAAACAATTGAATTTTTCGTAGTTTTTTTACTCTGAAATGATTTTTTTGGAGTATGAGTGACCAACCAATTGGGCCCTTATATGCACACCCAACCTTTTTAGCAAAACTGAAAAACAATTGAAAGTATAAAAAAGCTCAATTAGAAGAATGAAAAAAAAAAGAATGTTGAATTTATAAATAACAAACACAAGGATCAACACAAGAAAAATGAATTTATTTATTTACATCATTATTTGGGCTTAATTTTCAATAAACTTAGTTTTCGAATGTATAATAATTCAGTTTTCATGCCAATAAATATTTATCCTCTCAAATAATTATAGTTTATTGGTGAGATTGGAGGGAATTTTGTTGACCATGAAGGAGAATGGTAGTATTTATTGGGATATCACCGGGTTTTCATGTATGAATTGTATTTTTCTTTGACAGGGCATTAAACATAAAAGTAGAAAAGAATATGCAGAAACTTAAAGAATACCAAAAAAAAAAAAAATAAGAATGTTCGGAAGAATAATGCAAGTAGAACTCAACAAAAAGATTATTCGTAAGAAAATTAAAATTTAACAGAGTATATATATTAAAGAGATAATCCAAATAAAACAAAATAAATGCGTGAGATAAAAGAAATAGACACAATTTCTGGTAATGATGAAGAGACGTTGAGCAATCTGAGAAAGAAAATTTTAAAATCATGTAAAAATGATTACAACATTTATAACAATCAATTAAATATGGACAAATAAGACCTTCAAAGATTATTCCTTGTATTTATTTTTATTATTTATCATTCTACTTTAGTAATAACTGTAGGTTTTTTAATTTATTTATGGATTGTAATTGAAATTTTTATTTTATTTGTTCAAGTACTTATATTATGTAATTATCTTAAAAAATCATATAAATCACGTGCAAAGCACGTGTTCCTTCCTAGTTAACATAAGTTTGTTTACAAAACCATAATAGAGCGGCTATTTGAACAAAATCAGAGTTCTTTGAGCTACAAAACGCTCGAAACACAGTATATGAACATAGCTCTGTTTGATCGCTTGGGAGACTTGGGAAACCTTCACATATATACATTAATCATTATCTACATCATAAGAATCCAATGAGCTAAATAAGAAGAAGCTCGATATAGCAAGGTTTCACGTATCATATATGACAGTCAATAATGCATAAACATTTCATTTTCCTTTCTTTTGAATACCCTCGAAGTATGGTGTTCAACTGATGATAACAGATGTCAATTTTCGGAACCTGTTCATAATAATTGGACAATGAAAGAAGCATCACTGCGGTTCTCATAACCGACTTTTCGGCCCTATGATATTAGCCGCTAGCTCCCTCGTATATCATGGCTTTATCTATCTTGCTTTTACACCTCAAAGTATTCACCACTGTGGCTTTATCTATCTTGGCTTTATCTATCTTGGCTTTTACACCTCAAGGTATTCACCATCCTCTTTTAGGTCCGCCGGTGCCACCCGCTTCCCGTGTCTACCCGACCACCAATAAAATACCAAACTTCTCTTTTCAAAACGTTTTCTTTGCTTGTATAGCAATATCATACATTGTAATATATGTACCTTAGCATTTCACATCATATAACATTCATTTCCAATACCACACGTCATAAATCATAAGTACATGAATACTTAACACAATCAACACATAATAACATTCATTTCAAACAATCAATATACATAATCATAAACATGCATAATATGATTCTTATTATGCATCAAAGAACACTTTTACTTACCTTAAATCCTTAGCAATGAATTAGATAACGATAATGCTACCGCAAGCTACCGATAGTACTCCTTCTAATTCTAAATGTTCAATAACCTATAAAATGCGTACATAACATACCTAAATACGATTTTCTACAAATATTTAAGCAAATGATATATTGTATTACAACTCAAAAAATAAACATTGTAAAGTTGTAGAAAACATAATTCTCCTTTTCAAAGCTTATCCCGCCAAATAGAGAAAACTTATTACGAAAGATGTAAACAATCTCCAAACAAATCCACAGGTAAAGTAAAATTGACCGTGCGAAGAATATTTTGCCTCGCAAAGTTTGGTGGTACGAGAATACTAAATATAAGTACCTGATTTATTTGATCCGATGTGCTCCTACAACAAATTAGTGTCATTCTCCTAATAATACAGTATGTTATATATGAATTCTTAATATTGATCCTATACATATTTTTTAAAATAGAATCATTATGTGTCAATTAAGATGGTATTTTATAATTTATAAGATGGTATTATTTGATCTTGTTGGAACTTAAAACACAATCATTAAGTGAGGCAATTCATGAATAGAAGCTTATCCGCATCAAAACTCATTTTTTGTTAAGTGTAAATAATTTAATTTTAAAATCAAACTATTTTTTTTAAATACAAGTTAAATGTCTTCGACTACCATACTTACTGAATTTGGCAAATTTTTGCTGACTTCATACTGTGATCTATAAAACAAGAAATATATGATTAGATTGAAATTGGAGTTTATGATGTCCAAACAAAAACTAAATAGTACAAAGACATAGTATAAAAACAAGAAACAAATTTTATGAGAATGAATGAATATTACCAAATACTCACCATACTTAATCTTGGTTCAATCCAAACTAATACATGATTATTTTTCTTAAAGAAAACGGTGGTAACGTATTCGATCAACAATTAATAGATAAATTTAAAATTGATGGATTTTCATACCGACGGAATTTGAAACAATATTGAAATTCAATTAAAGAAAAATTATATAAAATGTTATTTATATGATTAAAAACACAAAATGAGTTTCAAACAACAAAGATTCCTTCTTGAAACACAAAATATTCTACTGAAATAGATAGTATATTAGTTTTGGACAACAAATTCTCTTACAAAACCAAAAAATCAGCGGACAATGAGATTACTGAACCAAATGGGTAGACTTTACATACCGATACACAATCCAACATTTTTTGCTAAAATGACTGAACAAAAAAAAAGGAAATTAAAGGGGTGTACCTATGTCTTGCATGTATTTCTGATGATAAACAAATATCAGTAGAAAACAACCACAACACGCTTAAATTTAGAGGCAACCGCAGAAAAATATATATGAAAAATATATTGAAACGGAAAACTCAAGTGTTTATCATTTTGATCAATGCAAATTACATATCATATTGGATTTCCATCAAATAAATAAATAAATATAATTAATAATAATTTCACTTTATGAAAAACCTATTTTGTAGCCCATTTATTTTGGCAGTCAACATATGGACAAATAACTGCCCATATTTTTCTCCGTATATCTTGTAACCATCCCCAGTAATATAGATCACGTTGAAACTTCTCTATGATGGCTAGAGTAGTATGAAAATAAATCGTGATTAATTTTCTGATTCAATGGTTCACTAAAACTACTCTCATAAATAAAACACCATCTAAATTGAGAAGGAGGGTTTGGAAACTAACAATCAAGACATACAAAATCGAAAGAGAAGGGATACAAGTTTTATTGATTTCACTAGTTCGATAGCAATTGCTGGAGGTAATATTGATTCCATTTTTTTCGCTTCCGCTTACACTTATATATGTTCATATAGTAAGAGCATGAATAAGATCGTACGAATAGTATATGCTTACATTTGGTATCAGAGCGAGTAATCGTCTATGCCTTGCTTAGAAAATTCGTTGCCATATTTTGAATTGTGTTCATGAGTAGTCGGTAGAAGCTTCGATCTATACTTTTTTTCCCTTTTAAATTGAATGGAGGTTTGAATCATGTATATCTGTTTGATTTTGTGAGTAAATTTATATACTGTTTTCATCCTTCATACGTATGAATGCTCTCTCATTTGATTTTTTCAATATTTAGTTGGCATATTATAGTTAATTAACAGGATGCTCTATTCTGTGGCTTATAAACCAAAAGGAGTAATCATTACGTAAAACAAATTCATGATTTCATCACAAAATTCCAATAAAACTACACTCAAATTATTGATGAAATGGGGATCTGCTTCTTATAATTAATGAATTTGTTAGGATGAATTTTATTAATCCATACAAATGATTCAAGAGTCCCACTTTTCTTATTATATTATAATAATCAATTGCTTTATGATTATTCAGAGAATTATTGAAAGTTGTTGGAGAAAATTAATGGAATTTTACAATCATTATGTAAAGGTTGTGTGCACTAAAGGCTACGAGGATCCAAACCCTAAGCTACTTCAGGAAAAGTGGTTTCGATTTCATAAAATTCTAATTAGCAGAAGTCATAATTACAGTTTTCATGATAGCTTAGCGTTAAATTAGTTTTGCCCAGAGTCTTTCATGGTATTTGTTGATTATAATTGGCTGGAGCATTTTATGTATAATATGTAATGTTTTATAATGAGTTTCTACACTTTATATACATAATGTATATAAAATAAAATGTCAAGTGATTGAAAATTTATTAGTTAGGGAGTAGCCACAATATCTCTAATTATTAGAAATTTGATGTTGAAATCACATGTGGATACTAAACATTAATTGTAATTAATCATGTGTAATATAATGAGATATGCCAACAGGAAATTTTATTGTGTTTGCATAATTAATTAGGGTGAAGTATTAGATTATGTTTCTTAATCTACCCACAGGACTTCAAAAATAATAATTTGATAATTTCACTATAAGGTTGTATTGAATCTGATTTGAGTAGACTTTAGCTCACAGGCAAGTTTTGTGTCACTAGATTCATATGAGCATGGTTTATATTGATAAATTGTGATAAAGTTTAAAAGTCTCAATTTTATTAATAAGCAAGTATTTTTTAATTTGCAGTAATTTTACATGGAAACATTTCTGATGTTAAATGTGACATTCCTGAATTAAGAGGTGATAACTACAAGGTGTGGAAGGAGAGAATGTTAGTGTATTTAGGATGGATGGATATTGACTATGCTATTCAGAAAGACGAACCGCCTAGCATAACGGAGACTAGTACTCCTGATGCGGTTGATCTTTATGAAAAGTGGGAGCGATCTAATCGTCTCTCAGTTACGTTCATAAAGACCAAAATTTGTGCTAGTATTCGGGGTTCAGTTGAACAGCATGTTAAGGTCAAGTATCTTCTTGAAGCCATCAATGAGCAGTTTGCATCCTCTGATAAGGCTCTCGCCAGCACCTTGATTATGAAGTTCTCATCTATGAGGCACACTGAGGTCAAAGCGCATGAGGGATATAGCGGCACAACTAAAAGCCTTAGAAGTTACCATGTTAGAATTCTTCCTAGTCCATTTCATTTTGTGCACTCTACCTCAACAATATGCCCCCATGTAAGATCTCTTACAATACACATAAGGACAAATGGTCAATTAATGAGCTTATGATAATGTGTTCTCAAGAGGAGGCTAGACTGTCAAAGGAAAAGGGCGAAAAGGTGAACCTTGCAACTTCTTTTTCAAAGAAGAAAAGGGATCACAATAAGAAAAAAGAAAAAGGAAATATTCTTGCAAACCAAGTCATAAAGAAGGAGTCAAAGTGTTACTTCTGTAAAAAGAAGGGACACATGAAGAAGGACTGCATTAAGTTCAAAGTTTGGCTTGAGAAGAAAGGTAATTTTTTAGCGTTTGTTTGTTATGAATCTAATATGGTTATTGTTAATCATGATACATGGTGGATTGATACTGGGACTATAATACATGTTTCGAATACCTTAGCCATGAAGACAATAGCTGAATTGTCACAATACATTCTTATCGGCCGATTAATAGAGTCAACAACTCTAAGCCCTGATATGAAACTTTTCAACGAAACACCATGTGAGGTAGCCTCAAAACAAGAAATGAACTCTGCTACCATAGTAGAACTGGCCGTCAAAGTTTGTTTTGCACTCGTCCAAGATATGGCACCATCAACTAGCATGAACACATATCCAGATGTGGATTTAAGTACATCATTGCAGCCACCGAGATCAGAGTCCGTTAGCCTACCACTTACCACTTCTAGATTTTCAGTTCGTCTATACATAAGTATGTAATCCTTAGTACTCTTACGGTATCTCAACACTTTCTTTGCAGCCTTCTAGTGATCGATCCCTAGATTACTTTGATATATTCCTAATACTCCAACCACATATGTAATATCGGGTCTGGTGCAGACCTGAGCATACATAATGCTACCAACAGCTGAAGCATATGGAATATTTTTCATCTGTTTTCTTTCAATGTCATTCTCGGGGCATTGGTCCAAACTGAACCGATCACCCTTCACGTGGGCACTACACTTGGTGAATAATCTTTCATTTTAAATTTTTCAAGTACTTTGTTGATATAGGCCTCTTGAGACAATCCTAATGCTACCAACAGCTGAAGCATATGGAATATTTTTCATCTGTTCCCTTTCAATGTCATTCTTGGGGCATTGGTCCAAACTAAACCGATCACCCTTCACGTGGGCGCTACACTTAGTGAACAATCTTTCTTTCTAAATCTTTCAAGTACTTTGTTGATATAGGCCTCTTGAGACAATCCCAAAATGCCTCTAGATCTATCTCTATGGATCTTAATGCCAATGACATAAGATGCCTCTCCCATATCTTTCATATCAAAGTTACTTGAAAGGAACTTCACGTAGCAACCCTTTATCATTGGTTGCAAGCAAGATATCATCCACATACAACACAAGAAAATAAACTTTACTCCCACTGACCTTAAGATATATACATTGATCCATGATATTTTCTTCGAAACCAAATGAAGTAATTATTTTATGGAAATTCTTATACCACTGGCGGGAGGCTTGTTTTAACCCGTATATAGATTCGTTCAACTTACAAACCAAATGTTCATCATCCGTAGAGAAGAATCTTTCAGGTTGTTTCATATAAACCTCTTCCTCTAAATCACCATTGAGACATGCCATTTTCACATCCATTTGATGTAGCTCGAAATCAAAATGAGCTACTAATGCCATAATCACACGAAGAGAATCTTTCCTTGATACAGGAGAAAAGGTTTCCATGTAGTTGATTCCTTCCCTTTGAGTGAACCTTATAGCAACGAGTCTTTCCTTATGTCTCTCGATGTTGCCAAGTGAATCTATTTTTTGTCTTAAAAATCCACTTGCATCCAATGGCTTTTAAGCCATTAGGCAACTCGACAAGATTCCAAACTCGATTAGACGCTATAGAAGTCATCTCATCTTTCATAGTATTCATCCACAAATTTGAATATGTAGAACTTACGGCTTGTGAAAACGACAAAGGGTCATTATTGAGTATTCCAACATTGCAATCCGATTCTTACAGAAATACTTCATAATCATCAGGAATAGCAGATCGCCTTTCTCGAGTAGATCTCCTTAATGAGACTTGTTCATTCGCATGATGAACTATTTCATCATTTACAACATGATCTATCGGATTTTGATCAATAGTTTGTGGAATTTCTATATTTGGTTGTCTAACGCCGGTTGAACTTCAGGAGCGTGAACGACAATCAACCTATCACTTGAATCAGAGGTTGGGACTTCATAGTGGTCTTTTTAAAGAATAATATCCTGAAATTGATAACTCCCACTAATCAAATCATTCTCAATAAATTTAGCATTTCTTGATTCCACAATCCTGGTGCTATGCGACGGACAATAGAATCTATAACCTTTAGACCTTTCGGCATATCCAATTAAATACCCACTAATAGTCCTTGGGTCAAGCTTCTTCTCTTGTGGGTTGTAAATTCTTACCTCACATGGGCATCCCCAAACGCGTATGTACCTCAAATTCGGTTTCCATCCTTTGAATAATTCAAAAGGCATCTTAGAGACGGTTTTGGAAGGAACCCGATTTAATATATACGCTGTCGTCTTAAGAACATCAACCCACAAAAATGATGGAAGTTTAATACTACTTCTCATTCTATGCACCATGTCAATTAATGTCCGATTTCTTCTTTCAGCTACACCATTCTGGTCTGGAGAACCAGACATAGTGTATTGGAGAACCAGATATAGTGTATTGGGGAACAACCCACAAATGGACCAGGTGCTTGTCCGTTATCTACTATAGTACTCCTCACCTCGATTCGATCTTACGATCTTAATGTGCTTACCAAATTGATTCTCTACTTCAGCCTTAAATAATTTAAAGGCATTTAAAGCTTTGTCTTTGAAACGAAGTAAGTAGAGATACATATATCGTGAATAATCATCTATGAAAGTGATAAAGTATTTCGGATCTTCAGCATTCATGGCCAAACAATAAATATCCGTGTGTATGATTTTTAATAAATCGGAACTCCTCTTGGCACCAATTTTGTGTTTGTTAGTTTGCTTTCCTTTAATGCAACTAGCATAAGTGTCGAAGTCGGTAAAGTCTAGAGTACCAAGTACCCCTTCCCTTACCAATCTCTTAACTCTCTCAATGGAAATGTGTCCCAATCTCCGGTGCCACAACATAGAATATTCCTCATTCATAATACATCTTTTTAAACCAACATTAACATGCATCGAATTGTGAGTAGGGGTGTAAACGAGTCGAGCTCGAGTCGAGCCTGGTAAATTTTTCATGCTCAAGCTCGGCTCATTTATATTTTTCCGAACTCGAGCTCGAACTTGAACGTGACAAGCCTAATTTTTATTGTTCAAGCTCAAGCTCGCTAAAAACGAATCAAGCTCAAGTCGAGCTTGAACAAAAAATTAATTTAATTACTTTTTAATGTTTTTAGAAATTATTTTTATTTAACTTATATTAATTAGATATGTATTATATAATATATATCACAAAAATATAATTTAATCGAATCAATTTGTATAAACACATATCATAACATAATAAATAGAAATATTATAATTTATTATCATATATTTTTCATGATGTACAAACATTGAAAATATTATTTATGTATTATTAAAATATATTTTAAATAAAAATTTAAGTATTAATTTTAAAATTTTGAATATTTACAGTCATATATAAAAATTAAAAATAATATTAATAAAAAGCTCGCGAGCCGGCTCGTGAGCTTATGAACAACTACAAGTAGGCTCAATCTCGGCTCACGAGAAAGCTTGAACTCAAAATGCTCGGCTCAAGCCCATATATCTTGAGCTCGAGTCGAGCCCCAATCGAGCCGGCTCATGAAACTCAAGAGACGGCTCGACTCACCTACAACCCTAATTATGAGTGGTATCATTTTGCAAACTAAGATGAAATAAATTATCAGATAATGTACCATAGCCAATAACTTCAGAATTATTTATAATACTAAAACCAGAGTCTGAAAAATTAAAGAAAAATCCAAAAGGCAAAAGTCTAGATACTGAAATCAAATTTCTTGCAAAATTCGGAACATAAAACGTTTTTTCTAAACGTAAAGTAAAACCACTACTTAAAACTAAACTGCATGTCCCAATGGCTTCCACATGTGAAGCTATCTTGTTGCCTGAATAGATAAATCTTTCATTTAATGATCGCTGATCCCTTGACTAAAGGTATGCCAATTAAGACTTTCAAGGATCATGTGGTCAGAATGGGACTTGCACCCACTATGTAGTACATTCATTATGTTTTGTTGAACCTTTATTATATTGGATATTTTCTCGTTTTGGATTTATGCGCATATTTACGTTATTATGTTGAGAAGTATCGTTTTGTTTGAACCTAGAGTAAACATGAGATTTACTCATTAAGTTAAGTGTGTGATCTGTTGAAAATTTGATATATCGTGATACATGGAAGATTAATTCTCGCTCTAAGAGATTTAGTCGCTATGATTCGTATATTGTATCTCTTCTCAAATGCGCCAAGTGGGAGAATATTGGATTTTCATAAAATAAATAAATAAATATAATTAATAATAATTTCAATTCATGGAAAACCTATTTTGTAGCCCATTTGTTTTGGCAATCAATCCATGGACTAATAACTGCCCATATTTTTCTCCCTATATCTTGTAACCACCCCACAATTATAGATCACATTGAAACTTCTCTATGATAGCTAGAGTAGTATAAAAATAAATCGTGATTAATTTTATGATTTAATGGTTCACTAAGCCTACTCTCATAAATAAAACACTATTTAAATTGAAAAGGAGGGTTTGAAAACTAACAATCAGGGCTTACGGAATCGAGAAGAGAAAGGATATAAGTTTTATCGATTTCACTAGTTCGATAGCAATGGCTGGAGGTAATATTGATTCCATTTTTTTCGCTTCCGCTTACGCTTATATATGTTCATATAGTAAGAGCATGAATAAGATCGTATGAATAGTTATATGCTTACATATCACACAAATATTGAGAGGTTGAATTTCAACCTTTATCCCCAGCGAAATCATCCACACAACAATAGTCACAAAGTCGGGACTTTGAGATAGAAAAAAGAAAGATAATTGCATAATTAAATCTACTTTAACTATAAACCATTACAAATATTAAAAACATGATTAGTAATCAACCATTAAATGGTTACCTGTACGTGATTGCACTCTACTGCAAGAATGTTGGAAGATATATAGGTTGTAGAAGTTTAGAAAGAGACATGCGCTTTTAAGAATTGTAGGCAGAAGATTATGGAATACGGTTTGACTTAGAGAAAATTACAAATACCTCCCCTAACTAATGTCGTAATTCCAGAAAACACCCAAAAATGACCATAATTACAAATACCTCCCCTATTTTGTATTTTGCCTCCCCTGCCCGTTTTTTCGGTCAGCTTTTTGCTGACGTCAGCGAAATTTTTTTGTGGTTTTCCTATTTTACCCCTGATGACGTCATCATTTGGTGACGTCATCCAATGTCATATATTTTTTGACGAAAATACCCTCAGGGGTCTAAATGTAATATTGTTTTCTTGGCCATGACATGACCGTTATAGGGGGTGTAAATGTAACATTTTTTTTTTGGCCATGATTTGACCGTTATAGGGGGTGTAAATGTTATATTTTTGTCTTGGCCATGATTTGACCGTTATAGGGGGTGTATATATTATTGTTTGATTTTTTTGAGGGGGTCCAAACGTAACATTTGAAAAAAAATCTGACCGTTGGAAAATTTTTATATATATGTGTACCAAATTGTGATAATTTTATGAATCTCAATTGAAAAAATGTCCTCATCTAGTCAATCATCTAGTATTTTGGGTTTCAAGTATAGGAAAGAGATATGTAATAAGTGGCAATGTGGGAGAAAAACTACAATTCATGTTTCGGAGTCTTTAGATAATCCCGAGAGGTTGTATTACAGGTGTGCGGTTCACGGCTTCTCTCATTGGTGCGAGCCATATAACCAATCTGTGGAACATGAAGTCGAGGGCAGCTTCAACCCTCAAAGGATCAATGAAGAAGCTTCCAAATTACATAGAACAAATGAAAATGATTCATATCTTAGGTTAATCTATCTATTGGTTTGTCTAAATTTATGCATATTAGCCATCTACTTATTTTGTCAAGTACTACTATTGTTCTAGATGTAAAACACTAGAAAGAACCAATATAATGGTAGAACACTACCTATTTTGTCTAGTTTACTACCTTATCCATTTACACCAACAAAGTATACAAAACACACTAAACAACAAAGTATACAAAACACAACAAACAACAAAGTATCCAAAACATACCAAACAACAAAAGCAAACACAAAGTTACACAAAACAATTTACCAAACAACAAAAGCATACACAAATTGTTTTCTATGCTGGGTGGTAAACTAACAAGTTTACAAAAACCCACTACAAAGTTTTGATACCAACATCAGCTAAACAATAACAAAGTTTTGACAATTTCATCCACAAAAATCCACCAAAATCCACCTTAAATACACCACCTTTATACCCCAAAAAATCCTATTAAGTTAAACATCTAAAAGTCAAACAAATTATCCAACAAAGGATCAAGTGCAGTATCAAATTGCATATCCCCAACCCCTGAAGTACCTGCCTCATGTATAATTGGAACATATGGCTCTTCAGCATTCACCCCTGAAGAAGTACCTGCCTCATGATCATTTCCAGCAGCAGCAGTGTCTGCTCTTCTATCTGTGTTGGCTCTTCTTTCTGACCTCATCCTGATTAGGATTTCTCCAAGTGTAATGTCATCCATCTCCTCCATCTGATCATTTATAAGGAATTTAGGGTGTAGGGTTACATGAATAATAATTGATAAACAAATATGATGATCAGTGTACCTGTGCATTATCACCACCATGCTTTCTCTTTTTTCCCCGACTTGATTGTGTTCCACCTTGTGCTCTCTGACATGTTCTTTTGTTGTGCCCAAATTCTCCACATATTTTACACCTAGCTCTGCTTACTCTGTATTGTGTGGGATTTGCAGGACCATCTTCTCCACCTGTATTTGCAGACTCCCAAGCTTCCCTCCTCCTGTTTTTTCTAGGCCTTCCAGGCAGCCTTCTCAGTTCAGGAGGCATCAGAGTTTGTGGCACAACATCCTCAAGTGGTGGCCATAATCTGTGGTCTGGTATTTGATGGATCAATTCAGCATAACTCAGCATGTACTTTTCCTTTGTGTAACTCTTGTCTGTGAACTTTTCAACCTTGTTTCTGTTATGTAAAATGGCACAACATGCATGCCTGCATGGTATCCCAGATACATCCCAAATCCTGCACTCACATGTCTTTTGCTCAAGATTTACAATGTAAGGCATGGATTTGTCATCCACTTGATACTCAGCTGAATTTGCAATGCTCAGCTCGCAATGCTTTGCCCAAGCACATTGGTCATTGATTTTCTTCAGAATTTTTGGCATAATTTCATTCGTCCAATTCAACCGTTTCTGTCTTCTGGTATGCATCCTTGTCATAACCTTTTTTCTGATGCCTTCCAACAACATCAATACATTCTTATCCCTAAACTCACCTATCCAGGCATTGAATGACTCTGCAATATTGTTTGTGACATGGTCATTTTTTAGGTCAGTGGGATATTTAGACCTAGACCACATGTGGGGATCACTCTGGATGAGCCATTCATAAGCAGCATAATTAATTTCCTTCACTTTCTTCATAGCCTTGTCATAACCATAACTATTGTATGACCTTGCTGCCATCCAAAACATTTTCCTGAGCTGCCTCCCAAGAAATTTCAGCCTAAAGTTGGCCAAAATGTGCCTAGCACACCTCCTATTCACAGCATGGGGCACCATGTCACTAATAGCCTCTAGTAATCCCTATAAGAACAAGAGGGGAGGTGTATGTAAGTTACAACAGTACATAACAACAAAGAGAGGGGAGGTGCATGTAATTTCCAAATAATATAGGGGAGGTGGATGTAAGTAAGATATACCTTCTGTCTGTCAGACATAAAAGTCCATGGCCTATCTTCCTTAAACCCTCCCAACATTTCATCTATTCCTTGGAAAAAGAAACACCAGCTATCTTTGCATTCTGATTCAACAACTGCCCAAGCTAGTGGAAATAATCCATTATTGCCATCCAAAGAGATGGCAGCCAACAAAACACCTCCATAAGGACCCTTGAGATGACACCCATCAAAGGCCAAAAATGGACTACAACCTTCCGAAAATCCTTGTTTTAGAGCATGCAAGCCAATGAACATCCTTACAAATCTTGGTACAACAACTGCAGATGAAGATCCCCCTTCTTCATATCTACTGTCCAGAGATGACTGAATTTTTACAACACTTCCAGGATTGCTTCTTCTGATCATTTCAGCATATTTGGGTAGTAGGCCATATGCCTCTGAAAAGGATCCTTCTACCATCCCCAATGCTTGAATCTTGGCCCTATAAATCTTCATATAAGGGACCTTCTCCAGGCCATACTGTTTTAAATGATGCCTAATGCCTTTTGGCTTCATGTTAGGATTTGCTTTTAAAACTTCAATCAACTTGCTTGCAATCCAATTGCTACTAGCCTGCTTCTTTCCACTGACCCTTACACAGGTGTGACTTCTATTAAGTGATTTAATCATGTATGTAACCTTATCTGCCAATGGAGATGCATGTATTCTCCATGGACAACCTTCAGCAGCACACCTTACGGTCACTCTTGATTTCTCATTTTTCAACCTTATGAATTCGAATCCCTCCTGAATTGAGTACTCTCTCAAAGCCTCTCTGAATATTTTGACATTTTCAAATACATCACCAACCTTCAAATCCATTCCCTCATGAACCTCTACATTATGCCGGTTGATCACACGATCCATAGGGTCTACTAAACCCTCCTCATCAGAAGAATCCAAATCTCTAGGACCACAATAGTCATCCGAGCTATACTCACTCATCATATGATCACTGTCCACATTTCTTTCAGCATCATTGTCACTATCATTGTCACCCTCATTGTCACCCTCATTGTCCTCCTCATTGTCCTCCTCATTGTCCTCAAAATCTGATGATTCATCATATACACTATAATATGATGATTCATTACTCTCATCATCAGTAGCCCCCTCATTATCAGTCTCACCAGCAGCCACCCTCTCACCAGCAGTCCCCTCAACATCAGCACCCTCCTCAACATCAGTCCCCTCAACATCAGCACCCTCCTCAACATCAGCCCCCTCACCAGCAGCCCCCTCCCCAACATCAGCCCCCTCACCAGCAGCCCCCTCACCAGCATCAATCTGATCACCAGCAGCCCCCTCACCAGCATCAGCACCCTCACCATCAACAGGCCCCTCACCAACAGCAACCCCTTCCCCAACAACAGACCCCTCACCAACAGTAGCCTCATCATCATCAGCATCATTGTCATCCACGTTTATGACATATGATCCTTGATTTCTTTCCATTGCTAACGGTTCAACAATTCCCAACTCACACCAAATATGCACCTCTTTCGTACTTGTATTCTTGACAAACATATCTTTAATGTCTTCAGTACTTGTTATAGGAAACCTTTGATACACACCGTCGACCTCATATGATAAATCCATTCTTAGAGAAACTGAACTAGGCAGTAATGTAGACCTGTTAACATCTTCCAACAAGTTTCTATATGTATAAAACCTTGAATTCACATCTGTTATAACTTCTTGCTCACCTAGTATGTGAAGTACAAGATTATACTTCCCACGTAGTGTCATACCTATACAAATACGTATAAAACATCTAAGTTAGTAAAATACATGGAAATACCCCAACAGAAAACAGAACTGACTTTTCAAAAAAAACTAGGGTTTCAGAATTTCTGTAAAAAACGAGAACTGCATAATGTTGGCAAAAAAACCCATCACCAAAAAACGAGAACTGCATAATGTTCGCAAAACAACCCGTAAGATTTTTCAAAAAATGGCCATAATCTAGGGTTTCAAAAAAAATCTGATTTTTTTTAAAAATAACACAAAAACCGCATAATGTTGGCAAAAAAACCATCAGATTTTTAAAAAAACATGGCCATAATGTGGGCAAAAAAAACCATCTGATTTTTTTTTAAAAAAAATCACTGTTAGGGTTTTCGAACTTCACCTGTGCGCGAAATTATGCCTTCAGGGGGGACGATTACAACTATAATGTGGACAAAGAAGGACTAGACCCGTCCAAGAGGCACGATCACAGCGATTTTACAGAGAAGAACCGTTCATCCTTACAGGGGGGAGAGAGATGGTGGGGAGAGAGAGATGTTTGAGCGCCAAAATGGTGGACCAAGGTAATGTAAATGGGTAAGGATAATTTGGTCATTTCTTATTTCAACATTTTTAAATTTTTTTTCTCAGAAATTGTAGGGGCATTTTGGTATTTTCACCCTTTCGGGCAGGTAAAAAAACGGGCAGGGGAGGCAAAATACAAAATAGGGGAGGTATTTGTAATTATGGTCATTTTTGGGTGTTTTCTGGAATTACGACATTAGTTAGGGGAGGTATTTGTAATTTTCCCTTTGACTTATTTGAATTCTTAAATAATCCCTCCTTAATTATGGATAAAGAGTGATAAATGAATCTAAAATTTAAAATAGTGGTTTAGATAGTTTTAAACGGTTAGGATTGTAGAGGGGGAATAGTGCAAAAATTTGAAGGAGTGATATCTCTTTTTTGTATTTCTCGGGGGATAGTGCGAAATTTAAGTTTTTCGAGGGGGTAAAGTATACTGTACCCTTTATTTAAAATCATCTAAAATTTAAAATTTAGTTTTTTAGAAGGTTTTGGAGGGTTAAAAAAGTCGAACACAGCCCTCCTAAATATAGTGTATCTATTATTTGGCTTCTTTCCAATTTTTCTACAAGTTTCAATATAAACCTTTTATTGGATATCTCCTTATGAAGTATACAAAACTTGTTTACTTTTTTAATATGGGATAGAAGATTCACATATTACATGCTATTTCTAACAGTATATATATATATATAATAGAATCTCAAACTTACTAATCATCTATTATTCTTTCCTTTGCTATCTGGTTTTTGCTGGGAAGTCCAAAATCTATTAAATGTGAACATATTTAAGTAATTGAATCTAGACGGGCAATTCTATCCTGGACAGGGATCGTTGGTCACGATCCCATTCCCACCACACAATAGCATGTGGGTGGTGGGTTCCACATGAGGGTGTGGTGGAAAAACCCACCCTCACACATGCTATCGTGTGGTTAATATGATTCGGGACCATTATAGATTTTTTCAAATCTAGACCTAGGGCATACGTCGATTGAGTTTAGATTATAACTTAGACTCGAGCTCGAATCTAATCTAAAGAGGCAAGCTCGTCCCAATATTCCTTGTAAATAAAATCAAGCTTCCTCAGTAATCATCTATTATTCGACCCACATAAAACTCACAGGCTCGTAGATAACTAATCATGGAAGTACATTAACTGCAAGCAAACAAAATGACAACAAAATTTGGTTATGCATATTAACTATAAATTTGGTAATTGATATTTTGTTGCCTTTGATGTATTTTTATATTAATAGATATGCTAGCTGATCAAAGGCGTAATAAGGCTTTAAAATTGCATTCATGGATGAAAACCAACTCTAATGGGATTCTCTTAACATAATAAGTATGTTTAATGTATTTTTATATTTGGTAAAATTTATAACTCAGTTCAAGCTTGATTACCTAAAAGATAACAATAGAGATGTATAAAATTATTAAACTACAAAAGATCAATTATTATTTGACTCAATTAATAATTAAATTAAACTTAAATATAAAATTTAGTACTTTATAAAAATATTTTGAACCAACTCATTTCTTTTATACATGTTAAGACCTACCATCAAGTATAAAAGGCTAATACGAAGAATATACAGTACTTACATATATATATAAAGGCCAATTGGGCCACTCAATTCTTTTCAATCAGCCCAAATGTTTAATGTTTAGTTTGCAAATTGTAAGTGTCAAATTCATTTGTCGCAGTCGCACATGCTAATTACTGATTGATCTCCATGGTGTATAAGAGATTCTATTTAGATACTTTCTTCATTTCAACCATTTTATTTTTAAAATTTTGTTATTAATTATTTATACTAAATAAATCAAATAGAAGAAAATTTATACTAACTCGATCATAGTGACAATTAAAGTTGGTACCGGAATAAAGTGAAATTAGATATGGTTTACATTGGGCAACTTGATCGACTACAAGTCCTATGACATAGAAGCATGATTATCTAAAAAGCCACGTGAATTAAGATGAATGTAGGCACTATGCTAGCAACTATCTTGAACTTAACTGGTCAAAATTTAGTTATATGATTTAAAATATCTATTATCTATTATATATATTATAGCAAAGCGGTGTTTGACCGATTTTGACTATCTAAACTCAATCATATTTTCTGGTAATTTTGAATTATTTTAATTGTCAAAAAATCTCATTGGATAATTAAATAGGCTACATTAGGTAAATGTTTGAATTTAAATTAATTGGTAAGTAACTATAAATATACTTAATTTGAATTAACTTAAAATATGCATGATAAAATAGGAAATCCATCTTAATTGGTAAGTACTATAAAAAAAAATACACTTAATTTGAATTAAGGTAAAATATGCATGGTCAAATAGGAAATCCAATATACTCAATATCTCAGTGGTTGATTTATATTTGTGGTCAACTTTTTCATTTTCTAAACCATTCAATTATCCTAAAATATTATGTGAAATGAAGTTTTCAAATTTCAATCTCTACATAATTGCTTCGTTTATCTTCAATCAAGGCAAATAATAATATCTAGAAGTTTCTTTGGTATTTTGTAACTTCTTAATATAAGACATTTTCCTAATTAATTTCTTAGTGTAATAATGTTTTCCTATTTTTTTCTCCATCCGAAATCTATACTATAATGTGGTCGAATCTTTTATTGATAGCAATCTTCAAAATTCTTTAAGTTTGTTAGACAAAGCAATGCAAGTAGAAATGGTGGTGCAAGGTCAGGAAAATGGGAGTATCAATGAAGGTTCATTTATATACAAATATTAGAGATAATTAGGTTTTTATGTATTTTTTTTTTCTCATTATTCTTTTAAGTTTTATTGTTCAAGAATGGCATTTGAAACTTTATTTTCTACCTCTATCCACTAAAGTTATTTCATATTGTTTAATTTTTTTCAACAATTAAATATAGTTTGGGGACTTGATTCGAGATGTATGTGTTTATATGATATATCTTAGTAAGTTTATGTTGTTTTTGTTTTTTAATCTTTTCCGTTATCATATGTTTTCATTTGTTTTTTATTTTCTTAATATATATATATATAACTAAATATTATCCAATCTACAACTACTGATTTTGTTTTGTCTATAATTTATTAGATTAATCAACTTTTTTTCTTTTTTCTCTCATTTTAAGTGTATATGTAAAAATTTTATATGCAGTTCATTGATCTCACTTTTAATTTTTTCACTATGAGTTTTATAGATCTCTAATATTTAGCAGTTTTTTTTATTATATGTGAGATGTCTTTATTTCACTCTTTTAAGAATAGTTTATTAGTTAATTTGATTTTAGTATTTTTATTTTTAAATGGCAAGAATATGTTAACATTTTCACGTTTATGTGATCTATAATTTTTTATTACTAATCTAATTTGCATTTTCTTATCACTAATCGTTATCTAGAGTATGTTTTTTTACGCCATAAATTTATCTTTTTAATCTTATCTAAACACAGACAAAGCTTGGGCCTATATTTTTAATATCGATCATAAGCTTTTTATATTCAAGAATTTTATATGAAGTGGATTTCTTTACTTTCAGTTCAAAAGTTTTTATTTAATTTGCATAGTCAAAGTAGTTATTGTTACTTTTCTACATAATTGTTTTTTTTTTAATGAAATCCAGATATGTTATTTCAATTTTCTTTTGAAAATGTATTGCTTTTTTAATATCCTTACATATAGATATAATTGTTTTTCAATCTAAGAACACGTTTGTGATATGAGTGCGACTAATATGCTTATCTCTTATAAAAATTATTAAGATTTTTTTTTATTTTTTTGTAGTTTCACAATAATACTTCTGAACTATTACTATGGAGTGTTAGTTTATTTCACAGTAAAAAATTTGAACTTAAGTTTGAGTAGAGTTAGAATAAGAGAATTTGTAAGTTGGCCTTAAACTTAGACTCAATGAGTTTGAGCTTGAGTTTGAGTTTGAGCCACTTTAAGCTTTGCTCATAAAATCTGATTTACAAGCCTTACTTTTGTATGATATATAGATGAAACATATTATAATTGAGTATAATCGTATTCTATTTGTAAGTGATATTTATTTATTATCATTATATAATTTAGTCCCTTTGTATAGTTATTTTGATAGATAGAAATCCATTGATGTTACATAATTAGTAACTAAATATATATGTTTCAGCACTGGTGACCCCATTCTAAAATAACATTCCAAATTATAGTCATCATTCTTTATAGTGCTATATTTTTGGGTATGATGCTTTTGTTATTTTCTTTTATTTCATGTTCTATATTCTTATAATTTCATATAACTACACTTGAATAGATATATGAATGATAGTTTAGCTTGAATATAATGAAATGAATAGGAACACAAAAATGTAAGTAGATTTTATATTTTAATATATTCTCAACCAAACTATAAATGAACTATAATAAATAATTTCATTACCGATATGATTTATAAATTTGGGTCGTTTTAATTTGACAAGTGTGATCATATTATTTAATAATTTATGAATGTAATCCTTTTAGATTTTCATACAATATATTAATTTCTCAATATAAACAATTGAATTTATTATGTTCTTTTGTTCTCAACTTTTTTATTATATTGTTTAATAATTAACCATTTTTTATTAACTTTATAACAATTGTAATTAGTTTGTATCACGAAGTGTGCGAAAAAGGTGTTCAATTATATTCTCAAATTAAAAAAAAAACTATACATTAAAATATTTCAAATTTGAACAAGAAGTTCTTTTTTATAGATTATATTTAAATTAATATAAGTTGTGCATAGCACGGGTTACACGCTAGTTTTTATAATATAATAAATTATATACTAAAATTGTAACAGGTTCGCGCTCAACAAAGAAGTTGGGCTGACAGGTGATTGGATATGTTTAATTTATCAATTTCTCGACAACAACTGTTATTTTCTTATAAATAGCACTATTACTCATTAATTAATCAATGACAACTTTTTTGCCAAAGAATATAAAGTAGTCTGAAGTTTAGTTCGGAATCTTTCAAATTTGATAGCTCATATAGTCATATTAGTACGCAAGTTACTAATTACATACGCAAGTTAGATTAAGTCAATGCAGTTATAATTCTCATTTAATTTGGCTTGAATTTGAATTTTGAATTTGACGTCCTAAATCATAGCCTTAGTTAAAATTACCCAATAAAATTTGTGATAGAATTTGGCACCCCTAATGGAGATTAATTATTCCAATTGATTGTTTTATTTTTCGTATTCACTAAGGGTGTGTTTGGATCGAGTGATTTGAAATCCATCGACAAATCCATTTATGTTCGTTTGGATGATGATGGATGTCAAATCTCTCGCCATTCATTTTGAGCTCTTTTCTCCACAACTACGGTGAATTTCAAATGACACCATTTTAGATGTCATTTAAAATTCTTTTTCCAAATCTACTCATAAAATCTAAATCCATTGATCCAAATGCACCGTAATTCATTTTGTTTTCTGATGACAATTATTGCTATGTCCAAATAGCATGTTAACTTGGACATTCAAGTATGATGTAGCTCAACTTGCTTGATCCCTACTCAACTCGATAGCTATTCAAGGACTAACTTATAAATTAATCATCATCATTGTCTCTTTTTATTGAATTAAATTTGTAGATTTAGTAAGAAAAATTGGTCCTACGTAAATAGGGCAATATGAGCCGGGGTTCATAATTTTAAATTTAGGTTTCGGGAATCTAATTTCTAAGCCATGTTAATCAAAATGTGAAGGCATCTATTGTATTTAATCGACATTCTTTTTTTCGCAATGTTAAAATAAATAATTTTTATTATTATTTGCTTCTGCTATGATCATTGTATAATATAAATTAGGGGTAAAAACTATTATTCATCCATTTTTTTTATGAAATTTTTACATTTTTCAAAACAAACAAATTTGTTTTTACATTTTTTATCCCAGCTCCACGGGTTTTACACTTTTTTTATGTATTAACAAATTCGACGGAACATTATATATTTCCGAAAACGTTTTAAACCTATTTGGGTAATTTATTTATTATTTTTGGAACAGCCTCATTATTCATATGTTAGATTTGCTGACCCTTTTATTCCTTCACTATTAGGCTATTATATACTTTCTTGCAACTTTGATTTATTATTTTTTATTTATTTGTGTGTAGTGGGGTATATATATGGGGCCAAAAACATATTGAGAAACAAATTCGATCAGAAATTGCAGCTAAGAATTAAATTTCGAACAGAAAAAGTTGACTGTTCACTAGAAGCCATTAAAAATTAATTGCAAAAAAGAAAAGAACAAAGAAAAAGCCAAATCAAAGTAAATAAATACAAGTAAAACAACACATATACAGAAAATTCGGGCCAGATCCCAATTTATCGAATATAAACGTAATTGACAAAGCAACTTATAAATCACATGATAAATCTAATTAATTGAGCTCATTTTTAATAAAATTTCATTATAACTCCGAATAGCTTTCCCAGTTTAAACCAGGTTAAGTTACCCATAACTAACAAACTCTATATATTTTAAATTATAAAATCAAATTCATATCCCACCAAGAAGTGAAGACAAGACAAAAATTAATACAAGATTACCCAAAGCCGGCTCTTTACTCTAATTTCCTACCCTACCCTACCCTACCCTACCCTACCCATCCCAACAGTCACCATTTCCCAACCTTTATAATTCCTTCATTTTCTCATTGGAGCACTTGTCATTTGGTTAACAAATCTTCATGTAATACAATATATATATATATATATATATATATATATATATATATTAAAGAGCTGTGAGGGCTCAGTTTTGATGGCGAAATCTTCAAAGCAAAAGAATAACGACGGTGTTAAAAAGGCGAAGAAACGAACACGAAAAACCGTCCCCAGGGAGTCTCCACAACCACGCAGCTCCATTTACAGGGGTGTCACCAGGTCATTTTTATTTGCTCTTTTGTTTTTGGTTTTTGAGATATGTATTATTTAATTGCATTATATTTGTATCATAATATTTTCATTATTAGTATTATTGTTTAATTATTAGTATTATTGTTGTTATAATTATCGTTGAATTAATGATAATTTCAGGCACCGGTGGACGGGGCGTTTTGAAGCTCATTTATGGGATAAGAATTGCTGGAATGAGTCCCAAAATAAAAAAGGAAGACAAGGTTTATCATCACTCATTTTCACTCTTTCTTTATTTTCCATTTATCTAATTTTCTTGAATTAAAAAAAAATAAACATTTTCCAGAGCTACTATATATGTCCTCAGTCCTTACTAATGTGATTTTTTTTCTTTTCTATATTGAATTCTGTTCTTCAATGGTGGTGGTTGTGCGATCCTATTAAATGCAGTTTACTTAGGTACGTACTTTTCATTTTGGATCTTATAATTTAGTCGGTGTTTCATCATATATTTATATATATACACTTTATATTATATCGCATGGTAAATACTTATAATCAGTTAAATATATATTAATAATATATTTTATGCATCCTCATATTCAAGTATAATACAAAAGAAGATGCCCAATTATATTTAACAATATTAATTTGAACTGCTATTTTTACCATCTTTAATTAATTGTCTACGTGTATAAAATGATTAAGCAAATATTTAAGAACTATTTTATATATTTATTTGATATGCATCTTCAAATATAATGCTAAAAAATGTCACTTTATGATATAGAATACTCGAACGGTCTGCTTTGACCATATCTAGTTTATCAATATGGAGTGTGACCATTTAATTATCGTTTCAATTGAATTTGATTAATTACCCATTATTTTTTCTATTTAATGGATCTTATAATTCTTATTTATCACGTTATTTTAAAATTTATTAGATCTCAAAATTGTTTTAGGGGCATATGATGATGAAACAGCGGCTGCACGTGCCTACGACTTGGCTGCGTTGAAGTATTGGGGACATGACACCATACTTAATTTTCCTGTAAATTATCTATGAATGTTTCTTTAATTATTTATGAACATGAATATATGATCATATCAATTTCAATTTAATAAAATTATATTGTTTAATATGTAGTCTTCCACGTACAATAACGAGCTTAAGGAAATGGAAAACCAGTCGAAGGAAGAGTACATTGGTTCATTAAGAAGGTAAATAAAGTCAAAACTGTTCATAACTATTATAATTCATTATACATTTTTTTACAAGTAATATCAAATTATCAATAAATTGAAGTAAGGGCATTTTCTACTATTCATACATCTGCAATTCACAATGTGATGAGACTCATTCGTGCTCATTGTATACGAGTTGCGATTATATTCATATTTAGAGTTGTCTATATATTTTAAGTGTCACTCGTTAATTAACTTTTTTTCCTGTAAAGAATTTCATATTTTAAATTTAATATTCTTATAAAACTAAATGCAGAAAAAGCAATGGATTTTCTCGAGGAGTATCGAAGTATAGAGGCGTGGCAAGGTACATACTAGAAAATTTTCTTTGCATCAATTAAACCATCTAAAATAAATGAAAAAGGATCTAACTATTCGTTGTTTATACGCAGACATCATCATAATGGAAGATGGGAAGCTCGTATTGGTAGAGTGTTCGGCAACAAATATCTCTACCTTGGTACATATGGTAGGTCTTGGTTAATTACATCTCAATTTTACTTTTATTCTCTTTCATTAATCGAATCATTTAATTCAGTTTAGTATTTTGCATAATCTATAAAATAGAATTAATCAAAATTTTAAATCAAAATATATTATTCAAAGTAAAGATGTGACCTTGGGACAAATAATTCTATACATTTTCTAGAATTGGTTAAAAGTGGGTACAACAATAATGAGTTTATCAAAATCTTTGGTTTACCTACTTTAACAACCAATGATACAATCCAATAATTGTCAACAATCTTACTTTGGAGTTTGACAACCTTGTTTTGCCACGTGTCATTTTATGAATAGACAGAGTCCCGAATTATAGTACTTGGTCTTAATAACGACAAATACTTAAAGTCCAATCTTATCAGTTATGAATAATGTTGCGTCACTAGGTACTGCCTTGCAATGATAAGTATTAACTGCGCCAAAGTTAATCAATTGTATTATTTGCATGTATTTCTTACTAAAATAATTAAAAAAAATAAAATACTATAATGATGATGAATCGAAGGGGCACGAAATTAAATATGTAATTAGGCACCTATTTAATTTAGATATGGAAAAAGGAAAAAGAAGCTAAAAGCAGTGAAATAAAGTTGGGTGATTTAATTAACACTAGGTTTAGGTTTAGGTCTGCTAATATTAATATGGAATTGAATGGCAGGTACTGAAGAAGAAGCAGCAAGTGCATATGACATGGCAGCTATAGAGTATCGTGGACTTAATGCAGTTACAAATTTTGATCTGAGTCGTTACGTTAAATGGTTGGAATTACCTGCAGATCAAAACCATAAACTACTAATTACTTCGGATGATAAACAATCTTCTTCTAATAATAATAAGTTGAAGGAGGAAATAATTATGCCAATTAGAAGCAGTTTCCCAGACGACATACAAACATCTTTCGATTTTCAAGATTCAACCAGCTTTGCTAAGGAACACCACGATGTATTTGGATTTGGTAACTATGATTCCGTAATGTTCACTTCCAATATGCAGGGGGACTTCACACTTAGTTAGTACATAATTAATTAATTATATATATATATATGTCTGTGTGCTTCTCTTCTATATTAATTAAGTGTAGCAGAAGAAGAGAGATTTTATTTGAAATGTAGATAACCGCATCATACATTTATCAACATTCAAATTTTATTTCATATGTACGTTTAAATTAATTATTTCATTTCATATATTGGTAAATGTTCTATGATACTGCCAAATTTCTACTAGTATCTATTATCTATTTGTTTTATTTATTTTCTATGGTTTCAATCAAGTAAATGAAAATTTTAAATTTCCATAATTTAAAAATTAAAACTTAAAAATGGAACTGATAAAATGGATGACCAAGGTTTCAAGTCCAATCATAGGTCTTGCAGAGTCTATTGAGTTGGGCCTCGGATTGGCCACTAATATTTCAAGTTATAGAATAAAGAATATAAGCAACTTACGGATGACGAAAACAGATACAAACAGGCCCTCCCAGTCCCAGCTTGTTGATAAATGATAATGAATGGAAAGTAAAGTTCCTTTCAAATCCAAATCAAAATAGAAATATATTCAGGAATTGAAAAGGAAAAAATGGGAATCATAATTTCAAATTTTTTGATGACCGATAATCAACAAAACAACAATGATTCAAAAAAAATGTACCATATTTATTTGTTGCAGGTGTACAATCTTTGGATTAGGTTCCATCTTCTATTTTTACACGTTAAACATCTCTTAAAAAGTGTATACATTTGTCAACCTTAAATATATGGAATAGATGATGGAATTTCGGAATAGAAAATTTGTGGGAATGTGATTGCGCGTTTAAGCTAGATTCACTACTTTATTTTATCCTATATAATATTCAATTTATTACTTATTTATATGGTTAATTACATTAAAAATATGCTTACATATATGCCCTTATTTTACTCAATACTAGCATATAAGTCGTGCTACGCACAATAAAATATTTAAACAATAAAATATACTTACATGTGTAAGAAAACTTTAATGTTTCTAATCATATATACTTTATATTATACTATGTAGTGACTTTTTTTCTTTTATTAGAAAACAATTAGCAATTTCTATAAAGATGCATGCTATACTAGTTTCACTATTGCAACATTTTTACTGTGTATGTGAGTTAAATATCAAGATTAATTATGTTACCAAGTATAAAGTTTGATGTATTTAATTATGAAGCGGAAATAAATGCTAAAAGAATTAGTTAAGCAAAAAATCTAGAAAAAGATAAATTAATTATCTATTACTCGTGTGATATATATAGCATGCTTTAATTGCTAACTTTTTAGGTGTAATTGAGAAATAAAAAAAGAATCAACATCATCAACGTAAGCTACTTGCTTGCTATAACTTAAACACGCAAAGAATGCAAACTGAATGAAGATCTATAGGTACACAAAAGAATGTATTATGTCCAAACATAAATGTGAACTATAACCAATTCATAATAATAATATAAGATTAAGCATAAATTTATTACCGTAATCGAGCCATTTATAACATCACTTGTGCTTAAAAACATCAAAAGATTGTAAATAAATATGCATAATTCTTGTACCAATTTCAGCAAAATAGATCTGCAAATGGAAATAGATCTTAAGTTAACTTGGATTTAGAGATGAAGATGTTATTAAAAAAAATAAAAAGTAATTGGTAAAATTTGACGGACTAAACAAATTAAAAGAAAAATGAAAGTCTTATTGAATTGGTGAATAATGCATTGAAACTTACAAATTACGGGATACCAATATAACCCTCAATTTTGTACATCTTGTGGAACGGAATCCACGGTCGACGATCTTAACACTTAAACCTACATCAATGGAATTTTTTGGTGTTTATGTGATGCTTAAATTTTGAAATTTCCTAGAGAATTTACATGTCAAAGTGTTTCACAATTATGGTAACTTTTATTATAAAAAGATATTGTTTATCATGTCAAAGATTCCCTTTAAGTAATATAACGTCTAATAGGTACAAAAAATTTCCTTACTAAAATGTTAAGAAAAAATACCTACAATAAGATTACGAAAATAAAATTATTACATGCAATAAATTATAATAAAAATACTTTTTAAGATAAATTAAAATTATCAAAAAGAAGTTTGTTAGTTTGGGCCTTACCAAAAAGTTTGATAGCTGAAGTCTTCTTTGCAAAAACCACCCTGAAATAGAAGTACAAATATTAACATAGAAATTCAAATTCATTAAACATAAGAAAATAACCAAAAAAATACTTCTTTTGATGTATATATAATAAAATAAAAATCACCAAAATAAAAAAAATAAGATTAAAGATTTTATTAAAATATATAAGTCAACCTGAATGAAAGTAATCAGGTTGAAAGAATGATTAGACAATTATAGCATAATTTGCATAATTGTAAAACTCATAAAAATGAAGAAATGAAATGCAATACATCATTTAGCTCTTAGCCAAACTACAACTCCTTGACTTAAAATATAGAAGAGAAAAAAATGCTCACGCATATGAAGAATGACCCATCTGTTTTCTCTCTTGTCTGGAGTGTTCTTTACAAAACAAAGGAAGAGCAAAGAAGAGAAAATCAGTTATATACATAGAAAAATTAGGAGAACCACTTAAGCAGAAAATAATTTTGAATTCATTGTGACGAATTAGTTTAGTTAGCAAAAAGAAAAGAAAATACCTTGGTAACTAATATGACCTTTCTTAAAGTATATAGTTCAATATATTAGGATTTGAATCCTATTAATTCCTTAATCAATGCCTAATATTATACATGGAACTACTAAAGATTGATTTAACAAATGGAGATGGATTACAATATAATGTAAGAATGTAAAAAGGAAAATGTATACTTTGCAATCTATTTTTAGGGAGTAACATATGCTATGGAATGATAGAATTTAAAATAAAAAATTAAAATTAAATTAATAATTGAAATTATTCTCTTTCCCGTTTACGTATATTTTGCATTTGAGATGTGAAATTCAACCCGACCAATTAATCATTTACAATTAAAAATTATTCAAAATTCTGAGAAAATTTTATTAGGCTCAAAAGTCAAATACCGCTTTGCTATAATATATATAATAGGTTGATAGGCCCTTACTTTGCTAAAAATATGCTTACAACCTAGTTGCCATTCATTTGACGGTAAACTTTTGACAAAATTTATAAATATTCCATTACATATAGGGTAAAGTGCACTTCACCCCCTCGAAAAACTTGTATTTTGCATTTTCTCCCCTAAAAAGACAAAAATGAGGCATAACCCCTTAAAAATTTGATATATGTATCACTTTACCCCAATTACTAATTTCCAGCCAAATTTTGATTGGAAATTATTTAAATAATTTTTTCGTCAAAGGTATTATCATGCTTATTATTTTTCTGTGATTCTCTCACATACATGGATTTGAGCAGAAACTCTTTGTACTTCTCTAACATATCATCTTAGCGTTGTAAAATGCAGACAGAAAAAAGCTTATTAGAATAGGAACTCACAACAAATGCAGGATGAGGTCGTAGTGAAAATGTTGCAACTCTAAGATGATATATTAGAGAAGCACAATGGTTTTGGGCCCAAATCCAGACATATGAGAGAATCACAAAAAAATAGTGAAGACGATAATGTATTTGATGAAAAAATCATTTAAATGAAGTCTGATCAAATTTTGGCCAGAAAATAGTAATTGGGGCAAAGTGATGCATATATCAAATTCTTAAGGGGTTATGTTTCATTTTTGTGTTTTTTTTTTCGAGATGTGAAGTGCACTTTACCCTTACATATGTAATTTTTTCTCTACAACATAATTCTCGTTTCCATCCAAATCAGGATTGTTTTTAATATTATATTTATCTTCATCAACTTATAATGACTCTTCTGATAATTTTCTGGTCAGAAAAGCCATGACAACATATTTTAGCCTCAGGTTTACAATAATGAGCTTGGCCCTATTGTAATGTTATAGATAACTTTTATAAAATAAAATTATACTTATTTAAAAAGTAGAAGTTATAAAATTTGAAATGTAACTGATAAAAATATTTATCAAGTAATTTCAGAAATCTAAATATTGTTGTTAATATTAATCGCTAAAAAATAAAATTCAATTCTAGAAGAATTGAAATAAGTAAGATAAAAATGTCATTACAATAAAGTTATATAATATAACTTTTGCATACTTTCTACAATATCTATATCTATAACGTCGATCAAAGTTTGAACTCCTTGATCAACTATGACGTTTTCATTACCAAAATCAGCACTATGTGGAAACTGCAAAGGGACTTTGAACTCATTGATCTGGGTCATAGCTGTTACATCCTCAAGTTTGATGACAGATCAAAGGCAGAATACATACTAACGGAAGGGCCGTGGGTAGGCCTGTCAACGGACGGGTATTACCCGTACCCGACCCGGACCCGCATATTACCCGTTCATTTCCTTTTGTCACCCGACCCGGACCCGACCCGGTCGTTTACCCTACGGGTCTGCTGATCGGGTATCGACCGGGTGGAATGATATACCGGGTCGGGGCCGGGTCGGGTCAATTTTTTTTTTATTTTTTTGCTTTTAATGAACTTATATATTTTGGATTTGTATATATGTTCTTACAACACTCAAGTTCAATCTAATGTTTAATTTTATTTACTTTTTTTTGTATTTGGTTAAATTGACTTCACAAATCACACATTGTATAATTGTATCTATAACATCCTCAAATATTTAATTAGAGAATTTATAATTGGTCAAAAATTATGAATTTATATCATGAATTGCTCGAGATGAATTTATAAAAACTCTATGAGTCATAAGTAAGAGATAATTCACTTTAAAGGCACTTTAAAGTCCACAATAATTCACAACATCAAGAATTATAAGAGATAGTATCAAATAAAGGATTGTAAGAATCAATTAAATGATAGAAAATCTTCCGGAGAATTAAATCATTTTCGCCTAAAAATGAACAAAATCAATACCTGGATAAAACAAACAGATGATAAAACTAGAAGACCAAATTGACCGTGACAGAAATATGAACACAAAGGTGAAATTGGTTTCAAAGCTACAGTTACGAAATCAATATTATATTTTTATTTTATAAATCCTCCATATATCAATAGATAAAAAAGAATGAACAAAATTAATTCAAAGAAATTTTCATACACATACGGCAACTCAAATAAAATCAACCTATAACCAGAAATATAAGCATTCCAGTAAAATTATTAGAATTAATTCCTGTTAGTGTTAGGTAAGGAAATTAATAAACAAATAAGCATTCCACACAGCATGAAGGATTAAAACTTGAATCCAAGTTTTTAAAATGCAGAAAAACAGAAAATGGGAAATATATGTATAAATTATAATCATATATTAATATTTGTATATATATATTACAAAGAGAAAAACAGAATAAAAATGAAGGGTTATTAACAGGGACAAAGGCCAGAGGATTTTACAAAAAAAAAAAAAACAATTTTAATTACCCAACGGGTATTGGGCGGGTTTCGAACGGGTATTGACCGGGTACTTTGCCCGCGGGTTTGTTTCGGGTGAATACCCAACCCGAACCCGAATGTTTAATAATCATCGGGTCCAGGTCAGGTCCGGGTGAACTTCCTCACGGACCGGGTCCGGGTCGGGTGAAATAAATTTCGAACGGGTACGGGTACGGGTAATACCCGTCCGTTGACAGGTCTAGCCGTGGGTGGTCTCTGGTCACTACCTCGTGATTAGAAAGTAGTTTCCAAACTTCCTCCCCTCCATGTATAAGGTTAATACCACCATTGCATGGGTTCGCATTTCAGAGCTACATGTGGAATATTACCAAGAAGAGATCATTTTCTCCATTGCAGGCAGTCTCGGGGACCCGATCAAAGTTGATCGAAACACATATTCTGCAGCATGTGGACGCTTCACCCGCTTCTGTATACAACTGAATATTGACAAGCCACTAATCAGCGCTGTTAATGTCAATGGTCGGGTTCTCCCGATTGTCTACGAAAACCTAACTTCCATTTGCTACGAATGTGGCAGAGTTGGACACCGGAACTCGGAGTGTTCTCTCCAGCAGAACTCAGAGGCAATGCCTACTCCGTGCAGCTCCACAAACCAAGGCTCGGCTTGAAATTTCGAACAGATCCTCACAGAGAAAAGATACGGCGATTGGATAGTTGTGAAAAAGAGTGCTAGAAGAAGCCCTACCAGTAACCCTAGGAAGTTGGACCAAGAACATTCTAAGGAAAAAACAAATAAATTTAATGTGCTCATTAATGAAAATGCTGACAAGAGGGGAAAGCTTTTGCAATCTGAAGCCCCACCAACAATCCTTTGACAAGCGAAACCCTATTCCAATCCCATTTCGCCATCAACCATACCTACTTTTCCTAAGCTCGGCACCTCAACAAAAAAAAAATCCCAGAAAAAGTCTTACTCCTTTCCTATGCAGCCACAATATTTGACAACTCGAAACACTCAAACTCGACCTAGCCAAACAACTAACAAAGACCCAGCAACTTCTCACCCTCCACAAATTCTTCTTCCGGCTAACAATGACTCATCCCTACATTCGCCACCGCCCAAGACGTATTTACATCCTCCGAGAAGAGGAGATGAACACATCGACCTATGAGACGGATCACGAAATAAGGATTTGATTCGTCAAGATTCTACTCATCAACCCCCTTTTTTGGCAAGTTGGTGCCATGGTTAAGTACACCCAAGTGATGACCCAACCTCATCTAAACTGACGCATAGAGGCCCAATTGAGTTGGGACGAGAGGGTGAGACAATGGCAATTGATGGCGATCCTTATCCATCAAATTTGCCGGAGCATGGCAGGGCAAATTTTTGGGTTCCCATTGGTTTTGAATCATCTCATTTACACTCCAATGAAAATACTTTCATGGAACTGCCGGCGGGCAGCCCAACTTCCGTCATAACTTCCGTGAACTCATTCGAATCCATAAACCTGGTGTTGTTTTTATATTAGAAATCAAAGTCTCTGATGATCGTGCTATTACCATTTCCACCTGATTGGGTTTTCCAAACGTGTGTCGTGCCCCAACAATGGGGAGAGAGAGAGAGGGGGTATCTGGCTCCTTTGGGATCAAACTAATATTCATATTGAAATTCTTGGTGTCTTGCCTCAGGTTATCCACGCAATTATTGGCCCCAACTTGGAAGATGGTTGGCTTTTCTCTGGAGTTTATGCCAGCCCTAATCCTCGTAGAAGGGGTGATATATGGCGTCAACTGGAATATATGAACTCGGCAATCAATATTGCTTATCTTTCTGAAAAGAGTGGTGGAAGAGCTGCAAACTGGAACAGATGCATTCGCTTCGCAGGTTCTCTCAACTGTTGTGACTTTATTGATCTGGGGTTCCAGGGACCTAAGTTTACTTGGATCCAAAAGAGGTTGGAAGGCTCTAGGATCAAGGAGCGACTGGACTGATCTATCGCCAACATCAAATGGAGAATGCAATTTCCTGAAGGTACTATTCTTCACCTTCCTTTCGTACTCACTCTGATCATCATCCTATTTTAACCTGCTGCCACGGACTTTCATCAAACCCTATTAGAAATCCTTTCTGTTTTGAACTTGCTTGGATGAAAAATCCACAATGTCTTCCCGAAATTGAAAAAATATGGAATGAAAGTGGTGACATTCTTGATGCTCTCAATGCTTTGCCCGAAAGAATGAAAACTTGGAATAAAAAAGTCTTTGGTAATATCTTTCAAAAAAAAGAGGAAGCTTATTGCTAGAATATCAGGAATCCAAAAAAGCCTTAACTCTATGGATAGTATTTTCCTCTGTAATCTTGAAAACCAACTCATCCTTGAGTACAATGATGTGCTTCACCAAGAGGAATTACTTTGGTTCCAAAAATCCAGAATTAATTGGCTTAAATTTGGTGACAAAAAAAAAAAAATCACCTTACCACTCTCTGCAGAAGGCGCAAGAACAAAATCAATTCCTTAGTTATTGATGGTAGTTGGCAATCTAACAATAACGTTATCAAAAATCATGTCCTTGAATACTTTACAAACCTCCTTAGTCCAATTCTCATCGAACCCCGGCGTGATCTACTGGATTGCTCCCCACGGGCTCTCCTCAGCACTGTTGCCTCTTCGGCCCTCCTCGAGGATGTCTCTCCTAGGGAAGTCCTTAGAGTTGTTAATTCTATGAGCCTTTATAAAGCCCCTGGACAAGATGGCTGTCAGTCCTTTTTCTATCAAAAAGGGTGGAGTATTGTGGGAGAATCTCTATCAGCATTTGTTAAGGAATGTTTTGCAATAGGTTCTATTCCGCATCACATTGGTTCTTCGTTCATCTCCCTCATACCAAAAGTGGATAATCCATCGACTATTTCTCAATTCTGTCCCATTGCTCTCTGCAATGTCCTCCTCAAAATCGTGACCAAAACCACTGTCTAGCGCCTCAAGCCTTTCATTTCTAGCTTTATTAATCCTTATCTAAGCAGCTTTCTCTCTAATAAATCCACTCATGACAACATCCTTGTGCTCCAGGAGTTGGTACATTCTGCCCATCAATCCAAAAGCAAACTTGGAAGTTTCATTATTAAACTCGACTTGTAAAAAGCTTAGGACAAGATTAGTTGGTCCTTTTTTCGTCAAACTCTTTCATATTTTAATTTCCCAAGCAAGTCCATTGAGTTAATTATGAGCTCAGTCCAACTTGCATCACTCTCCATCCTTTGCATCACTCTCCATCCTTTATCCCCACATGTGGTTTGAGACAGGGCGATCCCCTCTCGCCTTACCTTTTTGTCCTCTGCATGGAAATACTTTTTCATCTTATTGAAGAGAAGGTTTCAAAGAAAAAATGGAACTCCACTCCAACCCTGCTGAAATGGGCCAAAATTTTCACACCTACTTTTCGCGAACGACATTATTCTTTTTTCCAAAGCCACAATCCAAAGTGCAACAACCATCAAAAAAGTTCTTGCTTTATTTTGTAATGCTTCTGGCCTTAGCATTAATATGGAAAAATCTAAGATCTTCTTCGCCCCTCACACCGAGGGCATCATTAAGAACGACATCTCAGACATCCTTGGTATTGAAACCGCCCCATCAATCGGGAAATATCTGAGTGTCAATATCTATCATGGACGTAATTTCGCCTCCAATTACAGAAACCTCATTGAGAGAATAAGAAAAAGCTCTCCTGTTGGAAAGCCAAATCACTTAGTCTAGCTGCTTGGACTACACTCATCCAATCAGTCACCTCGGCTATCCCTACTTATACCATGCACACGTGCTGGGTCCCCACAATCATCTGTGATCACATCGACAAACTCAAATAGATCCTTCCTTTGGGCTACGGATGGCAACTATAGGAAAATTCACCTCGTGGGTTGGGACAAAGTCACCCAACATAAGAAAGAAGGAGGTCTTGGTCTCCGAGAAGCCCGTAAAATTAACATTTCCATGCTCTCGAAATTGGGTTAGCGTCTCCTTCGTAAGGAGGAATCCACCTGGGCGACCTTGTTCCTCAAAAAATATCTCCACGGTTCGGATATCCTCCAATATAAGCCCAAACCTAATGCATCGCCCTCTTGGAAAGCTATACTTCGAAGCCTCCAAAACATCCAACACAAATCAAATGGAAAATTGGTAATGGTAAAGATGTCTCCTTCTGGTTTGACCGATGGGTGGGAGACAAAACCATTCGTGAACTTGTGGACATGACCTTTGTTGACCTTGACTCTAATCTCATGGTCTCGGATGTCATTTCAAATTCAGGCACTTGGGATCTTTCCAAGATCCACACTCCGCTCCATTCTCAAGTTACAAAATCCATTGTTAGTCTCCCTCTTCTCTTTGATAAAGCATTGTCCGATACTCACATTTGGGGGGGTACAACTAACGACCTCTTTAGTTGCAAATCGGCATATTTGGCTCTTGATAATTCCATGCATGTTCTTGCCTCTCCAAACTTTTCCGCTCCCCGTTGGAATTGGGTTTGGAAAAGTAAGTATCCACAAAAGCTTAAATTCTTTCTTTGGTTGTGTCAACATAATAAACTTCTCACAAATTCGCTACGTTTTATTCGGAAAATCTCACTCACGGACACATGCACACGTTGCAATCTTTCTAGTGAAAATGTGTTACACGCACTCCGTGATTGTACCAAGGCAAGAAGCATCTGGGGCGGATAGTTGCACCTACTGAATTCCATAAATTCCTGGCCTTTAATCATGACAATGGGATTGAAGCCACCTGTAAAACCCATTTTAGCAACATGCTTGCACCTGACTGTCCGTGGCATTTTATCTTTATTGCGTCCCTCTGGTTCATTTGGATAGCCCGAAATAGTTACATCTTTCAAAACAGAATTGAAAATCCAATGGAAATTTCATTTTGCATCAAAGCTCTGGCACTTGACATGGATAAGTCTAGCTTTCCTTCACCGAAAGCGTCCAGGCCCGTTTGCAGATAGGTTAACTGGGTCTGCCCGGAAGCCACATGGTTTAAACTGAATACGGATAGCCGTGTGATTCAGATCAAAGGCTCCGCTGCTGCGGGCGGTCTCATCAGAAATGAGAAAGGAGAATGGGTTAAAGGCTTCACCCTCAATCTTGGGTCGAACACAAATACAACGACTGAAGTTCTTGGCCTCCGACAAGGTTTAGCTCTTGCTTGGGATCAGCGAGTTCCACGAATTATTGTGGAGATCGATTCCATGGTGGTCCTAAACCTGATTGCAGGAGCTTTCTCTCATGACCATTTGCTGGGAAATATCATTGAATATGTTAGGAATCTTGTCTCAAAGCCGTGGATAATCAAACTCCAACACTCAGGGAAGTAAATTCATGTGCGGACTTCCTTGCGAAGAAAGGTCATCTCCAAACAGAAGAGCTGATCATTTGGGAGGATCCCCCTTCCGATCTTATTGTTTTGTTGGCTGCTGACTTGCCACCCTGAGCTTTTGTTTTTTGTTATTTTTCTTCATTTCAGTTTTCAGTTGTAACAAAAAAAATCTATCCATAATCTCTATCTCTATCTCTATCTCTATCTCTATCTATTTCTATATCTATATCTATATCTATATCTATATCTACTATAAAAATATGGATAGTGAAATGTGTTTCTTCCCATTGTCAAAAGACACAAATACTCTTCTCTTAATTATTCATATTATAATAATGTAATTTGACAATAATTAATAAGGTGACTCTTAGTATAATTAATAATTGATTGGTGACCTTTAGTACGTCTCACGCATTGATGATGATATATGAATATTTTTGTCTCTTTATTTTTTTTAACTTTCAATAAGGGTTATCATATTAATTTTTTAAATTTTAAAACTCTTAATATACATGAAAATTAATTATGATAAGATATTAGTTATTTGACTATTCTTTCTTAGTTCTTACAATAATTTAGTGCAAAGACATCTAGATAAGTGATATATATTAATTATCATTATATCATACGATATAAAATTATCTTTATATTTTAATCTTTTACTTTTTAAATTTAAATATAATGAATAGATCTTGTATAGAACATTCACCTATTTAATTATCAAAGTCAACTCATCTTCTTAAATATATATATATATATATAATATAATTTTCCTCTTTGGAGCCCATATGAATTATATAAAAATACATACCAATGGGTGATATATAATTTATAAATAACCAAAACTTCGATATATTTTAAGCATACATATATATAAGCACCATTTTACATTTCAAACCATAAACCCTAAGAAAATAATTATTTTATTAATATAGTTGATTAACTAAACTTTATTTATATTAAATAAAATAAAACTAATATAAATAATTAAAGAATGATTATTGAATGTAAACAACACCCAGTACATAATCTATAATATATATGGCCAACATAAATAGAACTAATTAGATAAAAAAACATTGAGCAACTAGCCAAAGTTTATTAATTTACATTAAAAACACTTAAATTAGTTAATGTATATCACATAATTAATTGCTAAAACACTAAAAACTTTAGCTACAAATGCAAAATATGAATTGAGCTCCAAAAGATAATGAAAATCTAATTAACTTTCATATCATATTAATTTTAAACTTTTAAACTCTTTACATAGTATTAAAATTAATCATGATAAGACATTATTTAATTGACTATTCATTTACTAAACCTTCTTAGTTCTTACAATAATTTAGCGCAAAAACATCTAAATCAGTGATATATATTAATTATCATTATATCATATGACATAAAATTATCTATATATTTTAATAATTTACTTTTTAAGTCTAAATATAATGAACAAATCTTAAAGAATGATTACTGAATGTAAACAATACCCAATATATAATCTATAATATATATCAATCTTATTCTTAACTTAACATAAATAAAACTAAAAAAATATAAATAATAAAAGAATTAAAGTAAGTAAACTAGCACTTATTTCTCCTCGAGCCAGGTGTGCTCATGGATGCAAAAACCTCCTCTCTATATCAATGTTAATCAACCCTTGTTTCATTATATAGTAGAGAATTATTAAGAGAATTTGACATAATTAAAATTAGGCACATATGAGATACATGAATAACTTCTAATGTTCTTTTATCTTTTTCTTTTTTTGTGTCTAAGTTGACGTGAAACATGGGAACACAATTTTTCATTTGAAGATCTAATATTATGACAAGTATTAACATCCTTTATGTAATTTTTTTCTTTTTGTTCAATTTAAAAATTTATCTTCAAGTGTATACATATAATCCATTATATAAATTATTTACTGAGGTAGAAGTGTATGTATGCACTCATGAATTGCTAAATAATCGTCTTCATTCATCATAAATGTTATTCATAAGAATTTCATGTAAATGTTCTTATTACTATCTCAAATTTAATAACATATATAAAATTCTTTTTTGTTATGAAATCATATTGATTTAAAGTAAAATAGCAGTTTATTTTGTATGACTTGCACTAATTATCTGTTTATAGAATTATTTATGAGCATGTTAATTCTGTGATTTTTCTAATTTTAGTCTCTTGAATTTCAGTTAATTTTTAATTGTTAAAATTTAATAGTTTAATCTTTTAAAAAAATTACAAGTCAATTTAAAAAGGACAAAAAATGTAAGAAAATACTTAAAGTATTTTTTATTGAATTCTTTCAATTCTATTATGGACAATTTATTATAAAAAGAATGAAAATAACGCCAACAGTAATCTATTGAATAAAATGGAAAACACAAATGAAAAGTTAGAGAAGAATAAAGCATACATTCAATTACTAAATAAAAAGACAAACTTGAGGAAGAAAAACATTTTATTTGTAATTTCTCTTTAAAATTTAATATCCAAACATAGTATAAGATATTTAGGTTTTCACGTGCAACACACGTAGATCTACTAGTATAATAAAAATTATTCTTGGCGAGAGTGGGGTAACTGAATGAATAGGAAAATTATGGTTAGTGTAGGTAGGGGTGAGCATTCGGTTCGGGTATTTTGGGTTCGGATTGTAGAACAGAGCTACCCGTACCCGACCTACTATATTCAGATTAATTGGGTTCGATTTATTTGGGTTCGAGTTTCAGGTTTTAATACAATAAAATGGGCCTAGAAATTGTTTTTAGATTATTTTTAGAGTTTGGTCAATTTAATAATTGTGTTTTGGGTTTTAATACAATATAAATTGGCCTAAAAATTGTTGTTGGGTTGTTTTTCAGAGTTTGGTCAATTTAAAAATTTATGTTAATCACATTATTCGAATTGCATTTCCAAAGATTAATTGATTATCGTACCAGCATGTTTGAATGTTTAACTCACTCAACAAGTATAATTTTTTCACAAGTCTATGAAATTACTGAATGCACTCAAAACAACAAGAAAAAAACAAACAGTCCAAACCAACAAGAAAAATGACCAATCATACACATAAAAAATGCAAGATAAAAATACTCAAATACAAATCCTTGTTCGACCAAAATATAACACCGTAAAGTCGCAAAACCACATATAGCAAATGTAAATACCCAATCACAAATCATTGTTTCAAATTTCAATCAATTACAATTAGTTGGTAATTAACAATCAATGGCAACAAAAGTAGCGTGATCAAATGTCAATGATGCTTGAATCAACTCCCAACTTTGATAATTATATAAAAAATATATAAAATTATTAGAATTGATTAATACAAATGAAGTAGAGTATAAATTAAAATGAATAACTACTAAAAAAAGTTAAAGATAAAAGTTACCTTTTTCTATCAATTCAACTTCACATAAGTCCTCCTCCACATCTATTGGCTTGAAATTTATTCGAAGCCAATCTTGAGCACAAATAATAGCTAAAACCATTTTAGGAGACAAAGAACTCCTAAATGTATCAAGAACGCGATCGCCCGTGCTAAATGTAGATTCTGAAGCTACTGTGGAGACAAAAAACGCTAATAGATCGCAAGCCATCTTTGAGAGTATCGGGAATCTCAAATGTTGGTCCCAAGTGGTTTGGACAAGGGTTTAGAGGGGGGGGGGGTTGAATAGACCCTCGTCCTTTGTTACTAATTTTATTAATCGTTTAGATTAAAGACAAGTTCTCCTTTTCAGTAATGACCTGAAAGGAACTTGAGCGCAAAGACTAAGTAAGAGATTTTAACTTAGAATGAGTTGAGAAAACTACGATGAGTTGTAGTGGTCAAAACTTAGATTCACCGTTAAATGCACATCGGAATATATAATCAGAGTCTTTGGCTTTGTGTAATGTTTATGTTAGATAGAGACACAATTAATAGATATATATGGAAACTACACTAACTCTTTTATGCAACAAATAATTTCTACTAAATTGCTTAATTTAAAACGAATCTGCAGTAAAGAACAGAAATAAAGCAATAAGTAAATGACACACAGTTTGCAAGGTTCTCTAAGTGGTGTAATCCCAACTACGTCCTTCTTCTTCGCTCACAAAGGAATTCACTATATTGAATCTGAAGAGTCACACAGAGTCTTCTCCAATACAATGTACAAACTAAGATGTCTTGAGCTCCTTAGCTACACAATAGTCTGCCTCTAAGAACACTTTTAGTTATTGGATTCTCTCACACAGAAATACTGCAGATATCCTACAACTTTCCTCACATACAGTTTGAAAGAGAGGATGACTAATTTTACTCAGAAATTGGTTTGTTTATTTTGGCAGGTCAAACAACTTTGTTGATATTCTCTTCTGTTCAGGTTCTTCTTGAGGAAGTGATAGAGAAATATAGATTTGAATGGATGCTCAGGATTTGAGTTTTTCTGAGGGTGAAGTTCAGAAACAAGAGATTATTTCGACTTAAGATGTGATCGTTTAAGCTCGTGAATTTTCTCACTTATTCGAATCTCTCTTCAGTCTTGTTCTTGAAGTTCTATTCATACACATGTTTCGAAATATATCCATTTAGACCATACATTAGATTCGTTGAGGCCATTTGTAAGACCCGTTAGATACACTTTGAGGCGCGTGTAGTTTTTCCGCTCAGAAAAGTTAGATGGTTGGTGAATCCCGGATATGTTGCTACAATTGTTCAGACTGCGATAGTTGTCTTATGTTGACATCCAATGGGTTTGGGGCTCTCTGTACTCCATCAGCAGTATATGCATTAAATGCCTTTGATAAGCATTAAATGCTTTTAAATAAATGCCCGTTGAACATTAAATACATTGAGATGACATTTGATGTCTAATTGCTTATGATGGAAGCTATCTAATAACTCAGCGCTGTTTTGAACATAGATAGTCGCTTATAGGTTGATGTCTCTTGAGATATTTGATATTACGGATGACCTTCTGATTGTCGCTCGCTCTTGCAGATTGTTCAAACCTCTTCGCATTAATAGACTCACTAAGAATTCTACTAACGCTTCAAGCGTTAAGACTAGCAAAACTAAAAGGACAAATAGAAAATCACCTAATCTAAAATTTACAACTCGATAAACATCCTACCGCTTGATACATGATATTCTACGAAAAACAAAACTTACATTTTCAGGGGTCTAACATTAAGTCCTATCTTGTCATTATCAAATCTTCTAACAAAGAAATTCCGAATAATTTCCCCATTTTTGATGATGTCAAGACCATTCAACCTTTTGGAAAGGAAAAGCTCTTTTTATAATTTCAAGAACAGTAACCACAAGAAAAGAATTGTAAATCAACGATAAAAGTTATGAGCATAATAGATAGATAAGAAGTTAGGAAGGTTAGCAAGTAGTTGTTAGTTGTTAGCATTTGTTTTAGTTCAGCGTCATGTAGTTTGTATCGCACAACCAAAAAATTGCTTTAGCAAGAAAACATGTATTCTCATTGAAATCATACAAGTAAGAACAGAGTATAATGCTAATGCTACATATTCAATAGATTATATCAGCGATACAAGGAGCATACAAAAACTAAAAACATAAAACAGGAATAAACAAAGAAGAAGAACTTGTGACAGTTGCTCCTTTCCTTGCAGAGGAACAAAAGAGAGAAAAAGAAGGTAGAGGAGCACTTTCCACATCCACATCTGTTAGTGAAATCTTCCTTCTTAGCCTCCTTAAGCCTTTTTCCTTTCCTCTTTTTCTTCCTCCTTCTTAATATCATCAACACCATATTATTTCTACCAAGAGTTGATTAAACACGAAGATTATGAACTGTGTGTTTAACAGCACAACCATTGTGCCTTGTGTTATTCTACTATCCATATGTATATACAACATATGACGGAATACTAGTTCTTCATCGACTCCTTTGGATAGGTGGAGAGGGTCATGCCAGCATCCACAACGTGCACATCCGTCCATTCGTCTTTCATCGGATATGATGAATGTCAGAACCATTTGAAGTTTTTGGGAAGAAAAATGGAAAACTTTGGAAGAATGTCAGTGGAGATTTGAAAAAGTTTCTCCTTAACATTAATCCGGATGACTAACACTTCTGACTGATCCTCAAGAGAAAACGTTGGTAGTGTTTTCTCTGGGTTATGAAAGAATACCCAAAATTTCTTGAAACCTTGCTTTGAAGAATATAAAGTATGAGAAGGTTAGTTGTAGAGAGCCACAACATGGGTTTGAAATAGAATGAACGATCCTTCTGCAATTGCTCATATTTATAGACAAAAAGACTTATGGTCAAGAAAGAAAAGAAAAGAGAATAAGATCTCAAAAAGATATTCCCAAGTACGCATTAAATGAGACAGGACGTTTCATTTAACTTTGACATAGGAAAAGAAATCTCACTGCGTATTTCAATGCATGGATTGACGTGCACAGTTACTTTCTTCAAATAAAATATTTGGAATATTGAACGTTTGATGTACTTAGCCTTTAATACATCGACATGTATATGTCTTAGGTACATGCATTCATCTACCAATTGGGATAGAGTAGGCATTGGTCAGATATATCTATTAGTGAGCGCTTGAGATTCAAATATAGAGACGTTTGATCTACTAGGGCTGTCACTAACATTACTTAAAAAAATGCATGAATTTGCAAATCATTTTGCAAATATTTACTGGAACAAAGTAAATATTATTGCTTTTTGGTAAAACATTTTGAAATTGATTAAGCGTCTGTGACATGCATACACATACAGAAATCTAATTTTGTCACTTACGATAATCTACACTTTTTCAACGCATAAACTCAGGTTCCCTCTAAATTTATACATGTCTAGCAAACAAAAGAAAAATAAAAAAAATTGTTCCTCCCTAAAAGGTATGCCTAAAAAAATATGATGCTATATGATGTTTACACATAAAGTTCGATCATACCTAGTTCATTTCTTAAATTGAGAAAGCGTTGTTCGTTTAGCACTTTGGTGAAGATATCAGCGAGTTGCTTTTCAGTACTAATAAAATGCATTTTGATATCTTTCTTTTGAACATGGTCACGCAAGAAATGATACCTGATGTCAATATGTTTAGTCCTGGAATGGAGAAGAGGATTTTGAATCATAGCAAGGGCGCTTTGATTATCACAGAAGATGGGCGTCGGACCTGGTGTTATACCATAGTCACGAAGTTGTTGCCACATCCAAAGGATTTTAGCACAACAGCTACCAGTCGCTACATATTCCGTTTCCGCAATCGATATTGCGATTGATTGTTGTTTTTTGCTATGCCATGAAACTAACCTGTTTCCAAGAAATTGACATGTACCATTTGTACTTTTTCTATCAATCATGATCCAGCAAAATCTGTGTTTGAATAACCAATTAGTTCAAAATGAGACTCTTTTGAGTACCAAAGTCCCACATTTTGTGTTCCTTTGAGGTACTTGAGGATTCTCTTAGCAGCGATTAAGTGTTATTCTTTAGGATCACTCTGAAATCGTGCACACATGCAGACAAAAAACATTATATCAGGTCTACTTGCTGTAAGGTAAAGTAATGATCCAATTATCCCTCTATAATTGGTTGCATCTACCTTTTTTGCCATTTTCACCTTTGTCCAACTTAAGCGTTTGACTCATAGGAATGTTGGAACATGAAGAATTTTCCATACCGAATTTCATAAGCATGTTTCTAGTATATTTCATTTGGTTGATGAAAATACCATTTGAGAGTTGTTTAACTTGTAAACCAAGGAAGAAGGTAAGTTCTCCCATCATGCTCATTTCAAAATGAGTTTGCATCATTTTGGAAAATCTTTCACAAAGATAAGAATTAGTAGAGACAAAGATAATGTCGTTTACATAGATCTGAACGAGAAGAATATCTTCATTACCAGTGATTTTAAATAGCGTTGTATCAATATTTCCTTTTGAAAATCTTTTATTGATAAGAAAAATAGAGAGAGTGTCATATCATGCTCGAGGAGCTTGTTTTAGCCCATATAGTGCTTTATCTAGTTTGTGGACAAAACTTTTGCCTTGAGCATTGATAAATCCAGGTGGTTGTTCAACATAGACTTCCTCTTGAAGTTTACCATTTAGAAATGCACTCTTCACGTCCATTTGATATACCGTAAACTTTTTGAACGCTGCATTTGCTAGAAACATTCTAATTGCTTCAAGTCTTGCCACAGGAGCATAGGTTTCATCGTAATCTATTCCTTCTTCTTGACAATATCCTTGAGCAACTAGTCTCGCTTTATTTTGAGTGACTTTTCTATTTTCATCCATTTTGTTTCTAAATACCCCCTTAGTATCTATGACACTTTGATGAACTGGTCTGGGAATAAGCTCCATACTTTAGGTCGCTCAAATTGATTGAGTTCTTCTTGCATGGCTTCAATCCAACTTGGATAGTTTAATGCTTCATCCAAATTTTTGAGTTCTATCTGAGATAGAAAACTAGCAAACATGGCTTCATTGAGTATTGTAGATCGCGTTTTAACACTAGCTTCTCTGTTACCAATGATTTGCTCAGGAGGATGATCCCTTAACCATTTCTTGTCAGGTTTGTAAGATACAGAGGACAAAGTTGGATCATTAGCAATATGCAACTGATTCTCAAAGTTTTCGAGTAATTGATGCTCTTAATGATTGTTCTCCTTATAAACATCAGCATTTCCGGAATTCTCTGCATCAGGAACCATAAAGACCTTGGTTTTTGGAATTGTTACAATGATCTCATCTTCCTGATCACTTGATTCTTCAACATCTAGTAGTGAGGATTGATGATTTTGATCATTTATTCCTTCATCATTGGATGTTACCATACTAGGCTTATGGTTAGCGTCATCAAACACAATGTGAATTGATTTTACAACTTTGGACAATCGTTTATTTTGAATTCCGAAGTTCTTTTCATTCTTTGAATATCCTAGAAAGATACCTTCATCAACTTTTGGATCGAAAGTCTTTAGTTGATGAGATCTATTATTGTGAATGAAATACTTTGAACTGAATATATGAAAATAGGAAACGTTAGGCTTACGTCCCTTCTATAGTTCGTATGGAGTCTTTTCATGTTGCTTGTTAATCATACACCAGTTCTGAGTGTAGCAAGCTGTGCTGATGGCTTCAGCCCAAAATGTTTGAGGTAGCTTAGACTCTGCAAGTATTGTCCTAGCCGCTTATTTTAAGGTTCTTTTTCGCCATTCAGCAACCTCATTTTGTTGAGGTGTTCTGGGAGCTGAAAATTCATGAAGAATTCCATTGTCTGAACAAAACTTTTCAACAAACTGGTTTGTGAATTCAGTTCCTCGATCACTTCTTATTTTGGCTACTTTAGATTCATTCGAATTTTGAAGCTGCCTAATAAGATTTGTTAGCTTGACATAAGTTTCATCAATAGATACTAGGAATTCAGTCCAAGTGTATCTAGAAAAGTCATCAACTATCACCAGTGTATACTTCTTAGCCCTCACAAGTTATATCTATACGGATCCAAATAAGTCCATGTGAAGCAATTCAAATACTCGACTAGTTGACAGATGTTATTTTATTTTAAAAGATGTTTTAACTTATTTGCCCATCTGACAAGCATCACATAAGCGATCTTTATGAATCTTTAGGTATCCCTCTACAAGATTTAAACTTGAGAGTTGAGAGATTATTTTAAAGTTAAGGTGATTCATTCTTCTATGCCACAACCACCCCATTTTTATATTGTCTTTTGCAACGAAGCATATAAGATTGTTGTTAGAAGGTGAATCCCAATCTACCAAGTATATATTGTTTGTTCTTTTCCGTTTCAACTTAATAGAATTGGTCTTAGCATCATTTATATAGCAGAAGTCACTAGAGAAATCAACATTAAAGCCTTTATCACACAATTGACTAATGCTTAATAAATTATGTTTAAGACCCTCAACATAGAAGACATGACTAATCATGATATTTCCTTTATGTAAAGTACCTATACCTTTAGTTTTGCCTTTGGAGTTGTCATCGAATATGACAGTGGGACTATTGATACGCTTGTAGTTGATAAAGAGATCTTTGGATCCAGTCATATGACGTGATGATCCACTATCAATGTACCAAACTCCTTTTTCAGCAGTAGCTTCAGGTAACTCAGCAGATTCACAAGAGGTCTTATCATTCTTCGCCATGAGGAATATGAGTGCTGAATCACTCTCAATTCCTCATCATCGCTTTCTTTAGAAAATTCCAAATTATCCTCATGTGCAGAGACAAGTTTAGATTCTACAAGCAAGCCCTGTTGTCTTAGGCTGCTCCTGAAGTTCCTTCTCTCCACATGATCTTGCTTGCTAGGCTTGGAAACATTTGGATATGGACAGTTGACTTTAAAATGCCCTGGTTGTCTGCAATTATAACAAAGATTAGTTTTCATCTTTATTTTATTTATTTTTCTTGCTTTACCTCCTGACACAGTATCACGTTAGGGAATGATTGTTGAGGAGGAGTCGCTTGATATTGAATGCTCAAAGGTTAATACTGCTGAGCTTGAGGAGGAGGCAACTGATAGGAGTTCTGGCCCCTTTAGAATGGTCTGATTTCTCATTCTTTGAGACTTGTAGAACTTCCTGAACTTGTTAAACATGGCCATCATGTCCTCATCTTCTTCAGCATTAGACACCTTCAATTTTTCTTTATTCTTTATATACGCGACCAACACACCAGCTTCAACAATTGAGTCATTTGCATCACTCGTTGATCCCATCTCGAACTCAAAATCTTTAAGTTTGGAGAAGACATCTTCTGGAGTTCGGGCTACTCCGCTTAGTGATTGCATTTCTCTCATAGCCGTAGTTTTGACTAAAAACTTCGTGGGTAGACTTTTGAAAATTCTACTCACTACTGCCTTGTTGCTCATCTCTGATCCAAGAAATATCAACTCATTAACTAGAGTAGTGAACCTTGTTTTCAGCTGATCCAGTGTTTCATTTGGCATCATTTTGAAGTGATTGAACTTATCAGTGGTAATCTCCAACTTGTTTTCTTTCATCTTCATCGATCCACCACAAATCATGGCGAGTTTATCCCATATCTCTTTAGTTGTAGTGCATTCTTTGATTTTGTTGAAGAGGCTATCATTGTCATCGATTGCAGTATAAAGAGCATTTCGACCGATATTGTCTAAGTTTGATCTATGCTGCTCATATGCATCCCATTCAATCTTTAGTTTTTCAGCATATCCATCCGGTGTAGCTTCATCAGCTTCTGGAGCTCTAGTAATAACCTTCATAATTTTAATCGGGCAATCTGTAATAACGTCACCCATTTCGTTATCACAGGAGCAAAGGTCTGTGAAGGCTTTAACTTTCCAAGAATCATAGTTTGTTTCAACTAAATTTGGAACTTTAGTAAAAGCCATTTTGAGATGTGAAAGTAACTATATAGAAATATTAAAAGTTCTGCACAACACGGATCTGAACAAGCTATTAGGCTGGAAACTTGAAAGTTTCAAAATCACCCCGCTTAGATACCACTTGTTGGTCCAAATGATTTGGACAAGGGTCTAGAAGGGGGAGGGGGTTGAATAGACCCTAATCATTTGTTACTGATTTTTCGTTTATCGTTTAGATTAAAGACAAGTTCTCCTTTTCAGTAATGATCTGAAAGGAACTTCAGCGCAAAGACTAAGTAAGAGATTTTAAATTAGACTCAGTTGAGAAAACTACGATGATATGTAGTGGTCAAAACTTAGATTCACCGTTAAATGCACAACAAAATATATAATCAGAGTGTTTGGCTTTGTGTAATGTTTATGTTAGGCAGAGACACAATTAATTGATATATATATATATATAGAAACTACACTAACTCTTTTATGCAACAGATAATCTCTACTAAATTTTTTAATTTAAAATGAATGTGCAGTTAAGAACAAAAATAAAGCAATAAGTAAATGAGACATAGTTTGCAAGGTTCGCTGGGTGGTGTAATCCCAACTACGTCCTTCTTCTTCGCTCACGAAGGAATTCATTATATTGAATCTGAAGAGTCACACAGAGTCTTGTCCAATACAATGTACAGACTAAAATGTCTTGAGCTCCTTAGCTACACAAGCGTCTGCCTTTAAGAACATTTTTAGTGATCTGATTATCTCACATAGAAATACTGCAGATATCCTACAACTTTTCTCACACACAGTTTGAAAGAGAGGATGACTAATTTCACTCAGAAATTGGTTTGTTTATTTTGGCAAAGGTCCAATAACTTTGTTGATATTCTCTTATGTTTAGGTTCTTCTTGAGAAAGATATAGAAAAATATCGACTTGAATGGATGCTCAGAATTTGAGTTTTTCTGAGGGTGAAGTTCATAAACAATAGATTATTTTGACTTAAGATATGATCGTTTAAGCTCGTGACTTTTCTCACTTGTTCGAATCTCTCTTCAGTCTTGTTCTTGAAGTTCTATTTATACACAGGTTTTGGAATATATCCGTTGATACCATACATTAGACCCGTTGAGACCATTTGTAAGATCCGTTAGATACATTTTGAGGCGCGTGTAGTTTTTCCGCTCAGAAAAGTTAGATGGATTGGTGGATCACGGATATGTTGCTGCAATTGTTCAGACTGCGGCAGTTATCTTATGTTGACATCCAATGGGTTTAGTGCTCTTCGTACTCCATCAACATTATATGCATTAAGTGCATTTGATAAGTATTAAATCCTTTTAAATAAATGCCCGTTGAACATTAAATGCATTGAGATGACATTTGATGTCCAATTGCTTAGGATGGAAGCTATCCAATAACTCAGCGTTGTCTTGAACATAGATAGTCGCTTATAGATCGATGTCGCTTGAGATATTTGATATTAAGGATGACCTTCTGATCGTCGCTCGCTTTTGCAGATTCTTCAAACCTCTTCGCATTAATAGACTCACTCAAAATTCTACTAACTCTTCAAGCGTTAAGACTAGCAAAACTAAAAGGACAAACAGAAACGCACCTAATTTAAAAGTTACAACTCGATAAACATCATATCGCTTGATACATGATCTTCTATGAAAAACAAAACTTACATTTTCAGGGGTCTTACATTTATAGTAACATATATCACAACATAAAAAAAATATTTATGTGTTATTTATGTAACATTAGATAGAAAATATATATATATATATATATATATATATATATATATATATATATATATATATATCTAATTGATCATTTATATAACAAATTAAATGACACACAAGTTATGTTGTGTTACTATACAACTTCAATAGAAAATACATTTTCGTGGAATCGTGTTATTTATAAAACATATTACGAAAAAGACTAAAAAGAAAAAGAAAAAAAACAATTGAACGAATTTGTAATAACATATATCACAATATAATATAATATAACATATATATATTTATATTATATATTTTATAATATAATATATCACAACATATAATTTTAAGTCACAGCATGCTAAGAATTATATTTAAGAATTTCATTATTTTTTAATTTAAAATCATACTTTTTGATTTTTCATGAAAGCCGATTGTGCTATCATACGTATAATGAAACCGCTCCTTAGATACGTTCAATACGATGTTAAATAAAAACACAAATTTTTCAGATCAATCACCTTAGCGGAAACACATTATAGGAATGTAGTGTCCAATAAGAAATATGGTCTAACTAAGAACAAGCATGAAACGGATGATTCGCTATCCTATCCCAGGCACGTCGCCAGATTCACATTATTATTATTATATTCCCTCCAAGTATATATTATTATTCCACAATTAATTAATTGAATAATTCTTAAATAGAATGCATTTACATAATAATATACATAAATGATTTTTTAAAAACTCAACCTAAATTAAATCCAAATTGAAATGTAAGAAAGGATAATAGCTCAAAAATAGATATGTTACATTTACACCCCGAGTGTAATCAATAATAACAAATAGCCCCAGCAGTATTTTCATCGGTCAAATTTTTAATTTTTTTGTCTAGATTTACTAAGGGCATTACTTTTTGTTTGAAAAGGATGACAAGGGTGCTCGTGTAATTCAAAAATGGTGATTATCAATAAATGAGAAAATATTTTAATAATTACACTATAAGTTAGGCGCTTGATGTGTAATTTTTCCTTTTTATTTATGTTCATCAATAGTTCACGAGACATTGATGCATAATACAGTATTAATACTTGATAATTGTATACATATATAACAGAATATGAATTTGGACCTAGCTATTTAGAATGTTAAAAAAATATTTATATTGTCGTCGGTGCATTATCTTTGAACTTAAATTGTTTACATTATGATGCACGAATAAGTGATACATGATACAATAATATTTTTAAAATTATCTTGACACAATATGATTTTCACATTGCTCTCAAACAAACATGTCTAGGGATGGTAACGGTCTCAGAACCGTCCGTTCCGTCGGTTTCGATTCTTTCAATGTTAAATAGTTCCGAATTTGGTTCTGGGTCCAAATAAACGGTTCTTGGGCGGTTCCGGTTCCGATTCCTGGTCCAACCCAGAACCGCCTTAATTTTTTTTTTATTTCTTTTTATTAAAATTAATGGTGGATACTTTACTAAACACTAAGATCATTCAACCAACCAAAATCAATTAAAAATATTTGTTAGGTTATTTCATTGCAAAAGAAATTAAATATCACACAAATTGTATAAATATTAAAATCAATTATTTTAATGTAATTGTCCCTTGATGTTTTATTAAATTAATGTTTGTACCAAGATAAGGGCAGACATTGTCATATATAAAACATGGGATAACATGTTTTCGCTTCAAGACACTGTAAAATTCATGTATAATATGTATTTGGTTCCTTTTGCCTTTTACACTGAAAGCTTTTGTTGGATTATCTAAACATGTACCGGAAACTCATGTCCTAAATGTTTGTTGAAATATAATTCCTGGTTTGGAATTGGATATGATTTTTGCTTTTCTTTGGATTTTATGATGAGAAATCTTGTGAAAATATTTATGATTCTCAAAATGGTAGCTCAAGGTGTCCACTGTTCATGCTCAAGTAGATTAGCTGTTAGAGCATCAAATCTTTTATTAAGTTTTTAATTTAAATATTTTTTCCTATTGTATATCAATGTAGTTTAATTTGATTGCATTTTGCTATCATATTTTGTGCTCATATAATGTTTATAATGAGGTTATGTAAAATTATTTTCTTATATAAAATGAGTGATAGATTAGGTACAAAATAAAACAAGGCCAAAAAAAATTACATGCGGGTCCGAGTACCCGCGGGTTGGATCCGGCGGATTTGGTTCCGGTTCCGATTCCGGGTCCAAAAATATTTATCGGTTCCGGACCCGAAACCGCCCCGTTGCCATCCCTACACATGTCCACATTATGTGTGTTTATCTATCTATCTATCTGTCTATCTATCTATCTATATCTATATTTATTCTAAAAGTGTGAATGATTTACAAGACAAATGATTTACATTTTCACATTTATTGCCTTTTCTTTTACACTAGAATAATCTTATAGCAATAAATTATTATTATCTTCATATTAAATAAAATATTATTATATATTATAATCAAAAGAATGTGCATGAACTTAATTTATAAATAACATTGTTCAATGTATATTCTGTTGGAAAACTTAAAATTTGAAATTAATAATCAACATTGTGCAATGTATACTTAGATGAAATTTAATAAAAATATTAATAATTTTAAAATAGGAATAAATTAAGTAAAATTAAGTAACCTTTTGCATTCTTGCATATATCTGTATGTGTACCATATAATTTTGTGTAGATTTTAAATTTTAAACTTTTTGGAATTTTTCTTTTCTTTTCATCAAGTGATATGAAGTCAATGATTGAATTCAAGCTATAGTAACAATGGAGGCGGTTTGATTATATTCTACTTCCCATTAAACCGGCAGTGAGTTATTTATTGTGCTTGATGAGATTTTATGTCATTTTTAATTGAATATTAGTTTATAAAAATAAAATTGCGGCTTAAAACTAAAAATATACAAAGTACATTTCTGTGTACTTACGCTTTTGTTTTACTTGGATGAAATACACTTTCTTGAGATTGGACTTATTCGTTGATGACAATTTTTACCTTCTTCTTAAATTTGAAGAATTTTATATTTTCAAGCTTAATATGGATCTCAAAAAATCATGTTCACAGTAAGTTACTTGGAATTTTGATATCTACAGTTAAGGTTCAAATTTTAATTTTAAAATATTCATATTTTTCTGTAGTTAATACGGAGTGGACATAACATTAGTATGTATTGCAAAAGTTGATTTGAAGTTGTCATGAAATTAATATTATCTTCAAATTAAATAAAAGAAGTATTATTATCATCGAATTACATGCATAAATTTAAAATTTATAATATTGTTCAAAAGTATTTGCTTTATCCATGTTTCTAAAGGGATAAATCATGTCAAGTTTGGTAAAAAATAAATACTTAAAAAATAACCTTGATTAGTTGCACATCCAATTAGAAGGGCATTTTCGCAAATTTAGTGTAGCCATTGAAAAAGTCCTACACTGCAATTATAAATAGGCTTCCATTTGACTTGTAATCTATAACTTTAAATTCAATAAAATTCTCTTATCATGTTTGGAGATATAGGAATATGTATTCGTCGAATCAAAATGTATTCTTTTTGTGATGTTTCTAATATGTTTTCAAGCCTGAAACAATTGCTCCACTTATAAACAAAGATTTTTTTAAGAATCACAATCACAAAGACTTAATTGAATCGAAAAAGTAAGCGAGTTTTGATTTTGAGAACTAAAGAGGTGTAATCTTATACGATTTCATTAAAGAGAAAATCCTAGAAATTGTTAAAAAATCTAACATATTTATCTATTATATCATCTTACATTATTTATTCTAGAAGTATATGTAATTTCTTAAAAAATCTTATGTGCACGATATTTTCATATTTACTTCATTTTTTAATAGTAAAAAAAGTCAAATTATAAATAATATAAATTCATTATATATATGTGATAATGTGTATAATTATATTTGGCATAGGACTCCTCAGTGGAAGTATATAATATTAATAAATAACTCTAAAATCCATATGACATATTTTCATTAGTTTTGATTGTATTAATATTGCATAAAGTATTTAACATAGTGTGCGAACTAAAAGATGGTTATCAGCATCCACATGTGTAGATATCAACAAAAATTAGTTAACAAGAAACTTAAAATAAGATTAACTCATGAATTTGTTAAGTTGCGTAATAATTTAGAAATTAATTTGTTAGAACATTATAATTTTACATGTATAATATTCAATCTAGAAAACATATGTTTATGAAGAAAATTTGACGTGACTGAAGAAAAGTAGAAAAGAAAAAGTTAAATCCAAAATTTAGAGTTTACAAGTCTAAATTATATAAACACTATATATTATAAACTTCATTTAAATTGAAGGTGTAGACAAGAGATAGTAATCTAAACTATGTATACAATATATATTATTTTGATTTTATTTGAAATATGAGAACTAAAATATATAAAGTACTTTTACTAAATACAAGTTATCATTAGCCATGAAGCCACATGTTTAATAATCAACAAGAATTAATTAGATAAGTGATCAAGGGTCAATTTGATGTGTCAGACAAGGGGAAGCTAAATTAATTTTGGTGTATTAAATTAAAGTACTTGTACTAAATCAATTACTTCAAATGTTCATTCAATCCATTGTTGTTTTCAATACTTTAGGAAAATTTGTTGGGATATGCCTAGCCCTTTGCTGAGAAATTATTTTTAGGAATGAGATTCAATATATGATAATATAAGAATCAAGTTTAAAAATAACAAGCATTACTATTACATTATTATTTTCTATTGAGCACTAATTTTTACGTATGACATATGTACTTTTACGTCTCCTACATTCTTAACAATAATACTTAAGTTTATAAATTTAAAAAATACATACATTCATTACCATGAAATAAAGTATAATAAAAATCAATATTTAAGCCAATCTATTGAAATTTATTGAAATATATAAATGATATTTAAAATAAAATACGTGAATGGTCTTGAAAAGAAACATGTACTGGTTGCTTTATTAAATAGAGAAAGAAAAAAGGTAAGTATAAAACTTCTATGCGCACCCAACCTTTTTAGCAAAAGTGAAAAAACAATTGGATGTGTAAAACAGCTCAATACGAATGAAAAAAAAGAAAGTTGAATTTATAAATGATAAACACAAGGATGAACACATGAAAAATGAATTTATTTATTTACATCATTATTTGTCTTAATTTTCAATAAACATATTTATCTAATGTATAATAATTCAGTTTTCATGCAAATAAATATTTGTCCGCTCAAATAATTATAGTTTATTGGTAAGATTGGAGGGAATTTTGTTGACCGTGAAGGAGAGGGGTAGTATTTATTGGAATATCACTGAGTTTTCATGTATGAATTGTTTTTTTCTTTGACAATGCATTAAACATAAAAGTAGAAAAAAATTATGCAGAAACTTAGTTCAAATCAAATTTATATGAAAAAAAAAGAATGTTCGGAAGAATAATGCAAGTAGAACTCAACAAAACGATTATTCATAAAAAAATTAGAATTTAACATAGTATAAATATTAAAGAGATGATCCAAATAAAACAAAATAAACGAGTGAGGTAAAAGAAATAGACACACTTTCAGGTAATGATGAAGAGACATTGAGCAATTTGAGAAAGAAAATTTTAAATTATGTAAAATATGATTACAACATTTATAACAACCAAACAAAATATGAACAAATGAGACCTTCAAAGATTATACCTTGTATTTCTTTTTATTATTTATCATTCCACTTTAATAATAATTGTAGTTATTTTAATTTATTTATGAATTGTAATTGAATTTTTTATTTTATTTGTTCAAGTACTTATATTATGTATTTATTTTTAAAAATCACATAAATCACGTGTAAAGCACGTGTTCCTTCCTAGTTTAAATTAAAATATGTGAATTAAACTTTTTCTATCAATTTCAGTATAATCTATCATGAAATAAATTGCAAGAATGGTTCTAAATTTTAGAGTATGCATATTACTTTTAAAGTTCTATATGTCTTAAAGAATCATATTTCTGTAATATGCTTATAACAAATGCAAAATAAAATATAATTATGAACTAAATATAAGATATATTGATATCAAATGAATGTTATAATAAGAATAAATGCTTAAAAATTTTTAGATCACCGAAAATAAGTGAAATAATAATCAAGTCTTATATAAATGTGCGTGCCTTGAATTCTATTGTTTTATTTTACTTAAGAGATATGGATTTGACATATCAAACACAATATTGGGGAATATATTAGGAGCACATGATAGTTGTATAATTTATGGTTTGTGTTGTGCATGTTATCTTGTTCTGGCAGTTGTATAGGTCCAACTCAGAACCAGCAAGACACAGACACGTTGCCACATTTGCATTATTATTATAATCCCTCCAATTATATTATTAATTTCACAACTTATCGCATTTATATGGATCATCTTGTTTTACACGTGGATTCACAATGAAAGAGACCTAAAATTTTACTTACAAGTCTACTGAAAGATATGCCAAATTGAAATTAAAATTTAAAATTTAATTTGATACAAACAATTAAATGGGAAATTCTTGTGCAACTCCATACTATTGTATTTTGAAATTAATAATAATATGATTACATTATTAATTGTATTTATAAATTAGCCATCTAGCTTAGGAACAATATTTCGCCTAAAATTTCTTTTTTAAATGCACAAGTTACACTCTTATCTGAATTTGATATCACCTAACTCTAGTGTGATCTAAAAGATTGTGATACGAACACATAATAAACACTAATGGCCTTGTTTGTTTATGTTTTCAAACTCCATTTTCAATTTTTTAAATTATAAAATTCAAAATAAACTTAACACATTAAATTCTCATCCGAATTCTACTTTTTTCAACTCCACTTTCCAATCTCCTATATAACTAACTATCAATCATATATACAACTTTTCACACATTTACTAATCAAATCAATCATTATTTCACTTCCTCTTTCATAATTTACACTTTTTTTTATCTATATTTCTTTAATTTTTAATTTTCATAATCATTATATACACCGCTAACACAATTATTATACATATCATTCATCAACCTATCACTATTAATTTGACATGTCTTGCAACTTTTAACTTATTTCTAAAAAATATAAATAAACCCCTACTATTTTCACACGAATTTCATAATACATTATTTTCGAGAAAAATTCAAAATTTTATCTCAAAAACATAAACAAACAAAGCTAATAGTTTGACCTTATACGTCAAATCTCTAAATTTGTATTTTAATCTTTAGCTACCATTTTCTCAAAAAAATATATAATCTTCTTATAAATGAAAATATTATATTATAATAATTAAATAGTTGAAAATGGATAAACATGAGTAATCCATATAAGCTTAGTAATTACTTAAAGTTAGCTATTCTCCATCTCAACAATAATTCTATCTTTTTCTCCAATTGCTTACAACTATAATGTTTGCACGTCATGCTTACACATAGCTAAGCCAAATGCGCAAACATATATGTTATATATATTATATATCATAACGACAATATCAAAACTAGACAAACACGCAGCCGAGTTCTTTGTACTTGGCTGTTTACTTTCTTCATTTTCTGTTACATTTCTTCAGCTGCTATATATATATATATATATATATATATACAATCCATGTATTTAATTGCCAGTCAGAGTAATTCTTGTAATTACAAAAACAATAATATGGTTCTGAGATTATTGTGGCTCTGGGTGGCGATCATGTGTTTATTTTCACAGGAAATATGTGGTGAGCTTGAGAGATTTGAACAGCCCACAAAAGGTGATGGAACTCTGAGATTCTTGGTTCTTGGAGATTGGGGAAGAAAGGGAGACTATAACCAATCTCATGTTGCTTTTCAGGTACCTATATATGTTCATACATGCACAATAAAAAACATTACGATATACATAATAAATCTTATCATTTTTATCTTCATATCATTTAAAAGTGCTGTCAATAGACATTATTTTGTAGTAAAGAACTCGAACCGCTAATTATAAAGTTCCATCTACACATATAGAATGCTCATTTTATTTGGTTTTTCGGAAAAACTTTGGAGTTGCGGGAACAATTCGTATAATTTGTATCGCCGGATATAAAAATTTATGGTACATGAATAATTATAGATACTCAAAAAATTCAAATAATATAAACTTACAAGTATCACATGTTAATTTATTTATGATTTTGTTCCTCAACCACCGACCCCAGAAAAGAGAAAAAGAAAAGACAAATTAATATATCATAATTTGATTATCACGAAACCACTATCTTTCACGTCTTAACTTCTATTATTCACGTCCAAGCAAAAGATAAGAACAAATCAATTAGTACATCACAATCTGATTTCAAGAAACTACTATCTTTCACGTCTTAACTATTTATTCATATTATATAATTATATCATTCATTTTTAGTTGAAAACGTTATAAATTAAATTATTATATCATTATGAAGATATTAATAGCCGCTTCAGTACAATAATCAGCAATGATAAATTTTAGCTTGAATTATTGGTGCTTAACTTGTATGTTTGACCTATCACATCGTCAATTATAGTAATTAAGTTTGATAAGATATTATCGATCTATATATCGTAATAGAAATAATTAATTATATATACTCAAATACCAATAACTGAATATTATCTTGGTGGGACCACACCACATTTATGTATCATACATAATATTATGCCACGTTGAGTTCAATATTTTAACGATGCAAGTTTTAATATATTTGCAGATGGGTAGAATTGGAGAAGAATTAGACATAGATTTTGTAGTATCAACGGGTGATAATTTCTATGACAATGGATTGGAAAGTGAGAACGATCCATACTTTGTAGATTCATTTACCAATATTTATACAGCAAAGAGCCTTCAAAAGCAATGGTTTAGTGGTACGTACGTCTTCCAATTAACCAAATTGCACTGTGTCATCTATGATAAGGAATCGTTCAGTCTAATTATTATGAAATCGAGTTGGAATGATTTTAATAGAATTTCGACCTTGATTATAGGAACTTCAAAACTTATATGAAAGTAAATCAGACTTGATTTGTTAATTACGTTGATCAAGAATCTCTAACTTAAATGCAATTTTAATAATCAACCTATTACTTTATTTGTAAATCATATTATCGTGTGATTGGTCTATAATTTTAATTAAGAAATGAACAGTTAGGACTGATTCTTAATTAGGAGTTCACATGGATTTGAGTATTGCAATTATCTCAAGGTATATATACTCTTGTTGACAAACCATGCGAAACTCCACCATAAGATAAGGATTAAGATAATCGACAGTATAACTTTTGAAATTGTACAACTCCTTATTAATGGATCAATCAATCACAAATTAAGGCAATCATGTTATAGCACTTGTCATCTTATTTGTTCATAGAGGAGTGCGACTATGACAGTCTCATTAAATGATCTTAAATTTAGAACTTTGAAATATACCTACCCCAATTAATTTTAAAACTACACACTTTATGTATTTCAATAATTCTAAATTAACGAAGATCATTGGGATAGATCTCCCATATTTCCGTTCAGATGGCCAAATGGATCTTAATAAGAATGTTATGCATAAATATTTTAAAAATTTAATCTTTGTTTAAGAAATTTAATACTAAGTTTTATATGTTCATTTCTCCATGCAGTTTTAGGGAATCATGATTATAGGGGTGATGCAGTTGCACAGTTGAGCCCTTTCCTTAGGAAAATTGATAGTAGATGGCTTTGCTCGAGGTCTTTTCTAGTTAATGCAGGTGACCTTCTATTTAATATGTTATTTATTAATTACCAATATATATAAAATAATAATAATGATTCCAATTTCTTTAATAATTACTCCTAATTCAGATTTTCTTTTCTTGTAAGCAGAAATTGCTGAATTATTTTTCGTGGATACCACTCCTTTTGTGATTGATTACTTTAAAAATCCGAAAGATAATAAATATGATTGGCGTGACGTGACCCCAGTGAAGACCTACATTGCCAACTTGTTAAATGTAAGTAACATATCTTTTATGCAACCAAATGGGATATAGTTTTTTATACATCTGGTCAAAAAGGCTTTCAAATCAATTGCTATTTGGTGACAATGCAACATGTCAATTCTAAATGAATCACTTAACCTTGAACTGTTGCTATTCTTTGTTAGGATGTTGAATCAGCATTGAAGGAATCAAGAGCAAAATGGAAAATTGTGGTGGGTCATCATTCTATAAGAAGTGTAGGACACCATGGTGATACCCCAGAGCTTGTACAACATCTTCTTCCAATTCTTCAGGTAATATATATATTTCTTTGTCGTAAAATCCCATTTACTATTAATCTTATGCAAATTATTAAACTATATCAAAGTAAATAGTCTGCCACTAAAATACACCTATTATAGATAATTTTGACTTTGTACCTATCATTACAGCGAAACACAAGAAGCAAAAGTTTTAACTTCATAAATTTTCTTATACTAACCCCATTACAAAATATTTATACCTGTTTTTATGAATCTTTAGGCCAACAACGTGGATTTCTACATGAACGGGCATGATCATTGTCTCGAACACATTAGCGACGACAAAACGTAAGATAAACATCATAACAACCTTATCAAATTCTATATATTATGTTAAGTTTGGTGTAATTAATTTTTTAATTTGTTTCGCAGTCCAATCCAATTTTTGACAAGTGGAGCTGGCTCAAAGGCATGGAGGGGGGATATCAAAAACTTGGATGAGGATAGAGTAAAATTCTTCTATGACGGGCAAGGGTTTATGTCTGTACAATTGACAACTAGTGATGTAGAGATTGCATTTTATGATGTTTATGGCAGAGTTCTACACAAGTGGACTGCTTCAAAGGAGCTTCACTCAGTTATTTAAATACTTGTTTTAATGAGCAAGAGTTATGAAAATACTTGGAGATTCTTGTATTAGGTATAATTTGTGTCATCCACTTGAAAAGTAAGGATCTATATATGGATTGTTGTATGTATAATGCTAGTTGTATAAATAAATCCAAACATATATAGCCTTAATTTTAAATGAAATGTTGAGTTCAATTTCTTTTAAAGAGGAGAATTAATATTAAGTTCAGATTTGAGTAATGATGCAAAATATACACGGAATAGTCAGAAATCTTAGAATAAAAAACACACTCGTGAAAATATGGAGTTGAAAGAAAACTCTCTATTCTTAATGTTAAATAACACAGCCTAGGTGGTGCTACAAGTTATGCAATAAACATCTCAAGATATAACGATACATCAGTTATATATCAAAATCATTTTTGATGTATGGACAATTCAAACTTTCACTATTTATAAACACAAGAATGAGAGAAAAGAATAAGTAACGCAAGAATGAGAGAAAAGAATGTATGATATGCTTTGATTTCGGCGTGTTATTTGATTTGCCGAAGAAGGCTAAGCTCAAAAACAAGATAAAGAATTAAACACAATTTAATTATATCATTAGATCAGAATAAATAACAATCAGTTTTTTAACATTCTAGTCAAACAATATTCTTCAGACGTGAACTTTAAACAAAATCCTGAACAGATATAAAACTTAATCAATCACCGACTTTCGGAATGGATTTTCTATCCTACAATGGTGTCACATCATTGTGGGATTCACAAGTGTATATTTATTTGAATTATTATTTATATTTTATTTTTAGATGGACACTTGTCAATCCCACAATAATGTGATACCTTTGTGGTACACTATTGTGAGATAGAAGATCTGGTCCGACTTTCGTGATGATTAGGCTTAATCTAAGTTCATTAATCTCTATGATAATGTATGGATTCCTCAAAAGATCTAAACCTACTTTCGTGATTTAGAAACCTAGGTTCAATTTCTTAGGTTTCGATTTCAAGATATCACCTTTCAGAATTTTCACCCAATATCTACGATCATGCAAATAAGTGGCCAGCAAATTCACAAGCATTAAACGATCAAAAAGTTGAATCAAAGCATACGCATTCACGAAATCAAGAAAAACGTAAATTAGTTTGATAACATATTATTGGGATATCCACAATTCTAGAATAAAATAAATTACTGCATGAAATTAAAGAAACAAACAATAAACAAAATTAAAATCAACATATCAACAATAATTAAGAGGAGAGATAAATAAAAACTTAGTCTCGATTAAACTATCGATGAAAATGTTGACTACAATCATGCAAGACTGGTTTGTTCAAGCCTTGAAAAAAAGACGTAATTCCAATCCCTAATCTAATATTTTTTTCCCAATTTCGAGTTCAAGAATCCCCCTTTTTAATCAGAAGAATTGATAAAAATAAAGGATGAAAAAAAGAGTCCCGGTCGTAGATGAATTTTTTGGGCATTTAAATGCTAAAAAAATGAGCGTTTAAACACCCAGAACATAATGTTTCTGCTGCCAGCGTTTAAACGCTGCCAAAACGCTGGCAGCAGCTTCAGTTATGTTTTCGATTACCCTTTTGATCGCTTTTCAGTTTGAATTAGGCTTTAATGTATTCTACAAAGTTGTATCAATATGCCTTATCTTTACAACCCAACTAGTTTGGATCCGATTCAAGTTATAGAACTCGAGTTATGATCTTTCAACCAAAATTGTCATATTGTCTTCTTCATAAACCTTTAGGTAATTTTCTTAGCTTTCCAACCATATAAACATAATTAAAATTGGAGGTCTATAGTCCGCGATATGATTATATTTCTGACCATCGCTAATTTACCTCCTTTTATACGTTTTTTTCGTTATTTTCTCGAAGTTAATGATTTTACCCTACAAACATGTAACAACCTATTAAACGCATATGTGGTATAAATCATGATATAAAAATGGTATAATTACGACTAATCTTAGGCTAGAAAACATGTATAATTGAGGTTTATCAACCCCCAAACTTAGGATTGATCGTCCTCGAGCAATAAATATCAGTGAAAACGAACAACCATATTCTTGCAATGATCTAAAAAAAACAAAATAAACTAATTAGCTCACTTTCGTAGAGTTCACCATGTGCAACAAGCCTTTAAACCTTTTAGTTACCCCCAAAAAGGACGAGTTATAGTCTCGTGAGGGTTTGCATTTCGATATACCCACAAAATCTATGAAATTCGAGTTAAGTCCAGATAATACAACTTATAAAAATTAACAAAAGACTAATGGCATAACATCATTAACAATTAAGCTCAATAGTATATACATATCACTCATTTTTATCACATATTAACACTAAGAGTCGAATGAACTTCCAAAGGGATGCATGCAATCGTCGGCATTATAGTCGAGTGGCATCTTTACCAAATTTTGGATATAATCCTCATTTTTATCGACTTTCAATTATTCAAAAGGAACTAAGTTTTATAGGTAGAAATACACGCTTCAAGATTAAAGCTTTTAAGCATTTTTTACTTTCTACACAGTTATATGTGAATTTTTGTTTAGCTTATTAGACCATGTGCAATGCTTGTTCCCTTAGTCTTTCTATGACACCCATGTAACACGTTTTGGATCAACGACTCCTAATCTAGATAGCTTTAGGGCGTTGAGTGTCAAGACACTCCTTTCGGACTTAATCACTCGAGTGTCAAAGGCCACAAAACAACTAGGTCTTTATTTGAGTTAGCTACACATTGTCATAATAATCTGACACATCAATATTTTCAAATTTTAATCATTCATTATGAAGCATAAATATGACTATTAAACTCTATACCTTGTGAAAATTTAGTTAATATCCTTGGGAATTAATCTTTACGCGTCTCAAGATGTAACATCCACTCAACTCCTCTCCTATAGATTGTGTGTAAAGAGTCATCTAAAGAAGTTAATTCTAATCTTAGGTCGACATGAGAAAAAATCGAGGTATGCTTGTTGCATTAGTACAGATTATATATTAAAGTCATGCCATCTTTCTTAAGGTAATTTAGCAAATTGTACAAATTGACAAGCTAGAACTCATAAAAAAAAAATTATGCATGTCATATGAATAGCTCAAATGCCCTCAAACTTAAACGAAACGAAGTCATACGATATATATGCTAAGTCGAATTCCATCCCCAAATTTAAACTAAAATATTGTCCTCAATGTTATCACAAATAAGTAGTGGGAAAGAAAAACTTAACCAAGCAGGATGTTGAAAAACATGCTCGAATACCGAAAGAGAATTTTTGTTCCAAGTAGAGGTAGTGTAGCATCTCTATCATCCAATGTGAGCTATTCATGTACACTGTACGACAAAACAAAAACATAGCATGCAAAGATTTTTTTTCTTTTTGTGTTAAATAATAAAAAAAAGAATAAATAAAAGAAACACTTGGGTTGCCTTCAAGCGCTTGTTTATAGTCATTAGCTTGACATTACCATGTTAACTTAGTTTTGTAGATCCTAGATTGGACCCAACGACTTGGCAATTGATGTGCCTAAACCGCAAGCGCACGACTTCGGTGTAGTATAAAAGATATCGTTCCCACGAGGGCCGAACAATCAAGCACTAGCCTATCAATTATTAGTAATCTAAGCCTAACGAAGTTATGAGATAAAAAGTAAAGAAGACGGAACAGAACATATAAAACTGGTTTTGATTATATTGGATTAGTAATTCCAGAATCAGGTTTCACCACGACATACGTTATCAATTAAACCATACAATCAATTCAGTTACAATCACCACTTATGAACGACATTATCCAATGATACTTATTACCTTCTGTCGAAGCATAACAATTTACCCAAGTTAATTAATCAACTACTTTCGTGATGATTAGACTAAGCTCAGATTCATTAATCTCTATGATAATGTATCGATTTCTCAAAAGACCTAAAACTACTTTCGTGATTTAGGATCTTAGGTTTGAATTCTAGGGTTCCGATTTAGATGTCACCTTTCAGAATTTTCACCTAATATCTATGAACATGTAAATATGTGGCCAGCAAATTCACAAGCATTAACAATCAAGAATTCAAATCATAAGCATATGCGATGTTTAGTAAACGATCATATAATTCAGGCTGATAACATATTATCGGGTTATTCCCGATTCCAGAATAAAATAGACTACTCCATAGATGCAAGAGCACAATCAACGAAAATCAAAGTAAACATGATAGATAGACGATAATTAAAAGAGAATAGAAAGATAAACTCGATAAAACCCGTTGTCAAGATCCTGTTTACAATCAATTGTCGAATCTCGTTCTTGAATCTCTAATCCTTATAATCAGTCTCCAAGAAATAAAGTTCGAACCCTAATACAATGTTTGGAAGGAGTATTTATATCCTCCGCCGAAAAAAGAAAGAAAGAAAGACCGAAAAAATAAGTAAAAATCGGATCTGAAGCGCATGTTTAAATGCGCAGCGCTTAAGCGCGGACGCTTAAGCGCGCATCTCTGCCCTGTGCGCTTAAGCGCGCGGGGCAGATTGTTTTTGCCTTCGGTGTATTCTACCAAGTTGTAGATCTATGGCTTAGCCTCAAAACCCAACTGATTTGGATCCAATCCAAGTTGTAGAACTCGAGTTATGATCCTTTTACCAGGACTGCGCTATTTGGTTCGGAACAAAGCGTATTTATAACTTTCGAGTCTTCAAACGTTTGAACCGGATCTTGTCCTCTTCATAAGACTTTTAGGTAATTATCTTACCTTTCTAACCATATAAAGTTCATTAACATTGGAGGTTTGTAGCCCAAGATATGACTGTATTTCCAAACAGCGCCCATGTATCTCCTTTCATACATTTTTTCGTCATTTTCTCGAAATTAATGATTTTTCCCTACAAACATGTAACAAAACTATTAAACGCATATGAGGTATAAATCATAACATAAAATAATATAGAAATAACTAATCTTAGGCTAGAAAACACGTATAATCAAGGTTTATCAACCCCCCAAAACTTGCTTTTGTTCGTCCTCGAACAAACGGTAAAACAAAGAAAACAAAAATAAAAACTAAAGATAAACTCATTTTCGTAGAGTAAACGATTGCACTTAGCATGTGCAACAAGGCTTTAAACCTTTATGTTAACCAAAAAGGACGAGTTATAGTCTCGTGAGGGTTTGCATTTCGATATACCCACAAAATCTATGAAATTTGAGCTATGTCCAGATAATACAACTTATAAAAATTAACAAAAAACTAATAGCATAACATCGTTAACAATTAAGTTCAAAAGTATGTACATATCTGTCATTATTGCCACATATTAACACTAAGAGTCGAATTAACTTCCAAAGTGGTGCAATCATAGGCATTATAGTCGAGTGGCATCCTTACCAAATTTTGGATATAATCCCCATTTTTTATTAACTTTCAAATTCAAAAGGCACTATGTTTAATAGGCAAAAATATACACTTCAAAACTAAAGCTTTTAAGAGTTTTTTTTTACTTTCTACACGGTACGTGTGGAATTCTATTTAGCTCATTAGACCATGTGCAATGCTTGTTCCCTTAGGCTTTCTATGACACCCATGTAACGAGTTTTGGGCCAACGACTCCGAATCTAGATAGCTTCAGGGCGTTGAGTGTTGAGACACTCCTTTTGGACTTAATGACTCGAGTGTCAAAGGCCACGAAACAAGTTAGGTCTTTATTTGAGTTAGCTTCACAGTGTCATAATAATCCAACACATCAATATTTTCAAATTTTAAGCATTCATTATGAAGTGTAACTATGGAACTCTATACCTTGTAAAAATTTTAGTTAATATCTTTGGGAATTACTCCTTACGTGTCTCAAGATGTAACATCCACTCAACTCCTCTCCCGTAGATTGTGTGTAAACATCTAAAGAAGCAAATCCTAATCTTAGGTCGACATGAGCAAAAATCGAGATATGCTTGTTTCATTAGTCCGGATTATATATTGAAGTCATGCCATCTTTCTTAAGTTAATACTAGCAAATTGTACAAATTGACAAGCTAAAACTCATAAAAGAAAAAAAATAATGCATGCCATATGAATAGCTCAAACTCCCCCAAACTTAAGCGAAACAAACTTATATGATATATAAATATGCTATGTCGAATTCCACCCCCAAATTTAAACTATACATTGTCTTCAATGTTATCACACATAAGTAGTGGGAAAGGAAAACTTAACCTAACGGGATGTTGAAAAACATGCCCGAATACCAAAAGAGAATTTTCATTCCAAGTAAAGGTGTTGCATCATCTTTATCATCCAATGTAAGTTACTCATGTACCTTGTATGACAAAACAAAAACAAAGCATGCAAAGTTTTTTTTTTTTTTTTTTTCGTGTGTTAAAGAAAAAAAAAACATAAAGAATAAGAACAAAAATAAAAACAAAAATAAAGGAAAACACTTGGGTTGCCTCCCAAGAAGTGCTTGTTTATAGTCATTAGCTTGACTTTACCATGTTAACTCAGTTTTGTAGATCCCGAATTGGACCCGATGACTTAGCAACTCTCCAATCAATTTTAGAATCTCGATTTCTAGGTAAAGAAAACTCTGGTGCTTGTCGAATAGAAGAACTAAATCGCCCTTTTTGAAATTTTTGGCGAAGGAATTTTTTATCATGCAATACTTTAGCACCTTCATTGTTAATCCCTGCACTCTCATGCACATCAAACCTTGATTTATCTAGTTCATGAAGTCGAAACTTCCTCTCCTCTCTATCGAATTTTGATGTCAATGGTGGATTTTCCTTGAACATTCGAGCAATATCAGCGTTAATGGTGTCTTCCTCCTCGATCAAGCCATCACTTACCAGTCGTGCCTCGAATGGATCCTTATAGTGCTTCATAGCAAGCTTGTCTTTGATTATAGCTTCGTCAATCCTGTAACAAGAGTTCTCGATAGAGCAGTTAGCAACGGATTTATATAGACTAAATTCAACTCTCGCATCCCCAATATTCAAGGAAAGCCTTCCATTTTTAACATCAATAATAGCTCCTGTTGTAGCTAGGAATGGCCTACCAAGAATAATGGAGATTTGAGAATCCTCATCCATATCGAGAACAACGAAGTCTGTAGGAATAAAGAACTTACCAACTTTGATAGGTACATCCTCTAACACACCTACCGGATACTTTACAGGTCTATCAGCTAATTGCAGAGTAATCGTGGTAGGTTTTAACTCACCCATTTCTAACTTACGTGAAACAGAAAGAGGCATAAGGCTAACGCTAGCACCAATGTCACACAATGCATGATCAAAACTTACGTTACCTATTACACATGGAATCGAAAAACTACCGGGATCTTTAAGCTTAGGAGGCAGTTTATTTTGAATTAATGCACTACACTCTTTAGTTAAAGCCACGGTTTCATAATCCTCTAGTTTACGTTTGTTAGAAAGAACTTCCTTAAAAAATTTAGCATATGAAGGCATTTGTGATAGTGCATCAGTGAAGGGGATATTAATATAAAGCTTTTTTAAAACTTCTAAAATTTTTCCAAATTGCTTGTCTAATTTTGCCTTAGCTAATCTTTGAGGGAAAGGTATTGGTGGCTCATATGGTGGTGGAGGTACGTACACTGACTCTTTTTTAGTTTCATTCTTTTCTGTTGGTTCACTTTCGATCATCCCTTTAGGCATTTTTGAATCTTCATAATTGGTTCCACTCCTTAAAGTAATTGCATTACAATGTTCCTTTGGATTTGTCTCAGGTTGTCTGGGAAAGGAACCTGAAGTCCTATTCGAGTTGCTAGCCTGTTGTGCAATTTGAATTTCTAGCATTTTATTATGAGTTGCTAAAGAATCGACCTTAGTTGCTAGTTGCTTAATTGCATCATTTACTACATCGTTTTGTTTAGTCTGGGCAACTACAAAACTCTCAAGAAGGGATTCTAAGTTCGATTTCTGTGGTGGAACAGGATTGTAAGACTTCTGTTGGAATCCCAGGTGGCTGCCTAAAGTTAGGATGTGGAGCTGCGTTTTGGCTTGGGTTATACGAAAAATTTGGGTGATTCCTCCAACCAGGATTAAAAGTGTCTGAAAATGGGTCGTTCTTTTGGTTGAAGTTGTTCACAAAGTTGGCCTATTCCATAGAGAGATCTTTAGGTACACTAGCTAGTTGACACTCTAATGCAACATGACCAACTATACCACATATTTCGCACATAGGGGGTGGGATATTGACAGAATTGACATGCATGTTCATTGAATCTAATTTCTTAGACATGGCTTCTACTTGTGCAGAAAGTAGAGTAATAGCGTCGAGATCGTACTTACCTGGTGTCTTCTGTGGAATCGATCTTTCGCTTGACCATTGGTAGTGGTTCAGTGCCATATCCTCGATTAGATCATAAGCTTCGTCAATACCTTTGTTCATCAAAGCTCCTCCTGCTGCTGCATCGACTGACATCCTCGTGTTATATATCAACCCATTGTAGAATGTATGTACGATGAGCCACTTCTCTAGCCTATGATGTGGGCACAGTCGGAGAAGATCCTTAAATCGCTCCCAAGCTTCATATAGCGATTCACCATCTCTCTGAGCAAAAGTCGTGATTTGGTTCCTCAGTTGTGCAGTCTTGCTCAGGGGGAAAATACCTTGCTAGGAAACATTGCATGAGCTGATCCCATGTTCTGATGGAACCTGATGGTAGCGAGTGTAGCCAAGCTCTCGCCTTGTCTCTCAGTGAGAACGGAAATAACCTCAGCCTGATAGCATCTTGGGAAACCCCGTTCATCTTTAGAGTGTCGCAGTACTCTAAAAACATTGACAAGTGTAGGTTTGGCTCTTCAGTAGGTGCACCCCCAAACTGATTCTGCTGAACCATTTGCAGAAGAGATGGCTTGAGCTCAAAGTTGTTAGCCTCTACAGTAGGTCTAGAGATGCTAGAGTGAAGTGTCTGCGCATTAGGTGCTGCAAAATCCTTAAGACATCTCGCATTTGCATTTGCGTTCCCGTTTGCATTTGCGTTTGGATTCGCGTTAACGTTCATGTTTGCGTTTTCTTCAGCCATTGTTACGCTACTCAGTTGAGCTCGTTTCAGTCTTTGTAGTTTTCTCCTAGCACGAAAAGTTTTCTCGATTTCTGGATCAAGTTCAAAATCGATCTTACTTCGCATACAAGAGAAAAACCGAAATCCTAAAATAAAACAGAAAAATAAAAATTAAAAACTAAAAATAAAATAAAATGGCTTAGTCTCACTAAAATCTGATAAAAACTAATATTGACTATTCAAGTCCCCGACAACGGCGCCAAAAACTTGATGTGCCTAAACCGCAAGCGCACGGCTTCGGTGTAGTACAAAAGATATCGTTCCCACAAGGACCGAACAATCAAGCACTAGCCTATCAATTATCAGTAATCTAAGCCTAACGAAGTTATGAGATAAAAAGTAAAGAAAACGGAACAGAACGTATAAAACTGGTTTTGATTATATTGGATTAGTAATTCCAGAATCAGGTTTCACCACGACATACGTTATCAATTAAACCATACAATCAATTCAGTTACAATCACCACTTATGAAGGACATTATCTAATGATACTTATTACCTTCTGTCGAAGCATAACAATTTACCCAAGTTAATTAATCAACTACTTTCGTGATGATTAGACTAAGCTCAGATTCATTAATCTCTATGATAATGTATCGATTTCTCAAAAGACCTAAAACTACTTTTGTGATTTAGGATCCTAGGTTTGAATTCTAGGGTTCCGATTTAGATGTCACCTTTCAAAATTTTCACCTAATATCTATGAACATGTAAATATGTGGCCCAGCAAATTCACAAGAATTAACAATCAAGAATTCAAATCATAAGCATATGCGATGTAACGTAAACGATCATATAATTCAGGCTGATAACATATTATCGGGTTATTCCCGATTCTAGAATAAAATAGACTACTCCATAGATGCAAGAGCACAATCAACGAAAATCAAAGTAAACATGATAGATAGACGAGAATTAAAAGAGAATAGAAAGATAAACTCGATAAAACCCGTTGTCAAGATCCTGTTTACAATCAATTGTCGAATCTCGTTCTTGAATCTCTAATCCTTACAATCAATCTCCAAGAAATAAAGTTCGAACCCTAATACAATGTTTGGAAGGAGTATTTATATCCCCCGCTGAAAAAAGAAAGAAAGAAAGACCGAAAAAATAAGTAAAAATCGGATCTGAAGCGCATGTTTAAACACGCAGCGCTTAAGCGCGGGCGCTTAAGCGCGCATCTCTGCCCTGCGCGCTTAAGCGCGCGAGGCAGTTTGTTTTTGCCTTCGGTGTCTTATACAAAGTTGTAGATCTATGTCTTAGGTTCAAAACGCAACTGATTTGGATCCAATCTAAGTTTTAGAACTCGAGTTATGATTGTTTTACCAGGACTGCGCCATTTGGTTCGGAACAAAGCGTATTTATAACTTTTGAGTCTTCAAACGTTTGAACCGGATCTTGTCCTCTTCATAAGACTTTTAAGTAATTATCTTAGCTTTCTAACCATATAAGGTTCATTAACATTGGAGGTTTGTAGCCCAAGATATGACTGTATTTCCAAACAGCGCCCATGTATCTCCTTTCATACATTTTTTCGTCATTTTCTCGAAATGAATGATTTTTCCCTACAAACATGTAACAAAACTATTAAACGCATATGAGGTATAAATCATAACATAAAATGATATAGAAATGACTAATCTTAGGCTAGAAAACACGTATAATCGAGGTTTATCAGCAATTCTCCAATCGACTTTAGAATCACGATTTATAGGTAATGAAAACTCAGGTGCTTGTTGAATAGAAAAACTAAATCGCCCTTTTCTGAATTTTTGGCGAAGGATTTTTTTATCATGCAATACTTTAGTACCTTCGTTATTCATCCTTGCACTCTCATGCGCATCAAATTTTAATTTATCTAATCCTTAACGTTGAAACTTCCTCTCCTCTCTAGCGATGCTTGATGTCAATGGCTGATTTTCCTCAAACTTTCGAGCAATATCAGCGATAATTTCATTTTTCTCCTCGATCGAGCCACCACTCACCAGTCGTGCCTCTAATGGATCCTTATAGTGGTTCCTAGCAAGTTTGTCTTTAATTATTTGATTAACCTCTTCAATCCTGTACACGAGTTCTTAAGAGAGCGGTAAGTAACTGATTTATATAGATTGAATTCAACTCTCTCATCCCCAATATTCAAATAAAGTCTTCCATTTTTCACGTCAATGATGGCTCCTACTGTAGCTAGAAAAGGCCTACCAAGAATAATGGAGATTTGAGAATCCTCCTCCATCTCGAAAACAATAAAGTCTGTAGGAATAAATAACTTACCAACCTTAATAGGTAGATTCTCTAACATACCTATCGGATACTTAACAGAACGATCGGCTAATTGCAAAATTATGATCGTAGGCTGTAAATGATTCATCTCTAACTTTTTCGCTACAGACAATGGCATGAGACTAACATTAGCTCCAAGATCACATAAAGCATGGTTAAAACTCATATTGCCAATTACACAACGAATAGAGAAACTATCGGGATCTTTAAGTTTAGGAGGTAATTTATTTTGAATTATTGCACTGCACTACTCAGTTAAAGCAATAGTTTCGTACTCCTCTAGTTTTCATTTGTTAGAAAGAATTTCTTTTAAGAATTTAGCATACGAAGGCATCTGAGATAACAGATCAGAAAAGGAAATATTAATATAAAGTTTTTGAAGAACCTCTACAAATTTTCCAAATTGCTTATCTAACTTAGCTTTAGCTAATCTTTGAGAAAAGGGTATGGGTGGCTCGTAGGGTGGTGGAAGGACGTAGACTGACTCTTTTTCAGTTTCATTTTTTTCGGTTGGTTCACTTTCGATCATCCTATTGGACATTTTAGGTTCCTCGTATTGTGTCTCACTTCTTAAAGTAAAAGCTTTACCATGTTCTTTAGGATTTATTTCGGGTTGGCTAGGAAAAGAACCGGAATTCCTATTGGAGATATTAGCTTGTTCCACAATTTCCGTTCTAACATCTTATTATGGGTTGCTAATAAATCCACTTTAGAATCTAGTTGCTTAATTGCTTCAGTCATAGCTAGTCCTTGTTGTCTAAATTCTTTGTTCTATTTCATTTGTGTGACAACAAAACTCTGAAGCAGGGTTTCTAAGTTTGACTTTTATCGAGAGGTGGAATTATGAGGCATCTGCTGAAATCCAAGTGGTTGACTAAAGTTAGCCTGTGGAGCTGCGTTTTGATTGTTCTTATACGAAAAATTTGGGTGGTTCCTCCAATCAAGATTGTAGGTATTAGAGAAAGGGTCATTCTTCTGGTTGAGGTTATTGACAAAATTAGCTTGTTCAAGTGATCTATCATTAGGGAATAAATTTCTTAATTGACATTCTAATGCAACATGCCCGACCATACCACAAATTTCGCACACAGAGTTATTAGTATTCACAGAATTCACATACATGCTCATAGAAGATAATTTCTTAGACATGGCCTCCACTTGTGCAGATAGTAAACTAATAGCGTCAAGATCATACTTACCTGGTGTCTTCTGTAGAATCGATCTTTCACTTAACCATTGGTAGTGATTCAGTGCCATGTCCTCAATCAAATCATAGGCTTCGTCAATGCTTTTGTTCATCAAAGTTCCTCCTGCTGCTGCATAAACAAACATCCATGTATTGTAGATCGACCCATTGTAGAATGTATGGACGATGAGCCACTTCTCCAAGCCATGGTGTGGGCAAAGTCGGAGAAGATCATTAAATCGATCCTAAGCTTCATATAACGATTCACTGTCCCGTTGAGAAAAGGTAGTTATTTGGCTCCTCAGTTGTATAGTCTTGATCGGAGAAAAGTATTTCGCTAGGAAGCACTGCATGAGTTGATCCTAAGTCTTGATGGAACCAGATGGCAGGAACTGTAGCCAAGCTCTCACCTTGTCTCTCAATGAGAATGGAAAAACTCTTAGTCGAATGGCATCTGGTGAGACTCCATTCATCTCCATGGCTGCTTGTTTCAGTTGAACTCGTTTTTGTCTTTGTAACTTTCTCCTTGCATGAAAAGTCTTTTCGATTTCCGAATCTAGTTCGATAGGAAAATCGATATTGCATTGCATACACAGAGAGAGACAAATATCCTGAAAATAAGAAAAAAAAATTAAAATTAAAAATAAAATAGCTTAGTCTCACTAAAATATCAAAAGAACTAATATTAATTATTCTAGTCCCCAACAACGGCGCCAAAAACTTGATGTATGTAAAACCCGTAAGCGCATGGCTTTCGTGTAGTACAAAAAATATCATTCAATCGAGAACTAGATAATCAAGTACTAATTCCTTCACGTATTTGTAATCTAAGCTAAAAGATAATTTGGTTTAAAAATTAACTATCAAAAGTAAAGCAAGAATTCGAAAACGAGTTTAAACGATTAATTAGAGATTCTAGAATTGGAATTCACCACAATAAACGTTATCTACCTCATTATGTTCCACTATCAAATGTAAATGCTACTTATGAAGGACATTATCTAATTTTAACTATTATCTTCTTTCTGCAAACGCTGGCGTTTAAACGCCCGCTGCCAAAACGCTGGCAATAGCTTCAGTTTTGTTTTCTATAACCCTTTTGACCGTGTTACAGTTTGCATTAGGATTTGATGTCTTTTACAAAGTTGTAGCTCTATGTCTTAGCTTTACCACCCAATGGGTTTGGATCCGATCCAACTTTTAAAACTCGAGTTATGAGCTTTCTACCGAAATTGCCATATTGTGTTTGGAACAAAATATATTTTATAACTTTCGGGAGTTCAAACGTTTGAAATGGATATTGTCTTCTTCATAAAACGTTTAGGGAATTATCTTAGCTTTTCAATCATATAAACATCATTAACATTGGAGGTCTATAGCCCGAGATATGATTATATTTCCGAACATCATCAATTTACCTCCTTTCATACATTTTTTCGTTATTTTCTCGAAGTTAATGATTTTATCCTACAAATATGTACCAACCTATTAAACGTATATGGGGTATGAATCATGATATAAAAATAGTATAATTTCCACTATTCTTAAGCTAGAAAATACGTATAATCGAGATATATCATCGCCACATGAATAAAATCAATGCAAATGCATGATTCAAGAGTTCTAATAATAATTTATCACGTCAGAAGAACAATTGGTTTTTGGCTTAAACCTTTTAAAAGAAATGCCATCAAATTTATTAGGCTATCAATGAATACAATGTCTTAAATTGATTAGTCGTTTTTGTAAAACCAGACAATAATATTCGCATGATACATTTTTTATGCAAATTCTTAATTCTAACCATCAGCCCATTTTAGCTCTAGCACTGTCTCTTGGAATTCGTAAGTGTTTAATCAGTTTGAGGTGGCCTATATTATACATACTTACATAGTGACTTCCTATTTAAAAAACTTCATTAAGACAATATAAGAACAATTAGAAGCTCGGTTTAACCTTGTCTACAACTTGGAGGTGGTACTTCTCTATCCTAGGGGATTGATTTGAGTTTATGAGTTTCATAAGCTCTATACAGAATTTTCATAACTTATTTGTCCCATTAAACCATGATCTTTTGGATTACCATGATGTCTATTCCTAAATTATAGACAATAACCCCATTCTTTTCACAGGTAGATTATTCGATCTTAAGGCAATCTTTTCGTCAAAAAATCTGTAGTATATTCCTTTGATTTCATGTAACCAATGGATATTATCTTATTAGAGGTCAATTGCTTAACCATATTGTCAACGATGAATATGTATAGACTTACTATTATACATATTACTTCGTACCCTACGAGTTGCCAATATGTAGCCGCAGTGGATTAAGATGGAGAGTAAAGGCTTTTACCAACACATGATATCTTCTAAAAAATTTTATAGTCAAAAGTTCTGATTCCATCATGGATCAAGCTAGTAAAGATTGCTTTTTAAAATTTCCAAGACACTGCTCTTCCGCTGACATAAAAATTATACCCACTCGTGGACTTAAAGTGCTTGTGTCCTAGAGATTTTAATACCTAATATGACATTTGCCAATGCCATATCCTTCATGTCAAAGTTCTTCAAAATTCATTTGATATTCATGATATTGTCATAATTACTACCCAAATCAACATGTCGTCTACATATAAACACAATATAACATATGTTTTATGTGTTTCTCTACCATACACACACTTATCACATTTGTTGATTTCAAACCCATTTGACAAAATCGTGCTATTAAATTTTTCATGTCACTATTTTGGTACTTGCTTAAGTCCATACAACGACTTGATAAGTTTACACACATTTTTTCCATATTCATGAACAACATACCCTTGAGTTGTTACATATAAACTTCTCCGTCTAACCCTTCATTTAGAGATGCAGTCATAACAACCATTTGATATATTTTAAAGTTATGAAAACTGGCGATAATAATGAGTAATCTTGTGTAAGTTATATTGGAGAATGAGTATAAAATAAATCAAGGCATTGTGTTTGTCTCTATCTTTTGACTAAAATGAGCTTTATACTTATTAATAGTTTCATCAGTCTTGTATTTTACTTTTATACCATTTACAACCTAAAGATCCCTTCAACAATTAATCATTGTCTCTATGACATCTCCATTGTTGTCTAGATTGTGCTGGAATATAGTGCAAACCTGGGTATGTTAGGAATTTTTTTTGTTAGAGTTTTGATGATGACAAGATAGACAAAAATGTTAGACTCGTGAAAAATCTAAGTTTGATTTGTATTAGAATATCATGTATCAAGCGGAAGGAAGTTTTGAGTTGTAACTTTTAAAATAGGTGTTTTTCTTTGTCTTTTTGTTTGCTGTATTTTAAACACTTGTAGCATTGATAGAATTCTAGGTGAGTCTATTAATGTGAAGAGGTTGAAGATCAGCAATTCCAAGCGACAAACAAAAGTTCATCCGTAAGATCAAGTATCTCAAGCACGCTATCTCATAAGCGACATCATATTACGTTCAAGACACGCTGAGTTACTTGAAGTCTTTCATCGACAAGCGACTAAGGATTAAAATGTCTTCTCAAAGCATTTAATGCTCAACGGACATTTGTTTAAATGCATTTAATGCTTGTCAAAAGCATTAATGCATATACTGATGATGGGATACGGATAGCACCAAATCCATTGGATGTCAACATATGACAACCTCCCGTAGTCTGACATTTGTAGCAAAATTTCAAGGATTCACCAACAACTCTTTCTAACATTTTTGAGCGATTCTTTTACAAACCCCTATCAAATAATCCCAATGGATTTATTTCAAGCCCTGCGTATAAATAGAACTTCAAAGTTCTCCATAAGGAGGGATTCACTCCAATATTTTGAAGAAGCTTTAAATACTTTATTGAAGTTCACCCACAAAAAATTCGAATCCGTGTACATCCATTTCAAGATATTTATCTTTATTTCTTTTTTGAAGAACCAAACCGAAGTGAATATCATCCAAGTTGTTTGACTTAACTAAAACGAACAAAACCCATTTCTATGTTAAATACCCCATCCTCTCTTTCAAGCTGAGTGTGAGGAAAGAAGTAGGACATTTGCCGATTTCTGAGTGAGAGAAACAGACCAATAAAAGTGAGCTTGGAGCAAACGCTTGTGTAGCAAAGGAGCTCAAGACTTTTTAGTTTCATTCATTGTATTGGAGAAGATTCTGTGTGAATTTTCAGATTCACTATAGTGAATTCCATCGTGTCATCGAAGAAGAAGAAGAAGAAGAATGTAGTTGGGATTACATTACCCAGCGAACCTTGCAAACCCTCTCTATTTACTCCTTGCTTTATTGTTTTGTTTTTTATTGCAAATCATATAATCTAGCAATTAATTAATTAATTTTGCATAAAAGTAAAGTCAACTAAAAGTAACATGCTTAACACATTGCTAAAATCAAGGACTAAAAACTTTTTCTGCTGCGTATTTAACTCTGATATGAGTGTTGAGTGCTGCATCTTTTGGTCACGTTAAGTTTTCAAAACTATTAGTCTTTGTACATGAAAAGTTTTGAAGTATAAAAGAAACTTTAGGGTCTATTCAATCTCCCCTCCCCGCGCTTCTAGATCCTTTCATGTACCACTTGCGACCAACAGGGTAAATATTCATTATCCAGGACCATGTAAAAAATATCCGTCATCCATTTTTGTTACCTAGCTTGCTACCTGACAGAATGAGGTCACATATTCCTCCTTGGAGCTATTCTAACGAATCATGGATAATCATTCATGCTTGCATCGCGTATAGCAAACATCATGAAAACTCATTACAATCATGAGAAACATTCAACTTTAACTTCTCCAGCTATAACAACAAAGAGCAACCACCTCCATTAAAATCATAGCAATGTCAACTTTCTGTTAACGCACGCTAACAATCCTATGAGGTTGCATATATCAAAGGTGGGAATATTGTCATTGTCCAAAGATAATCATGTATATTGAATAACCACCGCATCAGACTGGGCAGGTGGCGGACAAACATTGATAAATTTAATTCAAAAAATCAAAGTAACCTTACAAAATAATTATTATAAAACCTCAATGAATTGCCAAACAAGACCCCTATAAATGAAAGACTAGACATAATGAAAATAAATTGTACGATAAATAATTAATAAAGTATGCAGCTAAGTGTTCGCTCTTCGGGAATAAACTCGAAGTGATGGGTCGCCATCTCTATCTATTCTATTATAAAAGTATGGGTGTTTTTTTGAATTTTTGATCTACCTAAAATAACCCTATAAAATTCAATTTTTAATGGTAAAAAAGTCACACAATAAATAATTATAATAAAATATTATATATCCACAAGGTATAATAACATTAGGATTCTATAAATTAACAAAAAAGAAGAAAACCAATAGGACTCTATATATATTTGAATTTTTATTAGTCCCGGTCATGAGAATGGGCCAAAAAGTTTTTTGAAGCATTTACCGAAAAATTCCATTATCTTAATGACATTCATGATAATTAATGTCATTAAGTAAGTATGCACATACCCATTAACAAAAAGTACATATTTGAATATAAAAAATTTAAATATAAATTTCAAAGTATCAAAAGTAAATATAAGTAATCACTAAATAAGTTGAAATATTCAAAATTGTCATATGTAAGAATGAATATTGATGATACATATAGATTACTGGAAATTGACAACCTATTTTCTTGATTATTAAGTGAAAAACACAAAATAAACTGATTAGCCTATGATTATTTTTTTATTTCACAGATATTGATGAAATTCTTGAAAGAAGAAATTCAATTTTTCATGTATCAGATTTGTTTCTCAACTTTGAAACACATTAGTATTTGGCCAAACTCAAAATATCACCACATTTGAAACAAAGAAAAAATAAATAAAAGTAAACTTTGATCTTGATTATTCCAAAGCAAAAGAAAGAGTTTGATTTTGGAGAATATTTTATTTCAAGATCAATGTACGTGTCGATAGTGGATAAGACAAGAAAACAGGAGAAATTTTATGAATAAAATCAAAAAGATTAGGAAGATAAAAACGAAATGAATATTGAGTTGGAAGATTACTATGTTTTGAGTTGGAAAATGATTAGGATAGTCACATAAAAAGTGAAATATAAGTGACATATAAAGAGTAGCATATAACATCATTCTTTAAAAAGAGGAAAGAGCTAAGGCACCATTATATTAAGAAAACAAACACAAGAATGAACAAATGAGCATGAATTTACATATGATTTTATTTATGTACTTCACTATCTAGATTTTGTTTTTTAAAAGCTTATAGTTTTAATGTATTCGCTAAGCTAAATAATTATAAAAAATATTAAATATATAGTATTTCTAAGTAAATAATGTTTCCAAAATGACTATATAACTGAATTATCATAATGATGTCAAATGATCACGAGCTGTGCACATTTTATTTACTTGCTTATAAAGCATATATAAGTTTGCAACAAGCATTCTAATATGAAAGTATGGGTGTTTCTTTGAAATTCTGATATACCTAAAATATTTATATAGATTTTATTTTTTAATGGTAAAAGAGTCAATTAATAAGATATATAATTTGATTAGGTTTCTACTTAAATTTATTAGCTTACTTAAATCAAGGGACCCGTTTGATACAAATCATGGGAATGAACCAGTTTACTTTAATAATTATGGGCCACATTACATTAACTACCGAACTGGAATTAGATCATTGTTATGAAAATAGATCGAGTGAAATTGGGAATGAGCCCATTTACTTTAATAACTATGGGCTACATCGTTACCCAAATTATACACTAAAACTATTGTATTTTTCTTTACAAAGAGATAAAAGTTTTAAAAAATGTGGAAAGAAAGACAGACGGCTTAGATAGTTGATTGCACTATTTGATGCCCTCGAGAAATTAATAAGAAAAGAAGGCAAACAAAGCTACTACTGTTAATTATTGTGTGGCATAATTGATGTGTGTGCATAATTATTTAAAAAGTATAAAGAATTTTTTTATTAATTTTATTATTTTGGTATAATTTTTTATTATTATCATATATGTTGTATGATTTTATGCAAGCGTAAAAAGGTAAAACTAATTCTATCATAAAAATATAGATATTCTTTTAGAACTTTTAGTTCACATAATAGGTCCTTATGTGTTATTTTTAAATGACAAAAAAGTCAAAAATATAAACAAGATTCGTATATATCTACAAAATGTATTTATTACATTAGAATTCTAAAACATGTAATTCATATGTAATTTGTAATAAATTATGGCATTTGATAGATTATCTGATTATTATCTGAACAAAAAAAAAATCTTAACTATTATCTAATTAAATTATTTTACAATGATATATCTACTTATATTAGTTCTATAACCATATCTATAATAATATATAATAATATATTATAAAAGCCACCTGAGACGTGTCAAGTGCATTGTCCTTCGTCAGAAAATTTAAAATTCTATAATGGGGTTTTCCATACTAACAATCTATCTATCTATTTCTTACTATTCTATATTCAAATATATTTTTTAGATTTTTGGTATATTTAGAATACCTTTATACAAATTTTTTTTAAATGATAAACAAGTTAAATTTTAATTAATTATAATAATAATAAGTTATATATATACACTAATGTGTATAATACATAAAAGGACAAAATAAATTTGCATTAGAACTCTAAAAGATTAAACGTAGATATAATTAATTATCCCAAATAATTAATTGTATTAACCGTAATTAGACCATAATATTATGTTTCATTTTATATATCTATCATCAAATGATTTTTAGAAGACATATGCTATAATGACTTTAGAAAAGATGAAACAATAAAAGACCATATAACTATTCTATTATTTAGCCATAATGAAGAGGTGAAAATCATTACTGATTCACAAATAGCCCTAAATTGCCGATGAACATATGTATAATTTGTCTATCCTAATTGACAACTCATGAGTCAAAACAAATTTGAATTATCTACAACAATAAAAAGTCTAATTATTTAGAACTCTAACGAAATTTGATATAAATATGGACCGTAGAGTTATACAAGATTATTATTATTTATTCATTCAATTATTTAAAAAAGAAAAAAAGAAAAAAATTTATATCTATATATTATAGAAAAACTTTATAATAAGCATATTATACTCAGAGTACTTAAAGAATAGTCAATTTGATTAATTTTATATATATATATATTTTAAAGAGAGTAATATTATTATTGTACATTTTTTTGTGACGCTTGACTAATGACCATTAGTTAGACGGAGTCAATAAGATTTATAAAAGAAATTTTTATTGGAAGATATGATTATCTGTCTAAAGTAAGTGGACCGCAATGTAATTATGCAAAATAAGAACGATATGGTATATTCCGAATATGTCTATTTATATATGAACGTATAAGATTTAAAAAAAAATTAACTATATATATTATATATATAGTTTCTTGGTTAAGAAAGTAGAGTAAAAAGTGCAAGTGTTCAAACAAGATATTCAATTAGTTTGCCTAGATAAAAATTAAGCTTATTAATAAGACCAATTCACTAAACGGTGGACATGTATATACTTTTTTCAATCACTTGTTCTTCAACTACATATATCATACAAGTAGCAATCAATTGTCGGTCACGCATTATATGATTATAAAAAACTTCTATTATCTAAAGTTTCTGAATCATGATTATCAATAAACGAACTTGACTTGAGTGCTCCAAATGGATTATGTAGGTTTATGTACACTTCTAATAGAAACACATTAAATGACCTTAAGAGAAATATGCCACTGTATGTTATGAATTAAAATTAAAAAAAAAAAAAAACAAGAAGACTACGTAAATATACAGACTTTAAGTCATAATAAAGAGACTTGTCAATATAGAAAGAACTTGATGAAACTAATGAAGAATATACGTTTTTGATTCATTAAAATTAAAAGAAGATATTTACAAAATGACATATGAGTTTATATAGTTATATTACTTTAATTTCTTTTGATGTTGATTCAACATTTCATTCAATCAAAATTTAATCTTTTAAATAATTATAGATAGTTAATGGATTGCTTCTTTAATTAAGTTATTAGAGAAGATTTTAAATATAAAACAACATCAAGTTGAACGATATTTATTTATACGAATTATTTAAACGAGATTATATTATTCACGTGCAACGCACGTGTTGTTTACTAGTGTTATAAAATACAGAATCCACAATTGAGTTAAATTTGGACTTAGTGTGTCTCTTAATGCTAGACCAATGGTGTCAAAGCCTACCCATTAAGGCATGCAATTTTAAGAGGCCAGGCCGGCCCAACCCCTTTAGGTTTTGTAGCCAACGTGACAATCAATTCTTTTTATTACGAAAATATGTATTTTTAAAGTGGCAAGGGATTTGAACCCATGACTGCGAGATAAATACTAGTTTGTTTAAAATAAAATGATAAAATATATTTTAATAATATTATTTGTGAATGGTTCTGGGCCGCCGAAATGCACTAGTCCAGTTTGGCCCATCAACCTTAAGGGCGCGACCCTTTAACCTTAAAGAGTCAAGTAGGCTAGATGGGAGTTCTACTTATGGTATAGTTCGTTAAGCCACAAAAGCATTTGTTTTCGTGCACAGGGGCATAATTATTATAGCTTCACGAAACTTGATTACAAATGCACTCCATTATTTATTCATATCTTCGATGGAACGATATTTACTATTGTTAAAGTTAGGTTGATAGAGTCAAAATAATTAGCTTATTCTTTCTTTGTAGGCTTCATTAATGTGGAAAATTATGCAGGCTACTAAGATTTCGTAATCTGCCTAACTTGTTGTGCCCTTTTTAATGATATTGCAATTTGCATGTGTTTATTATTTGTTTTAAATTCTCATAACTACTTGTATTTTTGAAGTGTTAGCTGTGGAAATCATTAAATTGACCTAGGTAATCAGGGATGTAAATGATTCTTTGATGTTAAATCTAAAATAAAATTGATCTTTGTAAAAAAAATCGAGGCAAATATATATATATATATATTAAATTTTTTTGAAGGTTCGTTGAATTTGAAGAATTATTTTTAATTTTAGTTTGATTATTAATTGATTTGAGCTCGGTTGAGCATTAATCTACGAAAAAAAGAATTTGGTTTGAGTAGCTTGATAATTCAAACGTATTAATTATTCTTTTACTAATTTAGTCCAGTTTTAATAAACTAGTTCTAGTTGAGTTTACTAGAGCTTTAAATCCTATTGAGTGAGGAAAAAGTTTTCGAAGTTGATTTGTTATGTTAAAGTGAATAAGTATAAACAAACTTTTAAATAATATAATCCTGAGTCGAGTATCAAATAATTATATATATATTTTCCAACTGAGTAAAAGTCAACAATCCATGCGGACTATATGTGAATTTTAATTTGGGTGCACCCTTTGGCACTTTCAAAATTATCAAATGAACTCTTCCAAATTGTGTATCCAAATTTTTTGGAAGAGGTGATCCGGTTATAACAAGTTTAATGCTTGTTTTTATTCTATCAGAGTGCGATGATTGGCTTTTAGCAAATACTTTATCATATAAATAAGCTATTTACTTAAACCAACATAGAATTGCACATCCAGTCACCCTAAAGAGGCTTGATGAGTTGGCTTGTAGCTTTACTGGAATTAACTTTAATGAGGGCCTATAAAGAATGAGGACCAAATCGGCTTGGTCTATTTCAACCTCTAATGCACGGACACTTCAAAAAATCACGTGTCGTGTTGGACACCTGATCGGACACGACACTCGTCCGACACTCTCCGACACCGTGTCCAACATGAAAATAAATTTATCCGCTTAAATAAAATGAAAAAAATAAAGTATGAATACCGTAATAGACGCAGTTGAAAAATATGTCTACTATATATGCATTATTTGTGACACTTGATGTTATTTCACTTATTTTTTTGTGATTTTGAAATCTGAATTATTTATTTTTCGTTCAAACATATATAACTTTACAAATCAAATACAAATTTATAATTTACAATAGTTATTTTTATAGTTTATTCTCTAACCAGTCATATTTAAATTAAAATGAAAAGACTAATTTATATATTAACGTAAATTAATGAACATATATATATGTATATGATATATATACATATTTTATTAGTAGTATCGAGGCCATATCGTGTCCTATGTTTTTTGAAAAATATCGTGTCTCGTGTCCGTGACGTATTGTGCGACGTGTCCCGTTTCCCATGTCCGTGCATCATAGATTTCAACTAGTGTTATGTTGTTAACTCAATGTAGAATTTATAATATAATATAATATATATATATTCATATATCATCATTTGATGATATTTTTTTCTAATATTTTAACATGTTAGGAAAATTAGAAGGTATCACAGCTTTACCAAAAAAATTACGTAGTAGGAAGAGATATCACTTCAAAATAATATATATGTGATTCAATTATAAATTTTTAGGGTACCCCTAAATTTTATTGGTAAAGATTCAATTTGTATTGTTCATATTTATTATTTTACTCTTGGCCATTAAAATCTAGAACAAAACAAGTATTTTAGAAAGGTCAAAAATTTTAAAAATATATATTTTCATCTCCTACATTCATAATAAATATTAAGCTTTTTATCTTCTTCTTTTAATGAATATATAAATAGTAAGCTTCTCTATATGTAACTTAATTGTATAAAATCCTTATATAATTATACATTTTATTGTTGTAACTAATTGTAGTTACTCAAATTTGATCTATATTATTTATTTTAAATCTTTTAAATTCAAAAGATGTTGTTAAATAGGGATGTCTGAGGTTTGTCAAATATTAAACATTTATATATAATCATAGTTGGAATTTCTGAATCTATACCACATGAAGTATAAAATGTTTGAGTATTCAAGTTTGATATTTTGTAAATTTATTTTTATAATTTTCTCAAGGAAATTATCTAAACAAACAAACATTCAATTAAGGAAAATGATCTTAAATTTGATATTTATGATTATTAAAATTCGAAGAAAAAAAATCATTTTATAGATGATTTATAAATAGCTAATAAATATAAATAAATATAAAATATAATGCTTATTTAGTAAAGAATATTCGTTTATGTAGGAACTATTAGACCTATTGATCATAAAAATTAATATTTGAGTATTATCTTTACCACATGTAGAAAATAAAGTATATGATGTTAGTTGAAAATATGATCAAACACTTACAACAATCATTAATGCTTAAGAAAATGGTTTGAATTTCAAAGCTCCAATGATAAATAGAAATTATTTGAATGGGACCAAGACCAATTGAAGCCGGGCATATATTTGCTCACATTCAGCTTGAATTTATATTCAAGACCTAGCATTCGTCTCAAGCGTGAAAATCTCAATTCGAGCTCACAAGTTTGAAGTTGGCTTGGGTCCAGTGATATATATATATTCATATTCAAGATTATTATCATTAAATTGCATCTGTTGGTCCCAAGTGATATACGAAAGGGCTAGAATGGGGGGTTTGATAGACCCTGAAGTTATTTCTAATTTCAAAAAAGTTTTCGTGTATAAACGCTCAGTTGTTGCCACTGAAGATATCACAATGCTGACAGGTCAATTGGTTTTCGGTTCAAAGACTTTGAGAGTTAAAACTTAGCATAGACTAACTTATGAACGCTATAACGTGTTGTAGTGTTCAACGCTTAGACTAGAGTTGATTGTGCAGCGAAAATAGTCTTTGTTTTCGGAAGTGTTAAGCGTTCACTAATTGTGTTAATTTTATACAATGTGTATTACGTAATCGCTTGAATATATAATATGAATGAATAAGCAATATCAAAAAAAGCCATAAGTAAAAAGTGAGAGAGATTGTAATGTTCATTGGGTGATGTAATGCCAACTTCGTTCTTCTTTTTCGATTTAACGAAGGAATTCATTATGATGAATCTGAAGACTCACACAGGGACTTCTCAAACACAATGAATAATAAGACTAAGCCACTTGAGCTCCTTAGCTACACAAGCGTCTGCTTCAAGATATTCAGATGTCGTCTGCTTCAATCACTCAGATATAAGCAGATATCCTTCTTCATTCCTCACACTCAGTTTGAAAGGGAGGCTGTGGTTTTCCACACAGAAAGAGGTTTGTTTGTTTTGATGAAAGATCAAACAACTTAGGTAATAGTCACTTAGGTTTGGTTCTTCTAAGAAGAGATGAGTGAATATTTAAAATGGATGTTTTGGGATTCAAATTTCTGATGATGAACTTTAATAAGAATATTAAAAGTTTCTTCAAAATATTTGAAAGAATAAGATGCTTTCTAGGTTTGTCTTTGCTCATATAAGATCAATGGTTTTTCGAATCAATGTTTATAGGGTTTATTGAAGTTCTATTTATAAGCGAGAACTGAAATATATCCATTAGGACCATTCAGTATGCACGTATAAATCACTCGCTCAAAACGTGTCAGATGGGTGGTTGGTGATTCCCTAAAATTCTGTTGCAAATGTCAGTCTGTTACAGTCTGTCGCATTTTAACATCCAATGGTTAGGCGCTGACCGTACTTCCACATCAATTTCCACATTAATGCTTTGATACGTACTAAATGCATTTAAAATAAATCCCGTTGAATGCATCTGAGTAGGCATTTAATATTCAGTTGTTTGTTGACGAAGGACCTCAAGTATTTTAGCGAGTCTTGACTTGGAATTAGCTGTCGTTTATACAAAATGTCGCTTACAGAAATACTTGGTGATCTGGTCAATTTAGGTCGCTGATTTTCATCATTTTCACATTAATAGACTCACCTAAAATTCTACTAATGCTACAAACATTCAATTTCTACAATACAAAAAGACAAACACATATACTATAAGTTACAACTTAAACATCCTACCACTTGTGCAAATTTTTCTATGATAAATTAAACTTACATTTTCAGGGGTATAATAATTTCGATTATCTTATCATCATTAAAACTTCTAACAAAGAAATTTCTAATACTATTATTTGATATATTGAAGTAAATGTAATAAAAATATCTAGGTTTTAATACTAAAGATCAACTTGGAAGTCCATAATAAAATTAATGAGGGGAAATTACTAAACCCCTCCTAAAAATAATTTTATATCCAAAAATAATTTATAAAATGTGTCTCAATATGAAAAATCATTAGGTGGAATATTCATTCAAAAAATCCTTAAATGACTTTGTCGCGTAAATATTTTTCATTTATTAAGTGAAAAATTGATTAATTGATTTTCAATATCGATTTTTTAAAAATATGATAATTAGTATAAAAAGGATTTTCATATTTAATATTAAATATTTTTATATAATTTATTTTTATTTACTATGATAATTATGTAAAAATATATTTTTTGAAATACTGAAAAATATATGAAATTTTAAGATTAAAATGATAATTTGTACGATTATCAATATAAAGATCTGAAATATATATTTTATACAGAATTACAATTTATTATTTTTTAACTTAGAATATATATTTTCATAGATTTTTTTAATACAAAATTTAAAAAGAATTCAGTAATTTTTACAAATTTTAATATGTAATGGTATTAATAAAGTCCATGTCACGACATACTTCTTTCACATTATTGATGAATATATGCACTTAACTAAAATTACATATGAAAATAAAGGCTTCTTCTTTTATATATAACATTTGTGTTTTTGGTTTTTAATCCCATAAAATCCTTTTCTGTTACTTTTTCACCATAAGTTTAATAATTGTTATAAACCATAAAATTAAATGGTTTATTTTTCCTATTTAATTAATTTTTTTCTTATTTAAAGTTAATACTGATGTCATGTTTGTGACTATTAAAAATTATTTGTGTTTTATTATTTCTTTTGATAGAAAATATTTCAGCTTAAACTCATTGCTGGCTTGAGGTGGATTGAATAACTCAATTTTGGAAGGATATTGTGTGTTTTATTTTCTTGCTATTACACAAAGATATGGTTAATTTAATGCTCGTTCACAAATATTTTAAGAATCTCAAAAATTCACGGTTAAATCATATCCATATTAAATTCTCTTAGACTTAAAATACAATTATTCTTTATATTATTTTCTCAATAGAAAATTATTTGACTTAAAAATATCAAATTAACAAAGTTTACCGTCAATGATACATGACAACATTATCATATATCACTTTATTACATTATGATGTACAGTTGCAACAATTATAATAATGTAAAGCGAAAAGTATTAGTATTGTAAGGGTTTGAGGCCATGTTTGAGTGCAGCTTCCCATACAATATCAATTTGATCAACATTGAGAGCCCCAACTTCATGATGTTTCCAACCTTCAAGAAGATGAACTACTCCTCCTGCATGGCAAGCGTGAACCACTCCTCGTCCCATCGTATACTACTTGTTGAATAATATAAACCCGTTAATTATATTATTGATAATAGAAAGGTATAAATAGAGTTAGAACAGAATCTTATGAAATCATAACCTAGGCTATAAACTAAACATGGAAAAAGATAAAACTAAATAACTACAATAACCCATGAGCATTTAGGATTGACATTTTCACATGATCGATTTAGAACTAGAACTAATTGTGTTAACGTATTTAATTACCTCACATGATCCGAGTCCTTCCACATCGTCTGGGAGTTTCATTGCTGCTAATTTCCCATAACTGCAATCTCTTCTAAATGGTATAATTGGTGGAACCACAAACTGATGAAAATGTGTTCCTGATGGAGCCCAATACTGTTCCCTGGGTGTCGTCCACTTTCCTATAATCCATGTCTGCGCATATTTTCAAACCAGTTAAGTTAAAACGTAACTCATGTGCATAACAAAAAAACAAGAATAAAAAGTTTATATATACCTTGCAGTGCTTAGCAGCTTGATACTTGGTAACTTGGACTAAATAATTTTGACAGTCCACCGGTGCTTCTTTCTGAATCTTTGTAAATCTCTCTTTGGAGAGAGTTAACATCTGTTGTTTATATTTATGTCAAAATCAGATCAACTAATTAATTAAGATAGGTATAACAAAATTAAGTTTGAGCATGTTACCAAAACTTTGACTTTGCGTCGAGCAAGGTAGAGAGCAATGGCCCGACCGAGCTTAGAAGTTGCCCCTGTTAAGAACACTTGATCCACATCTTGAGGAAGCTCATGTAGGATCACAGCAGCTGTCAATGTGTTTCCATGAACCACACGCACTTTAAGGTTTGGATGCTTGTTAGTAAACAGCTTTCCACCTCCATTTAGCCCTTCATTCTGCAATTATATTTTATTTTTTATTTATTTCAGAATCTTCCCTGAATATGTGTATGTATGTAACTCCAATATTCACCTTGTTTAATGCAGCAAGGCTGATAACCTTAATTCCAAGTTTATCTGCTTTAAGGATAGCATCTTCTATTTGTTTATTGATACCTTCTTTAGCAAAAGGCAAGAAATACTACAAATAAAACATTCAAATGTTTCTTATATGTAGTTCGTTATTAGATCAAGTAGTCTTGGGACAAAACCAGAGCCATCCATGAAAATACTAATATGTATATTTTAAGTTACCTGAAAACCGAATCTTGGGACGGCCCAAGTTTCGTGCAATCTCCCTCTGAGATAGTAAAAGCTGAACAAGAAGGTCTTAGACTTTACCCACATAACAAGCATCACCATAAACGTAAAAGGCCACATTGGAAACAAGAAGGGTTTTATACTGAAAGGTATTGAGCTAAATGTCCTGAAAACAAAAGGAGCATGCATAGCAGACATAATGTCCACCACATGTGCAAGAAATACAAAATCCGGTACTCTGCTATCTGCATTATTACAATTTAAGCATGTTACATATATAGTAGATATCTCAAATTCTTGGCAATAACAGAAAGAGGCTTACTTGTTCTTGAACTAATTTCTGTGTGAAATTCCCAGGAATTGGTGTTCATTGTGTTCCATAACTTATCATACAACGGCATGAAGAGGCAAAAATTAGTCCCCATGTCTGTGTGGTGAAGACTGTGGTATCTGCACAGTAACATATAACATTCTATTATAAACTCAATTTCAATTAATGAATCAAAATAAACGTGCTAGATATTACTTACGTCGGTGTACGGATAAAATATCTGAGGAGAGGAATAGTCTCAAACAAGTGAAAAGGAAAAACTTCAACATTGGAGTGCCCTACACACTGAAGAAAATCAAATACCAAAAGATAGCCATACATCAAGCTTATTGATCCATAGCCAATAAAGACTGTTCCCAAAGTCGGAATCCCTACTATCACACAAAGTAATAGATGTTCCAAGAATGTAGCATACTCGGCTGCAGTACAAACAAACAAAATATATATTAAAAATGAAGCAAATAGCTATATAATTTATATTTGTATCAATTGAAAATTATTTACCTGTGAAAGTATTTAAGACACTAGAGCTATGATGCAGCCAGTGATAGTGTTGAAATAAAGTGGGTGAATGTAATAATCTGTGCATCCAATAATACATTGGTTCTGAGATTCCTATGTGCAGTATGAGACAACATATGATTCCTCTCATGTCCAATGTTGGAAGATTGGATAAGGAAGGGAAACTCAAGTACAACAATGAACCAATAATAGCTTGAAGTATTAGAAAATTATCCCTGTTCCATAATTTAAACACAAGAATCAATAAGAACTAATTAATCCAAAAAACTTGGAAATTACTACATATATGTGTATGTGTACCAATGCCATTCTGAGTCGATTTGATCAAATTCGACGCCTTTTTGATTGATTCGATGAGCACGATGAAGGAAAAGCATATTACTATAACTGCTCCACAGCTGATGAACAAGGGCTCTGAGGCCAAACAAGATAATAATGTGTAAACACCAATTATCATTCTTGATTTCTCCCTTGTAGATATCATAGAGTACTTTTGCAACTAATGGCCCATATAGCAAATACTGTTCCAATAAACAGATTAAAAAAAAAAATCAGATTTATGTATCAATCAAAAGGGTTAAAAGGAAATACAGGAAAATTCCATATATAGAGATATATATACCTTGAAACTATCCAAGTTCTCCCATGGCCAAGCAAAAAAAGGAGCCCCCTTTTTATTTTTAATAATAATTCCCTTATTTTCCATTTTGTGGGCGAAAATAAAGCAAGTTTAGTGAGCTCAAGGTGATTTATCTTTGTGGGCACAAGAAAAAAAAAAACTATAGGAAAATGAATATGGAAAATGAAGGGCTGAATGAATCAATTAACTAAAAATGTAAATTTGTTTAATGGAAGGAAGCTCTGCTATCTTTCTTTCTGTATTTTTCTTTTTGGCACCACTCTCAATATTTCAGGGCCTTGCACACACACACATATATATATATATATATGGCAATTTATTACCTGCAAAAATTGACAGACAACAAAAAATCAGTAGAATTTCATCAGAGTTGTGCTAGGTGGCAGCAAAAATCAAAGGGAAATTAATAAGAGAGAGAAGAAGATAGAGGAGGGGTACCTCACCTAGCTAAGTTTTAATAACTTTAATGGGATTTTGGTGGTGGATATGCAGTTTGCAGTTGAGATGTGGATAGTTTTAGTGCAATAAGTAGCTCTTACACTTTAATTCATTCTAAATTGTCTTTGCTTTTCTTTTTGTTAACATGTTTAATAATCACGCAATATATACATATACATATTAATAAGTGTATGCATCACGTTTAAATTTATTTTGATATTTGTAAAACATCTCATAATATTGAGTTTTAGCATAATTACAATCGTGTAAAATTTAGAATCCATGCATATGTTCATTCCTTTCCAGGAAGTAGCTTTTTGCATTGTTTGGTCAATATACGAATCCTCCTTGTTTTTGTTGTCCTTCGTACCTTGAATTGTGGGTGTTTATGGGTTAGGTCCAGTTGAAATCGAACTGAAATTTCAATTAATAATAATAATTACTTTTTCAAAAATTTCAAACCGAAAATCAAACCAAAAAAGTTTGGTTCGATTCAGTTGGATTTAAGTTGAACTTTTTTATTCCTTTAAAAATGCACTCAATATATTTATGTGCATGAAATAATATAGAAAATATTGATTAAAAGAAAAATGATTTAAATTTTAAAATAAAATAAAAGATTTTAGAAGTACGATTCAAAGTACCGAAACTTTTGGAGCCAATTTGAAATTGGGATGCATGTACGCCACAACATTAATAAAATGATAGTATTTGATCATTAAATAAAAATAAAAATAAATGGAAATAAAGTCATAGCTTATAAAGTTGATGTTTGAATTGTGATCATAGATTTTGTGTGGTGTATTTGTAGGGTTGGGGATCAACATCATAGGCATTCATCTTAACTGATTTCTTACCTAACAGCCCCACAAACTTGGGACACTCTTTTTGGCTTTTCTTTTGGTTGCTTTTTTATAACATTGCTGTGCACGCATGTTCATCATTGCATCTTGTTTTCTAATTAATAATTTTGCATAAAAGGTTCGTCTCTTTCTGAAATTCTAGTCAGACCTAATGTAACAGAATTTAAAGTGATTGTAAAATCATGTGATAGAAATTTTGATTGTGTAAAATAAATTTGGCATGATTTATATAAAGATTTAGGTGAATGTCGAAAGCTGAATGCCTTTTGACTTAAATTATTTTACATTTTAAATAAATAAATTTAGAGTATTTAATTATTGATATTTGATTTCAAGTGAATAAGAAATTAATTAACAAAATACATCACTTAAAATATTCTGCATAGTTGGAATCGATTTTTCAATATGTACATAAGCGACTAAATGATCACAAATCATATAATCGATTGCCGTGATCGTATAAGAAAAATTCATTTAGTCTAGTGTTCAGATCGAAAATTGAGAGACCAACTTGAAAGGACGAAATTGTTCAAAATTCTAAGTTTTGGGGTCAAAATACAATTTTTAGAAGTATTGGATTGATTTGCATAGTTGGTGGTGCACCAGATGCATGTTAACGCCCATTTTAACTAAAAGTGATTGAACCGTCACACCAATTCATTTCTGATTGAGGATTTTTTGCATGGTGCAACTAGTGAGGCTGAATTAAAATAGTTTCTACGAAGTCTGAAAGTTGCATCTTTTTGATGCAGAACCTTTCATTATCTATTTATAAACCCTCTATTTGTGAAATTAAACTCATCAAAAATCAATTATCTTCTCTTTTTTCTCTAAAATACTAATTTGAGTATTTTGACAATTCTTTTATTTCTTAAATATTTTTAAAATAGTGTTTTAAATGATAAATAAAACATTTGAAATATTCTTGAATATTAATTTAAAAACTTTTTGGTACTAATTGAAGTACTTTAAATATTTTTAAATATTAATTTAATATTTGAAGAAGAGGGTCGAATTTTAAATGCTAAATTGAGCATTTTAAATATGCATAGAGTTTTTAAATATTACATTTAATATTTGAAGAATTATTTAGTGGTATTTGGGTACTTTAAATATTCTTAAATATTAATTTAATACTTTAAGAGTAAGTAAGTTGTGCATATTAAATGTCTAGATATGTATTTAATTTATAGAAGTCCATCGAGAGAGTTTGGAACGAGTATTTGTTCGCTGGACTCAATAATTTGTAGTGTTACTATTATCAAGACTATGTCGTTGTATCGTGGGAGATAATTGTCGTAAGCCATAATCACGAAAAGCAGGGTAATATTGTATTAAAGAAATCAGGCATACCGTACCTTGATATTTTATTATCATATTGGCATTTTTGATAAATATCTTGCATTTGGAAATTACTTGAGATGTCCTTATATCTTATACATATATTGCTCAAACAAGATAATGATTGATTTGTTCCTAATGTGAATTACAGCAACTTGGAACCTGCCCAAGCCCAACTTAGTAGTTGATAGTAGATACTACGTCCTATGGAAAATATTGAATTAAATCAATATATGACATGTATCTCATTACTCATACATTTGATTTCACAAAAATTAAGTAATTATTTGTGTCGAAGAAAAACAATGAAATACCTATCATATATCAAGACACAATATATTATTATCTCCCAAGTGGAGTAAAGAACAAATTAACTAATGATGGTCATTAATTGTGGCCACATGCCCACAATGGCCATGACAATAGCAGTATGAAAGTTTGCCAATGACCCCATTTTTCCGTAATGATAGAGCTAGTATTTGGAGTTCTTGGGCTAATATTGTACACAACAAATTTATAATTCTAAAAATCAAGAAACACAAAAAATTGTGACAAAGAAATTTATATTAATCAAAACGAAAATGTAGGGTATAAATCTCTATATTTAATCCTCTGATTCTTCCTTCAAAATATATATTTGATTGTTGGAGTTGACTTTGCTTCTTTGATCTTCTCCAACGTTGACTTGAATGTTTATAACGTTGTTGCGAGGGCTTGACAGCTTAATCTCGGATCAAACGTGTGATTTGATATATGAAATTTGAAATCTTCAAGGTTGACTTGTACCTTTGATCTTCCTTGAGCTTGCTTTGAACTTCTATAACGTTAATTCGTAGGTTTAGCATCGCAATTACGAATCAAACGCTATAATTTGATGAACTTCTTCAAGAACGCCTTGAATATCACTTAGAACGCCTTGAATATGTGAAGAACCTTCGTAGAGAAAATTTGGAGAGCTTCTTTCGTCTTCTCTAGCTTTTTGATTGAACTTCTGTGTGTGTTATGAGCTCTAAAGGACCCTATTTATAGGTGTAGGATGGAAGAGTTATGGATAATTTGAAATCCATTGATAATTATCCATTTAATTTAATAAATAATTATCATATTTTGGAGCCATTTGATTGGTTGATAGAAGATCTAGATAGATCTTCTAGATATTATCCAAAAATCAACTTGGCTTGATAATTATCCATAAATCAACTTGAATTGATAATTATCTAAAAATTAACTTAGTTGATAATTATCCATAAATCAACTTGAATTGATAATTATCCATAAATTAACTTAAATAGATAATTATCATTTGTCGTAGACGACTTTTAATTGGTCAATATTTCTACGTGGCATGATTTGATTGGTTGCAAAATTTCAATATCTACATATATAAAAGAAATAAAAAAGGCAAAACTTAACCAATCACCAAACTCTATAAGCTCGTACGATCAACTCGTGCGAAAATTCGAATACTATTTTACTAGTAAATGGAAAACGAAAAAGTCCATTTCACAATTATTGGGGATTGATGGGTGCCAGATCCAACAAATATAAAAGCCTACTCAAAGTAGTTTGTGTATAATAGCAAGTAGGTCGATCCTCAGGGATTAATATATTCTTATTTACAAGATTACGAGTAAATAGAAAAAAGGGGATTTTGGGAAATGATTAAACTATAACAGAATAGATATACTTTAAAGTTGAATTAAACGATATTAAGCAGACAACGAATTCGATGAGATTAGAGGATGATTTGATCATTGATGCAATGATGTTTTAATGTTACTAAATAAATTGGCTATAGTTGTCAATAAGCTCTAACAATCTCGTTTCTCCTTAATTTATCGATAACCATCACAAGCTCTTTGATTATTCTTTTATTGATTAAACAACCCTAAATAAGCTCTTATGGTTTAGAATAACAATAGCATTAAGGTTTAGAGAAACACCAATTCTAATTAACAAATTCGCAAGCTCTTTTCATTTAAATTGGATCGCTAAATTCTCATAACAAACAATCCAAAACTTGTCCATAATTAACGTTGTTAACTGCTACAGATATTAGAATTGACCAAGCAATTATGGACTTGGAATTCTAAATAGCTTTATATTATTTTAATAATTAAATAGTCGGCCTAATTACTTAATCGAATGAAACAATAGTGACAACGAGCACAAATAAAAAGCGAAGATTTAAGAACAAAGAAATAACTAAAATAATTAGATCTCACAAATGCATGGAATCAATACTTTGAATAATTTTCGGCTAGAAAGATTGTGTTTAGCTACACATGTTCGATGGAGATTCTCCTCTTCTGTATATCTTGAGTGAGATAAAGTACTACACTCGGATATCATGTAAATTTGCAAATATATGGATTACATCAATAAGCTTGTGTATAGAAGTAAAACACAGTTTTAACATAATCTTACCTATAGGAATGGCAGTGACACATTAGATATGACATAAAATAAACTAGTAAATATTCAACACAGGGAGGAACACGCGCGCGTGAAAATCTCCAAGAAACGCTCCAAGATTACACACTCATGGTTTGAAGAAAGACTCTCTTCCCTGGATCATCTCCCCGACGATCTAGGTGCCCTGAGTTGTGATTTGGATCCAGAAATTTAGAGCCGCGTTTGTGCCGGGCGTTGCCGCCGGCGATCCTGCCGGAGGACCTTTTGTTTTTCGTTGACATTACCCATTGCCGGTACATATCCTGCTGGGATTTAGTTTATCGCTTGCGGCCACATTGTCGCCGGAAAGCCTACTGCCAAACGTGTTCTCATATTCAGTGGAGGCCTACCTAGAAATTTGGCCCCAACACTTGAAGATATAATACGTGTCTTTGAATATCTTCGCGCCATTACTTGAAGATAGCCCAAAATTTTGAAGATACCCTTCGGGAATTGAAGATTTTCGCGCCATATCTTGAAGATAGCCCAGAAAATTTGAAGATACTCTTTGGGAATTGAAGATTTTTGCGCCGTATCTTGAAGATAACCCAAAAAATTTGAAGGTATTCACGCCATTCTTTGAAGATACACTTCGGGTCTTTGAAGTTATTCGCGCTGAATCATGAAACCCCTGCGCGCCAAATCAAGAAAACCCTACATCTTGAAATCTCGGCCGTATCGGGCGTCACTCAGCCATTACTTGGGCCTAACTGTCGAGTTGCGTCGCCTCGGGCGTACCTCAGGCACTACCCGGTTACTCGGGTGTAACCGCTGAGCTGTGTCACTTTGGGTATCTCTCGGGCACTACTCGGTTACTCGGGCATTACCTACCTCGGGCTTACATTGGGTACTACTCGGTACTCAACGCTGTTCACTGCTTGGTAATTACACGGCCAGCCGGCCACCCAACAACCTCATACCCACTGATCTACGGCATTTTGGCTTTATCATTACTTGGCCAGCCGTCTACCCGACAACCTCGTATCTAGTTTTCCTGGCCCACTTAGCACGCCGAAGATTGGACTTCGGCCATCAGCGCACAATGGCCGAAGACAGTACACCCGCACCCAAAACCCATAAAAAGAAAAGATCTAAGACCTAGCTACCACCTCTTAACCGTGATCCAAGCTTTGCCGAGCACATCTCGGACATGAGCCCAACACCTGACCTAGCCCCACAAAATTCTACGGGCACACCCAAACCTATGCCAGGAACATCGGGCACTTTCCATAGCAAGAAGCCATACACAACCACACCAATCCCTACACGACAACTAAAGCCGGCTATATTAGAGGCTAGGGAAGTTGAATGCCCTTCCCCTATTTCGTCTAATACACAAGTTGTTAATATGCACGATAATGCTACTTTCTCACCAACCCCTCCCTCTATTACAGGTACTTCTGAAGATGTTGCACCTACAACCGATCTTACCACCTTTGTTAGTGTTGCTAAAGCAACCAACAGTCACCATTTGAATGATGGACTAAAATTGACAATAATTCCTATAATAGATGAGGAGTTTGTCCTTGATCCTAGTCGGTCACTGCTTCGTAAGTTTCTTTGCCTCACACTTCCAGGGTTCCAAGCCTTAAACAAAATTCGGGATAGTTGGGGAGTGTCATCGAAATATTTTAAGCACTCCAGTGGCTAGATCGTTTTTAAATTTGAAACGGAGAATGACAGGGATAAGGTACTATCGAGTAGGCCATACTATGCTTTCGGCCGGCCACTTATCACCAAAAGTATGCCGCAATGCTTTAAGATAGACTCGGCAAATGATTTACATAATATACCGGTGTGGGTTCGATTACCGAGTTTACCGATTGACCTATGGAATGAAACAATCCTTAGTCAAATTGCCTCTCGCATAGGAAAGCCAATTGCAATGGATTCTTTTACAAAAACACGTGAAAGACTTACATATGCTCGAGTCCTGGTAGAGGTGGACGCATCAAAAGACCTTATTAATACTATACATATGCGGCTCCTACATGGAAAATCACGTTTGCAAAAAGTTGAGTACGAGTTCCTCTCCAAGTTTTGTCAAAATTGTAATAAGCTTGGACATACTAATGACGGATGTGCGGCCTATCATGCGGCAGCCGCCGTAAGACAAGCCGCAGCTGCCAAGGCAAAATCAGGCAGAATTCGGCCAGCAATTACTCAAGGCCGCGCTACACAAGCACGCAACCCTGCCGAGGAAACTCGGTAGACTGGATCTAGCACTATCAAAGAGCATCCCAGTACTCGTCCGATGAATGCACGGCAGGATACGATATGGCCGGAGGGGAACCTTGGCATTCAAAACTACCATTGGCCACCCGATAACTCACGGCCGGACATCGATACTTAGACGATAGTCCCAGTTGCAAAACAAAGTAGTTCCGGTCGCAAACCGCAAACTGCGGCCGCTATACCCACGGTTGGCACCATAGTTCCGGTTGCAAAACACGTTAGTTCTACTACTAAGCAAGTTGCTACTACCTATTCTGAAAGTGAGGATTCGGATATTGGACTATACCCTATGGACAATGATGACTTCATACCGGTAACACGACGGGAAAAGAAGAAGAAGTCAATAAATACGGCTAATGCCGAAGAACCTAAACAAACAAAAGATAAAGGAAAGGCTCCGACCAGACCCTCGTCGTCGCCATGAAGGTTTCGGCATGGAATGTGAGGGGCTTCAGTTCGCCCCTCAAACAGGATGAAGTTTCGAGATTCATCCGAGAAAATAAGATTGATGTGATTGGGATTTTGGAGAGCAAAAGCACCACTCAAACACTCCTTAAGTTTACATCTATGCGTATGAAAGGTTGGAAACATTGTAATAATCTACAAGTGAGTGAAGGGGGACGAATAGCTATCTTTTGGAACCCGTCAAAGATTTCTTTGGAGATTATTGCTACACACGAACAGGTAATGCATACGGTAATTTCTTGTCTCATTACTAAAAAGTCTTTTTTTATTAGTTTCATTTATGGTCTTCATTCTATGAATGCCCGTAAACTGTTATGGGCAAACCTTATCGATATGCGAACACATGTCCATCTCCCATGACTATTGATTGGCGAATTTAACTCGGTCCTACGGCCAACTGATCGACGAATGGGGATGGATATCACACCTTATGAAAGGAAAGACTTTGTGGATTGCTATAATACATTGGGGCTATCTCATTATCTTATGTGGGATTGCATTACACTTGGACAAACAATCGGGTCTGGTACAAAATCGATAGGGCTTTGGTTGACAACAATTGGATGGTCTCTACTATGAACACACGAGTGGACTTTTTACCATCGGGTATCTCGGATCATTTCCCGTGCCTTATTACACTCTTCGATGACTTGGTTTTGGGTAAACCGCCGTGGAAATTTCAAAACATGCTGACTACTCACCATGATTTCTTACACGTTGTAAGTAACTCTATCGAAGGGACATACTGAAGGGGTACGGCGCAGTTTACACTTTGCCAACTCCTAAAACATACCAAAGTGGGACTTAAGCAATTGAATGAGCTACATTTCTCGCACATTACTATGCGAGCTAGGAATGAGGCCACGTTACTTAAAGAAGCACAAGCGGAATTACTTGATATGCCGCACGACACGGGCCTACAAGATCGGGTGATGCAATTATGCAAATCCAGCCTCTTCCTTAGCAAAGCAGAAAAGCTTTTTTACCAACAAAAAGCTAAAGGTACATTTTTATTACAAGCTCATAAATGTACAAAAAAATTTCATAACTTGGTCAAACGCAATGCTAAACTAAATTTTATTGCTTTAATCACTCGACTTGATGGCTCACCAATGGAATCAATGGCCGAGGTATCGCATGAGTTTATTACACATTTCCAATCTATACTTGGTACACACATAGCTACTGCACCTCTTGATCCACGGGTGATAAATTTCGGCCCAAAAATAGACTGCTTGCATTGGGACTCACTCAATAAACTAGTTACCAATTTGAAAATAACCGATGCCATGAATAGCATCAGTAATGATAAAGCACCAGCTGCGGATGGCTATTCCTCAAAGTTCTTCAAAGCTTGTTGGCCTCTAATGGGTGGTTTTGTGAAGGATGCAATTGTAGAATTTTTCCAAACTGGCCGCCTACTAAAGGTACTCAATCATACAGTGATAGCCCTAGTACCGAAATCTGAGCAAGCACACTATGTAGTAGATTACCGCCCTATATCGTGTTGTAAGGTGATCTACAAGGTTATTTCGAAAATTCTCGCCAACAGACCTAGTGGTATATTGAATACGATCATAGACAAAGCACAAGGTGCTTTTTTCAAGGTAGAAGCCTCATTGAGAACGTACATCTAATGCAAGAGCTTCTAGGGAAATACAATTGGAAACGGATATCACCCCGATGCACTATTAAAATAGACTTGTCTAAAGCATTCGACTCTGTCTCTTGGTCATTCCTACGGCAAGTTCTTGAAGGCCTTGATTTTCTGCCCACCAATGTTCGCTGGATAATGGAGTGTGTCACCACTCTGTGCTTCTCAATTGAGATAAATGGAGGAACTTATGGGTTTTTTAAAGGTAACCATGGTATTCAGCAAGGCGACCCCTTATCGCCTTTTTTGTTTGTTCTATGCCTTGAGTACCTCTGACGACTATTAAATAAACGCACTAGTGATTTCTTGTACCACCCTCATTGTGGGGGTCTACAAATTACTCACATTGCCTTCGCCGATGATCTAATGTTGCTTCCAAAAGGGGATCCTAAATCCATTGAAATATTGATGTCTTGCCTAAATGATTTTGAACTTACGTCGGGTTTGAGCATGAATGTATTGAAATCGAGTATCTACCTTACAGGTACTACTAATCGGGCGAAGAACCAAATCTTGGAAACCACACATATGACGATTGGCACAATGCCATTCCGGTATCTTGGCATTATGAACCTCTTCTAGCTAAGATTCGACAGTTTATTAATGGGTGGAGTGCCACTATCTTATCCTATGCCGGTAGACTTAAATTGATCCGATCGGTTATTCAAGGCTTAGCTTGTTTCTAGTTCTCGGCCCTACCTATCCCGGTGGTGGTGCGCGATAGCATTGTAAAGTTGTATCGGAAATATCTTTGGAATAATCGCAATCCTCTAGTATCGTGGGACACTATATGCCTTCCTAAAGCTGAGGGGGCTTAGGTCTACTTAACCTTCAAACCTGGAATTTAGCGTTACTATCTAAAACACTATGGAATATACACTCGAAGAAGGATAGCCTATGGAGTAAATGGACTCATCACATTCACCTTCGCACTACTTCTTTTTGGAATTGGGAAACCTAAATCGGAAGATTCGCCTCTTATAAAAGCTCTTATCCAAATAAGGACCTCAATTGTTGGCAAATGCAATGGGAACCTCACGGAAGCAACTGATGTATTGAATAAATGGGAGATTTTACATAGCACTAAGATTGCTTATGATTACCTTCGAACCACCCGAGACAAATTATTATGGCCTACCACCATTTGGGGCCATAGTATACCCCCGAAGTATTCATTCATCCTATAGTTAAGCCTACAAGGGCGCTTAAGGACAATGGATCGAATGAGTTATATGAGAATTGATCCAACATGCGTATTTTGCACGCGGCATAGTGAAACACTGGGCCATTTGTTCTTTCAAAGTCCGGTCACTCAAAACATATGGTCGGAAATTCAGTACTAGATCGGACTACGCCGCACTATGACAACCCTACAAAGCTCAGTTAAATGCTTAAGAAATAATCAAAGGGCAAGGGGTGGAAAGCTACAAGTAAGCACTTAGCTTTTGCCACAACCGTCTACATGATTTGGAGCACGCAAAATTTATACATTTTTGAGCAAAAAGAGTTCATTCTTCATGCAATTATACGGAAAATAAAGAGTTTAGTTTACAAGATAATGTTTGCGGAGTATACGGAAGTTCTATATCATTTCGAACAACACGGCAGCTTGCGGCTGCCTAGCGACCCAGGACAATCCACACTACCGAACTAATTTTGCCACGGCCTGATGACCGTGGCACTATGATATCCTTTTTATGGTTTTCTTTACTTTTGGTTTCTATTGGTATCCTTAACTGTTTTGTACAGAGCTAGGGATCCCGCTGATGACTAACACAAGGATGCTTTCAAAGATATGAATGCGGCATTCACACTATGGATAGCTACGACACTGCCGACAATACCACTAATGCATTGGAATTCTTTATACCTAGATATAGGATTCTTTATGGAATGTTTGAGTTTCTTTGCTTTTAGCAACCTGGGGTATGCCCCTTGTATATGTAAATTTTTATGTAGATCATTCGCCAATTGATGGTTGATAATCTTGTTTTTAGATACCAACCTATTGGTTCGTTTAGGTCTTGAAGGTTATGATACCTTGCTGGTCATTGGACTACATAGAGGGATTCACAAGATGAGGTTATGCTAGTATGCTACTCAAGCTCGTACTTACAGGGACGTAACTCTCGGCCATATGACCAGCCGCCGAGGTCTACCCAATCTCTTTCATAGGAAGTTGGAACTCTCCAACAACAACATCGGACATACACTCAATGCTTGCTAACTTTGATTATATGTTATCCCTCTAGCATAGTTTGTTTTTACTATTGATTCTTAGTTAGTCTCTGTACCTAGAAATAGGCTTTTGTGGACCTGAGGTTTTCCTTAGGTGTTTTGTTTCGATTTGATCACTTAATAAAAATTTGTTTACCGATAAAAAAAATAAACTAGTAAATAAATCACTCACAAAATAAACTATTGTCGAGAAAGTAAAACATGTCTCAAGCTAATCAAGCAACCCTTTTAGATATTGTTAGGTTTCCAGCAAAGTTACCTAAAAGTGGATTCATATATCATACAAGTGTAGCAGTATTAAGAATGAATAAGTAATATTTTATTGATTAACAGAATGAATAAGGGAATCACTAAAAGTAACCCAACCCTTTTAATGAAAAGTCTTGTGAGTCACAATGAATTATCAAAGTAACTCAATTAACAAATCAATAACTAAAGTGCTAAATCAATTAGTTATATTATGTGTTTCATCTAACAATTATTATAACCTGATTAAAGTGAAGAGTGAACAACAAGCTAAGTTATACCATCAAATAAAACTTTTGTGAACTGCGTACTAACAACATAAATTGACTTGGTAACTAACTACTCGGGTATTATCTTATGCCAAAATTAATGAAATATTATGAACATCGGATTGATTTAATTAATTATGGCCAAAAGAAAGGGTATAATTACATGCTGATTTACATGTGCTGTCCTTTAATCAGAGAATATATAACTAAAGCACCTTATAAGAGAAATATCTCAATCTTATGAATAGGTCATTTGAGCTATCTTCACATGTCTACAACTACTCTATCACTATAAAATTACCAGTACACAAATGTCTCAAATTCATACCAAGTTCAAAAGCCCCACAATGGTGAATTTGAAAATACCAGACAATTGCAAAGACTGAGCTAGTATTAGTTACTAAATAATCAGTGATTGAATTATGAAGATTAACCGCTAAAGAAATTAAGAATTGTTAAACAATTGAAGGAACAGTTAAAAATGTAGAAATAATTGAACAAGAAAAAGGAATACCTCCTGTGTGTTTGGCCAAACTAGTTAAGCTTTTAACTTCCATTTTACAACTCAATATTCAACAATTAATTAAGTTAAAACTTTAAGAATGAGGACGAACCGGTTGGAGAAGGAAAGAAAATATAATTTGCTAACTTACACAAACTTGAGTGTCATGTATATGTCAGGAAAGAGTGGCACTTATTATAGTGACACCGACGCAGCGGAAGTGATAAAAATTCTTTTCCCACTAACTGGATAAAAATGGAATAAATCAAAAGATATAAAATATAGAGTGAAATGGGCGAGAAAAGAACAATGAGACACTAAGTTTTACGTGAAAAACCCAAATCGGGAAAAAACCACGGGACCGAAGTCTAAAACCTCCACTATATCAATAATGGTCTTACACAAATTCTCCCTATATTAAATAGAGGATAACCAAATCTTCAAGAGTATATATCTTGATTACAAAATACATCAAGTTTATAAACTTGGAATAGTAATAGAAAAATATAGTATATTTTTCTCTCGTATATTTTCTCCTTACTATTTTCACTCGTCACTCGTATGAGTGGATTTCTCTCAATCTCACTAGATTGGCTCTCAATTTTCTTCTCAGCTCAATTTCTTTTCTGCATTTTTCAGTTGAGGGAATGAACTCTATTTATAATAGAGCTCTGCTCGACAACATGATATGGGGAGGATAAAAAAAGTGTCATCTTCCTTAATTCACGGCACGCTGGTTTGAATTTTGACAATTGAAAAAAGTAAGCAATGAATTTGTCATACCAAATTCAATGCTTTTTACTGTACACCTTTTACTTTCCCATTTTTGACAACTTTTGTCAACAATGAACAGTAACTCCACATGTGGTGGACCCCAATAATTCTCCCCCTCCAACGCATGTGGGGGGTACAACCAAGTCCGCTTTGCTTCGACAAAGTTCAAGCTTTTCCCTTGGCAAAGATTTTGTGAGCATATCGGCGCTGTTATCATCAGTATGTACTTTATCCAGGTGCATCAACATTTTGTCAAGAACATCCCGAATCCAATGATATCTCACATCGATGTTTTTTGACCTTGAGTGAAAAGTTGAATTTTAACTCAAGTGGATCGCGCTTTGACTATCACAATAGAGCGTGTAACTTTCTTGCTTCAAGTCCAACTCTTCCAGAAACTTCTTCAACCACAATAACTCTTTACATGCTTCAGTCACAACAATGTACTCAGCCTCATGCTACACATTTTTGAAGTTTAGATTGCCAAGAAATAGCTCCCCCTGCGAGTGTCATTAAGTATCCGGATGTGGACTTCCTAGAGTCTATATCACCAGCCATGTCTGCATCTGTGTACCCATCTAAAATAAGTTGATTATCACCGAACCTCAAACATAGACTTGAAGTGCCTCTTATATACCTTAAGATCCATTTCACTACTTCCCAGTGATCCTTGCCTGGATTAGACAGAAAACGGCTCACTAAACCAACAACATGAGCAATATCGGGTCTAGTACATACCATAGCATACATCAAACTGCCAACTGCAGAAGCATATGGTATCTTCTTCATCTCTTGTTTATCTTCTTCACTTGTGGGACATTGTGTAGAACTGAGTTTAAAATGACCTGCAAGTGGAGTATTAACCGCTTTACATTTGATCATGTTGAATCTTTCAAGAACTTTCTCAATGTATCGTTCTTGAGATAACCAGATCTTTTTGGCAGATCTGTCCCTTGAAATTTTCATTCCAAGAATCTGTTTAGCCGCCCCCAAATATTCCATTGCAAAAGACTGCCCAATTTCTTTCTTTAGCTTGTCAATCTTGTTGCCATCATGATCTACAATCAGCATGTCATCTACGTATAATAGTAGAATAATAAATTCTCCATCTGAGAATTTCTTGAAATATACGCAATGATTCGAGCTGGTTCTCTTGTAGTCATGGTCCGTCATGAATGAGTCAAATTTTTTGTACCACTGTCTAGGCGCCTGTTTTAGACCGTACAATCTTTTCTTCAACCTGTAAACTAGGTTTTCTTCTCCTTTGACTCTGAACCCTTCCGGCTGCTCCATATAGATTTCTTCATCTAGATCACCATGAAGAAATGCGGTCTTCACATCAAGTTGTTCCATTTCCAGATTGAGACTGGCGGCAATCCCTAGAACAACTCTGATTGAGGACATCTTCACCACTGGTGTGAAAATTTCTTCGAAATCAACACCCTTTTTTCTGATTGAAACCCTTCATAACCAGCCTTGCTTTATATCTGGGTTGTGAGCTATGTTCCTCATTCTTCAACTTGTACACCCATTTGTTTCTGAGTGTTCTCTTGCCTTTAGGCAGCTTTACCAAGTCATAGGTGTGATTTTCTTGTAAGTATTTCATCTCCTCTTTCATAGCCTCCATCCACACATCTTTCTGATCATGTGATATGGCTTCTGAGTAAGTCTAGATTTCTCCACCATCACTGAGCATCACGTACTCATGTGGATTATACCTGGTAGAAGGTCGTTTTGGTCTGGTGGACCTTCTAACCGTTGACTCTGGTGGTGGAATTGGATCATCAGTCTGTACAGATGGCAACTGATTATCAACTGGCTCGTCATCAATTATATCATTCTGCTCATCTTGTACATCTCCCCCATGATCTTGAGTCTTACGTGAAAGAACTGGGTCTAAGTCATCAAGAACGACTTGAGAAGATTCTAACACCTTTCTCTGTTTTGTATCATCGGATGTTTGTTCCTCAAGAAATACAACATCTCTACTTCTGATAACTTTTCTGTTCACTGGGTCCCATAGTCTATAACCAAACTCTTCATGGCCATAGCCCAAGAAGATACACGGTTTGGTTTTGTCATCAAGCTTGGATCTTTCATCTTTTGGAATATGAACAAACGCCTTGCAGCCAAACACTCTCAAGTGTTTGTAGGAAACATCTTTCCCTGATAAAACTCTATCTGGAATGTCACCATCCAAAGGAGTTGATGGAGAAAGATTGATCAAATCAACTGCAGTCCTCATTGCTTAACCCCAAAAGGATTTAGGCAATTTTGAGTGGGATAACATGCATTTGACCCTCTCACAAATTGTCCTGTTCATCCTCTCCACCACACCATTGTGTTGTGGCGTTTTAGGAACGCTCTTCTCAAGCCTGATACCATGGTCACGACAGTACTGTTCAAACGGACCCTGGTATTTGCCACCATTGTCTGAACGGATACACTTCAGCTTTCTTCCAGTTTCTCTTTCCACTTTAGCCTGAAAATCCTTAAAGGCCGTTATAACTTGATCTTCAGTTTTCAACGCATAACTCCAGACTTTTCTGGAAAAATCATCAATGAATGTGACAAAATACACTGCTTTCATGTAGCATACATCAGTATGCACCAAATCCAAATGATGTTTCTTTCTAGAGGGATAGAAGCTCTTGAAAGCAACTCTGTGTTGTTTTCCAACTAAACAATCAACACAAGTTTGAAACTCTGTACCCATCACATCTGGGAGCAGTTTCTTCCTAGCCAAAAGCTGCATGCCTTTTTGGCTCAAATGTCCAAGTCATTTATGCCATAGCTCAATGGAGGCACTATTGACTGCTGCTGCATTCACCTCTCCATTGGATAACTTTGCTTGCATCAGGTAGAGCGAGTTCTGTTTCTTACCCTTTGCAGCAATGAGAGAACCTTTGGTAAGCTTCCATTTTCCTTCACCAAAGTTACTAACTTAGCCATCATCGTCTAGCTTGCCAGTAGAAATAATGTTGAGCCGGATATCAGAAATATGTCTGACATCTCTAAGAGTGAATCGGCATCCCGTGTCAGTTTCCAAGATAATGTTTCCCATGCCGACAACCTCAGTCACACCATGATTGACCATTCTGACTCTACCAAAGTTGCCACTTGTGTATGATGTGTACATATCTCTATTTGGAGTGATATGATATGAGGCCCCGGAATCAATGATTCAGTCAGTTTCTTGGCAAGATGAACTGACACATGCGTCATCACAAATAATGACAACATCACCGTCAGCTGTAACAGCTGTAGTGTCATTTTTCCTATTTTCATTATTTCCATTATTTTGATCTCTTTTCTTTTTTCTACAATCTCTCTCGTAGTGGTTTGGACCACCACAATAATGGCATTTGAAATCTTACTTGACCTTGGACCTTCCTCTAGATTTGTCTTTCTGGTGCTGAGGACCTCTGTTTTTGTTTCTTCCTCGTCTGTCAGAATTTTCAGTCACCAACGCATTTTGCTCGTTACTGAACGCTTGCTCCTTTCTTCTGGACTCTTCATTTAGAAGGCAATCTTTGACCACTTGCAAAGCCAAATCTCCATTCGGAGCGGAATTGCTGACCGACACGACGAGTGTGTCCCAACTATCTAGTAGTGAACTGAGCAATAATAAAGCAATCACTTCATCATCAAGAGGTATTTTCATGGTGATGGATTGATTTATTAAGCCCTGATAAGTATTAAGATGCTCCGTCATATTTGCACCCTCCTTGTACCGTAGTCGGACAATTTTTCTAATCACAGAAGCTTTCTTTAAAGCATTTTTTCTTTCAAACATAGCCTCCATATTTTTCCATAGCTAATCCGCTTTTTCCTCATTAGCGAAATGATGAAAAATATTGTGATCGAGAAAACTCGAATGTACTCGACCATTTTCCTGTGCAAGATTTTCCATTCCTCTTCACTCATATCTTTTGGTTTGGATGCATCACCAAGCAACGGCAAGAACAAATCCTTGCAATATAATAAATCTAACATACTCGGTTTTCATATTGAGTAGTTAGATCCGTTCAACTTGAACATCCCGCCGATAGACGACGATTCCTCCATTTTTGATTCGTTAACTCAATATGAACGTGGCTCTGATACCACTTGTTGGGAAAGAGTGACACTTATTATAGTGACACTGACGCAGCGGAAGTGATAAAAATTCTTTTCCCACTAACTGGATAAAAATGGGATAAATCAAAAGATATAAAATGTAGAGTGAAACGGGCGAGAAAAGAAAAATGTGACACTAAGTTTTACATGGAAAACCAAAATCGGGAAAAAACCACGGGACCAAAGTCTAAAACCTCCAATATATCAATAATGGGCTTACACAAATTCTCCCTAAATTAAATAGGGGATAACCAAATCTTCAAGAGTATATCTCTTGGATTACAAAATATATCAAGTTTATAAACTTGGAATAGTAATAGAAAAGTAGAGTATTTTTCTATCGTATATTTTCTCCTTACTATTTTCACTCGTCACTCGTATGAGTGGATTTCTCTCAATCTCACTAGATTGGCTCTCAATTTTCTTCTCAGCTCAATTTCTTTTCTGCATTTTTCAGCTGAGGGAGTGAGCTCTATTTATAATAGAGCTCTGCTCGACAACATGATATGGGGAGGATGAAAAAAAATGCCATCTTCCTTAATTCACGGCACGCTGGCTTTAGCGACCACAATTTGTTCTGTTGTTACAGCCGTCTCTAAATCCATCTCTAATTCCGTATTCATTTTTAGAAACGAAACGGGTTATTATATCAGTCGCTAAGGAGAGACAGAGTGAATGTTCGTAATAAAATCCATCTCAAAACCCTTTTATTAGAGACAGATTTATGTCTGTCACTAAATATCTGTCTCTGATACCCTATTTTCTTGTAGTGATATTAATTTTTTCAAAGACCCCAAAATTTCATACAATTTGCAGTTTGGCATACAAGGTTAATGGAAATTTGATGGTTAATCTAAAAATAAAACTATATTTTAAATATTTACTATCTTTTGTATCGAACCTTGAATTTCGCATGGTTCTATTATAAAGTCGAACAAAACTCAATCAAATAAACTTTAATAATATGAGATGTCAATATGAGTATCCATTGTATATTTTGCACTTAAGTTCAATATATATAATTAAGCCAACTAAATTATGCAATACTAAATGACAATGCAACTGAGTAAAAAAGATACAATGACAATTTTATTCTCTGATAGTCTTACAATTTAATATTGAGAAAATATATAATTTATTAATTACCACTTTAAAATACAAGGCATCACAATTAGTTTGAAATTACTTAATAATCTCATTTTTAAAAAATAGACAAAACAAATCCCATATTTCATTTAAACATGCTTGAAATACCGTATTTCATTAAATAAACTAAGTTAATTATTGATGGAGTGTGGCTTCGCGCAGAATTTAATGAAATACAATTTTAGTTTTGTTTATTAAAAAAAAGGAGTAATTATTGTAATGCCCTATCATCTTTCACCTAGCCAATAATAGGCATGACGGCTAAGCATACATGACAGTTAAACAGGCATGACGATTAAGTAGGCATGACGTCTAGCAGGCATGACGATAAAGCAAGCATGACAACTAAGTAGGCATGACGTCTAAGCAGACATGACGACTAAGCAGGCATGACGTCTAAGTAGACATGACGTTTAAGTAGGCATGACGATTAAGCAGGCATGACGTCTAGTATGATAAATTTAACCAAGAAGTAAACTTAGCATATAAGTTAACTTAGCCTTGAAGTAAACTTAGCATAGAAGTTAACTTAGCCTTGAAGTAAACTTAGCATAGAAGTTAACTTAGTCACGAAGTATACTTAGCTTAGAAGCAAACTTAGCCTCCAAGCATACTTTGCCTATAAATAGTAGCTCATCTAGCTTAATTTCAAAGACAATCTTGAGAGGAAAAATATAGGAAATAGAGAGAAAGAAAAGAGAAGAAAAATAGGAAAGAAAGAGTTACACGTAAAACGAGCGAAGTGAATCAACGTTCTCGTTGTAAGCTATTATACACTCAAGATTAGGAAGGAGTGCGACTAACTAGCTAACGGTTACATTATGGTTTGGTAATTCATTACAAGGACTAAGGTAAGTAGAAGTTTTCCTTGACGCATCGTAAGAATCAGTATTATGCATGATTATGATTATGTGAGTTGATTGTTTAAAAAAATAAATGTTATTATGTGCCGACTGTGTTAAATGTTACTTATTACGTGCGATAATGAAGATGGATGTTATTTGATGTGAAATGCTGAGGTACGTGTATTTATGTTGCATCATATTGCTATATATGTAAAGAAAACATTTTCAAAAGAGAGGTTTGGTATTTGATTGGCGGTCGGGTAGGCACGGGACGCGGGAGGGACGGCGGACCCAATAGAGGGTGGTGAATACCTTGAGGTGTAAAAGCCAAGATAGATAAAGCCACAGTGGTGAATACCTTGAGGTGTAAAAGCCAAGATAGATAAAGCCACAATATATGAGGGAGCTAGCGGCTAATATCATCGGCCGAAAGGTCGGTATGAGAACCCCCGTGATGCTTCCAATTATGAACAGATTCCGAAAACAGACGCCTATCATCATCAGTCGAATACCATACTTCGAGGGTACCCAAAAGAGGAAAAGATAATGTTTTTAAATGAACTATGCATTATTGACTGACTTATGTGCTACATGTACGTTGCTATATTGAGCTTCTTCTTACTGAGCCATTAGCTCATTAGATTCTTATGATGCAGGTGATGATCATGTATATATCTGAAAGTTGTCCAAGCATCTCGAGCGGTTAGACAGAGCTATGTTCATATGCCGTGTTTCGAGCGTTTTGTAGCTCTAAAACTCTGATGTTGTTTAAATAGCCGCTCTGTTATGGTTTTGTAAACAAGCGTGTGTTAATGTACGGAGTTTGATTTTGTAAAGAAAAATGGCTTGCTTTATTTTCAAAGGATATATTTTATTCTTTTAAGAAAACCATAACATTTTCAAAAGAAAAGGATCATCGTTCCCGGGCCCGGTCTGGGGGCGTGACAGTTTATGGTATCAGAGCAAAGGTTTAGTCGTTCCTGTAGACAAAAGAGGGCATATGAACATATCCTGCCTCGGGAAACTTGATCAACTCTTTATTTATTCCTTTATGTTTAACTAACGCATATTATTATCATTGTTACGCATTCTTTTGTTACTGAATGAGATACATTAGGTATGTCAAATTTCGAGGACGAAATTTTTGTAAGAAGGTTATAATTGTAATGCCCTATCATCTTTCACCTAGCCAATAATAGGCATGACGGCTAAGCATACATGACGGTTAAACAGGCATGACGATTAAGTAGCCATGACGTCTAGCAGGCATGACGATAAAGCCAGCATGACAACTAAGTAGGCATGACGTCTAAGCAGACATGACGACTAAGCAGGCATGACGTCTAAGTAGACATGACGTTTAAGTAGGCATGACGATTAAGCAGGCATGACGTCTAGTATGATAAATTTAACCAAGAAGTAAACTTAGCATATAAGTTAACTTAGCCTTGAAGTAAACTTAGCATAGAAGTTAACTTAGCCTTGAAGTAAACTTAGTATAGAAGTTAACTTAGTCGCGAAGTATACTTAGCTTAGAAGCAAACTTAGCCTCCAAGCATACTTTGCCTATAAATAGTAGCTCATCTAGCTTAATTTCAAAGACAATCTTGAGAGGAAAAATATAGGAAATAGAGAGAAAGAAAAGAGAAGAAAAATAGAAAAGAAAGAGTTACACGTAAAACGAGCGAAGTGAACCAACGTTCTCGTTGTAAGCTATTATACACGCAAGATTAGGAAGGAGTGCGACTAACTAGCTAACGGTTACATCATGGTTTGGTAATTCATTACAAGGACTAAGGTAAGTAGAAGCTTTCCTTGACGCATCGTAAAAATCAGTATTATGCATGATTATGATTATGTGAGTTGATTGTTTAAAAAATAAATGTTATTATGTGCCGACTGTGTTAAATGTTACTTATTACGTGCGATAATGAAGATGGATGTTATTTGATGTGAAATGCTGAGGTACGTGTATTTATGTTGCATCATATTGCTATATATGTAAAGAAGACGTTTTCAAAAGAGAGGTTTGGTATTTGATTGGCGGTCGGGTAGGCACGGGACGCGGGAGGGACCGGCGGACCCAACAGAGGGTGGTGAATACCTTGAGGTGTAAAAGCCAAGATAGATAAAGCCACAGTGGTGAATACCTTGAGGTGTAAAAGCCAAGATAGATAAAGCCACGATATATGAGGGAGCTAGCGGCTAATATCATCGGCCGAAAGGTCGGTATGAGAACCCCCGCGATGCTTTCTTTATTGGCCAATTATGAACAGGTTCTGAAAACAGACGCCTATAATCATCAGTCGAATACCATACTTCGAGGGTACCCTGAAGAGGAAAAGATAATGTTTTTAAATGAACTATGCATTATTGACTGACTTATGTGCTACATGTACGTTGCTATATTGAGCTTCTTCTTACTGAGCCATTAGCTCATTAGATTCTTATGATGCAGGTGATGATCATGTATATATCTGAAAGTTGTCCAAGCATCTCGAGCGGTTAGACAGAGCTATGTTCATATGCCGTGTTTCGAGCGTTTTGTAGCTCTAAAACTCTGATGTTGTTTAAATAGCCGCTCTGTTATGGTTTTGTAAACAAGCGTGTGTTAATGTACGGAGTTTGATTTTGTAAAGAAAAATGGCTTGCTTTATTTTCAAATGATATATTTTATTCTTTTAAGAAAACCATAACATTTTCAAAAGAAAAGGGTCATCGTTCCCGGGCCCGGTCTGGGGGCGTGACAATTATCAATTTCAAGCTAATACAAAATCTTTGGTAAGAAATCCTAATTTTGAGTTAAGTTTTTCATTTTTGGCTAACAAAACTATTTTAATAGGCAACTTATGCTAATTTCCAATAATCTGATTTCCCATTTTAACCAACCAACACCTCCATTTTGCTGTATATATATAAATAACCTATTCACCTTCTCATTTCTATAAGCCAGTCGGAACTCGGAAAGCATCCCCAACACCATCAACGTCTCCACGTAAATATCATTAGTTTTTCTTTTCTTGATAATATTCATGAGTAACTATACACTCTAGCTGGTGTATATATATGTCTTCCTGGAAGACATTTTTTTGTATAACTCACCAAGAGGGCTGTAGAACAATTACTCTGACATGACCGAATATCCCTTTAACTGTATTATTGTCGTACAAAAGTCCAATGACAGAGAATTATTCATATGAAACTCACAATATTCTTAATGTGAAATTAAGACTCCGCGTTCTCGTCCTATAAATGCCTTGGAATTGAGAAAGAGTCGAATCATATTGGCGTAGATAGGGATTTTGAAAACAAAATATGATTTGGGAATAGCCACAAAATGAAGGAGATAAAATTCAACATGCTTATTTGAGGCATGGTTACTTTCATCGTATCCCAACAAACTCCCTCTGAACATATTGAATGAAGTGTAAAGTTTCAAATATCTTAGTATACACCATTTCCTGAAATGGTTAGAGTCTTATATGTGTTTCGTATTTTATAATTGGCAATCTATCCACCAATTATATGGCAAATACTTTTGTTAAGAAAGGGTTTAACAATTAGACCCACCAATTATATGGCAAATACTTTTGTTAAGAAAGGGTTTAACAATTAGACCGGAGTGGGCGAGACAGATTATGATTTTAAAAATCATGTTGGGGCACTCCTATTTTTCAGCATCAAGTAGCCATTTAGAGTTGTCACGGTTTGTTTAAGTCCAATCAATATATTGAAACATTCATTGAGAAAGTGGGGAAAAAGTCAGTAGAGATGAATTGGACTCGGATTAGAGTTTCAGTTGAAGTAGTTAGATTCTGTGCACTTCAAGATATTGCTTTTAGGGGTCATGATGAAATCGTAAATTCCAAAAATTGTGAGAATGATGGTTCTATCTTTGAAAGAGTATATGTTCGAAGAAATATTTTGTGCACTTCAAGGTATATGTTCGAAAAATTGTGCCTTAGCATACAAAATATTCAATGACAAGGATATAATTGTAATTTTCTGCTAACATTTGTGGGGAGTTGTTCTTTTGCCAAATTGTTAAAACTACTCACATTATAGAAATGATTGTAGCTGATGGGCGTCAACCCGGATGTGGAAAAAAACTAGCTTAAAACTCTAAAGCGCGCGTCTAGGTGATACTCGATGGAGCTCTAATTTGCATTTCATTCGCAACATACTTGAAATTGTACGATCCTACTTATATTGTCTTACTTGAAATAATAAATGACTCACGTAGCAATTCTAGATGAGTGGCGGATGAAATTTTTGATGAGTTGTATTTATTTTGAATGTTATGCCTGAGCTATTGGAACGGTGAATGATCTTTGCAGAATGCTTAAGAGCAAATCTCAAGATATTGTAAATGTTATGTGTGCAGTTTCAATCACAGAACAAATTATTCAAAATTTTAGAGATAATGAATGGGATGCATTGTTGGAAAAAGTGAAGGTATTTCGTAAGCATGGAAAACGAAACACAGAAATTCCTGATATGGATGATTTTCGTCGATTTGTTAAAGGTCATGTTCGAGGAAATCTAGTTATATTGGATAACTTTTTCACACTGAGATATTCAATGAAAAATTAGATTGTATTTTAGGGGAGATGAGTTCTTGGTTTCACCGAAAAATGCATTAAAGTTGATGAAATTTAGTTCTTCTTTTGATCCTAGAGGTGACTATAAGTTATTGTCGTTGATGACATATGCAAAGGTGAAAATTCTATCCAACTGATTTTACAAGTCAAGAGAGGAAGCATCTTAGATTTTGGTTGGAGCTTTTTCAAGTCGATATTAAGAGAGATGAAGAGCTCCAAGGTATTTCAAGACTTTCTGAATTGTTCATAACATTCTCAAAAATAGATAAGTCGTGTACTTACTTTCTTGGTAATAGACTGATTCAAATACTTTTGACTTTTTTTATTTTCACAGTAACAACTAGGGGTGTAAATCGAGCCGAGCCGGCTCGAGCTCGATCAAACGAGCTCGGCTCGAGCTCGAGCCGAGCTTCACGAGCTCGAACTCTTAATCGAGCTCGAGCTCGAACTCTTAATCGAGCTCGAGCTCGAACTCTTAATCGAGCTCGAGCTCGAGCTCAATCCTCTCTAAAAAAAAGCTCGCGAGCCTTTTTTATTTTTTAATATATTAATAAATATATATTAAATAATTAAAAATATATATTAAATAATTAAAAAATATATATTAAATAATTAAAAATATATATAAAATAATTAAAAAATATTAAAAAAATTCAAAATTTAAATTTTACCGCCTAAAATAATTAAAAAAATTTGAAATTCGAATTTTCCTCCCAAAATTTCACGGGCTCGGCTCGAGCTCGGGCTCGGCTCGAGCTCAAACCAAAGCTCACGAGCTCGAGCCCGAGCTCGAAAATTTTAGGCTCGACGAGCTCGAGCTCGTATAGTAAGGCTCAAGCTCGAGCTCGAGCTTGAAAAAAATGCCAAGCTTGGCTCGAGCTCGGCTCGTTTACACCCCTAGTAACAACTACTGAGCGTGCATTTTCTGCTATAAAAATTGCGAAGACAAGAGTGCAGAATAGTATGGATGATGATTTCTTGTCTAGCAATTTAATAATGTACATCGAGAAAAACTTCGAGATTTTGATACACAATCAATTATTGATGAATTTGGTAGGATGAACACACGCAAAGTAGAACTTATTAGGAGTGGATTATGCCATTGAAAGACTATTTAATATTTATCTTTAGTAAATGTTGCTATAATGTTTGGTGATTACAAAATCTATTTTAATATTTATTCATGTTTAGTATCCTGTTTATTACTATGATCATATATATATGTGTATTCAAATTGCATATTTGAATTGTTAATTTCGGTGTTTGGCCAAATTTAGTATCTAAACTCTTGACCCGACCCGATCCGTATCAACTCGATCATATAAATGTGTATTCAAATTGCATATTTGAATTGTCAATTTCGATATTTGGCCGAAATTCAGTATCTGAACTCTCGACCCGACCCAATCCATATCAACTCGATACAGAATGAATCGATCCACCTCGTCATACTTGGGCCGCACTTTGAACTCTCCACGTGACCCGATTCAAATCAACTCGATCCGAAATGAATCGATCCACCTCATCATACTTTGGCTACACGCACTTTAAATTCCTAACTCCGCCATTGATTATATCAATGGCGCTTTTGGGCTCATTATCAACACCATTAAAAGAAAGGCTATCAGAGTTAAATGACAGAAGAATATTTGTCAACCACATTCATCAAGCCCGAAGAACTATTCAGGATAAATTTTATACACACCCCTTGGATGGAAATCTAATTCTTAAAAACACCCTATGTTTGAAAAAGTGCCATAACTGCTCCTGTCAAATAAAATCATATTACATTTTCATTTAATTCTCTACTTTTTGAATTGTGATGATCTGATGAGTTATCTTAATAATTTGTAGGAAGTTAGCGAGAGTGCATCTAATCATCGCAAAGATTTATGTATTCGTTGAATTTCACATATGGTTCATTAGCCAAGGTTTGGTGGGTGTCGAATCCAACAAAAATAAAATCCTACTTCAAAAAGATTTGTAATCAGTGATAAGCAGGGTCGATCCACAGGGAATGGTGTAAAATTTAATTCCTAAAATTACTAATATGATAAAGGGGGGATTTTGAGATTTTTGACTAAAAACGAAATTAAAAACGTGAAATTTAAAAGATGCAAATAAAACAAATAAAGCAAATAAAGTAAATTTCGGATTTTATATGATGAGAAAATTCTAGTCTTCGGATTATCTCGGTATTGATTCTATGATTTGATCATTGATGCAATAATAATTCAACGTTATCAAATAAATTGGCTATAGTTACTAACAAGCTCTAGCAACCTAGTTTTTCCTTAAGTCATCGATAACCAAAACAAGCTCTTTGATTACTTCTCTTACCGACTAGACAACCCTAAACAAGCTCTTAAGATTTAGCCTAGCGATAGCATTCATGAATAAGAAAAACACCAATTCTAGCCAACAAACACACAAGCTCGTTTTATTTAGACTAGGTTACTAATTCTCATAACGACTAATCGAAGACTTGTCCGTAATCAACGTCGCTAATTGCTACAAATATTAGGGTTTACCAAACAATTACGGATTCGGGCCCTAAATAGCTTAATACGATTTCAACGATTAAATAGTTGATCAAGTTATCTAACCAATTGAAATATATTGTCAATAAAGATCAGAGAAAAAGTAAATACCTGATGAACGAAGAAATTAAGTACAATTCGATCTCACAAATAATTAGAATCAAACCTTGATGAATCCTCGACTAGAAGTATGAGTTTAGCAACTCATAATCGAACGTATGCAAAAATTAATAAAAATCGAAAACTTCATTGGAAGGGAAAAACGTGTACTGGAATTAAGAATAATGCAAAAGGTGTCTTGTGGAATAAAATTCCACATACTTATAAACATAAAGGAATCCTAATTCAAAAAGGTAACTAATTAGGATTCTAACAAACTTAACAAACTAAAACAAAATAAGAATCCTAAAAATAAGGAAATAAATCCAAAACATAATAAGGGAATAAATCCCAATAGCTGAGGAAAGAGAAAGTATCAAAACAGAATCTGAAATTCAGCACAAAAGATCTTCAAAATCGTCCAGCTGTTCCATCCTTAGCCGAAGCCTTTGAGGAATTAACCGTGGGCACGCTTATGTCTTCAGAATGTTCGGCAGTCGGATTTTTGTCACCAATCGGTTTTCTTCCTTTTTCTTCATTTTTCACCTTAATTAACCTCCTTTTCATTCCTTCCTTGTATCATCACCTATTAATCCAATATCAACATAATTCCATCAAATATCAAGCCCAAATATGCCAAATATCCTAATAATGATCATAAAAAGTATGTACAAATATCGACTTAACAAATACCCCCACACTTATGCAATTGTACGTCCTCGGACAATGTTTGAAATTAAGCAATGTAACCAACTCAAGATTGCATCACCCGACAAATCAAAGATATAGGCTCGTGCACTAATAAACAGAAATCAAACTTGACAAGACGGCACATGCAAAAAAATCGAGGGTTCCAATACCATAATAAATCATTACCAACACAACGAACTCATTTTCCCAAATAGAAATGCACGAAATTAGTCGACTTTTCTCTCAATCTCCCAATTCTCTCGTGTATAGGGTATAAAGTGTTTCGCTCAAGACTCAACGTGTTAATGTTATCCCATAGGCTTGGTTATACACCAACATCGCCACTACTTTTGAGATGTGCATAAAAGAATCAAAAGGTCTTATTAAGGGTTGTAACGGGGCCAAGGTTCGGGGTAGGAGTAAAAAGAAAGGTCTAAAATGGCTAAGTCCGAAAATTTCATCGAGCACCGAGGTCCGAGACATTATTGGGTGTATTCGGCTTTTAAGGACCCAACTACCTTCATTTTCATTCTTTCGAGGGCTCGATACATCGTTTTTGTTCTCTCTTTCTTTTTGATACCCTTTCTTTCATTCCCTTTATTTTCTTTTTCCTTTCTTTTCGAATTTTTTTCTGAAATATTCTGAATTTTTTTTTTTTTTGGTGCCGTTGTATTTTCCACGAATGAAATACCCCCACACTTATTCAAAAACATCACTTTCTCGACTTTCGATCCCAAACTTCGATAATCTCAATGCTCGACTCGTTTTCTAGACGGGTAAGACTAAGATAGAAATAAACGGTAAAGGCTCATATTCGGGATTCAATCAAGAAAATACGGTTAAAAGGCTCAAAGTGGGCTCACTAGTGGATAATGCAAGGGTACTGTCTATTTGGTAAAGTGGCTAAATCCTATATGCCTTTATCACACTCAATCATGCACAAACTCTTGTAGTCTTAACGTGGTTCAAAACAAGTTCTAGAATTTCCAAAAACACGCGAGTATCACACAAGAAAGAAAGATGTCATATATAATCTATTTAATCACAAAGGCTCAAAATCTCACAAGGCATGGATAAGTCGTACTAAAACGTGAAAATCTACCGTTTTCATTTGATTGTCGTGCTAGCAAAAATCTCATACGGCATGAAGTTCAATTAAAACATGGCCATATTGTTCAAATTCAACAAGTTCACAGAAATCACAAGCACCATATTTTAAAGTACCGAAGCAAATGCAAAATCGAAAAAATTACACGAAAAAAATTATACGCAGTAATAGTAAATCAAACAAAGACACAAGAAGCACAATTGCATGAGAAGTCACCCCCCCACACTTAAAGCATGCATTGTCCCCAATGTAAAAATAATATCGTAATGAAACGAGGAAATGCATAAAGAAATAAAAGCACAAGAGAGGGGGACTCCCCTTGGACATCACTCGGTCGTGACGTCTCGTCGAGCGAGTAGTAGGTCGAGTTTGGCATCTATCGAGGCAAGATGGGCTTCGATGGCTTCAATACGGTCTTCGATGGAAGGTGCAGTAGATTGGGTCTCGGGGGCAGCAGACTCTGTGGCAGCCGCGAGTGTATGGCCAGCTGCACGGTCACGATTTCGTCGTGAAGCAGCAGCTGTTGGTGTTCGGGAACCGGCAGCGGCAAAGGTATAACCATCACGGTGTTGTACAACGAGGCCCATTCGCAACAAGCATGCGAGGTTCATTGGTTCCATCGGGCAGGCGACACGCATGTTTGTTGTCTGCACATCTAGAAGATCAAGTGTAATGGCAAGGTGTGTGATAAAAGAACCTAAAATCAGTGGTCTGGTCCTGTTTAAAACGTTTTGAAATTGTTGGGCCAGCCACGCACCCAGATTAAGGAAGGTTTTCGTTTTCATACACCACAAAATAAAAAATTCAGCCTTAGACAACGTACCCGAGGTATCTTTGCGACCCGAAAAGTTAAAAGCTAAAAAGCGTTGTAAAAGTTTAAGTACGGGGTCTTTCAAACGACAACTCTTGGAAGAGCTCGAGTTATAGGGAAAGTTGCAATTGGACCACTCGTTCCAAAGACTGAACGGCTCAAAATCATCGATGTAATCAATTACAGAATTCAAATATTGAGGGGTTTTTGCAATTTCAGCAGTAAGAAAACCGAGGGCTATGTTGAAATCAGTTATAGAAAATGAAAAGTGTTTGCCCATTAAACGAAATTTGATAACTCCGGGGGTTGACAAAGTAAGTCCTGTTTTCTTTTCAAAATAGAAAGTAGTGTAAAATTCCCTCGTGAGTTCGACATAGGCTGGACAGCGTACAGAAAAATACGGTAATAAGCCAATACCCTCAATTAAGCCCAAAATTTCAGTTCGCACGTTCAAAGTATCTAATGTTTCATAGTGGAGATACTTACAGGGCACTATTGGACGTGTCGAAAGATCATTGTACCTTTGGCGATCCTCGGCTGAACGGAAGGAGACGTGACCACCGGGGGTGGAGGATTGTGGTAAGGTGCTTGTGCCCAGCCCGAGACGGGTGCGTCTTTGAGTAGGTTGTTGAGCCGAGGATGGGGCAGGACGGTTTGGAGCAGGGGGGATTGATGAACTCGGCTGAGGGGCCGGTTTTGAGGATTCTGGTGGCGGTGAAGTGGCACGGGTGTCTGGCACAGTAGGTGTGTCGGCGCGGCGACGTTTAGAAGCCGGTGCATCAGTAGGCGACACGGTGTTAGGCCGGCAGCGTGAGGTGGATGGCTCGGCGATAGGGGTCGCTTCTGGAGTAACAGCGGTTGTAGGCGGCTGTGGAGTAGGAGTTGGCTCAGAAACAGGAGCGGCGCTTGGATTTGTTGACTGTGATGGCGGCGGTGGAACAGCGGGCAATGGGTTGACTCGCCAATCCATCGGTGGTGGCGGTCCAGTAGGGAAAAGCTTTTGGTATTGGCTACGACGCATTTTGGATGTCGGCTTAGGGTCAAAAATGGGTCGGCGCCGTGGCAGCTATGGCTCCGGTTGTGGCTCCGGCGAAGAGTCGAGGTTCAGAGGTGAATCGGCCGAAGTGGGCGGTGCGTTAGGGTTCGAACGCCAAGCCGTACGCGTAGAGCGACGCAGGGCTGGTCGTCGAGGTGGAGATGGTGTTGGTGAGGCAGAGGTTTCGTCGTCGGTGGACGGTTCAGAGGGCGGCGAAGAAGAGGGGTTGTCTTTTTCAGTGGTAGGGTTGCTTGGTTTGGTAGTGGTGACTGGTGGTGTAGTAGTATCAGACGGCGGTTGGGGTAAGGGTTCCGCCGCGGGTGGGTTGGTCGATGTTGGTGAAGTTTCAGTAGCGGCGGGCTGTGGTGGCGACGCGGTTGGAGGTTGAGGACTGGTGCCGGTTAGTGAGGACATCACTTCGCCCATGGAAGCGGTTCGGATACGACGGTGGCGGTGGTTGATCGGAGACCTGCTAGTCGGAAGAGAAGGGGTGTAAGAGGCGGCGTATCGAAGGTATGAAAATAGGGTTTTAATTTTGGGGCTTTTTGTTTTAGTTTGGTGGGAAAAATTGAAATTAGGGTTGCAAAATTGGGGGTGGAAATTAGGGTTTGAAATCCCTAATTTCGATTGCTGATTTTAAAAAAAAAATTCTTTTTTTTTTTTTTAGCAAAGAAAAACGAGCAACCAAAGTGAATTTTGCCGAAGGATTCAGACTTTTAGGCGTGGGCACGCTTAAAAACTCAAACGCTTCGGTAAAATCAGAAAGGTCAGGGCCGAAGGATTTCAGAAGTTAGGCATGGGCATGCTTAACTAATGAAACGCTTCGTAAAAACAAAAACAGTTCAGGCCGAACGGTTTCGCATTTTAAGCATGGGCACACTTAAATTTGAAACTGTTCGGTCTTAACAGAACAAAAAGCACAAAAAACATAAAGCATGAAATAAAAGAACGCATGGGTTGCCTCCCAAGAAGTGCCATCCTTTAACGTCTTCGGCTAGACGTTGCTACAAAGTTATGTAGCGTAGCTTGGTGGTTCTAACTTCGTTGTTTCGACATCGTGAGCTTGAAATCCTTCGTAGAAAGGTTTCAATCGATGTCCATTCACCTTGAAAATTTTACCGGTTGTCGGACTTTGAATCTCAACTGCACCATGAGGGAATTTACCAATAACAATGAAAGGTCCAAGCCATCTAGAACGCAACTTACCCGGAAATAGCTTTAAACGAGAATGAAAGAGAAGGACTTTTTGTCCAATGTCAAAATCCTTTTTCGAAGTTGTCCTATCACGTAAAGCTTTCGTCTTATCCTTATAGATCCTAGCGTTCTCGTACGCTTCGTTCCGAATTTCTTCTAACTCTTGGAGTTGTAGCTTTCTATGGTGTCCCGCATCGTCCATATTCATATTGAGTTGTTTGATTGCCCAGAAAGCTCTATGTTCTAACTCAACGGGGAGATGACATGGTTTACCATATATTAAGCGAAACGGCGACATACCTATACGTGTTTTGAATGTTGTACGATAAGCCCAAAGTGCATCATCAAGTCGAGTACTCCAATCTTTTCTATTTGGGTTGATCGTTTTCTCGAGTATAGACTTGATTTCTCGATTTGATACCTCAGCTTGACCGTTTGTTTGTGGGTGGTAGGCGGTAGAGATTCGATGCGTGACGTTGTACTTTTTCAAGAGGGCTTCGAACACTTTGTTACAAAAATGAGTACCGCGATCACTAATAATCGCTCTTGGTGTGCCGAACATAACAAAAATTTGAGACCTTACAAAATTCACAACATCTTTAGCACAGTCAGTTTTTGTAGCCTTAGCTTCAACCCACTTAGATACATAATCCACAGCTAGTAATATATAATTGTATCCAAAAGAAGAGGGAAAATGACCCATAAAATCAATACCCCATATATCAAAAATTTCACACACATGAATAGGGTTTAATGGCATTTGGTCTCTATGTCCTAAATTTCCCGTCTTTTGACAATTTTCACAGGATTTGCAGAATACATGTGAATCATGAAATATACTTGGCCAAAACAAACCACTCTCAAGAACCTTTTGAGCGGTTCGTTTTGGACCAAAATGTCCACCACAAGCATAAGTATGACAAAATCGAAGGATAGAAGGTACCTCGGCCTCAGAAACACATCTACGAATCATTTGGTCTGGACAATGTTTCCACAAATAGGGTTCGTCCCATACGTAATACTTAGAGTCGCTTTTGATTTTGTTCTTTTGAGTTCGAGATAAGTCGTCGGGCAAAGTTTTGGTAACCAAATAATTAACGATGTCAACGTACCATGGATATGTCGATTGTATCGCAAAGAGGTGTTCGTCAGGAAACTCATCTCTCAATGGGTTCGGTTCTTTGCTATTAATAAGCCGGCTTAAGTGATCGGCTACAAGATTTTCGCTTCCTTTCTTATCCTTGATTTCTAAATCGAATTCTTGAAGCAACAAGATCCATCGTATAAGTCGAGGCTTTGCTTCTTTCTTTGTCATCAAATAGCGAAGAGCTGCATGATCAGAATAAATAATAACTTTAGTGCCAAGAAGATAAGAACGAAATTTTTCTAAAGCAAAAACAATGGCAAAAAGTTCTTTTTTAGTCGTTGAATAATTGCATTAAGCATCATCCAATGTTCGTGAAGCATAATATATAACATGAGGGGATTTATCCACTCTTTGACCCAAAACAGCTCCTACGGCATAGTTGCTTGCATCACACATTATCTCGAATGGAAGATTCCAATTTGGCGGTTTCACAATGGGTGCGGAGGTTAATAGATCCTTCAATGTATTAAAAGCACATCTACACTCTTCATCAAATTTGAATGGGACGTCCTTATGTAGCAAGTTGCACAAGGGTCTACTAATCTTTGCAAAGTCTTTAATGAAGCGTCGATAGAAACCTGCATGTCCAAGAAAAGAACGAATCTCCCGCACGCATGTGGGGTAAGGCAAGGTTTTAATAATGTCAATTTTCGCCTTATCGACTTCTAATCCCCTAGATGACACAATGTGACCTAAAATATTACCTTGTTCGACCATAAAATGACATTTTTCATAATTAAGTACAAGGTTCGATTTTATACATTGTTCCAAAATTTTCCTAAGGTTGGCTAAGCATGAATCGAAAGAATCACCATGTACCGTGAAATCATCCATAAATACCTCAATGATGTCTTCGACGTAGTCAGAAAATATACTAACCATACACCTTTGAAAAGTCGCTGGGGCATTGCATAGGCCAAACGGCATCCTTCGATATGCGAATGTGCCAAAAGGGCATGTAAATGTCGTTTTCTCTTGATCCTCCGGTGCAACCGGAATTTGATGAAAACCTGAATATCCATCTAAACAACAAAAATAAGAACGACCGGCTAAACGCTCTAACATTTGATCAATAAAAGGGAGGGGAAAGTGATCTTTATGAGTCGAAGTATTTAAACCTCGATAATCAATACAAACTCTCCAACCGTTTTGAACACGAGTTGGAACTAACTCACCCTCCATATTTTCGACCACAGTGATACCCGTTTTCTTAGGAACAACTTGTACGGGACTTACCCAAGCACTATCGGAAATTGGATAGATTATACCTGCGTCGAGAAGCTTTTGTACCTCGTTCTTTACCACTTCCATCATCGGTGGATTAAGTCGTCTTTGCGCTTGGATTTTCGGTTTAGCCCCCTCCTCCATCAATATACGATGCATACATATGGAAGGGCTAATCCCTTTGATGTCGGCTATGGTCCATCCGATTGCTTCCTTATAGTCCCGCAATGATCGTATTAATTGTTCTTCTTGTAAAGGAGTTAATTTGTTCGAAACGATCATTGGCAAAGTTTCTCCATCTCCTAGATATAAATACTTAAGATGCTCGGGAAGCTTCTTAAGTTCCAAATTAGGTGCCTGCACAATAGAAGGAAGAAGTTTAGAAGTAGAAATAGGTAATGAAATACGAGAAACGTTTAAAGGTAAAGAGGGAAGGGAATCGAGGGCTGTTTTAGCATCTTCTAATTCTTGGTTGAGCTCGAATTCCAGCTCTTTTCCTTCGAAGTCAGCCGTGGTTAACACGACTTGAAGTGGATCTTCGTTCTCTAACTCGAACATAACCTGCGCTAGACAATCATCAACGTCTATACCAAAAACAGAATGAACATCCGGAGGGTATTTCATGGAATCATATATGTTAAATTTTATAATATCACCATCGAATTCCATAGTTAAAGTACCATCAGCTACGTTAATCTTTGTTCTAGACGTTTTCAAAAATAGCCTTCCAAGTAAAATAGGTGCGGAACTAGCAAAATCATTATGACCCATATCGACCACGTAATAATCAGCAGGAAATATTAAGTTATCAACTTGTACCAAAATATCTTCTAAGACACCATCAGGGTACGCGTTAGACCTATCGGCTAGTTGAATAACTACACCAGTTTCTTTCAATTTTCCTATGTTAAGTGACTCATAAATCGATCGTGGCATAACATTGATTGAGGCTCCTAAATCTAGCATAGCTTTTTCAATTCGAACGTTGCCTATTTTACAAGGGATAGTAAACATACCCGGATCTTTACACTTAGGGGGTAATTTCTTTTGAAGTACTGCGGAGACGTTCTCACCTACGTGTATCTTCTCGTTGCCTATAAGCTTTTTCTTTGTCGTGCACAATTCCTTAAGGAATTTAGCATAACGAGGTATTTGCTTAATGGCATCAAGAAGTGGGATGTTTACCTCAACTTTGCGGAATGTTTCGAGTATTTCTTTTTCTTGCTCCTCTTTCTTTGATTTGGCAAATCGACCTGGGAAAGGTGGTTGAATCACAATCTTCATAGGTTTCTGCTCGACAACAGGTTCATCTTCTTTTTCCAGTTCTTTCTCAATTTCCCGTTTCGAAGAATTTTCGGCAGAAGCGTTTGGAGGATTAGGCGTGGGCACGCTTAACTTTTCAAATGGTTCGGCCTCTTCCAATTGTTTACCACTTCGTAACGTAACTGCATTGGCATTCTCCCTTGGGTTCACTATGACTTGAGACGGCAGTTTACTTGAGTTTTGGGACACCAACTCATTAACGGCGGTAGCTACTTGCCCTATTTGCTTTTCCAAATTTTTGATTGCATTGTGATTTTCTTGTTGATTTTGTTGCACACCCTGTTGAAATTGTTGAGTATTAGCGATCAATGCTTTCATCATATCTTCTAAGGATGTACTTGAGGTTTGGTTTTGTTGAGGGAACTGAGATCCTTGAGGTTTTTGAAAAGATGGTCGTGGTGCATAACTCAAGTTTAGATGATCCCTCCATCCAGGTTTATAAGTGTTTGAGAAAGGATCGCATTTTCGTTGAACGGGCCCCGGAAATCCAGCTGCATTCGCTTGCTCGAAACCCTGATTTTGAGCGTTGGGGCATACCTCGGCCATGTGTCCAATTCCAGAACAAATACCACACATATTGGCTTGTTGTGTATTTCCCATAACCATCTTTTGCATGAGGGCAGTCATATCGTTTACACGTTGATTGAGTGATGCTATGGTGGCTTCATTCGTTTCTTTCGTTGAATGTTCTTGTCTAGTACTAAACTGTTGGGAATTAGATGCCATATTCGAAATTAAGTTCCTCGCTTCGGTATAAGTTTTATAAATCAATGCCCCTCCACTCGCAGCGTCTATCAGATTCCTATTCGTTACCATTAATCCCTCGTAGAAGTACTGTATGAGAAGTTGGTCTGGGATTTGATGTTTTGGGCAACTAGCAACCAACTATTTGAAACGTTCCCAATACTCGTATAATGTCTCACCCGTAAACTGACGAATTCCACAAATTTCTTTCCTTACAATTGCAACTCGAGATGCTGGGAAGAATCTCTCTAAGAATTGCTTTTCCATCTCAGCCCATGTTTCTATTGAACCCGAAGGAAGAAAATACAACCAATCTCTGGCTTTCTCGGCTAATGAGAACGGAAAAGCCCTCAACTTAATTTGGTCCTCTGTCACATCTTTTGGCCTCATAGTTGAGCAAACCAAGTGGAATTCCTTTAGATGTTTGTGTGGGTCATCTCCTGCAAAACCACGAAAAGTAGGTAGTAAGTGAATCAGCCCAGATTTTAATTCAAAATCTACCTCAAGATTAGGATAGGGTATGCAAAGAGGTTGTTGATTCGGATTTGGCATGGCCATGTCTTTCAGTGTTCTTTCAACAACGTCAGGAATGGCGTTGGCATTGGCATTGGCACCATTAGGAGGTGCGGCATGAGCAGCGTTGTCCATTGATTCGTTTTCCTCTTCTGAATCGTCAAAAGAAAATGCAGATTCGGTCCTGGACGATGAAACCGACGGGGTAGTAAAGTAACGTTGCCTTGTCTCTTTTCGTAGTCGGCGGGCTCGTTTTTCGATCTCGGGATCGTATTCGAATTCACTTCCACGAAAGGTCCTAGGCATGCAAAAACCAAAAACAAAACTAAAACTAAAATATTAGCAACAACGGAAATAAATATATAACACCGAATCCCCGGTAACGGCGCCAAAATTTGGTGGGTGTCGAATCCAACAAAAATAAAATCCTACTTCAAAAAGATTTGTAATCAGTGATAAGCAGGGTCGATCCACAGGGAATGGTGTAAAATTTAATTCCTAAAATTACTAATATGATAAAGAGGGGATTTTGAGATTTTTGACTAAAAACGAAATTAAAAACGTGAAATTTAAAATATGCAAATAAAACAAATAAAGCAAATAAAGTAAATTTCGGATTTTATATGATGAGAAAATTCTAGTCTTCGGATTATCTCGGTATTGATTCTATGATTTGATCATTGATGCAATAATAATTCAACGTTATCAAATAAATTGGCTATAGTTACTAACAAGCTCTAGCAACCTAGTTTTTCCTTAAGTCATCGATAACCAAAACAAGCTCTTTGATTACTTCTCTTACTGACTAGACAACCCTAAACAAGCTCTTAAGATTTAGCCTAGCGATAGCATTCACGAATAAGAAAAACACCAATTCTAGCCAACAAACACACAAGCTCGGTTTATTTAGACTAGGTTACTAATTCTCATAACGACTAATCGAAGACTTGTCCGTAATCAACGTCGCTAATTGCTACAAATATTAGGGTTTACCAAACAATTACGGATTCGGGCCCTAAATAGCTTAATACGATTTCAACGATTAAATAGTTGATCAAGTTATCTAACCAATTGAAATATATTGTCAATAAAGATCAGAGAAAAAGTAAATACCTGATGAACGAAGAAATTAAGTACAATTCGATCTCACAAATAATTAGAATCAAACCTTGATGAATCCTCGACTAGAAGTATGAGTTTAGCAACTCATAATCGAACGTATGCAAAAATTAATAAAAATCGAAAACTTCATTGGAAGGGAAAACCGTGTACTGGAATTAAGAATAATGCAAAAGGTGTCTTGTGGAATAAAATTCCACATACTTATAAACATAAAGGAATCCTAATTCAAAAAGGTAACTAATTAGGATTCTAACAAACTTAACAAACTAAAACAAAATAAGAATCCTAGAAATAAGGAAATAAATCCAAAACATAATAAGGGAATAAATCCCAATAGCTGAGGAAAGAGAAAGTATCAAAACAGAATCTGAAATTCAGCACAAAAGATCTTCAAAATCGTCCAGCTGTTCCGTCCTTAGCCGAAGCCTTTGAGGAATTAACCGTGGGCACGCTTATGTCTTCAGAATGTTCGGCAGTCGGATTTTTGTCACCAATCGGTTTTCTTCCTTTTTCTTCATTTTTCACCTTAATTAACCTCCTTTTCATTCCTTCCTTGTATCATCACCTATTAATCCAATATCAACATAATTCCATCAAATATCAAGCCTTAATATGCCAAATATCCTAATAATGATCATAAAAAGTATGTACAAATATCGACTTAACAAGGTTCTTGCAAGAGCAACTCTTTTTGCTTCACCAAAACATAACGTAAAAAAAGGATCGAGTTCTATAGGGCGAATAACTTATAGATCTCATTATCGTTTAGTTTTTTCCATTTTAACTATGGCTCGTATGGCATGTTTTCTGCAACTGTGCATGTGATTCAAAATAAATGTGACATAGATGCTAAAAAGATATATAAATAATCGTTTACCAACTTAATTATATATTGAATGACTGAATACCATAGCTTGTTGAAAACTAATTTTATTAACAATCTCAATTATAATTCCCTCAAGTATTGCTTCCTATTGTGCTATTACATTATCGGGTGGTCTTCTTTGTAGTATTGAATTGTTTTCTTTGTAGTATTGAATAGTTTTAGGGGTTTTTCCTCTTATTCTACTAAAGCTCCGGATTTCGAATAAAGAAGAATCAAGTCAATTAAACTAGATTTGATTTGATAAAAACTCGTTTGAAATTGATTAGTTAAACACCACAAACCAAGCTTGATAATGAACCACTTAAGTATTCATGCTAATAAAAATATTAATATTATAGAGTACTGTTTATTTCAATCGTGAAACTATATTATTATCGCTGTTTGATGACGTAATTGTCAATCTTCTGGATTGCTTGCTTCCACTCCATCATATAAATTTTAGCATTTCTAAGATTGTTTGATTTTACACACCGTAAAAAAGTAACTTGTCATAAATGAAGTGCTTCACATGTAAACTCTTAAAATTACTTCGTGTAAGAAATAACATGACCAAAATATCGTATTATGTATTTAGTTATTTTTAGTCTGGTGGAACCTAATGGTGTGTTTGGATTGAAGGATTTAAAATCTATGGGTTTCAAATTTAGCAATAAATCTATTAGGGTGTGTTTGGATCGAGTGATTTGGATTTCAGCAAGGGGTTTGGAGGAAGGATTTCAAATCTATCCCTATATAAATATGTGAATAATAAAATTGTTTAGTCATATGTGAAAAAACCACATACCCTTATTCAAATTTAGAATTCTTTTAGTAATTGGAACTAGAAATCTTTTAGTATTATAACACTATTCAATTTATTAAAAAATAGAATCCCACTTTACCTTAAATACCTAATAAAATTTGAAAACTAATAAATAAAATCTAAATAATATAATCTTATAAATATTAATCACACAACCTAAATATAATAAGTAATATATAATAATAATATTTCTACATAATATTCCTAGACAACAATAAAAAGAATGAACTTCCATCCAATTTGAATAAATTTCATATACAGACGCGTCATTCTAAGGGTATTTGAAAAAGATATTAGCTCAAATTTAAAGGATATTTAGAAGATCAAAGTTGGCAAAAATATTAATTTCATTTTTTCCATAAGTCCAATTCATGCTAAAAAATCTAATAAACACACAAAACCTATATAATATAACAAAATTATTTATTCTATGTGAAAAGACTTTCTTACCCACCATTATTATAATAATTGAATTTGTTATACAAAAGAATTCTAATGGTAATAAAAAATCATTTATGTAGCAAAAACGATCCCTATAAGAAAAAAGACATATTGGTACCATTATTATAACTAGTAAAGGAGACGTGCGTTGCACATGATTCATTCTGATTATTTAAGAAAATATTTAATTTAAATAAAAATGAATATTAATATATTATGAATATAAAACATTTCATTCTTCATAATAATATGAATTTCAATAATTTATACGAATATATTACAAATTCTCTTAAAAAATAGTTTGATTGTGCAAACTATGGGTTGAGAAAGATAGTATAAAGTTATATTTTGAAGTTTTTCATGAACATAAATTTAGCATTAAATCAAAAAATTAAAATTCTCATAATATTAAAAATTTATAAAAATTTGCGAGGGTACATGTAAATAACATTATATAAATAAAGAAGTTTAATATTATTTATAAGTCCAATTAGTCATTTTTTCTTCCGCCTTGATGTATCTTGTAATTTTCTTTTTTTCTTCATATCACTTGATTTGTTGTTGATGTCTTATTCATTATTTCACCGTCAACTTTGCTATCTTGTTTGAGTCATTTTTAAAGGACATAGCCTTGAGTTTATTGAAATTCATCTAATGTAGAAAGTCTTTCAAGTTTTTCACTTGTTTTATTCTTCTCCTGATCATTCTTGGTTTTTTTCTTTATTATTTTGTGGTTGCACTCTTTCAATAGTGTCCGATACAATAAAAAAATTCTCTTATTTATTTCTATTAAGTGCGATGAGAAAAAGAAATTCATTTTATGTTTATACAGTCAATTATCTATAATATATTGATTACTATCATCCGTGAAAAAAAAAATATTAGAAACATAAACAAAATTAAAAAATAGCACTTTATAGACAACGTGTGGCAACCTCCAGCCAGGGATGGGAGCCAAAGCCCGCCACACCGCGACGATAGCTTGATATGAGAATCTATCCCATACTAAGAAAAGCAAACTGGCGATTATGTACATACATCATATAAACAATATGAGAATCTATCCCATACTAAGAAAAGCAAACCGGCGATTATGTACATACATCATATAAACAACATGTACAAAATAAAGAGTTTAGATGCAAGACAAAATAAGTTCAAGTCATTGCTCCATCATATACAAAGCATTTAAATCTACAACATCTAACTCTTATAACTTAGAAGATTCCGAACGTGATTAGCCACAAAGTTTTCCTTCCGATATATCGAGCTCCTCTGAAAAGAAAAAGAAAGACAGAAGGGTGAGTCTAAAAGACCCTGTGAGGTATTAACAAAATGGATTCTGCAGGAAAAGATAGTGACTGAACGTATAGGCGAGTAACAGACAAAGAAAAGATATCAATACGTGAACAACCGAATATAATGCCATATAAACCAAAGAAAACTCATGTGTTTGAATCAGGTAAAAAGATTAAGATCTATCTCTCCACTGTCCCCATACCAGCAAGAGATTTCACACCTTTCAATGTACACATTGTGATTTTTAAGTGTTGAAACTCTAGAGGTGGCTCCTATGGGCTCAATAGGTGGCCCCCGCCATCGCGTAGCACTTTGTCCCGTATAGCACTTAGCTCTCTTCACTCTATCTTTTAGAGTCAACGCATTAGCCATGAAAAGAATACATCGCTGATGGATGCCGGACAATGGAACTCTAGAGGTGGCTCCTATGGGCTCAAGAGGTCACTCTCACCGTGTAGCACTTTGCGCCGAAGCCTCAAGATGTGGCTCCCACGGTTGTAGTATTTTGCCCCGTCTAGCACTTAGTTCCCTTAGCCGACGGAGTAGAGCCAAGGATAAGAATGATGACAGAGACTCAAATAGAAAATATATTAGTCCGAAGAAGACATAAGGGAATTAGCTAACAATTAGGCGAGACATCACTTCGAGGCAAGACACATACTATAGCATGATACGAGTAGTATCGGGAACATCTATATATTAGTCCTAAATAGGACATCAGAGAACTTACCTTCATCATTGTTGCAAAAAGAAACATTGTAATTAAAGTAGGTAAAGCAAAGTGAAGCGATGAGAAAGCCAGAAGGCCCTCACAATTACAACCCGGTGTCATCACCTCTTGTCTCGTGAAAATCACAAGTATATCATTTGCCCAAGCATACTGTTATATCCTTAACCAAAAATTATTCTTAAGACCTACTGAAAAGAAAAACACATCTATACTTATATACAAATATATCTAGGTAGTTTATTACTGTTTTAAACTCAAGTGGCTAAACAACACAAATTAGTATCTAATATATAGATACTTATAACCATAACACTTTCAGTTCTAACCCTATAAAAATAGAGGAATAAACTTTGTAAAATACTCCATAATATTTTCAAAACTAATTGAAATTCTGAATTTGGGGTTTTAGTTACAAAAACATATGATATATCAGGAGTGATTTCAGGACAAACAACCCGGATTAAAATAATTTTAGAAATTATTTTAATATTCAGAAAATTCTCAAATTTTATGCTAAGCTTAAGAATACATAGTGAACATACAGTAAAATTTGCAGAACTAGAAAACATCTCAAACGATTTCAAATAAATCCAAAATCGTGCACCCTTAAATTTTCGATAGAGTACCTGGCAGTTATGATAAACGAATTTTAGAAAATCACATACAAATTAAAACCTTCCAAATTTTTCTCCCTATCATTTATACATGATATTTAGTTTCCATAAAAATTCTCATGAATAAATTCCTTCATTTGGTTACCCAAACAACCACCTAAAAGCTACTGCACAAAGCTGAAATTTCCAGCATCTTTTCAAATCTTCTTAGTATGCAAGAACAAGGAGTACATATATATGTGAGCAAATTTGAAATACCAAAAGCTCTATTCATCACAAAGTTTGACAATCAATTAGTTTAAACCTTTAGATGCTTGATTAAATGCTAAAAGATAAGTTTCTTACCAGCTCACTAAATGAAGTAAAGTAGAATGAAGATTTCCAAGCTAAAAATTGATCTCCTATCTTCTAGCATTCCCCTTCCCCCTTTTTATTTTTATTTTTTATAGTAGTAGAAGATTTGAAGACAAGCTTTAATAATTCTTGTACCCAAGATGAGTCATGGTAGGAAGAAGAAATAGGTATGTTGCCACCTAGTATCATGCAATGGAGGAGGCTTCCTAGCTTGCCACCTATTATATGACTAATCCTCCACTACCTACTTGTAATACATAATTATATATATATATATATATATATATATGATTCTCAAGAAAAATTAAAGCTTATATTATAATAGTAATAACTACTTGTAATACACAGTTAGGGCATAAAGTTAACTATACAAGGCAAGAAGTCAAAATTTAGGATCTAATACGAAACGATGGAATCGAAATGTATAGTGAATTTTAATTAACAATATAAGTATTACCTAAACCTCACAATTATTAGGAGCCAAGATCGTAGGGTGTTACACAACGTATATGAAAAAATAATATATATATATATATAGGTAAAGAAATCGTGCATAATATTATGATGTTACATCTTCAATAAATATTAAATATTCATTTACATGGCATCCAGCACATAAAGTTGTTGTATCCTCAAACATCCAATTGCACGTTATCATCGTCTTATGATATTTAAAACCAACCTATTATCTTGAAATATTACAATTTTGGTATTATATCTTGAAAAGATATTTTGATTGAAAACGATACTTACAATATAATTGCATTGATGTGATTCTATGCCCATCTCATTATATTTCATATAATTTGCATGTTATTAGGTAGTCATTGAAATTCAAGCATTGTATATTTTGTATCATATCACAGTATTGATTTATTATCAATCTTATCAATTATTCTCTTCAAACAATAACGTATAACCTATAAAAAGTATAGTTTAATTGACAATAGTACTTACTGTATAAATTTTTTACTAAAATATTTTGTTCTTTATATACCTTCAGTAGTTCCTATTTGATTATAGATAAATGTTTTATGTGCTACTTTCTTTAAGATTTGATTTTTAGGCTTCATAAGGAAGGTAATTATTTTTAATCGATCATTTTATACATGATCTATATAATATGCAAACCAAATGAAAAAGAATATTTATATTAAAATAAGGTATTGAATATTTTGTAATATACTTAGTATCAATTTTGCATTTTTTCATTTTCTTCAACATCATGATTTCTTAGTACTCACATTGTTAAGTTCACCTGAAAAATCATAAAGGATTAAGAGAAAATAAATTTACATAATGTATCAATATTCTCATTTTTAATAATCAAGTATTACTTAATTAGGTATAATATTTGTAAATAAATTAAGTAGATCTACAGTGATTGAGTCGAAATGACATATACCGAAAAAGAGTAAATAGGTTTAATCTTATTTAAAGGTCTCATTAGTTCTTATCGTGTTTGGTCTTGATGGACGTCACAACTTTCTTTTCATTTACCATTATGATTTTTTTTCGTATTTTTTTCTAGTTGCATCCTATCTCTATATCAATGCTTAATTTTTTTTTGTTAAATATGCGCTTCATTATTGATCATTGTCAGTTGTCATGTTGTGTTATTTTCTTAAAAAAATTTATGTGTTTATTCTTAATTTCACAGGTGTGAAACATTAAGAATTTCATCTTCATTTTCCTCGCAAAATCAATCTTGCTTTTCCTCCTCGATTCTCCTTTAATTTTGAATGTACTTCCTTGAACTTCATTTATTTTTATTGATAAAAACTTAGAAGGAAGACCACGCAAAGTTAAAAAAAATTAAACTTTGATTAGTGTAACAATTTTATTGCTGGTATGTACTAAAGGAAAGTCATCAGACAATCCTCGTATATAAGAAAAGCCTTCAGGCACTCCCATTTTTTGTAAAAAAAATCATTCACACATCTTGAGTATCGATGACCAATGAAAGATATTATTCGTTTATGTAAAATTACAAATTCACTTTACTCCGAGCTATTATAAATTATAACGGTTCCTCTACAATTAAATATATATATATAACTCGATCCGAAGTTGATGTAATGTATAATTACTTAAATAAGCTATCCTTAAATGAAATAAAAAATAAAATATGATTTTAATGTTATAAAAATAAATTAAATGAAAAATAATTTGATATTAATTTTCGGTAACTGTTAGTAAATTATTTTCTTTTGAATGTTAGTATTTTGCTGATAATCTGATTAGATTTTTTTTTTTAATATCAGAAGACTATCGATAATCTAAATAATTTAAATAACTATTGATGATTCGTTCTTTTTATTGTTAAAATAATACTTTTTAATGCTAAAATTACATCTTTGTTGAAGGTTAAGTAATGAATTAATGACTAATGTTATACTGTTTTTCTTAAAATATGATAATTTAATTAAATTAAGTAAATAATTAATCTACCACAAAAAGATGAAAGGCACATTCATTACATAAAATGTGTTTCCTCTCTCTCTTTTTTTAATAAATATTTTGAATTGACTCTTGGCTTCAGCAATAGAAAATTCACTGAATCTTGTTAGTACAAGAATATCTAACATGTCAGTAATTGAGGTGGAAACTTGGATAAATGTGTACATGATCGATGTTTGTAAAACATTAAAGAAAAAGACATGAATGAAATTAAAATGTGAAAATAGTAATAAACTTCACATATTAGTAGTTGAAGATGACATTATCTCTCAAACAATATCATCTTCAATAGTATGCGTTGGCCTTTTTGTGTTCGGTAGTATTTGCGACACTTTTTTCTATGTATCGTGAAGATGAAGATTATTAAACGAAATTTGAAGTCAAGCAAAATGAAATTATTTGTGACTTTACTCATTCACATTTTTGTGAACCATTCATATTATTAATAATATATATATATATACATTAAACAAGTTTACTTTCTATCAATCAATTTTAAGTTCATACACATTTGTTTTAATAACAATAAAAATAGTTTTATTAATTTAATGATAATAGTAGATACTTAACATAGATTCATTAATATTTACATATTTACGAATCACATACTAACTTAATTAAAAATATTATTTTTTATTAATGGGACATAATTATCCAAATAACTTGATTTCTTTATACTTTTTAAAAATATTGATATATACAGAATTTATTCATTAAACAAATTCATTTCACAATGCCCATGGATTAAGAAAAATTTAAAAATCTTAAATCATGGAAACTACATGATTACAATATAATTGAATTGATAAAACAATACTTCAACTAAAATTAAATCCATGAAAAGTCTTCGGTCAGGAAAACTGTGGATTTTAGTGGTGAAATTATTGTGTTATTCATTATGTATATGTAAGTTGAGAATCGATTCTCTAAATCAATCATATAAGAATTAATTAGTCATAGTTGTATCACTCTGGTAACCCCACTTCATGTGCCTCAACTAAATTAACTTTTGTGGTTATCAAACACATAATCATCACTTATGTGGGTGAATAAAGTTTGGGCGGCGTGAAAACTTCACATTGTGAGCTTCAGAGAAAATGAAGATCCATGCCTAGCTTACCATCAAATTATATGTTATGCAAATGCTTCCTACATACATAAATAGTGCTTCTAGTATTTCTTTTAATTTATTGAAATGAAGATTATTATAAAATGAAATTTGCAGCAAGTTAAAGGAAATTGTATAAACCTGAAATTTTATCCGATCATATTCTTTGTACATTCAGATTAATAACATACACTATAGAAGCTTTATAGATATATATTTATAAAACCTTATTTACTATAAATCACAAGTTCATGCACATTTATGTAACAATAACAATAAAAATCCTTTTTTATATATATTTTAGTATAATATAAGATGAATATAGGAGGTCTTTTGGTTTTTAGAAAAATTAAGAAATGTAAATTATGTAGATAATCCCAAATGATTCATAGTTTATAAATAAAATTAAATAATATATATGTATATTTATAATAATAATATATAATATATAATGAATAAATTAACTCATTTATTATTAAAGTATATACAATGAACTAACATAATTAAAAAAAATAGATGCAAATCACTTTTGAATGTAAACAATAAATTAATTAAATCATTTGACACAATAATGCATTCAATGAACTAACACTAAGTATTAAAGGAATAAAATTAATTACAAGTATAACAAATTTACTCATTTGACCTTACATTTTTTTCAAGTATAATATTCATAGAGGGGTATTTTGGACTCTTCAAAAAAGTTAAGAAATGTAAGTCACTCTCTTAACATTCACACTTTTATAATAGTTATAGTTTATAGATATAGATATAGATAATTGAATTTATTATATAAAAGAATTCTAATAGTAATGTGAAATCATTTATGTAGCAAAAATGATCTTTAAAAGAAAAGAGACATATATATTGATAAATAAGATACTATTTAATAAATAAATAAATTATATTCCTAACTCTTCACAACATCATGCCTATAAAATAATATTTAGTTGTCTAGTGTTTAATTATGTTCATGAATATAATATTATTGCGAACATGTTTATATATTATACAGATATAGTAGAAAATTATTTAATAGTAGGACTTTCATTGTATTAATAAGACTTTGTATAAATAGTAGAATAAATCTTCTAGGACTAACGTAATGAAAACATTTGAATTTTTCTAAACTCATATTTGCAAGTATCTATATTCAACTAAAAAATTCTTGCAACACATATGTAGTAGCAAACTATGTGGACTCAATCATGTGGACTTTTGATTTGTAGTGGTCAAGTTCATTTAACAATAATTCCACTAGCATTTGGATCGGAATATTATATGCAATTTAACGACACTGGATTCAACGCTAGAATGAGAGAAGTGGCCAGCTGTTGCTTTTTGTACACCAAAATAAAGAAATCGTCACATAAATATCACGAGCAGTAGAGAATGTGAAGACCACCGATTGGTGAAAGTAAAATTGATTCATGCATAGCCATCCATTAATTATACGGCAGAGTAGGGAACGATTCTCCATAGAGTTAAGGATGCGAGATGAGGAATATGAAATTGAGCCATCCACCTAGCCAAGTAAATTATGATTACGAAGTATTAGGTCTAATTGATATTTCCATAAGAGATAGTTGTCTGAGTTGAGTTTGTTTTGGTGAACATTAAGGAGAGATTATGATGAGACTGAGGCGAAAAAAGGAATTTCTGTTGTGATAGATGGAGTGGAAAGGTGGGGAAAATATATAGCATGCAGATTAGGATTTTTCGTGAAGAGAGAGAGAGAGAGAGAGAGAGAGAGAGAGGAGATGGGCAAAAGATAGGATTTGGAGAAGTGGCGTGACAACAAGAGAGAGAGAGAGAGAGAGAGAGAGAGAGAGAGAGAGAGAGAGAGAGAGAGAGAGATGGGCAAAAGATAGGATTTGGAGAAGTGGTGTGACAACAAGAATTGGGATAGGTGAGACGGTGAGGAAGAAATGACTTAATATTGGGTGTGGTATATCGTTAAGATAGGATGGGGAAATCAGTGTTTGGATTTGTAGTATTAAAGGGGCTAGGGTTTCAGTTAGAGGCACTGACTTGGTAGTAAGGGTAGGCAACATAGGGTTAAGATTGGAATCAGGATGGCAGATGTGTAATATATGTTGGCAACTCTGGGATGGGGGAATTAGTGTAGCGCCTCCAATTTATCATGCAACTAGGATCGAATTAATTATCATTTATATTCACATAATTATCTCTCATTCATATTAATCCACATAGTAGAGTAAAATATATCACATTCTCCCCTTTCAAAAATATACACATTCAAAATAGCAGCACTAGTGTTCAAAATGCATGATGACCATCACTGACCCACCTGAGAAGAGTCTGACTTTATATGTGAATGAAAGCTTTTGAAATAAAAATACTAACCTAAAAAAAATAGATGCAAAGTGGTGAGCTTGCGACTCAATAAGCAATACAAATATAAATAAACTCATGGATAAAACACTCTTCATAACTAAATCAAAGTTACAGTGATATCGCAATTTCACAATATCACCCAAGGTATTAAACCAGCAATCAAACAAATTCCGATACACAATTATGCAAGTCAACATTCTCAATCAATAAATTCACAAGAATTCTCATGTCACTTAATCACTTCAAAATTTAGTGTTAGTAATTATTTATATTCTATATAATCACACAACTCATCTTGCATATCTGTATATAGAGGGCATGTATCACATATCAGCATACCAAATAACCGCCCAGCTCATCCTCACCAATCGCACATATAACATGGGTCCACGTTAAGCGCCCGAGGCGTCACACATAGTTACCTCCTGCCTCATCCTCACGTTATGTAGCACACACGTATTTTTTTCTTAACATTATCATATAATACATATACAATTAGTTCAGTCATCACGTATTCTCAAAACATACATTTCACAAGGTACATCTCCATTCATCAATTCATATCACATAATAAACAACATATCGTATAGCACATCTCAACATACTCCTCATAAGCAACATTCAACCATCATTACATATCCAATTCATTACTAAAACGACACAATTAGCACCATTCATCTCATTATAATACTTCAAAATATCTAACTATAATAATCTACATAATTCGTTCTATGAATATATTTATATCGTGTATTACTTACCTTCAAAAGTAAAAGATCACTTAAATCTCAAGTTTCTTATCCTTCTTGATTGGCTTAAATATTTCTTTCTCCTGTTTCAGCATAAGTTTGGTCAAAACAGAAAACTGTGCATAACCTATTTTGCATAATAAAATGTTCAAATCAAAATTCACCTTAAAACGCTGGATTCATATTTTCATCAAAACTATAACTTTTAGCAGATTGTTGAGAATGTTAGAGATGATCGGTGGCTTCTAACGGGGAATGGTGTGTACACAATTCAAAGCTGCTATGAATGGCTTCGAGTGAACGGGAAAAATTTAGGGAGGCTAAGATTATTTGGAATAGGTATAACATTCCAAAACACTCTTTTGTTGGTTGGCTTGCTGATAAACAAAAGCTTCTCACAAGAGAGAGACTTACAAAATTCATTGTTGTTCCTGATCTGTGTTGTCTTTTGTGTGGGGATGATGGGGAAACGGTTCAGCACTTATATTTCCAGTGTAGGTGGAGTAGGCAGCTTTTGGAGAAAATTCTGGTGTGGCTTGACGGTGGTAATTGTCCAACGGGTTTCAGTAATTGGAGGAGATGGTTGCAATTTGTGCATAGAAAGTGGGAGTTCAAGTAGAGAGTAGTTGTTGCCGGGGTTGTTGGGGTGATCTATAAGATTTGGGACGAACGTAACAGTCGGTTCTTCACAAAGAAGGAAAGGGAGCCTAGGCACATTTTTGAGCAACTGAGAAAAATGAGCTGTTGCTACGGTTTATGTTTCTACCGAGAAAAAACTGGAAGGAACAAGATAGGGATTTTTTAGAACTTATTAAATCTAGACTGTGATTAGTGAATTTGGGGAGATGTATAGCTTTGTTTGTTTTTGATGTTTTGTACAGTCTGATAGTGAAATATGAATTTACATTCTACCAAAAAAAAAAAGCAGACATCCCAAAGTTTTAGAAACACTAAACCAAGTACTTTTATGTAGTACATAGCCGGAGTTGTGATCAATCTACTAAAATGGAAAAACACAGAACTAGATTCTGCGCAACCAAATGTCTCGTTCGAATTATCAACTTTAGAAGTCAATCTAACTTTTACTTAGAACTATAATGTTATAAAGTACTTTTTAAGGTTTATAAAACATCTTTCCATATAATTTTCCAAAGTCAGTAGCTCTAGTTATGACTAGTTTACTGAGGTGACAAAACAAAAATTCGAGACAGGGGACACCTTCGTTTTGTTTAGTGACCTACAAATTGTTTTGATCAAAAACCCTATTCAAATGAAGAAGACACTCTTCGAGTTCAAATAAACAGTTTTAGATTACTTTCCCCTATTTTAAAATGGTAAGACACATAATTTTAAGGCTTATAAATAAAAACAAATTTGAAGCTATAGAACTCCAGTTATGACTATTTCTTTGAAGGTCATAAATAAGCTTACCTCTTTCTTTTCTCCCTCTCTTCTTGCACGATTTTTTCTTTCATTTTATTTATACTTTCTAGTTGGTTCTACTAAGTTTCTTTATCTAGAGGCTGTTTTGGATGAGATATAAGATGTGTGAAAATTTATAGGTGTCAAAAGTGACAACCAATGACTAATAATTAAGAGAAAATCACTTAGCGTCCCTTGGAAGCCTTCCCCTGCCTTTTTTTTTTAAATTCCTACAAAAATGTATGTATTATAATTTATGATATAATAATTATGGAGTAATTTGCATATTGCACCCTGAGAATAGGCTAATTAGGCAGTCTCCACCCTAAAATTATAAAAATTGCGGTCTCCACCCTGAAAATGCAATAAGTTTAGCACTTTGCACCCCAATCATATTTCAATTGATTTCTTGATGGGCAAAATCGGAAAAAGAAAAATAAGATTTCAAATAAATAATAATCTTCAAAATATAGATAATTATTAAAAATTTGCTTCCGATCCCATTTATCAAAGCGATTCTTCAAAATAACTCCATTCATTTCTTGATTTCTAACACTATTTTAACCCCCTCAAAAAAAACCCATAGAAATGGCCATTGTCACCTCCGCCGCCGGCGCAATCCCATCCTTCACCGGCCTCAATGCCTCCTCATCCAAGCCCACCACTTCCAGGGTCACCTCCGCCGCCGCACCGGCCGGAGAGAAGATCGTCTTCAACAACAACGCCGGATTCCCACACAACGTGGTGTTCGATGAGGACGAGGTACCCGCCGAAGTCGACGTGTCGAAGATATCCATGCCAGAGGAGGATTATCTGAATGCTAAGGGGGAGACTTTTGCAGTTACTTTAACTGAGAAAGGGATTTACAATTTCTATTGTGCGCCTCACCAAGGCGCTGGCATGGCTGGAAAAGTTACTGTAAAATAGATCATATTGTGTGTTCTATGAATGTTAATTTTTTTGTGTTTTGTATTTGTTGAGTTAATAATATACAAGTTAATTCTTCTTCATCCCTTAGAATATTATTTTGAATTTTGTGTTATACTTAACATTTTCTAAGTTTCGTAATCTTTTTGTTACACGATTATGTAACATTTTCTAAGTTGGACATTTTGAAAATTAATATTTATTTGAAATTTTATTTTTATTTTTCCGAGTTTGCCCATCAAGAAATCAATTGAAATATGGTCGGGGTGCAAAGTGCCAAACTTATTACATTTTCAGGGTGGAGACCACAATTTTTGTAATTTTAGGGTGGAGACTGCCTAATTAGCCTATTCTCAGGGTGCAATGTGCAAATTACCCAATAATTATGTAAGTCCCATACTGACGCTAAAGATTCAGATCGTTACAATTAGGGTTAGGGTTTGCATGAAGTTTAGGTTTGGAGTTTGTGTGAGAGAGACACGACATTAGGGTTAACTGTAGTTGAGAGACGCTGAGGGGTACCATTTTTTGAATGAAGATTGAGGGGCAGTAGGTTATTAAAGCAAAGAGATTGTGTAAAAGAGTGTCATCAAGAAGAATGATGTCTTTAGATGAAGATGATGGTTTATATTAAAAAATGATATTGTATATTACACATTATTAGAAAAAAAAAATTAGATTTCTATAACGAGGAGGAATTACAACAATGACATATTTTAATAAGATACATAGATTAATATTTTATACAGAAACATGCATGTTAAAGTAAAATACTAATATTTTTTGTCAAAAGTTTATTTTAATTCAAATAAACAAAATAAGTTATTAAAAAATAGATAAAACAAACATAATAACTAGTCGGTTAAGAAAAAAACTCTTAATAATAGGAAATCATTTAGTAAAAGAAATTTAGGCCATGTTTGTTTATGTTTTCAAAACCCATTTTCAACTTTTTAAATCACAAAATTCAAAATAAACTTAACACACCAAATTCTCATCCAAATTCTGCTTTTTTCAACTCTACATTCCAATCTCCTATATAACTAACCATTAATCATATATACAACTTTTCACACATTTACCAATCAAATTAATCATTATTTCACTTTCTCTTTCATACTTTACACCTTTTTTATCTATATTTCTTTGGTTTTTATTTTCAAAATCATTATATACACCACTAACACAAATATTATACACATCATTCATCAACTTATCACTATTAATTTGACATGTCTTACAACTTTTAACATATTTCTAAACACATAAACAAACACCTACAATTTTTACACGAATTTCCATAGTACACAATTCCCGATAAAATTTCAAAATTTTATCTCAAAAACATAAACAAACATAGCCTTAATTATATAGGTTTCAAAGTTACTCAAAAATATATAAACAATGTGTTTAGAAAACTTTTTTATGCATAAAAAAATATAATAAAATATGTAACAAATATCTTAATCTATTAAAAGTGTTTTATATTTTGAAATTAATTTCTTATGAATTCTTTGAAAAGTGTGCATTATATATTCGCGTAAAATAATTGATTTTGAATTTGTTCATATTTTTACGAAATAACTGAAATTGGTGAAATGTGTAATATCAAATGCGATTATATTAATGAATGACGCGTAAGTGATTATTCTGTTATTTTTGTCATGATTATGTGATTAAAAAAGAATAAAGTAAGAAGAGAAAAGAAAAATAGTTTAAATATGAAATTGTTGATGTGATATAGTGTGAAATAATGAGAAATAATATGAACTATTATGAAGTAATGAACGTGTTGGTTGATGAATAGCTATATATGAAAAAGTGACTGAATTGTTTTTTGTTAAAATAGGTGGTGTATTGAAATTTTTAAAAGTTGCTATAAACAATTTTGCAAATATAGACAAGCATATAAAGTTTTTAATATATTAGGTGAAGAGTGATGTAGAATGAAAAAAGTAAACATACATGTGTTGAGTACAAGGAAGAAAAATGGCGTTAAGATAAACTTTAAAAAGATACGTAGGTTGATGATCGTATATACAAACATGCTAGAAAAATACTAATATCTTTTATCAAATTTTATTTTACATTCAAATAGATGAACTAAGTTGTTCAAAAAATAGATAAAACAAACATTATAAAAGCCAATTAAGGGGAAAAAATCTCTTAATGGTAGGAAACCATTTAGTAAAGTAAAATTAAATATTTCGATTTCTACAGTATTTAGAGTTATACATGAAAAGTACAATAATATATGTGAGAAATTTTGGTTATGTTTGGTTTTGTTTTGGTTGGTTATTTTGGTGAGAATTGTTGGTGAGAAATTTTTTGGGACACGTGCATATTTGGTGAGATTGTGTTTGGTTTTATTTTGATATTGATTTTTGGGTGAATTTTTTGCTGAGATAATGTTTGTTTTTGTTTCCAAAGGGAACATAAATTACTGTAGCAGTCAAATCGCGTAAGCTTTTGTCTGTTAATAATTAATTAGTGATTGAAAACTATAATATAATATTAAGGTTGTAATAATTTTTATATATAGATGAATATTTATATGTATGTAATAATAGTTGATATTTATGTATTATACATTTTTATTTATGTCTAGAAATAAATTATATTATATATTTATATTTATTCTATAAATATATACAAATGCAAGAAACTTATTTATCGATACGAATGTTAAGAAAATTACTGAAATATAGAATATTATCAAATAATATTGTTAGTCGTGTTAAAATTATAAATTAAATAACATATAATTATTACAATTTTCTATCTTTTCATATATCCAAAGTAAGTTTAAACATTATGTTGTTTAAACAAGATAAAAGTCCATAGGTCGTACACTTCTCTTGAACAATTGACTCATTTTGTACTATATATACCCGTATGTATATGTATTCATAATTCTTATGTTACATGTTGACATACATTAAGTCAAATTATCACAATAAATTCTTAAAAAAATTAATAATATAATTATAGCAATTATATGTTGAATTTTTTGTCCCGTATTAAACTAGCTAAGCCATAAAATTTCATTTTATAAAGTCTTATTCTTTTTGTGGCCTAGTTAGACTAAAATTATTTTGATACGCACTAAAATTTTTAGACTATTAAATTATTACATAGTCTAATTGTCTCGAATTAATATTTTTTGAATTAAATTCTATGGTTACAGTCTAATTGTTGTTTATTAATTATTAAATTTATTATTCAACATTTATTATTTTTTTATAATATTCTTATTTAATTGCAAAACAATAATAATTTGTAATTGAATGGTTGGTGTATGTCATTATGCATAGAGATTATATCAAGTGTTTCAAATTATAAAATAATTTGTAAAAAATGCTTAGATGGTGAGAGGAGAGAGAGTATTATTGAGAGATGAGACAAATAATGTGTGATTAGACAAGAGAAAAATATAAAATAATCATATTTTGGAGCCAAAATCAAATTTGGCCAAATATTGCATTTTTTATTTGGTCCAAAATTTACAAGCCAAACATAAATTGGCCAAATTTTTGGTCCAAAATGAATCCCAAAACAAAACCAAACATACCCTTTAAATTTATAAGCTTATAGTGTTTTATGTTTTAAGATTAGTATCTTAGAAATTTCTTTGAAAATTGTGAGCTATATATATATATATATATAGATTCTAGTGCTCAGACTAATTTTTAATATTTTTGTTCGTGTTTTTACAAAATAATTGAGATTGATAAAATCTATCAATTCAAGTGTAATTTTATTTATGAATGACGCGTAAGTTATTGTTTTGTTATTTTTATGATGATCATGTGATTACAAAATATCAAAAAGGAAAGAAAAAATAGTTTAAGAATAATTTTTGTGATGAGAGATAGGATGAAATTATAAGGAATAATGTGATGCAATAAATGTTGATTAATAAATAGTTATACATGAATATAATGAATATGAAAGAAAATGAATTTGATTGAAAACAGGTTATATTTGACATTTTGAGAAAAGTTGTGATAAAAGAAGTAAACTTTAAAACATATATGTCTGTAGTTTTTCAAATATAAGGTGTTAAAAAAACTGAGAGGAAATCTTAAAAGGAGTCGACAACTACATGATTTGGAGCCGAGAAATGCTCGTGGCTTTAGAAGCCAAGAACAAGATGTGTTTTATTGACGGAACCTGCCAATAACCGGATGAAGGATCTGCCTTGTTGCCACACTGGAAGCGTTGCAACGCTCTTGTTAAATCTTGGATACACAAGTCCGTCTCTCGTGAGTTGATTCATGGTGTTGTTTACACAGATTCTTGATTCTTGATTTGGAAAGATCTTAAGGAAAGATTTGATCGTGTTAATGGTGCGCACCTATATTTGTTATACCAACAGATTAACACCATCACCCAAGCGAGTAACATAGTGACGGAGTGCTATTCCAATCTTAGATGCCTTTGGGATGAGTATGAATATCTCATCCCCTCCCCATCCATCGAACTTAGTAAAGAATATGTTGATTTTTGCAGTCAATTAAAAATGATGCAATTTCTCATGGGTTTAAATGATTGTTTTGGTCACATCCGAATCCCAAGTTTTAATAATGTCACCCCTCCCTTCACATACACAAGTTTTCTCCATGGTTACCAATGAGGAAGCACAGGAGGGATAGTTTTTCAGACTGGTGTTGACAACACTTCTGTTGCTTTTATGTCTACAACTCAAAGTTCGAGCAATGGAGTGGTTTGTGAACACTGTAATTTTAATGGACACACAAAGGATCAATGCTTCAAGCTCATTGGCTACCCCCAGGCTGAAATAAAGGAGGACGCAGGGGTGGAAAAAGAGGCGGCGGTGGAAGAACAAATGGAGGAAGAGGCACCAATGGGGAAGAAATTCTTCTGTTTCTTCCCAAGCTAATCAAACTTCCAATACTACCATTGTGCCCACACAGAATGCAGGACCAGCAGCATCCCCATCTGAACATGAGAATTTTGATCATTCAGTGGCTAGGCAACACACTTTCACTAGTCAACAATACAGCCAATTGATGCAAATTCTTGGTGATACTGGACCTGCAGCTCCTGGACTTGCTGCTCGATCCACCTTTACATCAGCAACTGCTACTGTTACAAGTATATCTCCTACTATACCAACTAATCATGTTGCTAGTTGGTTTTGGATTTTAGATACCGGTGCTAATCAACACTTGGTGGGAAATTCAGCTTTTCTAAATGAAAGTTTTAAGGAGTGTACTGTTTCCAACAATGTTAGATTACCTAATGGATCATTAACTAAAGTTACTCATATAGGGAATATTAAACTAAATCCTCATATTCAACTTAAGAATGTCTTATATATCCCAGATTTTCAACATAACTTGTTTTTAATTTCCAAACTAAATATTGATGGTCAAATGTTTGCTAGCTTTTATCCTACTTTTTGTTTGATCCAGGACATAAGGCATGGCATGAGAAGGTAGATTAAGGGATGGTTTATACTACTTTCACTTAGTTCCTCCTAGATTGTTGAATAGCTCTATACAGGATATTCCAGCTTTTTGTAACAATACTGTTGACATGGGCTTTTTTGATATAACCCCCCGAGGTATGTAGCTTTGGCAAACAACCCCCCGAGGTTTGAAATTTTGGTAAACAACCATTTCTGGTTAGTTGACCGTTTGTCAACAGTTAAGGTCATGGGCAAAATTGTAATACAATAATTCCAAACAAATATATTAATTTTCAATGTATTTATTTGGAATTATATTGAAAATAAATACATATTAATTTTATTTATTTGCAAAATTGTAATTTAATAATTCCAAACAAATATATTAAATAAATATATTAATTTTATTAATTTTATTTATTTGCAAAATTGTAATTTAGTAATTCCAAACAAATATATTAATATTACATTGAAAATAAATACATATTAATTTTATTAATTTTATTTATTTGCAAAATTGTAATTTAATAATTCCAAACAAATATATTAAATAAATATATTAATTTTTATTAATTTTATTTATTTGCAAAATTGTAATTTAATAATCCCAAATAAATATATTAATTTTATTAATTCCAAATAAATACATTGAAAATTAATATCTTTGTTTGGAATTATTATATTACAATTTTGCCCATGACCTTAACTGTTGACTAATGGTCAACTAACCAGAAATGGTTGTTTACCAAAATTTCAAACCTCGGGGGGTTGTTTGCCAAAGCTACATACCTCGGGGGGTTATATCAAAAAAGCCCCTGTTGACATATTTCCTTCATGTAATAACACTGTTAAGACCAATAAAGCAGCTCTTTGGCATGAAAGATTTGGACACATGTCTTACAGTAGATTTAAATATTTGCCTGAACTTCACAATATCCTTAATAAGAATGATAATTTCTGTAAAGTGTGTCCTTTAGCTAAGCATGCTAGAACTCCTTTTCCTGAGAAAAATGATCATACTTCTGGTATCTTTGATCTTATACACATTGATGTGTGGGGGCCCTATAAAGAATAGACCTACAACCAAGAAAGATTCTTTTTAACTATTGTTGATGATTTTTCCCGAGATACATGGGCTTTTCAAATGAAATTTAAATCTGAAGTTTTTTATATTATAAAGAAATATCTTGCTTATGTTGAAACACAGTTCTCTGTTAGAGTTATGAAGATAAAGATAGATAATGCTTGGGAGTTTTTTTAATAAGGAATGCAAGGAATTGTTTGAGTCTTTTGGGTATAGTTCACCAAAGCACTTGTGTTTATACCACCACATAATGGTGTGGTAGAAAGGAAACATAGGCACATCCTTGATATTGCTGGATCCCTAAAATTTCACTCTTATGTACCTATTAAGTATTGGCGAGAATGCATTCTTACTGCGGTTTATATTATCAACAGAACTCCTACACCTCTCCTAGGTGGTAAAACTCCTTTTTTGGTGTTGTATGGTAAAAATCTTGTTTACTCACACTTGAAAGTGTTTGGTTGTTTATGTTTTTCAAAAATTCTGGCCCAAAGAGATAAATTTGAACATATATCTAGACCATGTGTTTTAATGGGATATGCTTTGGCTCAAAAAGGTTATAAATTGTTGGATCTTGCTACTAATACTTTCTTGATTTCTAGGGATGTGATTTTTCATGAAAAAAATTTCCCTTTTGTTGAGACCGATGCCAAACTGAACAGGTATCTCTTTCCTGAACATAATTCTAAACATTACTATGAAGATTTTATTCTACCTTACATTGTTGATCACCATGTTTTACCTTAAGATAATTTACCTATTAATGATCAGCAATTATCTAATCCTGTTCTTACTCCTGATCCTTACAATCAAGACCATAATTTGGGTTTAAGTAGATCTAGTAAGTTAGCAAAGCTCCTTATTAGGCTCAAGTTTATGTTTCTCTTTTTCTATCTGATTCTAATCATGCATCTTCCGCTCATCATCCCTTATCTAAGAGCTTGCAATATCAATCTATTAGTTGGCCACATTACTGTTTTTTTAGTGCTGTATCATCTACACATATTCCTACTTCATATTATGAAGCTAAACAACATACTTATTGGCAGCAAGCTATGGATGCTGAAATTCAAGCTCTTGATTCAAACAAAACTTGGATTTTAGTTGATTTGCCACCAAATAAAAAACCTATAGATTGTAGATGGGTTTATAGTATTAAACATAGAGCTGATGTCACTACATAACGATATAAAGCAAGACTAGTAGCTAAAGGTTATACTCAACAAAAGGGTGTAGATTATCATGAAACTTTCTCACCTATGGCTAAACATATTACTGTTAGAATAGCTATTTCTCTTGCAGCCATGAATGATTGGCCTTTGTGGCAAACGGATGTCACAAATGCCTTCTTACAAGGTGATTTGTATGAGGATATTTACATGACTGTGCCACCCGGTTTCTCTTCTTCATGCACTGATTCTGCTCCTCAGGTATGTAAACTCTTGAAATCTTTATATGGCCTCAACCAGGCCTCCAGACAATGGAACCCCAAGTTCACTGTTGCTATGAATGATTATGATTTTGCACAATCAAAGAATGACTATTCTTTGTTTGTCAAATCCAGGGGGAGTAGCTTGATTTTTCTCTTAGTGTATGTGGATGACATATTAATTATAGGGAATGATGATGAAATGATACTTGATTGTAAAATGTTTCTTCAGAAGTGTTTTCATATGAAAGATTTAGGCTCTTTGAAATTTTTTCTAGGAATTGAGATTGCTAGATCAAAACAAGGCATTTGTTTAAATCAAAGAAAGTATGCCTTAGAATTATTGGCTGAAGCATGCATGATTGGCTCTATACCTACTCACATTCATGTAGAACAATATCTTAAGTTAGTTGATGTTGTTTCTTCTGATGATGATCCTCTAATTGATAATGTTTCAGATTATCAGAGAATAGTAGGCAAGCTTATCTATTTGTGCTTAACCAGACCTAGCATCTGATTATGCTGTGCAACTTCTTAGTCAATTTATGCACAGTCCAAGAAAGTCTCATTTGGCTTCTATGTATAAAGTTCTGAAATACATCAAAGGTAAGCCGGGATTGGGATTGTTTATGTCCTCTAAAACTGATTTTAGTTTGAATGCTTTCGGTGATGCAGATTGGACTTCATGCTCTATGACAAGGAAGTCATTAACAGGATTTTCCATTAAGCTTGGTGATTCTTTGATATCATGGAAGTGCAAGAAACAAAACACAGTTTCAAAGAGCTCTACTGAGGCGAGTACAGGGCACTTGGTACTACCACATGTGAGATATTATGGATTCTAGCTGTATTGAAGGATTTGAATGTTAATGTGGAGCTACCAGTAAAAGTTTACACAGATAGTAAGTCAGCTATTCAACTAGATAGTAAGTCAGCTATTCAACTAGATGCGAATCCGATTTATCATGAGAAATCCAAACATATTGAAGTTAATTGTCACTTTATAAGAGATAAGATACAAGAGGGAGTAGTTTGTACGCGATTTATTTCCACTACAGAACAACCAGTAGATTTGCTCACTAAAGCTCTTGGGAGAATACAGTTTGAATACTTATTGAATAAGTTTGGGGTTCTTGACTTGTTTGCACCCCAAACTTAAAGGGGAGTGTTCTGAATATAGTTTGTTAGATGGTTGACCTTGGGTCAATATCCATACGGCTAGACAGTTATGTATAAATATATTTGGGGTTATTTCTTTCCCTATTATTGTAAACACTTTCTTCTTCTCTTCTCAATGAATGCAATCCTTTTCTTCTCCAATCTCTTTCTTTGATCTTAACATGTCCTCTAAAACTGATTTTAGTATGAATGCTTTCTATGATGCAAATTGGGCTTCATGCCCTATGACAAGGAAGTCATTAGCAGGATTTGCCATTAAGATTGGTGATTCTTTGATATCATGGAAGTGCAAGAAACAAAACACAGTTTCAAGGAGCTCTGCTGAGGCAGAGTACAGGGCACTTGGTACTACCACATGTGAGATATTATGGATTCTGGCTGTATTGAAGGATTTGAATATTAATGTGGAGCTACCAGTAAACGTTTACACAGATAGTAAGTCGGCTATTCAACTAGCTGCTAATCTAGTTTATCATGAGAAATCCAAACATATTGAAGTCGATTGTCACTTTATAAGAGATAAGATACAAGAGGGAGTAATTGTACGCAATTTATTTCCACTACAGAACAACCAATAGATTTGCTCACTAAAGCTCTTGGGAGAATACAGTTTGAATACTTATTGAATAAGTTTGGGGTTCTTGATTTGTTTGTAACCCAAACTTAAGGGGGAGTGTTATTAATATAGTTTGTTAGATGGTTGATCTTAGGTCAATATCCATACGGCTAGACAGTTATGTATAAATAGATTTGCGGTAATTTCTTTCCCAATTATTGTAAACACTTTCTTCTTTTCTTCTCAATGAATGCAATCCTTTTCTTCTCCGATCTCTTTCTTTGATCTTAACAATAGTATTAGTGTAATCTGCACTTGAATTTATTAAAGTTATCAACGATAAACATAATGAAAATAAAAAAAATTAGTAACTTTGAATTATATTCATTTGAACAGTATGGAAGGAATATTAACATCTTAATGTCAAAATAACTAACTTAAAAACCTAACAAAACCGTTATAACAATTGACACATTTATATACCACAATTAATACTTATTGGAAGGTCACAATAAATTTAAATAGTGGTAAAGATCTTTAACTATATTTTGATGTAAGCATAAATCAAATATATATAAAAGGAAACAATCAAATTTCATTCACAACAAATAGTATCACTGTGAGAATAAGTGCTATATTTCACCAAACTAGGTACTTCTTCACATCTAGAGTACATTTTGCCAACATTATCAAAATAAGAATTCCTTTTGTTCTTCCCTCCCAAATTTTGTGTGAAAAATCTTACTATAATCTATAAATCTTTTAAAAAAGAAATCCAAAAACAAAATTATTTCACATTCGCAGGTTAGAAGAATTGTACCTTTACCCAATTATATCCGAACATGTCACCTAAAAATGGCCAATGTGGTGGCATGTAATGCCCACGCCAATATTACTGCGTAAAGTCGATAAACCTTCTATAATGAGAAAATTATAATGCCAAACTGCTTCTCTTCCTGCCAGATCAAGGTATAACCTTCTTAACATAGCGAACAATATGAATGGGTCGTACATGGTGCATCAGTTGTTGTACCCTTCAATAAAATTACACAAAAAACACTAATTTCCATTCAGACACAAAAACGAAAAAGGAGAGAGAGAAAGTGAGTATCCAAGAGGAGAGCGATCGGAGAAATAAATCAAAGAAAAAGGGTCTTCAATTGTACAAAATAGAGTAAAATTGAGAATGCGAAGCAACAATTTGAAGGGATAAGGAGGAATGGTTGTAGAAAGCTCAGATAGCTAGTTAAGAGAAGAGGAAGAAGAAAGGTAAATAAAAGTTTTAGAGTGTGCTTAATTTGATTAGATTTTCTCCTGAATCTTAATTCGGGGAGCTTCAATAAGGTGAGCCCATTTGTTCTTTCGTGTTGAGGAACTAATACTTGTGTTCAAGTTTGAATATTTAATGTTCTTTTGATTCGTTTTCGTTCAATTTTGAATTTTGAGCATGAAATGATGGAGTTGAAGTTCGGACTTCAAGCTTGAATTTTTTATTGGGGAGGTGTCATTTGGGCTTTGTTGAATTTTTTTATTTACATATAAATTTGTGGTTGTTTACTTGAGATATCAGAGTGGTGTCTGATTTTCGAGGTTTTGTTGAATAAAGGTTTTGGTTGCATTGATAATTTTGAATTTAGGGTTTTGTGTTGAAGATATGGGAATTTTTCTGAATTTGGGTTTTTGGAGGGAGAGTGAGTTGAATTGAAAATTTGAGATCTCAGGGAGTGGAGTCAACCCTCTACTTATTAGTGTGTGAAAATTTAGGTTTTGGAGATGGATTTTCATTTGAAATTGTTAGGTTTGTTATTGGATGGATTCGATGTTGTTTGGGATATGGGATTTTGGAAATGGAGCAAAACAACCCTAATTTAGTTCAAGGTTGTTTGTATCATTAGTCTGTTATATGGAAATATTAGTGTAGAGAAGGACGAAATATACATACAGAGAGATGCAACCACCACATCAGCAAACACGAATCAATCTCGCTGAGTTGAGAGCTCAGATAGTGAAGAAGCTTGGGCTGGAGGGGTCCAAACAGTACTTTTATTACTTGCATAGATTCTTGAATTTGAAATTGAGTAAGGCTGAGTTCGATAAGCTTTGTCATATAATTCTCGGGCGGGATAATATTAAGCTTCACAATCACTTCATTCGTTCGATACTGAAAAATGCTTGTAGTGCAAAAGCACCGCCACCTGGTATCAGCAAAGATAGTTCTGCTGATGTATACATGCAGAATGGGTCCTACAGCGATATGCTACCAGTCTCGCCCCAAAAGGCCAGGACTGGGGCCCTCAATCGCAAAACTGTGAACTGTCGTAATGCTATTGGATCTAACGCACAGGCTAGTTTTGCTACTCCATATACTCGGTCGAATCAGCATGCAGAGATTGAAAATGGGATTTCGGGTCCCACCCCTGCTGACATGTCAGTGTCAAGGAGATCACAGGATGGTTTGGGTCCTATATATAATAGCAAAGAGGGTTCATTTGTGAGGAGTCCACTCCGAGCTCCCCTAGGGGTCCCGGTGTGTCCAGTCAGCATGGGTGGGGCCCACAGAGGGGCGAGTCGCAGATGTAATGATTCTTTGTTGGATAGTCCAACGTTAAGGGAACAAATGGAGCAAATTGCTACTTCACATGGTGTTGAAGGGGTGTCGCTCGAATGTGCCAACATGTTGAACCACGGTTTAGATTCTTACATCAAAGGATTACTTAAGTCTTGCATTCAACTAGTAGGGGCGAACTTGGGAAACGAGTTACCTCAGAATACCCACAAGCAGCTCACTTATATGAAGCCTATTAATGGTGGTTTTCAATATCAAATGCGAAACAGTGTGAATCCTTTAGAAAGGAAGATATCTTTGCAGGATTTTAGAGTTGCCATGGAGATGAGCCCAAGCCAACTCGGTGAAGATTGGCCTTTGTTGCTAGAGAAAATATGTGCAAATGAATTTGAAGAATAATCATGGAGCTTGTGTTTCTTGTTTTGTGGTGTGCCTAGTTGTGGCTTATTCTCATTTATGGCCTTTTGAACCAGTTTATTGAGGGACCAAAGAGGGAATCTTTATTCCATTCTTCAACAGGGTTTCTTCAACTGGAATAACCCATCATCAGAACCCAATCAGATGAGAAGAAATGCGCCAAATTTGGTTATTAGTGTTGTAAGATTAGCATTATCCCTATTTCGATTTCTTTTTTTTTTTTCCTGTAATTTACAGTCAACTAGAAACTTAGAACAGTTTTGTAGGAATAATTGTGTAGTTTAGATTAGCAGGAAAAAAAAAAAGGGGGTGGGATTACATGATGCAACAGTCATGTATATGTACTTCACCATCAAGATTGGTAATTGGTTGGATCTTTAATATAACATCACGCTTTAACTAATTGTGTTATCAGTTCCCTTTTCTTTTCTTTTCCTCTTTTTAACCAAATATATTACTGCTTCTAGCTAGTATCACCACACACACACACACACACACACATATATATATATATATATTTCTTTTCTTTTCTTGTTAAATTTTAACCAAATATCTTTCTGCTTCTAGTTATTGTATATATATATGGACGGACAGACTATTCAAATATTGGTTGGTTGAATCCTAATTTACCCTCAACTTCTTACACTATTTGCTGCATCCTTTTTCTGTTTAAAATATTTTAGAGTTTACCATTTGGTTTACTGAAACGATTATATGACATATCTAGCAGATGATATGATTGCTGCTGGTTGTATACGTAATGCTGATGGAGACTGCAGAACATAAATGAAATTCTCAGGTTATTAATTTGATCTTCAATTTTTGCTTCATAAATTATAAATCCCTACTGCCTGGTACAACTGTATTGCAATTTGTCAATATATGCTTTAATATTTCCCACTGCAGTTGATTCCCTTGCGGGTCTCACCATTGCGACTATCCTTGTGAATTAAATTACACGTGCATGCACATGAATAAATGTCAACTGAACTCGTAATACTGGGCAATGAGTTAATTAAGCGAATAACTCTTTTTTTATTGTATGGGAAAGCATGATGCATATTTACAAAATGACTTCAATTTTCATTTACATACACATAAAGATGGATGGATGGAATTGGTGCACCATTTCATTTCATTTCATTTCATTACGCTTAGGCATTACTTGTGATTCAACATTTCCCACATAATCTGTACATCCTCATATCCGCAAGTTTGGATGTCGTCATGGAGTTTCATGAGCTCCCCTGTAACTCAAAAATCTATCTCACTAAATGCAAATTATAAGATAAACTAATTTATTTTAAGGAAATCATAAATTAGTAAAAACACTTAATTTTATCTCATAACAAGAATACTATCTAATTGTAATTAGCAACTCTAACAAGATTTTCTGCACTTCATTCTGGTGATCTTCAACAAAGTGCAGGTAATGCAAACGCTTTATTCTCAACTAATCGCCCAAAAACAAAACCCATTAACTAAATTATAAATTCAAGCAATTAAGAACTGACTAGTGAATTTGCAAGAAGTAATAAAAAATCCCAATTGAAAGAAGGAAAAAAAAACCCAATAAATACCTTTCATTGTGCCAAAATTATGAAACACACTCACACCTAGATAGATACAAAATAAAAAATGAGTTGTAATTAGAAACGATCAGTCAAATAACTAACCATTATTTCGGGCTTTAAGACGGGCCGAAATAGAGAACCAAACCCGTCTAACAGGGAAGATCATTTTGCGGCACCAGTTCATGATCTTCACCTTCCTCCGCCGATTACCGCCGCCGAGCGACACCCTTAACCGGGCAGCCAGAACTCTCACTCTCCCTCACCCTCTCTCTCTCTCTATATATATATATATATCAATGCAGAAATTAAATATACTGACACATACAGTGTTAAAGAGAATTCTTTCTTGGAGAGAGAGAGAGAGTGTGTCTATACAGTGTGAGGAGCTTTCTTGGCTTTTAGTTAAAGTGTTAGATTTAGACTTACGGTACTTTGGACTTCTTTTTTTAATGTTTTTTTAGTTCACCGACACATGGGAGTGTGCGGTGGCTTTTATTTCGTGATTTTTAACTATTGTTACGTGTCATTGAAATAATGAAATGTGTTGTTGAGTTATGGAGCCTGAAAGACTGTAAATAGGCCCAAAAGTATTTTGATGGGCTTATGTCATTCTCCTATTAGGGTTAGGTATATTGTATTATAAATAACCCTAATATCATTGTAACCCTAAGACTCTTATTGTAATCATCACAATTCGAAATATAGTGAAAAAATCCTGGCTTGGCAGTGCCCCCAGACGTAGTCAAATTCTTTGACGAACTGGGTAAACAATTTCGTGTGTTTTTATCGTTTTTCTTTCTCGCGTTTTATTCACAATAGTTGATCATATTCCTAACAACTGGTATCGAGAGCTCCGGGTCGAGTGGGAGTGAATATGATGGGTGAAGGAAAAACGCCGATTGAAAAGTTTGACGGGACTGATTTTGGGTTCTGGAAGATGCAAATCGAAGATTACCTGTACGGTAAAGATTTGTATTAGCCCCTTGGTGATAAACCGTCGGACATAAAAGACGAAGAGTGGAAGGTACTTGACAGGAAAGCTATGAGTGTGATTCGTTTGTCTCTATCACGGAACGTTGCGTTCCATACGACGAAAGAGACAACCACCAAAGGTATTCTGAAGGTTTTAGCAGACATGTACGAGAAGCCATCAGCGGCGAACAAGGTTCATCTGATGCGGCGTCTCTTTAACCTAAAGATGTCAGAGAGTTCTGTGGTGGCTCAGCATCTTAATGAGTTCAATTTAATTACAGCCCAATTGAGCTCAGTTAAGATTGATTTTGATGACGAGGTTAGAGCCCTAATTCTGTTGTCTTCTCTGCCTGAAAGTTGGGGCGGAACGGTTACCGCTGTTAGTGCTTCAGCAGGGAAAGAGAAGCTGAAATTTGACGAGGTTAGAGATCTGATTATAAGTGAAGAAATTCGTAGGAGAGAATCGGGTATAACTTCGGGTTCAGTTCTGAATACGGAAGATAGAGGCAGATCGGAATCAAGGAAATCGAACAGAGGTAGGTCAAGATCGAGAGGTAAAAGTAAGTCGAGGAAGGACCTGAGTTCGATAAAGTGTTGGAACTGTGAGCAACTTGGACATTACAGGAGCAAGTGCACAGCACCCAAAAGGGATGGAAAATCAGCTAATGTAGCAATCGAAGACATTAGTGATGCTCTGATATTGAGCGTGAGTAGCCCATTGGAATCGTGGGTTTTGGATTCTGGAGCATCGTTCCATTCTTGCAGTGATGCTGATATAATGGAATGCTATACTTCCGGGGATTTCGGGAAGGTTTATCTTGCTGATGATGAGCCTTTGAAAATCGTGGGGAAGGGAGATGTTCGAATCAAAACCTCGAATGGCAGCATCTTGCAGTTACGTGATGTGAGACACATTCCTGGTTTGAAGAGGAATTTGATCTCTGTAGGGCAACTAGATGATGCTGGATACATTGTGACCTTTGGTTGCAGCACCTGGAAGATAACCAAAGGAGCCATGATACTGGCTCGAGGTAAGAAAGAGAGTACATTGTACATGACAACCAATACTAAAGATTGTATTTCTCTTGCAGGAGAAAACAGTGATACAGATTTGTGGCATTGCCGTCTTGGCCACATGAGTGAGAAGGGGATGAAGGAGCTTTGTTCGAAAGGAAAATTGCCAGGCCTCAAAACAGTGGATGTTGGTTTATGTGAGGACTGTATATTCGGAAAACAGAAACGGGTGAGTTTTTCGAAAGGTGGCGGGACCTTGAAGAACGAAAAGTTAGAGTTGGTGCATAGTGACTTATGGGGACCTGCACCAGTTACATCTCTTGGTGGTGCGTCATACTACATGACTTTCATCGATGACTCCACGAGAAAGGTATGGGTTTATTTTCTAAAGCATAAATCTGATGCTTTTGACGCTTTTAGAAAATGGAAAGCCCTTGTAGAAAACGAAACAGGTCTGAAAGTGAAGTGCTTGAGATCTGACAATGGTGGAGAGTATGAACTTGCTGAGTTTAAGGAATACTGTGATCTGAACGGTATTCGCATGGAAAAGACTGTGAGAGGAACCCCTCAACAGAATGGGGTTGCAGAACGTATGAACAGAACATTGAATGAACGTGCTAGGTGTATGCGATTGAAATGCGGGTTGCCGAAGATGTTTTGGGCTGATGCAGTTAACACTGCTGTTTTTCTTATTAATAGAGGACCATCAGCTCCGTTGGGTAATGGCATACCGGAGGAGGCTTGGAGTGGTAAGGAGGTAAATCTGTCATTCCTTCGTGTATTTGGGTGCGTTTCATATGTTCATATTGATGCTACTGCTAGAAGTAAATTAGATGCTAAATCTGTTAAGTGTACGTTCATTGGATATGATGGTGATGAATTCGGTTATAGATTTTGGGATGAACAGAATCGTAAGATAATTCGTAGTCGAGATGTTATATTCAATGAACAGGTTTTGTACAAGGATAGGTTGGAAGCACCAAAAATTGATGATACGGGTACTCAGGCTAAAAATTCCGAGATTATTGAGTTGGATATCTCTAACTCGGGTGAGAGTAAAGTTACGCAGAATGATGAGGTAGCTATTGAGGCAGAACCGAGTACTCCGACACTTCCGCTGCGGAGATCTAGCAGACAGCGTCATGCACCAGATAGGTATTCGCCTTCTTTACATTATGTATTATTGACTGATAGTGGTGAACCTGAATGTTATGCAGAGGCTAGTCAATGTGAGCATGGGGGCAAGTGGAAACTTGCGATGGATGACGAGATGAACTCTCTAAAGTCCAATGATACTTGGGAACTTGTTGAGCTTCCAAAAGGAAAGAAAGCTTTGCATAACAAGTGGGTTTACAGAATTAAAGAAGAGGCAGATGGAAGCAAACGTTACAAGGCGAGACTGGTTGTGAAGGGATTTCAGCAGAAATATGGTATCGATTATACTGATGTTTTTACTCCCGTTGTGAAATTAACCACTATTCAATTGGTGTTGAGTATGGTGGCTGCAGAAAACTTGTTGTTAGAGCAGATGGATGTAAAAACGGCCTTCCTTCATGGTGATCTTGAAGAAGATATTTATATGATGCAACCAGAAGGGTACTCGTCTGAAGGTAACATTGAGCTAGTGTGTAAGCTCAAGAAGAGCTTGTATGGTTTGAAACAAGCTCCTAGACAATGGTACAAGAAGTTTGATGGATTCATGCATGAGATTGATTTTGTGCGTTGCAATGCCGATCATTGTTGCTACTTCAAGAGGTTTGACAATAGTTATATTATTTTGCTATTGTATGTTGATGACATGTTAATAGCAGGATCATGTGCTCGAGAATTGAGCAAGCTGAAGAAGCAATTGTCTGAGCGATTTGCTATGAAGGATCTAGGAGAGGCAAATCAAATTTTGGGTATGCGAATTAATCAGGATAAGTTGGCAGGAAAGTTGTATCTTTCGCAGGCTGAGTATATCGAAAAGGTTTTGAAGAGGTTCAGTATGCATGATGCAAAGCCGGTAAATACTCCGTTGGGTAGCCAATTTAAGCTATCCAACAAGGACTCGCCTAGTAGTGATGAGGATCAGGCCTACATGAAGAAGACTCCTTATGCTTCGGCAATTGGTAGCATAATGTATGCGATGGTGTGCACTAGACCTGATATTGCGCATGCAGTGGGAGTAGTTAGTAGATTTATGGGAAATCCGGGTAAGCAACATTGGGAAGCGGTGAAGTGGATCCTAAGATACTTGCGAGGTACTACGGAGAAAGCCTTATGTTTTGAAGGCAAAAGTATCGAATTAGAAGGATTTGTCGATGCTGATTTAGCGGGAAGTGATCTTGATAAAAGAAGAAGTACAACCGGGTATGTGTTTACTTTGGGTGGTACAACGATTTCTTGGGCTTCAAAGTTGCAAAAGGTCGTGGCTTTGTCTACTGCAGAAGCTGAGTATGTAGCAGTGACTGAAGCTAGTAAAGAGATGGTATGGTTGCAAGGTTTTTTGAGTGAATTGGGGAAGGGGCAAAAGAATAGTATTATATACAGTGATAGTATGAGTGCTATCCACTTAGCAAAGAATCCAGCGTTTCACTCGAGAACTAAGCATATTGAATTGAAGTATCATTACATAAGATATCTCTTGGAAAGGAAAATCTTGCAACTGATGAAGATTCGAGGTGATGAGAATCCTGCTGATATGTTGACTAAAAGTGTCACATTTGAGAAATTGAAGCTATGCATGGCTTCAATTGGCCTCAGTAACTGAGAAGAGAGGCTTGGCACTGCCGGGACCATTATGGGCTATTGGATAAAAAGGTCGAGAGATGGTTACTGTTGAGTTCAGTCTCCAAGTGGGAGATTGTTGAGTTATGGAGCCTGAAAGACTGTAAATAGGCCCAAAAGTATTTTGATGGGCTTATGTCATTCTCCTATTAGGGTTAGGTATATTGTATTATAAATAACCCTAATATCATTGTAACCCTAAGACTCTTATTGTAATCATCACAATTCGAAATATAGTGAAAAAATTCTGGCTTGGCAGTGCCCCCAGACGTAGTCAAATTCTTTGACGAACTGGGTAAACAATTTCGTGTGTTTTTATCGTTTTTTTTTCTCGCGTTTTATTCACAATAGTTGATCATATTCCTAACAATGTGTAGCCATATAGTGGGATCAGATTTAGCTATGAAAACAAGTTGATTTTGATAAATTTTTTAAAGTTCAGTTCAAGCTTGAATTGAGCCCGATTTGTAAATTTAAATTATACAGAATTTTACAAATTTTTGAATTTCTTTTATTAAATAATTTATATATATTTATTAACCTATTAATAAATAATGTATTAAGAAAATAAAATATTTGTGGGATTTTTCCAGAAAAAAGTGGTTAAAATAAGCTTTAGCTGATTCAGCTCACGATCAAGTTTGGCTTGGTTTACACCTTTAGCCCAATAATATGAAAAGAAATGCGATGAAGATGAAATATGACCATATAGATCGAGGGTTACAAAAGAGTAAAAAAAAAATTGGAGTCGGGGCAATGTAGCAAGCACGGAGCCTGGTGCAACAGTGTATTAAAGCTCAGGTCGAAATTATGAATGCCACCCTAGCACGAGTCGGAATTATGAATGCCAGATGTTTTTGTAGTGTTTTACTACCAGAGTGTTTTTGTAGCATGTTATTTTATCCTATTTGGTTCAAAATTATTTTCAATTGATCTTGGTTAATTATGATTGTTTTTTCTAATTTGCTAGAGAATAGTATTATCCACTTTATAAATAGGAGAAATTAATTTATAATTCATTGGTGTACACAAATTTATTAAAGATAAATGCAGATCTAGTTTAGGTTGGATAGAGAGAGTGGTGGGTATCGGTTATCGTCAATTTGGTTTGGCTCAGAAATTCCGAGCTTGTTTTTATATTCGATCACACACATTGTAGCATGAAGGCCACTCAGTTTGCATTCACGTAGAATCAAACACCCAAGCCCTAATCACCCCAGTAACACTCTCACAAGAACTCTCACACTCAAACCCGAAACCAGGTTGTCACTAAGATGATTCACGAAGAATATTTTTGGAAGAAGAGAGAAGACTTGATTTCTAGCGTACTGTTGGTTTTCTTTCGTGGTGTATAAAGAAGTGGGGGGAACATCCTTTTATAGCAGCAGAAGAGAAACCCAGAAGTCAGGCTGAAGAGACGGAACACAGAAAATCGAGCGTCACACAAGTCACTCTGGGGAAGACAAAGTGGTTGCTAAGAGGGTGAACGGGCTTCGGTTAAATTGGGAGAACCAAATGAAAATGGACCACACTGATTTGGGCCAATATTTCAACAATCTCCACCTTTGGTCGAACACCATTACACTAAATTGAATAGAAACACGTGAATCATCATCGTCAAAATACCTGCACACTAAACACAAAGTTAATACAGGTAACCTGCACACTAAACACAAATTTAGTACAGATAATAACAATCACAAAGCATATTAAGTCACAAAGAATAACACAAAGTTAAGCATATGACAAAAAGTCATGCATTCGACACAAAGTCAAGCAAACATAGAACACATAAATACAAGATCTAATCAATAGAATCTAAGTTCGAAGTTCTCATGCACGAATGAAATTTCTCAACAGATAAACACTTAGTTCCTATATCTGCCATATTAAACTGAGATAGAATTTTCTCTAAACTTCAATTCCTTTTTCAACGATATCACGAATGAAATGAAACCTAACATCGATATATTTAGTTCTATCATGAAATACAAGATTTTTACACAACTGAATACCAGACTGACTATCAGAATAAACAACTACTTTATCGTCTAGAAAACCAATTTCAGACAATAAACCTTTTAACCAAACTACCTCTTTCAAGGCTTCAGTTATAGCAATATATTCCGATTCGGTGGTTGATAAAGCAACAACATGTTGTAATTAAGATTTTCAACTTATGCAAGAGCAACACAAAGTAAACACATAGAAGGTGGTGGACTTCCTATTATCTCTACCATTTGCATAATTAGAGTCAACATAGCCAATCAGATTCACACTTTGAGCAGATTTAGAAAATTTTAGGCTAACATTCAATGACCTTTTAAGGTACCTAAGCAACCATTTCACAGCATCACAATGGGACATGCATGGGTTAGACATGTACCTACACAAACAACTAATAGTGTATGCAATATCCGGTCTAGTGCTAATCATCAGGTACATAATCAAGCCAATTGCATTGGAATATGGAATTTTAGCCATTTCAGCAATTCAGAATTAGTCTTTCGAGACTGATCCTTACTTAACACAAAGTGAGCAACAAGAGGCACATTAGTAGATACCATTACACATAGCAAATTTACTCAAAATATTTTCCACATAGGAAATCTGATTTAAAAGTAAAGTACGATTCTTTCTATCTCTCAATGTTTATTCCTAAGATCCTTTTAGCATCACCAAGATACTTCATATCAAAGTTTTCACTAAGGCATTTTTGATCATGTTCAATTGATTTCAAGCATGGACTCACTAAGAGCATATCATCAACATATATGACCAAGAAGATATGCATAGATGCATTTTTAGTGGGTGTCAAATCCAACAAAAATAAATTACCTACTCAAAAGATTTGTAAATAGCGATAAGTAGGATCGATCCTCAAGGAATGATGTAGATTCAACTCTCAAATTACTAATATCAATTAAGGGAGAAATTTTGGATTTAATTAAAATGAGATTTAAAAGACGTAATGTAACACCCTACGTTTTCGTTCCTAATAATCGTGAGGTTAAGGTAATATTTATATTATTAATTATAATTCCATATACATTTCGATTCTATTATTTCGTATTGGATCCTAATTTGGACTTCTTACTTGGTATAATTATCTTTATGCCCTAACCTTGTGTATTACAAATTATTATTATTATTATTAATATTATAATTATCATTATTATTATTAATATTAATATTATCATTTATATCATATACATATGTGTGTGTATATATATATATATATATAGTTTGTGATAGTGGGACTTAGACATGCTATGTGGCAAGCTAGGAATTACTCTTCATTGTGCATGACCTTAGGTGGCAAGCATGCATAGCTTTACCATGACTCATTTGTTACAAGGATCATAAAGCTTTTCCTTCATCTTCTTCTTCTATACAACAAAAACAAAACAAAAAAAAAGGAGGAGGGGAATGCTATAGGAGATCAAGAATTTTGACTTGGAAATCTTCATTCTACTTTACTTCTTTTAGTAAGTTGGTAAGAAGCTTGTCCTTTGATATTTAATCAAGTATCTTAGTGTTTATATTAAGTGATTGTCAAACTTTGGAATGATTAGAACTTTTGGTGTTTCAATTTGCTCACATACATGATCTCCTTGTTTATGCATAATAAAATACATTTGAGAAAATGCTGAAAATTTCAGATTTGTGAAGTAACTTTTAGGTTGTTGTTTGGGTTACCAAATTAAGGAATTTATTCATGAAAATTTTTCTGGACACTAACTATCATGTCTACATGATATGTAGAAAAATTTGTAAGGTTTTAAGTTGTGTGTGATTTTATAAAATTCGTCTTCCAAAACTGCCAGGTGCTCTACCGAAATTGTAAGAGTGCACGATTTTGGATTTATTTAAAATAGTTCGAGATTTTTTCTCATTCTGAAAACTTTACTGTATGTTCATAAATGTGTTCTTAAGCTTAGCATAAAATTTCAGAATTTTCTGAATATTAGAATAATTTCTAAAATTGTTTAAATCCAACTTGCCGTTTCTGAAATTCTCTTGATACATCATATGTTTTATAACTAAAATCCTAAATTCAGAATTTCAATGAGCTTTGAGAATGTTATGGAGTATTTTTACAAAATTTATGTCTATGTTTTTATAGAGTTGGAATTGAAAGTGTTATGGATATAAGGATTTATATATTAGATACTAATTTGTTTGTGGTTTAGCACTTGAGTTTAAAATAGTGATAAACTACCTATAGTTATATATTCGTATATAAGTATAGATGTATTTTATTCTTTTCACTAGGTCTTAAGAATAATTTTTGGTTGAGGATATAACAATATACTTGGACACAGGATATAATTGTGATTCATCGAGACAAGAGGTGACGACACCGGGTTGTGATTGTGAGGGATTTCTTACTATCATCTTGCTTTACCTACCTTAATTGCTATGTTTCTTTTTGTTTCTTTTTGTAACCATCGTAATTGTGAGGGCTTTCTTACTATCTTCTTGATTTACCTACTTTAATTACTATGCTTCTTTTTGTACTATCATGAAGGTAAATTCTCTGATGTCCTATTTAGGACTAATATATCGATGTTCTCGATAGTACTCGTATCATGCTATAGTTGTCTTGCCTCGATGTGATGTTCACCCATTTGTTAGCATTTTTCCTCGTGTCTTATTCGGACCAATAACTTTTTTCCTTGAGTCTCTATCACCATTCTTCTTCTTGGGTTATTCCGTCGGTTAAGGGAGCTAAGTGCTATACGGGGCAAAGTGCCACGTGACGGCGGGGGCCACCTCTTGAGCCCGTAGGAGCCACCTCTAGAATCCCGATGTCCGGCATCCATCTGCTATGTATTCTTTTTCGCGACTAAATCTTTGACTCTGAAGAATAGAGTGAAGGGAGCTAAGTGCTATATGGGGCAAAGTGCCACGCGACGGCGGGGGCCACCTCTTGAGCCCGTAGGAGCCACCTCTAGAGTCCCAACACTTACAGATCGATGTATTTATTGAAAGGTGTGAAGTCTCTTGCTGGTATGGGACAGTGAGAGATGGATCATAATCGTTTTGCTTAATTCTATATGAGCTTTGCTTTGGTTATATTGTGTATTATTCAGTTGTTCACCTATTGATATCTCGTCTTTTTCCGTTACTCGCCTTATTATCACTATCTTTTGGCTGCGTAATCCGTTTTGTTAAGTACCTCACTGGGTCTTTTAGACTCACCCTTATTTCTTTCTCTTTTCAGAGGAGCTCGAGTTATCGGAAGAAAAACTATGTGGCTAGACACGTTGGGTATCTGCTAAGTTATAAGAGTTAGATGTTGTAGATTTAAATGCTTGTATATTGTGGAGCAATGTCCTAAACTTGTTTTGTCTTGCATCTAAACTCTTTATTTTGTACGTGTAACTTATATGGTTCGTGTGTGCATATTCGTCAGTTTGCTTTCTTATTTTTATATTACAAGTTCAGAGTTTAGTTTACGCTTGGCGGTAGCTTGAGATGAGATGGATTCTCATACTGAGCTATCGTCGCGGTGTGGCGAGCTTCGGTTCCCATCCCTGGCCGGATGCTGCCACACGTAAACTAAAAACGCAAATACATTAGATCAAATTCAATAAGGTGAGAGATACTAGTGTTCGGATTATCTCGGTATTGATTCTATAACTCTATCATCGATGCAATGATAGTTCAATGTTCTTAAATAAATTGGATATAGTTATTAACAAACTCTAATAACCTAATCTTTCCTTAAGTCTTCGATAATCAAACAAGCTCTTTGATTACTCCTCCTACCAATTAGACAACTCTAAACAAGCTCTTAGGATTTAGCTTATCAATAGCATTCATGCATTAGAAAAACACCAATTCTAGTTAACAAACTCGTAAGCTCGGTTCATTTAAACTAGATTACTAATTCACATAGCAACTAATCGGAAACTTGTTCATAATCAACGTCACTAACTGCTACAATTATTATGGTTAACCAAGCAATTATGGATTTGGGTTCCAAATAGCATAATATGATTTCAACAACTAACTAATTGGCCATATTAACTAATCAATCGAAATATATTGTCAACAAAGCACAGAGAAAAAGTAAATACTTAAAAGAACAAATAAAATATAAGCACAAATTAAATCTCACGAGTTAACGAAAATCAAACCTCAATAAATCATTGACTAGAAATATGTGTTTAGCAACACATAATCAAAAAGCGTCTACAATATATTAAATTCGAAAGCTTCAAAGTAAACGTGCGTACGAGAAAACGAAATTAAAAACGAAGATGTCTTGTGGAATAAAATTTCACTTATTTAAACCTAGTAGAATCCTAGTCAAAGAATGAAACTAACTAAAATAGGACTCCAAAGAATCCTAACATAACTAAAATTGTAAGATGGAAATAAAATCCTAAAACAAAAGGGAATAAATTCCACCATATTGAGAAACATAAATCTCCAGCAGAAAAGTCAAAATTCAGTTGAAAGTCTTCAAGTATTCCAGCAACCTCGTTCGTTGGTCGAATAGTTCTGGGAATTAAGCGTGGCCACGCTCTATTTTGCAAAGTGTTCGGTTTTTCACTCTTTATGCCAACTAATTCTTCATTCTTGTTCACCCTTTTCGTCTCATTTGCCTTCCTTCTCCGTATAATTACCTAGTAATCCAATATCAACATAATTTCATGAAATAGGAAGCGCAAATGTGACAAACAACACGATATCAAACATGTAAAATACGTACAAAACACATCCTAACAAATACCCCCACACTTATGTCATTGTACATCCTCGGACAATATTTAAAAGTAGACAATGCAAAATTATCAAGATTCTATCACTCGGCTTAGTAGAAATAGAAAATTGTGAACTAATGAACAAAAGTCGAATTTGACAAGTTAGCGCATGCAAATAATCGAGGATCTCAATACCATAATAGATCAATATCAACACAACAATTTCATTCAAAAAACAAAAATGCATGATATTAGCCGATGTTTCTCACAATCTCTCCAATCACTCGTGTATAAGGTATACGTGTTTCGCTCAAGTCTTAACATGTCAATGTAATCCCATAAGCTTTCTTATACACCAAATTGCCACTACTTTGGAGAATGTGCACAAAAGAATCAAAAGGTCTTGAATTCAAGGTTGTAATGGGGCTAAGGCTCGGGGTAGGAATAAAAGGATAATGAAAAGCTAAGTCGTGACACTATTGGGTAGATTTTGCAATAAGGACTCAAGTACCTTGTATTCATCCTTTCGAGTGCTCGATTCATTATTCCTCATTCTTTTTGCAAACCTCTTATTTTTTATTATTATTTTTTTTTGTTTTTTTTTTGTAAGCACTCTTTACATTTTCCAAGAGTTCCCACACACTAAATCAAGACATATCTTCTTCTTGGATTCCCAAATAATTATAATCTCGATGCTCAACTCATTTTCTAGACGGGTAAAACAAAGAGATATGATAAAACGTCAAAGGCTCAAATTGCGGGTTTAATCAAGAAAAGAAGGCCAAGAAATGCTCAAAGTGGGCTAACTAGGGGATTATGCAAAGGGTAGACTTATTTGGCTAAGTGGCTAAGTCCTAGGTGCCTTTATCACATACAAATGTGCACAAGTTCGTGTAGTTTTGACACGGTTCAAAGCAAGTTCTAAAATTTCAAAAACACGTAAGATTCACACAAGAAAGAAAAAGAATTGTCATGTATGGTCGATCAAATTGAAAGGCTCAAAAGCAAACATGGTAGGAATAAGTCGTACTAATACATGCAATCTTATCATTCTCGTTCGATCGTTATGCTAACAAAAAAATTCAATCAAAACATTGCCAAATTGTTCAAACCCCTAGTTCAACAGAAATCACAAACTCTATACTCTAAAATGCCAAAGAAAATGCAAGTTGAAAATTTTTACACATGTTGAATTTAAACAAAACACCAAAAAGTACAATGCAAGAGAAGTCACCGCCACACTTAAATCACACATTGTCCTCAATGAAAATACACAACATAATATCAGAAGGCAATGCAAAATAGAAAAGGATAAGGAAGGGGGACTCCCCTAGGGCATCACTCGGTCACATCCTTCGACTCATCATCGAGCAAACTATGTGGAATCCTTTCAAATGCTTATGCGGGTCATCTTTTGCAAAATCATGAAAAGTAGGTAGTAGGTGAATGAGTCCACATTTTAACTCAAAGTCTACCTCAAATTCAGGATAGGGTATGTAGAGAGGTTGTTGATTCTGATTTGGCATGGCCATATCCTTCAAAGTTCTTTTGTTGCCGTTAGCGTTAGCAGCGTTAGCCATGGATTCGTGTTCTTCCTCTGAATCACTGTAAGAATCGGTCCGCTCCAGCGTAGAGTCTAATCCGGATGACGAAGTGTGTGGAATGATCCAATTTTGTTGCCTCGTTTCCTTGCGCAAGCGACGAACTCTTTTTTCGATCTCGAGACCGTATTCAAGTTCACCTGCAAGAAAGCTCCTAGGCATATAAAAACTAAAACAAAAATATTAGTATCAAAAGAAATAAATCTATAGCACCAATCCCCAGCAACGGCGCCAAAATTTGGTGAGTGTCGAATCCAACAAAAATAAATTACCTACTCAAAAGATTTGTAGATAGTGATAAGTAGGGTCGATCCTCAGGGAATGATGTAGATTCAATTCTCAAATTACTAATATCAATTGGAGGGTTTGGATTTAATTAAAATGATATTCAAAATATGTAAACTAATAACACAAATAGATAGATTCAAATTCAATAAGGTGAGAGATTCTAGTCTTCGGATTATCTCGATATTGATTTTATAACTCGATCTTCGGTGCAATGATAGTTCAATATTCTTAAATAAATTGGATATAGTTATTAACAAACTCTAGTAACCTAGCCTTTCCTTAAGTCTTCGATAATCAAAACAAGCTCTTTGATTACTCCTCTTACCAATTAGACAACCCTAAACAAGCTTTTAGAATTTAGCCTATCGATAGCATTCATGCATTAGAAAAACACCAATTCTAGTTAACAAACTCGTAAGCTCGGTTCATTTAAACTAGATTACTAATTCTCATAGTAACTAACTAAAAATTTGTCCATAATCAACGTCGCTAACTGCTACAATTATTAGGGTTAACCAAATAAATGCGAATTTAGGTCCTAAATAGCTTAATATGATTTCAACGACTAACTAATTGGCCAGATTAACTAATCAATCGAAATATATTGTCAACAAAGCACAAAGAAAAAGTAAATACTTAAAAGAACAAAGAAATTATTAGCACAAATTAAATCTCACGAGTTAACGAAAATCAAACCTCAATAAATCCTTGACTAGAAATATGTGTTTAGCAACACATAATCAAAAAGCGTCTACAATGTATTAAATTCGAAAGCTTCAAACTAAACATGCCTATGAGAAAATGAAATTAAAAACGAAGATGTCTTGTGGAATAAAATTCCACTTATTTAAACCTAGTAGAATCCTAGTCAAAGAAGGAAACTAACTAAAATAGGACTCTAAGAATCGTAACATAACTAAAATTGTTCAAAGATGGAAATAAAATCCTAAAACAAAAGGGAATAAATCCCAGCATATTGAGAAATATAAATCTCCAGCAGGAAAGTCGAAATTCAGTTGAAAGTCTTCAAGTATTCCAGCAGCCTCATTCCTTGGTCGAATGGTTCTGAGAATTAAGCGTGGGCACGCTTTATTCTGCAAAGTGTTCGGTTGTCCACTCTTTATGCCAACTCAATCTTCATCATTTTTCACCCTTTTCATCTCATTTTCCTTCTTTTTCCGTGTAATTACTTAGTAATCCAATACCAACATAATTTCATGAAATAGGAAGCTCAAATGTGTCAAACAACACGATATCAAGCATGTAAAATACATACAAAACACTTCCTAACAATTTTCTTTAAATTACATGCAATGATCATAAAAGTTTCTTTTAAACTTCAAACACAACATGCACATGTCGAATTTTTTATTACATTGTCTTGGTGATTGTTTTAACCCATAAAATGATTTGTTCAACAAACATACATGATTTGGCTTTTTAAGATCAACAAAACCATCTGGTTGTCTCATGTAAATTTTTTTGTCAAGTTCACCATGCAAGAAAGTAGTTTTGACATCTAACTGTTCCATTCTCAATCAAAATGAGCAACTAATGCAAGCATAATGCGCACAGTGACAAACTTAACAACAGGAGCAAAGATTTCTGAGTAATCTATCCCCTCTTTTTGAGTAAATCCCTTAGCCACTAGTCTAGCCTTAAATCTAACTCTCTCACCCTCATCTTTAACTTTATAAAGCTACTTACAGTCCACAATAGAACAATGTTCAGGCTTAGGTACAAGAGTCCAGGTTTAATTAACATGCAAAGAATTAATTTCATCATTCATAGCATTTAATCATTCTTTAGAGTTTTTAGATTTTAAAGCTTCATTATATGACTTAGGTTCACAATCATCTGAAGATTCAAACACATTGAAAGCATGAGTATCAATATGAAAGTCATCAAATCTTGTGGGTTGCCTAATTTTTCTCCTATGTCTGTCCCTCGTAAGTTGATAATTATCTAACTCAACATTTTCAGGCACATCTTCCACATTATCATGCACATCAGATAGATCATTTTCAGGTTCATGTTCATGCACATCAGAAATGGATACATCTGATTGCTCCACCTTAAAAGGAGCAGTGTCAGAAACAGGCAAAACCACATAAGCAGATAAACATGGAAAGTCAGATTCATTAAAGACGACATCTCTACTTATTACCACTTTATAACCAGGTTCATCTCTAAGCCAAAGCTTATAACCCTTCACACCATCCGGGTAGCCTAGGAAAACACATTTTCTAGAGCTATGTTCAAGTTTATCACATTTTTTATAAGCATATGCAGCGCAACCAAATATTCGCAAGTTGGAGAAGTTAATTTATTTACCAGATCAAACAGACTCGGGGCATTTACCATTTAATGCCACAGAAGATGACCTATTGATTAGATAGGCAGCAGTACATACTGCTTCAACCCAAAACTCTTTTGAAAGCACAGAAGAAGCCAACATGCTCATCACCCTTTCAAGTAGAGTTCGGTTCATCCTTTCTACCACACCATTTTGTTGTGGTGTGTAAGTGACATGAATAATATTAGGGATATTATATTTTATTTTATTACTTTTATATTTTATATTTTGTTAGATTTAGATATATTTAGTTAGTTGTTTAGATAAGATAGAATACTTATTTGGATTGATATCTTATTTATATTAGGATTCCTACTTCTATTAGGTTTCCTTTCTAAATTAGGACTCTTGTAATTTTACCAATAAAAAAGCTACGAATTTCATTAATAAAAAGAGAGAGAATATTTTGAGTAAATTTTGTAGTTTTGAAACTCTCGTCGTTTTTTTAAGAACGTTTTGAACTTATCGGATTTTATATTCGTGGCGTTCGTTCCCGACTTATCAAATGATTTTTCCTCCCATTTGTGGCGTCATCATTATTTCGTTCTGAGGTTCGTGTTCGTTGAGTTCATCGGGTTGAGGTTTCTATACCAAGGTTTGTTGTCGCAGTCGAATTCGGGTCAAAGATATCCATCCATCCATTAAACTCGTGTGAAAATTCAAATCTTGGGAAGTTCCGCAACAAATCAACCCATCTTGAAAAGATCTGTATCATGTGGTATAGCGCTACGTTTGCCACGTAGTTTCTAGAAAGTCCTACCAACAGTTATCTCCTATTTGAGGTAGAAGTCTTTTCTATTTCAAATAAAAAGTATTTTTTTATATATATTTTTTTCTTTTTATTTTTTCTAGTTTTTTTTTCATATGTTGTCTAGTTAATTTTCGAGGGTCTCGTTCTGCCAAAAAAAAAAATCCAAAAAACAAATTCCATTAAAAAAATCGAAAATAAAAAGTAATTAAAAAAAATGATGTCTATGGAATGTTTTCCTAAATATATAAAAGGTGACTTTACGTTCCTCATGAAAGAGTTAAAGGCTGAGATGAAGAGGATGATAAGAATCGAACTAAAGCCCATCCACGAGAGGATAGATAGATTTGAGAACCAACTCAAGAGGAAGGATAAGGTTCACCCAAATACACATACTTGAGAACATGCTTGGGAAACATATCAATGAAAAAAGAATGAGCAGCAAGCCACACAAAAATCAAAGATGGAGCACAAACAAGAGACGAGCCACCATGAAAACCAAGACGATGAAGGTTCCAACACCGATGAGATGCCATCATTGGAGGATTCGAGTGAGAGTTGTATATCTCATGATGCATTGACTTTGGTTTCGAAAAGAACATTGAACGAACACGTGAAGGTGGTTGAAGATAAGGTAAGTCATGTGACTATCGATGGTGATAATTGCCCAAATATCGATAACACATCTATGGTGGAAGAATTAGGCCTATCTCTTTTAGAGCACACCAGACCATACAAGTCACAACGAGTCAATGATAGTGATGAGACAAAAGTGAACAAACAAGTGATGGTGGCATTACCACCCTAACAAGTTTATGAAGATCAACTGAGGGAAAGGAAAGAGAGTGAGCCAAAGCACGTGGGTGAACAAAGGCGCAATGGTGATTATGTCCAATTTCAACAACGGATTGACGATACTGCATACAAATGACGCTTTGGATTTGAGGACAAATCCCTTTCAAGAGAGGGGAATGATATGAATAATATTAGAAATATTATATTTTATTTTATTACTTTAATATTTAGTTAGATTTAGATATATTTAGTTAGTTGTTTAGATAAGATAGAATACTTATTTGGATTGATATCTTATTTATATTAGGATTCCTACTTCTATTAGAATTCCTACTTCTATTAGGTTTCCTTTCCAAGTTAGGACTCTTGTAATTTTGCCTATAAAAAGGTTACGAATTTCATTAATAAAAAGAGAGAGAATATTTTTGAGTAAATTTTGTGAGTTTTGAAACTCTCATCGTTTTTTAAGAACGTTTTGAACTTTTCGGATTTTATAATCGTGGCGTTCGTTCCCGACTTATCAAACGGTTTTTCATCCCGTTTGTGGCGTCATCATTATTTCGTTCTGAGGTTTATGTTCGTTGACTTCATCAGGTTGAGATTTCTATACCGAGGTTCGTTGTCGCAATCGAATTCGGATTAAAGATATCCATCCATCCATTAAACTCGTGTGCAAATTCAGATCTTGGGAAGTTCCGCAACGAATCAACCCATCTTGGGAAGATCCGTATCAGAATGATATGAATAATATTAGAGATATTATATTTCATTTTATTACTATTATATTTTATATTTCGTTAGATTTAGATATTTTTAGTTAGTTGTTTAGATAAGATAGAATACTTATTTGGATTGATATCTTATTTATATTAGGATTCCTACTTCTATTAGGTTTCCTTTCCAAATTAGGACGCTTATAATTTTGCCTATAAAAAGGTACGAATTTCATTAATAAAAAGAGAGAATATTTTTGAGTAAATTTTGTGAGTTTTGAAACTCTTATCGTTTTTTTTAAGAACGTTTTGAACTTATCGAGTTTTATATATGTGGCGTTCGTTTCCGACTTATCAAATGGTTTTTCATCCCGTTTGTGGCATCATCATTATTTCGTTATGAGGTTTGTGTTCATTGACTTCATCGAGTTGAGGTTTCTATACCTAGGTTCATTGTCGCAGTCGAATTCGGGTTAAAGATATCCATCCATTCATTAAACTCGTGCGCAAATTTAGATCTTGGGAAGTTTCGCAATGAGTCAGCCCATCTTGGGAAGATTCGTATCAGTAAGGAACTGTTTTATGCCTTCGAATTCCTGATTTCACGCACAAAGTGTCCAATAAATTATTGTAGAATTCTAGCCATTATCAGTTCTAAGATTTTTAATCTTTTTACCTGTTTGATTTTCACTTAACATTTTCTAATTTTTGAAACTCTCATAGACATCAGATTTTTTGTTTTAGCAACAAAACCCACAATTTTCTAGAAAAATCATCAATGATTGACAGAAAATACATTTAGGTCGATTGGGGACGGGGTTAACAAGGAAACTGTCTTTATGTTGTTTACCTTTCACACAAGACTCACAAAAAGGCAGCAAGAAAACTTATCAGTACTAAACGAACTAGCTTTATGCAAAATTTCCAAACCTTTATTAGTCATGTGACCTAGTCTACGATGCCACAGTTCAGTTTTATCTTCTTTGCAACATTCACAGAATAATGCATAGACTTAGCAATGCAAATATACAAGTTATTTTTCTTTTCAGCTTTTAGAACCCGTAAGGATCCTCTCATGATTTTCATCATACCCTTTCCCCACTACTTTCTAGCCCATCATCTTCTAATGCAACACAAGAAATCAAATTATTGCACAACTCAGGCAAATATCTAACATTTTTTAGTGTCAGACCAAAGCCAGATTCACACATCAAAGAAATGTCCCCTATGTCAATGATTTTACACTTCTTTTCATTAGCCAAAGACACAAACTCATTATTCACTTCTTTATTAGAGCAAAATAAATCTTTAAATGATGACATGTGAAAAGTACATCCAGAATCAACAAGCCATTCATTTTCACATAAAGAAGTAGAATGCACAGTATTCACAGAAGATACATCACAACACTTAGTTACCATAAAGATATCATCATCACTCTCATTAACGGAAGCTTTATTAGCTTGTTCTTTTTGTTTCTTAGGACAATCTTTAACATAGTGATCAAATTCACCATAGTTATAACACTTCTTGTTTTTAGACCTGATTTAGATCTACTGCGGTTTTCATTTTTTTTTTTATCACGATTTTGGCCGGTTTGGTTATTGTAGGACTTTTTATTTTTGGCCCTCCCTCAAACAAATATAACCTCACCATGATTTTTACTACTCGAGTTAGTTCTTAAATCCATTTCTTTACTTTTTAAACCGTTTACCATAGTTTCAAGACTAACTTGATCTTTATCATATTTAATAGCAGATTTTACATCATTATATGTATCATATATGACATTTAAGAACACAATCGGAGTATAATCATCAATATTTTTATCACCCGATTTTCTTAATATCTTGAACTAGTTTTGTAAACACATCAAGATTTTCCTCTATTTCTTTATTCAAATCAAGTTTGAATTGGAAATGTTTTTCAAGCAAAAACATCTTACTAGGCAACGAAGTCTCAGAATATAATTCTTGCAATTTTTTCCACAAATCTTCGGCACTTTTCTGATCTCCTACCTTTCTTAACACCGAGTCAGGATTGAGAATAATGGTTGAGTACGCAAGCTCATCCACTTCTCTTCGGCAGTATCAGAATCAGAAAATTGGAGATTGATACATTTAAACACACGTTGTTGTATCAAAACACCATTCACTTTCCGTTGTCAAATACTAAAGCTGAGCGTCCATCAAAATGAGCTAGACTATAACTAGACATAGAACTCATCATAAATCACACTTATTAAATAAGCATAAATATCACAAAGTTAATAAACAGATGCACAACAGAAGCAAACAGAGAACAAATCATACAGATTTTCCTATTTCTATCAGCAAATAAATCCCAAGCCTAACTGTTTCAAATGTTATGTACACGAAAGCGGTAATAGAGGTTCAAGCCAATTTACCTGAGCGAGTTCCAACTGTATGGAACTCGTTTTACCTGTTTCGTTCCTAATCCGGCGTACGTCGAGCAGAGGCGCGACATGCGGGCTGTCAACGGACTGAGGCTGAAAAGTGAGCCACGACAATCACCAGGCAGCAGTCGATTTGGTTTGGCTCAAAAATCCTGAGATCGTTTCTATATTCGATCACACACAGTGTAGCATGAAGGGCACTCAGTTTACATTTACACAGAATCAAACACCCAAGCCCTAATCACCCCGGTAATACCCTCACAAGAACTCTCATATTCAAACCCAAAACTAGGTTGTCACTAAGACGATTCACAAAGAATGTTTTCGGAAGAAGAGAGAAGACTTGATTTTTAGTGTACTGTTGGTTTTCTTTCGTGGTGTATAAAGAAGTGGGGGGAACATCTTTTATAGCAGCAGAAGAGAAACCCTTGACTTCTGATAAGTCCAAAGAGACGGAACATAGAAAACCGAGCGTCACACAAGCCGCTCGATTCTAAGGAAGACAAAGGGGCTGCCAAGAGGGAGAATGAGCTTGGGTTAAATTGGGAGAATCAAATGAAAATGGGCCACATTGATTTGGACCAATATTTCAACAGAGATATATGTTTGAATTCAGAACTAAGTTAAAATCTTCAAGTTTGTTATTTTCAAGTTTCGTGTGTTTTTTAACTCAGAAATATATGCTTTCTGACAATCTCATGATTATCGTCAAGGCAAACAAGAATTCGATGAAAGTGATGTGGATAACATTTTAGCAAGACTTACAACTTTGACTACAAGAAACCTATCCTATGCAGGGAAAACCCAATTGATAATTTCAGTTCTATTCTCATTACATGTGTATTAGTCCTCTATATTCATACTACCACAATCAATCTTCAGAAGTATAGAGAGTTCCAATGGGGAAGTAATGAACATAGGCAAAAGATGGGTCTGGTGAGTTGGGACAAAGTTTTTACAGGAAAAAGGAAAAAGAAATGGAACATAGCAATTGTTGGCAAACAAATTTGGGCTCTGACTATGAAGAAAGATACATCAATGGATTAGTGGAATTTTGATTAGGAGAAAATAGAAATTAATAATTAACAGGTCTTTGGATTGAAAAATGGTCACTGTTGGTACAACAACTCAGACTTGTCTGAATCTGAGTCTTTAAAATTGTGTTGCAAAAAAATGTCTTTGAATTGAAATTTTCGGGGTGAGTGCAACAATGTTTGACTATAACAAAACAGTTATTTTTTATTTTTAGCCAAAGTTAGTAAAATCGGTTAAAAAATGATCAATCGACATGATATTTAAATTAATTCAGTTTTATATTTCGATACGTGGTAGCAACATATCTGTTGTCACATAATATTATATATGTATTTGATAAGAGGAATAAAAACAGCAAAATAATTGTATATAATTGTCCTAACAATTCAGGACATGCATCACTCGAATACAGTGCATCCAGAATTCAAGAAAACTTAAATATTTATGAATTTACAGGCACTTGTTCTTGATTCCCAAATATGTGTAAATTAACAAACAAATCCAAATAGCATTTTTGGTTGATTAAGTAATTATGCTTCCAATAATTGGGCTCTTAATCAGATTTAATTAGGAAGATCAGCTGCTGCTAATCTTGCTCTTAAATCCTTTCTCAAGATTTTGCCTGATGGAGACTTGGGAATGGAATCAACGAAAAATACACGATTTATTCTCTTGTAGAAAATCACCTGCCAAACAAATAACAAGGAGTTTTATATATCAAGTTTCATGAATCAAATATGGTCAAAATCAAGTTAATAATATGTGATATAACAAAATCAAAATCTAAGTTAATCACAATTAGAAATAGAATCCCCTTTGTCCATTCACAAATAACTGACATTTATCATGCAATTGATGTATATTATGAGAGGAATAACCAATTATAAAACAAGATATTGGCCTTATCTTGTGGGTTGTTGTTGGGTATGGTTATAAATTTTCAAGTTCCTTTTGTTCTCTTTCTAATGTTATTTTTATAATTCCACATAACAATAGAACGTAATATTAATGATAAAATTTGAGTCGAGAATTTCAAATTATCATTAAATATACACCATAAGTGACAAAAGTTTTTATTTTGTCACAATAATAATTTGTAGTGACAGAAGTTTTTTGTGTAAGTGATATCACTAGCGATAATTTCTGACAACTATTTTCTTGTAAACAATTATCAAGAGTGAAACTGAATACTTAACTTGTACACAATTGTTGTCACTATTAAACTTAATATATATAACTATGATAATTTTAACATTGTCCATTAACATTTTATCACTGATATTTAATTAGTGACATGTGACACTATTTATGAAATTTGGATTATTTTTATTATAAAATATTATATTTCAATTTACCTAAATATTATATGTCTAAAAAAGTTCAAAACAAAAATAGTTGACATAAATTATATGCACTAATACACCTATATTGTAAAATGTGAAATGAATACTGAAAGATGCATAACAAAATTGAAAATCTAAAATATTATTTGTCATCTATTTTAGAAAGGTGCAAAACAAACATGCTTTCAATAATTGAGTTAGAGCATATGACATCAAAACATAAGTAATTAAGATCAAAAATAATATTTTTTTCCTTATAAAAAAAAAATAAAAAATCAAACGGCTAACCTGTTTTGAAATAAACTGCTTGATCTCATCCTCACTGATGGCTGATCCATTTGATTTAACAACAAATGCAACCGGTACTTCTCCAGCTTGCTCATCCTTCATGCTATAACAAACATAATAATTTATGAAACTTAAACATCAGTCAGTCCCTTAATAAATTCAAAAAGGAAAATATTCAATTTTTTGAGAAAATATATAAGCTATGTTTGTTTATATTTTTCAGTTGAAAACTTAAAAATTTCTCGTAAATTATGTACCATAAAAATCCGTGTGATAATGGCTCATGTTTGTTTATGGGAAAATTGCATTAATCTTTACTGAACTTTAGATATTTAGCATCCCCTATTGTACATTTTCACTAAGTTTTTTTAGTAAAAGACAAAAACTCTTCCATTTTAAATTATATAATATAATTAATTGGATGATAAAATATTGTCATTAAATGACATAAAAAAAAAAAAAAAGCAGCATCTCTAAGTTAAGTACTTTAAAATTTGACTTTCATATTTCTAAGTTTAAACTTAACTAAAAATATTTTAATATCGAATCATTAAGCAACAAATAGACATTAGTTAAAAGTTGTAAAGTTTTTCTCTTCTAATTTACCTAATATGAACAATTATGAAATATTTTAGAATTTTTAATTTGTGACATCATTATTATTTTTACAAAAATATTCAACATAAACAATATTTTAATTAAACTTGTATATATTTAAGTAAAATGTATTAACATACGTAAATAACATGATTTTTATTTAAAAAGGGACTAACTATCAATGAAATAATATTCTTAGAAGTTGTGAGTTCTTTCTATTATATTCGATTATGCACCCCTCATTATTTATTTCATTCTTTTTATGTCATTTGATGATATTTTGATAATTTTTGTCATTCTTAATAGATAATAAGTGAAAAATAGAAAGACATTTTAGTTATTTATAAGTAAAAATAATATTTAAAAAAGTACGAAAGGGGAGGCCATGTCAATATTTTAAAGATGAGGGGTGATAGGTTGGTGGATGATGTGTTGAATGCTTGTGCTAGTTATGTATATAATAATTATGTCGATAAAAAAGTAATCAAATATAAATAATAAATTATGTAGAGCAAAAAAAATAATAATAATAATAATAAATCATTTTGATTGGTGAATGCATAATATGTTATATGTATGATTGATAAAAAAGTTAATATAGGGGATTGAAAATAGTATACATACGAGACCACTGCAGCATCTGAGATGTTGGGGTGGTTGAGGAGCAGGGCTTCGAGTTCAGCAGGTGCAACCTGAAATCCTTTGTATTTGATTATTTCTTTCAAACGATCAACTATAAATAGCTCGTCATCAGCATCAATGAACCCTATATCGCCTGTATGTAACCATCCCTCTTTGTCTATTGTCCTCTCTGTGGCCTCTGGATCATTCAGATATCCTATAATATTTGTCACAAAATTATTCACAAACTTACCAAATGAAGTGTGGTTAAATTCAATTTAAATTAATATATTTTCGTCCATGATGATAATTTACTATAATCCTCACCTCAAATATTATAATTTTTTGGAAGGAAAATTATTCATTAGAAATTTATTATGGCAATTTATTCATTCTATAACAATTGCATTATTGTTGTAATTAAAATCATTAATAAATCAATGCCATTTGATTTTGAAAACTGTGTGATAGTGCAGGAAGTTGAAAAGGCAAATTGGTGGAGTAGGTCAAGATAAGGTGGAGGACAATGACCCACTCACCAAGAGTTTCTTTTTGAATATTCATTACCAACATTAGAGTTCATACACATGGAAAATAAAAGGCAAAAGTTCTACTTTTAGTAACTAAAAAAATATAAACAATATTTTAATTTTTAGAATTTGACATAATATTTATTTAGTTGTAATTTTTCTAGAAATTGAGAATAAGGCCCACTCTTGGTGTGTTTAAGATTATTGGATGACGTTAAAGTGAAAAACTTGTCTTAAAACTTATTGTGACAAGAGACAAGTGTTAAATTTCTGCTCAATTCTTGAAGGTGTAAGTTAAAACTTAAAAGAGATCTATTTTTATTTTTTCAAAAAAAGGTTGATAAATTAAATTGAAGTTGGTGAACCCGAATATGACATCATAAACTTCTCTTTGTTTTTATATTAAAATAATATAGCTAAAATGGTTGATGTTTTTGAGCCACTTCATTGATAAATGGATTTGGTTAAGATAATAACCCAAATTAAACCATTTTCAATGTTCTGTTGTTGATGCAATAATTATAAATTTCAACTTACCTAACTTTCTATTTAACAAAAGAGAAAAAGAAAAAAAGAGGATATTCTAAGATGGTCTAACAATTTACTACATATGATCCTAACATCAAAAAAGACATACCAACATTGCAAAAAAACAAATATTTAAAAAAAAAAAAAAAAGATGTAGGGACGGACCTTTCATGATTTGATCACCTCTGATACAAATTTCCCCAGCCTGATTACGGGGTAAGGAAGCACCTGTTTCTGTATCAACAATTTTCATTTCAGCATTTCTTACAACAGTCCCACATGCACCTGATTTAATCTCCATTGCCTCCTTTGCAAATGCTAAGCACATTGCTAGTACTGGACCTGCTTCTGTCATTCCATAACCCTGCCATACATTCCAAGTATTATATTTCACTCTTTATCATGTAAACAACCCAGCTAATAATTTTTCGCATTCGGCTCTGAATAACTTCGGTAAATTCTAATTAAAATATTGATTTTTTCAAATCGTAGTTAATACGGGCATATCCCGTATTAAATGTCAAAAGCCTCACAAACGTCATCATGATTTTGTGAAATCAATCATTACTCACCAAGCCCTTTAAAATATAACTAGAGTACTAGACAACTTTATTTGACACTTAATCCAGTGTCACAAATTCCGTGAAAATCCAACAATAAATTTACGGGGAAAATTACACGTAGACCCCTAATTTAGTGAATAAGAATTACTAATGCACCCTCTTATATGAACATAATTTTACAATTATAGCCCGCATGGGCAGCCCAGTTGGTCACAGAAGGGTGAAGTTTGGACAATGACCAAGGATCTCCCACCAGCGGCAGTGTGGGAGCAACCTCTCAAGTGAGGGGGGTCCTTGTGCGCAGTGGGCACTGGTCTAGCCCCTGTGATTGGCTGGGTTACCATGATTTATTCCTCCCATAGCTCTGTCGGGCCGGGGCATGGGGGGCCCTTGGGGTTGGGGATTCAACCTTTTGGACAAAGAATTTTACAATTGTACTCCTGTATATTTAATCTTTTAAACTTTGTTAGTACGTTTTTTAGGGGTTTGCTTGTAATTTTTTTTTTTTGGATGACGAGGGAAACCCGCAGTCGCTACCGTGAGGTGCGCACTGGGTAAACCCCGCTCTTGTGTAATAGCCTGCAAACCACACAAGAGAGGTAAACCAGCCTAGGTTGCCCATAGCTGACAGGCTCACAGTAGAGAAGGCAAATAAGCATTCCCTCATCAGGAAAATGAGGGGGAGTTACGGTAATTATTAATTTATAATTCCAAATATTCAAAAATAATAATAAGAATAAGAATAAGAATAATAATAATAATTTCTAATAAATGAGGGGGAGTTACGGTAATTATTAATTTATAATTCCAAATATTCAAAAATAATAAGAATAATAATAATAATAATAATAATAATAATAATAATAATAATAATAATAATAATAATAATAATAATACCTGTCCAAGTTTAGCATTGGGAAATTTAACTCTCACAGCATCCTCCACCTCCTTACCCAGCGGCGCCGCCCCAGACATCACCGTCCGCACCGACGAAAGGTCATATTTGTCCACCACCGGACTCTTCACAATAGCCAAAACGATCGGCGGCACGAAGGGCCCAATCGTCACTTTATACCTCTCTATCAGCTCCAGAAACGGCACAATATCAAACTTCTGCATGATCAGGATCGCCGCCCCGACCCGTAACCCGCAAAGCAAAACCGAATTCAAAGAGTAAATGTGAAACAAAGGCAAAACACATAACATCACATCCTCACTATGCATATACAAATTGGGGTTTTCACCATCGACCTGCTGCGCCACGCTGGTGACCAAGCCCTTGTGCGTGAGCATCACGCCCTTGGGCAGCCCCGTCGTCCCGGAGGAGTAAGGCAGCGCCACCACATCATCCGGGCTGATTTTCACAGCCGGCATTTCATTCTCGTCGGCGGAAGCTATGTCCGAGAAGGACAGGCAATCCGGCGGCGGGGCGTCGATGCACGCGACCTTGACATTGTTGTCAAGCGCGTAGTCACGGACTTTGTCCACATGGCATGCTTGAGTTATGATGAGTTTGGCGTTGGAGGCCTTTGCTTGCTTAATGACCTCGGCAGGGGTAAAATAGGGATTTGCCATAGTAGACATGGCGCCGATGTATGAGGCACCTAGGAAGGAGAAAACGAATTCCGGCGAGTTGGGGAGGAGTAACATGATGGTGTCGGTTTGATGTATTCCGAGTTTGCTAAATCCTGAGCCCACTTTTCTGGACATCAATTCAACTTCAGCATATGTATACACCTTATTTGTTGCACCATTTATTAGGCATGGCCTTGTACTAAACTTTGAAATGTTTTCAAAGCAATAAGAATGTAATGGGAGGTGTTTTGGAATGTAAATGTCAGGGAGTTTCGACCGGAATATGATCTCTTCTTGCTTTGTTGTTGTCGTCATGTTTAGTGAAAATGAAGGGAGGGGGCTGGAAATTGGTATCAACTTTGTGTTTTCTAATTAACAGTTGAACCTGAAAATGAATGATACACAAATCGGCGTATAAATATGGCTAGTGTTTGGTGAGGGTTGGTAAAGGGGAGGGATTTGATGGGTATTTTGGGTTGTTCAAGGCTATATTTGGGAATTTACTTTAATAGATGTAGTGTGGTTGGTGAGAAAGAAAGAGTGGAGGGGGGTGGGGTCATTATACACAAAAGTATTTTCATTTATTCCAACTTAAATACTATATATTCTTGAATTGAATTATTAATTATGAGAAATTCTTGGTAAAATTCAATTTAACAAAATTAACTTTGTGATATAAATTATATGATAAATATAATTAACTCTTGTACGATAAATTTGGGGATAAACATTTCTATATAAAATTAAATTAGTTAAATTCTTATTTCCTGACCTTTTTCTTTTACGTAAGATTAAACCCACCAAGAAAAAATTGACCGAATGAGACACTCACCTACTACCGACGTCGTATGATATAAGTTGTGAGACTAATTCTTAACGTGGCAAGCTCCACGGTATGTTTCATATTAGTATTACGTATATTAGGGTTTAGAAATAATTACACGTTTCAGATTTAGCAATAAATGTTTATGATAAGTTTGTGAAAATGTAGATATATATTACATTAATATCTTTAGTTAATTTGGTAAGATATATAAAGAAAAATTATTGGATTTGTTGCTCAGACCTTATCAGTATCTGTTTATATTTAGTGAGTAATAATTTTATTTCTTTTAATTGTATTTAGTGATTTGAATGATTCATACAATGTCTTCTGTGTAATGTATTATTTGTGTTTTTAAATATGCGACTTCATTTATATTTGTGGATTTTGTTTGGTAAAGTTTACAGGGTTGCTTCGGTCATGCTCACACCATATCTGTCTCATTTATATTTATTTCAAAATTCCATTTAATCTTTTCTATTGGTACATACTTTGAAAAGTCAGTATTGTTATAATAAATTTTTTCTTCTCTGTTGGACTCCGTATTTAGGATGCACATATACTCCTAAAAAATTGTTATTTATTGTATTCATATGAGTTATGGATACATTGTAAATACGGGATGGATACATAAATATGATTTTAAAGTATTCAAAAATAAAATAATGTTAAAAAAGCAAGATATGATATTTAATATGTAATATAAAAGCATGTGATATGTCCCGAAGAAGAATTGTGTACTTTTTGTTATTATGTAATACTTTTTGTCAAAATTGTAAAAAAAATATTATTATTACATATTTATTTTCTATTTTACGAATTAATCAAAATAGGACCCTTTTGTAGCTTATGAGTTATAACTATTAATTATAGAAGTGTCATATGTTGTTTAAAAGTTATTATAATATCATCATCTATGGTCAATTGGTCATGTGATTATGTGATTAGTGGACTGTAAAGAAGTTAAGTTTTATACATATATAATCGTATCTCGGTGTATCTTAGTCTAATGTTTTGAAAATCTCTTATGTCTTATCTATATCATATTATCGTATTCCAGTAGACAATTAAATTTTCTCGTACAGTCAAATAGTCAACAACTAAATTGCAGTAGAGTGACTAATCAATTAATATTTAAATCAAGTGTATTTATCTCTTATTTTAAAAAAAATATAAAATCTATGAGGTTTATCTTCATGTTATCGTATTCCAGTAGATAATTAAATTTTCTCGTACAGTCAAATAGTCAACAACTAAATTGCAATAGATTGACTAATCAATTTATATTATTAAATCAAGTGTATTTATCTCTTATCATTAAAAAAATATAAAATCTATGAGGTTTATCTTCAGCATAATGTCACACCCAGCCTCTTTGGGTCCGATCCCATAGAGGTTCTTCTCTATAAACTTAGCCAAAATACAGGTATTTGGCTGACTAGTTAGACTCGACGTAACTTAGACTAGTGTCACATGCTAATCTCACAGATATGTGTGATATTAGCTTTGACAGCCGTTAATCTATATCTATATCTTCTACTATATTATAGCACAGTTTTTCTTATTGGTTGGTTAAATTTTTTAGATTTATTACTATTCTTAAATTAGATAATCAAATTAAATTACTTCCTATTACATTCACTTGCAACCAAAATGGGAAGAGTTACAATGTTTTGATTGTGATTTGTGATCATTAATGCAAATGGAAAGACCAAAATTTATTACCATGTATAATTCTTAGCATATCTAAATAAAGAATGGTCTAAATTAAGTACGTTCACATTAGGCTTAAATTTAAATTTTAAACTTTATTTTTAAAATTGACTACCAAATCGAAATTCTTAATTAGGAGGAATATTTAATTTACATTAGCTAAATTTACGTATTAATTCATTCCACAATTGATGGAATTATGCAGTTAATAAGGAAACTGATACATCTATAAATTATTTTCATTTAATCTACAAACTTATAAATTATGCCATACTTTTTCTGCTTCACAAATCAATTTTACGTTTCTCCATGTTCACTAATTTTTTCATCTACAAAAGTGAATTTGATTTGATATGAGGTAATTTATTTTATTAGTTATTTATTTTTCATCTTTCAATAGTTTTGAATTTTATGCTTTCAATTTTGTTCGATTTTCTTCATTTAATTTAGTCTTAAACATTAATGACATTATGAGAATTTCTTAGTCGATTGAAATTTTTAGTCCATATTTTATTTGGCGATGAGTGGTTATGAATGGAGCAATGGAATACTTATACATATATGCTTGAGGTAATCATTTCACTCCATTAATTTTTATTTTGTGTAGTTAATACCATTGTGTACTATTTTTCTGTTTATAGTATTATTTTTGTTGTTAAATTTATTGTATATTAACAATTGTTTTTAATATATATGTGCAAAGGAGTGTACTAATAATCTTTTTTTTAATATATATATATATATATTTAATAAAATTGGGGAAAACTTTAGATTATGAATGTAGCAAATAAAAGCGTTCAATATTGAATTTTGAAGGTTGAAGACAAATTTCTGATTTCTATTTTCTATTCCCTTCTTCCTTTTCTTATTAGATTAAATTTTGAATTTAAATTTAGTTTCTTTATGAGAACTAGAAAAAAAAATTAATTTAATAATATAATTATAATTTTTGTTATTGGAAATAATTTTTCATTTTTTACAAGTTATAAATAAAAAACAACTTAATTGATTTATCGTTTTAATATTATAGAAATTATCTTCTGGTTGAATTTATATTTTAATATTCCAAAATTATGAAAATTTAGCGCCTCAAGTCTATATGTGAACCTGTATAGATAGGCTTCACGTACTAAATTTCACTACATTACTTATTAATGTTATTTTTTATTGATTAAAATAATTGAGAACTAATATCATTATCATTATATATATTATAGCAAAGCGGTGTGGGACCCACTTTGCTCGCTATCTTTTTTTCGGTAATTTTAATTTTTTTTTGGTGTTGAGAAAATTTTTATTAATTGATTTAAACATATTAATTAGGAATATAAAAACACTTATTTGGTAAATAACACAATATTTGGATAATGTATTTTGCATTCATGATTGATAGTGGTTATAACAAGTTTTATGATAAGTTCCTGTTAGTAAGCCTACAATTAAATGAGATTATAATATGTTGACTAAAGTTTAATTTTTTAAGATTTGTTAGATGTAAATAGACTTATTGTATTAATTAAGAAATGAAATTCCACAATAAAAAGTTATAGTTAATAGTATTTGAACAATATTTGGGATAATCTTATTTATTTGTTCCTTACATCTTGACTTCTAAAAATAGTAAAGAAAAGATTTTACAGACAATTAGGGCAAACAATAAGCTTCCATAATTGATGCTAATTGAATGAGTAATTGACTCTTTTGGAATGACGAAATAAGTAATTGATTTTTTAAATGAGTAATTCACTATTATTATAAATATTGACGTCCATTAATTGATGTTAATTAAATGAGTAATTGACTATAGTTATAATTTTTAATGTCCACAATTTAAGCTTATAAAATGAGCAATTAATTCTTTTAAAAATTAAATGGCTACTTTTCTCAATTCTCTTTAAATTGGCATTTCATTGTAATATCATAATTGTGCATGTTCATAGTCTAACATCACATTTACAAGATCATAAAGTTTTGATTTCTTTCTTATTTTTATGTTATTACTCTCAATTTTTTATTCATTTTTTTATTTGTTTTTTATTTTAATTTTCTATTAGTGTTAATCTATGGCATACATAAATTAAATTACTTCCATGGACACAAAGCTGGCAAATGTGGAAGCAGACTACTATGTTTTATTTATTTATTTATTTATCTTTATTTGGTTTTAGTGGATATTAAGTGTAATTAGTAAATTTTTTTAATAATTTTTCCCATTAATATTCTTTTTATAATATATTGGTTTAATTAGTTGTGTGGAATTGAAATAGTCAATATTTATGTAAAAAAATATTTTTATAAATCTCTACATATTTTCTTATGTTTATAATTTATTATGACATTCAGTTTTCTTCAATGGAAATATGAATAATAACTATTATGATTATATTGAGGACTTTTTTATTTGATAAAGACTAATGAGTCAGCCGAAATAAGCTTGAAGTTTGTAAAAGTCTGAGAATAAGAGAATTTGTAAGTTACAATAAGCTTGAGTAGAGTTAGAATAAGAGAATTTGTAAGTTGGCCTTAAACTTATTGTATTCCAACTCAATGAGTTTGAATCACTTCATTCTTAGCTCATAATATTTGATTTACAAGCCTAACTTTTGTATGATAAATGAAAAATATTACAAATGAGTTTGAGTCACTTCATTTCCCATTAATATTCTCAACTTCTTCCACCAAACAAATTTGTTGAAAAGTATTGTTGGGTTAAATAAATAATTTGTTGTTTATTTGGCACAAGGATTTTTTTACTATTAAGTGACATTATTTTATATTTCTCATGAACAATAAGGTGTTATAATATTATGATTTTTTAACATTACTAAAATTTGATCTATTTCTTCATTGTTCTATTGAATGATTTTTTGTATTGAGTTAATGGATATAAATATGATAATTATGGGTTTTCAAAAGAGATATTTTAAATTATAATCCGTGCATAGCACGGGGTACACCCTAGTATATATTATAGCAAAGCGGTGTGGGACCCACTTTGCTATCTATCTTTTTTCTCATAATTTTGAATTTTTTTTTAATTGTTAAAAGATTTATTCATTGATTTGATTGACTCTATAATTTGAAATTTTGAATTTGACATAATATATGGATGAAAAAAGAGAAAATAACATATTTGGTGTTTATAATTGATAACAGCTATGGTAAGTCTATAATTTTCTAAATCTCAAAAAATCAAGCAATCAAGATTCAATCTTCTAATTTATAGCAACTCTTTTATTACTTAAAACAGACAACATTAATTTGGAATTGGTTGAATTTTAAATTTTATTCATCATTAAATTCACTCCAATTTCTATAATAAGATTGGAGTTTTCCATACTGAGCTCATAATGAATTTATAAGATATGCTAAATTTTTGTGTAAAAACTTTCAAATCATTTCTTTATTTTTAAAGTTTTAAATAGGTGTTCATCAAGAACTTTCAAGGAGAAAAATTCATGGTTTTTATACTTATCCAAATAAGTATTCACGGTTAGTTAATTTTTATTGCATTTATAAGTTTCGAGTTATTTTTTGATTCATTATGATTCTCTTTCATTTGGTTTTTCTTGAATTGTATTGTTAGACATTCATTTTATTTTAATCTTCTATTGTTTTGTTTTCTTGAATTGTATTGTTTGACATTCGTTTTATTTTAATCTTCTATTATTTTCTTTATATTTCCTCATATTTCATATTTATAATTAAGAAATTTGTCTAATTAATTTTTCTTTTTTTATTTAAAATGATTTGGTTTTCATCTCTCGATATTTTTTATTTTTATATGTCATATTCAACTCTATATATATATTATAGCAAAGCGGTGTGGGACCCACTTTGCTATCTATCTTTTTTCTCATAATTTTGAATTTTTTTTAATTGTCAAAAGATTTATTCATTGATTTGATTGACTCTATAATTTGAAATTTTGAATTTGACATAATATATGGATGAAAAAAGAGAAAATAACATATTTGGTGTTTATAATTGATAACAGCTATGGTAAGTCTATAATTTTCTAAATCTCAAAAAATCAAGCAATCAAGTTTCAATCTTCTAATTTATAGCAACTCTTTTATTACTTAAAACAGACAACCTTAATTTGGAATGGGTTGAATTTTAAATTTTATTCATCATTAAATTCACTCTAATTTCTATAATAAGATTGGAGTTTTCCATACTGAGCACATAATGAATTTATAAGATATGCTAAATTTTTGTGTAAAAACTTTCAAATCATTTCTTTATTTCTAAAGTTTTAAATAGGTGTTCATCAAGAACTTTCAAGGAGAAAAATTCATGGTTTTTATACTTATCCAAATAAGTATTCATGGTTAGTTAATTTTTATTGATTTATAAGTTTCGAGTTATTTTTTGATTCATTACGATTCTCTTTCATTTGGTTTTTCTTGAATTGTATTGTTAGACATTCATTTTATTTTAATCTTCTATTGTTTTGTTTTCTTGAATTGTATTGTTTGACATTCATTTTATTTTAATCTTCTATTGTTTTCTTTATATTTCCTCATATTTCATATTTATAATTAAGAAATTTGTCTAATTAATTTTTCTTTTTTTATTTAAAATGATTTGGTTTTCATTTCTCGATATTTTTTATTTCTATATGTCATATTCAACTCTATTGGCGGATTTATCAGTTTTAATATAATTTTTGAATAGATTTTAGTTTTTATTTTGAATTAGTTTAGTGTTGAAGATGATTGTTTGTTTCTTTTAGTTTAATTTCTTAATTATATCTTTATTTTGATGTAAAAGTCAAATTTGTTATAATTTTGTTGCTTGGATATTGACAATTATTTTATTTTCTTTCAATTTTTTTTCATATATTTGATTTTAGTTTTGATTATGATTTAAATATATTAAGAATCGACTAATCATTTGATCCTCCGATATGTGTACTTTCATATAAGTTCATATTCATTGTAGGTACTCACCTATTTTATACTCATATAAGTTTTTTTATTATTTAACCTCACTTTTTTTATTTCTCTAGAGCTCATCTTCTTGGAATTCACCAAGGTAAATCACTTTCATAATTTAATATAATTTTATTTATATTTAAATTACTAATGCTAAGCATTTGGGATGTCCATATTTTCTAATACTTCATAAAATCACCATCAATTCCACAGTACACATATTTAATAATTCCGAATTTCATAAATAAAATATAAATTAATTGTAAATTATTTTTTCTCAATAAATATGCATATAATCTACATGTATGAACACTCTTTTTTTATTCACTATTTTGGTAAATTTTTGTTTTGTTTTTTTTCTTTTCCATTTTGGTGTTGCTTATTTTAAAAAGTGTTCATTGTTGTAAATAAAATTTTCTTTGTCCTATATTATATTGAAATGTGAGAGTTTGTGAAGAATACTTGGTCCAACTGTTAAATTTGTTTTGCTAAACTACCATAAAAGATTTTCATTTAGATATCTTTTAAAAATTCTAATATATTTTTTTAATGTTAAATTGATGATAATTACTGCATATATTCCTCTTTGAAAATCTTTTAAAAGAGTTCCAATATTCTTTTTTATTTTAGTATTGAATTGATGATAATTCCTTCATTTATTCCCTTTTGCTATTTCGATTTACATGGCTTGGTCGAAAGAGTTTTTCTTTATAATATTTTTTTTCACAATTGAACTTTAATATATTATTTTGGTATTTTAAGTTGTGTGTGTTGTTTTCATTTTTTTTCTTTTTAATTTTTAAAATAATTAAAATAAATATCGATTTTTTATTATTTGGCTAAGCACTGAATTTTATTAGCTTTATAATTATTATTTTGTATGATTTTACGAGAAGAATCTTTAATTTTATTCTAAAAAAATAAAATTACACAATAATATATTTTAAATTTGAACAAAATAATATTAACCTTATAAGCTATACTGGATCGTGCATAGCACGGGTCACAAGCTAGTGTTACTTATTACAAAACCCACTTCATGTCTTTTTAGTTTATTACTTCACTCATAAAATTATACTATAGTTAAAACCTTTATTCTAAGGTATGATTTTCCTTGAAAACTAAGGAGGTGTTGATTTTAATTAACTAATTTTAATTTTAACATATTATATTTTCATATATTTTTTAAATGTCTATTCATTTTACTGTGAAATAAAAACCTCTATTTATTTTTGTTATTATGTGATATATAAAATATATAATAATGTTCATTGTTCTTCTCATCATATTATAGCATTAGTTATAAAACAAAAATTATCACGTTCCTTATATAAATTATCAAGAATTAGCCTGTCTCGTGATAATTCATGTCTTTTTAGTTTATTACTTCACCCATAAAATTATACTATAATTAAAACCCTTATTATAAGTTATGATTTTCCTTGAAAAACTAAGGAGGTGATGATTTTAATTAACAAATTTTAATTTTAACATATTATATTTTCACATATTTTGGAAATGTCTCTATTCATTTTACTGTGAAATAAAAATTTCTATTTATTTTTGTTATTATGTGATATATAAAATATATAATAATGTTCATTATTCTTCTCATCATATTATAGCATTAGTTATAAAACAAGAATTATCACGATCCTTATATAAATTATCAAGAATTAGCCCGTCTCGTGATAATTAACCAATGCTATTATAACATTCTGATTTTTATCTTATATAAATTTCTTTAAAAAAAGTCAAAACTCATGATAATAATGAAGAAATTTTTTTAAAAAGATGATTTTTTTTTTACTATTTATGATTTGACTATTAAAATTATTAATATATCACATATTTTAATGCTAAATAACGCACATTCAAAATAAGATCATTGGGACTAATTTTCATATCTAATCGATGAGTTTAACTATATACATTTAATAAAAAAATTATTTAAAAATAAATTCAAATAAATTTTTTACAACAAAAATTATATCATATCAACCGTAATTATTATATATTTTTTCTAAAAAATAACATCTAATTAACTCGCTTCTCAAATCATATTTTTTATCTTTAAAATTTCTTTTTTTCCACTTTTATCATGAATTTTTTGTTCTTTGAAGCAAATATGTCATCCATTAGGCCTAATATTTTGCGAGTCCGATTGTTTGATATCATATTTTTTGTGTTTAGTAAGATGTGAAGAAATTCCATAAAGAAGACAAGTATTTTGATATGATATATACAGATACAATATAAGGAATATAAAAACACTATTATATTCTTGACAAAATGCAAAAGAAAAATAATAATCATTATATTGTAATATATATTTGACATAATTGCTATATTAGAATGCGCAGCATTATTGTATATCCCCACAAAAATATGAGTTTACAGACAGTTTCACAACAAAGTGGAAGTAGTGAAAGTCATAAACAATTTGACGGTTGCGATTAATCGGAATCCCGCACATGTGGGATACCGATGGCTGAGATTAAGGTCATCTAATTTGCTACACCCATGCTCAAAACTCCCACGAGTTTTTTAATTAAAGGGTAAGCCAACAATGTGTTAGATCTCGATTTCAATTTAAAAAATAGAGGTAAATTTCAAAAATACCCCTTATTAAATGCTAATTATAGCAAATATGTTGAGATTCAAAAAAACTACTATAACCTCTTAATTTCACACACCTTACATTTTTTAGGTTGTCTTGATTTGACTTGGCTATCTTCATTTGCAAAACCTCAATAATAAAAGATATGCATGTAATTATCTCAAAATAAACAATCTTGTTCCCACTTTATATATATGTAATAAGCAAAGTGGCAACTTAAGCATCCACATGAGACTATTGTGCTGCCACTGTCCTCAATATATATACGCTTGTTTGTTTATCGTTTTGAATTCAATTTTTAAAATTTTGGATCACAAAATTCTAATAAAATTAATATAAATTATTTATCATCCAGTTCATATTTTTTCAAATTTACTTTTCAATCTCCTATATAATTACATATCAATCATATATACATCATTTCATGCATTCATCAATCAAAAACATTTATTATAATCATTATTTCTCTTTCTAAATCTCTATTCGTATTTTATAATTTATATTTTATTTTATTATTCACATAATTATTATATATCCGTAACTAACACATTCAATGAATACATCATCTATCAACCTGTCACTATTACTATCTATATTGGATTTAATATATTTTATAATTTTTAATCAATTTTTAAAAGCATAAATAAACACATACTACTCTCGTACGGATTTTCACGCATTTTCTATATGTTTTTAAATTTTAAACCAAAAAACATAAACAAAAATAACATATATTTGTAATTATTGGATTTTAGTAATTTATTTCCGTACATCATCAACACGTATATTCATGTACATAAACACTAAAAAGAGTTACGCTTATCTAAAAACGGACAACAAAAATATTAGTTGAGAGGTTGAAGCAATTCCATTGATATTAAATATATGAATAGGTCAATTACAACTTCGTCATTCTGTGATTTTAGTACAACCACTTGTACATATGAAGCCAATATTTGATTGCGTTGGGTCAATTGATACAAATATGCTAATCCTTGAATATTTATAATATATAATATATCTAAAAAATAATATGTAGTTAATTCTTTCAGTTTTTAATTATGGGCACCTGAGTTTGGTCTATGTTCGTTTTTTTTAAAATAATTTTTTGATTTTAATGGGGCTTGTATAATTATGTCGTTAATTTTTTACTTTTAAAAAAAATTAAAATCAAAATAAACGAATATATCAAGGCTAGAATAAATATTGTAATGAACGCAAAAGTATCCCGCTATAGGTGGTACAGACATATACAATACTATAATAGTGTACCAATGTCCAAATGATATCGCTTTTGAGAGTCTAATAGAATTATTGGGGAGGAAGAAGGAATTAACACAAAAATGATGATGACGTGTTGATGTATTAATTCCATTTGGTATATACATAGGCACAAAAATAGAAGATCATCTATTTCAAAATGGTAATTTGAATTAATTTTTATTTGGCTTGTATCTTTTTTTATTTACTTAACCAAAATTAAAAAAAGATAAATTAGGAAACACAAAAATTATAGTTTCCAAAACTGTAATGATCCTGAGTGCAACGATTAGATGTGTAAGATTTGTTTTCAAAACTATATCTTATTGTGTTTCCTAATTATCTCTTCTTTATTTTTGGTTAAGTAAATAACAAAATATAAACTAAATAAGAATTAGGGCAAAGTGCACTTCACCCCCTCAAAAAATTTGTATTTTGCACTTTCCCCCCTAAAAACACAAAAAAGAGATATTGCCCCCTAAAAATTTGATATATGCATTACTTTGCCCCAATTACTATTTTCCGGCTAAATTTAATCGAAAATCATTGAAATGATTTTTTCGTCAAGAACATTGTCGTCTTTACCATTTATCCGTGATTCTATCACATATCCGGATTTGGGCCCAAAATCGTTGTGCTTCTCTAATATATCATCTTAGGGTTGCAAAATACTCACCATGATCTCATCAGGCATTTGATGTGAGTTCCTATTCTGATAAACTTTTTCTACCATTCTTTATATGCAAGATGATATCATGGTGAAAATTTTGCAGCTCTAAGATGATATGTTAGAGAGGTGCTATGATTTTGGCTCAAATTCATGCATGTGAGATAATCACAAAAAAATAGTAAAGATGGTAATGCTCTTGACGAAAAAATCATTTAAATGATTTCCGATCACAATTTGGCCGGAAAATAATAATTGGGGCAAAGTGATGCATATATCAAATTTTTAGGGGGCAATGTCTCTTTTTTGTGTTTTTAGGGGGGAAAGTGCAAAATACAAATTTTTTGAGGGGGTGAAGTGCACTTTGTCCTAAGAATTAATTTAAATTACAATTGTTAAAGATCTACCGATTGCAATATAAAATGGAATTGCATTTTGGAATACATGATCTTGATTGCAAAAATAGACACTTGAAAAATTACTCTGATATTAATGCAAAATAGTAACTGTTGAAACATTTTAACTCCTACAAAAATATTTTGGTTGTTACATCTTTTAAAAACAAAAAATTTAAAATATAGTAAAAACTGGACTAGCATTTTACAAGTATGGTTTTTCTTTATGTCAATAATTTTAAATAAAACTAGTAAAAAAACACGTGCAACACACATAAATCATATGATCTCATTTAAATAATTTGTATACATAAATATTGTGCTAAATTGAGAATGTTTTATAACTAAAATCTTCAAAATTAACGTAACTTAATGACTAGTTCATTAATAGACTATATTTATTTCAAAGATTAAATTTTGATTGAAGAAAATGTTGAATTAACATCAAAAAAAATTTAATTAACATAACAAAATAAATTCATATCTCGTTTCATGAATATCATCTTGTATATTTCTTCTTAAAACGATTTAAAATTGAAATAAACTTACTCCATATATGTTATCCTATTGAACTCACGAATCCTTGTACTTGTCATTTTACAATAAACTTTCAAATCTTTACTAAAAAGATAAATAAGCATAACCTTGTTTTTAAAAAATTTAAAAATTCACTATATCATTTGACTTTTACAATTGAAGTTAAGTGAAGTTTAAAATTTTGTTTATAGATGTATAATATATGACAGTGAGCTATAAAGATTTAATTTTTTCAACAAAATTGAATAATATTTTCGAAGAACGGATTGAATTGATATATTAGATATTAAAAATATAAGATTAATAAAGATCAATATTAAAATTTAAAACCTACCAAAATATTTACTTTTGAGGTGTAAATAGTTTTTTTCTTCTTCTCTCTCTTCTATTCTTCCTCATTATTCTTTTTGGGTTTGTTTTCTTTCTCTTCTATTTTTTCATTAACCCTTTCACTACTCTATGACCAAATTCGTAAAAACGTGCTAAATCCAAGAGTTACGGTGACAAATAAAACATACAAACATGATTAGTTAATGATGATGTTTAAATTCACTGTCATCTTTGACTCAATTAAGTACAACAAAGTTGAATTATGTAAACTAATTTACAGCTAAGATATTATTAAAACTGAGTATAGAATAATTAATTTGAAATTGATTAGTTTAGAACTCATATAGTTTGAGGTATATTTCTTCTTCGCTAAAAGAAAATTTGAGTAGTAATAATATAAAAAAAAAAGTTAAAATTAATGTTAGAATTTTTAATGTAAATAAATTATTTTTAACAAGATTGAAAACGGTGTTCAAATATAACAAGAGGGTGTAAATATGAAAAATTATATCTTGAACATATTCTCACTACACAAGTGCATGTAGGTGGATGATTTCCTACTTGGTGAATAAACCACCTACCAACGCATGTAGGTAGGTGGGGTGGGTGAAAAAATCATCCACACCACATGCATTTGTGTGGTTATTAACTTATTATGGTACATGAGAGATTTTTCCGTGTAAATATCTAGGGGTATTTATAATATATATTATATTCAAGGGATAAAGTGTATTTTACCCCAAAGTTTACATATGTATGTACAATGATAATTCTATATACTAAGTATAAAATATAGGCGAAGAATTTTTATATTGTAATAAAGTATAAAAAATTCATGTATCATTATATTAAATATAATACTATCATGGGCAGTATATTTTTTTTAGTCTGTTATTATAAGAATCAAATAATAAGTAATAAAAATAAGTTGTATTTATCTTTAATAAAGTTAAGGTGTATAATTATATTAGGATTTTATAATAAAATTATATATAAATAAGAATTTTTGAACCCTATCCGAGAGATGCAAAAATTAAAGAATTATTTTGAAGTTGATAGGACATCTGGACATGGACAATGAAAATTAAGCAGCAGATTTCGTTAATGGAAATTAAGAACTTCAATAAAACTTAGCAATACTTGTGGTAGATAAATAAACATGATTTCTACTATGACCAAATAATCATTGATATGAGATCTCATTTATTCTTATACTTTTCTATAAATTAGAAACATCTGCTTATCCCACCCATTGACCACCAAAGTGAATGTAGGATTTTGGGAACAAAAATAATTTACCATAATCAGGAATCACACGGCTACTATTTGAAAGAATTAAGGATATTTCAGGATTCTGATTTTTCATGTATCTTTAGATAATTACTTATCTATTGGAGAGTCTGATATATTTAAACTTCTTGCTTTTTATACTTTTGCTAAGAAAAATTAAATTTTATAAGAATATTTTAGGTAGATCAAAAATGTAAAAAAAATTATTTGTGCTTTTATAATAGTAAATAAATAAATAAATAAGTATAATATAATATATATATATATAGATAGATATAGATAACTTCCAACAATCTCATACACGAATGAAATTAATGTATATACATAATCTCGAGAGCTTATCACATTAGAAGAAGTAGCTTTGGCTTTAAACTTTTCTTAGTGATATATTATCGGCTTTACTAAGCTACCAATAAACGAATGTCTTGAATTAGTTAGTTGTTCGGGTAAACCTAGACAACAATATTTATATAATATATATACGTTCAACAATGTCTAGTTCTTACTTTTGGATCCATTTTGGTCATGGTTTATCCTCTTAGATTCATAAATATTTACCTAGATTGGGGGACCTAAACTTCATACTTATATAGGTGATATTTAGAATCTTTTCAATAAACAATCCAAATTTCGATTTTAATTTGAAAAATATACCATTTTGAATAGTAATTCGAAAAATAGATCAAAGACCCTTTGGTCAAGGGCCTTCAGAATCGGCCCTTGGCCAAAGATCGATTCTATCAAAGTCAAATATTCTGTCAAAGTCAACTTTGACTTTGACAGATTAGGCCCTTTGGCCAAGGGCCGATTCTGAAGGACCGAGACATCTCATTTTCCCCTCCACAAACTCTCTCTAAAAATCATTTTTGTGCAAAATATCATAAGAATTAATTTAAAAGCATAAGAATTAGTTTAAAAGCATACTAATTAAAAATTAAACGAATTACTAAATCATAACAATAATATATAATTCAAATAATCACTAACACTAACATAACAACTAACACAATTACGATGAATTATCTAACGAGTGCAAAATACAATAAAAATTAGTCTAAAAGCATACTAATTAAAAATTAAACGTATATCTAAATCATAACAATAATATATAATTCAAATAATCACTAACACTTACATAACAATTAACACAATCACAAGAAATTATCTAACGAGTGCAAAATATCATAAGAATTAGTCTAAAAGCATACTAATTAAAAATTAAACGTACATAATCATAACAATAATATATAATTCAAATAATTATAAAAATAATAAATAACATAAAATAAAATTACGATAAAATAAGTTATCTAATATGATTGTACACAACAAAATTTGTATTACTGAAAATCAAAAACACAAAAATGGTGACAAATGAAATTTATATTGATCAAAAATAAAATATTGGATTACAATCTCTATTTTAATCCTCTGATTCTTCCTTCAAGAATATCGATTTGAATGTTGAAGTTGACCTTGCTTCTTTGATCTTCTCCAACGTTGACTTGAATGTATATAATGTTAATTCGAGGGCTTGACAGCTTAATCTCGAATCAAACGTGTAATTTTTTGTATGTAATTTGAAATCTTCAATGTTGATTTGTAGCTTTGATCTTCTTTGAACTTGATTTGAACTTCTACAATGTTAATTATGAATCAAACACTATAATTTGATGAACTTCTTCAAGAACGCCTTGATTTTCGCCTAGAACGCCATGAATCTTCTTTGTATTTGAAGAACGTTCATAGAGAAAATTTGGAGAGCTTCATTCGTCTTCTTTAGCTTTGATTGAACTTCTGTCTGTTTTTATGAGCTCCAAGGGACCCTATTTATAGGTGTAGGACGGAAAATTCATAAATATCTTGGACTTCTTTGATAATTATCCATTTGATTTAATAAATAATTATCATAATTTTAGAGCCATTTGATTGGCTGATAGATGATTTAGATAAATATTCTAGATATTATCTAAATATGATTTAAATAGATAAATATCATTTATCGTAGACGTCTTTTGATTGGTTGATAAATGATCTAGATAAATCTTTTAGATATTATCTAGATATGATTTAAATAAATCTCCTAGATATTATCTCTTTAATATATATTAATTTAAAGAGATAAATATCTTTTGATTTAAATATCATTTGATTTATCAACATATCCACGTGTCATTATTTGATTAGACGTGAAATTTCAATGTCTACAAATGCCCCTCTAGACTCGTTCATGAAAGTTTGGTTACTTCAAAATATAGTTCATAGTGAATGAGTCACGGCATTTCAACATAAAATTCATGTCATAAGAATAGCCTCCACTTGAGCTTTGATATCATGAAAGCTTTTCGCACAGTTTGGTGTCTCCTCGAAAACACTTTGTTGGCTTCCATTGCAAGTTTTGTGTCACATCCAAGATTAACATGCCCCCATTTCATGGCGGGATTTACATGCGCTCATATCCTAAATATTACTTTTGAGTTACTTAATAGAATTTTGTTTCTATCTTATAATCTTGGAATTAAAATTCTCTTGAATGAGTGACACCACTCCACAAGGAGAATGTGATTTGATTTTAATTTATGACTGAACTTAGATGAACTTAAGTTGCCTACGTACCCTAATGAAAAGGGATCAAGTCATAACGTAGTCAATTTTTTTTCATAGAGATGCCATATTTAGTTTATACTTTTCAAGGCTTGGAATACATGATTTGGTTGGACTTGTAGACATTTTATACTCGTGTCAAGGAGAATTTCATTTGATTTGATTTACTTGTAGACCTTTTATGCTCGTGTCAAGGAGAACTTCATTTTGATTTCAATTTATTGAAAGTTTAAACTCTTATCAAGGAGACTTTCTGACAGTTTATGCTCTTATCAAGGAGTGTTGATAACAATTTATGCTCTTATCAATGATTATTTATTTAACATCTTTAGTCAAAGTATGGATGACGAACTTGAACGTCACTTTCTTCCATATGGTCACCACTATCTTCAGGTATGGACTCATCATCGAATGGCTTGCCCCCTTTATTTTCTTGTCTCCAAGGCTCTTGGATATATGACTTATCAAGTCCACTTCCAGTCATACTCAACTCCATATCATGTGCTCGAGTGACTAGTTCTTCAAACGTTGTTGGTTTAATCCCTTGAAGGATGTATCGAAGACCCCAATGCATCCCTTAAATACACATTTCAATAGTAGAGGACTAGGGATGACAATGGGACGGGTTCGGGACGGGTAATGCAAGACTCGAGACCCGTCCCGTTCAAAAATTTTAAGACCCAGACCCGTCCCGGACCCGGTCATTACCCGGACCCGTCCCGGACCCGGCCATTTCCCGCGAGTCCGGGTCCTACCCATCCCGGACCCGGTACAAATTCAATTTTTTCCTTTTTATCTAAACAAAAACATTCAAAATAATATAAATACAACCAAACGAATTTAAACTCTAAACACACATCAAAATACAATCAAAAAACTTAAATCATTCATACGAACATATGAAAACTCATTTAATTATCTCCAAATTCAAAAATAAAAGGAAATATCCAATAAACATAAAGGAAATAGAAAAACTAGAAGGTTTTCGTAATAATTTCTTCATCTTCCTCCTCATCGAGCATTGTGTGACATGCATCCAAACCTCTAAATATTGAACAAGTATCTAAAAGAGATAGATAGATATAAGATAATATTAGTTTTAGAATGTTATAGTGTAATATGAAACTATTAAAGTATCAATAAAAGTTAACATACCATTTGTTTCATTCCACAACCAACGACGAGCACACATCAAAGAATTATAGAAAATAGAATTGGGGAATTGGGGATTGGGAATTTGGGATTTGTTGGTAGAAAATAGAATTATAGAAACCCTAATATAAATAAAATTAATAATATTATATATATATATATTAATTAAAAATTATAACAATATTAATACGGGACGAGTCCGGGTTGGGAACGGGACGGGTATATTGCTAGACTCATGTCCCGTCCCGGACCCGGCCGGGTCTTAATATTGATTTCCCATTCCCGGACCCGGTCCCCTTTTGTTGGACCCGGACCCGGACTCATCGGGACGGGTCCGGGACGGGTTTCAATATTTCCCGGTCCCATTGCCATCCCTATATAGGACTCAGACAATCTTTCTTTACAGTTAAGACTCAAATTTCTCCAACGATTAATGTAGTCGATGACTGGTTCATCCTTCCATTGATGGGAATTGGTGAGTTCAAACATGCTGACTATGTGATGGGTGCTATAAAAGCGAGTGTGGAACTCTTGCTCCAATTGCTCCCAGTTGAGTCAGCACCAAGATCAATGTACCAATCGAATGCATTGCCTTTCAGTGACCTAACAAATTTTTTGACTAGTTGATCACCATAAGTTCCAACATCATTGCATGTTTCAACAAAGTGTGTCACATGTTGCTTTGGATTTCCTTTGTCATCAAATTGCTGGAATTTTGGAGGTTGGTAGCCAGTTGGCATTTTCAAATTATCAATCCTTCGAGTATATGGCTTGACATAAGCTAAAGGCATCTTGGATCTCCCATCGCGGTTGTCTTGGATAGTACCCATGATAAACTCCTTAAGTTGATCAGCTGGAATCGCCCCATCACTTGAAACTTGAAGCCCTTCGGCAATGGATCTTTCTTTCTCAACTAGATGTTGATTCTTTGACGTCTCAACTTCATCATGCGCCTCAGCTTGTTTTCCAATTCGTGCATGACATCCACGCCATCTGTTTTCTTCATCAACTTTTCAATTAGAGTGGCTTGCTCTTGAACATGCTTCGTTAATCCTTCAACTGCTTTTATCAAGTTTGCAATTTGCTCATACGGAGTGGTAACATTCGTCATCATGACACATGCGATGTTCGAGTCACTTGATGTAGAATGTTGTGGGAACGTTAAATACTTCTCTTCATCATGATTGATCTCATCACCATGGCGGAATGTGTCATCCTCAACATGCTCAAGTAGGGGAACCACCTTTGAAGATGTGTGTAGTTTCATAGGCATACTTCTTGTGGTGACGCCAATGATTTTGCTTATGGAGTTTGAAGAATTTGAGATGACCGTCTTGTGTTGCACTATCTTCATAGCTTTGACTTGAGCATCCATTTGAACTTGATAAAGTAAAGAGATGAGAGGTAGAGATGGTCCCACTGGGCGTGCCAAAAGTTTGTACACAGCAAATTTGTATCACTGAAAATCAAAAACACAAAAATAGTGACAAATGAAATTTATATTGATCAAAAATAAAATATTGGGTTATAATCTCTATTTTAATCCTCTGATTTTTCCTTCAAAAATATCGATTTGAATGTTGAAGTTGACCTTACTTCTTTGATCTTATCCAACATTGACTTGAATGTATATAACGTTAATTCAAGAGCTTGACAGCTTAATCTCGAATCAAACGTGTAATTTTTTGTATGTAATTTGAAATCTTCAATGTTGATTTGTAGCTTTGATCTTCCTTGAACTTGATTTGAACTTCTATAACATTAATTCGTAGGTTTAGCACCGTAATTATGAATCAAACGCTATAATTTGATGAACTTCTTCAAAAACGCCATGATTTTCGCCTAGAACACCTTGAATCTTCTTTGTATTTGAAGAACGTTCGTAGAGAAAATTTGGAGAGCTTCCTTCGTCTTTGCTAGCTTTGATTGAACTTCTGTATGTTTTTATGAGTTTCAAAAGACCCTATTTATAGGTGTAGGATGGAAGATTCATAAATCTCTTGGACTTCTTTGATAATTATCCATTTGCTTTAATAAATAATTATTATAATTTTGGAGCCATTTGATTGGCTGATAGATGATCTAGATAAATCTTCTAGATATTATCTAGATATGATTTAAATAGATAAATATCATTTATCGTAAACGCCTTTTGATTGGTTGATAAATGATCTAGATAAATCTTCTAGATATTATCTAGATATGATTTAAATAAATCTTCCAGATATTATCTCTTTAATATATATATATATATATATATATTAATTTAAAGAGATAAATATCTTTTGATTTAAATATCATTTGATTTGTCAGCATATCCACGTGGTATTATTTGATTAGATGTGAAATTTCAATGTCTACAATGATAAATTAAGTTTTACCTAATCGAAAGGAGAATGGAGTTGTACATTCAAATTGGCTCGATTTGGAATGCACAAAAATGATTTTTAGAGAGAGTTTGTGGAGGGAAAAATGAGAGGTCTCTGTCCTTCAGAAATGGCCCTTGGCCAAAGGGCTGAATCCGTCAAAGTCAAAGTTGACTTTGACAGAATCGGCCCTTTGGCCAAGGTCCGATTCTGAAGGCCGTTGATCAAAGGGCCTTTGATCTATTTTTTGAATTAATATTCAAAAGGTTATTTTTTTCAAATTAAAATCAAAATTTGGGTTATTTATTGAAATCATTCTGATATTTAAGAGTACCTTGATATACTTTATTTCGTTTAAACAAAAATTGAATCATTAAAAGTTCAAATTGGCACTAGCTATAATTTGTAGGTTCCACTTCTTTTTCATAGGGAATAGGTTTGGAGTCCGTTAAACTCTAAAATATTTTTTCAAATTTTCACAACTTAGAGCATCTCCAATAGAGCGCCAATTTGGCGTTGGAGTGCCAAATTAGCGCTCCAATGGGACGCTAAAACCTACGGCAAATTGCCGTGGGTTTTGCCTTTTTTTTTTAATTCTTTTTGCTTTTCTTTTTGTTCTCAATTTAGTATATATATATATATAAGATTAAGTACAATTTGGTCCATTTACAAATAGTTCAAATTGAAATTAAACTTTTGAAATAATAATTTGAGCAAACCTGTGAAAGAACAAATGAAGAAGAAGGAGGAACAGTAAAGTTGAGGGGTTTTCTTTTGCAAGTGGCAAATGGGTTTGTGTGAAAATGATTTAAAAGGTAATAATAATAATAAATATCTTTTTTTTTCTTTTTCTTAAAAGGTAATAATAATAGATTAAATAAAGAAAAAGTGTTTAATTTTGTAAAACAACATAGTAATTCACAAGATTAGTGAATTGTATTTTTAATCGTTTTTAATTATGTTCTATTTAAATATAATTCGATCTTTATATATTATGTACAATTTTAATTTCGTTGATATTTAATTTCGTCGATAAAATATTAAAAATATATATACTACGTATTATTATTATTAAATAATAATTGTGTAATTTTATAAGTTTATAAAATATAAAAAAATATTAACTTTGATGAATATGTAATAAAAAATTTAACGTAAGGTGGTATTTGTAAAATATAAGAAATAATAGTAAATAGAGTTTAAAAGGAATATTCTGTGGAATATACTTTTAGAGTGAGATATAGTGATATACATTGGAGTAGATTACTGTAGCAATCACTAAAATGGTGAAAAAGTTACACCATTTTAGTGAACAACATTGGAGATGCTCTTAGTTGTTTTATTGAAGTAAGATCTTAGTATCTCCATTCATCATGGTTGGATTACCAATATATTCCTTCTTAATTTGTAATGTTACCTCATTCCTCTTTACAAGGAGCATATATGATCTCTAGACAATTTTTTCATCCAAAGATCTATAATATTATCATCTGATTTTACATAATCAATGAAAATAATCATGCTAGTCATTATTAATCACCCAATTAATGGTATTATGTCTATAGTGAATATGTATGACGTATCATTAACACACTACTTTATGCCCTACCATTTTCCAAGGGGGTTTACTTTCTAAGTAATGTTTTAGTCACTCAACTTTTTAACTACTTTTGTCTAAAATTATGAATTCTAATTCCATTATGGACCATTCTTTGAAAGTTTGCTTAAAAGATTTTTATGATATCGCTTCTCTAAGTACAAGATAAATATACCAACTCGTGGACTTAGAGTCGTTCGTACCTATATTTGCATCTTCATGTCCTTCAGTTACACATTTGAATATTTAATCTAGTGTAATTTATAGTTCTAAGTATACTTCAATTGTCTAAGAACTCTAGTTAAAGTTTTTCAAAACTCTGAAGTAGGATTACTCATGAGCCTACTCAACTTGCCCATCTAGTATGCTAGGTTAGAACTGATGTAGTTCATGATAAACATTAAATATCTAATAACCTAGAATAATCTAACTGTACGGGTTAGCAATGATTCTTTCAAAAAATTACATTTAAGTGCAGTGGCGTTTTAACAAGAGCCCTTGCTTTAAACACAAACTAGCGTATGCCCCGTGCTACGCACATTATATAATTCTAAAAGTGCCAGTTATATAATTCTAAAAGTGCCAGTTTTATATTTAAAATAATATATATGTTATAATCTATTTACAAAATAAGTTAATGCTATTTTATATGTCTAAAAAATAGGTCTATAAACATTTATTAACTGTAAAACTTCATTGGATGAAGTTTAGCATGGTACTGTAGGAAATATTTGGATTATGGTATAAAGTTTTAGTTAAAATAAAGAAATTGAAATTAAAAAGTTATTGTATAATCTCAAGTGTAATTTCAAGTGGGGGGTTGGTTATGGAATGATGAAATCTAATTTTTCTCACCTATTGAAAATATAGTTTCTTTTTTTTTTTTTTGAATTTTGAAAGGTGAAAATATAATAATTTTTTATAGAAGTTGAGATAGTGGGGGAGTTGATTATGAAAGAATAATTATTAATTATTATAAAGAATATCAGAATTTTGAAAAATTAGCATTTAAGTGAAAATAACAAATATAATAGTAAGATATTGGCTAGGGAAATCTCCAGTACACATCATGCATTCCCCCTGAAGTTGATGGTTTTTCCATGTGGATGAGTGTAAAAAAACAGCGCCAAATAAAAATATGTGGTGTGTACTAAATTGAGACTGTTGTTCCCGAATAATCTCTCCCGTATGAGCAACTATAAAGCTAGACGAACATCCTTTTGTTTTTACAACAAGTCCTTCAAGTTTAATAAGGTCATTTACATTTTTTTTGCTTAATGCGAATAATTTTCTTGTTGTGAACTTGTGATGAACAACTTTGCCCTTTTTTATTATGTTAAGTTGAATAATTTGTGTCTATCTTTGTCTTTATGGCAGTTAAGTGTGTTATGTCTTTCTCACAAAAGTAAAATATGTGAAATAAATAAATATAAATTGTACTTTCATATTGATAATACTCAGATCTAAATTAAAAATTACGCATCAGATAATGCTACTTTTGGGGAGTCAAATGAATATAATCAATAAAGTTGTGATGTCCAAATGCAAAACATTAAAGGTCAGTGGGTAAAATGAAAACCTCTTTTTTTTTTTTTATGACGGGGAACCCGCGGCCACTAACCTTTCAGGTGCGCACTGGGTAAACCTCGCTCTTGTGTAATAGCCTGCAAACTACAGAAAAGAATTAAACTAGCCTAGGTTGCCCATAGCTGACAGGCTCATAGCAGAGAAGACAAATAGACATTCCCAATGAGATTCGAACCGCATGACCTAAGCCACAATTTCAAAAAATGCCCTTAACAACTCTTGGTTTGAGGTTTTGCCGCTTCTTCCTTTTCTTCACTCCAAAACGATTAAGAACACAAATAGCAGTTTTGATTAGAAAAGTAGAAGAAATAGCCGTGAAAATGGTGAGATTAACGGCTGATTTGATTTGGAAAAGCCCTCACTTTTTCAATGCCATTCGCGAACGAGAATTAGATCTGCGAGGTTTATCTCTCTCTCTCTCTAAAACCCTAATTTGATGTGTATATATATATATGTGCGTAATGTGTGCATACAACACTGCTATATTGGTGAAGAACGAAATGTATTTCATTGTTGTGTTAATGGGTTATTTTATAGTCACTGTTGAATCATTTTTGAACAGGAAATAAAATTGCTGTTATAGAGAACATTGGTGCTACTGAGGTCAATTTTTTCCCCTTTTCTTCCTACTTCATGGTTTTAGCTGTTGAATATTATGAAGATTTTTTTTTTGAGTTACAGGACCAATTTGACACCATTGATTTATCTGACAACGAGATTGTGAAGCTTGAGAACTTTCCCAACTTAAATCGCCTTGGTAGTTTGTTATTGAACAACAATAGAATTACCCGTATAAATCCCAATCTCGGAGGTATGGATTTTATTTTTGTTGACTGAACTTGTTTTGTAAGCAATTTTGATTTAACTAGTTATGTCAATGCAGAATTTTTGCCCAAATTGCATACCTTGGTACTCACCAACAATAGATTGACTAACCTTGTTGAAATTGATCCGCTTACGTCACTCCCAAAGCTGCAGTTCCTGAGTTTGCTTGACAACAATATTACTAAGAAACCCAATTACCGTTTATATGTCATCCACAAGTTGAAGTCTCTGCGCGTGCTGGATTTCAGGAAAGTCAAACAAAGGGTCAGTATTCAAATTCTTTTCATTTAAGCCTTACGCTCTAGCTTACAATGTTGCAAAATGCTATAAATATTTCTAGCATTTCATAGAGTAAGATATGGTGTATGCTGACATCCTTAGCCCTGTAAAGGCCGTAATGGAAATTAGTTAAATGTAAGTGGAAACAAAATAAACTGAGAAAGAAACTAGTAATGTATAGTAAGGAAATATTGTCCGCAGATACACTATTGTTTTTTGTTTTCTCAGTATTGAAGGAATATATTAATCTATGAATTTAGAGATGGAGGCTTATGCTAAAAGATGTTTCATTTGTAGACCAGTTGGTTTGCGCTAGTTTGCGCTAGGGGTGGCAAAATGGTTCCGGAACCACGGTTCCAACGGTTCCAACCCAATTTGGGTAGAATTGGTTCCTAAGTAAATTTTATTTGGTTCCTAATTGGTTCTAACTTGGTTCCAAGTTGGGTCCAACTAAATTTCAAGTTAGGCCAAATCGTTTGCCAATAATCTTAATTATAATGAACAAAATGTAAGGTATTGAGTCGGGTTGGGCTTGGTTCCCTTTTGGGTTGATTTTGGTTCCATTTTGGGTTGAATTTGGTTCCATCTTAAAACCATTTAAGAACCAAACTCATTTAACAACCAACCCATTGGAACCGACCCAAAACCAACCCAACCCGCCCAATTGCCACCCCTAGTTTGCGCTTTACTATCTGAAAAAGATGTGACTTGTTATGAGGACGAAAATAAAGTGGGCAGATCGTAACTTTGCAAGTCTAACTGTTGGTGATTTGCTATTCAATACACAAGAACATAGAAATAGTATGGTATGATTAACATCTTGAGTCGAGACAATTTGATAGAGTAATTAACAAAGATTCAGAGAACCATCTGCACTCTGAGCACTGAATTTTTCAATAATAGGCTGAAATATGTGCTTCTTTATACTGGAAAATAAGGGAAACCAATCAGAAGTTGCTCAGCGAACGTCAGAGTACCTTTACCTGTGAATCTTGCACCAAATATGCTTCAGTAATTTATTACTGTTCTGTCTTATGCTGTTTCACTAGTATCATTGCTAGGGTACTTGGACTATATGAAACTTTAAGCATATCTGATGCTGTCCTCTATACCCATGACACAACATATTCTTGCAGTCTTAAGATGCCATAAATTCTCAATAGTATTACATATTTAACTACATATAGTGATCAGGATTTAGGGCAAGTATTGTGAACATTCGCCTACCTAAGATTATGGGTGTAAATGAGCCGAGCTCGAGCGGAGCCTTGAAAATTTCACAGGTTAGAGCTCGAGCTCGAACTCATCGAGCCCATTTTTTTGAGCTCGAGCTCGAGGCGAATGAGCAAACCTCGAGCTCATTCGCCTCGAGCTCGACTCATCTGCTCATTTGAGCTCAAACTCGGCTTGTTTGTTCATCAAAGTTCGAGCTCGCTCATTTGCTCGTTCGAATCATACTTTAACATTTGGCAATGTAATATACTTTATGTAATATACTTCATAATATATGTAAGTAATTAATGAATAACTCGTTAAAATCACACTTTATTCGCTAATGTAATGCATTTACATAAGATGATTTCAAGAGTTATGAGAATCATATATTATCTTGTAAATTAGTAATGGATTACTCATGTGCTTAAAAATAATTACATCTATATATATGATGTCTATGTCCAAATAAAAATAGTTAGAGTATGTCTATATATATGATGTCTATGTCCAAATAAAAATAATTAGAGTATATATTTTTATTAAAAATATAATGTACCAATTATTTTTAAAATTAAATTAAACAAATATAAATGTGCTATATATGTACAAACATATATACATATGTATATATGTATAATAGTAAAGGCTCGTGAGTTTATGAACACCTAAATAGAAGCTCGAACTCGGTTCATCAATAAGCTCGAGCTCATGAAGCTCGGCTCAGGCTCACGACAGTTCAAGCTTGAGCCGAGCTGGCTCTGTAAGCTCGCGAGCCAGCTCGACTCACCTTACACCAAAAACACCATATTTAGCTCTGAAGGATAGAAATTTCATGGTGGTTAATATCTGGTATGGTTGCGGATAGTATGGTTTGAGAGGTTGAGGTTCATAATGGCAAGAGATAACAGTGATAATAGTTTAATGTATGTCATAATTGATATTTTAATGTGCATTCATGATGTAGTATGCTCATGCAAATCATGGATGCACTTTCTATATTTTAACGATGCTAAGTATCCGCAGTACATTAGATGTTATGTCAGTGTCCTTATGAAACATGTAGTCTTTTGGACACTTAGCAACTCCATGTTTACCTTAGATGTCTTGGTATATAATGATCGATGCGTTTGTTTGTCAAAATGAACCTTATTCCTTATAAGATGCGGCTTGTAACAATTTTTTTCTGGTCTATCTCTGTGTACTTTTTGCAATCCGACAATGTTGTTAGTATATGACAGTTATACCATTTGAGCGTAGGTCTTCTTTTTTAATTCTACAAGTTTGTAATAGTAGTGATACCCTGCCTTGAGAGCAGCTCTTTTTTACCATTATTTTTCTCTAGAGTGTAATCATGCACAAACTTGCATTTTATTGCGAGTATTTACTCTTTTAAATAGCATATGGAAGTTTGATGTCACCACTAACTTTTATTTGTTGCGTAATTTGTCAATGTTTTACTGGCTAGCACTTTGCTAATATATACTCCATTTGTTTTTTGGTTGCTTTTTTCAGTTGCTTCTAATTACCTTGATATTTTTATTTGCTGTGAAACACACTGCGTCAATGAGATAGTTCAATCTAACTGTGCTAATTGCTCTCTGAATGTGACAATAGGAGCGTTTTGAAGCCAATAAGTTATTTGCATCAGAAGAAGCCGAAGAAGAAGCTAAAAGGGAATCTGCAAAGACTTTTGTGCCTGGTGAACTTCCGACCACCCAAGATGTTGCAAATGAGGAACAAACACCTAAACCAGGTGCTCCAACGCCAGAGCAAATTTTAGCTATTAAGGTACTTTTCTTGCACTTTTGATTCTGTTATCTATTTACTATCTTAGGATCAGCTGGAAAAGCTTTATTCTGCTAATCTTATATATGTCTGCTCAAGTGCTAAGCCTACTCAAATGAGACAAGTTTCCAGGACTTGTTCCTTCGTTTAAATTGTATGCTTACCATTTGTGATCAACAAGAAAAAGTTTATGGGTGATAATTGATAAGTTATATATATGCTTAAGTACCAATTTTTCATGATCATGATACAAGTTGCCATTATCAGACTTCCTCAATCCCCAGAATAGTTTTTGTGATTACTGAATTGTGAAAATTGAAGAGACATGGGAAATAAAATTCTGTCTCTTTATTGCGGGAAAAAACAAAAACTGGAAAAATCTCTGATATTCTCCTTTGTTTTGGATAGTTTCATTCTCTGTTCTGTCTTGCTTTATTGTAACATACTAACTTTCTGATGATACTCATGCAGGCTGCCATTGTAAACTCACAAACTCTTGAGGAGGTGGCAAGGCTTGAACAGGTGATTTTACTTTGCAATCCTAATGGACAGTGATTTAAAATAAATGTTGAAAAATAGTTATCTCCTGTTTCATTCTTCTCAATAAACTTGTGATCATTTCGTATTTTGTCTAATCTTGTTATCCAAACAAATGACACCATATTAATGTTATTTAGTTTCGTCGTATACAGGCACTGAAATCAGGCCAGCTTCCAGCTGATTTCAATATCAACGATAGTGACAGTATGCTGAAAAGTGAAAGTGCCCAAAAGGATAATATGATTACTGATGAAAAAGAAAATGATGAACCTAGAGATGCTGAATCTGAACAAAAGAATGACAGGGCTGCAGAAATGGATGAGGTATTAATAACTTCACTCATATTGATATGTCTCTATTTCCTTTGAATTCCGGTGTAAATTTCTGATATGCCTACATTCTGCTAATGCGACTGTGAATGAACTCTGAAGACAGAATCTTGATCAATTTTATGTAAACTAATGAAACTGACATGTAGGAAGTTTATTCATGCCTAAATTAAAAACAGAGTAGTAAAAAGAAAGCCATGATTGACCATCTATAGTTGCCGGCATTCCAACCCGCAGCCACTGAGTTATCTTGGGCATGAAAGTTAAAGCACTTAACGTACTAGTGTATCTATATATATATATGCACTATGAAGAAATGAAGACAGACTGTCTTGGTCTACCAAATAATTTTGGTGAGGCAAGATAAATTTTTCAAGATGAATCCGACTGTTATAGTGGCAGCTCATATATTTTGCTGAGGTGGATTAATGGCATTCTCATGGTCTATAAAACCATATAGGGAAGTTTTTCCTATGTTTTCTCTTTAAGTTTATAATCACGGTAAATTTTATATCTCATCTCCTTTTTCCTTTCTATTCTTTGAATAATACTCACTTTTTACTTGATCTCAAATAATTGTTTTTTAAAAATCTTCTGATCAAGTTTTAGTATATGCACACACTTGAATGTGCATTATATCTACAATTCACTACAAGGCCTTACAAGTATTATTTTGTGTAATACATCATATTGGAGACGTGAAACAAATGCTTGTTGGGTCTTGGAACAGCTCTAGTCATTCTAAAACCAGTTTTTATCTATATTATTCTCGTGCACCGAGTTTTCAGTCTGTTGTCCCAGTACCCCTATAAAATGATATATGAACTTAATTATTCACAACTTTCATCTCTCCAATAAGCTCTAATGCTCTTTCAAATTCGGATTCTTTAAATATGCTATCTCTCCTTCTTGATGAATCTCAACCATGTGTTTTTTTTCTCATACTCTTTTCAGGAATAGGATGGTTCATCTCAATGAGCAATGCTTTTTCATCATGCTTCCTGAGTTGAGCACACTGAAATTAGTCATTTCGGTGGTGTCAATATTGCGTAAGTATTGTTACTATTTAACGTGTAATGGTATATTCATCTCATACGAGAGGTCCAAAAATGGAGGTCGTTATGATCTAACTTGTTGAAAGGTATGTTTTGCTGTAACCAGTGATTATACTTTAGGAAAACTCGTGTATTAGATCATCCACACGATATTTTCTTCATCTTCTATTGAATTCTGTGTAGAATTTAATCTTTTCTCGAACGGTAAGAAATTAGATTTCTTATATTTCTGTAGTATACATTGGCCATTTACTTCCTTGCCTGATCATGATGAACTTGACAAGGGATTTGTGACTTGTATATAAATTTTTCTAAGCATCTTTATGTATAGGTTGAGAAGAGATTTCCAACATCAAAGTATTGGAAAGCAATATTTAAATGTATGCATTCAAAAGTCTTGGGTCTGAGACCATGGATAGAATTTTCGAAAATATAAAGTGCTTGAAAAAAGTTCTTCACATGTCCTAAACTTTCTAATTTCTTTGTACAAATTTTGAATTAACTTGTCATGTTGAATTTGTGACAATTTTAATGTTATGAAAATTTGCAAATGTTGCTAACTTTATTTAGTATTGCATTAAACCAAATGTGAATGCTGTTAAGTTCATTAGATTTAATTAAATTCAAAAAATTGATCCAATTGTTTAGTATTGCACTACAATTTAAGCACGGATGTTGATAAATCTAACTAAACTCAATTATATAGGAAGAAACTGAATTATTCATTTATCATGGCACATATAATAATAGTTAAGTCAATTGATCATCATCAATCCAAGGAATCAATAATTTTTAACCATATGCAATAAATGAAAATAAAAAGGAGATAATTAATTGCTGGGTCAATGTTGATTTCAATTTAATTAATCAAAATTCGAATTTTCAATTATATTTTTTGTCCCGCTCAATTTCATGGCTTGGTCTATGCATGCACAGTGTGGACGTTGTGATTTATAAATCTTACCATATGCTATTCACAAACTCACCTACCACTACTATACAATTTGTACCTAACTTTTCTCTTTTTTGGACCTAATCAATTATATGATATTATTTTTGTTTAATGCTATAATTGATAACTATAGTTAGGAATGGAACAAACAAGACAATAACACCAGAAGAATAATCCAGCACATGTATCGAAGAAATTTATAGTAGATTTGATCCAAGAAACTTAATGTGTTATCCTTTACGTATATCATATAGTTTGCCCTAAAAAGTCTTATTGATAATTGCGTTATACAAGAGTTATTCCCAAAACCTATCATAAAATGGCTTTGATATTTATGGATAAAATTTGTATTTGCTTGTGTTTTTGCATTCAGCTAGATTTTGAAAAAATTTCGCAATTGTGCGCTATGAAAATTCGTGTGAGAATAAAAATTATTTGTTTATGTTCTTAAAAATTATGTGAAATTTGTAAAATATATCAAATCGATATTGACAGGCTGATGAATGATATATAGTATGATAAAGTTAGTTATGTACATAATGATTACGTGAATAAAAAATAAAAATATAAACTAAATACTGTTATATAAATGATTTTGATTGTTGAATGTGTGAAATAATTTATATATGATTGATAGATATTTATTTATATAATTGAAAATTTGAGTTGAAAAAATATAATTTTAATGAACATTCAGTGTGTTTTATTATTTTAAGGTTTTGTGATCTAAATATTGAAAAATAAATTTGAAAACATAAACAAACAACACAAAGGCACATGAGGGTTTCCTTTGGGCCCAAGAGGGGGCGAACGGGATGGTTTGGACTTTGCCAACTCGATCAAGAGTTGGATTCAGATTATGGTTTGTTATATATAAATTATAATGGTCCGTTATTTACAACACTTTATTTGAATTATATTCCATAATACTAGGGGTGGCAATTAGGCGGGTTGGGTTGTTTTTGGGTCGGCGCCAATGGGTTGGTTGTTAAATGAGTTTGATTTTTAAATGATTTTAAGGTGGAACCAAATTCAACGCAATGGAACCAAAATCAATCCAAAAGAGAACCAAACCCAACCCGATTCAATACCTTACATTTTGTTCATTATAATTTAGATTATTAGCAAACGATTTGGGCCGAACTTGAAATTTAGTTGGATCGAACTTGGAACCAAGTTAGGAACCAAACAAAATTTTCTAAGAAACAAATTCAATCTAAATTGGGTTGGAACTGTTGAAATCGTGGTTCTTGATCCATTTTGCCACCCCTACAATACTATCACCGTTAATTATATGACTAATATAGTTTATATGCAAAGAGACGAGTCTATGTCCAAGCACACCGGCTTTAAATTTTCCTATATATTATTGATTTAAGTCGTAATTATACGAGCTAAACCAAGTGTTAACGTGTATATTATGCACGTTTCATGTGGCGTCATTTGTTCTGTTTTTATTCTCTATCTCATGTTTTTGTGCTTCTATTGAAACGATTAGGTGTTTGCATATAGAAGAGATGAAAAGATGCTAAAACGTGCTTGAAAAGGCTTGAAGTGGTTGGACGCAAAAATATGGCAGCAGAAAGTTTGTGAAGTTTAAGCGTGATCACGCTTAACTTCTATAAACATTATGTCTGAGAAGACACAAATCCGCTGGAGTTGACTTTGACTGCTGGAATTAAGAAAAAACTGCTGGAATTATGTTTCCTAGTCTTTAGGAATTATTTCATTTTTGAACAATTTTAGTTTAGGTAGGATTCTTGGAATCCTATTCTAATTAGTTTCCTTATCGAGATAGGACTCTTTTAGGTTTAAATAAGTGGAATTCTATTCCACAAGACTTGTTCTCGTTTTTATTAATGTTTTTGCTTGCTGTTCGTACGTTCATTTTTCTTTGAAGCTTTTGAATTCGAAACATTGTAGACGTTTTTGATTATGTGTTTCTAAACACATAATTTCTATCGAAGGATTTTTGAGGTTTGATTTCTATTAATTCATGAGATTTGACTTCTACTTTAAATTTCTTTATTCTTCAAGTATTTACTCTTTTCGGGTGATTTGTTGACAATATATTTTGATCGATTAGTTAATCTGGCCAATTTGTTAATCATTGAAATCATATTAAGCTATTTAGGACCCAAATCCGTAATTGTTTGGTTAACCCTAATATTTGTAGCAATTAGTGACGTTGATTATGGACAAGTTTCAGTTAGTTGCTATGAGAATTAATAATCTAGTTTAAATAAACAAAGCTTGTGTGTTTATTGATTAGAATTGGTGTTTTTCTAGTACATGAATGCTATTGATAGCCTAAATCTTAAGAGCTTGTTTAGGGTTGTCTAATTGATAAGAGGAGTAATCAAAGAGCTTATTTTGATTATCGACGACATAAGGAAAAAACTAGGTCGTTAGAGCTTGTTAACGACTATAGCCCATTGATTTTATTTCTTTTTTGAACAATTTTAGTTTAGGTAGGATTCTTAGAATCCTATTCTAATTAGTTTCCTTATCGAGATAGGACTCTTTTAGGTTTAAATAAGTGGAATTCTATTCCACAAGAATTGTTCTCGTTTTTATTCACGTTTTTGCTTGTTGTTCGTACATTCGTTTTTCTTTGAAGCTTTCGAATTCGAAACATTGTAGACGTTTTTGATTATGTGTTGCTAAACACATAATTTCTAGTCGAAGGATTTTTGAGATTTGATTTTTATTAATTCGTCAGGTTTGACTTGTGCTTCAAATTTCTTTATTCTTCAAGTATTGACTCTTTCCCGGTGATTTGTTGACAATATATTTTGATCGATTAGTTAATCTGGCTAATTAGTTCATTATTGATATCATATTAAGCTATTTAGGACCCAAATCCATAATTATTTGGTTAGCCCTAATATTTGTAGCAATTAGTGACATTGATTATGGACAAGTTTTCAATTAGTTGCTATGGGAATTAGTAATCTAGTTTAAATAAACAAAGCTTGTGTGTTTATTGATTAGAATTGGTGTTTTTCTAGTACATGAATGCTATTGATAGGCTAAATTCTAAGATCTTGTTTAGAGTTGTCTAATTGATAAGAGGAGTAATTAAAGAGCTTATTTTGATTATCGACGACATAAGAAAACCTAGGTCGTTAGAGCTTGTTAACGACTATAGCCGTTTACTTACGATTACATCATTACAATCGATGATCGAATTATAAGATCAATACCGGGATATCCAAAGACTAGAACTTCTCCAACTTATTGAATTCGAATCTTATTTATTTGCATTATTTAGTTTACGTTTTTTAATTTTATTTTAATTACAATCCAAAAAAAAACCCCTTTAATCGATATTAGTAATTTAGGAATTAATTCTACACCATTCCATGTGGATCTACCCTACTTGTCGCTGATTACAAATCTTATAAGTAGGTATTTATTTTTGTTAGATTCGACACCCACCACCAAGCCGAGTTTCTCCAATGCGCCCCTGAGAGGCTGAAAGAGAGATTATAGACTCTACTTGGGATTTACCAAGTTGCCTACGTACCTTTTTTTAGGATTAAGTTTAAACGTAGTTCAACAGATAATTAAGAGTCGCAATAGAACCTAAGTAAGCTCGGTAATAGAGTATGAGTTCGATTTGTCTCAATCCAGTCCCTTCTTTGGTTGAAGGAGGAAGTATTTATAGCAGGACACGATGTACGGATAATATGAGAGCACGTGAGGACACCGTACACATGGCCTATGAGGTGTGGATCTCTCGAGTCCCCAAAAATATTTGACCCATTCGTTAATAACACGAGAGTCTTGTAGTGTTCTGGAATTTCATAACTTGTGAGGACTTATGAGCTAATAAGTACATACACGACCCTAGAATACGGGGCAAGGCTCTATAGATGACGACCCTAGGATTTATGGCCCACATTCATATTAGGGTCTTTCTCTCTGTATTACTCCATAGCAATTATTACTAGAACATCATATATTTAGAATGTATTATTGAAAATAGAATATCATTTAGAATATTGCACATTTGCTATCATTATCGTTGTATTTAGTTTATAGAATGATTCTAACGTTTCTACCAAACAAGACCAACATACAATAATCAATAAACAGCTTAAGAATAATATTATCATATATGTTCTTAATTAGATCTTAAGAATTAATTGCAATGGAATATCATCATTTAGTGTAACAGGTGTACCAATCAATACCATCATATTATTTCTTTAATTAATTTCCCACCAAATTCAACCCAATAATCTAAGTCTAATCTAAGATACTACAATGAAGTTACACCTCGTCTTTAAGAAATGATTATAACATTCCATATCGAGATATTTAATTTGTTTAACATCCGACAATAAGATATTTTTGAAAAAAACTATTTTAATATTTAGACATTTCCTACACTGTTAGTAAAAAAGAAAATCTATTGTCTTTAATGTTTCTGATTTAGCTCGTAAAATATTATATCTTCTCCTGTAGGTGATTGCAGCCAAATTCCTACCCCACTTCGTTTGGCCATTGACGAGCCATCAACATGTACAAGCCAGGGTTTTTGTTGCGTAGGCTCTACAGTCGTAACACTGTTTACTGACATTTCTACTAAAAAGTCCGCAATTGCTTGAGCTTTAATTGCCATATGAAGTTTATAATCGATACTGAATTCCCCTAATTCAATGGCCCATTTTATCATACGACTGTCTGGCTTTCACAGTACTTGTTTCAATGGTTGATTAGTTAATACCACAATGTGATGGGAATGCAAATAAGGTCGGAGTTTTCGAGCAGTTGTGATAAGAGCTAGACCCCATTTCTCGATGGTTGTATAATTTAGCTCTGCCCCTTGCATCAGCTTGCTAACATAATAGATTGGACGATGCTCGCTAGCTTGGTCTCGTACTAGGACCGCACTTATAACTGCTTCAGATACAACTAAGTATAAAAAGAGTGGCTCGTTGGGAATTGGCTTCGTTAACAATGGTGGTGACATCAGATATTATTTTAAATTCGTAAAATCATTTTCACATTCATCCGTCCATTGAAAGTTCTTCATGTTACGTAGGATTTTAAAAAAATGAAGACCTTTATTCGCTGATTTCGAAATAAAACGATTCAGGCTAGCCATCCGACCTGTTAGCCTATGTACATTCTTTACTGTTTTTGGCGTCTTCATTTGTAATATTGCCTCGATCTTCTCAGGGTTGGCTTCGATACCTCGTTCGGTTACGAGATAGCCTAGAAATTTCCCTCCGTGCACACCGAAGGTGCATTTTGTTGGGCTGAGTTTCATACCGTATTTAGTCATTATATGAAATACTTGTTTTAAGTGTTTTAAATGATCATGTTCTTTTGTACTTTTTACGAGCATATCATCGATGTATACTTCCATTGAATGGTTGATTTCTTTTTCAAACATCATATTTACGAGTCGTTGGTAAGTTGCTCCAGAATTTCTTAATTCAAACGGCATTACATTGTAGCAAATACGCCTTTGGCAGTTATAAAAGATATTTTTTCACGATCTTCTTTTGCCATCATTATTTGGTTAAAGCCTTGAAAGGCGTCCATCATGCTAAGTAGTGCACACTCAGCTGTAGAGTCTACGAGTAGATCTATACGAGGCAAGGGATAAGGGTCACTAGGACAAACTTTGTTTAAATCAGTAAAGTCGATACACATACGCCATTTTCCATCAGTTTTTGGAACGACTACAACATTTGCTAGCCATTCAGTAAATTATATCTCATTGATATAACCTACATCTAATAATTTCTTCGCCTCAGCCTCGATAATAGCATTCTTTTCTGGGCCGAAGTTCCTTCATTTCTGTCGCACTAGTTTGGATTCGGATCTACATTCAAACGGTGCTCGATAATATCTAGATCAATGCCTTTGAAATTTGCAGATGTCCAAGCAAAGATATCAGCATTGGCTCGTAGAAAGTTCACGAGCTCCTCTTCAAATGTTGGGCTCAGTTAACCACCAATTTTGGTAGTCTTCTCAGGGTCGGTTGGAAAGAGTTGAACAACCTTGTTTTCAGTCGGTATTACCGAAGTGTCTAGTGCCTCAGGTTTGTATTTTCCCCTATCTGCCTTCTTCTTCTTCTGAGCTTCGAGGCATTATTTTTTCTCTACGTCTATCTTTGGGATCAGGTCTGATGTTGCACTGCCAACCACATTGATTTTAGGTATTTTTCTTTTTCGTTTCAGAGTTCTAGGTTCTAGTGAGGTCGTATAACACTGACGAGCCTCGAGTTGATTTCCTTTCATTTTGCCGATGCTATTCTTCGTGTTGAATTTCATCTTCAAACGTAGAGTTGGTACAACAGCCCCAAATTTATGCATAGGTCGTAGATCTATAGTGTCTAGCTCCATTTTCTGCAGTACATCCCAGAGTATAATGTCTACCGAACTTCCAGTGTCAACAAGAACTTTATGGATCGCGTAATTGGCAACATCCATCGTAATCACCATAGGATCATTATATGGCATCATCATTCCCTCAAAATCTTTGTCAGTAAACATGATAGCCTCGTCTTCGCATGCTATAGTCAAATCTTCACGAGAACCTTGTCCACGACTCTCTTCTGTATCTCGCGTAGCCTTGTTTTCCTAGCACTCGACTAGTCCCCTCCTTCAAGTCCCCTGGATATCATATATATGTTTCCTCTATGGGGTTGGTTTCTAGTCTCATTGCCACGACGATCTATATCCTCGTTCCGATTTACATTGTTCCATCGATAATTATGACCCTGCCTGTCATCCCTATCATTTCTGTCAAACCTGCCTCATTCTTGATACATCCGCCTTTCCACAGAATAACTTCTTGGTCGTTCTTCCTGCCATGCATCAGATAATTTGCGTTCCACAAAATCACGCAGGAATCCTTCTCGTATGAGCCTTTCAATCTCGTCTTTCAACTGGTAACAATCCTCAGTATCGTGCCCCTGCTCTCGATGAAACTCACAGTTTCAATATTTGTGTAGACTTTTCTTAGTCACATGTCGTAGTGGTTTTGGCCGGACTATCTAGTCTGAGTGTCGTGACTGTTGAATAGCCATTAAAGCATGTTTTCTTGTTTCATTTAGAGGAGTATAGTGCTCATATTTCGAGACTCATTCACGATGCTTGTGAGACTTATGACCCTGTTGGTCATTTTTGTCATCTTTTCGACCCCTGTGCGGGTCATTTTTCGAGAAATTTTCAGTACTTTCGTAGTATTTATCCCTTCTATCAGTGCGCGGATAGTTTGTAGGGTAGTTACTTTCAGTACTTTTTAGTTAATTTATTTCTTCTTGATTGATGTATTTAGTAGCTAACTCCATCATTTCCTCATGGGTCTTTGGGGTCTTTCGCGCTATTGCAATGGCAAATGGCCCTGCCAGTAAGCATCGTAGAAGAATCCCAACCATCAAGTCGTGGTTTAATTTTGGGAAATCAAGGATCTCTTGGTTGAAGGGTGAATAAACTCTCTCAAAGTTTCCTTTGGTTCTTGCTTTAGTCCCATTATCATAGATATGGACTTTTTAGTTCTCTTATTGCTGGCAAAATAATTCTCGAATTTTCTGATCAGGTGGGAATACGGGACAATTGAACCTCTGCTTTGACTCGTAAACCATTCTTTAGCTCGCCCAACCAGAGTTGATACGATGATTCTAGCATTAACAGCGTCTGATTGGTCCTGAAAAGACATTAACAGTTCAAACGAAGTTACATGAGGTATCGGGTCTCCACTACCATCGTATTTTGGTAAATTTGGCATTTTAAGTTCTTATCTGAAAATTCCATCATAATTTCTTCAGAGAATAGTGCATTACGAGCCATAAGAGCCGTAACATTTCTTACTCGTCTTGGAGCGTCTTCAGCAGTTTCAAAAGTTAAATTGGTTTCCCTCGTTCTTCTTGTGTCTTTTTTCTGGTTGAGTTCCTCTTCAAACAATCTCCGATGTATTATCGAAGTCATGTCAGCTCGAGCGCGCAACATCTCTTCCACTTGTAGTTGGACCCTACGGTTCAATTCCTCCTGAGTCAAAGTGATCATGTTGCTCAAGCCAACTCCTATATTTCTAGCTAAGGGAGTTTCTTCCATACTCGTTTCTTGGTTCTCCATTGTCGTAGTATTCAAGATATCAACGATCTTTACGTAATTTCCCACAGACGCCTCCACCTGATTTAGCTCGTAAAATATAGATAAACCAAATCAAGCCGAGACTCGTATTGTACCAGAATGGCTCGTAGAATTTATATAGACTGCACTCAGGTTCGCTGAGCTACCTACGTACCTTTCTATTAGAATCAAGTCTAAACGTAGTTCAATGTAATAAGTATGGTCATTTACGATGTACTTAACTCGGTAATAGAGATGAGAACGTACTATCAAATCGTATAGAGTAATACGGATATACTGTTCATTCAGCCAAAAGTCATGTTTATGTCATTAATGAGGACTATTTAGGATTAGCCATGATGTAAGGATAGGTTAGTGACATGTGGGCTGCCGTATACGTGTCCTTTTATAAGTGTACTAGATTATCCGGGTTTAATAGTGTTTTGCAAATAAATATCTTTTAATTAGGGATCTTGATGCAATACCATGAAATAACCTGCTTCAGGGTCGTACTCATATGACCATGTGCTTTACGAGGTTCTCCTTTATATCAGTTTCACTAGAATTATATTAATTTCCTAATTCTTATTTAACTTTGATAGAAAATGAGTACAACTGATTGTAAGGATTTTACTTAAAATGAACTATGAAAATATTTTACCGAAAAATATCTGAAAATTAAACACCTTTTATTGCAAAGAGGGTAGTCACTCAATTGTAGCCTAACATTCTTAATCATCACCAAAATGAGCAGTTTTAATTTAGTAAATTAATATTTTAGAGTTTAACAAAGATTTGGTTTTATGACTATTAATTAACTGCATTAAATAGGTTATTTTGTCAGAAGTAACATTCAAACTATTTTATGACATACGCATGACCACAAGGCAGATATATATACCCACTAAGAGGGGTTAAAAGTAATTAAAGGGTGACATACTTGTTGAAAATGGGAGACAAGAATATTTTGAAGTGTTTGTAGGAAATAAAGAGAAGAGAATATTTTGAAGGCTTTGAATTATATTTCTCAAGTTACTTTTTGTTTTTTTTTTGCCTTACAAATGCCATCTAAAGACCTCTATTTATACTACTAGGATGACATAGGAGTCCACACATAATAATTGAAAATACAAAATACAAGGTGACTTTTGGACTAGCATTAATACAAGGTGACTAATTTTGAAAGACACTAGAATTTTGAAGGACACTAGAATTTTGAGAGACACAAGAATTTTGAAAGACACTATAATTTTGAAAGGCATTGTTGACTGGCTTGATTCATTAAATTTTTAGTTTACTCCAACAATGCCTCTCCTTAACCAAAATTCCTTCGAACTCCCAATGCAGCAACGTTTCTTGAGAACATAGGTCCTCCAATTCAAGATTGATTTCTCCTTCGCGAACAAGTTCTTTTAGGAAATGGAATCGCAGACGAATATGCTTCGTTCTTCCATGTAGAACAGGATCTTTTAAGACAGAAATAGTTGAACTATTGTCACAATATATCAATGTAGGATCACTTTGTTTGAAGTTCAAATATTCCAAAATTCCTCTTAGCCATAAAGTTTGACATCCAGCTAAGGATGCTGCGATGTATTCAGCTTCGGTGGTAGAAAGTGCCACAACCGGTTGCTTCTTTGAACACCAAGATATTATTCCACTTCCAAGGTTAAAAGCATAACCAGAAGTGCTTCGTGAATCATCAATGCTTCCACCAAGATCACTATCCGTGTATCCAACAAGCTTCACGGGTACACGAGCTTCATAAAAGATACCATAATCAATGGTTCCTTTGATGTATCGCAAATTTTTTTTTGCAGCTTCCCAATGGCTTGAAAAAGGTTTCTCCATAAACCTGCTAATCAAACTTACTACATACATGATGTCAGGTCTTGTTGCAGTGAGATACATCAGATTGCCAACTAGGCTTCGAAACAAAGTTGGATCCACAAGCTTTCCTTCACTTTTGCTTATTTTAAGGCCTGTGAGACAAGGAGTTGAAACAGAATTTGCATTTCGCATATTGAACTTCTCCAGCAATTGTGTTGCATATTTTTCTTGAGAGATAAATATGCCGTTTTTTTATTGTTGCACATTTATGCCCAGAAAATGATGCAATTCTCCCAAATCTGTCATTTCGAATTCACTCATCATAGAATTTTTAAAATTTGACAACATTTCCACATCATCTCCGGTAAAGATGAGATCATCGACATATAGACTCACGATCATAAAGCCTCCTTTTGAATTTCTTTTGATGTAAAGGGTATGCTCAAAAGGACATCTTTCAAAGCCACATTTTAATAAAAAATCATTAATTCGATCATACAATGCACGGGGTGATTGCTTCAACCTGTATAACGCCTTTCGCAGCTTATACACCTTTTTTTCTTCACCTTTTTTTATGAAACCGGGAGGTTGCTCAAGGTAAATCTCATCTTGAAGATAGCCATTCAAGAAATCTGATTTTACATCCATTTGTAATATTTTGCAACCATTTTGAGCAGCAAGAGATATTACTAACCGAACAGTGTCAAGTCTAGAAACAGGAGCGAATACCTCGTTAAAATCTTCGCCTTCTTTTTTCTTGTACCCCTTTGCAACTAATCGTGCTTTGTACTTGTTGATGGAGCCATCAAGATTGGTTTTAGTCTTGAAAACCCACTTCACACCGACGGCAGATTTGTGTGAAGGTAATGAAGTAAGATCCCACGTGTCGTTCTTTTCAATAGACTTGATTTCTTCTTTCATTGCATACACCCATTTTCTATCTTTTGATGCTTCATCATAAGTGACTGGATCTTCTCCTGCAAAGAATGCAAAGTATACATGATCAGTTGTGGTCACTTCTTCAGTTGCATCATAAATCTCTCTCAAATATCTTGTTTTCCTTTGTTCCGTCGGTGGTGAATTTTGCTCTTGTTCAACACCATTATTTTCAGGCTGCATTTCGTCATTATCAGCATTATGCTCCAAAGATGCTTCTTCAAGGTTAAGGGTTTGGCATCCAGGAAATTTTGAAGATTCTGAAAAATCATAGTAGCTATTTTCATTAAAGCAAACATCCCTGCTAATCACAATTTTTCTCGTCTTTGGATTGTAAAGCTTGTAAGCTTTAGTTTTCTGGCTATAACCAATGAATATGCATTTCTCAGATTTATCATCGAGCTTTGATCTCAAAGCATTTGGAATGTGAGAAAATGCAAGACAACCAAAAATTTTCAAATGACTAACATTTGGTTTTTTGCCATACCAGATTTCATTTGGAGTAAAATCGTTCAAGTTCTTTGTCGGTGACCTGTTAATCAAGTAAACGGCACAAGACACCGCTTCAGCCCAGAAACATGCTGGCATACTTTTCTTCTTCAACATGCATCTCACCATGTTCATTATCGTTCGATTCTTGCGCTCTGCGACGCCGTTTTGTTGAGGTGAGTACCTAGCTGTTAATTCATGGCGGATTCCATGATTTCGACAAAAGGCTTCAAACTGAGAAGATATGAATTCTCCACCACGGTCACTCCTTAAATTTTTAATTTGAAAGCCAGAATATTTTTCAACTTGAAACTTGAAATCTTTAAAGCAAGAGAAGGCTTCTGATTTTTCTTTTACACGATACACCCATATTTTTCTTGTGTAATCATCGACAAATAATAAGAAGTACCTGCTTCCTCCCAATGCTGGTACTTGCATTGATCCACAAAGATCAGTGTGGACAAGCTCTAAAGGTGATTGAGAATTCCACTTAGATTTGGATGAAAATGATTCACGATGTTGCTTTCCCAGTTGGCATTCCTCACATACTTCATTAACCACCTCAATTTTAGGCAATCCTTGAACAATGCCTTTGGCGGACAACTCTTTTAAACTTCAAAAATTTAGATGTCCAAACCTCATGCCATAATTTTGAAACTTCATGGTTTGAAGTCGCCACAAAACAGGAACTGCTGATAACGTCAAGCTTGATAGGGAACAAATTGTTTGTTCCCAAACCAATCTTTGCAATATTTTGATTGTTTTTCTTCATGGTGCACGTTTCTCCGACGAATTGGAAATCAAATCCTTTCCGTAGTAAATGACCAACACTGAGCAGATTACTCCTCAAACCTGGTACGTAAAGTACCTCTGACATTTTTTCAATTTTGCCGATCTTTGTTTTGAAAGAGATTTCACCAACACCTTGAATTTTATAAGATTTGGCATCTCCAATAGTAACTTGGCCGCTATTACTTTCCGTAAAAGTAGAGAATAAATTTTTATTTCCCGTCATGTGTCTACTTGCTCCACTATCCAAGTACCATATATTTTCAACGCTTCCATCAGTAGCGATCAATAGAAATTCTGAATTTTCATCTTCATTATGCATAAAACCGGCCATGGGTTTCTTTTCTGGAAATTTTTCCCAACAATTATTTTCTTTATGCCCCGGCTTATAACAATAATTACACTCAAAGTAAGGTTTTGAGCCTTTGTAAGTACCACGACCTTTACCCCTTTTAGAGTTATGAAATGATGACTTCTCATCTCTTTTGGATTCTTCATTTCTTCTATTTTGGCTTCGTTGATTTGAGGAATATTTTCCACCACTTCCGTTACGACCTTTGACATGTCCACGAGATGAGCCTTGACCTTTCGTGGGTGTGAATTGAGACTTTAAAGCTTGATCATGCGAAGAATTTGTTTGAGTACTTCTCTGCAAAATTCTTGCCTCGTGCGCTTCCAACCTTCCTTGCAAACCTTCAAGAGACATTGAAGAAAGATCATTTGATTCTTCAATGGCAACCACAATATGGTCAAATTTAATTGGCAAGCTTCGTAGAATTTTTTCAACAGCTCGTTGAGTCTCCACGACTTCTCCATTAGATGCCATCTGATTTACAATGGAAGAGAGACGAGTAAAATACTTTGAATTTTTTTCATTTTCTTTCATCTCCAACTTTTCGAATTCTGCCCGTAACGATTGTAATCGAACCTTCTTCACTTGATCTTGCCCAGAATAAGTTGTATCCAATATTTTCCACGCCTCTTGCGCATTTGCAACTTTTGAAATTCTCTCATAAACAAGAATTTCGAGTGCTTGGTAAAATTTGAAAGAGAGCTTTTCTATCTTTTTGTTTTTTATTCTTCAAAAGATCCTTTTGGGCAATGGTGAGTTGGGATTCGTCTTCCAGCGCACCAACACCTTCTTCAACCACACTCCATAAGTCTTGAGATTCAAGACACAACTTCATTAGGTTGCTCCAATAATCAAACTTCTCACCGTTGAATCGAGGAACAAGGGAAACAAGATTGTTTGACATTTTAAATCAAGTGGCTCTGATACCAGTTTGTTGGAAATGGGAGACAAGAATATTTTGAAGTGTTTGTAGAAAATAAAGAGAAGAGAATATTTTGAAGGCTTTGAATTATATTTCTCAAGCTCCTTTATGTTTTTTTTTTTTTTTTGCCTTACAAATGCCATCTAAAGACCTCTTTTTATACTACTAGGATGACATAGGAGTCCACACATAATAATTGAAAATACAAAATACAAGGTGACTTTTGGACTAGCATTAATACAAGGTGACTCTTGGACTAGAATTAATACAAGGTGACTCTTGAATTTTGAAAGACACTAGAATTTTGAAGGACACTAGAATTTTGAGAGACACAAGAATTTTGAAAGACATTAGAATTTTAAAAGACATTGTTGACTAGCTTGATTCATTGAATTTTTGGTTTACTCCAACAATACTAACTATTTTGATGAAAGAAAAAGAGAGTCAAACAATTAGAGAAGCAAAGCAATCCCACGATCGAGGGAATTTAGAATTCTGTGAAACAAGAATAGAAGTGAAACTATACATATATATACACACAACACATATACTCATCTTAAAGACCTGGTAAAAGAACACAAACCAATGATAAAGTCACAAGATCAAACTCAACATTTACATCATCATATATTAAGTGTATCACATATGAAAGATCAAAAACTTAGTTAATTAGAACAACAGAAAAATAAATAGTCAATCATAATAACAAACTCAAACACTAATTCCATACATCTTCATCAGCATTTCCTTTGAATCCAAAACACGATCAGTCCCAAACATGGCACCCGATATACTGGCCATCCCAGGGTTCTGGCTATTCAGCACAGAGAAAATCAATGCATTTTCGAAACCAGCGTTGAAACAAAAATGCAGAAGCCCTTTTGGAAACACAAACACATCCCCTTCTTTCAACCGTTTCTGAAACACTTGGTTATTAGAGTCAACAAAACCCGCCACTATGACCCCGGCCCTGACAAAGATCATCTCAGAAGCCCTCGGGTGAGCATGTGGCATCACAGTGCCGTCAACTTCTATGTCTGTTCGAGCTGTTGATAGACCCAGTGTGTTGAGCCCCGGGAACTCCATGGCGGTGGCTAGGGTTATAGATGATCGATAGAAGTTATCCGTGTCCCCACTTTCATTCAACAATGATGACTTGAAATCAGATGCTGTGATGTTTGAAGGGTTCTTGCAAGGATAGCCATTGATGAAGATCGTGTTGTAATGCTTGGTGTCCGATGGACATATATCAAAGAGGTTGTCACCATCACCTGCCCTCGAACATTTTATTAAAGTTGAAAAAATCGCAAGAAAGATGATCAAGAGAGTAGCCATATGATGTTTTATTTGAATTTACATATGAAAATGTACATTTATTATATATATATAGGAAGTTGTTCTTGAGGTTTGTGGAAGTAAAACATTCCTAAGCTTGGAGTTCACTTCACTTTACTAGTTTTTTTGGAGATTGCTTATCCTGTAAAAAGTAGAATTATTGAAAAGAAAGTTGGGCTATACTTATCTGTGAGGTTTGGTGTCTTTGTTCCTCATTTATAAGATGATCACAATTCATAGCCCTCCTCATCAGATGGTTACACTGAATATATATTGGATTTAAATCAAGTTATATATAAGTATCGCCCTGACATAATTTAATCTGGATCGTTTTATGTTAAACACCGGATTCACATAAAACATTTTCAGGCTGGAAGAGGGCCTTTATAGACAAACATATCTTCCTAACAAGATTTACCATATTTAAACACCAAGTCCTCAAATCATCGAATGAGATCATCAATAGGGCACACCATCATATAAAGAGTAATGTGCATTTCTTTCTCAAGTCGAGAATAATTAAGTGGGTTAAGGACTTCAACAACATTATAATATTTCAATATATGAAATACGTGTAAAAAGAAAACAAAAAAAAAAAAAGGATGACTAATCAGCCTTTATAACAACATCTTAAATCTTGGAGATAAGTATATATGTTCTTATAATGTAAAGGAAATTATTTTAGTTTTTTTTCCATGTCAAATTTTTTTTCTTTCCATATTCTATGATATTTATATCATATATATGTTGGAATATTTTGTGGACTTATATTATGTGCATGTCTTAACTATAAGCATTCGGGCACGCAGACGTGTGTGCATTGCGGTTTAGATTGTATATCATATATTAAATAAGGAGTGGCCTTAATTAAGTGATCAAAATTAAGTTTTATAGGCCATGGTCATCTATTTTGGTATGGGGTTATATTTTATATGTGTAGAGACCTTGAGGACTGAATTGCAATTAATAATGAGCTAATTTACAAATAAGTCCTACTTTGGCTATAAATAGAGGTTATGGTCCCCAGTTGACGGATGACACAAAATTTTCTCCTTTCTCTCAAGAATCCCATCATCTAAATCTAAAGAAAGGTTTTCGGGTACGATCAACTGGAAGACATAACCGAGATCGATTCCGTTGCTATGGATTCAGGTATGTTTTCGGTTTATCGTATTTTTCGTGATTATCATAGAGTTCGAAGATTCGGGGCCATCAAGTTAAGTTTTTCCATCAATATATATATATATAAACATAATATAAATTATTTAACATAAGATTTGAATAGTATAAATTTCTAACTAGACATGCATAGTTAGAATTTCTAGCAGCTTAATGCCGAGTTAGAATTTCTAAATAGACATGTATATATTTGTTGTACATAATATATATATATATATGGAATAAGAGTTGTTACACAACTATTAAAACAAGATTGGGGCAGCAATCATAGACCCCAATCATTGACTTTTGCATGGAAACTTAAAATTCGAGATTTATTTTTTGCATGTATAAATAATTTATTTTCTCGTACAGAAACTATAAGCAAAGAAGACTTTGTATGAGAGGCAATATTACCAAGAGCTGACATAAGAAAGTGTGAAAAAGTCTGCACTTTCACATAATCTTTCTAAACCTTCTCCCAAAAGTTATACCTTTTCTCCTCCTTATATACATACATACATACATATAAATACATACATAAATATATAAACTAAAAAAGAGATCCCTGTAGAAGTCAGCTTAACTTGTGATTTCTTGCATCTCTCTCTATCTGCTTATATATATTAGGAAATTAAGTTCATCAGAATTTCACTTCCTTCTAATAAAAATAAAGCTAGGGTTATTCTAAATGCAAAACCCGGAAAACAATCACCGCCACCACTCCGAGGCGGCGGCAGTCGGCGGCAGCGTCGATACCGGTACGACGTCGCAAACCGCTCCGCTGAACAAAAAGGGTAGCAAAAAGAATACCCGGTTCCTTCTCCCGGCCGAAACCTCCGATGACTACGTGGAGATTACGCTCGACATCCGGGAAGACTCGGTGGCCGTGCACAGCCTTAAAACCGCTGGAGGTGGAGAGATAGAAGATGAAGAGCTCATGCACCTTGCCAAAGGCTTTGAAAGAAAGTCTTCAATCGGGTCATCTATCGTGAGAAATGCTTCGGCAAGATTTAAGCAGGTGTCGCATGAAATCAAGCGTTTGACTTCTCTCACGCGCCGCCCTCATCCTGTGGGGAGATTTGATCGGACCAAGTCCGGTGCTGCTTATGCGCTAAAGGGGCTGAAGTTTATTAGCAGCGGTAACACTGACGGTTGCGACGCCTGGGCTGAGGTGGAGGGGCGGTTCAATGAGCTTACCTCCGCCACTAATGGATCGTTGCCTCGTTCACTGTTTGGTCAATGCATTGGTACGTAATTCATTTATTCATTATATATAATATATTATACAAAGTCTTAGCTACCAAAATCTTATAATTTTTTGTATGATTATTTACTCGGGCTTCTAGTTTACTTACATTTTATTCAAGTCTCAATAATAATAATAATAACAATAATAATAATAATAATAATAATATGGTCTAAAGTATTTGTCCATATCGGTTATCCACCCGATTCGATAAGATGAAACGATATTTATTATTATTCAAATTTATATGAATATTGTTGATTAAATTTAATTAATATTGGATGATATCGATATAATAATAATTTATCAAAATATTATCAGTATGGTGCTTCTCAAATATTAGTTCCAATAATGATGAATTGGCAAAAAAATTTTGCAGGCATAGTTTATGATATGATCCGTGGACGTATTCTTGTATATGCCATAAAGCTTTGTTATATAATTATTAGTAAACATTACTAATATGGCGACTTTGAATGATAACAATATGTATATATATAGGTATGAATAAGGAGTCGAAAGAGTTTGCCGGCGAATTATTTGACGCGCTTGCTCGGAGGAGGAATATCTTCAGCAAATCTATAACGAAAGAACAGTTACGAGATTTCTGGGATCAACTTTCTGATCAAAGTTTTGATTCTCGCCTTCAAACTTTCTTTGACATGTAAGTCTAAGATCATCAAATTCATAAACTAATTGAATTATATAAATGTTATGAGTAGCAGGAATTACACTTAGAATTCCAAATCGTGTTTGAGATAAAGATTAAAAATACAGGCAATCAAAATGATTATTCTTGATCATAAAATAATAACTGCCAGATGTTTAATTAATTTAATTTTAACAACAGGGTTGATAAAGACGCGGATGGAAGAATAGCCGAAGATGAAGTCAAGGAGGTATATATGAGTGTTTCTTTTCTTTTTCTTTTTTGATTCAATTATTATACTATTCTCTTTATTTTTTGTTAATCAAATATACGGGCAATTTCATAGTTAATTAACAATACCGAATATGAACTGAGTCATGATCAATACTTGAAATAAAAATTATATTCCTAATTGGGTCCTGAGTCAATAAATAGATTTATCATTTTTGCTATAACAATTGTCTTGAACACAAAAGAATATTATATTTCGAGTCAGGTTCACTACAAGAAAACAGGGTATCAGAGACGGACAAATCCGTCTCTGATACCCAGTTTTTCCGTCGCTAAACGGTATTAGCGACGGAAAATTCCGTCGCTCAAATCGGTCTCTAAACAGCTCGACGCAAATTAGAGACGGGACAATATCCGTCGCTAATTTTAGTGACGGATTATATCCGTCGCTAATCCGTCGCTAATGTGATAATATTTTTGACACATAATCCGTCTCTAAAATTCCGTCTCTAATCCGTCACCAATTCCGTCACTAAATATCAACCTATTTCCGTCTCAAATTCCGTCACAAATATCCGTCTCTAATCCAGTCTCTAATATTAGTCTCTATTCCGTCTCTAAACCCGTCTCTAATTTTTTTCTATAATTCCGTCTCTAAATTCGTCACTAAATTTCTTTTATAAACCCGTCTCTAAATCCGTCTCTAAAGCAACACATATCAATTATAAATACTACGTTTAATCTTCTAATCCCAAGTAAAACCCATAAATCACAATTAATCTAATAAAATCAACCAAAAATAATTAACACAACATACTAATTTTTACATAATAAAACAATTCATTCACATGACCGAAAAAAATTAATACAATATCATAATAAATAACAATTATCTCATTCTAAATCTAACCTTAAACCAAAAGTAACATATAATAATACGAGCAACATCATAAACCATAAAAACCTCTTTACTTGTCATGTCCAGATCCACCGTCATACTTGTAGTTTGGAAGTCCCGCTTTTTGAAGCATTTTTTGAACAAACTTCTTCAACTTTTTTCTGAGCCTCTTCTTCTCTCTTTCAAACTCCCTCAAGTATTTCTTCCAATTGTTTGTCTCTCTCGTCATACTTCTTGCGATATTCTTCCTCTAACTCCATCTTCGCCTCCTCTACGGCTTTCGAAAAATCTTGAGCAGACTCCCTCATAAGGTTGAGATTAAGGTTGCTTCCGCTATCTGTATCCCTAAATACCACAATGTCAGCTCTTTTTCGGTTTGTCAGGTAATAAAGAACAAAGAAAAACAAAAATGACTAACAAACTTCGAAGATAATTCGATTCAAACAAACTTCGAAGATGATGTATTTATCTAAACTTCAAATCTTATTGCTAGTCAAATTCTTACCTAGCTGCAACATTAGCTATGTCAAATCCTCCTGAAAACAAACCAAAATCAAACATTAAACTATAACGGATTGTTCATTACGCAATTTCAGAAATCACAATCATTTATGCTACTGAACCCAATCAAAGTCCACTATAAACGGCCACGTGTGATTTCTCACGAGTAGAACTCCCTAAGAATCACTCAGTTGGGAAAATTGCTTACCTAAATAGACTCACAATCCCTGCATAAAAAACACAATTTCAGTCCAAAATCACAACAAAAAAGGACCACAGTCCACACACACATAGTGTTCTAGTTCTCCTTTTGATTCCTTCAGATAAAAAGCCAAAATAATAACCACCAAATAAATCAAGTGATATCCATCAGCAACAATGCCAAAGATGTTTCCAAGCTTTAATCTCATAAACTTCAACAATTCAAAAATGTAAAAGAAGAAACAGAATTAATAACCAAAAAAAATTGATTTAGTACAACTCAAAGATTTAGACCCAATATCCAGATAAACGAACCCTAACACGAAATCCGGCAAAAAAACAAAATGCATTTATAAATCTAACTAAATCTTCAAAACAACTAGCTAATATATGTCTATAAAGCGTAGATAACTGGGCCTCAAACCAAAATCTGTATTGCAGATCCCCCTACACAGATCAAATTGATACCCCATTTCCCATAAATCCCCAAATTCAAGAAACACAAACACACCCACAAATACAAATCAACAATTTTCAAGAAAATAGAGAAAACACACTTCTTATAGTAACCCAATAAGAATAAAGAAAAAAGAATGGTCAAACGACTCAAACCACTTGTAAATAGTCATTTAATTTCTTCACTCTTACATATATATATACCAAAAAAAAATACATGTATATAATATAGCTACATTGAATTGGCCAGACCTTAAAGTAATTCAAAAAAATAAAACAGTACGAAAACACACCTGTAATGCTCATAATCAAATCTGTACATTTCAAGAACACTCCATATAGAGCTTCAATCATTCTTGTTAGAAACAGCTGCGCTAATTACAAAAATGAAAAATGTAAAACAGAACGACTGTAAAGGTAAAGATCTATGGTGTTTAAAGAGGGATTTTGAATTTCGATCCGCAATGCAGTAGAGAGAGAGAGAGAGTGAAGACGAAAAGAAAGAGAGATGTACGTGTGCGTGAGTGAATCGTATTTTAGGGCTTTTTTTGGGGGAAAGAAGTCCGCTTCTTTTATTTATCTTGTATGAGAAATAAAGAAACTGATTTAGCTTATAATTATCACATGCCCAACTCTTACCAAAAGGTGTCTTTGGTGTAGTGGTAAAACTTTAAATATAAAGTTTTAGGTATTGGGTTCAAACCATGGAACTTCACAAATTTTATTTTATATATTTTGCATTTATAAATTAATTATTATTTTATTTAATTATATTTTTATTTCATTCTTCACATAAGACGAAGTACAATATGAAATAATTATGCCTTTAATTGATTAAAAATAATTATAACTTTAAATCATTTATGTGAATCACATTACTCTACATGAGTTTCAAGGTTTAGAGGGTAATTTTAGGATTTATGGTAAGCTTAGGGTATAGAATTGATTGCTCAGGTTTTTAGACTAATTCTTTATAAAATTATAAAATATCTTAGGCCTTGTTTGTTTATGTTTTCAAAATCAATGTTCAACTTTATAAAATCCTCGGGTAATTTTTCAAAATATAATAAATAGTTAACCAGAAAAAGAAGTCAAAATCTTCTATTTTGGTCAAAACATGTCAATTTTAAGTCAAAACCCCCAAATCGGTCAAAATCCCCAATTTTAGTTAAAATTAATTAGTTTCAGGCTGAACTCAAAAATTCCAGCAAAGCTTGAATATTCTGCCTGAAATTGAATATCCTGATGAAATTTGTATTTAAATTGTCAGACATGCCCCAATGGTGTACTCAAATGTCACTCCATATTAGAGTACCAAATAATTATGTAATAAATATTAAATAAAATACTAAATTTATTAAAAAATTTGAAAACATAAAAATATATAGATATGTTCCTATATTCAAAATCATTTTTAGTATAATTTGAAAATTCTTTTAGTAAAAAAATAACTTAAAAGAGCTCTAATAATTTGCAATTTAAGTTTTAAGTTTTAATTTAAGTTTAAATCCGTCACAAAATTAAAATTTAGTGACCGATGTTTTCCGTCTCTAATTTTATATCTCAAATTAATATTTAGTGACGAATTTAGAGACCGAATTTACTTTCCTTTCTATATTCATCTCTAAATCCGTCACAAAGTTAAAATTTAGTGACAGATTTTTTCCGTCTCTAATTTTATATCTCAAATTAATATTTAGTGACGGATTTAGAGACCGAATTTACTTCCGTCTCTATATCCGTCTCTAAATCCGTCACAAAATTAAAATTTAGTGACCGATTTTTTCCGTCTCTAATTTTATATCTCAAATTAATATTTAGTGACGGATTTAGAGACCGAATTTACTTCCGTCTCTATATCCGTCCCTAAATCCGTCACAAAATTAAAATTTAGTGACCGATTTTTTCCGTCTCTAATTTTGTATCTCAAATTAATATTTAGTGACGGATTTAGAGACCGAATTTACTTCCGTCTTTATATCCGTCTCTAAATCCGTCACAAAATTGAAATTTAGTGACCGATTTTTTCCGTCTCTAATTTTGTATCTCAAATTAATATTTAGTGACGGATTTAGAGACCGAATTTACTTCCGTCTCTATAACCGTCTCGAAATCCGTCTCAAAATCCATCACAAATGTAAAATTTAGTGACCGATTTTTTTCCGTCTATAATTTTGTACCTCAAATTAATATTTAGTGACGGATTTAGAGACCGAATATACTGCCGTCTCTATATCCGTCTCTAAATCCGTCTCTACTGTCATATTTATTTTAGAAAAAGCGATGGGATATTAAAGCCGTCGCGAATCCGTCGTCAAATAGAGACAGAGTGAATATCCGTCACAAAATTCGTCTCAGATACCCTATTATTAGTGACGGATTGTCGTCCGTCTCTAAAATTCCGTCTCTAATACCCTGTTTTCTTGTAGTGGTTTGAGAATCCTAGCCAATCAAATGACAACTGAATTATGATAATTGTTTGTTTAAAGGAGAGCAATTAATTGCATATTAATTATTATATAAACTTTAAATTTATATTATTTTAAAGTTGAATTATAATTATGTATATATATTACTTACTGGTTAATTAAAATTTTTAGTTGGTACATGTTATCAACTATTGCAAACTTTTGCCTTATTAATTTTTCTTTCACAATGTCCACCAACTTTGAGCCTACAAATTAATAAGTATTAAGTAAATATTGATAGTTTGGATCCTTTATTACAAAATATATGTCTCGTCTTGTAATGTATTTCACTTATGCTTGACACATGTTTTAAAAAATTAAAATATAATGTTGACACACATTATATACATTTGTCGTTTACTATAATACAAAATGAAATAAACTATTTTGAAATATAAAATTTAAAATACAAAATAAATACCCGATTGAGATAACATGAATTCCTAAAAGAATAAGATAATTAACATGTAACTAGGATTATGAGCTTGCTAATCTTATGCACCCATACTTACTAAAAAAAAATGAAATAGTTAAAACTATCATTAATTCTTCTTCTGCAGATTATTACCTTGAGTGCTTCTGCCAACAAGCTGTCCAACATCCAGAATCAAGCTGATGAATATGCAAGACTAATCATGGAAGAATTAGACCCCGACCAGCTTGGTTACATTATGGTAATACTAATTATATATCAATATTACATTTCCATTTAAACAATTAATCTCTCAAAACCCTCAAGCATTACATAATATTAACTAAAATATATTATCCTATATATAACAACAGATAGAAAACTTGGAAATGCTTCTACTGCAAGGCGCAACCCAACCGGCGGCAAGAGGCGGCGCCACCGCGGGCGAAAGCCGGAATTTGAGCAAAATGCTGAGTGAGAAGCTTAAGACCACTGAAGACCATATTTTGAAAAGATGGTACATAAATTTTCACTACTTTTTAGTGGATAATTGGAAGAGGGTTTGGGTGACAGCTGTATGGATAGCAGTTATGGCTGCTCTATTTGCATATAAATATGTGGAGTATAAAAATAGAGCTGCATTTGATGTTATGGGTCACTGTGTTTGCATGGCGAAAGGGGCTGCCGAGACTTTGAAGCTGAACATGGCGTTGATCCTTTTTCCGGTGTGCCGGAATACTATTACATGGCTGAGGAACAAGACTAAATTGGGAATGGCTGTTCCTTTTGATGATAATATCAATTTCCACAAAGTGAGTAGTTATGTTGAACTTATAGGTCATATTGAATCTCATGCAAATTTTCATATCATTATAATGTTATGTATACATATATATATATATATATATCACTGATTAATCATTCATTGATTTTGATATTTTTGTTAATGTAGTTGATTGGCATAGCAATTGCAATAGGGGTAGGGATACATGGGATAAGCCATTTAGCTTGTGACTTCCCACGACTTCTGAATGCGAGCCCTGAGACATACGAACCGATGGAGCCTTATTTCGGGGATCAACCAACGAGCTATTGGCATTTTGTGAGGGGATGGGCTGGGGTGACAGGACTAGTGATGGTTGTTCTAATGGCTATAGCCTTCACATTTGCATCCCCATGGTTTAGAAACAAGAAAGTTAAACTACCTAAACCAATGCTCAAACTCATAGGGTTTAATGCCTTTTGGTATTCACACCACCTTTTCGTAATCGTCTATGTACTCCTTATCATTCATGGTATCAAGCTTTATTTAACCCACAAATGGCATAAGAAAACGGTAAGTTCCTATACTTTTGCTATATATCTTCGTGTAAGAAAAAATCTTCGTATATGGTAATTCAAATTAAATTGGACTCAACAGACGTGGATGTATTTAGCAGTTCCAATCATACTGTATGCTAGCGAAAGATTGATTAGGGCTTGCCGGTCTAGCATCAAGTCAGTCAAGATTCTCAAAGTAAGTATTAATATATCGAAAATATTATTGTTTTATCCCCTCAATTATATATATATATATATATATATATGCATAATAATAATTTGGAAATAATAATAGGTGGCTGTGTACCCTGGAAATGTGCTAGGACTGCACATGTCAAAGCCTCAAGGATTCAATTACAAAAGTGGACAATACATTTTTGTCAATTGCGCTGCTGTTTCTCCATTCGAATGGTGGGTTTTTTTTTTTTTTTTTTTATCACATACACACATGCATCTTAAAGATCATATATATAACTTTTTTAAATTGAAATTAATATTAAATGTAGGCACCCGTTTTCCATTACCTCAGCCCCTATGGACGATTATTTGAGTGTTCATATTCGAACTCTTGGTGATTGGACCGGACAGCTTAAAACTGTTTTCTCTCAGGTAATCGATCCTCCTTACATATATTTGATTTACAAATTAAAATGATTCAATTTGTTTGAATCTCGTAAAGCTTTCTTTATAGAGACAAACAAACACTCTCTTTGAAGAAAATGCTTTTGACAAGTCCCGCTTATTATTTAATTTCTCATTTGATGTAAAATCGACTTAGATTGGCATCTCAAAGCTTCAAGTGTAAAATCGACTTAGATACTCACATAACAGCGGATTAGGATGTTGATTTCATCAAACTCGGTACCAAAACTATGATTGATATTTAAAAGATCTTGAGACATGATAATTCTATAAATTTGGAACTCAGCATCAAACTCAATTTAATAAATAATTGTGATGTTTTGATTAAACTTAGGTACGTAGGAAATACAAATCACACATGTATAAGCTCGCCTAACCATTCAGATAATAATTATTATGGGAATCTTTGTCCTATTTTATTGTACTTTGAAATTGTTTGTATCTAGAATGATTCTTTCTATTCTTCTTGGCATGTGAATTGTTTCCAATTAGTTGTTTTATATTGTTGGTTAGGTTTGTCAGCCGCCACCTAAAGCTGACTTCTTGCAAGGAGAAAATAATTCCAAGTAAGCCCGGCCCGTATAACTTTTAATTTCATTTATATATAAAAACGTAAATGCGAGGAATGCATACAGCTAATCTTCCTATTGAATCATTTTTACAAAGAAATCTAAACTATTGAGATTCAAAATAAGTCCATTAGAATTCAAAGTTGTCATATCGAGAACCACCACAACAATTAAACTCCTAGATATTCAAATGTGCATATATTATTGTAGATGAAATGTTTAAAAAATCAAGAAAAAAGGAATGTACGTAATTTATGGATGATGAAATTTACAAATACAGGTTCCCTAGAGTATTGATTGATGGTCCATATGGGGCACCAACACAAGACTACAAGGAGTACGATGTGGTACTACTAGTGGGGCTCGGCATAGGTGCAACCCCAATGATCAGCGTGGTCAAAGACATAGTCAACAACATGAAAGCAACGGAAAAAGATGAAGATTTCAAGACAAGTAGGGCATATTTCTATTGGGTGACACGAGAACAAGGTTCTTTTGATTGGTTTAAAGGCGTAATGAATGAGGTAGATGGAATGGATGGTCAAGGTGTAATAGAAATGCATAATTATTGCACAAGCGTCTATGAAGAAGGAGATGCTCGTTCCGCTTTAATAACTATGCTTCAGTCACTTAACCACGCCAAGACTGGAGTCGATATTGTCACCGGAACTAGGGTTAAGTCTCACTTCGCTAAGCCTAATTGGAAGAAAGTCTATAAAAGAATTGCTCTTAATCATCCTAATTCAACTGTTGGTAAGTTTTCTAATTATTTTTCATTTCATCCTCATCTTGCATATCATATAAACTCGAATTCTTTAAAAATATTACTAAACTTTTGAATCTTAATATATTTAATAGGATTACTTAGTTTTTAATGACTATATCATTTAGAAGTATATTAAAACATAATCAAATTATATGGGCACGATCAGAGTAGGTTAATAATTGAGAATTATATATTAGTCTCTAAACATGTGGTACAGAGTGTAAAAGGCGGTATTATCTCAATAATTGTTTATCTTGATTTGTCACCATAAATTGTTCTATTTTTCTATGTGTTGAGTGCGTATATCTCAATTTTTTTTTTCTTTTTTTGCGCAATGTCCCACGCAAAATTATCGTAAAGTTGTTTACCTTTACATCTTATAATTACAAATTATTTCTTTTCAACTTTTAACTTTATATGTTGAAATGTGCTGTATTCTATTACGGCAATTCCAACATAAGATTATTCTATATAGTAATTTATGCATCACCATAGTTTTTAAATTATTCAAATTTCAACATTATGTGTGGTCATCACTTGACTTACACAATTTACCACGGAAAATTATCTCAATAATTGTTTCTTTTCGTCGTCACAAAATCATTTATTTTCAACTTTTATGATGCAATATTTTTTCATGTGTTTGTCTCAACTTGTGTTATACTTGTATCCCACGTAAAATTATCAAAATAGTAGCGTCTTTTTATCAAATTGCATTTTCAAATATATCAAATGTGTACAAGATACTATGTGTGCAAACTGTCCCCTTTTTGTTTGATAATGACAACTAGAAGTCACATTTCAATTTACTTCTTAATTAATTATAAACTAAGTTATATATATATATATGTATATTGCAGGGGTATTTTATTGTGGGGGTCCACCACCAGTGAAAGAGCTAAGACAGCTAGCTTCTGATTTTTCTCACAAGACTTCCACCAAATTCGAATTCCATAAAGAAAATTTTTGATGTGAAGCTGTTTTGGTGATTCAATGCATTGTTGTAGTAGGTTAGGAAGTAGGTTTGTAATTCAAAAAATATTATATGAATTTTATATCAAATTTGGAGTATTTAAATAATGGCACATTATTAATTATTTAGGCAATCAATATTGATGTGATAATACAAATGTTACCACATAATCTTATTTTATTGATATTATTGCCAAATTAGGTTTATCATATTTGGATGGACCACCCACCAATCCAATAACAAATAAGGAGAGAATTATGGATAAGTTTAATTTTTTTCTTGCTTTTATTTTTATTTTTTAAGCACTTAGGAAAATAGTATAACAGATTGATTTTAATGAAACAAATATGTTATAGACTATTATGGTGAATGGGTATTATATCTATATTGGATGAAAAAGTTTTGGTAAAACAACTCCCATTGACACAGTAAATAAGCCATAACAAATCAATTTATTAGACCCGATCTTTAATAAGACTAGTAAAGTATACGTGCGTTGCATGTAAATCATGACCTCGTTAAAATAATTTACATACAAAGTTATTATTAACTTAGATAACTCTAAATTTTACAAAAGTTTTATTTAATGAATTAGTATTTAATAATTTAATGAATTATTATTTAATAAACTATAATGTTTTTAAAGATAAATACTAATTGCATGATACAATAGGTTGAATGAGTATATGAAGAAATTAACAATTGATGTTTGAAACTGATACAATAGTATAACTAAATAAATTCTTATGTCTTAAAAAAATTCAAATAAATCCTTTCTTCATTTTATAATCTTGTTAATGTTGATGGGAGGAACGCTTCGCTTCTTCTTTCTTTTCATTAAATTATGTATATACTTACCATAACATATTCACTATGAATCGTATATAGGATTACTTTGTATAGTTTTTATGTTTCTAATTTTGTACTAATTTTTTGTTATCCTAAATTTCAAAGTTACCTCAACATGTTTTCTCATCAAATCTTTCGATGTGTCTCTATTTTAAAATCTTTTTACATTTTTGGCAACATGTAGATATTTATTCCAACCATTATAAAGTAGTTTTGTTCATATATGACTAAGAAAATCCAAAATAATAGTTTATTCTCATTTAAAATTAAAACATTAATTTCGAATTCAACTTTATCGTGTTTATCTAAATTTTTTATTATGGCAATCAAATAAAGTGCTATATGAACATATTTTATGATGTTACAAAAAAGAAAATTTAAACATATTTAAGTAAATTATAATTTAGATATATATTTAACTATTTAATTTAGTTTTTAATTATTTAGTATGAATGCACTTATAATTAGCATTTATCTTTTTATTAGTAAAATTTATGTATTTTATTTACAATTATAACATGAGTAGGAGAGTTAGCGAAAAAATAACAGAAACAAGTTAGAAAGTTAGAGTTGTATATAAATGTGAGTTTATAGGACTATAAAAACTATATGAAATCTCTATATAGACATAGCATTTGGATGAGTATTTTGAACTGTATGATATAATTTATTTAATTGTTATTATTTAGTCTATAATTAATATATATTTCGTTTTGGTGCAAATTTATATATACTTTCTAGACAAGTAAATAAAATGTGCATTGTTCGTGATCATTTGACATCTTTATGATAATTCAATTACAGTCATTTTGGAAACATTATTTAATCAATTTAGAAATACTATATGTTTAATATTTTTATAATTATTTAGCCTAGCAAATTATTATTCAGTACATTAAAATTATTTGAAAAGTAAGATTTGATTAATAGAAAAGAAAAAGTTAATACATTTAAAAAAAAAACCTAGATAGGGAAGTATACAAATAAAATCATATGTAAAATTCATGCTCATTTGTTCATTCTTGTGTTTGTTTCTTAATAATATAAATGTTGCCTTATTCTTTCTTATTAAATATCATCTCATTTATCTATCTTCATCATTGTTTAAAAAGTTGGTAACTAAATAGTTTTTTATTTTCTTTATTCACCTTTTTCCCTCTATTCGTAAAACAACCGTTAACTTTTCTTCACAAAATCATTTCATGTGTCTATTCTGAATTTTAATTATATTTTTAATTACAATAGACAGACTTAAATAATAATTTACATTATGTTTGATTCATTGTTATTAAATTACTTTTTTAATATTTAAAATTAATGGTTCTAGGTAAAACTATGTCTTCCATAAAACTTTGAATTTTATCAATATTGAAAAATATAGTAGAAGTAAAAGGTACATATGCCGTACGTAAAAACTAATCTTTGATAAAGAAAATAACAATAACTTAATGCATAATACTTTTTAAATTTTCAACTTGGTTCATGTGTTATCATGTTTTGAACTTCATTCCTAACAAATTTTCTAAAAATAAGCATATTCCTAATAAACATTGCTCTATTATACTTATAATTTCTTTTAATAAATATATTTGATAAGATAAACAAACTCACATAAAGTATTGCATAATGACAATTGATTGAATAAACAACTACATAACTGAAAGCAATAAAATTAGAAAACATCAGTTAATTCAAATTTCTTAGTAAAATATATGAATGAATTAACTGATAAAAATTTAAAAAAATCTATATTTTTCTTAAATAAGTAAATAAAATTACTACTCAAACTATAATTATTTTTAGCTTGCATAAATTTCTTGTTCGGCCATGATGTATTTCATAAATTATTATTATTTTTTTTCTTTTTGAATATTAGCATTTTTATTCCTCTTATTTAATAAATGATTTTGGTATTATTTTTATTCTTGTCTTCACTTGATAAAATGTTAAAGTGAAGTCCAATCTCAAGAAAAATTATAAAAAAATTTCTAATGTTATTTTATCTTTTATATTATATAGATTTTATGCTATTTGTAGATATTATATGAATCATCACTAATAATTCGTGAAATCACATATCAAAATAAAAAAATTAATATTCTCATCGAACTTGATAAATTTATATGTCGAACAACTATACGATATATATACATGAAATATTTATATGTAGGCCATGTCCTTTTGAGATTGTATAATTTTTAAAGTCATATAAAATGCACATGTACACCTGAGTGTATTGAAGTAATTGTGAAACTCGTTAGGTTAATATGTTATATTATCACATATTTTTTAAAAATTTAACATAATTATGAAGATGGATGTTCATATTGAACTATGTATTTAAGAAATAATTTTTAGTTGTAACTACAATAAATTAAAACTTTGGACATGAAAAAAAAAGTATCATAAAGATGGTATATTGACCATCTTAATCATATATAAGATGTATATCTTAGCTTATAAGAGAAAATTTTAGAAATTTATTGTTATGTATAGATGTTAGTTTATATTGTAATAATTTTATTGTACAATTTTTTTATAATCATAACGTATGGTTGGAATAAAATTTAAATATTTCATAAAATATGACATAAAAAAAGATAATTTTTCACAAAAACGTTTGATATATAAAAGTAAGCATGGTGTTGTTTTCAACTAAAACACTAAAAATTTAGTGAAGCTCAATTATATGGAAAGTAGTTAACGTTAAAGGTACTCCAATTTATATTATCGGTACTCCGACCAACCTCTTTTAATTTTAATTAAAATCAAAATATCCTATAGTGTGAATTATAAATTTTTTGAAGACAAATATGTCTTTATTTATGATTTTAATAAAGCATTTTTGAAGTATCTTATTTTCTTATCATTATTTGTTTAATTTTATTCTTTGGTAGATGAAATGCGTAAATACAGTGCTAAAGAATATATTATCAACTAACAATATTATCAATATCATCAAATTGTGGGGGGCAACCCCTGGTAGAGTTGGTAAGGGCATGTGAATCTTGTGGCTTTGGTCACGGGTTCGAATCTTATTGTGGGAATGTATATTTGCCTTCTCTACTGTGAGTCTGTCAGCTATGGGCGACCTAGGCTGGTTTATCTCTCTTTTGTGGTTTGCAGGCTATTGCACAAGAGCGAGGTTTACCCAGTGCGCACCCGTTAGGGTAGCGGCTGCGGGTTTCCCCCGTCATCCAAAAAAAAATATATCATCAAATTGTGAGATATTTTAAATTATCATAAAATCAAATAACTCATCAACAAAGAATTCAAGTTTCATTCATTCCAAAGAAAATTTGGGCCAAATAAAATTAATTCAATTTTCCTATTTCTAAAGAAAAAAATCATGCACAGTTGTATTTTTGGCTCTAACAATGATCAAAAAAGTAACTAATGTAATTAAATGAAGGTGATAGTGGACATTAAATCTCGTAAAAACTAAATATTTTAAAAAAATTTCAGAGTGTTATCAATTACTAAATTAACTATTGATTAACGGTGTAAATCATTCAAGTCAAATAGAGTTTGAACAAATTTTATTGACTCAAAAGCTCAAGCTCAAGTATACCATGTTGAGCTCTACAAATTTATCAGCAAGAATAGAATGTGGCAATATTCTGAGTTTGGCAAAATACTATTGTGTTTCAAAGTTGAGAAATCAGATTATATTGATACATGAAAAATTAAATTTCTTTCTTTCAAGACTTTCATCAATATATGTGAAATAGAAAATTAATTATAGGCTAGTCAGTTTTTTATTGTGTTTTTCAATAATCAAGAAAATAGGTTGCCAATTTCCAGTAGAAATATTTAGTGGCTGAATCTGTATGTATCAATATTCATTCTTACAAATGATAAATTTTGAATATTTCAACTTATTTAGTGATTACTTATTATTTACTTTTTGATATTTAGAAGTTTATATTCAAATTTTTATATTTAAATATGTCTTTTTGTTAATATGTATGTGCACAAGTATTTACGGTTTATTATTCAAGTACTTCAAGTAAGAGTCATTAATTATCATGAAAGTCATTAAGTGAGATAATGAAATTTTTTGGTAAATGCTTCAGAATTTTTTTGACCCATTCTCATGACGGGACTAATACCAAAAATTCAAATATATAAAATAATTCAAGAGTCCTATTGATTTTTTTTCTTTTTTGCTAATTTGTAGAGTCCTAATAGTATTATACTTTGTAGATATATGATATTTTATTATAATTATTTATTGTGTGACTATTTTGCAATTAAAAAGTGGATTATAGAGTGCTATTGATTTTTTTCTTTTTTGCTAATTTGTAGAGTCCTAATATTATTATATTTTGTAGATATATAATATTTTATTATAATTATTTATTGTGTGACTATTTTGCCATTAAAAAGTGGATTACATGAGGGCATATTAAGTAGATCAAAATTTCAAAGAAATACTCATACTTTTATAATAGAATAGATAGATAGATTAACCGATTTGGTAGTTATAAAACTTTTGGGATTTTCCAGGAGTGACCTCACAGAAACATCATGCTTGAATTAGCCAATATAATTTATGGGGTCCAATTTGATTATTTTCTTGATTCATGGAATACAATAATGATGACAATGAAATCATATGATATGATGTGGAATAATTCTCCAACCACTACACTAATTTTATATGTTGTCCCCATTTAATAAAGTCTCTTTCACTTGTTCATGTTTGTTGAAACATCATATAGTCCTAGGAAATTAACCTTTTGGTTAAGTTGGGCTCAATCTGTAGATCAATAATCAACGGTTCAGGAACTATTTAATCTACAAACGATTAAAAAAATGCCAATTTCTGCTAGTTTCTTAATCTCATTAAATTGCCAACTGTAACTCCAAATTTGTTCAAGTTTATAGGCATAATGAAGGGCTGAGCTCATATTCGCCGTGGAATATAGGAAAAATTCTATAATAGATTGAGCCATTGGATGAATGTGTGTTTTTAGTAAACACCCTCTGTTGGTTCTGATGAGCTACAATAAACTGATTTTATTGAACTTGTTCGTACTAGGCAAAATTTAAAATGTTAGATATAACTCAAAATTACAACTTTTTTTATGATCACCTACTTACCAGTTGATATAAACTTTGGGACAATCATTTTAGTTCCTTCCAAAGTTTTGGGAAATTATAATATCGTCAAATTATATAGTGTCCTGCAGATTTCAAGTAGTTAGGGGCCAACCAATACAAGTTTGAAACGGCATATGCTTGTTGTCTATAACATGGTAATAGAAAATGTTGGGCAAAAACATATTTTGCGCCCCTAAATATATTTTCAATTGTAGAATTGGTCCCTCATGTTATACACTCGACAGATTTAGTCCATCAACTTATATAATGTCAACATATATAGTCTCTGCCGTCAAAAACTATACGGATTTGGCTTGTGTCGGGCAGGTGATGTTGAATTGGGGGAAAACTTGTTTTATGCAGGAAATTACACCAACTATTATATTTGATAATTTGACCCATTTTTCCATCCATTTCTTCCCACAAACTTCATTGATCTCCCAAATAACAAACCATGACCAGATAAAAATTGGATGATCTAATAAGATATAAAGTCTCATTGCAAGTCCAGAAAATGATCCTGCTTATTGTCATTATTTAAGCATGAATAAAAAGGAAAGGATCAAATGTTCTAAAATTTATGGTTCATCATATGTCTGGAAGATTTTGGAAATATAAGAATATGAAAATTGTATAACGATATAAATTAAGCTCTGAAGTATATATAGAAGATAATTACCTCTTCAACTAGCAAGTTCAGTTTTATATGGAAACTGGAGGCTTTAACTGTGTTTTCAAAGTATTCAACTACAACAGACTGAGTTAATGAATTGGGATTGGCAAAAGAGATATTGAGCATGAGAGAAAAGATGAGAATGTAGAGTTCTGAGACAATGATGAAATTACAAAGTGGAGAATGAAGTATCCATCACCGTTTGAATGTATGTAATACCAACGATAACGAAGATCATTATGTTTGAAGGGTGGGGTTCTGATAGATAGCCATTGATGAAGATGATGTATGATGTCTAATTGACAGTCATCATCACCTGCCTGAGAAGGTCGAAAAATTTGCAACAAAGATCAAACCATACTCAATGGTATGATACTTTATTTGAATTACAAATGAAAATATATTAGCAGGAAGTTGGTCTTTAGGATTTGCAAGTTGTGGAAGTAAAATATGGAGATTGCTTATGCTGTAAAAACTAGAATTCTTCAAAAGAAAGTTAAGCAACAATTATCTGTGGGTTAGAGATGGTCTTTGTGCCTGATGATCACAGCCTCTTTTCCATCAAAAAACAATAGATAAAACCGAATTAGGCAGTAATTTAAATTGTTTTGTTTGAAATAAAGATCAAGGGAGATGCTAACATAATATTAGGCATACAAATGTTGTTACCTGTGTGAAAAAGGCATAATAGTTACTAAGCTCAAGTACCCGGACAATGATATGTTTTGGTGGAATTATATCGCGATCAAGAGTCTCGGAGCTCCTAAAAAAACTTACAATCACAGGTTTTATGCATCGATAAAGAAATTAAAAATACAAAAATGAAACCTTGTATTAGTTATCAAAATGATATCTCGTATTAGTCAAAATATAACATAAGTTCTGGCTTCCACCCTAATAATTTTATCCACATGCATTTGAAAACTATTCTTATTCAAGAATACATTGCATACATACACTTCAATACAGAGACAAAGAATTTATGCCTTACCAATGTAAAGCACTAGAACTATGAGATTGACTTTCTAAAGTTAAATGAGCAGAGCATCAAATAAGATGGATCTTCTCTGATGAAAGAACTCAGCAACATCCACAAACAAAAAGCACCAACACATCTTCTGTTAAAAGAGAAAAAGAGTACCAACACCAAGTTTCAACATGCTCATACAATTATTAACATATAAATATATTGTTATCATATTAAAAATAAACTTAATATCTACTTCAATTAGTTAAAATCTATTATATAATATATCTTTTGATCATTAACTGTGTATTAACACAACTTTTCTCGCCAAAAACTGCCAGTTATCACGACTTTTATTCACTCCGGAGAAAAAAAACAAAAACAAACAAACAAAACCCAACCAAAAGATAACCCAATTATCATTTGGAAATGAGTAAATCAAAAGCATTACTGTGGAAATAAAATAAACGACTAATTTCACTTAATAAAACCAAATACACTTTCACATTTCCCCCCAAAATCCCACCCAAAACATAATAAAAAAAAAAAAAGCATAAATTTTTGCTTAAATTCTTACTCAAAATGGTTCCTTAACCATCCTCTAACAACAGATCCAACGATTCAGTTCACTTAAGTAGAACCATTTTCAAAAGAAATCTGGTTTCCCACAACTTCCTCATGAGTTTTAAGAATCTCAGAGATTAACTTTATCAAAGAGCTCAGCCCACCCAAGTAGTTATGGTCAATAATACCATTCCCTTCATAAACATGTGCAAAATCAATAAGCTTGATCTCTGCACGTGGACTCTTTCCAAGCTCCTTTTCGAACAGCATAAGTATCGAGGAAGCATAAAAATGATAAAATGTTTGATCCTCAAACCATGACTTCAACTCCATTAATTGAGATAAAATACCGGTGGGACCCCCATAAACAACCGAAGCAAAAGCGCAATCACGTTTTGCATCCAACGCATCAGATATCTCGCTAGAAACAAACTTTTCCAAAACTAACTTAACTTCATCAGCTGAAATAGAGTAAACCCACTTCTTATCAGGCTTAAAGTATCCTTCTTTTTTGCTTTCATACACATGCAAACCTGATAATCTGAATCCTAGTGAAACACTTGTGCTTTCCCTATCTTTCTTCAAACATTTCTGGACATAATCCTCGGGCGCTTGTGGGGCCCAAGTTCTTGAACCAATCTTTATGTCCATCACTGATGGATTAATTCGACCAAAATGAAAATCTTGTAAAATAAGATGTGGCTGTTCGCTAGATCCATCAGATGCCTTAATAAGCTCAGTGCCGTAAAATTTTGGGAAGAATAGGCGGATATTTTCTGGAATTTTTGTATTTGACGAAAACGATGAATAGAAAGCTACCTCATTAGAACCACGTTTGTTCCCTTGAAGAGGCTTGTAAAATCGACCCGAATCATCAACTAGGGGGCCAAGCTTTCCCTTACCAGCTTTGTGCCCTGCAACCTGATGATCTGGGGCTTTCAGCATATCTGCTTACTATAACGATTCTACAAAATATAAAGAGGAAAGAAGTTAATTGAAAACCTCGAAATATTCTCGATTGTGAGATGAACATAACCAGAAAGGCTTAAATAGTTGGTTCCTGATATATGTTCTTATATTCCAAATTTTCCAGAAAAGCAAATAAAAGAATGCTCCGAAAAGAATCGAATACTTCACTTCTTTGGGAATACCATCAACTTGGATTCCGATGAAAAACAGGGAATCAGGGATAAGCAAGTTGATTGAACATTAAATTTTTGCTTTCCAGGAATGGAAATCAAATGGAAACTACCTTTTTCCTACTTTTGCAAAAAGAGAATCATGTCATTTGCCAAAGCAAAAAATCTCCATGATTCCAAAGCATAAAAAAGAAAAACAAAATCATGTCATTTGATTCATCTAGGACTTCATATACATGATCTCAATTCTCAACTCTAATTTTCTGGAATCTCAGGATTTCACGTCTCACTATATAATTACAATTATATATGTTGGATGGATCCCAAGTGAGTGCCACATAAGAACAATTAACCGGAGCCCATAAGTATAGTCCCTCTAAACTCATTAAAATGGCATATTAATGCTAAATCACTACCCAACAAGAAAAACTGAGAAACAATTAAATACAAAACAGCTCCAAAGCAAAAGGGCTTACCCATTAATCCATTCACATCTTCTTCACTGTTTTTGAGACTCAAACATTCACAAATGACATTATAATCAAAGCCCACAAACCCCATTTTTTCATGTGAAAGGATTAAATTACTTTTTGATTCTGAGTATACAAATTCCCAAAACAAAAATCAGAATCCAACTTCTTTTTTGGCTTTCTTCATGACACAGTGGCTCTCAATCAATTAAGGATTGATTGCAAAAGCAAACAAGTAGGTCATTACATATACATATTACAGCATAATCTGTAAATCCAAATTCATCAATTAAGCATGTATCAATGACCCACAAAAACCATATATCAGAAGCAATATTTTATATATACATATATACTATCAAACAGAAGCTTCAAAATCAGTGTAATAAAGTAAGGGATAAGAAGATTCTTAACATACCTTTTTATGGATAGTATTCTTTCCTGATTTCTTAGGTTTAAATAAAATGGGATTTCGTTCCTATTGAAGTGAGTCACGTGACTAGATCACGTGACTAACATGTCAAGATCTCAGTCTGTTCTGATATGCAGGTCGGCCAGTCGGGGGAAATTCTTTCCCAGTTGCGTGACAATGGAACCGGTCATTTAACATAACACATTTGGGGTGAGGTGGGTGATTTTTCACCTACAACCACCCATACAAAAACAACCCACCCCAACCCCAAATATGTGGTGTTGAATGACCTACTCCATTGAGGTGGAATTTGGATAGAATTTTCCCAATTAAGGTGATGTCGGTAAAACCTGATTTTTTTTAATGATATAATACATTATTTTTTATTAAAAAAATATTATTTGATTACACACTATATTTCACTAATAATACTCTATATTTGATTGAAAAAATATTATTTTTACTTATAATTTGGAAAAAAAAATATAATTATAAATGAATATTATACAATTAAAAAAATATAAACATTCACAATTTATTATTTATTATCAACTAATGAGATTTTCCTTATGTATATTACTCTTTCAAAAAGTATTTTGATGAATACGGAATACCTATCACACATGTGAGTTGTTTTTTTTTTTGGCATCATATAATTCACTATGTGTAGGGGCATGTCTGCAAAGATCCAAATCCAAAAGATTGGGTCTAGACTAGATCCAAAGTTTTGGGTCCATATTCAGACCCAAAACTTTGGGTTTGGTTTTAGACTCAATTTATTTATTTATTTATTTTTGTACTTGTATTTTCTTTTTTGCAAATAGATATTAAAATATATACGATATATAAAATCTGAATATATATACATATTTATTAAATTTAAAAAATATATTATTCATATATATATATAATATTAAATCTGAAGTAATATACATGTATATAAACTTATTATTAGATGTAATACATGCAAATATGATATTATACTAGACATATAAAATAATAAATGTTTATTTATGAAATCTTAGTATTAAGATAGATAGAAAATATAAATAAGAAGAAGAAACAAAGTAAGGATGACGCGGAAGACATGAGGAGTGACGGCGGCGGCAAGTTGAATTGGAAGAAGAGTTTGGTGAAGAAGTAAACTTTTTAGGGTTTGATGATAAAATATGTAATTAATTGTGTATATATTATAAAAGTTCGGATTTATGCCTAAATTTAATTTTTGGGTCTCAATTTGAGTATAAGCTTAGAGCATCTCCAACTCAAAACACTAATTTGGTGCAAAAATTGCACCAATTTGGCGCAGCTACAATAAATCCTCTCCAACCCAAAACACTATTCACTGCACCAAAAAAGAATTTTATAGAATATTCCATTTTTCATCTTTTTTATAATATTATAATCTATCACAAATAAGGCCCAAAACTTTTACGTATTGTACATTTTCACCCAAAAAATATACTTTGTTAATAAAAAGCACAAAAATAAAAATAAAATTATTATTAAATAATTAAAAATTATATTAATTGCATTTTGATATTTCAAATATTAATTAATTAATGAATAAATAATTAAAGTTGAACTTTATTATTTGATTAAAAAAAGACATACATAAAAAACATACATTGATACTCAAACACGGTACAAATGACACAAATTTAAACACGGTATAAATGACACAAATTTAAACACGGTACAAATGATACAAATTTACTCATTATCCGCATTATTACTATATTGCTCCCATAAATGATCTATTAGTACATTACGTAAAGAAAGTGTGCATCTCTGTCTTTGATTTGTCTATGTCTGGCTAGAAACTGTTGGAATCGAACACTTTCATCCATTACCAATTCAACTTCCGGAGCTGGTGTTTCAAAATGTATCTACAATTGGTGCATTGAGATCACGTTCATCCTCAATTATCATATTATGCATGATAATGCAAGCAGTCATTATATCATGAAGTACTTCTTTACTCCAAAAACGTGTTGGTCCCGCAACAATTTGCAAATTTGGATTGTAAAACTCCGAATGCACGCTCCACGTCTTTCCTGCATGCCTCTTGTTTCATTGCAAAATATTTTTTCTTTGGGCCACTCGGATTATGAATTGTTTGCACGAGAGTAGACCATTTTGGATATATACCATCAGCTAGATAATATCACATATTGTATTCCTTTCCTTGAATAACATAGTGTGCAGGAGGAGCAATACCTTGAGCGAGGTTGGAAAGCAAATGTGATGACTCCAACACATTAATATCATTATTGGAGCCTGGCATACCAAAATACGCATGTCATATCCAAAGATCATAATCTGCCACCGTTTCAAGTATAATAGTTGGTTTTCCACTACGTCCTGAGAATTGTCTAGCCCAGGCTGTGGGACAATTTTTCCACCTCTAATGCATACAATCAAGACTTCCCAACATTCCTGGAAAACCACGCTTCTCACCAATATAAAGTAGTTTTGCAATATCATTAGCGTTTGGTGATCTAAGATATTGCGCTGAAAAAATCTCAACAATAGCACGACAAAATCACTTACAACTTTCAATTGCCGTTGACTCACCAATTTTAATATATTCGTCGGTTGCATCTGCAGGTAAGCCATATGTAAGCATTCGAAATACGGCAGTTGTTTTTTGTAGAGTTGATAATCCAAGTCTTCCAAGACCATCTCTTCGTTGCTGGAAATAGCCATCATGATTTTTCACTACATCAACAATACGAAGGAATAGACTTCGAGACATTCGAAATCGTCGACGAAACATTTCATCATTATATACTGGATTATCAGAAAAATAATTGTTAACTAAAATCCGATCTGCTTCTTCACGGTCTCGGTTGATCACTCTATGACCTGGGATAGATCCACCGTGGGTAGAATTATTTGTGTAATTATAATATTCCGCTATTACTTTATTATTTTCCTCTAATTGCTTGAGAGCTGCTTCCTCTAGCATGATATCATTTAATATAAAAGCATTCATATTATCGAAAAATGAATTTTCATATTCATTTTCAGATTGCGTATTAGAAGGACCTCCAATATTGTGATTCATTTTGGAAGAGCGTTTGATTTTAGATGTATTTGAAATGAAGATAATATTGAGATATGAATAATTTCATCCCTCAATAAATGTTATTTATAGAATAAGTTTGGATAGGATTGTAAATAATAGATATGCAGATGGGTAATTTAAATATTTCAGAATTTCTCTTTGTAAATAATAGTTTCAAAATCGTACTATTGCATGCATGGTGCAGATACTTTATTTTTTTGCAGATGCTTTATTGATATTGCAAATGCTTTATTGATATTGCAGATGTTTTATTTCCACATTTATATTTTTGTATTTATTAAGTTTGGATAATAAAAAAGTTCATCCAACGGATGAGATCATGATGAAATCTAAACGAATGGTTGAGATTGTGATAGGATTGCAAATAATAGATATAAATTATTTGTGGCTATAAAATTGCCAAGTCTTGCTCAAATTGGCAACATTTATTTCCACATTTATATTTCTATATTTATTAAGTTTGGATAATAAAAAAATTCATCCAACGGATGAGATCATGATAAAATCTAAACAAACGGTTGATATTGTGATAGGATTATGGATAAGATATCTATATAGTACATGTTTCTTATCTATATATAGTATACCATACCAAAAATTTTAATACATCTCACTCTAAACTCTAATCAACAACTCATTTCTTATTCAAATCTCTTTTATTGCTTCTTTTTATTTTCAACCATGTCTCGATCAGCTGGATACGCTTGTCATGAGGATATCATCATGTGCACATGCTATATGCATATTACACAAGATCCTATTGTAGGTGTTCACCAATCACGGACTGAATTTTGGGCTCGAGTGGCTACAGAATTCAATAGTGCAACACCCGATGGTTCAGTGATTCGTAATAACAGATCAGTGTAGTGTCGAATACAGACCATAGAAAAAGATATGAAAAAACTACATGGGTGCATCCGACAAATCGAAACACCAATCCAAGTGGAGCATCAGAACAAGATATTGTAAGTATAACAAATATTTTACTATGACTTGTGATTTCATATATTTTAATTATTTAAAATTTGACGTGTGAGTATTGTTTACAGTTAGATCGAGCCAAAATATTGTTAATGCAAGATCCGAACTACAAAAGAGGTTTCCAACTTGACCATGTGTGGAACTTGTTTAAGGATTTTGTAAAATTTAAAGATGATGTTAGGAGAAATGAGTCTCAAATTCCTACAAATTTTAGTCCAAATTATGTCTCGTCTGAGTCGGATAATCTCACCCCCGACTCCGTGGATTTAAATGATTATCATATTGGTGGATTTTCATATGGTAGTGGATCTTCACAACCTCGACCTTCCGGGGTAAAAAAATCCAAACAAAAGAGAAAAATTGAAGAAAATATGGCATCTAATATTGAAAATGTGAAAAATCAATCTTCATCTCTCTCGGATACAATGAACGGAGTAGCTCATGGTAGAGAAGAAATGCTTGCAAATTCAAGGGCTATGTTAGAATATCAAAGGCTTAGGCGAGAAGATGATATGTTGGCTCGCAATTTGAATACTATAAGCGATTTGCAAGTTCAGGCTGAGTTTCAAGCCGAAAGAGTAGAAATTTTACAAAGATGAGCCCAGGAACGAGCTGAACGAAGCCGACAGTCGAATCCAACGAACTTTTTTGGCCAATATTTTGGTAATATTGGTGGAGACGATACCGATATCCCCCCTATTAATGTTTTTTAATATTTTAATTATGCAAATCCAAGTAATGTATTTTTAATGCTTTTAGTTTATAAAAGTATGCATTTATATAATTTTAGTATATGTTTTATTTAAAATTAATTTATAAAATTTGTATTTTATTCTAGTTGAATTAAATATAACTTATATGTATGTATATGTTGAATTAAATTATATGTTTTAGTATATGTTGAATTAAATTATATGTTTATGGGCTAAATTGAAAGCAAGTAAAACTAATTAATAATACAATATGCATTTTATATAAGTTAGATTATAAATATGTATTAATAATTTAATTATAAACTTAAATTAAAGCATAATTGAATAAAATATAATAATTAGGATATAATTGTAACTAATTAAACTTATAAGGGTTAAATTGAAAATAATTTAAACTTTATAAATCTGAAAAGGACTACATTAAAATTAAACAAAAACTCAAAGGACCAAAATGCAAAATTAATTAAAAGAACAAAAAAAAAATAGTAGCGCAGCTACAGTGCTGCGCCAAATCCGGTGCAGCACTGTAGCTGCGCTGGGTTTAGCGCAAGAATTGGCGCTGGGTTGGAGGCCAACCCAGCGCAAGAATTGGCGCTGGGTTGGAGGCCAACCCAGCGCCAATTGTACTCCACCCACGCCAATTTGGCGTGGGTTGGAGATGCTCTTATGTTTGGGTTTGGGTCTCAACCCAAATCCAATTTTTGGGTCTTGGCCACACCCACCGATTGACACCCCTGGATCATATGTACGCTTTTGATACCATAAGTTTTCATAATCTCACTTTGGCAAAAATTTGTCAACTTATCTCACTTTTTATATCATCGTACGAGAAAAATGCTACGTGACTTGTACATGGATGTTAAATTCTCACTTGAGAGGTCAATAAAGGACAAATTGTGTGGAAATGAAAAGTTAATGCTATGTTTGTTTATGTTTATGGGATGAAATTTTAAATTTTTTTCGAGAATGGCGTATTATAGAAATTCGTGTGAAAATGGCAGGTGTTTGTTTATGTTTTTAAAATTAGGTTGAAAGTTGTAAGAGATGTCAAATCAATAGTGATAGGTTGATGGATGATGTATAGAATAATTATGTTAGTGGTGTATATAATGATTATGTAAATTAAAAATAAAAAAAATATGGATAAAAAATTGTAAAGTATGAAAAAAAAAAAGTGAAAAAATGATTTATAATAAATGATTTGATTGGTAAATGTGTGAAGTGATGTGTATATGAGTGATAGTTAGTATATAGGAGATTGAAAAAGTAGAATTGAAATAAGAGGAATTGAGATGAAAATTTGGTGGGTTAAGTTTATTTTGAATTTTGTAATTTAAAATCATGAAAATGGATTTTGAAAACATAAACAAACAAGCCTTGTTTGTTTATGTTTTCAAACTCCATTTTCAAATTTTTAAATCACAAAATTCTAAATAAACATAACACACCAAATTCTCATCCAAATTCTCATTTTTCCAAATCTACTTTTTCACCTTCTATATAACTACTATCATATACATCATTTCACTCAATTACCAATCAAATCATTTATTATAATCATTTTTTTCACTTTCTCTTTCATATTTTACAATTTTTTAATCCATATTTTTTATATACATAACTATTATATACACCACTAAGACTACTTACAATGGCATGTTGAATAAATGAATTCAACTATTTAATGAATGTAATGGGGTGTTGAATTTGATGTTGAATCTACTTTGGAGGCAAGAGAAGTTGATTTCTTTCAACATGTTGAATGAGCTTTTGGTGGGCTCCGGGGCCACTTGGCAATTTTTGGTTGGGGATGGTTATTTTTTGGATTTTCATCTCCCACTAATTATTTGAGCTTAATTATTCAATAGTAAATAATTTTTTTTAATTTTTTTTTAATACGAAAATTCAGCATTTCTTGTAATTTATAAATAGAGACTTGGTTCATTTGATTTGGATACAAAAACAAAACGTCATTTTCAGTATAATTATTGAGTTATCCTTCAATAAACTCTACTATATTTTAATTTTTTAACATCTTTTTAGTGAAATGGTTCCTAACAATAACCATTTCAACACCCAAAATTCTACTAATTATTATTATTTAATAAAAATGTTTATTATTATTTAATAAAAATATAAATGTATAGGAATATGAAAGTGGTGGGGTATATGGTGGTGAGTTAGAAGGGTGTTGAATTTTTATTAAACAAACCATTGTAGAGAGTAAAAGTTGAATGTTTGTTGAATTCTTAGGTGGAAGAAAGAGAAAATGATGTGGAGTGTTGGGAGTTGAAAAAGAGGGTGTTGAATTAAGTAACCATTGTTGATAGTCTAACACAACTATTCTGCATATCATCTATTAACCTATCACTGTTGATTTGACATGTCTTACAACTTTTAACCTATTTTTAAAAACATAAATAAGCACCTACTATTTTTACACGAATTTCCATAATGCTCGATCCCCAAAAAAATTTCAAAAGAAATGCTATACTAAATTTCATGAAAAAATTCATTTTTTTTCTTGAAAAAACTGATTTAATGTTACTTTCTCAAGAAAATTATATTTTTATTGTTCATGATTTCATAGTTTACGGCACATGGACGGCACCACGCGTGCCTGAGAGTGCCATCCGGCGCGTGCGGTGGCCGTTCGCACGCACAAACTGGCTGCACTTTATGGAATAATTACTACAATGTTTTTAACCACCAATATCTTAACGTATTCAATTAAATAATTACATATTTTGATTGAAAATATTGTAACTTATTTCCACTTTACATGTTTTTTGATGTATTAATCTTTGAATTTTATTGAAAGATGTATAAATTTTCTTAGAAAACAAAAATCACATTCGTACACATTCGTACCATTTCTCAGAAATAAACAACTTTTCTTTAAAAAAATAATATTATATCTTTATAATTATTATACTTTTTTCTGTAAAAAATATTTATAATTTTGAAAATAACTATAAATAAAATCTCTTAATTCTTCTAAAAATGAGAAATGATATTCCACCTAATCAAGCTGATAGTCTCTTTCACTAATAGCTGAAAATGTGAGGAAAATATCCAAAGTTAATTTCTTGAAACAATCTATTTTTCAAATGGTACAACCCACCATATATTAAATGTGCTATGCCAAACATGTGATGGAATTTGAGAATTTTGGTGATTTTTGACGATTTGGAAGATTTGACTAGGTCGGAATGAGAGGATATTTGGAGAAATAAAAGAGTCAAAGGTATTCTTAATCTTGTTAGTAATATGACTTTTTTTCTTTGATACATGTTAACTTTGATGAACATGTGTGGTCCTAAGGACATGATTGGTATGAATGAATGGAATTATGTGGGATTGGAATGGTATAAGGAATGGAATGGAGATGGGAATGTAATGATATTGATTTCATAAATCCTATGATTGGTATAGTACAGAAATGAGAAAGGAAATGAATTCGAGATATGAGATTTTTTTTTAATTCTGTATATTCGTATATTTGAGTTATTTATTAAACTCGAATACAAATTTGAATCCAATCTAATTCTATGAAATTTAAATTATTTGAGACTTTGAACTTTTTATTTAAAGAAAAATAACACGGGACATGATGAAAAATGGGAAAAAAATAAATAAAAAATTGGAAAAATATAGTTATTATATAATGATTGAAAGAGTTATATATGTAATATTGTCTATATAATAATTCACCTTTTCTAATACTTTTTATTGATGAACTAGTTTAAAGATAAGATATTATTTGTTAAACGCAATATTATTTTATATTTTTTCAATTCATTTTTTTATTTTTTTTCTATTTTTGTTACATTTGAAATTATATCTATTATAATTAAGTAATTTTTATTGACGAAAATATTTCGACTTAGTGCGTACGAAAAATAATATGTATTTTTTAGTTATTTCAATGCATTTAAATAATTTTTTAAAATTTTTAATAATTTATATTATTTTTAAAATAATTTGTGATTATTAATCATAAGTCCAAAAAATATATATTGCATTCATCAAATTTTCAAAACTTTTATATTGGTGTGAAGAAAATAATATCATAAGAAAAAAAATATGATTGATTCCTGATAGGCAAGGAATAGCCAAACACAAGGGTTATGGAAGGAATCACTATTCCCATACTTTTGGGAATATGGATTCCAATAGGAATGAGCATTTCGAACAAAAAAACATACCAATCATTAGAATAGGAATGAACATAGGAATGCTCATTCTATTCCCACCTCATTCCAGTATACCAATCACGTCCTAATAGCCACGTGCAAACCACACGTCTTTTGCTATAATGAGAGACCCGTTACTATGAAAGTGAAAAGGAAAAACTGAATGCCAAAAGTATGACTCTGAAAATTGAATAGTATTAAATAGCTTAAGTCAAATTTTGATAAGCGGGATACCACGACAAATAAGATTAATTATATTTGAAGATATAATTGATATTCAAGGTGGCATAAAGATTAAATGCGACATATTTTCCTAAGGTATAATTACTTTTAATAAAATTCATAATCACTAAATTATAATAGACATAAAATGTTAAGTGAAGTCATATCATCTTAAGTAAACTTTGGTAATTGACAAACTTTTTGGTTTCTTCATTGCTTAATAAGTTAGTACTTGTAGGAATTTTATACATTAACTTAAACTTATTGTTTATACAACCATCGATGAACAATGATATTTAGATACTATCGATGTGGAAGGCATGCTAGCTATTAAAAGAAAATCCCATATATTCTTGATTTTATAGATTAACTAATTTTACTTCAAAAGATATTTTAACGGTTTTTAAGTTGTTACCATAAAAACTTACTAACATGTTTTTAATTATTTTTTTGACAAAAGATCAATTATTTTTTCTTTTCTACACGTCAAGTTAATAAATGCCATCATCTCAAATTCAGTTAGCTATATTCGTTAAGTCCGCTGTGCGTTTAAATGTCATCTAATATGTTTATCAAGCTTTCATTATTCCTAAAATTATGAACTTAAAAAGTATTGAAAAAACACTTAAGAACATCTAGAACCCGACCTCGAGCTTTTTTTAAAATGAATCACCTAAAAAAAAATTCATTAATTATGGTTTTAAAAATTAAAAAATAGCAAATAATTAATTCCAATTTTCCGAAAATTGTTAAAAAGAAACTAAAGATGGGATTGAGAATCATTTTCCAAACAAAACACTTGTACACCAAAAAGCATAAAACTTGCAAATTCTTGCAAACTGACTATATAGCTAATATTTTCACATGCGATAATTCTCTTGATATCGGGTTGTCATTCATCTAAAATCATCTTTCTTATGTCAACTATTTATATAATTGAAAAAAAAATATAATACTAACTACTTTCATGGTATTAACTAAGAACCAATCAAAATTTAGAGCCTAAATAAACAACAAATCAGGAAATTAAGCTAAAATTTTAAGGTAGATTTGAGTAGGAACTGAATCCTACTTTCATTGATGGCACTTTCGGAAATTTAACCGAAAAAGAGGTGACTTTTATTTGCGTGTCTCTCCACAGTCATGTTCACCGGGGCTATAAATATCAATTTCGGACATTTTCACATTTATTTCTTCTATATATATAATTCTGATCCGCCGTCCAGCGACACTCATCGCTGATAAATAAAATTCAACTATTTTCTTCGAAAATAATTTGATTTTATTTTATTCAATTTTGATGAATTCATCTTAATTGAACAGCTATTGGATCGGATTTGATATTTTCCGCCTCTCAAATCTCAATCACCTTCAGCCTCGAATCAATCGGAATTTGCTGATTTAGCAGGTATCCTTTTCAGATCTCGAGTATCTGGAGCTGTATTTTGTAATGCATGCGTTTTTGTTCTGTCGTTGAGCTGCTTGTAGTCGTTTTCTGTTCTTAATTATGCTGATCGTTGATGTTTTTCAGATCTCTATGTTTTGGTGTGAATTTGTGTATATATGTTTTTGCATTGTTCTTTTACACACACACACACACACACACACACACACACACACACACACACACACACACACACACACACACACACATATATATATATATGTACACAGAATTCTGCTTGTTCAATTTTTTTGTGTGTGATGCATTATTCTAGCCGCTAAAGATTAATTAATCACTTGTATGCAGCTTTTACAAATTTAGATTCATAAGTCCAAACAGTCGTAACCAGTGTGCTATAGAAAGTTTTGAGTTTGAAGAATAAACGGATCTGTGGAGTTCTGCAATTTTTGGTGTTTTTTCTATTTGCATATGGATCTCGAGATTTCTTATTTATAAATTTGTTATGTTCTTTCGGCAAAGTGTCTATGACTTAAACTAACAGGTAATTTTACCTTGTTTTGGTAGTTGTCGTTATTATCGGTAAAGATATGTTATTTTTACCAACTTTGTTTCGTAAATGAAAAATCGATCTTTTTGCCATGTTGCAGCAGTACGATAAATGGTTGTACACGGATGTTGAAGTTGGATTGATTACCAAATATTCGATTTCTTTCATAAATAAAATGTTCTATATTTTTGCCATGTTATATATGCGTTGTCAAGTGTAAATGGTCCCACAAATACTTAGTTTTTGTGGGGTATGAAGTTGGTTAAAGGAATTAAAGCTGTTGATAGTTTGAAGTATCTGTACTTAATTCTGTGAGTATAACTTACACTGGAAAACTGAAGCCGCAAAACATGAAAACACGAGGGAGGATATATGAAGTGGTGAAAGTATAATATAAATATTACTAAAATGGATAGGAAATGGAACCTGTAGAATCATTTTCTTTCTGTGCTTATGAATACATTATTTGTAGGTGAGCTGTTTATTTTGTGATGGAAATATACTGGACTATCTTTTTTGGTTTAAATTCTATGTTTTTGCAGAGTTTGCTGTTGAAATGGCATCGGCAGCTGCAGCCTCAGGATGGTTGAGGGGAACTGTTAAGGCTGTTCCATCCGGTGACAGCTTAGTGATAATGGGAAACAGCAAGGCTGAGATCCGCCCGGAGAGGACTATCACTTTGTCATCTCTAATGGCTCCTAAGTTGGTATGTTGAGTTTATTCTTCTGGAGACATGGTTGAACTTGTTACTGTTTTCTGAGCTTTTTGCTTATTTTCTTCCTGCTGTTTTTCAAGGAAAATATAAGTTGAAATTTATGAACCAAACATTTGGTTAGTATTTTCACCCTATAATTGTATTAACAGCTGTTAGTCTTGGATGATCCTCGGTTTTCTTATAAACTTAGATTGAAAGAAGGCTATGTAGTGTGACTGGATTGTTTTTATTATTGTGCTCCTTGATTTCTGTGAATGGCACAATAAAGTGATCCTTAATTTTACTCTTTTCTTTGTGGGACTTATTTTTAATTAAACATATAGGCCCCACGCAGAGGTGGCATTGATGAGCCGTTTGCATGGGACAGCAGAGAGTATTTAAGGAAGCTTTGTATCGGAAAGGTGTGAATTACATTTGCTTTGTTTCTCTAAAAGAAATTCCTTTGATCTTTCATGGTAAATGCTTTAATCTTTTGGAAAACTGATATTTACTTTTATGGTCCGCATTTGGCCTTTAGGAAGTCACTTTCAGAGTGGATTACACAGTACCATCCATAAACCGGGAATTTGGCTCTGTATTCCTTGGGGATAAGAATGTGGCTATGCTTGTGGTTGCTGCAGGCTGGGCAAAGGTTTTCTGTTGTTTTATTTATTTCTCTGTTTAAGTGCGCTGCTAATATTTCTATCTGGTTTAAGCTCTGCATCATATGATGCTTTTCCTCATTGTCTGTGCAGGTTAGAGAACAAGGTCAACAGAAAGGAGAGGCCAGTCCTATCTTAGCAGATTTGCTACGTCTTGAAGAACAGGCTAAGGAGCAAGGTCTAGGTCGTTGGAATCGGGTCTGTATAGATTTTTAATGATTAGTCCTTTAAGTGTCATCATTGTCAGTCTATTTTTTTTGCTTCGGACAAGTGAAGCAATAATATGCTCTTATTATTGCTGCATTCAGGTACCAGGTGCTGCTGAGGCTTCCATTAGAAACCTGCCCCCTTCAGCCGTCAGCGATCCTAGTAATTTCAATGCTGTGGCTCTATTGGCCACTAATAAAGGTAGTCCTTTGGAGGCAATTGTGGACCAGGTTCGTGATGGAAGCACTATTCGTGTTTATTTGCTTCCAGACTTTCAGTATGTGCAAGTGTTTGTTGCGGGGATTCAGGTATTCGACCTAATCTATTAACAATGTTTTTACGTCATTTTTCCCAAATTTACTTTCGAAATAATAAATATTTCCATTTCCATTTCAACCAGTCTCCATCTGCGGGTAGACGGACAGCACCAGAAGCTGTTTCTGCAACTGATTTCGCCTCTAATGAACAAAATGGAGAATCCACAGCTGAAGCTAGTTCTCCCCTAACATCTGCACAAAGACTGGCTGCTTCTGCTGCTTCAGCATCTATGGTTGAAGCTCCCGCAGATCCATTCGGGAAAGAAGCCAAACAGTTCACAGAGATTCGTGTGTTGCACAGAGATGTGAGTTTATTTAGTAGCAACGAGTTTCTTTTTTAATCTCATAAGTCCAAGTGATAATATTTGTGATGTTATGGGTTACAGGTCAGGATTGTGTTGGAAGGTGTTGACAAATTCAGCAACTTGACTGGTTCAGTATATTATCCCGATGGTGAATCAGCAAAGGACTTGGCACTGGAGCTTGTTGAAAATGTAAGAGTTGCATAACATTATTATGGCCTTAACATAATATGTGAGGCATATGTAATAGTGATTTTCAGGGAACTGTATGTTATAAACCTGGAGTGCTTTCTTTCATTCCCTTTTCCTTGTTTATGTCACCCTCTCAATGACTTATAGAGAATTTGGAGACATTGTTTTCTTGCACAAACTTCTCAAAGAGTTGACAACAGTCTCTTCCGACATAAAGTACCCACTATTTCTTCTGTATATATCTAAATCATCAGATGAAGTGATAGTACCTGCTCTATGCCTTATTGAGTTTATAACTTATTTGAAAATGACTTAGAAATATGTATATGGTACAAGAATTGCCATATGCTTTAAACTGCTAATCTGACACATGAGTGCTGTTCTCAGTGCAATTGTGGTAAACTATATCACACGTATGTAAGTCAGTTTGTCATTTGAATCAAACTGTATGAAAAGATTATTTCATCTTATCAAGTACTCAATGATTTCTTTTCTCCCCACCTTTTAGTTTTCTCTCTTTACTTGAATATAATTCATGTAATTCTAAAAATGGCACTACCTCTATTAAATTACTACTTGGAGAAAATTCAGTTTGGAATGTCCAAATTTTGATATTTGAATGAAAAAATGTATTATCTGTTGGTTTTAATTCTTAGTATTGTCGATAACATCCAGCATCGTGTTGCTAGTTGTTTTGTTTCCCTATTAATTCCAATTTATGTTTTATCCTATTGTATCACTTTCTATCACTACTCAATGCCTTGTACATTTGTTTATGTAATTGTGTCTTGATCTTATTTGCCTTCCAGACTTAATTCTTATGGATTCCTCGCTGTTGTGATGTTTTAGGGTTTGGCTAAATATGTCGAGTGGAGCGCAAGCTTGTTGGAAGATGATGCCAGACGGAAGTTGAAGACTGCTGAACTTCAAGCAAAGAAGACCAGGTTAAGAATGTGGACTAATTATGTTCCCCCAACTTCTAACTCGAAGGCCATTCATGACCAGAACTTTACAGGAAAAGTAAGTTGTTTCATCTTGTGTTAATATCCGCTATTTCTAGAATCATAGGCCTTGTTTGTTTATGTTTTCAAATGTCATTTTTAAATTTTAGATGACAAAATTCTAAATGAACTTCACACACCAAGTTCTCATCCGATTTTCCTTTTTTCAACTCTACTTTTTCAATCCCCTATATAACCTCCTATCAATCACATACATATATCATTTTATACATTTACCAATCAACTCATTTATCATAATCATTATTCCACGTTCTTTTTCACACTTTCCAACTTTTTATTTATATATTTTTTTATTCACATAATCATTATATACACGACTTACACAATCATTTTACACATTATCCATCAACCTACCTATTACTATTGATTTCACATATTTTACAACTTTCTACCTATTTTTAAAAATATAAATAAACACATACCATTACCATTATCACATGAAACCCTTTTCAACTATCACTACTTTGCCCGGAAAATCACCAATTGGTAGTGTTTTATACAGAAAGTTCAGACTAAGAATTTTCTTACCTCATTAACCTTGAAATATGTGCCATTGAGTGGCAAACTCCCTCTCATTGCAGTTCTGCAAGGTACCTAAATAGGAGAGGTCACGAATTTCCTTAGTACGCAAATCCCCGAGAAAATCTTAAAATTTTTACTCAAAAATATAAACAAATAAAGCCATACATTCTTCACGGTTACTTAACTTTTGAAATTTATGCAGGTCATTGAAGTTGTAAGTGCCGATTGTGTTATTGTTGCTGATGATTCGTTGCCATTTGGAGATCCATCTGCAGAACGACGAGTCAATCTCTCAAGTATAAGGGGGCCCAAAATGGGAAATCCCCGTATGGATAAAAAACCTGATCCCTATGCTCGCGAGGCTAAGGAGTTCCTGAGGACACGTTTAATTGGCCGCCAAGTAAGGTTCCTGACTTTCCATTTGTTATTTTCCCAGTGTTTGCAGTAACATGTGCTTTTGAAAAATTGTTTAATTTTTAGAGAAAGTTGGTGAAGTGGTGAGTGAGAATAACTTGATGAATGAGAGTTTGGTCAAAAAGATGCAACGTTGACTTTCCCTTGAGATTAATATCAGAACTCCGTAAAAACAACTTCATTTAATTATCCATATGCCACTAGCCACCAGATTTAGCCTCCACCCAACTTGTATGATGTCACTTCATAAAGCTGAAATCTAGAGAAGCAATAGTTGGAAGCACCCTGTACAAAATGGTCATAAGTGATTTTTGGAGGCCGTATGCTCAAAGTGCTTAATTTGTGTTTTTGCAAACAAACCCTTCATGTCTCCAATATTATAGTGCTGACATTATGTACATTTCTTCAGGTGAATGTTTCGATGGAATATTCCAGGAAGGTTAGCTTTGCAGATGGAGCTACTGTTCCATCAGCATCTGCTGCTGATTCAAGGGTGATGGATTTTGGATCAGTCTTCCTTGTTAATACATCTAAGGATGGGGATGCTGCTGCTCCTGCAGCAGCCAGCCAACAGGCCGGGACAAATATTGCTGAGCTTTTAGTTGCTCGTGGTTATGCCACTGTTGTCAGGCACCGGGATTTCGAGGAGAGATCAAACTATTATGATGCTCTCCTTTCTGCTGAATCACGTGCAATTTCTGGGAAGAAGGGTTTGCATTCTGCCAAGGAACCTCCTATCAGACATGTTACAGACCTGCTAACGGTTAGTTCTTTACCATATTGTATGTATGATAAGTCTTTTCCTTAAGGTTGGAAATGGATTTGAAGAAATGATTTGTACCTAGGTTTCAAATCCACTACAGTGATTGAAAAAATAACTGTGAATGGTTAGGGAACAATTTGATGCAAGTGCATGGCGTTTGTTATTTTTTATTTGAAATTCTCAACTCCCAAATCCTCTAATCCAAATGCAAATTTTGATATAAGATACTATCCTTGTGATTTATTCATACATGTGATTTACTGGTTGTCGTATTAAACATTTTCAAGGCTTCAAAGAAGGCAAAAGACTTCTTGCCTTTCTTGCAACGCAATAGGAGAATGCCTGCTGTTGTCGAATATGTGTTCAGTGGGCATAGATTTAAAGTAGATATCCCTAAGGCAACATGCAGTGGTGCTTTCTCATTATCCGGGGTGAGATGTCCAGGCCGTGAAGAGCCTTACTCTGAAGAAGCTATTGCATTTATGAGGCGGAAAATAATGCAGAGGGATGTCGAGGTTAGTGTTGTCTTATCATCCTAGTTATTTACTCTCTCTGTCCAACAGAGAATATCTGTTTTACAGAATTAACATACTTATTCCTTCAATTGTCTCCTATGCTTTTCAACTTAAATTTAATTTGTACCATAACTTTTCAGTCATCTTCCACATTATTAGAAGATTTCCTTGTATATGCGTACTTGGGTTGAGGATTAAATTATGCCCTTATGGTGTTTTCTAAATTGAAAATGTGATTTTCTAATTTGATCTCTTGAATTTTTTATTTTTTAAAAAGGGTGGGTGACTATGGAAGAGAGAGCTACAATTTTGACTTTTCTCATTTCCTACAAAAAAGGAATAAATGATATCCTTTACTAGACAGTTGGAGTAGTTTTGTTTCCGTATCTCACTTTTCCATGGATCGTCTTGCATTCAGATCGAAGTAGAAACTGTTGATAGAACTGGAACTTTCTTGGGAACCATGTGGGAATCCCAAAAGAATGTAGCAATACTACTCTTGGAAGCTGGCTTAGCGAAGCTTCAAACTGCCTTTGGCCTTGATAGGATCCAAGAAGCCCATCTTTTGGTTCAAGCTGAGCAGTTGGCAAAACAGAAGAAATTGAAGGCAAGTGTTCAAGGGGTCTTCTTCTAGTCATGTTTGTTATATGCTCTTTTGTTAATATTATTTCTTGCAGATATGGGAGAAATATGTTGAAGGTGAGGAAGTTACTAATGCTACAAGTACAAATGTTGAGAGGAGACAGAAAGAGGAGTTTAAGGTATGCTTATCATCCTTTGGAGATTTCATTTGTTTTTTGTAGGATTTTTATGTATAATTGTGTTCTCTCTCAGGTGATAGTTACCGAAGTCATGGGAGGTGGCAAATTCTATGTCCAGTCAGTTGCTGATCAGAAAGTGACTGCTATACAGAAGCAGCTTGCTTCTTTAAGTCTTCAAGAAGCTCCTATTATTGGTTCTTTCAATCCTAAAAAGGGGGATATTGTTTTGTGCCAGTTTAGCCAAGATAAAACTTGGAACCGCGCAATGGTAAGATGCTTTTCATTAAGTTGCTTTTATGTTTTCTCAAGATAATATTGCAACGTGTTACTATTAATTTACATCTTTTTAGATTTCATATGATATGAATTAACTATTACTTGCGAAATTCAAGTATATGCAAGTCCTATGTTAATAGTGATTAGTGATTTATATATAACTTTGCTTCTTTCTTTAAAAGTATTAAAATAAATGGAGGGAGGAACATTATTGGAATATTTGGTCAAATATAGTGCTATCCTATAAAACTGAGATAGTTGGCTAATTCATTATGGTCTGAGTTTATCTGGGTGACAGCTTGTATTCACAAGTCCATACATAAGTTTCCGTATCCTTCGTAACATGAAATGATGGTTATCAGAAGTTTTCTGACTTGTTAAACCAGAACAAGAGAATGACCCTTTGGAGAATATTTAGACATTTCGAAGATATTCAAAAGTTTCCTTTCTCTGTTCTATTGTTTTGAGTAGAGTGCTCCGCTTGTTTGCTAAACTGTCGTTTAGATGAAGAGGATAATTTCTTATATTTTGAATTTCTTTTAATTATGTTAGCCATTTATCGTTGACGTACCGTGTCTTATTCAGCAGTTACTTGTTCCCTAACGAATCTGGATCAGGCCAAGTTCGTTATAGAAATATTTAATTTGTGTTTATTTATCCAAATAATACGACCAGTTATGTAATTACTTTAGTAATGTTACTTCAAGTGTAATCTAATTTTGTCTTGTTTAAATTCAAAAGATTGTGAACACCCCTCGAGGTCCAGTGGAATCTGCAAACGACCAATTTGAGGTGTTTTACATCGACTATGGTAATCAAGAAACCGTGTCCTACAGCCAATTGCGTCCCCTCGATTCTTCGGTCTCTGCTGCCCCTGGCCTCGCTCAGCTTTGCAGTCTTGCTTTTGTCAAGGTTCCAGGTGAAGAGGAAGATTATGGGCAAGAAGCTGGTATGCGTTTGTGCGAACACATATTCAGTGCTCCAAAGGAATTTAGAGCTGTGATCGAAGAGAAGGACTTGTCACTTGGGAAAGTGAAAGGCAAAGGAACTGGGCCTGTATTTATGGTCACTCTAATTGATACTGAAGCTGAGACGAGCATAAATGCAATTATGCTACAGGTTTGACTCTCTTGTTATTTTCAAAGTATTTTTCTTTAGTTTGGTCGTTCTTGAAAAGCTTATGCCTCATCCCCTCCAAAATTGCTCCCAGAATAATAGGTCTAGTTTGACCTATCATTTTAATTAAATGTAATATATATATATATATATCTGTTTGTCCAATATTACCCTTAAAAATATGGTGATCGACATCATTATTTTAAGGGTAAATTACTGGACGTGTTCACACTTAATTACGAAAACTACCGTGAGACATGTTTCCCTTTACTAAAAGCATATTATAGTTTCACTCTATGCAATGAAAGTGTAATATGTTTTCACTAATTGTCACAATCTGACAGGTGTAGTTTGCATATTTGAAAAATGTTAACAATCTTGTGGCAATTACCTAAAATTATCCTTAGCTTTAATTGCATTAAGTCCCATTTTAAGAAACATTGTCTGATTCTCAGATGTCTCAAAAAGGAAACAAGAGTAATGAATTTGGGACAAATGCGTTTTGTATTGATACCTCGAATGAATTAACTCTAGCTATACTTAGTAACAGAGTACTAATCTTGCCCATTAACCTGATCATGACATTTGTTTTTCTTGGTATTAAAATATGACCGAAAGCACAACGTTTTTACAGGAGGGACTGGCTAGGCTGGAGAAACGGCGAAGATGGGAACCTAAGGATAGGCAAGTGGGTCTTGATGAATTGGAAAAATACCAGACAGAAGCTCGTCAGAAGAGGCTGGGGATGTGGGAATATGGCGACATTGCTTCAGACGATGAAGATGCAGGTCCCCCAGCAAGGAAAGCTGCTGGAAAGCGGTAAAAGGACATGCTTTCTGTACCAAAACAAGTAAAAGGTATAACTAAAAGTGAGTCAGGCTTATGATTGCTATATATTGAGAGGAAAGAAGCTAGTGCTGGTTTTCTAAGTTTAATTTGTACTTTTAGAACTCGCCTTAGAAGGTTGTTGGTAACTGAGCATACAATTTTGGTTTATCTTTTCTTTTTCTTTTTTTAAATTATAGACTTAATAAGGCGGCCTAAACCTTTGTCTTAAACGTTGTTCCCTATCAGGAAAGAATTTTTGCTTAATTTGCGTGCTTTAGAATCTGTTAGCTCCAGCGTTACATGGTTTTCTATTGAGATTTTGAATTCGTTTTCATTTTCTTTTTATTTGTTGTTTTTTGTCATATTGACCCCCTTTGTACGAGTATTTCTTTATTGGCAGGGAAAATTGAAGTTACGTGAATGCTATAGGATTCATCACATGCATAATGTATTTTTTGTTGTTGTATATATTGCATATTTGGTCTCAATGCAAACGTCCCTAAAAAGTGCAAATTTGGTTCGAGGGGGTAAATCTTTATTAGTTTTTGGATATAAATCTCACTTACTGTTGCCCAAGCTGTTTCGTACTAAGAATGAGCAGGTTGTGAATGAAAATATTACATGCTTCTTATGTTCATTTTTCATTATTGGAACAATAGTAACACAATATTTACGGTACGAGACTAAAATTGCACGTCAACTTGATTGTTCTCTTCTTCCCGTTGTCGTCTGTTTCATATGTATAAGTTATGTGTGTATGCATGTATTGGATGTAATCTAATTCTTTATTTATTACTATTATTTTAGGGTATAAAAATAAGTAAGTAGCTGGTAGTTGGTTTGTATTAGTTATGACCTTCTAATTCTCAATTTACTGGCATATAAATACTAATACTTTTGGTGAATGTTGCCCGTCAAATGATCAACTAAAATTGGATATTTCTCAGTTGGAGAACCTGATAATTTATACTGGTTAATAAAAAGGAAAAAAAAAGTGTTTCTAGGAGAATAATTTGGCTATATAAACAATAGATTGATTGATGAATTTTGGAATTTAAAATAAAAATAAAAATAAGAGAGTGATGCATTTTGCACATAATGATTTTTGAAACGGCGTATTTTATTTTATTTGTGTGTGATTGTTATTTACAACGGTGGTGAGAAGAAGTAGAAATTTAAATTAAATATTAATCTTATCACTTATAAGTAATGGCTCAATATCATTTTTTTATTGAACAAAAAGTTGATTATGATTGACTTGTAATTGTAGAATTCCCTTTTTTGCAAGTTTTTAATAAAGAATACGACTTAATTCGTATTCCAACATTAAATAAATCATTACCGAAGGACCACATAAAATAGAAGTATATAGAATATAATTTTGGAATGTAAACAAAATCGAAGAAAACGAAACTTTAAAGCATAATTTGATGAAAACAATTCATGTATTATTTCTCTATACTTTTGTTTCAAAATAATACGTATATAGTAAAGTGGAATGATACTGATAATAAAAGAACACAAAATAAAAAAAAAGGAAAGACCGAGTCAACATAAACGGGTCAACCCGCATTTCTTGTCCATCATACACCCCCAGCTAGGAGCTCGTAGTTAAATCTGACGTGGCACATTCTCATTGGCTGACTTCACGTGGCGTTGAAGCTGATTGGTCGAAGCAATTCAGAGACCCACTTGGCTCCATGGGATCTATATATACTATCTCAATAAGAATATCAAAACCCCACTCTGAAACTTTTCACTCTCTGATATTTCTTCTCTCAGATCTATCTATATCCATTTTTTCTGATGGAGGATCGGATGCGGAAGACTTGGATAATGCAGTATTTGTTGCTGTTATCGCTTGCTTGCTTAGTTTCTCAGCTATGCGCTTCAGATGATGTGGTAAGATGATTTTTGATTGTTTTTTTAATATTTTGTTCGATTTTTGCGAATATATATGATTGCGAGTATATTCTTCTTTGGATTGAAATATTTTTTCTGGATCCGTTGTGTATTTTGGTCTTTCTAGACATTTTACGAGTCATTTGATGAGAAATTCGAGGGGAGATGGATTGTGTCCGAGAAGGCGGATTACACAGGTTAGAATCTGCGTTTTAGTTTTTTGATCTTGTTATTATTTTTTTGAATTAATTGTTACCGTATCGATTTATGTTTAATTTCAATAATAGGTGATGCTTATTTTATTAAAATTGCTTCATGTGCTCCAGAAAAAGCTTCTGTGTAATATGAATCAATGTTATGTTGGTTTCCAATTTGTGACCTGAAAGCTAGTTATCTAATGTGCGGAAATGGAATTCATGAGCTTGGCTGGTTCATTAGTTTTTGTGTTTATTGCCTCGACCAAATATGCTTCAAAACCATGATTTGAAATTCATTTTAAATACAAATGTTGTCTGTATTAGCTCTATGCATTATATACATTGTTCAGGTATGCAAAGTGAAGAAAATAGCCTACTTATGATTGGCAAAATCTAAAACTTTCCAAGGAATCCAACTTCAAGTAGCCAAGTCCAATTGAAATTTTGTAAATTGTACTAAGATTGTAGTATTCTTAAATTATCTGCAGTTGTAGTTACTATCGAATTGTGCTACAAGTAGATCTTATATTGTTGAATATAGAACTGATGATTAATGGCGTATACTAGTGAGTTGATATCAAGTTGGCGTATTGTTTTAACCCGATGCATGCACATATTTGCAGTCATGCAATGAGCTTGTATATCAAAATTTGTAGTATGTAAGTACATCTGATAGAAATGATATTAAGGTTGTGAATGACTATGCAATAACGCAGTAACTCTGCATTTTCACTTGTTGATTCTTGAATGTGTTCTTTTGCTATGCTCAGGTGTGTGGAAACATGAGAAGAGTGAGGGACATGATGATTATGGTCTTCTCGTGAGCGAGAAGGCCAGGAAGTATGCCATTGTAAAAGAACTTGATGAACCTGTTGACCTCAAGGATGGAACTGTTGTCCTTCAGTATGAGGTTCGCCTCCAGAATGGCCTTGAATGTGGTGGTGCTTATATTAAATACCTCCGTCCCCAGGATGCTGGATGGATTGCCAAGGAATTTGATAATGAGTCACCATACACAATAATGTTTGGTCCTGATAAATGTGGAGCCACCAACAAGGTTCACTTCATTTTGAAGCACAAAAACCCCAAGACTGGAAAGTATATTGAGCACCATCTCAAGTTTCCACCATCCGTGCCTTCGGACAAGTTGACCCATGTTTACACTGCCATCTTGAAACCAGATAACGAGTTGAGAATCTTGGTTGATGGGGAAGAGAAGAAGAAGGCTAACTTCTTATCAGAGGATGATTTTGAGCCACCTCTAATCCCATCAAAGACTATCCCCGACCCAGATGATAGAAAGCCCGAAGATTGGGATGAGAGGGCCAAAATCCCGGACCCCGAAGCAACTAAACCAGATGACTGGGACGAGGATGCTCCAATGGAAATTGAAGATGAAGAGGCTGTGAAGCCTGAAGGATGGTTGGATGATGAGCCTGAGGATGTGGATGATCCTGAGGCAACTAAACCAGAAGATTGGGATGATGAAGAGGATGGTGAATGGGAAGCACCCAAAATTGATAACCCTAAGTGTGAACAAGCTCCTGGATGCGGGGAGTGGAAGAGACCAATGAAGATGAATCCTGCTTACAAGGGTAAATGGCAGGCTCCGCTCATTGATAACCCTAACTACAAGGGTATCTGGAAGGCCCAAGAAATTGCAAACCCTGAATATTTCGAGATTGAGAAACCAAACTTTGAGCCCATTGCTGCAATTGGCATTGAAATCTGGACAATGCAAGACGGAATATTGTTTGACAATGTTTTGATTGCATCCAGTGAGAAAGCTGCAGAAACCTACCGCGAGACTGCATGGAAACCAAAATTTGAGGTAGAGAAAGAGAATCAGAAAGATGAAGAACCTACCGACTCTGATGGGCTTAAGGGCTTCCAGGTAATTAGTTCAAGTTTAACATATTTCCTTTTTCAAAATTTTACATGCTAGTTTAGAAACTTAAATATTTTCCCATTTAATTGTATCAGAAAGTGGTGTTTGACTACCTTTACAAGGCAGCCGATCTCCCGTTCTTGGGTGACCACAAAGTCAAAGTCTTGGTACGTAATGCATTATTGGAAATTTTAACTATCAGATTTATTTGCATTTACCTAATACCTCGGATTATTTCTCAATTTCAGGACCTACTTGAAAAAGCCGAGAAACAAGCAAATCTCACAATTGGAATCCTGGTCTCCATTGTAGTTGTTTTCTTCTCGGTTTTGTTCAAGCTCATCTTTGGAGGAAAGAAGGCTGTAAGTAGAATAAAATTTTTTAGGTGCATTTTTTCAACGGAGTATTGTTCCTTTGGTAACTAAATGGTAATTTGTGCAGGCTAAGACAAATGTAGAGGCCAAGAAACCAGAGGTTGCTGAAAGTTCAAACAGCTCTGAGGAGAAGGAAGAAGAAGAGAAAGAGGAAAATACGGGTGCTCCCCCTCGCAGAAGGGCCTCGAGACGTGACAATTAGGTTACCTACCAGCAAAGGAAATTATTTTATTAGGGAAAAAAGAGCCGTGTGGTAGCTGGTTTTTCATGTTGAATTTTTCACCTAATCACGACTTGGTCTCCATTTTTTCATTTCCTTAGTTTTGTATGTTAATGTAGGTATATCATATGTGAGCCATTAATTTGAGATATGATGTCTTTCATGTATTTAAGATTTTGGGATTTCAAATTTTGAGCAAAGTTTGAATTTTGTGATTTTGCCTTGTAGTAATAGTTTTACTTACTGCGCGTTTAATATTGGGTGTCGTGATTTGGATAGCCTGCTAAATTGTGTATAGTGTGTGCATTATTTCATCCTATAGTGAATATCTAATAGATATCATCCCATGAATGATTCACGACCCGTATAATGTAAGAAAGCATTCCCCATTTTTCTGTACAAGTAAACTATATTGGAAAATGCCTATATTTGAGTCAATTACACAAAAAAGAAGACTAGTTTGATATATATAATTATAAAAAAAAGAAAGAGTAAATGATAACATTTATTTATTTTATAATATCTTGCTATAATTGCAAGTATTTGAAGAAATATTTCTCTTTAATTAACTTCAGTTTCTTTTTTTTTTTTTTTTTGAAAATAAAAGAATACTCTTATATAAAGACTACAGTATAATATATAACAGTAACACCACACTGACGATTTTTAATTTTATCTACTCCAATCTAAATGTAGGAAAAAAATGATCCTGCAGTATATATTATATTCATCGCATAAAAATGAATCAAGAACTCCAACTGTTAGTGAAAATCATAAGCTTCAAAATCTCGTCAATTTCTAAATGTACAAGAGACACCATCATATCTCAATGAAATGGTATGTCACATAAACCTAAGTAAGGAAACAGGAAGAATTTTAAAGTGCAAATTTTCAAAATGGAAAGAAAAGTAAGCCCAAAAAATCTACCAAGTTTTGCAGCCAAATAGCCTTCATTCATCACCTAGTTGTCACGCCTCGTGTTCCTCCGTCGAGGAGCGCCCTCACTGTTCTCCTCAGAGTTTTCCGGCTTATCTAAAGTCTCTGTTTTCTTAGCCACTGCGCGTACCTTAGCCTGCATTTGACGATTGATTACATTACAAGGGAACTGTTTGATACTCAGAATAAGGGATCATTATCTTCTTTTATATTTGATATAGGGCCTGCAATTGCTATATGCCTTTTCAAATCTCAAGCTGTTTTCACTTACAAGAAAAGTTACGATAACTTCCAAGTGTTTTTCGTAATTAGAATCACTTACAGGCTTCTTCCCTCCAAAGATGAGCTTAAACAATATAGAGAAGAAAACAACTACGATAGAAATCAGGATGCCAATGGTGAGGTTCGGTTGTTTCTCAAGTAACTCCTGCAACACAAAAAGTAAAACCTCAGTATTCCGCAAACCTGAGCAATCAATTTCCAAGAATGTAAATAGTAATACTAACCAACACTTTGTCTTTGTGTTCACCCAAGTACGGGAGATTTTTCACGACCTTGTACAGGTATTCAAACACCACTTTCTGAGACAACACAAGGAACCAGTAAACAATTTCAGTTTCAACAATATGATGCATCCAACACCAAACATAATGTATATTACCTGGATGCCCTTAAGCACGTCTGACTCTGCAGATTCTTCATCCTTTTGTTTCTCTTTCTCTACATCAAATTTCGGCCTCCATGCACTTTCACGATACTTTTCTGCAGTTTTCTCACTGGAAGCGATCAAAATATTGTCAAACAGTATTCCATCTTGCATTGTCCAGATCTCAATGCCAATCGCCGAAATGGGTTCAAAGTTTGGTTTGTCAAGCTCAAAATACTCTGGGTTTTCAATTAGCTGAGGCTTCCAGATACCCTTGTAATTCGGGTTTTCAATGAGCGGAGCTTTCCATTTTCCCTTATAAGCAGGATTCGTCTTCATGGGTCTCTTCCACTCCCCACATCCAGGTCCCTCTGAACACTTTGGGTTTTCAAACTTAGGTGGCTCCCATTCACCATCCTCTTCATCGTCCCAATCTTCTGGTTTTGTTGCCTCAGGATCATCAATCTCTTCAGGCTCATCATCTAACCATCCTTCAGGCTTCTCAGCTTCTTCATCTTCAATTTCCAGAGGGGCATCCTCGTCCCACTCATCCGGTTTAGTTGCTTCTAGGTCTGGGATTTCGGCCCTATCATCCCAATCTTCGGGCTTCCTATCATCTGGGTCGGGAATAGTCTTTTCTGGGATTAGAGGTGGCTCAAAGTCATCATCTGAGAGGAAGTTAGCCTTCTTCTTCTCTTCTCCATCAACTAAGATTCTCAACTCATTATCTGGTTTCAAGATGGCAGTGTAAACATGCGTCAATTTGTCTGAAGGCACTGATGGTGCTAACTTGAGATGGTGTTCGATATACTTCCCGTTCTTTGGGTTTTTGTGGTTCAGAATGAAGTGAACCTTGTTGGTTAATCCACATTTATCGGGACCAAACATTATTGTGTAAGGGGAATCGTTATCAAATTCGTTGGGAATCCATTGGGCATCCTGGGGACGGAGGTACTTGATATAAGCACCACCACATTCAAGCCCATTCTGGAGACGAACTTCATATTGAAGAACAATAGTTCCATCTTTGAGGTCCACAGGCTCATCAAGTACCTTCACAATCGCATACTTTCTCGCTTTCTCGCTTACAAGAAGCCCGTAATCATCATGTCCCTCACTCTTCACATGTTTCCACACACCTGTGAACATATTAAACAATTTGTAATAAACAATTTGTTCTCACATATGGACAAACAAAAACCAATTGTAATAAGCTCGATAGCCAAATCCACCAGGAATCAGACACAAAATACAAATAACTGAAAATCATTCATTGGAGATTCAGACCTGAGTAATCCGGCTTCTGAGATGCAATCCATCTCCCATCAAATTCCTCATCAAACGACTCATAGAATTTCTAGAAGCACCAAAATCATAAAACAAGCATATCAGATGAAAAACATCATAACATTCTTAAGTACAGATTCATAAAAAGATGGAACAAACATTACAAAGGGCAGCATTTTCCTACCACACCATCGGAAGCGTATAGCTGAGAAACAAAACAGGCGATCGATAACAGTAACAAATACTGCATTTTCCAAATCATCCGTTTCCAATCCTCCATTGAACAAAATCAAGCAAAAATAAGAGAAAAATAGCAACGAAATTCAGAACTTTCTAAATATTTCAAGTGTGTGTTAGTTGTATTGTATGGATCTGATCTGCTGTAGAGGCCAGGAGAAGAAATCTCCACAGTCTGACCGGTTCGAATCGCATATAAATAGGTCCTGCATGCATGTATATATATATATCTAAAATTCTATCCAAAGGCCACTTGTACACATATATTTCTATGCATGCACATATGTTTTAGATGCCAATGCATATAAAAATTATTTTCACCTAATAAATTTGCAGTTGATAAAAATAATTATAAAATACTTTATACTAAATTACGGAGATCATATTAAATACATTCGATACATGCAATTTTTGTTATATTTCAAAGAAATAAATAAAAACAGTAAATTATAACCGATACTATATATCATCAATTTTTATTATATAGCATCACTCAATAATAATATAGTAACTATAGTTTTAGAAATTTCTTTGTTAGAAGTTTTGATAATTACAAGATAGGTAAAATTGTTAGACCCAGAAACATGTAAGTTTTATTTATCTTAGAACATTTGCAAAAGTGATAAGATGTTCGAGTTGTAACTTTTAGATTAGGTATTTTTCTCTTCTTTGTTTTGTTGTATCTTTAACACTTATAGCGTTAATAGAATTTTAGGTGAGTCTATTAAAGTTACAAGGTTGAAGATCGATATCAAGCAACGAGAAGAAATTTGTTCAAAAGAATGATTTGATAAGTGACACCAAAAGACAAGCAACAACTTTATTCAAATTCAAAGACTCAATCAAATCTTTTACGGTGCGTTTGGATCGATGGATTTGGATTTGAGGAGTGGATTTGGAGGAAGGATGGTGTCATTTGAAATCCACCGTAGTTGTGGAGAAAAGAGCTCAAAGGCGAGGGATTTGAAATCCATCATCATCCAAACGAACTTAAATGGATTTGTCGATGGATTTGAAATCCATGAATTTCAAATCACTCGATCCAAACACACCCTTAAGTATTCAAAGTCAAACTAAGCAACTGAAAATTAAATGTCTACTCTGATGCATTTAATGTTCCAACGAGCATTTAGTTCAAATGCATTTAATGCTTATCAAAGCATTAATGTGGAAAATTACCTGGTACGAACAATGCCACTTTTTTGGATGTCAGTCTGTAGTGTAGCATAGCAGACTTATTGAAATTAAAAAAAAAAAAAAAGCTCACTCGGTCAAGAACGGATTAGGAGGGTCAGCTACCCAACTAACTTTCATAATTAAATACCGTTACTGTATAGGTGGGTCTCATAATGAAAGACCTCTTACTGGATAATTCATGGGTAGAGCCAAAGAGTGTGGTATGAACTATACAAGTTACTAATAACATTGATTAAATAAAGTAAAGGCTCCGCTGTATAGAGAAGACCTCACCGTTTAAGAAGTAACCATAGAAATGATGAAACCCACTATTTATTTAGTTATTTAATTTATTTCTTTTTTTATTTCTTATTTACTATATTTTTGACACCTACCAAAAGAAAAATTATTATTTCTTCCATATTCGTAACTGACATTTGCAACAGAATTTCAGGGATTCACCAACAACCATCTAACAAGTTATCTAGAGAGTGGTTTACACGCGCTTATTGAATGGTCCCAACGAATCTATTTCAGTGACTGCCTATTTATATAAATAGGATTTCAAAACCTTAAACCTAACCTAAGTTATCTGAGCAAATATCGAACACTAGAAAGCCTCTTATTCATTCAAATCTTTTGAACAAGCCTTCAATACTCTTATTAAAGTTCATCATCAGATAAACGAATCTATGGACATCCACTCTAAATATTCACACTTCATCTTTTCCTTAGAAGAATCAAACGGACGTGAATATTATACAAGTTGTTTGAACTTTTCAAAAAACAAACTTCTTTTCTGTGGGAAAAACACCATTCTTCCTTTCAAACTAAGTGTAAGGAAAGACGAAGGACATCTGCCATATTTCTGAGTATAAGAAGCAGACCACTGAAGAATCTTGAAGCAGACACTTGTGTAAAGGCTTTTAGTTTGATTCATTATAATGGAGAAGACTTTGAGTGAATTTTCAGATTCAGTATAGTGAATTCCTCCTTAAAATCGGAGAAGAAAGACTTCCCAACCCAGAGTACCTTACAAACTCTTATCTCTTTACTTATCGCTTTGAATTTATTATCATTTCTTATCTTGTAAACAGGCGACCAAGTTAGCAAACGATTTCAAACAAATCAATAACTAAGTGAAAATATTTAATCAACTCAAAGCTAAAGACTCAAAACTATTTCCGTTGCACAACTAACTCTGAACTAAGCGTTGAGTACTATAACTTCTATTGTAGCGCTCAAAACTAAGTCTAAGTTAAGTTTTACTCAACAAGTCTTTAAACTAAAAACCAATTAGTCTGTAAGCGGTGACAGTTGTCCGCTTCAACGACTGAGCGTTTCAACACGAAAATTTTTTATGTTAGAAAATAACTTTAGGGTCTATTCAGCCATTCCCTTTTAGACTCTTTCGCGTACTACTTAGGACCAACATACAGTTTAAAAAAATTACTAAATTTATAGATAAAAATATGATTGTTTTTAGTTAGAAGCATACAAATTTCACAAGTTATTAATATTGTTGAAAATTGTAGCCATGACTTTTGTGCTCAGATTTCAAATGTTAAAAAGAGAAATATTGATGGAAATCAGCCCATGCAAAATCCTGATGGAAATCAGCCCATGCAAAATCCTACAAACAAGATGGATCCGTTGATCATTAAAGATGGGCCAATTACAAGAGCACGTGCTAAGAAGATCAAGGAAGCCATGATGGTCCTTGTAAATGAAGTAAAAGTTAAAGTTCAGGAGACCTCTTTAATGGGCCAAATTATGAATATTATTCAAGTTGATGGGCTAGAATTTTAATGAAGAGTTGGGCTTATTTCTTATCCAAAATTAAGCCCAAGTTGAAGGATGAGTTGGGCTTATTTTCTTATCCAAATCAAGGCCCAAGTTGAAGGAATTTTCGTCCATATTACAAAGGCATATAAAAATGTATCTTCAAGATAATAAAATGTATTGTTTTAGTGTTTAAAGGAATCCTAGAACATAGTAGAGGATCTTTTGGGTGTTTAAGCCTTTAAAAGAATCCTAGAACATAGTAGAGGATCTTTTGACTAGTCTTTAAGTAAATAAATGTGGTAAAAGAAGTGTCATCAAGATGTTTAGGGTAAAAGTGGTCCAAAGTGTAATCAAGATGTTTTTAAGCATCTTAAGAGTCTTTTGTAGCCTATAAATAGGCCATGTAAACATTTGTAAATCATCAACAATTTTAAGCATAAAAATTCCTTTGAATTTACTATCTCTTGTGAGAGTATTTTCTTTTGAGAACTTATCAAGATTCTTGAGCAAGATCTTGTGGCGTTCAACATACCGAGGTTCTTGGCTCATCCTATAGCCAATGGGTCGAGGTTTTTAAGCTCTATATAAGATCAAACCAGATTTTCGATTTTGGGGAGATTCTCACCTTATACGTTGGGTTCTTAGATCATTATATCTAATGGGTCCTTCGTCGTATCCACATCAGTTTGGTATCAGAGCAATCTGGTATTGATATGATTTTTTTATTTTTCTTGTTATTTCGTTCAAGTGTAAAAAAAAAAAAAAAAAGAAGAAAAAAAAAATCAAAAAAAAAAAAAAAAAAAATTCGAAAAAAAAAAAATCGAAAAAAAAAAAAAAAATGATTTGTTGAGTTAGTACTCTAAAGAATCAATTTCAAGAATTCCTTGTTCCCTACATCTATAGGACTAAGGGATTGTTGAAGGTTAAAGAAATTGTTCAAACTTATATTTGTTCTCAAAATTAGAGTGGTAAAAGGCTTGTGTGGTGAGTTCATTAGAGGGGAGGTAAAAGCCAAAGAGTGATACACGAGTGGATTGTGAGGTATCTTTTTGAGTGATACACGAGTGTTTTGTGAGAAAATTATATACTATGGCGGAAACACCCAATAACCAACAAGAAACCTTCACACTTCAAGCTATGCAACAACAATTTGCAAGATTGAGTGTGGTCCTTGAAGGCATAACAGATCGGTTAGAGCGATTAGAACAACGTGCTCCAAGGGAACGTAGAAATCCTAATGCACCCCAACAACGAAGATATGATGAGTGGGAAGAGGAGGACGATGATGATGATATTGGGGCTGCCCATGAATTCCAAAGGCGAGGAGGTAGAAGAAGGAGAAATGATGAAGTGGATCGAGACTTGGGAAACATCAAAATAAACATCCCTACTTTCCATGGAAGAAGTGATCCAGAAGCCTACTTGGAGTGGGAAAAGAAGGTAGATTTGATTTTTGACTGTCATAATTACTCCGAGGAAAAAAAAGTAAGGCTTGCGGCTATCGAGTTCACCGACTATGCAATAGTATGGTGGGATCAGCTTGTTACAAATCGAAGGCGATATGGAGAAAGGCCAGTTACTACATGGGCTGAAATGAAGTCAATCATGCGTAAGAGGTTTGTGCCATCTCATTACTTTCGAGAATTATATCAAAAACTTCAATCTATGACTCAGGGCACAAAAAGCGTGGACGAATATTATAAGGAAATGGAGATTTCCATGATTAGAGCAAATGTTGAAGAAGATCGAGAGGCAACAATGGCTCGTTTTCTAAATGGGTTGAAACGAGAGATTGCTAACATTGTGGAACTTCAACACTATGTGGAGCTTGAAGACATGGTACATACAGCCATGAAAGTGGAAAGACAACTGAAGAGGGAGGGTTCTTTACAAAGGAGTTATCCGCAACGTTTCCAATCTTCAAACAAGATGAAGGAAGTAGTACCTAAGGCTACCTTTGGTAATACATCAAAGTCACAAAATGAGACATCACGAGTCAAGCCTAATGAGGCTGAAAAGGGAAAAAGTAATATTACTTCATCTTCTCGAAGTCGTGATATTAAATGCTTTCGTTGTCAGGGACATGGGCATATTGCATCTGAATGCCCAAACAAAAGAGTGATGATTCTTAGAGACAATGGAGAGATTGAATCTGAAGTTGAAAGTGATGAAGAGAGTGACGAGGAAGTGGAGAAAGTTAATGCTGAATCGGGAGAACTTTTAGTGGTAAGAAGAGCCCTAAACATGCAAGCAAAGTTTGGAGAAGCGGAACAACAAAGAGAAAACATCTTCCATACAAGATGTTTGGTGCAAAAGAAGGTATGCATGTTGATTATTGATAGTGGGAGTTGTACTAATGTGGCTAGTATGGATATGGTGGAGAAATTGAAATTGACTACATTAAAACATCCTAATCCATATAATCTTCAGTGGCTTAATGAATGTGGAGAAATACGAGTTACTAAGCAGGTTTTGGTGCCATTTTCTATTGGAAAATATGAGGATGAAGTTCTATGCGATGTGATACCAATGCATGCAAGTCATATCCTTTTGGGAAGGCCATGGCAGTTCGATCGGCGAGTGATATATGATGGATACCTTAATCGTTTCACATTGAAACATAAAAATAAAACCATCATGCTTATATCTTTAACTCCACAACAGGTTCATGAAGATCAAATTAAAATGTCTGAAACAAGAAGAAAGATAGAAAATGAACAACGACATGTGAGCAAAAAAAAGAGTGGAGAGAAAAATAAGAGGGTTGAATTGAGTGTTCCCGAGGGAGAAAAGAAACTGGAAGTAAGTGAGGCCACAAAAAGAGTGAATTTCTTTGCTAGAGGGAGTGAGTTAAAAAGAGCTTTGGTTGAAAAAAAGAGTGTGTTGGTATTGGTACATAAACAATCATACTTGAGCACTAACGAACTAACACCTTCTTTGCCTAGTTCTTTTGTATCTCTTTTACAGGAATATGAAGATGTTTTTCCGGATGAAGAACTGAATGGTTTACCACCATTGCGGGGCATTGAACATCAAATTGATTTCATTCCCGGTGCAACACTTCCAAACCGACCAGCTTATAGAGCTAATCCCGAGGAAACAAAAGAAATCCAAAGACAAGTGGAGGAGTTGATGACTAAAGGCAAAGTTCGAGAAAGCATGAGTCCATGCGCTGTACCGGTGATTGTAGTCCCAAAGAAAGATGGAACATGGAGAATGTGCACAGATTGTCGCGCCGTCAATAAAATCACGGTGAAGTATCGCTACCCCATTCCTAGGTTAGATGATATGCTTGATGAATTGTATGGTGCTTTAATTTTTTCTAAAATTGATTTGAAAAGTGGATATCATCAAATACGAATCCAAGAAGGTGATGAATGGAAAACAGCTTTCAAAACAAAATATGGTTTATATGAATGGTTGGTAATGCCGTTTGGCTTAACTAATGCACCGAGCACTTTCATGAGATTAATGAACCATGTTTTGCGTAACTTTATTGGAAAGTTTGTTGTTGTGTATTTTGACGATATCCTTATCTATAGCAAAAGCATAGAAGAACATCTTGATCATGTTCGAATTGTGTTAGACACCTTAAGAAATGAATCTTTGTATGCCAATTTTAAGAAGTGTTCTTTTTGCATGGACAAAGTAGTTTTTCTTGGTTTTGTTGTAAGTGCTAATGGAATTGAAATGAAAAAAGACAAGGTCAATGCTATTTTAGATTGGCCAACTCCTAAAAATATTGCTGAAGTAAGAAGTTTTCATGGTCTCGCTAGTTTCTATCGAAGATTTGTTAGAGACTTTAGTACCATTGCTGCACCACTAAATGAAATTGTGAAAAAAGAAGTTGGATTTCATTGGGGAGAAAAACAAGAGCATGCATTCAATCTTTTGAAAGAAAAACTCACTACTGCTCCAATTCTTGCATTGCCTAACTTTAACAAAAGTTTTGAACTTGAATGTGATGCATCTGGAGTAGGTATAGGGGCTGTTTTAATGCAGGATGGAAAGCCGATTGCATACTTTAGTGAGAAGTTGAAGTGAGCTCAATTGAACTATCCAACTTATGATAAGGAATTGTATGCTTTGGTAAGAGCATTGGAGACGTGGCAGCATTACTTGTGGTCTCGAGAGTTCGTTATCCACACCGATCATGAATCTCTCAAGTACCTCAAAGGGCAAGGTAAGCTTAGTAAAAGGCATGCTAAGTGGGTGGAATTCATTGAATCATTTCCCTATGTGATTAAGTATAAAAAGGGGAAAGAAAATATTGTTGCTGATGCATTATCAAGAAGGCATGCATTAATCACTACTTTGAGTTCTAAACTTTTAGGTTTTGAATCAATTAAAGAACTTTATGCTAACGATTCTGATTTTGATTCAATTTTTTTGGCCTGTGAAAATGGTGCATTCGAAAAATTCTATAAGCACGAAGGGTATTTATTTCGTGAACGTAAACTATGCATTCCTAAATGTTCTATGCGTGAATTGCTTGTTAGAGAAGCCCATGGGGGAGGGCTAATGGGGCATTTTGGAATACATAAAACTTTGAGTGTTTTGAGTGATCATTTCTTTTGGCCTAAAATGCGTATTGATGTTGAAAGAATTTGTGAAAAATGCATAACTTGCTTGAAAGCTAAATCAAGAGCGCAACCACATGGATTGTACAAACCTTTACCTATACCAAATGAACCTTGGGTAGACATATCCATGGACTTTGTTTTGGGTTTACCAAGAACAAAAAAAGGTAAAGACTCCGTGTTTGTGGTTGTTGATAGATTTTCCAAAATGGCACACTTCATTCCATGTAATAAGACCAATGATGCAACTCACATTGCTGATTTATTCTTTAAGGAAATTGTTCGTTTGCATGGAGTACCAAGGACTATAGTGAGTGATAGAGATGCAAAATTTTTGAGTCACTTTTGGCGTGTTTTGTGGGGTAAATTAGGAACTAAACTTCTATTTTCTACTACATGTCACCCCCAAACAGATGGACAAACTGAAGTTGTCAATAGAACATTATCTCAATTGCTTAGAATTTTAATTCAAAAGAACTTGAAAAATTGGGAAGACTGTTTGTCCTTTGCTGAATTTGCATATAATAGAAGTGTCCATTCTGCTACTAATCACTCTCCATTTGAAGTTGTATATGGTTTTAATCCACTAAGTCCACTTGATCTTATTCCAATACCTATCGACGAACGTGCAAGCCTTGATGGAAAAACAAAGGCTGAGATGATTAAGAAATTGCATGAAAGGGTGAGACTCAACATTGAAAAGAGAACTGAGCAGTATGCCAAGCAAGCTAACAAAGGTCGTAAACAAGTCATATTTGAGCCCGGAGATTGGGTTTGGTTACACTTGAGAAAGGAGAGATTTTCAGGCCAGAGAAAGTCAAAATTGCACGAATCAATGACAATGCCTATAAACTAGACCTTCCAGGTGAATATAACGTAAGTGCAACTTTCAATGTTACTGATCTTTCTCCTTATTTTGGTGATATAGATTCGAGGACGAATCCTTTTGAAGAGGAAGGGAATGATGGAAATCAGCCCATGCAAAATCCTGATGGAAATCAGCCCATGCAAAATCCTACAAACAAGATGGATCCGTTGATCATTAAAGATGGGCCAATTACAAGAGCACGTGCTAAGAAGATCAAGGAAGCCATGATGGTCCTTGTAAATGAAGTAAAAGTTAAAGTTCAAGAGACCTCTTTAATGGGCCAAATTATGAATATTATTCAAGTTGATGGGCTAGAATTTTAATGAAGAGTTGGGCTTATTTCTTATCCAAAATTAAGCCCAAGTTGAAGGATGAGTTGGGCTTATTTTCTTATCCAAATCAAGGCCCAAGTTGAAGGAATTTTCGTCCATATTACAAAGGCATATAAAAATGTATCTTCAAGATAATAAAATGTATTGTTTTAGTGTTTAAAGGAATCCTAGAACATAGTAGAGGATCTTTTGGGTGTTTAAGCCTTTAAAAGAATCCTAGAACATAGTAGAGGATCTTTTGACTAGTCTTTAAGTAAATAAATGTGGTAAAAGAAGTGTCATCAAGATGTTTAGGGTAAAAGTGGTCCAAAGTGTAATCAAGATGTTTTTAAGCATCTTAAGAGTCTTTTGTAGCCTATAAATAGGCCATGTAAACATTTGTAAATCATCAACAATTTTAAGCATAAAAATTCCTTTGAATTTACTATCTCTTGTGAGAGTATTTTCTTTTGAGAACTTATCAAGATTCTTGAGCAAGATCTTGTGGCGTTCAACATACCGAGGTTCTTGGCTCATCCTATAGCCAATGGGTCGAGGTTTTTAAGCTCTATATAAGATCAAACCAGATTTTCGATTTTGGGGAGATTCTCACCTTATACGTTGGGTTCTTAGATCATTATATCTAATGGGTCCTTCGTCGTATCCACATCAGTTTGGTATCAGAGCAATCTGGTATTGATATGATTTTTTTATTTTTCTTGTTATTTCGTTCAAGTGTAAAAAAAAAAAAAAAAAGAAGAAAAAAAAAATCAAAAAAAAAAAAAAAAAAAATTCGAAAAAAAAAAAATCGAAAAAAAAAAAAAAAATGATTTGTTGAGTTAGTACTCTAAAGAATCAATTTCAAGAATTCCTTGTTCCCTACATCTATAGGACTAAGGGATTGTTGAAGGTTAAAGAAATTGTTCAAACTTATATTTGTTCTCAAAATTAGAGTGGTAAAAGGCTTGTGTGGTGAGTTCATTAGAGGGGAGGTAAAAGCCAAAGAGTGATACACGAGTGGATTGTGAGGTATCTTTTTGAGTGATACACGAGTGTTTTGTGAGAAAATTATATACTATGGCGGAAACACCCAATAACCAACAAGAAACCTTCACACTTCAAGCTATGCAACAACAATTTGCAAGATTGAGTGTGGTCCTTGAAGGCATAACAGATCGGTTAGAGCGATTAGAACAACGTGCTCCAAGGGAACGTAGAAATCCTAATGCACCCCAACAACGAAGATATGATGAGTGGGAAGAGGAGGACGATGATGATGATATTGGGGCTGCCCATGAATTCCAAAGGCGAGGAGGTAGAAGAAGGAGAAATGATGAAGTGGATCGAGACTTGGGAAACATCAAAATAAACATCCCTACTTTCCATGGAAGAAGTGATCCAGAAGCCTACTTGGAGTGGGAAAAGAAGGTAGATTTGATTTTTGACTGTCATAATTACTCCGAGGAAAAAAAAGTAAGGCTTGCGGCTATCGAGTTCACCGACTATGCAATAGTATGGTGGGATCAGCTTGTTACAAATCGAAGGCGATATGGAGAAAGGCCGGTTACTACATGGGCTGAATGAAGTCAATCATGCGTAAGAGGTTTGTGCCATCTCATTACTTTCGAGAATTATATCAAAAACTTCAATCTATGACTCAGGGCACAAAAAGCGTGGACGAATATTATAAGGAAATGGAGATTTCCATGATTAGAGCAAATGTTGAAGAAGATCGAGAGGCAACAATGGCTCGTTTTCTAAATGGGTTGAAACGAGAGATTGCTAACATTGTGGAACTTCAACACTATGTGGAGCTTGAAGACATGGTACATACAGCCATGAAAGTGGAAAGACAACTGAAGAGGGAGGGTTCTTTACAAAGGAGTTATCCGCAACGTTTCCAATCTTCAAACAAGATGAAGGAAGTAGTACCTAAGGCTACCTTTGGTAATACATCAAAGTCACAAAATGAGACATCACGAGTCAAGCCTAATGAGGCTGAAAAGGGAAAAAGTAATATTACTTCATCTTCTCGAAGTCGTGATATTAAATGCTTTCGTTGTCAGGGACATGGGCATATTGCATCTGAATGCCCAAACAAAAGAGTGATGATTCTTAGAGACAATGGAGAGATTGAATCTGAAGTTGAAAGTGATGAAGAGAGTGACGAGGAAGTGGAGAAAGTTAATGCTGAATCGGGAGAACTTTTAGTGGTAAGAAGAGCCCTAAACATGCAAGCAAAGTTTGGAGAAGCGGAACAACAAAGAGAAAACATCTTCCATACAAGATGTTTGGTGCAAAAGAAGGTATGCATGTTGATTATTGATAGTGGGAGTTGTACTAATGTGGCTAGTATGGATATGGTGGAGAAATTGAAATTGACTACATTAAAACATCCTAATCCATATAATCTTCAGTGGCTTAATGAATGTGGAGAAATACGAGTTACTAAGCAGGTTTTGGTGCCATTTTCTATTGGAAAATATGAGGATGAAGTTCTATGCGATGTGATACCAATGCATGCAAGTCATATCCTTTTGGGAAGGCCATGGCAGTTCGATCGGCGAGTGATATATGATGGATACCTTAATCGTTTCACATTGAAACATAAAAATAAAACCATCATGCTTATATCTTTAACTCCACAACAGGTTCATGAAGATCAAATTAAAATGTCTGAAACAAGAAGAAAGATAGAAAATGAACAACGACATGTGAGCAAAAAAAAGAGTGGAGAGAAAAATAAGAGGGTTGAATTGAGTGTTCCCGAGGGAGAAAAGAAACTGGAAGTAAGTGAGGCCACAAAAAGAGTGAATTTCTTTGCTAGAGGGAGTGAGTTAAAAAGAGCTTTGGTTGAAAAAAAGAGTGTGTTGGTATTGGTACATAAACAATCATACTTGAGCACTAACGAACTAACACCTTCTTTGCCTAGTTCTTTTGTATCTCTTTTACAGGAATATGAAGATGTTTTTCCGGATGAAGAACTGAATGGTTTACCACCATTGCGGGGCATTGAACATCAAATTGATTTCATTCCCGGTGCAACACTTCCAAACCGACCAGCTTATAGAGCTAATCCCGAGGAAACAAAAGAAATCCAAAGACAAGTGGAGGAGTTGATGACTAAAGGCAAAGTTCGAGAAAGCATGAGTCCATGCGCTGTACCGGTGATTGTAGTCCCAAAGAAAGATGGAACATGGAGAATGTGCACAGATTGTCGCGCCGTCAATAAAATCACGGTGAAGTATCGCTACCCCATTCCTAGGTTAGATGATATGCTTGATGAATTGTATGGTGCTTTAATTTTTTCTAAAATTGATTTGAAAAGTGGATATCATCAAATACGAATCCAAGAAGGTGATGAATGGAAAACAGCTTTCAAAACAAAATATGGTTTATATGAATGGTTGGTAATGCCGTTTGGCTTAACTAATGCACCGAGCACTTTCATGAGATTAATGAACCATGTTTTGCGTAACTTTATTGGAAAGTTTGTTGTTGTGTATTTTGACGATATCCTTATCTATAGCAAAAGCATAGAAGAACATCTTGATCATGTTCGAATTGTGTTAGACACCTTAAGAAATGAATCTTTGTATGCCAATTTTAAGAAGTGTTCTTTTTGCATGGACAAAGTAGTTTTTCTTGGTTTTGTTGTAAGTGCTAATGGAATTGAAATGAAAAAAGACAAGGTCAATGCTATTTTAGATTGGCCAACTCCTAAAAATATTGCTGAAGTAAGAAGTTTTCATGGTCTCGCTAGTTTCTATCGAAGATTTGTTAGAGACTTTAGTACCATTGCTGCACCACTAAATGAAATTGTGAAAAAAGAAGTTGGATTTCATTGGGGAGAAAAACAAGAGCATGCATTCAATCTTTTGAAAGAAAAACTCACTACTGCTCCAATTCTTGCATTGCCTAACTTTAACAAAAGTTTTGAACTTGAATGTGATGCATCTGGAGTAGGTATAGGGGCTGTTTTAATGCAGGATGGAAAGCCGATTGCATACTTTAGTGAGAAGTTGAAGTGAGCTCAATTGAACTATCCAACTTATGATAAGGAATTGTATGCTTTGGTAAGAGCATTGGAGACGTGGCAGCATTACTTGTGGTCTCGAGAGTTCGTTATCCACACCGATCATGAATCTCTCAAGTACCTCAAAGGGCAAGGTAAGCTTAGTAAAAGGCATGCTAAGTGGGTGGAATTCATTGAATCATTTCCCTATGTGATTAAGTATAAAAAGGGGAAAGAAAATATTGTTGCTGATGCATTATCAAGAAGGCATGCATTAATCACTACTTTGAGTTCTAAACTTTTAGGTTTTGAATCAATTAAAGAACTTTATGCTAACGATTCTGATTTTGATTCAATTTTTTTGGCCTGTGAAAATGGTGCATTCGAAAAATTCTATAAGCACGAAGGGTATTTATTTCGTGAACGTAAACTATGCATTCCTAAATGTTCTATGCGTGAATTGCTTGTTAGAGAAGCCCATGGGGGAGGGCTAATGGGCATTTTGGAATACATAAAACTTTGAGTGTTTTAAGTGATCATTTCTTTTGGCCTAAAATGCGTATTGATGTTGAAAGAATTTGTGAAAAATGCATAACTTGCTTGAAAGCTAAATCAAGAGCGCAACCACATGGATTGTACAAACCTTTACCTATACCAAATGAACCTTGGGTAGACATATCCATGGACTTTGTTTTGGGTTTACCAAGAACAAAAAAAGGTAAAGACTCCGTGTTTGTGGTTGTTGATAGATTTTCCAAAATGGCACACTTCATTCCATGTAATAAGACCAATGATGCAACTCACATTGCTGATTTATTCTTTAAGGAAATTGTTCGTTTGCATGGAGTACCAAGGACTATAGTGAGTGATAGAGATGCAAAATTTTTGAGTCACTTTTGGCGTGTTTTGTGGGGTAAATTAGGAACTAAACTTCTATTTTCTACTACATGTCACCCCCAAACAGATGGACAAACTGAAGTTGTCAATAGAACATTATCTCAATTGCTTAGAATTTTAATTCAAAAGAACTTGAAAAATTGGGAAGACTGTTTGTCCTTTGCTGAATTTGCATATAATAGAAGTGTCCATTCTGCTACTAATCACTCTCCATTTGAAGTTGTATATGGTTTTAATCCACTAAGTCCACTTGATCTTATTCCAATACCTATCGACGAACGTGCAAGCCTTGATGGAAAAACAAAGGCTGAGATGATTAAGAAATTGCATGAAAGGGTGAGACTCAACATTGAAAAGAGAACTGAGCAGTATGCCAAGCAAGCTAACAAAGGTCGTAAACAAGTCATATTTGAGCCCGGAGATTGGGTTTGGTTACACTTGAGAAAGGAGAGATTTTCAGGCCAGAGAAAGTCAAAATTGCACGAATCAATGACAATGCCTATAAACTAGACCTTCCAGGTGAATATAACGTAAGTGCAACTTTCAATGTTACTGATCTTTCTCCTTATTTTGGTGATATAGATTCGAGGACGAATCCTTTTGAAGAGGAAGGGAATGATGGAAATCAGCCCATGCAAAATCCTGATGGAAATCAGCCCATGCAAAATCCTACAAACAAGATGGATCCGTTGATCATTAAAGATGGGCCAATTACAAGAGCACGTGCTAAGAAGATCAAGGAAGCCATGATGGTCCTTGTAAATGAAGTAAAAGTTAAAGTTCAAGAGACCTCTTTAATGGGCCAAATTATGAATATTATTCAAGTTGATGGGCTAGAATTTTAATGAAGAGTTGGGCTTATTTCTTATCCAAAATTAAGCCCAAGTTGAAGGATGAGTTGGGCTTATTTTCTTATCCAAATCAAGGCCCAAGTTGAAGGAATTTTCGTCCATATTACAAAGGCATATAAAAATGTATCTTCAAGATAATAAAATGTATTGTTTTAGTGTTTAAAGGAATCCTAGAACATAGTAGAGGATCTTTTGGGTGTTTAAGCCTTTAAAAGAATCCTAGAACATAGTAGAGGATCTTTTGACTAGTCTTTAAGTAAATAAATGTGGTAAAAGAAGTGTCATCAAGATGTTTAGGGTAAAAGTGGTCCAAAGTGTAATCAAGATGTTTTTAAGCATCTTAAGAGTCTTTTGTAGCCTATAAATAGGCCATGTAAACATTTGTAAATCATCAACAATTTTAAGCATAAAAATTCCTTTGAATTTACTATCTCTTGTGAGAGTATTTTCTTTTGAGAACTTATCAAGATTCTTGAGCAAGATCTTGTGGCGTTCAACATACCGAGGTTCTTGGCTCATCCTATAGCCAATGGGTCGAGGTTTTTAAGCTCTATATAAGATCAAACCAGATTTTCGATTTTGGGGAGATTCTCACCTTATAAGTTGGGTTCTTAGATCATTATATCTAATGGGTCCTTCGTCGTATCCACATCAAATATTTAGTCGCTTAAACAACTTAAATTATCCACAACATATAAAGTATCATTCACTAGAAATACCCATTTAGAAAAGCAACTTAAGAGATAAAATTTGTAGATAAACTTCAAAATGATTGTGTTAGTACTGGTATAAATTTTTGCGGATAGATGGAGTTAGAGAAGGTAAAATTTATGATAGACCAATTGTAATATTCTTAGTATTTATATCTGGAATTTATGTGTTATTTCTATATATAGTGTTTTGCACGTGAAAGCGCGTGATTCATAACATATTTTGATGTAATTTAAAACTAATAATATTTTATAATTAAAGATATATGTTTATAAATCGACGATTATACCTATGTAGAGTCAAATGATTAATTAATTTTAAATAACAAAAAGAAAAATTTGATTCGCAATTTGACACTTTAAAATAAAATAATTCTCAAATTATAAATCTTTTAAATAATTCTAATATTATTATTTTAGTGCATATGTATTGCCATGTGAGTACAAATTTATTCATTATAATTTTTTTTCTTGTTGTCATTTTTTGATTATTTGTTGGATGACATTCTTAACACTTTCTTAGAGAACAACTCGTAATAATGTTTCATTATCTAACCTTTTTTCTGTGCATTCACATAGTGTACGTATAACATAATTGGCAATAGATTGGATTGTGAATTTTGTTATTATTTTTAGAATATGAGTTATGGATATTATGGTAATTTAATATAAAATGAAGTACTCGTTCGTGTTGAAATTACCTCATATTACCTCATATATTAAATATATGTTAAATTGAATTTAGTATTTTGAGAGAAACAAGATTATCGTGAAACTAACACAAGTTTTTTAAAATTAAAACTAAAAAGTTTATATAGTCGAGCTTTTGAAATTACGATTATAGAAAATAACAAACTTTAAAAATGAATACGAATAAGTTATAAATTATCGTGTTAACTTTTAATATCCTTGTTAATTACAAAATTAAAATTTTATTATGGCAATTAGATTCTGACGTTTTATGAAGTTCTTTTTTCTAACACAGCCATATCACAAATTTGTTATGTTCATTATAACCAAAGTATATTTTAATAAGTATTGTTCAAAGAAATTTTGAGAACATAATAGTTGAAAATTGTAACAATAAAAGTATAATTGAAAACAATATAGATGTACAAAAAATTTGAGAATTTTTTTAATTTCAATAATTAATACGTGAATAATTGAGCAGTGTCTAAGTTAAATTGGGTTAAATTCGTTTTCCCTCTATATCTTCAAACATCAAAACAACATATTTATTTAAAAAATACCCTTAATGCATATAAATTTAAAATTCACTTTCCACCAATTTCCTTCAACACTTAAATAAGTATAATTTGATCCTTTTACTAATACCTTAAATTTATTTTGATAATTATTGATAATTCATCATATCAATCATTGTATTTTTAATATTATTAATAAAACCATTCATTTATCTTTTAAGTATTATATAACTTAAATAAGATAAACTGATAAATTTCTGGTAAAACTCAAAATACAGTGTTCATACATTCTCAGGACATATTGTACTCAAATTCTACATATATCTATAGTTATATGTAAGATAATTAAACTACATCCATTATTCAAAAATTGATGAATACTTATTCATATCATAATTTTGTTAGGAAGGAATGAAGAGGACACACATATTTATATTGGAATGTGGAAATGCTAGAGTTAGATTGTTACATTTCTTAAAACATCATTAAGAATTCTATAGTAATTGTTGGAGATTAAAAGATTAAGTTCTAGGTAGTGAGTAGAATTGCATATTAAAGGGAGACTATTAAAATGTTGAAAGTTGCAAGGTGCAAGGTAACAAATTATGAATTATTCTCAATTACATAACTAATAGGGTAAGAAAGTATTTTACTATTGGAGGAAACACTTATATTTTCTCTAAATAACTGTAGTCATATTTTTTATTTGATTAATTTATAATGGATGCAATAATATCCAATGAATTACCGTCTAATTAAATGTAGGATCAATTAATTAAAATTTAACTGTAAAGTGTAAAATATTATTTAAATTGTATAGATGGATGTAAGATGAATTTATTATTTTAAATTAAGGGTATTTGGATCTATTAATATTTACATAGGTGTTTGAAGATGTGTTTGGCAAATTAGGGGTCTTTGAAAACAACTATGGTATGTAGGAGAATATTTGATGCCTTCTTTGTTGGGGTAACTAAGTTTTTACTATTGTCATCATGCATAATTTTAAACAACATAGTACACGAATAATCTTTATATAGAAAGCATATATAAAGATATTGATCGACAAAATGATAATAATTCCTATTAACTAAGAATTATGAATTTTTTTTATAAGAAGTATTGGCTATCTTAAAATTAAATATTTTATGATAAAATGTGTTTCGATTTTGTAGAATATCAATATAGGAAGTGTGAAATTAATTTTGTGACATTCTTTTAGGATTTATTTAACATGACTGTTTTAATTTTTACGGAAAATAAATATAATAAGAAAAACAAAGTTTTCTAGAGCTTTGTAACAATAAATTAATATAATATACTTTGATCTTTGTACTAAAATATGTTACATAATTGAATTAATTGAGTCCTCTCTAAGGTTTAATATACAACAACATTCTACATGTTCTCTCCTCTCTTCTTCAAAGTAAAGACAAATCTGCATTGCTTTGTCTCAAAACTCGAACATAATCAATACATGTATTCCCTTCTTGCTTATTTTACACAATCAGTCTCACAAATTTGCGGTTTTGTCTTCCAAAAACATTCAGATTTGCTTTAATGTTTTTTATTTTTATGAATAAAGTAAATAAATGTGTTTCACATTCAAAATGCCATAATTTAGTGTCTTGTACTTTTCAGAGTTTTTTTGTTTTTTTTTTAGGGTTTCGATTTTTATGAATATGGTATATCAGTACTGTCCACGTCATATTTCATCAGTATTACTTTTCAAATCTCTCATTCTCATCTTCCATGGGAACCTATTCAACCGTAAAATTAAAGTTAACTTCCTAAATTTCTCATTAACCAATATTAAATTATTTATAGATTTTACATATTTTTCTAGCTAATTGGTTTTGTTTCTTCATATATTTTAAATTTAAAATGATAACAATGTAGAAAAGTTATATGACACATGCGCCGAAATTATAGCTAGATCCATGAATAACAGATTCTTTTAAAACAGTAGCTAGTGAAACTATATTTGTAGCACCCCGACCCCAGCTTAATAGAAGTCGGGTTGCCACCGTAACTTTGAGCGTGAGAAATATATTTTCCAAAAAAATATAAAATATTTCGTAAATAATTACAGCGGAAGACTTCATTATAAAACACGAGTATTTTTTTTCTTAAATTTAAAATCTAACCATGCAAAACTAACTCGTATTATACCCACATTTACAAATCAAAACCTTGTTATGAGCATATGAAAATGTTTACTTAATTATCGAAAACAGTAGTTTCTCAAAACATCAAGAATTATCTGATTTATAATCATTTACATATATTAAAAACATAACATATATATATGCTTCTAGAGGGAAGTCCAGACAACCGGCTACACATCCGATTCGTCGTAAGCTGGACCTGAAAAAGACTAAATTGAGCAACGTAAGATTTTAAAAATCTTAGTGGATAACGGTTACGTGCATTTGCATTGAAAAGATTAACCAATACGTCGAAAGCATCATCCAAGGTCCGAAGACTTGGCCTACTCCAAGGTTCGAAGACCTGGTCTACTCCAAGGTTTGTCAACCTGGCCTAACTCCAAGGTTCAAAGACCTGGTCTACTCCAAGGTTCGTCAACCTTGTACTTTATCATGTCGTTTCATCTCATCCAACATAAAAGTTATTCTAATCAATGTAACTGAAAATAAACGTTACCCACTTGACGTTTCACTAAGATGCGGGGATGGCTCCTGAAGTGTCCGGTCGTCTCGTACTGCACTCGACCGTTCATCAACATTTAGATTTTAAAACATATGTTTTTAAAACATGTATATATTTAAATATAGATAATTTATTATTATCCATTAAACTCAAGTGGTCAAACAATAACAAATTAACATTTATATATATATATATATATATATATATATATATATATATATATATATATATATATACTTATAACTATAACATCTTTAACTTAAAACCTATAGAACATAGACATAAACCTTGTAAAACATTCCATAAAATTTCTAAAACCAATTAAAATTCTGATTTACTTACAAAACATATAATTTATCATGAAATTTTTTAGGACAGCCAATCCGAATTAAAGGAATTTCATAAATTATTCTATTACTCAGAAAATTCTTAAATTTTATAAAACACTTAAGAACACATACATGAACATGTAGTAAAATGTTTCAGAACAAGAAAATATCTCAAACTATTTCAAATAAAAGCAAAAGCGTGCAACCTTAAAATTTCGATATCTCACTTGGCAGTCTATACTAAATGATTTTTATAAAATCACACACAACTCAAAACCTTTCAAACTTTTCTAAATATTACTTAGACATGATAGTTAGGTTCCAGAAAAATTTACATGAAGAAATTCTCCCATTTGATTACTTAACCACACCAAAAGAAACTATCATAGAAAACTGTAATTCTGGCGGAACTACTTTTGAAAATTCGTCATAATTCATAAACAACTCCAAAAATCACCAAATTGTAACTATAGATTCCCAACATCATATATAATAAACAACTAAAACAGTTTTCTAAAATTCCAAGTAAAATTGTTTATAAAAATCGACAAAATGGACTGAAATTTCATAGTTCTTCACAAACTGCTCAAACTCACATCCATAAGAAACCATTTTAACATTATATTACTACACAATACACATGCAACAAGTTTAGGCATGATAATCAAATATGAAATTTCATAACCAACACTTAAATGATATGTATATATATATATATAATATATATTAACACCTATCATATTAAACAAAGTAAGGTAGAGATGGAAATTCATGAATTACCTCTAGATATTGATCACTATGGAAATAAGATGCTTAATCACTTGGTAGCTTTGAGAGAAAAGGGGTCTTGTATATGTTCTTGAAATGGAAGAATGGTTTGTGCACAAATATATAGTATCATTTAGTTGCATGCAAGATTGAGGTGTCTTGAAGCTAATGTTGCTAAGTGGAAGATTATGAAGCAAGGTGAGGTGTCATTAGTCTACCGTGGCTAAGTGTAAGACACGGTGAGTTTGCTATATAATTTCTAATCTTTCCTAATTTATAACTTGTTCCCATAAGTTTTTAGGTAATATAATTTTTGACCACAAAACTTTATCAAAACTTAGTGTTAACTTAGGTAAATAACAATACAATGCTATATTAATATTATTGATGCTCAATTATCAAAGTTAAACTAACTAGATGCATAACTAATCAATTTTACTATTTAAAATATGATGTCATATTCATTCAATCACGACTTCAATGCAAACTCAATGTACTAATTACTAAAATTATTTCATATTTACTTATCTATTTTTCGTTCGTTCATAAAAATATTTCGTGTCGAGTGCATCACGATCGAACTCGGCCTCTTCGGGTAGCTATCCTGCAAGCCTTTTTCAAACTCGAAAAAATATTAGCTCGTTATTTTTGATTAAACGTAAAACTCATTTAAAACATGAAAGGAATGTGCAATAATAAACTACAATTAAAAATGGTATTTATATGCAAAAATATGCTATGCATGATTTTTGGAAATGGGGTGCTACAACTCCCCCCTCCTTTTAAAATTTCGTCCTCGAAATTTCGGGCTTCGTAGGTAAACGGTTCGGGGATAAGAATTTTGAATCTCAATTTCACGTTCTCAAGTCATTCCTTTTTTTCTGTGTCTATCCCTTTATACTAAAACAAGCGATATCTGCTTGTTCCTCAAAATCTTAGTCTTTCTTCTATAATTGTGTATAGGCCGCTCTTCGTAGGTGAGGTTTTTAATGATTTAAAAATCTTCAAGTGTAATAAGGTGACAAGGGGCTGATATGCATTTTCGAAGCTTTGACACATGGAAAACGTCATGAACTGTGGATAACCCTGGGTTAAAGCTAGTCGATATGCACATTTCCAATTCGTTCCACGATTCCAAAAGATCCTACATATCTTGGTTTTAATTTCCTTCTCTTTGAACTTTATTCCGCATTAAACTGAGAAATTCGTCACTCTTCTGAGCTTCTGTCAACTGCTCTCTCAGGATTGGTTGGATTGTTAATGTGGCTAACTTCGGCATTGATGCCTCAACGATTGTTAATCTCATTTTGCAAAACTATTCAATTGATCAAACAAGTCCTCAATTCTGGGTAGTGGATATTTGTTCTTGATCATTATTTGATTAAGCTTTGGTAATCAATACACATTCTCAACGTCACCTTAACGTTCCTGGCTAAATTCTTGATTTTTATGTTCTCTCCTGAGGGCAATCTAACTTCTGGATTCGCATCTCTTTCACAATATAGTCTAAGTTTCTTTTTAAAGGTATCAGATATAAAAGAGTGTGATGCTCCTGTATCAAACAAATGTATGCTGGTATACCCGATAACAACAGCATACCAGTCATTGTTTATTTTGTCTTGTCACCTTCCCCTGGCTGTTCTTCACACAAGTTTTCATTTTCCTCAGCGAACTGAACTTCTGGCAAGGCATTCAGTTTAGCCTTACCTCTCAAGTTTGGATTTTGAGGAATTTCCTGTCGTGGTGCATGAGCTTTGCCACTTCCAGTGGGTACGTTCGTACGATTAATACACTCGTTAGCTCTACGGCCTGGTTGATGACAACGAAAACAGATGTCTTTCCCCCAAAAACACTCTCCTCGATGGTTCTTATTACAATTCTGGCACAATGGTATTATTTGTGGGGGTCCAGCAATGATGGGTCGGACACTTCTAACTATGGTGTCACCTCTTAGTCCCATGGACGGTGCTTCTTTCCTTTTCAATTGGTTCACCAACGGCCTCTGCTCATTTTTCAACCCTAAACTCATTGAAACTATACGAGCTCTCTTGAAATGTGGCAACCTCAGGCCGGATACTATCCCTCCAACTTCTGGATGGAGGCCCCTCTCAAACCTGCGTGCTTTTCGATCATCTGTATTGACTAGATGAGGTGCATATCGAGAGAGTGAGTTAAACTTGTGCTCGTATTCAGTGAGAGTGTTGGTTCCTTGGCGAATGTTCATAAATTCAATTTCTATTTGATCCCTCAAGGCTTGTGGGAAATAACGATTTAGAATAATTTCCTTGAATTTCTCCCATTCTAGAGTACTTCTTGCCTCCACCGTCAATGTCCTCTCGTGAGACTGCCACCATTGGCCGGCATCTTCTGCTAGTTGAAACCTTGCACATGAAACTTTTTGTATTTCTGACAATTCCATGTGTTCAAAAATTCTATCTAATTCAACAATCCATTCTTCGGTAGCTATCGGTCCTTCCCTTCCTCTAAACCTGGGTGGTTGGAAACGCCTGAAATGCTCAATTACATGATTCGGCTTAAACTGATGTTCTTCGTGGTTATCTGGGGCAGGTGCAGGACGGTGTTGCATAAACTCCCGTAACTGAGCAAAGAAGTCTCTTGTCATATCAGCATTAACGTTTTGCCCAAGAGGTTGTACTTCATCGTTCTGTCTTTCTTCTGCTCGTCGTATATCCCTTTGTGCCCTAGTGGGTGAGTCCATAGTGCTTACTCTCCTTCCAAACGTAGCAAAGCATTTTAAAACTCTCCTTCCAAACGTAGCCTACGTGCTTCATCATGATCCATCTTAAGTAAGTTTTATCTTCGGATGACTAGTCAACCCAAGTCAAACTCTAGTTGTACGGCTCGGGGGAGTGCATTTGTAAAAATAATGTATGCATATTTGTAAAAGAATTTTTTTTCATTCAAACATAAACGTAAAGTTTGGATAGAGACATAAATAATCATTTGTAAAGTATACTTCTTCATACTTCTCACAAAATGCATTCATTTCTTATCATTGACCCATGGTCTTCTTTCACGTTTATCATCACATCTTACTTGTAGTATAACACATAAAACATCATATGCAACCTTTAACATAAAATATCTTTCATGGACAGCTTTAAAACATGACACATATACTTACCTTGGTACGATTCGGATGTTTAGCCACGCTGCGGACTCCCTATTATTGAACTCTTTGACATATCAATTTTAAGGAAATTCTAAATTTTGTAGAAATTCTCTGAGGTAAACATTGTTTCAAGGAAAACGTTTGACTTACGGTCCGAGGAAGGAAAAACTCAACCTCGGCTCTGATACCACTTGTAGCACCCCGACCCCAGCTTAATAGAAGTCGGGTTGCCACCGTGACTTTGAGCGTGAGGAATATATTTTCCAAAAAAATATAAAATATTTCGTAAATAATTACAACGGAAGACTTCATTATAAAACACGAGTATTTTTTTTTCTTAACTTTCAAATCTAACCATGCAAAACTAACTCGTGTTATACCCACATTTACAAATCAAAACCTTGTTATGAGCATATGAAAATATTTACTTAATTATCGAAAACAGTAGTTTCTCAAAACATCAAGAATTATCTGAAATTCTTCTAATGAAAATGACATATTTTTTTATAGTCGCAGCCCAACATGTGCTTAGTGCCAACTTCTTTAGTCATCTTGATTTCTTTACATCACTTTGTTTAAATTAATTTTGTTTAAAATGAGGAAAGATTATTTAATGGAAATAATATATCTAAGTACCACAAGGATTCAACACACAATTTTTAGTAACTACAAACATCCCCTTCATATTTGATGGTAAGGAAGCTTTTCCATCGATCAATTTCTAAAAGAAATTTTTGTTGGCTTTCCTAATTCATCATTTCCAGTGACGATAAATTTCTACCAAAAATTAGATATCAATTTTCACTTGGTTGTGGACCATTGATTTCCACAAGAGATTCATGACAAGGACGCTAAAATAACAATGATGTACATTACCCTTGGTTTACATGTTTAACACAAATATATAGCTATGTATTTATTTCTATTTTTATGATTTATTCATTAATTCTAATGTTATATCCACTCTATTTGACTAAAGAAAAATGCGTAATTTATATACCATGGCGTTACAAGATGTACTATAATAATTCACCAAAAAAGACCATTAAAATGCATTCTTATATACATTAAAAATCATAAGTCAGAAAAGAACAAAAAAAAGGGTATAATATCTTCTTGAGACACAAAGAAAAAATCAAAGAAAAATACAGTATTTTATGTTAAAACTTATGAATATTTGAAAAACACACAAAGAGACCATTTACTATCCATGATCCAATTGTTTATGGTATGTTTCTATATTTCTATATATATATATATACACACACACGAAGAAAGACTACAGCAGAATACTTAAACTATTTATATTCTTGTAAGTTATTAATATTTTTTTCAAATTTTATCTAGATACACATTCAATAATGTTAACTATTAATTTTAAGTTTTCATCTAAATATACATTGAACAAAGTTATCAAGTTCATGTACATTCATTTAATAATGATTAAAAATTTAATTTAATTTGTGGATAAAATTAATTTATCATTATAGGGTTATTTTAATGTAAATAATAAAGTTAAAGATGTAAATAATTCCATGTATAAATCATATAAATCATTCACACTTTTAAAATGGGCATAGATAAATACTGATTTGTATGAAAAAGATATACATGAAATACATGCTTAAATTATTAGACTCCACTTAATATTAATTAAACCTATGGATGGTGAACTTAATTATTTGCTAAAATGATCGCAATACAATATGATTGATAATGAAGTTATGTCATGTCACATGGCAAAAGTTATCAACCTAATTTCACATGATTGAAACTATATATGAATATATAATGTATTTTCTTCTAGCTAACTTGAAAGGAACTCATGAATGAATATATTAAAGGTTGTTTTTATTACACTTCTTATAGAAAACTAGATCAAGTGAATATAATTTATTACACATTTGGTCTGTATATTTTGTAAATTGAATATATAAATGTCTATAGTTTTATTTCATAATAAAACATTTGTCGCACATTTACTTACTTTGTGTATATCCATCAAACGTAGCATTTATGTTCATAACTGATTTAGTAATTAATAAAATACAAATCAATGTAATAATTAATTAAACAATTAACTACTTACCATCTTCATGCATGCATTCTGAAATTCTGAGAAGACTGGCAGATTCTAAACTCTCAACCTCAATGGCTCCTCCTCTGGAAGCTCATGATTTGCATTAAAACTTAAATTAATTAAAGCTAATCAGAGTTTAATTAAAGAAGGAACCATTGAGGGAGAGAGTTCAGAGAAAGACATCTTTTCCTCGATTTGAACTTCAAAGCTTCATAACTTAAATTCTTGCTCTTCTCCTGTACTTATTACGAAATCTTCTGAAAATGACGAATAAAAGATGATGTGATTGTGAAGTGAATTTATAGTACCATTTTTAGGGTTTTATTCTTTGCTCTTTCCAAAACCTAATACAAGAATTTGGTTAATAGCGAGGTAATATATGATACTATCAATACCAAATTGATTTCTCACAGCCCTAACTACGACAAAACTACAAAGGACTCTTGCTCCTACAATTAAATTAAGAGGAAACTACTAAGAAATTTCAGCTTTATTTTTCTTTGCATCTATGAAAAAAATCTTGCCCAGATCAGATTTAAAAACAAAACAAGTACTATAGTACTTATTATATTATAGTAGGTCGCTATGCCCCAATTATACACCACCAGGAGCCGTTTCTAACTCATGTGACGTGGTGCATAGTGTTTTCTTTTCTTTCTTTCTTTCTTTTTTGTTTTTCTTTGGCACCTCATTTTGTATTGCAAATTAACATTTATAATATAACATATATATATATATATATAGAAAATTAATATGTTCTACCTATTTGGAAATTCTTGTGCAGTAATATCGATATATGCCGGACGGGAAAATCAAAGTCTGTCGTCTTCTATTCATGCATGTGCTTCTAATTAAGCTGATTAAGTTAACTTATTTTTTCTAGTAGTAACTAAATAATATATACACGGTCACTCGATTAAATGAAGCAAATGAAAACTCAAAACATATATATATATATATATATATATATATATATATATATATATATATATAGAGAGAGAGAGAGAGAGAGAGAGAGAGAGTAATATCTCTAGCTAGGAATATAAGAATTTATACTTAATTCTCTATAAAATTGTATAAGATTTTTTGAAACAGTATGTAAAGCTTATAATGTCTTTAAATTAAATGTTTAAAAGTTCATAAGATCTCATCAATCTATTTCTTAAGATGTAATCAACAAATTCAAATTACAATATTACACTAGAAACTAAAAATAGCTATAAAAGTACCTATAAATTCAAAAATAAATTATCAAACAGTTCTTTTCTTTTACCTTGTAATTCATCAAGGGAACTTATTTTGTAATTTGTTTTTTAAATTGCATGATCCGTAACTTTTGATGCAAGGCGAAGAATAAATTTATTACCTGCATAAGGACTTATCTGATGATCATTCAGCGATGTCGGTTGATTGACATCGATGTTGCTCTTTCTTGTATGATTCTGTCCAAATTAATCTCAATAAAAATCACTTAATAAACATGTAAAACAAAAACAATATTATGAAGTACGAGTAAGATTAATAATAAATATTAACTAGCGCAGCAGAAAAAATATGGAAAAGGGCCTTTTCTAGAAATTCTTTTGCCTCTAATTGACTGAGCAAAATGAGCATGTCTTCAACGGTCCTCAAGCCTTCCAATACTCCATCACTAATTGCTATATAAGAACAAATACATACATATTTATATATATGTTTGAAATTTTGAATAAAATCTATATATATAGATAGATATATAATGGTGGAATATTGGAAGCCCTTGAGGGCAGTTGGAAACCTCACTAATCAGTAATAAAACAAATTATTATTCACTACTACACAATATGAGGAGCCCAAAAATTAGGTTTATATAGACGAAGTTGATAACTGTTCCCTTTAGGATTAATTTTAATTACTCTATGATATATAAATCAATTTTTCCCATATATAATGAATGTCTAGCTGTATAGGTCGATCCCTTTTTCTTTGGAGAAAACTGATGTAAGCGCCAATCAATTTTACTATTTTTCTTCATATAAATAATTCAGTCATTTTAAAGAAAAAGTTGTATAACATTATCCTATATAAAAACAGATTTTTAAGACATGCCATTTTTTATTTATGTTTAAATAATTCATTGTTATAAAAGAATGATATGGTAAAGATGATTAATCAAAAGATTAAGCATGAGTTGGACTTAATAATTGTATCAAAACGATCAGTTGTTTTGAGATAGTGGTAAAAGAATATTAAAAGAATATATATATATATATATATATATATATATATATATATATGATATCTATCTATTATATATATTATAGCAAAGCGGGGCGGGACCCACATTGGTGATTTTGCATTTTTTTAATTGCTAAACAATTTATTAATTGATTTGATTGACTATATAATTTGAAATTGAATTGATTAGTTAATCAACATAATAGTTATGGGAAGTTTTTTATTTACTAAATTGACTATATAATTTGAAAATTTGAAATTGAATTGATTTGTTAATTAAAATAATAGTTGGTAAGTCTTTTATTTTCTAATTCTTAGAAAATCAAGCAACCAACATTCGATCTCCTAATTTGCAGCCACTCTTTTATTACATAGACATCTTAAATTCAAATTCCAACTAATCAATTTCAAATGTGACATTAAAAATTAAATATTATTGTAAATTTATGATAACCTAAACTAGCCATCCTTCTTTAGAATGGGTTGAATTTTAGCAAGATTGGAGTTTTCCATACTTAACTCATAATGAATTTATAAGATATGCTAAATAATTTTGCGGAGATTTCCAAACCATTACTTTATTTCTAAAGTTTTGAATGGGTTGTTCATTAGGAACTTTCAAGAAGAAAATCCATTGTTTTTATACTTATCCAAGTAAGTATCATGTTCAGTTCACTTTTATTCACACATTCATAAGTTTCGATTTAGTTTTTTATTCATTATGATTTTCTTGAATTACATTGTTCGACATTCATTTCGTTTTAATCTTCTATTGTTTTCACCATATTCCCGTATATTTTATTTTTTATAATTAATAGATTTGTCTCATTTAATTTTCTTTCTTTTATTTAAAATGATTAGGTTTTCATCTCCGATGTTTTTTTGTTTTTATATACCATATTCAAATTTATTGGCTGATTCATCAACTCTTGTTTTAATTTTTGAATAGATTTTTGTTTTTGTTTTGAATTAGTTTAGTGTTGAAAATGATTGTTTGTTGCTTTTAGTTTAATTTGAATATTGTTCGATTTACTCTTTGATTCATTTAATTTTCTTGAATTATATTGTTCGACATTCATTTCGTTTTAATCTTCTATTGTTTTCACCATATTCCCGTATATTTCATATTTATAATTAATAGATTTGTCTCATTTAATTTTCTTTCTTTTATTTAAAATGATTTGGTTTTCAACTCCGTAACGATGTTTTTTGTTTTTATATATCATATTTAAATTTATTGGTTGATTTATCAACTCTTATTTTAATTTTTGAATAGATTTTCGTTTTTGTTTTGAATTAGTTTAGTGTTGAAAATGATTGTTTGTTTCTTTTAGTTTAATTTCTTAATTATAACTTTATTTTTATTTAAAAGTCAAATTTGTTATATTTTGTTGCTTGGACTTGAATTATTGACAGAGAGCTATTTTTTTAAAAAGTTTTGTTTTGTCACCCTAACATGTCTCCAAAGTATGTATGAATTATTCTTCTCTTCCAATTTTTTTCCATATATTTGATTTTAATTTTGATTAGGAATACAATGTATTAAGAATCGATCAATCATTTGGTTCTCAAATATATATACTTTCGTATAAATCCATATTCATTGAACCTACTCCACTAGTTTATATCCATATATGATGTTTTATTATATATACTCTCTTTTTTTTCTCTTTAGCATTAGAGCTCATCTTCTTGAAATTTGCCAATGTAATCACTTTTATAATTTAATATAATTTTTTTTATGTTTATTTATAAGAAGCGAAAAATAATATAAAGCATTTGGGATGTCCATATTTTGTAATATTTCATAAAATTACCATAACTACACATTGTGCATATCGACTCAAAGTCTAACTTTTCATAATTTTGAATTTTATAAATACAATATAAATTGACTATAAATTATTCTTTCTCAGTTAACATGCATATTATCCACATATATGAAAACTCTTTTTTTATTCACTATTTTGGAAACTTTGTTGTGTTTTTATTTTTCATTTTGTTGTTGCTTATTTGAAAAATTGTTTTGTAAATATAATTTTATTTATCCTATATTATATTGAAATGTGCGAATTTGTGAAGAATACTTGGGTCCAATAATTAGATTTGCTTTGTTGAACGAGAGATTTTTTTTTTCATTTAGATATCTTTTAAAAAGTTCTAACATTTTTTTTTATTACTAAACTGATAATAATTACTACATTTATTCCCTTATGAAAATCTTTTAAGAAATCCTATCATTTTTATTAATTTTAGTATTAAACTGATGAGAATTACAGCATTTATTCCATTTTTGCTATTTCAATGTATATGGCGGTTTTTCCTTTATATTTTTTTCCATAATTTAATTAATATGATTCTACTTTATTTAATATGAAATATTTCTATTTCAATGTACATGGCGATTTTTTCTTTTTAATTGTTTCCCAAAATTTAACTTTAATATGATTCTACTTTATTTAAAATGAAATGAAAGTTCATTTATACATATGTTTGAAATGGACTTGAGTTTAATTGGATTTAGATTTCTTTAAACTCATAGTTTCATTTATTTCTAAACTTGTTTACATTTTCAAACTTAAAAAAAATATCGTATATATGGTGTCACTCTTTGTTCTGTATCAGTTTCAAGCTTTAAGAAAGATGTATGTATTATTTAAAAAAATATTTTGATATTTTAATTTGTGTGTGTTGTTATGATTTTGATTTTTTTTTTACCTTCTTAATTATTAAAATAGTGAGAATGTTGATTTTTTATTTATTCATTTAACCATCAAACTTTATTAGCTTTATAACTATTAGTTTGTATTCATGATTTTGCAAAAAATGATCTTCAATTTTATTCTAAAAAAATAATAATTACATATTAAAATATTTCAAATTTGAAAAAATAATATTAACTTTATAAGTTATAATGGGTCGTGCATAGCACGGTTACATGCTAGTATATATATATGACTACTTAACAATGAGGATTAAGCATACAAGTGCCATTTATTAAATTAATTTACCAATCGAACTACTAAATTAAATTACACAATGCTCTACTTTTGAGGGAGTATTTGAATTGGACAGTAATAAAGATGGGAATGAATGTACATTTGAAAGATAATACAAGAAAAAGTAATTCTAACAACAAGATATAAGTGGTAATGTTAATATCGTCAATGTATATACAATATTAAATAATTATAATGTTGTTTTGTCATATATTTATATCTGCTGTTACTAAATTATCATTAGATAACAATTTATTTGTTACCAATTTAGATAAGCCACAATTTATATATACTAGTAAAATGTAAGTGCATTCGCACATGAAAAATAATTTTTATATAAAGTAAAATATAATTATAGAATAACATAATACTTATGTAAAAATTTATTTAATTATTTCAGATATTGTCAAGCTTATTTAATTTATTTATTTCAAGCAGAAAAATTATATTAAGAATATATTTTTAGGTTGAATAACTCTTTTTCTATCTATTTAGTCAATAATTACTTTAAAATACGTTAAATATCATTCATATTTTAAATGGAAATTATGTATAGCTTATGGACATAGACATTTTTTTATAGTTTTTGCCATTGATTCTAGCTTCTTTAAGAAAAAAAATTAAATTAGTTTCTACGCATATATAAAATTTTTATTTGTATATTCAAATATATGCAAATTATTATTTTATAAACTATACATAGGAGCTTTCAGTGAACAATAATTTTATAGCTTTTCATAAATAATTTTATATCAATAATAAAGGTATATTTGATTTTGTTTTGGTTGGTTATTTTGGTGAGAATTGTTGGTGAGAATTTTATGGGGATACGTGCATTATTGGTGAGATAGTGTTTGGTTTAATTTGAGAATTGGTTTTTGATTGTTTTTTTTTTTTTTTTGTTGAGATAGTGTTTTGTTTTATTTTGAGAGTGAACATAATTTATTGTAGCAGTCAAATCATGACAGTTTTTGTCTGTTAGTAATTAAATAATAATAAAAAGTTATATTAAGATTGTAATAATTATATTATAGATGAATATTATTTGTAAATATTACAATTTAAAATAAATAAATTATTAAATATTTACATAAATGACTTAAGTTAATATATATTATTGAGTATAAAAATAAATTATTACATATCTATATTATTTATATATCTATATACTATAAAAATATAGTCATAGAATTTATTATAACCAAGTGTCATGTTTTCACTTGGTTATTAAGAATTAAGTATTTACTATCTCTATATTTTTGTAAAATAAAATTGAAAACAAAACAAATATGAGTCGGTATGTTACCTTAAAAAATTAATTAGTCAATTATAAGTATTCTAATAGGGGACTACAACCATCTATTGAACTGATGAGAAAAATGCATAATTAATTTATCAAAAAGAATTGTGACATAACCATACCCTTTTTTAAACTTAAAAATAACATTAAATATAAATATATAATTATATATATATATATATTGCCCCCTTAATTTAAAATCAAGTTTTTGGTCCAAAACCAATATTAGGAAGGAGGTTTGATTTGTAATTATAATATATGTTAATATTTAATTTGTTACATGGGTTACCTAATTAAATATTTTTATACTTGATTACAATATTAGAACTAAAATTTTTCTTCTAATAATATATTGTTTTAACATATTGATGGGTCCCCAATTATGATTAGGAGCATTACCGTAATTTAATAATGTAATTGATATAAAAGTAGTATTAAAATGTTTCCGTCGTGGGCCTCCAACCGAGGGCCCAATAAAGCGAGCCCATGACCCAGCTAAAATCTCTATAAATACCATCTTGATTAGCTAAACTAATCATTATCTGGTTTACACTCCAAAAACTAGAACTATTAAATACTCTCCAAATCCACGAGATTGAGGAGTATAATATCTGAGAACTACGAAGAGGCTTGATCCTATCAACGTACGTACGTAGGCAGCTCGAAGTTATTGAGCGCAGCCCCAATAGCTAAAAACACCTAATCTGGTCTGTCGTGAGTCGGGTCGGATCCCTTTCCCACGTGACTTTCATGTGACAACTATTTGATCCTGCATCATTTTGGCGCCGTCTGTGGGAACACGATTCACTCACTGAGAATGCAGGCTAGCCCCAGGCACGTACCACTGGAGACAGGAGGGGCAGTAACCCCCCAGCAGGATGCGTCAGGAACAGAGCTCCTGCTCCGACGTCTCAGCTGAACCCCGTAGTGGGAGAGGTTCCAAGTTCACCTCCCCCATCAGCTGCTCCGACTATGGTCCCTCCCTTCGACAGGGTAATCGAGATCACTCAAGAGGCACTCATGTCTTTGGTGGAGGAGGCCTCAATCAGAGCAGCCGCACAAGCAGTCCAGCAGTATGCTCTGAACCACCCCCCTCGGGAGGAGCCCCAGCCTACTGCTAAAGCAGCTAACCCCCTCTCGAGGGGAAGGCCACGGGACACGCATCGCGCACTCTCACCCTGAAGGATCGAGGCATCGCGATCCCGCGTGGTGTCTGAACGTGGCCACTATGAGCGCACCTCTCGCCCCCGGACTCTCACACCCCCGCACCGAGGCCGGAGAGCTCCGACCCCCGCGGGAGTAACATCGAGGTACTCAGGTGTTCGAAGTGCGGAGAAGACCGATGGCCTACCTGATGCTAGCATTGACTCCTCTCAAGAGCGACCCCCTAGGGGCCGGGACAGAGAGCGTGGTTCTCACAGGTCCCCTCGTCGATGTCGGAGGGCTTCGACCCCCGAGGAGGTCTAATCACGACGCGAGCCTCGTAGGTCCCCCCGCCGAGGTCGCAAACCTCGCGCTTCTGACAAGGATCACTCTAGGCAGGAATCCCGTGGATCACCTCGCAGGGGTCGGAGGCCCCCGACCCCTGAGAGGAGCCACCCTAAGCGGACTCCTAGCCCCCGAGCGGTAGTGCCGCCGAGAAGGAGTCCTTTCTGTCTTGCCATACTGGCTGAGGCGATCCCACAAGGGATGAAAATCCCTCATCTCAGCGAGTACGATGGCACCGAGGACCCCCAGGAACACCTGGACAAGTTCAGCGCAAAGGCCGACATGTACGACCTTAGCGACGCGGCTTATTGCAAGATCTTTAAGACTACCCTCAGGGGAAGAGCTTTGTCGTGGTTCAACCAGTTGCCCCTCGGTACTATTACCGGGTTTGAGCAGCTGATGCAAAGGTTCTTGCACCATTTCTCCATGAACAAAAAGTATCCCAAGACCGCGTCGCACTTGTTCGCCGTTGGGCAACGCGATGATGAGCCCCTCCGAGACTATGTGCGACGCTTCTCTGCGGCAGTGTCTGAAGTACCTCACGTCAACCACGAGCTACTGTCCAGCATCATGCAACCGCTTGGGCAGATTCAGGGACTCCATAGCGGGAAAGCCTCTATCAACTCTGGAAGAGCTTCTCGCCGGGGCAGAGAAGTATATACGGATCAAGGAAACAATCGAATCCGCCGAGGCTGAGGCAGGTGCAGGTAAGCGGAAGGTCCGGGAAGATGACAAACTTTTGGAGCCCAAGGAGCGCAAGCATATGCCTCCTTCGGGCTTCTCCCAATACACACTGCTAACGCTATCTCGCGAGCGAGTGTTAGCCATAGCAGAGCAGCAAGGATTAGTGACCTGGCCGAAGAAGATGAGAGAAAATCCTACTAGGATGAAGTTGAATAACTATTGCTGTTTTCACCGTGCCAAAGGACATATAACCGAAAACTGTCACCACTTGCAAGTGGAGATAGAGAAGTTGATCAAGAGAGGTTATCTACAAGAGGTGGTGTCCACGGATGAAGAGATGGACAACCCCCTGTCAATGGGGTGATCCCTTGAGGAGCTGCCAGCCCTGTTAGGTATAATGCTACTAGTCGCGAGGCAGAGCCTTCAAGAATTAGTTTACTTATTTCAAAAATCATGTCGAGTCAGCCCAGAGCCGAGCGTTAAATAAGGTGCCCCTTCGAGCACACTCCTGTTAGTTGACTGTTTATTTCTAAGCATGTATCGAATCGGCCTAGAGCCAGACATTTGATAACATGCCCTTTCGAGCACTTATAATGATTAAACATATTTTCCTTTATATTGACTCCTATGCGTCAAATCATATTATTTCGTTTAAGTATTATCGAGTTCACTACCCCCTACTTGCCCATAAATAGGGGATGAGGCTCCCAAGTGTGAGAGCTCCCCCCAACAAAACTTAGACTCGAGGACGAGGTTACCAAATGCAACCCCCCTACGAGCATAGATGAGGCTTGAGGCTCCCAAGTGTGAGAGCCCCCCCCAAAAAAAACTAAGACTCGAGGTCGAGGTTACCACGTGTAACCCCCCTACGAGCATATATGAGGCTGGAGGCTCCCAAATGTGAGAGCTCCCCCCAACAAAACTTAGACTCGAGGACGAGGTTACCAAGTGCAACCCCCCTACGAGCATATATGAGGCTTGAGGCTCCCAAGTGTGAGAGCCCCCTCAATAAAATTTAGACTCGAGGTTGAGGTCACCACGTGTAACCCCCCTACGAGCATACATGGGGTCTGAAGCTCCCAAGTGTGAGAGCTCCCCCCAACAGTACTTGGACTCGAGGACGAGATTACTAAATGCAACCCCCCTACGAGCATAGATGAGGCTTGAGGCTCCCAAGTGTGAGAACCCCCCAATAAAACTAAGACTCGAGGTCGAGGTTACCACGTGTAACCCCCTACGAGCATATATGAGGCTAGAGGCTCCTAAGTGTGAGAGCTCCCCCAAACAAAACTTAGACTCGAGGACGAGATTACCAAGTGCAACCCCCCTACGAGCATATATGAGGCTTGAGGCTCCCAAGTGTGAGAGCCCCCCAATAAAACTTAGACTCGAGGTTGAGGTCACCACGTGTAACCCCCCGACAAGCATACATGGGGTCTGAAGCTCCCAAGTGTGAGAGCTCCCCCCCAACAGTACTTGGACTCGAGATCGAGGTTACCACGTGTTACCCCCCTACGAGCATACATGGGGTCTGAAGCTCCCAAGTGTGAGAGCTCCCCTCAACAATACTTGGACTCCAGAACAAGGTTACTACGCGTAACCCCTCAACAATATATATGAGGTCCGAGGCTCCCAAGTCTGAGGGCCGCCCTTAACAAAACCTAGACTCGAGTGCACCAAGCATAAACTTTAAAATCGCTCTAAGTGTCGAACCCATCGTGCCTCAAACAACAACGTTCAAGCCCAATGTCTTTGACAGGGGGGCATAGGATGGGGACATGCGTTTGAAACATAGCAACAACGCACGATATCAAAAATAACAGTGCATGCAATCTCACAGTAGAGTACAAAAGCGACAATGTCTACCTCTTTACATTCGATAGGGATGTATATGAGAGTACCTAAGCAACAACGCTTATCCCAACACCCTCGACAGGAGGGCATACGAGGAAGGCACAGTGAAAGGTAAAATAAAATAAAAGTTCGTCATTCGTATTAAAAAGTCGCGATTATTGAAAATCGAAGGAAGATGACGACCTTTGCGACAGCCAAAGCGACGGATTCGAATGGCCGAAGGGTCGGGACCCCGGACCCCGCGCTTACGCACGGACCGGGTGCGGGCGTGCGTTGCGCGCCTACGCACACCCCAAGGGGGTCTGCGCTGCGCGTCTGTGCGGACCCCCTTGGGGGTCTGCCTCCTGCGCACCCCCAAGGGGGTCTGCCTCCGCGCGCAGACCCTCCAAGGGGGTCTGCCTCATGCGCGCAGACCCCCAGGGGTCTGCCCCTGCGCGCAGACCCCCAAGGGGGTCTGCATCCGTGCGCATAGCCCCAAGGGGTCTGCCCCTGCGCAGACCTACCAGGGGGGGTCTGCCCTTGTGCGTAGATCCCAAGGGGGTCTGCCTGGGGTCTGCCCCCATGCGTGGACCTCCCAAGGAGGTCCGTCGCCGATCCCCTGAGTTTCGGGGTCATGTTTTTTGACCTTTCGAGTTCGTCTACCCGCACGCACGCTTGATACAAATTGAAGAGAACGAAGTCTTACCTTGAGGATTCGAGTTGGAATTCACCACCTTCAAGAGTTAAAGGGAGAATGTTCATGAAGAAGAAAAATTTCCGTCTCTCCGACTTTCTACTCCCGAGAGCCCACGCAGTCGAGCACTCAGGAGTGGGGGCATATGATGGGTCCTCAATTATGATTAGAGGCATTACCGTAATTTAATAATGTAATTGATATAAAAATAGTATTAATACGTTTTCGTCGTGGACCTCCAACTGAGGGCCCAATAAAGCGAGCCCATGACCCTGCTAAAATCTCTATAAATACCATCTTGATTAGCTAAACTAATCATTATCTGGTTTACACTCCAAAAACTAGAACTATTAAATACTCTCCAAATCCACGAGATTGAGGAGTATAATATCTGAGAACTACGAAGAGGTTTGATCATATCAAAGTAGGTACGTAGGCAGCTCGAAGTTACTGAGCGCAGCCCCAATAGCTAAAAACACCTAATCTGGTCTGTCGTGAGTCGGGTCGGATCCCTTCCCCACATGACTTTCACGTGACAACTATTTTATCCCGCATCACATATGTATAATAAGATTAAAGATATGAGCACTAATGTCATATACAGTATATGTACATCCAAGCTAAGATTACGTTTGATTTTGTTTTGATTGATTATATTGTTGAGAATTCTTGATGAAACTATTTTCAAGACACATGCATTTTTTATGACATAATGTTTAATTTTATTTTTAAAGCGAATATGTTATTTTACAGTAAATCATGTAAGCTTTTGTTTGTTAATAAATAATTAATTATTAAAATATTAAAGTAGTAATAATAGTTATTTACATTAATATACATTTGTGTGTAATAGTAATTGATATATTTAATTTTTACTTATATATAAATAAAATATGTTGATATTCATATATATGTACATGTGTATGGTTTATGTACACTTAAATAACAAAATGGTATATATATAGTATATATACACAGTAAAATATATTTAAATATATTTTATATGTGTATATAAATAGTCTATGTATAAATATATACATACACATAATGTATAATTTATATTCTATACCCTTAAATATTTATATGTAAAATTGATTTACATATATGCACTATCCACATATATATATAGTTATACGGTACACATATATTTTTTAAATATTGTATATGAATATAAATTTCTTATAAATATTAAATATATTTAATAGGAGAACGAAAGAAGACAAAAAAAGATAATAGGGGACAAAATCTGGTTGTGAAAATAAGTAGGAGAGAGAAAGATAAAATTGAGTTTTAATTTTGGCCAAAAATTGTACTTTTTTCTAGCAAAAAATTGTACTTTTTCTGGCCAAAATTTCACTAACCAAATACTATTGGCCAAAATTCTGGCAAAAAATGATTTTGAACAAATCCAAACATAGCCAAAGATATTAAAAATAAAATTATTAGAAGGGAAGAAACATTTAAAGTTTTTTATAGCACTAAAAACGAAATTAGCAGGTAAGATAGCTGAAAATTATTATTACAACATTAAAACAATTTGGAGTGAGTATGCAACTTTTCACTATGTTCTCTTTTTAAAAGGATTATGTAATATTGATATTGCAACATTTAAAATATATTGTGTTCCTTCTGTGGTGACCCTTAACATTCAATATAATTTTCCATAAATGGGTAAGTATGAAGTTTTTCTTTTTTTATTTCTAAACAATTTCTAGTGAAACGCATGTACATTCTCACATGAAAATTGATTTTATACAATGATATTATTAGAAATGCTTGAAAGAAATTTTGAAATGATATAAAACCTATAAATAGTTGACTATTGTTAGTTTTTTTAATTTTATTTGATTTAGTAACATAGTTAAGTTCATATAAAAAATTAATTTATGTTCAATTATTTTTTATATATTTAGTCAATATTGTTCTTAAACATATTAAAAATATCATCTTGTCAAATAAAATATAATGTATAGTCCGTGAATGTGGACATGTTATTTAGTGTGTTAAATATTTTTTAGTGTAGCTATTTCCAAAAATGAAAAAACAATAAATGGTCTTCCCTATTGAAAGCTTAATTTATCAGTCAAATATAAAATACTTTTTCCTTAACCAAATTTATGAGCTTTTGACCAATTAAAATTTTATATTACCAATTTTCTCATGATTAATTTAGAAAAATTGCTAAAGCTTCTCTATAATATATTTTTATACCCAAATAAGCAGTGGAAGTATATCTTGATCTCAAATGTCCATCCCTGTAATCCTTTTATTTGAAAAAAATAGTAAAATTAATAATTTTTGGACTAGATTATCTTGATTTAGATTGAATAGAACCCTTAATGCTTTGAACTGTTTTATAGGATTTTCTTCGTTAGAAGTTTTAATAATGACGAGATATATAAATTGTTACACCTAGAAATATATAAGTTTTGTGTATCTTAGAACATTTGTACAAGCGATAGGATGTTCAAGTTGTAACTTTTAGATTATGTGTTTTTCTCTTCTTTGTTTTGTTGTATCTTGAATGCTTATAGCGTTAATAGAATTTTAGGTGAGTCTATTAAAGTTACGAGGTTAACGATCAACATCAAGCGACGTAGAAGAAGTCCGTTCAAAAGAATGATTTGATAGTGACACCAAAGATAAGCGATAGCTTTATTTAAAGTCAAAGACTCAATCAAATCATTTAAGTACTAAGTCAAACTAATCCATGAAAATTAAATGACATCACTGATGCATTTAATGTTCCAACATGCATTTATTTCAAATGCATTTAATACTTATTAAAACATTAATGTAGACAATGACGTGGAAGTACGGACAGTGCCATCTTATATCCATCAGAATTAACTGTAGCAAACTGACATCTACAACAAAATTTCAGGTATTCACCAACCACCATCTAACAAGTTATCTAGAGAGTGATTTATACGCGCTTATTGAATAGTCCCAACGGATCTATTTCAATGACAGTCTATAAATACGGCTTCAAAACCCTAAACCCTTACAGAAATTATCTGAGCAAAATCAAACCAATCTTTGGACATCCACTGTAAATATTCACATTTTATTTCTTCCTTAGAAGAATCAAACCAACGTGAATATTACCTAAGTTGTTTGAACTTTCCAAAAAAAACAAACAAACCGTTTTTCATATGAAAAATCCTATCAATCCTTTCAAATTGAGTGTGAGAAAAGATGAAGGACAACTGTTTTAATTCTGAGTGAGAGAAGCAGTTCACTGATGAATCTTGAAGCAGACGCCTGTGTAGCTAAGGAGCGCAAGGCATTTAGTTGGATTCATTGTATTGGAGATGACTCATTCTTCGGATTCAATATAGTGAATTCTCTTTGAAATCGAAGAAGGTGGACGTATTTGGGATTACACCACGCAGCGAATCTTTCAAACTCCTATCTCTTTACTTGTTGCTTTGTGTTTTATTATCTCTTATCTTGAAAACAAGCGACCAAGTTAACAAACGATTTCAAACAAATCAACAACTAAGTGAAAGGTTTAATCAATTCAGCTAATGACTTAAAACTATTTTTCGTTGCGCATTAACTCTGAACTAACCGCTGAGTACTATAACTTTGGTTGTGACGCTCAAAACTAAGTCTAAATTAATTTTTACCCAACAAGTCTTTAACCCTAAAACTAGTTAGCGCTTCAGCGACAACGACTGAGCGTTTGAACACAAAAATATTTGAAGTTGGAAAATAACTTCAGGGTCTATTTAAACCCTCCTTCTAGACTCTTTTGTGTACCACTTGGGACAAACACTTTTCAATTTCGTAATTTTTATAGTATAAATTTTATTTGTCAATTTTAAGTATTTCGAATGTTATTATACACAAGAAAACTGATTTGAGGTGTTAGAGTAATTTTTCAGAATACGAGAGGTGATAATTATTGATAACATTTTTAAAAGAGTCGGGGATATTATTTTTTTTAATTTTTACAAAATTTTATAAAAAGTCAATTATTAAAAGTATTATCAAAAGTTATTTTAATCTTTTAGAGTATTATATAAAAGTGTTTTTTATAGTTGAAAGAAATATTTCAAAGTAAAAATTGGTAAAGACATAAAAGCACTAAAACATAGAGTTTATTTAAAGGATTATTCAAAGGAAATATTATCATAGTCTCGAAAGAGTTAAGATATTACACAATAACGTGAAATTCCCATTAACTTTTATATGTTATACTAACATGCATGTTTTATACATTTGACTTCATATAAAAATATAAAATAAAAAAGTTTGAAACTGTTATAAGTGCGATTATTAAGAATCACTATAAGTTTGCATAGAATTATTTAACTATATATATAGTTTTCATATTGTTATTATTATGAAAATAGTGTATTTGAGTTATATAATTCACTCATCAGAAGGAATAATTGACATTTTAGTTAAATTTAAAAATGATATATTAATAAATTTATTCGCATGAACAATCAAGACCATTAAAAGTTTCTTAGAAGTTAAAAAATTTGAAATATCTTTAAATTTTGATCACTACCTATGACTTTTAGATTGGTTACAATTTTCTCATTTGAGTAACATGTAGTATAATTATGATTAATATATATTGAAAATAATTTTATAATTTTATAATGTATCCGAGAATAATTTTCTAAATTAATATATTAACATTATATTAATCTTTTCTTATAATTAAATTTTTTGTTTGACTTTAAAAATTTTAAAATTCTTATTTGAGTAACTATTCAGGATAAATTGAAAAACATGAATAAATTCTTACATACATAATGTGACTCTTCATGAAATATGTAATTAATGTAATATATTTAGGTAAATATTATGTAAAGAGTTACGTGGATTATATATTATCTAGTAAATTGGTAAAGAAATACATATGTACTTAAAAAGTACAACATATATGTTTCATCTAATGTCCATGTTCAAAATAATATTTGGACTTACTGACATAGGTATGTTGAGAATATATAAGTATATCTCAAGAAATTTGTATCATAATTATCAATGTATTATGTATATATTGAGTTATTTCAATTTATATTTATTCTTTACAAAAAATATATGAATATATGACAATATGAACAACGTAAGAACCGATGTTTAGTTAGATGAAAGATTATTTAGGAATGAGAATCTTGAATTAAGGAGTATTTTATAACTTTTTATACTTATTATTTTTATATATATTAATATAATTATTATAACATTATTTGTATAAATTATTATTACTAATATAACTATATCTATAAGACATAGATAATATAAGTGTTATTACTATATATATATTTATACACTTCAAACCTGAAAGTAAACAATTATTAGTGAATTGTTTGTCCAATATCATTTCCATTAAAGTATGAAATTTTTAAAACTGAATTTAATAAACACAAATGTATCTGCGCATATATATGCACACTCATAGACATACATATATAAGTAAAACTCACGGGTTAGCTAACGAGCGTATGACCACTTAGGTAGAAAGCTCGAGCTTAATTCATCAATAAGCTTGGAGTTGGTTCGACTCACCTGAGAATCCTAATTATATACCATCTGAGGCAAGAACAGGATAATAAAAAATAGATGTATTTCTTTCATTCAATATCGTATGACACACCAACTCTATTAAACTCAAAATATTATATTATTACCTGGCTCACAATACTCAAAAACATATGTAATAAACCTCATGATATACTCTTTATGAAAAACAACACTAGCAAGGCCTCGTGACATCTTAAAAAGCATTTTGAATTTCAATACATTTCTTTAGAAACTTTGTCGCACGCTCTTACATTTACTCGTGTACTTATTCTTTAATGGGAACAATAATTTCAGTCAATATCAATTCATTATTGTTGAGTAATTAACTCAGGTTGAGTGGCTAGAAAAAAACACCCACTCTTATAGTACTATGTCGAGAAGTGGGCCGGGTGTCCAACCACTCGTTTTATTCTTTAAAATATTATACTTAAAATTTAAAATACTCCTTAATACACATAGTCATTTAGTTTATATTGATTTGATGTAGCATTTAACATATAGGAAATTTTGGCATTAATGTATCATGACATTATAATCATGATCTAATTGTATATTAAGTCACTAAAGACAACTCGATGAACTTTAGCTTTTTCTGTGTGGAATTTGGACGTGACGATACGGAAATGACTTATTCTTTAAACCAAAGGTCAAGAGAATATTATTTGTATTTCATTTTACTACTGGAATACAACCTTGAACCCTGGAAAGGACGTTTAAATTTCTTGCCAAACATTTAGTAATATTATGATAAAATACAATGAAGAAGAGGCCCTGTGGTCCTGGAATCCACTAATTTATATTTACACTTAATGAATAATTAACACACATATATATATATAATGATTTTCTTCAATCAGTGAACCTAGATACATGATAGGGCGGCATATTTAATACTTAGACCCGACCATAATCAATCAATCACAAACGATCATGCTATTTCACATTTTTGGCATAAGCATATTTCTCAAAAGAGGTTGATTAATGAAAATGATATGTCCATGCTATGGAATACAATAAAGTGTTCAAATTATATAACATTATCACATTGTATATATGCAGCACAATTATATTAATTAACGTGTATTCACTAAGATTGGTTCATATAAGAATCTCTCAGCTAGCTGGGGTGGGATCCTCGTGGCTAATGCGAAGAAATTCTATAATAGATTGGTTTTATGGATGATTATTACATATGAATATTGTCGTAAAACACTCCCCCGCCAATTTCATTGAACGAAGACGGTTGTAAAATTGCCTAAAAGAACACACATAAAACTGGTTAAGTACAATTAAGACAATTATAGGATATAGTATATGTCTAACTTGAAGAAACTAACGTGAAAATAGAATTAAAAACTCATCACCGGAATATGTATATGTCAACGGCAATATGAATACTATAGAAAGTGAAATATATATTATGTTTTATAGGTTATTATATTAAGTCTACATATTACAATTTTTTTCATTTTTTCTTTTTAAGAAAGTTAAAATTGGTATAAGAAGCTTCGACTTTTATTTGAGTGATTCAAACTCATACACCATTAGAATGGCAGCCAGCTATTGTAAGGAATTTACCTACTAGATTCCTTAGCAAAGAATAAAGAATAAGTATGTGAAAATCGAGAACTTATTCGTTATCATTAAGTCAACTAGCTAATGGCGCATTATACTCCTATCAAAATAATGTGAGAGAAACTTTAGGGCATGGTTTCATTAAATTAAGATCATGTACGTGGCATTGGATAATTAAAGTTGAAGATTTACATTGTTTGTGCCCTTAATGTTGGAAAGGGAAACTATTGTTTCATATGAAATAATGGGAAAATATGTGAATGGATCAAAGAAAAATTACATGAACCAATGTGGATCAAGGTACATAATTCATTATATAATCACTATATTAAATGTAATGTCAATATTGTACATATAATGTAGATCCTATTAATAGGGCTATACACTGTTTAGTGTGAGCACCCCATGTAAATAAAAATAACTACTAATATTAGAAAGTTAGTGAGTTTCATTGTTATCTATCTTTATTCATGCAGTGGCAATATGGTCGACTCTAATCATAATATTTTTACGACTGATATTTGGTAGTTCTTGAGATTCTATTTTTGGGAGATCTCTATTATGACATCAGATAAATATGTGATATTATATTTTAACACTTTTTATAGTGAAAATCTCTTAAAAATTAGACTTTCGGGAGCTTCTAATTATAAAGCCACATTAATATGATGTTATATTTTGACACTTTTTATAGTGAAAATCTCTTGAAAACTAGACTTGGAGCCACCAAATATGGCCTATATTTTTACCACAATAAAGTTGTCGTTATGACATTCCACTCCAATTATGACATTCCACTCCTTTATTCTCCATTTATATCTTATTGGAGGCAGATTGAGACATGTCGAATATGTTTTAAGTCAAACAATAAAAATCATATCTTATCAAAATAGAAAAAATTAAAAATTCAATATTTGTCACTCACATTCCTTTATTTTTAGTATATTAACATGAACCTCCTATTTTTCAACTTTTTCGCTAGAGTTTCAGATAGAAACTGAATAACCCTTCATATTTGGGTTAAAAAAGTACTTTAAATTAAATAATTAATTGAAGAATAAATAACAGCAAATAACATATATAAAAATAAAATAAATATAGTTCTCAAGTTCTTGTGCTTCAAATCAATAATAGATAATTTTTCGTGGGTCTTTTATTATCACTAGTAAAACGCACATGCGTTGCACGTGACTTGTACAATTTATTATAATAATTATATGATTTAAATACTTAAATAAATAAAAAAAAATCAAGTAACGCTTCATAAATAAATTGAAAAAATGAAATGTTAACTCCTAAGTAAAATTAAGATGACAAAATAGCACAAAATGGAAATAGAGTAGTTTTAATCTTATTTAAAAACCACATCATTCTCTTATCTTATCTTATTAGACGTTGTAGTCTTCTTTTCATTGAGTTCGCGAATTTATTATATATTTATGTTTTAAATTGCTCTCAGTATTTTTATATTATAATTTGAAATTATGTTTTTGTCCAATTTTTAATTTCGTTGTTAATTGCTTCTTTTTGTTCCCAACTTGTTAATTTTTTGGTTTGTTTTTTGTATATAAACATATTGAAGAGTTCCACTTGCATTTTTTTTTCCTGCCCTGTTTTTTTATTTTTCCATCTCTTTATTTTTTGTTGCACTATTTCGATTGCATTTGTTATGTCACTAAGTTTATTCTAATATCATTTTTTTTAGTATGATGGGAAAACATAATTATTTAATCGCCCATCCCATCAATAAATTAAAGAAATACTGGTTAAAAAATAAATTTGAAAGATGAGTGACGAGTTATGTATATTATAAATTGACAAGGGTAATTGTGTAATTTATTGCAATACACATGTACATTCTGCGGTATAAATAAATATTAAATATATTCATTTTGTAGTAAAGTGCACATGCAATTACATATGATCTTATTTTTGTATTATGTTTTTTATAATACGAAAAAATGTTTTAACTGAATAACAAATTGTTTAAAACACTATCAAATGAGTTCCATGATGCTTTATTTGCATTCTTCAGTCTTCTTTCTTGATATTCAATCAACAATATCATAATTTTTTCGCATATAGAAATGATGGGAGAATGATAAATCAGTAATATCGAAATCAAGTTAATAGTATCTAAGTATACTTTTGTTGGAGATACTTACAAATAAGAAATAAATCGGATGTGAGCTAAATTATACGGCAAAAAATGCAATTTTCAGTTTATCTAGTACATAAAGTCACGTATTTATATGAAACTTCTAATCTCAATCAAAAATATTAAATGAGTGTTTCGTGTTATTAATATAAAGTGTAAAGTTATTTGAGCTACGACTATACATACATTCATGAAATTGAACAATTCGTATTCACAAGAATCATTTTAAATGTAGTTTTAAACTCCACTTAATACACTCAATGAACAAAATTGATATGAATTAACTTTTAAATTCATCCACATTTATTTTATAATAATAATAATTCTTATTATTTTTTAGTAATAATATTTATTTTTTTATTATAATGTTATTATAGTCTTAAAAATATAATTAGATATAAATATGTATTTTTAAAGTTTAAAACAAGAATGAAACTTAACATTTATAAGGTCGGGAATTGAGTTTGCCGGTGTCTTGAATGATCCTCGATTTCTTTATAAGTAACATATACGATGAACAAACTTGTCGCCTTCTAATTTTGGAGAATACAAGGGGGATGGTGATATGATTCTTGGTTCATCTTGCAATCATAATAACATACATTACACAAGTTTGATAACTATTAATATTATGTGTTCATGAAATATTAAATTTATGAAATAAAATATGTAATTTCATTTTAGGATAACATTTGTATACTACTAATATTATACTACGAATATAGGTCATTTTGGTCTTAACAAAAAATTTAAAAAAATGTAAGTTATCTAAAAACATTCACACTCATCTAAACATATTTACAATTTTAGAATAGTTATAAATATAGATATAGATTAATATTTTCATTAAACTTAATCTAAATACATATTGAACAATGTTAACTATTAATTTCAAGTTCCCATCTAATTATACATTGAACAAAGTTATCAAGTTCATGCACATTCATTTAATAATAATTGAAAAAATAATTTAATTTGAGGATAAGATTTAATTTATTGCTATAGGGTTATTTTAGTCTAAACAAAAAAGTTTGGAGAAGTAAATCCTTCCAAAGTGTAAATCATGTAAAAATATTAGGTGCAAATGGATTTTATCCTCCCCTAGTTCAACTGATGTGAAATTTCATGAAAAAAAAATATATTATTATTTAAATTTTGCTAAGTTAATTTGTTACACTATTTATTTTTATCGCATTCTTCAAGAAGAAAAATTAGTATTTATTTTGTTTCTTCATACTGTATATAGTATAAATTCATATCCGAGATTATGAATTTATGGTGAGAATTCAATATTTATTAACTATGGCTAGCTTCAAGGAAAGAATGTGCTATTTTTTAGCTTTCAACTTCTATTAAATTGTATCATTATTTTTATGAAGCTATCATAAATAATTATCATTTTTACTGATATTGCTATATTTATTTAAGAACAAAAACATAATGATATATAAAAGTTGCATTAATTTTTTCTCAATATTTTTTTCCAAATATAATATACTAATATAAATTAGTACCATTTTGAAAGAAGTAGTTTAATTTTATTGTCAAGAGATATATTTGAATAAATAGAAAAAATAGTCGAAAATCTAGTTTTGCACTTAGTGTTTATTCTTAAATAACGAAAAAAAAGATTTAAAAAGTTCAAGTTTATCAGAAGGATTTTGAAAAATCACAGACAAGACATGTCAGAAACATCACAAAAAGCGAAAGAAAAGCTTTTGTAATTTCTACATTAGAGATGGGAGTAATAATAACTATTAGGGTGTTTTCGATAAGAAGGATTTGAAATCTATGAATTTTAAATTCGTCGACAAATCCATGAAGTCCATTTGGATATATCCATTATATAATGTATTTCAAATCACTCGACATTCACTTTGAGCTATTTTTTCCATAATTACGGTGGATTTCAATTGACTCCATTTTATGTGTCATTTCAAATCCTTCCTCCAAATCCCCTCAAATCCAAATCACTCAATCCTAACACACCCTTATTGCGATCACCAGTAGTGAGAAACATTCATCCGATGGTAGATACAATTTCCGGATTCCTGTACATATACATACACAAGAAAACCATAGAAGTGGAAAATTCTATTGAAATTTTATTGACATGGAAAAAATTGACTAGTTCTACTTGTGCATATTCTTGGTGTGGCAAAAGTACCAACATACACATACTTTTTATTTATATATCCTTAAACATCAACCTAGTCAGTCAGTCAATCCCCAGACGATAACTATACTACCCGCTAGGGTCGCATCTGGCTCAGTCCCGAGTGATCCCAAACATTTATAACTCACAAATAAGTGGCTAGAAGGGACTGCCCAAGAATCTTTATTCACCTATCATCATCATCATCATCAGCAGCAGCTATGTACAGAAGTAGAAGTAGAATTGAGTGCATCTGCTAATCGAGATCAAGACTCTTTTTCATGGATTCATAAACCAGATATGTAATGCTTGCTGATGGTACAACTTTAAGAAGATTAGGGAAAAGTCCTTTGTAGAAGCCTCTAACACCTTCACGCTGATACGTTCTCCTGAACATTCCTGACATGCTACCATCTCTATTGCCATGTTCTGCTTGCATTCTGCAAAAGGTCAATACATTTGAGTGGAATTTGGAATGGTTTCAATTCCTTAGCTCTAAATCAGTTCCTCCATCACCCGAAAGCAACCTAAGGTTGCATTTGGATTAGAAGATTTGGGATTTAAAAAATTCAAATCCATGATAACAAATCCACTGCAGATTTCACAGTATCTTAAGGATCTGAAATCTTCTGGACTTAATTTGAATTATTAACTCCCTAATTCAAAATCCTTAGACCAAACACAATCTACTAATATGCATGAATTACCTTGTTCTTACCACCTGTAGTGGGTAAACACATGTCGCTCCAAGTGCTCCCGAAACTGTCCCACAACTCAGTTGCACAAGGGGACCAGGTTCTGCATAATATCTATGTATATAACTGTTCCAGTAATCATAATCAATCTGATGAAAAGAATTCAAAAAATACAGACACATAAAAATAGAAACAAAGCAAAGTATATACACCATACCACCATCATGAAGAACATATTTCCTCGACATATCTTTCAAGGTCTCATAAGCAGCCAAATCGATGCCTGCATAAGGTATAATCCCAAGTAAAGATGGAACTAACCCTCTGTAAAAGGCTCGAGGACCCTCGTGAACCCAAATATCTTTCGATAGTTTCCCGAGATTTGGAACATTCCCTGTTTGTAACCGAGTTTTAACAAGATCCATTGGATAAATCGAGGTTTGTGCCACAGCTCCAGCCAACCCGCCTGCCACGAGCCGGCCTGACATCCCTATATCGCCATTACCATCTCCAATAACATTTTTCAACATTTCATAAGTATAAAATTTGATGGCACTTTCTGGGGCGACCTTCAAAACGTTTATCCCATTACCTCGAAAAAACCCTAAAAGACGGCCTTCCTTCCATATGCTTTTAACTGCTGGAACAATTGAGGCCTGTGTCGTCTGAACTTGTAACTTGACCTTTAAACGGTCGAGAGGGGCGGTTGCAGAACGAGAGGCTGCTCCAGCAACCCCACCTGCAATTAAATATTTTGTTGCATGAACATGTTTGCTGATGCCATTGGGAATAACGGGTTGTTCACCTATATCTACAAGATATACCCTTTCCCAGTATCGGTATATGTTTTCTATTGTAGCCTCATGAGGATAGAGCAGGAGAAAATCTCTCCACTCTTCGAAAGTTATGATTCCGTTATTGTCCTTGTCGACGTGCTCGACAAAACTAGCGAGTTCTTCATCGTCCATTTGTATCCCTGCAAAAACACACTGCCGTGACTTATAAGATGAGAAACAAGTTGTGTTTTGGCAAAGTTGAAGTAGAAAATTATTACAGCCAAGAGCTTAATACAAGAGATCCATCACAGGTATAAAAGTAAGGATTACCAGTGATGTTTTTACAAAGAATTCAAGATAAATAGCGAGTAATATATATTACAAGTAAATGTATTTTCATAGAACAAAATACAAAATAGAATAAACTATAATAAATAACAGGATATAGTCTTAAGATTACAATAACAATTAGCATAGGAGAGCGTATAGTTGCTGATCAACAAAGAAAACGATTACATGTCCACATACAAAAAAGATTGCAGTAATTACAGCAAAGGCTGCAATTCTAATTATGATAAAAGAGGAAAGGGCTAATTTCAATCTAATTAATAGTACTCAACGTGAAGAAAAAATTAAAACATGTTTATATGATAAAAGAGACGTATGAGAGGAGAAATAATGTCTGAATTGGAAAAATACAAACAAAATAATCATGACATTATTTCTTAATAGCATAACCAATTTGATAAAGGCATTCATCTACCAATAAAAAATGCCAAAACTAAAGCGATTTAGTCAATGTGGAATATGCGGCTCCTAACTAAGTAGAACAAATAAGAAATCGGAAATTGGAATCGAAAGTCTGATTATAGATATGGACCATATGGTTGCAAAAGCAATTTAAATGATTTAGACAGTAAATCTTTTTTTAGCTAATCCTTTTCTTTCTGCAGCCTTCAGCAAAATATCATTCTTATTCATCCAATAATCATTCAAAAATCTTGAACAATTTATACCCATTTATTCCAATATTGGAGCGCCATGAACAACAGGCATTCTTTGGGTTTTAGTCTTTCTCTAAGTATGCATGTCTTTGCAATATTCTGCCAATTGAAAGTTAAAACATAATGTGAGCAAGTAAAAAATCTTTGACTGTCTGTTTGGTTCAAGGAAAATTACTAGGGACAGCGAAAAAAACACACAAGGAAAAAATCATTTTTCTTGTTTGGTTACCAGAGAAAAAGAAAATAGCAGAGAAAATCTAATATTGATTTGAGACAATCCTTTTCCTGACCAAATAGTAAGGAAAATGGTGGAATACAAAGAACTCTTCTCACTCCACATATCTAACTTCAATCTTCCTCAATGTGATTTATTATTTCTTTAGGCTCTGTTGTTTGTCAAGGGAATGGAATCAAAATAGGGAATATGATTCCCAAAATTAAATAACCTTGTTTGTCATTTTTTATTTGAGACTATGGAATGCAATCTAATTCCCAAAATATGGGAATTATCATCTCAAATAAGGGAATCACAATACCTTATTTATTGAGGGTAATCTGATTACAATATCAAGGTAATCATAAATATAATATTTTAATGCTCTTACTACCTATATCAAATATAATACAAAATCAACAAAAATATTATTTATTTTTTGATTTCATTTAAGTTATTATTTATGAAGAAATAGTTTCGTATTTTTAATTTGTTTAGAATATTTTTATTGTCAAAATAGATCGTAATTTTATTTTATTTGATATTTATTTAATGAATGAAATTGAAAAATTGCTATGTTGTTTTTGTGATAGTATTTTTGAAATGGTTGTTGGTAAAAAATGATTAATATATTTTATTTATTAACAATAATATATTTTCGACTTAAAATAATTATCAATGCATTGGTATATGAAAAATCCATATATGTATCAATTTTTTAAAAGTCAAACAATATGTAAATAAAAAATAAGCATGTTCAATTTAATTATTATTTTTCTAAAAGAGAATAATGCAATTGAACCAAATTGATATCTTATTTTTTTTAATATTTAACCAAATTATATATATATATATATATGTGTGTGTATATACACTTATATATATATAATATCAAATATTCTACTACGGTTGAAAATTTTAGTTAGATTATAAATAATGGTTTAAAATAAGGGTATTTAAATCAAAGTCTTTAATTTTAGATCCATTCTTTATTATTTGTGTTTGAACTAAATATAAAAAAGGAAAACATATATATATCCTTACCCAATTTTTGTAGACAACCAAACACTATTAATGGAATCAGATTTCTAGTAATCAAATTACCAGAAATCTTATTCCCACTTTAGATTCCATTCCCTGTCAAACAAACGGAGCCTTAATGACATTTGCAAATTATTTATTCAGGGAACATTTGAAATCAGTTAATAATTTCATTCCATAAGTTATTTCTTTCTTTTGTTGTCAATTTCTTGGAGTTTTCTATAAACTTTCTCTGGACAACCAAACAAACTCAAAAAAAATTGGGTTTCTTTGATTTTCTTTTCCTTTCCTCATCATTTTTTTTCTTCATCAAAATCCTTGAACCAAAGAGTGTGTGTTGCAAGAATATAAGGAATTGCCTCAAACCACTTGCAAGGAACATAAAAGATTTTGTTGCTGGTCTTCTTTAGGCTAGAAAGAATGTGTTTTAAATCAGACGATACTTAAAAGTAGAAAATGTCCAAAAAAATATCACGAAAATGGCTCTATGATTGATGGTAAATGGCTCCAAGTTATCCATCAACTCGAGCTATTACGTATCAAAGGCACCATGTCTTCCATGTAATACAATTCACATATTTGGTCAAAAATTATGCATGAATTGGGCATGGCTCTTGAAGTTTTAGAAAAGATGAGGTTACTGTTTGCATTTCGCAATGATCAACATGTTATCAGAAAAGTGGAACAGATAAGGGGTATGAAACATGACCAAAGTTCTTGAGAAGTCTGTGTTGTCCATAAACAAAAACAATCCACAAGCTAAAACCATTTGCAAACATTGTAGATAAATCATTATGCAAGTTAATCACAGCGGATTGCACTAACTCAGATAGAAACTCAGAGGTTAAGAAATGAACAAACTTAAACTCTAGAAATAACGGACATGAAGGCTTTGTGTGGGTGTGTTTGTTGGGAAAGAGTGGCACTAACTATAATACCACCGGCGCAGCGGAAGTGGTAAAATTCTTTTCCCACTAACTGGATAAAAATGAGATAAATCAATAGATATTTAATATAGAGTGAAACGGGCGAGAAAAAGAAAAATGAGACACGAGTTTTACGTGGAAAATCCAAATCGGGAAAAACCACGTGACCGAAGTCGAAAACCTCCACTATATCAATAATGGGCTTACACAAATTCTCCCTAAACTAAATAGGGGATAACCAAATCTTCAAGAGTGTATCTCTTGGATTACAAAAATACATCAAGTTATAAACTTGGAATAGTAAAAGAATAATGGAGTATTTTTCTCTTTTATATTTTCTCCTTACTATTTTCTCTCGTCACTCGTATGAGTGGTTTCTCTCAATCTCACTGGATTGGCTCTCAATTTTCTTCTCTGCTCTCAACTTCTTTTCTTGCTTCTGCATATTGAGCTGAGGAATGAGCTCAATATATAGAGCTCCATATCGACAACATTATTAGGAAAAGAGATGGGAAATGTCATTTTCCTCATTTCACGGCACATGCAAGAATTATCAAAGCATGCTTTCTTTGACTTTGAAAAATAAGCATTTAACTCCATGCTTATTTTCAAAGCTTTTTACTGTACTCACTTGACAATTCTTGTTGCTATTTTCCTCCATCACATGGGGTGGACCCCAACAATTAGGAAGTCTACATCCGGATACTTAATGACACTTGCAGGGGGAGCTATTTCTTGGCAGTCGAAACTTCAAAAATGTATAGCATTGTCCACAACAGAGGCTGAGTACATTGCTGTGACTGAAGCATGTAAGGAGTTATTGTGGTTAAAGAAGTTTCTAGAAGAGTTGAACTTGCAGCAAAAAAATTACACGCTCTACTGTGATAGTCAAAGCGCGATCCACTTGAGTAAAAATTCAACTTTTCACTCAAGGTCGAAACACATCGATGTGAGATATCATTGGATTCGGGATGTTCTTGACAAAAGGTTGATGCACCTGGATAAAGTGCATACTGATGATAATGGCGCAGATATGCTCACGAAATCTTTGCCAAGAGAAAAGCTTGAACTTTGTCGAAGCAAAGCGGGCTTGGTTGTGCCCCCCACATGAGTTGGAGAGGGAGAATTGTTGGGGTCCACCCCATGTGGTGGAGGAAATTGGCAACAAGAATTGTCAAGTGAGTACAGTAAAAGGCTTTGAAAATAAGCATGGAGTTAAATGCTTATTTTTCAAAGTCAAAGAAAGCATGCTTTGATAATTCTTGCATGTACCGTGAAATGATGAAAATGACATTTCCCATCTCTTTTCCTAATAATGTTGTCGATATGGAGCTCTATATATTGAGCTCATTCCTCAGCTCAATATGCAAAAGCAAGAAAAGAAGTTGAGAGCAGAGAAGAAAATTGAGAGCCAATCCAGTGAGATTGAGAGAATCCACTCATACGAGTGACGAGAGAAAATAGTAAGGAGAAAATATAAGAGAGAAAAATACTCCATTTTTCTTTTATTATTCCAAGTTTATAACTTGATGTATTTTTGTAATCCAAATTATTGATATAGTGGAGATTTTCGACTTCGGTCCCGTGGTTTTTCCCGATTTGGGTTTGCCACGTAAAACTCGTGTCTCATTTTTCTTTTTCTCGCCCGTTTCACTCTATATTAAACATCTATTGATTTATCCCATTTTTATCCAATTAGTGGGAAAAGAATTTTATCACTTCCGCTGCGCCGGTGGCATTATAGTTAGTGCCACTCTTTCCCAACAGTGTTTTCATTTCATTTTTTAAAACATTTATGGGAATGGGCTTTTTGATTATTATTTTTGAGAAAGATGAAAAAAGTATATGTGTTTTTAGTTGTGTTTTTGAAAGAGTTTGAATTGGTGATTGGTTAAATGATTGAAAAGTAATGAGTAGATTGATGAATAAGACGTAGAGAGAGATAAAATAGAGAAATAAGTGAGAAAAAATGATGTGAAATGGAATTTGAAAGAATGATTAAAATTTATTGCGAGGCACTAATATCAAATGAGAAAAAAAAATTAAGTCAAAACAACAAAAATAAAAAAGCAAAAATAAAACATATAGAAAGGTAGCCAAGTACTTTTACAAGCTTTGATACAGATACTGATTTCACTTTCACAGACACATAACTACATCTACACACAAACAAGCACTATTGTAACAATCATCAAAAAACGTGTTTAGTGGCATACTTAGATGTTCATACACATACACATACATTTATAAAATGTTATATATACATATATGATATATATAAAGAGAGAGGTTAGCTGATACTTGAGAGAAAACGAATTCTAGCCTTGAGAAAGAAAGACAATATGTAGAACTAGAAATAGACTATTTTACATTTAACATATTTTACTTTCATATTTAAGCCTACAACAGAAACTCTACGCATGTGGCCTTTTTTCAAAGCCTAAGTTGACGAGGGCATGAAATGGAAGACAAAATAGTGATCCTCAACACATTACTACCAAATGAAAGCTCTATCCTATTCCTAGTGCATTTCTTCTACTCCTAATAACTCTACTTATCAATTCAAGCGTACTGCATTTCAATTTCAAATTCTTTTACACCAAAAGTAACCCCATTTCACATAAAACAAGAAACAGAATCTCAACACTAGATAAATCCCAGATTAATGAAAAAACATACCAGCCTTAACAAGAGCATCCCACAGCTCCTCAGGCAAAATGCACCCATTATGCTCCACATCAATCGCTTGAAAAATCCTGTACAATTCAAGCTCCTTATCATCCATATACTTTCTAAACTCCTGGTAATCAACCCTCCCATCTTGATTCGCATCGCAAACCTCCAACAGTTCTTTAGCAAACTTATACTCAGCCGGGATTTGCATTGCCGAAAGCCCCTTCTCGATTTTCGCGTAATCCAAAAACCCTAAATCGTTCCAATCGAAGAAACTGAACAAGCTTCGGATCCTCGAGTCACGTTCTTCCTTCGATTCTCGCAAGGCGCATAGCACGTGGTCCAGTGAAATAGGACCCGGTTTTTTGACTGGGTTGCAGCATCCTTGTCGGATTTTGAGGTCTTTCGATTCAGACGCCATTGCTGCAACTGCTTGTGCTGGGAAATTCGCATGCCTTTCAATTTCCGTAGACATGAATGATCAAGAAGAAAGAAATTGAGAAAGTTAGAATGAAAATTAGGTTTTTAATTTTTCACCGCATGGCAGAAAATTTACGTTTTCGGAATTTGAGAAAGAGAGAGAGTGTGTGTTGTAATGGAGGAAATAAAGAATATTTGGAAGGATCTTCCTTCTTGCGGGAGAGATGACTTGGAATTGGCAGGAAGTATTTTCAATTTACTACCTTAATTTATGCTCAAAAGCTCACTTAAAACACTGGTCAAAATATTGATAAGAAAATAAAAACGAAAATTTTGAATGAAAACAAATATAAATATGATATTTTTTATTATTTAAAAGTTATAAGATCAAATATGAAAAGCACGGAATGAATAAGACCAAAATTGAATTAGTGTGAAGTTATATGACAAATGGTATAATTTTTTCAAATCATTAACTTCAGCTCTTTTTTTTTTTTTTGATTTTCAGTTTAGGAAAATTTATGAAAATTGTCGTATTTTGTATCCCTCTTGTATCGTACATGTACTCTCCTATTTGTATTTGTGTATTATAACTTAGGGTTGAGCACTTTTTGTCCCACATTTTATCATCTTGTGTATAATTAGTAGAAGTATAAATGAATTGAATCAAGTTGAACGAGTTGTTGTTCAAGTTTATATAAACTAATATGGACCTTCAAAATTTATATTTGAGTTCAGTTTGATAACTTTGATTGTTAAATACAAGTCGAACTCGAATGGTTAAATTTTATTTGCATCATATTTTATTATTTTTTATTAATCGAATTTTAAAATTAATCAAATATAAAAATTTAATTAAGCGTAATTTGATATATTCAAGAGCCAAGCTCATATTCATATGAGAAATAAAATGATGCTGAGGTAAAATTTAAATATGTAATAAATTTAAAAGTGTAGGACCAAAAATATAAAGTTCATGGTAACCATCTTATTTAATGGGATGTGAAGTGCGATTTTGCCTTTTTGAGGGGTCAAAAATGGCGGAGTAAGTAGAGAATTCTGTTGAGAATATATGTTGGAATAATAAAGCAAAGGGGAGAACAATAATAATAGCAGAAAAGCGTACATATTACGAGGGCCGTTACTTTTTCAAGCCACTATGAATATGATACGTCCGCGATACCAAGGCTATGTTTCGTTATGCTTTTTATTTAAAAAAATGATCAATAAAAAGTTCATAATACAGAAATTCAAGCGAAATTCGTGTACGAACAAAAACTCTTTGTTTATATTTTAATAATGACGTAAAGCCATAAATATGTCAAACCGATAATAACGAGCTGGTGATTGATAAAGTGTGAAATTATTAAGTTAGTTATTCTATATAAATAAAAATATATTAATTAAATTGTAAAATATGAAAGAAAAAAAAATAATAATTATAATATATTACTTGATTGGTGAATATGTAATATGATGTGTACATGGTTGATAGGTAGTTCTCTATTAGATTGAAAATTAGAGTTAAAATTTTTGATTTGAATGAGAATTCTATGTGTAGAATTTTGTGATGCAAATATTTGAAAATAAAATTTAAAAACATAAAGAAACAATGCAAAGTATTTTGGAGCTCTAAATTAATAAACATTTTTCAGAATACTATAATTCCAATTAGAGTGAGATTAAATAATTTATAAAAATAGTTGAGAATCCTTACTGATAATTTTAATAATAGTAATAATAACAACACACGATGCATTTTACTTTTCAATTTTACTTATCTCAAATTCTAAATAATTTCACAAAAATGCACTTATACCAATTGTTACATCCTGAATTTTCCGGAGAATTGTTTGATCTTCATATCTATTTTTTATGGTTTCTAATGATAAGTCAAATGTTTAAATTATTTGTTGATAAATATATATATATATACATATAAATATCATGTTTTTGTATATGTCATTCACTTGTATGGTGAGTAGAATGCTATAAAAACCAACTCGGTTGTCAATGTGTTTGTATATAAAATTATGTATGGGATGATTGATTGGGAAGATAAAATTTATATATGAGATTTGAGAAAGAGTAGGAAAAAGAGCCTTGTGTAAGAAATTGAAGTGATATAATTGGGGCTCCTTTTCTCTTTGGCTCGCTCTTGTTCTGTCGTTGAATTTCCTTGTTTAAAGATCTCGCACTTTGGGAAGATTGCGGTTTAGACATGTTGATTGTTGAGAAGAAGAAAAGGAAGTGTAAGAGAGGAAGGAGCAAGCTTGTGCCGCCATTAAAGGTCGCGAAGACAACGATTGATGAGGCAGGAGAAACATATTATATCATATCTAATCATTAACTATTTTCTTCAAAAAAAATCATCTAATTATACTAGAAACATCATAATTATATCCGCCTAAAATTAAAATTTCTTATTTTCTTTCAAGTAAATAAGAAACAGAAAATATACAGGGTTTTTAGCTGTATAATACAAAATAATTCTTTTATATTCAAAATAATATAGTTTTGTATAAGCTAATCTAGTACAAAACATAGCCATTTTCTCACTAGAAAGGGTCTCCATACAAGTTACATGATATAAAAATAGATAGGAAAAGAAGAATAATTCAACGTAAAAAGGATATTCTTAATATAACTTCTCTTATTGAAGCACATAAATTAAATAAGTTTGACAATATCTAAAATAATTAAATAAATTTTTATATAATACGTGCATATTTAAGTTTATACTCAGGTGTACATATTTAAATTTATACCGACATTCAAATTTAGTTGCACAAAAAAATGCGTTCAAGTCTTATTATAATGTTAACTAATCACAACTCCAATAAATTCTTAAAAAGTAATGATTTATAGTCAAACATTGATTAACTACAGTAGAAGATAAATTAATACTCGATTATTTAATAAACTCTTTAAGATAATATTTTTGGCCGGTCCCGACTCGAGGATAGGGTGCTAAATTAATAATTTGCTAAAATTATAAGATAATACATTTTTTATAATTTCTATAGACCTCATATAAAATATAATTAATAAATCCTTATATATTACATATTACATGAATTATTTATGAAGATTTCTTGAAAATATAGAAAATATTTTTTAATATCCATAAAGTGATACACGTTGAACACATGAAACATAATAAGGTGGGAGATTGAAGGATCGTTTCAAATCAGGCCCTTCATTTGATATACGTACATGCATTGTATAATAATTAAGTGGAAGATTGAAAGGAGTTTGTAAATGGAGTATTCCATTATAAATTAATAAAATATTAATTAATATATAAATTAATAATTATTAATTTATCAATTAATTAATAACTCTTTTTATTTTTAAATATTAATTTATAGAATTTCTACCGTAGACTTATAATCTAATCACAATCAAAATATATTGGTAAAAAAAAAAGAAGGTGAATAAAAAAGAAAGAGAGAATAAAAAATTGACCAAGTTAGGGGGCCAGGTGTTAGGATGAAAACTCCAATTTAAGCGGGAAACAAAGGGCTTCATTCGGTTAATCTTCCTCATCTTTAGGATGGTCATGTTAAAGCAAAAATAAGATTGTTAGTGAGCATTGTTATTGTTATTGTTATGGATAAGAAAGAGAGGGCCAAAGAGCGACGAGAGAAGAGGCGCCAAGAGATCTCTCTCCTTCGTACCATTCCCTATTCCGATCACCAGAGGTAACACCCAATAAGCATTGTTTTCTATTAATATTATATTTTGAATGAGAAATGATGTTGGTATTTATATAGAGATTATTGTATTTGGAAACTGATTTCATTAGGGTTTCTTTTTAGATATCCGGAATTACTTTTGTTCGAATATTGCGATAGTTTTGTGGTTTATAGATGTCGAAAATCCAATTAGACCTTGTTAACTATGAAGAATTAATTAATTGTTCAGATGGTGGACCTCAGAGACTGTTGCAGTAGTGACTGGTGCAAATAGGGGAATTGGATTTGAGATTGTACACCAACTTGCATTGCATGGACTCACCGTTGTTCTCACTTCACGAGACACTGGTGTTGGAGAAGAATCAGCTAAGGTCTTACAAGAAGGAGGTTTGAATGTGATGTTCCACCAACTAGATATCGACGATCCTTCATCAATCCATGAATTTGCTAATTGGATTAAAGAAAATTATGGCGGTTTAGATATACTGGTAACGTTGCTTTCCCCTTTACGAATTTATAACCATTTGAGTGTGAGAATTGGGACCTGTGATTGATTATAGACAAATTTGTAGATAAACAATGCTGGAGTAAATTTCAATGCGGGGTCAGACAATTCTGTCGAATTTGCTGAGAAAGTGATTAAGACCAACTACATTGGAACCAAAAATATGATAAAAGCCATGGTTCCTCTAATGAGACCTTCAGATGCAGGTTCTCGTATCGTTAATGTGAGTTCCAAATTAGGAAGACTCAACGGCAGGCGAAATGTAAGTAAGAGTTGCAGTGTTTCTCATGTTTCACTTTCAACAAGATCTTTCATGTTGCTCCCTTTTCTCAAATAAAACTGTAAATGGCTAATTCAAAACAAAATATTATATCTGAAACGAGTTTGATTGTACAGAAACTTTCCAATGACGAGTTGAGAAAACAATTGGAGGACGATGAATCACTAACAGAGGAATTGATCGACCAAACAATGGACAAATTTTTAGAACAAGTTAAAGATGGAACTTGGACGGAAGGTGGATGGCCTCAATCTTTTACAGACTATTCTTTATCAAAATTAGCTGTCAACGCTTACACGAGGGTAATGGCTAGGATATTCTCAGAGCGGGTAGAAGGGCAGAAGATATACATAAACTGTTACTGCCCGGGCTGGGTTAAAACTGCTATGACTGGCTGGGCAGGGCATGTTGATCCCGAGGATGGGGCTGATACTGCTGTGTGGCTTGCTCTTCTTCCTGACCAATCAATAAGCGGTAAGTTTTTTAACGAGAGGCGTGAGATACATTTCTAATGTAATTAATTACATTCTAGGTTGTTTTCTATTTGAGACAATTCGAGAAACCGTGTCTCGATTATTTGCATTATGTTGTATGAGACCGTACGATATGGTATACGATTTTGTTTACATCATGAACTATAAGGCAAAGAAATAATAATACAAAGTGCTGTGTTTTTGGTACTTTTATTACCAAAATTTGCTATTTTTTTTTCCTGTTTTTCGGTTCATTTTGTGATGAATTTGATCAGTAATGTAAATGAGTTTTTCTTGCCATGCCTGCAAATGATTTAAGTCAAAACTTCATTTCTATATGAACAAGATTCTGAATATCTACACTTCTTTCTGATTTGACCATTATTAGAGTTTGTATCATGAAATAATATAAACTCCCACAATATTGGTTGTTGACTTGTTGTATTTGTGTTGAATGAAACAGAGTACATGTAAAGTATAAATACAAGTATAATGTAAAGATAACAGAGCCCTAAACTATACATATACAGGCCAAAATATAATACAAAAGATAATATAAACGTATTATGCTAACCCCCCCTCGCAATCCGAGCAGTGAGACTGTAGACAATAAAATTTAATCCAATCAAATGATGACAAGTGGAAATGATGATATTAAATATTGATTTAAATCTATTAAAATATATATTTTGGGATTTATCAAATTTAATTCCAAAATAAAATAATTAATTTAATTGATATTTTAATATTCATTTTATCGACAAATCAAATGGCGACACGTGTTAAATTGAGGTGTTCTATCCGATCAAATCATGTCTTGCAGTTAATAAATCCACGACCAATCAAATCGCGCTACGTGGAAATATTGACCAATCAAAAGTCGTCTACGACAAAAGATATTTATCTTTTCAAGTTAAGTTCTGGATAATTATCAATTCAAGTTAAGTTTTGGATAATATCTAGAAGATCTATCTAGATCTTCTATCAGCCAATCGAATGGCTCCAAAATTATGATAATTATTTATTAAATCAAATGGATAATTATCAATGGATTTCAAATTATCCATAACTCTTCCATCCTACACCTATAAATAGGGTCCTTTGGAAATCATAATAAACACACAGAAGTTCATTCAAAAAGCTAGAGAAGACGAAGGAAGCTCTCCAAATTCTCTCTGCGAAAGTTCTTCAAATACAAAGAAGATTCAAGGCGTTCTAGACAATATTCAAGGCGTTCTAGGCGAGACTCAAGGCGTTCTAGTCGATATTCAAGGCGTTCTTGAAGATATTCATCAAATTATAGCGTTTGATTCGTAATTACAGCTAAACCTACGAATTAACGTTATAGAAATTCAAATCAAATTCAAGGAAGATCAAAGTCACAAAGTCAACCTTGAAGATTTCAAATTCCATATCAAATTCAACGTTTGATCCGAGATTAAGCTGCCAAGCCCTCGAATTAACGTTATAAACATTCAAGTCAACGTTGGAGAAGATCAAAGAAGCAAAGTCAACTCCAATATTCAAGTCAACATATTTTGAAGGAAGAATCAGAGGATTAGAATAGAGATTTGTACCCCATATTTCATTTTGATTTATATAAATTTCATTTGTCACAATTTTTTGTGTTTCTTGATTTTCAGAATTACAAATTTGTTGTGTACAAATTTTTGGCACACCCAGTGGGACAATCTCTACCTCTCATCTCTTCACTTCATCAAGTTCAAATGGATGTTCAAGTCAAAGCTATGAAGATAGTGGAATCCAAGTTGATCATCTCAAATCCTTCAAACTCCATGAGTGAAGTCATTGGCGTCACCACAAGAAGTATGGCCATAAAGCTACAAATATCTTCAAAGGTGGTTCCCCTACTTGAGCATATTGAGGATGACGCATTCCGCTTTGGTGATGAAATCCATCATGATAAAGAGAAGTATTCATCCCCACGACGTTCTACATCAAGTGACTCAAACATCGCATGTGTCATGATGACAAAAGTTACCACTCCGGAGGAGCAAATTGCAAACTTGACAAAAGCTGTTGAAGGATTAACGAAGCATGTTCAAGAGCAAGCCACTCTAATTACAAAGTTGATGAAGAAAGCTGACGACGTGGATGCCATACACGAAATTGAAAAACAAGTTGAGGCGCACGATGAAGCTGAGACGTCAAAGAATCAACATCTAGTTGAGAAAGAAAGATCCATTGTTGAGGAGCTTCAAGTTTCAAGTGATGGGACGATTACAGCCGATCGACTTAAGGAGTTTATCATTGATACTATTCAAGACAACCACAATGGGAGATCCAATATGCCTTTAGCTTATGTCAAGCCATATACTCGAAGGATTGATGATTTGAAGATGCCAATTGGCTACCAACCCCCAAAATTTCAGCAATTTGATGGCAAAGGAAATCCAAAGCAACATGTGGCGCACTTTGTTGAAACATGCAATGATGCTGGAACTTATGGCGATCAACTAGTCAAGCAATTTGTTAGATCACTGAAAGGCAATGCATTCGACTGGTACATTGATCTTGGTGCTAACTCAATCAACAACTGGGAGCAATTGGAGCAAAATTTTCTCAATCGCTTCTATAGCACCCGTCGCACAGTGAGCATGTTCGAACTCACCAATTCCCGTCAACGGAAGGATGAACCAGTCATCGATTACATTAATCGTTGGAGAAATATGAGTCTCAACTGCAAAGATAGATTGTCTGAGTCCTCTGCTATTGAAATGTGTATTCAAGGGATGCATTGGGGTCTTCAATACATCCTTCAAAGAATTCAACCGACAACGTTTGAAGAGCTGGCCACTCGAGCACATGATATGGAGTTGAGTATAATCGGAAGTGGAGTTGACAAGTCATATATCCAAGAGCCTTATATACAAGAAATCAACAAAGGGGGCAAGCCATTCACAAATGCTTCTAATGATGAGCCCATAATTGACAGTGATGAACATATGGAAGAAAGTGACGTTCAAGTTCGTCATCCATACTTTGACTAAAGATGCTATATCAACGCTCCTCGATAAGAGCATAAACTTTCATAAACGCTCCTCGATAAGAGTATAAACTGTCTTCAACGCTCCTCGATAAGAGCATAAACTGTCATCAATGCTCCTTGATAAGAGCATAAACTATCAGCAAGTCTCCTTAATAAGAGTTTAAACTTTCAATAAATACAAAAGCAAATGCACTCCTTGACACGAGCACAAAAGGTCTACAAGTCAAATCAAATCAAATGAAGTTCTCCTTGACACGAGCATAAAAGGTCTACAAGTCAAATCAAATCAAATGAAGTCCTCCTTGACACGAGCATAAAAGGTCTACAAGTCAAATCAAATCAAATGAAGCCCTCCTTGACACGAGCATAAAAGGTCTACAAGTCAAATCAAATCAAATGAAATTCTCCTTGACACGAGGATAAAATGTCTACAAGTCCAACCAAATTATGTACTTCAAGCCTTGAAGAGTATAAACGAAATATGGCATCTTTATGAAAAAAAATTGAACTACGTTATGACTTGATCCCTTTTTCTTAGGGTACGTAGGAAATTAAATATATTTAAGTTCAGTCATAAATCAAATCACATTCTCTTGATGGAGTGACATCACTCATTCAAAAGAATTTTGAAAGAAAGGTCCCATCTTGACATGGGGGCATGTTAATCTCGTTGTAACACAAACAACTTGCGATGGAAGCCAACAAAGTGTTTTCGAGGAGACACCAGACCGTAGGAAAGACTTTCGGGGTATAGAAGCACAAGACGAAGCTATTCTTAAGGCATGATTTTTATGTTGAGACGTTGCGACTCATCCACTACGAAGTATGCTTTGAAATAATCAAACTTCCGTGAACGAGTCTCAAGGGGGCATTTGTAGACAATGAAATTTTAATCCAATCAAATGATGACAAGTGGAAAAGATGATATTAAATATTGATTTAAATCTATTAAAATATATATTTTGGGATTTATCAAATTTAATTCCAAAATAAAATAATTGATTTAATTGATATTTTAATATTCATTTTATCGACAAATCAAATGGCGACACGTGTTAAATTGAGGTGTTCCATCCAATCAAATCATGTCTTGCAGTTAATAAATCCACGACCAATCAAATCGCGCTACGTGGAATATTGACCAATCAAAAGTCGTCTACGACAAAAGATATTTATCTTTTCAAGTTAAGTTCTGGATAATTATCAATTCAAGTTAAGTTTTGGATAATATCTAGAAGATCTATCTAGATCTTCTATCAGCCAATCGAATGGCTCCAAAATTATGATAATTTTTTATTAAATCCAATGGATAATTATCAATGAATTCCAAATTATCCATAACTCTTCCATCCTACATCTATAAATAGGGTCCTTTGGAAATCATAATAAACACACAGAAGTTCATTTAAAAAGCTAGAGAAGACGAAGGAAGCTCTCCAAATTCTCTCTGTGAAAGTTCTTCAAATACAAAGAAGATTCAAGGCGTTCTAGACAATATTCAAGGCGTTCTAGGTGAGACTCAAGGCGTTCTAGGCGATATTCAAGGCGTTCTTGAAGATAATCATCAAATTATAGCGTTTGATTCGTAATTACAGTGCTAAACCTACGAATTAACATTATAGAAATTCAAATCAAATTCAAGGAAGATCAAAGTCACAAAGTCAACCTTGAAGATTTCAAATTCCATATCAAATTCAACGTTTGATCTGAGATTAAGCTGCCAAGCCCTCGAATTAACGTTATAAACATTCAAGTCAACGTTGGAGAAGATCAAAGAAGCAAAGTCAACTCCAATATTCAAGTCAACATATTTTGAAGGAAGAATCAGAGGATTAGAATAGAGATTTGTACCCCATATTTCATTTTGATTTATATAAATTTCATTTGTCACAATTTTTTGTGTTTCTTGATTTTCAGAATTATAAATTTGTTGTGTACAGAGACCAACGCGAAGATTGGTGCGGAACCGAAAAAATTGAGGTGCCGGTAGCGGCTTCGTAAAGATATCTGCAATCTGATCCTTGGTGGAGACATACTGCACAACAACATCACCAGTAACTACCTTTTCGAGAACAAAATGGTAGTCAATCTCAATGCCTTCTGTACGGCCATGAAATACTGGATTGAGAACAAGGTAGATAGCACTGATGTTGTCACAATAGACCGAAACTGGATGAGGAAGGACAACACCAAAATCACGAAGAATGTAGCGAAGCCAGCAAGTCTCGGCCACTGCAAAAGCGACAGAGCGATATTCAGATTCAATGCTGGACCGAGAGACGGTGGCATGTTTCTTGACAAACCATGAGATCAAATTGTCACCCAAGTAGACTGGAAACCCAGTCGTGGAGCGACGACTATCTGGACAGTAAGTCCAATCTCAGTCCATATAAACAGTGAGAGAGTCTGTGGATGATGGAGTAATAAGTAGACCATGATCAAGTGTACCTCGAAGATAACGAAGAATACGCTTGATCATCTGAAAATGAGATTCCCTCGGAGAGTGCATAAACTGACAAGTGTGATGGCATAGGCAATATCAGGTCTAGTGTGAGTGAGATACTGAAGGCCACCCACAATACTTCGAAAAAGAGTGGGATCTGAGAAGAGAGGACCATCTATATCAGAGGGACATGACTTAGTAGACAGTGGCGATGAGACAGGTTTCAGATGCATAAAATCGAAACGAGCCAGTAAACCAGTGGCATACTTCTGCTGAGTGAGAAAAAGACCATGGGAGTCACGTGATGCCTAAATACCTAGAAAATAATGAAGATCACCTAAATCTTTCATAGCAAACTCCTAGGATAGACGAGTAACAAGAGACAAGATAGCCAGCAGATCATTTCCGGTAATGATAGTGTCATCAACATGGAGTAGAAGAACCAAAGTGGCAAAACCATCTCGGTAAACAAACATAGACATATCAGCCTTGCTGTAGGAGAAGCCAAGATGGAGAAGATACGTGCCAAAGCGCTGAAATCAAGCACAGGGTGCTTGTTTCAGACTGTAAAGGGCTTTCTGCAGCTGACAAACATGTGTAGGATGTTGTGGGTCGACAAAACCCCTTGGGTTGAGCCATGTAAACTGTCACTGTAAGATCTCCGTGAACCATATAAACTGTCTCTATAAGATCTTCGTGAAGAAACGCACTCTTCACATCCAACTGACGAACACATCAATGACGGATATGGAAGTTGTGTTGAGATAAAGTGGGTTGGATAAGGAAGTTGTGTTGTGATAAAGTGGGCTGCTGCTGGAGGTACGTGAATGGCAGCGGCAGAGCACGGTGAGTGGCGGTAGGTCGCCGGCATGACATCATCGGCGGTTGCGAGAGATGGTAAGGCTACGCCGGCGGTGGCAGGGTAGTTTTGTGGCAGGTTTTGTACGTGGAGGAGTGATGGAGGATTAGTAGCCATGGGTAGCGCGACGGTGGAGTCGCCGGCCGTGGGTGGTGCTACAGTAGGGTCGACGGCGGCAGCCACGGAAAGGGGTTGTTGTGATAGTAGTAATTGTGCGATGTCCTTGGGTGTGAGGTTCAGGGATAGCAGATGTTGGATGTTAGTTATTAGGGTTTCGGCGGCGGCCATTGGAGTGGTGATGGTAGCCATGGGATTTCTGGCAGTAGTTGTGGAAGGGGAGATGGTGGATGTGTGATATATAGTGGTGCAAGGGTGGAGCAGATTATGATTGAGGGAAAAGAAAGAAGAAGAAGAGTGAGTGGTGGTAAGGCGGCGATGGTCGAAGCACCGGAGGCGGCAGACAGAGTGGTGGTGGTTGGTGGTGCCGTAAGGGCGGTAGGAAAAGTCCCGGAGGTGTCTTGCCCGGTGACTGGTACCATATTAGAGTTTGTATGGTGAAATAATATAAAGGGAAAATTACAAATACCTCCCCTCTAGAATGTCGAAATTCCAAAAAACACCCAAAAATTACCATAATTACAAATACCTCCTCCCCTGATGGGCGTTGCCCGTATTTTTGCCTGCCGGAAAAGGTGAAAAGTCCAAAATGCCCCTATAATTTCTGAAGAAAAAAAATTAAAAATACAAAACAAATTGTAAAATATGAAATGACCGAAATACCCTTCCCTCCATTTACATCAAAATGTTTATTTATCACATTTTCTTTTCCTTCCTTTTCATTCCATCCATTTCTTTTCCCTCCATTTTTTTTCTACTCATCGCCTTGTACCGTGCTTTTCTGACCACCTCTCCGGCCAAGTTTGTTACCGTTTGAACCGCCTTGAAACAAGCTTTCCAACCGTACAAACCGATCCCCAAACACACCCCTGTAGCCTGAGTTACAACCAAAAAAGCTACCTGTGCAGATTCGCACTTTTTTTGCGCACTCTGTTTCGTGGCCGGATTTCTCCCTGCTCCGGCCACCTCCCGGTGCGTTCTTGGTACTGTTAGACTCGTCTTGAAACCAGCTTTCAAACTGTACAAGCCATTCCTCAAACATAGCCCTGCAGCCTGAGTTATAATCTCAAACGCAATCTGCGTAGATTCGCGTTTTCTGCGCAGTCGCTGATTCATGGCCGGATTTCTCCCTGCTTCGGCCACCTTCTGGAGCGTTCTTGGTACCGTTCAAACCGCCTTGAAACACTCTTTCCAACCGTATAGGGATCATTTAGTTCCTTGCACCACAGCCATCGTTTCGACGTTAAACGTGAACTGAATCTGAAAATTTTCACTGTAGCCACGGGATTCCTTTCGGGTTTTAGCTTCGTTTCTGATTTGGTTTTGAAGGGATACCTCTTGGGCTTTGTTGGAGACATCTCAAGGTTCTTTTTTATACCAATTTCGGGCACTACCATCCCTTGTTGCTCGATTTTGGTTTTTGAATTTTACAAAAATCAGATTTCCCGCCCAAATTCAATGCAGTTGCTGTTTTTGCTCGTTTGATCATATTTCAGGTTTCTCCATGGAAATTGGAAGCCTGGGTTTTGTTCTACTCTTTGTTACGGTCATTTTGGTATATTGAACTCCCGATTCCGTTGAGTATTCAAGGAGTTATTGGTTTTCTCGTTCGAAGTTTGCTTCAACGAGCAGATTTTTTTCGGGTTTTCGGATTTTTGCATCTTTCAGCTTTTGGAGCTTTTGGGAGCTGAAATTCATCATGGGAAAGAAAAAATTTCGTCCCCTCGATTTAGGTACATCATTTCTTCCCTCCGTTGCGCTTGCCGAGCCTAGCTCCCTTGTCGGGACTAGCGAAATCATTTTGATACGGATATTGTTGTTGTTGGTGCCCTTGTCGGGACCAATTGCATTGCTACTTTCCCTCCCCTTCATGAATCTCAATATTCCCCATGCACTCTTGGGGATAATGATATGGAAACAGAGGACAAAGTTGAGGTTGAGGCGGTTCCCTCTTCGAATTTGCCTCATAATGTACCAAAGAAGAAGTACCGCTCCGTATGGAATCATCAATTTGCCGACAATAGGCGTCCGAAAAAAGGAATGGCCTTGAAAAAAGTGGATGTCCCTATTGAGGATGGTAGGGTCCAAATTTTCAAGAAAGAACACCGAAATATTGAAGAGACTTGGGGATACGCCCTTGTGGGATACTTTGTTGGCTCATTCCCGGGGAGACAAGCTTTGCTGTCCTTGTGCAATTCTTGGAATGTAAAATACCAACTCTTTCCCAATGTAAACGATTGGATCTTTTTCAAATTTGAGACGAGAGAAGATAGGGAGAAAGTACTTTTAAGGGGCCCCTACTCCGTCTTTGTAGGCCTCTACTCTTGAAAAATAGGCCAAAGTTGTTCTGAAATGGGCTTATGTTGTTTTGATGATTTAAGGTGGAAGAATCCAAGTATGTGTTTGAAGCAAAGACATTTAGAAAATAGAGCTTGTGGTGCTTTCTACACATCCCGTTTACCGATCACATTGTATAGAGATTTGACTTGTTGAGCAATTTAGATTATGATGCTTTGAGTATGTGTGAGTACGATTCTCTCAATTGTTTTAGGGTTTAATAGTTGGTAATTAATCATCTACTTGAAACTATATGAGTAAAGTGTTGTCATTTTTATTTGTTTAATGTTTATAGATAATTCCATTATATTGTTTTATTTATGGTTTAAACTTCGTTGCCTTCTAAACCATGGCATTCATATGCGAAAGCAGATTATAAACTTGTGAATTATCTTGTTTATAAATCATACGAACATATTACATTTGGAATCCCTCAAATGATCAAATAATAACATAGACAACCCCTATAACGGTCATATCATAGCCAAGAAAAAAAAATTATATTTACACCCCCTGAGGGTATTTTCGTCAAAAAAAATATATGATATCATTGGAAAGTGGATGACGTCATCAATTGATGACGTCATCAGTGGTAAAATAAGAAAAGTACAAAACTTTTTTGCTGACATCAGCAAAAAGCTGACCGAAAAAAGGACAGAGGGTACCCGTGGTATGCAAAATATTTTATAGGGGATGTGCGTGTAATTATGGTCGTTTTTGGGTGTTTTTTTGGGAATTTCGATATTCTAGAGGGGAGGTATTTGTAATTTTCCCTAATATAAACTCTGACAATATTAGTTGTTGTATTTGTGTTGTATAAAACAGAGTACATGTGAAGTATAAATATAAGTATAACGTAAAGATAACGGAGCCCTATAATACAAAAGATAATATAAACGTATTACGCTAACAACCATATCTATCATTGGGCGGTGGACAGTGGGGCTGAAATTTTTGCGTAAATAAATTTGATAAGAATTTAAGAAAAGAAACTCAAATGGAGATTTTATTTAAAAAGAATGAAGATTGAAGAAATAGCTGAAAATAAATGTAAAAAAGATAAAGAAGAATTGATTTAAGATTTATGGACAATCATTTATCAATTTAGTTCCAAACTAATCTACCCCAATACACTTTGAATCGAATTGTCACCTAGAGATGTCCTAATTCTCGAAACTTCCTTAAAGAAGAAACATAAGTTCGAAAAGGATTTTCAAAATTTGGTACTCGTTGAGTGTATTTGCATCCATAACTCAATTTTAAATCACCCAAACTCTGCATTCACGAGTTTGCACGTTCAATTATATTTGATAAAATTGCTTAAATATTTGGACTGACAAAATGAGTCCAAACCTAACCCAATTAAAATAGTTTGGTTGGTTGGTTCCTAATTAGTTATAACATGGTTCCAAGTTGGGCACAACTAAATTTCAAGTTAGACCTAAATTACTTACAATAATTTAAAATAGGGAAAATGCAAAAAAAAACCCTGTGAAATAATTTATTGGCTGAAAACCCGCTGTGAAATAAATATAGGCTAAAAACCCCCTGTGAAATTTTTTCGTTGCAAAAAACCCCCTCGGTCAGTTAGGTGAGCTACACGCGCCGTATGTGCGTTTTTTTGTGATTATTAGACATTAAATGACTTATTCATTTACTTTTATGTCCCTTTTATGTATTGTACTTATATATTCATTTGTGATATACTTTTACTCATGTTTACACAAAAAAACAATATTAAAGATAGTTTTTCATAAAATGTTTATTTTATTTTTAATAAATACGCCTCATAATATTTAAATTTTAGATCATTAACATATAAATACTTATATATTCATTTGGGATACACTTTTACTCATGTTTACACAAAAAACGATATTAAAGATAGTTTTTCATAAAATGTTTCTTTTATTTTTAGTAAATATGCCTCATAATAGTAAAAACAATAATTACTTATATATTCATTTGGGATACACTTTTACTCATGTTTACACAAAAAACGATATTAAAAATAGCTTTTCATAAAATGTTTCTTTTATTTTTAGTAAATATGCCTCATAATAGTAAAAACAATAATTACTTATATATTCATTTGGGATACACTTTTACTCATGTTTACACAAAAAACGATATTAAAGATAATTTTTCATAAAATGTTTCTTTTATTTTTAGTAAATATGCCTCATAATATGTAAATTTTAGATCATTAACATTATTGTTTTTACTATTATGAGGCATATTTACTAAAAATAAAATAAACATTTTATGAAAAACTATTAATATATCAATTGGGGAAAAATGCAAAAAAAAAAACCCTGTTAAATAATTTATTGGCTGAAAACCCCTGTGAAATTTTTTCGTTGCAAAAAACCCCTCGGTCAGGTTTTTTTTTTTGCGCGTGTAGCTCACCTAACTGACCGAGGGGGTTTTTTGCAACGAAAAAATTTCACAGGGAGTTTTTAGCCTATATTTATTTCACATGGGGTTCTCAGCCAATAAATTATTTCATAGGAGGATTTTTGCATTTTTCCCTTTAAAATATAATGAACAACATACAAGGTCTTTAATTTGGTTGGGTTTGATTTTTTTTTGGGTTGCGTTTGGTTCCTTTCTGAGTTGTGTTTGGTCCCACCTTGAAACTATGAATAATCCAACCACCTAAAGAACTAATCCAAACCCAACCCCCCAGCCCATCCCATTTCCCACTCCTATTAGATATACATTTTTATGTGCATTTTACTGGGATTCTGAATCGATCTATTACAAAATAATAGTCTTCTAATGCATTATTAATACTTTTTGTATTGTTTGGGTAACTTCAAATTTTATTATAACAATTCAAAAAGTACACAACTATACTTTGAGATAAATTGCAGTTTTTTATACTTAGGTTTGGGAAAGGCACCACGCCCTTATCCTACTGATAACACTCTTAAATGGGCGGATATTATTAAGACCAATGTTTTGAAACCCAACCCGGTCATCGAACTGAAAAATTGACCGGGTCACGAGTCACTGGTTCTACCGTTGAGTCAATACCGGTCGAACCAGTAATGTCATAATTACGCAATAAATATTAAATAAAATACTAATATTTATTATAAAATTTTAAAACATAAAAATTTGATATTTCCTATTTTCAAAATCATTTTTAGTTCATATATTTATAACAAAATCATGAAAAAAATTGAGAGGTTTTTAAATAAATAAGCAAAATTATGTTCAAGTGATATAATTTTCGAATTCATGGAACAAAAATCAAATGTACATCACAAATGACATAATTGCTACATCATTATATAATAAACCAACAATTTTGAAGAAAAAAAATTTAAAAGCTTTAATAATTTACAAACCAACAAAAATTAAAACGAAAAAGACTAGAGTTTTACAAATAATATATTTTGATTTGATTTGATTTGTTCGAATGAAAGATTTTCTTGAGAAATTTTCTTTGAATCATGTTGGATGAGCAAAATAATAGAAGGTTGGTGATTTTTTTGCGAAAAAAATTAAGTTTTAAGCTTGAATTTTGGTATTTATAAAAACCGTACGGTTTGATTGACCCGGGACCGGTTTTACCGGGTCACCGGTTCGACCGGTGGGTCGAACGGTTTTTGACCAAATTGACAGGTTTTGAGCCAAAAACGATTTTGTGCGTCTGACCGGTTCGTTTTAAGGACCGGTTCCGGGTTAAACCGGTTGAATCGGGCGGGCCGGGCTAGGTTTTAAAACCTTGATTTAGACTTGTATCCATTCAATTTTGATTTTCCGGTCTTTACCCTATCCAACCCAACCCGTAAGGCTTGATACCTGAGACCAAGGTTTTGAAACCCAGCCCGGCCCGGCCGGTCGGATCGCCGGAACCGGTAACCGGTCAGTATTCCGGTCCGAGCTACGGTGCAAACTCGTTCGGAGCTGAAAATCGCTATTTTCTGTCGAAACTCGTTCGATCCGGCGGTTGAACCGCCGGATCGTTCGACCCGGTAATGGGTTGCCGGAACCGGTCAATTTGTGATTTATGGAAAATTAAGAAAAAATGGAGAATGAAGACAAGCAGCCTGCATCTTCTTGTATCTTCTTTTCACCATTTTTAGAGTTTAACTATAGAAATCTAGGCAAAAAATATGGAAAAAGTTTGAAAGAAATAAGAAAAAGAAGAAGGAGAAGAGGATGGAGGCGTGCTGCTTGTAGGGTTTGTGAACTAGGATAAAAAATTAGGTTTTTCTCCCTTTATATACTTTTAAATTTTTTCTTTATTTTTTTATAACTTTTTAATGATTAAATAAAGAATATCATGTGACATAAATTACACAATAGGCATATGATTCATATTTAATTTAATATTATATAATTTTTAAAAATATATAATATAAATGGGTATAATTTTTATTATTATATCAAATTATTAGTATAATAAATTATATTTATTACATAATTATGACGTCACTGGTTTGATAGCGGTTCGCCCGACGGTTGAACCAGTGACCCTTGACCCGGTCAATTTTCCGGTTCAATGAACGATCCGGGTTTCAAAACATTGCCTGAGACCTCATATCAGAAAGTTTGGATTTAGATTCAATAATTTTCCACAAGTCCTTTACTCGAACAAGATCCGAAATTTAATCAAATAAAATTTGAATTTTACCTCTTAAAAATAACTTTGAGTTCTTACCCAAATTTTTACCAGCATGCCCTTTGCACAACATTGACCCAATCCAAAACGATCTGAAATACATTGATAGGCTCAAAGAACCGGCACAATTTGTCCCTGTTGTTACAAACATACGATTCATGGGGAAATAAAGAAATAGATCAAACCAAGTATATCTTATTCTCGTTGAAAGAGGAAAACTGACATTATATACAACATATTCAAACATAAATAATCTTATTTTGGGGTTAAAATTACAATTATGAAATAGAATTTTCTGTATATGAAATAAACTAAAAAACAAACCATGGTGCAACTTTTTTCGAATCCGGCCGAGTTTAATCGAATCCGAACATGTTTTCCCACGTAGTATTTTGCGGGTCCGGATCCGAGCCCATTGTCACACGGCGGGAATCCAAGTGGTTGTAAATAGTCCCACGCTACCCCTTCTTCACCCCCAAATTCTAGTAATCTCAACCAAAATTCCTTTTCCTGACCTAATTTTTTGGTATTATTTGGTGATTTATGTCCTAATTCACAAGCACGATAATGGCGATATTGAGAAAATTCTTATCCTCCAACCCCATTCGTATTCTCACCTCCAATCGAATATCCGTCCTCATCTACGATGATCTTCGCAGGTCAGTTTTCAATTTCGTGATTGTGAACTTTTATTTTTACTTTTTCTATTTTTGTAATTTGCTTTTAATCATGGTCCTTGTTTTTGAAATGATTGAAATTGATAATGTGAATTTGCTATTTAGTGAGTATTGGTCTTGAAGTGATTGTAATCGGTAATGCAGGCCTGTGTTAGGTTCATTTTCGCGTTTCTGTTCTTCGATTGGGAACAAAGAATCTGTTGACATTGATCTATCGAACGAGGAAAGCAAGAGACGATTGTTCAACAGGTTCTCGATTTTAATAATCTTTTGAATTGCGTGGTGAATTGTTTGGAAAAAAATGTTTTTCTTTTTCTGTATTTTGTTGTCTTTTATGGGTGATTGATTGATTTTTGGGGGAAATTTTAGGCTGATATATCGGAGTAAACAAAGGGGTTACCTGGAGCTGGATTTGGTTTTGGGGAAATGGGTGGAGGATCACATTCACTCCATGGATGAAAATGGAGTAAAATCCCTTGTTCATGTCCTTGACCTGGTAAATTTGCTTCCCGTTCTTTGTTTTTGCTGCTTTTTTTGTTGCGATTATGGAAACAAATGTGTATTTACTTCTATAAAACGAACAAACAAATGAGATCATTTCCTTTTTTTAAAATTTGTATTCTTTACATTTTATCTTAATTTGTCTAGCATATCCCTTGAAAGTTGAAACTGTTTGTTGCAAAGAGTAACAAGGAACATATATTCAACAGTTGATTGGTATCATCGTGCAAAGAACTAGGAATTAACATTGCATAGATATTGTATATTGTCGAGCTGATAACTAAGCATCTTAGTGCTGGAAAAGACAAAAGTGTCCGTGCCAGAAACATCATTTCCAAAACTGTGTCCATCACTTATACGTAGCTTTCATGTTATAGCCCATGAAAGTTGAAATATTGTCCTGTTATTTTGGTTTGAGAATGATATAGTTCTGGATAAATAGAATAACAATAAATGAAGAATAGTAAAACAAGCTTGACTGCTTGTTTGATTATTTTCTGTTAGTTCATAACATAGTGTATTTGTTCATAAACTTTTGGATTATCATTTTAGAGCATCACCTAATTTGGACAATGCTAATAATAGTTCTTCTCTTTCAAAACTTGCTTACTATCATGTCAGCTGTTGAGTAAAACTTACCCAAAGACTATTCACAGATACAAATAAACTACTGATTCTGAGATCGCTTCTAGTTTTAAGCAAACTTTCATTTCGTAACACCAATTGTCGCACTGGACAGAGAAACTGTTTGACCTTTAACATCTGAATTCATCCTCACTTTTAGGACGTGCGATTGGTGGTCCCCACATCAGTGCAGTAGCATAAAGATTTGTAAAAGATTTATATAAAGAATCATCATTTGTTACGTGTTTCAGGAGTGTTTGTTTAGCCTTATTATTACCCAGCATTCAGCTGATTATGTTCTTTTCTATTAAGAATGTTCCCTCTTATCACTTGCAGGAAAATCCAGATCTATGGAAATGGCTGAGTTGTCAGGAGCAACCTCCAGAAGCGGTCAACACAAATCCTGTAAGATAGGATAACTAAAAACAAAATTTGCTGATTTTCTCTGCTACCAGTTTATCGTTGGTTTCTGAAACTTTAGTGGTTGCTAGGTTTTTGTGGCTGTTCGTGAGAAGGTTGCTAATAATCTCAACAAATATACATCTACTGAAACCAGAGCCACACCTGGGCAGCCATGGGTGAGAGGCTGGGATGACTACAAGAAGGCCCGAGACAGTCCTGTTACCGGGAATCAGTAGTTCCTTTTTGAGAATAATGCTACATAAATTGTCTTTGTTTGTAGCTTCAACAAATCATATTGTAATGTGTTATCTTGTGGAGGATCATGAAATAAGGGGTACATTATTGCTAGTTTGGTATAAGTATTACTACTAAAGGGTAATTACAAGCACAACTCCTTACTTATTGTGTAATTCCGGCAATTTCTGAGGTTGTTGCAGATTAAAAGTGAAAAACTTGCATTTTGATTGGCATTGAAATTGTAATTTGCTTTTAAAAAAGTAGGAAATTTGTGGTAAATTCTTAATTTTCGTGTGTTTTTTGCCATTTGGGTCTCACAAAGAGTGTGTCTATTAATTTATCTAGTGATAATTATATACAGTAGGATAATTATTCCTTAAGTTCTTTCTTCGTGTTTTTGTCCATAAATGGGTTAAACACGTAAATACGTAAGGTGCGTGAATAATTAACAACTTTTTGTTAGACACACTATATATTATATGTATAAACTATAGATGTCACTCTTTGACTTTGGTAAGAACGTGGTCCAGTCCAAACCAGACATCAAAGTCTGCCCCCTTTCTTTCAGTGATTGCAGTTCCTCGTGTCGGTCTCTCACTTGATGAGGATGTAAGAGCATTCTTGACTTTTCTGTCTACAACATGTGTACATTCAAACACGTAAGCTTGAATTCGTGTAAGCCTCCTTTGCATACGTGCTATTTCATTCCTAACTTGTGAATCTGAAATGAAACCTTTGGAAACAAATGTTTGTCTCCATGCATGTTAAGTATTTCATCAACATTGCAGAAGCTTTATCGACATTGTGATAACGAGCACTAATTAAGAAATCTTCTTAATGACAAAATATGGCTGCAGTATTCCCTTGGAACTTTTCCGACCATTTTAATCAATTTTAACTATAATAATTAATGCTCTTTGGACATAAACGAAAGCCTCTTCATATTTGATGAGGACTTCCCCCTTAATCGAAGCTATCTGCGGTTTGGACTCAATGGATCGAATTATTCACTGAATTCTTAATTTGATTTCAAAAGCCTTTTAAGGGATCATTTGTTGGAATATTTTATCAAGTATTCGGGCACGAAGATGTGTGTATTGCATTTTAAATTGTATATTACATATTAAATAAGGTTTGGGCCTTAATCAAGTGATCAAAGTTAAGTTTTATAGGCCTGATCATCTATGTTGGTATGGGGTTATATTTTATATATGTAGAGACCTTGAGGACTGAGCTACAATTTATGATGGGTTAATTTGTAAATAAGTCCTAATTCAGGAGGTTATGGTCCCCAGTTGACGTACCACAACAAAAAAAAAATCTTCTTCTCTCAGGAATCCCATCATCTGGAGAAAAGTTTCCGGGTACGATCCACTAGAAAACTTAACTAAAGTCAATTCAATTGCTATGGATTCAAGTATGTTTTCAGTTTATCGTTTTCTGCGTGATTATCATGGAGTTCGAAGATTCAGGGCCATCAAGTTAAATTTTTTCCATCAAGTGGTATCAGAGCCCTGATTAAAGAATTCATGATTCTCCGATTCATTTGATTTCTCGGCATACATCGCTATTTTTTGTTATGCATACGGTAATATGAGAAATAATTTTGCTCAGGTTTATGAATTTATTTGGAGAAACATGAATTCACCTATCTGTTTTTTCATTTAGTTTGAGGTGCTTGCTTATTCATGTTTTGAATATTCATGTTAAAGAATGATGACTAAGTTGATAAGTTGGACACGTGTATGTGCATGAAGTAAGGGTTGTGTTAATTCCATGATTAGTCATCTTGGTTTTGACATGTGGATTTTGGTTGGATAAGTTTTCTCCACTAAGACTTATCCTCTTTTTCTTTATAGGTGAATTTGTCTTTCTCTTATCATGTGGGTTGGACAACTTAAAAGAAAAGATATTAAAGCCCAATTTAAGTATAAAGAGTAAATGGGCTCGGAAAATTAAATTTTTTAGCCCAATTATATTAAAGTTTTTTGGCCCAATTTCAAAATGGGATGGATTCAGGATCCGGGTGTGATGGTCAAGCCCGATCCAGCCCATTGACTGTTGACTGATGTTGTCCATTGACTTTTGACCGCGTTGACCATTGGCTTTGACCATTGGCCAATTTTTTTTTTGGGCATTAAGTTTTTCTTCATAATGATTTAAATTTGCTTATATTGAGCATGTCAAGTAATTTATGTCGATTAATTGAAGCAGCATGTTACCAAAGTAATCTCTCCTGTCTAGATTTTTCGATCATTTATTACGATGATATTTGTGTGCATGATTTTCATGCGGATAACGACCGGCCTAAAGGAAGGTTCATTGTTTGGCAGAAGATTAGACACACATGTGGTGGTAAACATGCGACAATTATAAGGTGTCCATGTGGGTATTGTGTCGGTCTAAAGAAAGGCTTAATACTTGACATGATTTTATTGTCAATGTTGATCGCTACACCGAGAGTCACTTGCAAGTTAATTCTATGTCCAAAGACTAGGATTCATGTTGCACCGATTTTCTTGTGATGGGTTTTTCATTATGAATCTTTGTGATCTGCTTAAAGTTAATATATGTGAGCTTATTTGGATGGTTTTGTTCTTTATTCAGTTAATTATTCCGCTGCATCTGTTACTACCAACGTCAACTCAATTCCTGTGCTTAACGGCACAAATTTTAAGGACTGGAAAGAGAACGTCATGATAGTTCTTAGTTTCATGGATCTAGACGTTTCACTAAGGGAGCCACATCCCGCGGATCATCTGGCTGAAAGTACCTCTGATCATAAGAGGGAAATCGAGAAGTGGGACCGCTCAAATCACATGAGTCTTGTGATCATGAGGCGTGCAGTTCCAGAAACATTTAGGGGCACAATGTCTGAGGAGACTAATGCTAAGGCGTCTCTTGCGGAGCTTGAAAAATGCTTTATCAAGAACGAAAAATTAGAGACAAGCTCCATTCTGCGTAGTTTTGTTACATGAAGTACAAAAACAAAAGTAACACAAGGGAGTACATCCTGGAGATGTCTCATTTGGCATCAAAACTAAAGGCACTTAAGGTTGAGCTGTCTGATGACTTGCTCGTGCATTTGGTTTTGATATCTCTTCCTGCACAATTTAGTCAATTTCTGGTCAGTTATAACTGCCAAAAGGAGAAATTGACTCTTAATGAGCTCATTTCACATTGTGTGCAAGAGGAAGAGAAGCTGGGATATGACAGAGTTGAAAGTGCTCATTTGGTTTCCTCCTCAGGCATTAATAAGAAAACAAAAGGTAAAGAAATTGCGGTCTCAAACCCAAAGAAGAAGCAGCTAAGGGGGTCCAGTGATTTATGCTTCTTCTATAAGGACCCTTCTCATGTCAAGAGAGACTATACCAAATTTACGTTTGGCGTATTAAGAAAGGTACATGACTTGGTCTTGTCTGTTTTGATGTTAATTTGGTTTCAGTGCCCGGACACACTTGGTGGTTATATTCTAGTGCTACTATCCACATAAGTGTATCTATGCAGGGTTGTCTGATTTGCCGAAAGCCAGGTGATGCTGAAAGATTCATCTATATGGGCGATAGAAAATCAATTATGGTTGAAGCAATAGGCACTTTTAGGTTGTTATTAAGAACTGGTTTGTTTTTGGATTTGAAAGAAACTTATGTTGTATCGTCCTTTAGATGGAATCTGGTTTCTATTTCTATTTTGGACAAATACGGTTTTTTTCATTCGGAAACAATAAGTTTAGTCTCTTTCATAATTCATATTGGTTGAAACTGGTTCTTTATCTGGCATGGATAACCTATATTTGTTGGATATTGTTGCTTCATTTAATGAAACTCTGTATGTAGATTCACGTGGCATTAAAGCAAATTAAGTAATGAGAATTCTTATTTGTTATGGCACAAGCGGACACATTTCTAAACAAATAATTCAAAGGCTTGTGTTAGATGAAATTCTTGATGCACTTGGCGATCGGATACAGAAATATGTATTGAGTGCATTAAAGGCAAGCAAATAGACAAGAGAAAATTGGGAATCGAGAGAGCTAAAGATGTCTTAGAACTTATACATACGGACATAATGTTCCACGCCATCGTGGAATGGTCAATAATATTTTATAACGTTCATAGATGATTACTCTCATTACGATTACATGTACTTGATACATGAGAACTCTCAAGCCTTGGACGTGTTCAAATCATTTAAGGCCGAAGTTGAAAATCAACTAGGCAAAACAGTTAAATGCGGTAGGTCTGATCATGGTGGTAAATACTACGGTAGATATGACGGATCAGGTGAACAACGTTCATGACCTTTTGCTAAATTCCTAGAGGAATCTGAAATCGTCCCATAGTACATCATGTCAGAAAGTCCTAATAAGAATGGTGTCGCTGAAACACGAAACAAAACTTTAAATGATATCGTTAGGAGTATGATGTGTCATACAACCATACTAGATTCGCTCTGGAAGAAGCCCTTAAGACCGCATTTTATTTGCTAAATAGAATTCCAACAAAGGCTACGATCAAAACCCCTTATGAACTATGAACAAATAAGAAACCTATATTAAAGCATTTACACATTAAGGGTTGTCCAGCTGAGGCAAGGTCTTACAGGCCAAGCGAAAGGAAATTGGATTTAAGAATGATCAGTAGCTATTTCGTTGGATATTCTAAAAAATCACGGGAGTATAAATTTTATGATCCCACATCCAGAACATTCTTTGAGACGAAAAATGCTCGGGTCTTTGAGGATATTGAGTTTGGGGGGAAAATAAGGTTACAGACTGTCTTTGAGGAGGATTTGGTAACTATTCCTCTTCCTACAGTTGTTATTGACCATGATCAAGATTTTATTCCTCACACGGTTCAAAAATAATATTCGGGACAAAAAGACAATGTTTGAAAGTCTCACCGAGGAACAAACTCAACAACCTCAAGAATCAATACATATAAGGAGATCCACTAGAGAGAGGAGAAGTGCGATTCCGGATAATTATGTCGTATTTCTCAACGAACATGAGGTAGACATTGGCTCGATGGAAGATGATCCAGTCACTTTTTGTCAAGCCATTGGTGGTTCTAACTCTCAAAAGTGAATTGATGCCATAAGTGACGAAATTAAATCAATGAAAGACAATGACGTTTGGGATCTTGTCCCATTGCCAGAAGGTGTGAAACCAATTGGTTGTAAATGGGTTTTTAAAACTAAAAGAGATTCACAAGGCAATGTGGAAAGATAAAAGGCTCATATTGTCACTAAGGGATTCACTCAGAAGGAGGGCATCGACTATAAAGAGACTTTCTCTCCAGTTTCTTCGAAAGACTCTTTCAGGATTATTATGGCATTAGTGGCGCATTTTGATTTAAAGTTACATCAGATTGATATAAAGACATCTTTTCTCAATGGTAACATTGAGGAAATTATATATATGGTGCAGCCAGAAAACATTATTTATTTGGATTCAAAGGATATGGTATGCAAACTTAAGAAATCCATATATGGACTTAAATAGGCTTCCCATCAATGCTATCATAAGTTCCATGAAACATTTTATCATTTGGTTTTGAGGTAAAAGTTATTGATGACTATGTATACCACAAGTTTAATGGGAGTAAGGCTATTTTTCTGGTTTTGTATGTGGATGACATCTTGCTTGCCACAAATGATATATGCCTATTATATGAAACCAAGAAATTTCTGTCAACGAAATTTGAGATGAAAATCTTGGTGAAGCATATTTTGTATTAGGAACCCAAATACATCGAGATCGCTCTCGAAGTATTCTTAGATTATCTATATCGATGAAATACTTAAGAGATTTGGCATGCAAGACTGCAAACCAGGGAATACCCCAGTGACTAAGGGAGACAAGTTTAGTCTCAATCGATGCCCCAAAAACAGTTTGGAAGATACTTGGGCAAAAGGGTTTCTCCCAAGAGCGCAAGTCTGTACTCGTCCAGACCTCGCATTCATTGTTGGGATATTGGGCAGATACTTAAGTAATCCGAGTATGGATCATTGGAAAGCAGCCAAAATGGTTTCGCGGTATTTATAGAGAACAAAAGAATATATGCTCACATATAAGAAGTCGGATCATTTTGAGATCATTGGTTATTGTGATTTCGACTTTGATGGATGCCAAGATAGCCGCAAATCTACTTTGGGCTACATTTACTTGCTTGCTGGTGGAGCAATTTCGTGGAGGAGTGCTAAGCAGACACTCATTGTGTCATTCACCATGGAAGCAGAATTTGTAGCAACTTATGAGGCATCAAATCATGGGGTTTGGCTGCGGAATTTTGTCACTGGGCTACGTATGGTAGATGGTATTGAAAGACCACTTAAGTTATTTTGTGACAATAAGTCTGCAGTCATGTACTCGAACAACAATAAGAGCTCTTCTAAGTCCAAACATATAGACATTAAGTTCCTAGTTGTTAAAGAAAGAATTCAGAGTGGTCAATTATGTATTGAGCATATTGAGATAGACTCCATGATTGCGGATCCGCTTACTAAGGGTGTGACACCGAATGTCTTTCACGAGCATGTTGAAAATAAGGTTTAAGGTTGGATCAGTTGGAAATAGACATGTTTGATCACATTACATGTATTTCCATGTTACACATCCCATGCTCAGGCCATGTCGTTAGTTGTATTAATACATGTGACCATTGTTGCGCTAAGCTATGCTATGAACGTTGTGGCGACAGCTTCCTTGATCCTTGTGTTGATATAACTGATGGACGAGACTGGTTTAGATGACTGAATAAAGCAAAGCTAGCTCGAGCTATTAAAGTTATAATGTGTGATATACAATTATAAGGTGTTATGTATATGCATATATATAGTCCACTTGGGAGTTTGTTAGAATATTTTGTGGACTTATATTATGTGCATATCACAATTATAAGCATTCGGGCACGCAGACGTGTGTGCATTGCTGTTTAAATTGTATATTACATATTAAATAAGGTTTGGGCCTTAATCAAGTGATCAAGATTAAGTTTTATAGGCCCTGGTCATCTATTTTGGTATGCGATAATATTTTATATGTGTAGGACCTTGAGGACTGAACTGCAATTTATGATGGGTTAATTTGCAAATAAGTCCTAATTCAGCTATAAATAGAGGTTATGGTCTCCAGTTGACGTACGACAACAAAAAAAATTTCTCTTTTCTCTCTGGAATCCCATCATCTGAAGAAAGGTTTCTGGGTGCGATCAACTGGAAGAAATAACTAAAGTTAGTTCAATTACTAACAATTTCTACCTCATATACTCCCCCAAAAGTCATAATAATAGTACTTATATCAATCATTATAAGGATCCTATATTCATCTTTCTTGATATCTGGAATAGGAGGGGCCACCGCAACTAAAATAGAGATTGACAAACTATTCATTTTCCTAATACTAGTAAGCTTAGGTTTTGGTTTGGTGGAATTAATCTATTAAAAGTGTTTTATATTTTGAATTTAATTTCTTATGAATTGTTTGAAAAGTATGTATATATTCGCGTAAAATGATCGGTTTTGGATCTGTTTATATTTTCACAGAACAACTTAAATTGGTGAAATGTGTCAAATCAAGTGCGATTATATTAATGAATGACGTATAAGTGATTGCTTTGTTATTTTTGTCATGATTATGTGATTAAAAAAGAATAAAGTAAGATGAGAAAAGAAAAATAGCTTAAATATGAAATTGTTGATGTGAAATAATGTGAACTATTGTTACGTAATGAACGTCTTGGTTAATAAGTAGCTATATATGAAAAAGTGACAGAATTATTTTTGTTAAATTAGGTCTTATTGAAATTTTCAAAAGTTGCTATAAACAATTTGCAAATATAAATTATAAACAAGCATATAAAGTTTTTCAAATATTAGGTGAAGAGTGATGTAGAATAAAAAAAGTAATTATACATGTGTGGAGTACAAGGAAGAAAAAATGACATTAAGATAAATTTTAAAAAGATGTGTAGGTTGATGATCGTAGACACAAACATGCTAGAGAAAATACTAATATTTTTTATCAAATTTTATTTTACATTCAACTAGATAAAATAAGTTGTTAAAAAATAGATTAAAAATATTATAAAGGCCAAAAATCTCATAATAGTAGGAAACCATTTGGTAAAGTAAAATTAAATATTTTGATTTCTACAGTGTTTAATGTTATACATGAAAAGTACAATAATATATGTGAGAGATTTTAAGTTTATAAGTTTATAGTGTTTTATGTTTTAAGATTAGTATCCTAGAAATTTCTTTCAAAATTGTGAGCTTTATATATATATATAGATTCGAGTGCAATGACTAATTTTATGTATTTTTTGTTCGTGTTTTTAAAAAATAATTCCGATTGATAAAATCTATCAAATGAAGTATAATTTTATTTATGAATGACGCATAAGTTATTGCTTTGTTATTTTTATGATGATCATGTGATTATAAAATATCAAAAAAGAAAGAAAATATAGTTTAAAAATAAATTTTTTGATGAGAGATAGGGTGAAATTATGAGGAATAATGTGATGCAATAATGTGAAATTATGAGGAATAATGTGATGCAATATATGTTGATTAATAAATAGTTATACATGAACATAATGAATATGAAAGAAAATGAATATGATTGAAAATATGTTATACTTGAAATTTTGAGAAAGTTGTGATAAAAGAAATAATTTTTGCAAACATACATTTTGTAGTTTTTCAGATATAAGGTGTTAAAAAATCTAAGAAGAAAAAATATAAATTAACAATTAGATTTGACTCATCTTAGGACATGACTCATTTTATTCCAATTTTATAAGTTTATTCATGACAAGTTTTATGTTTTAAATGAGATTCAAAAACTAAAAGCCACTAGAATTTTGCAATGAAAATAAGAATTTGATTTATTTAGTAATAAATTAAATAATTATGAAATCATTTGATAATATAATAATGTACTTTAATTTAGTTCATTTTTAAAATATGTGTGACGCACGCGATATTTTTTAGTATTTTAAAAAATATGAGTAATTGAAATTATTCCTTACGTTCTTCTTCTTCGTGTTTTTGTCCATAAATGGCGTGAATAATTAACAACATTTTGTTAGACACACTATATATTATATGTATAGATGTACATGTGTATATTAAAACACGTATGCTTGAATTCGTTATTCGTGTAAGCCTCCTTTGCATACGTGCCATTTCATTTCTAACTTGTGAAACTGAAATGAAACCTTTGGGAACAAATTAAGAAGCTTTAGACGTTGTGATTATGAGCACTAATTAAGAAATCTTCTTATTGTCAAAATATGTCTGCAGTATTTCCTTGGAACTTTTCAGACCATTTCTTAATCAATTTTAACAATGATAATTAATGCTCTTTGGACTTAAACGAAAGCCTCTTCATGGAGGTTGAATACACCCTGAAATTCATTTAAACTTCAAAAGAATTGAAGTTAAAAGTTTGTCGCTTGCCAACGGTTTAGCAATTGATCACCCCTTAGCACTGATTGAATAAACTTCATTAAAAATTAACTTAGACAAAGATTTTGAGTGACAAATAAAGTAGGTTCAATGCTTAACGCTTAATTAAGAGGTAGATGCACAAGATGTTAATTTTAACTTAGAGGGTGTTTGGCTAAGCTTATAAGCTCTTTTAAAAACATCTTATAAGATGTTTGAGAGCTTATAAGATTTATAAAAGTGTTTGGATAATTTTTTTAAATAAGATCTTATACGACCAAAAATAAGATGTTTGTGTCATATAAGCAAATAAGAAATAAGTTAGTCAAACCCAACTTCTTTCAAAATCTTAGATTTGGGATGTTTATATTCTTAAAAGACATTAACAACCTTAGTTAATTTTCTACTTTCTAACAATATCCTTCTCCAACTTTTTTTAAATTTTATTATTGCACAAATTATCTCTTATAACATTTGAAAACATCTTATAAGTCCAATGACTTATTTTATCCAAACATCTTATTTTTTAATATGACCAAACATCTTATAAGCTCTTAAAACATCTTATAAGTTGTAAGAAAATTATAAGATGTTTTAAATAAGCTTAGGCAAACGCCCTCTTAGTTGCTTCATATTGATTTTGGTGTTCTTTAATATGCTTGAAAGTATGATTGGTAGAATTTAAGCGAGCAATAAGAAAGAAAGAGATAAAGAAGAAGGAATTATAAAGATTCGTATGGTGGTGTAATCCAACTACGACATTCTTCCCCATTAACATAAGAAAGATATTCACTATTAATTAATAATGACATGGGTAGTAATTAGTATCATATGGAAACTTCTACAATTTGATGAATTAAAAGAACATTCTTGGAGCTCTTTGATCCTTGAAAGGTCCTTGTTGAAAGTAGGGTATATCTGATTCTTCTGTTGTTGAGATATATGAGATATTTGATGGATGTTTAGGACTGAACAAAATTTGAAATTTTTTAATCAAAATTGAAACATTTGGGCCTCAATTGGATGGGCATCTACATTTTTAAAAATGAGTTTTTCAAAGTAAAAATTTATGAAAAATTCAATTGTTTGGCATGAAAAACTTCTTACAAAAAAATTCTCTCAAAATTACAAATAATTTGAAAAATTCTTGCAACAAATGAATTTTACTATTTATGATTTGACAGTTAATACAATCAACTAAAAGAGTTTTTCCAACTATCTTTCAAAGTCGAAAATTAAATTAATTACATATTCTAATGTAAAATAATGCAACTTTTAAAATAAGATCCATTGTGATTATTTTCTGACGTCTAAATCAACGAGATTGACTAAACACATTTAATAAAAATTATATTTAAATATCAACAAAAACAAAATTCTCACAACAAAAAACATATCACATCAACCACAATCATTACTTTTCTTTCTCTTAAAAATCTCATCCAATCTCTATCTTCCTAACCACATTTGTTATTTTTATCATGAAAATTAATTCTCGGAAATAGACATGTCAACTAATTGGGCACTTACTTACTATGAGTTATGTACTTGGACTTCAGTGGAGTTTATAGCTTTGGAAATTTTTCAAGTTTGTGTGAAAGTTTTTTTTTTTTTTTTAATTCTGGTTGAAGTATTATATATAAGCAATGTTGAAAATATGTGAGTTAGACAATTGTCTTCGTTACATTGGCACGTGTCGGCTTAAAAAGTGATTGTTATGCCTGAAATTCTACTATAAAAGTTGGTGTGGCATTCCTTGATAACTGATATCTAATTGGAATGCTTGATTGATATATCTAAGTCCTTTCATGCCTTACATACTTGAGTTAGCATTAATTATATTATGAATTAAATGCCAATTAAAAATAAATGCACGTTAAGATTTGCATTCAAGTGTATTACAAAAGTGATGTGAGCAAAATTTTAGGCAATGTTTGGATTCATTTTGGAGGCATTTTGGTCAGAAAATCTGGAGAGATAGGGTTTGGATTCAACGATTTTTGGCCCAATTTTTTTTGAAATTATTGGCCAAAAAAATTGTTTGGCCAATTAACTTAGTGCAATCACATCACTGACACACACTCTCTCTCTAAATATGACACACTCTCTCTCCCTCTAAATATGAGCCATATTATCTTTCAATGTATCTAATTAAATCAAAATAAATATTTTAGTATACTTTGATTTCTGTTCTCTCTACCGTGGGCCGTAGTCTACAAGCTACTAATTGCTCTCTTAGATATAGATATATATATATATATATACATATATATTATATTTACAGTATTTATAATATATAAATTATACAATTAATGTATTTATATATACATAAATAGTATGAGACATATATATTTTGTGTATATATCCTATAGTTTATTTTTACAACTACTATCACACATAAATGTATATTAGTGTAAATAACTATTATTACTACTTTAATATTTTAATAATTAATTATTTATTAACAAACAAAAGTTTACATAATTTACTGTAAAATAACACGTTTGCTTTAAAAATAAAATTAAACATTATGTCATCAAAAATGCATGTGTCTTAAAAATAATTTCATCAAAAATTCTCACGAATATAATCAATCAAAACAAAATCAAACATAAACATAACTTGGATGTACATACAATGTATATGACATTAGTGCTCATATTCTTAATCGTATTATATATATGTTAAAACAATATATTATTAGAAGGAAAATTTTAGTTTTAATATTGTAATCAAGCACAAAAATGTTTAATTAATTAGGAAATCCAAGTAACAAAATAAATAGTAACATACATTATAATTGGAAATCAAACCTCCTTCCTAATATTGATTTTGGACCAAAAACTTGATTTAAATTAAGGGAATAATATATATAATTATATATTTATATTTAATTTTAGTTTGTAAGTTTAAAAAAGTTATTATGTCACAATTTTTTTGATAAATTAATTATGCATTTTTGCTCATCAGTCAATAGATGGTTGTAGTCCCACTATTAGAACACTTATAATTGACTAATGGATTTTTTTAAGATAACATACCAACTCATATTTGCCCTTTTTTTCAATTTCATTTCGCAAAAATATAGAGATAGTAAATAGTCAATTCTTAATAACCAAGTGAAAGCACGACACATATTTATAATAAATTATATGACTATATATTTGTATAGTATATAGATTTATAAATAAACTTAGATATGCAATAATTTATTTTAATACTCCATAATATATATTAACTTAAGTCATTTATGTAAATATTTTATAATTTTTTTATTTATTTTAAATCGTAATATATACAAATAAATATTCATCTATAATATAATTATTACAATTTTAATATTATAATATAATTTTTAATCTTTATTTAATCACTAACAGACAAAAACTGTCATGATTTAACTGTTACAGTAACTTATGTTCCCTATCAAAATAAAACCAAACACTATCTCACAAAAAAAAACCTATCAAAAACCAATTATCAAATTAAACCAAACACTATCTCACCAATAATACACGTGTCCCCAAAAATTTCTCACCAACAATTCTCACCAAAATAACCAACCAAAATAAAACCAAACATACCCTTAGGATTTCTGAGAATCTTCCAAGGCTATAAAAATTATAATTATTACTCTCATCAAGAATCAAAATAAAAATAATATATAGAAAGAAGACTTAAGATTAGCGTAAATTAGAGAATAACAATAATAAATAAAATAATTATTCTGGTAATGATACCATAAACTTGACACACAAAAATAGAAAGTGCACGAGGTTGTGCAAGTAATATAGTGAATGTGAGTTCGAATTATTGAATCCTAGAGAAAATTTAGTGAAGTAGTGAGATTAATATTACCTAGTTGAAAGTTAAATCAATTGATAAAGGTGGAAGACGTTTAAACAATAAAACTAATTATGATTAGACGAATAAAGGAAATCTCGATCGAGTATCATTTGAATAATCTCTTTCGTGTAGGAAATCTTCTTCTGGACATAAATAAAGGAATTTCTCGAGTAAGATTGAATGTGAAACTGAGATTTGAGAAGAGCTGAACTAATGTAAAATTTTAATCAAGTATTTCAAAAAACTGTACATACATTATTGTTTTTAAAGTTTGAATAAAAATCCTAAGCTTTTGCTTTTCGTCTTCTTCAAGCAACAAATAAATGTGATTTTGCAAGTAGAAAAGGGAAAACTTGCACGCCCTTTTTGCCCAAAAATGGAATATTCAAACTCTCTAAATTTTCTTATGGTTTATTTGTCTTAGGCTCATATGACGAAAGTAAAATGAATAAAATATAATCTTCTTACTTGTTTAAGTATTATTATGGATATAACAGGTATATTATGTTAACAATGTTAAACTGAATCGATATAACATATATATTATGAAGTACGCAATTTCAAAATTTTATAGGGGCTTTCGAGTTATACTTTTTCTTAGAAAATTTTTAACCAATAAAATATTTGCATGAAGTTTTCTTGAATTTTACTCCTTGGAATTTATCCTAAAAACTAAAACCAACATATGACCGAAATATATGTGGTATAAATGAAGTAAAATAAATAAATTAATTAATAGTTTAGGGGACATGAGTAATTAGGGGTGGCAAATCGGCAGTTTGAGTTGGGTTTGGGTTGGTTCCAATGGTTTGGTTCTTAAATGAGTTTGGTTATTAAATGGTTTTAAGGTGAGACCAACTCAACTCAAAAGGGAATCAAAATCAACCCGAAATGAAACCAAACCAAACCCGACTCAATACTTTACATTTTGTTCTTTATAATTTAGAGTATTGGAAAGCGATTTAGGCCTAAGTTGAAATTAGTTGGACCCAACTTGGAACCAAGTTGGAACCAACTAATTAGAACCAAATTAAATTTTCTTAAGAACCAGCCCAACCCCAACAAGTTTAATTGGGTTGGAACGGTGGTTCCGGATCCATCTTGCCACCCCTATGAGTACCGTATAGGTGGTATGAATTTATCAAAATCAAAGTATGCGTGGTACGAACTTATCAAATACATGCTCATTTAAGCTATCTAGTGAAATAGGTACATATATGCTAGTATTATTTGTAAAGAAATAAATAACCTACTATTAATGAGCTCAGAAATTGAGTGTAATTAATCCTCATCGATCTCCTTTGTAACTACACGAGTTTTAATTTCAATCAATTCACATCCTATTATACTTTTTTGCTTATTCTCTGAGAAAGAGAGGAGAAGACATTTTTGCAGAGAGGAGAAATTGAGAAAAAATAACATGATCACAATTATACGTGATATTATATTATGACCTTGGTATTAATATAAAATATACTTTTACTCACATTAGGACTCTTAATTCCTAATTAAATATGAATGCAATATTAGTCTTGGCCATGAGAGTTAATGCTAGCACGTTACTGGTCCTCCAACATTTATGTTCATACTCAACCGGAAACAAAGGTATAAATTTTCTTAATACTTAATCTTCTGTTTTGAAAATGGACTAGTTGCTAATTATTAATTAATGATAACACGTGCCATGAGTTCCCTAAGTAGCATTGTATCGTCATGCTTTTTTACCAAATAGCAAATTAATGATAACAATTTTCTTAAAAATATTAATTAAATTGATTACCATTAATTGTAACTTTTAATTAAGTTCAACATAGTGGAACTCATAGCAATATATGCTTAAATATATTTATTTCTTCAAGTACATTGTCGATGAGTATCTTCTACCGGACAACTTGAAACGAATTAAATAATGATGAAAATACCAATAGAAAATTAGGTTCATACTCGAGTCACACGGAAGTATAATTTTCCAAATGTGCATCTATATATTAGTGAGATAAGGCCAGAAGAAAACGACTAATGTTAAAACTCTAGTTGGTTGGTCGCATATAAAAAGTCCACGATCTCATGAAATATATAAATCGAGTCATAACTATTGTTCAAATATTCACTCCGTGAGACATGCAATTTAAAGCATAATCACTGTAAAAGTTCATTTTTACAATACTCTCATCATAATATGTCATTCAAATTGGAATTCATCTATAACAAAAATAACTAGTTCACTGGCTATTTTTCACAAACAAATTCAAAAATGAAATGCCCTTTTTGTGTTATTAATATTTATAACCACGAGGGAAATTGGATGAATTTGCTCGAATTTATATATATATATATATATATATATGAATAAACTAGTTTTGAACTAATTAATGATAACATGTGTAATGATTCCTATATGAGTTCCATGAGCATCATTAGATAATGACAGTTTACTACTGTTGGACAGTTTGGTTAAATGTGGGGGCAAAATGTGGGGTCATTTTGCTAAATAAATTCGAACCATATTCGTATACAGGATACGGAATATTTCGGCATATTCTTGTTCTACTTCGGGAGTAGATGAATTTAGCCTTTCGAATTTCTCGATTCGGAATTATAACGAATGAGAAATTAATGGTTAAAGTGAGGGGTTTGAATTTGGTTTATCCCACATAGGAGAAATAAAACAAACTAAGTGTATGTATATAGCATAGAGTTGGCATATGGGTTTGGACCCTTGGCTCTAGAATAATTTTGACCGGAGGGAAGATGTAGCTATGGTCCGTTTGGCTCGTCTCGCACACGCGCCGCCCGCCCGCCGGGTCCGGGTCCGGGTCCGTGGGCTTGAGGTTTGTGGTTTGTGGTCAAATTTATCTAATTAAATTTGGGCCTAGAAAAAGACTACCCATTTAGTTTGTTTAATTTCTTTTTGGGTCAATTGGTTTTGAGCCCATCAAAGTTCCACCAAAAAATATGAGAATGGATAAAATACATAATAGAAAGAAAAAAAACAAAGGCAACGTTTTTTTCCTTTCTTTTTGCTTGACCTTTGAATTCTTTTAGTAACAGTTTGTAACTCCTTAGCTGTTAGTGTAACTCCTTGCTGTTACAGAAGAAATTCAAGGCAGTATTGAATTCATTGTTTGATTTCTGCACCTATATAAAGGGTCTCCAGTAGGATGGAAAGACACAACAAAAACATTCTTCTTCTCTTCATCTCTTGAGAGCTTAAGGCAGCAAGTAAAGTTCGAAGTTGCTCTTTGGTTTGGAGTGGTCCTACGAAAGAGCTATTTTCGTTGTATCTTGGGACACGTTTGCATCACCCGTACCACCAGAAGTGGGGCAATTTCGTGTTAAGGAGAAAGTTCTACTCGCCTCGGATATTCCTGTTTCTAAAACTCTTTGTAGCAATTTGCGTGATTCGTTCGAAGTTTGTGTAACAAATTTAACACGAATCTTTCTTCGTTTCCAACCTTCGATTCAGAATTATGGCGAACTCCGGTGATGATACTGCTCGCAATGTTGTTGCCACTCTTGACTTCGGTCTTGGTCTCGGTGGCAGCTTCGGTTTTAACTTTGATTCCGGATCGGGTCTAGGACTCGGTTTCGGCTCTAGTGGAACTACTGGTCCGGGTATAGGACTCGGTACTAGTGGTTTTGTTGGAGCTTCAGGTTTTGGTTTTGGAGGAACGTCTGGACCAAGTCTAGGACTTGGTGCCGGAGTTGGCTCCGGTTTTAGGACTTGGTGCCGGAGTTGGCTCCGGTTTTGGTTCCGGGTTCGGTTCCGGGTCTGGAGGAAATGGTGGGGGTTTCGTAACTGGGTTAGGTTTCGGACTAAGTTTGGGTCCTATTGCCGGTACGAATACATTGTATGCTCCAGTGGTGCCCGCTCCAGCTCCGGCAGACAAGCCACCTAAATTTAGCGGGACTGATTATAAGAGGTGGAGTTAGAAAATGCTTTTTTATCTCACCACACTAAATCTGGCGAGATTCTTACGGGAGGATCCTCCGTCCGTCCGGAAGAAGATGTAGTGGAAACCAACAGGAGGAGGGAATATGATGCTTGGCATCATTGTGACTTTTTGTGCCGAAACTACTTGCTCAGTGGGTTAGACGACTCACTGTATAGTGTGTATTCGACACAGAATACGGCTAAAAGTCTCTGGGAGGCTTTAGAGAAAAAATATAGAACTGAGGACGCTGGACTGAAAAAGTTCGTCGTCGCAAAGTTTTTGGAGTACAAGATGGTGGACTCCAAATCGGTGATGAGCCAGGCTCAAGAGTTTCAGATCATCATTCACGAGGTTCATGCATGATCTTGACTGACCAGTTCCAAAAAGCGGCCATGATTGAGAAGTTACCTCCATCATGGTCGGACTTTAAGAACTATCTGAGACACAAACGAAAGGAGGTGAGTCTCGAAGACTTGATTGTCCAACTCAGGACTAAGGAAGACAACAGGGCTACAGACAAGAAGGCTCCTATGAAATCCATGGCACATGTGGCTGAGGCTCCAGATGGCCGGAAAAGGGAGTTTAAGGCTAAACGAAACACTTCCCAGAAAAAGTAAGCTGGGAATGGGTTGGCAAAGCCTGATGATAAAGGCCATAACTGTGGGTGTATAGGGCATTGGGCTAGGGAGTGCAGAGAGCTCAAGAAACATAACTCCCAAAGGCAAGGTTCTGGCCAAAATCGAGGGAAACAGGCGCAGAATCAAGCTCACTTGGCGGTTGATGACATGCAGGGCATCAACCAAATGATCGATGATGACCTGTCTAACAAGAGGGTTCCATTTCACTTGTCTAAACTTGACCTGACAGCGGTTGTGCTCAAGGCAAATCTGGTAGATAACTCAAGGGAATGGTTTGTCGATACTGGGGCTACTCATCACATCTGTTCTGATGGGGAGGTGTTCTCATCTTACACTCAGGTTGAAGGACGGAAGCTCTTTATGGGCAACTCTGCTACTTCTCTTGTTCACGGAATAGGAAAAGTGGTTCTGAAGATGACATCGGGAAAAGAGCTCACTGTGACAGAAGTTTTGCATGTTCCAGACATACGCAAGAAACAAGTCTCGGGATCGACTCTGGTGAAGCATGGGTTTAAGTTAGTCTTTGAGGCTAACAGATTTTCTCTTACAAAGCGTGGGTTTTATGTAGAAAAAGGATATAGAGAATGGCCTTTTCAAGATGAATGTAATGAATGTACTACGCTCTGTAACTGAAAATGCTATGAATAAAACTAAGTTTTCTGCTTACTTGATTGACTATTCTAATATATGGCATGTTAGACTAGGACATATAAATTATGATACCATTAGAAGATTAGTTCATTTAAACCTATTGTCAACTTTTAAAGTTGAGAATAAACACAAATGTGAGATTTGTGTAGAAGCAAAGCTAGTCACACTACCGTTTCCTTCAGTGGAAAGGTGTACCACACCTCTAGAACTTATTCACACTAACATATGTGATTTGAAGTTTGTGCAAACTAGAGGTGGGAAAAAGTATTTTATTACTTTTATTGATGATTGCACAAGATATTATTATGTGTATTTACTAAGAAGTAAAGACGAAGTACTTGGGGCTTTTACACATTACAAAACCGAAGTTGAAAATCAACTTTGTAAGCAGGTAAAGGTTGTCTGAAGTGATAGAGGTGGAGAATATGGCGCACCTTTTAATGAATTTTGTACCAACTCTGGAATTATTCATCAAACTACGGCACCATACTCACCTCAGTCTAACGGCATTGTAGAACGCAAGAATCGCACTCTAAAAGAGATGATGAATGCGATGTTGCTAAATTCTGGTTTACCTCAGAATTTGTGGGGGGAGGCTATACTCACAGCTTGTATATTCTTAACAAGATTCCACATAAATGTAGGAGTGAGACTCCGTATGAATTATGGAAAGGGTATGCGCCTTCATACAAACACTTGAAAGTGTGGGGGTGTTTGGCTAAGGTAGAAGTACCAAAACCCAAACAGATAAAGATAGGGCCTAAAACTGTTGATTGCATTTTCATCGGATATGCACTGAACAGTAGCGTCTATCAATTCCTGGTGCATAGGTCAGAGATTTCTGATATCCATGAGGGTACAATCATGGAATCTAGAAATGCTTCGTTTTTTGAGGACATATTTCCCAAGAAGGGGGAAAATGGTGAAAATCCTCTTAAAAGAATGCATGAAGCGTCTACAAGTGGTTCCAATCCCGGGGACGAAACACTAAGACGCAGCACAAGAATAAAAGTTCCTCAAACGTTCAATCCTGATTTTGTATCTTATACATTAGAAGGTGAACCGAGAATAGTTAAGGAAGCTTTAGCAAGTCCAGACGCTCAATACTGAAAAGAGGCTATCAATAGTGAAATTCAGTCTATAATGCACAACCATACCTGGGAGTTGGTTGATCTTCCTGTTGGAAGTAAGCCTTTAGGCTGCAAATGGATACTAAAGAAAAAGTATAAGACTGATGGATCTATTGATAAGTATAAGACCCGTCTGGTAGTCAAAGGATACCGACAGACGGAGGGTCTTGTTTCTTTGATACTTATTCTCCGGTAACGAGAATAACATCCATAAGAGTATTCATTGCTATTGCAGCTCTGAATGACCTTGAGATACATCAAATGGACGTTAAAACTGCGTTCCTGAACGGAGAATTAGATGAAGAAATCTATATGGAACAACCCGAAGGGTACGTTGCTCCTGGACAGGAGAACAAAGTGTGCAAACTGGTGAAGTCACTGTACGGGCTTAAACAAGTGCCGAAACAGTGGCATGAAAAATTTGATAGCACGATGTTGTCAAATGGTTTCAAGATTAACGAGTGTGACAAGTGTATTTATATCAAACAGACACAAAGCTCATACGGCGTAGTATGTCTATACGGCGATGACTTGCTAATCACGGGTAGTAATCATGAGGTGATCATGAATACTAAAGGAATGTTGAAAAGAAATTTCGACATGAAGGATATGGATTTAGCTGATGTGATATTAGGGATTAAAATATCTAGGAAGTCTGATGGACTTGTATTATCACAATCACATTACGTGGAGGCTGTCTTGGAAAAATTTCTTCATAAGGACAGTGCACCAGTAAAAACACCTGTGGATTTGTCATTTCATCTGCGCAAACACAGTGGTGTACCCGTATTACAAATAGAATATGCGAAGGTCATTGGGAGTTTGATGTATATAACAAACTGTACCCGTCCGGACATTGCATATTTGGTGAACAAGTTGAGTAGGTTTACCAGTAATCCTAGTGAAGAACACTAGAAAGCTTTAACCAGGGTTCTTATGTACCTAAAGTACACGAAAGACTTTGGATTGCACTACTCAAGATATCCGGCTGTGATCGAAGGATACAGCGATGCTAACTGGATCTCAGACACTAATGACTCCAAGTCCACAAGCGGGTATATATTTACCATTGGTGGAGGAGTTGTGTCTTGGAAATCCTCTAAGCAAACATGTATAGCCAGATCAACTATGGAGTCTGAATTCATAGCTTTAGATAAAGCTGGTGAAGAGGCTGAATGGTAAGACATTTCTTAGAAGATGTTCCATGTTGGAAAAAGCCAGTAGGTCCTATCTTAATTCATTGCGACTGTCAGTCGGCAATTGCTAAGGCTCTGAATAGCATGTATAATGGTAAGTCTAGACATATCCGTCGTAGACATAATACCATTAAGCAGTTGATCTCTAATGGGATTATTTCCATTGATTATATAAAATCAAAGGAGAATATTAGCGGATCCTTTGACGAAAGGATTACCTAGAGATCAAATAGACTGCCTATCTAGAGGAATGGGGTTAAAAGTGTACAAGTAAAGAACAAACACAGCGGGAACCCTACCATTTTGACTGGAGATCCCAAGATCATGGTTCAAAGGGAAAACTTAGTTGTGCGAGCTTTGGGGTACACTTAAGAGTTTCTAACTCTAACCCATTGCTTATGATAAAGAAGTGCGTTCTATAAAGTTGTAGCAAAGGTTAAGCTAAGTCTTTAATGTTTTCTATACTGTCTATATGAAGTGGGGTAAAGCAGACTACTCTTAATAGGAAGTCACCTATGTAAGTGTGAGGTGGCGGCCGCCTCAACTCTGGTAAGAGTAAACACTTATAAATCTAAGAAGGGATGCCAGGGCCAAAATGGATCCAACAGTGAGAACTGAAAACTGTCGAGAATTTATTATGTGTGTGTCATTGTCTGGGCTTGCACGAACGGCTGACTAGTTCCAGACAACATGTTCACTGGGGAGCCTAGTGAGTCCGATGACATTACACTAACAAAGGTTCAAGGCCGAAAGCTACCTTATCTGATGTAATAAATTTTCTATTGAGCTCTGAAGGTTCATACGTTGCATAATTTCCATTCGTGTGGGGGATTGTTGGACAGTTTGGTTAAATGTGGGGGCAAAATGTGGGGTCATTTTGCTAAATAAATTCGAACCATATTTGTATCCGGGATTACAAAATATTTCGGCATATTCTTGTTCTACTCCGGAAGTAGATGAATTTAGCCTTTTGAATTTCTCTATTCGAAGTTATGACGAATGAGAAATTAATGGTTGAAGTGAGGGGTTTGAATTTGGTTTATCCCACATAGGAGAAATAAAACAAACTAAGTGTATGTATATAGCCTAGAGTTGACATATGGGTTTGGGCCCTTGTGTCTAGAATAATTTTGACCTTAGGGAAGACGTAGCTATGGTCCGTTTGGCTCGTCTCGCGCACGTGCGCGCCACACACACACAAGCGCGCCGCCCGCTCGGACCGGACCAGGCCAGGTTCGGGTTTGGGTTCAGGTCCGGGTCCGTGGTCCGTGGGCGTGGGCTTGGGCTTGGGCTTGTGGCTTGTGGGTTTGTGGTCAAAGTATTATCTTTTTGGGCGAAATTTATTTAAAAAAATTTGCGCCTAGAAAAAGACTACTCATTTAGTTTGTTTAATTTCTTTTTGGGTCAATTGGTTTTGGGCCATCAAAGTTCCAGCAGAAAATATGAGAATGGATAAAATACATAATAGAAAGAAAAAAACAAAGGCCACGTTTTTTTCCTTTCTTTTTGCTTGACCTTTGAATTCTTTCAGTAACAGTTTGTAACTCCTTAGCTGTTACTGTAACTCCTTGCTGTTAAAGAAGGAATTCAAGGCAGTATTGAATTCATTGTCTGATTTTTGCACCTATATAAAGGGTCTCCAGCAGGATGAAAAGACACAACAAAAACATTCTTCTTCTCTTCATCTCTTGAGAGCTTAAGGCAGCAAGTAAAGTTCGAAGTTGCTATTTGGTTTGGGAGTGGTCCTACGAAAGAGCTGTTTCCGTTGTATCTTGTGACACGTTTGCATCACCCGTACCACCAGAAGCGGGGCAATTTCGTGTTAAGGAGAGAGTTCTACTCGCCTCGAATATTTCTGTTTCTTAGCAGTTTGCGTGATTCGTTCGAAGTTTGTGTAACAATTACCAAATTCTATCGTAACTCAATTGGGCAGGAAACAAAAACTTTTGAGAATGGTTCCTTACTAATTTAATTTCTTACATTAGTGTCAAAATGACATTATTATCTCCTAATAATAGACTTTCGTCATGTAGATTCGTTCAAAACGAATTTTGTCATTCATTCAATTTTCTAACTTGATATATATATATATATATGTCGAATTAAGCATATTTTCATATAATCTGCCTCTTGTTTGATTTGTAAATGAATTAATAATGAATTGTGTGAGATTGTTCTCTTTCTCTTATCATTAAACAAGTATGATAGATAAAGAGAAAACTGATTTATCATTATTAACTAACATTATTAATCAAATATTTTAGTGATTATTGAATTATTTAAGGAGTTAAAATATTAGATAATTTTATTCATTTTGTTGGTCTGAAGTATCATATGAAATAATCCAGGATGACTACATGCTGAAGTTCTTTTGAATTAAAAAAAATAGTAAATATTTCAGTTACTTAACACATGCATCAAGAGATTGAGCCCAACGCTTGATAAATTTAACTTAGATAAAAATTTGAGTATTTAAATTATATTCAGTATATAGCGCTTAATTCAGAGTTAATGCAACTAAAAACAGATGTACAAGTCTTTTACTTTCCACAAATTTGTGTTTCATAGATGCTTATGATGAGTTTAATACTCATTAAAAGTATGTTTGAGTGCGGGGATATGCAATGTAAGATATTAGCAATAAAATAGCAAATAAAAAATAAAAGGTTTGTAATGTTCATAGTTAATGTAATCTCAACTACGTACATATTTCTACTCATTTTTCACGTGGTGGAATACAATAAATTGGTCTGAACAGTCACACATAGACTTCTACTTTCTTAGCGCTTTTACTAAGTTTTTTGCTCTAAGAATGATTTTCAGATCTACTTCTCTCACTTAAAAACATTATATAGATTGTCACCTTTTTCACAGACTTAGTTGCAAGGTTGATTTGAAATAGAAAGATCATGACTTTTTTTCTATTAAACAACTTGATTTAATATATCGAATGGATGTCCAAGGATTAACAAAGCTTTAAAGATTTGAATCATAAAGTGAAGCTTTTTTCTGGAATATGGATTTGGACTTCAATAGAGATTGAAAGTTCTTTATGTAAAAACTTTTCTTGATTAAAAAATTGTGTCATAAGGCTTGTGTGTATGTTGGACATTTGATATTTCTTTATTGGGTGTGTGTCATTTATTATCAAAGTTGATATATCCAATAAGTGGTAAAATACAATAAGTGTAATATTTCTTTATAAAAAGTTGACATCCAATAAGTGGTAATTTACAATAAGTGAGGGAGAGTTTTTATAGTTACAATATAAATTAGAGGGTCTATGTGTAATTTTCCCTACAGAATATCCAAAACTTTACTCATAAATAACATATAATGTATATATCATTAATATTTAACATATATATTTAGAATAATATTAGTCAAAATAAATAGAAAGTATCCCATTGCGTAAGCCCATACACAATCGAAGACAATAATAAGTATAATTTGGTCAAAATTATTTCTAATTAATAATTTGGTCGATATGACAATGCATTAAATTATCTACCTGCCTTAGGAACCCCCATCGCACTAATGTTCTATATTTATTTAAGTCTATTTAAACCTTCTAAAATGAAAAGTAATTTCAATTAACTTAATCAGTTTGCAATTTGCATTATTCTATTAAAAATCTTGCTTCAAATGGAGAGAATTACGAGAAAGGAAGAAGAAGTGGAAGTCGAAGAAGAAGAAGAAGTATTTTATTCTCCAGAAAGAATAATAACAGACAAAAATAAAGATGAGAGAAAAGAAGTGATCATCAATGGCTATAATGAATGCAGTGATGAGCAGAAAAAACTCAACCAAATGAGAGCCATTGTTCAAAATCAAAATCCATCTTGCAAGGTACCTAAAAATTCTTTATAAGTATATTTCTACTTATATCCATTAATTAGTGTTTTCTACTCATATTTGTTCATAATATATATATATATATATATATATATATGAGAAATGAAATTTTGTGAATCACCTTGGTATTAAATCTGCAGGAAATCAATGATTCGACACTAAGAAGGTTTCTTCATGCTCGTGATCTTGATGTCGATAAAGCTTCTGCAATGTTGACGAAATACTTAAAATGGAGACAAGAATTTGTACCAAATGGTTTTATTACAAATTCACAAGTTCAGAATGACATAGAACAAAACAAAGTGTTCGTCCTATCGCATGGAACAGATAAGAAAGGACTTCCCATTGCAGTTGTTTTTGGTGCCAAACATTTTGCACGTAATGGAGGATTAGACGAACTCAAATGTGTGTTTTATAATCAAGCTTTTATATTTAATTTTCTTAATTAATTACTTATATAGATTCTTCTTACATTTTCAGATTACGTGGTGTTTGCTCTGGATAAAGTGTGCTCAAGGTAACTTTTGAATGTGATTGCTGCAATTTCATTTAGAACAACTATATCTTCCTGATTTGGGGTGATAAGTTCTGCAAATATTGAAAATTTTGCTACAAATTGGGTATATTAAGTTGCAAAGATTGACAATTTCAGTAGGTTATATATAGAAACTTTAAAATTAGTTGGGAACGTTATTTGCTAGAAAATTAACCAACAATTTAGGGAGTTTTGCATATCGGGAGACTGACCTTTATTTTAGTATTTAACTCAAATACTTTCATTTTTACTTCGTATAATTTCGTAAATGTTAATTCAAATGTTTTCTATCTAAGTTATCAAAAGATGTTGTTAACATTTAGATAAATGCACGAATTTTCTCCATGGGAGAAATAAAAAGATTAAAAACTCAGAATAATAATTTAAAAAAAAAAAAAAAGTAAATCAACCTTTTTGGAAATACTAAAAAATAGAATGATATTATTGATATATGACAGAATCCCTGATGGAAAAGAAAAGTTCACAATAATTATAGATCTCCAAGGATATGTCTACTCTAACATCGATATTCGTGGATACACTGCTGCTCTTTCCATTTTACAGGTCTCAAATTCTTATCTTTCAGCTTAATAACATTCTACATTAAAACCAATACATTAGTAATATTTAATTTTAATACAGGATTACTATCCCGAAAGACTCGAGAAATTGTTCTTCATTCACGTACCTTATCTATTTATGACCGCATGGAAGATGCTTTATCCATTTATAGACAAAAATACCAAGAAAAAGGTATGGACATTATTTCATCTTTTCAAACTACATAAATGAATTGTCTATATATATATATATATATATATATATATATATATATATATATATATATATATATATTAAATTTTCCTTGTGTAATACAGATAGTATTTGTGCAAGATAAGAAACTGAAGGCCACTCTAATGGAAGAAATAGAGGAAACCCAACTTCCACAGATTTATGGTGGCAAATTGCAATTGATCCCCATTCAAGATGCCTAGCTGGACTTGGATTCAGTTCAGTGCAAATTACTACTACTTAAACAAGGATTATTATGCATATATATATATATATATAATTCATGAATCCTTTTCATATATGGAAAATATGGAAATAGGATTCATCTGGGATGTGAAAAAATAATGTTCATGAGGCATGAATTGGTGCTGATTAATATCAACAAATATGAATAAAAGGCAGCATAATTTGATAATCGCACTCACCTACTAGTTTCTATTACACAAATACGACTAAATTGCCAATCAATATTAGGTTAGATCCAGTCAAAAATTGAGTGAAAACGTTGATATAACATTAAAATGAAATCCCAGCAACCAAAAACTTCAATGGATAGAGATGTCGATCATGATTGTGTATGATAAGAAGTTGAAAAGACGAAAATAAATAGTGAAGAAATGAACTCACTGATTTGGTCAAGAAGAAGAATGAGTAGGATATTTCCACAATATATCAGCCCAAGTGCTGACACCATCAGTCACCTCCTTAACCAAGGATGCCACCTCTTCCACATTAACACGAATCTGCTGCTTGCTATCTCTTTCTCGGATAGTCACCGAGGATGTTGAATCAACTGTAATCGCAAATGGAACTCCCAGTTCATCAGTTCTCGCATATCTCTTTCCTATTGATGTACCTGCATATTTTCATCATTTCACTTTATATCACATCACCATATTCACATTCACTAAAATGGTATAAGATTTAAAATTGAATATACATCCAATCCATGCATAAGAAACTGGACTTTGGCTATTCTTAGCCCTTAGGACTGGACAATATCAAGCACTTGTACAATTTTATACTAGGTCGTCTCTTTGTCATAGGCCTTCATGGGCATTAACATTGGATTTGCCTAGCCTAAATAGCATATCCATATGAATCATACAGAGTGTACGTGGCCTAATGGGTACAAATATCCATTTATTTTTAAGGTACATGACATTTTCCATGGTGCATACCTGTTATGTCAATCTTGTAGGAAATCCCAACAGCGGTTAATGACTTGGCAATTCTTCTGGCAACTTCCTCGTATTGTTGATTCTGAACAAGAGGAAACACGGTGCATTTGATTGGAGCTACCAGGGGAGGGAAACGGAAAACGTTTAATTGATCTTCCCCATCTTTACTGGCCCTTGTATAAAATGAATGCTCGTAGAGACAATATATGATCCTTCCGATACCAAATGATGGTTCAATCACTGATGGTGTGAAAACCCTTTGATGTTCTTTCTTCTTCTCTTTGGAGATCGACACCATATTTTTCTTTATAGTCACAACTTTGTCAAGAGTACAAACTTGAAACTCCGCCTCTCCCTTGGCCTCCAAAGTTGCTTTCATCTCCATAGCCTCCTTTTCTCCCAATGCCTATTTACAAATAGGAATGAAGAAAATTTCACAAACTCCGTACATACAATAGGATATATAGCTACATTCATCCATAAATGGCTCATATTGGCAGCCTAATCAAGATACGATCAAGGATACCACATCTAAAACAGGAGAGTAGAAAATTAGTTCACCAAACACGGTTGCACAATCCATAGTTCAATGTATGCGCAATTCACTCGAATCACTACTATCAAAAGAATAAATATGTTGTCAACCTACAATAACTCCAATTTTCTCTGAGAATTTCAAAATTGGCTAGCTGTTAAGAGGGAGAAACTGATGTTCACTGGATCTCCCAGCAAAGAGAAAACAGGAGTAAAAGAGAATTAAAGCTAGAACAGAAGTGATGTCTTCCAAGTGAAAACCAGATTGAGTAACAAACAGGTTATAATGGTATACCTCTAATGCTTCAACCACCTTCTTCTGGTTGCCCTTGAAAGCAAGACCCAACTCCTTCTTAACTGGAGCGATGACAAGTTTCTGAAGAAGACCAAACAACATTAGAAACAAACTCTGACCACAAAAGCATATATATAAAACCACCAAAATCACTCTGTTCCACAGTAAATGAGGAGGGAAAGAATGTGTCTTGGTTTCAATAACTTGAAGGAGAATGCTCAAGGTGACGTAAAAACTAACTGAAAGAGAAGAAGGAACAGACCTCCACTTCTCTAGGTTCTGGGTATTTTTCTTGTGCAACCAGCGATACACCACTTTTATCCTGCAAATGAGAAATTAAAATAACAACCTCAGAAGTAGCATATATCATCAATGCCATATCAGAAAAATACTTGTTATATAATTAAAAAATCAGAAAGCAAAGCAAATCCCACCACTATCATAAACTAAAAGAAAAGGGCAACGCAATTACAGACAGTTATGCACTGAGATACACCCTTTCAAATATGAATTGAGGGTTTTTCCAATTAAATAGTATAAGCACCATATAAAATAGCAAATCAACAGATTCTTACTGTGTGAGCAAGCAAATCATATGCCGATCTATCAGCTATACCAACACACTCAATCCAACCATAAGAGCTCTCAATTTCAGCATCCCAACAGTCTGCAGCATAGTGTGCCATCTCGTTTGCCAGATGTTGGCGGAACCGTAGGCGGTCTCTATCAATTCCAAGTTGGGTTAAAAACAAGTATACTCTCCCTATGAAATAACCAAGTGTTTCATTATTGACAATACCCTGAGCCATACAGTTAGAGGAAATGTTGTTAACAGATGGAACAAGATCTCAGACAGGAGAAAACAAGAAGCTAGCTGATTGACATATAACAGGCCAACCTGAGAAACGGCTTTTCCAATAGGTATTCTCCTTGCTTGTCGTCCAGAAACCTGGTCATCTCTTGGGAACATTAAAAATTCCAACTGAGAAACCTCAGAAAATTTGGGATGGGACTTGTCCTCAGGGTCCACAAAATGTTCAATTTCAGCCAGTGTAAATTCACGGACCCTTAAAAGACCTTGTCGTGGAGAGATCTGCAAAATGCATAGCATGTAATTCATAGGAGCTCAAGGATTTGCTATCATTTCATGGAAAATTAGCACACCATTAAAAAAAATTACACTCCAATAGACGTAAGAATTTTCTCAGTGCCAAAACTTTCTTTTATTATCATGATGATCATTGAAGTGTGCCTAACATGTGTAGCACATAAATCTGTTAATTTGCTATCTTTTTATAGAAAATATGCATACCATCAATGGTACATAATGCTCCAATAGAACTCTTAACATGTATTCCCTCCCTCAAAAGAATTCGAGCTCCTACTTGACTGGATATGGAGTTTGAGATGATAGTCGAAAAAGTAAAATTTTCTCGAACTTTTTGTTCTTTAATATATTGCTCTCAAAAATAGTGGTTGAGAGTCGGGGATGCCACATCATGACTAAGATTGAGAAGATTTTTTTTCTGTTCTTTTCTTGTTTGTGCGGGGAGGGGTGAGGAGCGGTACCTTTTTGTTAATAGAGTCTTTTCGGGGACATCTCAAAGAAAACTGGACTTATAAATTTACGAACGCTCATGTGTAAAATTTCTCAGGGTTAGAAAGTGTTCATCCACCTTGTGGTTTATCTTTACATTAAAACTTGAACCTTACTTTCACCCTTAAATCTGGTGAGAGCCAGCTCACATCTCTTTGCTTCAAGAGAAGTTTAACATTTACTAACATTTGATACTCAATGAATATTCGGATGGTTATCGGAAACATTTACAAAGAACCTTTTCGTCGCAGAAAAGAGTTTTAGCAAAACAAATAGAAAAGGGAAAAATAAATAGCTTGAAGGTATTGAGGTTAAAGATAATTATACGGTTTAGTGTTTCCAAACATGACCCACAATCTAGGTACAAACAAAATTCAAAGAAATTGCCCAAAAATCTTAATTTTAGCTCTTAAGGGAGATGCTAACATTGACACGCCCCATAAAATGAATTTGTTTTCATAAAAGTTAGGAAAATTATTAAAACACTCCAAAAATAAACTTTTATATCACAAAGTATCTGCTAGTCAAAAAACCCACCAAATTTTGAATCTTAAATCCAATGGGTAAACTTAGTGGCTTTAGACTATACTACCTCTGGTCTTCTTATATTAAGAAATTAATAAACTACGTTCTTGATATTGTTTTTTAGATTTTTCGAATTGATAAATTGGGAAGTAACCACTTCAATTTAGAGTATGCTAAATATTAATTATTTATACGTGAAAAATAATAAACTTAATAAAAATGATGAACGATTTAATAGAATGCGAAATGTAATTTTATAGAAACGTAAATAGATAAATAAACAAGAACTAATGTTCTTGCCCCAAATTACCAAGAACTATCGTTCTTGATCCCAAAGCCAAAAGAGGCCCCTTATTATTGATCAACTCTTTGATAAGGAATAATAAAACCCTAGCTAGCCTATTTATAATAACTAAAACCCTACAAAATAGGAAACCTAATTAAACATGGAATTAAAATAATAAAACCTAAATAATTAAATCTTTTCGAATCTTCCCAAATCTTCCTAAAATCTGCTCCATATCAATTCCACCCCTTAAAAACAACCTTGTCCCCAAGGCTGTACTCAAGGAACCTTTGCATGTGCTCGGGCAGATAACGAATTCAGCTTGTAAAAAATCTGTGTCTGTAAATTTGCTTTGCACATTGAATCTTGTTATCTTCCCTTAAGTTGTGTATCTCGAAGTGTTGCTCAACTTGGACAATCCACCCGAGTGGATCAGTGTCATCAAAAACTGGAAGAGGGGCTTGTGTTACGACCTTCGCCTCTTCACTTAGAATAGGAGCAGATGGTATGCTCAAGTTGTGAGCAAGATCAAAATTTTTCTGCCCCGCCTCAAATTCGGCAGAATTTTTCTGCCCTGTCGAATCTGCGACAGAATTTTTCCGTCCCATCTCAGATTCGTCAGAATTTTTTCGCCTCGTCTCAGATTCGGCAGAATTTTTTCGCCCCGTCTCGGATTTAGCAGAATTTCTCTGCCCCGTCTCAGATTCGGCAGATACAGTAGGTGGCGATGCCCCAAGGTTGGGCCGCAACATCGTCAGCAACACAATGAACTCATCGAACTTCTCAGTGACCTTATCGAACTTCTCGAACTTCTGATCAAATTTCAATTCGAGTAACGCAACCCTCTCCGCTAGCGCCTTCTGATTTTCCTCCGGGGTGGTGAGACGATCCTCATCGGAACGATTCATGATGATGGTGAGTGAGAGATCCGGCAGTGGTGGTGGGTTTTGATCCGGCAGGTCGGACCAAATTGATAGGAATAAAAATGATGAACGACTTAATAGAATGCGAAATGTAATTTTATAGAAACGTAAATAGATAAATAAACAAGAACTAATGTTCTTGCCCCAAATTACCAAGAACTATCGTTCTTGATCCCAAAGCCAAAAGAGGCCCCTTATTATTGATCAACTCTTTGATAAGGAATAATAAAACCCTAGCTAGCCTATTTATAATAACTAAAACCCTACAAAATAGGAAACCTAATTAAAAATGGAATTAAAATAATAAAACCTAAATAATTAAAACTTTTCGAATCTTCCCAAATCTTCCTAAAATCTGCTCCATATCAAAATACCAGAAAAATGCAACAAAAAAAAGAAATTCTACATTAAAACTAAATCTGCTAATCCTGATAACATTAATTTCGAAAACACAAATGAAAACTATATCCATAAGATATCCGATGCACAAGTTTCTTCATCTAGAAATCTAAGAATAATATTATCCAATTATTACAAGAAAATTTAGTGCTGTTTGCCGAAAAAAAAGGCGGAGTTGGTTTTTGGATTGATAAATATTTTCATGGATTATTTGGAATTGTTCAAGGGGTTTTAAGTAGTTTTCCCTAAAAATTGATATCAAAGTACCAGTTTGGTGCCAAAATGAGAAATTAGTTTCGTCAGATTATGTTACCTTTTATTTTGACAGAAGGTCCAATAAGAATTTAGTTCGTGTCGTATATAAGATTCTTCAGAAACCAAAAACTATGAATATAAGCAACAAAGCAGCCATATTTAACCTCATTTCGGAAAGCTTGACCAATCTGTGCAGCTGCAAAGGGAAGCTTGTTGCCATTGTAGTAGTATAAGTCCTTAAAGTTCACAAAAATACCCTGTGCAGTCTCAGGGCGCATGTAACTGCCACAAAAGAGTTCAAAAACAGTTTACGGAAAAAGGAATTTATATGGAGAGATAACGAAATCAGTGGGTAAAAGGAAAATTTAAAATTCAAACTCGAGAAAAGCATTCTGACCCGGGGCTCACTCCAGATGGACCAATTGATGTTTGAAACATTAGATTGAAAGGATAAGGGTCAGAGAGAGTGTTCTTCGTATCAGGAGCCGTAATGCCATATCCCTTTATCTTTGCACCAAGCTCTTCAGAAGAGAGGTCATCCAACACAGCAAGCACATGCTTAAGTTCCGCTGTCTTCTCTGCACCAAGATTAGGGTCTTTCTCAAGCTTGTCTTTGCAATAATCCTTCAGCAAATGATCAGCTCGATAACAAGTGCCAGTCTTTTCATCTTTAACCATTAGGTCAGTGAATTTATCAACATGGCCTGATGCCTTCAGCACAGCCTCCGGTGTAACACATGGGCAATCAACTTCTAACATGTTCTCTTCAAGTACAAAATGCTGACAAGGTAACAAGGATGTATTAAAGTAAGGAAAAATGCACAGCAACAGAGTACAGAAGAACATATCGCACAAAAGAAACAGACTTTTTTAATTACAAAAAAAGTATTGTCATCATAAAATAAAGTCAATTAGCTTCACTCCCTGTACAATCCATTAAAACAACGTACAAATTTTAGCATATCCAAGCAGACAAAATTGAAAAAATCGAAACAACTATCTAATCATCAAACACAGCTACAGAAGCACATCCGACCGGCGAGGTTTAATGCCATTACACGCTCTAAGGAGCAAAGACATAATCAATATTTTACATCCAAGTAAACCAGACACTCGAGCAGTAGGAAACAACAAGACAACTACAATTACAGCTAAAAAAGGAAAACATACACAAATCTTATTCTTTCATAGTCCATACTTCGACATTATACACTATCATCTCAGTATCATAACTACCTCAAATTAAAACCCATCAGAAAAACCTAATCACCTCAAATGATCAAATCACAATTACATAGACCAATCCTGTAGCCTCACACAACAACCCACCAATTCCACTTCATATAAACTAAATCAACAAAAAAAATTAACACTGTGCACTCTATCACACATTGTAAAATCTAACTCAAAGTACTATCACAAAAAACATAAATTACCTAAATTACAACCCTAGCATCACAAAGCAAAGCACCGGTTCTACAACTTAAAAAAAATTAAAAATCACCAAAAGTATCTACTCAGCGCTTTTCAGTAACAACACAACAGACAAATGAAAAACAAAATTAAAACCAAATTAAGATGAGCATAAAAAACTGAAAAGTGTGGGTGAGACCTGACGCCAGAAAGCGAGGACGTTAGCCTTGACGGCGCAACCAGGGGGGCCATAATCGTAAAGACCGGCAACGCCACGGTAGATCTTGAAGGAAGGTATGTAAAATAGACGGCGTTCGAGTGTGTTAACACAGGCTTGCCTGAATGCTTCCCTGTTGTGGGCTTCTTGCGCGGCGTCCATTTCTGTAAAGCACAATGAGAGTTAGAAAATGATTTTTGTCGAAGCCCTCACACGACGAAGTTATATATTATATACTCCTTTAGTGGAGTGTATTATAGTGGCTAAATTGCTTTTATAGTCCCTCTAAAGTCTAATCTAATCTTAATAGTTTTGTTTTTAGCCCTTCATGTCTCACAATTATTCATATCAGAAGAGAAAATTGATATCATCCTATCAATTGGGACGTATTTGCACGCAAAAGAAGTATGGAGTTTTAAACTGTAGATTAGGGGCGGCAAAATGGATCTGGAACCACGGTTCCAATCCAATTTGGGTTGAATTGGTTTTTAAAAAAAATTTATTTGATTCCAAATTGGTTCCAAATTGGTTCCAAGTTGAGTCCAACTAAATTTCAAGTTAGGCCCAAATCGTTGCTAATAATTTAAACTATAATGAACAAAATGTAAGGTATTGAGTCGGGTTGGGCTTGGTTCCCTTTTGGATTGATTTTGGTTCCATTTTGGGTTGAATTTGGTTCCACCTTAAAACCATTTAAGAACCAAACTCATTTAACAACCAACTCATTGGAACCGACCCAAAACCAACCCAACCCGCCCAATTGCCACCCCTACTGTAGATGTTGCCAGACTTGGAACACAGTAGCAATTCGGAAGCAGGTTTAGGAAATTGCAAAGAAAAAGACTCTCTTTGGATGAAATGGATTGGAAGTGTCTATTTGAAGAGACAAAATTTCCGGGAATACACGCCTCCACAAGATTGTAGTTGGGCATGAAAGAAGATCAACAGTATCAAGGACAAACTAAAGAATGGGTTTCAAAATAACATATGGACTCAAACCACATATGGGGAGTACTCAATTCAGAATTGCTATGATTGGCTGAAAAGTCTGAAACCAAGAACAAAATACAAATATACAACGGTGGCTTGGAATAGATTGAAGATCCCTAGACATTCTTTACTAGCTTGATGTTGATGCATAGGAAGTTAATTAAAAAAAAAAGATAGAGTTGCAAAATACTTGGAGGGAAATGATGTCCAATGAGTTTTATGTGGAAAAGAAATTGAAATAGTAAAGCACTTATTCTTTGAATGTGAATGGAGCAAAGAACTGCTGGAGAAAGCTTCTCCAATAGAACTGCTGGAGAAAGCTTCTCCAATAGAGTGGGTGAAAGTAAACACTTGGCCAGAGCAAATAGAAAGGTGGACAAAATGGCTTCAATATGCATTTAGGAGATCGAAGTACATACAAGAAATTGTTAGAGTTGGAATGAATTGAATCATATATAACATTTGGAGGGAAAGAAACCAAAGATGCTTTGAAAGGAAGGAGAAAACTAATGATATTATTTCAATGGATGAAGACCGAGCTTCAAATGAGAATAAATAGTATAATGAGGAGGAAAATGAGTGCAGGAGACGAGACTTATAAGAAAAGTTCATTCAGTAAGGTTATTCAGTAAGGTTGTAGGTTGATTTGTTGTTTGTTGAGTCCCCCCAAATTAGGTGCTATTTTGAATTGAACCTTTGATGTGTTTAGGCCACATATTTTGTATGAAATATTTTGATTTGTGATGAAATGAAAGTACAAGTTATTCAAAAAAAAAAAACATATATGTGTATATAAGTATAACACTTTTTTTAATACATAATATTAATAAAGGGCGCACCCCTTGGAGAAACTAATTTGGTCTCCAACTTTTTGGTATGACACATTACCTCTAAATACTGTCAATTGTCAATTCATTCTCTATTTACACGTTCTATCTGGGGTAATTCTATGCTAGGTCAGGTCAATTGGTCCCGGCCTAGTTAGAATCACATGTTTGGTGAAAGGGGAGTGGTTTTTTCACCCACCCACCAGGAAAAAATCACCCTCCTCATTGGGAATTTGTGGTTCTAACTAGGTCGGGTCCGTTTTTCCTATTTTCTCTCATGTTTTTCCTTTTATTTCTCTCTCAGTATGTCTTTTTTCTCTTTCTTTTCTTCAATTTCCTTGCACCAATTACTATTTACTTATAACAATGTTTTTAAAAAGCACAAGTAGAAATATATGCGATGCTAAAAAGTTTCATATTATAATTAATAAATAATCAATAATTGTTACCTATAACATTTAAATAATTCTATAAATATATATATGTCGAGTGTGCTATCCGTCCTAAAACAATGTCCACTATTCCATTTTTTTATGTTTCAAAATGTTTATTTTCAACTATAAAAGGTACGCATTGTAGATATTGAAATTTTGCAACCAATCAAATCATGTCAAGTGGAAATATTGACCAATCAAAAGTCGTCTACGGTAAATGATATTTATCTACTTAAGTCAATTTATGGATAATATCTGGAAGATCTATCTTGATCTTCTATCAGTCAATCAAATAGCTCCATAATTATGATAATTATTTATTAAATCAAATGGATAATTATCAACTGAAGTTAATTTATGGATAATATCTAGAGATCTATCTAGATCTTCTATCATCCAATCAAATGGCTCCAAAATTATGATAATTATTTATTAAATCAAATGGATAATTATCAATGAATTCCAAATTATCCATAACTCTTTCATCTTACACCTATAAATAGGGTCCTTTGGAGCTCATAAAAAATACACAGAAGTTCAATCAAAAACTAGAGAAGATGAAGGAAGCTCTCCAAATTCTCTCTACGAAAGTTCTTCGAATACAAAGAAGAACTTTCAAATACAAAGAAGATTCAAGGCGTTCTAGGCGAGATTCAAGGCGTTCTTGATGAAGTTCATCAAATTATATCGTTTGATTCGTAATTACGGTGTTAAACCTGCGAATTAACGTTATAGCAGTTCAAATCAAGTTCAAGGAAGATCAAAGCTACAAGTCGACCTTGAAGATTTCAAATTCCATACAACAAAGTACACGTTTGATCCAAGATTAAGCTGTCAAGCCCTCGCATTAACGTTATAAATATTCAAGTCAACTTTGGAGAAAATCAAAGAAGCAAAGTCAACTCCAACATCCAAATCGATATTCTTGAAAGAAGAATAAGAGGATAAAAATAGAGATTGTAACCCAATATTTTAATTTTTGATTAATATAAATTTCATTTGTCACAATTTTTATGTTTCTTGATTTTCAATAATACAAATTTGTTGTGTACAAATTTTTGGCACGCCCAGTGGGACTATCTCTATCTCTCATCTCTTCACTTTATCAAGTTCAAATGGATGCTCAAGTCAAAGCTATGAAGATAGTGGAATCCAAGATGGTCATCCTAAATTCTTCAAAATCTAAAAGCGAAACCATTGACGTAACCACAAGAAGTATGTCCATGAAGCTACAAACATCTTCGAAGGTGGTTCTCCTACTTGAGCATGTTGAGGATGATCCATTCCACCTTGGTGACGAAATCAATCATGATGAAGAGAAGTATTTGTCATCTCGATGGTATTCTACATCAAGTGACTTGAACATCGCATGTGTCATGATGACGAATGTTACAACTCCTGAGGAGAAAATTGCAAACTTAACAAAAACTGTTGAAGGGCTAATGAAGCATGTTCAAAAGCAATCCACTCTAATTACAAAGTTGATGAAGAAAGCTGACGATGTGGATGTCATACATGAAATTGAAAAATAAGTTGAGGCGCACGAAGAAGCTGAGACGTCAAAGAATCAACATCAAGCTGAGAAGGAAAGATCCATTGTTGAGGAGCTTCAAGTTTCAAGTGATGGGTAGATTCTAGCTGATCGACTTAAGGAGTTTATCATGGGTACTATTCTAGACAACCACAATGGGAGATCCAAGATACCTTTAGCTTATGTCAAACCATATACTCAAAGGATTGAAAATTTGAAGATGCCAACTGGCTACCAACCTCCAAAATTCCAGCAATTTGATGACAAAGTAAATACAAAGCAACATGTGGCGCACTTTGTTGAAACATGCAATGATGCTGGAACTTATGGCGATCAACTAGTCAAGCAATTTGTTAGATTACTGAAAGGCAATGCATTTGACTGGTACATTGATCTTGGTGCTAACTTAATCAACAACTGGAGCAATTGGAGCAAGAGTTCCTCAATCGCTTCTATAGCACCCGTCGCACAGTCAGCATGCTTGAACTCACCAATTCCCGTCAATAGAAGAATGAATCAGTCATCGATTACATTAATCGTTGGAGAAATTTGAGTCTCAACTACAAAGATAGATTGTCTGAGTCCTCCACTATTGAAATGTGCATTCAAAGGATGCATTGAGGTCTTTGATACATCCTTCAAGGAATTCAACCGACAACGTTTGAAGAGCTGGCCACCCGAGCATATGATATGGAGTAGAGTATGGCTGCAAGTGGAATTGATGAGTCATATATCCAAGAGCCTTGGAGACAAGAAATCAACAAAGGGGGCAAGCCATTCACAAATGCTTCCAATGATGGGCCCATACCTGAATATAATGATGACCATATGGAAGAAGATGGAGTTCAAGTTTGCCATCACTACTTCGACTAAATATGTTAAGCAAACGCTCCTCAATAAGAGCATAAACTGTCAACAAGTTTCCTTGATAAGAGTTTAAACTTGCAACAAAATCAAATCAAATGAAGTACTCATTGGCACGAGTATAAACGGTCTACATGTCAAAGTAATTCAAATGAAGTCCTCCTTGGCACGAGTATAAAAGGTTTACAAATCAAATCAAATGAAGCCCTCCTTGACACGAGCATAAAAGGTCTACAAGTCAAATCAAATCAAATGAAGTTCTCCTTGACACGAGCATAAAAGGTCTACAAATCAAATCAAATGAAACCCTCCTTGACACGAGTTTAAAAGGTCTACAAGTCAAAATCAAACAAATGAAGTTCTCCTTCACACAAGTATAAAAGGTCTACAAGTCAAATCAAATCAAATGAAGTTCTCCTTGACACGAGCATAAAAGGTCTACAAGTCAAATCAAATCAAATGAAGTTCTCCTTGACACGAGTATAACAGGTCTACAAGTCAAATCAAATCAAATAAAGTTCTCCTTGACACGAGCATAAAAGGTCTACAAGCAAAATCAAATCAAATGAAGTTCTCATTGACACGAGTATAGAAAGTCTACAAATCAAATCAAACTATGTACTCCAAGCCTTGAAGAGTATAAACTAAATATGGCACCTCTATGAAAAAAAAAAAAATTGAACTACGTTATGACTTGATCCCTTTTCAAAAGGGTACATAGGCAACTTAAATTTCTATAAGTTCAGTCAAAAATTCAAATCAAATCACATTCTCTTGATGGAGTGACGTCACTCATTCAAAAGAATTTTGAAGAAAAATTCATAATCATGAATACACTCAAAGATTACAAGATAGAAATAAGTTCTATTAGGTAATCTCAAAAGTGACGTTCATGACATGGGGGCATGCAAATCCCGCCCGATATGGACTACTTGCTAGTGGAAGCCAACCAAGTATTTTTAAGTGGACACCGATTGTAGGAAAGACTTTCGTGGTATAGATGCATGGTGGGTGTCGAATCCAACAAAAATAAAAACCTACTTTAAAAAGATTTGTAATCAGTGATAAGTAGGGTCGATCCACAGGGAATGGTGTAAAATTCAATTCCTATATTACTAATATCGATAAAAGGGGGGTTTTGAGATTTTTAACTAATTAAAATAAAAGGACGTAAATTAAAAACGCAAGATTCAAAAAACGCAGATTTAAAAGAACGCAAATAAAGTGAAATTCGGATTTTGTATATGATGAAAAATTCTAGTCTTCGGATTATCTCGGTATTGATTCAATTAATTCGATCACTGATGCAAAGATAATTCAATATTTTATAAATAAATTGGCTATAGTTATTAACAAGCTCTAATAACCTAGTCTTTCCTTAAATCGTCGATAACCAAAACAAGCTCTTTGATTACTCCTCTTACCAATTCGACAACCCTAAACAAGCTCTTAGGATTTAGCCTATCGATAGCATTCCCGTATTAGAAAGACACCAATTCTAGCCAACAAACACATAAGCTCGGTTTATTTAGACCAGGTTACTAATTCCCATAACGACTAATCGAAAACGATTAAATAATCAACGTCGCTAACTGCTACAAAATTAGGGTTCACCAGTCACGGATTTAGTCCTAAATAGCTAAATACGATTCCAAAGATTAAATAATTGATCAGGTTATCTAACCTATTGAAACATATTATCAACAAAGCTCAGGGAAAAAGTAAATACCTAATAACAGAGAAATTACGGCACAATTCGATCTCACGAATTTAAAGAATCAAACCTTGAAGAATCCTTGACTAGAAGTATGAGCTTAGCCGCTCATAATCAATTGTATGCAAAAATCAATAAAAATCGAGCACTCCAGAATAAAAGGGAAAAAACGATGCTTTGAATTAAAAACAGAATTAAAGGTGTCTTGTGGAATAAAATTCCACATACTTATAATAAAAGAGTCCTTATCCAAAAAGGAAACTAATTAGGGCTCTAACAAACTTAACAAAATAAAATCTTGCAAAATCTAGAAATAAGGAAATAAAATCCAAAATAAAAGGGAATAAATCCCATAAATTCGGGCAACAGAAATCTCATAAAATCCGAATTTTATTGAAAAGATCTTCAGGAATCTTCAGAAAACGCGTTTCTCGGCAGAAGCGTTTTGGGACTTAAGCGTGGGCACGCTTAATTCAGGAAAGTCTTCTGCTGTTGCTCTTTTTATGCTAACTCAATTTCTGCTCATTTTTCTCCTATTTTCGTATCTTTTGATTCTTTCTCCTTCTAATCTTCATAAATCCAATTATCAACCTAAAGTCACAAAATAAGGAGAGTAATCGTAACAATCAACCCAAATATGGACATGTAAAATATGCACAAAATACGACTTAACAAATACCCCCACACTTATGCCATTGTACGTCCTCGGGCAATGCTCAAAAGTAGACTATGTAAAAACTACTCAAAACAGTATCATGCGGCAAATTAAACCATTCAGTAGTGTGATCAAAAGAACAAAATCAAACTCGAAAGCACGAAACACGTAATCAATCGAAATTCTCGATACCATAATAATCTTATGCTAGAACAATGACTTCTATTGAACAAGGAAAACAAAATTTCAGTCGATTTTCACTCAAATACTCTCAACTCTCGTGTATGGTTATAAGTGTATCGCTCGAATTTCAACGTGTTAGTGTTATTCCATAGGCTTGGTTATACACCAATGTCGCCACTACGGTTGAGAGTGTGCACAATCGAATCAAAAGGTCTTTATTAAGGGTTGTAACATGGCTAAGGCTCGGGGTAGGAATGAAAAGATAGGTCGAAAAAGTGGCTAAGTCTGGAAATTTTATCGAGCATCGAGATCGCATTGGGTATATTTGACGTTAAGGACCCAAATACCACACATTTTCTATCTTTCTCGAGGGCTCGGTACCTCATCAATTTTTCGAACTTCTTTTTTACTCTCCTTTTTTTTTTTCGAATTTGTTTCGAGTTTTTTTTTTTTTTTTTGATTTTTTTTTTTTGGGGGTACTCTTTGTATTTTTCACGAGTTTCCCCCACACTTATTCAACAACATCATCTTCTTGACTTTTCGTCCCCAAATAATATACAACCTCCATGCTCGATTTATTTTCTAGACGGGTAAAATGAGGAGGCATAAAAAAAAGGTTAAGGGCTCAAATTCGGGGTAAACCAAGAAAATAGGATAAAAAGGCTCAAAGTGGGCTAACTAGGGGATAATGCAAAGGTACGATTTATTTGGCAAAGTGGCTAAATCCTAAATGCCTTTATCATATTCAATCATGCACATACTCGTGTAATTTTGACAAGGTTCAAAACAAGTTCTAGAATTTCAAAAACACGTGAGTCACACAAGAAGAAAGAGATCATATATCGTGAATTATTGATCAAATGGCACAAGTCCTCACAAGGTAGGGTAATCGACTAAAACATGCTTTCCTATGCTCGCTTTTAATCATTGAACATAACACAAACTTCATATGGCACAAAAATTCAATCAAAGCATGCTCGTTTATCAAAGTCTAACCGTTCAAGAGAAACACAAAGTAAAGTAGTCTAAAAATACCGAAAACTTAAAAAAATTTGTTTCACATAGTCACAACTAAGCAAAAACACCAAGGCACACACAATCGCATAGGAAAACTACCCCCCCCCCACACTTAAATCATGCATTGCCCTCAATGGATAAGCTATAAATAAACATGCAACGCAATTTAAAAAATAAAGGATCAAGGAGGGGAACTTCCCTACGACATCACTCGGTCGTGATGTCTAAGCGATCGGTGATTGGTTTCAAGGTGGTGGTGATTGTGTTGATTTATGCTTCAATTGTATCAAGTCGGGCAGCGATTGAAAGGGAGGTAACGGGTAGCAGTAGCAGTTGCGGTTTCTTGAGTAGAAGGGGTTGCCGGAAGTACGACAAGCGTAAAGGGTAGTGGCGGCGGAAGATCGGTAGTGGTGGCGATTTCCGATCATAGCTCGTTATCGGATGGCGGAGTGACGGCGATGGCGGTGGAGCAGTTGGAGATGGGGAAGTGGAAAGAAGACATAACTTCTCCCATGGGTGTACTGGCGCCGACGATGATGATCGAAAACCTGCAAATCGATTAAAAGGTGAGTGACAATATGTATGAGCTAGGGTTCGCGATTTTGGAGGTAAGAAATTAGGGTTAGAAATCCTTAATTTCAGTTTTATGTTTTTTTTTTATTTTTTATTATTATTTTTTTTTTATAAATATATAAAAAAATCTGAAAAAAAACTGGTGTGCAAAACAGAAGGGGTTCGTAAGTTAGGCGTGGGCACGCTTAACTCTTGAAACGCTTCTGTAAAAAAAAAAATGAAAATAAAAGACAAGTAAATAAGGGAAAGAAAAACTCATGGGTTGCCTCCCATGCAGCGCCATTCTTTAATGTCATTGGCTAGACGTAGCTATGCCTCAAGTGGCTTAAGTCAGAGGTTCAAAGCCATCACTATGCCAAGCTACCTTTAGTGGATCATCATCATTAAATTCAAAAATTCGCTGCATCAAAAGGTTAGTAGCATCTAAACCAAACATAGAGCAATCATTAGTAGAACACTTCATGGAATTATATAAATTAAACATCATAAATTCATCTTCAAATTCCATAGTAAGAGTTCTATCATGCACATTAATTTTAGCCCTAGATATTTTTAGAAAAGGTTTTCCAAGAATGATAGGGGCTAACTTACTAGATTGATTTTCATCCATATCAACAACATAAAAATCAGTATGAAAAACTAAGTCATTAACATGAACCAATATGTTATCAAGATAGCCATTAGAATATGCATTAAACCCATCAGTTAATTGTATAGTCATGTCCGTTTTTCTCAACTTTTTCACATTCAAAGACTCATAAATAGAACGAGACATGATATTTACAGAAGTTTCAAGGTCTAACATAGTATTCTCAAGTTGCACATCACCTATCATACAAGAGATAATAAACTTATCGGGGTCCTTGCATTTTGGAATTAATTCATTTTCGAGTGTTGGAGATTCATCTTTCATATCCTCCTCTTCATCGTCACTAATCTCATCTTCCCCAAAAATCTCATATTCTCTAACTTCCTTCTCATATGTTGGAGATTCATCTTCTATATCCATCTCTTCGTCATCACTGATCTCATCTTCCTCAAACATCTCATATTCTCTAAGAATCTCATCTTCCCCAAAAATCTCATATTTTGTAACTTCATTCTCATATTTTGGAGAAGTGATCTCAATTACCTTAGATTGCTCGGTAAGTGTTTCCGTTGGTTTTGTGAGTTGATGGTCCACATTTTTCTCTTCACCTTCCACCTCTTCATCATCACTGAACTCATCTTCCTCAAGCATCCCATATACTCTAAGAAACTCATCTTCCCCAAAAATCTCACGTTCTCTGAGAATCTTATATTTTCCAACTTCCTTCTCATATGTTGGAAAGTCATCTTCTATATCCATCACTTGTTTACAGTTGGCAAAACGACCAGGAAATGGAGGAGGTATCACAAATGTCATCGGTTTCTTCTTGGTAACAGGCTCCTCTTCTTTTTCCAGCTCTTTCTCATCCTCGTGTTTTGAAGTATTTTCAGCAGAAGGGTTTCGAGTTTTAGGCGTGGGCACGCTTAATTCTTGAAACGGTTCTGCTTCTTTCAATTCATTCCCACTTTGTAAGGTAACTGCATTGGCATTCTCCTTCGGATTTATAATGACATGGGACGGCAGTTTAATCGAGTTTTGTGACACCAACTCGTTCATAGTGGTAGCCATTTGACCTATTTGCTTCTCCATATTCTTGATAGCGTTTTGGTTCTCTTGTTGAATCTGTTGAGTATTAGCAACCAATGTTTTAATCATATCTTCCAAAGATGTCCCTGAGAATTGGGTTTGTTGAGGAAACTGAGATCCTTGTTGTTCGTAATAGCTAGGAGGTCGTGGAACGTAGCTCAGATCGGAGTGATAACTCATCCTGGGTTGTAAGTGTTGAAATATGGATTGTGATTACTCTGCGGAACACCCCAGAATCCATCATAAGCTTTTCTATACGACTCCTCTTGAACACGGAAGGCAGAGGAGAATTTCTCTATGAATTTTGCTTCCAGTTGAGTCCATGTCTTGATTGAACCAAAAGATGAATCGTAATACCAATCCCTAGCATTGTCTGCTAAAGATAAAAGAAAGGCTCGAAACTTGATTTGATCTTCAGTGACATCCCTTGGTTTCATAACTGAACATACCGCATGGAACTCATTTAGATTCTTATGAGGATCATCTCCTACAAAACCATGAAAAATAGGAAGTGAGCAAATAAATTCATAAGTTAATTCAAAATCAACTTCAAAAGTAGGATATTGAAAGTAAGAAGATTGCTCATTAATGTTTGGCATAGCCCACAACTCCTTTAAAGTCCTCTCGACTGTAGCCATGGCATCTAAGAACGTTGCAAGATCTCTTTTTGTTGACGTTGAGCTCTTTTCTCAATTTGAGATTCACCTATATGAAGAGATCTAATAATACAAAAAAACTAAACAAAAATATTAGTAACAAAAGAAATAAATCTATTAGCACCACTCCCCGGCAACGGCGCCAAAATTTGGTGGGTGTCGAATCCAACAAAAATAAAAACCTACTTTAAAAAGATTTGTAATCAGTGATAAGTAGGGTCGATCCACAGGGAATGGTGTAAAATTCAATTCCTATATTACTAATATCGATAAAAGGGGGGTTTTGAGATTTTTAACTAATTAAAATAAAAGGACGTAAATTAAAAACGCAAGATTCAAAAAACGCAGATTTAAAAGAACGCAAATAAAGTGAAATTCGGATTTTGTATATGATGAAAAATTCTAGTCTTCGGATTATCTCGGTATTGATTCAATTAATTCGATCACTGATGCAAAGATAATTCAATGTTTTATAGATAAATTGGCTATAGTTATTAACAAGCTCTAATAACCTAGTCTTTCCTTAAGTCGTCGATAACCAAAACAAGCTCTTTGATTACTTCTCTTACCAATTCGACAACCCTAAACAAGCTCTTAGGATTTAGCCTATCGATAGCATTCCCGTATTAGAAAGACACCAATTCTAGCCAACAAACACATAAGCTCGGTTTATTTAGACCAGGTTACTAATTCCCATAACGACTAATCGAAAACGATTAAATAATCAACGTCGCTAACTGCTACAAAATTAGGGTTCACCAGTCACGGATTTAGTCCTAAATAGCTAAATACGATTCCAAAGATTAAATAATTGATCAGGTTATCTAACCTATTGAAACATATTATCAACAAAGCTCAGGGAAAAAGTAAATACCTAATAACAGAGAAATTACGGCACAATTCGATCTCACGAATTTAAAGAATCAAACCTTGAAGAATCCTTGACTAGAAGTATGAGCTTAGCCGCTCATAATCAATTGTATGCAAAAATCAATAAAAATCGAGCACTCCAGAATAAAAGGGAAAAAACGATGCTTTGAATTAAAAACAGAATTAAAGGTGTCTTGTGGAATAAAATTCCACATACTTATAATAAAAGAATCCTTATCCAAAAAGGAAACTAATTAGGGCTCTAACAAACTTAACAAAATAAAATCTTGCAAAATCTAGAAATAAGGAAATAAAATCCTAAATAAAAGGGGAATAAATCTCATAAATTCGGGCAACAGAAATCTCATAAAATCCGAATTTTATTGAAAAGATCTTCAGGAATCTTCAGAAAACGCGTTTGAAAACGCGTTTCTCGGCAGAAGCGTTCTGGGACTTAAGCGTGGGCACGCTTAATTCAGGAAAGTCTTCTGCTGTTGCTCTTTTTATGCTAACTCAATTTCTGCACATTTTTCTCATATTTTCGTATCTTTTGATTCTTTCTCCTTCTAATCTTCATAAATCCAATTATCAACCTAAAGTCACAAAATAAGGAGAGTAATCGTAACAATCAACCCAAATATGGACATGTAAAATATGCACAAAATACGACTTAACAATGCACAAGACGAAGCTATTCTTAAGGCATGATTTTTATGTTGATACGTTGCGACTCATCCACTACGAAGTATGCTTTGAAATAATCAAACTTCCGTGAACGAGTCTCAAGGGGGCATTTGTAGATACTGAAATTTTGCAACCAATCAAATCATGCCACGTGGAAATATTGACCAATCAAAAGTCGTCTACGATAAATGATATTTATCTACTTAAGTCAATTTATGGATAATATCTAGAAGATCTATCTAGATCTTCTATCAGCCAATCAAATGACTCCATAATTATGATAATTATTTATTAAATCAAATGGATAATTATCAACTGAAGTTAATTTATGGATAATATCTAGAGATCTATCTAGATCTTCTATCAGCCAATCAAATGGCTCCAAAATTATGATAATTATTTATTAAATCAAATGGATAATTATCAATGGATTCCAAATTATCCATAACTATTCCTTCCTACACCTATAAATAGGGTCCTTTGGAGCTCATAAAAAATACACAGAAGTTCAATCAAAACCTAGAGAAGACGAAGGAAGCTCTCCAAATTCTCTCTACGAAAGTTCTTCGAATACAAAGAAGAACTTTCAAATACAAAGAAGATTCAAAGCGTTCTAGGCGAGATTCAAGGCGTTCTTAAAGAAGTTCATCAAATTATAGCGTTTGATTCGTAATTATGGTGCTAAACCTACGAATTAACGTTATAGAAGTTCAAATCAAGTTCAAGGAAGATCAAAGCTACAAGTCGACCTTGAAGATTTCAAATTCCATACAACAAATTACACGTTTGATCCGAGATTAAGCTGTCAAGCCCTCGCATTAACGTTATAAACATTCAATTCAACTTTGGAGAAGATCATAGAAGCAAAGTCAACTCCAACATCCAAATCGATATTCTTGAAGGAAGAATCAGAGGATAAATTGTAACCAATATTTTACTTTTTTGATTAATATAAATTTCATTTGTCACAATTTTTGTGTTTCTTGATTTTCAGTAATACAAATTTCTTGTGTACAAATTTTTGGCACGCCCAGTGGACCATCTCTACCTCTCATCTCTTCACTTTATCAAGTTCAAATGGATGCTCAAGTCAAAGCTATGAAGATAGTGGAATCCAAGATGGCCATCCCAAATTCTTCAAAATCCAAAAGCGAAACCATTGACGTTACCACAAGAAGTATGTCCATGAAGCTAAAAACATCTGCAAAGGTGGTTCTCCTACTTGAGCATGTTGAGGATGATCCATTCCACCTTGGTGATGAAATCAATCATGATGAAGAGAAGTATTTGCCATCTCCACAATATTCTACATCAAGTGACTTGAACATCGCATGTGTCATGATGACGAATGTTACAACTCCTGAGGAGCAAATTGCAAACTTAACGAAAGCTGTTGAAGGGCTAATGAAGCATGTTCAAAAGCAATCCACTCTAATTACAAAGTTGATGAAGAAAGCTGACGACGTGGATGCCATACACGAAATTGAAAAACAAGTTGAGGCGCACGATGAAGCTGAGACATCAAAAAATCAACATCTAGTTGAGAAGGAAAGATCCATTGTTGATGAGCTTCAAATTTCAAGTGATGGGTAGATTCCAGCTGATCGGCTTAAGGAGTTTATCATGGGTACTATTCAAGAAAACCACAATGGGAGATCCAAAATACCTTTAGCTTATGTCAAGCCATATATATACTCAAAGGATTGATAATTTGAAGATGCCAACTGGCTACCAACCTCCAAAATTCCAGCAATTTGATGGCAAAAGAAATCCAAAGCAACATGTGGCGCACTTTGTTGAAACATGCAATGATGCTGGAACTTATGGCGATCAACTAGTCAATCAATTTGTTAGATCACTGAAAGGCAATGCATTCGACTGATACATTGATCTTGGTGTTAATTCAATCAACAATTGGGAGCAATTGGAGCAAGAGTTTCTCAATCGCTTCTATAGCACCCGTCGCACAGTCAGCATGCTTGAACTCACCAATTCCCGTCAATGGAAGAATGAATCAGTCATCGATTATATTAATCGTTGGAGAAATCTGAGTCTCAACTGCAAAGATAGATTGTCTAAGTCCTCCGCTATTGAAATGTGCATTCAATTGGGGTCTTCGATACATCCTTCAAGGAATTCAATCGACAACGTTTGAAGAGCTGGCCACCCGAGCATATGATATGGAGTTGAATATGGCTACAAGTGGAATTGATGAGTCATATATCCAAGAGCCTTGGAGACAAAAAATCAACAAAGGGGGCAAGCCATTCACAAATGCTTCCAATGATGGGCTCATTCCTGAATATAATGATGACCATATGTAAGAAGATGGCGTTCAAGTTTGCCATCACCACTTCGACTAAGTATGTTAAACAAACGCTCCTCGATAAGAGCATAAATTGTCAACAAGTTTTCTTGATAAAAGTTTAAACTTTCAACAAAATCAAATCAAATGAAGTACTCATTGGCACGAGTATAAACGGTCTACATGTCAAAGCAATTCAAATGAAGTCCTCCTTGGCACGAGTATAAAAGGTCTACAAATCAAATCAAATCAAATCAAATCAAATGAAGCCCTCCTTGACACGAGCATAAAAGGTCTACAAGTCAAATCAAATCAAATGAAGTTTTCCTTGACACGAGCATAAAAGGTCTACAAATCAAATCAAATCAAATGAAACCTCCTTAACACGAGTTTAAAAGGTCTACAAGTCAAAATCAAACAAATGAAGTTCTCTTTGACACGAGTATAAAAGGTCTACAAGTCAAATCAAATCAAATGAAGTTCTCCTTGACACGAGCATAAAAGGTCTACAAGCAAAATCAAATAAAATGAAGTTCTCCTTGACACGAGTATAGAAAGTCTACAAATCAAATCAAACTATGTACTCCAAGCCTTGAAGAGTATAAACTAAATATGGCACTTCTATGAAGAAAAAAAAATTGAACTACGTTATGACTTGATCCCTTTTCATAAGGGTACGTAGACAACTTAAATTTCTATAAGTTCAGTCAAAAATTCAAATCAAATCACATTCTCTTGATGGAGTGACGTCACTCATTCAAAAGAATTTTGAAGAAAAATTCATAATCATGAATACACTCAAGGATTACAAGATAGAAATAAGTTCTATTAGGTAATCTCAAAAGTGACGTTCATGACATGGGGGCATGCAAATCCCGCCCGATATGGACGACTTGCCAGTGGAAGCCAACAAAGTATTTTTAAGTGGACACCGATTGTAGGAAAGACTTTCGTGGTATAGAAGCACAAGACGAAGCTATTCTTAAGGCATGATTTTTATGTTGAGACGTTGCGACTCATTCACTACGAAGTATGCTTTGAAACAACCAAACTTCCATGAACGAGTCTCAAGGGGGCATTTGTAGATATTGAAATTTCGCAACCAATCAAATCATGCCACGTGGAAATATTGACCAATCAAAAGTCGTCTAAGACAAATGATATTTATCTACTTAAGTCAATTTATGGATAATATTTAGAAGATCTATTTAGATCTTCTATTAGCCAATCAAATGGCTGCATAATTATGATAATTATTTATTAAATAAAATGGATAATTATCAACTGAAGTTAATTTATGGATAATATCTAGAGATCTATCTAGATGTTCTATCAGCCAATCAAATAGCTCCAAAATTATGATAATTATTTATTAAATCAAATGGATAATTATCAATGGATTCCAAATTATCCATAACTCTTCCATCCTACAGGTACCTATAAATAGGGTCCTTTGGAGCTCATAAAAAATACACAGAAGTTCAATAAAAAACTAGAGAAGGGGAAGGAAGCTCTCCAAATTCTCTCTATGAAAGTTCTTCGAATACAAAGAAGAATTTTCAAATACAAAGAAGATTCAAGGCGTTCTAGGCGAGATTCAAGGTGTTCTTGAAGAAGTTCATCAAATTATAGCGTTTGATTCGTAATTACGGTGCTAAACCTACGAATTAATGTTATAGAAGTTCAAATCAAGTTCAAGGAAGATCAAAGCTACAAGTCGACCTTGAAGATTTCAAATTCCATACAACAAATTACACGTTTGATATGAGATTAAGTTGTGAAGCCCTCGCATTAACGTTATAAACATTCAAGTCAACTTTGGAGAAGATCAAAGAATCAAAGTCAACTCCAACATCCAAATCGATATTCTTGAAAGAAGAATCAGAGGATTAAAATAGAGATTGTAACCCAATATTTTATTTTTTGATTAATATAAATTTCATTTGTTACAATTTTTGTGTTTCTTGATTTTCAGTAATACAAATTTGTTGTGTACATGCACGTAACATCTAATCTACCTATATTACCCTAATTTTATATAATAAGTATACAATTAATTTACTGTATTACGTTATTGCAATTTTATATAACAAAGACAATTTTATACATGGAAAATAGATAATAGTTATTAGTTAAATTTAAATCATGGTAAATTTTATAACGTAATGTTATTATTGGATAACTATTAAATTTTGATAAATTCTAAGAAAAGTTAATTAAAAATATTATTCTTAGACGACGAATGGAATAGTAATCATCATCATACATACGAAAGTACCAATAAAGCAAGGTTTTGAAACCCGACCCAGCCCTGGCCGGTCGGACCGCTGGAATCGGAATCGGCCGGTAAAACGGTCCGATCTATGCTGCAAACCCAGAAGGGCTGAAACCCGGTACTTCTCGATGAAACTCGTTCGATTCGGCGATTCAACCGGTGGATCGTTCGAACCGGTGGTGGGTTGTCGGAACCGGTCAGATTTGATTTTTGGTAAATTAAGATAAATGGAGATGGAGAGTAACAGTATAACAGCTCCTATCTTCTTCTTCTTCTTCACTATTACTGCTGTAGACATCTAGAGAGGGGAAAACATAAAAAATAAATATGGAAAAATGTTTGAAAGAAATAGAAAAAAGAGGAGAATGAGAAGGGTTGGAAGGGGCTGGAGGAGGCGGCAACTGCTACTTGGCTTTGTAATTGTGAAGAAGAGAGATAATTAGGTTTTTGTTTCCCAATATATATTTTTTGTAATTTTTTATTCTTTTTTTTTTATTTTTATAATTTTCTTAATGATTAAATAAAGACATTGTTGTGATATTAAATTACATAATAGGCATATTCATTCATATTTGATTTACATTATATCATTTTTTTAAAATATATAATATAAATATGTGTAATATTTACTATTATATTAAATTATTAGTATGATAAATAATATTTATTATATAATTATGACATCACTGGTTTGATAACGATTGGCCCGACGATTGAACCAGTGACCCATGATCCGATCAATTTTTCGATTCAATAAACGGTTCGAATTTTAAAACATTGTAATAAAGAAATATCATAACTCACTAAAGAAAAAAAAGAGGGTAGTTTGGGCATTGACGCAACTAAAGTACTCGGAAGTCTAATTATAAAAAATTATTTTTAAATTGTTTTATGGTAAATAATTTTCGAAAGTCGAACTACAGAAAACCATAATGGAGTTTTCGAGAACTCTGATATCTGGCCCTAGGGATTTTGGTCTGTCATTATCACACCTATTTTCATTCATTCCTTTTATTACAAATTAACAACCTATTGGCTACTTCCTTAAGAACCCTAATCCTGCAACAACGCCTTCTCCAATTCAATTTCGGTTCGTTATTTCATTCTGTTAAACTCTTCCTTTTATTTTGATCGGATGTTTCGATTTCTCTTTTATGATTATTTTCATGCTTCTAATCTGTTAGAAGATTTTACATCCTGTATTTTTTAGTTATATATGCTGTAAGTTTGTGGAAAACATTTTCTGGTTGGTTTATTTTTTGATAATAAATTCCAGTATTTTTGTTTTCTGCAATTTTTGTTGTTGCCCAATAGTCTTGTTATGAGCCTCTAATAATAATAAGTTTGCAGCTATGATTTCAGTCGCAAAAGGGTAATTGATTTCAGGATATAATGTAGTTAAATAAGTGATGCTGTTTGAGGTCATTTGGAGGTAGAATATGTATGTAGTTGGTGGAAGAATAGACATTTGTGTGTAGACAGATATGTCCCATTTGAGAATCTGCAACAGAAAACTGTGTTTTTCGAATGTGATGGTCGTGTTGGGGGCACCACGAAGTAAACAGCTTTTATTTTAATGTTAATCCTGATTACATACTTAGGTTCCAATTGCATTATACTTATACCTCTAATGGTGAATCTGGCCTCTTTAATATGATTTTATTTATGGAGATTTATTCTCATTGCTCATCTTTTTCTGTTTGTAGGTTATTTGGAGTCGAAATATTCAGATTTGTGATCATATTTCTCATCTTCAGCAATGGTAAGTTTCTACTTTAATCTTTTCCTGAACCAAACATAAATAGATTTATGGTATGTTTATATGTCATTATTTGGTAATGCATTAGAAGCCCTAAAGCTTACGATTGTTTTTATCCTAAGTTTGATTAAGGAATTTAGTGCACTTGACCTGAAGACTGGGCTTGTGACCCTTCTGTATTTTAATAAACCAAGTAGATTTGTCACTAGACTTGTGTGTTAATAGAATAGGGCAACTGCTTGGGTCGTGCAATCCTCTACCAGCACATATCATGTAATATATAGTGCCCCCCCACCAAGTGTGAGGATGATGGCAAGGGCCTGCTTTGATGCTCATGATTTTTGAACATGCTACGGCAAATAGTTGTAAATGAAGATGATTATAATGCTTCCAGTCAAATTATATGATGTTTCTCTGTCAAAGATTCAAAATATTGAACTGTTTTATGTTTTCAATGAGTCACCCTCAAGTAATGATGATTATGTGAAATGTTGACCTACTGCATGCCATGATGATTATGAAAAATCTTTCTGAACTTTACTTCTTTTATCTTGTAAATGATTTTGAGAAACACAAAAGATGCTGTTGATGTATATGCATATTTGTGGAAATCTATGGTTAACTCTTGCGCTCCACAAAGTTTGATTATGGTTTTGGATGTGGAAATATATAACAAAATATATGTCTTTTGTTTCACTTGTTAGTTTCTGTTAATAGAGGGTGCATCTTTTTGTTTTTGTATTATTTCCCAACCATAGGAATGAGAATGTGTACATGCCCTTGTGGGTGTTGTTGTGGAAACACTCTCAGAGAAAACAAATATGCAGCTTGTATTGTCCTGACCTCTGGTTACATTGGTGATCAACTTTGAGAAAATGATTTTTTGAGAATAGATAAATTTTTGAGTGTCAGTTTTTCTTGTACCTCTGGTTCCTTTGGTGATCAACTTACTTTTTATTTCTCTTCATCTACCCCTTTCAGTTGAGCTCTTCCTTAGAGACTATTGTGTTGTGTGGAGTAATCCTTGTGTTCTCAAAGTTCATTTTGTATTATTGTGTTTTTTTTCCTTCCAACTTTATTATTACTGGCAAGTGTATTTGTTGTCGATATCCAAGCATAACATTGATTTCTTTCAACTGATTGTAGAACCCCTCATCATAACTAGATTAAAGATAACAATTATCTGCAGTATATATATGAACTCGTTTGCAATTTTGAACAAACCTGTCGAGTGCATGAATGATAATGAAAAAGAAAAAAAATGTTCTATTTCATGTATCATTATTGTTTTTTGTATTATGAGCAACATCTTTCGATGTGTTTGATTATAAATGGTTTGGAGTTCTCTGGAGTACATTTCTCACTATTGTTTTTTTTACCTTGAACTCTTAAGTTACCTCTTTTAATTGTCTGAATTTAAGAAGTATGACTTTTTTCCTTATTTTACTTGAAACACGGAGGCTATGTTTGGAGTGTGGACTTTAGTGAGGAAAATATTAACAAAAAAAATTCCCCCACTACAAATCATGTAATATATGAGCTGTAATTTTTGGAGTTTCCTTTTCATTTCATTACTGGAGTCCTTGATGCAAATATAGCAGAACACACATACAACATACATACTTCCTGATGATTGTCTTGCACATTGTCTAATACATGGTAGTTATTGCGCATCATCTGCCGATGTGTAGTTCTCTGGAGCTTTTACTAATAGTTTAGTTTCTTGTGTCTTTTGAACTCATATTTTGGCATACTTGAAAATTCGAGTTTTGTAGGATGTCCATTGAATATTCTATGTTGAATAATGTTTTACTTGGACTCCTGAGTGACCGAACCTTAGAACAAACATCAACCTCTCCAATGCTGAAACTTAAAATATTTTAAGGGCCATAGGCTTCAATTGCAAACTCATGTTTATTGCCACTTGTTCTTGCAGGCTGCAAAAATTCTCGCAAACTTAATCATTATGGGCTCTGGAATAATGGCAAGAGCATTCGTCCAAGCATATCGCCAGGCGCTTGCAAGTATGTCTTCCACATTCTGATTTACTATGGGTTTGTACAATTTATATAAACAAGCTTGTGGAAGGATAAGCTTGATGAGATTAAACATTGTCATTACTCGTACTGTGCAATCAGAACATTTTCAAGGAAATGTGTGAAATATAACTTTTTAGTTAAAAATAAAAACTTAAAATTGTCATAGAACATAAAAGTGCAAGCCGTCTGATCTTGATCTTGTTACCATTTTCTTGAGCTGAACATAAAACTGTACTTTTCAAAGTTGATGCTCACAATTATTTCATGATATATTTGCAGATGCCTCAAAGAATGGTGTTGCCCATGAAGCAGTACAAAACATCAAAAGAGGTAGTAAAACAATGACCGAGGCAGAAGCACGGCAAATCCTAGGTGTTGCTGAAAATTCGTCATGGGAAGAGATTTTGCAGGTTTCTCCTTTTTCAAAGTTGTTTATAGTGATAATAATTATACACCCAGTCAAATCATGAAAATTCAGAAACAGGGATCGAAATTATAATGTGATCCGTACCAGCTGAAGTTATAATATGCTTTAGTTGACATGGGAAGTTATGGTAATATCTCACAAATTTCATTGTGTTTTTCGTGACTATGGTCTCATGCGAGAGTGTCTTTCTAATTTACCCTTGTTTATATTATTGAAGTGATTTTAGATATAATTTCATAAATTTGAACTTTCCCTTCTTGTTTTCAGAAATATGATAACTTGTTCGAGCGAAACGCGAAGAATGGCAGTTTTTATCTCCAATCAAAAGTTCATAGAGCGAAAGAATGTCTGGAAACACTTCAACAGAAAGAGCAACCGAAAGATCCGGGCACAAATTGAAAGCTTATAGTCAAATAGTCTCTTCCATATTGCTGCTTGAGAGTTAATAGGTTTTTTGACCGATGTCTCCAATATAGGCGGGTTTGCGTAGCTAAAATTAGATAATGAATATTTCTTTAATTTCTTGGAGTTTTTTGGCACTATGGGTGATTAGTTCTGTATAAGTTGTAGATCACAATGTATTTTAGCTTCTGTTTTCTGCAGGTGCTACTTGTAACCAAATTTCTTCAACTCTAGTTTAACTAGAGAGATCATCTATATCTCATCAATATACATAAAGCTGGTGTGGAATTTTTTATATGTGTAGTTCTAGATAACCAGAGTGCTACATTATATTATCGCTCTTTAGATAGGCGCCCTTGGGTGACTGGCTTTTTGTTTCAAATTGATGTTTCATTATGTGTATGCACATATTTTAAAATGAAACAATAAAATAAAATACCAAATTGGAAAAAGAATCTGATCCCAACTTCTGTCAGGGGTTGAATTGATCTAGTATTTGGCATTGGCTGATCATCCAAACACTCAAAAAGTCTTAACTAGTGAATATATCTGAGCTCCAAAGTAACAAAGAAGAATTTGCTATTCACTGTTCAACCCAAGGATTCACTATTTGATTCAAGGAATTTGCACAAAATAGCGATGCTTCATGAGTGTATTCAAGGCTATCACTTAGCCATGCTTACATTACAAATACTGAAAAGTTAACACCTCTCAATTATTATATCAAACATCAAACAGGAAATGCTGTTTCCTAACCCGCATTTGATGTTATTATATCAAAGTCAAAATTTCATAAAAAAACGTAAATCCACTACCCTAATTTCTGGTTTTTGTAACACAAAACTTGATCAAGTCTCTGATTGATAGCAGTGGTGTAACAAGCATTGGTTTTACACCATCAATTAACCAACAAAAGAGCAGATGATTATTATTATTATTATCCTGTTTTCTCAGCAGCATTTTGGGTTGAGTGTTGATCTGTTTTAGCAGCAGCAGTTTTATCTGCTTGGTGAAGTAAAGCTTGTGTTTGCATGGCTGACATCATCTCTCTCATCTTTTTCTCCTCTCCTTGTAGCTGCATTTTCATTATCATCTCCGCGTTCTTGTCTATTGGCTTGAAGTAATCCTCTATCGCTGTTTCCTGTTATTAGCCCAATCCAATCACTTACAATTTGTTCTATGCTGAATCAGAAAGCGGAAAAATAGGGAACTTACTGTTTCCTCCAACTTCTTATTCAAAGACTGCATCTCCTCCACCATCCGCCGCACCTCTGATAAAATAATCTGTTCAGGAACCTTATTCAGAGCTGCTTTCTTTTCTTGTGCCTTGTCAAATTAAAGGAACACGAAGATGAGTATCCAAGGATGAGAAATAGAGAAGATTATGGTGTATGAACACGCTCAAAGTAATGCATGTGTATATATATATATATATATAGTAAAATGCTATCTTCATAGAATGTTAAAATATATCATAATCCTAATCTGGGTTACATAAGAATAAAAAACAGATACATAGGGTGAAGGTAACTCTTACAAATCACAAAGCAACGAAAATAAATGAGAACTGACATGAGAACACGTCTCGCAGCTAACAACTCAGAAAGCTATATCACCAGCAAATAGCAACATCCCTACTCAACCAACTACAGCCTTGCATCAATGAATAGATTCAGCCCCAAAACTCTAATTTTGCCTTTATTTTCTGATTTACCAATCTGGAAATGGTTAATGTGGAGTAATCCTACCCAATATGAGGAAACTTGAAAGTAGTTTCCTCGATACTAGAAACTAATATAGGTAAATACGTTTATAATATACATTGTGAGAGTCCCTAGCCTAATTAAACACAGTTAAAGAAGACCACTTGAGAAGCGAATACTTAAACACATGCTCCACTATAACTCTCACAGCTGTCAGGGGCAAATCCAAATAAGATTGTTTTCCAAGCTTTCTAGATGAATAGATGTCATACAACCAAAACCTATTCATAAACTACGTTTTACAAAAATCCATTTGGAGAAAAGAATACCGTAATTCAAGAAGTAAACAGAAATGAATAGCCCCTGATACAGAAAACTCTTCCCGTAATCAACACTAATCCCATTTTGCATAAACACTAAACATGATGGCACTTTTTCTGCACATATATTCCAAACACACAAAACCAAATCATACGAACAAGTCACATTTTGCAACACAGGAAATCAGTACTATATGATATGAAACTTGGGAAAACCCAAACCTCAAAAGCTAGCTATTAAGGCTATTGAAGTGGGACAACCAAAAACCATGTTAGAACACCCATAATTCCAATGTAGCGCCCTCACCACCCATGCTGCACAATTGCACCTTGAGACTTGATGGCCACCTCTGATACCAATGGATATGAACCTCAAGAGAACCCAACCTCAAAACTAGCTACTGAAGTGGGAAAAACCCGAGCCATATAAACCCCCACGTTAGAACCCCATAATTCCAATTTGAAATCCAAGTTCTCGTAAACTTGCAATCAGGATCATTACACTAATACATACTAGCTTTACCTTCAAAATTCTGCTGGTGAACGTTATTTTATTTCAAAATCGAAAAACAAAACCCCCAATCGATCAGATACAAACACATTCATGAATAAAAAATGACACTTCAATTGTCTGCATATATATACATCTTAAAGAAAAACAAAAATAGAAAGAAGAAAAGGAAACCTTTTGGAGGCGCTGCTGGAGTTCTAATCTGTAAGATCGAATTCTGCGGACTTCATAGCCCGATAGAACCCTAACATAGAACATGGCTTTCCTCCCAAAATCCAATAACTTATCCATTCTTTTACCCTTTCTTCTTCAATTCTCTTTCTGTCTTCCGTATCAGCAATCAATGTTACACGAGATCAATAAATAAATTCTGTAATATGAAGAAACAAAAAGGGGTTTTGTGGCTGTTTTCAGAATTTGATTGTTGAACTTTGTGCGTTAGGAAGCTGCTTCAATGGAGATTAGAAATCCAGTTCAGTTTAGTGGCAAGAAATGTAGTTCTTGTTGGGGCGACTTTTGGGCCCAACTTTTGTTTTAGTTTTAAGAAATGATTGTGAAATATGTGAAAAGCTTATTTTAGATCAAATGATTTTAATATATAGTACTTTTATTTTGAAAAATATTAATTATTTCATCTTTGTTTATATCAATACTAGTGTGTAACTCGTGCTACGCACGACCTAATTTAATTTAATAACTTATAACTCGATTCTTGTTTATATTAAATCATATGATATAAAAAAAATAATTATATGAAGCGCATAAAAATGTTATTATATGCTATCAATGTGAACTTTTTTTTTTCCATACCATATTCTAATGTCTCAATTGAAACTAATTTTTGCTATTAGATCAATAGTTATATATTAGAAGTGGTATCACGGAGTAATCTTGTATTTTTAAAAATATAAAATGTTATTCTTTTTATGTCCAAGAACTTTAAAACAAAACTAACTTATTTTTGGAGATATATCATGAGTTTGAAAATTTAAAACCAAAGTCATAACTAATCAAAAATCATAATTTTGAAAGCTTAATTTTTTTAATCAAAATTAGACTAATTATATTTATTTTTTCACCATTGAAACCTCAATGGTGAAAATATGGGTATTTCTAATTTTTCTAACACTAATGATATACTAATTATGAATTAGTGAAATGAAATTTGAGTTTAGGGTTGATAATCATCCATGACTATTACGGGAGTGAGCCTATATTGTTTAGTAAAACCTGCAGCCAATAACGATGTGTGAAATTTAAAACTTAAGCGTGATATTAAACATACATAGGAACTAAATAGCATATTGCAGACAGTAGTGTTTTGAAAAAGTCTGAAAATGGTTATATTTAGTTGCAAACCTAGATATTTAAATGTGTCAAGAAGTAAATCAATATTAGATAAATGTAGTATGGGAATTTGTTTTTTGCAAAATAAATTAAATAAAAGAGAAATGATTACATATGTTATTATACTGTATATATTACAGATACGACAAAGGGACAATAATTGCTTATATTGGAAGTGTCATCTTTGCGGTCTTCGAACGCAAGAAGTATATAGAAGGATTTTTACAGTTTTCCGAAACCATACTATATCGATAGTATTGTATCAATATATTGACCTTTTTTTTTAAAATAAAAAATAGATTTTGGTATGAGCATATATACTTCACCAACTATTATGGTATGTTTTTAGTTTTAGAAAATTCAAACTGGAGAAAAAATCAAAACGAACCGTATTTATGTTATATACATCGTGTAATCCGTGCTATGCACGATCCGTTATAACTTATAAAGGTAATATTATTATTTCAAATTTAAAATATTTCGATGTGTAATTATTACTTTTTAGAATAAAATTGAAGATCCTCTTCACAAAATCATGAATACAAACTAATAGTTATAAAGGTAACCAAAAAAAAATAAAGGTAATAAAGTTTGATGGTTAAACAAATAAATAAAAAATCAACATTCTCACCATCTTAATAATTTTAAGAATGTAAAAAAGAAAAAAAAATTAAAATTATAACAGCACGCACAAATTAAAATATCAATAAAAAAAGTTTATATAATACATGCATCTTTCCTAAAGCATGGAGGAAAAAAACTGATACAAAACAAAGAGTAATACACTAATACCCTATATACGATATTTCTTTATTAAGTTTGAAAATGTAAACATGTTTAGAAATATATAAAACTATGAGTTTAAAGAATTCTAAATTCAATTAAACTCAAGCCCATTTCAAAGATATATAAAGCATTTGAAGATGGAACTTTCATTTCATATTAAATAAAGTAGAATCATACCTAAAGTTAAATTCTGGAAAAAATATTATAAAGAAAAAATTGGCATATACATTGAACTTTTCAAAAGGGGAATAAATGCAGTAATTCTGATCATTTTAATACTAAAAAAATGATAAAATTTCTTAAAAGATTATCATAAGGGATAAATGCAGAAATGCTCATCAATTTAGTATTAAAATAAAAAAAATGTTAGAACTTTTAAAAAGATATCTAAATGAAAATCTTTTACTCTGGTTCAACAAATCAAATATAATTGTTGGACCCAAGTATTCTTTAAAAACTCCCACATTTCTATATAATATAGGATAAAGAAAATTATATTTACAGGATATTTTTTTTAAATAAGCAACACCAAAATGGAAAATAAAAACAAAACAAAGTTTCAAAAATAATGAATAAAAAAAGAGTGTTCATAATGTGGGTTATATGTATGTTTACTGAGAAATAATAATTTACAGTCAATTTATATTGTATTCATAAAATTCAGAACTATGAAAAGTTAGACTTTGAGTCGATATACGCAATGTGTAGTTGATGGTGATTTTATGAAATATTAAAAAATATGGATATAAAATACTTTATATTATTTTGTGCTTCTAATAATATAAATATATAAACAAATTAAATTATAAAAGTGATTACATTGACAAATTCCAAGAAGATGAGCTCTAATGCCAAAGAGAAATAACAAAAATGAGGATATATAATAAAAAATCATATATGGATATACAATAGTGGAGTACCTTCAATGATTATGGATTTATATGAAAGTATATGTATTTTAAGACCAAATGATTGGTCGATTCTTAATTGTAAGAATGATAGGGGTTACTTTGATAATAGAAAAGAATATAAGGGTTAAGCTGATATTTTGTATTTAGTCCTTTATACCCCTGGATAATTCAATCTCATATATAATGAGATTTCCTTTGTATTTTTGTTCTAAGACTCATAATCGATCAATAAAGAATTTCTTTCTTCCATCAACTCGTCTATCAATTTCTACATGGTATCAGAGCCAATTGTTGATTAAGATCCTTATCTAGCCTTCCGCTGTGTGCAATTTGGAGAAATTGCCATAAAACTCTTTAATTTGGGGATTTTCCTTTTCTAGGGTTTCTTTTAAAATTTCTGGTGTTCTTGATCAGAGTTATGGCAGAACCAGTTGGATCCTCAGGACCTTTAACTGCAGCAGTCAGTTCGACCGCTAGCAAGATCGATTTCCACGATCCGTTGTATATCTCGCTGTCGGACTCACCGAATCTTGATCTGGTGTCCGAGCAATTGAAAGGAAGCGATAACTACAAAATCTGGAGCCGCGAAATGTGTGTAGCTCTTGAGGCGAAAAACAAGCTTGGTTTCATCACAGGAGAATGTGTAAACCTTGGAGAAGATTCACCACAATTTTTTCACTGGAAACGCTGTAATGCACTGGTTAAATCATGGATTACAAGATCCTTGTCATGAGAGTTGGTGCATGGGGTGGTTTACTGTGATACTGCGTCTCTGATCTGGAAGGATCTGAAGGAGAGGTTCGAGAAAATTAATGGTGCTCGCATGTTTTATCTGTATAAACAGATCAACTCCATATCCCAAGGCGCTAATTCGGTAACCGACTATTACTCCAAGCTCCGGCAACTCTGGGATGAGTACGAATCACTAATTCCGTCTTCGTCTAAGGTTGTTACTCTAGAATATCAAGAGTATAACCAACAATTGAAGACTATGACCTTTCTTATGGGTCTAAATGAATGTCACAGTCAAATTCGGTCTCAGATTCTCATGATGGCCCCGATTCCTTCTCACAATCAGGTTTTTTCAATTGTGTGTAATGAGGAAGGCCAACGCAGCATTGGGGCCACAACTGTTGTACAAGAAAACACTATTCTTGCATCCAAGACCATTCCTGATCCTGAAAGAAGCAAATTAAAGTGCGATGTTTGCAATTATAATGGTCATACTAAGGAAATGTTCTACAGGGTGATTGGATACCCTCCTGGATTTGGCCGAGGAAGAGGTAAGAGAGGTGGCCGGCAAGGAGGGAGATCATACCAAGGCAGGGGGAATGGTGAATATAGGGCAAATCAAGCTAATGCCGAAACCCTGGATGACAAAACAAAGGAAGAATCCCTGCTGTCCATGAACAACTCGCCTCATTTTACAAATCAGCAGATACAAGCAGATACTAAAGATGAGTCCACAAATAACACCAATCATGCTATGACAGGTATCTGCCTATCCTCTTTTAATACTCTGAATACAAACTGGTGGATAGTGGTGCACATAACACACCAAATTAGTCTGTTTGATAAAAAATCTATCATTAAAACTAATGACATGAGTGTCAAACTTCCTAATGGTAATCTTAGCAAAGTAACACATATGGGGCATATTGTCTTAAATTCAGGGTTAACCTTGATAAATGTTCTTTATGCTCCTGAGTTTAAATATAATCTCTTATCTGTCTCTAAGCTTCTTGCTGACAATGAGTGTGAGATAAGATTTTATCCTAGGTTTTGTGTTATACAGGACAACAGGACTGGGTTGACAAAAGGAACTGGTGAGCTTTGGAATGGGCTGTACTATATACCCTGTAATAAGAATTTTTTTGGTTTTGGAATTGAGATTTGTAACAATGTCACTAATAGGAATGATGGGATTTTGCTAGATAAAGCTACTCTTTGGCACTATAGGCTTGGTCATATGTCTTTTCCTAGGCTACAATTTTTGCCTCAACTAGGTTTGAATAAAACTGCATATGATAACAAATTCTGTCATGTTTGTCCCCTTGCTAAACATTCCAGGAATAAATTTCCCATTAGTAGCTCTAAATTTGATGGTATTTTTCATCTCATTCACATTGACATTTGGGGCCCCTACAAGGAGCCCACTTATAACCAAGAAAAGTATTTCTTGACTCTGGTTGATGACTTCTCTAGGTACAGTTGGACATTCCTTATGAAACAGAAAACAAATGTGGTTCCTTTACTTAAAATGTTCATTGAAACCATGGAAAATCAGTATGATACTAAAATTAAAACTATAAGAACTGATAATGCCTTGGATTTCTTTAGTCTTGATTGCACCACTCTTTTAAAATCTCATGGTATTATTCATCAGAGTTCTTGCACATACACTCCCCAACAAAATGGGGTTGTTGAAAGAAAACACCGGCATATCTTAGAAGTTGCTAGGTCTCTTAAATTCCATTCAAATGTGCCTATTAATTTGTGAGGAGAGTGTATACAAACTGCTGTGTATCTTATCAACAGGACTCCCACTCCTGTGCTAAATGGGGAAACTCCTTACTTCCTGCTAAATAATAAACTGCCTAATTATGATCATCTAAGGATCTTTGGTTGTTTGAGTTATGCTAAGATTCATCCTATGCATGATAAATTTAATGTCAGAAGCAAGCCCTGTATTTTAATTTGTTTTTCTGCTACTCAGAAGGGCTACAGGTTGATGGACATTAATGATAAAAATATTTTTGTATCCAGAGATGTTATCTTCTATGAAGATATTTTGCCTTTCAAGAACAATAATATTAATGGTAAATCTGATAATTTGGTTCAAAATAATCAGAATAATCATAATTTTCTTGTATTGGATGATCTTACTGTTGATCACAATGATTTGAGTTCTCCTATGATTACTGATGTTACCAATACTCCTGATATTGAGGATTTTGATAATCACAATGATAATTCTCAAATTGAAACTACTACAGAAACTGTTAGGAGATCTAGTAGAGTTAGTCAGAAACCTTTTTGGGCAAAGGATTATCATTCTCCTTATTTAGATGATTCTTCTGATGGATCATCTGTATATCCTATTTCTTCATTTGTTTGCTATGATCAGATTTCTCCTCAGTATAAAGCTTTTCTGGCATCTATAAACAAGGAATCTGTTCCTAAAACCTTCTATGAGGCATCAAAAAACCCTCATTGGACAAAAGCTATGAATGATGAGATTGAAGCTTTAGAATTGAATCACACTTGGAGTATTGTTGATACTCGCAAAGATAAAAAAACTCATTGGTTGCAGGTGGGTCTACACTATCAAATACAAAAGTGATGGATCCATTGACAGGTATAAAGCTAGATTGGTGGCAAAAGGTTTCACTCAACTTGCTGGAATTGACTATTGTGAAACCTTTGCACCAGTAGCTAAACATGTAACAGTGAGAATTGTGCTTAATTTGGCTATTAAATTACAGTGGTCTATATACCAAATGGATGTATCTAATGCCTTTCTGCAGGGTGATTTAGATGAAGACATTTACATGGAAGTACCCCCTGGTATTGGCCAAATCACTACAGGTAAAGTGTGTAAACTGAATAAGTCCTTATATGGACTTAAACAGGCACCTAGGCAATGGAATATTAAATTTCCCTCTGCTCTTTATACTTATGGTTTTACTCAATCAAAAGGTGATTATTCTTTGTTTGTAAAGTATCAAGGATATGATATATTAGTCATGTTGGTGTATGTTGATGATATTATTTTGACAGGAAGTAATAATCACATGATTGATGATTGTAAAAAATACCTTAACAAAACCTTTTATATGAAGGATCTTGGTAATTTGAAATATTTTCAGTTGCTAGGTCTGATGCAGGGTTGTGCTTGAATCAGAGGAAATACGTTTTAGAGCTGTTAACAGAAACAAGGCTCTTGGGATGTAAACCAGTTGTTATACCCATGGAAACAAATGTCAGGTTGACTTCTACAAAATATGACAAATTTAATGGTGTTAATGGTGAAGATCTGCTGCTTGAGAATGTGAGCCAATACCAAAGGATAGTTGGTAAACTTCTATACTTGTGTCTTACTCGGCCTGGTAATAGTTATGCTGTTAATGTTTTAACTCAGTTTATGCATTGTCCTAAAAGATCTCATCTTGATGCAGCCTATAGAGTTTTGAGGTATCTCAAAGGTAAGCCAGGCTTAGGTTTGTTTTTAGCTGCTAACAATGATTTGCAGGTAGAAGGGTTTTGTGATGCAGACTGGGCCACATGTCCGATGACCCGGAGGTCTGTTACAGGCTATGCTGTCATGTTTGGGGGATCTCTAATTTCGTGGAAGACAAAGAAACAAACCGTTGTGTCTAGATCCTCGGCTGAAGCAGAGTATAGGGCCATGGCATCTGTGACTTGTGAAGTGGTGTGGATACTCAGCATTCTAAAAGATTTGAAGGTGGAAACAGGCATGCCAATGAAGGTGTATTCTGACAGCAATTCAGCTATCCAAATGGAGTCTAACCCGATGTTTCATGAACGGACCAAGCACATCGAGATCGATTGCCACTTTATTCGGGATAAGATTCAACAAGGGGTGATCTCTACTCATTATATTTCAACAAAAATCAGTCTGCCGATTTACTTACCAAAGCTGTTATGAAAGATCATCTGTTGAAAAGGTTTAATTTGAAAGACATTTATCAACCAGCTTCTCAGCTTGAGGGGGCGTGTAAGAATGATAGAGGTTACTTTGATAATAGTAAAGAATATAAGGGTTAAGCTGATATTTTGTATTTAGTCCTTTATACCCCTGGATAATTCAATCTCATATATAATGAGATTTCCTTTGTATTTTTGTTCTAAGACTCATAACCGATCAATAAAGAATTTCTTTCTTCCATCAACTTGTCTATCAATTTCTACATTAATACATTGTAATCATAATCAAAATTAAAATTAAATTTATGAAAAATAGAAAAAAATTTGAAAGATGAGAATAATTTATACATATTTTGGAGACATGGTAGGATGATGGAACAAAACTTTTAAAAAAATAGCTCTCTGTCAATAATTCAAGTCCAGGCAACAAAACTATAATAAATTTAGACTTTTAAATCAAAATAAGGTTAGAGTTAAAAATTAAACTAAAATAAACAAGCAATCATTTCAACACTGAACTAATTCAAAACAAAAATAAAAATCTATAAAAAATTAAAGTAAGAGTTGATAAATCCGCCACTAAATTTGAATATGATATATAAAAAACAACAAACATCATTACGGAGACGAAAACTAAATCATTTTAAATAAAAGAAAGAAAACTAAATGAGACAAATCTGCTAATTATAAATATGAAATATACGGGAATATGGAGAAAACAATAGAAGGTTAAAATGAAATGAATCTCAAACAATATAATTAAAGAAAATCAAATGAAAGAGAATCGTAATGCATAAAAAAATAACTCGAAACTTATGAATATGAATAAAAATGAACTAACGGTGAATACTTACTTGGATAAGTATAAAACTATGGAATTTTCTTCTTGAAAGTTCCTAATGAACACCCATGCAAAACTTTAGAAATAAAGAAATAGTTTGGAAATCTCTACAAAATTATTTAGCATATCTTATAAATTCATTGGGTTAAGTATGGAACACTCCAATCTTGCTAAAATTCAATCCATTCCGAAAAAAAAGGTGGCTGGTTTAGGTTATCATAAATCTAGCATAATATTTGATTTTTAATTTCAGATTTGAAATTGATTAGTTGGAATTTGGGTTTAAGATGTCTATGAAATAAAAGAGTGACTACAAATTAGGAGATTGAATGTTGGTTGCTTGATTTTGTAAAATTTAGAAAATAAACAACTTACCATAACTATTATTTTAATTAACTAATCATTTCAATTTCAAATTTTCAAATTATATAGTCAATTTAGAAAATAAAATACTTCCCATAGCCATTATGCTTATTAACTAATCAATTTAATTTTGAATTTTTAAATTATATAGTTAATCAAATCAATTAATAATTTTTTAACCCGTGCTATACACAACATACATTAATTTTAATATAATTTATAAAAAATAAAATAGTTTTGTTCAAATTTGAAATATTTTAGTGTATATTAATTTATCTTTTTGAAAATTAAATAAAAAATCATTTTTGCAAATCATAAGAGATTGTTAATGAATTATTGTTACCCACATGAGTGACTATAACTATTATTTTAATTAACTAATCATTTCAATTTCAAATTTTCAAATTATATAGTCAATTTAGAAAATAAAATACTTCCCATAACCATTATGCTTATTAACTAATCAATTCAATTTCAAATTTTCAAATTATATAATTAATCAAATCAATTAACAATTTTTTTAACCCGTGCTATGCACAACATACATTAATTTCAATATAATTTATAAAAGATAAAATAATTTTGTTCAAATTTAAAATATTTTAGTGTATATTAATTTATCTTTTTAAAATTAAATAAAAAATCATTTTTGCAAATCATAAGAAATTGCTAATGAATTATTTTTACTCACATGTATTCTCTCTATACATCTGCAGTGGTTCACATACAAAGGTAAAGGAATTATTGAAGTTATGAAAACATCAAGATGATGGTGGCAAAATAATATAGGACATACAAAAATAAAATTTAGTGATTTCAATCATAATAAGAATGATGAATTAATGAACGAATAAAGTGGAGGGTGCATTGAAATATATTAGGACAAAATAAATAAGAAAGAAATATTACTATTATATGTATTATAACAATAAAGTTGGCTGTGACTGAGAGGGTGACAAAAGGCTATCAAAGTAGAACAAAGGGTATAATGTGTTACCGTTCGTGTTTAGTTTAAGAAATATTTCACAAATAATTCAAATATATAAAAGTAAAATTGCTTATTTTGAGTATTCTAGTGAAAGTAAACCAACAAAACATAATATTTGGATCATCACTAAGCTATAATGATTAAGTAATAATGTTCAATACTTGAACAAAGAAATATTAACATTAAGGAGAAAATGTGAAATTGTAAAAGATTACCTTTTATCATGAAGAAAAATGGACATTTGCCTGCAATGGTAAACAAATTGAGAAGAAACGATATCAAAGTCATTATAGATCATCACGTATCAATTTAATCGGGAAATATAACATATGTTTAATTATATGAATGACACACTAACACACAAATTATGTAAATAAAGAAGACTATAATGATACAAAAAGAGCATAATCATGCAAAAGCTATACATACAACCTGGACATGTTTAGATGGTGAAATTCACTTAGTAAGAACTTGGTCATTCCACTAACTCAAGACCTTCAAACCATAAAAAAAATTCTGCATTAAACTCAAAATTATAATAAAGGCATAAATTTTAGAAAGAGAGTGGAGTTGACTGAGCAGACCAGATGAAAAAGCTCGAAAGAAAATCCATACATCTTGACAAATATGTGCGATACCTAATTTTAATAGAATCTGTCATACAAAAATATGTATTTGCAAATTAAGACATTGATCAAATGGACAGTATAAAATATAAAGCAAAAAGGTGGAAGTCATATATAAATACAAAAATGCATGTAATCAACTAAAAGAAATATATAAAATAAAACTAGCATGTAACCCGTGCTATGCACGGCCTATCATATTTTTCGTTCAAATTTAAAATATTTTGATGTACAATTATTTTTATTTGGCAATCAGATTGAATAGCCTTTTCGTAAACATCGTGATACAAACTAAAAGAATTGTTATGAATATAATAAATGATAATTAGTTATTTAAGAATCAACATCAACATTCATATTATTTGAATAAAAGAACATAAAGAGTTCAAATGTTTATAATATTAAGAATTTAAGTACTATATAAAGATAAACGTTTATAAATTACCAAACAATACAATCACACTTATCAAAATTAAAGCGAACCAGACCGTCTTTACTCGAAAGAGATAAAGGCTGCAAAATGAATAATATGTCATGAATAAATATATAAATCAAATGGTTCATGAAAATAATTTATCAGCTTTTGTTTATATTTACTTTGTTATAATATTGAGGTAAGAAACTAAAAGAAAACTATATCATTACTGACCGTTTATGCTCGTAGACGATGTAATCTTTCTGGAAGTTATAAACATTCTTCGGACCAGTCCACAGGTAAAATAAGATTAACAGTACAACGAACATTGGGTCTCGCAAACTTCGGTGGTACAGGAATGATAAATGTAAATGTACGATTATTGAATATGCTGACATGGCCTTGTAATAGCTTTCTACCATTCTCCTATAATCATAAACTATTATGTCAGAACTTTTAATATAATTGACACATCATTTATCCAAAATAACATTATAATTGTACCTTTTCTTCCAAACTCCTGAAATATGCAGCTCGTTGGTGAAACATAAATTCAGCTTGTTTATTTAGTAACTTTAAGTCAATACTTCCACTGTTGTCCTTTACACTAAGATGAACACAAAAACTAAATTTAAAGACTAAATTAGTTTTGTCGATGAAATGATAAGATATAAGTGCAGTCGCAAATGAACAAAGTAATACCTAGTAGTTGCATTGACGACATCATTGCAATTTAGACATATGATTTTCCCGTAGTATGATCCGCAACTATCTTGGCAACGTTCGCATGTCGTGTACCATAAATGATTAAGATCAATCTTCACAATACTTGCAATTATTCGGAAAAATTTGACCTATAGATAAGATACATAGTTAATGAATTTTCTATATATTTAAATATTAAATATATAAAGATATCTTACATCTTCTTGATGTCCATAATCAAATATCAAGATTCTCTTAGCATTTGAAATTTTTAAAGACCTTGATATTGTAAAGCTACATGCACGTAGTAGTGATACTATTTTTTGGGGCCTCCATTCTTTAGCAAACCTATCAAGATTCCAAATACATATTTGAAATACAGATTCCAAATAACTGAAATATAACTAAAATATTCATCATATTTTATTTTCACCAACTACTTAGACGATCTGTAAACCTTGTCTTGCGATTGATATATAGTCTGCTGAAACCGTGTGTATATATGCAAGGGCCTAAAATAATTAAACTATTATTAAACATCAAACTTCATAAAATTTAAGTAATGTAAAGTTTAAACTATTAACCTTCAATACATTTTATGACAACGCCACATGCCAACACTGTATTATTCTTATCAAGTGTTTTTAACAATATATCTCCTTAAGCAGTTGCAAATTTTCCACAAAGTATCATGCGGACAAATGTCATCTTGATACAAACAAATAATTGATATTATCAACCTTATTTTGTAGTGAATATGAACACAATAGAAGAACTATTACGTACGTTGTGTCAGGAAGTATAAGGTATGTTTGGTTTTGTTTTGGTTGGTTATTTTGGTGAGAATTGTTGGTGAGAATTTTTTTGGGACACTTGCATTATTGGTGAGATAATGTTTGGTTTAATTTGAGAATCGGTTTTTGATTTTTTTTTTTTTTTTTTGGTGAGATAGTGTTTGATTTTGTTTTGAGAGGGAACATAAGTTACTGTATTGTCAAATCATGATAGTTTTTGTCTGTTAGTAATTAAATAATAATAAAAAGTTATATTATAATATTAAGATTGTAATAATTATACTATAAATGAATATTTATTTGTAAATATTACAATTTAAAATAAATAAATTATTAAATATTTACATAAATGACTTAAGTTAATATATATTATTGAGTATAAAAATAAATTATTACATATCTATATTTATTTATATATCTATATACTATACAATATAGTTATAGAATTTATTATAAATATGTGTCGTGCTTTCACTTGGTTATTAAGAATTAAGTATTTACTATCTCTATATTTTTGTAAAATGAAATTGAAAAAAAAAAGCAAATATGAGTCGGTAGTTACCTTAAAAAACCTATAAGTCAATTATAAGTGTTCTAATAGGGGATCACAACCATCTATTGAACTGATGAGAAAAATACTTAATGAATTTATCAAAAAGAATTGTGATATAACCATACCCTTTTTTAAACTTTAAAATAAAATTAAATACAAATATATAATTATATATATATATATATTGTTCCCTTAATTTAAAATCAAGTTTTTGATCCAAAATCAATATTAGGAAGGATGTTTGATTTCCAATTATAATGTATATTACTATTTAATATGTTACTTGGGTTACCTAATTAAATATTTTTATACTTGATTATAATATTAGAACTAAAAATTTTCTTCTAATAATATATTGTTTTAACATATGTATAATAACATTAAAGATATGGGCACTAATGTTATATACATTGTATGTACATCCAAACTAAGATTATGTTTGATTTTGTTTTGATCGATTATATTAGTGAGAATTCTTGATGAAACTATTTTTAAGACACATGTATTTTTATGACATAATGTTTAATTTTATATTTAAAGCGAACATGTTATTTTTCAGTAAATCATGTAAGTTTTTGTTTGTTTATAAATAATTAATTATTAAAATATTAAAGTAGTAATAATAGTTATTTACATTAATATAAGTAATAGTAGTTGATATATATTATATATACATTTATGTGTAATAGTAGTTGATATATTTAATTTTTACTAATATGTATAAATAAAATATATTGATATTCATATATATGTACATGTGTATGGTTTATCTATACTTAAACAACAAAATGGCATATATATAGTATACATACACAGTAAATTATATTTATATATGTTCTATACATGTATATAAATAGTCTATGTATAAATATATACAGACACATAATATATAATTTATATTCTATACCCTTAAATATTTATATGTAAAATTGATTTACATACATGCACTATCCATATATATGTATATATACATACAGTTATACAGTACACATATATTTTTAAATATTGTATATGAATATAAATTCCTTATAAATCTTAAATATATTTAATAGGAGGATGGAAGAAGACAAAAAAAGATAATAGGGGTTGTGAAAATAAGTAGGAGAGAAAAAGATAAAAATTGAGTTTTATTTTTGGCCAAAAATTGTACTTTTTTCTGGCCAAAATTTCACTAGCCAAATACTGTTGGCCAAAATTTCTGACCAAAAATGGTTTGGAAACAAATCCAAACATAGCCATAATTTCTCGCATGGATGAACCGCTAGGTGTTAAACGCGGATGTGTAGCACAAACAACCAATGCAAAAATATCTGTGACAATCTCAATAAGTTATTTATAAAGAATAAATATTTAAAACCATCAAAGTGTATGTTTACTTACCAATTAGTTTATCATCCAAATCCACATGATCCCCAATATCTTTCAGCCTCACAATTTGATAAAAATGATGGAAAAAAGCGTCACGTAAATCTAATATATTTTCGATCTTTGCATCTTGGCCTAATAACACTTGATATTGATGTTGTACTATTTTATATTTTTTATCAGTCATTATCACTTGCACATCATGGAAATTGTAGATATTTCCCTCAATAAGATGCGAAATGAAATAGCCGACATTAGTACCGTATGCAACACCTTGCATGAAAAACCCTGAAATATTTGATATATGAGAAGTGTGCAATAAGAAGTTGTTAACGAAATTCTATAATTGATATAGATAGAGTTCACTAATATAAAAAGTATTATATTAACATGCATACTTACTTGATTGTAAACAAATACAATCTTTAGTGTTCTTATCTTATATTGATTTGTGCATACATCATCACACAAACTTTGATGTGGAATCAAATTGTGTGGATACAACAACTTCAAAGATGTATATATGATATGCGTTCAATAATAATTTATGAATCAACACTATATTGGAAGTAAAAAGGCAATAATGGGAAATGAACTTATAAGAATGATAATAATAAAGTAATGAAAATTATGCACGTGACATGTACAACTTTGAGATACAATTATGTTGATTTTGAAATGATGTCAATGACATATATCTCATAGCAAAAGTAAAACTAAAATTAGAGAGGTCAAAATAAAATTATAAAATATCTTCAAAATGAAAATAATGTTATTAACGAACAACATCAAGTACTTCACGATATACAATATTTTTGGTACAATTGTGAGATACTCCTGGTCTATTATAAATGAGAATCTTCAAGCCAAATGGATTCTACGCGCGATAATGCAACATATAATTTCCCATGAGTAAATATGGGATTCGGCAAATATAATCCAACCCTTTCTAGTGTTTGACCTTGACTTTTATTAATTGTCATTGTAAATGCCGATTTAACTGGGAACTGCCTTCTTTTCATTGGGACAAAAGTTTGAGATGCAGTTGTTGTCAAAATAATACGTGGAATCAGAACTTCTTCACCTATATGAGATCCGGTTATTATACGTGCCTCGAGAACCTTTTCATCCATTTTCAGTATTATAAGTCGAGTTCCGTTACACATACCCAAAGATTGATTAATATTTCTAATATGAATTATTGGTGCACCTTCCTTGGGCTCTAGACAATGATTTGGAATACCAGATACATTTATTGAATGCAATAATTCTGGAGGATTCATCATTTGTTCATAATCACTTGTTTCACCAGGACACAATGTGTAAGCACTATGAAATTGCCGAACTTCACCGGGAAGCATGGATGACATTATAGAATTTATTTCATCGACATCACTATTTTTCAGTGCCAAAATGGCTCTTCTTTTCAAATAAGTAGAATCCTTGTACATATTGCTCAAATCTGGATAAGTTGCACCTATTAATTTCATTAAGGAATTATCACATTTTTGTATTAGAAATGCTTCTGGTATTTCAATCCAATCTGATTCGGCACCATCATCAAAATTTACGCATCTTATTTTTCCTTCTCCAACATTATTTAACCAATCAACAAAACTCTGCAAGTCATTGAGTGATTGTGTTGAACCTTCATGCGCAATTAGGCGCATGTTTATATGTAGATGCAGAACTTTACATTGATGCCACATTTCTGATTTGTGGAGTGATGCCGCAACAATAGATTCACATCTTCTTTTAGCTACCACAGGTAATATTTGCTTGAAATCTCCACCTAAGATGCATAATTTTCCACCAAATGGTTTATTGCTAGAAAAATTTATAGTTCCTTTTAGTAAGTCTTTAAGTGTTCTAATAATTGCTTCAAAGCCATAGCGATGCATCATTGGCGACTCATCCCAAAATATCATTGATGCCCCTTGAATCAGTTGTGCTAAATCACTATTTATATTGATAGGACAATACGATGATTCAAGCAGTTCAAAGGGGATTTTGAATCATGAGTGCTCTGTTCGACCTCCTGGTAATAACAACGCAACAATTCCAAATGAGGCAACAGATAAGAAAAATAAATTGTAATCTAAATTTGGTAATTAACGTTCTCCATAAATATGTCTTTCCAGTCCCTCCACTACCATTGATAAAGAAAAATCCACCACATTTTCTCTCGTAAGCTTGAATGATTTCATTATATAATCTCAATTGACCATTGTTCAAACCATTATAATATAATTGAAATAACTCTTGTTCGACAACAACGTCATAATCAATCTCTTCTCATATAAGTCTATTCGTTATGTGCCCAAATGATCTAAAAGAAGATTGGGGCATTGGAGGAAAGTCTCCAAGTGTCTTTCCATTTTTGTTAAGAATATGTTCAATTTCTTGAAGGCCCCATTCTCTCAAATCTTCATCATTTAAATGTATGTTATTATCACGTAAATCCCTTCGAACTCTGTATTGAAAATCATCCACCATATATCTCCAATGTTCTTCCCATAAGTTGACAGGGTCCGTTATCTCTAAAAACATAAGCATCGTTGAAAATATATTTCGAAGTTTTATTGGAGATGCCCAGTTTGATGCTTCAGATAGTGCTTCATGCCATTCATTATCATCATCTAGCAAACCACATACAACACATGCCTGCTTAAAGGTTGTGTACACTAACCCATTAAAGGCTTTTGAGCCCCACAAACTTTGAGCTCCACAAACTTTATAAAGCAACATTCGCAAGTAATATCTTTCTACAGAATTTGCATGTGCAAAAGGCAATCTACCAATACATTTTTCTTGTTTTCGCCTGACCCATTCTTTCTTGTCTCGTTGCCATACCCATGTAGTCGGAAACTGAGTATAAGTCAATGCTCTTGCTTCAATGTGATTTCTATTTTCCTCAAACCATTTTGTTAACATTGTATCTCGAATACCTTCCCGATGCACAATATTGTTCAAATTTTCATCTTCGCTGAAGATAACAAACTATTGATTCGACAAATGATATTGTAATCGTTCAATAGCTGGACTATGTTTTTGAAGCTCAAACTCATATATTATCCAACATGCTTCAATAGCTGAGACATAACGACAATCTAAATATTGTTTGATTTCATCAACATGTCTATACCTTCGTCGTTCACTATTCTGATCATTCTCGATATTATTTTCAATTACCAGCATATCCCGATCAACACTCTTATATACGTATTTATAGAGGTACTTCATTAATTTTGGGGATCCAACTTTTTCTACATTTATATGGGCATCAAACAACATGATAATCCCGATTATATGGAACAATCCACCTATTATCTATTTTAGGGGTGTAAGACGAGCCGAGCTGGCTCGCGAGCCGGCTCGGCTCGTCTCAAATGAGCTCGGCTCGAGCTCGAGTTTTTCGAGCTCGAGCCGAGCTTCACGAGCTCGAGCCGAGCTTCACGAGCTCGAGCTCTGAGTCGAGCTCGAGCTCGAGCCCATTTAGCTCTGAAAAAAGCTCGCGAGCCGGCTTTTTCATTTTTTAATATATTATTATTTTATTATTTTATTAATAAATATATATTAAATAATTAATAAATATATATTAAATAAAAAATAAAATAAAAAAAGCTCGGCTCGGCTCGAGTTCGGGCTCGAGCTCGCGAGCTTGGGCTCGGGCTCGAACCCAAGCCCACGAGCTCGAGCTCGAGCTCGGAACTTTTAAGCTCGACGAGCTCGAGCTCGAGCTCGAGCTCGTCTATTGAGGCTCGAGCTCGAGCTCGAGCTTGGAAAAATCTCCAAGCTCGGCTCGAGCTCGGCTCGTTTACATCCCTAATCTATTTTCATGCCATTTATGAAGACTGTATCAGTGGATCATCTCTACGCATATACGACACAAATCCATTATCATCAATAGTAGTTTAATTACATAACTTCTTAGGGTAATGCTTAGAGCACTTTCCTTTCTATCATGCATGGAGCATTTGGATTATGAGGTCCACATGGTCCATGAACCATGTGCTTAACCACCATTTCATAAGCCAAAGGATCCTCATGTTTATTTGGAATTTCTGCACATACAAATTTGTCGATGTCCTCGGGATTGATGGGTTTATCATGCTCTGCTAGAGCTAATGTTAAATGTGAATGAGGTAGTCTTCATTTTTAGAACTCTATCACATTAATATCTATTTTGTAAAAAATATTAGACATATTAGATCAATTATTTATAAAATATATTGCATAATTTGTTAGGTACGATTCGGTATACCTGCTATAACACTTCCAAATAAATTTTGTTCCCTCAAATACTTGAGCAGCTTCCTGTGCTTCAATTTGAAAATCCTTGCAAGAATATCTGGTCTATCTTCAGTACGTTGACCCGGAAGCTTTGTAGCTCTCTTGAAATTTCTGGCCAATTTGGGTTGCATGTAAAAGTAATGAAAAAGTGTGGAGGTCCAATTGATCTATATATGGATATAGCATCTTGATAATGTTGCATCATATTACCGGGACCTCCCGTAAAAGAAGACGGTAAGACAATTCTTCTTCCAACCGCACTCGCATCCATATCTCTTGTAACAACTGCATCTTCAAGGTCTTGATACAAATCCGCACGCATTTCAGCCTGATGTGTCTTTATATAGTTTAATCTTAGTTGTTCGATTGCTGCATAACAATCAACAGTAAGTTGATTAAACAGGTGACCACCTAGCAGTAACGTTGTTCCTTCAATGGCTCTGTGTTGCAACCTAAAAGCCTAAAACTCTCTAATCGAGACTTTTCCCTCTCTGGATTGTTCTGAATTTGAATTATAAGGGATGCCTATTCTTCATCCATCAGTACAATATGGAAAGAGCAAGGGATATTGTAGTGGTGTATACGATGGATGTGTTTCACTAATTCGTTTCAAATATCCATCATTTTTACAGACTATAATGTCACGACATCCAGTAGAAGTTGTGTCTTCTCCAACAATCAATGCAACAATCTCATTAGAAGTGGGTCGAATATATTGTCTATTGCTTCTTGAATGAAAAATGCATATATATAAGTTTGCCCCACTATCGTGTTGCAATGCATCTCTTGCACTTCGAAAAATTTGAACATATGGATTGACATTATCTAACATAGTTTTTAAACCTTCGACCACATAAGAATTGATTTCCGAACTATTCTCATGGCTTCTTAATATATTCAATCGACTTTGATCTTAACCTCTACATCACATATATACTGTAATGCCCCCAAGCATCTCTTTCTAGCCAACATTGAGCATGCCATATAGTTAACATTTATTATTGATTTACAACATTTGAATGCTATGAATATGATTATTTGCTAATTATATAATAAATGCCTGATTAGTTACCATTTATGTGATATCTACATTTAAATGTATTTAATGGCATCCAAAACTAGTTAAGCACGCATGACGATAAAGCAGGCATGATGATTAAGCAGACATGACGTCTAAGCAGACATGACGACTAAGTAGGCATGATGTCTAAGCAGGCATGACGATTAAGCAGACATGACGATTAAGTAGGCATGACGAGTAAGTAGGCATGACGGTTAAGCAAGCATGTCGTCTAAGTAGGTATGACGACTAAGCAGGCATGACGGCTAAGCAGGCATGACGGCTAAGTAGGCATGACGTCTAGTATACATAAGCTTATCCTAGAAGCAAACTTAACTTAGAAGTAAACTTAGCATAGAAGTTAACTTAGCCTCAAAGCAAACTTTGCCTACAAATAGCAGCCCACCTAGTTTCATTTGAAGACAATCTTGAGAGTAAAAACATAAGAAATAGAGAGAAAGAAAAGAGAAGAAAAATAAAAAAGAAAGAAAAAAACATAATGCGTGCTAGGAGAATCAACATCCTCGTCACAAGTTGTTGTACAAGTTAGATTAGGAAGGAGTGTCATTAGTTAGCTTTCGATAGCATCATCATATTGTAGTTCATTATAAGGATATAAGGTAAGCAGAAGCTTTCCTTGACGCATCATAAGAATCAATATTATGCATGTTATGAATATGTATGTTGATGTGTTATTATGTGCCAATTGTGTTAAGTGTTATTTATTACATGTAATATTGCAAATGAATGTTTTATGAATGAAATGTTGAGGTAAATGTGATTATGTTGCATTATAATGCTATACATGTGAAGAAGACATTTTCGAAAGAGAAGTTTGGTATTTGGTTGGTGGTCGGGTAGGCACGGGACGCGGGAGGGACCGGCGGACCCACAGAGGGTGGTGAATACCTTGAGGTATAAAAACGAAGATAGATAAAGACACAATATTTGAAGGAGCTAACATCTAATATCATCGGCCGAAAGGTCGATTTGAGAACCACCGCGATGCTTCTTTTATTGGCCAATTATGAACAGGTTTCGAAAACAAACGCCTATTATCATCAATCGAATACCATACTTCGAGGGTACCCAAGAGGAAAAAGATAATGTTTTAAGTGAACTATGCATTATTGACTGACTTATGTGCTATGTGTAACATTTCTATATTTAGCTTCTTCTTACTGAGTCATTAACTCATTAGATTCTTATGATGCAGGTGATGAGCATGTATATATGTGAAGGTTGTCCAAGCATCCCGAGCGGTCAGACAGAGCTATGTTCATATGCCGTATTTTGAGCGTTTTGTAGCTCAAAGAACTCTGATTTTTGTTTAAATAGCCGCTCTGTTATGGTTTTGTAAACAACGTTGGTTATTGTACAGGGTTTGAATTTGCAAGGAAAAATGGTTTGTTTTTATTCCTAAAGGATGTTTTTATTCTTTTAAGAAAACCATAACATTTACAAAAGAAAAAGGGTCATCATCCCCGGGCCCGGTCTGGGGGTGTGACATATACAGTTGTACAAACCTATACATTCATCCAAGTGTTGGCAGTAACGATCCTATTCGATGATAATTTTTTCCAGAAATCTTGAAGCAAGGCAGGCCTTTTCCATCCTGGACAGACGTATCAACTTTCCCCCCATAGATGTGAAAAAGAACATAGAGTTAAATGATCGAATGTTTTCCATGAAAACACGATCTCTGAATAACTCATGAAGATACTCGGGAGAATGTGGTAACAAAGGTAAACTAACTTTTCAACTCTGACAACATAGCCCAAATTTTGGATTGGTATTTGAGCTACGTGCAACTTTCTCTTCTAACCACATATGTGCTTGACAAAACGAACAAATATTGGTTCTTTCACCTAACACTGATCTTGCAAGCACACGATTTGTTGTAGGTCATGGTATAACTGATACATCTATAATATGTCATTAACACATAGTTTGATAAGTGTGATTATATTGTTTGGTAATTTGTAAACGTTTATCTTTATATAGTACTTAATTTCTTAATATTATAAACATTTGAACTCTTTAAGTTCTTTTGTTCAAATAATATGAATGTTGATTTTTTATTTAATTCATAAAGAATTAACTATCATTTATTATATTCATAACTATTGGAATTAGTTTGTATCACGATGTTTGCAAAAAGGCTATTCAATATGATTTTCAAATAATATGAATGTTGATTTTTTATTTAATTCTTAAAGAATTAACTATCATTTATTATAGTCATAACTATTGGAATTAGTTTGTATCACGATGTTTGCAAAAAGGCTATTCAATATGATTTTCAAATAAACATAATTGTACATCAAAATATTTTAAATTTGAACGAAATATATGATAGGTCGTGCATAGCACGGGCTACACGATAGTATGTCATTAACATATAGTATTATAAGACCTATATTTAAGATGACGTTATTTTGAAATTACCTAAATCTAATTGTTTAATCTAATAGAATTCAACGAATTGAAGAGTTATAAAATGAATTCATAACTCTCCAAATATTAAACCAACAAATATATTGGTCTCTTATTTATCACTAATAGTTTGAAGAGATAACAAACAGAATAACAATACCTCTATTATCTAATTACAATTATATTTATGATTCCTTGAAATATATATTAAGGTTAAATACATATAAAATAATATCACAACTTTGTAATTATAAAAAATGTGTGTTATTACCTTGAACCATATGTGTAGAGAAATGATTCACATCACATGCATTATCATCTTGTATAGGTATGCTATTGGATACTAAAATCTCATCATCCAAATCAGAAGAATAACGTGGAAGATCACTTAAAAATAAATGGGCATATATTTAAGATGACATTATTTCAAAATTACCTAAATCTAATTATTTAATCTAATAGAATTCGACGAATTGAAGAGTTATAAAATAAATTCATAACTCTCCAAATATTAAACCAACAAATATATCAGTCTCTTATCTATCACTAATAGTTTGAAGAGATAACAAATAGAATAACAATACCTATATTATCTAATTACGATTATATTTATGATTTCTTGAAATATATATTAAGGTAAATACATATAAAATAATATCACAACTTTGTAATTATTGAAAAAATGTGTTATTGCCTTGAACCATATGTGTAGAGAGATGATTCACATCACATGCATTATCATCTTGTATAGGTATGCTACTGGGTACCAAAATCTCATCCTCCGAATCAGAAGAATAACGTGGAGGATCTCTTAAAAATTTATGGTCATATAGAACGTTTGTTGTCTTTAATTTAAAAATAGTAATGAAACACAGTGTAAAATCAAATAAATTCTAAACTTACGTTGCAAGACACTAAAATTAATTGTTGGATCCACGTGTACTACTTCAGTCCTAATTCTGGTTGCGGGATGATAGGTTGGTGGAGGAGGTCCATCAAAAATATTGTAGGTTAAAGGGCCAGTAGGAAATCTTTCTGCAAAAGTGTTTTGTTTTACACCAATTCTCATATTAAAGTTTCATGAATATATGTAATAATAACAAAATATTTATATGTTGTTTTGATAACGTACCATGTGTTATATTATGTAGGTCACTCGACATATCAACATGGACACGATGCATTTCATTCATAGGATCATCTACAGAATTAATGAGTAAATTTTCTGGATATATGTATAAACATTCATTGTCAATAATTGCGACCAAAAAACAATTTAATACCACGGGTGGGGGGAGTGTCGTCACTCTTGATTGATTGTCAACATTATTACCTGCACATTCTTCCAATCTATTAATATTTAACAATTACTTCTCACCTAATAATAATAAGTTAAAGTTAAATAGTAATAAGGATTAAAATGTATTTTTCAAAAGAATATTATTTTTGTTTTTTTCCACATTTTAATTGAGAAGTATATTGATTATGTATACCATCATCTACACCATGAGAGCGATGTAATTGATTTGTTATAGTTCGACTATCACGCTCTGATAAACCTCATTTTTACGCATATTATAGCATCTATTAGATTATATTTTATACTCGTTTTCGTCTATTTTCCCCCGCACAATGCGTTTAATAGCTATGTTAAGTGTGCAGGCGAATATAGTAGTTCGAATCGGAAACATGTAGCGCGAAAAGCCGAGAATAACAACATTTGCACAAAACAAACCGCAAAGCCAAACAATCTGCCCCGCACGCTTAAGCGCATGCGCTTAAGCGCGCGAGGTAGGGAGGCGCGCTTAAGCGCATGCGCTTAAGCGCGCGCTTCAGACGCGTTTTTAACTTTTTCCTCTTTTCGGCCTTTCTTTCCTACGGGGATATAAATACCCCCTCCAAACATTGTATTAGGGTTCGACTTTTATTTTCTTGAATTGAGTTGTAAAGATTGGAGATCCAGAGACGAGATTCAAGATTATTGTAAACAGTTTATTCGGCAACGGGTTTAATCGAAATTATTTTCTTTAATCTCTTTTAATTCTTGTTGTTTTATTATGTTTACTTTATTAATTGTTTATTGTTTCCTCGTATCTATGGAGTAATCCATATTATTCTGGAATCGGGAATAGCCCGATAATATGTTATCGATATAGATTATAGAATCGTTGATTTTACATCGCGTATGCTTATGATTTGCTTTCTTGATTTTAATGCTTGCGAATTTGCTGGCCACATATTTGCATGATCATAGATATTAGGTGAAAATTAAAGGTGACATCTATATCAGAACCCTAGAATTCAAACCTAGGATCCTAAATCACGAAAGTAGTTTTAGGTCTTTTGAGGAATCGATACACTATCATAGAGATTAATGAGTCTGAGTTTAGTCTAATCATCACGAAAGTAGTTGATTAATTAGCTTGGGTATATTGTTATGCTTCGACAGAAGGTAGCGAGTACAATAGGATAGTGTCCTTCATAAGTAGCGGTCGTAACTTCATCGGTAATATAATTGAGTCGATAATATTTATCGTGGTGAACCCTAATTCCGGAATTTCCAATCATATATAACTCGAATCAATTTACTTGCTTTTGGTTTAGTTTTCTTTACAACTATCTCGTATTTTTATTAGGCTTAGATTACTGATAATTGATAGGCTAGTGCTTGATTGTTCGGTCTTCGTGGGAACGATATCTTTTGTACTGCATCGAAGCCGTGCGCTTGCGGTTTAGGCACATCAAGTTTTTTGGCGCCGTTGCCGGGGACTTGAATAGTCAATATTAGTTTTTATCAGATTTTAGTGAGACTAAGCCATTTTATTTTATTTTTAATTTTTAATTTTTATTTTTCTGTTTTATTTCAGGTTTTCGATTTTTCCTTGCATGCGAAGTAAGATCGATTTCGAACCTGATCCAGAAATCGAGAAGACCTTTCGTGCTAAGAGAAGACAACAAAAACTGACACAAGCTCAGCTAAAACAAATAACGATGGCTGAAGAGAATGTGAATGTAAACGTCAACGCAAACGCTAACGCGAATGCAAACCCGGCTGCAAATGCGAATGCGAACGCAAATGCGAGATGTCTTAAGGATTTTGCAGCGCCGAATGCACAGACACTTCACTCCAGCATCGCCAGGCCTACTGTAGAGGCCAACAATTTCGAGCTCAAGCCATCCCTTCTGCAAATGGTCCAGCAGAATCAGTTTGGGGGTGCACCTACTGAAGAGCCGAACCTCCACTTGTCTATGTTTTTAGAGTACTGCGACACTCTGAAAATGAACGGGGTTTCTCAGGATGCTATCAGGCTGAGACTATTTTCGTTCTCACTGAGAGACAAGGCGAGAGCTTGGCTACATTCCTTACCGACCGGTTCTATCAGAACATGGGATCAACTGATGCAATGCTTTCTAGCGAGATACTTTCCCCCGAGCAAGACTGCACAACTGAGGAATCAAATTACGACTTTTGCTCAGAGAGATGGTGAATCGTTATATGAAGCTTGGGAACGCTTCAAAGATCTTCTCCGACTGTGCCCACATCATGGACTAGAGAAGTGGCTCATTGTTCACACATTCTACAATGGACTGATTTACACCACGAGGATGTCAGTCGATGCAGCAGCTGGAGGAGCTCTGATGAACAAGGGTATCGATGAAGCCTACGACTTAATCGAAGATATGGCATTGAACTATTACCAGTGGTCAAGCGAAAGATCAACTCCACAGAAGACACCAGGTAAGTACGATATTAATGCCATTACTTTACTTTCTGCACAAGTAGAGGCTATGTCTAAGAAGCTAGATTCCATGAATATGCATGTTAACTCTGTCACTACCCCACCCCCTATGTGTGAAATATGTGGTACAGTTGGTCATATTGCCTTAGAGTGTCAATTTGCTAGTATACCAACCGATCCCTCTATAGAGCAAGCCAATTATGTGAATAACTTCAACCAAAAGAACGACCCATTTTCAAACACTTTTAACTCTGGTTGGAGAAATCACTCTAATTTTTCATACAAGCATCAAAACGCAGCCGTACCACCTAATTTTAGACCACCTGGATTTCAACAAAAGCCTTATAACCCTGTTCCACCACAGAAATCGAACCTAGAGTCACTTCTTGAGGGTTTTGTAGTAGCCCAGACTAAACAAAACGAAGTGGTAAATGATGCAATTAAGCAACTAGCAACAAAAGTAGATTCATTAGCCACCCATAATAAAATGCTAGAAACTCAAATTGCACAGCAGGCTAATAACCCGATTAGGACTTCTGGTTCGTTTCCCGGTCAACCCGAGACAAATCCAAAGGAACATTGTAAGGCTATTACTTTAAGGAGTGGTACTAATTATGAAGGTCCTAGGATGCCTACAGATGTGAGTCAGACTGAGTCAACTGATGAGTTAGAAAAAGAGAAAACGCCTAGCCCTGACAGCTCAACAGATAAAACGAACGAAGAAACTGAAAAAGAGCCTGTTTATGTACCTCCACCACCATATGAACCACCCGTACCTTTTCCTCAAAGATTGGCCAAGGCAAAATTAGATAAGCAGTTTGGGAAGTTTTTAGATGTTTTGAAAAAGCTTTATATTAACATTCCATTCACTGATGCACTTGCACAGATGCCGTCATATGCTAAATTTTTGAAGGAAATTCTGTCTAACAAACGTAAACTTGAGGATTATGAAACTGTGGCTTTAACTGAAGAGTGTAGTGCATTGATTCAAAATAAATTGCCTCCTAAACTTAAAGACCCCGGTAGTTTTTCGATTCCATGTGTGATAGGTAACGTGAGTTTTGATCATGTTTTGTGTGACCTAGGTGCTAGCGTTAGCCTTATGCCTCTTTCGGTTTCACGTAAGTTAGAGATGGGTGAGTTAAAACCTACTACGATTACTCTGCAATTAGCTGATAGATCTGTGAAGTATCCAGTAGGTATGCTAGAAGATGTACCGATTAGAGTAGGAAAATTTTTCATTCCTGCTGATTTTGTTGTTCTAGAGATGGAGGAGGATTCTCAAATCCCCATCAAATCTCCATCATACTTGGTAGACCGTTCTTAGCCACAGCTGGTGCTATTATAGATGTTAAGAATGGTAGGCTATCATTGAAAGTCGGTGACGAGAAGGTTGAATTTAATTTAGCTAAAACTGTTGCTTACCCTTCTTTTGAGAATTCTTGTTGTAGAGTTGATCAGGTGGACCGGCTAGTTCAAGACAAGCTCATGAAATATCATTACACTGATCCATTGGTAGCTTGTTTAGTGAACAACGGTACAATGGAAGATGAAGACGAAGCTATTGCTGATATTGCTCGTCGTCTCGAGGGAAATCCGCCGGTTCCAGTCAATGCCATTGGAGTAAAGGAGTTGAGCAAAGATCCGAAAGAAAGTAAAGAATCCAACTCAATACCCCAGGTAGAACTAAAACCACTTCCCTCGACACTCAGGTATGAATTTCTCGGCCCTAATTCTATGTGTCCTGTGATTGTGAATGCTGATTTAAGTAGGGAAGAAATCGATAAATTGCTTAGAGTCCTTAGATCACATCAAAAAGTCATAGGTTATACCATAGATGACTTAAAAGGGATTAATCCATCGTTTTGCATGCATAAAATTTTGATGGAAGATGATTTTAAACCTTCTAGGGAACATCAACGTAGATTAAATCCTACTATGCAGGATGTAGTTAGGAAGGAAGTTTTAAAATTGTTAGATGCTGGAATTATTTATCCTATCTCTGATAGTAAGTGGGTAAGTCCGGTACAAGTAGTCCCTAAGAAAGGAGGAGTGACTGTAGTGAGAAACGAGAAAAACGAGTTAATTCCTACTAGGACAGTCACTGGGTGGAGAATGTGTATAGATTATAGAAAATTGAAAACAGCAACTAGAAAAGATCACTTTCCCCTTCCCTTTATTGATCAAGTACTTGAAAGGTTAGCTAATCATTCGCATTTTTGTTATCTAGATGGGTATTCGGGGTTTTATCAAATTCCTATCCACCCTAATGATCAAGAAAAAACCACGTTCACATGTCCCTATGGCACTTATGCTTTTAGGAGAATGCCTTTTGGTTTGTGTAATGCGCCTGCTACCTTTCAACGTTGCATGATGGCTATATTTTCTGATTTAATTGAGAACATTATGGAAGTATTTATGGATGACTTTTCTGTATATGGCACCACTTTCGATATTTGTCTGTCTAATCTTTCTCGAGTGTTGCAGAGATGTGGAGAAGTTAATCTTGTGTTAAATTGGGAAAAATGCCATTTTATGGTTAGGGAAGGCATTGTATTAGGCCACCTCGTATCTGAACGAGGAATTGAAGTTGATCGAGCAAAGCTGGAAGTAATTGAGAAGTTGCCACCACCTACCTGTGTGAAGGATGTTAGGAGTTTCTTGGGCCACGCCGGTTTTTACCGGCGATTCATTAAGGATTTTTCTAAAATTACTAAGCCCTTAACTCATTTACTTGCTAAAGATATTACTTTCGATTTCGATAATGATTGTCTTGATGCTTTTCGCAGGTTGAAGGATGCACTTGTTACCGCCCCTATTGTTCAACCGCCTGATTGGAATCTACCTTTTGAGATCATGTGCGATGCAAGTGATTACGCTATCGGGGCAGTATTGGGCCAAAGAAAGGATAAAAAGATGCATGTCATCTACTATGCTAGTAGGACGTTAGATGAGGCTCAGATGAATTATGCTACTACCGAGAAAGAACTATTGGCCGTAGTCTTTGCCTTCGATAAATTTCGTTCATATTTGGTGGGTTACAAGGTCATAGTTTATACAGATCACTCCGCGATTAGGTATCTATTGAGTAAAAAAGACGCCAAGCCGAGACTTATCAGATGGATACTGTTATTGCAAGAATTCGATCTTGAGATCCGGGATAAAAAGGGGATAGAGAATACCGTAGCCGATCACCTGTCTCGACTTAGGGAAGATGAGAATAAAGAGAAATTACCGATAGACGATTCATTCCCTGATGATCATCTTTATGCAGTGGCTAAGATAGATGCACCGTGGTACGCTGATTTCGTTAACTACTTAGCATGCAAGATTTTACCGCCCGATTTTAGTTATCAGCAAAAGAAGAAGTTTTTCACTGATCTTAAGCATTACTATTGGGACGAACCTCTTCTTTTCAAGCACTGTACAGACGGGGTATATAGGAGATGCATACCGGAAGATGAGATGGTAAGTGTCATGACTCACTGTCATAGTTCACCATATGGGGGTCATGCTAGTAAATCCAAGACGGTAGCGAAGATTCTTCAATCTGGATTTTATTGGCCTACCTTGTTTAAAGACGTTCAAGAATTTGTTAGTGCATGTGACAATTGTCAAAGAACGGGAAATATATCGAGGCGTAATGAGATGCCTATGAATACAATTCTAGAAGTGGAGATATTTGATGTTTGGGGAATTGATTTTATGGGACCATTCCCGTCGTCGTGTGGCAACAAATTTATACTCGTGGCGGTGGATTATGTTTCAAAGTGGGTTGAAGCGATTGCCTCGCCAACAAATGATTCGAGAGTGGTTACCCGATTGTTCAAAAAGACTATTTTTCCGAGATTCGGTGTTCCAAGGGTAGTGATAAGTGACGGAGGCACTCATTTTACGGAGCGCCAATTCGAAGCTTTACTTACCAAGTACGGGGTTACTCATAAAGTTGCTACACCATATCATCCCCAAACTAGTGGTCAAGTAGAAGTTTCGAATAGAGAGATTAAGGTTATCCTAGAAAAGACTGTCTCGAAATCAAGAAAGGATTGGTCTCTCAAGCTAGACGACGCCTTATGGGCTTATCGCACCGCTTTCAAAACTCCGATAGGTACGACACCTTTCCGTCTTATTTATGGCAAATCTTGCCATTTACCGGTAGAACTCGAGCATAAGGCATATTGGGCCGTCAAAGCTCTAAATTTCGATCTTAAAGATGCTGGTGAGCGAAGAATGTTACAGTTACACGAGCTTGACGAGTTAAGACTAGATGCATACGAGAATGCGCGAATCTACAAGGAAAGAACGAAGAAATGGCACGACAAACAGATTCACAGACGAGAATTTAAGAAGGGCGATCTCGTTTTATTATTCAATTCACGTCTGAGACTGTTTCCGGGCAAATTACGATCAAGGTGGTCGGGACCATTTGTAGTCGAAACAGCATATCCATTCGGGGCTGTCGATATTTGGAGCGAAGGAACGGGAATTTTTAAAGTCAATGGACAAAGACTCAAGCACTACATCGCGGGCGAACCGATTGAAAGAGCTATCACGTCGAACCTTCGCGACGTTCGATCAGACCCAACGAATTAAGCATGGTAACGTCGAGCTAAAGACGTAAAACAAGCGCTTTTTGGGAGGCAACCCAAATGTATCCTTAGTGTTTTCTGTTTTCTTTTCGTTTCTTTCTCGTTTTGTTTTTCTTTTTAGTACACTGCCACGAGCGCTTGAGCGCGCACGCTCAAGCGCAACACACTGCCTGGAACGCTCAAGCGCAAGCGCTAGAGCTCAAGCCACTGTCCGGAGCGCTCGAGCGCGCGCGCTCGAGCGCAACTCACTGCCGCGAACGCTCAAGCGCAAGCGCTGGAGCGCTTAAGCGCATGCGCTTAAGCGCCCCCGCGCGCTTAAGCGTGCACGCTTAAGCGCGTCGGGCAGAGGTGTTTAAAACACTTTTCCTTCCCTTCTTTTTATTTTATTTCCCCTCTCTCTTTCAAGCTTCATTCGAACTCACCTCCTAACAAAACATCTCACAAACTCTTCCATTACTATTGCAGAACGAATCGAAGCTCACGCACGCATCTAATTCACTCAGCTACAAAATCATTGGCTCGCTCATCTTCTCCACTCAGCTACACCATCATTGGGTAAGGATAGCTACACTCTTATTCAACACTTGCGAAATTAGGGTTTCGAAAATTTGGGGATTCTCTTCAATTTTGAAATTAGGGTTGGATTTTACTTGACATTGAAGAATTATTGAGGTAATTAGCTTGGTTTTGAAGAGAATTCGTGGTATTACACTTGGTTTGAACGATTGATTCGTGGTAATTAGCTTGGTTTTACTTGACATTGATTACGACATACCAAATTAGGGTTTAAGCAATTGGGCGAAAATTCGGGTTTTGGTTTGATTGATTCGAATTGAAGTTGTGGTTTTGAGGATTGTTGGATTTTCAAGTTTCAATTGTGAATTAGCTTTGCAGGATTTCTGCTTCGTGATTGATTGTGAGTTAGAATTGAATTGAGTTGGTTGGGCGAATTGTTGGCTTTTTTGTTTTGTCGAGGACTTGGTCAAACAATTACAAAGGTTACTCTGCCGAAATTTCTGAGAAAATGGTTAGAACTAAGAACGTGTCTAAAGGTAAGGGTAAAACTCCGGCGAGTAGTTCTCGCGATCAATTTCAGACTGAGGACATCGACACACCCCAACGATTCGAGACACCAGAAATCGAATCGTACTGGCGTCGTATACTAACTCATACCATACACAAGGAACGCGCCCTATTGACTGAAAACCATCGTTTTTTAAAAGACAAAATAAACTTTCACGGTTGGAAAGGATTTGCGACCCCAATAGAAAAAATCAACATTACGTGGGTCCAAGAGTTTTACGCCAATTGCATAGACGATGAAAAATTGGGAGTGAATCGACGTTACGAATCCACTACGGTACGAGAGGTAACCATTCGATTCGACACAAGTGCGATTAGACGAGCTTTAGGCTTAGCAAACAAACCCCGCTGCGAATATGAAGCAATGGTAAGACACCCGAACAACCAACTCTTAGAAGACGTGAAAGACGCCATTGCTAGCGAAGATGCACGATGGAAAAAAGGGGGCTCTATATTGCATCGGGGGGATCTGAAACCAGAAGCCTTATTCTGGTATGAATTTATTCGTTATCGCCTAAGCCCGACGACGAACACTTCTGAGGTAAATCGCCCTCGCGCTATATTAGTACACGCCATCCAAAGTAAAAACATGATACAAGAGGCAGAAATGATTTACACGACCCTCCGATCCACTATCACATCTCTAACAGCTGACATAACTAATCCGACTGCGAGAAAGAAGACTCCTTTACTTTTCCCGGCGCTTATCCACTCACTCTGTGAACACAATAACGTCCAGTCTTTCCCCGATGATCTCTATGAAGAAGCGGGTGACGATATCACCTTTAGCCAGAATAAGAAAGGACCCTCGCAGAAATGCGCACGACAGACAAACGACCCTTCTGATTTGCCACCGACTGACATTGGGACTAGCTCGAGCGCTCCCGCACCTCCTCCGTCGGATCCATACTATGACCTGCTCGCCCAAATTCAAGCAGACATTGCGGGAATTAGGACCGGTATGGGCACTATCCAGTTAGACATCGATGGAATGAGGAACGATATGGGCACCATGCAGACTGACATCGCGGGATTTAGGACCGATATGAGTACTATGCAGTCGGACATTAGGGTTATTCGAGATTGGCAGCGCCAAGAAGATACTAGACGCAACCCCACCCCCACCAACCCCACTGCCACCGACCCGGTCGACGATTTTATAGCCGGCATGGATTTTGAGAATGAACAAACAGACCACCCCGACGATGCCGCTTAGAGACCATCGACCGCCTTTCGCCTCACTTGGGTTTTTCTTTTCCTTTTTCTTTTTCTTTTCCGTTTTTATGTTTTTTGTTTCGTGTTTTAGGTTTCTCGTTTCCCTTTCGCTTTTATGTTTTTATGTTTTTAGACTTTAGGACGGAATGTAACGCAATCGATGATTAATCCAAAAGTCTATTTCTATTCGCTCGATCCCGTGTTTTGTTTCTCTACAGTCCTTTTGATACCATATCCAACCAAATCAGAACATTCGTCTTGACGCTTCACAAGGTTACGTCCCTTTTTACTTTTACGCATGCATACATACACACGTGCATCACATTAGGGACAATGTGCGGTTGAAGTTTGGGGGTCGTTTACGGGAACATAACACTTATAATAGCTTTATCTTTGTGATCATCTTACAACGATTTGACTCTGTGATATGAAAGCCCAACTTTTTAATATATAACGCATGAGTTTTTTTTTTGTCGGCGATATCATCTGCTTAGTTACAATTTTCTGGCTAGCCACTAATATGTAGTAGTTTACGGCATAGGAGTTGAGTGGATCACCCGTTTTCGAAACACATAGGTAGTGGCCTCCAAGTCTACCAACTTAGAACAACGTCTTCTGGCACAATTTGAAAAAAAAAAAAAAAAAAAAAAAAAAATAGAAACGAAAAATGCTGCTTATAGAATCGCTCTGCATGGATTAGTTCGTTCTGTGACCTTTGACACTTGAGTGATTAAGTCCGAAGGAGTCTCTTAAAACTTAACGCCCTATGGCTATCTAGCTTGGGAGTCGTTGACCCAAAACTCGATAACGGGTGTCATAGAAAGTCTAAGGGAACGAACATTGCACAATCCTGTCAAGAATGAAATCGTTTGTACAGTTGACTTATGCTAAAAGCCCAATATTGTGAACCAGTTAGACCCTAATATCTGTTAGACCAGTTGGTAGGGATGGGCGCCACTCGAATTTTTGTTAGAAACGCCACTCGACTATAATGCTTAAAGATGGCTTTATTCAGTGCTTTCTAGAAGCTTGTTTAACTCTGTGGTGTGATGTAACCAATGATTAAGTGAATGCATGATCTTTCTCTAAAAATGTCGGGTCATTAGTTCACGTCGATTTTTGTACGATTGTATCACATTTCGATTTAGCAAAGATTCATTGATTATGTGATTTTGTGGGTATATCATCTGCAAACCCTCACGAGACTATAACTCGTCCTTTTTGGGTAACAAAAAGGTTTAAAGGCTTGTTGCACATGCTAAGTGCAATCGTGTACTCTACGAAAATGAGTTTATCTTTAGTTTTTGTTTTCGTTTCTTTATTTTACCGTTTCTTCGAGGACGAACAAAAGCAAGTTTGGGGGGGTTGATAAACCTCATTTTTACGCATATTATAGCATCTATTAGATTATATTTTATACTCGTTTTCGTCTATTTTCCCCCGCACAATGCGTTTAATAGCTATGTTAAGTGTGCAGGCGAATATAGTAGTTCGAATCGGAAACATGTAGCGCGAAAAGCCGAGAATAACAACATTTGCACAAAACAAACCGCAAAGCCAAACAATCTGCCCCGCACGCTTAAGCGCATGCGCTTAAGCGCGCGAGGCAGGGAGGCGCGCTTAAGCGCATGCGCTTAAGCGCGCGCTTCAGACGCGTTTTTAACTTTTTCCTCTTTTCGGCCTTTCTTTCCTACGGGGATATAAATACCCCCTCCAAACATTGTATTAGGGTTCGACTTTTATTTTCTTGAATTGAGTTGTAAAGATTGGAGATCCAGAGACGAGATTCAAGATTATTGTAAATAGTTTATTCGGCAACGGGTTTAATCGAAATTATTTTCTTTAATCTCTTTTAATTCTTGTCGTTTTATTATGTTTACTTTATTAATTGTTGATTGTTTCCTCGTATCTATGGAGTAATCCATATTATTCTGGAACCGGGAATAGTCCGATAATATGTTATCGATATAGATTATAGAATCGTTGATTTTACATCGCGTATGCTTATGATTTGCTTTCTTGATTTTAATGCTTGCGAATTTGCTGGCCACATATTTGCATGATCATAGATATTAGGTGAAAATTCTGAAAGGTGACATCTATATCAGAACCCTAGAATTCAAACCTAGGATCCTAAATCACGAAAGTAGTTTTAGGTCTTTTGAGGAATCGATACACTATCATAGAGATTAATGAGTCTGAGTTTAGTCTAATCATCACGAAAGTAGTTGATTAATTAGCTTGGGTATATTGTTATGCTTCGACAGAAGGTAGCGAGTACAATAGGATAGTGTCCTTCATAAGTAGCGGTCGTAACTTCATCGGTAATATAATTGAGTCGATAATATTTATCGTGGTGAACCCTAATTCCGAATTTCCAATCATATATAACTCAAATCAATTTACTTGCTTTTGGTTTAGTTTTCTTTACAACTATCTCGTATTTTTATTAGGCTTAGATTACTGATAATTGATAGGCTAGTGCTTGATTGTTCGGTCTTCGTGGGAACGATATCTTTTGTACTGCACCGAAGCCGTGCGCTTGCAGTTTAGGCACATCACGCTCTATGTTTGTTAAATGAGACGATGATCCTCTATTGGAACGTGTTGAAGATCTTCTAGTGGTTCGCCTAACACGCGGTACTGGCCTATAGATAGGAGAACCTTCATCATTACTCAAGGAACCACCATGTAATTCAGCGATCGTTGATATTCTCTATCCACGCATGCCAAAGTTTCAGTAAAAGTGCGATTATTAGCTCCTCGGTGCCGCTTAACATATAATTCCCTCCTTTTTATCCTTGCGAGCTTACAACGATCCCGATTGTCATTCATTGTCCTAAAAAATAAAATTAATTACATAATTGTCATATATGTATTTAAGGATTCTAATATAAAAATTTAAAAATTATAGAATCCAATATTAGGTTAAAACATCTATAAATTAAAAGATTTAAGTAATTGTTATACAATTGAAATAGAAGTACAATATTCAAAGATGATATTTCATTTTCATTTTCTATTTTTGGTCTCATAAGACTTCATCGCACAATCTATCATTCACCCTATCGAAATTTATTATCACTTTTAGTCTCATTTGATTAAAATAAATTACACTTTTGGCCCTAAAGTTAAAAAAATATATGGAAAATAGAAAATCCAGTTCACGTTTAATTCTCATATGAAGCCAAAAAATAAATAAAAAATTGAGAGACAAACTTTTTTTATTGATTTGATTTTTCGTGCGTAGCATGGGGTACCTGTTAGTACATAATTACACTTAACCTCTCTCATTGCAAATTAATATCTATTATTGTAAGAAAATGAAATAATATAATATATTTCTCAATAAATTAACATGAAGTCAAAAAATTAAAGAGATGAGAAACCTAGTAGATTATAATTAATCATAGTGTTAACTAAAAGAATTGAAAGAGCGATATTATGAATTAAGCACACAATATTCTCTTGAAAATCAAATTTTTAATGGAGAGAAATTGGCGAAATCCGATCATGTAATATAAAAGTTTCATACGTTCAATCTGGGTACAAACTTTTAATGGTATCCAAAACTTTCATTTTCAGTGTATAAAATGAATAATTTTAAAATTATTTAAAGACATTACAATCCAACTAATTGTGAATCTAAATATTGGAGTATTTTTGAGTGAAAACTCAATAAACAAAATGAACAAACAATTTTTTGTTCTACTTTTGGTGTGAGATATGACTAATTACATATGTGCTTGGTTTATATCAAATTAAAATAATTTAGATATATTATTAGTTCATATTAGTTCATCAATGTAATTAGTGCATAGAAGGGTGTTATGATTTGTCAGGAGTTATAAGAATAGTGTGTACCCAGATTATGAAGATGTTCTCGGGTGAATTATCCAAACCTTGAATAAATAAAACAATAGAAATTGAGTATAAGAATTAATGGATCAGTGTAATTACATTATATAGTAAATAGTAATTATAATAATTTATAGTAATATTATTCATACCTAAACTAAAGATGATTTTAGACGAATGCTCTAACAGGTCAAATACTGAAACGAATGAAAACATGGAAAAGTTGATTAGTTCTCGTTTTATCTCAAATTATAATATGATTAGGATAAAAATAATATATCCGATAATATATTTATAATAATATTGTGCATACCTTGTTAATTTTAGACGAATGCTCTAACAGGTCCAATACTGAAACGAATGAAAACATGGAAAATAATAATCAAAATTTATATAAAATAATGTGCCTACACATAATATGAAGTCAAATAGTAAAATTGATGAAATAGTAATAGTGTAACAAATGATTAATAATTAAAAGATAAAATAGTTTCCTGTAATGATTACACGAAAATGCAAGAAAGATAGAAAATAATAATAACATACCTCCATAAATTTGAATTAGGTGAATGGCAAAGCGGGTATCTCATTCGTCTAATCATTATTTAAACTATGATTTTGATAAAGATTCTTATTTAAACTATGATTTTGATAAAGATTCTTATTTAAATTATGATTTTGATAAAGATGAAAAACTTTCATTTAATTGGACCAAAAATAGTGTGTTTTCCTTGAATAATGAATTTAATTAGTTCCGAAAATCTTGTTTTTTTCCTTGAGCAATGAATGTAATTGATGGTGGGAATCTTATTATTAATTATCTATGGAAATAATCATAATAAAGGGAATGTATTATACATGGAAATAATCATAATAATAGGAAATGCATAAGTAATGGATTGACCAAATTTTAACCAACAATAAATGATTAGAATTAATTAATTACAAAAAATTAATATCATAAATATAAATTAACCAACAATAAATGATTAGAATTAAAATAATTCAAAATTATATATATAAATGTAAATTAACCAATAATAAATTATTAGAATTAAAATAATTCAAAATTCAAAAAATTAGAATCTGAGTTCAAAAGTAAAAATTAGTCAATGGACAGCATTGCTATAATATATATAATTATTATAAAGAAAAGGCAATAACACCTTACCCATTTAATTAATGGTGATGGGGTTGCTATGAAGGAAATCTCCTATTAAAAGGGTTATTAAGTTCATTGATTGTGAGGAATCACAAAATGAGTTTCCTAATATTCTCTTGCTAAAAGAATGTAATTAGCTAAATTAAATCTCCAATTGATGAAAATTTTGATAAATTTCCCCATTTTCACGCTAACATTCAAAGTATTCCATTTTTTCTATATTTTTCAAAGTTCGAAATTTTAAGATGGATATTGAATGTTGGTTTCTTGATTTTGATTGATTTGCTGCTTTTGAATATAAAAAAACTTACTATAACTATTATCAATCATAAATGCATAATAGGTTATATTATGTTAATTAACTAATCAATTTAAATTTAACTTTTTAAATTACATAATCAATCAATTCAAACATTATAATTATTTGTGACATTAAAAAAATTCAAAATTACTAGAAAAAAGATAGATAGTAAAGTGACTCCCACACCGCTTTGCTATAATATATATAATAGATAATAAATTTATATTATATATGAGTAATTTGATTGAATGAATTGTAAAACCTATATATACAAATATAATAGAATCCAATTTATTATTAAAAATTTAAAGCTTGTGTAGGAATGTAATTAGAAGTATAAAGTTAACCCTACTAAATTAAGAATTAATTTTAAAAGATATGAAAATAGTTAACCATTTGAAATTGGAAATTAATTGAAGAAGATATTAAAATTATTTACATACTTTTTAAAACCTAAGCTTTAGAGTTAGAATACTCATATTAAGAATTTACATTTGACTTTATCACTTTGGTCTCGAAGTACAAAAATGTCTTAAGGTATGGTTATAAATTTGGTTGAATTTATAAAGTTGCTCAAGTTATTGGCTTAGAATCTAAACTTATTATTATCGTAACATGTGTTTTTCATAAACTCTTTGAAGTAATCAAAAACTTTATGTTGATTTTATTCTCTTCTTGCAAAATTAGTTTTTCGCTAATTGTTTTGTGAGATTTTTTATAAAATGGATACAAATTTAGATAATTCGTGTGATGTATAATAAAAATATTGAAAATTATACCATATCCCATCGAAATTGTATTATACTAGATACATTGTTACCAGGTTTAAAAAGCCCCATTTTGGTATTGGTATTGGTAATTGTTAGAGCATCTCCAATATTTGCACTAAAATGGTGCAAGTTTTGCACCATTTTAGTGTCAGCTACAGTAATACTACTCCAATGTATAATACTAAATCTTACACAAAAAGTATATTTCACATAATATTCCTTTTTAACCCCATTTACTATTATTTGTTATATTTTACAAATAAAACCCTACATTAAATTCTTTATTACATATTCATCCAAGTTAATATTTTTTTATATTTTATAAACTTATAAAATTATACAATGATTATTTAATAATAATAATACGTAATATATATTTTTTTAATATTTTATCAACGAAATTAAATATCAACAAAATTAAAATTGTACATAATATATAAAGATCGAATTATATATAAATAGAACATAATTAAAAATATAATTCATTAATCTTATGAATTAGTATATTACTATTATTGTATAATTAAATATAAAAAAATAACATATATAATGGACCTAATCGTAACATTTTCAAAATTTTCAAAAAATAACATATATAAAAAAACATATATTTAATCCTAACATTTTTAAAATTTAGGGATTTAATTGTAATGGACCTTATTGTACTATTTTATAAATATATATACTAAATTGAAAAACAAAAGAAAAAGAAATAAAAAAAAAATTCACCCACATCAAATTGCGGTGGGGCCCATTTTTAGTGTTCCATTGGAGCACCAAAATGGTGTTTTAACACCATTTTGGTGCTCCATTAAAAATGCCCCTAGTAAGGTATAACTTTTACTAATATACAGCAAAAGCGAACCGTATGCATTAGTAATTTACAGAGAGTTCGATTATTGTGCATGCGAAAATTTGTGAACCTTGTAATCCATATTTTAGAATATTATTTATCAAAAATAAATATATTTTAAAATATTAATTTTAAACATTTGAGACCAAGATACTTTGATCATGATGCCACCACCTTGATAATGAAGATTAAATTGTTTATGCCTTATTTATTTATATATATTTATGAGTTAGAATCATGAAAATATCTAAAGAAATACGTATTTAAGTTATTGTAGATTCATATGAAATGAGTTGATGTATGTGTTTGTCTATGTACTTTCAAAATGGTAAAAAATTGAAAATTATATCAAATTAATAGTGATATGTCGATGTATTATTGAATTATTAGTTAATTATTTATATAATTATTAAATAATTATAAAATTTGAAAGAAAAAGAAAAAGAAATATTGAAGTAAATAATTTTGATTGATGATGATGTGAAATGATGAATGTAATGAGTGATATGTAGTTATATGAGGTTTAAAAAAAGAAAGTCGAGAAAGTATAAACTTGGATGAAAATAGTTTATAGTGTTATTTTTAAAGAAGTTATGATTCGGGATATAGAAAATGGAATTTAAAACATAAATAACACTTTTGTTTATGTTTTTGAGTTAAAATTTTATAAATTTCCTATGGATTATGGAGACTCATGTGATGATGATGTGATGAAATTTGTATTTGTTTATATTTTTGTTAAAAAAATAATTGAAAATTTATAAGATATATCTAGTTATAAATTGAAGTAGGATGTGTTCAACGATTGAGTTTGTTATTTATATAATAATTATATAAAAAAATATATAATGTATATTGTATGAAAAGAGGAAAAGAGATAATGAATAAAATAAATAATTTTAATGAATGTGTAAAATAATATATGTAGTGATTGACATATTATGCAGGATATTTAAAAACTAGAGTTCAAAATAGGTGAATTTGGAAGAAAATAGTTTGTGTTAAGGATGTTTAGACTTTGTCCGATGTATTTTTAACTCATTTTGGACTGTCTTTTTCAAAGAAGTATGGAGGAATGGGTCTTTTGATTGTGTGAGAAAAGTGACTAAAGTCTAAAATGGTGTTTTTTGTTGTATTTTTTAAATGATTGGGAATTGGCGATTGGTGGTATTTGAAATTAAATGCATCTATTGATTGCAATTTTTATCATATATAAAAAAAGTGAAAAGAAGTGAGATATAACCGATGGTATATAACATCACTCTATTTTGAATATTTTTTGCTAAACTATATTATTCAATTCATTATTTTGTATTTTAGATTTGATTTATCAAAAAACCCAATTTAAATATTAAGTGCGGATTGAGTAAATCTCGTTCTTGTAGGCTCACGAATATTTTTTGCTAAACTATATTATCCAGTTCATTATTTTGTACTTTATATTTGATTTATCAAAAAACCCAATTTTAAACTATATTATTCAGTTTATTATTTTGTACTTTAGATTTGATTTATCAAAAAACCCAATTTTAAAAATTAGGTGTGCACTGGATAAATCTCGCTCTTGCAAGCTCACAGTAGAGAAGGCTAATATACATTCTTTCAACGGAAATCGAACTTGTGACCAAGACTACAAAGTTCAATTGGTAGCCCCCAGAAAACTGCACAATTCACAACCCGATTGGAACAGGGAGTTAGGACATTATACCCAAATGGGGGGTGGCAATTCACATTAGTGTACCACATTACCTTATACCTCCAGTTATACCCACATTAGTTGGTACGGTTGGTAGCCCACATTACCTTAAATTGTCACACATGCCCCACATTAGTGTATCAAAAATACAATTCACCTCCAGCTAGGACAATATACCCAAATGCATAAATTGAAATGAAATTTCCTCAAATGAGGATATCCCAAGGCTAACAATCATCAAACAAAAACAAAGAAGCAACTTACTTTGCAAAAGCAGTCCCAAGATTTAAGAACAAATAAAATACTATCTCAAGACCCATATGACAATTGTTGCAAAATAAATAATAGAACTTTATGCTAAAGTTTGATGAACAAGAATGATTTTTTTTTCAACAAAATGAACCCTAACAAAAATTGAGCATGTTTCCCTGGAGAGACGAAAAAGACTTAACCAGGAATTCAACATAGATGATGCTGGTGCCACCTCGAAAAATAACCGGGAACATATTTATGTATTTACACTTCTGGATTTGATTATGGGTTCGGGCCAATACCTCTAGCTCGCATGTACGTCAAAAATTGGGATGGTAGTTCCGCTAAAAGCGATTGAACAACAGAGATCTCTCCATCTGCAATTTTAATATCACATCAGTTTATATAATTGAAACTACGCCCAGTAACTTGTTTGGACTGAAGGATTTGAAACTCATGGATTTCAAATTCATTAGCTTGTTTATGTGATTTCACATTACAATAGATTTCAAAATCCCTTTTCACTCATTTTAAGCTATGGTTCCACCTTCCAATTATTATGATAGATTTCAAATGCTTTCTTCGAATCCATTTCTGAAGTCCAAATCCATCGCTCGCTCCAAACACGACCTTATAAAAAAGTTTATGACTCCAAATCTTTTCTCAAATCCAAATCTATTAGTTCAAACAAAACAAAAGGGTTATTTGTCAATAGATTTGAGGGCTCACTCTGTACATCCCGGAAAGGAACAAACTGGATTATATCACGTGATGCAACCCGTCCGGTTGAACTTTCAAGTCTTTCCCCTTTATCTGCATCTAATATCTGATAAAGGAATGACAAAAGTTACATAAATGTGGATAATGAATCAGTACAAGATGGAACACTGTTGCTGCCATTTTTTTAAAAATACATCCAACAAGCAGAAACCATTCAAGAAACAAAATAGAAATGTATTATACCTCCATCTCTTTAAAGTCAGCCCCTCCAACCCCAACAATAAGTATGGACAATGGCAGATCTGATGCCATAACGAATGCATCCTTTGTTTCCTGAAGATCTGTGATCACTCCGTCCTAAAAAGGTTTCAGTATCACAAAAACTCGAAAAAATGAGCGATAATTTAAAGCTGCGAAATTGGATGAAAGTGAGACTGCCATGATTCTAATAATTTCAAACTTTTATTCAGGTTATTTTATGAGATAGATATTGAAAAGAAGACCAGATAAATTGCAATATCTTTAAAATCTAAGCGTTACCGTGATAATCAACAAAACGAAGTATTTTCTTTCATTTCTCGCAACAGATGCACTAGCTATTTGTGCAGCATTGGTAACTACATGTCCGAATAATGTCGGTCCTGCTAATGAGACATTAAAAAGAGCACTTGTATATGCCGTCATAATGCCGTGGATTCCTTCAACCTGAAACAAAAAGAAGAGAATGGAAAAAGGGGAGAATGCTCAATAATGACCATGAAACATAGAAAAATATAAATAATAAAACTCGTACGCAAGATGTATGCTGATGAAGCAAAGGAAATTTACCTCACAATAATTACTGCTGCCATTTAAATTGAAGCAGTGGGAGACTGGACCATCAATAGGCCGTGCTCCAAAACCCCAAGCAGGAAATTTCTTGTCAGAGTCATAAAACTGCAATACTCCTCCAACATCTGAAATTGCCTAAATTTATGGAGATGGAATTAGTTTGTCTTTTTACACATCAGAAATTTTAATTTTCATTAAGGATTATTCTCACTCTTTGATATGCATTTGGCCGTCCTGAAGGATCAATATAGTGCAATGAATCCGGTAAGCGGGGGTTACCATTTGAAGCTGTTAAACGAGTACTTGTGGTTAGTGAAAGTCTATTCAAACACTCTGACCCAAAGTAAATCTACAAATGTACACATCATTGCATTCATTGCCCAGGGGCAGAAGTTAAAGAAGCAACATCATGAAGGCAAGAAGAAGGGAATCTTGATATATTAGCATTGAGTGTACCCTTTTAATCCATAGGAACAATAACCAAAAGTGTCTCTGATACTTGTCCATTTCTGATGCTTTAGAACTTACTTGTTATTACATACTGTGACGATATAATCAAATGATGTTTCAGGCAGTGGGAATTAAAGAAGACATTTTCATCTTTTGCAAGGTGTTTCTTTTCTTCTGATTAGTTTATACAGGAACGGGGGGGGGGGGGAAGCAGGAAGCAAAAGATTTTCAGAAGGAGCAACAAAGTATTTGCCAGCAGATTTATCATCATTATTGTGTTAAAAGAGTGTAGATTGAGACAAATTTGGAGATGACGGAAAAACCCAAAAATACTCTAGAAAGAGTGAACTAGTGTCGTATCTACCTTATGACATAGCATGTTATGCAGAGTGCTTTTTAGTATCCACTAACAGCAACTAATGCTTAAAGAGATTTTTCAATCAGAAAGGGGTACTACACTTCATAACTAATGATTCAAGTATATATGAGAACTAATCTGCATCTTGAACAAAAGGTGAAACTTGAAACGAAGACAAATCCTATAATTCCAGCATTTGAATGCTATCTTTGAATAGGGTATAGTTAATTCAGTTAAATTAGTTTATTAAAAAATTTAATGCTTCAATTGAAACCCAACCCAACTGACTGGTCAGTCCAACTCGAAGATTGTTAAAAAAATCCTACCTGATGGGCAGGCATCACTAATGGTTATTAACATAAGTTGGAACTTAAAAATGTTTGTTTTAGTTAATGCATTATGCATAACATGCTTTTACAGTTTATGATCAGTGACAAAGTCAACAGGAAAAACTTTTTGTTGCCATGTAGCCAAGTCAGTTCTTAAAATCTTCCCCTTTACTAATCATAATGAGTAAATGACTCTGGAGTCTGGACAAAGTATTTAACTGGATTGGTGAAAGCAAAGACTGAAGTTGAATATCAAATACAGTTTTCAAAGAGTCAAATATGTATAGAAATTGGTCAAAACAAAAGTAATCACACAAGTGCAAAAAGTGTACCGGTGAAATCAATGGCCACCATGAAGTTCAGCTCATAACCTCCAGACAAGTAATCGAGGAATGTGTGCTGGATTCTCTCTGAATACTTATCCACAAACAACTGACTGTTTAAGACCTACATGAGACGAAAGATGCAAAAATAAGGCAAAGAATTACACTGATGCAAAAAAATTCTCGGATAATAAGACCCTTTACCTTGTTTTGGTGATTGTTCCCACCAGATAATGGGACAAACATATTTTCCCCCGTTGCAGCAGAATGCAGCTTTTCCAGCCCTGCCAGTGATTTCTGAACTTTTCTGAACAAATATGATATGGAGAAGGTAAACCAGAATCAGCTCACAATTCGCACTGAAGAGAATTTATGAAGAAAGATAGCCCCTTACCCCAGTAAATCATGTTTTCCATTGGTATTGAAGTTATAACACTCGATAATTAATGGGCTGTCCTGCAATAGTTAGAACCTTATTAAACTGAAAATCCATTGAATTGCTCAAACAAGGAATAGAGAAAACTTCATGGACACATGGGAAAGCAAAAATGAGAACCCAATATGCATGTTCATGTTTAGTTGTGATTATCCATAAATAAATCTAACACCGCAAACCAGAGTTTATTTTATTTTTTGAATGTGAAGTCCATCCAGCAAATATTTGAGAAGAAAGAAAAGCTTCTAGGTACTCATGTAACAAAGTAAAAGAGAAATTAAATTAGTTTTGAAGTAATATCAAGTGATGCAACTCTCTACGAGCAATTTTCTGTACCTTGCTGCCTACTTGTTGAATACTCAATAAAAGTTGTTTCCACTTTGGATTGTGATCATTTTTCAAGACTTCAGTTTTGCAAATTGGAACTAACACTCCACTTTCTAGGATTTTTGAAATCACTAGAAAAGGATCCTGGAAAAATCAAAGAGCACAAAAAAGTTCAAATCAGCTCGACCAGCTTCAGATTTATAGAAAAGAAGCAAACTATAAAGAAGCAAAATCGAGATGTAAACTCTCTTACGCTTTTTGAGAACAAATCCTTCGATTCCAAATCTGAACATCTAAATATCAATTCTGCTGTAGTCTTTGATGCTATACTTTCTTCAGCATAAATCATAAGCTGACCGGATTTTCTAATATGGCCAGGATCAGAAACTTCTTCCCGTGCAAGATCCAAGGTTAACATACTGTTAAAAGACTTCGTGACAATCTACAAGAAAAAATACAGGATCACACAGGTGAAGGTACTCACAGTAGTTGTTTCTCATCTCATAATGGAGAAATTCTTAAAGAGTTGCTACACTTTTCGTACAGATAATGACAAATTACTGAAGATTAAAACAGATAGAAGGTACTGAAACAGACTTCAAAAGTTCCAGTTATCCAGCCAGAAACAAATTAAATAACATATTCCAGAAATGCGTGTGTAATACACTTATCAATCGGTTAATCAATCTAGTCAAGGGGATGATATCATAAGCATTCACTAAGAAGAGCAATTATTGAAACATCAGAAGTTGAACAGTGAAGTGGAAACACAGCAATGCATCCATAAACTTGTAAACTGAAAAACAGGGAGTCATTGAGGGTGAAACAAGATGTAGTTACTTTATTTCTATTTCTGGCTGCACATCTTTCAGATAGAAAACACAGTCAGATGAGCACAATCATACCTCGGATAATGTACAACTAGCCTCACCAAGAAACTGCTGCTCCTCCAGCTTAAGTTCCTATGCAAGAAACAAACATTTTATGCAAACATGTTTATTATGACATTTGCAGGAGTAGTACGAAACAGAGGCGAGCAAACAGAGATCAGATATTTGTACCGGTATGAACTATATCACACATCGAATACCAAACACGCTCTGAATACATAGCCCATAAATGTAACAGATAGAAGATGAACAATCAGGAAAATAATATTAAACATGAAAAAAAGTTTCCTCTCAACACTATAAACAAACTGACGAAAGAAGCTACGCAAGTAACGCTTTAGATAAGATATTCAAAGGCGAACAAAGACAAAAATGAATAGAAAGCTCAATTTTGCCACAATCACATGCTAGTATTAAAGTTTAGATACATCCATGAGGAACTAACAAGTAACAACCAAACACGTAAGAGTATACTGAATTCAGATCTAGAACAGTGAATATAATTTGAGATTAAGTTTGAATATCGAAAGTTAACCAGCTACAAGTCTACAGATAAAGAAATAGAAATTTTCCTTTCATACATTAGAATAACTTTCTTTTTAAATGGAATAATAGGCAGGGCAGTAGGGGGCTGCAGCCAGAAGCGATTGCACAAAGTGGGTAAATCGGAAAAGATATTTGGATACTGACGCATTATCAAATAGGAAGTGCACAAGATGTGAAACTGCATGTAACTCAAAGCATCAACTAGAGGAAATTATTAAGTCTCTCCACTTTACAAATAAAATCAAGATTTAAGAAACTTAAACATATTTGAGTACAAATTTTATAACTATTATCTATAGATCTCATTCAAGTGAAACTGCAAGGAACTAAACACCACCGAGAGAAATGATGTATCCTTGCAAGAGAAAACATTCAATGAAGTTTATTGTTGTTGCAATGGAAGTCAAGAAATGGCATACAATATACCTTTACATTTATATTGTGGAACTGGGTGTCAACATCATAGACACGGAACCTGCAGTAAAAGTCAGTTTCTTGAGATACATGAGATCAAAATATGCGAAAAACTTAGGCACAATAGTGTATAGCATATGAAAACTCACACCAAATTCTGCACCACCTCAAATTGATAAGTAATGGTACATTTTCTAATCCACTTGGGACTCAATGAATTTAAAATTACTTCAGTGCGGCCAAATTCTTGAAGTGAACCATCTCTTCCTCTCATATAAATAACCACCATAGGATCACTCTGACATGAAACAAGACAGAGTGAAGTGTCAGGTGAAAGTTTTCAACAAAAGTATCATTACCACACTCACAAGCACAGGAAGTTACATTCAAACTAATAGAGTAACAACGAGGTACACTATATCCTAAACAACCTAGATAAAGCAGCAAAGCAAGTTTAAGGAAAAATAATGTGTTACATTTGGACCAAGATGCAATGCGCTATATATATACACAATACTATCCTCCTCTCTGATAATAGAAAAACAAACCTTGGAGAGCACATCCCTATCATTCAAGTTTGTAGCAGACAGAGATAGCTGCAAAATACAAGAAAAATTAGAATGACAAGCTTAAGGAATCATTAACGAGAACGTCAGTTACAACAGGACGCTTCATACAAGTGATAAGACTTCAATATAATTGATGACACATCAAATTTAGAAAAATGAGCAACAGTTATCAAGGCACTGTCAGCCCCAGCCTGGATCATATGATGGAGTTACAAATTGGTACAAGAGTACTTATTCTCATCGTCGAATATATCATACCAAACAAGGATTTATAGTGTTGTAGCAGAAAATGATATATAATCAATTTTAATTACTATATTGAAGATACTTTTAGTTTATATAACAAGATAAATAAGATCACCAGGTAATTACAGTATCCGAACCTAACAGGTTCCATATTGTTATTCTTACTAGCATCCCTTCATGTGAATTCATGGGCTGCAGTAGACAAAACCATGTGAAATGAGTAGTACAAAATATTAAGGGAGAATAAGGTCTTGTTTGTTTAAGTTTTTCAAGATGTTGCATCACAATATCCCAAGTAACCATAACACAAACGTTTTCATCCATCACCTTTTTTTTTCAACTCTACTTTTTCAATCCCCTATTTATCTACATATCAATCAGACTATAAGTACATAATTCACTTCACACACTCATCAATCGAAATGATTTTATTCCAATCATTATTTATCTTTCTCTTTCATGCTTTACAAATTTTAAAATTTATTTTATTATTTATTTATTCACATAATCATTATAGAAATAACTAACACAATCATTCAACATATCATTACATCAATATACTATTCATTTGACACATTTTACAAATTCCAACATATTTTTAAAAACATAGAAAAACACAACACACATCACATCATTCTTACATGCATCTCCATAGTACGCATTTCCTGAGAAATTTTTAAAATTCTAACCCAAAAACACAAATAAACGTACCCTGAACTTCTTCAACTAGAAAATTCTAAAAGATAGTTCTCATATGCGTTTGTCCATATAATATTCAGTGACTAAAACCCATATCAAATACCCTATAAGCACAGGCGTACACAATTCGATTTTAAAAAAAAAATGGAAAAACCAATTGATCCATCTCATGTTATTTGTCACAGCCCGTGTTCACCCGAAGTCAAACAGAAGCTACTTATGTGTAATGCTATAGCCCACTCAAGTTTCAAATGCCGCCCACTTTCAACAATATGGTTTCAATTAAGTTGACAATTGACAGAAAAAAAATGTGTTAAAATTTTTGGGAGGCATCTCCATCACTAAGATTGAGTGGTAGATTTCAAAATCTGAACATGAAGGATTTTCCTTATAAATGAGCAACATTTCACAAGGCATCCTAAGATACAGATCACGAAGTCGATTTTCAATTGATTGAGAGGAAGATTTCAAAACTTGAACATGAAGGATTTTCCTTATAAATGAGAAACATTTCACGAGGCATCCTAAAATGGAATGAGTGCCAAACAACATGGGACATAGAGGGTAGTTGTATTTGATTCAAAATATACATGCCAGTTTGGGACCAAACATCATCGCACTCGATTGCTCATAAGGTCGACGAAAGAGTACCTTACGTATACTAGCAAAAGCATAACCTAAAATTAGGAAAAGAGAAATATCAATTTTGCCGGAATAGCTAGTCATCCTAATATGGTACATATCTCAAGATATGATAAAGAAATATATATAAAAAAAGAAAATAAATCATGATCAATCATCAACGAAAAGATGGAACATATATCAATGAAAACGTAGTTCATCGGATCAAGGAATTGAACTAGTTTGTTGATGGAAAAGGTCACGGTTAAAGAAATTTACTCATATAATTTATTTTTGCAAACAACATACATGAACAGCCACTGTTTCCGTTTATCAAAGTAATGTTTGTTTATGTTTTTGAAATTCAATTTCAAGATTTCAAATCACAAAATCTTAAATTTACTTAACACACCAAATTTTCATCTCAATTTCCTTTTTTCAACTCTACTTTTTCAATCTCCAATACTTACTACCTATCAATCAACACATCAATCATTTTACACATTCATCAATTACAATTAATATATACATTATTTTACACACTTATATATATATATATTTATTTATTTAAATAATCATTACAAAAACAACTAATTCAATCATTAAACATCAACCAATCATCATTGATTTGACACATTACAATTTTCAACCTAATTCTAAAAACATAAACAAACACCTACCATTTTCACACGAATTTCGATGGTACGCCATTCCCGAGAAATTTTCAAAATTCTAACTTAAAAACATAAACAAACATAGCCTAAACGTCTACGAGATTCTCAAGCATATAGTTTAATATTGTATTAATTTAGAATGCAATATTTTGTCATGAAACAATTTTTTCTAGATTTAATTTGAATATTTTCGAGTTGGTTACAATTGAACAAGATTGTGCTTAAAGAGAACATTATTGTTGCCTTCCAAGTATTAACTCACTCATACATAATCAAGGTCATAATCCGAATGATACGAAAATGCAATGTTAGCATAATAATAAGAGTGACTCAACAGAATCCCATTGGACAGTAAGGAGTTCAAAGAGAACACCCATTCCCGTGCTGAAATTGCTTGTTTATAACGGAATGAGTAAGAGTGTCTTAGTATAGCTAGAGCTAGAGCTATATTGTACTCCTAAAGCGTTGACAATGGGTTGTACCGGCTCAAGATTTACAAGGTATTTTAGATGATTGTTTGATTGTTAATCGAACCAAGCTCCAACTATATTTAATGAACAGAACATGACTCAAACTCGATTCTGTTTGCAGATGTTCTCTCATTTTCACTAGTCATGCCAAGTTCAAAAACTTCTTTGAAAGGTGTTAAACTTGGTTTCTTATCTTAAAAAAGCAAGCTATTAGCAATCGATGTGGAATTGAAATACTACGATGAGGAAGTTAAACAGATTAACACACCTCGATCTGAGAAAAGAGGCCATTGTAGCCGCGAGACCTGAGGAAGGCGTCAACGGCGTCGTTTGGGGCGTTGACAGCTGAACTGGCAAGGTAACCGGAGGTGCCTCCGACAGCGGAACGACCGCCGGAGACGTCGGAGCAGCAATTTCCCATAGCCGGCGACGGAGACCTAAATAATAGAAAATAAAAAAAGAGATTGGCGCATATATCAATCAACAGCTTGTCTGGGGAGAGATGAGGAGGAGCAGAGGAGCAGTTTAGTGAGAAGAGGGCCCCACCCTCTGTCTGTCTGATTCCGCGTTTTGTTTTTGGCCGCCTAACATATAAATTTGGTAAAATTCCAAGTAAATAAACTTTTAATTGGAAAATGAATTAAAAATTAGAAATTAGTGTGTGTAAATTCACGTAAAAAGTGGGAAAAGTGATTATTGATAAATTATAAGTTTTTTATTTTAAGTGTACTGACCCAGTACTGCTGAGTATTAAAAGCACCTCAAAGCATTTCTTAACTAATTTAAAACTTTTAATTAAAGAAGTTGGAGCACCTCAAAGCAAGTTTTACAAATACTGCGTGATTATTTTTACCTACACGCTTAGGCTATGTATAGCAGGTAGTCAAATTTTCAATTTCTCTTTCCTGCCACATCAGATTTCCTACTACATTCCTTATCACATTCCTTTCAACTCCATAGCAGCTAGTCAATTAAAGTTTTTTTACTTTCTCTTTCATCCACATCACTAATTTTAATAATTAATTTTATAATTACAATTAATTTTAATAAAAATTAATTTTATAGTTATATTCATTAATTAAATATTTAAAATATTTATTTTTTATAAAATATTAATTTTGAAATTATTGAAAACGTACAAGAAAATATTAATAAAAAGATAAATAAAGTACACTGTTGAACAAATTGAAAATTGAAATGAAAATATGGAGTAAAAATCTCGAAAAAAAATTGGTGTCCAAATGACACAAACTTAGGCTCTATTTATAAATCTTGAAAAAAGAAAAATAATGGTGAAAAAATAAAAAATTAATTTTGCATAATTAATACTAAAAAACGATTTAAAAAAAGGAGGAAAAAAAATAAGGTTGAGATACATGGCAGCATCCCATTGGTTGACTTTTATTTCCCCACCAAATTCTTTGAAGTGAATTTTTCACTTCCCCAAAGTTTGCCTACCAAATTCCCTACATGCTAAATCCTTCCCTTCCATTTCCCCACCCATTTCCCCTTCTGATGTACATAGCCTTAAAAGCGCTTTTAATTAGAGTTTGGAGATAGTTACTAGAGATTTAAAAAAATTAACAACAATATTTTTTAATATAATCGTATTAACTTGTATATGATGAGGCAAAATTTTACTAAACATTAATATTATGTACGAGTAAAATACAATTAATGTTATTAATATTTCACTTCTAGTCAACACAATTAATATTATTAAACAACTAAACATTTATGTTAAGAAGATGAATACATTCTCATTGAGAACAATTTCAATAGAAGGAAAATAATCTTCTGTATTGTGAATGAATTCAATAATGAATACAAAGAATGTTCAGCAACAATATATACTCCTGTACAAACTAAACCAACGGATATATCAAACAAGAGAAAAGCGCTATTCTAAATACAGTGAAAGTGCTACTCTCTATTAACACACTTTATATCCTTAACACTCCCCCCTCAAACTTGTTGGTTGATAAATGTCAAAAACAGCAAGTTTGCCCAACAAATAATCAAATTGATTTCTTCCCAAAGCTTTAGTAAATATATCTGCCGGCTGTTCAGATGAAGGCAAGTACACAGTAGCAATTTGTCCCTTTTGAATTTTTTCTCTAATGAAATGGCAATCCACTTCAATATGTTTAGACTTCTCATGATAGACTGGATTAGCTGCTAATTGAATTGCAGGCTTACTATCTGTGTATAATGGAACAGGAACTGGAACCTTGATCTTCAGATCATCCATCAAACTGAGTAACCAAAGAATCTCACATGTAGTGGTTCCTAAAGCTCTGTATTCAGCTTCTGCTGAACTCCTTGAGACTGTATTTTGTTTCTTCACCTTCCAAGAGATTAAAGAATCACCAAACTTCACAGCATACCCTGTTAGAGATTTTCTTGACATAGGACATGAAGCCCAATCTGAATCACAAAAAGCAGACAACTGAAAATTAGCTTTAGAAGACATTAAAAGACCAAGTCCTGGTTTACCTTTGAGATATCTTAGCACTCTATACATGGCTGCTAGATGAGACTTTCTAGGGGAATGCATGAATTGGCTCAGAATCTGCACACTATAACTGATGTCTGGCCTAGTGAGACATAGGTATATAAGTTTACCTACTGTCCTCTGATAATCAGTGATATTATCAATAATAGGATCATCCTCATTATGGTCTGAAAATTTAACATTTTGTTCAAGAGGAATATCCAAAGTCTTACAGCCAATCATACCAGATTCAGTTAAGAGCTCAAGTGTGTATTTTCTTTGGTTCATGTATATACCATTGGTGGATCTAGCAATCTCAATACCCAAAAAATACTTCAATTCTCCCAAATTTTTCATATGAAAAGTAGTATTCAAATAAGACTTACACTCTTCAATCAACTTGTCATTACTACATGTGATGACTATGTCATCTACATAGACTAACAATATGACTATATCACTCCCCCTTGACTTAACAAACAGGGAATAGTCATTTTTACTTTGAACAAAACCATGTGCAGTCAAGGCTACTGTAAATTTAGTGTTCCACTGCCTTGAGGCCTGTTTAAGACCATAAAGAGACTTTAAAAGCTTGCATACCTGAGTGGATCCCTGTTTACCTTTGTGGTTGAAGCCAGGTGGTATAGTCATATACACTTCCTCATCTAGATCACCCTGCAAAAAAGCATTAGTGACATCCATTTGCCAAAGTGGCCAATTGTTCATTGATGCCAAAGATATAAAAGTCCTAATAGTAACATGCTTGGCAACAGGTGAAAAAGTCTCTGTGTAATCAATACCTTCTCTTTGGTTATAACCTTTAGCCACTGATGTGCCTAAACCGCAAGCGCACGGCTTCGGTGCAGTACAAAAGATATCGTTCCCACGAAGACCGAATAATCAAGTACTAATCTATCACTTATCAGTAATCTAAGCCTAATCAAAAGCACGAGATAAATTGTAAAGAAAATTAAACAGAACGCAAGAAAACTGATTCGAATTATATATGATTGGAAATTCCGGAATTAGGGTTCACCACGATAAACATTATCGACTCAATTATATTACCGATTAAGTTACGATCGCTACTTATGAAGGACACTATCCAATTGTAATTACTATCTTCTGTCGAAGTATAACAAAATACCCAAGATAATTAATCAACTACTTTCGTGATGATTGGACTAAACTCAGATTCATTAATATCTATGATAGTGTATCGATTCCTCAAAAGACCTAAAACTACTTTCGTGATTTAGGATCCTAGGTTTGAATTCTAGGGTTCAGATATAGATGTCACCTTTCAGAATTTTCACCTAATATCTATGATCATGCAAATATGTGGCCAGCAAATTCACAAGCATTAATAATCAAGAATGCAAATCATAAGCATATGCGATGTAAAATCAACGATTCTATAATCTATATCGATAACATATTATCGGGCTATTCTCGGTTCCAGAATAATATGAATTACTCCATAGATACGAAAGCACGATAAACAATTAATAAAGTAAACATGATGAAATGACAAGAATTAAAAGAGATTAAAGAAAATAATTTCGATTAAACCCGTTGCCGAATAAACTGTTTACAATAATCTTGAATCTCGTCTCTCGATCGCCAATCTTTACAACTCAATTCAAGAAAATAAAAGTCGAACCCTAAAACAAAGTTCGGAGGGGGTATTTATACCTAATCTAGAACATTAATCTGAAATTGGGCTGAATATGGGCTTTCCCGCGTTTAGACTGTAATTAGCGCGCGCCTGTACGCGAGATTGAACGGCGCCTATACGCCGACTAATACTGCGCCTGTACGCGGAATTGAACGGCGTACGTACGCTTCATGAAATGGCGCCTGTACGCCGTGTATTTCGGCGCCTGTACGCGAGGTAGCCTGAATTCTCTGCCTTCATTGTTTGTACGCAATTTAACACGGCGTACGTACGCCTTGGAAAGTGGCGCTCGTACGCCGATTGTAACGGCGCTTGTACGCCGTGTATCTACATCTTTCAATCAACTCGCTTTCGATTTTGGCCTACAATTGGTATTTTTCTTTTGCAACATAGAATTTTCCTACGGCACTCAAAAGTAACATTAAACGCATTTGCGGGATAAAAATATGATGCAATTCTATAATAAACGTGTCGAATGAATGATGGAAATTGCGTAAAAATGAGGTTTATCAACACCCCCAAACTTGCTTTTGTTCGTCCTCGAACAAACGGTAAAATAAAGAAAACAAAAACAAAAACTAAAGATAAACTCATTTTCGTAGAGTACACGATTGCACTTAGCATGTGCAACAAGCCTTTAAACCTTTTAGTTACCCCAAAAGGACGAGTTATAGTCTCGTGAGGGTTTGGAGAAGATATACCCACAAAATCACAGAATCAATGAATCTTCGCTAAATCGAAATGTGATACAATCGTACAAAAATCGACTTGAACTAATGGCCCGACATTGTTAGAAGAAAATCGTGCATTCGGCTAATCGTTGGTTACCTCACACCACAGAGTTAGACAAGCTTCTAGAAAGCACCGAATAAAGCCATCTTTAAGCATTATAGTCGAATGGCGTTTCTAACACAATTTGAGCGGCGCCCATCCATACCAACTAGTCTAACAGATATTAGGGTCTAACTGGTTCACAACATTGAGCTTTTAGCGTAAATCACTTGTGCAAACGATTTCATACTTTACAGGATTGTGCAATGTTCGTTCTTTTAGACTTTCTATGACACCCGTTATCGAGTTTTGGGTCAACGACTCCCAAGCTAGATAGCCATAGGGCGTTAAGTTTTAAGAGACTCCTTCGGACTTAATCACTCAAGTGTCAAAGGTCACAGAACGAACTAATCCATGCAGAGTGATTCAATATGTATCATATATTTTTTTTTTTTTCAAATTGTGCCAGAGGACGTTGTTCTAAGTTGGTAGACTTGGAGGCCACTACCTATGTGTTTCGAAGACGGGTGATCCACTCAACTCCTATGCCGTGGACTACTACGTATTAGTGACTAGCCAGAAAAATGTAACTAAGCAGATGATATCACCGACAGAAAAGATCATGCGTCATATGAATTAAAAAGTCAGGCTTACATATCACTTAGTCGATCGTTGTACGACGATCACAAAGATAAAGCTATAATCCATAATAAAAGTGTTATGTCTCCGTAAACAACCCCCAAACTTAAATCACACATTGTCCCTAATGTGATAAACGTGTGTATGTATGCATGCAGAAAAGTAAAAAGGGATGTAACCTTGCCAAGAGACGAGAGGATCGGTGATCGTTCAGATTCTGCTAGATATTATTTCGATAGGACTGTACAGAAACAAAACACACAATGTCGGAATAGTGCTTGAACTAGTGTGATTCTTTGATGTCTTTCGACCTGTCTGAGAAGAAGATAAAATTTGTGTGAGAGGGCAGCGAGTAGAATGATTTTTGTTGGGGAAAATGTTTGTAGAATGAAAAGAAAGAGAGAGAAAATGTGTTTAATAAAAAGGTTTTACGATTCGGCGTACGTACGCCATTTTGAATTGCGTACGTACGCCGTGTAATATCACGTACGTGCTCCTTGTAATTTCGCGTACGTACGCGAACGCTACAAAACGTTCTGCCTCCGTTGTTTGTACGCCGTTTTACACGGCGTACAAACGCTGTATAAAACTCGAATTTTTTTTTTTTTTTTTTAGATACTATAAGTAAAAACTTGAAACGAAACAAAACAGAAGGAAAGAAAAACAAAAAGAAAACAAAAACAAAAATAAAGGATACATTTGGGTTGCCTCCCAAAAAGCGCTTGTTTTACGTCTTTAGCTCGACGTTAGCACGCTTAATTTAGTGTAAATCCCGGATTGAACCCGACGACTTGGCAATTCTCCAATCGAATTTAGGATCTCGATTTTTAGGTAAAGAAAAATCAGGCACCGGTTGAACGGAAGAATTAAATCGCCCTTTTTGAAATTTTTGGCGAAGGATTTTTTTATCATGCAATACTTCAGCACCTTCATTGTTAACCCCTGCACTCTCATGCACATCAAAACTTGATTTATCTAGTTCGTGAAGTCGAAACTTCCTCTCCTTTCCAGCGAAATTTGATGCCAATGGTGGATTTCCCTTAAACAGTTGAGCAATATCAGTGATAATTGTATCTTCCTCCTCGATTGAGCCATCACTCACCAGTCGTGCCTCTAACGGATCTTTATAGTGGTTCTTAGCAAGCTTGTCCTTGGTTATAGCTTCGTCAATCCTGTAACAAGAGTTCTCGATAGAGCTGTTAGCAATAGATTTATATAGACTAAATTCAACTCTCTCATCCCCAATATTCAAGGAAAGCCTTCCGTTTTTAATATCAATAATAGCTCCTGCTGTAGCTAGGAATGGCCTACCAAGAAAAATGGGAATTTGAGAGTCTTCATCCATATCGAGAACGACGAAGTCTGTAGGAATAAAAAAATTTCTTACTCTAATCGGTACATCTTCTAGCATACCTACCGGATACTTCACGGATCTATCAGCTAATTGCATAGTAATCATGGTAGGTTTTAACTGACCCAATTCTAACTTACGTGAAACAGAAAGTGGCATAAGACTAACGCTAGCACCAAGGTCACACAATGCATGATCAAAACTAACGTTACCTATTACGCATGGAATCGAAAAACTACCGGGGTCTTTAAGCTTAGGAGTTAATTTATTTTGAATTAATGCGCTATACTCCTTAGTTAAAGCCACGGTTTCATAGTCCTCTAGTTTCCGTTTGTTAGAAAGAATTTCCTTCAAAAACTTAGCATAAGAAGGCATTTGTGCAAGTGCATTAGTGAATGGAATATTAATGTAAAGTTTTTTCAAAACTTCTAAAAATTTTCCAAACTGTTTATCTAATTTCGCCTTAGCTAATCTTTGAGGGAAAGGCACAGGTGGTTCATATGGCGGTGGAGGTACATATATTGGTTCTTTTTCGCTTTTATCAGTTGTTTTGTCAATAGAGTTGTCGGGATGAGACGATTTTTTCTTTTCGACCTTCTCAGTTGACTCAATTTCACTAATCCTAGTAGACATTTTTGGACCCTCATAATTAGTTTAATTCCTTAAAGCAATTGCATTACAATGTTCCTTTGGATTTGTCTCAGGTTGTCCGGGAAAGGAACCAGAATTCCTACTTGAGTTACTAGCTTGTTGTGCAATTTGAGTTTCTAGCATCTTATTGTGAGTTGCTAAAGAGTCGACCTTAGTTGCTAGTTGCTTAATTGCATCATTCACTATCTCGTTTTGTTTAGTCTGAGCTACTACGAAACTCTCTAGGAGCGACTCTAGGTTCGATTTCTGTGGTGGAACAGGATTGTAAGGCTTCTGTTGGAATCCAGGTGGCGGCCTAAAGTTAGGATGTGGAGCTGCGTTTTGGCTTGGGTTGTACGAAAAATTAGGGTGATTCCTCCAACTAGGATTAAAAGTATTTGAAAACGGGTCGTTCTTTTGGTTGAAGTTATTCACAAAGTTGGCTTGTTCCATAGAGGGATCTTTAGGTACACTAGCTAGTTGACACTCTAATGCAACATGACCAACCATAGTAGTGACAGAGTTGACATGCATGTTCATGGAATCCAATTTCTTAGACATGGCTTCTACTTGTGCAGATAGTAGAGTAATAGCGTCAAGATCGTACTTACCTGGTGTCTTCTGTGGCGTTGATCTTTCGCTTGACCATTGGTAGTGATTAAGTGCCATGTCTTCGATCAAATCGTATGTTTCGTCAACACTCTTATTCATTAGAGCCCCTCCAGCTGCTGCATCGACTGACATCCTCGTGTTGTAAACCAGCCCATTGTAGAACGTATGGACTATAAGCCACTTCTCTAGCCCATGGTGTGGGCACAGTCGGAGAAGATCCTTGAATCGTTCCCAAGCCTCATACAATGATTCACCCTCTCGTTGAGCATAAGTCGTGATTTGGTTTCGCAGATGTGCAGTCTTGCTCGGGGGGAAATATCTCGCTAGGAAGCATTGCATGAGCTGATCCCATGTTCTGATGGAACCCGATGGTAGCGAGTGTAGCCAAGCTCTCGCCTTGTCTCTCAGTGAGAACGGGAATAACCTCAGCCTAATAGCATCCTAGGAAACCCCATTCATCTTTAGAGTGTCACAGTACTCTAAGAACATTGACAAGTGGAGATTCGGCTCTTCAGTAGGTCCACCCCCAAACTGATTCTGCTGAACCATTTGCAGAAGGGATGGCTTGAGCTCAAAGTTATTCGCATCTACAGTAGGTCTGTTGATGCTCGAGTGCAATGTCTGCGCATTAGGTGCCGCAAAATCTTTCAGAGACCTCGCATTCCCATTCACATGTCCGTGTGCATCCGCATTTGCATTCGCATTCGCGTTTGCGTTAACGTTCACATTCACATTCTCAGCAGCCATCGATACTTGTTTCAGTTGAACTATTTTCAATCTTTATAGCTTTCTCCTTACACGAAAAGTTTTCTCGATTTTTGGGTCAGGTTCAAAGTCGATCTTGCTTCGCATACAAAGGGGAAAACCGAAATCCTGAAATAAAACAAAAAAATAAAAATTAAAAACTAAAATAAAAAATAAAAAATAAAAATGGCTTAGTCTCACTAAAATCTGATAAAAACTAATATTGATTATTCAAGTCCCCGGCAACGGCGCCAAAAACTTGATGTGCCTAAACCGCAAGCGCACGGCTTCGGTGCAGTACAAAAGATATCGTTCCCACGAAGACCGAATAATCAAGTACTAATCTATCACTTATCAGTAATCTAAGCCTAATCAAAAGCACGAGATAAATTGTAAAGAAAATTAAACAGAACGCAAGAAAACTGATTCGAATTATATATGATTGGAAATTTCGGAATTAGGGTTCACCACGATAAACATTATCGACTCAATTATATTACCGATTAAGTTACGATCGGTACTTATGAAGGACACTATCCAATTGTAATTACTATCTTCTGTCGAAGTATAACAAAATACCCAAGATAATTAATCAACTACTTTCGTGATGATTGGACTAAACTCAGATTCATTAATCTCTATGATAGTGTATCGATTCCTCAAAAGACCTAAAACTACTTTCGTGATTTAGGATCCTAGGTTTGAATTCTAGGGTTCAGATATAGATGTCACCTTTCAGAATTTTCACCTAATATCTATGATCATGCAAATATGTGGCCAGCAAATTCACAAGCATTAATAATCAAGAATGCAAATCATAAGCATATGCGATGTAAAATCAACGATTCTATAATCTATATCGATAACATATTATCGGGCTATTCCCGGTTCCAGAATAATATGAATTACTCCATAGATACGAAAGCACGATAAACAATTAATAAAGTAAACATGATGAAACGACAAGAATTAAAAGAGATTAAAGAAAATAATTTCGATTAAACCCGTTGCCGAATAAACTGTTTACAATAATCTTGAATCTCGTCTCTCGATCGCCAATCTTTACAACTCAATTCAAGAAAATAAAAGTCGAACCCTAAAACAAAGTTCGGAGGGGGTATTTATACCTAATCTAGAACATTAATCCGAAATTGGGCTGAATATGGGTTTTCCCGCGTTTAGACTGTAATTAGCGCGCGCCTGTACGTGAGATTGAACGGCGCCTGTACGCCGACTAATACTGCGCCTGTACGCAGAATTGAATGGCGTACGTACGCTTCATGAAATGGCGCCTGTACGCCGTGTATTTCGGCGCCTGTACGCGAGGTAGCCTGAATTCTCTGCCTTCATTGTTTGTACGCAATTTAACACGGCGTACGTACGCCTTGGAAAGTGGCGCTCGTACGCCGATTGTAACGGCGCTTGTACGCCGTGTATCTACATCTTTCAATCAACTCGCTTTCGATTTTGGCCTACAATTGGTATTTTTCTTTTGCAACATAGAATTTTCCTACGGCACTCAAAAGTAACATTAAACGCATTTGCGGGATAAAAATATGATGCAATTCTATAATAAACGTGTCGAATGAATGATGGAAATTGCATAAAAATGAGGTTTATCAGCCACTAACCTAGCTTTGTATCTCTCCAAACTACCATCTGCCTTATACTTAATTGTATAAACCCACCTACAACCAATAGGTTTCTTATGTGGTGGTAAATCAACTATCTTCCAAGTGGAATTTAACTCATGAGCATCAATTTCTGCTGTCATGGCATCCTGCCATTGTTTTTTTGATTGTGCTTCTTGAAAACTATTTGGAATAGCTTCATTAGATAAGGCAGATAAGAAGGTATAATATTGTGGTGAGATCTTATCATATTGTATACATGCAGATAAAGGATATTTAACATTGCCACACAGATGAGATTCTTGTGCAAAAGGTGATATATAATCTTTTGCCCAGTATGGTGGTTTGGACACTCTGTCAGACCTTCTATGTGTTTGAATATCAGGTTTTCTTTCTGAAATGTGAGTATCAACAGTAGATTCTATATGAATAGGTGATAAACCTCGATTATACGTATTTTCTAGCCTAAGATTAGTCATTTCTATATCATTTTATGTTATGATTTATACCTCATATGCGTTTTATAGTTTTGTTACATGTTTGTAAGGAAAAATCATTAATTTCGAGAAAGTAACGAAAAACGTATGAAAGGAGATACATGGGCGCTGTTTGGAAATACAATCACATCTTGGGCTACAAACCTCCAATGTTAATGAGTCTTATATGGTTAGAAAGCTAAGACAATTACCTAAAAGTCTTATGAAGATGACAAGATCCGGTTCAAACGTTTAAAGGCCCGAAAGTTACAAATACGCTCTGTTTCGAACCAAATGGCGCAGTCCTGGTAAAACGATCATAACTTGAGTTATAGAGCTTGGATTAGGTCCAAATCAGTTGGGTTTTGAAGCTAAGACATAGATATACAACTTTGTAGAAGACACCGAAGGCAAAAAAAATCTGCATCGAGCGCTTAAGCGCATGCGCTTAAGCGCGAAAGGCAGAGATGTGCGCTTAAGCGCCCGCGCTTTAGCTGATCCGTTTATTACTTATTTTCGGCCTTTCTTTCTTTCGGGGATATAAATACTCCCTCCAAACATTATAATAGGGGTCGAACTTTATTTTCTTGAATTGAGTTGTAACAAATAACGATGGCTGAAGAGAATGTGAATGTAAACGTCAACGCAAACGCTAACGCAAATGCAAACCCGGCTGCAAATGCGAATGCGAACGCAAATGCGAGATGTATTAAGGATTTTGCAGCGCCGAATGCACAAACACTTCACTCCAGCATCGCCAGGCCTACTGTAGAGGCCAACAATTTCGAGCTCAAACCATCCCTTCTGCAAATGGTTCAGCAGAATCAGTTTCGGGGTGCACCTACTGAAGAGCCAAACCTCCACTTGTCCATGTTTTTAGAGTACTGTGACACTCTAAAGATGAACGGGGTTTCCCAGGATGCTATCAGGCTGAGGTTATTCCCGTTCTCACTAAGAGACAAGGCGAGAGCTTGGCTACACTCTTTACCATCGGGTTCAATCAGAACATGAGATCAGCTCATGCAATGCTTTCTAGCGAGATATTTTCCTCCGAGCAAGACTGCACAACTGAGGAATCAAATTACGACTTTTGCTCAGAGAGATGGTGAATCGTTATATGAAGCTTGGGAACGATTCAAGGATCTTCTCCGACTGTGCCCACATCATGGACTGGAGAAGTGGCTCATAGTTCATACGTTTTATAATGGGCTGATTTATACCACGAGAATGTCAGTCGATGCAGCAGCTGGGGGAGCTCTAATGAACAAGGGTATTGACGAAGCTTATGATCTAATCGAGGATATGGCACTGAACCACTACCAATGGTCAAGCGAAAGATCGATTCCACATAAGACACCAGGTAAGTACGATATTGATGCTATTACTTTACTTTCTGCACAAGTGGAAGCCATGTCTAAGAAATTGGATTCCATGAACATGCATGTTAATTCTGTCACTACCCCACCCCCTATGTGCGAAATATGTGGTATGGTTGGTCATGTTGCATTAGAGTGTCAATTAGCTAGTGTACCAAACGATCCCTCTATAGAACAAGCCAACTTTGTGAATAACTTCAACCAAAAGAATGACCCGTTTTCAAATACTTTTAACTCTGGTTGGAGGAATCACTCAAATTTTTCGTACAAACCGACTCAAAACGCAGCCTTACAATCTAATTTTAGGCAACCACCTGATTTTCAACAGAATCCCTATAATCTTGTTCCACCACAGAAATCGAACCTAGAGTCCCTCCTTGAGAGTTTTGTAGTAGCCCAGACTAAGCAAAACGAGATAGTAAATGATGCAATTAAGCAACTAGCAACGAAAGTAGACTCTTTAGCAACTCACAATAAGATGCTAGAAACTCAAATTGCACAACAGGCTAGTAACTCGAATAGGACTTCCGGTTCTTTTCCCGGACAACCTGAGACAAATCCGAAGGAACATTGTAATGCGATTACTTTAAGGAGTGGAACTGATTATGAAGGTCCAAAGATGCCTACTAGGGTGAGTGAAACTGAGTTAACTGATAAGGTTGAAAAAGCGTCTAATCCCGACAACTCAAAAGACAAAACGAATGACGAAACTGAACCAGTCTATGTACCTCCACCACCATATGAACCACCCGTACCTTTTCCCCAAAGATTAGCTAAGGCAAAACTCGATAAACAGTTTGGAAAATTTTTAGAAGTTTTGAAAAAGCTCTACATTAATATTCCATTCACCGATGCACTTGCACAAATGCCTACATATGCTAAATTTTTGAAGGAAGTTCTTTCTAACAAACGACAGCTAGAGGAATATGAAACTATCGCTTTAACTGAGGAGTGTAGCGCTGTAATTCAAAATAAATTACCTCCAAAACTTAAAGATCCCGGTAGTTTCTCAATTCCTTGTGTAATTGGTAATATGAGTTTTAACAATGCTTTATGTGATCTTGGAGCTAGTGTTAGTCTCATGCCATTGTCTATGGCGAAGAAATTAGAGATGAATGATTTAAAGCCTACGACCATAATTTTGCAGTTAGCCGATCGTTCTGTTAAGTATCCAATAGGTATGTTAGAGGATGTACCTATCAAGGTTGGTAAGTTTTTTATTCCTACGGATTTCATTGTTCTCGATATAAATGAGGATTCTCAAATCCCAATTATTCTTGGTAGGCCATTCCTAGCTACAACAGGAGCTATTATCGATGTTAAGAATGGAAGGCTTTCCTTGAATATTGGGGATGAGCGAGTTGAATTTAGTCTATATAAACCTGCTGCTAACCGCTCTATCGAGAACTCTTGTTACAGGATTGACGAGGCTATAACTAAAGACAAGCTCGCTAGGAAGCACTATACGGATCCATTAGAAGCACGATTGTTGAGTGGTGGCTCGATTGAAGAAGAAGATGAAGTCATCGCTGATATTGCTCGACTGTTTGATGGAAACTCATCGTTGACATCAAACATCACTAGAGAGGAGAGAAAGTTTCGACGTCGCGAATCAGATAAGTTTAAATTTGATGCGCATGAGAATGCAAGGATTGAAAAGGACGGCATTAAGGTATTGTATGAGAAAAAGATTCCTCGACAAAAACTCAAAAAGGGACAATTTAGTTCTTCTATTCGACAAGCACCAGAGGTTTCTTTACCAATAAATCGAGATTCTAAAGTCGATTGGAGAATTGCCAAATCATCGGGTCCGATTCGGGATCTACAAAGCTGAGTTAACATGGTAAAGTCAAGCTAATGACTATAAACAAGTGCTTCTTGGGAGGCAACCCAAGTGTTTTCTTTTTTTTGTTTTTGTTTTTGTTCTTTTTCTTTATTTTTTTTTCTTTTTTCTTTTTTCTTTAACAAAAAAAAAATCTTTGCATGCTTTGTTTTTGTTTTGTCATACAAGGTACATGAGTAGCTCACATTGGATGATAAAGATGATGCAACACCTTTACTTGGAACGCAAATTCTCTTTTGGTATTCGGGCATGTTTTTCAACATCCCGTTAGGTTAAGTTTTCCTTTCCCACTACTTATGTGTGATAACATTGAGGACAATGTATAGTTTAAATTTGGGGGTGGAATTCGATTTAGCATATTTATATATCATATGAGTTTGTTTCGCTTAAGTTTGGGGGCGTTTGAGCTATTCATATGGCATGCAATTTTTTTTTCTGTTATGAGTTTTAGCTTGTCAAATTGTACAATTTGCTAGAATTAACTTAAGATAGATGGCATGACTTCAATATATAATCTGGACTAATGGAACAAGCATATCTCGATTTTTGCTCATGTCGACCTAAGATTAGGATTTGTTTCTTTAGATATTTACACAGAATCTATGGGAGAGGAGTTGAGTGGATGTTACATCTTGAGACACTTAAGGAGTAATTCCCAAAGATATTAACTAAAATTTTCATAAGGTATGAAGTTCCATAGTTACGCTTCATAATGAATGCTTAAAATTTGAAAATATTGATGTGTTGGATTATTATGACAATGTGAAGCTAACTCAAATAAAGACCTAGCTTGTTTCGTGGCCTTTGACACTCGAGTGATTAAGTCCAAAAGGAGTGTCTCAACACTCAACGCCCTAAAGCTATCTAGATTCGGAGTCGTTGACCCAAAACTCGTTACATGGGTGTCATAGAAAGCCTAAGGGAACAAGCATTGCACATGGTCTAATGAGCTAAACAGAAATCCACACGTACTATGTAGAAAGTCAAAAATTCTTAAAAGCTTTAGTTTTGAAGTGTGTATTTTTAAGGCCTATTAAACTTAGTGCCTTTTGAATTTGAAAGTTAATAAAAATGGGGATTACATCCAAAATTTGGTAAGGATGCCACTCGACTATAATGCCTATGATTGCATGAACCACTTTGAAAGTTAATTCGACTCTTAGTGTTAATATATGACAAAATTGAGAGATATGTACATACTTTTGAGCTTAATTGTTAATGATGTTATGCCATTAGTCTTTTGTTAATTTTTATAAGTTGTATTATCTGGACATAGCTCAAATTTCATAGATTTTGTGGGTACATCTTCTGCAAACCCTCACGAGACTATAACTCGTCCTTTTTGGGGAACAAAAAGGCTTAAAGGCTTGTTGCACATGCTAAGTGCAATCGTGTACTCTACGAAAATGAGTTTATCTTTAGTTTTCTTTTTTTGTTTTCTTTGCTTTACCGTTTGTTCGAGGACGAACAAAAGTAAGTTTGGGGGGGTTGATAAACCTCGATTATACGTATTTTCTAGCCTAAGATTAGTCATTTCTATATCATTTTATGTTATGATTTATACCTCATATGCGTTTTATAGTTTTGTTACATGTTTGTAAGGAAAAATCATTAATTTCGAGAAAGTAACGAAAAACGTATGAAAGGAGATACATGGGCGCTGTTTGGAAATACAATCACATCTTGGGCTACAAACCTCCAATGTTAATGAGTCTTATATGGTTAGAAAGCTAAGACGATTACCTAAAAGTCTTATGAAGATGACAAGATCCGGTTCAAACGTTTAAAGGCCCGAAAGTTACAAATACGCTCTGTTTCGAACCAAATGGCGCAGTCCTGGTAAAACGATCATAACTTGAGTTATAGAGCTTGGATTAGGTCCAAATCAGTTGGGTTTTGAAGCTAAGACATAGATCTACAACTTTGTAGAAGACACCGAAGGCAAAACAAAATCTGCATCGAGCGCTTAAGCGCATGCGCTTAAGCGCGAAAGGCAGAGATGTGCGCTTAAGCGCCCGCGCTTTAGCTGATCCGTTTATTACTTATTTTCGGCCTTTCTTTCTTCCGGGGATATAAATACTCCCTCCAAACATTATAATAGGGGTCGAACTTTATTTTCTTGAATTGAGTTGTAAGATTGGAGGTCGAGAGACGAGATTCAAGATTTTTGTAGACAATTTTATTCGACAACGGGTTTTATCGAAATTATTTTCTTTAATCTCTTTTAATTCTTGTCGTTTTATCATGTTTACATTATTAATTGTTTATCGTGCTTTCGTATCTATGGAGTAATTCATATTATTCTAGAACCGGGACTAGCCCGATAATGTGTTATCGATATAGATTATAGAACCGTTGATATTACTTCGCGCATGCTTATGATTCGAATTCTTGATTATTAATGCTTGTGAATTTGCTGGCCACTTATTTGCATGTTCATAGATATTAGGTGAAAATTCTGAAAGGTGACATCTATATCGGAACCCTAGAATTCAAACCTAGGATCCTAAATCACGAAAGTAGTTTTAGGTCTTTTGAGGAATCGATACACTATCATAGAGATTAATGAATCTGAGTTTAGTCTAATCATCACGAAAGTAGTTGATTAATTATCTTGGGTAATTTATTATACTTCGACAGAAGATAGTAAGTACAATTGGATAGTGTCCTTCATAAGTAGCGATAGTAGTTTCATTGGTAATATAATTGAGTCGATAATGTTTATCGTGGTGAACCCTGAGTCCGGAATTTCCAATCATATATAACTTAAATCAATTTTCTTGCTTTCTGTTTAGTTTTCTTTACAATCTATCTCGTACTTTTGATTAGGCTTAGATTACTGATAAGTGATAGATTAGTACTTGATTATTCGGTTTTCGTGGAAACGATATCTTTTGTACTACACCGAAGCCGTGCGCTTGCGGTTTAGGCACATCAATAGGAGATGCAGATTGTCCTTGAGAGTCATCAGAATCTATATTACTAAAAGGTACAGATTCATTGTTAACATCATTAATATATGGCAACACAAGATCATCATAATACATATGCACATCATGTGTGGGAAAAGAATCTCTAACATGAGCAGAATGTTGAGCATTAAAGGGGAAAATATCCTCATAGAAAAGAACATCTCTAGAGACAACAATTTTATGATCCTTTAAACTCAATAACTTGTAACCTTTCTGATGAGGGGCATAGCCCATAAAGACACAAGCAAAAGACTTGTGTTGAAACTTATCATTCTGTGGAAGCACCTTAGCAAAACACAAACATCCAAAAATTTTAAGATGTGCATAAGCAGGCCTTTTATTATGTAGAACCTCAAAGGGTGATTTTCCTTGCAATAAGGGTGTTGGTGTCCTATTTATCAAATAGACTGCAGCTAAGACACATTCACCCCAAAATTTCATAGGAACATTAGATAAAAACTTTAAGGCCCTAGCAACATCTAGAATATGCCTATGCTTCCTCTCCACAACTCCATTCTATTGTGGAGTATAAGCACAGGAACTTTGATGGACAATGCCTAAATTTTTGAAGATATTTGTGCATTCTTTACTGAAAAATTCCATGGCATTGTCTGTTCTTACTGTTTGTACTTTAGCAGAATATTGGGTGCTAACATAGGACAGAAAAGTTTGTATGATTTGAGCAACCTCAGTTTTAAATTTCATCAAAAAAATCCAGGTAGCCCTTGAATAATCATCTACAATGGTCAGAAAATAAGCTTCTTGATTATATGTTTTTTCCTTATAGGCCCCCCAAACATCCACATGTATCAACTCAAAAATATGGCTACTGAAATCATTTTTTGAAGGAAAAACAGTCCTAGGCTGCTTGGCTAAAGGACAAATATCACAAAAGTTATTCACTTCATTCAAGTTGATATCAAGTTCAGGAAGATACTTAAATCTGCTAAAGGACATATGTCCAAATCTCTTGTGCCAAAGATTGGCTTTATTAGCATGTTTAGAAAGACTAGAAATGGAATTATGACACAGAGGCTTATCACTTTTAGAAGATACAGGGATAGATTGAAGATAATAGAGACCATTCCTCAATCTACCAAGTGCCTTGATCTTGCCATTCCAAATGCCCTGTATTAAGCAAAAATCTCCATAAAAATTAACACATACATTATTGTCCTTACTTAGCTTAGAGACTGACATGAGATTATGTTGAAAATCAGGGACATAAAAGGTGTCATGAAGGATTAAGTCAGTCCCTAAGTCAATTTTTCCAGTATGTGTGACTTTGCTATTATTACCATTAGGGAGTTTCACATGTTTTGGAGAATGGCAAGCTCTAAAAGAGTCATTAATGAAATTCTTATTAGCTAACATATGCTGATTTGCCCCTGTGTCAATGATCCACATATCTAGTTCATTAAAACAAGGAGGTAAGACAGAATTACCTGCAGTATTGGCTGCATTGCTACTCACTGGATGAGTGTTGTCAACTTTGTCATGAGAGGTGCCAGCAATCAGCTGCATAATCTGGCTGTATTGTTGAGCAGTAAAGACTTGTGAGGATGAGTTGGCATTATTGGTGTCTTGATCACCAGAAGAAGGTTGGCTCTGTGACATATCTGCTGCCATGACCTGCTTTGTGTTGGATCTGCCCCCACTGTTGTTTCTACCAGCATTGGAGCCTCCTCTTTTGCCACCTCGGCGACCACCACCTCTTCCCCAATTTGGTGGGTAACCAATTAGTTTGAAACAACGATCTATAGTGTGTCCAGTGATAGCACAGTGTTCACAATACATAGCCTCCTTGTTTGTAACAACTTTCTGTGTGTTGGTCATAAAAACAGATGTGGAATCATTTTGTGGAGCTTGAATACTCAATCCTCTCTGCGTTTCTTCGTTGCAAAGAATTGAGTACGCTTGATTGTGTGTAGGAAGTGGAAACATCATGAGTATTTGTGACCTAATAGCACTATAGCACTCATTTAATCCCATTAAAAACTGCATCATCTTGAGTTGATTGCAAAAATCCATATACTCTTTACTGATAACAAGTGATGGTGAGGGAATCAAAGATTCATATTCCTCCTAAAGATTTCGAATCTTGGAATAGTACTCTGAAACATTGCGTGTGCCCTGGACTATGGTGTTGATCTGTTTGTAGAGAGAAAACAGTTGTGCACCATTAATTCGATCAAAGCGTTCCTGCAAATCCTTCCATATCACATGCGCTGAATCAATGTAAACAATTCCAGGAATTAATTCGCGAGATATGGACCGATGGATCCAAGATTTGACTAAGGCATTGCAACGCTTCCATTGAAAGAGTAAAGTAGAATCTGGTGCAGGTTCTTTGCATGTGCCATTGATGAAGCCGAGTTTATTCTTAGCCTCCAAGGCGATCAACATTTCACGACTCCAGATTTTGTAATTGTCCGTTCCTTTCAACACTTCTGTGACCAATTCAATATTCGGAGTGTCTGAAGGATGAAGGTACATCGGATCTTGAGGCGAAATTTGTTGTGAAATCGTCAGATCTTGCGAAGGAGTTCTCGATTCAGGCAAATCGTGCGTAGAAACCCTAGATTCAGGAGCGTCAGCCATCTGATAATCGGGTAATTAGGGGAGAACAAGCGGAAGCAACAATAATCTGGATTGATGTTAAAAAAAAATCAGAATCGTGAACAAAATTCAGTAATCACGATTCACACAAGAAATCCAGGAATCGATTCGATTGACAAAGAATTGGCTCTGATACCATGTTAAGAAGATGAATACATTCTCATTGAGAACAATTTCAGTAGAAGGAAAATAATCTTCTGTATTGTGAATGAATTCAATAATGAATACAAAGAATGTTCAGCAACAATATATACTCCTGTACAAACTAAACCAACGGATATATCAAACAAGAGAAAAGCGCTATTCTAAATACAGTGAAAGTGCTACTCTCTATTAACACACTTTATATTCTTAACAATTTAATTGTTTATGTACGAGTAAAACACATTTAATCATGTATAGTTGTATTAGAAAATTCAACATTATTCCTAAATTTATGCGCGGAAAAAGAATTTTAAAACAATGATAATGTGACCCAAAAAGAATTTGAGCTAGAATGAAAAAAAAAACTTAAATTTGCAGTTCAATTTTTCAGAATATAAAAAATAAAAGATAAGGATGAAGGGATATGGGGGGTTCAAGTTTGAAGAGATGATTTGAGAGAGAGAAAATTCGGTTTGTTCAATATAGGGATTGTGAAGTTATTTTATTTTTATTTTCAATCTTTATTTTGAATTTTGGGAGGAACACGTGAGAATTTTATGATATTTGTCCAACAAGAGAAATGTCCGACACGTGAATTTAGGACTAAAATTGAAACTTTTCAATAGATACAAAATTAAATGTTTTTACACAAAGATAAATAATTGAATGTGCTCAACTTTGTTAACTTAAAAGATTAAATGCATTTTTTTCGATAAAATTAATGGACATAATTTATCGAGACGTACTTACAAGGCTAAAAACAAAAACTATGCATATGTTATGGTATACGTCATTCTACTACACTAATTAGTACTACAAATATGATGACTTTAAAGAAAATAAAGCTAATAAGAGAATTTAGTGGTGCCAAATAGATTGACTTACTCTTTGCCCCAAATGGCACTATAATTATGTATATGTCATTTTATGTTATGTCGCTTTTATTATATTCAGTTTAATTTTCAATATTTAATGGTTTAATAAATAGAATATTTTATTAAAACACACTACATATCTATTGTTGAAAAGTGAAAACTAAGCTAGTTTTATTAATGGACATAATGTAAAATTTTCCATATATATAATAAACTGTAATTAGGTTTGTAGAATTATGACCATAAGAAAATATCTATTCTTAGTGTCATAATTTCTAGTTAAGAAACATTTATTTAGTGAAGATAGTTACAAAAGAAGAAAACAAAAAGTTATTTGAGAGCTATATTTTCAGAAATATTCTAATTGTCAATTATTTGTTTTGAATTAAAGCATGTGCAAGGGTGATGGGTGATTCATTTATCACATGCTATGTCATCTCATGCTAATATAATAATCCTTCTTTTTCATTACAATATATATATAATATATATTTTAAATTATATTTATATGTTTTAAATTATGGATTTTAGCATATGCTTGTTGATGGATGCGATCCAAATCTACAATCAACTATGTTTTATTTTGTACATTTTGATTCTTTAAGATGTATAAGTTAATAAACTCAGCCCGAACTTTAAAGTCAATCATATATATATATATATATATATATATATATATATATATATATATATATATTATTCTAAATGTTTGGGTGATAGCGATTCAGTTTCTTTTTTAACTTGCAATTAAGTCCTTTAACTTTTAATATTTTGACCATTTTGGTCCTCTAGTTTTCCTAAATTTGAGAATTGGAATTTTGTATTCAATTCTAAAGATTTTACATTAATTGGGATTTTTGGATTTTGGATGGAAAAATAAGGAGGAAATTGGAGATTCAACACTTTGGTGACTGGTGAGAAATTAGCGAACAAATTGACATCAATTTTTTTATGCTTTGGGGGAAGGAGGAATTGGAGGATTAGTTTTTCATGAATTAAACTATAGATTTTATTTTTCCTTTATTTATAATCAATTCTCATGATTTTCAAGTATCATAAAATATTGTAAACTAATATTATTAAGTATATTTGCAATGTGTAAATTTATATAAATATATACATAGTAAAAATAAAATTTACACATTTGAATGTCACATTAGGAATATATTTAACTAATTTTTAACGTCATAATCACTTATTTTGTTTTGATATTAGTTCGGAAAATAATAATAGAACAAGAAAGAGGATATCAGTTTGTCATAATTTAATTGAATAAATCATAAAATTGCTACGAAGTGTAAGAATCAAATATTGTTTGTTTTTTCTCTAAATGAAAAAAGTAAAATACTATATGATCAATTTCATGTTATATTATATATAAAAGATTAAAATAAGTTAAGAGATTTTTATAATTTACCTGATAGAAGTACTCAACATGTTATGGACACAAATTGGAAAAATTTATACTGAACCGAAACCAAAGATCCCGATCTAGTTTTTACCAAATACAGGGGGTGGGTGATTTTCCCACACGGGAAAAAACCACCCATCACCGCATTGGCCGGTACTAAGAATCACCCGATCTAATTTTTATAATGTTATATATATAAACACACATTATATACAACTATTGATAATTGTTAATTTGTATTACTTTTATGAACCTTTAAAATTATAGGTGTTAATTATTAAACAAAAATTAAATGATAAGTAGGAAAAAATCCTAATGTTAAATTTGGTGATTATATATTATTGTTTGAATATTGTTGTTGTGAGTAAGTTGTTTGTGTAATATCTTCTACTATATTATAGCACAGTTTTTCTTTAATCCTAATTTTCTAGAATTTTGAATTTTTTTAATAAAATGAAAAATTCTTATTGGTTGGTTAAATTTTTTAGATTGATTACTATTCTTAAATTAGATAATCAAATTAAATTACTTCCTATTACATTCACTTGCAACCAAAATGGGAAGAGTTACAATGTTTTGATTGTGATTTGTGATCATTAATGCAAATGGAAAGACCAAAATTTATTACCATGTATAATTCTTAGCATATCTAAATAAAGAATGGTCTAAATTAAGTACGTTCACATTAGGCTTAAATTTAAATTTTAAACTTTATTTTTAAAATTGACTACCAAATCGAAATTCTTAATTAGGAGGAATATTTAATTTACATTAGCTAAATTTACGTATTAATTCATTCCACAATTGATGGAATTATGCAGTTAATAAGGAAACTGATACATCTATAAATTATTTTCATTTAATCTACAAACTTATAAATTATGCCATACTTTTTCTGCTTCATAAATCAATTTTACGTTTCTCCATGTTCACTAATTTTTTCATCTACAAAAGTGAATTTGATTTGATGTGAGGTAATTTATTTTATTAGTTCTTTATTTTTCATCTTTCAATAGTTTTGAATTTTATGCTTTCAATTTTGTTCGATTTTCTTCATTTAATTTAGTCTTAAACATTAATGACATTATGAGAATTTCTTAGTCGATTGAAATTTTTAGTCCATATTTTATTTGGCGATGAGTGGTTATGAATGGAGCAATGGAATACTTATACATATATGCTTGAGGTAATCATTTCACTCCATTAATTTTTATTTTGTGTAGTTAATACCATTGTGTACTATTTTTCTGTTTATAGTATTATTTTTGTTGTTAAATTTATTGTATATTAACAATTGTTTTTAATATATATGTGCAAAGGAGTGTACTAATAATCTTTTTTTTAATATATATATATATATATATTTAATAAAATTGGGGAAAACTTTAGATTATGAATGTAGCAATAAAAGCGTTCAATATTGAATTTTGAAGGTTGAAGACAAATTTCTGATTTCTATTTTCTATTCCCTTCTTCCTTTTCTTATTAGATTAAATTTTGAATTTAAATTTAGTTTCTTTATGAGAACTAGAAAAAAAATTAATTTAATAATATAATTATAATTTTTGTTATTGGAAATAATTTTTCATTTTTTACAAGTTATAAATAAAAAACAACTTAATTGATTTATCGTTTTAATATTATAGAAATTATCTTCTGGTTGAATTTATATTTTAATATTCCAAAATTATGAAAATTTAGCGCCTCAAGTCTATATGTGAACCTGTATAGATAGGCTTCACGTACTAAATTTCACTACATTACTTATTAATGTTATTTTTTATTGATTAAAATAATTGAGAACTAATATCATTATCATTATATATATTATAGCAAAGCGGTGTGGGACCCACTTTGCTCGCTATCTTTTTTTCGGTAATTTTAATTTTTTTTTGGTGTTGAGAAAATTTTTATTAATTGATTTAAACATATTAATTAGGAATATAAAAACACTTATTTGGTAAATAACACAATATTTGGATAATGTATTTTGCATTCATGATTGATAGTGGTTATAACAAGTTTTATGATAAGTTCCTGTTAGTAAGCCTACAATTAAATGAGATTATAATATGTTGACTAAAGTTTAATTTTTTAAGATTTGTTAGATGTAAATAGACTTATTGTATTAATTAAGAAATGAAATTCCACAATAAAAAGTTAAAGTTAATAGTATTTGAACAATATTTGGGATAATCTTATTTATTTGTTCCTTACATCTTGACATCTAAAAATAGTAAATAAAAGATTTTACAGACAATTAGGGCAAACAATAAGCTTCCATAATTGATGCTAATTGAATGAGTAATTGACTCTTTTGGAATGACGAAATAAGTAATTGATTTTTTAAATGAGTAATTCACTATTATTATAAATATTGACGTCCATTAATTGATGTTAATTAAATGAGTAATTGACTATAGTTATAATTTTTAATGTCCACAATTTAAGCTTATAAAATGAGCAATTAATTCTTTTAAAAATTAAATGACTACTTTTCTCAATTCTCTTTAAATTGGCATTTCATTGTAATATCATAATTGTGCATGTTCATAGTCTAACATCACATTTACAAGATCATAAAGTTTTGATTTCTTTCTTATTTTTATGTTATTACTCTCAATTTTTTATTCATTTTTTTATTTGTTTTTTATTTTAATTTTCTATTAGTGTTAATCTATGGCATACATAAATTAAATGACTTCCATGGACACAAAGCTGGCAAATGTGGAAGCAGACTACTATGTTTTATTTATTTATTTATTTATCTTTATTTGGTTTTAGTGGATATTAAGTGTAATTAGTAAATTTTTTTAATAATTTTTCCCATTAATATTCTTTTTATAATATATTGGTTTAATTAGTTGTGTGGAATTGAAATAGTCAATATTTATGTAAAAAAATATTTTTATATATCTCTACATATTTTCTTATGTTTATAATTTATTATGACATTCAGTTTTCTTCAATGGAAATATGAATAATAACTATTATGATTATATTGAGGACTTTTTTATTTGATAAAGACTAATGAGTCAGCCGAAATAAGTTTGAAGTTTGTAAAAGTCTGAGAATAAGAGAATTTGTAAGTTACAATAAGCTTGAGTAGAGTTAGAATAAGAGAATTTGTAAGTTGGCCTTAAACTTATTGTATTCCAACTCAATGAGTTTGAGTCACTTCATTCTTAGCTCATAATATTTGATTTACAAGCCTAACTTTTGTATGATAAATGAAACATATTACAAATGAGTTTGAGTCACTTCATTTCCCATTAATATTCTCAACTTCTTCCACTAAACAAATTTGTTGAAAAGTATTGTTGGGTTAAATAAATAATTTGTTGTTTATTTGGCACAAGGATTTTTTTACTATTAAGTGACACTATTTTATATTTCTCATGAACAATAAGGTGTTATAATATTATGATTTTTTAACATTACTAAAATTTGATCTATTTCTTCATTGTTCTATTGAATGATTTTTTGTATTGAGTTAATGGATATAAATATGATAATTATGGGTTTTCAAAAGAGATATTTTAAATTATAATCCGTGCATAGCACGGGGTACACCCTAGTAAATATAATATAGCAAAAATAACCTAAATTTTTTCCTTTAAAATTAGCAGAAGTCCAATTTTCCTCCAAAATAAAAGTTCTCAAATTGAATGCAAATCCACCAGTTTATAAGATTTTTCAGCCCAAAGGACCAAAATTCCCAAAAAATTAAAAGTTGCACCATAGAAAAACATTGTCCCAAAGTTACCATACTTCCTACTATAGGTGACCAAAACTGCAATTTCCCCTATAGCTTAAAATTAGGCTTGTAAATGAATTAAGCTGAATTAAATACAATATTATTTAAATTTTCTTGATGTTTTAATGAATTTTAACTTTGTAATTGATCTTAATTTCATTGTTTATGAAATTAAGTAAGAACGAATTTTTATCAAAAATTTCAAGTAGCTTATCCTTTTGCACTTAAGTTATCATGTTTACTAATCAACCCTAATTCCAAGCTTATAAAAAAAAATAAAACAGTCTTCGAGATAGATTTATTATGTTATTAATTGAGTCAAACAAACTACTAAGAATCAATTTCAAGTTGAGCATCCAATAATTAATTTATTCATCAACTCCAATAACAATTTTATGAGTGTAGATAGATTTAATTATTTAATTGAATCCAACAAACTACTAACAATCAATTTTAAGTTGAGTATTGAATAGATTAATTTATTCATCAACTCTAGTAACAATTTTATGTGTAATCGAGAACTGTTCCATACCCACATGTCTGCATGAGCCCTAGATTTGGTCAACATTTGACTCACAATATTTAAAAAATATTTTCTGAATTTTTTTTTTTTTTTGATAAAATGAAGAGATTTATTTAACTATAACATAAAATATATTTATTCCCAAACTACACTTAACTATTTTAATTGTCTCAAGACATGTGGTATTGATAAATTGGTATCCCCACAAGAGTTATATGGTTCACATATTCTCAAATTTTAATAATTTTCTGGTTCCTACTTCAAATTAGAGCGAATTTTAAAGTGTTCTACAACTCCAATTGAATTTTAATATTATCATATAATTATTGTGTATTATAAATTCTATGTATATTTATTATGATTGCATTATAAAAGCTCTCAAATAAAGTTCATATGAACCAAGTCTCCATAAGATAAGAATAATAGATTAAGGACGTGATTGGTATACTGGAATGAGATGGGAATGGAATGGACATTCCTATGTTCATTCCTATTCTAATGATTGGTATGTTTTTTTGTTGGGAATGCTCATTCCTATTGGAATCCATATTCACAAAAGTATGGGAATAATGATTCCTTCCATACCCCTTGCCTATCAGGAATCAATCATATTTTTTTTTTTATGATATTATTTTCTTCACACCAATATAAAAGTTTTGAAAATTTGATGAATACAATATATATATTTTTTGGACTTATGATTAATAATCACAAATTATTTTAAAAATAATATAAATTATTAAAAATTTCAAAATATTATTTAAATGCATTGAAATAACTAAAAAATACATATTATTTTTCGTACGTACTAAGTCGAAAAGGTGACCAAAAAGTAATTAATGTCTCGTAAAGCATTTGCATAATACTAATTAGTCTACATAATCACCATATTTTCCATAGTTTTATTGAATTATGGCAGCCCGACATAACAGAGATTGCTTTTAGTCAAATACTCAAATTTAATATTTCATGCGCCAAAAGTAGGCCAACCATATATTTATTTATTTATATATATATAATATATATATTATATATATATAATACGGGTAATTCTAAACTATTCAAACATTTAATTATCTCTTGTGGTTCCTCAATCATATGTTAGTGTAAAAATATATATATTTATATATCTTTTTGGAAAATTTATATATTTATATATCTCATTATTTGATTTACATTCTTGAATAAGTATCATAATGATATACATTAAAAATACAAAATCAAACTTAAAGCAGACAAGTTTAAAATCAAAATTGAACAATAATATTATGAAAATGATAGCCGAATCTAGGATTGTAAAATTCAGACTTCCTCCAGTCTCAAATCATACATTACGTGAAATTATAAAATTTATAATTACGTGAAAAATGTAAACTTACACCCAAAAAAAGTCTTCAAAACAAAAGAATTTGAAACAACCGATTACTTATAAAGTGTTAATATATTTGTATGTTATATTTAAATACGTTTAATTCTTCTAAACAATTTATTATCTTATTTGATTTTGAAGTGTTTTGGTCACTATAATTTTATTACCTAAGTTTGCCTTTGAACTTTTTATTTAAGATTTTAAATTTTATATTGAGGGTAAGGATATTATAGTTTAGATCTAGTACAAATAATATAATAAACTAAAGGCATCTATATCCAACATTATATGGCTAGTGAATATAAGGACAGTAACAAAAGAATGTAATAGTTTAGGGAGGTATTCGACTTAGTCATCATATTTTATTTTAAGAGTATAAATTGTATTTAACCTTTGTTATTAAGAAAAAAAGTTACACTTTTTTTCAATAAAATAATTTTAGGTCAGATCTTTCTAATTGGTCTTCTTCTTGAAAATAAATTTTGTTTTGTTATAATTTCATATTCACAACCGAAGATTTAGAATGATACATTGGGTATTTTCCTTTTTCCAGTTAAGTCGAATTCATGATACAAACATATATATATGTATATATATATATATACTGATATACACGTTTTGCTGCCTTTTTAGTTATATTTTGTAGTTTATTTATACTATATTAAGAAGTTTAACAATTTATTATTATTATTATTATTATTATTATTATTATTATTATTATTATTATTATTATCATTATTGTATTTCAATTTTATAAGAAAAGTGGAAGATTTTTTCATTACTTTAAGATTTAAGAGTCTCAGAATTATAGTTAAGAAAAACTCTATGATTTTTTTTGTGTTTTATCATAATATATTCTTTTCAACAGTGTTTAAGTATTTAACATTTTCAACACAACAATGAAGCCCATTTTGGTCCATAACTAGTAAATTTAATGAAAACATTAAAAGGAATTGATGTCAATATATATAAGTAAATGGTGGATCCAAATTATCATAATTTAGGAGAAGTTGTTGTAATCATTCATATTTACAAATGCAATATGCCGCTTCCAAAATGATATTGCCTTTTTTTTTAATTATATTTATCATTTTCTAAAATTTTGACAAAAATGACAGTGCACCTTTAATCCATAAATACTAAATAGTAAGCACTGGATATGAAATAGTTAAGTATCCTCTGCTCATAAACAGATTTATTCCTGGTTAATTTGAAAATTTTGTGAAGAATTAGTTAACCCGAAATTCTTTTATATTCTTTATTAATCAATTCATTTTTTTCCTTATTAATAACTTATTAATCACCTAAAAACTTAGGTGGACCCTCCTCCTACCTTCTCATACATGATCATATGTTTATGTTCAAATAAATTAAGTGCTTAAACCATGCTTAGTTGGAATTAATGTAGATTTGCATCCATGCATATTATGTATGTCCTAATATAGTCTTCAAACAATACATTGTTTTTTGAGATTCTAAGGCTATGTATTTTTGGAATATTTTGAATCAGCAAGAACTTAAAATACACAATCCAAATGATATTTTAAAGAAAATATTCAATTTTTAAATCTTACTTCAAATCTCAAATATAATAACCAGTAATTAAACACTCATTCATCATTAATTACACCATCTTAATATCCAGCCCATTTTTTCATACTTTTATATCATATTTCATATAATAAAAATTCATACTCAATATTTTCAAACATTTCTATTATTATTAAAAACCATCCACATAGTCTTATTTCACATCTACACTAGTCCCAATAATCTTTTAAAAATACACTCAAATAAATTAAAAAGTCAGTATTCTCACAAAATATCTATATTACACGTTCACCACAAAAAAGCTATTCAAATTTTATTACATTCATATTCCAAGACACAATCATACAGAGTCTAAAAATTAGAGGGGCCATCAAATTAAATTACCAAAGAAAAACAAAAAGAAGCAAAGAAAAAGAAAAAAGGGAATGCAACATTTGGGTCCACTGCAAAAGTATAACGTACCCCTTGCATGGAACATGATCTGATCCCTTTTAGTTTCCTAAATAATGATTTGTTTTAAAGTATGAAATTAAAAATACTATCAAGCCAATAATTGCATGATAATGCTCACATGTGGTAGTTAATAAAATATATAATCTGTAAGTAAAAGTAAGTACCAAGAATAAAAACATGAACTATTAATGGATGGAGGTAGAATTCAAGTACTTTAAAGATTCAGGACTTGCAAATTTGCAACAATATTACCTAACTTAATGATTCAAATATTAATCGAAAGAAGATTATCATAATGTATGATAATGAGTAAGACTTATTTAATTATCGGCTTATAGCATTTTCTTGGATGAAATATTTATACCATTTTGGTGTATTAAAAAGTTGAAAAGGTGTATATGATTTAGTAGAGAATGTTAGTAACAAGACCAAGGTCAATCTCACTTTACTCCCTCAATTATTTAATTAGTGTCACTTTGTCCCCCTCAAACATTTTGCCCCCTTGAACTAAGGAAGCAAAGTTAAGTTCCAAATTTACTCGCCTTGAAAATGCTTTGGAAAGAATTTGAAGTTAAATTACTGAAACATTAAATTTATAGTTTGAACTTAATGAAAATTATTAATTTAAAAGAAAAATTGTATTTACCTGAACTTATGAATATTTGTCATTCACATCTCTCATTTTAAAAATATTTTAAAAATATTGGCATGTACCTCCTCTCCTTTACTTTACTTTTATTTTATTATATTAATTTTGTAAGGACTAAAATACTCATCAAATTAACTTTTTATTTTAAAAGTTAATTATCAATTATAATGTGTTTGAGAAGGTAAAAATATCAAAAGATTATTAAATGACATAATAAAAGATAAAACTTTCACAATTAATTTTTTTTCAATATAACTCTAATCTTTAAAAAATATATCTTATAATTAACAATGAATTTCCATTATGATCTAAAAATCTTACTACTTAAGTATATCAATGTAACTCAAACATTTTTCATAAATCTAAACAATATTTTTATTAAAAAAATTAAATCAAAAGTATGAAAACAAGAATCTAAAAAATCTTACATATAATTTTTGTTGATTCAAATATATTTCTTCCTAGTTTGATCACAAATCTTAAAACAAGAATAATGATAGTCCTCCAACAATAATGCTAGAGTTTAATTGTATTATATTCAATTTAAAACAAAAATATGGCGATGCACTTTTCTTGTAAAATTGGAATCGCGGTTTGCGTAATAATTTAAAGATGACAATTTAGTGCGATTTGATTTGGGCGATTCGAAAAAGAATTTGCTCACCAATAGTCCTTTTTTATTTGGATTATGATGTTCATATTTACAAAAAAGTAAAAGGTTATGGTGTTCGCGATTTTTTAATCGCACTATATCAACTATTTTGTATTACATCTTATTGAAATAATATTTTTTATATTAAAATTATAAATTTTGTTATGAACTTGTAGTTAACCAATAATTTTGATATGATTTCAGTTTAGAAAATTAGTAATGGCGCAAACCTCAAATATCATATAAATTATTTTTATTATATATAACCAATTCTATTACAATAATATTTAGAATTTAAAAGATAAAAATATACTAGAAATCAATTACTTCGTAAAACCTGTATATGAATGTGTGATTTTTTTATAAATAATAGTAAAGAGTACGTGCATTGTACGAGATTCAAATGAATTATAATATAATTGCAAAAAAAAAAAAAATGAATATATATACTAAATATGAATAAAAGACATAATGCCCTCATATAATTTAGTTCTAAAGTTTCTTAGGCAATTTGATTATTGAAGCTTGCATTTAAGAAGGATGCATGCATCTTTCATAGTTCCGTAGTTTAGCATGTTGATTATATATTTATTTTCTCCTCATTCAAATTCGAGTAATAAAATAATTAAATGCTATAACGAAGAAAGTTAAACATCTCGATGGTAGTTCATAAATAATTTAATATGACATGTAATAAAAAAAAAGTTAAAAGATAAGTATTATATATTTACCATTATAAAAAAGTCTAATTAATTATTTTTATTGTTTGATGTTGACTGACCTTCCAACCTTATTTTTTTTACTTCAATTTCTTTTCAAATTTATTCTCAAATTGCATAATATCTCTTTATTTTCTGAATTGTATGTTGTAGATGTCTCACTCACTACTGTTCACTGCGAACTATTTTTTTGTTGTTCGCATCACTTTCTTCATAATCCTTGGTGTTTTTATTTTGAAGTTAATTTGATATAGAAACGTTTTTGTATAGTTTTACTTACATTCTTTCTTTGAACAAATATTTTTTCTCTTTCATCTTTTTCCCTTTTAATTTGTAATTACTCTTCCAAGCATGTGCTATGACACTATGCATGCCCATAGAAATTTCTACTTCCGGGTATGTAATATACGATGAGAAGCAAAATTCTTTTGATGCGTATGGACTCGGTAATCTTTACGACTATGAGTTATGTTTTCCTTAGGAATACCAATTTGCCTTCATGTTCTTTCTTATTTGATAATCTTCTTTATTTTTAATACTTAAAGGTCATCTCATATGGAATTTCAATTTTTGACCTTCATTTTTTTTGGGTAATATTTCACCATTTCCGACTCCAATTAACAGTTATGAAGTTTGAATCACTTATGTTAAATAATATAGTTGTATATAAGAGAGTTAGTTAAGTATGCTAACTAACTTTCTGTCTGTGGATATATATATATATATAGCTTCACCCCGTTTGTTATGAGGTGATGATTCATTCTTCTAAAACACATTCTACTTTCTGAATAACAGAGATGCTTTTCTTCTTCGATGGATATGTTCTCAACTTAACATAGCACCAGAGCTAGGTTAAGTTTCCCCAAATCTTTTTTAGTTTCTATCGATTTAGATCGATTTCAATCGTCCTCTTTTGTAGATCGATTGAATTTTTTTGAAGATCGATTTATATCGATTTCAATTGTCCTCTTTCATAGATCGATTTTTTTTTCTGAAGGTTTCCCATAGACAATCGATTGAAATCGATTTTGTTGTTCTTTTCTGATAATTGATTTTACAATTGATTCGTCTACAGTAGCTTAGCTATCTGTGCATTATTGCCTTAGTGGTTCAAGATTTTTTGAATCTGTTTCAGTCCTTGTTCTCTCAAGAACTTCTGATGTGCTTCTCGATAATGGCTAAAGAAGAAGATGCTATGTGTATTACTACTGCTGGATCGTTATCTACAGTTCCCAAGATTGGTTTTCAAGAACCTTTATACCTTCATCCATCATACGTCCAGCCTGGATTTAGTCACAGAAATCTTAAAAGGTTCAGATAATTATAAGGTATGGAGCCGTGATATGATGGTTGCATTGGAGGCAAAAAATAAAATCTGCTTTATTGATGAATCTTGTAAACAACCAGAAGATGGATTTGTTCTATTGCCGCACTAGAAGAGATGCAATGCGCTTGTCAAATTATGGATCCACAGGTCTATTTCTAGAGACTTAATTCATGGTGTAGTTTACACAGAATCTGCATACATGATATGGAAAGACTTAAAAGATCGGTTTGATCGTGTAAATGGTGCTAGGTTATATTCCTTATATAAACAAATTAACACCATAAGCCAAGCGAGTAATGATGTCACTGAGTATTATTCTAACCGTAGGTATCTTTGAGACGAATATAGGTCCATTATACCTACATCAACCTTGGAAATTAATAAGGAATACACTGATTTTTGCAATCATCTCAAAATGATGCAATTCCTTATGAGACTAAATGATTGCTACAACAACATTAAGTCTCAAATCTTAATGATGTCCCCTTTACCATCCCACACACAAGTTTACTCTATGGTGAGCAATGAAGAGGCTCAAAGGGGAATCAATTTTTAGAATACTAATGAGAAGAATTATGTGGCCTTTATGACCAATTCAAGGAAAACAGAAACAAATGGCCCTATTGCAGTATGTGAGCATTGCAACTTTAATGGTCATACCAAAGACCAATGCTTCAAATTGATTGGAAACCCTCCAGGATGGAATTGAGGGGGAGAAGAGGTGGCAGAAGAGGTGGAGGTGGCAGTAGAGGTGGAGGTGGCAGGGGCAACTCAACATATAATCAATCTTCTGGAAATGATGCTAGCAATTCTGTTGCAAAGGATATTTCTAAAATGCCTGCTACTGATAATCAAAAAACATTTCAACCACACACCCTCACCACACAACAATATAACCAGATCATGAGGCTGATTGGAGACATTCAACCAATGACAGAGCAGACTGCAGGATCAACAAGTGCTAATGCTGCAGGTGCAAGATCTAATACAGGTAACACTTCATGTATGGTTTTTTTTTCCTTCAAACTTGTGTTGGATCATTGATAGTGGTGCTAATAAGCATATGATTGGGGGCAGTATTTTATTAAACAAAACCTTTAAAGGTTTGTAATGATGGTAATATTGTTCAACTGCCTAATGGGAATGTTGGCAGTTGCACACACATGTAACATCATTCTAGATAAAGACCTCCAACTTAAAGATGTCCTATACATACCAGAATTTAAACATAATCTATTATCTGCATATAAACTATCTGCTGACAATGATGTGTTTATAAGTTTTTACCCAACTTTCTACTTAATTCAGGACATATGGAGTGGCAAGATGATGGGGATTGGTAGATTGAAAGATGGTTTATATTACTACCTATATGTTCCTATAAATTCTTTGAGTTGTATTTCTTCACATGTTTCTAAAGAATGTAATCAAACTGTCCTAAATGAGTCTTGTAATAAGGCCACTGTTGATATTAAAGCAGAACTTCGGCACAAACATTTTGGACATATGTCCTATAGTAGATTCCAATACCTTCTAAATTGAATGTTAATATTGGCAAAGATACTCTATTTTGTGATGTATGCCCTCTAGCTAAACATTCTAGGACTGTTTTTTCAAAAATTTCGAATCTAGTGATTGTATTTTTGATCTCACACATGTAGATGTTTGGGGACCATACAAAAAACACGCTTACAATCAGGAAAGATATTTCTTAACCATTATAGATGATCATTCAAGGGCTACATGGTTTTTTCTTATGCAATTTAAATCTAAAGTCATCACTATGTTAAAAAAATTCTTTACATATATTGAAACACAGTTCACAATGAGAGTAAAACAAGTGAGAACTATGTGGTGCAAGTTTAACATGGAATCAGTTGAATCTGAGGCACTCTATAACTATGTGGATGCTGTTGCACAAGAAATTACTAACCAAGGATAGGGTAGTTCGGTTTGTAGCTGAAATTGATGGTCTATGTGTCTTATGTCAGAATAAAGCTGAAACAATCGATCATAAATGGAGCAAGGTTTTGTTGCAGAAAATGATGGTGTGGTTGGATGTTACGGTTGGCCAACCTAAGCTGGAAGGTGGGAAAGATGGATGTAATTTGCATTCAAGAAATGGAAGTATAGATAAAATGTTATATGGGCTGGAGTTGCAGGGGTGATTAATAGTACATGGAGGGAAAGGAACTTAAGGTGTTTTGATAAAATTGAACGAACACAAGAGATTGTTTTCATCCAATTACAGGAAGAGATGATTGACGATTTGCTTGGAGTAATCAACAGAAACTAAGACCGGGAGAGGAAGCATATAAGAACAAGCTGCTATAGTATAGATACATTTCATTTGAGAAAGTATACACTTTTGTTTGGTTGTTTTGGTGAACATTTGGAACATTGATCTATGAGTTGAAAACTTGGGATTTTAAGATTTAATGAAATTAGAGTTTACCAAAAAAAAAAAAAAACAAGTGAGAACAGATAATGTATGAGAGTTTTTTAATGCTGAATGTAATGAATTATTTACCTCTCTAGGATCCACCATCAAAGTACATGCATATATACCCACAACAAAATGACATTGTTGAAAGAAAACATAGACACATTCTAGATGTTGCTAGATCCCTTAAATTTCATTTAAGATTGTTGTTTACTTAATTAATAGAACCCATACTCCTTTGCTAGGAGGGAAATCTCCTCTTCATGTTCTTTATAATAAGAAGCCTGCCATTATACATCTCAAAGTGTTTGGATGCTTATGTTTTTCTAAAATTCTGCCACAAACAGATAAGTTTGACCATAGAAATAGAGCATGTGTGTTTATGAGATATGCCATATCACAAAAAGGGTACAAAGTTCTTGATTTGCAAAGTAATGATTTCTTGATTCCATTTGATGATAATTGCAGTAAGATAAACAGAACTGTTTTTCCTGTGCATAATTCTAAAGCTTATTTTGAAGATTTTGTTTTGCCTTACTCTTATGAGAAAGAATTGTCATCTAACCCTGAACCACCTGAAGATCCTGTTTTTGAAAGCACCAATATTGGTGTTGATCATGATAATAACTTGCCACCACCTCAAGATAACCAATTAAGGATATCAACTAGAATAGGTAGATCACCTTATTGGGTTGCAGACTATGTCTCCCTTTCATTAATTCTTCTAATAATGCATGCTCTACTGATCATCCCTTATCTAAATATATACAATCTCAACCCATATCACCAAAATACTATTCTTTCTTGAGTTCTATATCATCTGAACATATTTCTACATCCTGAGGCTAGGCAGAATAAGAATTGGCAAGATGCTATGGAAGTTGAAATAAAGGCTCTTGTCTCTAATGGGACATAGACTGTTGTTGATTTACCACTTAATAAGAAGCCTATAGGTTGTAGGTGGATATACACTATCAAGTATAAGGCAGATGGATCTATAGATAGGTATAAAGCTAGGCTTGTTGCCACTCAAGTTGAAGGTATAGATTACAATGAAATATTTTATCCTCTGGCTAAACATGTTATTGTTAGGTTAGTTATTTCTCTTGCAGCTATGCATGATTGGCCCCTTTGGCAAATGGATGTCTGTGGCTTTCATCCACCTAACTAACAGCTATGAGAGGCTAAAAATGAAAGTGTTCACCACACATACCGAATGGATATGAATTAATGGAAAGGAAAGAGCTGGATGTTGGGAAAGAGCAGATTGTCTTCCTTTCGAGCCATGCATTCCTTCAAGGAGACTTGGATGAGGAAATCTATATGACAATACCACATGGCTTTCACACAAATGGTAATGTTCAAACTGTTGGTTCTACACTCAAGGTATGTAAACTTTTAAAATCTCTTTATGGGCTTAAACAAACCTCTAGACAGTGGAATCACAAATTCACAGAGGCTTTGCATAGACATGGTTTTACACAATCAAAGAATGATTATTCTTTATTTGTTAAATCCAAAGAGGAGAGTATGGTTGTATTGCTTGTTTATGTTGATGATATTCTCATAACAGGGAATGACATGGATATGGTTTCAGAGTGTAAAGCTTTCTTATGTTCTTCTTTTCATATGAAAGACTTGGGGCATTTAAAATATTTCCTAGAAATTGAGATTGCTAGGTCTAAGAAGGGAATTTGTCTCAATTAAAGAAAATATGCCTTGGAATTACTATCTGAGGCAGGTATGATAGGTTCTAAACCTCTTGGAGTTCCTATTGAACAGAACCTTAAATTGTATGATCACAACCAAAATAGCGATGACCTTGTGATAGAAAATGTTTCAGAATACCAGAAAATTATGGGAAAATTAATTTACTTATGTCTTACTAGACCTGACCTCCGTTATGTAGTGCAATTGCCTAGTCAATTCATGCATAATCCTAGGAAGTCTCACCTTGCTTGTATGTACAAGGTTTTGAGGTACATTAAAGGGAGACCAGGAGTAGGATAGTTTTTTTCGTTCACAAACTGACTTGGTTGTGTCTGCATATTGTGACTCAGATTGGGCTTCTTGCCCTATTTCAAGGAAATCATTAATAGGTTATGCCATCAAGTTTGGAGAGTCTTTGGTTTCATGGAAATGTAAGAAGCAAAATACAGTTGCTAGAAATTCTGCTGAAATTGAGTACCGGGCTACTGGAACAACTACATGTGAGGTTCTGAGGATTTTAGTTGTGCTCAAAGATCTGAATGTAAAAGTTAAACTGCTAGTTCCAATACATTCAGATAGTAAATCAACTATCGAATTAGCTGCTAATCCGATTTATCATGGGCGATCAAAATATATTGAAGTGGATTGCCATTTCATTAGAGAAAAAATTCAAAATGGCATATGTATAAAGTTTATTCCTTCCATGGAGCAGCCTATAGATTTATTAACTAAGGCTTTGGGGAAACCTCAGTTTGAGTATTTGCTTGTCAAATTCGGTGTTTTGAATCTTTTTGAACCCCAAATTTGAGGGGGGTGCTAAATAGTATAGTTGTATATAAGAGAGTTAGTTAAGTATGCTAACTAACTTTATGTCCGTGGATATATATGTATATAGATTCACCCCGTTTGTTATGAGGTGATGATTCATTCTTGTAAAACACATTCTACTTTCTGAATAACAGAGATGCTTTTCTTCTTTGATGGATATGTTCTTAACTTAACAACTTCTAATCCTTATATTCATTAGCTGAGAAATAATTTTATTTATATTCATTAGTTGAGAAACTATTTTATTTATTTTATCCACAAATATGATTATGCCAGACTTATACAAATAGTTTGATCAATTATTTTGATACGAACAACTCGTAATACTTGTTTATAAATATAATTACTTTTCAATTGAAATCTTTTTTAGTTCCCATAATTTTTTTGATTTAATTTATTGTCATTCTCATTCGCGTCTATTTGTGATTAGTGTGTCATCCTAAATTAATAAATTTGATTTACATGATAGTTCTACATTCCACTTTGTTTGGACACTGTGTGTTCATTCAATTCATTTGTATATATCGTTTTTGGATATGAGTGTGTTGCTGTAACACTTAATTGTTTTAGATGTTTGCAATTGCAAGTGTAAATTAATTTTTGAATTAATTGTTGTAACAGAAGAATTTTTTTTAGTTTCCCTCAATAAATAACCACCTATGCGTTTTGATATCTATTAATCTATTAAAATATATGTTGGAGGGCTGTCGGTTATTTTTGTTGACCCTCCAAAACATTCCAAAACATAAATTATAATTTAGAATTAATTTATTATAAAAATAAGTTAGTTTTAATCCATTACCATAACCTCAACTACCCCATCCCATTATCTACCCATGCATTATCTACGTCATTTCCCACAACTCTTTTACCACTTCTTTGTTTTCAAATTTTTTACATAACTGCCATGCATTATCTACATGATTTCCCACAGCTCTTTTACCAGTCCTTTGTTTTCAAATTTTTTACATAACTGCTACCACTTCAAAACTTGAATTTTGATTCCTGAAACAATCTTTCAACAAACAACTTTTATTTGACCCAAACCATTATTCAGATTTACTCATTGAATTGTTACGGAGAAATGAAAACTTACAAAATGATATATAGTTCTAAAGAAGATGTATATTGATTCATAGGAGAATTTTCGTCGCCGTAACTCCGTAAGTATTTTTAATATATAATGCTTATACTCACTCTCCTATTTGTTTAACATTTTTCTTGAACTACATGCATTTATCTGTTTAAAAAAGATGACTTTATCTTTCATTTTGTTCTATTTATAATACACATTGAACACCATTTTCTAATCCTACTTTTCCTCAAGTTTACGTCAATGAAATGGTTTCCAAATTGTTTGCTAAGATTCAATTATTATTTATTTAACTTTATTTTTTTAATATCTTGCAGTTAATTAACATCATTTTTCATGTGGGATATGGAAAAACACCAACTTTAAATTTTCTAGCATTTTCTGGTAAGTAATGAATTTTCTTTCCATGGTATATATATTGTGTATATTTTTAATATTAATATTTTTATTTTCATTTATTTGTATTTTTATTTGCTTTCATTTATCAAATTCAAGACTAATTATATTTTTCGACAAAAAATTGCTTTATTGAAAATTGACTTATTTTTTCCGTAACATTTCTCTCTTAATTACTCCTCCATGGTCGATAATTAAATACATTTTTATTGGATTCAAATCAAATCTAAATAACATTATCGACCCTTATACATTACATGTATATTCCTTTATTCTTAATATAATTACTTTTCTATGTTTACAAGAATAAATATGGATGACGATCCAATCAGCTATAAGCTCGCAAGATTAAAACGACGAAAAGAATTATATGTTAAACGATTACATGGGTGTCAATCATCGTATTTTTGCTAAAAAATTGAAAATCATAGACAAGGAGTACCAACAGTTACATGAAATACATAGCAAACTTGCAAGACTAAATCGGCGGAGGATAGTATATATTAAGCGCAATATAGGATATGATGCTCATATGATTCATGAAAAATTGGAAAACTTAGACAGAGAGTACCACCGCTTATGTGAAATACATAGGGATTCGTTGGCATGCTCGCTTCGAAGAACAACTAATCAATCATCATCTGACCATCGACAAATATTCAAGGTGGTAAATAGTATACTTTTTACATTTAACATTTAATATACATTCATGACTTTCAATAAAAATAATTAATTGTTAAATTAATCATTTCTATATAGGTCAACAATGTACAAATTATGCGGGCAGATATCCATCACCAATGGAAGTCGTCGCACCTGTTACTATCAGATGGTAAAAATATAATTATTAACATTTTTTTGATCATGTCATTTTAAATGTGAATATCATTATTATAGCTGTCAATAAATAAGACCACATAATTCTTATTGATTTGGAGTAAATTAATAAGAAGTTCAATTTATTTTAATACATTTATATGTAGGCCAAGAGTGTACAAATTATGCTGGCGAAAATCCATCACTAATGGAAATCATCGCACCCGTTCCTATTGAAGATGGTAAAAATATAATTATTAATATTTATTAGATCATGTTATTTTAAATGTGAATATCATTATTACAGATTTCAATAAATAATATGGCAAAATTCTTATTGATTTGGAATAAATTAATAATTACTTACATTTTATTTTCTACATTACTTTCAGTAATAAATTTTTTTAATTAATTTTTTTAATGTACTATTAAGAGTAAAACTATTAATATTGACACATAAAAATTTACTTTCACTTTCATCACTTTCAATAAATATATTGAATTAACCATATGTATGCAGGGCAAGAGTGTACAATTGAAGATGGTACAAATTCATCACCAATGAAAATCGTTGCACCCGTTCATATCGAAAATGGTAAAAATGAAATTATCATTTTTGGGGGTCATGTTAATTTTTATGAAACAACTTATGTTCTTATTTCAAATGTGAAGATGATTTGTTATAAACCAGATTATCTAAATGCTTGGTAAGTATAAATCAGGTTAAGATTATATAAAATAATAAATCTTTGCATAAACTTTTAACAATCTGCATTTTCTATATTCATAGGTTTTCTAAAGATCGGATACCCCAAACTTGGTATCACTATTATGTGGAAGTAGATTTACCATATCCAGATCTTTGAAGATTGCCAATGCAAGGAGAATTTACATATATTATTATGGACATCAAAAAATGGTAAACAAAAATTTGAATAATAATTTATGTTTTAACAATATACAATATATTATATTGCTTATAAATTAATTTATTTCTAGGTAAAAGAATTTCGGATTATGGCACGTATTGAAAAGATTGACGATGATAATATATGGGATGTAACATGCAATAATTGTGAAAATAATTGTGAATCTTATTGTGGGAAAATGGTATGCATCAAATGCAATGATGTTGTTAATGCAACTATCAGATATTTTTTTTATCCATGTGGCTATAATTTCATTGTTTTAGTAGGCTACTAAATTTTTTTTAATTGCAGATTTCGCATACATCTCACTGTGAAAGATAAAACTGGTTCTATGAACTTAAAGTTGCTTAACAAACAAGCTGAGTTTATGTTTCGCCATCCAGCTGATTACTTCAAATTACTGACAGAAAAGGTAGATACAAACTTCTATTTGAAAAAGTAAATAGAGGATCAATAATAACATACATTATTATTGAAAAACTAGATATAAAATTCTATTTGATATAAACTTCAAACATAACATATGGTATTATTAGGAGAATGACAAAAAATTGTTGCAACACCACATCCAATCATTGATGAATCAGACATTTACGTTTATTATTCCCGTACCACCACACTTTGCAAGGCCAAATGTTCGTTGCGCAGTCAATTTTATTTTGCCTGTGGATTGGTCTGAAGAGTGTTTACATTTCCCTGATAAGTTGCGTTCACTGCATGCAAAATATGTAAGTAAACAAATCTTTTTGGGGGTATTATCTTACTACAGTTTTTATAATTTAATACATGTTCAAATAATTTTCTCTGTTGAATGGAAATTTTTGGAAGACCTGTTGGAGGGATATCAATTTCCTAAGAAATTTAGCAGGTGGGTAATGGAGTGTGTCACAACCACATCGTTTTCCTTGGTGTTAAATGGGGAGATTCACGGATTTTTTCAGGGGAAGAGGGGATTGAGACAGGGGGATCCTATTTCACCATTGTTATTTGTTCTTGTCATGGAGTATCTCACAAGAAGCCTTCAGATTGCAGCTCAAAGTCCTAATTTCAGATTCCATCCTGGGTGCAAGCCGATGAGACTTACAAACATATTCTTTGCTGATGATTTGATGATCTTTTGTAAAGCCAATGTGCATTCAGTTTCAACATTGTGGAGCGCATTCAAACAATTCTCGGAGACATCAGGCCTTTTTGCAAATGAAAGTAAATCTAATATTTTTGTCCGCGGTGTTGTACATGAGACTAGAGAAGAGATCAGAATGGTGACTGGATTTCAGGAGGGTGGTTTTCCTATGAGGTACCTGGGGATTCCATTATCTCCTACCAAATGGAATGGACATGATTGCCAGATGTTGGTTGACAGAATCACGAAAAGATTGAATACTTGGGCTTCACGGAATTTATCCTATGCAGGGAGAATCCAGCTTATAAATTCAGTCTTGATGTCGATACATGTTTATTGGGCTTCAGTGTTTATCCTCCCACAGGCTGTGATGAAACTTATAGAGAAAAAGGCTAGAGACTTTCTTTGGGGGAAGACTGATCAGAACAGAAAACTTATTCCTATAAAATGGAATCAAATTTGTACACAAAAAAGTATGGTGGACTGAATGTTAAATGTTGCAAAACGTGGAATACATCAGCTATAGGAAAACAGGTGTGGGCATTAGCTCAAAAGAAAGACACCTTATGGGTTAAATGGATTAATTCAGTGTATTTAAAGGGGCAAGAGTTTTGGACTTATCACCCTCCTCAAGATTGCAGCTGGGCATGGAAGAAGATTAACAATGTGAAGTTGTGTTTGCAGCAAGGATTCAATAATAATATTTGGCAGCATACTACAAATGGAAGATATACTATTCAAAGTTGTTATGAGTGGTTGAGGGGAAGAGATCAGATGAGGATATTTAGCGGTGCAAGTATAACTTGGAATCGATTGAATATTCCGAGACACTCTATAACTATGTGGATGTTGTTGCATAAGAAATTATTAACCAAGGACAGGGTGATTCGGTTTGTTGCTGAAATTGATGGTCTTTGTGTTTTATGTCAAAATAAAGCTGAAACAATTGATCACTTATTTTTTGAATGTGAATGGAGCAAGGTTTTGTTGCAAAAAATGATGGTGTGGTTGGATGTTATGGTGTGGCCAACCCAAGATGGAAGGTGGGAAAGAAGGATGCAGTTTGCATTTAAGAAATGGACGTATAGACAAAAGGTTGTAAGGGCTGGTGTTGCAGGGGTGATTAACACTACATGGAGGGAAAGGAATTTAAGGTGTTTTGACAAAGTTGAAAGAACACAAGAGGTGGTATTCACCCAATTACAGGAAGAGATGAAAAGAAGATTTGCTTGGAATACTCAACAGAAACTAAGACCGGGAGATGAAGCATATAAGAACAAGTTGCTAGCATAGAAAATTTCATTTGAGAAGTATACACTTTTTGCTTTGTTGTTTTGTTGAACGTATGAAACATTGATGTATGAATTGGAAACTTTGGTTTTTGAGATTTAATGAAATTACAGTTTACCCAAAAAAAATAATTTAATTTTATCCTGAATTATTTAAACGTATAGAATTCATATATTACATCATAATTTGTTCTCTAAATTTCGCAGGTAAGCTTTGAAAATGAGGATGTTGTTCTACATAACTTCACATGTCTGTTTACTATGTTGTATATAATATTAGTTGTTAGAAATTTGAAGAGACATTTATGATTTACTATATAGAGTTTATAACTAATGTAATGTATTTTCCTTAATTTTATGTGTCTATGAATATTTATGGTGTCGAATATTAACAAGATATTTCATCATTTTTTCATTTACAATCAAAATCTTTAATTGATAAAAAAAAATACAACCATATCAAGGCATTTAAAATTCAGAAAATTTTGGTGATCAATTTATTTATTTAACTCAGTCCGTGCGTAGCACGGGTTATACACTAGTCTATTAATATATATATAGGAGGGATGTTGTTGACTTTTGTTGACCTCCAAAAAAATTCTAAAACATCAATACTAATTTTTAGTAATTTAAATTGATTTATTATCAAAAGAGTCAGTTTCAATTTGCGGCCACTAACAAAACTTAAAACTTGGCAGTTACCATTTTATTTGAATTATAATTTCAAAATTCATATATTCAATCCACATTTGTGCTTATCAAATGAATATCACAAATAACAATCCTCATTCTATTAACTTCTCCACTATCCTATGGGAGGTTAAATTACATCTACTTTCAACTGCGGTAAATGATGCTATTATTTAAACTTTAGTGCTTTGGAAGTGCTCAATTTCTTTGATCTATGGTGTTTTTTCATTCAGATTTTTGCTTTATGTTCTTTTTTTTAATATAAGATGATATTTTATGAATTATTTAAAATTTTATGTTTATGTTAGTTTTGTGTCAATTGCTCTTTATAGGATTTCAATTTACTCAGAAACGCCTAATAGAATTTGTATTGGTAGTTTTAGCTTCATCTGGTAAGTAATCATTTAATTGATTCTTCTATATTGTTTATTAAATTAAAAGAGAATTTAAAGTATAACTACAAAAACAATGCTCTTATACTAATTATAGATTTCCATTATTATTACTGTGCTCTCAAAATATTTTGTTGAAGATGAAGGCAGTAATAGATTCTAATGCTCCTCTTTATTGCATAAGGTTCCTCAATTTTTGAGCCAAAATGGTATTGCATAATTTCTCAAGGTCTATTTTTAAAATGTTTTTCTTCATGTATCTGTCACACATATTTAATTTTCTTCTCTTATTTATGATCTTTTTAAATTTGTTAAATACATTTTATTGCATAGGGTTCCTCAATTTCCGAGCCAAAGTGTATTGCGTAATTTCTCAAGGTCTATTTTTAAAATATTTTTCTTCATATATCTGTCACACACATTTAATTTTCTTCTCTTATTTATCATCTTTTTAAATTTGTTAAATACATTTTACTGCTTTATAATAATTATATTGTATTTCTGAATTTTTTTAGTACTCCATGGACAATCAAGTATAATACTTATGCTTCTTTACTTTATTTGTTATAGGGTGAGTGTAGATTCATGTAGACAATTAAAAATATATATATTCTTACTGTACTCCGGAATTTTGTTTTTTTACTTGACAAATTTTTGCTATTGTGACATGGTGTGAAATGGATTTTGACTTCTACTTATAATAAGATATTATGCTCTGATTGGATGACGCCTATTTTTAATTTATCATTTTTAAAAAAAAGTATAGATATATATAATAGTAAAGTTGTGTTTGGATGAGATTTTGTAAAGAACAAATGTAATAGTTAGGTGTGATGTGATACTTTCTTTCGTAAGAATTGTTTTTAGGAAATTAATGTGGATGAGTTTTTATTTCTAAAATAAACTATTTTAAGTTAAACTCATCGATTAAGGTATTAAAAAATTATACAAAATGGCATTACAAATCAAAATATGCAATTATTTTATTGATAATTATTTTTAATCCATATTTGTCTAGTTTAGCTTTAAAAAGGGGATTATTGTCTACAACTTTACACATGGTCTTTTCAAACTAGAATATAATATATTCGTTGCTTAAATTTTTTATAGATATTTATACTTTTGCTAAGTATTTTTCTATAAATAGTAATTTTGTGTTTTGTTAGTTTAAGTGTTTATGAATATTTGTGGCACACAACGAAACTGTAAAGATGTTTTTTGTTGTTATAGTATTTACATTGCACAAAAATATATTTGAAGCTAATCTTTGATTTTATGATTAAACAGTTCAATCAAAATGAATTTGTATCATATTTTATAATGTATTTCTAATTAAATTTAGGCCGTGCGTAGCACGGGTTATTACAATCAGAATTTTAATTTTGTTTTGCTTTATTAATTTTGAGCGGATTTTTCAAGTGTTCCATCCTCATTCAGACTTTACCCTAAATAATATTCCACATAATTCTCACAGTAGTCTACTAACATAATTGCAAATAAGTCTCATCACTCCATTTAATAATTCGTTAATAATTTGATCAAATTATAACAATCATCTTCTTTATGTTGCTTCCTTGAAACTGAAGCAATGCAATTAATTACTGTTAGAAAATCTTGAATGATACTCCCCTCAGATTGTCTAAAGATTTTGCAAATGAATTCTCATTTACATTTTATGAGTTCCTTCCTTATATATTCAAAGAATCTTATAGTATTTCATTCTATTGCCGATCTCATTTTCAACATCAACAAAATATGAACTAAAGAAAAATCAAGATCGTCTCATATGGAAGTATAATTGGTTGGTCGTGATAGTATATTTTCGGACCTAGAATCATTTAAGATACTCGCTTTGCAAATGAAGCAAAAGAACATGTGCAATTGAAATCATGAATGTATTGGTTGAAATTCACCAACCTAAGCATAAAAAAAAAAGGAAAATGAATATTAAATATTAAAATGTAAAATAATATGAAAAAGAAGTGTCCTATACTTATTAAAAATTATTTATTGAAATGTTCATATGAAAAAGTTCTAAATTATTTTCAAAGCCAATTAAATTATTCAATCTTATACTTAACATGTTTTATGCTTCCATAAATCATAACATGTGCACTATATTATATTTTTTTCCTCATTATCAAAAATTTCGATAAGAAATGAACATAATTTCAATAGAATTTCAATCTATTCTCAATGCAAATCTAAAATAATTAAATTTAAAGAAATTAGACAAAATAGTTGTTTAAGAATTCAAAGATCGATGGGTGAATTTATGCAAGGGGCGTCAATGTGATAGATTTATAAAAGATGTGATAATATTATAAAGTAACTATTGGTGCTATATTTATATGCTCAATTATTTTAAATCCTCATTAAAAAGTAATATTCTTAAAAATATATACACTCGTTAAGAATTTATGATGTTAATTCATAGGGTTATCTCCTAAAAGATTAAAAGCAAATTATGGTTCAGGCGATTACTGAATAAAACATTTTATACTATATCTTCTACTATATTAAAACAAGGTTATGGTTACGTTTCCACCAAATAGAATTTTCTCAGAATTTTGAATTTTTTAATTAGTAATTCGTAATTATCTTTTCATAACTAATTCTCCACTCTCTAAACTTCCAAAAGATATTATATTTTATTTTTCAAAATTAAAAAAATATATATTTTTTCAACACACTAAAAATTTTGTTTTCATCCTTCCTTAACCAACTCCCCACTATCTCAACTTCCATAAAAAAATATTATATTTTCACATATCCAAATTTAAAAAAAAAAAAAAAAGAATCTATCCATATAACAAGGATTCGGTTATTTTTTCTTAATCATAATTTTAGAATTTTCAGTTTTTTTTTAAATTAGTTTTATCCATAAAGTAGTTACCTTTGATAATTAGTAATTTATAATTAATTAGTTTTATCCATAAAGTAGTTATAATTTTATTTTGAATTTTCTACTTTATTATAGATTTTTTTTATTAGTAATTATTAACTTCTCTTATCCTAAATATCACGGTTCACTTTTCTCACAATTTCAACTTCCCACTATCAAATAACCATCTCAAATATGATTTATCCCTGAAATATCTCAACTGTTTTCTAATTTGTATCAAATTCTGAAATTAAAATTTATTATGGGAGAATAATTTCAAAATTCAAATTCAAATATCAAATCATATCAAAAATAACATCTAGAACATTTTGATCTTCCATTTGATAATAAGATTACACGATTTGGTGATTGAGTTTATTTATTGTTTGTTTTTATCTTCTTGAAGGTCATCGAATGTTACAGTTAATGGACATGAAAAACCAAAACAATAGTCATCACAATGTCCTCATTAAGTCGATCTCCATTTATGATGAATCAAAATTTCACCCCTTCTGATGCGGTTAATCAAGAAGATCCAGAAGGTTTGCCAGTTGATTTTGAGTTTTGTTTTAATTATTCATAGAATAGAGAAATAAATTATATGTAAATATCAAGTTTCATTAACTAGCCTTTCGACCGTTTTACAATGTTTGATGGTGGCCAAGAAGCAGCTGCATCTCCATCTGTAGCAACTGATGAGAAGTTGGCAATGGAAGCAACTCAATTTTCGAATAACAACAATATAGATGGTGACAATAAGTTGCAGCATGTAAATGCTGGTGTCTCTAATCTTTCCGAAGGGTTGCCCATAAAACAAATACCATTTCTCGAAAAATTTATGGTATATGTCAATACAGTGAACAATGTGCAACAAAATCGGTCAATTTTGACTCTACGATCATAAGGGATGGTGCGTTTATTCACTTATCAACCCCATGATCCAATAACAACGAATCTTTTTCGTATATGATGTAGCATTTTAATCAATATATATATATATGTGTGTTCGTTTTGCAGAATGTATTACTTTCAAAAATAGAAGATTTAATTCACTTTAATTTAATAAATATAATTATATTATCCAATAATTTGTATAATTGATCATTTTAGATCGATAATATATTAATTTCTCAAAATAAGTAACCATTTTTATTTACTCTCTATTTTTTTTTCGGGAAGTAGTTGAATTCTTCAGTAACAATTTCGATGAGTTATTTCGAATATTAAAAATGCATTAAAAAATCATTAAATTCAATTTGTTAAGGATGATGTTAATGTTCATTGTATCTATCATTTCAGATATGATTTGCTTCCCTTTTTTTTTTCTTTTCATATTCGTATTTATTTACTTCGATTATTTTATGATATTCAATTACATTCAGTTTGATTTTAACTAACAACTAATATGATACCATATCTGAATAATATATCGTGCGTAGCGTAGGGCACACGCTAGTTGTTGGTTCTGTGTTGTCAATTTTCGTATCAAGTATTTGAAGTAAAAACTGAATATGGATTATGGAATTAAGAATTGTTTCAATTGGGCCATACTTACAGACAAGCCCATATATATGCCCCTTTATAATAATCATATTGGGCCAAGCCTAGAATGAAGATGCTTTTATTTGGTATCGAAGAAAACCACTAGAATGAATTGCTCTATTAGCAACATCTTCCAAGTGTGTATTATTCCATTAAGTTGATGGAGGGTCCCTTTTCCATTTCAAAGAAAGAAATGGTCCATTGATTAGACTGCTAAAATTTCCTATTATTATATTCTTCTATCTTTGCAAAGACAAAGAAAAAAGTTCCTATTACATGCCTAAAACTTATTCTTCATTGTTATGAACCTTCAAATAAATAAATATGTGGTTTATATTATATTTACCCTTTGGACTCCATATGGTATAAAATGTGAGGGTACTTGTTGAAGAAACTATTATAGTCCTAAATTTGTTGGGCTTTTGTCATAATTTAGCCCATCCAATATCACATTCGATTCCTTAAAAGCACAAATATCTGACAAAATCTTTTAATCCTAAATTGAGTTAGTTCTCGAATTGATATTGTTTTATTCTGCTAAAAATAAAATGTAAACAGTGAATCTGTGTGTTTGATTCGACCGATATGCAAGTGCAAATGCTTTTTGTCCTGTTCAAATAAAAAAGACGAGTGCTAAATACGTAATCTATGTCGTACTAAGTTGTCATTTCAACTTATTATATAATTTTTATACCAATATTTTGTTCGATCCGAAAAACATGTCACAAATACTTAATAATACAAGCAACTAGACCAGATGTTTATTTTGCCTACAATACATGAAATGCTACTCAATAATTGAACTCTAAAATGTTTGTCTATGGTCCCCATAGTTCTTTGATTAATGGTAGGATGGGCTAGTTGTGACACATTTTTACTTTGAGATTGTACCATATGCATCATTTGGGGGACTTCTATTTTTATTTAATAACTATTAAATAGGAAGGATTGATCAGATTTTGGGAGGTACAATACCATTAATTAATGCACTGCTTTTCGTTTGTAACTTTTCGAAAGTAACTCTTGCAAAAAATAAAGTACTAACAATTGTCACTCATGAACAGGACTTGAGGTGTGCCCAAATTCCAACTTTAATTAATTGAACGTTGAAATTGTATACATTCTTTTTTATGGTTACAAGTGACCTAAAAAAAAATGTTTACATAGTGTGATTTTTCAAATTATCATAAAGACGTATAAATAACTCAAGCCTTCTACATAGAGTACATTAAAATTGGATATGCTCAACGAGTTCGAAAGATGAAATTTGAATTTAATTAGTATTGTCAACTAATTAATTAAGTTTAAAATGAGTAGCAAATATAATACATTGCTTAAGATGTTTAATACTATTTTATTGTTTTTTTTAACTAAGTTGAACTTAAGCGGAGTTTTTGGTCTTATCGAATAATATGATTGCTTAATTACTTTGATTGTAATGTCTACCTGTTCAAATAGGTTAAATCGAGTCGAAATTAATAGCTTAATTATAGACAAATAGTTTTGTAGTTTTAACTTGTTCGAGTTGAAAAACTTATCAAAAGAAGTTTAAAATTGTGTGGTAAAATTTTCAGCCATTTGAATATTAAATGTAAACAGTCTTAATTTTTTGGTTATAGTATCTTGGGGTTGTAAGAAGAATTAAATATTCTCTCTGTAAAACATTTTATTAGAAGCATTTGACTAATATACTAGAAAAGAAATATACTCATGAACTAAAAATGGTCCATATGATAGAATGAAAAATGAGCATCCTTTATGATTCCATTATATATCATATTTCCTATTTTAAAATGTTTGAACATCTTGTATTTTTCTTTAATCATGCGCAACAAATATTCATAATCAATGTCAATCTTATTTTTGTAAAGAATTATACACACCTATAAATATCAATATATAAAATGAAATATAAGGTAAAATATTATTAAATAGAAGATCTAAAAAAAATCGATTTAGCTTGAATTTCTTTACGGTGCGTTTGGATAGATGGATTTGAATTTGAGGAGTGGATTTGGAGGAAGGATTTCAAATGACACCTAAAATGGTGTCATTTGAAATCCACCGTAGTTGTGGAGAAAAGAGCTCAAAATGAATGACGAGGGATTTGAAATCCATCATCATCCAAACGAACTTAAATGGATTTGTCGATGGATTTGAAATCCATGGATTTCAAATCCATCGATCCAAACGCACCCTTAGTGATTTCGAATTAAGTCAACATGTTAAAAGTTCTAACTCAAACTTAAGTAACTGTAAATTAGAGGATTTTAATAATAACTCATTTATCTTCTCGATTCAACGTATAAGAGAGAGTCGTATTTATGATTAATAGATACAATGAATTTATAACTAATTTTGAATATAATTTCAAGACTCAACTTTAACCTACTTTGACCAATGCACTGTGAGAAGTAACTAGTAATAGTATGATAATTCTCAAAGGTTCATTGGATCTTGGGATCCCGTTTGATTTTTCTGGGATATTGCTTACTTTTACTATGGAAACACTAGTTCTTGTATAGTTAATTATGACAAAAGTTTAAAATTATCAATTATATATCAAAACGTTGTTTAACAACGCTAGAAAATCAAATTGAATTCAAAATTAGATCACTTTTGCAATCTAAGTACGAATTTTTACTTTTCAACCATAGCGTCTAAAGATGCAATACTCATTGAAAGTAATTTGAATTTGTCATATTTATGGCACCAAACATTTTAATAATAATTAACGAAGTCGATAAAATGGAAAAACATCGATACAAAAAAAATCAAATAAAGGAAGCAAAAGAAAAAACCAAAAAAGCATGGGCATATGCAAATACAAGTCTATAATCCAACTTCTAAACCAATTTTTTTTAAAGTTAGATCATATACGAATAATTCAAGTAGTTTCAATATTTGGGGCGAGTGATTATTATCAACTATTATTTACGTAACATCACCAATCCCGTACACAATTATAATGTGTTTAGTATACTAAAATTATTAATAACAGAATGTGACGTACCCAAAAAATGGACAAAAGTTGTTGTTCCTAGTTTGGACCATCACACCTTTGTTTAATTTGTTAGACTAGAAAAACGACACAAGTGTAATACCAACTTTTAGTATAAATTTTTCAAAATTTTATTATAAATCACACTTTTGCTTTTTTGGAATCATTATTCACTACGATTTCCTTTAGAAAGTTTGTGGCTTTTGCCTAAACTTGTTTCATGCATTGAATACAATTTGGGGCATAAGCTTGATCTTTTTGTATATATTTTTCTTTACTAATCAAGTTAATGTTAAATCGAATTTTAAAATTTATGTATCAAATTAAAAAAAAAATTAATTTTACACAAATTTAGTTTGTTTTCGAGTGGCATGGAATACAATAGACGAGATCCGCATAAAATCATTTTATAAGCAGAGGGTTGAGATTAAATAATGATTTGAAATCCTCATAGCTCCTATATAATAAGCAATATATATACGTGTATATGTCAATTTTCAATTATTGATGACATGATCAAAGTAAACTACACCATATACCAAGTAATTTAAGTTTACAATAAAGAGTTAGCAAAGTAGATAATCAAGATAATTTGAATGATCATTATCCATATCTCGTGCTACCTATAAAGTTAATCACACCAACACACACACACACATATATATATATACATTAATCTTGTTGATAGACCGGACAGCCAATCAGCACCATCTACATGTGTATAGTCTTCTTCACATAAAAATTTGTTGGGCCTTTTCGAATTATAGCTACAGTGTCCATGCATTAATTTTTAAACCTAATATTTGACAATCTCACAGTAATAGTATTTTTCAAATCTTAAAATTAATAATTTATTATTTAAGTAGTTTAAAAAAAAATGAATTGAATCATTTGTTTTCATAGTTGGAAAAACGTTGAGCAAAATTAATGGACTTTGCATATTTTGTCTTGTATTTAAAAAAATATAGATATTTTGGCCCATGCATGTTGTCAACTTTTAACACAATTGGCCCTGTGATTGTCGAGTGGCGGTTATTATCTTTTATTTGGTGGGAAAAAGACACACACCAACTTTAATGATTTTTTCTCATTATAAATCACTAATATGCGGCTAATAGCGATTAAGTCATTGACATGGACCAAATATGCAATTGTTTCAAAATGGTTGAACTAAATATACATAATACTAAAGTTTAAGATTAAAAGTACTCAATCCCTATTCTATGAGACCAAATATACAATTAAGTCGAGAAATTTATGTTAATCCAGTTCCAATTGTGCATTCAAAACCATCGAAATACATGGGTGTGTGTGATTTTTATCACTCACTCTATATATTTCAATGGTCCTAGATGCATTAAGGTTGGATAATATAAAACTTTGTTAATAATATTATTGATGATAAAACATATATATAGAGTTATAAGATTTGACAATTAAAGTAAACTAACTAAACTAAAAAGACATAATTAAAAAAAATATAATACATAAGAAAAGATTTTATACAAAATTATATTTTAATATATTATAACAATTAAGACCATTGAAACAGAATTAACACATCACCTAGCATACCGAACCTATAATATTGTGTTCGTGAAAGGTTATTTAATTGCAAAAAATGTATGGCATATTCTCATCAAGATTATGTAATTAATGACCCTCATAATTAACATAAAAGTGGTTGCCCCTCAATACCTACTAATAATAATATAATTGAATTAAAGATGAGAAAAGGCGGTCCAAACTAAATTATGTTTTCTTTCTTTTCTGATTAATTAGTACAATCGACATGTCTCATTTTGATACAAAATATGTTTATTCCTTTTCAAAAGATTTTAATAATTTTTATTTGTTGTAATTGACATATATATTAAATTCATCTGTGGATCAAAACGCAATTGTTGTCAACATTTGGTGATAGTGGAAGGCACCAAGTATAATACTTCTAAGTTTTCGACACGTAAGCATGTACATTTATATTAAATCAAGTTAGATTAGTGATGGGTTATTGTATGTTATAAGTTAGATCAATGATGGGTTTACATTTTATTGGTTGCAAAATATTAACTTTTACGCCAAGGAATATAAATGTTAATCAATCTTATATTTGATTGGTCTAAATTTCTCAACACTTAGGACTTGTTTGCTTATCTCTTATAAATTTTATTTTCGATTATTTGAATCACAAAATTTTAAATAATATAATACACCAAATTTTTATTCAAATTCACATTTTAAACCTATTTTTTCAATCATTTATACATATAACTGCACATTAATCATATATACATCATTTTACATATTTATCAATCAATATCATTTATTATAACTCTTTTTTTCATATTTTATAATTTTTAATTTTTAATATTTTTTTATTTACATAAACATTATATACATAACTAACACAATCATTTTCATATCATCCATCAACCTACCACTATTAAATTGACATATTTTACAACTTTTAATCAATTTTTAAAATATAAACAAACATCTAACATTTTTACACGATTTCCGTGGTACACAATAAATTTTCAAATTCCAACTCAAAACCATATACAAATATGGCCTTCGTAGTATAGTACTAGTATAATATATTAGGATATAGTCTTGTATAAGATCAGTGTCCGTCTTTAAGAGGCGGCGGCAATGACTCCAGTCCTTGTGTACTTAAAGGTAATATCAGTGTTCGTCTTTAAAAGGCGGCGGCAATGACTCCAATCCTTGTGTACTTAAAGGTTGAGTGGTTGTAATATAAAAAGGTAACGGCATATTGGTGTTGCAATGATAAAGGTTTAAACTTCTTATTTTTCGAGGGTGAACAATTATAATTTAAAGAAAAATATAAATCCAATGAAATATAATAGCATAAGGAAATATTTTATGCTATGTCCTAATATATTCTAATAAGTACTGATCCCATTATTTCACCAAGATTATGGGAATTAATGACCTGCCCATGTGTAATAGTGACTTCTAGGAATTATATTTAATACTATCTTTTAGGTCATAAATAACGATCTTGGTTCTTAACCATCTTAATTGTCTACAATTAAAGAATATATGAGCAGATAATTAGCATTCAGTTTTAAATCGTTATTCACATATATTAAGGATTTAAACTATATGTGTGCTCCCACTATTTTAATCGAATTTCATCACCCCTATGATAGAAAACGAGAAGATGGTAATCTTCTTAGTGGGCTTGAGATCTAACCATAACCATCATACACCCCGAGTTCACGAGCCCATATGATGTTTACGTTTAGTAGGCTCGCCCACCCTTCAACAACTCTTTTGTGGTTGTCAAGATATTTTTCCCTCACCTTTCATATATTCCCCGAGTTCATGAGCCCATATACTACTCAGTGTTAAGTCTAACCCACCAAATACTCATAGATAATTGACCCATCCAATTGTTCCATGCCTCGTAGCCAACACTTGGATTACCAAATTACTATGTGCCTTTAAAAAAGGCTTAGTAGACCCACAACCTTCTATGCCCATACCCGTCCCTACGACTCGCAATCGACGAATATGGGCTTCGCGACCTATGACATGTTTCTACTAGTGGTGGAAGGCAGGGTACAACAAAACTTTCGGTCTTTGTTATTCCCATTCTAGACTTAATATTTTAAACGAGGGAATTCAACATGCAAGGTCTCATCAATTTTAGTGTTTAATCTCGTCTTAGGGTGATCATGCAACGACGTATCACATAATAAAACAAGGATATAACGCCTAATACTAGCATGCTCGATAAACGGTAAATAAAAATATATCACATAACCATACCAACATATGAGATATATAAAGCATTAAATTTATCGAGAATTTTAACAATCAATACAATTCGTAAGTTCATGAATTTTTGAAATAATTTTGAAATCGCATATTCAAAACAAAGCCTCAAAAGCATAGGCCCGATGGGCCAAATGTGTTTGGCCCAGTCGAACAAGTGCGCGAAAAGGCCCAGCCTGCACGCGGCCCATCACGCGCGCGCAGCTTGCGCGTGCACACCTACGAGCCGGTGCGCGCACTATTGCGCGCACCGGTGCGTGCTGGCGCACCCGCCAGCATGTATACTGCACCCTTGCGGTCCGCACGTGTCGGCTCATGCCTTGGCACCACCTTGGCTCGATCCAATTTGTTTCCTGTCGTTTTTCATAAAATCATACAACAAACAATTAAATCGATCAAATCAAAATTCATAAAACAAATATAAACCGATATAGTCTAAACTTTATATCGATTTAAGCATATAATTTGGCTCTAATACCACTGTTGGGATTGCACTAGTCCCACGAGTAAAACCTCGCAGCGGAAGTAGTATTTTAAAATTTTAACGAGTCTCACTCTATAGCTAGTATATGCTCAAAACGAAATAAAGAACAAAAGCAATAAAAGCGATTATTACCTTTTTCGCTTTCCTTTGGTATCAGTTGGAATTTTACAGCCTTCATGTATTCTCGCGATCAATGAAATCGCCGGTTCGAATCCTACAACTCTTCTCAGCAACCAAGGTCTTGAACACCCCAGATGTTCTGCCTCTAAGCGCAGTATTCACACCTTGAACGTTTCCCTCGTCAGTAACAACCGTGCAGCAATTCGTTACCACAACTATGGATGATTATATGTATGTGATGGAATATCTAGAGGAAGGCTCTTGGAAAGACTATATAAGACTTATGGAGAATTTGTATTATTCGACAACTTGAATTGAAACTATAATTTTTGGATGATTTGAATGAAGAATAAAGACCCCGATTTATAGAATAAGGGGCACGATTATTAGCCCAAAAATTAGGGAAGAAAATCGTGCCCTACATGGTAATGGATTAGGATTGAAATTTCTAATTCAATCATATCTTGTAGACTCTTATTCTCTCATATCAAATCCTTGATTTATGGAATCTTCCATAATTTAAATTCTCCATATCAAATCTTAATAAGACTTTCCTAATATCTTTCAACCCAAAATAAAAACTTCCTCTTTTGATTTATTAATTGGGCTTTCAATTAATAAATTCCTTAGGCCAAACCCATTAATAAACTAATCTATAGATTAATTAAAAAGTCCAATTAATTAATTCAAGCTCAAGACTTAATTAATTAATTTATTCCATTATGAATCAATATCCAATATTAATTCATATATAGCCCAATTCAAAATTGGCTATCATCGTACACATAACCGAGAAACTTATTCAAGTTCGTATGTGACCCCTTATGTTCATTCGAAAGCTAGCAGTGAGACCATTTCCAAAGTGGCTCGGTAATAACTAATCAATAATTACCTCGATTAATCATTATACTAAATAATTAATCTTGGTCAGGAATTAACCAGGAAAAATTGCATTTTTGATACACTAATGTGGCCTGCACGTTTATTTGATACACTAATATGAAGGGGTGGCAATTTGGGTACACTAATGTGGGGCATGTGTGGCAATTTAAGTACAAATTTCAATGGAATATTCGATTTCAGCTGAAATATTCGATTTCAGCTGGGATATTAAATAATTTTGACTAAAATTGGGGATTTTGATCGAATTTAGGGATTTTTTTTTCATTTTGACCATAAATTAAGAGAAATTTGACTCATTTTTTTAAGGGATTGACCAATTTTGACTTATAATTGGATTAATTAAGTTGTATTTTACCAAATTACCCCCAATCCTCAATTATTTTTCAAAGTTTATCTTCTTCCCCACCACCATCTTCTTCCCCACAAACCCTACAAATGGCTTTCCCACACAAGTCGAACATGGCAATGGCAATGGCAATGGTAAAATTCGAATGGAAATGGTGCTCGGATGGAAATGGTAAAATTCGAACATGGCATACCAACATTAACGGTGAAATTCGAACATGGCATACCCCCAACATTAATGGTGCTTGAATGAAAATGGTGAAATTCGAACATGGTCATAAAATTCGAAGATGGTGATGGTTTTAGTAAGATAAGGCCACCGACAAGTGAGAATCGGTGGATTTTAAGATGGTTGTTGGTGGAAAATGATGGTTATGTGGTGGTGGTGGTTCTATGGTTGGTGGTTGGGGAAGAAGACAAAAGAAAATTAAAAGTAAAAAAAAAAAAGAATTATAAAATTGAAAATAAAAATATCCCTCCAATAATAGGCCACGTCAGCTTTTGGGCCAAAATTGGTCAAAATCCCCAAATTTAAATGCACATGCCCGGCACATGACATTTACCGGCGAAAATTGAATTTTTCGGCGTAATTTGTACCCAAATTGCCAGACCTACCCCACAATAATATACCCAAATTGTCACCCCCCCATATTAGTGTATCAAATAAATGTGCATGCCACATTAGTGTTCCAAAAATGCAATTTTCCCGAATTAACCACCAACTAATTTAGACTCTCATAGATTGAGTTCGATGTCTAGTAACGTCGACTCAACCTCTAGATTCTTGTGTCATAAATTTGTTGGGCTTGTGTCATAATTTAGCCCATCCAATATCATGTTGATTTGATTCCTAAAAACACAAATATCTCCAAATCTTTTAATCTTAAATTGAGCTAGCTCTCTAACTGATATTATTTTATTCTGCTATAAATGTAAACTATGAATCTGTTTGTGTTTGACTCGATAGATTTGCATGTGCAAATGCTTTTAACATGTTCAAATCAAAAAGACTAGTGCTAAATACGATCATATATGTTGTACTAATTATTCATTTCAACTTATTATATAATTTTTATACCAATATTTTGTTCGATCCGAAAAATATGCTACAAATACTTAATACAAGCAACTAGACCAGATGTTTATTTTGCCTACAATACATGAAATGCTACTCAATAATTGAACTCTAAAATGTTTGTCTATGGTCCCCATATTTCTTTGATAAATGGTAGGATGGGCTAGTTGTCACACATTTTTACTTTGAGATTGTACCATATGCATTGTTTGGGGGACATCTATTTTTATTTAATAACTATTAAATGGGAAGGATTTATCAGATTTTGGGAGGTACAATTCATTAATGCACGGCTTTTCGTTTGTACCTTTTCGAAAGTAACTCTTTAAGTACTAGAAATTATCACTCATGAACAGGACTTGAGGAGTGGGCGAATTCCAATTTTAATTAATTGAATGTTGAAATTGCATACATTCTTTTTTACGGTCACAACTTACAATAAAATGTTTACATAATGTGATTTTTTAGTATATCATAAATACGTATAAATAACTCAAGTATAGTAAAATTGGATATACTGAAGGAGTTCGAAAAATCATATTTGAATTTAATTAGTATTATCAACTAATTAATTAAGTTTAAATCGAGTTGCAAAATATAATACATTGCTTAAGATGTTTAATACTATTTTGTTGTCTTTTTAACTAAGTTGAACTTAACCGAGTTTTGAGATCTTATCGAATAAAAATATTGGCCTAGTCTTGAAAAATATGATTGCTTAATTACTTTGATTGTAATGTCTACATGTTCAAACATATTAAATCGAGTCGAAACTAATAACTTAATTAAGACACATAATTTAGTGGTTTTAACTAATTGAGGGGAGCTCATTCGAGTTGAAAAACTTATCAAACAAAAGGAGTTTAAGTTTCGTATATTAAATTTAACAAACCAAATTCAAACAATCCATAACTACATATTTCAAATAAAATATCAAATAGTCTGGTAAAATTGTCAGCCATTTGAATATTAAATGTAAACAGTCTTAATTTTTTGGTTAAAATATATTAGGCTTGTAAGAAGAATTACATATTCTCTCTGTAAAACATTTTATTAGAAGCATTTGACTAATATACTAGAAAAAAATATACTAATGAATTTAAAATGGTCCATATGATGAATGAAAAAATGAGCATCCTTTATGATTCCGTTTTATTTCATATTTCCTATTTTAAAATGTTTGAACATCTTGTATTTTTCTTTAATCATGAGCGACAAATATTCATAATCAATGTTAATCTTACTTTTTTTTAAAGAATTATACACGCCTATAAATATCAATATATAAAATGAAATATAAGGTAAAATATTATCAAATAGAAGATCTGAAATAATTGTATATCTCTATAAAAAAATCCGATTTAGCTTGAATTTCTTGAATGATTTCGAATTAAGTCAACATGTTAAAAGTTCTAACTCAAACTTAAGTAACTGTAAATAAGAGGATTTTAATAGTAACTCATTTATCTTCTCAATTCAACATATAAGAGAGTCGTAGTTTTGATTAATAGATGCAATGAATTTATAACTAATTTTGAATATAATTTCAAGACTCAACTTTAACCTACTTTGACCAATGCACTGTGAGAAGTAAATAGTAATAGTATGATAATTTTTAAAGGTTCATTGGATCTTGGGATCCCGTTTGTTTTTTCTTGGCTATTGTTTACTTTTACAAGGAAACACTAGTTCTTGTATAGTTAATTATGACAACAGTTTAAAATTTTCAATTATATATCAAAATGTTGTTTAACAATGCTAGAAAATCAAACTGAATTAGGAATTAGATCACTTTTGCAATCTAAATACGAATTTGTACTTTTCAACCATAGCGCCAAGAGGCGTTACTTATTAAAAGTAATTTGAATTTGTCATCTTCATGACACCAAACTTTTTAATAATAATTGACGAAGTTGAGAAAATGAAAAAATTCATACAAAAAAAAAACGAATAAAGGAAACAAAAGAGAAAACAAAAAAGCATGGGCATATGCAACTATGAATTTATAACCCATATACGAATGATTCCAGTAGTTTTAATATTTGGGGTGTGAGTGATTTTTATCAACTACTATTATACGTACATCAGCAATCCCAACACAATTATAATGTGTATGTATACCAAAATTATTAATAACAGAATGTGACGTACCGAAAAGAAGGGACAAAAATTGTTCCTAGCTCGGACCATCACACGTTTCTTTGTTAGAATAGAAAAACAACATAAGTGTGATACCTACTTATACAAATTTTCCAAAATTTTATTATAAATCACGTTTTTGCTATTTTGGAGTCATTAGTCACTATAATTTTCTTTGAAAAGTTTGTGGCTTTTGCCTAAACTTGTTTCATGCATTGAATAGAATTGGGGGCATAAGCTTGATCTTTTTGTTTATATTTTTCTTTACTAATCATGCTAATATAGAATTGAGTTTTAAAATTTATGTATCAAATTAAACAAAATTAGTTTTACACAAATTTAGTTTGTTTTTGAGTGGCATGGAATACAATAGATGAGATCCGCATGAGATTGTTTTATAAGCGGAGGATTAAGATTAAATAATGATTTAAAATGCTCGTAGCTCCTTTATGTTGGGATCGCATAAGCCCCATGAGTGAAACCTCGCAGCGGAAGTACAGTTTAAAATTTTCATCGAGTTTTACTCAAAGCCAATATATATGCTATATCGAATTAAAGCGCAAACAAAAACGGTAAATAGAAATTGTACCTTTTTGCTTTCCTTAGGTATTGATTTCTATTTACGGCCTTTCTCGTATTCCTATGATCACTAAATCACCGGTTCGAATTCCTTAGCACTTCTCAGCTACCTCAGCCTGCACATTCAACCGAGATCTCTAGCAACCAAGTGTTGTGCCTCTAAGCGTTGTATCCACACCTTGAATGCTTCCCTCGCTAATAACAATCGTGCTAGTTATTCGTAATTACGACTACGTATAGGATCGTATATAGGGTGATGGAATTTCTAGAGAAAGACTATGAAAATCTCTAAGACAATAATATGGAGAAACCCTAAATTTGATAACTCAAAATTTAGTTGTAATGTTTCGATAAAAACAGTTGATTCGATTATCTTGAATGAAGAATAAAGAACCCTATATATAGTATAGAGGAGAACGATTTTTCTCTTCTCCAAGAAGGGAAAAAATCGTTCCCTACATTAATTAGAATTCAAGAATCCTAATCTTGGTAAACTTCTATTCTCTCACTTCAAATCTTGATTTATGGGATTTACCATAATCCAAAAATCTCCATATTAATTCTTGATAGACTTTCCTTATATTACAAGGTTTGGTCGATGCAGCCCGTAAGGGTACTGCCCAAGCCATACAAAAATTGACATGTGGCATGTTTTAATTTTGGTTTTTTAATTTTTTATACTCACTCCAAACTAAAAATCCTAACCATGGTTAGAAATATACCAATTTGATTTTACCTCTACCCATTTAACTTTTAACCCTAAAATTTTACTTACAAAAAATTACAGCCCTTTCATCTTCCCGTCTCTATCTCCGGCATTTCACCGGAGAACAAGAAATTAGTTCCTCCATCAAACGATCGACGTTCTAACATAAGACAACAAATCGGTTCTATTGGCAAAGAAAATTTCGATTTGTGTATTCCCCTGGTAAGTCTATTTTGGTTATTAAAATTCTGAGATTATTTGTTCTTGTTTAAAATATGTTGAAGAAGACATATGAGACACCATTTGTTCTTTGTGATATGTAAATTTTTATTGTTAAAATTTTGAAACTAACTTTTTCTTATTTAAAATATGTTGAAGAAGACATTTATTCTTCTTCAACAAAATGCTAACAGTTTGTTTTAGTTTAATAAGACAACCATTTGTTCTAGTTTAAAAAAAAGTAAAAGAAGCCTATGAACTCACTGTTTGATTGCTTGAAACAATATGCTAACAGTTAAGAAAAATATTTTTAAAAAAGTGAAAGAAGCCTATGAACTCACTGTTTGATTGCTTGAAACAAAATGCTAACAGTTAAGAAAAATATAGTTATTAACTTCAAGAATTTACTAAATGTATATTATTATGATTGACTTTCGAATAGCAACGAATATAATAAAGAAGTAGAGAAAGAAACATTTGTTAAATGATTTTATATATAACATTAAGTTCTTCTTGTGTAGGCCATCCATCATATATAATGAATGATAGTCGGTTCATTTTGCGTGAAGATGGTAGTAATGTTTTTCCAGGTTTGTGATATGATTTTTTAAATAAGAGTTGTGGGAATTAAATACTTTAATTTGATTGTATGCTATATTTTTTGTTATATTAGATTTGAACGGAAACCATGCAGACGCTGAAGCTGCAAATTGTTCCGCTAATCAATGTACACTTGAAGATTCAGGGAGAACCAAACATATTGAGGTACGAGCATCTATGATAGAAGAGTTGGAAAGTAGATTAGCAGTTGGTCAAAGTGTAAAGATTGTTGAAGATGCGTATTTACTATATTGTAACTGTGCACATGCTAAAGGGTTAGTGTTAAAAAGGGGGATCAACGTTGCTTTCCTCGCACTAATGAACTTCAATCGAAAGATTTTGAATGTTCTTGCGAGGGGGTCAAAGACGAAGTACGTTCTATTAATAGAAAACCAATATACCAAAAGCCTACAATTAGAACTAAATGCAAAGCAAGACTTAAAATTGGGCGGGAAAAGGGTGGTGAGTGGAAGGTGACAAAGTTTTTAATGGAACATAATCATGAAATGGTCGCGAGTGATCAAACACATTTATTGAGATCATCATGCAACATTTCTCATGCTCAAAAATCTACTTTGGAAGCAATGGTAAATGCTGGAATATCTCCTACTACTGCATTTTCTTTCATGGAAAGTGAAGCACACGAGCCACAAAATTTAGGTTTTACCCGTAAAGATGCTTTTGATTACCTTCATCGTTTAAAGAGACATACAAAAGTTGAGGATGGAGATGCTTCCGCATTACTTCAATACTTCACAAAAAAATCGAACAAGGAGACTTCTTTCTATTGGAGTGTGCAAATGGACGATGATAATAGGATGATGATTTTTTCTTTAGAGACTACCGATGTTTGATTGACTATGAATATTTTGGTGATGTGGTCTCAGTTGACACAACTTATCAAACAAATAGGTATAACTTAATATGTGCTCCTTTTGTTGGAATAAATCACCATAAGCAAAATGTGATGTTTGGCCTGGCTTTCATGTCGGATGAAACTGAAAAGTCTTTTGAATGGTTGTTTTCTACATTTCTTGATTCTATGAATGGTAAACAACCTGAAATAATTTTTACCGATCAATGCCAAGCAATGATGAATGCAGTTGGAACAATCTTTCCATATGCACATCATCGTTTATGTCAATGGCATGTCAATCAAAATGCTCCATCGCACTTTGGAAGTTTGAATGGTGATTCAAGGTTTAAACAACTATGGCATGAGTGCATGAGTCATTGTGAATTTGAAGAAGAGTTTGATGCCAAATGGAATTTTTTGATTGAAGAATATAATCTCACGAGTCATAAGTGGTTAAATAATATGTACAAATGTGGCACAAATGGGCAAATGCTTTTAGTACCAACAGGTTTAGTGCTGGCCTTTTGGCAACATCTAGAAGTGAGGGCACAAACTCATGTATGAAAAAAGCAGGTGACAGGACTATTACGTTGTATGACTTTGTTCTAAACTATGAAAAGGTTCAAAATAATTGGTGAGCAAAGGAAAAAGCAGAGGACACTCGTTGTTGAGATGGAAAACCATCAATGATTGTGAAAAATAACCCTTTATTGATTCATGCTGCTAATGTGTACACATTAAACTTATATCATTTATTTGACTCAGAGTTGGTGGAGTCCTTGAGTACGACGTTTGAACTATATAAAGTTGGTGATTCTTTTATTAAGTTTAAAGCAACATGTCATAGCTCAAATTCAAGGGCTAGACAAGTGGTATTTGATAAGCATAATTGTGAAGTACGATGTAGTTGTCATAACTTTGAGACTATGGATATTCTATGCATACATGCTTTGAAAGCCTTGGACTTTATGAATATAGGGGTTTTACCAGAGTCATACATAAAAAAACATGGACGAAAAATGCTAGAAACAGAGTACCCAATGAAATTACTGAATATGGAAGTGGTCATGTTTCTGAAATGATCTTCGTGAATCAAGTAATGAGGTCAACATATGATCTTGCCATGCGGTGCAAAGTTCATGACGAGACAAGAAAGTTAATGATTGCAAATCTCAATAACTTTACCGAGGAGGCAACAACTTTGTTTGAAAAATTATATTTAGATGATCCAAATACAAACACGTGTGATGATTCACAAGTTGATGATAAGGAAAAAGAAGTCCTCATACGCAATCCTTTTTCTATCAAATCAAGAGGAGTCACAAATGCTCGGATACGTGGCCATTGGGATCTTAAGAGGCAAAAGTAAGTTAAGTTAATCTTAATTTCAAACGATTTTGTACTTACTATTCATTATTGCACCTTCAATTTCTTATATACATATTTAATTTCTCATTTTTTGTTCTCATATTTTTTCAGAGGTAAATGCTAAAGGCACTACAAGGAAGAAATAAAGCTCCCAAAATGCTATTTCTGCTCCAACTTCACAGGAAGCTACTAATATTCAGTCATCACAATATTTGTCTAGTTATTATTGTCAAAATGCACCAATTGCTGCTTCATTTGATTCAAATCGACATTATTTTCCAATGTCATTTCCAACAGTGGGTAGTGTGGTCCATAACACAAATGATCTAAGATATTAATTATTTCGTCCATCACAATGAGACAGATGCGAGAAGGCTCGTAGGAATCAGTCATTAGGCAGTAAGATGAAATTTGTGAGAATCTATTTTGATCATTATGGTCATGTAATGTTTATACTATCTTTGTGCATGTGTTTTTAATTTATGCAAAATACTATTTATTTTTCTTTTAATATTTGTTCTTCTAAGTGATAAAAATCATTGTTGATAAGTTGGTTAGTGTATGTTATTTGAGAACTGAATGATACTTGAAATGTTCCAAATATAAAATAAATATGAAGTGGTTGAAATATTTGTGTCATTGATTGTGGAATTATAATATTGCCAATCACTTATTCAGCTAGAATTTTTGCTTTGAATATAGGTAGTGTTTTTATTGATATATTAAATTTAGATTTATTGTTTGTAATTTTAGAAAAGAGCAAGATTTCATAACTCAAGCTCTGGTCAAAATTTATATTAAAACTGAAGTGAAGTATAAGCCTAACATGTCTAATACAATCATGTAATATCAAGTGAATTGTAAGCCTAATAAGTCTAATACAAACAAGACAAACAATTAAGTAATAAATAAATTGGCAGTGCACCTTTTCTTCATCTCATCGCCTAAACAACAAATACAATTTTAGTAGCATCATCTTTTTCAATTCTTATTCTCTTGTATAGTTAATCTATCAAGTCCAAGCTCTTCTCATATCTCAATCTTTTTCAATTATTGAACCTGCATAGCAGAAAAGTTAAAGAAAATTGGAACAATAAATACTTACACCTTTTAACAAGAAAAAAATATATCTAGAAAAACCAATAAATAATATCACAAATGAAATCATGAGAATATAATTAAATGTGATAATTATGCAAATCCAACAAAAACAAACTTAAAAAGAGCAAGTCCTAAAACAAGTTCATAACTAACTCCTACCATCCACCAAAATTACACAACTCCAGCCCATAAATCCTATATCTTATTTGTGACCATCACTGAAAGCAGTGGAGTTTCGAGTAGCTAAATTCTTCTCAACTTTTTAAAATTTTATCTCCCACCGGCTAACTATGCTAGCTGGTACTTGCTCTACTTTGGATTGTAAAGTTCCATAAATTTTTGAGAATCTTTCATTATTAACAAACTTACTCAATTAGTAGCACAGACGTTAAAATGACGATTTTTCGCTTGTTTAATGCACACAACATTAATTCGTACCGGACCCAAGACTATTTTCGTCCGTTTTTCTATGGTGGGGACTAAAAATGCAAAACGACGCATCCAAATGATATAATTTTGCATGTTCACAAATAACGGGACTAAAATTACAATAGACTCCATATTAGAGTGACCAATATCGAGATTGACGCTCAAATATATACATAAAAATGTAACTTTATATGTATAAAAAAGTAAAACCAACCTGTAACTTTATATGAACGAGGACGGCCTCTGTGAAGGTGACGCTCATAGTATTTCTGGTGAGGCGCCACATCTCTCGAACACCTCCATTCCTTAACAGTAGCCGCCGTAGACAGCAATCCACTATTATCGTCAAGCTTGCAAATGATCCCCTTTTTCTATTTGATTTGGATTCCGGACCGCGAGTTCTTTCCGACGAGATTGATTTGGTAATGGAGGTAGGAGAGCTTGGTCGACTGAATTGAGGTGGTTGCTCAGCAGGATAAAGATTTGAAAAATGAAATATTCAGAAGAAAGCATGATTATGTAAGTCATATAATAGAGTACAATAAAATTCAAATTTCAAAAAATATTTGAATTTTCAAAAAATTTGAATTTGGCGGCACAATTTATCTAAAATTTTTGGAAGAAAGATTACCATGGTTAGGTTTTCTAGTTTGGAGTGAGTATAAAAAAAATAAAAACCCAAAATTAAAACATGCCACGTGTCAGTTTTTGTATGGCTTGGGGTAGTAACCTTATGGGCTGCATCGACCAAACCATATTTCAACCCTAAAACTCAACTTCCTCTTTTGATTTATTAATTGGGCTTTCAATTAATAAACTGCTTGGGCCTAGCCCATTAATTAACTAATCTCAAGATTAATTGAAAAGTTCAATTAATTAATTCAAGCCTAAGACTTAGTTAATTAATTAATTTATTCCATCATGGATCAATATCCAATATTAATCCATCTAAGGCCCAATTCGAAAATTGTCCTTTCAATACATACAACTGGGAAACTTATTCAAGTTAGTGTATGACCCTTAGGTTCATTCGAAAGCTAGCAGTGAGACCATTTCCCAAATGGCTCGGTAATCAATTAATTAATTATTACCTCAATTAATTATTATGCCAAATAATTAATCTTGGTCATGAACTAACCATCAATTAATTCATGACTCTCACAGATTGAGTTCGATGTCTAGCAATGTCGACCCAACCCCTAGATTCAAATTATTATAATAGACCTCTCCTGATCACGATCGTAGCATGTGTCTCATCCTTCTGTCAGATCTCCCGATTAAATCTAGAATTTGGTTGGCAGTCGAAATCCTACTAAATTAATCATATGACTATGTCAATTGGCGAATGACGACTTATGTGAAACAAGCAAGGATCACACACCTTCTTGTTGACTTACTTCGGCCGAAGATTTTCAGTCAAGTCATTCCCAAGACAGCATAGAAGATTCACTAATCAAACGATTAGAGACAGATCTCATCTTGGAACCGCCTGCCAAATCGCATAACCAGACTACACCCAAAATAGCCCATTATGTGATTATTCATGTACTCATGAACTAGATCAAAGTGCAGTGGGTCATGCATTTGAACTACCGCGATCCCTCAAGTCATGAGGATCATCACAAGCCTACGTGACTGTGGAATTTCATATTCGACATATCCACCAATATGAACTTCTTTTGGGGTTCCTCAATTCACCACCCGCGATCTGAACCCTTATACGTTGGATAGGTTCCCAACCAATACCTATGGAACAAGGTACATTCCTCCAAGGAAATGCAACGTATAAGCAAGTCTTAACGAGTCATTGATATCCATATCTCAATGACTCTATAACTTGGAACTCTTTTAGGATTACAGCCGTTCAAGTACATTCCATGATCACCATCCGATGCGTAACTGTACCCATAGCTCTATGTAACCCAAGGGACTTCATTACATACATGTAAAGACAGAGAATATATAATAAAGAGAATGTCATATATAAAATAACGTTTTAAAACAAGACTGTATCAAAAGTGTTATACAAAACTTGGCAACCAAAATGGCTTGCCGGGCACTAACACTAACAATCTCCCATTTGCCCTAAAGTCAGTTGCCCATGTATCTAAGACCCATCCTATCTAGATGTCCTTCAAATACTCTTTGGCTTAAGGGTTTGGTGAAGGGGTCTGCTACATTATCTGTCGAGTCTACACATTCCACACGAACGTCACCTCTACTAGTGATCTCGCGAATCAAGTGTTATCGCCTCAAAATGTGTTTGGATCTTTGATGATACCTTAGCTCCTTTGCTTGCGCAATAGCCCCATTTTTATCACAGTATAGACGCACCGAATCAACAAGGGAAGGAATAACCCCTAACTATTGGGAGAAATTTCTCATCCAAATAGCTTCATTTGTTGCCTCAGCAGCGGCTATATACTCGGCCTCAGTGGTGAAATCAGTTGTCGTTTCTTGCTTCGAGATTCTCCAACTCACGGCTCCACCATTGAGTACGAATACGTATCCGGACATCGACCTCGAGTCATCTACATCTGATTGAAAACTAGAGTTTGTAAAGCACTCCAGTTCCAATTCTCCATTGTCGTGTATCAGAAAGAGATCCTTAGTCTTTTTCAAATACTTGAGGATCACTTTCACGGCAGTCCAGTGATCCATCCCTGGATTGGCTTGATATCGGCTAGTCACACTTCGTACGTAAGCCACATCAGGCCTAGTACATAGCATAACATATATTATATTTCCAATGGCGGATGCATAAGGTATGTGAGACATCTTCTCTCTTTCCTCAGGTGTCTTAGGCGACATCGTCTTGGAACGATAGACACCATGTCTCGCTGGCAAGAATCCCTTCTTGGATTATTCCATGTTGAACCTCTTTAGCACTCTATCTATGTACGTAGACTGGAAAAGTCCTAACATCTTATTACCTTTATCTCGGTATATCTTCATACCTAGCACATAAGATGCCTCTCCCAAATCTTTCATGGAGAATTGTGTCAATAACCATTCCTTAGTCGATTGCAACATCGCCATGTCATTTTCAATTAGTAGGATGTCATCAACATAAAGGACCAAAAAAACAATCTTGCTCCCACTTTCTTTCTTGTACACACATGGCTCACACACATTCTTAACAAATCCATAAGACTTAATGGTTTCGTCAAAACGTATGTTCCAACTTCGGGAAGCTTGCTTAAGTCCATAAAGGGACCTTTGGAGCTTGCATACTTTATGTTTGCTCCCACTAGATGTAAAGCCTTCCGGTTGTGCCATATAAATCTCTTCCTCAATGTTACCATTAAGGAAAACAGTCTTCACATCCATCTGCCAAGTCTCATAATCAAGAAATGCAGCTACAGCAAGCAAAATCCTAATGGATTTAATCATCGCCACTGGCGAGAAGGTCTCCTCATAATCAATTCCTTGTTTTTTAGTATAACCCTTCACCACGAGAAGAGCCTTATAGGTCACCACCTCTCCATCTACTCCTAGCTTTCGCTTATATACCCACTTGCAGCCAATAGGCCTAAAGCCCTCAGGTGGATCTACCAAAGTCCATACTTTGTTTGAGTACATGGAGTCCATTTCAGATTGCATGGCCTCTTGCCATTTTCCCGAATCGATGTCTAACATCACTTCCTCATAAGACTTAGGATCACAGTCTATAGGAAGATTCTCCTTGTTGCCTTCAAGCAAAAGGTTCAACCTCTCTGGTTGCCTCGAGACCCTAATAGATCTCCTTGGAGGTTGTGTACTAGAAGTTAGTGGCGTCGACTGGCCTCAACCGCAGTTTCAGTGGGTGTTTGTAGTTCTTGAGCTTCCTCAAGTTCTATACTTGTTCCACTCTTATTCAATAAGAATTCCTTCTCCAAAAAGGTGGCATTTCGAGAAATAATTATCTTTTGTTCCTCCAAGTCATAGAAATAGTATCCAATTGATTCCTTTGGATACCCTACAAACTTGCATAAAGTGGATCTAGAATCCAACTTGTCTCCCACTAACTGCTTTACACAAGCAGAGCAACCCCACACTTTCAAATACTTGTAGGAAGGTGGTTTTCCAACCCACACTTCGAAAGGTGTCTTAGGCACACTTTTAGAAGAAACTTTGTTAAGTATATGTGCAGCAGCTTCTAAGGCAAAACCCCAGAAGGATGGATGTAAGTCAGTGAAACTCATCATGGATCGAACCATATCCATCAATGTTCGATTCCTACGCTCAGACACACTATTTAATTGTGGTGTTCCAAGCGGAGTCCACTTTGAAAGAATCCCATGTTTTTTCAGATAGTCTGTGAACTCACTGGATAAATATTCTCCCCCTCGATCCGATCGAAGAGCCTTAATATTTCTACCAGTTTGATTCTCTACTTCATGTCTGAATTTTTTAAACTTTTCAAATGCTTCAGACTTGTGTCTCATAAGATACACGTAACCATACCGTGACCAATCATCGGTAAAGGTTATGAAGTAAGAATAGTTCCCTCTAGCACTGACGTTCAGTGGACCACATACATCAGAATGGACCAAGTCCAAAGCACCAGTGGCGCGTTCCACTTATCCACCAAATGGTGATTTGGTCATCTTCCCTTTAAGACAGAATTCACAAGTTGGCATGTCTTCTAAATCTCCAAGATCTAGTAGACTTGCTATCTTTTTAATTCTATCTTTGGAAGTATGTCCTAATCTCGCATGCCACAAGTATGTGTGAGATAGACTATCAGACTTACGTTTGCTCACATTACTACTTTGTTGAATACACATAGTATGAATACTTGGGGAAATAGTATATAAATCATTTGCTAAACTTACTTCCAGAATTAAATCACCACACAGGAACATAGATAAAACTTTGTCTTTTATTGAAAAACAATATCCTTCTCTAACCAAAACAAGAATAGAAATAATGTTCTTAATTAATTCAAGAACAAAATAGCAATTATTTAAAACTAAAATTCTACTATCTATCTCTAGGCGGACGTCCCCAACGGCTTTGGCAGCAACCTTTGCTCCATTCCCCAGCCTCAGGGTCATCTCTCCATAGCCCAGAGATCTACTTCTTGTCATCCCCTGCAAATCATTGCATAGATGAGCACCACAATCAGTGTCTAAAACCCAAGAAATACTGTTAATCGAAAGATTAACTTCAACAAATAACATACCAGTTCACCTTTACAGGCTACGGGCAGTCCCTTTTCCAGTGTCATTTGCAACTGCAGTTGAAACAATCGCTATCGGCTTTCGCTACCTTTTTCTTTTATACCGCACCACCCTTGCCCTTTGACTGCTTGTTGTTCTTCCTATTTCTCTTGGTGGCAACTTTCGGCTTTGGCTGAGAAGAAGAACACACTAACATCACTGGCTTGGATCGGTTGAGAGTATCCTCAGCGCTCTTCAACATATTCAACAACTCAAGAATAGAAGTTTTCAGTTGGTTCATGTTGAAGTTGACAACGAATTGGTCATATGAACTTGAGAGTGACTAAAGGATTAAAACCACTGCCAGTTCAAGGTCTAAGTCAACATCCATGTCAAGCAAGCGTTTAACAAGTACGAGCCTTCAGTCATTCGAGCTCTAAAGAGCTCTCTAGTGACGGCATATCTCTCTCTCCTAGTACGAGTACCGTACAATTCATCTGGACTAGTGATAATCTCCCTAGCATATGTCATGTTCTCATATTGCCTTTGCAATTCATTAGTCATTGAGGCCAAGATCAATCACTTCACTTGGACATTATCAGACACCCACTTAGTGTAGTAGGTTCGATCGTTGTCAGTACTCTCAACAGTTGGAGGTTGCACTATATCCTTATAAAGAACATAGTCGCGACCCTCCGCTTGCAGTACAGTTCTAAGGTTGTGAAACCAATCAGCATGGTTAGGTCCAGTAAGCTTGTTTGTTTCTAGGGTACATGCGAGTGTGTTCTTAGCCATCTTAATTGTCTATAATTAAAGAACATGCGAGCAGATAATTAGCATTCAGTTTTATAACGTTAAACACATATATCATGGACTTATAATACTATATGTGCTCCCACTATTTTATTCGAATCCCATCACCCCCATGAAGAAAAACGAGAAAATTAACATTTTCTTAGTGGGCTTGAGATCTAACCATAACTATCATACACCCCGATTTTACGAGCTCATATAATATTTATGATTAGTAGACTCGCCCACCCTTCCACAACTTTTTTGTGGTTCTCAAGAGAGTTTCGCCTCACTTTTCATATATACTCCGATTTTACGAGCCCATATATTAATCAGTGTTAAGTCTAACCCATCAAATTATCGTAACTAATAAATCCATCCAAGTGTCCCACGACTCGTAGCCAACACTTGGACTAGCGTATTACTACGGGCCTTTTAAAATAGGCTTATTAGACCACAGCCTTCTAGGCCCCATACTCGCCCTTACAACTCGCAATCGATGAATATGGTCTTCGCGGCATTTCACATGTTCTACTAGTGGTGGAAGGCAGGGTATAACAAAACTTTCGGTCTTTGTTATTCCCATTTTAGATTTAATATATAAACGAGGAAATTCATCATGCAATGTCTCATCAGTTTTAGCGCTTAATCTCATCCTAGAGTGATCATGCAAGACATATCACATAATAGCATAAGAATAAAACGCCTAAAACTAGCATGCTCGATAACAGTAAATTAAAGCATATCACATAATAGCATGCCAACATATGAGATATCATAAGCATTAAATTTACCGAGAATTTTAATAATCAATTCAATTCGTAAGTTCATGCGTTTTATAATAATTCTGAAATTAAACAATTTTAAAATTAAAACCCGAAAAACATAGGCCCAATTGCGCGGCACAGCGCGCAGCGCTGCTGCGCTGCCGGCCGTGCATCCCGGCGCACCAGCCGGCATGTGCCCCGCACCCTTGCGGTCGGTACGTGTCGGTTCGTACCTTAGCACCACCTTGGTTCGATTTATCTTGTTTTTTCATTCTCGTTTTTCAAAATCATGCAACAAACAAATAAATCAATTAAACAAGATTCATAAAACAGATATATAAACTAATACAGGCTAACTTTATATCAATTAAGCATATAACCATGGCTCTGATACCACTGTTGGGATCGCATAAGCCCCATGAGTGAAACCTCGCAGCGGAAGTAAAGTTTAAAATTTTAATCGAGTTTCACTCAAAGCCAATATATATGCTATATCGAATTAAAGCGCAAGCAAAAACGGTAAATATAAATTGTACCTTTTTGCTTTCCTTAGGTATCGATTTCTATCTATGGCCTTTCTCGTATTCCTATGATCACTGAAATCACCGGTTTAAATTCCTTAGCACTTCTCAGCTACCTCAGCCTGCGCGATCAACCGAGATCTCTAGCACCCCAAGTGTTATGTCTCTAAGCGTTGTATCCACTCCTTGAATGCTTCCCTCGCTAATAACAATCGTGCTAGCGATTCGTAATTACGACTACGTATAGGATCGTATGTAGGGTGATGGAATTTCTAGAAGAAGGCTATGAAAATCTCTAAGACAATAATATGGAGATACCCTAAATTTGATAACTTAAAATTTAGCTGTAATATTTCGATAAAAACAATTGATTCGATTATCTTGAATGAAGAATAAAGAACCCTATATATAGTATAGGGAGGAACGATTTTTCTCTTCTCCAAAAAGGGAAAAATCGTTCCCTACATTAATTAGGATTCAAGAATCCTAATATTGGTAAACTTCTATTCTCTCACTTCAAATCTTGATTTATGGGATTTACCATAATCCAAAAATCTCCATATTAATTATTTATAGACTTTTCTTATATTCCAACCCTAAAACTCAACTTCCTCTTTTGATTTATTAATTGGGCTTTCAATTAATAAACTCCTTGGGCCTAGCCCATTAATTAACTAATCTCAAGATTAATTAAAAAGTCCAATCAATTGATTCAAGCCCAAGACTTAATTAATTAATTTATTTATTCAATCATGGATCAATATCCAATATTAATCCATCTAAGGCCCAATTCGAAAATTGTCCTTTCAATACATACAACCGGAAAACTTATTCAAGTTTGTGTGTGACCCCTTAGGTTCATTCGAAAGCTAGCAGTGAGACCATTTTTCAAATAGCTCGGTAATCAATTAATTAATTATTACCTCAATTAATTATTATGCCAAATAATTAATCTTCGTCAATGTCTAGCAACGTCGAGCCAATCCCTAGATTCAAATGATTATAATAGACCTCTCCTAATCACGATCGTAGCATGTGTCTCATCCTTTTGTCAGATCTCCCGATTAAATCTAGAATTTGGTTGCCAGCCAAAATCCTACTAATTTAATCATATGACTATGTCAATTGGCGAATGATGACTTATGTCAAACAAGCAAGGATCACACACCTTCTTGTTGACTTACTTCGACCGAATATTTTCAGTCAAGTCATTCCCAAGACAGCATAGAAGATTCGCTAATCAAACGATTAGAGACAGATCTCATCTTGGAACCGCCTGCCAAATCGCATGACCAGACTACACCCAAAATAGCCCATTATGTGATTATCCATGTAATCATGAACTAGATCAAAGTGCAGTGGGTCATGCATTTGAACAACTGCGATCCCTCAAGTCATGAGGATCATCACAAGCCTACGTGACCGTGGAATTTCATATTCGACACGTCCACCAATATGAATTTTCACTGTGGTTGCTTAAGTCACCATCCGCGATGTGAACCCTCATACGTTGCATAGGTTTCCAACCAATACCCATGGAACAAGGTAAATTTCTCCAAGGAAATGCAACGTATAAGCAAGTCTTAACGAGTCATTGATATCCCTATCTCAATGACTCTATAACTTGGAACTGTTTTAGGATTACAGTAGTTCGAGTACATCCCATAATCACCATCCAATGCGTGACCGTACCCATAGCTCTATGTAACCCAAGAGAATGCCATATATAAAATAACGTTTTAAAACAAAATTATATCAAAAGTGGTATACAAAACTTGGCAACCAAAATAGCTTGTCGGGCACTAACACTAACACTATATAAAATGGTAATATATAACATATACGACGTGTATATGTCAATTTTAGATTATTGATGACATGATCAAAGTAAACTACACCATATATCAAGTATTTAAGTTTATAATAAAGAGTGACCAAAGTAGATAAGCAAGATAATTTGGATGATCATTATCCATATTTCGTGCTACCTATAAAGTTAATCACACCAACATATATATATTTATATATTTATTAATCTTGTTGATAGACCGGACAGCCAATCAGCACCATCTACATGTGTAGAGTCTTTTTCACATAAAAATTTGTTGGGCCTTTCCGAATTATAGCTACAGTGTCCATGCATTAATTTTTAAAACTAATATTTGACAATCTCAGTAATAGTATTACTGCAATTTCAAATCTTAAAATTAATAATTTATTAATTAAGTAGTTTCAAAAAAATTAATTGAATCATTTGTTTTTATAGTTGGAAAAACGTTGAGCAAAATTGCATTTTCCCCCCTTAAAAGGCAGGGTCGAACAACTTTAATGAACTTTGCATATTTTGTCTTGTATTTAAAAAAATATAGATATTTTGGCCCATGTTGTTAACTTTTAACACAATTGGCCCTGTGATTGTTGAGTGGCGGTTATTATCTTTTATTTGGTGGGAAAAAGACTAATCTAAAAGACACACACCAACTTTAATGAATTTTTCTAATTATAAATAAGTAATATGCGGCTAATAGCGATTAAGAGGGTGTTTGGCTAAGCTTATTTAAAACATCTTATAAGTTCTTACAACTTATAAGATGTTTTAAGAGTTTATAAGATGTTTCGTCTTATTTAAAAAATAAGCTCTTAAGTGTTTGGATAAAATAAGTCTATTGGACTTATAAGATGTTTTCAAATGTTATACGAGAGAATTGTACAATATAAAAATAAATATTTTTTCGGAGAAAGGTATTGTTGGAAAGAATAAACTTAACTAGGTTTATTTATGTCTTTGAAAAAATATAAACAATATCCCAAATTTAAGATTTTGAAATAAGTTGGGTTTTGCCAACTTATTTTTTATTTGCTTATAAAACCCAAACATCTTATTTTTTGATCTTATAAGCACTTTTTGAGAAAAATTATCCAAACACTTTCATAGAGCTTATAAGCTCTCAAACATCTTATAAGATGTTTAAAAGAGCTTATAAGCTTAGCCAAACACCCCCTAAGTCATTCACATGGACCAAATATGCAATAGTTTCAAAATGGTTGAACTAAATATACATAATACTAAAGTTTAAGATTAAAAGTACTCGATCCCTATTTTATGAGACCAAATATACAATTTTAGCAAAAAGCTAGTAGCCAAATTTAACTTGTCATAGGTATTAAGTCGGGAAATCTATGTTAATCCGGTTTCAATTGTGCATCCAAGACCATTGAAATACATGGGTGTGTGTGATTTTTATCACTCACTCTATATATTTCAATGGTCCTAGATGCATTAATATGGGATAATATAAAACTATGTTAATAATATTATTGATGATAAAATATATATATAGAGTTATAAGACTTGACAATTAAAGTAAACTAACTAAATTAGAAAAATATAATTACAAGAAAAAACATAATCCATAAGAAAAGATTTTATACAAAACTATATTTTAATATATTATAACAATTAGTACCATTGAAACCGAATTAGCACATCACCTAGCATACCGAACCTATAATATTGTGTCCGTGAAAGGTTATTTAATTGCAAAAAATGTATGGCATATTCCCATCAAGATTATGTAATTAATCACCCTCATAATTAACACAAAAGTGGTTGCCCCTCAATACCTACTAATAATAATATAATTGAATTAAAGATGAGAAAAGGCGGTCCAAACTAAATTATATTTTCTTTCTTTTCTGATTAATTAGTACAATCGACATGTCTCATTTTGATACAAAATATGTTTATTCCTTTTCAAAAGATTTTAATAATTTTTATTTGTTGTAATTGACATATATATTAAATTCATCTGTGGATCAAAACGCAATTGTTGTCAACATTTGGTGATAGTGGAAGGCACCAAGTATAATACTTCTAAGTTTTCGACACGTAAGCATGTACATTTATATTAAATCAAGTTAGATTAGTGATGGGTTATTTTATGTTATAAGTTAGATCAATGATGGGTTTACATTTTATTGGTTGCAAAATATTAACTTTTACGCCAAGGAATATAAATGTTAATCAATCTTATATTTGATTGGTCTGAATTTCTCAACACTTAGGACTTGTTTGTTTATCTCTTTTAAATTTTATTTTCGATTATTTGAATCACAAAATTTTAAATAATATAATACACCAAATTTTTATTCAAATTCACATTTTAAACCTATTTTTTCAGTCATTTATACATATAACTGCATATCAATCATATATACATCATTTTACATATTTGTCAATCAATATCATTTACTATAACTCTTATTTTCATATTTTACAATTTTTTATTTTAAATATTTTTTTTATTCACATAAACATTATATACATAACTAACACAATCATTTTCATATCATCCATCAACCTACCACTATTAAATTGACATATTTTACAACTTTTAATCAATTTTTAAAAATATAAACAAACATCTAACATTTTTACACGATTTACGTGGTACACAATATAATTTTCAAATTCCAACTCAAAACCATATACAAATAGGGCCTTCGTAGTATAGTACTGGTATAATATATTAAGATATAGTTTTGTATAAGATCAGTGTCCGTCTTTAAGAGGCGGCGGCAATGACTCCAGTTCTTGCGTACTTAAAGGTTGAGTGGTTGTAATATAAAAAGGTGGCGACACATTGGTGTTGTAATGATAAAGGTTTAAACTTTTTATTTTTTGAGGGTGAACAATTACAATTTAAAGAAAAATATAAATCCAATGAAATATAATGGCACAAGCAAATATTTTATGCTATTTCCTAATATATTCTAATAAGTACTGATCCCATTATTTCACCAAGATTATGGGAATTAATGACCTACCCATGTGTAATAGTGACTTCTAGAAATTATATTTAATATTATCTTTTAGGTCATAAATAACGATCTTGGTTCCAAAATAAGTGGAATATATGCATGCATAAGATAATGACACGTGGAAATTTTTTGAGACTAGTAGGTGACTTATTCAATTTAAGTTTTTCAATTTTGTTGAATGATTGACTCAAATGAAACAAAGTGGATAAGTTCATATTTACTTTATTTTATAGTGCACTTGGAAAGATAGGAATGTGGGTTCCAGATAGTGATTTACAAGTCCTATTTTGGTGTCTGGAGTAATTAAAAAGATTTGGATCAAATGGATTTTGACTGGAAAATTCTTAGCTAAGTAAAATTGTGTAGAACGTGAGTGTTACATATTTGTAAGATGTAAACATAACTCACATGGGGCCGTCGAGTTAAAACTTGGACTTGAGTTCTACTGTTGTATTGGGCATAGTCACCGTCTATGATGCACGGACATTAGATACGACGCACGACACGACACGGGCACAAAATGCAACATTTTAAAAATATTAGGACACGACACGGCCTCGATACTACTGATAAAATGTCTATATATATATATATATATGTTTACTAATTTACATTAAAATATGTAAATTAGTTTCATTCTAATTTAAATGACTGGTTAAAGAAATAAACTATAAGAATGACTATTGTAACTATAAATTTGTATTTGATTTGTAAAGTTATATATGTTTGAAAGAAAAATAAATACTACAGTTTTCACAATCACAAAAAATAAGTGAAATAACAACAAGTGTCACAAATAATGCATACATAGTAGACATACATTTTAACTGCGTCCATTACGGTGTTCATATTTTATTTTTTTATTTTATTTAAATAGGTATATTTATTTTCATATTTGACACGATGTCGGAGAGTGTCGGACGAGTATCATGTCCGATCAGGTGTTCAACACGACACGTTGTTATTTTTTGAAGTATTCGTGCATCATAGGTCACTGCTCGTTTTATTCAAAATAAATATTAAAAATAATTAATTTAATTTCTTTTAACCTTATCATTCAACATGATGGATGATTGATGGATCAAAATGATCCATGTGTCGCAATTTAACGCCAGATTCATATGGTTAATGCAAGTTGTTCTACGAATGCGTGCATGTCTAGCACAAACGACGGACTTGTTTGGTTTTGTTTGGATTGATTTTTGGTAAAATTTTTGACTAATATTTGTTTGACATGTTATTTTTTTTCATAAATTTTGGCCTAAATATTGCAAAAATTTTGTTCCAAATTCAAACTCAACATTCCACCATTTTGTCTAGTCATTGGAGTATTTTCAATCTATTTTATCCCTAATACACATACACCAATACACAAGTATTATATGATTTCTATTTCTCTCTCTATATATATATATCAATATATCAAAATTTTACGAATATAATACACATATCACATAAATATATGAAATAAATATTATATAATTCATATGCAGTAAATATATATAATACATAATATATAAGTATTATTGATATACGATATAAATATATATACTTAAGGTCAATACATTATTTTAATATAATAATACATTTAGATGAATATGTACTTACAATCTCAACATTATAATATAATTTTTAATTATTATTTAATCACTAACAGATTCATGATTGCTACAGTAATTTATGTTCCTTCTGAAAATAAAAACAAATACTATTTCAAAAAAATCACCCAAAAACCAATTCTCAAATTAAAATCAAACACAACTCATCAACAATGAACGTGTCCTAAAAAGAATCTAACAAATAATTTTCACCAAAACGCTCAACCAAAATAAAATCAAACATGGACAATGTCTTTGGTCGTTTACAGATTTATTAACATATGAATTTTATGAAAAGTGAATAAATACTTTTCAACTCTTATAAATAGATAGACAAAGTCACTTAATATTCTCGATTTTTTTTAATATTATTATTTTAAAATAAATCATTATATCTTATAGACTATTGACATAATCAATAAACTCTTGCAACGACTTCCTATACCTATAGCCTATAGGCATTGCACTTTCACATTTTTTTCCCTACAATGGTAGGATTTTGATCGTGCAACTAACCTATGCCAAATTGATTAATAAATCTAATGTGGATACTTTGCCAACATAATGGGACTCCCACTAATTATTTTTAATGTAAATTTAGACAAATAGAATTAGCATCTATCTATCTTTCTTATCATATACATAAATAATTATTTTTTGTTGTATAAATAATGTTATCATGCAATGGATTTTAGTTGAAGCATCCCATGAAGATATCTTAAAATTTTCTATGTTAGATTCAGTAAGTCATTAATCATTTAATGCAAGGAAAGTAAGATAATATAGGTTTAATATTATATGAGACAGAAAATAAAATAAAGTACATGCATCATTGCATAGTCATCAAATGGAAAATAAACCGAGTAAAAAATGGTGGACAACAAATTACACTTAATTCAAGGGAAAATATTTTCTATATTTCAATTGTTTGGAATCTGTATTTGCATTTTATGACCTATTGGATTTTGGAATTTTCTTATTCGTAATCACAAGGGATATGTTTCTCTTGCTTAATGTCCCACATTGAAAAGACCGAGAGGAAGAATTTTGTCTCTTATAAAAGAAAAGTTTCATGTCCTACATACAAAACTTAATTTTTTGTTTCTTTTAAGCTTTCAAAATATATTTTCAATATTCTGGAACACAAAATCAAAAATAATTATATTAAGAATTATTTTAAATTAAATATACTTTTTTCAATTATACTTTTTATTCTCCTGCATAACAACATATTAGTCAATATTCATCGTTTAATATAATCATTAAAAAATAATCACTACTCCAACTAAGACTTATCTCTTCCAATTTCATACTTTACACTTAATAGTTTAATCCATCATACATCAACGAATCATTATTGATTCTTATATTTAAAAAAAATTAAAAATATTCTTAAAAACATAAACAAAAACATCACTCATCACATTAATTTCATAAAAGTACTTGCACTTCAAATTTTCCAACAAACAATTCATGATCTTAACTCAAAAATCATAAACAAATAAAGCCTAAGGAAATTGAAATATGTTCATAAACAATTTCTTTCTTTGATGAACAAAAAATGATAATTATTTAAAACTCTTGTGTTTAGTGTGTTTAGTATTGAAACTCAACTTGAATAGTGTCAGAGTCAAATCAAGTTATCGGTTTGTATTAAGCTTAGCACGAATCAAGTAAGCTGTATATATGTTAAATGGGGCTTTTTTGATATAACCCCCCGAGGTATGTAGCTTTGGCAAACAACCCCCGAGGTTTGAAATTTTGGTAAACAACCGTTAGTCAACAGTTAAGGACATGGACAAAATTGTAATTTAATAATTCCAAACAAATATATTAATTTTCAATGTATTTATTTGGAATTATATTGAAAATAAATACATATTAATTTTATTTATTTACAAAATTGTAATTTAATAATTCCAAACAAATATATTAAATAAATATATTAATTTTATTAATTTTATTTATTTGCGAAATTGTAATTTAATAATTCCAAACAAATATATTAATATTACATTGAAAATAAATACATATTAATTTTATTTATTTGCAAAATTGTAATTTAATAATTCCAAACAAATATATTAAATAAATATATTAATTTTATTAATTTTATTTATTTGCAAAATTGTAATTTAATAATTCCAAACAAATATATTAATTTTATTAATTCCAAATAAATATATTGAAAATTAATATATTTGTTTGGAATTATTAGATTACAATTTTGCCCATGACTTTAACTGTTGACTAACGGTCAACTAACCAGAAATGGTTGTTTACCAAAATTTCAAACCTCGGGGGTTGTTTGCCAAAGCTACATACCTCGGGAGGTTATATCAAAAAAGCCCAAATGTTATAAACTTAGCTCAAGTCAATTCGTCCTGTGTATTACTCTGGAATGTGTCTATTTCAAAAGAATTAAGAGGAAGTCACATTGTCCGATCGACTTGAATGTGGTTGTTCAAGGGAGCAACAGAATCATAATGAATGACCTTTCGAAGTCTATAAAAATAAAAAAATATTTGAACCACTCGAAGCACGAATTGTACCTAAATATAAGTAATGTATCTAACTATTCAAAATTATACCAACAAACATTAAATTCAAAGTTATACTGAAATACGAAAAATCATAAATACTAAATTCGATATTATAATATAACCTTTTATATTAAAATTTAAAATTTATATATATAAGAAAAAAACTATACCTAAAAATCAAAAATCTAACTACACATTCGAACGAATACATTCGATAAAAAAAATTAAATGCTAAAGTCAAAATTTCTAATTTTTTTTAATCGAATGTAGGCTTACTTACGGATGTGTAGGTAGATTTTTGAGTTTAGTGTTTAACATTTGACTTAATGTATATTCTGGATTGAACCCATCCGTATTATTGAGTCCACACTAGAACTGGTATGCCTAATTTAGACGTGCAAGCCTTGTATTAACCTTAGACTTATCCTAATCAACTAATTATTAATTCATTGATCATAATTAGTCATGATTAATATAATAATAGGGACAGACGATAGGATAAGGCGACACCTAATGTTCGATAATATCATATATGCATCATTTCTTTGTCTTCTCTAAAGTCGCTATAATTTTTGAATTGATCATTTGCATTGTTGATTACATTATTATTTTCCTCCTAAAAATACTATTGTTGTTTGCTAACTTTTCCATAGACATTGGATGTCACCTCTAATGTCATTCATCAATGATCTTGAATTAAATACAAATATATTTAATTTATGTAATTATTCAACTTAAACTTGATGAATTGTAGCCAGTCTTTTATTATAGTTATATATTTTTGTGTCAAACTAGGATTTAATTAAAATTTAAATATACAACCGTCCATTGGAGGAGTTTACATAGAATTGAATCATTCCAGCAATTTTAAAGAAGAATTGAGTGGACTTAACTCAAGTTTTCAATTTTATGTGAAAAATAAAATAAACTATCTTATTTGGTAAGCTACCTATGGCTATGAGTTGTATTTGTTTTGTGAATGATATAGAAAGTGATGGCATTAAGTCAGGTTTGACAAAACTCATAAGCATTAAAGATTCGTTCTTTTTTTTTTTTTTTTTTTTTGATAACCCAGGAACCCACAGCCGCCACTGGCGGAGCCCGACCACTCTTAGAGCGGAGCCCGACCACCAGTGCGCACAGGGTAAACCTGGGGGTTGGCACAAGACCCGCAACCACACCAACCAGGTAAATCTCCCCAAAGGGGAGGCGGATGTCTCCAGTGGGGTTTGAACCCTTGTGAAAGCAAACCTGGAAATTTCAGGCCATGCCCTTAACCACTCGGCCACACATCTTTTGACTTAAAGATTCGTTCTTTTCATTTCGATTGGAGTGGTTGTTTTGATTTCATAAATATTAGTAGTAATAATTATTCAATAGCCTCATAGGTAGGGTGTTATATTTAATCATTGTTCAAGTGAAATTTTAGAGTACATATTGTGATTCATTATTTCATTATATGATATAATTATGATATAATTATGATATTTCCCATACAAAAACTTCAGTGTCATGAAATTTCTCATTAGAATGTTATAACTAGGGAGGGCTCTAGAGATGCTATTGCCTTTGGTACAAGGAATTATATATGAAACCTGTGGCCTTATTTTTTATATGTTCCTAAATTCAACTTTTAAAATTTGGATCATAAGTTATTAAAATTAACACAAACTATTCACAACCAAAATTATCTTTTCCAACTCCATTTTTTCAATTCCACATATAATCTATTAATTATATATATATATATTATTTTACATATTCAACAATCAAAATTATTATTTTTTTTAAAAATATATTTTTTACAGATGTAATCGTTATATATATAACTAATACCGATCATTTACCAAGATATCACTATTATTTTAATATTTTTAGTACTTTAAATAAATTTTAAAAATTTAAACAAATACATAACATTTTGGTACGAATTTTGATAGCACAGATATCTTTAAAATTTAAACTTCAAAACATACACAACTGAAATGACGTGGCGTTGGGCGTTTCAACATTACATACAGATAGTCATGCGATCCCCGTGACGCGACGTAATATGGAAATAAACAAAAAAAGGAACACGTGGCAGCAGGGGATTGCTGCTCTCCCAATGTTTGTTTCTAGCAAAAGTTGGCAAAAATTAAAGTTGGATTTAAATTATGGTTTCAAGTCCGTAACGGCGTGGACGCACAAAAGAAAAACGATGACGTGGATGGTAGTGTGAAATTGACGACTCAAATTGCATGTTGAGTAGGACTATGAGTCTATGAGTTTTATTAATGAGAATAAAAACCCATCTTTATTTGACAAATATGTCATATTAGATATTGTTAATTAAAAATTTATAAAAGGAATATCACATGTTCTACATAACAAAATTATTCTTTCTTTCTCATCTCATTTTTTCTCGTCTCTTCCTTTTGAAGAATTATCAGAATTTGCTTTAAGAGTGCATTATATTGAAAGGTCTAGTGGTAGCAACCTACAAATAAAATTAATTGTTATTGATTTGTACTGTGATAGACACTAGAAACACTTGTTTTTGTTGAAAAATGAATCCTTCATCTTTTTTTATCATGGGATTTGGCTGAAGCCCTAATTTATGACATTTATATTGAAATAAATTTTATATAAGTGAGAAAAAAATAATTTTAATTATAAAAAATGTGGTTTAACAAGTGAGGTTGAAGGAAGTTTTTTTGAACAAATTAAATATGTAAACATTATGTTTGATGTGATAATTATTTATTACAAGAAATTGACATTTAAAAGTAAGTTTTATTAAATATTTTTAGTTAAACTAATCGATTTAGACACAAAAAATAGTTACAATATATATCTAATTCGGGATTAAATGTATATCACGTGAATCACACATGGGGATGTGATCTAATCCTACCCATAACGGACTAGTTAGTACATTAATGGATTGGGTGCTCCATTCAGTAACTTCTAGTTACCTACATACCTACTTCGATAAGATTAAATATTTTCGTAATTCACAAATATTGTACTCCCGATCTTAAAAGATTTAGAGAATATTTAGTCTTTCTTGTTCCTAGATTGTAAACAGATCGTGATCATTTAGCTGATTAATATGATATTTACAGCAAGCGTTGTTGGGCCATGAGCTTGCCTTATTGGGTCGTCAGCTCGGTTCTCATTGCACGGTCCATGAACGAAAAAAATATTAATATTGCACTTATATAAATTATTTTATCAAGTTACAGAAATACTCATATTCATAAGTGGGAACCCATTATATGCGCCCTCCACTCCCAAGTGTCTCGGTCGTGTGAACTCTCTGGAATAGAAAGTTGATTAGATTATAGGTCAACTTTTTTTATATAAAAGAATCATAAGTATAGAAATAAGAGCCTAACAAACATTTATATTCCTACAATTTAATTTATTCAAATATGTTTCTCCATAAAACAAATTCAACATTTTATTGGAAAGTTGATTTTACTTTGGTAATATATTAATTTGAAACAATAAAATGCCGAGAAAAGTAAATGACCTCCAATGTACCATCATATTTTTGTTGTTAAAAGATAAGCAATGTTTTTAAAAATGACAATAGTTTATGACTATTTATAAAAATAATTGTGTCGTTTAATAAAAGTCAGCTAGAAAATAGCCCAACATAACATTTTTTTATTCTTTTTTGAAACAAACCTTGATCATTAATGTGAATTTATATTAATTTCTATCTTAAAAAGCAAAAGGAAAAATTGTTAAAAATTGCCATAAAAATACAAAAATAGTGTAATAGATTAAAGTAGCATAATCAAACTAATAACTCATTTTTTTAATAAAATTTAACACTTGTTGTAGTAAGAGGGTTAAAATTAATATTTTTAATTAATATTTTTCAGTATAATAGAATCATTACTAAATAAAATTATTATTTAAAAATTGAAACTTTATAATTATATTTCTAGAAATTATAATTGTTTGTTTTATTACCATTTGAGGGGGCTTTAAGCCTTTAATCTTTTTATTAGTAAATGTAGGGAAAAAGTTGAGAAATGCGATGTTATCATCAACATTTAAATATGAATGGGTGTGAATGCCAAATACGTATAATTTAGGGAGGTCGACGCAATTTTTTAGTATAAAATTTTGACACTAAAAGAATAAAATAAATGAATGTTTCAAAAAAAAAAAATGCATGTCTACAATACATAGTAAAGTCGGATGCTTAAAAACGCAAGAAATATGAATTCTAGGATTTTCGTCTTAGTAGATATGTTTTGGCATTCTTCTCACATCATGTACGTGAATTTATTTTAACTATAATTAATTACTGAAAATGAGATTAGATTAATTACTAATATTTTTAGTTTTCTCTCACTCGATATTAATTGCAAACTTTGTTGACTTACGTCCACTTAAATTAACTATCAGCAATTATACTATTAAAATACTTATTATTATTATTATTTGAATTGAATAATATTTTCATATCTATTAATATTAATATAGGAGGGCTGTCGGTTATTTTTTTGACCCATCAAAACATTCCAAAACTTAGATTCTAATTTTTAGATAATTTAATTAATTTATTATAAAAATTTAGAATTAATTAATTATAAAAATAAGGTAGTTTTAACCCATTACCATGACCTCAACTACCCCATCCCATTATCCACCCATGCATTGTGTACGTGAGTTCTAATTTTTGATCATTTTGCATTATTTTATTCTAAAGAAAAAATTTAATTGGTTGCAATATACCAACTGCCTCCTTTTCAACTTCCCTTCTCTCAACTATCCATCAACTTCCCTTACCTCATGTTTCCGTTTAAAATTTCAAAATATAACCACTACAAATGTACAAGGATTTGTATTTGAAACTATCAGCATTTAAAAAACTTGAGAGACAGGGAGAAAGGCATGAAAATGGAGGTGGCTTCCGTAAATTTACATTATTAGTACTTCTTTGAATTTTTAATTCTTCTAATGGTATTATTGTTTGTTTCTTTCATCTCCCTTTCATTTTTACTTTGGTGCTCTGCGGTTTATCATTTGAATTATTTCTTCTTCTTTTTTGCAGGTAATTATTGGCAGAAAATTAGTTGGCCGAAGCACCTCAATCATTGCCAAATAAATTTAGTCGCTTGGTGATTGCACTTTCTCAATTTTAATTAGCACCCAATTCTTTTTTTAAAAGTTATACATAATTGATATTTTATTTCACTTATTAATTAGTGGTTTGTCTACTGCTGCTTAAATTTTACTCATTCAATTTGGTTCAATTTGCTTTTAATAATTCATAATTTTAACCATTTTGGATCTTCATGCAATATCGTGTTTTTTTTCTTTCCTTTTTAGCATTTGTAGATGTTCAGGAATTACGATCAAAGGTTTATTGTATTATCTCTTTTAATTAGTCTATTTGGAGAATAAATGGGAAAGGAAGGTATGAAACATAGTTTCTCTCTAAACTAATAAACTAATAAGAATAATTTGATCTATTTTTTTATGTTCCGCCTTTTAATTTAGTTACTTTTTGAACAATTCTACTATATTATAAAATTTACAATTTAAATAAAAAGTATTTTTTAATTTCAGATTATTTTTGGAATTTTGATTCGTACATGCAATTTATATATTAGTGTTTAAGGACATAATCTGGATGATTTTCTACTTGATTTTTTCTGGGTGAGTTTCTACTTCATTTTAATTTTCATGATCATTGTTTGCTTGATTTTAATTTTGTTGATCATTAATCACTTTCAATGCATGTGTCAAGGCCTTTTGTTGATTTTGTTGCAGGAATTATAAGTAGTCTAATTGAATTTATTTTCGGGGTGATTATCAAAAGTTGAAACATGAGAAATCTTGGAGCTTTGTCATGATAGAAGGGTTAGATTTCCAATTTGTCTATTGGCTTTAGTATTTGTTGTGATATGATGATTGATGGGTTCTTCATTGTTAGTTATGCTCACAGTTCTGCTCAAACAATTTATGGTTTGGGTAGCTTGGAAAATGTAGATAAACTTACTCCAATCAATTGTGCATTGGTTCATATATTTTTTACAGAGAAATATGAATATGGCAAGGAGCATATGCATTTTTTATACAGTTTGGAAATTAAAATTTGGCGTGTTTAATTTGAGATCAGGTATTGATCAAGAAAGTAAAAATCAAGAATCAAAATACACTATTATCTTCCATTATTTAAGCTAATGAAAGAGAGTAACCGATTCTGTTTAAATTTGAATTACCACTCCTTTAAAATTTTGAAACATTTGGAATATTTTTATTAGCTTGGTGGCTAATTCCAAATAGTTTGAAAAAGTTCCGTTTCTTCTGGTTTTATTAAGGAACATTTTTCATTGCAAAGGATATTCATAAATTTTGATTAATGCCATTTTTTTAATTGTTAATTAAACATTTTTCTTAAAATAGTATTTTCATTGTTTTTGTTGGAAAAAATTGATATTAAAAAATATAACATTCTTACCAAAATAACCGAAGTTTCAATTCACTATCTTGGGAAGATCGGTGTCACAGTAAGATCACTGCTAAATGCTGAGCAGAAGATGAGTACATTGGAGTCATTGATAAAGTATGCAAAGCATTTAAAGAAACCGGCTATAAAGATTCTTTAGATGAAGAGCAACCATAGCAATGTAGATGATCGCTTTGAGCATATTTGCAGATTTAGATACATGGATCACAAGATTGTTTCGATACAGTAGTTATTATTCATTGAGGCTCTTTGTCTTCCCTGAATTGATTTTCATGGGAATAAAACATTGTTTTGGGTTCTTCTGAAGAAATATTGAACATTGACATTTTACATCATACTTTCATATTTAGTAATAATGTTGGTTTGTTAGTTTCATTTGTTTATGAATAATTTTTGACCAATATTTGCAATAATATTGTATTTTATTATTTTGGCATCTATAATTTACATATCGATTTTGTGAGAGAAAAATACAATCCCATCAATTCATAAATTTTTTATAATCAATTTTTTATAATCAATTTTTTATCGAACGCTGACCGTGCGTAGCACGGGTTACACTCTAGTACACTTAAAAAGAAAGGTATGGTTAAGTTTTAGGGAGTTTAAAGGGGGGTCAAAGAAAGAAGATTAGGGTATAGTTGACTCCCATGTTGCCTAATCTGTTCCCGTAACCTCGGATTAGTGTCCTTTTATTAGGAAACAATCTGACACGGGCCCCACCTAAATACAGCAGCACCACATAATTAAGAACATTTCATAACTATTCGAATATTAAATCAAGTCTTTGAAAAAAAACCAAGTATGTTGAAATTGATATATTATAAATTATTCTCACGCAGTTCACTGTGTTAACCCTCTTATTTTTTTCATTTTTTTTTATATATATTCACATCTTTCAATTTTTTTTAACTACTTATTTATGATGTAAATATAAAAAAATGTTAATAATATTGATTTTTTTTTTTTTGACTATATTCTATTTTGATTGAACCTAATTTATCATTGAAATAAAACACTTGTCAAATAGCCAGTTTATAAGAGCAATCACAAAATAAACACAATTCAATTTTCGCAAGCTCACATATATTATATATATATATATAGTTTCCCGTAAGCACAAGCAAAGTACCAACTAAATCCCATATAATGTGAAACTGTTGGCAAAGAATTCACTTTTTCAACCGAAGATATTTTTAGTTCATTTGATTTTCTAATGTCATTTTAATTCGACTTAATTTACTTACACCTAACCTAAAAATCTATAAAATTAGTGTCGGGCAGAGGTGTAGTACGGGTCAATAATTTTTCAGGGCATCTCATAAAACACAATGAATTAATTATTAATTTGTGAAAGTACTACGCCATACTTTTAGTTATGAACAAACAAAGTTCATCAAATTATTTTTATTATTTTTATTCTAAAGTAGCCACAAGTTATCAGTCAGACAAAATTTAAAATTCATTAATTAAATATAATTTACTTAGATGTAATTTCTAAAATACATACTATGATCAATTGAGAGCGGCAATATTAATTACTAAAGCGTGTCCACTATTAATGCAAAATAAGATTCGGACTGGTTGAACTTTTACCATTATGCCTAAAATAAAATGTTAAAAATAAATGAGATTTGTTAAATTAATATCTCTGAATATGTTTTCTTTAATTGTGTATGTTGAGCCTGATGGTGAAATAATTGGGTTTAAACAATTGTCTTGATATTAAATTAATTATCAAGAAATTGATTGCGGAAAAGTTTTAATTGCCGCAAGCGAACGAACTTTAATTGAATTAATTTGAATAACTTGATTTTTTTATAAGTAGAGTTTTAATTTTATCAAATATAAAGTATATTTAAAATTGATTTGATATGTTAGACAAACAAATCTCGAATGAAATCGTTAAAATCCATCTCAAGTTACGTGTCAAATAACCAATTTAGTTTATTCTTAAATCCTATAAGAACTTTTATTATTAAGGTATTAAAATTAGCAATTCTCACCTTCTTGTAAAATAATCACCTTCTATTTAACCCATTCAAAATTAGGTACAATATCTATTTTACTATTAACTTTTTTTAATCATAGTGTCAACTGTCAACTCACAATAAGGTGATAAAATGCCAAATTAAATGCAATATTTCGTTAAACATCCTTGTAATAATACTTGAGCAAAAGTCATTGGACATCAACATATGAGAGTCTTAACTCTTGTGTTAGATTTCGATTTTTTGACTTGTTCACATTAATACCAAATTTTTGTTCGAGTTGGACTTAGCTTTCACAAAATATAATAAGAATATAAAACTTAGAGGGTGTATGGCTAAGCTTATAAGATGTTTGAGAGCTTATAAGTTCATTAAAAGTGTTTGGATATTTTTGTTTAATAAGAGCTTATAAGACCAACAAATAAGATGTTTGGGTCTTATAAGCAAATCAAAAATAAGTTAGCCAAACCCACCTTGTTTCAAAATTTTAAATTTTGGATGTTGTTTATATTTTTCAAAGACACAAATAACCCTGTTTAATTTTCTCCTTTCCAATAATACATTTCTCCGAAAAATATTTATTTTGGTTATTGCACAAATTTTCTCGTATAATATTTAAAAACATCTTATAAGTTCAATATGTTTATTTTATCCAAAAACTTAATAGCTTATTTTTTAAATAAGACAAAACATCTTATAAGCTCTTAAAACATTTTATAAGGTGTAAGAACTTATAAGATGTTTTAAATAAGTTTAGTTAAATACCCTCTTAATTTAAAAGTTGAACATTATTAAATAAATATCATAAATAGTTAAATTATTTGTCACGTGGTCAAATAGATTGCCAACCCTCCAACTAGATGATGTGTGGCTCTACAAAACTCTAAAAATGACTAGTGGATTCTTCTTTCTTTGTATTATAAGAAAGTAAGTACTCTTTATTTAATAAGTGTTTCAATTCTCATTTGTACATCTTCACTTATAGTGTACCCAAAAATTGAATAAAAATAATCGAACGAACGACTGATAGTGTACTTGATATATTTAAATAACAATATGATATTTTTTCACATATTTACAATAATAACATGTTAAAAATAATTGACATAAATTTCAAAAACTTTTAAAAAACAGTCGAATTAATGATAAAATTAGGATTAACCTTCCAATTCTACTTTTTTTCTTCCTCTTGAACATTTGTTCCAATGTCATTTCTAAGGATATATAAGTGTAAAAAGATAACAAACATTTGATACCAAACATTATAAATTTCTTTTCTCTTCATCTTCAACATAAATCATCATACAAGATCATCTCCAACCGATGCTAAAACAGTGTGGGCTGCTCTAATCTAGTACGAAATGTTGTGCCATTTTCAACACAGTGAACTATGCTATGCCAGAATCGGTGCGACACTGCTCAATGGCGCAGTATTTTTATTTTTTATTTTAATCCTTCAACGTTATTTAAGTTTTCAATTTAGTCCATTGTAAGTTTATGAAGTTTGAGTCATTTTCAATTTACTTCAAAATTTTAATTAGTTATAATATATTTTATGGAATATATTTTATTCAATTATTCATAATTTCACCATATAATGTTTTATAAACAAAAATATATTAACTGTATAAAATGCATATTTTATTATTAATTAATTTGAATTATATTTATTTTAGTCCTTAAAATTTTATTATATAATAACATCAGATAACAAATTACATTTTATAGGATGAAATTTGCATAAAAGTTAAAAAAACAATTGGGTTTTATTCGTGAGAGATAGTAAGACTATAAAAAAGATGAAAATATGAATATTTTGGAATTCCTTTTGATGCATTAAATAGTGTTATGAGTTGGTGTGAAATTACTTTTCTACAACAAACTGATGCAAAAAATGCACTAATTTGGTGCAATATTAGTTTGTGGGTTGGAGTTGCCTCAGTATTTTATAATAATATTAAGAATTTCGTACATACGTACTATTATGTATTTATATATGTATATGCATGTATAGGTTAGAAAACTTATATCAAATAGTTATACTATGTACTAATTCGCATTAAGAATTATTGTATTTTATATTCGTTTCTTGTCCTGTTATTTTATGACTATATATATATATATATATATTAGTGTCCATACATGATGTACGTTGATCATTTATATCTATATATATGAGAGGGCCCAAAAGAACACTCACTATGACATTGTTGCCTTTTTTTAAGAAAGAAAGCTATGAAAAGGTTGGCGAATATTTCACAACAATTGAGGAGTAAAAAAAATAATAAGTGCAATTTATTTTATAATTATAATCTATAGATGTTAGCATTAATACTAGAAGATGGAATAGAGCCATTTGGGGGCAAACAAGAAAAAGTTGTCTACCCTTTCTTACCAATTTTTCGAGTAATTCCTTTTGTAAAATGCAATAATAATAATAATAATAATAATTCTTGACCTTAACTACCAACCTCACTCCAAGTATAATTGTGGACGTATGTGCATCTAACTCAAATGAATTCAGATATTATTCAAGTTTATTTTAATGTTTATTGAGTTTCAAAAATTATATTTGAATTTTACTTGGTTACAACTCAAATTAATTTATATGAGTTTCAGTCGAGTGAAATACAAATCGAAGTCGAGTGGTTCGATTTTTATATGTATTTTGTTATTTTTTAAATTAATTTAGTTGAAGTCGAATCCAATTTCAAAGTTTATTGAACAAAATATATGTTAAATTTATTTGTTATAAAAAAATGAACAAAGTTTAAATATTTTTAAGTTGAATTCAAGTAATTTGATTAATTTTCAGCCATTAAACTTTTAATGACTCTAGAATATAAAGTAAATTACTTACTGATTGTTTTGTATTTTTATTACAACGATTAGATGGTGGAAATCGTATCTACGTTTGATATTTCATATTTAAAAATGGGATCTATCTTATACTAGTTATTCTTATTTTATTTTCAATATCGATGTCCAACTAGAAATTTAATATTAATTGCTCAAAAATACAGTATATCCATATGCATTTACAAAGAAAAAAAATTATATACACAATAACTCTCGAGTGCTAAGCAAAATTAGATGAAAAAATACGGGTCAACTTTGACCTATTGCAGGACCAATATCCCAAAAAAAAGGTTAAAAAATTAATTATTGAGAAAGTAGTCATTACCCAATCAAACCACTTCATTTATTAAAAGAATTAAATTAGCATCTTAATTGTTTGTTCCTTACCTATCACACATTAATATTAACATAAATTGAGGTCTCAAAGGCAAATTTTATAAGCACGTGAAAAGTGAAAATAGTTCTACTAAATTAATTAATTATAAATTTTTCTTTTAAAAAACTAAAAATATAATCTAAGTTGGTCCATAGCCAAATTTTGTCATACCACGTTAAATTTTTGAGTTTATCGTTAATTGTTTCAAGACCAAAACACAAGTGATTTTTTACTTTTAGCTTAAACTACACAATTTTAAAATATTTGCAAATTATTTATATACTCTAAAATTAATTGCCTAAAAGTGAAACTCCCCCACTGCTAGAGATTACTTCAAATTTGAAGTGATTCCTATGTTTTTGTAATCAAAACAAAAAAATTTGCTAGATAACATTTCAAAAATTCTAATCTACATTCATGAAAATTTGTACCCATAATTTCCGTTGGCAAATTTGTATTTGTTGAAAAAATGTGCACTTAATTATTATCTTTAATTGTATAAAATGTAAAGATTCCTACAAAATTGTGACTACCACAATTAAAGAATTTATGAACTCGAATACAATAAATGATATTTTGAATATTGATAATAAGACTAGCGAAAATATAACTAAGTATGTTGATTGTCTCTATCATCACTTTATTAATGTACTTTAAGTATTAGTAAACGCATTATTTTTGTTGGTTTAAATTTTGAGTTATTGGTATCTTTTCTTTTTTATGGAAGCAATTGATAAAATTTATTTGTACCCAATTTATTGAAATAACAAATCGGGCTTAAACATCTTTCATCATTTTATGAGCATCAAATTAAGCTAGGCTAAAGCTAAGCTTGAATTAGTAGAAAATGATAATGTATATATACAAAAATCATTAGATCGATTTGACTAGTGTTCATGAAATATACAAAAATGATAAAGTAACAATTAAATTTATTTTAAACACAAACTCGAAAATTCAATACTAATCCGCATAAGCAAAGAACAATACATTATTTGCCTCGACTCAATTATTTAATATTGTTAAAGTGTAAATTCTAGGTCATTTCCACAAGTTCATAATCTCATAAGAACTTGTTTACGAGTGTAATTACATTTTACATGGGATCCAAATATTTGTAGAGTTATTAATTATTTTCATATTTTTATCTCTCAAAAAATCACTCATATAATTCAAGATAAATAAATAATAAAATAATTTTAAAAAAAATTCAATGATTTTGTAATCTTTCGTCAATTCTCTTCTAAACATAATTAACTCCTATAAAAATAATATATTAAGAATACAATTTTTAGCCACAAAAAATAATTTATCAATTAGAAGCCCTTTAAAACATTTTTTTCCTTTTATAAAAACAAATGTATTTAGGGGAACTTTAATTTTCATAAGATTTTAAATGCCAACTTTGTAAGTGTAAACTTTTGAATAATTTTCTCAATTGACCGATGATTATTAAATAAATTTTCAAAAGGAATGTATTTTAATTTATTGCAACCATATACTATTTATATCCCTAATTATTAAATAATTAAATAACAAACATGGAAGTAAAAGTAACCATGGTTAAACGTGAGGTGTGAGCACTAAACCCATTCTATTATGCCCGTAAATAACACGACAAGCCCACTTCCCCACGAAAACCGAACAACTTTCCCACTTAACGGCAGAGACAAAAGCCGTTAGTTGCCAACCCAATCCCATCCCGACACACATCTAACGCCGTTAACCTGTCCTTATTTAATACTGTCCCCCCAAACACAGTCTATTCCACCGGGTATTCCCGTTAACGGGGCAACACCGTGTTTGCTTTCCTTTAACTTTACTTTATGTTTAATATTTTTTGTCCTAATTTTTTTTTCATTTCCTTTTTTCCTATTGTTTTACAAAAGCAAACACATGAATAAATTGGAAAGATTCTTTTTTTTTTTCTTTTTTTTTTCCCTTTTTTCATTATATGGAAAATAACACGTACACAAATAAATAAGGCAGAACGTAGTTGTTCGTGATGTTTAAGTGATTCTAGAGATTTCATATTCTAATATTGTCAAAATTATTTTTTATGACCGAACTATATGAATTGATTGTGATTTTTTTTCCGGAATTTTTGTAAAATATCCCGGAAATTGGGGGTCAAAATATAAACTCACATATAACGAGGGAAACTATTAGGCACTTAAAATATATTTCTTAATACTTTAATTTTAGTTGCAAATATAAAATATTAGGTAGGAAAAACTGAACACCGCATACAAAATACATGTCAACATGCAAAACGCATTAATAGAATTCAAGACATATTTAAAACCGACAAAAGTTAAAAACTCACCCATACTTCTGAACTAATTTTGATGACGTAAACAAATAACTATAATTACTCAATTAATAAAAAAAACTAAAATATTCCATATATAATCTCTAATAAATGAATTTGTTAATCTTACAAATAATTGAATAGTTATACTAATATTTATTTAAAAGTCAACATAAATTACATCATAAAATAATACAAAAATTTCAGTATATAAGCAAAATATCAAATCTCATGATATTTATACCTAGAAACTCCAGTCTATGCCATGATTTGAAAATTTATTATGTGTGTATCTCAATCACAAAATATATATCTTGAACCATTACACATACATCTATTCATACAACATATAATTTTTGAATAATAATTTTACCCAATAAAAAAAAATTGCTTCTCAACACCAACCAACAAATAAGAAAAAGTGTAGATATTTGATTAAACTCCCAAACCAGGCCCAAAAATGAAAACCGGTAGTAAAGGTAACCAGTTTGAACAGAGTGGTTAAAAGAATTGACTGCGATTGAAGGATCTTTACTACAAACCCGTTTTCGACTCTCTCTCTGGTTGTCCTTTAATCCTCTCTCTACTTTCTCTCTCATCACCATACCCTTTTTTAGCTCCCCATGCTTCAAGATATACTTGGTATGTATGTGTACTTATGCACACACGCGAAATTTCCATCCATAAATCCTCCAGATTTCATCTAAGCTTTGCATAATCAAGCGCGTTCTAGTCTAGATCATCGCCTTTTTTCTGCTTCCTTTCCGGTGATAATTTTCTGGGTTTTTTTGTGGCTTCAGAGATAGAGATCTGAGTCGCAAATACTGTGGTAAGAAATGGCGGCTTCTGAGATTTCGATCAAGGGTTATAACGACGCTAACGATTGTGATTCTAGATCGGAAAACGTAAACTCCGGCGCCGGTGAAGGTATTTTTTCGGATTTCTCTTTGATTTTGTTAGTTTTCTTCTTCTATGGACTTCTTATGATACTTTTTTTCGTTTTGTTAATTTTACAGTGGATGCTGAGAGGGCGTTATACACGGAGTTATGGAGGGCTTGTGCCGGTCCTTTAGTGACTGTTCCTCGTGAGAACGAGCTTGTGTTTTATTTTCCTCAGGGTCACATAGAACAGGTTTTTTCTCTTGATTTTTTCTGTTTGGTTTAATTAAGGGTTTTTATTTATAGTTTGTGTTTGTGGTTTGGGGGTTAACAGCTCAGATTATCTAAGTTGTGTTCATAGTTCTCTTAATTTCATTTCCACTATTGGGGTTTACCGTTTATACCATAAACGAGTGAAAGTTAATTTGTTTTGAGTGCCTTTGTTAAATTGAAGTTTTATTCGTGTGAATGATTAGTTGGGGGATACTGAATTAATTAAGAGGCTGTTTCCTTTTTGTTCTCTTTAAAAAAATTCATTTCCAATATCGGGTTTTACACCATAAACAAGTGGAAGATAAATAGTTTTCAAGTGCCTTTTTGAATTGAAATTTGTTCATGTGAATGATTACTTAAATAATTTAAGAGGGTCTTTTCTTTGCCTTCTGGTTTTGTGTTTGGTCTGTTTCAAAGGGTGTTTTATTTAGCTCTTTGCTCATCTTTTGTGCCTTTTTTGTTTAATAGGTGGAGGCGTCCACTAATCAAAGTGCAGACCAGCAGATGCCGGTTTATGATCTTCCTCCCAAGATCCTTTGCCGGGTAGTTAATGTTCATTTGAAGGTAGTTCGAAAATTTGATAACTTTTTGATCCATTGTTGTTTTTGAAATGTATGTAGGTTCTTCATCTGTTTTGTGTTTTCATTATTGTTTTGTCTTTCTGTGTGATTAGGCTGAACCGGACACGGATGAGGTGTTTGCGCAAGTTATTTTGATGCCCGAACCTGATGTAAGCTCATCCTTGGCGCTTGAAAATTTTCTTCTATCTTCTATTTTAAAGAGTGTTTACAAATTTTAATTTTCAGTGCTTATCCACTTATGTATAAGAGTAACTTATTTGAGAATGTTTGCAAATCCCGCTTATACTTCTAGTTCTCTAAACTTATGTGATAATAATCTATAATCTCTAACATGGTAAGGTACTGCATAGTTATAACTGATATGATATTTATCACTTCTTTTTGCGAATATTCTCATTCAGATTTTTCCCAATTTTTGCTTATGTTTGCAAACGCGACTGAATTGTGATTTATTCGCAATTCTACTTATTTCCCACTTATAATCTTTTCTGTATAAACAGTTACGCCTGCAAACACTTTTTAATTTGAGATTTCATGGCTTATTGTGTAATATGATTCTTTGTTACAGCAAGATGAGAATGCAGTGAAGAAAGAACCTCTTCCACCCCCACCACCACGTTTTCACGTCCATTCTTTTTGTAAGACTCTTACAGCATCAGATACAAGCACTCATGGTGGGTTCTCGGTTTTGAGACGGCATGCTGATGAGTGTCTGCCCCCACTGGTTAGTATGAATATAACCGGGTTTATTAAGTTCTCCCGAGGGCCATTTTATGATGTTAGTGATTATCTATGACAGGATATGTCAAGGCAACCTCCCACACAGGAATTAGCTGCCAAAGATTTGCATGGAAATGAGTGGCGCTTCAGGCATATTTTTCGTGGTAAGTTTGGGACATGCAATGATTTTACTGCTGCGAATTCTATGGTGCATTCAGTGAGGACTGGAAATCCTTTAGATTTATCTATTTTTATTTTTCTTTTTCTTTGTATGCATAATGTTTCATTTTGTACATATATATAATGTTTCATTTTGTACATATATATATATATATAATGTTTCATTTTGTACATATATAACAAGTGAAAACGGGTTTTCCTAAAAGCACGTAATGAAAAGGCAGGTAAAAGAAGTTCTAAATGTCATTTGTTTACTGATAGAGAAAATAAGTTCTTCAAAGCAATGATATTGATGGTGAACATGATTATGGCTTAGTGGGATTGGCTGCTAATCTTTGATTAATCTGCTTTAATTCCAGGTCAGCCACGGAGACACCTCCTTCAGAGTGGTTGGAGTGTGTTTGTTAGTTCAAAGAGACTCGTTGCTGGGGATGCATTTATATTTTTGAGGTTTGATTCTGATCTACTTGTCTCTATCTATATGCATAATAACTTCATTTTTCCTTAAAACGAGTGGTGAAATCTTTCAGAGGAGAGAATGGGGAACTGCGTGTTGGAGTCAGGCGTGCAATGAGACAACAGGGAATAGCTCCATCATCAGTCATATCTAGCCACAGCATGCATCTTGGTGTTCTTGCAACAGCTTGGCACGCTATTCAAACTAAAACCATGTTCACCATATATTACAAGCCCAGGTATATAATTATCGATTTCCTCGATTAACTTTTAATAATAACTAATAAGAGATAATTACATGCACACCCCTCAGTTATTGGGTAATTACCACAAACCCCTGTGTTCTTGCAACTTATAAAAACATCCCGTCACATCTTGACAACTCAAAAAATATGGGTGCAATTGTAATATGTTTTATTACAGTTTCATAGGGGGTGGCTATGAAATTTATTCTAAAGATGAATTTGGTGCAAATGTGTAGTTCTAATATTATATTCACATGACAGGACAAGCCCAGCTGAGTTCATTGTCCCTTATGATCAGTACATGGAGTCTGTTAAAAACAATTATTCAATAGGAATGAGATTTAAAATGAGATTTGAAGGTGAAGAAGCTCCAGAGCAAAGGTAGATCCTTAAGCATTAATGTAACTTTTGTCATGAACTCGTTCAACTGTTATTTACGCCGTTTTTGTTCAATGTTAATTTGTAGATTTTCCGGAACTATTGTTGGTATGGAAGACGCTGATCCAAAAAGGTGGCCGGATTCCAAATGGAGATGCCTAAAGGTATTATCTTTATACATTCTGATAGGTTTTATTTTAAGGAAATTACTCCCCAAAAATATATCTTTATATCCAAAAAATCCATGAAAATATCTTTTAATCTCAACCACTCATCCTCCATCTTTTCATTGGAGATAATTGTAACAATTTTGTGGACTAAACTACCCTTTATTTCTTGGGTTAAGAATGTTAACCAATTGATTTTTCTTCTTGGTATCCTTTTGTTTTCAATATTTGAATTTGATAGATAAATTGTATGATATAGATTTTATATTTTAACATTAATTTTTTTAAATGTTTAAATATAATTTATTTCTGAGTTTATCATAGTAATTATTTAAGAATATTTTTTTAAAAAAGTTGATGAATATTAAAAATTCTGGAAATTTGTAATAAATATCATAATTATTACCATTTGTCAATACAAAAGTTTTAAACATTATATTTCTATACAAGAGTGCAATCTATTAATTCTTAATCCACAAGGCAAAGAGTAACTAAGACATTAAACTCATTAACCCGGAATGTTGAGTTATTTTGAATGAAAATTGGTGGAATAGTTTTTTCATTTTTGGATCGGAAAATATGACCACTGGCTTTTCATATATAAAAGTTTAGTTGAGTGGATTTTTAGTAATTTTTCATACCTCTTTTTTTAAACATGTCATTCTGAAAGTTAATCATGAAATTCCATTTGGAAGGTGAGATGGGATGAAACTTCAACCATTCCTCGACCGGAGAGAGTTTCACCGTGGAAAATAGAACCCGCTCTTTCGCCTCCCACATTGAATCCACTTCCGGTGTCCAGACCTAAAAGGCCTCGGTCGAGCATCTTGCCTGCATCCCCTGATTCTTCAGTTCTTACCAGGGAAGGTATGATTCCTCATTTCACTCTCGAGGATCTATATTTTTCTGTTATGCCACTGTTTAGTCCATCATATATTGATGTGATGTAGGTCAATCTAAGATGACTGTAGACCCTTCACCTGCCAGTGGGTTTCCAAGGGTCTTGCAAGGCCAAGAATCATCCACCTTGAGGGGCGCTTTTCCTGAGAGCAACGAGTCAGACTCTTCTGACAAACCATTTTTATGGAACCCTCCATTAGATGATGAGAAAATCGATGTTTCCACTTCAAGAAGATATGGATCAGATAAGTGGTTACCTTTAGGAAGACCAGAATCATCATTCACAGATCTGTTATCCGGTTTTGGCTCCCAAGTTAATTCACCTCGTGATTTGTATATCCCTCCTGGTGATCAGTCAATTGCCAAACGACAAACTTTAGCGCATGAAGCAAAATTTAACTTGATTGGGAACAGTTGGTCCGTAATGCCTTCTGGTCTCTCGCTTAATGTGATGGATTCTGGTTTGAAGAATCATATGAAAGGCTCAGCGGATTCTTCTAACCATCAAACACGTGGAGATGTTAGATATGGTGCTTTTAGAGAATTTTCCATGAATCGTGATAATCAGCAAGGAAATTGGCTGATGCCTCCACCTGTTTCACCATACGTTCATATACCACATGCTCAGTCGAGAGATATGATGCAAAACTCGTATACACATATGCAGCAGCACGAAGCAATAAAACCCAAGGATGTGAACCCCAAGCTTTTTGGGTTTTCCCTCATAAGTAGCTCTGCACCGTCGGATCCACAATTGTCGCACAAAAACTCGGTGATTGAGCCGTCAGGCCATATTCAACACGGGATAAATTCTCATCAATCCCCTGCGTTTGAATCTTCTGATCAAAGGTCCGATCAATCAAAGGGCTCAAAAGTGGTGGATAATCCCGTTGTCACTGGTGAGCCAGAGAAGCAATTTCATCCTATAGCCCGAGAAAGAGAAATCAAGGGTCATTCTGGTTCGACAAGGAGTTGCACTAAGGTGCTCATATGAGACATTGTCATTTTTTCCTATTATTCACCTTTTCCTAAAAAGAGAAACTAAAAATCGTGCAATTTTTCAGGTTCATAAGCAAGGGTCTGCCCTTGGTAGGTCCGTGGATCTCGCCAAGTTCAACAATTATGATGAACTGATTGCTGAATTGGATAACCTCTTCGAATTTAACGGCGAACTCAAGGCAAAAAACAAGAATTGGCTCGTTGTGTATACCGATGATGAGGATGATATGATGCTCGTTGGAGACGATCCTTGGGAGTAAGATATCCTTCCAAGTTCTCAAATTTATGTCATACAATTCTTTTTTTTGATTTATTGAACTTAGTGTGTGTTTGCTGGTCATTGATAGTGGTTTTTGTTGTGAACAGGGAATTTTGTGGAATGGTGAGAAAGATATTAATCCTTACAAAAGAGGAGGTACAACGTATGAATCCCGGGACATTCAATTCCAAAGGAGAAGAAATCTCATCAGTGGGTGAAGGGCTGGACGCTAAAGAAGTGAAGAATTTACCAGCAACTTCGTCATCAACTCCTGCTGAATCCTAATTCTCCTCCTCTATCCTGGTAATAACTTATGCCGATTTTTTGGATTTGAGATTGTGGGATTGTGTAGATACTTGTCATCTTTCCTTGTCCTCAGAAGAAACAAAAACTGAATATGTTGTATGTGCTTCTGTTTTGTACTTTTTCATGATTAAGTTGACCATAACGGAATTTAATGTAGGAAGCAAGAAAGGAAGACTGTATTATATCCATCGAACTGTCGAATTTTGAGGAACATGAAGTAATGATAATGCGTCCCTTCAACTTCTGGATGGCGGGACCTGACTCTCTTATATATAGATGCAACTTTTTAGTATTTGCAGTTTTGGACTCTGGGGTCAGCATATGGGGGGGAGTATTCTAGGATTATGCCTATGATGATCCCATGGTGATGAATGAACCGGAATAGTTGCCTCTTCACCTAGTCCATTGTAGACCATTGGATTGTTGATAGGTGGTGGGGTGATCTTTAATCCTAGCCCTTAATGATCCAACAGTAGTGGATGGACCGGAATAGTTGCAACTGGTCCAGTTTGGACTATTGGATTCATGGGAGGTGGACGTTGTTTGATCTGATGGTAATGAATTGCACTCAGTTCATCCGAGAATCTCCTTTCATATGGTACCCTATATTCGTATGTGTTTATATACATAACATGTTATTAGCATATGCTACTCGCTGCCTTCAGTAATCGATCTATGTAAATAGCCACTCTGAATCCCGAGCATCGAATGTAATTACAGTCGTATATTTCTTGGTTCCAGAATTTCGTGATGATTTTTAATGCTTATGAGCATCATAGTTGCATTAATTTGTGCTTGAAAGTTCTTACTTTTTGCTTCGTTTCTTGGGGTTGAAGTATTATTATTGTACAGAAAAAACATAACGTACAATTTGGTTCCCAGTTTTGTGATTTGAGAGGGAATGTTTTAATAAGGGCTTCTTTGCTGATGTTATTCCTTTCAGAAGGCTTGATATTTTAATGAGGATTGTGCATTTTACTGTGCAAATTTTAAAAAGAAAATTTTATTTTATTACCGGTTGTACTTAACTATTAAGATTTGTTATTTATTTTCTCAATTTCTTTTGTCTTGGAATATTTTGATACCTAGCTAGGGAATATGCCCGAGAGTTGAGACTTTGGCTATATATATGTATATATTTTGGCTATAAAAACTGAGAACCTTATCCTTAAGACTATTAGTGGGCTTCTTTTTTGTGGTTGAAATTTTGTCATTGCATTGTTTTCCAACAAAATAGACAGGATCAGCAAATTTGTTTGGTTGACTAATAAATTACAAGAAATTTCAGATAAGAGAAAATTGTATTTTAGTTTCATAAATAGGTACATATCTATTATTTGTTTTATATTTTATGGACTTGCACATTGAGTTCGGTACAATATATTAATGTGTAACTCGTGCTATACATTGCCTATATTAAAATACATAATTTATAAAAATGAATATTGTTTTTTTTTTCTTTTAGTTTTGAATGATTATAATGTATAAATTTTTTATTTGGAAATAAAATTGAAGACCATTTTCGAAAACATCATAATACAAACTAATTACAAATATAATAAAACTAATTAAAATTGGGATAAAGTGCATTTCACCTCGAAAAAATTCTATCTTGCACTTTACCCCCTAAAAAATTACAAAAAAGAGACATCGCCCTCAACAAATTTGGTATATGCATCACTTTGCCCCAATTACTATTTTTCGTTCAAATTTTGATCGAAAAAAATTTAAATGATTTTTTCGTGATCCTCTCACATGCTCGAATTGGACCCCAACCGATGTATTTCTCTAATATATCATCTTAGAGTTTTTAAAATTCTCTAATAAAGATGATAATGTCCTTGACAGAAAAATTTATTTAAATGATTTTCGATCAAGATTTAGCTGAAAAACTGTAATTGGGGCAAAATGGTGCATATACTAAATTTGTAGGGGGTGATGTCTCTTTTTTGTATTTTTAGGGGGGACAGTGCTAAATACAAGTTTTTCGAAGGAGTAAAATGCACTTTACCCTTAAAATTGAAAACTCTTTTCGTAAACATCAAATTAAGAAAATGCCAATTTATTAAACTTTTTAACAGAATAGCAGTTTAAATTTGAGAATAATCAATAACTCTATTTAATTAGCTTAAATTATGGGATTTATTAGTATAATAAATTGATCTTGATTCTTACTTCCTTGATCGAAAAAAAATTAAAAATGAAATTGTCCTAACAAAAAGGATTTTAGATTTGGCTGGATTTACTCAATTTAGGCAAGTTATGAAAGTGTTTTAATATATTCAAATGCTTGCTTTCTAAATTTAAAACGTCAATTCAACAATAATAAAGATTTGTTTATTGAAATTAAAGGAATTCAAATCATGTAGCATCTTCATTTGCACTTTTGATCAGCTTTCACTTATGGAATTTACAATTATAACTTTATTTTGTTTGTCAAATCTTTTATTTAATAATATCGAGAGTGAAAATTCTTAAAAAATATTGGAAAATGCTAGATTTTATTTCGGTTGACTTAAAATACAAAACTTACTAAAAATATTTAAACAATTCTAAGATTGTCGGATTTCTCAAATTTGAAAATTAAGTCAACCAATGGGAATTTCAATTAAATTAAGAAATCTAAAATTCTTGACTATATACCACATGTTATAATTCACCATTTTTTCACTTATTTTGATTGTATTCAATAACATGATCTTAATAATTTATGTTTACTATAATAAAAAAAATATCTTACCATATCAAGTGAATGTGAAAAATAAATGACCTATAATTGATGATATATAACATTTCTCATGAGAAAATTGAGTGGGATTGTGGAAATTTTAAAGATAGACTATTAATCTTATTTTGAATTCAATTAACTGGGATTTGAATTTTTGGCAATGTCAATGTCTATGCGATAAAAGAATGATTACAAATTAGAAGATTGGATGTTGGTTTCTTGAGTTTGAAAGATTTAGGAATTAAAAAATATTCCATAACTCTTATCAATAATAAATGCAGAATATGTTATTTTTTCATTTCATCCATAGTGAATTAAATAATCCACTTAAATTCAAATTTTACATTTCATAGTAAACTAAATTAACCAATACAATTTTTGACAGTTAGAAAACATAAGCCTAATATTATAAAAAACAATCCAATGTTTAGATGGAACATTATAAAATAATAATTAATAATTAATCAAAATAAACCACCTACACACCTTTATGCTAAACCGTCAAAAATAGGCATTTTATATAACTGGTACTTTTGTTTATACTAGTACTAGTGTGTAACCCGTGCTACGCAACGGCCTGAGTTTAACAAAAAATTAATTACAATTTTTTTTTAATTTTAAATACCTTGATGTACTTATATTTTGATCATCAATTCAAGATGTTGATTGTAAATGGAAAAATAATAAAATCTATTGTTAATATTGAGCATCATAAATATCATAGACATCTAAAATTAACTAACATACATTATATTATTTACAAACACTATAATAATTTACAAACACTATAGAGAATGGTAACCGCTTATGTAGTGCTGTAGTGGGTTGAGTTGGTGGATGCAAACAACCTAATAATTTTTTTTTCTTAATAATAATTTAATTCAAAATTATGTAAAATTATGTAACCCGTGCTGCTACGCACGATTTAAGTTAATTAAAATTTTGATAATTCGAAAAGCTTACAAAATTGTTATAACAAATTTTGTTCAAATTTGAGTGAAACGATTAGTTTTTTATTTATCACATTATTAATATTCTTTAATAAGATATTTTATAAAAGTAACATTACATTATTTATGTGAGGGCTGGTGCAAATAATTTTCCATAAAATTAGTGAAGTTTCAATACATGTATAAGTGTGTATATATATATGTATATAATAATTTTCTATTTATTATAGTGACATAAATTGATTGAGATGAGCAGTCTGAAAAGAAAAAATTATTTTCATGTTTTACCTTTTCAAGTCTTCAACAAACATGTTTTCGCATATTATCTTTCAACCCATTTTGGTCATACGAATCGCTCATTATGTTTCCACACATATTTATATACCGTATCTACTCGTAAGGTAATGTGACACAATCTCTCCATCACTTGATCATCCTCAAATAATAATACAATTATATTTAGGCACCTAGATTCTCAAGTCTCTTATTTGAGAGCACCTGAAATCAGAACCAAAAATAATTTAAAAAAGGATAACCTAAATTGAAAAACATAAATATAGAAATGAATAGAAAAAGGAAAGTTAGTAGAAATAAAAAAGAGGAAAGTAGCAATGTGATGTGGTCTTACTTGAAAATGATTAAAAATGGGATATAGATAATTTGAAAGGATGGCTCAATATGGAGCAAAGTAAAAAATTTATGTCATGGAAACAAAAGAAATACCTACAGGTACCAAATAAAATTTTCCTAATATGTGTAACCATTCAGAAAAGAAATCAGAGTTCAATCAAGCTATGGATAAAAAAAATGATATAATTTTAGATAGTATTAGGTAATAAAAATTATATTTACTTTTTTGATTTTTATCGACCAATATGATATATGATATTTTATAGAATGTGTCTCTATCTGCAAACTAACACCCCGATATCTTGGAAATATTATAACAAAAGCTTTTAGATAAGAGGAGAATATTTACTATCCAAAAACTCATACAATTTGTAGTATACCAATATAACATAATGGGGAAAAAAAGAAAAGACAAACTATCATTCCGTTGTGAAAAAATAAAATCAAAATGCTTACCAAATTGAAATGCGAAGCATATACCAAAAACACTCTCACCAATAATTTGACCGGACATAGCCATTGACCACTTGTAAGAATTTGCTTGAAAATACTATACCTAAATTTCAAAGCTTAAATAAATTTAGTCCATCTTAATCAAAGCAAAATGATGATCCTGCAATGAAAACATAATGGTGGAGAAAAAATTAAGTAAAATAGTAGAACTTCATTAAATTAAAGTAGAGAAATCTAAAAATAAAAGAGATATGATCTTTTTGTTTCTTTACGAACTATGATTTATAATTAAATGATACCTCAACCAAGAGTAGCATTGCAGCACGTACTCGGGAAATACCTCTGTCGATGAATAATCTATTTAAGCAAAAATTGAAATGAGCAAATACTTCTTTTTAATTCGATCTAAGAATATGCTAAATACAACCTAAATTAGGATGGACATTATTTTTAATTTGGGAAGAGACAGTCGAGATATGAGGTAGAAAAGATTCAATTCTGAAAAGCTAACTGCCACTATAATTAAGGATTAAAATAACTAACAACAAGTTTGCAAGTTTGAATTTTGAAATTATTACGACAGTGGTTTAAAATTTGAAACTAACATATTTTCTAAATAATAAATTAATCCAAAATTACAAAAAATTAGTATTGAGTTTTTAAAAAAAATTTAAAGGGTTAAGATGAACATATCACGCTCCATTAGAAATTAAACCATTAAATATTATAAAAAATAATGCACTAAACCAAAATTGTTATATATAACTTTAAATAATATTCAAAATAATAATTGGAGATAATAGATAATATACATCTAAAAAAATTACCTTATGAGCAAGATATTGAATTATAAACATCATTAAACAACAAAAAACGTAATTATAATGTGTGAAACAAAATAAACATGAAGATGTACAAATATACATATATATCTATATATATATACATTCAAAAGTTATTGAATATTGAATGATATTTGTTCGAAAATCGATTTGAAAAACTGTTTTGACTTGAAAAATTGAAATTATTGTAATAATTCAAATAGTGAGACAAATATAAAATTTATGATGAACAAATCATATTATACTAGGATTTGGAACTTGAGATCTTCATATATATATAAGCCATTCTTCATGAATGATAAGAGAATTCCCAGTTTCTAATGCCCTGCAAATGGAAGAAAAAATAATTGTATTAGACTATAGTTAATTAACAATTAAATGAGAGAAATGTGAAACCTATACGTCATTGCCGCTTGAGTGAATAAGAAAGTTTGAGTAAGAAACTAATTTATAAAAAATGAGATTTAATTTAAATTTGAAAGATAATTAAATAGTGGGAAGTTGAGAGAAATGAGGGAATGTGCTACGTGAATAGGCACAAATATTGATTAAATATTTGATTTTAAAATTTGAAATTATTGTTCTGAATATAATACTAACCGCATATTTAAAATTAATTGTAGTGGGTTGAAACTTGAAACTAACTTATTTTCTTATAATAAATTAATTCTAAATTATGTAAAAATTAGAATCTAAGTTTTGGAATGTTTTGGAGGGTCAAAAAAATGCCCCGTGCTACGCACGCCATATTATTATTATTTTTTTTTATTAAATATGACCAACATATAAGAATATTATTTATCACATCATCGAAGTCACCTATATAAAATATGCTTTGTTCTCAGTCAAATTATAAATAGAATTTTCTGACTTCAACCCAAAACGTGTTTTCAATCCAAAACGTGTTTTCAAAGTTGACGTCATACTTTACGCATACAACAACATGATTTTTTTTTCCTTTTTACCCTTTGTCCAGAAATTTAAAATGTTTAACAACACATATTTTGTTACACACATCGTACAACTTCTTCACCCTCAAATCACATTTAATCTAAATCTGAAAAAGCATAAATTTATAATATCAAAATTTGAATAACTTAACAAAACAGAAAAAAGAATAAAATCACTTAAATGAATTCTACATGCATCAATCACACGAATTGAGATGACATTAGCATAGAGTTATGATGGTAATGAGTTTGTGTGAGTTACATAGAAATAAAATAAGTTAGAAAGATAAATTAGTTATTGGAATTGAGATGTTTATATCTTATTGTGATAAGTCTAAGTGGCTAAAATCGAGATTACAAAATCTAAGTAAAATTTGAAATGGAAGCTAAATCATAAATGTGCTGGAGTAGTTAATCAATTTTTTAATAATTAAAAAAAATTCAAAATTCTGTAAAAATTGAATCTAGTAACGACTTTATTCGAGAAAGATTAATAATTACTATAAATGTGTTTAGTGTGCGTCCAGTGCACACACGGCGAATGATACTAATTTTTATTGTTAAATGAAGTAGGACACAAAATAATTGTAATATTATAAAAACATTTTCATTTGTTGTGCTATTTTCTCCAAATGATATAGAAAAAATACTAAATATTAGTGAGATCATGTAAAGTACCTGAACATTTTATATATAGAGAGATTCATTTATATATATTTAAACAAAAAGTTAAAAGTGACGGCTTGTTGATTTACAAAATATAAAAAGTTTGAACTTAAGGAGTAATATAAAACTGTGTGCCAAACGACACATGGAAACATTAAACGAAGTCAAAAAATGAATCAAATTAAAATAAGAGAAACGTTGTTGCCTCTCTTGATAGATGATGGATGACCGAGCAAACTGCTTTGGTTTTCCACCTTACTAATTAGACTAAGTGGTAATTTAGTGAAGCGGATCCAAAATATAAAAACATAAGAAAGATACAATAGAAAAAAAATAATAAAAAAGATTTATATCATTAGATTGCAGTTTCATAAATAAAAAGGAGAATAATAAACTACAAAAATGTAATAACATAGTAGAAAATGTTTGATACAACTCATTGAAACAATCCAATCTGTTTCGTTTTGGCAGCCGTATAACGATCATTATTCCAATCTTTCTTATGAACATGTTTTACCAATTTTTCTGATATGTTGTAGGGGGGAAGAACATCTGAATTTTTAATGTCCTTGACTCCGTGTCAAAGAGACCTGTGCAGAATTGACATCTACTTACCCCTTTTCCATAAGAGAATAAGAATAGAATTACCTAGATGGTTACTAAGAAAAAGTACTTTGGTACGATTTCTAAGTGTTTCCATGCAAGCAGGGAGAAATGCAATCGTGGTAGAGTCCTCCAAACCGAACGTGAACAGACTTGGAGGAAGCCTTATTAAACTGAACTTGGCTACATCATATAAGATGAAGAGTTTCTCCTGGGAAAGAAAGCAATGCGCAGGTTTTGTTTTGAGATAATATAAAAGACAAAATTAGCTGTGGAATACTTGTTCGTAATGAATTTTGTATTTGATTGTTTTACTTGTTTCAATTTCTCTCTCGACTTATACGAAAACATTTGTATGGTTCCGCTCTGCAAGAACTTCGAATTGCTCATGACATGAACGATAGGGAACATGGTACAAATCCCAACTTTCAATCTCATTTTCACATCCCACCCCTCCAACTCTTCTCTTTATTCTTACAAATTGCCTCTCATTTAGTGAGATATATGTAGTCCATAATCATAAAAAAGCCTACCAAAAAAAATATAAGCTAACAATTGAAAGGAATAACATTTTCAGTAGTGGCAAGAAAACAATTTGATGAAAAAAGTCAACAAAGCATGCAGGAGATGTGCCTCCAATAAAGAGTTGAGAATGTATAAAGCATAAGCCAACTATTGGGGTGCGTTTGGATTCATGGATTTCAAATTCATCGACAAATTCATTTAAGTTCGTTTGGATGAAGTCATGTTACGATGAATTTCAAATTCCTTGTCATTCATTTTTTTACCTATTTTCTCCGTAACTACGGTGGATTTCAAATGACACCATTTTAGGTGTCATTTCAAATCCTTCCTCCAACTCCCCTCCCCAAATCCAAATCCCTCAATCCAAACGCACCCACCCTTGAAGAATTTACCAAATCTCAAATATTTAAAATTAAATAGCTAGATTTGCTCTGTTGCTAAATCATTACCATAAAATCTCAAGCAAGCAAAATTTGAAGTTAAAAAACGCCCATTAGTTTCTCTCCTTTCCAACATCTCTTGATGTAGATCAATGCCTACTTATTTCAAACATGGAAAGATGTCCTTGACATAAGAAATATAATACTACAACCTCACCCTACTCAGCAGAAAACTCAAATAACATGGTGTGCTTGTACTTATCCCCTGGTTGAACAACAACAGATGGAAAATTTGGTTGGTTGATGGCATTAGGAAATCCCTGCGTCTCAAGACATACAACACCTCCCCCTCCATTTCCTTAACCTCTCTCACTCATCCTCCGCAACAATCGCGCTCTTGATCTCTGGCTGGGGATAAAAATTGAAATCCGGCTAAGAATAAGCTCTCCTGATTTCCGATAGTTTCGGCTGAAGCTTCTTCACGAAATCGATTTCCGCCGGTGAAGCAGGATTAAAAGTAGCAGAAGCAGTGATAGTCGGAACACTGAACGGTGATTTGGAAGCAGTTGGAGATAAGGAAAATGACAGAGAGTTTGCAATGGAGAAGTGGAAGACGTGGGGGTTGGGTTAGAGAATGGAAGTTGAGGAGAATTTAAAAGGATTTGGAAGATTTTGGGCAGTTCACGTAAGGGTGGTTATTTTTATGTTGAATTGATTCAAAATTTAAAATGCAATTACTAATTAAAAATAATTCAAAATTCTGAGAAATTAGAATTAAGGAAAAAATAATCATAACCTTGCTATAATAGAGTAGATAGATAGATAAACCACATACGCGGCACGTGGATACCTGCATTTGTTAATAAATTTTTAGAAATAAAATAAATGAGTATTATAATAAATTATTATTTTAAGGGATTTTTTAAGAAAATTTAATATTGTAGGAACAAAAACTAAATTAAAAATATACTACTATAGCATTCATCGAAATTTTAATAAGATTAACCAAAACTATATTGATTCTTTATCTATATCAATCTTCTGTATGATTTCTGGAATGTTTTGCTCTTGTACTTTTTTGCAATATTTATCTATTCCATAAATTTCCTCGGAAAAAAAAGTTTTCTTACACATATTTAAAGTTGAAATTTTAACTAGTAATATTTTAATTTTATAGAAAATAATTTAGTGACTAAAATATCATATAAATGAATTTTTAAAGTAAAAAACCCAAAAGTCACCTTTCATTTTTCAAGTTAAAAATTAATTCTTTGATTTTTCTTATTAAAAATATAATATGAGTTTTAATTTAAAGTTAATATTGTAATTATTTTAATAAAGTTTATTTTAATATTATAGCTTGGTAAGTATCTAATAATTCAATTTTTCAATATTTATTACGATTCAAGTATCAAAAACTATAAATTTAAATCATTATTAGATTTAACAATCAATATAAAAGTTCAAAATATGTAAAATTTATGTGAAATTTTAATGAATTAACTTTTAATTTAGAGATTTAGGGCAATCAAGACCATAAATGTATTAGCCCTAAATGTTTTTTTTCAAATAAAAGTTTTTTAGATACAAGAGATTATTTTGGATTACTATTTTCTAATATGATCAACTGTGATAAATAATACATTAAAAATACTTAATAACTGAATATTTGCAAGTATCTTGTTTGTTTTTCGATTGTTAATCGGGCTTATGATTTTCTTGTTTATTTCGCCCAATATATTAAAGTATTTCTTGATATGACTCTACATCCGATTGTTGGCTTGTAATTGTATTTTAAAGTGAGAATATATTTATTTAATTTATCGGTATATAAATTCAAAAACTAATTTTATTATTTATGTTTTACTCTTTTATCAGTAAATTGTCACTAAAAAAGTAGTATTAGCTTACGCACAGAACGATGAAACTCCTAATATATAAGTTTTGATTAAAGATTTTATGTTGAATTTATTGCAAGTTTCTTGTTCCGTTGAATACATTGACAAAGGCGTGTAAATGAATTGAAATAATTGTTGTATTATAAGCTCAAATTTCCTATAATTGGATAGAGAGAGAAAACTTTAGTTTTGGAATCACTGGAAGTTGACCAAATCACATTTAGTCCCATTAAAATCTTAGTGATATATTTGGTCTCAGTGCTACTTTTGGTTCCATTAAAATTAAAATATGACACTTTTAGTTCCACGAATAAATAAAAATTACACGTGGGAGACAGATACTCAGTTTAGCCTAGAAATTTTCATGTATTTTTTTTTTTTAAATCCTAATGTAGTTAACTAAGTGTGTGACACACGCTGATAATTTTAAGGGAAAAAAATAGATGGATATAACTAAAAGTATAGCATTTTTATTAAATAAGACCAATTGTGTCATTAAAATTCTTATGAGATTAAAAGTGATCTAGTCGAACTACAATGAGGTCAAAAGTAAAATTTTCTAGATTCCTGATTTTATTTTCTCAGGTAAATCAAATTAAAAATGTAAAAAAGAAGAAGGACAATTTAGAAGTAATTTTCTTTTACGTTTGCAAGTGTTGTTAAGTGCAATTCAAAACACATGTATAATTTATAACTTTTTATGTAATGAGCTATTAAAATTATTCCTTTTTAATCATTTTATCAACACAATCATATAATTTTTTAATGACACCAATTTACTATATTTGATATTAAAAATGATTACATATTAGGAATTATAAAAATATTTATTCAATTGAAAATTGATAATCATAAATAAATTTTTTGCATACAATATTCTTATAGAAATTTATATGTTAATAACTACGTATATGTAATTCAAAGTGAAAGTGCTTTCATATTTACCATAAATATTAACTTTTGAGTTACATTTCTTCGTATGGTCTATAACTTGATATATGTATTACACGATTCAATTATTCAACAATTAACAAAATATCAACTTTGAAATCCCAAAATTTATCATATGTATATACTATAAAGGATATGATAAAGATATATACATATATACATACACATTAATAATTATAAAATTATAAATTATTAAAGAGTCAACGAATGTCTAATTAATAAAATATAGACATCAAGTTAATTCCCAATAAAAAAATTAAATTTTAAAATAAAACAATGTGTGCATTATTAGAATAGTATTTGTACACTCCTAATTGTGAATAATCATATATAACTATATATGTGCTGACATTATATTATATATTGGTTACATTTAATAAATTCCACTTGTTAACAACTGATAATTGAATTATTTATTATGTACCTATTGAATGGATGAAATATTTATTCAATCTTGAAAATTATATTATAAACAATGAAATGAATTTTTTATACTACATGATCATTTCATTAGTATTATATCTTTATTTTCAAAGTGCTTTTGATTTCCTTTTTCTTTTCTTTATTCTTTTATAACAAAGCCATAATTTGTTTTGCATGATATTTATAATACATATTATGTTAAGACCACAACTAAGATGGAGAAAGACAAACAAATATCAATGGAATCGATGTATAGTGAATGATCATTAATAATAAAATTTAGTGCAAAATACACACTGGCCTCGAACTATAGGTCATGTAACAAATGTCCCTAAACAATCAATGATGACACTTTCCCACATAAACCTAGTTAGTATAACATAGATCTTCATTTTTGTCTTCATTGACTAATCAATATTTATTTTGTGTATGTTTTTTTTCTTTCTTTCTCCCTCATTCTTCTGCTATATTTTTCCCTCTTTTTTTTTTCTCCCTTTAGTAGCCTCTAAAAATTTCTTTTATTAAATAGCAGTTAAATTGAAAAACAATCAAATATGCTAAATTCAAGAGCTATCACGAGGAAAATAATAGATAAATAAGATTCGTTAGTAATGTTGTTTAAATTAACTCTCATCTTTGACTGATTTAAGAATGAGAGAATTATATTATTCGAGAGTAATTTATAATAAAGATGATGCCAAAATTGAGTATTGAATTAACTCAAAGTTGATGAGTTTTTAGAATCATATAATTTGAGAAGTACTTTTTTTTTATGCTAAGAGAAATTTTGGAAGTAACAATAAATAGTCAAATTTAATTCTAAGAAAAACATATTTTATACAAGGACATAAATGGTGCATCAAAGAAATAAGGTGGTAAATGTTGCATTTGTTATGGAGTATATTGTAACATACTTGACTTTTGACAAACTTTCTTTTACCCTATATGATAATGTTTTTATATAATCAGCCTCTATTATATATTCACTAAAGAGTCGTGTTGGTCCCAAGTGGTTTGGACAAGAGTCTAGAAGAGGGGGGGTTGAATAGACCCTGATCCTTTGTTACTGATTTTTCGTTAATCGTTTAGATTAAAGACAAGTTCTCATTTTTAGTAATGATCTGAAAGGAACTTGAGCGCCAAGGCTAAGTAAGAGATTTTAACTTAGATTCAGTTGAGAAAACTATAATGAGATGTAGTGGTCAGAACTTAGATTCACTGTTAAGTACACAACGAAATATATAATCAGAGTCTTTGGCTTTGTGTAATGTTTATGTTAGGCAGAGACACAATTAATAGATATATGGAAACTACACTAACTCTTGTATGCAAAATATAATCTCTACTAAATTGCTGAATTTAAAATGAATGTGCAGTAAAGAACTGAAATAAAGCAATAAGTAAATGAGACACAGTTTGCAAGGTTCGCTGGGTGATGTAACCCCAACCACATGTTTTTTCGCTCACGAAAGAATTCATTATTTTGAATCCGAAGAGTCACACTGAGTTTTCTCCAATCAAATGTACAACCATTGTACCTTGTGTTATTCTAGTATTCATATGTATGCAACATAGGATGTGATACTAGTTCTTCATCGACTCCTTCGGACAGGTAGAGAGGGTCATGCTGGCTTCCACAGCGCGCACATCTGACCTTTCATCTTTCATCGGAGATGATGAATGTGAAAACCATTTGAAGTTTCTGGGAAGAAAAATGGAAAACTTTGGAAAAATGTAAGTGGAGATTTGAAAAGGTTTCTCCTTAATATCAGTCCGGATGACTAACATTTCTGACTGATCCTCAAGAGAAAATGTTGGTAGTATTTTCCCTGGGTTACGAAAGAAGACCCAAAATTTCTTGAAACTTTGCTTTGAAGAATATAAATTATGAGAAGGTTATTTGCAAAGAGTCACAACATGGGTTTGAAATAGTTAGAACTATCCTTCTTCAATTGCAAATATTTATAGACAAAAAAGACTTATGGTCAAGAAAAAAAAAAGAAAAGAGAATAAGAGCTCAAAAAGATTTTTCCAACTACGCATTAAATGTGACACGGCGTTTCATTTAACTCTGACATAAGAAAAGAAATTTCACTGTATTTTTCAATGCATGGATTGACGTGCACAGTTACTCTCTTCAAACAAAATGTTTAGAAACATTGAACGTTTGATATAATAGCCTTTAATACATCGACACGTATACATACAGCTTAGGTACATGCGTTCACCTACCAATTGTGATAGAGTAGGCATTGGTCAGATATATCTATTAGTGAGCGCGTGAGATTCAAACATAGAGACGTTTGATCTACTAGGGCTGTCACTGGCATTACTTTAAAATAATGCATGAATTTGTAAATTATTTTGCAAATATTTACTGGAACAATTAAATATTGTTGCTTTTTGGAAAATCATTTTGAAATTGATTAAGCGTTAGTGACATGCATACATATAAAGAAATTCATTTTTGTCACATACGATAATCTACACTTTTTCAACGGACAAACTCAGGTTCCCCCTAAATTTATACATGTCTAAAGGTTTTAGCAAACAAAATAATAAAAAAATATTTTCCCTAAAAGGTATGCCTAAGAAAATGATGCTTTATGATGTTTACACATAAAGTTCGATCATACCTAGTTCACTTCTTAAAGTGAGAAAGCGTTGTTCATTTAGCGCTTTGGTGAAGATATCAGCGAGTTGCTTTTCAGTACCAATGAAATGCATTTTGATATCTTTCTTTTGAACATGGTCACACAAGAAATGATATCTGATGTCAATATGTTTAGTCCTGGAATGAAGAACAGGATTTTGAGTCATGACAAGAGCGTTTTGATTATCATAGAAGATTGGCATCGGACCTGGTGTTATACCATAGTCACGAAGTTGTTGCCGCAGCCAAAGGATTTGAGCACAACAGCTACCAGTCGCTACATATTCCGCTTCCGCAGTCGATGTTGCAATTGATTATTGCTTTTTGCTATGCCATGAAACTAATCTGTTTCCAAGAAATTAACATGTACAACTTGTATTCTTTCTATCAATTTTGCATCCAGCAAAATCTGCGTCATGCTCGAGAAGCTTGTTTTGGCCCATATAGTGCTTTGTCCAGTTTGTAGACAAAACTTTTGCCTTGAGTGTTGATAAATCCAGGAGGTCGTTCAACATAGAATTCCTCTTGAAGTTTACCATTTAGGAATACACTCTTCATGTCCATTTGATATATTGTAAACTTTTTGAGCACTGCATACGCTAGAAACATTTTAATTGCTTCAATTCTTGCCACATGAGTATAGGTTCCATCAAAATCTATTCTTTCTTCTTGACAATATCCTTGAGCAACTAGTCTAGCTTTATTTTGAGTGACTGTTCCATTTTCATCCATTTTATTTCTGAATCCCACTTGGTACCTATGACACTTTGATGAACTGGTGTGGGAACAAGCGTCCATACTTTAAATCGCTCAAATTGATTGAGTTCTTCTTGCATGGCTTCAATCCAACTTGGATCATTTAACGCTTCATCCAACTTTGGGTTCTATTTGAGATAGAAAACTAGCAAACATGGCTTCATTAAGAGTTGCAGATCGTGTTTTAACACTAGCTTCTCTATTACCAATGATTTGCTCAGGAGGATGATCCCTTAACCATTTCCTGTCTGGTTTGTAAGATACAGAGGACAAAGTAGGATCATTAGCAATATGCAACTGATTCTCAAAGTTTTTGAGTAACTGATGCTCTTGAGGATTATTCTCCTCACAAACATCAGCATTTTTGGCATTCTCTCTGCATCAGGAACTATAGAGGCCTTGGTTTTTGGAATTGGGTACAATGATCTCATCTTCCTCATCACTTGATTCTTCAACATCTAGTAGTGAGGATTGATGATTTTGATCATTTATTCCTTCATCCTTGTATGTTACCATACTAGGCTTATGGTTAGCGTCATCAAACACAACATCAATTGATTCTACAACTTTGGATGATCGTTTATTTAGAATTCAAAAGTTTTTTTCCATTTTTTGAATATCCTAGAAAGATACCTTTATCAGCTTTTGGATCGAAAGTCTTTAGTTGATGAGATCTATTATTGTGAATAAAACACTTTGAACCGAAGATATAAAAATAGGAAATGTTAGGCTTACGTCTCTTTCATAGTTCGTATGGAGTCTTTTCATGTTGCTTGTTAATCATACACCGGTTCTGAGTGTAGCAAGCTTTGATGATGGCTTCATCCTAAATTTTTTGAGGTAGCTTAGACTCTGCAAGCATTGTCCTAGCTGCTTCTTTTAAGTTTCTGTTTCGCCGTTTAGCAACCCCATTTTGTTGAGGTGTTCTGGGTGCTGAAAATTCATGAAGAATTCCATTGTCCGAACAAAACTTTTCAACAAACTGGTTTGTGAATTCAGTTCCTCGATTACTTCTTATTTTGGCTACTTTAGATTCTTTCGAATTTTGAAGCTGCCTAATAAGATTTGTTAGCTTGACATAAGTTTCATATTTAGATACTAGGAATTCAGTCCAAGTGTATCTAGAAAAGTCATCAACTATGACCAGCGTATACTTCTTACCACTAACATTTTGTATCTATACCGATCCAAATAAGTCAATGTGAAATAATTCAAGTATTCGACTAGTTGATAGATGTTGTTTTCTTTTAAAAGATATTTTAACTTGTTTTCCTATTTGATAAGCATCACATAAGTGATATTTATGAAACTGACCTTTAGGTAATCCCTCTACAAGATTTAAACTTGAGCGTTGAGAGATTGTTTTAAAGTTGAGGTGATTCATTCTTCTATGCCACAACCAACTCATTTTTATATTGTCTTTTGTAACGAAGCATATAGGATTGTTGTTAGAAGGTGAATCCCAATTTACCAAGTATATATTGTTTGTTCTTTTCCCTTTCAACTTCATAGAATTGGTTTTAACATCTTTTATATAGCAGAAGTCACTAGAGAAATCAACATTAAAGCCTTTATCACAAAATTGACTAATGCTTAATAAATTATGTTTAAGACCCTCAACATATAAGACATCACTAATCATGATATTTCCTTTATGTAAAGTACATGTACCTTTAGTTTTGCCTTTGGAGTTATCGCCGAATATGACATTGAGACTGTTGGTACGCTTGTAGTTGATTAAGAGATCTTTGGATCCAGTCATATGACGTGTTGATTCAATATCAATGTACCAAATTCCTTTTTCAGCAGTAGCTTTAGGTAACTCAATTGATTCACAAGAGGTCTTATCATTCTTAGCCATGAGTTATATGAGTGCTGAATCACTCAATTCCTCATCACCGTTTTCTTCAGAAAATTCAAAATCATCCTCAGGTGCAGAGACAGGTTCAGATTCTTCAAGCAAGCCATGTTGTCTTAGGTTGCTCTTGAAGTTCCTTCTATCCGCATGATCCTGCTTGTTAGGCTTGGAAACATTTCGGTATGGACAGTTGATTTGAAAGTGCCCTGGTTGTCTGCAATTATAATAAAGATTAGTTCTCATCTTCATTTCATTTATAATTCTTTTTTTACATCGTGACTCAGATATCATTAGAGAATGATTATTGAGTAGGAGTCGCTTGATATGGAGCGCTGAAAGGTTGACACTGCTGAGCTTGAGGAGGAGGCAACTGATAAGAGTTATGACCCTTTAGACTGGTCTGATTTCTCATTATTTGAGACTTGTAGAACTTCCTGAACTTGTTAAACATGGCCATCATGTCCTCATCTTCTTCAGCATCAGATGCCTTTAATTTTCCTTTGTTCTTTATAGACGTGACCAACCCGCAAGATTCAACAATTGAGTCATTTGCATTACTTGCCAATCCCATCTCGAACTTGAAAGCTTTAAATTTGGAGAAGACATCTTCTGGAGTTCGGGCTACTCTACTTAGTGATTGCATTTCCCTCATAGCCGTAGTTTTGACCAAAAACTTCGTGGGTAGACTTCTGAAAATTCTACTCACTAATGCCTTGTTGCTCATCTCTGATCCAAGAGATATCAACTCATTAACTAAAGCTGTGAACTTTGTGTCCAGCTGATCCAGTATTTCATTTGGCATCATTTTGAAGTGATTGAACTTATCAGTGACAATGTCCAACTTGTTTTCTTTCATCTGCATCGGTCCACCATAGATCATGTCGAGTTTATCCTATGTCTCTTTAGTTGTAGTGCATCATTTGATTTTGTTGAAGAGGCTGTCATTGTCACCGATTGCATTATAAAAAACATTTCGACCGATATTGTCTAAGTTTTCTCTATGTCGCTCATTTGCATCCCATTCAATATTTGATTTTTCAGCATATACAGCTGGTGTAGCTTCATCTGCTTCCGGAGCTCTATTAATGACCTTCATAATTTTAATCGGGCCATCTGTAATAAAGTCACAAATTTCGTTATCACAAGAGCAAAGGTATGTGAAGGCTTTAACTTTCCAAGGATCATAGTTAGTTTCAACTAACTTTGGAACTTTAGTAAAAGCCATTTTAAGATGTGAAAGTAACTATATATGAATATTAAAAGTTCTGCACAACACGGATTTGAACAAGTTGTTAGGCCTGGAAACTTGAAAGTTTCAAAATCAGCCCACTCTGATACCACTTGTTGGTCCCAAGTGGTTTGGACAAGGGTCTAGAAGAGGGGGTGGATTAAATAGAACCTGATACTTTGTTACTGATTTTCGTTAATCATTTAGATTAAAGACAAGTTCTCCTTTTCAGTAACGATCTGAAAGGAACTTGAGCGCAAAGACTAAGTAAGATATTTTAACTTAGAATCAAAAAACTACAATGAGATGTAGTGATCATAACTTAGATTCACCATTAAGTGCACAACGAAATATATAATCAGAGTCTTTAGCTTTATGTAATGTTTATGTTAGGTGGAGACACGATTAATATATATATATATATATATATATATATATATATATATATTTGGAAACTACACTAACTCTATTATGCAATAGATAATCTCTACTAAATTGCTGAATTTAAAACGAATGTGCAGTAAAGAACAGAAATAATGCAATAAGTAAATAAGACACAGTTTGCAAGGTTTGCTGGATGGTGTAATCCCAACTACGTCCTTCTTCTTCGCTCACGAAGGAATTCATTATATTGAATCTGAAGTCACACAGAGTCTTATCCAATACAATGTACAAACTAAAATATCTTGAGTTCTTTAGCTACACAAGCGTCTGTCTCTAAGAACATTTTTAGTGATCTGCTTCTCTCACACAGAAATACTGCAAATATCCTACAACTTTCCTCGCACACAGTTTAAAAGAGAGGATGACTAATTTCACTCATAAATTGGTTTGTTTGTATTGGCACAGGTCAAACAACTTTGTTGATATTCTCTTCAATTCAGGTTCTTCTTAAGATAGAGAAATATCGGTTTGAATGGATGCTCAGGATTCGAGTTTTTCTGAGGGTGAAGTTTAGAAACAAAAGATTATTTCGACTTAGGATGTGATCATTAAAGCTCGTGAATTTTCTCACTTGTTCGAATCTCTCTTCACTTTTGTTCTTGAAGTTCTATTTATACATAGGTTTCGGAATATATTCGTTGAGACCATACGTTAGATCCGTTGAGAACATTTGTAAGATCCGTTAGATACATTCTGAGGCGCCTGCAGTTTTTTCGCTCAAAAAGGTTAGATGGGTTGGTGAATCCAGGATATGTTGATGTAATTGTTCAGACTACGACAGTTTTCTTTTGTTGACATCCAATAGGTTTGGTGCTCTCCGTACTCCATCAGCACTATATGCATTAAATGCATTTGATAAGCATTAAATACTTTCAAATAAATGTCCGTTGAACATTAAATGCTCGCATTAATAGACTGACTCAGAATTCTACTAAGGCTTCAAGCGTTAAGACTAGCAAAACTAAAAGGACAAATATAAAAGCACCTAATCTAAAAGTTACAACTCGATAAACATCCTATTGCTTGATATATGATCTTCTCTGAAAAATAAAACTTACATTTTCAGGGGTCTAACATTAAGTCCTATCTTGTCATCATCAAAACTTCTAACAAAGAAATTCCTAACAAGTTGTAATGTAATTATACTTCTTATTGTTGTGATATTATAGATATGTAAATAATTTTTATTATTTGTTTTTGAATTTTTAAGTTCAATTAAATACGACTATATTAGGTTGATCAAAAATTTAAAAAATAAAACTCTATTTGTATAATAGTATATAGAGTATAGAGAGATATAGATATAGATATAGATTTATATAGTTTACCATTAACAACAACTATTGGTAGTTTAAAAGACAATTATATTTATTATATAACAATAATAAATCATTATTCATCAATAATATAGGTAGTTTGAAAAACACTCACATTTACTATTCAAGAATAAAAATAATAACTCACTTATTAATTAATAACAGATTTAAGTCTGAGGGTAAATTTGTCTTTTCACAATGTGAAAAAACACTTTCGAGGATCCATACTTTTATGTTAGTATATAGATAGATATAGATACAGATATAGATATTAATATATAAATGTAATAATATATAGAGAGAGTGAGAGTTGGGTGTGCCCACCATATTGTTTAATCCAGTGATGCTATATATCACTAATTGCTCTTCAAATGAAAAACTGATGATGGGCTAATTGCTTAATACGAAACGTGGTATGTGATTTTCTTTTGTAAATATATTCATTATGACAAACTTGTTAAGGTTCCTCCAAAACTGGAATAAATTGAAAGAAACGAAAGAAAAAGAACAACCATGGACAAGTAATCAGATAACAAAGCATGCAAGTTTCAATTCTCCAATCCAAAACAAACGACCAATAAAAGGAGAAAAAATTGTCACAAGTTGAAAGTTGGCAGAGTTTGAAGTAGTTGAGCATACAACATTAAGGATAAGTTTTACAGTATTCCATGAAATCCAGCTGAATTGAGAAGCACAGACTTGATTTGATCAGGATGGAGTTCTTTCCCTTCTTCCAATTGCTGATTTGATCCAAATAAGAAAACAAAAATAAGTAGATGTTAGATATGACTTCAATAGATACAAGTATATGAATTATAAGTAGAATGTAAAGGTAAAATAGGTGATTTAATTACCTGAGCACGATAGATATCGAATGCGAACCCGTTGAAGCAGCTGATAACGGCTTGTTGAACATGTAGACCGAGATTGTCGATAGCCCTCATGACGGAGAGAAGAAGCCCCGGTTTGCGTCCACAAAACATATGGATGTTTACAGCTTTCTCTTCTTCTTGTAGCTTCACCTCAACCTGTACACCATCACCATAAACCCTAGCTAAAAATTGAAAGATATGGTATTAAGTAGTTATATATGTTGTTACCCTGCAGGCTGATTGTGGTGGAGTAGGGCTGGAGATTGCACTGGAGCAACGTTGTTCTTCCTCCTTGATGGGAAATGTGGGCGTTGATGCTGCTGCAGGAGTAATTGAAGAGCTACTAGAGGAGGTTGTTGACTCAAGTTCACTTTGCACTTCATTTATCTTTTGAACAAGTTCTTTTAAGTACTCAACAGCATCCCCTAGTATTGAACTTCTGTCCATCTGAGTGCCAAACCACAAAATCAAAAATTGTAATGCAATCATAGAGTCATGCATACTGTTTCAAATTATGTGTACACAATTCTATTACATGCAAAGATAAATGTCAAGCATATATATATAGTTGGTAAAAATGCATAGAGAGAAAATATTTTGATGTTGAGAGAAAATTGGAAAATTCTTCATCTCTTAATTATATAGAAGATTATTTAATATAAGATTTGGACTTGAAAACAGTGATGTAGAGGAAGAGAAAAACAAATTGATGAATCAAAGTTAACCTAAAAATAATTAAAAAAAATTTGGTGAGATTAATTACTTCATACCTTGCTGATCTTTGGCACCACCGACCTCAACTTGAACAGCCTATCATTAAGCTTCTTCCTCCGCCGCCTCTCCGCCATCAAATTCTTCGCCGGAAAACACTTCTTCTTCTTCTTCCCTTTCTGATCACCACTGCCACCTGTTACCGTCGAGCTACTTCCACCATTGATCTTATCACTCTCTTGATCATCAGATTCATAGTTCAGATTAGTCCCATCGAGACTAACATCCTCCAAATCATCCTCGTTATTTTTCTCAATTTTATTTTCATTAATTTGATCATTAACACCAAGATTAATCTTCCTAAGTGCAGCCCTTTTTTGGAAGAGAGTGGGTTGTGCACCAATTGATGCAAAATCATCGAGTGGCTTAAGAATCTTAGGCCTATTAAAGAACAAATTGTTACCCCCCACAAACCCTAATCCTCCATTAATAGAGCTCAAATCAAAGGTTCCCTGAAGAGGGTTTTGGGTAAAAGAATTTGGTGGGACAAAATAGTTATGGGATTGATCAAGATTGGTGAAAACAGAAGAGGGTTTTGGAGAACAAGATGTAGAAGACAAATCCAACGGCTGAAAAAGGAGATGATTGTTATCGGCAACTTCAGTGAAGCTTGATGAGTAGGAGTGGCTGCCATGCATGGTTAAGTACCAGTCATCATCTTCGAGCATGGATTTGAATGAAGAAAGTGAACCCATTTGGAAATCTTCTTTATTGATCTCCAAACCGCCATTAATGTTTTTTTGAGCCCATGAAGCTTTTTGACTACCCTCCTCATCCTGATCCAAAAAATCCATGGTCTTAGCTATTGACGACATGGATTCTAAGTTTCTTTGTCGAGTATTTTATGTAGAAGATGATCTGTTAGAAATTGTGAGATGGGTTTTTTTTGTCAGAAAGGGAAAGAGAAGAGAGATGGAAATGGACGTTACATAGAAAAGTGAAATTGTCTTTATTTGAGCGAGGCAACGTGAACTGACGCATACATACTAAAAAAGCTTCGGATTTTAGGTTTTGAAAAAACGCCACAAGTTTAATTTGGCGTGCTTGCTTTTAGTTTAAGGGACTAAAAATATTGTATTAAGATTATTATAGATCGATTACCCAAAAAAAGTTTCGATTTTCTATCTGATATGTCATTAAACGGGACTAGGATCACGTACGCGCGTGGTGTGCATGAGATGTTCCAAGCCCGGTATCTACTGTAAAGTGAACTTTAGGATTTTTTAATATAATTAAGATGATACGGATGCCATGTATTTAATACGATTATTTGGTAATTTGGTGTTATCAAGTGATGAAATTATGAATTTATATAAATTAAATTGTATTGTTGGTTCGATAAAAACGGATCTACTAGTAGTTCATACTTTTAGTTCTTTGCCAAATTGGCCACGTGAATATTACATGTTTTACTGTACTGATTTGGTTTGATTTTATGAAGAAAATAAGTGAAGCTCGTATTTTCACATGAATTTCTATCAAATATTGCACTAAAGTGAACAAATCAATAAATAATGTAAAACCAATTGTGTAATAAGTTTTCAACTGTATGACTAAATGGGTACAGCATGGAAAAATGTTTTCAGTCCATATTCAATTGTAAATAGGCAGTTTCTCTTGCTCGTTTTCATTATAAATAAATTATAATCAAGTGTATTATATATATATTTATACATGCATAATCATCATATTTGGAACTTTCTGTAGGTTTTTATGCTTTTCATGGGATTATCTCATGAAGGTTGTTGAGGAAAGTTCACCAGATTACTAATTTCTGTTCTCTATTTTTGTCTGTAATTTGGTGGATTATAATCCTCGTGACTCTGGAAACTACAAGACAAGCGTTAAAGATGTTCTTTTATTGTGACTAAAACCAAAAGAAAAATGCTTTGAAGTTATTATTAGTGTGAATATGACCCTACTTTATCCTGATTGATTCACTTTATATAACTGACTATTGAAAAAGAACTATGATTCAATTTGTTCGCTAGTTTTCTTTATTGCGTAATATTTCTAAGTATACTGATATTTATATGGAAAAAATAATTAAAAAAAAATCGAAAACACATGCCCAAGGGTAATTCTAGAAAGTGTACAAAATTTGACGAAATTTCAAATTAATCACAATTATTTGTGCGAAGTATGTATGATATGCACGGCTCACCCAATTTGACTTTTGATTATTAGTTTTTTACTATGTATTTATTTCAACTTTTTAATTAAACCAATAAACTACACGTTCGTTACACATGAATCATATGACTCTGTTAATATAGTTTTATTTAAAGAAATTGACCAATTATTGAATATAATGTGTTCAAGACTTCATTAGTAATTTAACTAAGTATATAATTCTTCAATAAGTTATAAATTATTTTAAAGACTAAATATTGATTTAAATAACAGTCTGGATGATTTAATAAAAAAGTTAAGTTTATTGAACATCAAAAAATCTAAAGTAAATTGCATTTGAAAAATGATTTGCGTTCATATTTTCATTATGGCTGAAAGTTTGATTTTATGTAGTCTTCTCATTTCTAGTTTATTCGCCTTTTCGTTATATTTCTTACCATTCTAAAGCAAATTTACCATGTTTCTTCTTATGATAATTCAATGAAAACTATATTTTTTGTAAAATCACACTAGAACTCAACTATATTTTTTGTAAAATCACATTAGGTAGTCATTCTTATTGATAATACTTTTTTTTGTTGTTTAATTAGCTGTTACTGGATGTACATTTTCAAGTATAAAATTGAATTAATGAAAAACCTTGTAAATGAGGAAAATAAATATGGTGCACATAGAAATTTATAATGCCCAATAGTGAAAATAATAATAATAATAATAATATAAGAGGATTAATTTTAAAAAATTATTTCTTGTTGTCATTCTAGTTATCATACATTTTGAATTCCATTATTTGTAATTAATATCGTTTAAAAAGACAAAGTCGTAAGGATATCAAAATAAATGTATTTGGTTTATAAATATTATGAGATCTTTGGAAAATCGGAATAATATTAAAAATAATGAACGCAATAAAAATTAATGTTCGACTCTAATGATTGGTAATGTTTCCAAATGTTGTTTAAAACTTATTTTTAATTTTCTTCATGAACAATCAATTATATATTTTTCTCAATTAAATATATGATTGTTGGTGTTGTCTTCTTTCTTCTATTAAATTACTAAATCATTATTTTCAAACAAAATAATATCAATGTAATGTGAAATCGTTTTATCTGTTTTGCAAAAAAATTATATAATTTTTGACAAATTATATGTAATTCATTACTAATATTCATGAAACTTAAAAGTTTAAATAACAAACATATTCACCTTTTTAATGAATTTGAATAACAAATATCTTCAACTATATGCGATTGAATTTTTATAAACCATTTGAGTTTATTCAGAATTCATCGAAAAAACAATTATATATTTTTGAATCTAATATTATAATATCAATATAAATGTGAAGTTCGTTGGATCAATTAGAATTTAACATGAACTTTATTTTAAATTTTTAATTACATTCTATTTTTTCGTATTTATTAACTATTCATAAATTATCTTTAAAAAAATTGTCTTAATATTTTTTATCATAAGTATCAAATTAGTTATGTATTCATTTCAAGTCTATTGGTGTATAATATCTATTAATTTATGATTCTTCCTTCAAGAATGTTAATATCAGATAAACTCTGTACAATATCTATTAATTGCTAAACAACTTAATATCAGATAAACTCTGTAAATGATACATGAAAGTCAACATTTTTAAGACCGACTCTTCACTTTTGATCAATTTGAATTTTGATTCATTTACGTTAGAGTTTAGCACCTTAATTTTGGAGCCTTCTTGAATTTGCCAAATTTCTGTAAATAGAATTTGAAGAGTTTGGATAAATGTTAGACCTATGTATTTTATGCCAATAGTATAGTGATACGACCTGTCATATTTGCCCCTCAAGTGTACGAGTTGTATATAGTAAATTCCATTAAATTCATTAAGTTGCTGAATCATGTGCAATATTAGTGACACAGCCTTTCATATTAAGATCAACAATAATTTTTAATGTGAAATTTTCAATTCAAAATTAATTCATTAAGTTGCTAAATCATATGCAATATGTTTTTTCGGTTTCCTATAAAACTCATGTAACGAGTTTTAAATTAATGACTTCCAAATAAAATATTTTATTGTTGGAAAATGATAACCCATTCCAATTTCAAGTTTGATTAAAAATATTCTCCTATCATTTCGTATACATACACTCAAAAGAAAATGACATCAAGCATAACCTTTTTTTTTCAAAAGGAGAGACGTAATTAAAAATGGGAAAATTAATCATGAGTAATTTTTGTATAAAATAAATCAATCTTTAAGTTTAATCAAACACCTGGAAAAAAGATTAATCTAATTCAAGTAATAATTATCCGTTCAATGTGAGTTTTTAGATCATAATAATCGCTCTCTAATGTTAATCTCCTAGTTTTGAGAGCATCTCCAATGGAGACACCAAAAGTGGGCCCCCCATGACAAAATTTATCATGGAGTGTTTTCCACTGTTCAAAGCATCTCCAATGTGTGCACTAAAATGAATTTAGTTGCACCATTTTAGTGTCAGCTACAGTAATACTGCTCCAATATATAACACTAAATCTTACACTAAAAGTATATTCCACAGAATATTCTTTTTTAACCCCATTTATTATTATTTCTTATATTTTACAAATAACATCCTACATTAAATTCTTTATTACATATTCGTCCAAGTTAATATTTTTTTATATTTTATAAACTTATACAATTATACAATAATTATTTAATAATAATACGTAATATATATATTTTTAATATTTTATCAACGAAATTAAAATTGTACATAATATATAAAGATCGAATTACATTTAAATAGAACATAATTAAAAACGATTAAAAATACAATTCACTAATCTTGTGAATTACTATGTTGCTCCCACAAATGCTCTATTAATGCATTACGAAGTTCAATATGAGCATTTTTATCTTTGATTTGTCTATATCGGACAATAAATTCTTGAAATTGATGATGGTCATTTGCCGGATCAACTTTTGGGGGTGGTGCTTGTCGCGCTTCTAATATTGGTTCATTGAGATCACGTTTATCCTCGATTATCATATTGTGCATGATAATGCATGCAGTCATTATATCATGTAGCACACTTTTTTTCCCAATAACGTGCAAGTCCTACAATAATTGCAAATTTTGATTGTAGAACTTCAAATGCACATTCCACATCTTTTCTACTTGATTCTTGTTTCATAGCAAAGTACTTTTTTTCGGTCCGCGTGGCTCTCGAATAGTTTGCACTAGAGTGGATCATTTTGGATACATACCATCGGCTAAATAATATCCCGTATTATATTATTTTCCTTGAATAACATATTGTGCTGGTGGAGCAAGACCTTGAGCAAGATTAGAAAATAAATACAATGACTCTAGCACATTTATATCATTATTGGTTCACGGCATACCAAAATATGCATGCCATATCCAAAGATCATATTCGGCTACTGCTTCAAGAATAATAGATGGTGATCTACTGCGTCCTGTGTATTGTCCAGCCCAACTGGGGCAATTTTTCCACTCCCAATGCATACAATCAAGACTACCCAATATTCCAGGAAAACCACGACTCTGGCCAATGTGAAGTAACCTTGCGATATCATTAGCATTAGGTGATCTAAGATATCGCTCTGAAAAAATCACAACAATAGCACGACGAAATCTTTTTAAGCTTTCAATTGCAGTTGACTCACCAATTTTAAGATACTCGTCTATTACATCTGCCGCTACACCATATGCTAATATTCGTATAGCGACTGTTGTTTTTTGTAGAGTTGATAATCCAAGTTTACCAAAGCCGTCTCTTCGTTGTTCGAAGTATGGATCATGATGTTTGACCGCATCAACAATGCGAAGTAACAAAGCTTTAGACATTTGATATCGTCGATCGAACATTTCATCATTGTATAATGGATTATCACTGAAATAATCATTATACAAATTACGAGCGGCTATTTCACGGTCTCGATTGATCATTCTATGACCTGGAACGAAGCCACGATGAGTAGGCTAGTTGTGAATCACATCATTATAATGTTGCAGTACCATATTATTATTTTGAATCACACTATGTAATATTGCTTTATTCGCAATTTGATTTTGAATGAGCAAAGTAAGACTATCATCATCTGAAGATAAAGAAGAAAATGATGATGAGGATGTTGGTTCAGATGAACTTTCATCAATTGGAGTATTAGAAGGTCCTCCAACATCAAAATTCAAATTGAAAGATATTTTTCTTCTAAAATTTTAAGAAGTAAACAAAAGTGATATGTAATAAATGTTAAGATTGTGATTCATTTCAGATTTAATAGCAACTTTATTTATAGAATAAGATAGCAAGATTGTGGAAATCCAGCCAATGGTTAAGATGACGAGGAAATCCAATCAATAGCTGAGATTGATATATCAATCCAGATAAGATTGAGATTGATAAAAATCTAGAAGTCCGAATAAGATTGATAAAAATTTTGAAATCCGAATAAGATTGAGAAAAATTTTGAAGTCCGAATCAGATTCATAAAAATCTTGAAATCCGAATAAGATTGATTAAAATCTTGAAGTCGGGATAAAATTGAGATATCCAAGAAAAAAAATCTTGAAGTTCAGATAACATTGAAATATCTAATCAATGGATGTGAGAGAAAGATGATGTATTGATGAAGATATAATTTTATGCCCAGATAAGATTGATAGAAATTTTTAAGTCCGAATAAAATTGAGAAAATTTTTGAAGTCCGGATCAGATTGATAAAAATCTTGAAGTCCGAATAAGATTAATAAAAATCTTGAAGTTCGAATAAGATTGAAAAAAATCTTGATGTCCGGATAAGATTGAGATATCCAAGAAAAACATCTTGAAGTTCAGATAAAATCTAGCCAACGGTCGAGATGAGGAGAAAATCCAATCAATGGCTAAGATTGAGATAAGAATCTAGATAAGGTTGAAATTTTGATAAGATTTTATATCTGATATTTGTCTGTATATTCAGTCATATATTTGTTCAATTTCATTATATCCTCTGAAAAATGAGTTCTCGATCAACAAACTATCGTATTGATGAAGACATACTTCTATGTCGAATTTATTTAGGTATCTCAAGATCCAATCACGGGTATCTCTAAAAAAATACAGATCTTTGGTTTCGAATAACTGAGATATACAATGATACAAAAGATCCATCTTCAGAGGTGCGTCCCTTAAGATCAATAGAAAGTCTATTTAGATTACTGGAGAGGGATGTTCGAAGATTGCATGCATGCATCAAGCAAGTGGAACGCTTAAATTTAAACGGTGCATCAGAACAAGACATCGTGAGTCATTCTTAAAAAAAATATTCTTATGATTTTATATATGTAAGAAGTACTTAAGTTTGATTTAAATATATTGTAAATTCAACGAGCAAAAATTTTATTCGTTGATACTAAAGATTACAAGACTGGTTTCAAATATGATCATGTTTGAAACATGCTAAAAGATCTTCAAAAATTTCAAGATGATAGCAACAGGAGGCAACGAGTTGGTCAAAAACACGCATCCAACTATACCTCATCACCCTCAGATAATTTCACTACAAACTGTAATACACCCGAGTCCGATGGGTTGTCACAGTTTTCCATGGATTTAAATAACGATAATGATGAAGTTGGTGGCTCTTCAAATCAACGACCCATTGGAGTCAAGAAGGCCAAGTTGAAGAAAATACTTGGAAAAGATGCTGAAATAAATTTGAATAGTTTCAAGTTACACACTGAACATGTTACGGAAATAGCGAACCTTGGAAAAGAAGAGCTAGAACGTCTAATGGAGATGCAACAACAACTGGATATGAGACAACAAACATTACGTTTGAGAGAACAACAGATGCAAATCAGACAATAAGAGAATGATACGAGGCAAAAAAATATAGATCGTAAACGAGATGATAGAATATTTGAGCGTGACTTAAGTTCTATCAGTGATCCAACAATTCGTGCTTATATACATGCTCAACAATTAGAAATTATACAAAACAGAGCACAACCATCGCCACCATCGTCTACATCAGATTTCTATGATCCATATGTTCCTAATTTTGATGGAGGAGCTGATTTACCACCGTACTAATATTTAATGTTTATCTAATTTACTAGTCTTATTTTTATTTAGTAAATTAGATAAACATTAAATATTAGTACGGTGGTAAAGCAGCTTCTCCATCAAAATTAGGAACATATGGATCATAGAAATTTGATGTAGACGATGGTTGTGCTTGTGCTCTGTTTTGTATAATTTCTAATTGTTGAGCATGTATATAAACACGAATTGTTGGATCACTGATAGAACTTAAGTCACGCTCCAATATTCGATCATCTCGTTTACGATCTATATTTTTTTGCCTCGTATCATTCTCTTGTTGTCTGATTTGCATATGTTGCTCTCTCAAACGTAATGTTTGTTGTCTCATATCCAGTTGTTGTTGCATCACCATGAGACGTTCTAGCTCTTCTTTTTTAAGGTTCGCTATTTCCATAAGATGTTCAGTGTGTAACTTGAAGCTATTCAAATTTATTTCAGCATCTTCTCTAAGTTTTTTCTTCAACTTGGCCTTCTTGACCCCATTGGGTCATTGATTTGAAGAGCCACCAACTTCATCATTATCGTTATTTAAATCCATGGAAAACTGTGACAACCCATCAGACTCGGGTGTATTACAGTTTGGAGTGGAATTATCTGAGGGTGATGAGGTATAGTTGGATGCGTGTTTCTGACCAACTCGTTGCCTCCTGTTGCTATCATCTTGAAATTTTTGAAGATCTTTTAACATGTTCCAAACATGATCATATTTGAATCAAGTCTTATAATCTTTAGTATCAACGAATAAAATTTTTGCTCGTTGAATCTACAATATATTTAAATCAAACTTAAGTACTTCTTACATATATAAAATCATAAGAATATTTTTTTTTAAGAATAACTCATGATGTCTTGTTCTGATGCCCCGCTTAGATTTAAGCGTTCCACTTGCTTGATGCATCTTCGAACAGCCCTCTCTAGTAATCTAAACCGACTTTCTATTAATCTTAGGGGACGCACCTCTGAAGATGGATCTTTTGTATCATTGTATATCTCAGTTATTCGAGACCAAAGATCTGTATTTTTTAGAGATACATGTGATTATATCTTGAGATATATCTAAGTAAATTCGACATAGAAGTATATCTTCATCAATACGATAGTTTGTTGATCGAGAACTCATTTTTCAGAGAATATAATGAAATTGAACAAATATATGACTGAATATATAGACAAATATCAGATATGAAATCTTATCAAAATTTCAACCTTATCTAGATTCTTATCTCAATCTTAGCCATTGATTGGATTTTCTCCTCATCTCGACTGTTGGCTAGATATTATCTGAACTTCAAAAAAAATTTCTTGGATATCTCAATCTTATCCGGACATCAAAATTTTTGTCAATCTTATTCGGACTTCAAGATTTTTATTATCTTCTCGGACTTCAAGATTTTTATCAATCTGATCCGTACTTCAAAAATTTTCTCAATTTTATTCGGACTTTAAAATTTCTATCAATCTTATCTGGGCATAAAATTATATCTTCATCAATATATCATCTTTCTCTCACATCCATTGATTGGATATTTCAATCTTATCTGAACTTCAAGATTTTTTTTCTTGGATATCTCAATTTTATCCGGACTTCAAGATTTTTATCAATCCTATTCGGATTTCAAGATTTTTATGAATCTGATTCGGACTTCAAAAATTTTCTCAATCTTATTCGGATTTCAAAATTTTTATCAATCTTATTCGGACTTCTAGATTTTTATTAATCTCAATCTTTTCTGGATTGATATCTCAATCTCAGCCATTGATTGGATTTCCTCGTCATCTTAACCATTGGTTGGATTTCCACAATCTTACTATCTTATTCTATAAATAAAGTTGTTATTAAATTTGAAATGAATCACAATCTTTACATTTATTACATATCACTTTTGTTTGTTTCTTAAAAGTTTAGAAGAAAAGTATCTTTCAATATGAATTTTGATGTTGGAAGACCTTCTAATACTCCAATTGATGAAAGTTCATCTGAACCGACATCCCCATCATCATTTTCTTCTTTATCTTTAAATGATGATAGTCTTACTTTGCTCATTCAAAATCAAATTGCGAATCAAGCAATGTGATTCACAACCAGTTTACTCATTGTGGCTCAGTTTCAGGTCATAGAATGATCAATCGGGACCGTGAAACAGCCCCTCGTAATTTGTATAATGATTATTTCAACGATAATCCATTATACAATGATGAAATGTTCGATCGACGATATCGAATGTCTAAAGCTTTGTTCCTTCGCATTGTTGATGCGGTCAAACATCATGATCCATACTTCGAACAACGAAGAGACAGCTTTGGTAAACTTGGATTATCAACTCTACAAAAAACAACAGCCGCAACACGAATATTAGCATATGGTGTAGCGGCAGATGCAACAGACGAGTATCTTTAAATTGGTGAGTCAACTGCAATTGAAAATTTAAAAAGATTTTGTCGTGCTGTTGTTGAGATTTTTTCAGAGCGATATCTTAGATCTCCTAATGCTAACGATATCGCAAGGTTACCTCACATTGACCAAAGTCGTGGTTTTCTTGGAATGTTGGGTAGTCTTGATTGTATGCATTGGGAGTAGAAAAATTGCCCCACCAGTTGGGTCGGACAATACGCAGGATGCAGTAGATCACCATCTATTATTTTTGAAGCACTAGCCGATTATGATCTTTGGATATGACATGCATATTTTGGTATGCCGGAAACCAATAATGATATCAATGTGCTAGAGTCATCGCATTTATTTTCTAATCTTGCTCAAGGTCTTGCTCCCCCAGCACAATATGTTATTCAAGGAAAAGAATATAATACGGAATATTATTTAGCCGATGGTATATATTCAAAATGGTCCACTCTAGTGCAAACTATTCGAGAGCCACGCGGACCGAAAAAAAGTACTTTGCTATGAAACAATAATCACGTAGAAAAGATGTGGAACGTGCATTTGGAGTTCTACAATCAAAATTTGCAATTGTTGTAGGACCTGCACGTTATTGGGAAAAAAGTGTGCTACATGATATAATGACTGCATGCATTATCATGCACAATATGATAATCGATGATGAACGTGATCTCAATGAACCAATATTAGAAGCGCGACATGCACCATCCCCAACAGTTGATCCGGTAAATGACCATCATCAATTTCATGAATTTGTTGCCCGATATAGACAAATCAAAGATAAAAATGCTCATAGTGAACTTCGTAATGCATTAATAGAGCATTTGTGGGAGCAACATAGTAATTCACAAGTTAGCGAATTGTGTTTTTAATCGTTTTTAATTATGTTCTATTTAAATGTAATTCGATCTTTATATATTATGTACAATTTTAATTTCGTTGATATTTAATTTCGTTGATAAAATATTAAAAAAATATATATATTACGTATTATTATTAAATAATCATTGTATAATTTTATAAGTTTATAAAATATAAAAAAATATTAACTTGGATGAATATGTAATAAAAAATTTAATGTAGGGTGTTATTTATAAAATATAAGAAATAATAGTAAATGGGGTTAAAAAGAAATATTCTGTGGAATATACTTTTCGTGTAAGATTTAGTGTTATACATTGGAACAGTATTACTGTAGCTGACACTAAAATGGTGCAAGTTTTGCACCATTTTAGTGCAAATATTGGAGATGTTCTGAGTAGTATAAAAAACGTGTGTTTTATATCCTAAATAAGAAGGCTCATTTTCCTAAATTGTTGAGTTCAGTCTCCAAGTGGGAGATTGTTGAGTTATGGAGCCTGACTCTAATCCTTTTGCTATTAGGACTGTAGTCCTTTTCTTGTTAGGATTAGTAATTCTTCTCTTATTAGGATTATGTAATCCTTATCTTATTAGGGTTATGAATATCTATACTATTATAAAAAGGAAAGCTTTTTTATCTCACAAATGGAAGTTATTTTTGTCATTTTTACGCATTTGTCCTTTTGATTTGTTTGTAGATTGAAAATGTAACTATAATTTTGAGGGTAAAATAGAGATTTCATCATAAATTAGGTAGTTGTCATACCATTTTTCGTTTGTCCAAATATACCCTTGAGACTAATATACACAAGTGGTTAGAAATAGGGTTAAATTTGTCATTTGCATATGAAATTTAAAACTCACGTACTTCACCACCATCCCACTATCCCAAAATCCCCATTTCTCTCTCCAAAAAATTATAATATTTCTATAAAATTAATATTATATATATTTTTTAAAATCCCCATTTCTCTCTTCAAAAAATTATAAATTATTTCTATAAAATTAATATTATGTATATTTTTTAATTATATTTAAGAATAGTCATGCACGCGAGTACCGCGTGCAGAGTCGCTAGTTGTATTATAAATAACCCTAATATCATTGACCCTTAGAGTCCGAAGACTCTCATTGTAATCACGGATCTCATCAGAAATATAGTGAATATCCTGGCTTGGTAGCGCCCCCAGACGTAGTAAAAATTGATTTTGACGAACTGGGTAAACAATTCGTGTGTTCTTTTATCGTTTTTCTTTCGTGCGTTTATTCTCAATTGCGATCATATTGCTAACAACTGGTATCAGAGCTCAGGTTGAGTGGGAGTGAATATGATGGGTGTAGGAAAAACGCCGATTGAAAAAGTTTGACGGGACGGACTTTGGGTTCTGGAAGATGCAAATCGAAGATTACCTGTATGGTAAAGATTTGTATGAGCCACTTGGTGATAAGTCGTCGGATATGAAAGACGAAGAGTGGAATGTGCTTGACAGGAAGGCGATGAGTGTGATTCGTTTTTTTTTTTTACGAGGTTAGAGCCCTAATTCTGTTGTCTTCTCTACCGGAAAGTTGGAGTGGAACGGTTACTGTCTTCAGTAGAGAAAGAGAGGTTCTCGGAAAGTTGGAGTGGAACGGTTATCGTCTTCAGCAGGGAAAGAGAGGTTCCCGGAAAGTTGGAGTGGAACGGCTACCGTCTTCAGCAGGGAAAGAGAGGTTCCCAGAAAGTTGGAGTGGAACGGTTACCGTCTTCAGCAGGGAAAGAGATGTTGAAATCTGACGAAGTAAGATATTTGATTATGAGCGAAGAAATTCGCAAGAGAGAACCGAATATAGCTTCGGGATCAGTTCTGAATACAGAAATTAGAGGCAGATCGGAATCAAAGAAATTGAAGCTATGCATGGCTTCAATTGGCCTCAGAACTTGAGGTGAGAGGCTTGGCGCTGCCGGGGATCATGTTGTGGGATACTGAATGAGAAGATCGAGAGATGGCTACATTGTTTGTTGAGTTCAGTCTCCAAGTGGGAGATTGTTGAGTTATGGAGCCTGACTCTAATCCTTTTGCTATTAGGACTGTAGTCCTTTTCTTGTTAGGATTAGTAATTCTTCTCTTATTAGGATTATGTAATCCTTATCTTATTAGGGTTAGGAATATTGTATTATAAATAACCCTAATATCATTGTAACCCTTAGAGTCCGAAGACTCTCATTGTAATCACGGATCTCATCAGAAATATAGTGAATATCCTGGCTTGGTAGCGCCCCCTGACGTAGTCAAAATTGATTTTGACGAACTGGGTAAATAATTCGTGTGTTCTTTCATTGTTCTTATCTTTTGTGCGTTTATCACCGGCATCATATTCCTAACATAATAAGAAGGCTCATTTATACCTAAAGATATTATACATTTGCAGGCTTGCAGCTCACTTTACTTACAAAAGTTTATTAGATAATAATATAAAACAAGACAATGCAAGTAGTGGAGATACCAATTGACTTATTAATTTTGTCCAACAATATATTAAATTCCAACATTACATAGCATTTAAAATATTCCAACATTAAAACAAGATATTAGAGACAGAAAATTAGACACGAATACAAATTCATCATTATTCAGAGACGAATTCAGAGAGGGATTTGAGTTCGTCGCACTAGGTAATCATGTTGATTTGATTCAGAATAAGATTATGAATTAGTAATTTAGTACTATAATTATTCCATAATAAATCGCCCACATCGCCTCTTTTTGTCAGGATTTACGTTAATATATCAACCTCATAGTTTACAATTTATATAATGAAACGAGGCATTAAACATTCAAGTAATATATTTTGCAATATTTGACTAATGATGAAAGTCATAAGTTATGTATTATTACAGTTATTATATTCATATTAGATCTGAAATCATACTTAAATAGGTAGCTTCAAGTATTAGATCTAAATAAGTCTTTCAATGCCGTCAAGGCCATTATGGTCAGCTTTTCCGTTTTTATACATTTGATATATACTAGTAAATAAAACGTTTGTTGAACGTGAAGCATATAATATTATAAGTAATTAACGATAATTCATATATGTGTAATTATTGTTCAACTTAAAGGTGTCAATAATTTAAATTAAATTAAATAAATTATCACTTAATAAGTTAGTTATTTGAAAAATAAAATATTGATTGATATGAATGAATTAATCTATTCTCGAAAGAATTAAGCAATTAAAAAGTGAAACATAAATAATAATATAACTAAATAAACTTCTATATATAAATTCATGCTTCATTTATACTTATATTTTGTTTAATTTTGAGAATTAAACGTTTCACTTTTCTTTTTTCTCACTAATTTTTCAAAAGCTAGACGTACACTTGTGTAGTGTTTTTGTTTCTTATTTCAAAATATATTTATAAAAAAGAACAAAGAAAACTTCTTTTACAAATCAAGTTTGAATCCAGCTTTTTTCATTCATACAAGTAAGAATTAAAAAAATAATATATAAGATTACGACTAGACAACGTTTGACAAGCATCAAAATTTGTCTAGTTAGCAACTTCATCAGTTTACTTTCATAAAGTATAATAAAGCCAATGAGTCTACTTCCGTTAAAATATAACACCTCCAATGAGTTTATTTTCACTAAAATTAATAATCACAGTGATATAAATAATGTCAAGAACATGCTTAGTTTTCAAATTGTTTTACGGATTTTAGGGGATCTGTGGAATAAATTATAATACCACCATTCGAAGTTGACTTCTGAATTCTATTGATAATGTTTAATTTTTCACTAACGTGATATATTAATTGTGGGTTTAACTTTCTGATCAACAAGTTGAAGATGGAGATGAAAGAGCCCAGAAAGCTGATTTTTCGTGTTACTCCAATTATTTTTTTAATTTCCCTACCTTTGATTTATGTTAATTTCTTTTTGGGGCACACAATTCCATTAAATCGATGTAATTTAATTCTACCTTTTTATTTTATCTTTTTTTACATATTTTCGTTGTGTTTTTAGTTAGAATTCTAAGCTTCTAACTTCATTTGTTTAACTTTTTTTTGGAAATTCCAGGGATGCAATTTTCTTCTGATTCAGAAACTATTTTAGACAATAGATCACTTGAGGGGCAGAAATTCATTAACTTCCATTTATCAAGGCTAGTAAGAGGTATGTTATTGAATAAATTATTTTGCTTGGTATAAATTTGGTGTAGCTAGAAAAGTGATGCCTTTTTAGGGGCTTTGGGGATTGTAGTACCGGATAATCATGATTGTTCATATATTAGAATCTATTTGGGGTTAAATATAAATAAATAATTGTGGTATTAATTTGGAATGTTTTGAAAGAGGTGATTAGTGGGTGATTTAATATGAAAGGAAAAAAAAAAGATTGTATAAGAATTGGAATGTTTGGTATAATTAACTTTTGCAATAATTGTTTTTCAAAAAGAAACAAGCCCAAGCTTATCGACAAATGTCTCTTCTATTACGAAGACCACCGGGTCTCGAAGCTTATCCAGGGGATGTTTTTTATTTGCATTCACGCCTTTTGGAAAGAGCCGCTAAATCAAGTTCTAGTTTAGGTGAAGGAAGTATGACCGCCTTACAAATAGTTGAAACTCAATCGGGAGATGTTTCGGCTTATATTCCTACTAATGTAATTTCCATTACTGATGGACAAATATTTTTATCTGTCGATCTATTTAATGCTGGAATCAGACCTGAGTGTTCATGATGACTAAAGATCTAAAAGTGATTATAACACTTGCATAGCTCTAACCTTGATCATTTTTTATGAGTACCCATATGATCTTCACATTTTTCATGCATATGATCATTTCTAACCTTGAAAAATGTGCAAGTTTTGTTAAGATCTTGAACTAAAACAATGATTTGTTGTTACATGTAAATACGTACATAGGTGAAGATGCAAGAAACCTTTCAGCCACTGGATTTGCATGTAATAAGGATGTTCACTCCATTGTTTGTGTATCAAACAAACCTGTAAGAATCGACACTAAAAACATGACAGTTTATATCCCTTCTGATTCACAACAACAAACCCTGATTTGGCCTTACGCAAAACAAGAAGATGTTAATCTCAAAAAACTTGTCTCACCAATCCATTTGATCCAATACGATGAAAAATACTCCACAATCCCACCATCATGCCAATACAATCACCATATCCCGGCTGTAATTTTCTCCTCAGGGTGCACCGGAAACGTCTTCCATGAAATGAACGAAATCATAATCCCACTCTTCATCACTACCAATCATTTTAAATCCCGCGTTTTGTTCATCCTCGAGGATTACAATCCCTCGTTCATCGCCAAATATGGTAAAGTTTTGAAGCACTTATCCTCGTACAAAGTCATCAATCCGGCTGCAAACAGTAGCGTACATTGTTTTCCAGGTTCAGTTGTTGGCCTCAAATTCCACGACAATCTGGCTTTAAATTCCGGGGAAATTCCAGGAGGGTACTCAATGCCCGATTTCAAACAATTTCTCAGACAGGCCTACGGTTTGAAATTTACGCATGTTTCTCAGATCAGCAGACCAAGATTATTGCTTTTATCTCGCACGAATACTAGGAGGTTTCTGAATGAAGATGAAATGGTCACACTGATGGAAAATATAGGGTTTCAAGTAATCATAATCAGAAGGTCTAAAGACGTATCGAATTTGAACAAATTTTCCAAGCTGATTAACTCGTGCAGCGTTTTGGTTGGGGCCCACGGGGCTGGCCTAACGAACGAGGTATTTTTGCCAGATGGGGCCGTTATGGTGCAAGTAGAGATACTTGGGACTGGATGGGGCTCGGATGTTTACTATGGAGATACTGCACGTGCAATGCATGTGCAATACTTGCGCTATAGAATTGAAGCGGATGAGAGTTCATTAGTGAAAGTGTTCGGGAAAAATCATTCGATTGTCGTTGATCCTAAATCGGTGTATAGAAACGGAGGGTATCATGCAGCTAGAACTGTTTTTCTTGATTTGCAAAATGTGAGGATTAATCTTGTCAGGTTTAGGGAGACACTTGTTGAAGCAATTAGTATTGTTACAAATTTTGATTAAGTAAAATGAAACGAATTCGCAAACGAAGCAATGTCGTTGTCACAAAGTTATTTTTAGAGAGTCTCGAGATTTTACGAGTTAGAATTATTAAACGCTAGCCTAGGAATGGACCCCATGTTATACCCTTGTCCAATTTCTTTGGGTTTTATATGCCCATATTAATTTTGTTTATTCAAGTTAGAGATTGATAGAATATTGGTATTCTTTATGTATCCTTAATTATAATAACAACTCAGTATAGCTTTTTTTTTTTGGACGACGGAGGAAACCCACAGCCGCTACCCTTAAGGTGCGCATTGGGTAAACCTTGTTCTTTGTGTAATAGCCTGCAAACCACATAAGAGAGTTAAATCAGTCTAGGTTGCTCATTGCTAACAGGCTCACAGTTGAGAAGGCTAATAGGTATTCCTGGCCACAAGATTCAGCTGCCCAATGCCCAACCAACTCTACTGGGGGTTGCTCAACTCAGTATAAAGCTGAATAACACTTTATGAATGGCTAAAAAGAAGAAATATTTTCTAATATTATCTATACAACTAAAACTCTATAATGAATAAGCCTTGAATTCATGTGATTTATTTTATTTAAAATTTGAAATATTGATGTTATGTCATTACTCATTAGCTTAACATTGAACTATTAATAATTGAACAAAAAATTTACAATTCGAATTTAAGCATTAATTTATTATAAATGAATCTATATTAATTTTTAAATTTTAAGATGGATATTAAGAAATTTTCATAATGAAGCCCAATTTCCAGTGGCAGCCTTTATCCATGAATTGGGCCTTGAGCCTAAGATTTGTAAAAGCCCATATCCAACTGGGCCTTGAGGGCTGGCAACAGTGTTATGTTATCCATTTTGTTGGCCAACCCCGACCCATTTAACACTTCTTTGGCAATTTCATAGCTTAGCTAAAATCATGCTCTACCCTTTTGATTCTATTATAGTAATTCTTTTAGCTTTATGAATTATGCACATATCTTTTGGGGATAATGTTATTTTTAGAATCATTTTAGCCATTCTATTTTTAGTTGCATTCATTAAGTCATTTAACTCAACAATATTTTTCAACGTGATCCTTCTAGCCAATTTTTTATCAATTCAATGGTCACGTGCCACACACATGTCAGTTTCATTTTAGTCCATCAATTTTAAAATATTTATTATGTTAATACCCTCAATTCGACATTTTTGTCACTTTATTCCCTACTTTAAAATAATAAACTTTATTCAGTGGCATCTAAACCGACTTTCTGGTCAAAGTTGCTCATACATAGAGATGCTACGTTGAGACAAATTAATGAATTGATGGACTCAATTGGTGCAACTAAAAGTAGATGGGTTAAAGTGTATCTAAATATAAAGCTGATAAATTAAAAGTGATATTCTTCCTATATTTTGTTATATATTAATGGTTGATTTTACGGATTAAAAATGTGTCAGAGACGTAATAGAGTGGAGAGGGCAAGGTGTCCGCTCGGTTTAACCGCAAACCTGTTGTGAGTCCGTCCGGTTGTGTAGGTAGACCAATTGACAATTGACCCAACACGAACCGAGCATGACCGAGTCCAACCGGTCTAATTGTCATACCGGGTTGACATTTACTTTCCAACTTCATGGCAAAAATTCATACATCTGACATCCATTCTGGAAAGTTAAAAAGCTTACCACTATACCAAAAAGATTTTTTATTCAAAGTTGTAACATTGTACATTATATTAATTTTTCAAACATTAGTTTTTATATTTAAAAATATTAAAATTCTATTTTATTTTATTTAATAATTCTTCCATTTAATGTTGAACGTTAAATACTTTTTTAATGATTTAATGACCTCATGAAATTTTTAAGTATGAAATAATATATATTTATAGTTGCTTTTGTAATTAATATATATAACACTATATTATTTAACTGCAAACTTTTTAAATTCAATTGGCACAAATAGGTATTTTGAAGAAATATTCAAACTAATTTTATTTGTAAAATAAATAGGTATACTATATGTGCAACTGTAGAATAATATATATGTGTATTTATAATCTAAGTTAAGTTGTTTTTTTATATTGATCCGATCGGTCGAACTAGTGACCCGATGACTCAATTGTCCGGTTTGATGATCGGTCTGATTTTAAAAACATTGGACATGGATGAATCATAATGCGATAAATATTAAAATGAAGATAGCATAGAGAAAAATAAATAATGAAATTAACAAACTGTCATTAAAAATTACCTCTCTTTGATTTTGTAATATTGACTATATAATATTGGTGATGGGTAGAAAAGATTATGAGACAACCATGTAAAATCCTATTTTAGTAAGTATTTTTTCAATTTTAAATTGCATGAAATATGCTTTATTTTTCGGTCAGATAATAAGAGTGTTTACAAGTTCTTAAAATAAGAGTCCTATTTGGAAGTATTTGCAAACTTAAGTTATATGACTCTATAACTTGAGTAGTATTAATTTATTTATCTATAAGTTAGTAAATGGGTGTTTAAAACTGATTTTGCTATTATCATAATAAAAATTGATTTATATAAAATATATTAATCGCATTTTTTTTCTTCAAACAATCATCAACGTCTTTCTACTTTTTACTTATGTATGCAAACGTTACACACTTTTGATTATTTTTCACTTCAAAATTTTTTTAACTTATAAACACTCTTTTATAATTAGTTGTGTTGGCCAAATCTACATTTTTCTTTTATGCAAGTATGTATTATACATATATCTTATAGAATTGAAGAGATGCAAATAGTTTTTTGACTTGATATTTACATTTGGTGCTGCATATAGTTAGCCATCTTTAGATTCTCTCTCAATTCATTTCTACTTTCCAATTTTTATTATAAGAAGATTTGAATGAAAGTTTGTTTTCTAAATATCAAATTTTAAGATGCACTAAAATGGAAAATATAAGCAATATATTAGAGAGTAAAAGAACAATATTCTTCTACGACAACACAAAAGATATCTACATGTTTTCCTAAAAATTTGACACACCCGGGTTCAGTATACCCAATGTGCCGCACATCATACATTCAGAGAATTAAGTAATGAGATTATCCACTCATTTTTCAAACATGTGATTTGTGACACACTAAATTTATATAACTTATTTTGTAAAATTTCCAATATGTTCCAATGTAACTTCCTCATTGTGAACAAAGATGCACCATTGAGGAATCATAAATCATAAAAGATTCAATTGTTTTGAAAAATCAAATCTTAATAAATTGGATTCCAAAAATTCCCATCACATCAAGAAAACTTTGTTAGGCCATATTGTTTGATATTTTGAGTTCACACCCCCATTCCATTTCTTTCACCTTAATTTATGGCCCTACTTGTTCCAAGTCTCACATTTAAGTCCTTAGCTCCAAATTGTTTTGGCAATCACCTTGTATATTGAGGAACACCTTTTCTGATATAGAAACTTTTCTCTTAAAATCGCAAGACATTAAAAAAAAGTAGAATTTCCAAATTCATTATAAATTATCGAAAAAAATTTATAACATTGAAACCGATTTATTATAAATCATTGGAGGGGTAGATGTTTTGATTAAATACAACCATGTTATCACATCAAATGTATTGCAACAGATTGGCTCCATTGACCCGTTTGTTGCAGAATTACCACAAATTATTATATGTTCCTACTTTTTTGTTCTACGTTGTCTCGAATTGTTATTTTGAAAATCAATTATTTGTTGAATTTGTTTATTTTTTGTACGTTAAATTTTCTCTGAGTTTCAAAAATAAGAGGTCTCGTGCAATCATAATTGTCTATACAATTAAATTTATTTAAAATTTATTATATACTTAAATAATTGTAATCATGTCATGAATCATGATTGAAAATCTCGACACTCTTTAAAAATGTTTTGGAAAGGTAAAAGCTACGTTGGTTTGTTTTGTGTTTTTAAAGTTGTACTTTCATTTCCATTCTTATTTGAGACAAAATGTCAGTCACATTTCATTCAACTGAAAAAATACCCCTCTTTTACTTTCTTTCACAATCTCCAATACTTATCATTAACTTTACTAAATCAAACCCACATATTTGTCTCACACCTCCTTCTAAAAAATCTTTTGTGGCAATAATTATGATGTCTTGATGGAATAGCCTTCATATGTTACATATTTTAAGACTCATTTTGAGTATTTCAAGTAGGAATCTCAATGAGACTGGGTACAGTAAATATTCGACTCAAACCCATCCCGATACTTGGGTTTGAGTTTGATGAAATGGAATTGGGTCTGAATCTAGATATCAAAAATCAAGATCTAGTCGGGTTTGAACCCGCCATATACCCGCCCTATACTTGGATTCACCAATGAACCTGATTATTTATTATATATTTTTATTTTATATTTATTTAATTATTATTTAAAATATGATAAAACTTAAGTTTAGCCATTTTGGCCTTTAATTTATGTGATTGTGAATGATTTAATTATTTGAATGACTTACTTACTAAATTCATATTATTGTGAATGGTTTAAGTGTTGAATAGTTATATCTTTTTATGTATTTTTTGTGTTTACATTGATTTGATGTTATTTGTATTTCATTTGAATGCGTTGTAAGAAAATAAAATGAAAAAAAGTAAAAAAAAATCATGATTTTACTAGGTTGGGGACGTATGTGGGTATGATCGGGCCCGGGCACAAAAAAATTTAAGAGGTAAGTTTCGAGTCCTGCATTATTTGTCCCTAGCCGCCCCCACTATCATCCCTAATTTCCACTGCTTTATCTGATCAGTTAATTTTTATCATTGTTACTTACAAATATATTTAATATTATTATTCATGCAATTATTGCTTTTAACTAACTTAATTATTTCACGCATTATCAACATCACTTTTTCTGATAATTTTGCAAATCACAAAAAAAAAACGTGCCTATATTTCACATCAATATAAAAAAACTCAATGATCCCGTATGTTTTAATAAATTACAGTTGAAATTGAAATGAAAACATATAGAAAAATATGATATACACGTAGGTGATGAGTGATAATAAATCACACAAATTAACACAAATACATGGTATTAAAGACATTAAGATCAATAAAGTGGGTTGCCCGAACTTCTGGAGAGTGTCTTTTAGGTGCTTGATAGTGCAGTATGCTGAAATTTCAAAGGGCAGACTTGTACGCCATGTACATGTTATTACATCAAATCTATGCTTATTCACAAGCAGTGTAAAAATGAAGAAGATTGCAGAGGTACAAGTCATTCAAGCATACAGTCAGACGTACAAGTGATCAATGCGGGCAGTTAGTTAAACTTTTCAAAAGTTAGTTAACTAGTCTGTTAGGGTTTTCTGATCTTCTGTATATATACGTACTCATGCATAGCTTTGTATACAACTTTGATTCATTCTTTACAAATCAATACAAGATGTTTTCCATTATTTCTCTCTATTCCATTCTCAACATGGTATCAAGAGCTTGAGGTTATCCACCTTCAAATCTTCATATCTTCAACAGCTCATCTTCGTCTTCGTCAAGAAGAACTTCTTCATCTGCAATCTCTCTCTTCACTACCTGCAGATTCTTCCTCTTCTCTTCTTACTCAAACACCAATCATCCATGGAAACAAAAACTACAGATCAAGAATCATCTGAAACCACCATCACCTTCCAGAACCCTTTATATCTCCATCCATCTGATTCTCCACATATCATTCTTGTTTCGGATCCTCTCAAGGGCACGGAGAATTACAAAGTATGGAGTCGACAAATGATGGTGGCGCTGGAGGCCAAAAATAAACTGGTTCTTGTTGACGGAACCTATGTTCAACCCAGTAACACTGATGCGATGTATTCTCAATGGAAAAGGTGCAATGCACTCGTTCTTTCATGGATTCACAATGTTATCAGCAGCGAATTATTGAGTGGAGTAGTTTACACGGATCTAGCCTCATCAGTGTGGAGCGACCTCAAAGAGAGATTCGATCAAACAAGCGGTACATAAATGTTTTCTCTCTTCAAACAGATTAGTACCATTAATCAAGGCTCTAACTCGGTATCAAGCTACTACTCCAAACTCAAGAAACTTTGGGATGAATACGAATCCGTAATCCCTTTCACCACCACAGTTTTCTCAAAAGAATACATCCAACACACTCAAAATCTGAAAGTAATGCAGTTCCTAATGGGACTTAATGAATCCTATAGTGTCGTAAGATCTCAGGTTCTTATGATGATCCCGTTACCCACACATGCACAGGCCTGCTCTATGATCCAAAACGAAGAAAAACAACGAGGTCTATATGCAAGTTCTACAAATAATGATTCCTCTCAAGCCTTCCTCTCACAAGGGAATTATGGAGGGAACAGAAATTCCTCCGGATCTTTTTCAAAAGGTAGTCAAAACAATCAAAACATCAAGAAAAGTGACCTGTTTTGTGAAAAATGTGAAATCAATGGACATACAAAGGACACTTGCTACAAGATTCATGGCTACCCGGCAAATTACTTCTCAAGGGGAAGGGGGAGAAGAGGTAGAGGAAATTCCTCCAGGGGATCCTACAACAACACAACCTCCAATGCCAATAATTCAGATGCATTAGCAAATACCTCCATTCTTGGAGCCTACCAACATCAGGGCGGTATGGAGCAACAAACACAATCAAGCAATCAAGCATCCATGTTCACACCCGCTCAATATCAACAAATTCTGAAAATGATTAATGGAAACCATCATTCTGATTCCGGTAACACAGCACCTGTAGCAAATAGCTCCAATACATCTACAACCATGGCAGGTAACTCAGGTAATTCTATGTGTTCCGCTGCACAAAACGTATGGATTTTGGACACTGGTGCAAATGATCACATGACTTGCAACTTATCTTTGTTTAATCCACATACACTTGTCAAGTCGAATGCTTCTGTCTCTTTGCCAAATGGTAATTTTTCACCTGCTTTACACACAGGCACCATTTCCTTAAGTCCTGATTTAAATCTCAAATCTGTCTTGTATGTACCTGAGTTCAAGTATAATCTTTTATCTATATCTAAGCTTGCCAAGGATAACAACTGTATTGTCAACTTCTATCCTAATTTCTGTGTTATTCAGGACATTTCAACTGGCAAGATAAAGAGGACTGGTAGAGAGATCAATGGCTTATACTATTTGAATACAACCACAAAATGTCATGATTTCTTGCCTAACTCTCAAGGTGTTTCTGTTAATCACAATGTCAGCAGCAATAAAGCCACTCTTTGGCATCTTAGAATGGGGCACATTTCTTTTGATAGACTTAACATGTTACCTGGAATTGGCAACTCTCTATGTAATAGCCAGCAACTTTGTAACATTTGTCCTATGGCTATTTAGCCAAGGACCTCTTTTCCTAAGAATAGAACCTCTTTTATTTCTCACATTTTTGAGCTCCTGCATTTTGATATATGGGGTCCTTATAAAGCCCTCACTTACAATAATGAAAGATTCTTTTTAACTGCTGTGGATGACTATTCTAGGTTCACTTGGACTTTTTTATTAAAACATAAGTCTAATGCCTTGGCTCTTATCAAAGATTTTCTTATCTTTATCTCCAATCAATTTAGTGTGTCTGTTAAAACTATAAGAACTGACAGAGGACAGGAATTTCTTTCCAATGAAGCTACAAACCTATTCAAATCCTTAGGCATTCTCCAGCAAACTTCTGCTAGCTATTCACCTCAGCAAAATGGCACTGTGGAAAGGAAACATAGACATCTTCTTAATGTAGCCCTATTAAGTTCTGGGGAGACTGCATTGTAACAGCCACCTATCTCATCAATAGAACACCCACCTTACTGTTAGAAGGTCAAACTCCTTTTCAGCTTCTTTACAACAAACCACCTGATTTAGCTCACCTTAGGGTCTTTGGATGCTTATGTCATGTTAAAATTATTCCTCAAAAGGATAAATTTTCTCCTAGATCAAAACCTTGCATATTTTTAGGGTATTCTATGACTCAAAAGGCCTACAAAATGCTTGATATTGAGACTAATACTTTCAGTTATTGTAGAGATGTGGTGTTTGTTGAACATGTCTTTCCTTTTGCTATACATAATTCTTCTGGTTATCAACACAAAGTTTTTGAACAAGACACTTCAGAAGAATATGAGCTGTCTGATTTTGCTCACAATAACCCTAATGATTCTGCTGTATCACCTGATTCTCATATTGATACTGGAGTCACTTTACCTATTACTACTATTGTAGACTGCAAAAAAGCCTCTATGGTCTAAAACAAGCACCAAGGCAATGGAATCACAAATTCACCACTGCTATGAAGGAGGCAGGTTACATTCAATCCCTCAATGACTATTCTCTCTTCACAAAACACAATGGTAAGGATACTGTCATATTACTTGTTTATGTTGATGATATCCTTATCACTGGAAGCTGTATGATAATGATTAATGAGCTGAAAAGGTTTTTGAGTAACAAATTTCATATGAAAGACCTTGGAAAACTTGTCTATTTCCTTGGTATAGAAGTTGCCAGGTCTTCCAAGGGTATTGTGTTAAACCAAAGAAAATATGCCCTAGATCTCCTAAAAGAGAGTGGGCTTACAGGTTGTAAGCCTGTGAATGTTCCTATTGATCCAAATGTTAAACTAACAACTTGTGAGTTTGATCAAAGCAAAGAAAATCAACTTTCTGATCCTGTACTTTCTGATAAGGGATCTTATCAGAGATTGATTGGAAAGTTGATCTATCTTAGCATTACCAGACCAGATATTTGTTTTGCAGTTCAAAACCTAAGCCAATTCATGCACTGCCCCAAACATTCCCATATGGAGGCAGCAAGAAGAGTTCTAAAGTACATTAAAGGAACAGCAGGATTGGGGATTCTCTTATCCTCAGAAAGTGAACTAAAACTTGAGGCTTATTCAGATTCAGATTGGGCAACATGTCCTATGAGTAGAAAGTCTATCACAGGATTTTGTGTAAAGCTTGGAGATTCTCTAATCTCTTGGAAATCAAAGAAACAAAAAACAGTGTCTAGAAGCAGTGCTGAAGCCGAGTATAGATCTATGGCATCTGCAGCATGTGAGATTGTGTGGATACAAAGATTATTTGAGGATTTGGGAATACATAATTTGAAACCAGCTGTTCTAAAGTGTGACAACAAATCTGCTTTATATATTTCATCCAACCCAGTTTTTCATGAAAGGACCAAGCACATTGAGCTTGATTGTCACTTTGTTAGAGGGAAAATTTTGGATGGTACAATAAAAACGGAGTTTGTAAGAACAGACTGTCAGTTAGCCGATGTGTTAACAAAAGCTCTTTGGAGAGGACATTTTTCTGTGCTTACTTCCAAGCTAGGTATGTTTGATCTTTATCAACCAACTACGCTTGAGGGGGAGTGTAAAAATGAAGAAGATTGCAGAGGTACAAGTCATTCAAGCATACAGTCAGACGTACAAGTGATCAATGCGGGCAGTTAGTTAAGCTTTTCAAAAGTTAGTTAACTAGTCTGTTAGGGTTTTCTGATCTTCTGTATATTTACGTACTCATGCATAGCTTTGTATACAACTTTGATTCATTCTTTACAAATCAATACAAGATGTTTTCCATTATTTCTCTCTATTCCATTCTCAACAAGCAGAAATGAAATTTAATGTTAAATCTACGTTGTTTTATTGTCTTTAACATCACATATTTATATTAAAGTTGATAATTTTTATCATCTATTACCTATATAAAAACTATTCATTCCAATCTCCACCATAAATATTTAGTATAAAAGTAAAAATCGATCTTACATAAAATTAACTGGAATCAATAACATAAGATATTTCCCATGTAATTTTAAATAACCCCACAAATAATACACTTTCATTTCTATTTGGTATTCAAATCCAACTACTCTGGTAAGTTCCAGGAAGATATTTCACTCTGTATGACGGTGCACTGTAGTCTACAAAAATAGCCTATAAAAAATACAGAAAAGTCTGAGAGGATATTAAATTTATAAAATCAATCGACAGAAGCAAATTATCATCCACATCTATATCCATCCATCTATCTATATATCTACAATTCAGTACCTTTACCCTCGCTCTTAGAAATCCGGCCGTCCATTTTCATTTTGGAGGGCCTTTCTTCTTCTCTCTCTACAAACTCCGGTTACCCTTTTCATTTCTTAACTTATCTTGTTATTGGTTTTATCCATCCGGGACCTTCCTTTACTGTTCCTTTAGGTGAGCTATTTTTGTTCTTGACCCGATTATCGAAGTGGGTTTCGATTTAAATTTGAGTTTTTTCATGTGTATACTTCGATTGCTTCATTTGGGTTTTTGATTTGTTAGGTAAAAGGTTTGTTCTTTCTGCGTTTCTGGTCAGAGTTTGTAATTTGTATTGTTGTTTAATTGATTGTTAATGCCTTCTGAAATTGGGTTTTTGCTATTACTATGTATCTACCTCTGAATTATGTAAATTTTTGAGGTAATTTTAACTGCTAGTTACTAAATTGAGGGATTCTCTGCATATTGAGCTTTTGTGTACTATCTTTGGATAATATGTTGCTTTCATTTCACTTATTACTATTTGACTTCAAGTATATGCTTCTCTTGTAGAAAGTTATCTGGTGAGTAGTGAATTAAGTCAAATTATGTTTACTTTTGCATTATAAATTGCATAGTAATGCTTCCAGTTGGGAAGTTTGTGGTCTTCTAAGATTTGTTTTATAATTCAATGTTAATAATAATCTGCTAGTGTGTCTATTGGGTCTGTAGTAAGCTTGGCCTGAAATAAATAGTGTATTCGTCGGAAAGAACTTTGGACCATCTATTTTCTTATCGAAACTTTTGTAGAATATTTCCTCTTTCAATAGGCACACTTTTCTCTGGTTCCATTTGGAAGAGCTTGAATGTCAGTTTGGTAGTGGATTTCTCTTTCATATCTCGTCAGTTGACTTTTGAGTTGCCTATCATCGGGATGGCTTGTATTATATTGGCTGAGTTATATGGGTAGTTGTAATTGTATTTGCCTAAACCTGCCATGTATGTAAACCATTTGGAGGTTCATTTGGTCAACTGATGTAACACAAAAATTAGAGATTTCCAGTTTATCCTGTATAGTGATTTCTCTGTCCTGTGTATATATGATGCGGCCTGTGTCAAGCTATCAATGTGATTAGAATAGAAAGTTGCTCAATAATTTTTATTGGTGTCTGTTTATTCCCTGGATTATGAACCTTCTCACAGCTTTATAATTTTGCTGATGACACTTATGCAGACCCCTTGGAGGCAGATATGGCTCATGCTTTAGTTCAATCAACAAATTTGCCGTCATCTGTTGGTTTATTGAATAATGGGCAGTTCAAGAGCTCTGGAAAAACAAAAAAGGCATCCACAATGCTCTGCAATTCACGATCGAATCCCGTAAGGATAATGGGGTTCTCTGGGCTGCGAGGAGCTAATACCTTAGACATGATGTTGCAAAAAAATGTACAGACACTTCAATCAAAGGTGGCGGGGCCCACCTTTGGCAAGCGTGGAAGAAAGTCAAGGGTGGCCCCACGAGCCATGTTTGAGCGCTTCACAGAGAAAGCAATAAAAGTTATTATGCTTGCACAAGAGGAGGCGAGAAGGCTTGGCCATAATTTCGTCGGGACCGAGCAGATCTTATTAGGACTTATTGGTGAGGGCACTGGAATTGCTGCTAAGGTCCTCAAGTCCATGGGAATAAATCTCAAAGATGCTCGTGTAGAGGTGGAAAAAATAATTGGACGCGGTAGTGGATTCGTTGCTGTGGAGATACCTTTTACTCCTCGTGCTAAGCGTGTTTTGGAACTCTCACTCGAGGAAGCCCGTCAACTTGGTAACATGTTTTGCCATCTCCTTTTATATGTTTCCATTTTGATTATATTGAATTGTGTTTGGATTGAAGAATTTGAAAGCTATGGATTTCAAATGCTTGCTTGAATGATTTTAAGTTACAGTGGATTTCAATCCTTGAAATGCTATTTTTCCAATCATTATGATGAATTTGAAATTCATTGAATTTGGAGTAATCTTAAATCCTTTCCGAAAATCCAAATACATAAATCCAAGTACAACCTTATTGAACTTCCGCTTGATGACTTATTGGTGCATGTGCTTGTTCTTTTTCATCACTGAAACTCCTCTTTCCACACTTTAACTGAGGAAGCAACATTGAAAGATAAAGTTTCATGGTTTGTCGAAGTGGTGCAATTTTCTATTACGATGGTTGATCTAAGTTTAGATTTTTGCCCTGCTTCTTGGTTCAGGTCACAATTACATTGGATCGGAGCATTTGCTGCTAGGTTTGCTTCGTGAGGGTGAGGGTGTGGCAGCTCGTGTCCTCGAGAATTTAGGTGCGGACCCCAGTAACATTCGTACTCAGGCAAGTATCTCTAACTATTTTTATCTACTTTCACTTTATTTTCTGATCTCTATTCAACTTATGGGATGGATCTATTTGGGCAAGTAGGTTATCAGAATGGTGGGTGAGAGTGCCGAGGCTGTTGGTGCTGGAGTTGGAGGTGGAAGCTCAGGTAACAAGATGCCTACGCTCGAGGAATATGGTACCAATTTGACCAAGCTTGCTGAGGAGGTAAATTTTGTACAATTCTTTATTTTTGAGGTTGAATTATTATCGAGGCCTAATCGAAGCTCGTCTTCTTACCTTTTTTAGGGTAAGTTAGACCCTGTTGTCGGAAGGCAGCCTCAAATAGAACGTGTCACTCAAATTCTTGGACGACGAACAAAAAACAACCCTTGTCTCATTGGAGAACCTGGAGTTGGGAAAACAGCCATTGCAGAAGGCCTTGCCCAGAGAATAGCCAATGGGGATGTCCCAGAGACCATTGAGGGGAAAAAGGTTAGCGAGTAATACGGGATTTATTGAAGTAGTGAAAATACAATAGCTGGTACTTTTAGATAACCAAGATTGGAATCTAATAATTGTAAAAAGGGTGAATGTCGACTGCTTTTAGTTTCGGTATGGCATCCAATTATATTTCCTATGTTGAAAGATAAATGCTATGTTTATAACCATTTTAAGGAATGATATAAATTGTAAGAATTCTCATATTGAATAAATAATAATTAAATTAAGTATTTTTAATGTTGAATGTGCCGATAAGAGTAGTAGTTTTGATAACAGTGTATTTAGGACATCACTGTATATTTAAAGAATAATAACAACTGTAGACAAATGCACTGGTACCAAGTTATGCTTTAAGTCTCCTACTGGTTGAGTAAGTGTAAGTGATTATCTTTTGGTAATCTTGATTTGAAAGATAAGATCTGCAAGCCATAAATTATTTGGTTTTCTTCTTTAGGTTGTTTGCTGTGTTATATTTCAGTTGGGTACTGCCTGTTACACTGGCATTACAAATTTTTAAAAGCAGATTACGATTTTGTTTCTTTTCCAGTATTGGCCATAGAAATAGTAAATGGTTCTTTTGTATCTTTTCAGGTTATAACTCTGGACATGGGTCTTCTTGTTGCTGGGACAAAATATCGTGGTGAATTTGAAGAAAGGCTAAAGAAACTGATGGAGGAAATTAAGCAAAGTGATGAAATTATACTCTTTATTGATGAGGTGCACACATTGATCGGAGCTGGAGCTGCAGAAGGGGCAATAGATGCTGCAAATATCTTGAAGCCTGCTTTGGCTCGGGGAGAACTACAGGTTAGCTGGGAATATATAAGTCATCAACTGTGAAAAACATAACATAAAGATGCTTATTGGGCCACAAATATTAAATTTCCTAGAGAAAATTGATCGAGTTACCATTAGAATTGGATTAATTATAGATGCAACGTCGTTTTGTTGTGCTTTTATCATAGTATGTGATGCTGAAACATGATCTGATTGCAGTGTATTGGGGCCACTACGCTAGATGAATACAGAAAGCATATTGAAAAGGATCCAGCATTAGAAAGACGGTTTCAACCTGTCAAGGTTCCTGAACCCACTGTGGATGAAACCATTCAGATTCTTAAAGGTCTTCGAGAGCGTTATGAGATACACCACAAGCTTCGTTACACCGATGAAGCTTTAGTTGCTGCTGCACAGTTGTCATATCAGTATATCAGGTACGAGATTTTGCAATAATTTGTCTCCCTAAACGATAAATATGTATTACATTTGCTTCTTCCTCCTAACGTAGATGTATCTAATCAAAAGGATAGATTGTTTATAAGTTTGATTAATTTAAAATGTTTCATATTGTGTGTGTAGAAGGAAGATGTAGTCTTATGTGCATTTTGTCTTAACACTATCTACGTATGTTTCAGTGACCGATTTTTGCCTGATAAAGCTATTGACTTGATTGATGAAGCTGGTTCACGAGTCAGGCTTCGTCATGCACAGGTGGGTTCCTTTCCTAGAACTGCCACAATCATCTTTTGAGTATAATTTGTAATGACACTTTTATCCTTTTGGTTTGCAGCTACCCGAGGAAGCCAGAGAGCTTGAGAAAGAACTCAGGCAGATAACCAAGGAGAAGAATGAAGCTGTCCGAGGTCAAGACTTTGAGAAGGTAACATTAGCATCTTTATCATATCTAATCCAATGTGACGGTCTTTAGATAATCAAACCTCATATCTATGCAAATTTCATTGCTGGCATCCAAGTGGGTTTCAGAGTCTTTGATATGAACGTCATAAAGTGAAATGTTGATGTCAATATGCATAATCTATGTATGTCGTTTTGATACGTGTCATAAACCGTTCTTCAGATTCTGAACAAAATGTTTTTGATTAAATTGTAGGCTGGGGAGCTACGTGATAGAGAAATGGATCTTAAGGCGCAGATATCTACTCTTATTGACAAAAACAAGGAGATGACCAAGGCAGAAACCGAGGCGGGGGATGCGGGTCCCATTGTCACAGAATCAGACATTCAGCATATCGTCTCTTCATGGACGGGAATCCCAGTTGAGAAGGTCTCAACCGACGAATCGGATCGTCTCCTGAAGATGGAGGAGACCCTCCACACGAGGATCATCGGTCAGGATGAAGCCGTGAAAGCCATTAGTCGTGCTATCCGTCGTGCCCGTGTTGGTCTCAAGAACCCTAACCGCCCTATTGCCAGCTTCATCTTCTCCGGCCCCACCGGTGTAGGAAAATCAGAACTAGCTAAAGCTTTAGCCGCTTACTACTTTGGATCCGAGGAAGCCATGATCCGTCTCGATATGAGTGAGTTCATGGAGAGACACACCGTCTCAAAGCTAATTGGATCGCCCCCCGGTTACGTCGGTTACACGGAAGGCGGTCAGCTGACCGAGGCCGTCAGGCGCCGCCCGTATACTGTCGTCCTGTTTGACGAGATAGAGAAGGCCCATCCCGATGTGTTCAATATGATGCTTCAAATTCTCGAGGACGGGAGGTTGACCGACAGCAAAGGTCGAACGGTTGACTTCAAGAACACGCTTTTGATCATGACTTCGAACGTCGGGAGTAGCGTGATTGAGAAGGGTGGCCGTCGGATCGGGTTCGATCTCGATTACGACGAGAAGGATAGCAGTTACAACAGGATCAAGAGCTTAGTGACGGAGGAGCTAAAACAGTATTTCAGGCCAGAATTCTTGAACCGTTTGGACGAGATGATAGTTTTCAGACAGTTGACTAAGCTGGAAGTGAAGGAGATAGCTGATATTATGTTGAAGGAAGTGTTTGAGAGACTTAAATCGAAGGATATAGAGCTTCAAGTGACGGAGAGGTTTAGGGATAGGGTTGTGGATGAAGGATATAACCCGAGCTATGGTGCACGGCCACTGAGACGGGCTATAATGAGACTGTTGGAGGATAGCATGGCTGAGAAGATGTTGTCCCGTGATATAAAAGAAGGGGACTCGGTTATTGTTGATGTTGATGCTGATGGTAATGTGATAGTTCTGAATGGTGCAAGTGGAGCCCCGCCGGAGACGTCGCCTGAACCGGTGGTGGTTTAGGTTTGTTAGCTCTTCTTAGTTTCCGGGTATGTTGTTTGTACTGTTTCTTCCTCTGTGTGGAAGGTTTAATAGTTGTGTTTCTTCATTATACTTGAACAATATGCACATTGTAGTAGTTGTTACTAGGAAGTTGTACCCTTGCAGAAACTATTTATGATAAAAAGGGAGTTCTTAGTCATTTGTGTTTCTTTTACGAGTGTACGTAATGAATGGATTGTCACAAATGGGACAATAGTTAAAATCATTTCTGTAAGACTTATCTAGCTAATAAGCTTCATTTTCTGTATAACAAAAATATCGATCGTAGAGAATCGTATCATAAAATGATGAAACGTTGGTTTGTGACCGTGGAATTCGCATAGGAGTTCCAGTTGTTCTCGGGGATTTATCTCATTCGCCCATGTAAATTTTTTAAATATACATATGGAATTGGAGTCTATGTATTTATTAGTATTTTGTAAGTAGAAAGTTTAGTGAGGATAGTTGTTTCATTTTTTTTGTTGCATTTGATAAAAATGAAAGAAAAAAAAAGCAGTGGCATTAAACGGATAATAAATAAGTACATGCTTTATTGAAACTTGAGCTAAATCACCACTAAGTATGAAAATTGTCGAGACGAAATTGCGTAGTAAGATGAAAAATAATTTTTTGAGTACTTCATTACTAGTTTACATAGATAAATAAATTGGTCGATCGTCGAGTTTGATGTAATGAAAACAAATATCGAGCATAATGTAGGAAAACTAAAGTTATATTAATAAAATAGGTCATTTGTATATTATATTATCTTGAATTATGTTTGATTCCCGTTGTTTTGTTAAGAAATAACTTTTTGTTAGAATATTTAAATAAATATAAAGTACTATGATTTGTGTTAATTTTACATAGAAAAATTTGATTATCTTAAGAAAAGGTGTAATTGCATCCGAAAAATTGTATATAAAAATAAATTAAATATATATATATATATATATATATTGATCTAGTCAAATTATCGTGTAGATGTTTTCAAAGACTGTACTCGTATTACAAGCTGCCTACGTACCACTCAAGGGGATCAAGTCTGACGTAGTTCTAAGTGTTGATTGATTCGAATTAGAATAGCTCGTAGGTAGGAAAACATTCGTCCCCACTATGCCCTTCTGTTGTTGTATTTATAGGTTCTTAAACCACTGTTCATGAGCTGACATATGAGCCAGCAATGGGCTGCCACTTGTCACATATTTAATGGTTCATTAAATATCTATGCTAGAACATTTCAGTTTGGGCCCTCACTTATGGGCCTGATGATCAGGCTTGGGCTCATATTCAACAGTATGTTTACCTCGTATGGTATAATTAACTCGTATATCTCATATTGGGGTTACTTAAATTCTCTTTAGTATTGATGTGATAGGCCCAATTGACAGATCACATCGTACACGAGTATAATCAATATCATATATAATCTGGACTTATTGATTTTTTATACTAATCAAATCAATAATCCATTGATTAAATAAATTATTCAATTTGATCATTGGTCTTGTTTTAAAAACATTGCATTCCATGTAGGCGAGAGATGTCAAATTCCAGCATTTTAAATACATGGAAAACCTAGGAGGCTAGGACTAAGGTGTTGCATTTTCTTTCCGAAAAAACTTGTCCCCGTAATTATTGGGAGATCAATTTTTTTTAAATAGAATTTGGAAATTTGTTATCTCAATTACTCTTGTTGAGCAAAAGAATATTATAGCTTAATTTGTTATGATAAACGAACTAAAGTCAAATAAACATTTAACTATCAATTATAAAAATCAGGCTTTTTAAGCTATCAAATAAAAATCAAATGAATTTCATCTTGGATATAAAGACATGATTTGTGAGATTTTGTTATGCATTTGATAAGTCATTTTCTTTTATTTAAATAAGTTTAAATACTACATATTGCGTTTTTTATATTTTTGTTATACTCCATGTTTCTTTTCTTTCTTCTCGTTTTAATAAAAATATTATTTATTTTGTAACTAGTTATAACCTCGTGTCTTGACGCAGTATACTAATTATCAACATATTAATGATATCTATATATATAAATTAATACATAACTTACTTACTTATAGTGTACGAAACTAAAATATTCTATTTAACTATGAATTTGTGATGATTATCAATTTATCATCAAAAAGAATCTTTTACGCAAGTACTTAAAAGTTAAAACCTCAATAATATAATGCAAGATTGACCAGCTTACTAAATTAGACAATTAAAAATGGAATTATAATTAATAAGGGAAATGAATAGAGAAAATTAAATTTTTATTAAACTTCAAATTACCATAAAACTAAGTTGAATTTTTAAAAATTGAAAACTACTTTTACCATGTTCTACAAAAGAATATAAAATTACTTACATATTACAATTAAGTTCAACTGGACTACCCACACGTGGACTTAGGTAAGGTTTAAAATTAAATGAATGTATATCTAAATATGTTCCCGTAAATTTATTTTTGAAATATTATTAAGTTACGGTTAATTATAATTTATCATTTTAACTATTCATATTATAGGAATGCATAAAATTTAACAATTCGATGTCAATTTGATCTTTAAGTAGGCAATTCAAAGTACTATCACTATGCAGTACAAAAGTCTAAGCCAGCAAAATATTTATCCATTCTCTAATCATCCATCAATTGGTGAGTGCTCAAGGACATAACTCTAATTCTAACCAAAATACAAATTTAGTTTTGCAGAGACACCACATCCATGTAATGATATCTGCAAAGTCGATTATTCTTCTCTTTCAGCCCGAAAAACAATCTGAGACGTAATTATGATAAGCTTTTACCTCTCATGTATTGAATAGCCCGTGTTCTGGTTTGTTGCCAACAAGCACCAAGCTAGATGAATGGTGATTCCAATCTCTGAAAGTTAAATAACACTGGCATAAAATATGACCATGGCAATAGGAAACCTGCAGAAGCCACAACACAGAGAAGAAATTATGCCAATCACCAACTTTCTATCTATCTTCAGTTGAAAGTTTTTCAAGAAATGGCAACCCAAAATGAACGAATGTATAGGAAGGAACATATTCTCCTTAGGCCAAACAACATGCTTCCAATCCACAGCTGGATAAGAAGATCTTAGATAATTACAAACATCTTTAGTACAGAATTCTACGTCCACAGACGAATGATCTATTCAACTCCAAGCCCCATTAGAAATAATATCAAAAACCTTTATACGCAGATCGCTCAAGTTCACTGATGTCAAACTTCAAGTAAAGGGTGCCAAACAGAAGTATATGTTCCATCACCAATGTTATGCTTAAATCATAACTAACTGATACCCTCAACATTGAGATATTATATCATATCTATTAGCATATGGTAACCCTAAAGCCTCGATCTTTTAGAAAATTTGATTTCACCCATTTTTTCCAAATATATTCTGAATCCGTGGAAGTTTTTGTTGTTCGCATGCCACTACTATTTCCACCTGGCATTCATAAACCAACCGACTAGTTACATTCTGTTTGGCTCGAGAATCAGTTTGAGGCAAAAAGAAAATGTGAGAATTAAACAGAAAAAGAAAACAAGATCAAAGAATTTCAAAGCTCAATACTTGTTTAATTGAGAGAATAATGGAGATAAAGTAACGTTGGAGCTAACACATGATACACAAACCTCATAACACAAAATCCATCGTATTTAATGGTAGGTTATTTCACTTATTTGAATCACTGATATTCATGGTAAAGCAACAACTCTTCATTCATCCAAACAAATCAATTCTTCATCAGCTATTATCCACATTCAATCTACAAGTCATTTCACAAGTTTCATGTTTGTACAAACAATGAGTTAACAGAAAACATGAGCAAATCTGAAGAACAAGATGCAGAAACAGAGGAAACAAAAGATTACCTGCATCATCTTCAATCCATCCAATTCGCAATCATCCTATCCAACAAATCCACCACTTCCTTCGAACACAAGTTGCCTTCAGTACACCTATCCAACGCTGCATTCACCTCCAACGCTTCCCTAACCCTAGCCTCTCTCAATAACCCCCTGTACACGCAATTCCTCACCTCACTCCCAACCACCAGATTATCACTCGCCATCGCCCTGACAACACGAATCGAATCCAAAATCATACCATTCCTGCAAAATCCATCAACGAAAACGGCATAAAGTTCCAAATCCTTGGCCACAGGAAAATCAGACCGCGATAACCACTGGAATATCTTGAGAGCTTTCTTCGGCTCATTACTTTCGAAAAAAGACGAAACGAACATTTTAAGTATCTGTATCAGGTGAGGACTTAGGGTTTCGGTATTGTACTTAATTGCGTTTAGAAAATACATAGGGTGAGTGAGATCTGGTTCCTGAGCAAGCCTGTTGACGAGAATTGAGATCGGAAGTGAACTGAGAGGTGGATTAGCGGTGTAAAGAGCGGAGGATATGAGATTAATGGCGTCTTTAAGGTGGTTTGAGGTGCATAAGCGGGGGATAACGGCGTTGATTTCAGTTAATTCGTCTTCGGTAAGGGCGGCGGAGCTGGTATCTGTAGTAATTGTGCGAACTACGAATCGTGTAACTGATGGTTGGCGACGGAAGAGCTGCAGCTTCTCCACCACTGGTTTCATGGCGGCCGCCGTCGTCTCCGGGAAAATCAGATTTATTGGGAACTGGCGGTTAATTAGTGTTAAGTGTGCGACTGGATAAATAAATTTAAATTTAAGCGGCTAATTTCGGCCCAAAGATTGGGCATCCAAATCTAGCATTTTTAGTTTAACTAAGGCCCAATCGATTGGATAATTAATTTCACATCAGAAAAATATCATTTATTTAGTATGTCGTAAAAGTGTTCTATAAAAAATCTTTTAATATTCTAGATAATTTTAAAGAAATTCTTTTTTTAAAAAAATAGAGAAAATGTTTTTAATTTTAATGATTTGATAGTTACCACAATCGATTAAATTTAAATCAATTAAGCACACATTCTAATAAATAAAAAAAAAGCAATATTTAAAATAAGATCCATTGTGACTATTTGGAGGTCTAAATCGATAAGTTTCACTATAAATATTTAATACAAATTATATCTAAATATCAACACAAACATTTCACAAAAATAAACATATAATATCAACCATAATTATTATATATTTTTTTCTAAAAAAATCATTCAAACACACATCTCATGCCACATTTCTTATTCATACAAACATTTTTCCTCTCTTTTATAATGAGTATTCTTTTAGATAAATATTTGAGGACTCCGCATCCTAAAAATTCGAACTTTACATCAAGAAATCATACAACACGATAATAGTCCAAAGTCCAAATTTATTAATTTTTGTTTATAGTAATTACAAGAGATGAGCTTTTTGTAAGTAGTAAGTGTACATGTCATTAATTCGAAAAGGGCTATCGATGAAATTAAGGATGACAATGACAAACATGTTAGCCGGATTCAAGAACAGTACGAAATATTTGCAAACAAGAAGCAGTGGAAGTACTATAATCAAACAATGTTCGTCTTTGTTGAGTAGTATAGCTATAGATTGTTCTTTTGTTATTCCTTATGTTAAGAGTGTTTACAACTTTGTCATAGTGATAACAAGGTTATTTTACATTCAATCGAGTTTTAAGTAGAATATCGATAGTAACACACATAAGAACTAAAATAGACGCTTAAATTTTATTCATCGTTTTATTAGAAAACGTAAGAAATATTTTATTGTAATAAAGTCAATATATGATATTGATCGGATGCGGTTTTCTTTTTATAGAAATAGTTTAATAATTTGGTGATGTGATTTCTTCTGTTTTAAAAGAAAATTTGACTTTTATGAGAAATTGGTATGAGTTCGTTTTTATTTATAAGAAAATTTTGATAAAGTAAATCAAACTCATCGAGTAAGACAATAAGTCATAGAAAATTATCAATATGGTTCTTATTTCATACATTCCGTCGTTCCGAACCAAGACATATAGTTAGTTTTAATGTCGTTTTTAATGTATTGAACGCGTAAAGATATTTTAGTTATTAGTTATTATGAGAAAAAAAATAAAAATAATGTCAATTGAATCTGTTTTGAAATAAATTTAAGATTTTTCAAGAGAAAATCTGTGTACCACTTCTTTAAATTTAATATATATATATATATATATTTCTGAAAAATCGAAAATTGTGAAATGAAATATCATCCAATTGGGGTATGATTTTTCTTATTCAAGTACTATGATCCAGTGATAATAGATAGAAGCGGGAGTTATTGAACTTGATTTATTCTAACATTTATTCATAGCAAGTTTGGCTAGGAAATGGTATACCATGAGAGATTGACTTTAAGTAGAAGAGGTTTTATTAATATGCTCAAGTAAATTGTCTCGAATTCATAATATATTTTTGCATTTTTTAAATCCCATTGTTCACCATATATATTTAAAACTTCGAGTGTATCATTGTTTATTAAAGACAAATATTTATCTATACCATAATCAACTAACTAGAGTTCACTCAAGATTTAGGACCATAAAACTTGCATAATTGCACAAGAAATCTTTTTTTTTAAAGGGTGTTATAGTTCGTAATTTTTTTTTCATTTCTTTTAAATATGGTAAAAATTATATGAATATATATTTAACTTAATATTCATAATTTATATTTATTATAATAAAAAAATATTTTACCATATCAAGTAATGAAGAAAAATAAACGGGAAAATATATCATTTAACTTTTTCAAATGATAGTCAATTTTGTAATTTATATTTATTATAATAAAAGTTCTTATAAAAAAACAGAATATTTTGTGTTGTGATGCAAAGTAGTAGGGTTAGTTGACATGTGCAAATTAAAGATGGAGATTAATTTGGCATAATTGAAGTAATTATATCCCATTATGAATCCTAGTCAGATTCATTGGAAAAATGAGTCGATTTTCCAGATTCTCAATATTCACTTTCTAGAACAAGGAATCTCATTCCAGATTCTTCTCCATTTGGGATCTTGAAGTTTGAACAAACATAATTTTCCTTCCTTCTCTTCTTGAGTAAAACAATTTATAAATTTAAATAAATTGATGAACTTCTAATATATAATGATTTAAATATGAAAGGAATTAATATTAGTTTACTATATTTGACAAGAATATATTTCATTAAAGTTTACACTTCTAGGTTGATCAATTTTTAGTCCAAATCGATCACACTTCTATATTGAGTTTATTTGGTAAGGAAATATGCGTATACTCTTTAATTGTCATATAAATATCTTTAACAAAAAGAAATTCTGGGGGCAACCCCCGGTAGAGTTGGTAAGGGCATGTGAATTTGTGGCTTAGGTCACGGGTTCGAATCCTGATGAGGGAATGCCTATTTGCCTTCTCTACTGTGAGCCTGTCAGCTATGGGCAACCTAGGCTGGTTTACCTCTCTTGTGTGGTTTGCAGGCTATTGCACAAAAGCGGGGTTTACCCAGTGCGCACCTAACGGTAGCGGCTGCGGGTTCCCTTGTCATCAAAAAAAAAAAAACAAAAAGAAATTCTTTTAAAGGAAGTGGTAAACTAATTGCGTTACTCTAAAAATATAACTCAAACATTTTTTGGTATAAATTTTTTTATTGATTTTTCGAGTTCCAAAAGCAATTACAAAAAAAGATAAAATTATAATTTTTTATTATTCCTAAAGATACTATTGGAGTAGCAATCCTATCTTATTTTTTAACGTGATCATAAAAATTCTTTCGCATCGATTAAAATTTGAATCTAATCATAGTTAATTATTATTTAGCAAGACCGTCATTAATAAACCTTAACAAAATGGACGTTGATTTAGAACCATAACCATTAATTCCAAATCAATTTACTTGATCTCACAATATGTTAGTTAAAATAATCAATACCTAGTAATTTTTATATTTTAATGTTTAATAATCTTTGCGACTATTAGTTTAATTTATAATAAGAAAGTAATATAAATTTATATTCTTACCATATTTTTCAACGCCATAATGCCTATAAAATGCCTCTTCACTTCTCTCCATATTAATAATACATACACTTAATATACAAAAAAGTTATAAAAAAAAATTGTGTTTCTAATCCTGTTTGTTAGAAGAAAAAATGTCTCTGATCAGTGATTTAATCAGCTTGGACCTCTCTGATGTCACTCAAAAAACCATTTTTGAGTACATATGGTTAGTCCCTCAAGTTTTTCTTCTGATTTTTTTTATTTTCAGTTTAATTTTCTGTTTTTATTACTGGTTTTAATTTTTAATGTTCTTCAGTTGGTGGGCTTTGATGGCTTTAAATGGGAACTTATTAATATATAATAATAATTTTATACAGATTTTCTATTGTGGATATTGGTTCGTTAATATTATGTAATTTTCCAGAAAGTTTGTAGCTTTTTTGGATTTATGATCTTTTTTATAAAAACTTTTTCTCTGGGTTATTTTATTTTGTGAGTTTTGGTTGGTTCATTCTGCACAGTTTTCTTATATTCCCATGAAAATTTTAAATATTTTGATTAAATATATTTGGATAGAGTTTTAGCCCAAAGAATTTGAATAATTTTCTCATACATATTTTTTTGATTATTTATCAGGATTGATGGATCTGGAATGGGACTTAGAAGCAAGGCCAGGGTAATTTTCTTTATTTTTACCCTATTAATTATCACAACAAAATAAAATAAATTCTTCATGGTAATTTTTCAATTTTCAAGTATTTTATTTGTTAATAAAATTTCTTTTTCCTATGAATTTCAGACTCTTGATGGACCAGTTACTGATCCTTCAAAGCTCCCAAAATGGAATTATGATGGCTCTAGCACTGGTCAAGCCCCTGGTGAAGACAGTGAAGTTATTATTTAGTAAGTTTATTTTTTATATTTTACAACTTAAAATCCAGTATTTTCATCTATTTTTTGTTTATATTCCTATAAATATATATTAACAAATTAATTTTTTTTAATTGGATTTTTTTTCATTGCAGTCCTCAGGCAATTTTCCCTGATCCTTTCAGGAGAGGAAACCATAAACTTGTAAGAAAATAAATCTAACTACTTTATCATTGTAACTTTGTTTGTAATAAATATAAAGGAAAAAAAATTATATTATTCGTGTTTTGTCGATTTCGAGTATAGGTTATGTGTGATTGTTACACACCTGCTGGAGAACCTATCCCTACAAACAAGAGACATGGTGCTGAGAAAATATTTAGCCATCCAGAGGTTGTTGCTGAGGAAACCTGGTATATTTCCACTGCCTATTTTTTTTTTCATGATTCGAAATTTATTTGTCGGGATTTAAAAAAATAATAACAAACAATATATATAGGTATGGTATCGAACAAGAGTACACTTTGTTACAAAAAGACGTGAACTGGCCGTTAGGCTGGCCCGTTGGAGGATTCCCAGGACCTCAGGTAATAGATATTCAAATAATACACGATATGCTGATGTGGCATGAGTACACTATATAGTATATGCTGATGTGGCATGATGTACATTTTATAGGGGCCATATTACTGTGGGATTGGTGCTGACAAGGCGTTTGGTCGTGAAATAGTGGATGCTCATTACAAAGCATGCCTGTATGCTGGTATTAATATCAGTGGAATCAACGGAGAAGTTATGCCGGGTCAGGTAAGAAAACAACACTATTGTATTTATATAGTTATTACAGAGATTCTATTTCATTTGTACACTAAATACTACTATTTCCCAATTGGTTAGTGGGAATTCCAAGTCGGGCCGTCTATAGGAATCTCTGCGGCCGATCAGGTCTGGGTGGCTCGTTACATTCTCGAGGTAAATCACAAACGTCTTGTTTATTGAGGATTATGTAATTTCATTGCTACCTTTTTTCACATGTTTTTTTTTTGTTGCATTGTAACAGAGGATTACTGAGATTGCTGGTGTTGTTCTCTCTTTAGACCCAAAGCCAATTCAGGTTTGACAGTTTTGAATTTACAACACTTCATATTGAGATTTGCCCAACTTGAGATTTACTTACACATGTAATATTGTGTTCTCTATGTTAGGGTGATTGGAATGGTGCTGGGGCCCATACAAATTACAGGTTTGTTTAATTTCTATTTTAGTTTTATGGAATTAGAAAATGAATTTCCTTTTATGGAATTGAAATTGTATAGTACAAAGACGATGAGAGAGGAGGGGGGTTATGAAGAGATTAAGAAGGCTATAGATAAGCTGGGTTTGAGGCACAAGGAACACATTGCTGCTTATGGTAAAGGCAACGAAAGGCGTCTAACTGGAAGGCACGAAACAGCTGACATAAATACCTTCCTATGGGTAAAAAAAAATATATATATTTCTATTTCTATTAATTTAAGTTAATTGGAATTTGTTATGTAAATATGATTGAGAATTATTTGCAGGGTGTGGCAAATCGTGGAGCGTCGATTAGGGTGGGACGGGACACAGAGAGGGAGGGCAAAGGTTATTTCGAGGATAGGCGTCCAGCTTCGAACATGGATCCGTATATCGTCACATCCATGATTGCTGAAACAACCATCTTGTGGAAACCATAAGAAGCTAAAACTATATTTATTTTGCATCATTATTTCAAACTTTGTGTTTACAAAAAAATTGTGTACTTGTTACCTTTTATGAATTCCTTGTTTTCCTGGTTTGCTTAATGAAATTTCATTCTACTTTCTTTATTTCTTAATTTAGTTAAAAAATCAACCTTCAAAATTAAATTAATTGAGTTTTATTTTATATTGTTGCTATTGATTTTTCTCTCAATTCATAAGAAATACCATCATATTTTTGTGGCATTTTGTATTCTATTATTATTATCAAAAACATTTATGTATATAGTCTAAATAATAATGGGAACATATATAGTATACATTTTTTTAAATATTTGTTCTTTCTACTATATATATTAATACGATTAAGATATTCTTTTCGTGTATATAATTACATGCAATCTTTTGATCTCTATTTGAATATATAGACTATATTTTGAGACTCTAAAGTCAAAATAACTGCAAACATCTAGTCATTTACTTTATTTTCAACCATTATTCTCTATTTATTTATTATTTATTCTATTAACTTCGACTACATATAAAGCTCTAGATGCGCGTAATGTAGTGCAAATATGCTATAGTTTTAATTTTGTAACTTTAATACATCCACTGAAAAAATAAACTTAGAACTTTTATATGTAAGAGAACAATTTGTCAGTATTTTTCATAATTTACTTCTATGTCTTCCATCAAATATAATATTGCGTGATTGGGGGCAACCCCTGGTAGAGTTGGTAAGGGCATTTGAACTTGTGGCTTAGGTCACGAGTTCGAATCCCACTGTGGGAATGTCTATTTGCCTTCTCTACTTTGAGCCTGTCAGCTATGGGCAACCTAGGCTGGTTTACCTCTCTTGTGCGGTTTGCAGGCTATTGCACAAGAGCGGGGTTTACCCAGTGCGCACCTAACGGTAGCGGCTGCGAGTTCCCTTGTCATCAAAAAAAAATATAATATTGCGTGACATTTCCCATAATTTAAATTACTTTTTTCTTTGTTCGAGATAGAGCAAAATAAGCTTTCATTTCCTGAAATTAACTTTTTTAATTCTAAAATGCTCACTTGAAATAATAATATCATACCGGAAAAGATCGCATTTTTAATAATTATATATATTATCATATAATCTTATCAAAAAAGGCAAATAATATTTGAACACTAAACATTTTTCTTCCAATTTCCCATGTTGTGTACCCAATCATATATACAACATACAGAAATTATATATACATATCAAGGGACGAAATTTAACAGGAATTAGACAGTTGCATGATCTAACTAATTAAATTAGTGTAAATGAGACAAAATCTAACTAAAAGTAAAACAAAAATTGAATTTGGCATTTATCTCTATACAACATATAATACTAAGATTTATAGAAATAATATCTTTTTTGAAATATACAATGAGCTTCTTACACAATTCTATGTAGTTTTAGACATGTTTATACTCTTTTTCTGCTAAATACTTTCATACTTATAAAGGCTACTTTTTTCCTTATTCATTATTTTGATTTATTTAGATATAACATAATTATTTCAAACTAATAGTAACGGCCGGGGTCCACATAGAACTCACACAAAAAACTAACTAAATATTGAGATTCTAGCAGATTCGATACGATTTAGCGTATCCATTCTAAGTTAGGCAGGATTTGATACGATTTGTTTCGTGGATCTTATATATACTTATAAACACTTATTGGAATATCAAGATGAATTTACGATATCAAACTTTTACATGGTATCAGAGCCACACAAACTGATAAAACCTAAGACTTCAAAACCCTAATAGACAGCGGCGGCTCCGACGCTCGGAAAGGAGATTTGGGTGGCGGTAAAGCTGTGGGCGTGATATCTCCGTATTATCTACACCCTTCAGATAATCCGGGGATTATTATTAGCCTTGTACAACTACGAGGAGAAAACTACGAAGAATGGGCACGTTCGATGAAGAACGCGCTACGAGCAAAGAAAAATTGGGGTTCGTAGATGGAACTCTGCTGAAACCCGATGATGATTCAGATGATTTGGAGGACTGGTGGGTAGTGAATTCCATGATAACTGCATGGATATTCAACACGGTGGAACCAACCCTACGTTCCACCATCACCTACGTTGAGAATGTAAGAGACCTATGGATCGAGCTACGCGACAGATTCTCGATCGCGAACGGGCCCCGGGTTCAACAAATAAAATCGGACCTTGCGGACTGCAAGCAGAACGGACAAGCGATAGTGGTGTACTACGGAAAACTAAAGACAATGTGGGACGAATTGGGAAATTATGAACCAATTCTGTCATGCGTATGCAATGGGTGCACGTGCAAAATCTCGAAACAAATGGTTGATACGCAAGAAACGGAACGCATGCATCAATTTCTGATGGGGTTAGACGATTCCATCTTCGGAATCGTGAGATCGAACATCTTGAGCATGGATCCTCTGCCAACTCTCATGCGGGTATATTCGATGGTAGTACAGGAAGGAAGACATCGAAACATTGCTCGAAAAAATGAGGGCTCGAGCGAAACCACAGCCTTTGTTGCGTAAACTCGGTACAAAAATAAGGCTGTGGTTTCATCTCGGGTAAAGGATCAAAATGAGTCGTGTAAACACTGTGGAGTACCTGGACATGACGAAAAATGATGTTTTCAACTGATTGGATATCCTGAATGGTGGGGTGACCAACCCCGAGGACGCGACGGACGTACCGCGGGTCGAGGACGTGGATCGGGAAGGGGACGCGGTGGTGCTAGAGCAAATGCAGCCATCACCGGAGATATTGAGCACACCCAATCCACGGTCACAGATGACGATAAGAGTAAATTTACCGGTCTAAGCAGAGATGAATGGCAGACTCTGAAATCCATGCTGCGCGGACGTACACCAGTACCTTCTGATAAACTTACGGGTAAGAAAGTTGAATGGCTGCTTGACACCGGGGCATCACAACACATGACAGGAGATGCCTCGTTGTTGAGTTCTGTTCGAGATGCACCCCCGTGCGTGGTGGGCATGCCCAACGGACACACAGCAGTGTCAAATCAAATTGGGTGTCTCGATCTGGGGAACAATATCTTTCTTCGTGATGTTTTATTCATTCATGATATTAATTGTACATTGATTTCTGTCGCACAATTAGTTCGCCAGCTGCATTGTATTGTCACATTCGCTGATAAAATTTGTGTAATACAGGACCCACGTACGAGGACATTGATTGGTGCGGGTGAGCAGCAAGGAGGGGTCTATGTGTTTCGAATTGTGGGTATGCATCGAGTCAATGCTGCGACTACAAGCAATAGTGAAGACATATGGCACCTCAGGTTGGGACACCCCTCATATCGAGTTATGAAGTTTATTTCGGGAATTAGTAGTGATAGTAATGTTGAGCATATTTGTGATGTCTGTTTTCGTTCCAAATAGACTCGAGAACCTTTTTGTGATAGTATAAATAAAGTTGATTCGTCTTTTGATTTAATCCATTGCGATTTGTGGGGGCCTTATCGGACCCTCTCTTCTTGTGGCGCAAATTATTTCTTGACCATAGTAGATGATTTCTCTTGGGCTGTTTGGATATTCTTGTTAGCTGAAAAAACGAGGTGTCACGAACTGTTAAAAATTTTATCATAATGGTTTTGAGACAGTTTAATAAACACGTTAAAATTGTACGATCTGATAATGGGACCGAGTTTATGTGTTTGAAACCGTACTTTGAGGAGGTTGAGATAGTGCATCAGACATCTTGCGTGGATATACCTCAACAAAACGGGAGGGTCAAACGCAAACATCGTCACATTTTGAATGTGGCACGAGCGTTGAGATTTCAGTCGCACTTGCCTCTTCGGTTTTGGGGCGAATGTATACTGACTGTGGGGTACTAATAAATCGCACCCCGACACTGTTACTTTCAGGGAAAACTCCGTATGAGGTTTTGTTTGGAAAATTGCCAGCGTACCAATCGCTTCGAGTATTTGGTTGCCTCTGTTATGCACATAGACAGTCGAGGGATAAGGACAAATTTGGAGACCGAAGCAAACGTTGCATATTTGTTGGATATCCGTATGGCCAAAAGGGATGGCGAGTCTTTGATTTGGAAATAGGTGAATTCTTTGTTTCTCGTGACGTAGTGTTTCATGAAGCCGTGTATCCATTTGCTTGTAGTGCTAAGCACTCGTTCGGGACCGCCACTCTCCCAGTCGTGGATGACACGGGAATTGGAGAAGGGACGTCTGCCGATGTCGCAGGGTCAGATGCGTGGCCTGAGGTGAGGGGGAGCATTTTGGAATGCCCGAATGAGACGAACACAGTGGTGTTCGCGATGTGAGTTCACCAACTTTACCCGCGCACACGAAAACATCTGACTTGGGGGCACCGACTGATTTGGGTAGGGGGCAGCGAGCTCGGGTTCTACCTACAAGGTTCCGTGACTATGTGATGCATACAGTTCGAACACATCCCTCTCTACATGCTGTTGCACCCACCAAGTCCTCAGGTACACGATATCCTATTTCTAAATTTGTTTCTTGTGTAATGCATTTTCGTCGAGTCATCGCGCCTTTCTAGCTGCAGTTATTGCAGGTGTTGAGCCTACTAGGTACTCAGATGCAGTTAAAGATGCGCGGTGGCGTGAAGCTATGAGAAAAGAGATATCTGCACTCGAACAGAATGGTACGTGGACACTTGTTCCATTACCACCGGGAAAGCGAGCGATTGGATGCAAATGGGTGTACAAGATCAAGTATCACTTAGATGGGTCAGCGGAGAGATACAAAGCATGACTGGTGATACTTGAAAACAGACAGGTTGACAGACTAGATTATAACGAGACATTCGCTCCAGTCGCCAAGATGGTCACGGATCGAGCCTTCTTGTCCATAGCTTCTGCTCGAGGATGGCCAGTGCATCAGATGGACGTGCACAACGTCTTTCTACATGGTGATTTAGAGGAGGACGTGTATATGCACGTTCCACCTGGTTTCGAGGGCTCGGAAAACCGGGTGTGCAAGTTAACGAAATCACTTTATGGGCTGCGTCAGGCACCACGATGTTGGTTTTCCAAGCTAGCCACGGCAATGCGTAATTATGGTTTTCGGCAATCTCACTCTGATTATTGCTTATTTATCTAATGTCAAGAAAATGTTCGATTGCACGTACTTGTGTACGTGGATGATTTGATAATTGCAGAAAATGACTCGAAAGCATTGGACGAGTTTAAATCCTATCTTGGTAATTGCTTCCACATGAAGGATTTAGGACCACTGAAGTATTTCCTGGGTCTGGAGGTTGCACGAGGACCCACGGGTATCTTTCTGTGTCAGCGAAAATACGCACTGGACATAGTGTCTGAGGCAGGGTTGCTCGGAGCGAAGCCTGCGAAATGTCCTATCGAGGAGAATCATCGCCTCAGCTTGGCGGACGGGCCGACCCTCGACGATCCCGAGAAATATCGTCGTTTGGTCGGGCGTTTAATTTATTTTACTATCACCCAGCTTGAACTCAGTTATTCAGTGCATATTTTGGCTCAATTCATGCAAAATCCTAGACGCGAGCATTGGGAGGCTGCATTGCGAGTTGTACGTTATTTGAAGGAAAACCCGGGGCAGGGTGTGTTACTCGGCTCCAACAGTGATCTGTGTCTGGCTGGATATTATGATTCGGACTGGGATAGCTGTCCGATTTCGAGACGTTCCCTGACAGGCTATATTGTATTTTTGAGATCATCCCCGATCTCATGGAAGACGAAGAAACAACACACAGTTTTTCGCTCGTCTGCCGAGGCTGAATATCGCTCTCTTGTTGCGATCACGAGTGAACTCAAATGGCTGAAAGGTCTGTTGCATTCGCTAGGCGTGACTCATGATGATACTATGCGGGTACAGTCAGGCAGCTATGCACATTGCTGCAAATCCGGCGTTTCACGAACGCACCAAATATATCAAGGTGGATTGTCACTTTGTTCGTGACGAGATACAACGTGGACAAATCCAGACTACATACTTATCCACTACTAATCATCCAGGTGACATTTTCACCAAGGGGCTTGATATTGCTCGGTTTGCCTCGTTACTTGACAAGTTGGGCATTTGTAATCTTCACGCTCCAACTTGAGGGGGAGTATTGAGATTCTAGCAGATTCGATACGATTTAGCGTATACATTCTAAGTTAGGCAGGATTTGATACGATTTGTTTTGTGGACCTTATATATACTTGTAAACACTTATTGGAATATCAAGATGAATTTACGGTATCAAACTTTTACACTAAACTAGGCAAATATAAAAAAATAATATAATCTTAAAATGACTCAACTTTTAAATGTATGGATCTCTGAAATCGATGTTTGAGCCTAGAAGACTTCAATATCGTGCAAAATGTTTATTTCATGTCACCAACCAACCCCGCACAATATTAAAAATAATATAATATAAATATAACTCAACTTCGAAATTTAAAAAATCTACAGTTGAATTTGAAAGGCCTTAATATTATACAAAAGGTTTATTTCATGTCACCAACTAATCCGGAACATTAACAATATGGTAATGGTATACACACACAATCCTAGGTGGAATCTTGTGGAATAAATTGCAAGTTGCAACTAGGATGATGACATGAAATATTATTTTCATTCATAGCAACTTGCGATTATAACAACCATGTTTGGTAGGTCCAAAGTGATGCATTATCAAATTAATAAACCTTCTTCAATTTTGTACGTTTCAATCACGTCAAATAACGTGACTTTCACCTACTAATTGGACTAACCCCACATATTCATATAATTAATTAACCCCTCATTATTAAAAAAAATTATAATAGAAAAATTGACTTATAAATACCAACGGGAACTCACATCTCATAAAAATTTATTGATAAAGATAAAGGGGATTAAACCCTAATAAAAATGTACCACCTGATCTGTATTATGTTACGTCATTCCACAAGAAAACAAATTAATACTACATAAGAAAAGATTGTGCTTAGAGGTTATTATACTATTATACTACCAAGTCTTGATACTTGTATATATTATTAATAATACAAAGCCGATATCACTCAGCCAAATAACTATTAACATGTCATTTTTATTTTTAAATGTGGAGTTAACGAATCTTTTTATGTTGGAATGAGAATAATGTTTTCGATTCATTTTTTTATCATATATTAATATTCAGTTAGACAATTTTCATCACTCACCCACTAAGTCAAAATTACTCCACCCATTATAAATATGTGGTAGATTAAGAATTAGAAGCATTTAGCTCAATCCAACATAAAATTATTTGTTGAGTTAGAAACTTTTACCACTCAATCCATGTGTAAATAGTGGCCAAATTATGATAATATTGCACTATTGCAATTACAAATTCTAAAATAATATACTATTATTAAAGAAAGATTACAATCGTTTGTAATCTTTCTAAAAAGCTAAATGATAATAATGTTCTGAAAAGCTTAATGATATGTGCAAACGTGACGAGGAGCACAATGTAGTGCACCCACGTATACATATATCTTTTGAGGTTCCCATCTTATAGCAACTAGTAATAGGAATATTATCTTATGTATACAACAATTGTGATATAAATTATGTAATAAAATCTACTTATAATCACCAAATAATACACCACTTTTTACTAGTGGAAATTTGCTTAGGAAACATATTGTTTTTAAAACAATAAAAGAGATGAAATAATGAAATTTTCAATTGATATTACACCACGTTGTTTAGAAAAAAATATAAAACTACCACCATTTGAAGATATAATATATGTTGATAAGATACGAGATATTTACGTTTTTTAAGAAAAAATTGCACTTTGTCCCATAATTTTATCTGAATTTAATTTTAGTCATATACGTTACAGAATTATCAAATTTAGTCTCATTACTTTCAAAATGTTTCATATTTAATTCCACCGTCCAAAATTTAATAGTCAATTCTGTCAGTAACACATTGATCAAATTTTTTTTTTTTTGAAAGAATTCATGAATGAATATACACATATTATACTCAATATTATGATGTTTCTACTTAATTACATGTCTTTTATGTACAAAAGTATAGTCAAAACTAACTGAGTTTGACTATTAGATTTTGAACAGCTAGACTAAATATGAGATATTTTAAATGTTATAAGACTAAATATTATAAACTCATTAGAACCAATGTTATTAAACCCGAACCGGACCGGCCGGTTCGACCGGTTTAACCGCGAACCGGCCATTGATCTGGTCCGGTTGCCACAATTTACGGGCCAGCGTTTGACCTAAGCCAAACCGGCCGGTTTTTCTTCAAAAACGGTTGAACCGGTGGAACCAGGTGGCCGGTTTTGATGAGTATTCATCATTTTTTTATGTAACAAAATATCATCCACCACCATGATTAGAACCCAAGACCTCCTCTTAAATATTGGAATGAATTACCACTACACTAAAAGAATTGTTGTTATTGAGTTGTGTTATATTATTTACATATTGTTCACGCTTCAAGAGTCAAGACTACTATACAGTAGAAACTCTATAAATTAATACTCTTGGGACCACCAAAATTTATTAATTAAAAGAGTTATTAATTAATCGATAAATTAATAATTATTAATTTATACATTAATTAATATTTTATTAATTTATAATAAAATATTCAATTTACAAACACCATTCAAACTTTCACTTAATTGTAGTACAATGCATGTACAATAATTAAAAAATATTTTTTATATAAATACAAGATAATAATGCTAACACAAATAAATCGTACACACACGACATGCCTTCTAATCTTAAAGGTGTGAAAAAAACAATAATGACCGATGAGATTCGAAGAGCATTATGCATGCACGACAAGGATAATCCAAGTCTCACTCAAAAGCAATTGTAAGAATGGATGTTAGCAATTATACAAGCACAACAATGATAATTCAAGGACAATTGCAAATTGATTTGCAAGGTGAAATTGTTTTCAACAAAAAAACTAAAGACAATTGAATCATTTTTAAAAAAAAATTCATAAATCATTCATGTAATATGTAGTATATAAGGAATTATTAATTTATATTTTATATGGGACCTATAGAAATTATCAAAAATGTATTATCTTATAATTTTAGCGAATTATTAATTTAGCACCCTATCCCCGAGTCGGGACCGGCCAAAAATATTATCTTAGAGAGTTTATTAATTAATCGAGTATTAATTTATCGAGTTTCTACTGTATTTAAAATTTTATTTTATTTTATTATAATTATAAGTACTATATCAATCTACAAAGTCGATATAATATTTGAAATATAAAAATAGTTGTTACTAAATTGTGTTATATTTTATTTATAGTTGTTGCACTCTTAAAGTCTACTTAATTAATTATATTTTATTATATATAGTGTGTTATAATTAAAATGCAATCAATCTACAAAGTTAATATATTTTCTAAGATATGATGTGACATCTTGAAGTGTGTACTATAAAATTATTAGATATATTTAAAGATGCATTGATTTTCACTATATTGTGTACATATATATTAAATTATTTATAATAAAAATATTTAGTATTAATATATGTATATAATACAAATAATCCGGGTCAACCGGTTATTTTACACCGGTTGAACCGGTCGAACCAGTGACCCAATAACCCAATTGGTTGTCCGGTTCGATCACCGGTCCGGTTTTAAAAACATTGATTAGAACCAAAATTACATTTGAGATAAATTACGATACGAAAAAATAAAAATATCCCTTTTTTAAAGCATGTTGACGGGAAATTCTAGTTTCCTTCCCATAACTTAGCCCGAGTGAATTTTGGTTATATTAATTATTACTTCATATTTAGTCCATAAATTTTAAAAAGTCTCACATTTAATCTCATCATTCAAATCCAATGGTCAACTCAATTAGTCAATATTTTAACAAGAATGTTTTGTGAGATTTTTAGAATAAGAGACACCTGATATTGAGTAGAAATATAATGTTGAATATAATCCGTGTATGAGTGTATCCGTACGTGATTTTTCCAAAAAATCGATCAAAGTGTTGACTAAGAGTAGACCGTTAGATTTTGGACGACGATACTAAATGTGAGATATTTGAAAGTTATGAGACTAAATATAAGAAACTTATAAAGAATTAGACCACAATTAAATGTGTGCTAAATCACAAAACAAAAAATGCAAATTTTCCCAATTATCATTTTTCCAGCTGCATTCTGCAAATTCTTAAATTGTATTTTCTCCGGTGCTTAATGTGTAGATTTCTCATATGATGAAAAGATAAACTTAATGCAATATTATTAAGATTCCATCAAGTCTGAATGGTCACTTTGTAAGAACCAATCGTTTCTTATTGAAAAAGGGTCCCCATATGAAAATGTTTAAAACCAATAATAACAATGACACTGAATTTGAAAGCTAGAGAGCTGCCTAAGAATAGAACTAAGGTGATTTACGAGTCGACATCGAGTTGAATTAGACTAAAATAATTTATTTGAGTTCAAGTTTATGTGAGCTCGAACTTAGGAAAAAATGAATTTTGTATTTAAATATATATTAATAAATATTGTTATGATATTTACAATATTTTATGAAATTTAATATATATTTATAAAAATATTATTATTTTAATTCAGACTTGCAAGCCTTTTTAAGTAGGCTATCGACTCCATTTTATTTTCCTCAATATTAATAAGTAGGCTTCCTTTCATAAGTTCATAAGTTGGAGTAAATAATAAAATATCGAAGTTTCTAATTAATTATATGTTTTTAATTTTTAAGAAGTGCAAATGAATGGGCCGATTAAGCATAGGGAGAAAGAGTCTTAGTAAAAGGAAAATTGTTATTGGGCTGCATACGGGCCTACATCTGTGGCCCGACTAGTAAAGAAGCCCAATTTTCTGGAATGGGCTTGTAATCCAAAATCTCAAAGTGAAAAAGCCCAGTTTGTACATCTTGTTAGGGTTGTGAACGACAAACTTAAACCCCCTTCCACATGTACAAAATGCAAATCATAATTAGAAGAGATAAAAATTAGAAGTTGTTATTGTTTGCAAACATAATTGGTAAGTAGAAAAAAGTATGATATGTTGTAGTTCAATTTATTTATACACTGTAAACTTTCATGAGAGAGATTTAAGATATATTGAGTACAATTACGTTTGATAAAACTTAAGACGTTAGAATTTATTTAAAAGTCTAACCATAAAACATTATGTTAAAATGTGATGAACCCTATATCTTTAATGAAGTACAAAATCATTATTATAATCCAAAAGGAAAAAAGAACAAGGATAAAAATCTACTCACTGGTGGTGGTGGTATATATCGTTTTTAAATCAGTTCCAAAAATATTAGGCATCAACAAAATTGATTCATTTATTTTTCAATAAACAAAAAATGACATCCCAACCAACACGGGCCCTCATTGATTTTTCTTCTATCTAACTTGATTTTTTTTTTTGTTTTTGATAATTACTATCCAATTTGATTTGCTACATTACTTGTGCAACTGCAAACAAGTCTATTAGAAACATTCATTAAGAAAAGTAGAAGTACGTACATGCGACAAGGAAACGGACAAACACTTACAATTTGGCCTTGTAATGAAAAGTATTTTGCTTTAAAAGTAAATGTGTTACTAGTATATTATATTAACTCTATGGAATCCTATCATACTTATATCCTTTTGCTTTAAAAGTAAATGTGTTGCATTGGTTTCAACAATTACCATAACATAATAAATTGAGTTCGAGATTTAACTTTTTTTTTTTTTTTTTTAGGTTTAAGTTTTGGTTCATCTTAAAATTTTGAGTTTCAAGTTTCAGTTCGAGCTCAAGTTCATCAAACCCATTTCATTTCGTAAAACTGAGGCAAGTAAAACTCAAAGTTTGGGTTGAGCTCAAAGATTTGTAGCTTAATTAGTTTGTTGCTATATTCCTGAAATTTTCCGCAAAATTATATACACAATATATATATGTATATATATGAAGGTCTAAAGATGTGAAGGTCCTACTAATTTATAGATCAAGGAAGCAAATGAAATGTTATTCAATATCAATTTTTATTAAATATAATGTACTAAATTTTTTAAAATCTAAATGATATTTAATAAACATAGATATACACACATATAGATATAATAACATTAAATGTAAGCCCGAGCCATATATTGAATTTGACCGAGTTTTACTCAAGCCAACTCACGTGACCCGCGAATCGGCTCGACCGCCCTACACCTCTAAATTCAATAACAAAAAATTATAAATATCTTCTCATTTATTTTGCCAAAATATGCATTATAGCCTAGTTTAAATACCACATTGGTTTGTTCAATCATATATCACATTGATTAAATATATTTTGATCTCAAAGTAGTAATACCTAACTCCATACTAGATATTTTTGCTTATGGGTGACATCTAGAGTCCTTCCACATTATGAACTATATAAATAAATGATATATACATGACAAAACAAAGATGATAGACATGAAATGGAAGTGTGAAATGAAATCATATATATTCAGATAATAAAGACGAAATGAATATAAGAAAATTAAAATAAATAAAAAAACAATCAAACTTACGTTTACGTCTCTAATTCATTCATAAAAATCTCGCTCTTGTGTAATAGCCTGCAAACCACACAAGAGAGTTAAATCAGCCTACATTGTCCGTAGCTAATAGGCTCACAGTAGAGAAGGTATTAGGCGGTCCTTTTGCGGGGATCGAACCCGTGACCTAAGCCACAGGATTTAGCTGTCCTACCAACTCTACCGGGTTATTTCATAAAATGTTGGAATCATTTATGATTTGTTAAGTGATAGATATATTTCCTATTTAACCTTGTCTCCATATGGTTTAAATGATTGAAATTAATCATATTGCACTATCTTTGTTCACATTAGTGCTAATTTGCTTGATAGTTGATACAATGATTTATGTTGGCATTTCACACATAAATGTGTTATATGCATTAAAAAAATGATCACTTTATACCGGAATATTCATGTTTCTATAGTACAAGCAAGCTTTTATTGATTTTCCCCTTAATTATCCTGGATAATATCCAAATTATGAATTTTAGATTAATGCCTGAATTTTCATTTTGTTATTATGAGTTACTATAAATGTAAAAGAAATGCATTTGCTCTCGATGAATCTAAATATTTCCCAAACATTAATCATGATAATATGATTAATTGATTAAACAAACAAAATAATATAGTATAGAATTTTCAAATATGTAATTTAGCACCAAAAGATTCTCCCTTCGACAGGTTTCAACCTTGAAATACATGTTTAATGTGCCGGTTTTGACCCAATCAATGACTTTGAGATTTCTAAATTAATAAAAAATAAAAAATAATTTCCTGTTGAAATTAGGACATTTAGAAGAAGATGACAGGTGAATAATGATATTGTTATTAAAAGACTCAGCTATTTTTTACTTTTTAGGGAATTGATATCAACACCGCTAAAAGTGATAATAACATATTAATCCGCATTAATTTTAACTAAAATTACCAAAATATTCACATATTGTTTGAAAAAGATTGCCTCTTAATATGTTATAAATATAATATTCAGTATATTAATCATCCTTTGTAAGTTTTTCATCTTTATCTCAATGTTTGTATATAAAAGACAATGTTCGATATTTTATATCTCTAAATCATTGGATTACAATGGCAAGACATTTGCAATTTTCTATACAATTCCCCTTTATTTAAAGAAATAGTTTCATCCAAAAACATAAATAAATTAATGTATCACCTTGTCATCGAAAATGACTCTTTACATATAAAATGTTATTTTCTATATTCTTTCACAACTATACGAAAACATTAATAAATACTTTTGTCACTTGAGTCCAAAATTATCCGGTGAAAGTTTCAATTAATAATATAAGTAAAACTCCAATTTATGTCCCATCAGCCATGCATGGGGTCACGTTTTGGCATATTGTATTTGGATTTGATCCAGGAAAATTAAAAAAAACAATACTTTTTTCATGGAATTTTACTGCAAGTTGGTGTGAAATAGGTGACAAGTTAAAAATAATAATTCCAGAGTTACTTAATAATAAAAATCTATAATATTATATATATGAATTTACATGACTTCTACCATATTTAATTTATTTTGGAGATACTGAAAAGTGGTTACGCAGTTTTAAATGGAAAATTGTACTTTAATTTCTTACAATAACAACGCACTATTAGTTCCAAATTTATGAGATTTGCATGTCGAGTCTCACAGAATGAAATTTATCAACGATAAGAATCATAAACATGATTTATCAACAAAAACTAAAAGAACAACGAAATATAATTACTCATAGTATACGACCCATATTATAATTTTTTACCAATCACATTTCATATCAGAGTTGAGTCATTCAACTTATTTACAAGCCAACAACTTTCGTATTGGTCATGTTATATCACAACTAGTTACAATTAACTATAACAAATATTTCTATTGGATGGATATGTTTGATTTTTTTTTTGGATGACGAGGGAAACCCGCAGCCGCTACCGTGAGGTGCGCACTGGGTAAACCCCGCTCTTGTGTAATAGCCTGCAAACCACACAAGATAGGTAAACCAGCCTAGATTGCCCATAGCTGACAGGCTCACAGTAGAGAAGGCAAATAGGCATTCCCTCATCAGGATTCGAACCCGTGACCTAAGCCACAAGTTCAGATGCCCTTACCAACTCTACCGGGGGTTGCCCCATGGATATGTTTGATTTGTTTGGACAACAAGGGGACAAATGCAAATGTGCTTGTTCCTCAAATCAATTGCTAACTTTACAAACGTTAGTCATTGTTTACAATTATAGTTGATGATTGGTGTGCATTCTGGTTACCAATTGGTGTGCCACATAAAAAAAAAAAAATTATGTTAGATTGATTTCAATGAAACTATTAAATTGAAGAATATTTTGATAAAATTCTCGATGTTTGCTCATTTAATTTAATAATAAAAATTATATTAATATTATTAAAACCAGCATAACGACCAATTAAAAACATAGCTAGAATTACTATAACGTCAGTATTTCATATTTTTCTTTTGAAAAACTTTTACATTGAGGTACAATATTTGTTCAATTTTGAGTCAATTTCAATGGAGCATCATTTCCATATGATAAATAGTGTCGCGCCAATATGTGCACCCGCAATGCAAGATAGGTTTTATTTTGTTGTTATTATTAGGTCCTTAATAGTAAAGTTAATTACAATTAAGTCTTATATAATTAATTTTCTAAATTTTGAAGAGTTACAATTGCAATAAATAGTAAATTCAGTCTTTATATTGTTGTCTAAAATTTTAATTGTATACCTTCAATTAAAATATATAATAATAAAACATAATTAGATTTTTTATAATTTAGGATATTACTAATTAATATAAAATCAATATTCATGTAATGTCATAAAATCACAAAATATATTACCTTAAATGAATATGAAATAGAAAAACTTAAACTTGTGTGTTATTTGTAAAATATGAGAAATCATATAAAATTAGGTTTAAATTGAAATATAAAAAAAATCATTTTAATATTAAAAATGATGCAAACATTAAACTAAATTTACTGGAATTGAACCAAAATAATGCAAAAATTGCACATTTTATTATACTTCATACAAAAGATAATTTTACAGTGCCAAGTGTAAAGTGTTTCCTAGTTCAATGTGGGACAACTAAGTTGAAAGTTAATAACCTTTCATTTTCCCACCGAATAAATCACAATATATATTCTATTACCAGTAGTTTACTTTCGGTGTTGGTTTCTCACTCATTCAAAAATCAATTCTAAATAATTAAATACAATATAATTAACGGTTGAATATATTAAGCCAAGTCAATAAATCCTATAAAATGACGTACAAAATAAACTTAAATTATTAATCCCACTTGAAACATCAAGTTTGAAGTTACAACATAATTATTAAACAAAAATAGTTTCAAAATTTTGAAGTACTACCCTTTCGCGTGCGCATTGGGTAAACCTTGCTCTTGTGCAATAGCCTGCAAACCACACAAGAGAGGTAAACCAGACTAGGTTGCCCATAGCTAGGGGTGGCAATTGGGCGGGTTGGACTGGTTTTGGGTCGGTTCCAATGGTTTGGTGGTTAAATAAGTTTGATTCTTAAATGGAACCAAATTCAACCGAAAATGGAACCAAAATCAATCCAAAAGGGAACCAAGCCCAACCCGACTCAAGACCTTACATTTTGTTCATTATAATTTAGATTATTGGCAAACGATTTAGCGTAACTTGAAATTTAGTTGGACCCAACTTGGAACCAAGTTGGACCAATTAGGAACCAAATAAAATTTTCTTAGGAACCAATTCAACCCAAATTGGGTTGGAACCGTGGTTTCGGATCCATTTTGTCACCCTACCATAGCTGACAGGCTCATAGTAGAGAAGGCAAATAGGCATTCCCACAATGGGATTTGAACCCGTGACCAAAGCCACACAATTCAGATGCCTTTAATTATCGTTTTTGAATTGTGGTATTTTAATAAAATACTTCACTATTAATTTATTTCATAAGAAAATGTAAATTGATTTTATTGAAACCGACTAATGAACGATTATGTACGTAGTTTTTCAACAAAAATAAAACATTTGATGTGTTAGTGGCCCTTGTTGAATAAATGAAATTAAAGCATTAAAAAAAGTATACTTTCGAAATTTTTAGAACACGACTTTACCACGTTCTCATAAGGCAATTATAAAACGTTGTTGGGCCGTCCAATACGCGGGTCGCCGAGTCCCTGCTTCGTCTGACTATGGAAAATGAAATATTACTAATTTGGTCCCTTGACTCTAGTTCTTTTCTATTTTTGAACCTGGGGTTTTTATGAAATTAGATCACAACACTTTTCTTTTTGCTTTATACTTCCAAGCCCAAAGTAAATGCCTCTTCATCACAATATTCACATATTTGTGGGGATTTTATATTTTACCCCTAAACTTTTTTGCATCTTTTAGTTTATTATACGTAATGTAGATCCATCGAGTTCATAAAAGTAATAATTTTGTAACTATGGTTCAATTGATAGTAAAATAGTTGAGTGAGATGAACATGATTTGTGGATACGACTGGTTTTATATCGGTAAAGCTAGTTACTATATTGTATATTGGTTCAATTCAAGGTTGTTGGATTGAATTCAAACCAAATCGTTGGTTGTTAAGGTCAAACCGAGTTAAAGAATAAATAAATTATAGACTGCTCTGAAGAGCATTGAGCTATAATTATTTAAAATTAAATCTACTTGTAATTCTAATGAGGTAAATAATGCTATTATGTGCATGACTTTATAGAGTTCCAAATGAATTTAGAGCGATTTTGAGACACGGTTAGTATTCATGACTTGACAGTTAGATTAAGTGTTAAATTCTAATTCGTCGAGTTAGATAGTAAAAAAAGAAAAATTATAAGATGGTGTCTTCAATTTGTTTCCTAACGCCACTGAAAATTACAAACCGAAAATCATTTAATTCTGTTTAATAATATAAACCCGTAAATATTATATTATTGATAACGAACTATTTATAGAGATTACAAAGAAATCAAATGGAATCATGATTTACTTAAAATCAAGAAAATTAAATTAAATTAAATTAAATAATTAAAAGATACGAAAAGATATCACAATTTAAACTAATATATTTTATTTTAATAAATCTAACCACCTGAATAGCCACTACTAATTTTCATTTACAGTCAAACTATATATTTATTGTCATTGTAAAATATATGTTGCTAATTAATGCAAAGTTGACTTTACTGTTGTAGATTGGTGAGATTTGATTACTATATTAGATAGATATAAGATAATTGTATTGCATGTTACATGTAGATTCTTTTTAGACGTCAATAATCAAATCTATTAAACTATTTGAGGTCTAACCAATAATTAGGCTTAATAATATGATCATCATCAAATCTCATATTCACACAATGTTTATAAATTAATTAAATATACATATATTGTAGATACATATAATATATGTATGTGAAATAAAATACGGAGATAAAATATTATTATGAAAATCCACACTCTGATGTGAATGATTATATGTTACAACAAGTGACAAAAGCAAGGTTGATCAAAAAAAAAAAAAAGGGCAATGTTTAATATCAAAAATTTGTAGCCAGAAAGAAAATTATTTAAACTTGGGTTACTAGTATACTGAGTCGTTCAATATATAATAAGTATCTCTTAATTTTATTTTATAATAAACAAATTATAAAATACTTTTTGTAATTCAAATCGTTGAATATATATCCATCAAATAAATCAAGATCCACATGAGACACGACACATGGAACCTTTCACCAGACCTAAAAAATAATGCATACTACTATAGTCCTACAACTATTATGCAATAATAAAATAATAAATACTACTATATTATCTTACTCGTAATTAACTCGAAAAATACCACCCACCCCCATCCCACCCCACCCCACCCCATAATATTTGTTCATAATTTCTATAAAAACCAGTGGACAGCCATAGCCAATTTCAGTTATATCTACAAACTTAATTATAGCCTTCCATTTGTTATCATCATTCAAATTTTTTTAAAAAGCATAGCTTATTCTGAAGAATATAAATAAAATTACACCAAAGTTTTTGGACTTAGGATATACATTTCCGACAGTTTAGATTGTCTCACAATTCACAACTGTTCTTTTAACCAAATTATAAATAGGCAGTTATTTCGGTTTTCTCTTCTTTTTTCCTTGTGGGAAAGATTTGTCAAGTTTAATCTATTTATTTTTTTGATATCCCAAAAGAAAGATTATAATTTATTGCAATGATGCAAATCGAGACGATGATGTCTTTGGTCTCCCGTACTGGAAGACATTTGCAAAGATATAATCAGGGATTTCGTCTGGTTGTTGGGTATGTATTTATTCTTATTATTATGCATTTTTTTCACATTTATTTTTAATTTTTTTTAGTGCTTTTGTTCCTAGAAATTATAAAACGTTGTGGGTTATTTGTATTTTTCTAATATAACAGATTTCCAATAATTGGGTTCATTTTATTTGTTCATGAGATTTGCTATATTCATCTGATTATTGAATTTCTTGAAAAAGAATATTGAATTTTGAAGATTTAATTTTTAATGATGGAATTATGTCCTTATTTCAACAATTATGTGCCTAAAAGTTTCCATTTTTGTTATTGTCAAATGTGCAGATGTATCCCATATAGAATAAGAAAACTCAACAAATCATCCACAATTCATGGGATCTCAATTGAAGATTTGGAGGTTCTTTTGATCAGCTCTCAAAAGAGTTCAAGAATGATGTTCCCTAAGGTACTATAAATTATAATTTAATGAATACAAATTTTTTTCTTTGTGAAAATGGCAAATAAATAATGTATAATTATTTATTTAATTCTATTATTTTGTCCCTTTTGTAATGTGAAATGAATAGGGTGGTTGGGAGCTTGATGAAAATATCGAATTGGCAGCTTCACGAGAGACTTTAGAGGAAGCCGGTGTTATAGGCTTGCTTGGGGTAAGCAATTTAATTATTTTATTTTGGTGAATTTATGTAATATTTCTTTAGCTATAACTTAAATCTTTTATTGTTGTGCTGATTTTCTAAACCATTTGCTTGCAGGAAAAATTAGGTGAATGGATTTTCAAGAGCAAAAGCCAAGAAAAGTTTCATGAGGGATCCATGTTTCCCTTATTGGTCACCGAGGAATTAGACGTTTGGCCAGAGAAAAATGTCCGTCAACGAGTTTGGGTACGTCCCGATTGTTATGAGTAGCTTAATTTTATTAATGTACTCAAATTACCAAGACGTCCACGCTTCTAGTAGTTATTTGGGTTGGGTCGACCCGTGAACCATTGATTTCAAATGTTATTTGGGTTGTACCAAACCCATTGCTCTTATTGTTCTTGTTCGATAATGATTATCTTGATGTGGGATTTGAATTATATTTTGCAGATGTCGATAAATGAAGCGCGTGAAGCTTGTGCACATTCATGGATGATGGAAGCCTTGGAAGCATTTGTTTGCCAATTCATGGCTCGTCAAGAAGAAACCCCGACATCTTTTAGATTAGCGTTGTGCAGAGGCGAAGACTTAATACTTAGCATTGGATCTCAAAACGCTGATGAAGATGTCGATTGTTATTTGATTAGTTGATACTGTATACATACTTGTACAGTAACCTAGGTGCTCGTTCCACATTGCGTAAAACAAGGAAGATTCTTGTTCAGACCAGTATTGCTTTGTGACTAGTGACATAAACTTATCACGTGATTGGCTGGTTGAAGAACCCACAAGAGGATCGATTGAGGATTAGTAGTTAGTAGGATAGATGAGTAGTGGTGTGGTGAAGATGTACAAAATGCGCACTTGTATTCTTTGATTCATGTGTTTAACTAAAATCTAGTTGTTGTGTTGAAACGTACTTGTACACTTTGTAATATTGAAAATGACAATGTCTTCATATTTATCTTGTACAATTCAATGATTAACCAATGTAAAATATGAATAAATTTAAAATTGTTGTAATATTTTGCACTTTTACTCTTTATTGTCTATAAATAATCACCGAGTTCTATACTCTTACTAGTTACTATCTTATAACTTACATAATGTTACAAACTTCAAAAGGTGCCTTTGTCCTATATTCGATTAACAAAATACCCGGGGGTAACAATAATTTTAAAATGGAACAGGTTAAATGTAATGATTTAACACGATGTTTTTGTATTTTATAATGTTAACAACATAAATGAGTCAATATATTTTGTAACATGATATTATCTGAATTTTTCTGCATGATGAAGGGACGATGATGTCCTCAAATATTATATAGAATTCTTATTAATTTTGAAGGATGGACTTAATATTACCATCTGGAGTAATAGTATCTTATGTTAAATTATGAACTATTGAATTATTAAATGCTTATTTTTTATTTTCATTTAACAAAATTATTGTCATGTAATAAAACTAATTTATCAAATAAAGTCAGAAGAGTTTCTATGTGTAACAGGCTAAAGGGCTTTTGTTTAATCTTATAAATAGGAAAAATACATATTTTTTCCTATTTTATTGCCTTGGACTTGTCGTTTGCTTTTAAAAATTAGATCAAGATTTCACTCCTACAATTCCTTATTCGTTAATAAAATAACCTACGGGGAGGGCTGATTTGCAGATGAGGAATTAGCATACCGACTCGCTTTCATCCTTCCCGTTCGTAGTCCAAGGGAAATTCTTTTTATGAGGTTTTTTTTCATATACTAGCAACTCGTGCACGCGGTACTCGCGCACATACTTCTTCTATACAACGAATATAGATAACAATATTACTTCTTATAGTGCAAAGCAAGTTCTTATTTGATAAACAAATAAATAAATCACATAGTTTCTTACACTTTTGGCCAATTAGTAAATACTACAAAATCTCCTATTTGTGTACATTATAGGTCTTAGAATCTTGAATAAATAATCCCCTATCAAGTGCCTTAAGAACAAAACTACTTCAATTGCAAGAGAATTACTCAAAAGAAATGCCAGCCTATAAACAGCAGCAAACATAGCACATTTAACCAATCTCAACGTCTCTGATTGTTTGCTAAAATTACAACTGGAATCTGAATCCAACTTAATTGGAATTTCAAGCTTTGAATGTGATGTTCTACCTCCGGGAAGTTGATTTGCAGCAATCCCTGATGTTGTTGTAGCAAGTATTACAAATCCATCTCTTCGGAAACTCGCAAGTAAGGCTCGATATGGAAATGTTTTACCAGTTCCACCAGGTCCATCTACAAAGAAAATAGCATTTTCCTTTCTCATTATTGCATGGGTAATGATTTTAAATGCCTCATATTGTCCGGAATTCAGTTTTGTGATATCATTTAAATCATTTTGTGGAACTTCAATGGCCAATTCATCTTCCATTATACAGGATATGCTTCCTGAATTTTGAAAACGCTCATCAATTTGAGGTAAATCAAATTCTTTCGGACTTCTGTTATGCAACATCAATATGTTATTTAATTCTTGTAGAAGGCGATTCCTGATGAATACACTATTAGCAGATGTGGTTGAAGCATAGTCTTCAATCATATAGGCATAATTTTCTTCTCATAACCTTCTAACTCTAGTTGGTTGACAATAAAGCAATATTGTCGCAAACAACCGTCTAAGAGCTGAAGGCATTCTAACTGTTCCTGCCTTTATTAAGCATTGTCGAATACTATCATCTTCTTCAAGAAGGCCCAATTTCTCAGCAGCTTGCTTAAATGTTGGATAATGCACATCATTCACTATTAAAAGATCATCAAATGATTTGGGTCCTTTAACATGATTGAGTATGATTCGCAAATATAACCTTTCTCCTTCATTTGGTGAAACGACATATACTCGACCAATACTTTTTGTAGTGTTCTTCTTTTTTGCCAAACTTTTTCTTTTGACATCCACCTATAGTATCTTGGAAAATCACGATATAAATACTTATTAGGCTCTCTACATTCACTATGTACTCTCAAAAATTCAGTCAACATAGATCGAGAGTTGCGCTCATCAGATAACACATCCGAAATCCTTTGACAACTATAATAGAGTAACTGTTGAAGGTTTGAGAGATCTGCAATCGTATGACAGAAGGATATATTTTGCTCAGTGGAAATTTAAAAATCCTCCATAATGCCTCAGGAGCACATATCCATCTTCCATCTACGTACTGGCTAACTTCATCATTATTTGGCCCCGGATGAACCTCAAACACTATGCAATCAGGTCCTTTGTACACATACTTATATAAGTATTTAGTACTTTTTATGCTGCTACAAATTTCCACATTGATATGACAGTAATACTTCAATAGCAGCCAAGCAGTATAAGGAACCACCCATGCATTGTCAACAACTAATTCTCCATCTCTATCCACAGCAATTGACCTATTATCGTTCCGACGTCGATAAAATGGATACGAATCATTCCCTTGGATAGTGCATTGTGCAAATTGTTTTGGGTAGTTTTTCTTGCGAATTCCATTTTTCATGCAGGGAGCATTGGCATTCATTAATCCACATGAGCCATGTATCATGTGCTTCAAAACTAGGGGTGTAAACCGAGCCGAGCCGGCTCGCGAGCTCGAGCTTAATCTTCTTATAAAAAAGCTCGCGAGCCGGGCTCGCGAGCTTTTTCAAATTTTTTTAATTTTTAAAATATATTTTTATTATATTAATAAATAAATATTAGTTAATAAATAATTGGAAATATTTGAATGGGAAGGATGCAAAACGACAGTACACAAAGTCATTTTCAAACCCTCCTTTGCTTTTGAGGCTGAAACTAGGGCTTAGAGAAGCCGCCGCCGATGCTATCGCTGCTTCTCTTCTTCTGTCTACTTCTTCTTCTTCCCCCTTTTCTCTAGCCATTTTCTCAATTTATTTTCCTTTTTTATTGCAGAAAGTCATTTTCTCAACCATTTTCTTCATAATTTAATTTACTTGAATCGGGCTCAAGAATCGGACAAGCCAAGCCAGAACATTTTCTTCTTAAAGAATCAGAAGATGAGGGTGCCGAGTTGTTCTGTTTGCCAGAACAAGTACAACAAGAAAGGGAGGTTCCCACTTCTCCTCCAATGCCGCCATGGCTTCTGTCATGAGTCTGTCTAAGTTATTATCCGCCCCTTGCGAGCTCGGGCTCGAGCTCGCGAGCCTAGGTTTGAATCGAGCTCGCGAGCCGAACTGAGCCAATTTATTTACTACCGAGCTCGAGCCCTCAAAATCAAGCTCGACGAGCTCGAGCGCATGTATTGAGTTTCGAGCTCGAGCTCATGTATTGAGTTTCGAGCTCGAGCTCGAGCCCGAAAAAATCGCCGGGCTCGGTTCGAGCTCGGCTCGTTTACACCCATATTCAAAACAGCCTCATAGAGCATTGGTTCCTCATTCCTGTTTGGAATTTTTGCTCGAACTATGTGGTCATAATTATCTGGTGTATTTAACTTGTCATTTTCATCTAGTATGACCAACATATGAGCATGAGGCAATCCCCTTTTGGAACTCAACAACATGAACATACACTACAACTCTTCCAAGAACACCTCTATCGTAGATGTCTTTTTTAAGCTCTTCGAATGTTGCTCGAAAAATCCTAGTCAACAAATCAGGCCGATCTTGAGCCATTTGACCAGAATATAATCGAAGTTCACTTTTTATTTCTTCCCACGCGGGATTACATGTGATGGTGATAAACAAATCTGGTTTACCAAATTTTTTGTACCACAGACATACATCTTGGTAACGCTGATACATATCGCGAGGGCTTTCGATAAAGGATGATGGCAAAATAGTACGTCTTCCCACATTACCTAGTATAACGAAAACATGGTAAGATTGAAATAAGATTGAAACATGGCAAAATAGTATGTCTCCCACGATACCTGCATCATTTTCTCCAGCATTTAAGCAATCTTGAAGGCCTTGATATAATTAAGCTCTAATATCTTGCTGATGTGTTCTTATAAATATGAGCTTTTGTGTTTCAATCTTCACATAATTATCAACAATATATTGTTGCAATCCAAGCAAAATTACTGATAATGGGGTTTCGAATCAAATACAATTAAAAAATATTGTTAAATAATATTGTTTTATATAATATTCTTGTGATGGTCATGTAATAGATTAAGAAATATCTACAACATATATGCATAATAATCACAGCAAGTGACTCTAGTACTACCAATCGTGCGACAATCACTATCCCACCCGTATGTTCCATAAGGAAGAAATATAAGGTATTGCAGTGGGTCATAATATCCTGAATATTCCTTGATATTCATTAGTTGACCTCCTATTGTTTGAACAATGATATCTCTATTAGTATAAGCATCTATTTCTTCACCACCAACTATAACTGCTGCAACTTGTGATGTTGTTGGAAGTATGTATTGATTGTGTGTAGTGGGTCTCTCTTTAATTAGTAGCTTACAACCGTGAACATCTTGACGCATAGCAAGTTGACGGAATGTCTTTGAAAATGGATTATGTGCATCTAATATATGTTTAATCTTATCAATCAACTCTGAACTCAACCCATCATTCTCTCGTTGTCGATTTTCAGTCTCATGCTCCGTGTCATAAATGAATAACTGGAGATATCTTGGCCTCGTTCCCGGATTGGGTAATAGTGTCCCAATTCTATGATAAATTAATCCATGTGCTCTAAAGGAATATACTCCGTGGCGCCCTGTTGATAGACTGTCATCTAATTTAACTCCTATGGAGGTGAACAAAAAAATATGATTAAAAGCACGAATATTTTTTCTGAATATCCTCCCTTCAGCAGATTTATCAGTAAATAGTTTATAGAGTTCGGTTGGTACAGGGATTTCTGGCAAAACGACTTTTCCTCCTTTACAACAAAATTTTTGGGATTCACCATGTATCATCTTTGCGCGACAGTATAGGCAAATTTTTGGACTTGAGAGCTTAAGTCTATAATTTTCATGCCTTTCCTTAAAATATCTACCACAATTGTAATCAATGGTTGACCGATTTGATTTGTTGCCCCTTTCATGCAGAATGTCATCACGATCAACAGTACTACTTGAATCAGCTTCAGAATGAAAATCTACGATTCAAATATTTGTAGTTTATAGAGTAATTGAATTTGTGAACTAATAACAATAAACCTTTCATTAATTCTCATTTATAATTCATGTTATAAATACCTTGTATTCGTGAAGTTGATGTTGACCCTTCACCTTGTTTAGCTGAAACCATATTAGAAATAAATGTTGTATAGCTTATACGTCTCAAGCGACCCCTGCCAATAATTATAGTCCGTCCAGATGCTGTATAGGCAAAATGATGTTAGATTATGGAAACCATTAGTTTATCAAGTTAAAAAAAATGTGAAATGAACTATAAATAGTTCATAAATGACTTCAACACTTTATTTTTTTTTCTCAATCTAGAGTTGGAAAAGCATTTTGTATTTTGAAGTAAACCATTCAACTCGATTATTTAAAACTATATTAAATACTGTTACACGCCGGTTTTTTGGATTGAAAATACTATTTTATATAGCTCCATTATAGCTACATCATTGCATAGTTGAAAAATGAGAAGACTGATGTATGTTATGGTGTTGTAGAAAGAAATATAACAATAAAAAACTGAAAATAAATATAAGTTTAGAAACAAAAAGGTGCCCACCTGTATCATTACCATTTGATGTACAAGAATGTGAAGTTGATGCCACGAATGTGTCGGCTTGCATTGAATTAATATCAATGTGCATAGGAATTGAGGGAAGAAGACGTCTTCTATCACCGGTATGATATACAATTCCTATTTTTTACCAAGTGTAAAAGTTAGTAAATTAGTTAATGATTTTGAATATTTAATGTTTGGTTTACTAAATGTGTAATACTCTCCTCATTTTTTGTCTTTCATTTGTGACATGTAATAAGGAATATTAAATATTCCTTATCAATTTTGTTTTCCATACTTTAAAAGGTGTTTTTCTTTACATTGTGAATATAATTATCATTGTTCTTCCTTGAGGATGTACAAATGAATCTGACCTGAATTAGTATTCAATATAGTTTGATTCCGGTCTAATTCATGTGTTTGAGTGTTTGGAATTCTTGATCGCATGTTCCGGTAGTTTTCACGTCTTCTTGCCAGATAATTTTCTCGCTCTTCAGTAGTCACTCTTTGTCTTCGTTCTCTTTCACGAACACGATGTCTTTGTCTTCTACGTTCAACTTCGTCAACTAAATTTTGTGTTGAGGCTTCTAGATCCATGATTTTTGTGTTGATGTCGACATTATTAAATATTTAAATACATTACATAATTGATGTAACTGCTAATAGAATGCGAAATTCATAGTTTGCAATTTCAGAATGCCATGTTTATCCACTTTTAAAAAAACAACAAAATTAAGCATAAGCAATAAAGAACATAAATTAAAATTCTGATTTAAGATAGATTCCTTATGATTTGAATATCTGGAGAAAAATTCTAAAAACAACAAATTTGCAAAATAAAGTACTGAAGAATTATAGTAAATCATTCACAAATAGCAAAGGGTGTCTGGATGATATAAGAAATAATAGTTGCAGACATCATTTCGAATGTTAAATTCTGAAATTGAGAATCCATCATGTCATTAATTTATAGTCATAGCTATATAATTTCAAATGTTATAATGCATTAAAAGAGCAATATGCTTCTACAATAATTTTTAATGGAAAAATGTAAAGTTTGAATCATGTTTTTTTATAATGACCTGCAATATAGTGAAAATGGAAAATTATCTACTGCAAAATAGATAGATTCTAGCTTTTTTCTTAAGATTTCATAAGACAGAGAACTTAAAAGGAAACAACTTATAAAATAAGCTTAACCAAACTAAATCATAAGTATTTAGCCAAGATGTTCCATTTTATCTATATATTGTAATCAAAAACAAATAAATAAAACTTATTATTTAGCTTACTTAATTAAAGCCCATCTATGAGACAATTCAACTTGTCCAAAACATCTAATTAAGCAGAAAACTTAATGAAAAACTACTTTAAAAGCATGTATGTAGGGTAAATACTCTTAAAAGCTAAAGAACAGTCCAAATTTCAAGAAAATTAATGTGAGATATCAATTTTTCAAATTGAGGCGTAAATTTACCTATTTCTCAAATATTTGTTTATAAAACATAATAAGATATCATTTTCAATTTAATTACAGAGCATCTTAGAGCATTTCAAAACCCCTAATGTGGTGCATTTGTTCCTGCCATACCCAGGTGGTTTCTACGCGCAAACATCTCCACTATATCACCATACCCTCCTTTCCGTCACCATACACTCTCGCCGGCGCCGGCGACCGCATCATTCTCATCGGAACCAGAACAAAACAAAAAGGAGAGAAAAACTCTAATTTAAGTTGCAATTAAATTTGATTTTCTTACCTACAATTTTTTATGAAATGCTGATAGCTATGATGAAATCCCGAGTTATGAATGGTTGATTAGGCAAACCCATAAGCCTCCACCTTCATTCTTTCACTTCTCAATTGTTGTAAGTTGAGGCTTTCCCAAATTTCAGATTGAAAGAGGTGACAAATTGCAAATGGTGTAATTGAGAGAAATGTTGATTAGCCACGAGAATGACCAAACTTTTTGGGAGATGGAAGTTATGGAATTCAAGTTTTAGAGGCTAAGGTAACAGGAAGAGATGTGAATGAAGTGTGAGAATACGAAATTCGAATCTTACCCCCACATACTGTTCATGTTTGTTTGATTATTGGAAGGGCAAAAGAGGGTATGCCAAAATTTGGTATGAGAACTAATTTTGAAGATGGTTATTTTTCTATTTTACCCTTACAACTATCAAATATTACATACATTTCATTTTATCATTAGATATGTGGGGTCAAATATGTAAATAGATGATAAAACTTGTCAAATATGTAAATAGATGATAAAACTTCCAAAAAAAACTGTCATTCTAGACACAAAATAGGCTTTCTTTTTAGAATAATATAGATAATATTTTAATTTCAAAGCAAGTATAGTGCAATTGAAAATATAGTGAGAGTTCAAATCCGCTTATCTATTTTTTTAAACTCTTTTCCGGTTTCCTAAAACTGAAATAAAAAAGATAAGTTTTTCATCTATTTTTGTTGCCCCCAAGACTAGGAGCCCTCTGGGAAAAAAAATGGGATCGTATCTCGTTCATATTATCGATCGTTCCTCTCGGTGGCATTGCAACTCATCCATTTTCTTTGTTTGTTGATTCATACATTTTTTTCTTTTTGTTACTTTGTTTGTTAGATTTATCATGTTGACCGTCTTTTCTCATGATTTATTGTCTCGGTTGCTCTTATAAATAGTTTTTTTTAGTTGTACTCCTTTTTGGGCATTCGCTTATATTTAATACATTAATATTTTATTAATAAAAAAACAAAAGGGGATGTAATAATTTGGTGACTATATTTAGCTTATAGCAATTAGATAGAAACTTTAGGCTATGTTTGGTTTTGTTTTGGTTGGGTATTTTGGTGAGAATTATTGGTCAGAAATTTTTTGGAATACGTGCATTATTGGTGAGATTATGTTTGTTTTTAATTTGGGAACTGATTTTTGGGTGGATTTTTTTGGTGAGATAGTGTTTGGCTTTGTTTCCAAATGGTTCCATAAGTGATTAGCAGTCAAATCATCAAAGTTTTTGTCTGACAGTAATTAAATAATGATTGTAATATATATTTATTTAAGTATATTATTATATTAGGTTTGTAATATTGAAATTTGTATTATAATATTAGATTTGTAATTGTTTGTTATATATATATTACAATATATATCTTAATTAGTAAAATATTATCTTAATTGCAATATTATCATACTCCTTGAATATAACATTTTTGTATATATGTCAATAATAAAATAATATGATTCATACTACATTGGAATTAATTTGGAAGACGTTTTCAAACCAAATATCCTTATTTGCTAAAATTTTGTATAACTAGAATTCTTTATTACATGCATATATTTGTTTATAATTATTTTGTATATAGATAGTTAGACTAATTTTGTATAAATTTATTGTATATATGCATGTACCACACACACATATATATATTTTATAATTATTAGTTTTATATACTTTTATATATAAGTAAAAAATATAGAAGTATATATCATATATTTATATATGTAAGTTATATATACGTTAGAGTTAGAGGTGCTAACTGTTAAGGATAGAGAGAGTGATAGAAATGGGTGACATGATAAATATATATTTTAATTTAATAAAATTTTTGGCCAAAATAGACTATTTATGTTGACCAAAAATGTTTCAAACCAAACAAGAATTGGTGAGAATTTTGGCCAAAACATGGCTCAAAACAAAACCAAACATAACCTTTATTTTCTTCCATTTCAATCGATGCAAATGGCTCCAATGTAGTTTCAGATGAAAGTTCAAAATAAAAAAGATCCGTTAGAAAATAACCAAAATAACAGCCACACAACACACTCTCTTCCTCACGGACCAATCATAAAACAGTACTTATTTTATTTACCTATCTGTCTCTAGATTTACATCACAGCCATGTGCCTCTAACGAAGCTTAAAAGGCCGTTAAACTTTTAGCAAAAAAACATTTTACATTTCATTCATATTTGAACAATCAATCACAAAGAAAAATGGGAAGACTGAGAGCAAAATCTGATTACGAAGAACTCAGAGAAGCTCGTATATTCGAAAATCAGGTTAAATATTGATCACATTTTTATTTATTTTTTATTTCAAAGATGTGCATTGTGCAAGATGCAATTGGTTTAATTATTATTTTATTGATGTATGCATTTTGTGTTCAAATATCAGGCCAGATTGGCTTCTCTAGGGCTTCAAAAAACCATCTCAGATCTGCGATCCCTGACTTCTTCTTCAAAATCTGATAAGCGGAAGTGGCGTAAAGTTGATTACAGCTCCACTCCTTTGCGCCGTTCATCTCGATTGAGTGGAAAATCACCGCAATCGCAAGGTTTTGAGTTAACTTATTATGAGATTGATTGTCTAGTGTCACTATTTGGGAATTAGGTATTTGACAGGAAAATCACCTTACAAACGTTTTAGCAAAATTATTCAAAGATTAGTGTTAGTATTATTGTAGGTTACTCTAATCTTTTTTTAAATTATTTAGAATTTTATTTCATTTTGTTGGTTATGTGAATTTTAGAATTTAGGGGGAATTAAGCTGTTTGAGAGAACAATCACTGCCATCACAAGGTTTTAGTAACGTTATAGGGAGATTGACAGTTAGTGTTAGATTGACTGTTAGTGTTAGTGTTAGTGTTAGTGTTAGATTGACTGTTAGTGGTTAGTGGTAGTGCTAGTGTTAGTGGTAGTGGTAGTGGTAGTGGTAGTGGAAGTGTTTGTGTCAGTGTTGGAGAGATTGATTGTTAGTGTTAGTATTATTGTTAGTGTAGATTACATTATATTTTCTCTAAAATTAACTTGATTTTCGTTTCTTTCTTTTGTTGATTATGCGAATATTAGGGGAACTAAGCTATTTGGAAGATGGTGATAGCAGTGAAGAGGGCAAAAAGAGGAGGCCTGCTAATGGGCATTTAGTGAGAGGTAAAAGGGGTTTGAGACAACGGCTGATTTCACCGGAAGTTTTGGCTAAGCGTTGTGCAAGCAAAGGCAGGGGGAGTTTGTATGATCCTGTTTATGGAATTTGTTGCCATTTCTGCAGGTGCATTGACCTGACCTATTATGTTTCGCATACTTAATTGGCGTACTTGCTAGTGTTTTCTTTTTGTGTGTCTCGATCACTTCTTGTGAAAGTAATTGATTGATACCTGAAACTGGGAGCAGATGAAAACTGTAGGTTCGAGATTAGCTATTTGGAGTGGTTTATAAGTGGGCAACGGGACTTTTCTAGCAGCTTTTGTCTTTGTTACATCTTCTAAAAGTAATCAATAGATACCCAAATTTGGGAATAGATGAAACTGCAGGATCGAGATGAGTTGTTGGAGGAATGGTGTAAAAGTGGTGCAACGGAGACCTTTAGTCGCTTGAGTTAACTATGTTTATAAAGAACGAAGAAAAACAAAGTAGTGACTATGTAGCCTCATTAAGCCGTGGAGTTTCAGTGTAACAAAAAGTAGGAAGATCGAGACTATGGTTAATCCTGGATTCATGAAATTCATTATTGGTAATAGAGAATAAAATGAGGAGCTTTCAGAATAATTCATGAAAATTAAGTTTGGCAGATCGTGTCAGAGAAATGTATTTTTGGATTTTTTTCAAAATTTCATCAAATAGCTGAACTTTGGTTTTTGGTTATTTGTCATTGCTAACATGAAAAATACAGGCAAAAGAAATTGTGTGGTGAAGAAGATTGTAAACGTTGTGGTGAACAAGACATGGATCAACCATGCATAGGTCAGTTGCAATATTTACTATAAATGTTTTTCTTTCTTTATCAATACTCAGTTACTTCTAACAAGGATGATGATATATCCAATAAACTTTCCTGCAGGCAAAACAGATTGCTCAATTTGTCATTCTAGCAATGGTATTCTTTGCCGAGCATGTCTCAAGGTTAGATATGGCGAAGGTAAGTTAAAAAGCTAGGGACTTGATGAATGGAAATAAAAGTTCCCTGCTAAAATAGTGAACTAAGTTCTCAAGTGGTGAATGTTTTGTTGGGAATTATTACCTTTTGACCTTCGTATCTGTCACAAATTCAATTTCAGTTAGTTTATCATATTTTTGACTTTATCAATTGAATTTGTATTAAAAAACTATCAGTCATTTAAACCCCTTAAGTAGTAATAATAGGAACTGCTCGGGTGCATGTAGTCAATTAGAACATTGTGATTTTGCTAACTTAATTTTGAATTTTTAACTTATTACAGTTTTAACCTTTTAAGTTAGAATTTTCGCAATTATATCTGGAGATATAATCTCCAGATATAATAATAGGAATAATAGGAACTGCTCGGGTGCATGTAGTCAATTAGAACATTGTGATTTTGCTAACTTAATTTTGAATTTTTAACTTATTACAGTTTTAACCTTTTAAGTTAGAATTTTCGCAATTATATCTGGAGAACATGTAACAACTAGATTTGTCGAAAAATCGTAACTTTTTAGGACTAGTAAGACAAACACTAAACTTAGAGTCAATGACTGACATACTGCATGATTAAAAAAAATTATCTCAAAACTTCATGTACTCAACTAATTCAGAATAGATTCATATATATCCATCAGAAATGGAGGAAGTGAGATCAAATAAAGATTGGATATGTCCTCACTGCACAGAAGACAAAGGGATCAATGCATACTGGATATGCAACAGGTACTTTCTTAGCTTCTAAAATAAGAACTTATGCTCAAATTTTTTGTTGCTGCATTGGTCTGTTCTTAAGATGTTGTACTATTTATGTTGTTTCCTAAAATGAACAGCTCGTTGTGCTTAAAGAAGCGAAAAATGGTTCCGACTGGGATAGCAATATTCAGAGGTTTGTCTTTCACGTCTTCTGATTACATTTCTCGAGTTCCATCACCGGTTGTAATTTAACTGAGGGTAAAATACATAGACAAACACCAACAGGTTTTGAGAAATTCTCATAAATTATCACTAAAAGCATATCACAATTTTACCCATTGTCAATAAAATCAAATTATAATTTCACCCCTGAGTCCGGGTGTCTTTATAATTCACAAGACTTCAGAACCTCCTGATAATTACTCAATAAATGAACAGTGCATGTAATTATCTCTTAACTAATTTGCTGGTAATTATTCCTAACTTATTATTGTTATTATACAACGCAGCTAGAGAGATGGGATACAAATCAGTGGCACATCTGCTGATGGACGAGCTTCAACGATCAGAAAGACGATGATGACGATGATGAAGATTTTCCTCGCACCTTGTAATGTTAAGAGCCCTTTATTGGTGTAGAGCAGAAACTAATGTATTAACTTCTAACAGAATAAGTTGAAGCTAATTCAAGTGATCAAGTTTGCAGGTTCGATGTGTATGACTAATATTTATGGAGTAAAAATTATATATTGGTAGCTTGATTATCCTCTTGTGCAAATTTGATAACTAACTGTAGGAAATATTAGTCCGCATGCAGTTGGATCGATCAACTTGAGTTAATTCAAACACCTAGTGAGTTAATTAAGTGATATTATCATAAGATTGAGTGTATAGGGAAAAGAGCGATCAATCCCCTCACCACGACATAAGTTGCATTTGTAAAAATAAAAATAGAATCATGAGAAGAGGTATTATAACATCATTCTTGTGATTAGCTAGATAAGATCAGTCTTGATAAAAATATTATAATTTTCGTATAGTCAAAATATTATAATATATTAAAATCTGGAATTTTGACTGGGAAATCAAGTTTGGAATGTTCATCGGGTTCAACCCATGGTTCAAAGTATCGGCCGATACGCCGATAATATCAGCGATACGTAACTGGAATGGTGGGTGCCGATCCGATAAAAACGATAGATACTAATATTATCCGACAACTTAATGTGTCGCCGATATTATCGACTTATCGGCCGATATTACCACCGATACGACGATATTATCGGTGATAATATCGGTGATACACCGATAATATCGGCGATACAAAGCCAAATATGAATGTGCATGTGAAGAAAAAGTCTTTATGTAGAGAGGGTACAAAGCTAAATATTAGAGTATCTCTCGTTCACGTAGAGACAATATGTCATTCAAATATCTATTTCTATTTATATATATACATATACGAATGTGCATGTGAAGCTTCACATGACTTTGTGCAGAGAGAAAGAGGACTTTAGCATTGTGCAGAGAGGAAGAGGACTTTAGCAGTAGTAGAAACAAATAATCTTTCAAATGTGTAACTTTATGTCACTTCTTTCTTTTATAATTAACTTTATATCATTTTTATTTATATATAAATCTTTTATATATATATACATATATATATTTATATATTTATATATATATGTCCCCCTCAACATCTCATTTCCAAAGCTTAATTCACGTAAATACTTTCATTTCCAAAGCTTAATTCCCCCTCAACATCTCAGTTGTATCTTCGAAGTTTCTTCAAGAGGTAATTACTTTCTCTTTTTATTGTAGATATCAATATATATATTGTGTTAAATATATATAGCCTATATAGGTTCAGATTTAAGTTTTCGTTAATCATATATAGTCTATAAGTTTTTTTCTTTTCTAGTTAAAAAAGGAAAAAAAAACTTTGAGAAGAATGACGAATAAATAACTAAATGAAAGTCACTATTTGTATTATAAGATAAGATCAAAAGAATGAAAAAAAAAAGTAAAAACTTTAATAAATTAATTATCCACACTAAAATAGAGATAAAAGAATGTAAAAGGCTCGCATAGCCTGATTTGAGAAAAGTAAAATAAAAATCATTAGGATATATAGAAGATCCAGAAAAAGAAAATAAAATGTAAAGACACCGTTCAATGTGACTATAAGAGAAAATCGATCCATTTAGAAATCATCATGTAATAACAGTAAAAATTACATTTTGGGTCCAGTAGTTATTGGTCATTCTCTTCATTTTATAATTTTCATACTTATCATTTAGTTCTGAAATCGGAATACCTCGATTCATTATATATGTTATTCAACTTCATGTTCTTACGATTTTTTTTTCTTTTTGCAGTTATGGGTCCAAAGTTTGATATTTGATGGGAACATGCTACTCCCATTGATGGAGATCGAAAAAAATGTAAATGTAACTATTGTGGAAAAATCGTGCATGGCGGGATCACTCGTCTTAAACAACATATTGCAAATGTTTCTGGAAATGTAGAACCATGTACAAGAGTTCCAACTGAAATTAAAAAGATGGTAAAATCACTTCTGAGTGAAGGTATTAAAGAAAGGGCAATGATGCTTATAAAGAAAGAATCAATTATTAATGCTGTAAGATAAGACAACTTATATGGTGAAATGCCGTATAGTCGTGGACATGATGGTGATTATGATAATGAGGATGAACATGGAATGTCATCACTAGAGCGAAATCACCTCAAGCAAGCTATGAGAGAGCCGATATATTGCACATATGGAAGAGGAAAATCGTAGAAATGCTAGTGGGGAGACTTCAAGGAGCGTACCACAAGGAGGTATGTCATAATTAATTAAATTATATTTAATATATGTTTAGCTACTATCAATTTATTAATAGGCGACTATAATTTTTTAATTGCAGTAACATCTATTTTTTCTTTGATTTTAGGTTATTATGGAGGTGGTTCGAACGAGTCAATTTCGGGAATAAAGCGTGGAGCTTCACAAAGTTTTGGGATGAAATCGGGTATTGAAATGCCATCCGCTGGATTTTATCCGCATATGTTTTCTTCGACAAAGAGAACTGTAAAAGGAATGTTCAATAAAGACGGCATGAAAAAAGTTGGTAAAGCTATCTCAAATTTTTTCATATTTAATGTCTAACCTTTTAATGCTGCGGATATTGGTTTGTATATGCAATCTATGATTGATACTATTGCGGAGGTTGGAGATGTCAAAGGACCTTCTGGATATCAGATTGGTGGGGTTTACTTGAATGAAGAGGTTGATGAGCTTGAAAAGTATATTAATACTTTGAAAGTTAAATGGCCAATTTATGGGTGCACCATAATGTGTGATGGATGGAGTAGCCGAACAAAACATCCCATTATAAATTTTTTGGTTTATTGTGATAGGACAATGATTTATCATTTATCGATAGATGGACTAACAAAGAAAAAAATGCTCGATTCATTTTTAGCCTTATGGACCAAGTAGTTGAGGAGATTGGAGAGCAAAATATTGTGCATATTGTCACAGATAATGAAAGTGTGTACAAAGCCGCAGGCGAAATGCTAATGCAAAAAAGAAAGCATTTGTTTTGGTCTCCATGTGCAGCGCATCGCATAGATTTGATTTTAGAAGACATTGAAAAGATGAAATCGGTAAAGGCCACTACTGATAAAGCAAAAAAATTACTAGTTTTATTTACAATAGTGACAAGGTTGTGAATCTCATGAGGACCAACACTAAAGGTAGAGAGTTATTGGGACCGGGCATCACTAGATTTGCTACTGAGTTTATTGCTATTGAAAGTTTGGTTCGACATCAAACAGAATTAAGACAATTATGCACATGTGATGAGTGGAGTGCATTTAACAATACCAAGCGAAGAAGAAGCGAAGCTTTAGAAGTGTCTGATATAATATTGAATGAGAGATTTTGGAAGAAAGTAAGAGAGCTTTGTTCAGTTATGGAACCTCTTGTGAGAGTTTTAAAAGTTGTTGACCAAGACAAGAAGCCAACACTGTGTATCATTTACGAGGCCATGGATAGAGAAAAAATGGCAATACAAGCAAGTGTCAAAAATTGGGAAAAATATTGGGAGATCATCGATGAAAGATGGTATAGGCAATTACATAGGCACTTGCACGCTGCATGTACTTATTTGCAATCTTATTTGTCTTAAGTTTTTTTTGTCTAAATAAATTCTAATTCACTTTTATTTTGTCTTAGCTTATTTATTGAATCCAGTCCTTCAATACTCCAATACTTGTGTGTATAATACGGATGTGAGAAGAGGAGTCAAAGAAGTGATTAAAGACTCGAACCAGACTTAATCATGCAAGCCAGTGCAATGAATGAGGTAGTTGTCGTTTTAATACAATTATTTAGTACAAGTTTTATAAACAAAGTATTAGTAGATTATTTTTCGAGATAAGTTTGCTTTGTTATTGCATTAGTAATTTAATACATGAGAACGATGATCAAATAATAAGTTAATAGTTTTATATTAACTTGTAAATTTATTATAAATTGACTAGTTTATATCAACAACTACCCCCGTCTTTACATTTCTTTTACTATTATTCTTGAGTAATTTCGGTTTAACTTAATTCATATTTATTATAGATAAAGGTTTTTGTCGATAAATTGGGAGAGTTCTGGACTCCACGCTTGGGCTGAAGAAGATGATAATTATTATGCAACACAAGATACAAATCATGGATACCGGCCTGGAATAGAGAATCAACGTCGTTTCATAGAAAATTTGACTAATTTCTCTAGTGATGATGATCGTTCACAATCTCAAAGGCATGGTCAAGACAAAACGACATTGCGAATTATATGCAGAATCTGGATATTGATCATCGACAAGTTGGACAATATGGGATGACTACTACATATGACAATAGAAATGTACCATATCCCATGAATGTCCAAGGGTTATCGAGGAGTACTAGCACTAGCGGAAGCTATGATCGTTCCCGAAGAAAAACTCGTGAAACAACTTCAAGTAGTATGTCCGGGGTAGCTGGATTTAATGATGCAGGTGGAATTAATCAATCAGGTTTTGGATCCTCTCATAGTAGTACTTCTAGTACTTATTATGATGGCTTGGGTTATTATCACCGTACAAATCATGTAGGACCACCCCAACAATTTTCTCAAGGTCCGTATGGATTATATCAGGCCACATTCCAACATACGCCGTATGCATTTCCAACTGAACCGATGATATTTAGTGGTTCTTCAGGTGCTTATCAAAGCAGGAATGACGGTAGTGATGAAGATGACGATTATTTTGAGCTCCCTCGACAATCATCTTTCTTTTGTATTATTTCAAATACTATATTTAGATTTTAAAAAAACTATAAATAACTCAAAGTAGTAGAACAATTAATATATAATAACAGTATAATAATTATATATGAACAATTCTTCGAATAACATTATGTTTTTCTTTTTGGATAGTTATATTTCATAAATTTGAGAATAAGCTTGGATGCACTTGAAGTATGATTTGGAAGGATGGTGTCATTGGCATCAAGCACTTTCTTGTTTTCATATGTAAAACTAAGTACCTTTATGTTTATTTCTATGTATTAAGTACTTAATCGACTAGAATGAGAAATTTACCTTTCTTGATGGTTGATCTACATTAGGGGTGTAAACCGAGCCGAGCTGGCTCGGCTCGAACGAGCTCGAGCTGTCAGTCGAGCTCGAGCTCGAGCTTGACTCTCTTCAAAAAAAGCTCGCGAGCCCGGCTCGCGAGCTTTTTGTAATTTTAATTTTTTTTATTATTTTAATATTAAATAATTAATAAATAAGTTAAAAGAATGGAATTTGATCTAGAGAACAAACAGACAATTACTTCACAAATTAAAAACCCTAGCTTCCAAATTTCCATCTCAATCTATCGCCATCATCTCATCTCTCGCCGTCGTCTCATCTCTCGCCGTTGTCTCATCTCTCGCCGTCGTCTCATCATCGTCGGGAATACCTGGTTCCAAAAGTGTGCTTGAAGCCTTGAGCCCTGCTGTTGCTTTAGAGGTTATGTTATAATATATTATTTTGAGCCATTAGGAACAAATTAATTTGCGGTTCCAACTTCCAATTTGTGGTTCCATCAGGTTTTGTTGAAGCTTCTGTTGTTAGACATCCATTTTAATTTGCAATAAATATATACACATATAAGTACATTAAATTGGTTTGCTGAAGCTTTTCATTTCTGTTCATCCATTTTAATTTGCGAGCTCGGGCTCGGGCTCGACACAAGCTCAATTCGAGCCCGGCTCGCGAGCTCGAGCTCGCGAGCCTGGGTTCGAATCGAGCTTTCGAGCCGAGCCGAACCAAAGTACTTGCTATCGAGCTCGAGCTCGAGCCCTCCAAATCGAGCTCGACGAGCTCGAGCTCATATATTGAGTTTCGAGCTCGAGCTCGAGCCCGAGAAAATCATCGGGCTCGGCTCGAGCTCGGCTCGTTTACACCCCTAATCTACATAATAAGTTTTTAATATGTATTAACTACTAGCAATTTGTATTATTTATATTACATGTTAATTTTTCTAATTTTTAAAAAAATTTAGCGTATTTTATATGCTTTTGTATCGTATCGCCCGATAATATCCCGATATGCCGCGACCGATATGGAATAGCACCCGCCGATATTATCACCGATCTCACAAGAGGTTCCATAACTAAACAAAGCTCTCTTGCTTTCTTCCAAAATATCTCATTCAATATTATATCAGATACTTCTAAAGCTTCGCTTCTTCTTCGATTGGTATTGTTAAATGCACTCCACTCATCACATGTGCATAATTGTCTTAATTATGTTTGATGTCAAACCAACTTTCAATAGCAATAAACTCAGTATCAAATCTAGTGATGCTCGGTCCAATAACTCTCTACCTTTAGTGTAGGTTCTCATGAGATTCACAACCTTGTCACTGTTGTAAATAAAACTAGTAATTTTTTTTGCTTTATCAGTAGTGGCCTTTACCGATTTCATCTTTCCAATGTCTTCTAAAATCAAATCTATGTGATGCGCTGCACATGGAGACCAAAATAAATGTTTTCTTTTTTGCATTAGCATTTCGCCTGCGGCTTTGTACGCACTTTCATTATCTGTGACAATATGCACAATATTTTGCTATCCAATCTCCTCAACTACTTGGTCCATAAGGCAAAAAATGAATCGAGCATTTCTTCCTTTGTTAGTGCAATCTATCGATGAATGATAAATCATTGTCCTATCACAATAAACCAAAAAATTTATAATGGGATGTTTCGTTCGGCTACTCCATCCGTCACACATTATGGTATACCCATAAATTGGCCATTTTACTTTCAAAGTACTAATATACTTTTCAAGCTCATCAACCTCTTCATTCATGTAAACCCCACCAATCTGATATCCAGAAGGTCCTTTGACATCTCTAACCTCCGCAATAGTATCAATCATAGATTGCATATACAGGCCATTATCCGCAACATTAAAAGGTAAGGCATTAAATATGAAAAAAATTGAGATAGCTTTACCAACTTTTTTCATGCCGTCTTTATTGAACATTCCTTTTACAGTTCTCTTTGTCGAAGAAAACATATGCGGATCAAATTCAGCGGATGGCATTTCAATACCCGATTTCATCCCAAAACTTTGTGAAGCTCCAAGCTTTATTCCCGAAATTGACTCGTTCGAACCACCTCCATAATAACCTAAAATCAAAGAAAAAATAGATGTTACTGCAATTAAAAAATTATAGTCGTCTATTAATAAATTGATAGTAGCTAAACTTATATTAAATATAATTTAATTAATTATGACATACCTCCTTGTGGTACGCTCCTTGAAGTCTCCCCACTAGCATTTCTATGGTTTTCCTCTTCCATATGTGCAATATATCGGCTCTCTCATAGCTTGCTTGAGGTGATTTCGCTCTAATGATGACATTCCATATTCATCCTCATTATCATAATCACCATCATGTCCACGACTATACGGCATTTCACCATATAAGTTGTCTTCCCTTACAGCATTAATAATTGATTCTTTCTTTTTAAGCATCATTGCCCTTTCTTTAATACCTTCACTCAGAAGTGATTTTACCATCTTTTTAATTTCAGTTGGAACTCTTGTACATGGTTCTACATTTCTAGAAACATTTGCAATATGTTGTTTAAGACGAGTGATCCTGCCATGCACAATTTTTCCACAATAGTTATATTTAAATTTTTTTCGATCTCCACCAATGGGAGTAGCATGTTCCCATCCAATATCTAACTTTGGACCCATAACTGCAAAGAGAAAAAAAAATCGTAAGAACATGAAGTTGAATAACATATATAATGAATCGAGGTATTCTGATTTCAGAACTAAATGTATAATTATGAAAATTATAAAATGAAGAGAATGACCAATAACTACTGGACCCAAAATGTAATTTTTACTGTTATTACATGATGATTTCTAAATGGATCGATTTTCTCTTATAGTCACATTGAACGATGTCTTTACATTTTATTTTCTTTTTCTAGATCTTCTATATATCCTAATGATTTTTATTTTACTTTTCATTCAAATCAGGCTATGTGAGCCTTTTACATTCTTTCATCTCTATTTTAGTGTGGAAAATTAATTTATTAAAGTTTTTACTTTTTTTTCATTCTTTTGATCTTATCTTATAATACAAGTAGTGACTTTCATTTAGTTATTTATTCGTTATTCTTCTCAAAGTGTTTTTTTTTTCTTTTTTAACTAGAAAAGAAAAAAACTTATAGACTATATATAGTTAACTAAAACTTAAATCTAAACCTATATAGACTATATATATATAACACAATATTTATATTGATATCTACAATAAAAAGAGAAAGTAGTTACCTCTTGAAGAAACTTCGAAGACACAACTGAGATGTTGAGGGGGAATTAAGCTTTGGAAATAAAAGTATTTACGTGAGCTTTGGAAATGAGATGTCGAGGGGGATATATATGTATATATATAAAAGATTTATATATAAATAAAAATGACATAAAGTTAATTATAAAAGAAAGAAGTGACATAAAGTTAGACATTTGAAAGATTAATTTTTGTTTCTACTACTGCTAAAGTCCTCTTCCTCTGTGCACAATGCTAAAGTCCTCTTCCTCTCTGCACAAAGCCATGTGAAGCTTCACATGCACATTCGTATATGTATATATATAAATAGAAATAGATATTTGAATGACATACTGTCTCTACGTGAACGAGAGACACTCTAATATTTAGCTTTGTACCCTCTCTACATAAAGACTTTTTCTTCGCATGCACATTCATATTTGGCTTTGTATCGTCGATATTGTCGGCGTATCACCGATATTATCACCGATACACCGATAATATCGTCGTATCGGTGATAATATCAGCCGATAATATCGGTGATATATTAAGTTGTCAGATAACATTAATATCTATCGTTTTTATTTGATCGGCACCCACCATTCCAATTACGTATCACTGATATTATCTGCGTATCGGCTGATACTTTGAACCATGTTGAGAAGAGGTGCTGCTTTTTGTTCCTACTTCCTATACAAAACCCAAAAGCCAGCTCCCGCATGTGTTACTTAAAAGGTTTTGCAATATGAGGGCTATTGGGCTTCGTGATTAGGCCCACCTTTCCCAGCCCATATGTTCCATGCAACTGAACAGCCATCCAGGGGCTTGTGCAATATTCAATGGTCAAGGAGTTGATTAGTAAATAACATAATTACTAGGGATAAGAAGCCCCAGCAAAATCTCTTGGACCTTTTGCTATTGTGTTGGGCGGGCCCAACAAATATTAAAAGTTATGTTGAGCTCGGCCCAAGATACACAAAGAAAACTAAAATAATATTGGGCTAGGCTCAAATTATTAATTAAATGAGGTATTGGGTTCAACTATCTCTTTTTTTAGTGGAGCTCTACAAAAATCTTCCAAATCATAATAGAAAACAAAGAGATTTTTTTTTTGTTCTGCACCCGAGCTTGCTAAATTTATCGCACTAATAACTATGAAAATAAGTGTCGTTTTCAATGACACTTTGAGCTAAATTTATTAAATATGACTAATCAATATTAAGCACTCGGTGCATGTTCGAAAAATAAAATTGACAACAAAATATTTTTAAAATTAAAATTAATTGAGATCAAATTAGGGATGACAATGGGACGGGTTCGGGACGGGTAATGCAAGACTCGTGACCCGTCCCGTTCAAAAATTTTAAGTCCCGGACCCGTCCCGGACCCGGTCACTACTCGGACCCGTCCCGGACCCGGCCATTTCCCTCGAGTCCGGGTCCTACCAATCCCAGACCCGGTACAAATTCAATTTTTTCCTTTTTATCTAAACAAAAACATTCATAATATAAATAAAACCAAACGAATTTAAACTCTAAACACACATCAAAATACAATCAAAAAACTTAAATCATTCATACGAACATATGAAAACTCATTTAATTATCTTTTGATATTATCTTTGAAGTAACTGATGATTGAGTCATTGTTACATAACCTGGTTTTAGAAGCAATAAATTGAATGAAGCTTTAGTCTGCCTTAACAGATTTGTGCGAGTGTTGAAGGCATTTAAGTTAATAACCATGATGAAACCCAAGTGTTCATAACTTATATAGGGGGTTCCGAAAAGAAACGGGGATGGTAAAAGAAACGATGAGTTACCGGTCACGGCGGTGGAGCGCGGTGGTGAAGCGGCAGTGCAGTTGCAGATTTTTGAGCGTGAATACTGAAGCGACTGTTTGGGAATTGGGGATTGGGAATTTGGGATTTGTTGGTAGAAAATAGAATTATAGAAACCCTAATATAAATAAAATTAATAATATTATATATATATTAATTAAAAATCATAATAATATTAATACGGGACGAGTCCAGGCCGGGAACGGGACGGGTATATTGCTAGACTCATGTCCCGTTCTGGACCCGGCCGGGTCTTAATATTGATTTCCCATTCCCGGATCCGGTCCCCTTTTTTTGGACCCAGACCCGAACTCATCGGGACGGGTTTCAATATTTCCCGGTCTCATTGCCATCCCTAGATCAAATAGAAGGCAAAAAAGAAAAGAACAAGCATAGAAAAAGAGATATAGAGTAATGAAATTTAATACAGTTAAAAAAATAAAGAGAAAATCTAGAAAAAAACTTTATGTTTGTGATTTTATGGACTATTTGCTTTCAAGTCCACAAAATAATGCTTATTCTCTTCATCTCTTAGTTTAGACAGATACTTGAACTCAAAATTTAATTACATGTAATCAATTCTGCCACCCAAAGCAATGCAAACCCCCAATTTAGGGTCTATCAATTCCATAAACCCTAATTTTATCTTCTGCAATTCCAATTTTTCATCTCCTCTCCAGCTCAAAACTTGCAGATTCTCCACCAGAATTTTCCGAAGCTTCCTTACCGCATCTAAATTTCCATATTCAAACAATTTCAGTAACACAAGACGTCGCCGTTTTGCTCCCTTCGCTGCTGTTAAAAGGGCCTCCACTCCTGACTACTACTCTGCTCTCAACGTCAGTAGAAATGCAACACTGCAAGAAATCAAAACGGCTTATCGCTCTCTTGCTCGTAAGGTATATATTTTCAAGCATGTTTTTCAGGATTTTGTATTGGGAATATGAATTATCGGTATTGTGTGAGAATGTTGAATTTGTGGTGTGCTTGGCTGTATTTTTAAAACATAATTGGAAATAGTGTATACGGAAAATGAAAATTTATTTCTAAAAATATGGCCGTCTATAACCCAAGTGTTACGAATTACATAGTCAAGAGTATAATTTTATAATTTTTATCCCCCTTCTGTATTAAAGACTTAAAATCAATGTTTTGCTTATAGCTAAAACTTTTGTTGACCCTTTATTCTGAATTGATTCATTGCTTGCACTTATAAAGTTCTTCTCAGAGTTCGAAATATGTTGTTTACCTGAGCTTTTACTAGTCAAATTTCCAGTTACTATTCTTTCAATGTTATTTTGATGGATACAGTATCATCCTGATATGAACAAGGGTCCTGGTTCTGAAGAAAAGTTTAAAGAAATAGGTGCTGCATATGAGGTATCGCTAACTTCCTACATTAGCTACTTATGTAAAATATCTGCTATCTGAAACTTGCATGCATGTGTTGACTTCCCCTCTTCATTTCATATGCTTATCTTCTTTCTTGTACTCATTGGGTGTTCCATTCATTCAAATTTGAGCTTGCACTAAGTAATGAGTTATGTAACTCATTCAATTATAACTTAATAAGACTATTGCCATTTACAGTTCTCTTTTCTGTAATTGAGATGGCTATACATCCTGATTTATTAACTTTAGTGAAGTAATTGGTAAAATTTGATTGGTTTTCAGACAATTTATTTAATTGGATTCCTCTAGTAACAAAGCATCTGTGTAGGTATTATCAGACTCTGAGAAGAGGTCTTTATATGATCGCTTTGGTGAGGAAGGTCTACGTGGAGAATTTGATGCAGCTAATGCTGGTCCTCACGGAGTAAGATCATGTAACTCTGGTCTTATTCCACAACACTTTTTATGTTTGGATTGGCACGATTATAATTGTGCTATTTCATCCTATATATTTATCTTGCTTCCCTAACCAGTGATTCCTATACAACTGTTAATAACATGTTGTAGGTGAATCCTTTTGAAGTTTTTGCTGAATATTTTAGTGAGTCCAATCGATTTTTTGGCGGAGGTGGTGAGCCGAGCAGCTTCAATTTTGATTTTAGAGAGAAGAGCAATCAGAATCTTGACATCAGGTGGATTATCCAGTAGCCTTTTTATGTAATATCTGTTTATTTGCTGTTATCCATGGTCATATAATGAAATTAGATCAGTATTCTCCATCGTTGAAGTTTAGTGATATTCAGATAACTACATGCACTAGCGAGTCATTAGTTCAAAAAGGCATCCATTGTGTCAATCAACCTTTTCCTCCACAATTGAGCTGCACATGCAGCTTTAAGATCTTCGTATTTCATACTGCCATGAGTTGTCATGAAGGCTTGCTTGGATAATTTTTCATCACTTGTTCAAGATCATTCAAGATGATGAAAAATACAATCACATGTGAGGCTTCAAATTTTTATAGTATGTAGGAATATTTTTCACCGAATTTGTTATGTGTGTAATTTTTCTTTCTTTTGGCGAGTAGATATCCGCTAGTAATATTGCTCTAATTTTAAATGTGGTTACAAATGTGATCATGTTAATCATAATTTATTAATCTTTAATTGGATTATACAATGTAGATATGATCTTTATTTGCGCTTTGAAGAGTCAATTTTTGGAGCAAAGCATGACGTTGAAGTATCATGTTTAGAGACATGTGATGACTGTGGTGGAACGGGTGCAAAGTCCAGCAGTTGTCTAAAATTGTGCACAGAATGTGGAGGTAGAGGAGGGGTGATGAAAACTCAGGAGACACCTTTTGGAATGATGTCTCAGGTACTCCCGTGCTATAATCATTTCATAAGTAATGCATGAGAAATGAGTAATATATCTGGGCACACTGGTTTTTTGCACTTGGGATATTTTTGCTCCAATACCATGCGAGATTGGGTTCAAACTAGATACCTGGAGACAGGATAAATCCTCAAATGAAAGGTTGGGGGTGGGGGTGGCACTTGTTACCATTAATGCAATTTTTTTTACAATATCTCTACTGAAATATTCAAACTTGTAGTTTAAATAGGTAAGTAAAACAACCAGTAACACATGTACTAAAAAAATACTAACTTTCTAATAAGTTTATCGATACTGCTTATGACAGCCTCTCATGTCATAAACGTTATCCGCAATTCATTATTAATATAAATTTTCGGAATATTATTCGTTCTACTTGATTATATCACCTTTTAATTGGAGTTAGTGATGTAGAGTTCCATTTTATTCGTAGGTACAATCAATAAGTTAAAAGAATGCTTTGTTAATCACAAGTTAGCTTATAATCTATTTTCTATTTTTTTATTATAAAAGTATGGGTGTTCCTTTGAAATTTTGATCTACCTAATATACTCTTATGTATTTTAATTTTGAATGGCAAAAAAGTCCAATAATAAATAATAATTAATAAAAATAAATTATATATATATATCTAAAAATAAGATGTATAATTACACTAGACCTCTATAATATGTAATACACCTTTTTAAAAATAAAAGAGTTAAATAATAAAATAAATTGTACATATCTATAATAAAAGTATGTATATATCACATAAGAACTTTATGGTAAAATGACATATAAATACTAAATCGTAATTAATAATAGTTAGTTTAAACATGCAAATTACACAATTTTTTTACAATATTAGGTTACAATTTCTTTTGTTCAAACAATTAATAAATAAGAATATATATAAAAATTTCTTTCTTTGTTAAGTAATTGTTAAATCTCAAAAGCATGTCACAAAATATTTGATTATCAATTTTCCTACCCGGACACCTTCTATTCTAAGACATGTTTTAAATATTTTTTAGATCACACTGTTAAAACACCTTCTATGTTCTACCTTTACGTCATATAATAATTATTAATTTAACCCATCGTATCAATCAATAATTATTTTTTAAATAATTATATACTTAATTAAATTATTACTTAAATTTTCAATATAAGATACTATGAAATAAGGAATTATCTATATAATTGAATTACTTTACGAGATCATGACTTATAATTTATTTTTTGGAACAAGGTAAGCTTTCCATTGATTTCAAATATGTACACTATACTCCGGGCATACCCGGACTATGTCAAACTATCAAATTTACATTTCAAAATCGTCCAAACAACTTCTACTAACTCTTTTGGTGTTTTCTACCTTTACAAAACAATCTATTGTTCCTTTCAATCCAAATCAAATAAATCATACTAGCAAACATACTTCTTTTAGCTCCACTAAGAACCGTTCTCCCTTTGCTCACTTTCCTCACCCAATCCACAACTTCATCCCATGAATTATGTTTGCACGCTAGATTCATTTTCTTCCAGCAGCTAATCAAAACCTCTTTTGTGTAACTGCATTGAAAGAAAATATGGTCTCTTGTTTCCGTTTCCTTATTGCAAAATAGACAATCTTCCTCAATATTATCCATCCACTTGCTAACCCTGTCCAGTGTTTTCAATCTACGTGTTTTCAATCTATTCTGAAATGCCAACCAAACTATGAAACGATGGCGAGCAACCGGACCTTTCCCCCAAACCAGTTTCTTCCATACGACCTCATCCCTGTGCTCAATTGTGTGATTGTATGCTTTGTTAATCGAGAACTTTCCATTTTTCCATGCGTTGTGAACTTCATCTATTGCATCCATGAACAATGTTTTGATGGTAATTAACTTCTTCCAGTACCATGAGTCACTATTCCTCACTCGGACAGACCATATGGTTTCTGATTTAAGGTAATATTCGTTCACCCATTTGATCCATAAGGAATCAGATTTCTGGCATACTTGCTTGAACAGGGCTGCCATGTTCCATTGTCCAATTGAGATAATTCTCAGTCCTCCCTCTTCTTTCGCTCCACATACATCACTCCATTTTACCGCTGCACTATAGTTACCCGATAGTCTTCCACTCCAGAGGAAAATTTTGCACATCCGTTCAATTTCATGTATCACATTAATAGGAATTGGGAAAATCTGAGACTTATAATTTATTTATTAAGTATTTACTTAGTTAAATTAATGTTTAGTTTTGAATATTTAATATAGTTTATTCTAAGCATTTTATTTAGGAGTTTGAGTATATTGATATTTTCTCCTTTATTAACTTGATCAATCAACTAATTATAATTTTTCACTAAATTCAAAAAATAATGCATAGTTTATCAAAAATATTTATGAAACTAAATCACAAAAGTTAATAGGAAAATATTAATTAAAATTATGGTCAACGCACACTTTATTTAAAAATATTCCTATCAAGAACAAACCAAAATGCGACGATGTTATCAAATTAAAGAAAAAAAAAATCATTTCTAATTATGTTTTAGTTATTTCACATATTGTATATTAACTGTTGTACAATATGCGATTTTTTATTTTTGTTAAGTAGACTCAATTTAATAAATAAAAATACAAAATTAGTGAAAATCAAACAAAAATGGATGCATAATATGCCAACCTATTATGACTTGCGAAAACTTAAATTAAGGTTTTAATGTGAGATGCATTTAATGATTTGAAAATATGAAAATATGATACCCCTGAGTTTAGCAAATGGAGAACTAAAATGAATAATTCTGAAATAAGAAACAAAAACACTATACAAGTGTTTAGCTTTTGAGCCATTATAAAAATTATTGAAAGTATGCAACAAAGAAATACTGAGAAGAAAGAAGAGGTAAAGTGTTTGATTCCTCAATATTAAACAAGATATGCGTATAAATGAAGCATGAATTTACATAAAAGTTTATTTAGTTACATTGTTATTCATGTTTCACTTTTTAATTAACTTAATTCTTTCAAAAATTGATTAATTCATTCATATCAATTAGTATTTTATTTTTCAAATAACTAACTTATTAATTGATGGTTTATTTAGTTAAATTTAAATTATTAATATTTGTTAAGTTGAACAAAAATTATATATATATATATATATGTGTGTAAATTACTTGACGAGATCATATGATGCACGTTCAACGAACGTGTTATTTACTAGTTGATTAAAATAACAAAGTAACATTAATAAAAAATGAACTGCAGATTTTAACAATATTATAATGACAAAAGAATATAAATAACAACTATTATTTTACTTACACTATTGTAATCACTTATGCAACTGAAAATTTCAACAATATTATTATGATAATTTCTCAAACGACATAAATTAACAACTATTAACACTAATGTAATCAATTTTATACAATTGCAAAATTTCAAGTAATTTTTAAAAGAATATTAAACAACATCTACTAACACTAATTATATCTACTAACACTAATATAATCACCGTATTGCATACCTTGTGGTGGATAAACTCTAAGTAATTCGATGATGGCAAGTTTTTCTTTGTTTGTAAACAAGGTGATGTGTTCCCTCTCAACTATCCTTGTTATATCTTTTAGGAAAAGTGTTTGTTCATTCTAATCTTAATAAATATAAAAGAGAATTTAAAAAGAAGTTTTGAGTTATTTACAAGTTAATTTCTTCTTCTTTTTGGTAATGCGTTTTTAATTAAAAACGACTACATTAAATAAAGAGAAAATAACCCCTACCCCAACCCCCCACCCGAAAAGGAAATATATTAATTAAGAACTTATAAAAGATCAAAATATCCACTAATTTATCATGGCCATCCATTGTGCACATTTTCAATAACATTAAATACGCAAAATTGTTCGAACGTCTAAAAGAAAAAGGATATTGAAGAGGGCACGATTAATCGGAATCAAACATCCTGCCCTCAAACTTAGAAACCCAGTATCTCTCCACCTACATTATGGATAGTCTTTGTTCATTTATGAAACCAAGCCTTAAATATATCTTTTAGGGGACCATACAAAACACACACACACACACACACATATATATATATATATATATATATATATATATTGAAGTCCCCCTCCCCCCCAATACACAATTTGTCCCATCTAGTGAAGTGTTCCTACAGCGTCTAGTGAAGTGTTCCTACAGCTTCATGGGTATACGCAAGTATCACTTCCAAATGGCCAAACCTTTGGAAGGGGAAAATAGCCAGTTTACATGATTTATTTATTTTCTTTTTATAGTGAACTTTTTAGTTTTTGGCAAGTACAAAGAAGTCACTATCTGGTGTACTTGCTGCCTACTCTTTGATAGTTTTATTCATAATTTGTTTCATTTGTCCACAAAATTCCAAACAGTGCAACGTGTGCACTGTGTTTCCTACAGAGTCAGTTATAAACTTGATATAGCACTTGCTTAACAAGCAGCTGAATGAATGTCATAAGAAAACTAACAGTTTTAGCTTGTGATTTTGGAGATGAGTGCAGGGACAAATTTAGACCAGGAATAGCGATAGTGATCTTATATACTTTTTGGTATTTGAAATGTGCACAGTGCACAATCATGATAAATTAGGGGGATATGGTTGATCTTTTATGAGTTCTTTATTTATTTCCTATTTCCTTTGTTGGGAGTTATTTCCTTTCTATTTAAGGTTGTTATTTTCAATTAAAGGCTGTTACCAAAAACAAAAAGGAAGTTAACTTGAAAATAGAATTTATCCTTTTGAATTATCTTCTACAGTTATTAAGATTAGAGTTAACAAACACGTTTCCCATAACATAGAAAAAGGATTGTTCAGAAGGAAAAATACAGAAGATGTCAACGAATCTACAGATAGAGAGATAGAGAAAAAGTGATCATTATTCAGTTACTTAAAGTGTGTCCACTACATGGTATGCATACAATGATAATAACAGGATTGTAGTTATTGTTTGATATTCTTTTGAAGAATTAGTTAAAATTTTGCAATCACATTAATTGATTACATTAGTGTTAATAGTTGTTAATTTATTCCTTTTGAAAAATTATCATTTAGAATATTGTCGAAATTTTGTGGTTGCATTCAGTTGATTATAGAAGTGTTAATAGAATAATAATTGTTAGTCTATATTCTCTTGAAACGTCATAATTATAATATGGCTGAAATTTTGTAGTCGTATAAATGATTAGTTAAGTGCTAATTACATAGTAGTTGTTATCTTATATTCTTTTGTCGTTACAATATTTTTAAATTCTGCGTTTGTTTTTTAATTTTTGGTTGGATGTTACTTTTTTATGCCAATTAATTGTGCATTAATTTGTGATGAACATTTTTTGTACTTTCCAATAAAATGAGATAGAATCAAGTACATTGAAAAAATATATTTTTCTATCGTTATTAAATGAATTATAGATGAAGTTTATGACATGAGTGGACGCCGTGTACAATATGATAAACTCCTTAAGAATTATTTATACATTTCAGAACTATTATAAGTGTTTTTAAAGTTAGTATTATTTTTTTTTACATGTGTTATTCAACTTATCTTATAAAAACTAAAATGGGTTTGAATATTTACCAACATATATTGCCAATTTTTTTTTGCATCAATAATAGTACACTCTCTCTAACCTCCTCAACCCGGGAGTTCATTCCTGGATTATCCCTGGATGAGTCATGAGTGTCTGACTTTTGTTTGCTGACATGATATTTTGGCATCATCGAAGCAGAGATTTGGATGCAGAATGGGTGCATTATGAGGTGCTATAGTTAATTTGTTCTTTCCATCTTCACATTAGTAATCAAATTGAATAGAAGTATTTATTGTTTGGATAGTCTGGTTGATGTTCAAATTCTCTGCCTAGTAAACTTCTACAAGCAAATATAACGAGATCATACATTTTCGCATGGTGGCAACACTTTCATGTAACATCATAAATTGCGTCCAATTTGACAGGACTGTATACTGATACTGAGCTTTTGCACTACACCAACTGTAATTCCATACCTTGCTTTGACATTATGCATAGATGATTATCTGTGAATTCTAGGTGACTTCCTGCACAAAATGTGGTGGTGATGGGAAGATAATTACTGATAAGTGCCGCAGATGCAATGCCCGTGGTGAAGTTCGAGCAAAGCGGAGCATTGAGGTGGTTGTTCCTGCTGGTATTGATGATGGAGCCACAATGCGAATTCGAGGAGAGGGAAACATTGACAAAAAGAGGTGTGTTTTAAGTGTAGGTTTCACTTTGTAAATAAAGTTATGAGCCCTCTTTGTCTTTTGGAATGCATTCAGTTATTGCTTCTTTTTAAGTTATAGTAAAGTTTATTTAGTTGTGTGCTCTGGTGAGGGTTGCCTATAAGTAGTGCTACCTCTTAAGAATTATCGTAATTTAGGTATTTTTCGTTTTACTCCTTATAAACCTACTCCTTCTGCAATGTTTTGCATGTGGGCTTTATGAAATGTTGTGGATCTAGAATATATTGAAATCAAAAGTTGATTATGTTATTGTTAGTCATGTGAAGTAGCACATTTGATAATTTTTTATGTTTATTGTGGAAATATTTCTGTCATGTTCTTTTATTTTGTCAGGGGATTGTGGTAAAACAACTGGAAGGGATTTTAGAACTTGTTAGTTTTGCTGTATTCTTATGTTGTACATGCGATGTCAAAAAACGGAACATAGTAAAATAGGCTTATCTTGCTGGGGTCTCACTGCAGGGGTATAGCTGGTGACCTGTATCTTGTCCTCCATATTGAGGAGAAACAAGGAATTCAGAGAGATGGCATAAATTTGTTCTCAAAAGTAGACATCGACTATACAGAAGCCATTCTTGGGACTACTAAGAAGGTAACAATCCTTCTAAATTCACCAGTTTATGCTTTTAATTTCATTTTTGAGTCAGTTGGAAACGGAAAAGAAGGAATATTTTTTCTTACTTTGAGATGATTCTCACCTGTTGCACCAATTTCTTTCTGCATAATTTGAATCAGAAATACATCAATGCTTATGCAGGCTTTTGTAAATTTTGTTTTGCTTTACCTTTGATCTCCATGGAATAATCAGTGATCATAGTGACTGCATTTTGGTTTAACAATGAAATATTGTCTCTTCCACAAAAACTGATGATATGACTCTTTCCGTGCAAATCACAGGTGGATACTGTTGAAGGTATGAAGGATCTACATATTCCCGGAGGAATTCAACCGGGACATAAATTAAAGTTGCCTCACATGGGTGTGCCAAAAATTTATAAACCTTCTACACGAGGCGATCATTATTTCACAGTGAACGTTCAGATCCCAAAGGAAATCAGGTTTGTGTATACTTTAATGTGTTATTACCAAAAGTCTCCCTCACTTGTTGAAAATTACCAACAACCCCCCATCATATTAAGGACATCTTACAATTACACCCCCATGTATGTTTAAAAATGGTTACTATTTTACCTCCTAAAAATCTTACAAAAAACCCTTTGCAAGGTTCTGTTGGTAATTTTCAATACGTTCGAGTAAGTTTTTGAATTACACAATAAATGAGGGGTCTGAGTGTAATTTTCCCTAATTTAATTTGAAAACATCTCTTTACACAAGTGACTAGTGCATTAGGTTTACTTGGCTTTCTATCAGTGTAAATCTTTTTGCATTTTATTTAGTATTGAAGCGTCGAGGAATAGTTCTTTTGCTTTATATGTGCTGGAAAATAAGATGCATGTTATCATGGGTTGGGAGATGGAGATTGTAAAATAGAAGGCGTCATTAGAGTTGCCTGTTACACATGTTCATGTTCATTTTATACCTTTTTTTTGGGTAATATTTGTAAAATCACTTTATTTACGAAACTGATATGTAAAAAATGGTTAAATAAAAATGAAATTAGTGCTAAGCTACCCTGCTAAATGTGTTGCGTAGTTTTGATAGTTTTTCTTATTTGGATTTTCAGTCCATCAAGTTATTTGTTGATAAAAGTAGAAAATTTAACATCTATTTTCTTAAATTATTTGGAGTTTGTTGATAAAAGTAGAAAATTTTGATTTCTTCCATATATCTAAGTCACATCTGGCATTATGTTGCTTTCTGTGTGAGAAGTTTCGAATAATTACTGCTCGAGGAAAGTGTTCTAGAAGTTCTATTCTTCAATAAATCAACACCTATTGTTTAGTAACTGCTGCTTAAAAACCATCAACTTGATATGTTAATTGATGTAAACGTCGCAACCATGTTAGTGAATCGGAACGCGCCCTAGTTGAAAAGTTGGCTTCCCTTAGGAACATCAAGAGCTATACACACCGAGGCGAAGATCGAGGTTTACTATTTTGACTCAGTAGCTAGTTTTGAATTTTATCTTCTCCAATTTTGTCTGTTTCTATTCTTATCTATCTTTTATTATTCAGGGACGCTTGATAACGACAACATAGACCCAACATCAAGCAGTAAAAGCAAAAGTTATTGGTGGGAATCAATCAAGGACTTCTGGTGGTATGTTTTACATTTTGCATTTAGGTGTTACTCTGACTTATAGTATTCATTTTAATTTTTCCTCTTATGGCAAAAGCCTTTTCGGTATTTGTTAAATGGGACGTCTTTTGTACCTGATATTAAGTTTTCTTGAAAAAGATTAGTAAGGTATTTCATATGTGTTCCCCCTATAGTTTAAGCTTTTAGATGAGATACTTGTGTTCTATAAAAGAGGTCCAGTGCTGGTCTTCATTAAAAGAATATCATTTGTACATGAGAAGGCACATTAAAGATGTCAAATATTAAATGTATCTCTTTTTAAGCTCTAACAACTTATGCCGATTGTAGCATCTTGAAACCATTTTGAATCAATACAATCAAATTGGTTTTGCATGGGAAATATTGTGGCACTGTGTAAATATTGATACTATATCATTATTTTGTGATCATTTTAGACTAAAACATGAATTGGCCTCTTGACATAGGTCTAACAGTTAAACTAGTCGGCTTTACCTTCATATTTATGAATTGAAGACTTAATAGCTCTTCTCTACCTTCAGTTATATTCCTCTTTTAACTATTTCTCCAATTTTTAGGAGAAAGCAATCTGGCGAAAGATTCGCATCTATTTGCATGGATAACTCAGCTTTGTGGAGGTACGGATATCCCCCTCCTCATTTGCCTTGTATGAGCACCATTTCTACTATTCTTGTCTCAGCACTTATAACCTTCTCTCTGAGCAAATCCATCTCCATCTGGTCTAAATTTTGGCAAAAGAGCAAACAAATAGAACACAATCCACATCCATCGCTATGAGCAAACATTTCGATACTCTGTATTCCTTTTAGCATTAATTTATAATTTGAGAATATATGGATGTGTAGTCAATGCCAACAGCCACCACAAGATGATTTTTTGAGTTTGTGTGTGTTTTATGTTATGGCACCATTTACTACCTCAATTATTGGGCTAGTTGAGTTACTTATTTGAGTTTTTGGTGGCTATGAATTATGATGTGATTCCTAGGTAGTGTGTTACACAAACTTATGCGTTCAATATAACGAAGTTAACTATGCTATCTTCCTTTCGGATCTTAGTTTAGTAATTGTGTATTTGTTTTGGTAAAGAAATTCTTCGCTTCAAATGCCGTAATTTTGTGATTTTTTTTTTTTGAGAAAATTTAAGCTAGTCTATGATAAAATAATAAAAATTGATGCAAAAAATATAGACTTAAGGGGAAATTAATCATGTCTAGATGGACGGAGTTTAGTTGGATCATGTGTTGTATAATCCAATTCCAAAAGTTTCTGACCTTGGTTAACAGAAAGCTATCAACCTGGGTAATTTGATATTTTTATGAATTAAGAGCCCTATTTGGATGGCAATCTTTGCCCAGAACAAAGTATTTCAAAATAAAAGAATTCTAAAAGACTTGTTTTGTTGGCATATCACAAATTTTTTCTTAAATTGTTTATAAAAAAAAATCTGCAATAAAAAAGAAAAATAAATTTCTGCTATATATAATCTGATAGTTAACATTGTCGAATAAAGAGTTTTTTTATGTTGTCTTTTAACATAGAAAATTAAGTTCACTACATATTCTACACAAAATAATGCAATGCTTAAAATAAGATTTATTGTATCTATTTTCTTTATATGTCTAGTAATTGAGCAATTTGATTATAAATTTTTTATAAAAAGCATATCTAAATAAATTTTTACAATAAAAAATATCACATCAATCATAATATTACTTTAATTTCCTTACCTTGTTTAGTTTACATATACTTCTCACTCTATAATTGTTATCCCTAAATTCTATTTTTTTTCATTTGTATGATGAATATTTTTTATCTGAAACCTATATATCAACCCCAGTTGAGTCTAATTTGTTTTTACATTGAGAGCACTTGGCAAAAATGTCAATAGTAAAAGAACAACGTCATTTAGAAATCACATTGCGTCATGGATCATCCCAATATGCTTTGTGTAAGTAACATAAATTATCTTTTCCAATGCTAATATTAGTATTTAGTATGGTGTTGGCTGCTCAATGTTCAAAGCTCTCCATCCCCCAATATGCCATTTCTAAAGTAGGTAAGAAATTAAATAAAACTAATATAATTACAACTGCTTTTTCTGAATAAAATACTTCTTAGACCAAAATAAATGATCATGCAAAAAAGGAACGAAATAAAAGAGAAAAAATTATGATCCTTGTTGTTTATAATGGTTTTCATATTTTAAGAGCAGCAGTTAGTTTGGTAAATTATGTTAACAATTAAATGCTATTCAATGCATCTTAGCTGGCTTTTGGGTTTTTTTCTTAGCAATAATTACACCCTCCTTCCTATAACTTCAACTACAAGGAATTATTTTAAATAATGTCTACTAGTCTTCATTATGTATTCATATCAATCTATTCTATTTGCAGACATATATATATATATTAATAAATAAAATTATCTTGAATAAAACCATCTACATTTGATAATAAGCATGTAAATATGCGCTTTGTGTGTTTGTGAGTGTGAGATTTGAGAAAATTTTATTAGTCTCAAATTTAGTTTTGGTATCAGATTTTATGAGATTTGAGAAAATGTTTCACTATATCACGCGACTTCTAATATTACTCCTTTTTAAAAATAAAATTATTATCTAAATGGTGAGTGTGGATAAAGTAGAAAAGCTGTCCGTTCCGATAAAAGCTTTTTTAGAATAGCATATTGTCACATTAGTTAGTATGATTATGTGCCCTTACTTTCATATATATATATATATATATATATATATATAATCCTCAATTGTAATTTGTATATTATGATGAAGTTTCTCACCTAAATATTGCCTCTCATTATTCTTGCTTTAAATACACTTGTTACCTATATTTGGTTGCTATTTATATGTGATACTATAAAGAATTTGGACTATTATTAAGATCCCCAGTATTTCAGGTTTGACTATTCATCTAGGAGGGAAGGTCACGAGCCCCCAAATACAATTAAAAATTTCATTTATAAGAGTATTATTATGATATTTATATATAGACAAGAAAGTTCTTATACAAGAAATTAGAATTGTAATACAACAATAAATAAAAAATCTAGCAACTCAAATAAACTATTTTAAGAAATCAAAATGTAATGTATCACCCGTTTTTGTCTCTATAAATTTGGAACTAAGAATATAAAAATTGGGAAGTATCTTACATGAATATAAAATCGATATAAGAATTTACATGATTCAATTATTAATTAGGTTCACGATAAAAAAAAGACAATGAATATCAATAATTAAGATTGAAAAAGCTAATTTCTATTTTGTTTCCAAAATATATATATATATATATATATATATATATAGGAGTGTCGAATTGTATAAAGGTTTTCTAAAAATATATTTTATCATATGGACCTAATACTTTAAGACGTATCATAAAGAGACCGGTCTGCCGATGAAAGGGAAAAGTTATGAGAGATTAAGGGGGTGTTTGGCTAAGCTTATAAGCTCTTTTAAACATCTTATAAGATGTTTGAGAGCTTATAAGCTCTATGAAAGTGTTTGGATAATTTTCTTAAAAAAGTGCTTATAAGACCAAAAAATAAGATGTTTGGGTCTTATAAGCAAATAAAGAATAAGTTGGCAAAACCCAACTTATTTCAAAATCGTAAATTTGGGATGGTGTTTATATTTTTTTAAAGACATAAAATAAACCTAGTTAATTTTATTCTTTCCAACAATACCTTTCTCCAAAAAAATATTTATTTTTATATTGCACAATTCTCTCGTATAACATTTGAAAACATCTTATAAGTCCAATACACTTATTTTATCCAAACACTTAAGAGCTTATTTTTTAAATAAGACCAAACATCTTATAAGCTCTTAAATCATCTTATAAGATGGAATAACTTATAAGATGTTTTAAATAAGCTTAGCCAAACACCCTCTTAGACTTAAGAGAGTACAAAATCTTATTTATTTCATAGTTAGTTGATATTTATCTAAATACACATTAATTTGTGGATATTTATCTCATAATTTACTAGTTTCTCCGTTCTTTGATATCTGAATATTCGTTATAATGATTTATTAATTGAAATCTATATGTAATAATTGTAATTGTAATTATGAAACTAATTAATTCTCTTGAAAAAAGAAAAGAAAAAACTATATAGAATCATAATCAAGATTTCAGGTTATTTTAATTCTTGAATCAAAATGATAACGATAGGTCATATATTACAATCTAAAACATAACGGAAATTTAATTCCTAATTATGTCGGTTACTTTTAATAATTAAATTTAAGGTTTCGTGTACAAAATATTGATGATTTGGTTGTTTCTCATGGGATAAATCGGGTCCCCTTCACAAAATATTGATGATTAATTTCACCCTTTTTATCACCACCAAAATGATTTAGAATCCAATGAGCACAAGAAGAGATTGGCACCAAACTTTATTATATTTAATTTCCATTTACATTTTAATTAAAAAAATCTCTAGATTTTGATTTAATTTTTCTCATTCGAATTGATTAAATCATACCATATCACATGATAAGTGAGTTTTGCATTAAGATGATTAATGATTCTTCTATAGCAAACATATCCATTTAAGTGTAATTTGAGCTTTTAGTAAGCTTGATAATTACTTTGGAGCTTATTTTCATTCTAAATCAAATTGAGTTAAATAAGTATTAATTGTGTTGAACAAGATTCAAGCTCTAGAAAAACTAATCTTTTGGTAAATATCAAATTTATTTTTTTAATTAATAAAGCATTTATCGGTAAAGAAAGATTGCAATTTGCATATGTGATTTCGTGTACGCTGCTTCGAAATACCTCAACTTTAATTGCTAACAAATAACAATAAATGAGAAGGATATAATTAATATGGTTCTTTGACAGTATATATAATTTATTACATATTATTATTTCCGTTTTATGTCTGTACCTATAATATTTGAAAATTGTAACTGAAGAAGTGTAAATTCTAATTAACGATTTTTTTTTTAGAATTTTATCTTAAAAAGATAAAGATGGTTGATGACAAGAATATTGGTTCAGTAGTTAATAAGACATCAACAATCATGTTGATGTTAAATTAAAATCTTTAGTAAATATTTTCTTATAAAATATATATTTCCACAGGGAGTTAAAAAGACAAAAGTCCATATTCTTTAAATTTAAATTGATGAAAAAGGAAAGAGTTTGTCACAAAATAATTACTTGAAAATTATATATACATAAGTTAGCTACTTATAGTGAGGTTATTCATAGGAGTTTAGTGTCCATAAAATTGTAATGTATATATAATTATGATTTTTTTTTTTAAGATGGAGAAATAATCAGTTATATGAATGTATTATAGTCTAATTGTGTTTGATTTATATAATACTACTATATAATAACAATCTATGACCCTTTTATTAAATAATGCATGTGATAATTAGATCACACAATAATTTCAACCCGATCTTAAGTGTTCATTACTAAACAAACATATGTGGATATGTGTAACCAAAGAGGAAATGAAATTAGTCAATAGAGTAATGTTCACTCCAAAATAAAATAAAATAAAATAAAATAATTTTGATATTTAATTTTGTTGCAGCAGAGTTTCCAATACAAACAAACTGACAAATTCCAAATTTTAATTATTCCACCACTTCCGATAAACTTTTGATACAACCAAGAAATTATAAACATGACCACATAACAAAAGCACACCAATAATAATAATAAAGATAAGAAAGAACTCAAGAAAAAACAGATTTTATTGCATTTTTCGAAGCTACTTTTTACCTGGACTTGACCAAATCCTGGCCATTCAGGGACCAGCTAGCTAGGGTTTCTTCCTTACTTCTATACACACAAAATACGTACATTATTATCATTATATATATATATATATATATATATATACTTATAGTATTTATACTTCAATTATTTTTTCGTAGATCGAGTACATTAATCCAACTCAGTGCTATAATAGCGCTGGGGAGATGAAATTATGTTGGATTGTTTCCAACCAATGGCCATTTGCTGCAATTTCTTTTTTTTTTTGTTTTCTTTGTTTATATTTCAGTTCTTCTAGTTTTAAATTTATTTCAGGGTAGTCCTTTATTTTGAATTTAATCCTTAAAGATTTAATAGTTGTAATTATATCCTATTAGTTATATTTTATCCAGTTATGTATTAATTTTAATTTAGGATAAAATTATGAATAAAAAGTTTTATTATAATTTATATAAAATGTATATTTTATTGTTAATTAGTTTGAATTGCTTTCAATATAGTGCATAAAAATTTAATTAGTTATAAATAAATTATATTTTATTCAACTTGTATAAAATGTATATTTTATAATTTAATTTTAAATAAAAAAAATATACTAAAAGTTATCTAAAAAATGCATACTTCATAAACTAAAAGCATTAATAATTCAATTAAACTAAAAGGATTAATAATTTAGTTCAACTAAGCAAACTTCATAAACTAAAAATACATACCTCTTTTTTTAATCAAATATAAAAAAGTTCAACTTTAAGAATTTAGTCATGAATCAAATAACATATATAGTTGTTAATTGATTTTTTAAATATCGAAGCGTAATTTTTTTGGGTGAAAATGCACAATTCATAAAAGTTTTGGATTTTATTTGTGAAAGATTGTAAGATTATAAAAAAGATGGAAAAAGAAATATTTTGGAATATTTTTTGTATAGTGAATAGTGTTCTGAATTGGAGTGAATTCACTGTAGTTGCATCAAATTTGTGCAATTTTTGCGTTAAAACAAAATGAATTTTTGGGTTGGAGATGCCCTTAGACTTAGAGTTTGACTTAATCGAAGTAGATACATATATATATATATATATATGTAGAGCCTCATTCTACTATTTTGTTGTAGATAGAATACATTAGAATTGGACTTGTTTTAAGTCGTCGTACTGTATAACTGGAGCGGCTAGAGCAACTCCATCGAATATACTACCTCATTCGACTATTTGGTATATTCGAGTTGAACCTATTTTAATTAGAGCGGCTCAATCGAATATAAATAGTTTACTAATATAATCACAATATAAGACTTAATATCCCAAAAATTTTTATGATGTCACCCTATAGTCAATATTGGCAACTATAATATAACAAATTAGATACATTTTAGTCAATTTGGTTGAGGCAAGTCTTATAAATTATAAGACTAGAATTACATTCAACTTTTTTTCCTTTTAAAGATTAGAATTAAATACTAAAAAAGTTGACTTAGAGTGAACTTAATAGATTGATTAAATATGAATATTGTGTTCAAAATTTCTTTTTTTTCTTCAAATTTGAGGACACGACTTGAGAAAAACAGGAAACGAAAATGTTAAAATTTAGACTTCTGGCAAAGAAAATATAAATATGATTAACTCAGTACATTCATATAAATATTTACATATTTAAATATTGATGTCCTGAATTTGTAGTAAATAAAGAAATATATGAGGTGATAACACAATTTAAATTATAAGATAAATTAGTTACATCGTCATCATATATAATTTAATGATCAACTCTACAGTATTATACGTGTTTTATTCAAGACTTCATGTATAATAATCGTCTAATACGATTATTTCATAAATTAAGTATCCTCCGCTATACATTATTTTGTTTAATATTTTTATATATTTTTTGAAATATCCACCAAAGTCAAGAAAAATTAGCTATCTATGTAGAATAGAGTATACAGTTAGCTAGCTATAAAACATGATATTTTAGAAACATAAATGTGAGTTACACATTGCATTAAATATTGAACTATTTTTAGTGTCGCATATAATCTTTGAACAAAATGTTTCCCATCATAAAAAATTTCATTGCACTTATACTAAGATGGCATTTTATTTTCTAGGAAACTAAGAAGTATACAAAATCAATTACAATAGTCCAACAATTTGTTTTCTTAATCACAAATATTCATAAATTACATTGACCGACTCAATCGGTCTGAGCAATTATATTTGTATTTGATCGGCTCATAAAGGGTAAAGTGCTCCCTGCTTTGTATCTGATCGGCTCATAAAGGGTAAAGTGCTCTCTGCTTTGTATCTGTTTATAAAAAGAATGAACGCTCGACCTTTATTTAAAGGATGAGAGTGTCTACCCAATCACGACAACCACTTATTGGTATAACTCAACATCTTTGGGTGATTATACGATGGATAATTTGTTGATTTATTTTCAATATTGTGATTATGCATTATTTTAACGCACTGTATTTTTTGACTCAAATTATTTATGATGATATTAATTTCCCAAATATTAGCACTTATGTGAGCACAATCACTTCATCAACCACCTTCACCTAAAACGGTGCTTTCCGTTTTCAATTACACAAAAAAATAAAATTATATCTCTAACTTTCAACAATATATCACACAATGATATATGATAGAATCTAATAGGTCCAATCTACCCTACATCATCTCATGCACCAATATTATGATAAAAAAAATACAATTTAATCAACATCGAATCATAAATAACAAATCAACTAAATTAACAAAAATAAAAATAAAATAACAAATCAACTATATTTAACTCTATCCAATATATAATATCCCATGTTGTAATTAAACATTACTCTTGCACATTATTAAAAGAGAGAGAAAAGGAAAAGAGTAAAAGACAGATACATTCATACTGTCACTCACTTTATCCCCTCCAAAACCACAACACAACACATAAATTTTGCAGAACCAAAATCCCAAACCCCAAATGATCCTCTAGTCCACCATTTCTCAATAATGCCTACATTACCAATGCTCCTCTTCCTTATATTCATCCTCTCATCCGCCACCGCCTCTGATCTATCCTCCGACACCGCCGCCCTCTTATCCCTCCGCTCCGCCGTCGCCGGCCGGACCCTCTTCTGGAACGCCACCGCCACCACCCCCTGCAACTGGCAAGGCGTCCGATGCGAGAACAACCGCGTAACCGTTCTCAGATTACCCGCTTCATCTCTCTTCGGTACTGTCCCCACCAACACTCTCTCAAACTTAACATCTCTACGCACCCTCAGTCTCCGTTTCAACCATCTCTCCGGACCTCTTCCGGGAGATCTTTCTCGGCTCTCTCAGCTCCGCAATCTTTACCTCCAGGATAACCATTTTTCCGGTCCTGTCCCCGATTTTATTTTCTCCCTTCCGTCGCTGGTGAGATTGAATCTTGCCTCGAATAATTTTTCTGGGGAAATTCCATCTGGGTTCAACAATTTGACCCGTTTGCGTACGCTTTATTTGGAGAATAATCAGTTTAGTGGTGTTTTGCCGGACATTGAGCTGCCCAACCTTGAGCAGTTCAATGTTTCTTTCAATAACAATTTGAATGGTTCTGTGCCGAAAGGGCTGGTCGGCAAGCCTAAGGATGCGTTTTTAGGAACATCCCTTTGTGGGGGGCCTCTTGACAATGTTTGTGCTGTCAATGTGGCTGAAGCTCCGGCTGTTTCTCCTGCTGGGGAGGTTAACTTTGGTGGGAATTTTGAGAAGAACGGGAGAAGGGGGTTGTCTGGTGGTGCAATAGCTGGGATTGTGATTGGATCTGTTGTTGGGTTGATGTTATTGCTTTTGCTTTTGTTTGTTCTGTGTAGGAAGAGGAACCATGGGAGCAAGACCAGGTCTGTAGATATCGCTGCAATTAAGAGCCAAGAGAGTGAAATGACAGGCGAAAAGCCAATTGTGGAAGGTGACAATGGTGGAATGGGTAATACATTTTCAGTTTCTACTGCTGCAGCTGCTGCAGTGAGTGCTAATGGGAGCACAAAGGGTGAAAATGGAGCAAATGTGGCTAAGAAATTAGTGTTTTTTGGGAATGGTTCGAGGGTTTTTGATTTGGAGGATTTGTTGAGAGCTTCAGCTGAGGTTTTGGGGAAGGGGACGTTTGGGACGGCTTATAAGGCGGTATTGGAAGTAGGGACTATAGTGGCTGTGAAGAGGTTGAAAGATGTGACGATTAGCGAAAAGGAGTTTAAGGAGAAAATAGAAGGAGTTGGGAGTATGGATCATGAGAATTTGGTGCCTCTTAGAGCTTATTACTACAGTAGGGAGGAGAAGCTTCTTGTCTATGACTATATGCCTATGGGAAGTCTTTCTGCACTTCTTCATGGTGAGTCACTCGAATTTTTGGATTTCTATATAATCGTGATTATAAGTTCATTGTGAGTATTGAATAATCGTATGTTTTTCACGTGTTGATAGGATATAATCTGTTTGTTTTAATCCTTCTTGGTTGCCATTTGTGTGGTGATTTCATTTCAGCAAAAAAGTTTTCGGTGAAAAGAGCAAAGAAGTTTATAGATATATGGTTCATTGAATTGGTATTTGTGGTACATGAAAACTACTACCCGCAATGTTTGTTTGAGAATCTAATGATTTGCTTCATGGTTATACGCTGGATACTGATATAACTAGGCATACTCATGCTTGTCAACTTGCTTAGGTAAAGTTGGAGAGATGATTGCATATTTTTATCTGAAAATTGGACCCTGCATTTTCACACTGGCATTCATATGGATGCTTATAGAGTTGCATATGCAATCTTGCGTAGGAGTTGACTTTTTTTCGTTGCTTCATATCATATAGTTTGATTCTAACCTTTTTCTTTCAATATTAGTAAAATCTAACCTTCCATTTTAGCGATTCATGATTTTGTAAATTCCATGAACACGATTACAAATGACTTCTATGTTGCGTTTGGATTGAAGGGTCCGAGTTTCAATAACTCCTATATCAAAGAAGTTCTTGATTTGGTGGTTATACATCTTCTTGGATAAGCATTCTTAACACTAGTATCATTTTTGTTCTTAGGTAACAAAGGAACTAGTCGAACGCCATTAACTTGGGAAATCCGGTCCCGGATTGCCCTTGGTGCGGCCCGTGGCATTGAGTACCTTCATATTCAAGGACCCAACATTTCCCATGGTAATATCAAATCATCAAACATACTCCTCTCAAAATCATACGAGGCACGAGTCTCCGATTTCGGGCTCAATCACCTTGTGGGACCCCCATCCTCTCCCACACGGGTCGCGGGCTATCGTGCACCAGAGGTGACCGACCCTCGTAGGGTTTCCCAAAAAGCCGATGTTTATAGCTTTGGCATTTTGCTCTTAGAGCTTCTAACGGGCAAAGCCCCCACTCATGCCCTCTTGAATGAGGATGGAGTTGACCTTCCGCGGTGGGTCCAATCGGTGGTTCGAGAAGAGTGGACTTCTGAGGTTTTTGATCTCGAACTTTTAAGGTATCAAAATGTGGAGGAGGATATGGTGCAGTTATTACAACTTGGGATCGACTGCACGGGTCAGTACCCGGATACCCGACCCACGATATTCGATGTTGTGAACCGGGTCGAAGAGATTCGTAGATCGAGCTTGAAGGACTATCAAGAACAAGGTGACCATGTTAGTGAAACAGAATGAGAGGTTTTTGATAGTGTGATTTTTAAGTGGGACAAAAATGAAATAGCAACAACAATTTAATATTGTCAAAAGATTTGATCTTAAACAAGGTTGTATTGATGGTATGTTAATTTTTGAGCCCTATTCTTGTTTGTTAAGGGTATTCTCAGTTCCATCTGTTCTCTTGTTGGGTGGAATATGGTTGGTGTAATTATTACTTTAGCTTTAACTTTTTTATTTTCTTTCTTTTGCTTTTTGAATCAACACTTTTGTGTGATTGATTGAAAAATGGTCCTACTTGCTTACTACTATAATTAAATTAGACACAATGATTATGATGTCCACATTTTATTGTATGATGTGAAAATAGTTCAAATTCTTGTTTGTAATGAAATTTTGTGCTGATAGACTTTTCTTTTTAATAATAGTTGCAAATTCAAATAACCCTTTCCAAGTATAAAATAAAACACACCTAATTTCGTAATTTAAGGCCTTGATAGAGTTACTAATTTGTTTATAAGAAGTTAACTCTCTATGAACCTAGAGTTGGTTGCAAAGTACAGAGAAGTGGTTAAAGAACAAACATATGGTAAATATTTGTAAAAAGTGATGCTATATATACCACTTTTATATACTGCTAATTTTTTTTACATCATTCTAGTTTTGCTAAGAAATCACTTGTAAATAATTGATTTTAACGAATTTCTTACCACCATACTTTCTAAATCAAATCAAGAAGCGATAAAAATTAGGATATTAATATGATAATATATAATATTTTCATATAAAAATGCTGAAAAAAAAAATTATGATGTATGACTTTACAAGTAATAAATCACTTGAATATAAACTTAGAACAAACACCTAACACTTACTACCAAACTTGGTGACTAAAAAACAAATTGTCTTAAATTTGAGGACAAATTATGGGAGCGGGTTGGTCTCATTTGTCGATAGTAAAAAATCAAACCTAACTTGAATAAATAAGTCAGCAATTTTGGATGGGACAATATTGACAATTATTGAATGTGACAGCTTACCTGCAAAAACTCACAGATTATGAGTGATCAAAGTCTGGTTTTATGTACCGTTGGTAGACTAAGATGGTTTTTATTAGCATACTCATTTGCAATTAATGATAGTAAGTAAAGGTTCAAATCTAATAAAACCGATCCATTGAATGAGGAGAATGTGATGCTTGTATATGTTGAGACAAGGAAATTGCTGGTTCGCTAGTCAAAGATAAACCACAAATAAATAAAATAATAATTATAAAATTCATTTTATAATGTGGCATTGAATTCAATTCATTTTCAGCATTGAATCATAATGTGTCATGTTAACAATTATACCAAATCAAGAGATGCTGTGAACTTGTGAGCCGTTTGATATACTGATAATATCACATATACAATAATCATGTGTAATGGCATGCGAATGTGAATGCGCCTGAATTGCTGCTACCAATTTTTATCTGTAATTTAGTTTTAAATTTGAAAGATATTCCAGCAAAGTACATAGGGTTACTATTCCAACAGAATGTTAAATATTATATATTTACAACTTACAAGTATTTCAAGATCATCATAGGACAGGACTCCAGGGTCCCAGAAAATCAGTATTCACTACTACTACTAGTACTAACATACACGAAGAGTCCCGATAAATACATGTAAACTACAAAGGTAATTATGTCATGAACTAGAATTTGTAGGTGGGTCGTCTTTCAAACCTTTCGTAAGCAAATCGTAATTGATCGATGCAAGCTGCGAAAGATTCTGTTCACCACACACACACAAAATAGAACAAAACACTATTAGATATGCAAAGTAATAGCAACAATTTGAAATTAAGAAACTTTAAATGACTCCGAGTTTAGATGATAGAAACAATTTGAACCTTAAATGTGAAAATTTCGTCACATTACCTTAAATGAGAAATTGCTAAAGGAATAATCGATACCAAAGCTCGAGTCGAATTCCTCATTATCCTCACATTCATCTCCCTGTTCGTCGAAGCAAATCACAATAAATAGAAAACACAAAGTAATAAATAAAACATATTATTTCGATAAAATAAAAAAATGAAACGCACCACTTCTTCATGCCTATTGCTTAGGCAACTACTGGTACGACTCATGCTATCATTATCACTGGAATCTCCAAATTCACTAGCTGCATAAACATGCTCCTCTGATGGGTTCCATGAGAACCTACTAGTAAAGTAACTTGTATCCAATGCACCCTCTGAGGCGGGCACAAATGCAGCCTGCAATAAGCAAAATACACTTTTTTGTAAGCTTTTCTTGTTTTGTTACACAAAGATCATAGCAATTATGTATAGGGTCAAACCTTCTGTCTAGCAAGCGTGTCCCAGTTAATGTCTTGGAAAAATGGGTGGTGCTTTACCTGCATGGTAAAATAATTAAATAAGGCGTTTAAAATTTAAGATGAATATGGAAATACAATCAAAATTCCAAATTAGGGGATAATTATATGCACACCTCCTCACTAATATGTAATCACTATGAGCACACTGAGGTTTTATGAATTACCAACACTCCCTGTCAAATGTATTTTTTTTTTTACTGATGGGTGATAAAAATTGTGATATGCTTCTACCAATGGGGGAAGTTATGAAAGTTCTCAAATCGAGTTTCCAAAATTAGGGTCTCAAAGGGATGCTTATGTAGTTTACCCTTTAAATTAATAATTGACATTTTATGCCAGTGAAAATTGCTGTATCTCGAAATGTAGATTAGTGGGGTCAATCCATAGGATCAAGCATCATATGATAAATAAGTATAGTTACCTCTGAGGCTCCTCCAGCTCCGAGTCTCTGGTTTGGATCTTCAGTCAGTAACCTGTTCAGTATATGTCAAATTTGTGAAAAGGACTAGATCTAAGGATACATTACTTTGGCTTACGAGTTAATAGATCATATGAACAATCAGAAAATTACACCAACAAAGCCCCACAAAATAAACTCGTAAAACAGAAGAACCACCATTGGTAAGTTCGATAAAAAAGTCTACATGTTAGAATTAAGCAGAAGGGTGAGATAATCAGGGTTTACTAACTGAGAATCCTATAACACATATATCTTCTTTCAATATTAGCATTGCTATCGTTAAAGAGTTCAATTTGGAGACTTTTTATCACAATTACCATTATTTATCAAGGCTTATCAGTATGGAAAAATGTCCAATAAAGGACTTTCAACTTAAGAAAAAAGAAACAATTTTTTCTTGTCAAATAATTAACTCGATGGTGAACATATTATCTGAAGCTATAGCTGGATTGGCAAAGAAGCAACAATATTACTTTACAAATTGTAAGACGTGAGTTTGGTATGATTTTCATTTGTTCGTTTCTTATGCAATGCCATTACTTTCTGGCATGTTATGGCAAGAATGGTTTATTTCAATTTAACAAGCAAATTGAAGGGTAAAACAATGACATGGTAAATAAATATTTCTTTTAGAAAGTTAGGACACAAAGGTATAGAAAAGCAGGTATATTTGTGGAATGGAGAGAATAACAAAAATTTGTAGTCGCCCACATTCATATCCCAAAAATAGAAATATTACAAATAGAAGCAACGACAAACGGTTAATCAACTAGGAAATTTAAGAGCAGATATCTTTTGAGTCTTAGAAATACTAAAACAATGGGACCTTTCTTACCGATCAATCAAATCATGCGCTTCAAGGCTCATTTCATCAGGGACCACAGGCCAAGGAATTTTGCGATTGAGAATATTATCAAATATTTTCTGTTAAGAGAAACAAAAAGAATACTTAAGGAAATACAGCAAAGAAATGTGTCTTACAAGAATGTGGATATCCCACCTTAGAAGAATATGTTAACAACATACATGTCGCATACATTTTAAGATAGAATTCATCATCTTACGCCATTCATGATCTTTTCAGGCAAGCTAATGAATTATTTATTATCTATAAGTGTTTAGAGTAACGAAAAATAACAAGGAGATGAGTAAAAGATCGAACAGTCTAATAACCTGAGGATGTTCAGCATTGAAAGGAGGGATCCCAACAACCAACTCAAATAGAATAACACCCACAGACCACCAATCAGCAGTAAAGGCTGTGGAAAACAGAAGAAAACAATAAATAAACACTAAATTGATAAGAAAACAAGTATAAAAGGAACACCATATAGTCCAGCAAAAATTATGCAGCAAACACCAAAAGGATAGAAGTCACCGGTACTATAGTGTACTAGTGGTGTTTGACACACTCCAGGAGTGTGTGTAATATTATGAAGACTTATAAAGAATTATATTTTTTCACTATGATTTTTGTTTTATGCCAAAAGTATTCAAAGTTTTTCACTTTCGATACAAAATTGTTTAATTTTTTCACTGTGTTGCTGAAAAATACTCCAATTTTCCTATATACATTCTGATTTTAACAAATAATACTCGTACTTTTGAGTTGAACTGTTTGATACACGTATTTACGTATTACATATGCTGATGATAATACTCGACTTTTAGCAAAAAAAAAAAAAATATATATTATTTGCAAATTAAAAATTAAAAATAATTGTATGAGTATTTATTTGAGTATTGTACTGTTAAAACTATCAACCTTAATAATTTATCAAAATAGTAATTATTGTTACCTAGTGATTCATATCAAATATAATATTTATAAATTAAAACCGAATACAGCAATGTATACAACAATTTATTATTAAAATAAATCGCATTTTTATTTCCGAATACTTCAATTGTTTTCGTATCATACTTGTATATCACAAATCCGTTTATTTCTCATTCATGTGTTTTTTGGTCGATTTTTCACCGTAGCTTTCAATAAATTTCGTAATATGGTAGTATCTGTTAGAAAATTTTCACGTTCCGTATTAAACAAAGTAAACGTGAGAAAATTAAGCATTTTTGTACCAAAATGTGATTTACTTAACCAATGATACCAAAAGTGAGAAAATTTAAACACTTTTGTACCAAAAGTGAGAAAAGTTAAAGCACTTAGTACCAAAAGTGGGGTTCACTAAATCAATGGTACCAAAACCAAGCCTATGCTTGGTTTTATTTTGGAGACCTTTTGGCCAGAATGTCTCACCAAAAAGCGTTTGGATTGACATATTTTGACAAGAAAATAACTCAGTTATTTTGGCCAGAAAATTTTGTCTCCTTGGTCAAGCAATAGTCCACACTAATTCTGCAAGCAAAAGAAGGAAAATTGAGGACATTTCTCTCCTTTTTCTCTATCTACTGTGCCTCATATATATATATATGTATATAGAAATTGAAGACCTCACTACCAAAAGGCCAGAGTAAGAGAGAAAGTGACCATTTATAGTATCAAAAATGATAATTTCCCCCTCTTCAATTATAGTTATTTTTGTTTAAATGTGTTCAATTAAATTCTCAAGCATGGCAAAAATGACGACTAGGACCATATAGCAAGGAAAATTCTACTCTAGTCAAATTGGTATGTCAAAACTCTTCAATTCATTTAATGCGATAAATGAAATAGAAAAGGATTCACCAACCATGCCCAGTTCCTAGAAGAATCTCTGGAGCCAAGTAGTCAGGTGTACCCACGGCCGAGCGTTTCTTACGCCTTTCTTGCTGATGCTCCGATGCAGATAATGGTGGTTCATCTTCTTCCATTAATGACGTTCCGCTGACAGCGGGACCCGATAAATCATCAGTGCTGTTAATAAGACCCACTTTTGATAGCCCAAAGTCTGTCAACTGTTCAAATTGATGGAATATAAATTAATTTTTGCTCTTATGAGTGCACGAATAACAAGGTTGAACAACATCAAAATGAACTAAAAACACAGGAAGGCATCTAGTTATGTTCATCTTTACATGTATCTAAATGGTAAATCATCACAAAGGAGTATGAACTTATATTTCTTCCTTTTTGAGATGTTCATTACATCAATGTATTTCAAAGCATAAATAAGAGTTTCATTTATGAATTTGAAATTTGAATCATATAATAGTATAGGTTAAGGGGTCCATAAATCTGGATCTATAAAATAAAATGGGGATCATGAAAAATCAAATGAAACTTTACCTTAAAACTTGTGACATGAAGAAGAAAATAAAGAAAAAAAGGAATGAATATTTATGTAAAGCAAAATTGTTCCATTTAGGTGCTACCAACCACTAGGATATTGGTGTGCATTTTATCAACAAGGAAATCAGGACAGAAACAAAGAGAAATGACTGGTTATATCCATTATTTGAGAAAGGTTTTAACAAGGCTAATTCAGACTGGCTGAGTAACAGCACAAGTTAGGCAACTTCATGTTCAATAATCTGCTGAACAAGCTTCTAGAGCAGGTAAATCACATACTGTCGGAGTTATTTGACCCTTCTCAACTGCTGACCTTCAAAAATCATTCTTAAAATCTACCAGCCCAAGCAATCTACAAGTTTGAAAACTTCTACCTATTATTCAATTTTCTTCACCTTTGTTTACGTTTCCTTTTTCTTTTATTCTTTCCTTTTATTTCAATGCTTTACTTTAGGCCCTAAAACGGATATAGTAAAGCCACTGAACAACCCTCAGCAGCAAAAATCAAAGCTTTAGTACAAGAAAGGAATTTTTTCAGCATTGTAATGCAAAAGGATGATAACCATGACAAGAAAAATGAAAGACAACAACCTTAATATGGCCATCATGTGCAATCAACAAATTATCAGGCTTCAGATCACGGTGAACCACACGAAGAGAATGCAAATATTCCAAAGCAAGCACCTGGACAGGCATTGCATTAGTCAGTCACCATGTAACCCAACGGAAAAGGGAAAAATAAAGCAAGGAAAAGCCGTCAACATAGACTTACAACTTCGGCTATATATACACGAGCAACATCTTCATCTAAGCAGCCGAGATTTCTCAGTAATGAGTAAAGATCTCCACCATTCAAGTACTCCATTACAAGATACAAATTTTCACGACAAGTGAATGAATAGAAGAACCGGACCTAGCAGCATAAGATTTTAAAATTAAAAAGAGATGCTCGTAAAAGAAGACTGTGTAGAAGTTGACAAATGCAAAGGCTCACCACAAAAGGGTTGCGAACAGATATCAGTATATCACGTTCTGCTAAAATACTCTCAACAGCGTTCTTGCGTATCATATCTGCCTTCTTAAGAACCTGCAAAATAAATCAATTTAGAATACAAAGCAACCCTTTTCGCTAGAGTAAGCTCTATTGTGCAGGAACTTTTCCACTTCTACCATATCATTTAAGCCTGTCATTATTGTGGTTATACGGTGTACAGAATGGATTATACTACATATAAAATGGGACAAGATCTTCATACCTTTATGGCAAACAAATCCCCAGTTGTTCTCTTTTTTGCCAAGAAAACCCGGCCGAAAGCCCCACGACTAATTGGTTTTATAATCTCAAAGTCATCTATTGAGGTACGATCTTTGTTAGAATGTACAGGGCTACTTCGCAAGCTACGGACAACATCATCTTCCATAGGAGCATCTTCATCGATTACAGTGCTTGTTATATCAACCTTGTCATCATCAACTAGTTCGCATAGTTGCAAATACTTCTCCCTAGATAATTGAATAAATTGTCCACATGAATTTGCGCAAAAATAATGTAATACAATTTTCAAATAAGGTCAATAGATCACCTGATTAATTTCTCTATACGGGCTCCAAAAGTATCTACTGTCAGCGAGTCAAACTTTCTACGGTCTATGACAACTTTCAAGTCTTCAAGACAAGAAAGCAGATACTGCAAAGAGCGATCATCATCCAGTGGTGTATTCGCTACACACCGAGCAATGTCAGCAAGTTCATTCATCTGCAATGTGGATACGATTTCAAAAGGAGAAAAAGAAGAGTTGGGGGGGGGGTCAAATTCTACCTGGTATATCACATCTATAATTTCAAGCAATATACTATCATTTAAGAAAGAACTAAAAGTATTCAACTCAGATTTTTCTTTTGTGTTAGTATTAAGAATTTCTAAATTAGTATTTACTTTTTCATGATAAACCTGATTTCTCCTCCAATGAATCATCAGGCAAGTGAGCTCTCTATCAAGTAGGCGTTTAGTTTCAGATAATATAAACTCTCATCATTTACCACCATGCTTGTTTAAGCTTTTAAGTTAGATTTTGAAAATTTCTCGGGATCACGTACTACAGAGATTGGTGTGAGAATGATGTGATGAGATTGGTGTGAGAATGATGTGCTGTGTGTGATGTTTGTTTATGTTTCTGAAATTTGGTTGAATGTTGTAAAATGTGTCAAATCAATAGTAATAGCGATATGATGATATATGATGCGTTGAATGATTGAGTTAATTATTTATATATTGATTATGTGAATAAAGAAATAATAAAATATAAATTAAAATTGGTAAAGCATGCAAGAGGAAGAAAACTAATGATTGGAGTAAATGATGTTAATTAATAATTGTGTGAAATAATGAATGTAGAGAATGATAGGTGCTATAAAGTAGATCAAAAAGTAGAGTTGAAAACAGATGCATTTAGATTAAAATTGGTTGGAGTGTGGTCTTTTAGGATTTTGTGATTTGAAATTATGAAAATGGAATTTGAAAACATAAACAAACATAGCCTAAATTTTTCGTATGGCTGGTTTAGTTTTATTCAACATAAGGTGACTTCAGGCTATGGTTGGACTTCGGAGAGGAAATCCCTAAGAAAATATTTTCCCACTTCAAACATTTTAGTTTTGTTTTTTTGTATTTCACACCTCTTCCTTTTCCTTTAGTAAAAATGTTATTCAAACATATCATAGAGGTCCCAAAAAGAAATTGTCATAATTAAATAACCATACCACAAACCAGAAAAATAAAAGAAAATATAGCAGTTGATACCTAATGATTTTAGACAAAGAAAATAAGTGTTTACATTAAATGTATATAAGATGTGTATATCTTTCGTACTTAATGATTGATGATGTACTGATTATGAGTGCCTAATAACATACATAATGAGATTATACATGGATGCTTAAGCCTTGAGATATTTTAGTTCTTCCATAAATTCCAAAAAGTAATTAAAGAATAAGCAGAAAACATTGAATAAAGCCGGAAAACGACAAATCTGTTAATATAGGGGACAAGTGTAAAGATACTGCAGATATGGGTCCTAATTTAGTTCTAAAACAACAAGAAATTTATCCCAAAGAAAGGAAAAGTTCTTCCTTTAAGAGTAGATATCCAGAGACAAATTGTAATTAATAAAAATGAACCAAGAGGCACAAATAAAGAAGACTCTGAAGGAATAAGGATGTTTTAGAATGGTAAGACTAATACGTAATTTTGCTACAAGTGATACATCATCAATCAAAGAGGTGAATACTGCAATTGCAAATTATACATGCTAAAGGTAGCGGCACCCTAGGAAATAAGAAGATGACAATAAAAAAAATTACTCCCTTCGGCATCAAAGGATGTTTTCCTTTCTATCCTAATTTGTCCAAAATACTTATCTTACGTTATAAATCAACACATTTATTCATTAAATTGTCTCTAATTGCCATCAAGTTAAACATGCCATTTTGCACCACAACTGAAGCATATTTTCACGATAACAGAAAATTCCATTCCACATACAACGTGCAGTACTTCAATTATGATCATATGATATTTCTTAAATTAATCAACATTTGATGTTTACTTAATGGAAACTCTAATTAGTATAGATCTGTTTATTAATTTATTTAAGAAAAAAGAAATGATTTTGAAAGACATATATTTCCTAGAAAAAGTCAGACACGTTATCCTTAACGAGACAGCCAGACTTGGATTTTACCTGAGGAAGATCCCCATGTTCAGAGAGAGCACCTTTTCCGGACAAAAGCAAGTCAATCTGGCTCGTCCTAGGAGTCATCGATGGGGACCCAGGGGTCATGCTGCTGCCAGCTGATGATGTCGATATACCTTGATCATACTTGGGACCAAACAATCGAGTTCTACACGACATTGATGGTAAAACCTTCATATCATCCAGTAAAACACCGTTTTCTGCTTCAGAAAAACTGTCTAGCATGTCTTCAGAGCCTCGTCTGGACCAGTCACTAAATTTTGGAGAAATAAGCTCCGTTTCTGAGTTTGACACTTTAACATAAGTGGGTTCGCCGGAAAACGATTCCATTAGCTTCTCGAGAGTTTCAGCAATTCTAACAAGACGCTCGTTGACTCTTAGACCCTTTTGATCACATCGATCGGCAATTGCACATACTCTAGAGTGGTCTTCCACATGCAAAGTAGGAACCTCCTCCTCACAAATACGACAAATTATCGAATTTTCATCAGACACACTTGGCTGGTCTCCCCAATATCCCCAAGAAACTCTATGTTGGTGCTTAGATATATTTGTTTGACCGTGAGAGTCTTTAGAAGGGGGCAGTTCGGGCACCTTGACTGTGGCCAGCTCAGCATCATTGCTTGCTCTTTGATTATCCAATATTCTTGAAGATGCCATTATATTCTCATTGTGAACCTCTTTAACTGAAACAGTTTCTTTGGGGCTTTTTCCAGGAGTAGGAAACTTCTTCCAAGATGTCATTCGATTTCTACCAGCTGAATCTTGATCTTTTGAAGTTTCAGAAGGGGGTGATTGAAAATTTATGGGTAAATCATGGTTCTTTTTCCACCCCGATTGTTCTTGACTGTAATACTTCCTACTGGTGGGGACCCGCAAAGCTTTTGCATCACCGGACATCATTCCAACACTTTCCGGCGTCATACCCAAGCCAGGGCCTGGGGTAATCTGTTTTTCAGCAGGCTGAAGCGATTGACGAAGATCAAAAACATGGTCATCCTCAGCCAACCCACTTTCCTTATGAAACTGCAACAATCTAGTACACCTTGTGAGTATAAAAAGCATTCGGGTATGAAGCTGCTTTAGCGTCCCCATAGGAAGCTCCTGGCGTCTGTCATCCAAGTCTTGCACTATGCTTTCACATTGAAGCCAAAATTCTCCAGGAGAAGTCATAGCGCATCTCCGAGCCAACACAAGTAAGTCTTCTATAGTCTCCTGCCATTCTGGATGAGTTTCTGCATTCTTCTCAAGAATTCCAACTAAATCTGCTGCAAAAATGTGTAGGTCAGAATCAACCTCTTCCTTTGCTTTGTCAAATTTCGCCCGAATCATAGCTAAAACCTCCTGGAGGAATATAATTTGAGTGTCAAGAGCAAAATCTTCCTATTTTTGAGAAACAATTGCATTCTTAAATGTAATTACCTCTAAGTTGTTATTTAACCTTCGAGGCTTCCAAAATGGATAAGGACGAACACCTTTTGAGTTCAACTCATGAGAGAAACTTTTGATATCACCAGGATGTCTCTTTCTAGGCGCACTTGTAAGACGGAGTATAGCTTGAAAACGTGGAGATTCCGACTCTTTTGGATTTTCGCATTCATATGATGTCTATAAAAAGTATTTACACTTTAGGCAGCTAATATACGAAATTGCAACTTTAAATTCTAATGGCCTAGATTCTGGACTTGTATGCCAAAGTAGCATAAAAGAAATACACCTTTTTACCTTCATATCTGGAGTACATGCGTCTGAACTCCTGAGGCCTCCAGAATCATCCCACGACAAATCTAATCTCCCTGAGTTAGCCATGTGAAAAGCATGAATATTAAACCCCATAACACAAGTGCTTTAAGCTTCTTTATACATACACGCATACAGATGAAGTTGAACATATATATACAAAGTTAAACACACAACAGTTTCAATAAGAAAGTGATTCTTAGAGAGTCATAACTCCAGGTTTCATTATGACCACATACATCTGTGATCTGTGTATGCATACTCAAGTAGATACTCGAAATAAGCTTAAGCATGCTTACTGGAGTGTAATGAAAAAGAAATAGAATAGAATGATGATAAAGTCATTAACCAGATATATGAAAACATGAGAAAAATGAAAAGAAAATACAAAAAAGGGGTAAAAGTTTAGCTTGGCTCGCGAGTTGCCACTAAGGAGTAAGGAGCTGACAGAGCAAGTAAGTAAAAGAGCAAGACAACAAAGCAAAAAAAAATTAATGTCATAATTTTGATTAGATTTAATTTCTTAAAAAGTTTGCAGCAGAGTAAATGAGGGGTATAGTAAACCAGTATAGATTGTTGGATAATTTAAGGTGGTAACTTATCAATCAAATTCTGCTTTCTGCTCAAAATTATACTCTGAGGAAAAGTTCTAATTTTTTTTGGGGGCTTTTTATTTATGTTTAGGAGTATATCTATGTTGAGCCATTCAGGAAATAGGGGATAGTAAGAGCGACTACTGGATATTTCAGTAATTGCATTATTTCATCATGTTATCTATTGTTAATGCATTTACGTAACAATGCTATACCTTTTGAATTTCTCTAAGGATAAGTATTTTAACACAATGTGCTTCTAAAAATTGTCTTCATCAGGCATAAAATTTGGTATTGAGGGAATATTGGTTTATTATTATTTTTTTTTGGATGACGGGGAAACCCACCGCCGCTACCATTAGGTGCGCACTGAGTAAACCTCGCTCTTGTGTAATAGCCTGCAAATCACACAAGAGAGTTAAACCAGCCTAGGTTGCCCAATGGCTCGCAGTAGAGAAGCTAATAGGCATTCCTTTAGTGGGAATATTGGTTTGTTTTTGACATTAGATTTTTTAAGTGGTTCCCCCAATTCCAATTTTTAAATGTCAATGGTAATCTTGTATATGTTCTTTAGATTTCAAGGAAGAGATTTGAGTTAGACCAGTTAGTAGCACCTTCTGGCTTACGGGAGACCTTCCATGGTTGATATTTTCCGAGACTATCTTGTCTGGCCAGAAAACAAATTCAATGCATATATTTTTATATATACGGGCATAATATGTTATAGCCACACATTTCTATATCTATAAGAATAAATCAGAACAGTATGTATCATCACTCCAGTGAACCCTTTCCTAATTCATTTCCAAACGTATAACTAAATCAAATTTTTTATACGCCTTTTTCATCTGCATTACGCAGCTGACCAAATTATACCATATAAGAACTCTATGTTAAAAAATTTTGAGCTCCATCACTTCAACTTAAAACCACAGACATGGCGGTAAACATAACTACACCAATACAAAAGATGCTACAAGTAATTAAAATAATTAAAACACTACAAAGATAATCATATCTTAGAGAAGAAGCATACCAGCAGTAGCTTCAGATGATGATTCCACATTTTGGAGCCGCGATCGGGGCTGAGGCTGGACGATGTGCGGGCTTTGGTCCCTTGAAGTCCCACTTTCAGTGGACATACTATCAGAATTACCCACATTATTACCGTTTTCGGCAAATAATTTCTCTTTATTCTTACTAATCAAACCCCCATTATCGCCTCCCAATGGAAGTCTAGACAAGTTACTAGCAGCCACAGAACCCCCCTTTTCCCTGCTGCCGAAATTAAAGAAGCTCTCCTGCGGCAACGGCCCCGATCGTGTCTTTATCTTGTTCAACCCTAACGACGACGCCATCAACGGCGACGCCAACAACGGAGCAGGCTCCAGCGGCGGCGGTAGCAGCGCCTCATCGGATTTCTTCAATTTCGAAGGAGACGAGGCGAAATTAGAAATTCCTGAACTGGGTTTAGTTAAATTAAGTGTTTCTTTGCCTTTAGATGAGTCTTTCTTCTTCAGGAGGCTTTTCCCGGCGCTCGATGTCGGAGTGCTGGCGGCGGGGGAAAGCGACGGCGATGGGGATTTGTTACTCTTTTTCTTATCGGATCGGATCGGAGAATTGGAGCTGGAACCGAAAGATCGAGGGCTGTTGGATGATCCATCGGGGCTTGAAGTGTCAGATTTCTTGGAAGAGAAAAATCTACCTTTGAACACCATTTTTGCTTCCTCTTTCAGTTTCTGCTTAGAAAGTAGCACAAAAATGGAAGAATGATAGGAAAAATATAGGAGCAGCAGCAGCAGCAGAAGACATGGGACCGAAAATGGTGGAGATGAGAGTGAGACTGTGTCTGTGTGTTGAATTGAATCTACCAGGAAATGACTCTTTGACTACACTGTGTGTATATGAAGATGACAATATATTAAATAAAAAAATTCTCCAAATTATTAAATTGGATTTTTTTATTCGATATTGGATTTTGTATAAATTGTTTAGCCATAATATATTTTACTAACTTGTTTAATAAAGAGTATTCTGGTTTTTAATATAATTAATTAAATAAATAGAGATACCTGGGCTGTGTTTGGTTTTGTTTTAGTTGAGTATTTGGTGAGAATTATTGGTGAGATTTTTTTTGGGACACATGCAAATTTGGTGAGATTATATTTGGTTTTATATTGATTGTTAATTTTTGGGTGAATTTTTTGGTGAGATATTGTTTTTTTATTTTCATAGGGAACATAAATTACTGTATCAGTCAAATCACGTAAGTTTTTGTCTGTTAATAATTAAAAATTGTAATATAATATTAAAATTGTAACGATTGATGTATATGTGTGTAATAGAAGGTGTTAATAAAACAAAGTGGGCCATGAAATTATATTAAATTTCAAAATTGAAATACAAATTTTGGACCAAAAAATTAGATATTTTTCGGGGAAAAATTGTGAAGACCAAACGCAACTTCGTCAAAATTTTGGCCAAAAACTGGATCAAAATGAAACCAAACATAGCCTTGAGTTTTGGTACTTGAGGACATGTCACCTTTGAAAAAAAAAGATAATTATATTGTCAATTTACTAGATACAACCATTTTTATTTGTTAGAAAAATTACGCAGTAGCCAGTGACATATATTTCCACATTGCTTTGAATATAGATTTAAGTAACATTTGTAATTTCGGATATAAATTTTTGTTGATTAATGTTAATTTAAGTTTCAAGTAAATAATTAACGTTTTGAATCAGTTGAATCCAATATTGTATAAATAAGAAATAAATGGTCAAAATATTGGATAAAAGCATCTCAATTACTATCATCAATCAGGATAGTGAGGAAAAGGTACAGCTACAAAATCTACACAAGTTTAAGGACCATTGTGCAATGGTTCGAAAGTATTTGAGCTGAAATGCAAATTCTGAAAAGTTGTGTTCACAATTATATCACTTTATATGTTTATAAATAAAGGTGGCATAAAGACAATCACAAGATGCATGAAATATTATGTAAGAAAGTATTGTCGATATCATCTCATGTTCTATTTTCACACGTCATCCTCCAATATTTTTTTCTCTCTATTTTTTTTTTTAAACACATTATATTTTATTTCATCTCTTTTTATATTTTCTTCTTATTTTTTCCTCTCCAATATTACCTTTTATTAATTCAACAATCTTCTTAGGATTTTTATTTTTGTAAACTCATCAAATGTTAGGCTCGATTGATTGATAACAAATTTCATCGTATAATTTGGGCTGGGCCCAAAATCTGTAGTGACCATGGACTAGAGTCCGCCAATAATATAAAACCTGATGACTTGGGCCCCATAACTAAATGGGCTCCTTAATTGTTGGTTAGCCCAAAGTGAAAACTATGAGGATTTTAAATACAAATATGGGCTTGATATTTTTTGTTATTGTTAGCATCAAACTTGTAACTAAAAATTTCCATATATATATATATATATTATATAATATATATATATATATAAAAGAAACAGAAGGCTTAATAACTATTGAATTTAGTCTAATCATCAAGTTCAAATTATTTGAAGTTCGTATGCTTAGTTTAATAATTTTGGTATAATATTTCTAGTATTTGAATCATAAGTTTAAGTTAAATATTACTACGTTTTCAAACTAATATTATTTAAATTAAGATAGTAACATTTAACTTGTAATCTGGTCATCAATTCAAAAATCTTAACTCTCTCCCTAATTATGTTTATATTAGGGAACTTGATGTATCTAAAACACGAAGAAACCGCAAACCTAAATAGGAGTCGATACAGTTATTTACTATATAAATTTGATATTATAAAAGACAATATGGGAAGAGGTATCTTTAACTAACATCACACATTTCTTTATCCTCATTTTCATATATGTTGAATTATAAAATGTAATTCCTTTCTTTTGAATAATATACACAAGCGTATGTACAACATATATATAATAATACAAAACGAGGCACGGGCTATACATTAATGGGCCGATAATATGCTCTTCCATATACATAATATCTTTTCCTTATTTATACATTAACACCCGCCCGCAATCTGAGCCGTGGGACCAATGCGAAGATTGGAACGAAGATGGATAAATTTAGTCACAGGTAAAGCCTTTGTAAAGATATTAGCAACTTGTGCAGCAGTAGGAACATACTTGACAAGAACATCACCTAAAGCAACTTTTTCACGGACAAAGTGATAGTCGATTTCAATGTGTTTTGTTCGGGCATGAAAAACTGGATTAAGAACCAGATATATAGCACTAATGTTATCACAAAATATGCGAACGGGCTCACGAAGAAAAATGCCAAGATCTCGAAGGAGAAATCGTAACCAACAGGATTCAGCAACGGCAAAAGCAATAGAACGATACTCAGATTCAGTGCTGGAGCGAGAGACAGTAGCCTGCTTTTTAGCAGACCATGATAGCAGATTTGAGCCCAGATATACGGCATAACCAGTGGTGGAACGGCGACTGTCGGGACAACCTGCCCAGTCAGAGTCAGCATAAACTGTAAGCGAGTCAAGAGAGGTTGGTGTGAGTAGAAGACCAAAATTAAGGGAACCTCGGAGGTAGCGTAGTATTCTCTTGACCATCTGAAAATGAGTAGTGCGTGGAGCATGCATAAACTGACTAACCAGGGCGACAGAGTAAGCGATGTCCGGTCTAGTATGTGTTAGGTACTGAAGACTACCAACAATACTACGAAATAAAGAGGGATCATGAAATGGTTCACCCTCATGAATGGATGGTGCAGATTTTGCAGATAATGGAGAGGCAACAGGCTTTAGAGACATCATATCGAAACGCTGGAGAAGATCAGTGGCATATTTCTTCTGAGAGAGAAAGAGCCCGGAAGAATCACGTACTGCATGAATACCGAGAAAGTAGTGGAGATCGCCGAGATCTTTCATAGCAAATTCCTGAGAAAGTCGTGCAACAAAAGAGGAGAGAGTTGTTGAGTCATTACCAGTGAGAATAATATCGTCAACATAGAGTAACAAAACGATCATAACAGTCCCAGACCGATAAACAAACATCGACATGTCAGCCTTGCTGGAGAAAAAACCCAACTGGAGCAAGTATGTACCAAACCGTTGAAACCATGCACGAGGTGCCTGTTTCAAACCATAGAGGGCTTTCTTCAGTTGACAAACATGAGATGGAAACTGAGGATGAATGAAGCCACGGGGCTGAGCCATATAAATAGTCTCAAGAAGATCACCATGAAGAAATGCATTCTTCACATCAAGCTGGCGGATAATCCAACGTCGAGAGATAGCAATGGATAAAACTGTGCGAATGGTAGTTGGTTTAACCACAGGACTGAAAGTCTCACCAAAATCAATTCCGGCTTGCTGCTTAAACCCCTGGGCAACTAAACGGGCCTTATATCGCTCAACAGAACCATCAGATTGAAGCTTCACACGATACACCCATTTGGAGCCAACAAGATTTTGAGAGGGATCGGGTGGCACAATAACCCAGGTATGATTAGCCTGTAGAGCATTAAACTCGTCGGCCATGGCCTGTTGCTATAAAGGATCCTTGATGGCCTGAGTAAAGCACGTCGGTTCAATCGGAATGTCAGTAACAGTAAGGGAAGGAATGATGCGAGGGCGACGAGTTCCATCACGAGTGCGAGTAATCATGTGGTGATGAGGGGGAGAGGGGGTGGTAGTTGATGTAGATAAAGATGATGAGACAGGAAGAGATGTAGCTGGATTCGGTAATGGTGACGGTGACGAGGGAGACGGAGGAGAAGCGGGGAAAGACGATAAAGAAGATTGAGGGGTGCATGAAGGGGAGGAGACTATCATAGGTGACGACGAGGAAAGTAGTGGAGAGGGAGGAGATGGGGAGCCAGCAGACTCAGAGACAGACGGGATATTGGGAGAATCAGGAATAGGAGAAATAGATGCTAGAGGAGAAACTGAAAGCCAAAGGAGAAACAAGGGGAGCATGATAAGTAGGATATGGGAGAGAGAGAAGAGGTGTCGTAGAGTTAGTAGGGGAAGAGGGGGTGTAGAAATCATGTTAGGATATGGAAATGACAATTCATCAAATATAACGTGGCGACTAATGTGAACTACACCATTGACAGGATCAAGACAACGATAGCCTTTATATTCTGAGGCATATCCGATAAACACACAAGAGGCAGAACGGGGAGCAAGTTTGTGCGGAGCACGATGACCAAGATAAGGATAGCAAGCACATCCAAAAGTGCGAAAAGGGAGTAATCAGGAGGTCGTCCAAAGATTGTATGAAATGGTGACTTATTAGATAGTAGAGGAGTGGGAAGTCTATTAATTAGAAAAACTGAAGTGTAAAGGGCATCAACCCAGAATGAGAACGAAAGTCGAGCAGTGAGCAATAGTGTGCGCATGAGCTCAGAAATATGACGATGCTTGCGTTCGGCAAGACCGTTTTGTTGAGGAGTATATGGGCAAGATAGTTGGAATTGGATGCCAGAGCGAGCAAAAAGATCACGAAAATTGACATTGTCAAATTCGCGACCACCATCACTATGAAAAATTTTAATACGTTTAGCAAAAAGGTTTTCAGTTAACAATTTGAATTTCAAAAAGCAAGAATAAACTTCAGATTTTGCGCGTAAAGGATAGCACCAGGTAAAACGAGAAAAATCATCAACAAAAATAACATAATACTTAAAACCATTTGGAGAAACAATAGGAGATGTCCAAACATCAGAATGAATAAACTCAAGAAGTGCATAGCGGGACCTTTCGATAGACGGAAATGGGAGCTTATGCGAACGACCTAATTGACAGTGCGAGCAAAATGAAAAACTTTTACGAGTAAATTTTAAATCAACATTACTACATAGTTTGTTAAAAATAGCTAAACTAGGGTGACCTAAACGACAATGTCAGACATCTCCAGAAACAGCTTGAGCAATTAAAGCGCGAGAAGAAGAACGCAATGGAGATGGTGGTAGAGGATATAGACCACTAGCTGAAGGAGACGCCAGAAGAATCTTCCCTGAAAGCTTGTCCTTTAAAACAAAACCATTTGCAGAAAATTCGATTAGACAATTATTATCTTGGCAAAGTTTTCGAACAGATAGGAGATTGTGAGATAAGTCAGGAACATGCAAGACATCAGTAAGTTTTAGGGTGGAAGAAGGTGTACTGAGAGTAGATGAACCGACGTGTTGAATAGGTAATTGTGCACCGTTTCCAACCAAAATTTTATTAGAACCAAAATACGGAGTAAGGTGAGTAAGCATACCAGGATCAGGTGTCATGTGAGCAGAAGCACCGCTGTCGGGATACCAAGTAACATCAGAGGTCTCAGCAGTTGAAAGCGCAGAAAAAGACTTCGGCAATTCCTCAGAGATGTAGGCATGGTTAAAACGGTGAGTGCAGTTGAGGGCAGCATGACCGGAGCGACCACAAATCTGACAGACATCGAGCCCAGACGGAGTGGGCAAAAGACCAGGAGCAGCTGATGGAGCAGGTGACATGCGCGAGAAGCGCGAGTGCGAATGAGCACTAGACGGAGCTGAAGAATTCCAGGAGCTAGATGAAGTAGTGCCACGACCATTGCGCCCACACCCACGACCACAGCGAGAGCCACGACCACGAGAACCACCACGAGAACCACTAGAGGAATGAGTAGAGGTTATAAAGGCTGGGGATGGTGTAGGAGAGACAGAAAGAGTACGTAGACGATGTTCAAACTGTAGCAACTGGGCCCGTAAATCATCAAACGTAATTAATTCGGGCTGAAGAGAAATAGCAGTGACAAACGATTCAAATTCAGGTGGGAGACCACTAAGTGCCTGAATAACCAAGTCAGCTTGAAAGACAGGTGAATGAACAGCAGCAAGGTGATCGGCAATGGATTTTATTTTGCTGAGATACTCAGCGCAAGAAGTGTCCCCTTTCTTAATACTAGAAAATTCAGATTTATATTGCAATTTCTTTGCAACGGACTGTTGTCTGAAACGACGCTCGAGAGTGAGCCAGACATCACGTGCAGTAGATAATGTATATACCTCCTAAATAATAGTTGGAGTCATAGTAGCATTCATCCAAGAACGAATTGCATGGTCTGTGCGTAACCAGGCACTATATGCGGGATTAACAACGGATTCGCCAATAGAGTTTAACGCTGAGAAGGAGGACAAGGAATAGAGCCATCAATGTAACCCAATAATTCATGACTCCCAATAATTAATTCAAATTGGTATTTCCATAACAAATAATTTTCACTATTCAATTTGATTGACATGAGCGACGGATTTGGGTGGGAATTTGGATTAGCTGATGGTAGGCTAAGCATATTTGGGCTAATTGTAGTAGGGGATATATTGGTGTATTGGGCTTGTATATGGTTTCCCAAAATTGGGGCTGCTGATGGGTTTGAATTTGATATGGAATTAAGGTGTGCTTGAGAGTAGTGGGTTAGATTTTGGGCTGCTGGAGTGGAAATGTTGTGCTGGGCCGTGGGTGGGTTTACGGTTTGATCAAAATAAGGGTTGAAAGTAGGGTTTGTTGATAAGTTTGGAAAATGAGAAAAATTAGTAGGGAAGGAAGATAGGGTGGCGGCTGTTTGTGAAGGGAGATGGTTGAAGGTGGCTGCCGGATTGTGGACGCCGGCGGTATTGGCGGCTGCTGCCGACATAACCAAAGTAGGGAGCGCCGATGTGAAGGAGAAAGTTGTGCCGATGGTATGAGGATCAAGAGACGAGGCACGGGCGGAGATAGGGGGAAGATTGGAGAAGAGTTGAGCAACGTCTTTAGGGTCGAAGTTGAGAGGAGGAGATATGAGAGAGTGTATGAGATTAATGATTTGTGGAAGTGAAAGAGGGGAAGCAGATTGCGACGGCGCCGTTGTTTCGCCGGCGGCCGATGAGAAGATAGAGATAGGATCAGGAATTGGCAAAGGTATAGGAGTAGAGAAAGAGTAGGTCCCGGATGGTGAAGTGGCAGTGGCGGTGACGCCGGTGGTGGACGGAGGTGGCAAGGAGGCGTCTATGTTTGCCGTGAGGGCGGTAGAAGAAGACACCGGAGATGATTCCCGGGTAACTGATACCATGTTGAATTATAAAATGTAATTCTTTTCTTTTGAATAATATACACAAGCGTATGTACAACATATATATAATAATACAAAACGAGGCACGGGCTATACATTAATGGGCCGATAATATCTCTTCCATATACATAATATCTTTTCCTTATTTATACATTAACAATATACTTGGTCTAGAATCCATATTTTTTTGAATAGATTATATAAAATATTAGGAGTTTATACAAAATTATCATAAAAGGAGGAGTGATTTTTTTATCCAAAGTTAGTGATAAAATTAACATATTGTATAATCATCGTCCAAACATAATTCTACCAAAAAATGGTCATAATTGATGAAGTAGTTTGTTGCTTATGCAATTGGGGGCAACAACTAGGGGTGGGTGAAATTTGCCCGAATCGTTCGAACCAAACTGTACCAAATCATTATTGTAAAATTATTACGCAAATTGTGGTTTTGATTTTAAAAGAGAACCGCATCGCCAAATTGATTTGTTGGCAATTTTGGACCAAATCGCACCAAATTGAACCGTCAAAATGCCATTAATTTTTTAAAAATGTATTACACATATAAATAATTCATATTACTAGCGTGTAACCCGTGCTACGCAAAACTTAGAGGGTGTTTGGCTAAGCTTATTTAAAACATCTTATAAGTTGCTACACCTTATAACTTATAAGATGTTTTAAGAGCTTATAAGATGTTTGATCTTATTTAAAAAATAAGTTGTTAAGTGTTTGGATAAAATAAGTCTATTGAACTTATAAGATGTTTTCAAATGTTATAATATGGAATTTGTGCAATAATAAAAATAAATATTTTTCGGAGAAGGGTATATTGTTGGAAAGAAGAAAATTAATTAGAGTTATTTATGCCTTTTAAAAATATAAACAACATCCTAAGTTTAAGATTTTGAAATAAGGTGGGTTTGGCTAACTTATTTTTTATATTTGCTTATAAGACTCAAACATCTTATTTTTTTGTCTTATAAGCTCTTTTTAAAAGTGATTATCCAAACACTTTTATAGAGCTTATAAGCTCTCAAACATCTTATAAGATGTTTAAAAAAGCTTATAAGCTTAGCCAAACACTCTCTTAATCTAATTCGTATGATTTAAAGAGTAATAAATTTGTATAGATTTGAAAAAAGTGTATTTAATTACAAATATTATTTTCTCGTAGAGAAGTTTATTAAACAAAAAAATATCAACTAATAATATACCGGTTCAAATGGAATTTTAGCAAAAATCTTTCTGGCGCTAATGGCTTTGTTTCAATGACGCAAAGTTTCGTTACCTGATTTTTCTGGTAAAACCTAGAATTTGTAGAGAAATAACAAATTCAGCTGTTTATCACAATTTAATTTAATGTCATTCTAGTGGCTCAAACAAAATACATGAAAAAGATGAATATTTTCTACTAATTTGATAAAGAAAAAGCACAATAATGAAAATATCAAATGTAAAACTATCAAATAAAATATTTAATATATAATATGTATATCATAGAATAGAATAGAAGACTCAATGCAAGACCCAGAATCAAAATTAGAAACTCAACTTGGCAAAGTAATTTTACTATTATAAAATCAAGCTACTAATTGCATGAAACTTGATTTTAATTAACAAATGTTGTATCATATATTAAAATCAAAGTTAATTTGTACAAAGAAGAAAGAATAACATGACATATAGAAAAAGATAAAATGTGAGATTAAATGTTCCATTAGCAAACCCAATTGTTAATTTCTTCTTTTCCACCAACAATTCAATTATTAGGCTAACATGTACATCCGTGAATCATATCCGTTAGCAAGTTGAATCTGAAATCAGAGAAACAAACTCATCAATCATAAACTTATACAGAAAGGAAAAATAAATATGGATGAAGCAATGAATTGCAGAGAAGAAAATTTGTAAATAGTTTTCCCCTTTTCTTTATTTTCTATAATAATTTTATAGCAAATTTGGTAGGTAAGAAAGTAAAATGAATAATATACGGGTAAAATGAAGAGTAAATTTTCAATTTATGATCCCCCAAGAAACCTGCAAAAATCTTAAGGAATTGGACCTGCAAAAATGATAAATCACCGAAAAACATGATCAGTGTTTTTACCGGTACAATTCAATTTTGTTCTTAATTTCAGACTTCGAAAAATAATAAATTTTCCAACATAAGTAACCTTAGTCCATCATTATCAAATCAAATATTTATCTTCTATATCTAATTTTTCTACTATAAGAAATCATGAAAGTAAAATTATGGTTATGCAATGAAAAAAGTAAAAAGATGGTTATGAAATCTAGAAAGCACACTGATGATCACAAATTAAATTAAATAAAATAGTAAAATCTTTATTAAACTGAACCAACAAATCTAAAAGTAAAAGGGGTGTGATTTTTTTCTTTCTTATGAATGAAAACATACTTGAGAAATTTATGAATGGAACATTCTTCTTAACAGGAAAAAAAGAGAGGGATTTAATGAAGGAGAAAAAAGAAACAACCTATTATCTTTCTCTTACTGGAGGCTTCATCTCTTTGAACTTCAAAGTTGAAAAATAGCAAACCAAATATATTTTTCATGTACCGTGATGAGAATTTGGCTGGAAAATTTCATAATTGATTATAAAAATACAATTATAATAGCATACTACCTATGATAGTAAGTAATGTAAGGGTAAAAATTTGAGAGTCTCTTACAATGGGCTCTGCTCCACACCGAAAAAATTTGACCCCTCAATGAACACCTATATCAAAAGGAAGATTTAAGCATAGTTATAAAATCTATTTGATTGCTAATAATATAACAACCTTACAAACAAACATTGAAGAAACGGCTGAAATTAGATAATTGAAAAAATAAATAAAAATAATGTAAAATCATGTTCATCGAAATTACCTTCGATGTAAATTTGAAGGTGAGTTATCCACTAAACATATGCTACAAATCGTGTGACGCCCTTCAGCTCTTATTACTTTTCTCGGAAATTTAGTAAAGAATATTAGTGCTATTTAATAATTTAACTAATGTAGATAGTTATATTTTCTTAGAACTATAATTTCTATCATAATAGTATAATATTTAAATTTACTATACATTAATTGAGAGTTTATGTTAGGTACTCTAGTTAATAAAATTATAAGAGATAGATATTTACTTAATTGCATTATGTATAGATAGATGTTGGAAATTAATTATAATTTATGTGAAGCCAACTCATTTCTCTTTGAATGACACCTAACTAATGACTCATTCATAACTAATGACTCATTCATCTACACCATGTTCCAAGATAACTCAATGCCTATATAAGTGACACCTCAACTATAGGGACTCTTTCCTACACAACATGCCAAGCTCCTCAAAATACCCCTCTTTCCTTTAAACCAATATGTTCATCTTCTACAAAAGAAAACAAACAAAATCTATCGGAGGGATTTGAGAGAAAGACATAAAAGAGTAGCAATATGTTAGGTTGTGTTTTGTGCATGTTTTATATGTTCAAGATCGAGTTGTTTGCTACGATTATGCTCCTTGTTTCGTAATATTATGTTGATATTTGAATTCTAGGTGATTACACAAAGAAAGGAGCCAAATGGGATGAAAATAGGAGAAAAATGAGCAGAAATCAAATTAGCTTAAAAAAGAGCAGCAGCAGAAGCCTTTGAAGAATTAAGCGTGCCCACGCTTAAATCCCAGAACGCTGCTGCCGAGAAACGCGTTTTCAAACGCGTTTTCTGAAGATTCCTGAAGATCTTTCCATTAAAATTCGGATTTTATTTGATTTATGTTGCCCGAATTTATGGGATTTATTCCCTTTTTGTTTTAGAATTTATTTCCTTATTTTAATATTCCTAGTTTGTTTAGTTTGTTAAGTTTGTTAGAGCCCTAATTAGTTTCCTTCTTGGATTAGGACTCTATTAGTTTAAATATGTGGAATTTTATTCCACAAGGCACCTTTGTTTTTATTTTCAATTCAAGTTTCGTTTTTCCCTTTATCAAAGCTTTCGAATTTTAATATTTTGATGAAGTTTTTGATTATGTGTTGCTAAACACATAATTCTAGTCGAGGATTCATCAAGGTTTGATTCTTAATATTTGTGAGATTGAATTGTACTTTAATTTCTTCGTTAATCAGGTATTTACTTTTTCTCTGAGCTCTGTTGACAATATATTTCAATTGATTTTTTAGTCTTGCCAATTATTTAATCGCTGGGATCATATTCAGCTATTTAGGGCCCAAATCAATAATTGTTTGGTAAACCCTAATATTTGTAGCAGTTAGCGACGTTGATTACGGACAAGTCTTCGATTAGTCGTTATGAGAATTAGTAACCTAGTCTAAATAAACCGAGCTTATGTGTTTGTTGGCTAGAATTGGTGTTTTTCTAATACGTGAATGCTATCGATAGGCTAAATTCTAAGAGCTTGTTTAGGGTTGTCTATTTGGTAAGAGGAGTAATCAAAGAGCTTGTTTTGGTTATCGACGACTTAAGGAAAAACTAGGTTGCTAGAGCTTGTTAGTAACTATAGCCAATTTATCTGATAATGTTGAATTATTATTGCATCCGTGATCAAATCGTAGAATCAATACCGAGATAATCCGAAGACTAGAACTTCTCAACATATTGAATTCGAATTCTATTTTAATCTTGCTTTTTAATTTACGTCTTTTTATTTTATTTAGTTAATCAAATCCAAAACCCCCTTTTAATCGATATTTGTAACTTAGAAATTATTTCTACACCATTCCCTGTGGATCGACCATACTTGTCACTATTTACAAATATTTTCGAGTAGGTTATTTATTTTTGTTGGATTCGACACCCACCAAATTTTGGCGCCGTTGCCGGGGAGTGGTGCTAATAGATTTATTTCTTTTGTTACTAATATTTTTGTTTAGTTTTTTTGTATTATTAGATCTCTTCATATAGGTGAATCTCAAATTGAGAAAGGAGCTCAACGTCTACAAAAAAGAGATCTTGCAACGTTCTTAGATGCCATGGCTACAGTCGAGAGGACTTTAAAGGAGTTGTGGGCTATGCCAAACATTAACGAGCAATCTTCTTACTTTCAATATCCTACTTTTGAAGATGATTTTGAATTAACATATGAACTTATTCGCTCACTTCCTATTTTTCATGGTTTTGTAGGAGATGATCCTCATAAGCACCTAAAAGAGTTCCATGCGGTATGTTCAGCAATGAAACCAAAAGATGTCACTGAAGATCAAGTCAAGTTTAAAGCCTTTCTTTTTTCTTTGCCAAACAGTGCTAGGGATTGGTACTACGATTTATCATTTGGTTCAATCAAGACATGGACTCAACTGGAAGCAAAATTCATAGAGAAATTCTCCTTTGCCTTCCGTGTTCAAGAGGAGTCGTACAGACAAGCTTATGATGGATTATGGGGTGTTCCACAGAGTAATTACAATCCATATTCCAACACTTACAATCCGGGATGGAATTATCACTCCAGTCTAAGCTACGCCCCACGACCACCTAGCTATTACGAGCAACAATGCCCATCGTTTCCTCAACAAAACCAACCGTCAGGTAATTCTCTAGAAGATATGATTAAAACATTGGTCGCTAATACCCTACAATTTCAGCAGAGTAACGAGCAATTCCAACAACGCATGCAACAATTTCGAAACGAGAGCCAAAATACCTTAAAAAACTTCGAAAATCAGATGAGTCAAGTTGCTACTACCGTGAACGAGTTGGCATCCCAAAATTCAAGTAAATTGCCATCCCAGGTCATTATAAATCCGAAAGAGAATGCCGATGCAGTTACCTTACAAAGTGGAAAAGAATTGAAAGAAGCAGAACCGTTTCAAGAATTAAGCGTGCCCACGCTTAAAACTCGAAACCCTTCTGCTGAAAATACTTCGAAACACGAGGATGAGAAAGAGCCGGAAAAAGAAGAGGAACCTGTTACCAAGCAGAAACCGATGACATTTGTGATTCCACCTCCCTTCCCAGGCCGATTTGCAAAATCTAAGAAAAATGTGGAACCTCAACTCGCAAAATCAACGGAAACACTTACCGAGCAATCTAAGGTTATTGAGATCACTCCTCCAAAATATGAGATTCTTAGAGAATATGAGATTTTTGGGGAAGATGAGATTCTTAGAGAATATGAGATGTTTGAGGAAGATGAGATTAGTGATGACGAAGGGATGGATATAGAAGATGAATCTCCAACATATGAGAAGGAAGTTAGAGAATATGAGATTTTTGGGGAAGATGAGATCAGTGACGATGAAGAGGTGGATATGGAAGATGAATCTCCAACACTCGAAAAGGAATTAATTTCAAAATGCAAGGACCCCGGTAAGTATATTATCTCTTGTAAGATAGGTGATGTGCAATTCGAGAACACTATGTTAGACCTTGAATATTCTGTAAATATCATGTCCCGTTCTATTTATGAGTCTTTGAATGTGAAAAAATTGAGAAAAATGGACATGATTATACAATTAATAGATGGGTCTAATGCATCTTCTAATGGCATTCTTGAGAACGTACTAGTCAATGTTAATGACTTAGTTTTCCTAGTGATTTTTATGTTGTTGATATGGATGAAAATCAATCTAGTAAGTTAGCCCCTATCATCCTTGGAAAACCATTTCTGAAAACATTTAGGGCTAAAATTAATGTGCATGATGGAACTCTTACTATGGAATTTGAAGATGAATTCGTGATGTTTAATTTATATGATTCCATGAAGTGTTCTACTAATAATTGCTCTATGTTTGGTTTAGATGCTACTAACCTTGTGATGCAGCGAATTTTTGAATGTAATGATGATGATCCACTAAAGGTAGCTTGGCATAGTGATGGTTTTGAACCTCCGACTTAAGACACTTGAGGCATAGCATCGTCTAGCCGACGACGTTAAAGAATGGCGCTTCTTGGGAGGCAACCCATGAGTTTTTTTTTTCTGTTTTCTTGTTTATATTTCCTTTTCTTTTGTCGAGACCGAATTGTTTCAAAAATTAAGCGTGCCCACGCTTAAAATGCGAAACCATTCGGCCTAAGCTGTTATTTCTTTTACGAAGCGTTTCACGAATTAAGCGTGCCCACGCTTAAATCCTGAAACTCTTCGGCCTTGTCCCTTGTGATTTTACCAAACCATTTGAAATATTTAAGCGTGCCCACGCCTAAAAAAAAAAAACGACATAACCCCCGAATCACGAACCCTAGTTCATACCTACCGTCACTCACCTCTCGCTCGCTTCGATTTGCAGGTCTCCGATCACAATCGCCGGCGTCATCACCATCGTTGTCGCCCGTTTCAACCAATCCCAAACACCCCTGTCGAGCAAATCCCTAACGCCACCACCGGAACCGAACAATCGCCTCCGTCCTTAACCACTCCACAACCGGTCACCAACGTTCAACCCTGCCAACACCGAGGCTGCTGCCATTCCATTGTTGCCCGACTCGACATAATTGAAGCACAACTCAAACCGCTCACCGATCACTTCGGCATCACGACCAAGTGATGTCGTAGGGAAGTCCCCCTCCTTGTTCTTTATTTTGTTGCATTGCTTGTTATTTTATCGTTTTTACATTGAGGACAATGCATGTTTTAAGTGTGGGGGGGAGTGGTTTCTCGTGCTATTGTGCTTCTTGGTGCTTTTGCTTGATTATGGCTATGTGAAACAATTTTTTTTTTTTTTTCGCTTTCGGCATTCTTAAACTTTAGCTTGTGTTTCTTTTGAGCGGTTAGACTTGGATAAATGAGCATGCTTTGATTGAGTTTTCGTGCTATATGAAGTTTGTGTTATGTTCAATGATTAAAAGCGAGCATAGGAACGCATGTTTTAGTCGATTACCCTACCTTGTGAGGACTTGTGCCATTTGATCGATAATTCACGATATGATCTCTTTCTTTTTGTGTGACTCACGTGTTTCTGAAATTCTAGAACTTGTTTTGAACCTTGTCAAAATTACACGAGTATGTGCATGATTGAATATGATAAAGGCATTTAGGATTTAGCCACTTTTGCCAAATTAAACCGTACCTTTGCATCATCCACTAGTCAACCCACTTTGAACCTTTTTATCCTATTTTCTTGAATTGCCCCGAATTTGAGCCCTTACCATTTTTATGCCTCCTCGTTTTACCCGTTTGGAAAATAATTCGAGCTTGGAGATTGTTTATTGTTTGGGAACGAAAGTCAAGAAGATGATGTTGAATAAGTGTGGGGGAAACTCGTGAAAAATACAAAGAGTACCCAAAAAAAAAAAAAATTAGAAAAATTCGAAAAGAAAAAAAAATGGGAGAGTAAAAGAGAAGTTCGAAAATTGATGAGGTACCGAGCCTAGGGCTGTTCACGAGTCGAGCTCGAGCCGAGCTTTGCGATTTTGTCCGGCTCGAGCTCGAGCTCGAAAATTTCGAAGTGAGCTCGAGCTCGAGCTCGAGCTCGTCGAGCTGCGCATACAAAGGCTCGAGCTCGAGCTCGTGTTCATATTTTTAGCTCGAGCTCGAGCTCGACAGCTCGAACTCGCTCTTGAAAGCTGATTAATCCAGTTGGGACTCGGGGAACGCCGGTGAAAACGAAGGTGGTGGTGGTACTGGGCGATGGTGGTAGAGAGTGAGAGAGAGAGAACAGAGATGTAGGGGGTGAGAGCTGTGCGAATTCAACTTAGGGAATTCAGATCTGGAAGATAGACAAGATGGCTGGTCCCACTCATAATGTCCTTTGTGTAATTGTAATAATTATGTCCCAAAAATTACAGGACAGTGGTCCAATCCAACTAAGTTATTAATTGTTTTATTATTATTATTATTATTATTATTATTATTATTATTATTATTATTATTATATATATATAATATATAAATATTAAAAATTAACGGGAGCTCGCGAGCCGGCTCGCGAGCTCCCGAACAAACTAAAACGGGCTCGAGCTCGGCTCGATGGCCGGCTCGAGCTCGTTAGGCTCGGCTCGAGCTCGAAAAAATTCGAGCTCGAGCCGAGTATTTTTCGAGCTGGATCACCGAGCTCGCGAGCCAGCTCGACTCGTGAACAGCCCTAACCGAGCCCCCGAGAAAGATAGAAAAAATGTGTGGTATTTGGGTCCTTAACGTCAAATATACCCAATGAGATCTCGATGCTCGATAAAATTTTCAGACTTAGCCACTTTTTCGACCTCTCTTTTCATTCCTACCCCGAACCTTAGCCCCGTTACAACCCTTAATAAAGACCTTTTGATTCGATTGTGCACACTCTCAACCGTAGTGGCGACATTGGTGTATAACCAAGCCTATGGATTAACACTAACACGTTGAGACTTGAGCGAAACACATATACCCATACACGAGAGTTGGAGAGTTTTTGAGTGAAAGTCAGCTGAAATTTTTGTTTTCCTTATTCAATTGAGGTCATTGTTCTAGCATGAAATTAATGTGGTATCGAGAATTTCGATTGATTATATGTTTAGCCCTTTCGAGTTTGATTTTGTTCTTTTGGTCACAATGCTAAATGGTTTAATTTGCCGCATGATACTATTTTTGAGTAGTTTTTACATAGTCAACTTTTGAGCATTGCCCGAGGACGTACAATGGCATAAGTGTGGGGGTATTTGTTAGGTTGTGTTTTGTGCATGTTTTATATGTTCAAAATCGAGTTGTTTGCTACGATTATGCTCCTTGTTTCGTAATATTATGTTGATATTTGAATTCTAGGTGATTACATAAAGAAAGGAGCCAAATGGGATGAAAATAGGAGAAAAATGAGCAGAAATCAAATTAGCTTAAAAAAGAGCAGCAGCAGAAGCCTTGGAAGAATTAAGCGTGCCCACGCTTAAATCCCAGAACGCTGCTGCCGAGAAACGCGTTTTCAAACGCGTTTTCTGAAGATTCATGAAGATCTTTCCATTAAAATTCGGATTTTATTTGATTTATATTGCCCGAATTTATGGGATTTATTCCCTTTTTGTTTTAGAATTTATTTCCTTATTTTAATATTCCTAGTTTGTTTAGTTTGTTAAGTTTGTTAGAGCCCTAATTAGTTTCCTTCTTGGATTAGGACTCTATTAGTTTAAATATGTGGAATTTTATTCCACAAGACACTTTTGTTTTTATTTTCAATTCAAGTTTCGTTTTTCCCTTTATCAAAGCTTTCGAATTTTAATATTTTGATGAAGTTTTGATTATGTGTTGCTAAACACATAATTCTAGTCGAGGATTAATCAAGGTTTGATTCTTAATATTTGTGAGATCGAATTGTACTTTAATTTCTTCGTTAATCAGGTATTTACTTTTTCCCTGAGCTCTCTTGACAATATATTTCAATTGATTATTTAGTCTGGCCAATTATTTAATCGTTGGGATCATATTCAGCTATTTAAGGCCCAAATTCATAATTGTTTGGTAAACCCTAATATTTGTAGCAGTTAGCGACGTTGATTACGGACAAGTCTTCGATTAGTCGTTATGAGAATTAGTAACCTAGTCTAAATAAACCGAGCTTATGTGTTTGTTGGCTAGAATTGGTGTTTTTCTAATACGTGAATGTTATCGATAGGCTAAATCCTAAGAGCTTGTTTAGGGTTGTCTATTTGTAAGAGGAGTAATCAAAGAGCTTGTTTTGGTTATAGACGACTTAAGGAAAAACTAGGTTGCTAGAGCTTGTTAGTAACTATAGCCAATTTATCTGATAACGTTGAATTATTATTGCATCCGTGATCAAATCGTAGAATCAATACTGAGATAATCCGAAGACTAGAACTTCTCAACATATTGAATTCGAATTCTATTTTAATCTTGCTTTTTAATTTACATCTTTTTATTTTATTTAGTTAATCAAATCCAAAACCCCTTTTTAATCGATATTAGTAACTTAGAAATTATTTCTACACCATTCCCTGTGGATCGACCCTACTTGTCGCTATTTACAAATATTTTTGAGTAGGTTATTTATTTTTGTTGGATTCGACACCCACCACAATAACATCTTGAGAGTTCTAGTAAGGCGTTTCAAAGGTAAGAAGATAGAAAATTGTGAAGCTTATCAATCTTATAGCTACGGCAACGGGCAGAGACGGTAAAGAACTTGGCCCTTTTACTTCCCTAGCTTTAAATCCTAAACATAATAGTTGTGATGATGTACTTAATTGTGATGTTTGATTTGAGTGGGTAAAGTAGCATAGATAGGAAGTGAAGGTAATTAGAATATATGAATACATATATATAGGTAGTATGTTTTTTGGTTTTAACTACATTAATGGTAAGCTTTATGATAGTATTGTTAATTACAGAGCCATAGACTTGTTTGCCTTGTTCAAGGAGGCTGGATATGTGTCTTGTCTATCTCGTTCGTTTAATTTGAGTTTTATTGGATGGTGTTTTAGCTGCGTTTATTTTGGAAATGATAGATGAAGTTAGTCTTGACTATACAGTACGAGTATAAGGCCATTGTTACTTCGTTGTCGATAAAAGTTAGTTTCTTGAGGAGGCGATAGGCCTTTAGTTAAGGCATTTAAAACTTATGCTTAGGTATAGGATTAGTTAGTCGACAATGATGTTAACCTGGTATTGATCCATTCAGGTGAATTCGAAGAAGAATATCCGCAGGTAAAAGGGAACGACCAGGGGACAACCAGGGGACTCCCAAAGGTGAGTGTCGATATATATATATATATATATATAATTTTAAAAATAAAACTGGAGGATTTTGTATGTAGTGGCTCTTTGGTGAAATGTGATCTGAAGATGGTCAGTACATTGCTAAAAGTTTGTAAAACATCTATCAGACATCAAATTGCTATGTTCATTGCATTACTCTATTCCATTCATTTCATAACACTATCCCACTCATTTCATAGTACGACGTTGCATTTTATTTATGCGACTTGTTGATGTATTGCTTGTTCTTTTGGACCCAACCATGGCATGACGATTGTGACCCTACCGGGCAGCAATGGACTCGCCGGATCGGCGGTCACAACGTCATGGTTGTCGATTCTCCTCCCGCGCATGGACGGAGCGTATCATGGCGATGGGGTCGTAGATTTAGGCATGTTCCCGGGCATGCCAGTTTTATGCAAGTTGGCCTCTCGTAATTTGGTGGATAAGGTAGTTGATCGATGATCGGAGTCCTAAGGAGGTGCAACGGCTATTGAATCCTCTTCGTTTATCGAACTTCTCAATGGATTTATATGAATCAATACATGTGATTGTTTAGCTATAGTCGTTGATTTCTATAGTTGCATTTAATTCATAACATACATGTGTTTTTCTTTAAATACTCTTCGTTTTAAAATCACCAGCACCCACGTCTCGACCTCATTAAGCCTTTGCTTATATTTTTGTAAAAAATTATTTTCTTCATGTTAATGGGCGACATACCTTTCAGGAAGTAAGCTGCGCGTTAGAAGTGCTCTGATACAGTTTAGATGGTCGTGTTAGTTTACCCAAGGATGTTTTTGTTTCGTCATGTAACTTTTGGTTAGATGTATATGGTTCAGTTTCGTAGATATCAGTTAGACGTGACGAATTTGTTCCTATAGTTATGTATTTATATCAAAGTCTAGGCGTTGTAAGTGATCACAGACGTATATTGTTTTGGCACTCTTTGTATATAACTTTGGATGTTTATAATGTAACTAGTGGTGATCCACCTATTTTAACATACTTTATTCTTACCTTTGGGATATAAATGATGCTATTTCCAGGTAGTGGTTCGTAAAAGATTTGAGTTAGTATCAAAATTTAAGTTCTCGCCTCATATCTAGACGTTTTTTTTATTATCCATTTCGGGGTGTGACAAATCGAGTCTCTTGAATCTTAAATGAAGGAATTAAACAAAAAATATTTCGGCCAAATCCCTTACATTGAAATAGCTAAAGGTAACCACATAATAAAGATACTATTTATTCTTTTAGTTATATCATATATGATAAGATAACCATATGCGCAGAATTATGTAATCAATCAAGAACACCAAAGTAATCAAACAAAAAAAATTGGCTTTTTGCTTAATATAGTTAACTTTCAAGTAATCTACTATATTATTATAGCAAGGTTACGGTTACATTTTCCACCAAATAGAATTTTCTTAGAATTTTGAGATTTTTAATTATAAACAAAAATATCTCATTGGTTCCTTCAAATTCTCAACTTCCCACTATTTCCATATCAAGTAAGTTTCTCAACTTCCCATTATTCCACTATCATTACATAAATTATCTTTCAATTCTTACTCCTTACCAACGTGAATTTTGAATTAATATATTTTGAATTTTTTTTTAATTAGTAAAAATTGAATTAACTACTCCCTCACTATAATTAATTTCCATTTTAAATTTTAAATTTCAAATTCAAATCATTAGTTACTTCATAAATTTTTATTATTACGTGATCTAAAAGAAGCTAGAGGTGGTGTTGCAAATTATCCCGTCTTCTATTCTATGGTGTTGGATACGACTATCTGCATCATAGTGGATACGACTCTCGACTTTATAGAGGTGATGGGAACTTTTTGGAGGAAGAAGATGAATTTGCTTGAATGGGATTTCATAATGAATTTTTTTGCTGATAAAGCCCTCAAACAATTTACACTCACACACAACACACAGTAGAAGGTGTGATGCAACCCTTCGTTGAAAAGGTGAAAAATCGGTGAAGAGAAGATGGGTTTGAAGAATCTTTGGATATATTTGGAATCTTGCAAGAAAACTCTTCATCTATTGTTTTAGTAAATTTATTAGTTCGTTTTTGTGTTCTTATGATTGTTAATTGACTAAGAACAAGAGGGTTTTTGAGTGGATTTATCATGTTGGATGGTTCAACTTAAAAATCTGAATAAATCTTATTGTTCATTCAAAGGCGAGCTTTATTTCAAGGGTTTGTTCCACCGACTTAGAGCCCTTGCTCTGAATTGCAGTATTATCTTTGTTATTGGTACTCAATTCACTTGCATCTTTTTAAGTTTTGATTTCTTGGTTTTTATTTATTTTTAAATAAATTCCTTGAATTATATTTTTCAGGATTGTGTTTGCAATAAGTGCCTATTTTCTTTTTCTTCTTGAATGTGCATTTTGCGATGCAGCATCACATTTATTTGGGGACAAATTATCTTCTTTGATTAAATTTATGTCTTAATTTTTTCGTTGAGAAATTTAAGTCTTAATTTATCTATGTTCAAATTTATGTCTTAAAACTGATGAGTGATGAAATGTTTCATCATGTGTCTTAAATTATTTTGAAATTTTGTTAATCTCATGCATTGAAATAAGTTTAAATATCTATAATGGTTTCTAGAGTTAATTTTTATGAGTTGAGATTTCTTGAGAGATATATGCATTACTCTTTTATCATGAAAAAGTTTACTCGGAGATATTACATTATAAATTATAAAGATGCTTATATTATTGGTGATGGGAACTGCAGCAAAAAGATGATGAATAAAGCCCTCAAAATTCAAATGGTAGATTTGGGTTTTTGCTAATTGTTTGAAATCCCATTCTTGCTGTTATTCTTTTCAGAGGGTAAAAATGGCATGATATGAGAAATTTCTTTTCATGGAGTACACTATCGTTGTGTTGATGAAAAGGTACATAATTAAATTATTTCTCCTTCCCATTTTAATTGTTTATAAAATGGAATTTATTTATTTTATTTTATTCTGATAATTAATGCAGAGATGGGGTGAACTTGGTGATTGATAAACCTCATTTTTACGCATATTATAGCATCTATTAGATTACATTTTATACTCGATTTTGTCTATTTTCCCCCGCACAATGCGTTTAATAGCTATGTTAAGTGTGCAGGCGAATATAGTAGCTCGAATCGGAAACATGTAGCGTGAAAAGCCGAGAATAACAACATTTGCACAAAACAAACCGCAAAGCCAAACAACCTGCCCCGCACGCTTAAGCGCATGCGCTTAAGCGCGCGAGGCAGGGAGGCGCGCTTAAGCGCGCGCCTCAGACGCGCTTAAAACTTTAGTACCGGCTTTTGTTTTCTTTTCTTTCGGGGATATAAATACTCCCTCCAAACATTGTATTAGGGTTCGAACTTTATTTTCTTGAGTTGAGTTGTAAAGATCGGAGATCGAGAGACGAAATTCAAGATTATTGTAAACGGATTATTCGACAACGGGTTTAATCGAAATTATTTTCTTTAATCTCTTTTAATTCTTGTCGTTTTATCATGTTTACTTTATTGATTGTTAATTGTTTCTTCGCATCTATGGAGTAATTCATATTATTCTGGAACCGAGAATAGCCCGATAATATGTTATCGATATAAATTATAGAATCGTTGATTTTACATCGCGTATGCTTATGATTTGCATTCTTGATTATTAATGCTTGTGAATTTGCTGGCCACATATTTGCATGATCATAGATATTAGGTGAAAATTCTGAAAGGTGACGTCTATATCAGAACCCTAGAATTCAAACCTAGGATCCTAAATCACGAAAGTAGTTTTAGGTCTTTTGAGGAATCGATACACTATCATAGAGATTAATGAATCTGAGTTTAGTCTAATCATCACGAAAGTAGTTGATTAATTAGCTTGGGTATATTGTTATGCTTCGACAGAAGGTAGCGAGTACAATAGGATAGTGTCCTTCATAAGTAGCGGTCGTAACTTCATCGGTAATATAATTGAGTTGATAATATTTATCGTGGTGAACCCTAATTCCGGAATTTCCAATCATATATAACTCGAATCAATTTACTTGCTTTTGGTTTAATTTTCTTTACAACTATCTCGTATTTTTATTAGGCTTAGATTACTGATAATTGATAGGCTAGTGCTTGATTGTTCGGTCTTCGTGGGAACGATATATTTTGTACTGCACCGAAGCCGTGCGCTTGCGGTTTAGGCACATCAAGTTTTTGGCGCCGTTGCCGGGGACTTGAATAGTCAATATTAGTTTTTATCAGATTTTAGTGAGACTAAGCCATTTTATTTTATTTTTAGTTTTTAATTTTTATTTCTCTGTTTTATTTCAGGTTTTCGATTTTTCCTTGTATGCGAAGTAAGCTCGATTTCGTACCTGATCCAGAAATCGAGAAAACTTTTCGTGCCAGGAGAAAGCTACAAAAACTGAAACAAGCTCAACTCGAACAAGTTACAATGGCTGAAGAGAATGTCAATGCGAATGTTAATGCAAACGCTAACGCGAATGCAAACCCAGCTGCAAATGTGAATCCGAATGCAAATGCGAGATGTCTTAAGGACTTTGCAGCGCCTAATGCTCAGACACTTCACTCCAGCATTGCCAGGCCTACTGTAGAGGCAAACAATTTCGAGCTCAAGCCATCCCTTCTGCAAATGGTTCAGCAGAATCAGTTTGGGGGTGCACCTACTGAAGAGCCAAACCTCCACTTGTCCATGTTTTTAGAGTACTGCGACACTCTAAAAATGAACGGGGTTTCTCAAGATGCTATCAGACTGAGATTATTTCCATTCTCACTGAGAGACAAGGCGAGAGCTTGGCTACATTCCTTACCGACTGGTTCGATTAGAACATGGGATCAATTGATGCAGACATTTTTAGCGAGATACTTTCCACCGAGCAAGACTGCACAACTGAGGAATCAAATTACGACTTTTGCTCAGAGAGAAGGTGAATCGCTATACGAAGCTTGGGAACGATTCAAGGATCTTCTACGATTGTGCCCACATCATGGACTAGAGAAGTGGCTCATTGTTCATACTTTCTACAATGGACTGATTTACACCACGAGGATGTCAGTCGATGCAGCAGCTGGAGGAGCTCTGATGAATAAAGGTATCGACGAAGCATACGATTTGATTGAAGACATGGCATTGAACCACTACCAATGGTCCAGCGAAAGATCGACTCCACAGAAGACGCCAGGTAAGTACGATATTGATGCCATTACTTTACTTTCTGCACAAGTAGAGGCTATGTCTAAGAAACTTGATTCTATGAATATGCATGTTAACTCTGTTACTACCCCACCCCCTATGTGTGAAATATGTGGTACAGTTGGTCATATTGCCTTAGAGTGTCAATTTGCTAGTATACCAACCGATCCCTCTATAGAGCAAGCCAATTATGTGAACAACTTCAACCAAAAGAACGACCCATTTTCGAACACTTTTAACTCTGGTTGGAGAAATCACCCCAATTTTTCATACAAGCCGACTCAAAACGCAGCCCCACCATCTAATTTTAGACCACCACCTGGATTTCAACAAAAGCCTTATAACCCTGTTCCACCACAAAAATCGAACCTAGAGTCACTTCTCGAGAATTTCGTAGTAGCCCAGACTAAACAAAACGAAGTGGTAAATGATGCAATTAAGCAACTAGCAACAAAAGTAGATTCATTAGCCACCCATAATAAAATGCTAGAAACTCAAATTGCACAGCAGGCTAATAACTCGATTAGGACTTCTGGTTCGTTTCCCGGCCAACCCGAGACAAATCCTAAGGAACATTGTAAGGCTATTACTTTAAGAAGTGGTACTAATTATGAAGGTCCTAAGATGCCTACAGATGTGAGTCAGACTGAGTCAACTGATAAGTTAGAAAAAGAGAAAACGCCTAGCCCTGACAGCTCAACAGATAAAACGAACGAAGTAACTGAAAAAGAGCCTGTTTATGTACCTCCACCACCATATGAACCACCCGTACCTTTCCCTCAAAGATTAGCTAAGGCAAAATTGGATAAGCAGTTTGGAAAGTTTTTAGATGTTTTGAAAAAGCTTTATATTAACATTCCATTCACTGATGCACTTGCACAGATGCCGTCATATGCTAAATTTTTGAAGGAAATTCTGTCTAACAAACGTAAACTTGAGGATTATGAAACTGTGGCTTTAACTGAAGAGTGTAGTGCATTAATTCAAAATAAATTGCCTCCTAAGCTTAAAGACCCCGGTAGTTTTTCGATTCCATGTGTGATAGGTAACGTGAGTTTTGATCATGCTTTGTGTGACCTTGGTGCTAGCGTTAGCCTTATGCCTCTTTCGGTTTCACGTAAGTTAGAGATGGGTGAGTTAAAACCTACTACGATTACTCTGCAATTAGCTGATAGATCTGTGAAGTATCCAGTAGGTATGCTAGAAGATGTACCGATTAGAGTAGGAAAATTTTTCATTCCTGCTGATTTTGTTGTTCTAGAGATGGAGGAGGATTCTCAAATCCCCATCATACTTGGTAGACCGTTCTTAGCCACAGCTGGTGCTATTATAGATGTTAAGAACGGTAGACTATCATTAAAAGTCGGGGACGAGAAGGTTGAATTTAATTTGGCTAAAACTGTTACTTACCCTTCTCTTGAGAATTCTTGTTGTAGAGTTGATCAGGTGGACCGGCTAGTTCAAGACAAGCTCGCGAAATATCTATGCAGTGATCCATTGGAAGCTTGCCTAGTGAACAACGGTTCAACAAGAGATGAAGATGAAGCCATTGCTGATATCGCTCGTCTTCTCGAGGGAAATCCACCGGTTCCAGTCAATGCCATTGGAGTAAAAGAGTTGAGCAAAGATCCTAAGGAAAGTAAAGAATCCAACTCAATACCCCAGGTAGAACTAAAACCACTTCCCTCGACACTCAGGTATGAATTTCTCGGCCCTAATTCTATGTATCCTGTGATCGTGAATGCTGATTTAAGTAAGGAAGAGATCGATAAATTGCTTAGAGTACTTAGGTCACATCAAAAAGTCATAGGCTATACCATAGACGATTTGAAAGGGATTAATCCATCGTTTTGCATGCATAAAATTTTGATGGAAGATGATTTTAAACCTTCTCGAGAACACCAACGTAGATTAAATCCTACTATGCAGGATGTAGTTAGAAAAGAAGTTTTAAAATTGTTAGATGCTGGAATTATTTATCCTATCTTTGATAGTAAGTGGGTAAGTCCGGTACAAGTAGTCCCTAAGAAAGGAGGAGTGACTGTGGTGAAAAACGAGAAAAATGAATTAATTCCTACTAGGACAGTCACCGGGTGGAGAATGTGTATAGACTATAGGAAATTGAACACGGCGACACGAAAAGACCACTTTCCCCTTCCCTTTATTGATCAAGTACTTGAAAGGTTAGCTAATCATTCGCATTTTTGTTATCTAGATGGGTATTCGGGATTTTATCAAATTCCCATCCACCCTAATGATCAAGAAAAAATCACGTTCACATGTCCCTATGACACTTATGCTTTTAGGAGAATGCCTTTTGGTTTGTGTAATGCGCCTGCTACTTTTCAACGTTGCATGATGGCTATATTTTCTGATTTAATTGAGAACATTATGGAAGTATTTATGGATGACTTTTCTGTATATGGCACCACTTTCGATATTTGTCTGTCTAATCTTTCTCGAGTGTTGCAGAGATGTGGAGAAGTCAATTTAGTTTTAAATTGGGAAAAATGCCATTTTATGGTTAGGGAAGGCATTGTGTTAGGACACCTCGTATCTGAACGAGGAATTGAAGTTGATAGAGCCAAACTGGAAGTAATCGAGAAGTTGCCACCACCTACATGTGTAAAGGATGTTAGGAGTTTTTTGGGCCATGCCGGTTTTTACCGGAGATTCATTAAGGATTTTTCTAAAATTACTAAGCCCTTAACTCATTTACTTGCTAAAGACGTTCCTTTCGACTTTGATAATGATTGTCTTGATGCTTTTCGCAGGTTGAAAGAAGCGTTGATCACCGCACCAATAGTTCAACCGCCAGACTGGAACCTACCTTTTGAGATTATGTGCGATGCAAGCGATTTCGCTATTGGGGCGGTATTGGGCCAAAGAAAGGATAAAAAGATGCATGTCATCTACTATGCTAGTAGGACGTTAGATGAGGCTCAAATGAATTATGCCACCACCGAGAAAGAACTATTGGCCGTAGTCTTTGCCTTCGATAAATTTCGCTCATACTTGGTTGGCTACAAGGTCATCGTCTACACAGACCACTCCGCAATTCGATATCTATTGAGTAAGAAAGATGCTAAACCGAGACTTATTAGATGGATACTGTTACTACAAGAATTCGATCTCGAGATCCGGGATAAAAAGGGGATAGAAAATACCGTAGCCGATCATCTATCTCGACTTAGAGAGGATGAGAATAAAGAGGCCCTACCGATAGACGATTCATTTCCCGATGATCATCTTTATGCAGTGGCTAAGATCGATGCACCGTGGTACACTGACTATGTCAACTATTTAGCTTGTAAGATCTTACCACCCGATTTTAGTTATCAGCAAAAGAAGAAATTTTTCACTGATCTTAAGCACTATTACTGGGACGAGCCTCTTCTTTTCAAGCACTGTACCGACGGGGTATATAGGAGATGCATACCGGAAGATGAGATGGTAAGCGTCATGACTCATTGTCATAGTTCACCATATGGAGGTCATGCTAGTAAATCCAAGACGGTAGCGAAGATTCTTCAATCTGGGTTTTATTGGCCTACTTTGTTCAAAGACGTTCAAGATTTTGTTAGTGCATGCGACAGTTGTCAAAGAACGGGTAATATATCGAGGCGTAATGAGATGCCCATGAATACAATTCTAGAGGTTGAGATTTTTGATGTTTGGGGAATCGATTTTATGGGACCATTCCCATCGTCGTGCGGTAATAAGTTCATTCTTGTGGCGGTGGATTATGTCTCGAAGTGGGTTGAAGCGATTGCCTCGCCAACAAATGACTCGAGAGTGGTAACTCGACTGTTTAAAAAGGTTATATTTCCTAGGTTCGGTGTGCCAAGAGTAGTGATAAGTGATGGAGGTACACATTTTATGGAACGCCAATTCGAAGCTTTACTTACCAAGTACGGGGTTACACATAAAGTTGCTACACCATATCATCCCCAAACTAGCGGGCAAGTAGAAGTTTCGAATAGAGAGATCAAGGTAATCCTCGAAAAGACTGTATCGAAATCAAGAAAGGATTGGTCTCTCAAGCTAGACGATGCATTATGGGCTTATCGCACCGCTTTCAAAACCCCGATAGGTACGACACCCTTTCGTCTCATTTATGGCAAATCTTGCCATTTACCGGTAGAACTCGAGCATAAGGCATATTGGGCCGTCAAAGCTCTAAACTTCGATCTTAAAGATGCTGGTGAACGAAGAATGTTACAGTTACATGAGCTTGACGAGCTAAGACTTGATGCATATGAGAATGCACGAATCTACAAAGAGCGAACAAAGAAGTGGCACGACAAACAGATTCACAGACGAGAATTTAAGAAGGGCGATCTCGTGTTATTATTCAATTCACGTCTGAGACTGTTTCCGGGCAAATTACGATCAAGGTGGTCGGGACCATTTGTAGTCGAAACAGCATATCCATTCGGGGCTGTCGATATTTGGAGCGAAGGAACGGGAATTTTCAAGGTTAATGGGCAAAGGCTCAAGCATTACATCGCGGGCGAACCGATTGAAAAAGCTATCACGACGAGCCTTCGCGATGCTCGATCAAACCCTACCAATTAAGCATGGTAACGTCGAGCTAAAGACGTAAAACAAGCGCTGTTTGGGAGGCAACCCAAATGTATCCTTAGTGTTTCTGTTTTCCTTTCGTTTCCTTTTGTTTTGTTTTTCCCTTTAGTAAGTCTGCCTGACGCGCTCAAGCGCAAGCGCTCGAGCGCACTATTCTGTCGGACGCGCTCAAGCGCAAGCGCTTGCGCGCACAACACTGCCCGGAACGCTCAAGCGCGCACGCTCAAGCGCAATCCACTGTCCGGAGCGCTTGAGCGCGCACGCTCAAGCGCAAGCTTCTGCTGCGCGCGCTCAAGCGTAAGCGCTTAAGCGCCCTTGCGCGCTTAAGCGTCCGCGCTTAAGCGCGTCGGGCAGCGGGTTATTAAACCCCTCTTTCTTTCTCTCCCTTTCTTTTATTTCTCTTCTCCCATTCGAAAACTTCTCATAAACTTACAAACTCACGATTCCATCTCATCTTATTGCAAACACAGATCGAAGCTATGAAGTCATCTTCTCCACTCGGCTCAACATTGGGTAAGTCTAGCTCCAATCCACCTTGTTCATTGAGCACTTGCGAAAATTAGGGTTTCAAATTGGGGGTTTTCTTCAATTTCGAAATTAGAGTTGAATTTTAGTTGACATTGAAGAATAATTGGAGTTATTAGCTTGATTGTGAAGTGAATTAGTGATCTTGAGCAATAGTTTCGAAGGATTGATAGTTGCATTGTTAATTTGGGGTTATCAAGTTAAGGTTTTCGATTGTGGATTGTGGAACTTGAAATTACTTTGCTCGATTGATTTGCATTCAAGTTGTGGGTTTGTGGATTGTTGAAATTTCGATTCTCTATTGTGCATTAGCAATTTCGGGTTGAATTTGGTTGAATTGGAGTTGAATTGATAAGTTTGATCGGTAGGACGAATTGTTGGTTTTTCTGTTTAGTCGAGGACTTGGTCAAACAATTCTAAGGGATACTCTGCCAAAATTTCGGGAAAAATGGTTAGAACTAAGAACGTGTCTAAGGGTAAGGGTAAAGCTCCGGCGAGTAGTTCTCGTGATCAATATCAGAGTGAGGACATCGACACACCCCAACGATTCGAGACACCAGAAATTGAATCGTACTGGCGTCGTATATTAACTCATACCATACACAAGGAACGCGCCCTATTGACTGAAAACCATCGTTTTTTAAAAGACAAAATAAGCTTTCATGGTTGGAAAGGATTTGCGACCCCAATAAAAAAAATCAACATTACATGGGTCCAAGAGTTTTATGCCAATTGCATAGACGATGAAAAATTGGGGGTGAATCGACGTCACGAATCCACCACGGTAAGAGAGGTAACCGTTCGATTCGACACTAGTGCCATTCGACGAGCTTTAGGCTTAGTAAACAAACCCCGCTGCGAATATGAAGCAATGGTAAGACACCCGAACAACCAACTCTTAGAAGACGTGAAAGACGCCATTGCTAGCGAAGACGCACGATGGAAAAAAGGGGGCTCTATATTGCATCGGGGGGATCTGAAACCAGAAGCCTTATTCTGGTATGAATTTATTCGTTATCGCCTAAGCCCAACGACGAACACTTCTGAGGTAAATCGCCCTCGCGCTATACTAGTACACGCCATCCAAAGTAAAAACATGATACAAGAGGCAGAAATGATTTACACGACCCTCCGATCCACTATCACATCTCTAACAGCTGACATAACTAATCCGACTGCGAGAAAGAAGACTCCTTTACTTTTTCCGGCGCTTATCCACTCACTCTGTGAACACAATAACGTCCAGTCTTTCCCCGATGATCTCTATGAAGAAGCGGGTGACGATATCACCTTTAGCCAGAATAAGAGAGGACCCTCGCAAAAACGCGCACGACAGACAGATGACCCTTCTGATTTGCCACCGACTGACATTGGGACTAGCTCGAGCGCTCCCGCACCTCCTCCGTCGGATCCATACTATGACCTGCTCGCCCAAATCCAAGCAGACATTGCGGGAATTAGGACCGGTATGGGCACTATGCAATTAGACATCGATGGAATGAGGACCGACATGCAGAATGACATTGCGGGATTCAGGACCGATATGGGTACTATGCAGTCGGACATTAGGGCTATTCGAGAGTGGCAGCGCCAAGAAGATCTTCGACGAAATCTCCCTACCACCAACCCCACTGCCACTGACCCGGTCGATGCTTTTATAGACGGCATGGATTATGATAATGAACAGACCACCCCGACGATGCCGCCTAGAGACCACACACCGCCGTTCGCCTCACTTGGGTTTTCCTTTTCCTTTTCCTTTTTCTTTTTCTTTTCCTTTTCTTGTTTATGTTTCTAGTTTCTTGTTTTCCTTTCGTTTTTATGTTCTTATGTTCTTATGTTTTTAGACTTTAGGATGGAATGTAACGCAATCGATGATTAATCCAAAAGTCTATTTCTATTCGCTAGTTCCCGTGTTTTGTTTCTCTACAGTCCTTTTTGATACAATACCTAGCCAAATCAGAACGATCATCTCGACGCTTCTCAAGGTTACGTCCCTTTTTCCTTTTATGCATGCATACATACACACGCTTATCACATTAGGGACAATGTGCGATTTAAGTTTGGGGGTTGTTTACGGAGACATAACACTTTTACTATGGATTATAGCTTTATCTTTGTGATCGTCGTACAACGATTGACTAAGTCATATGTAAGCCTGACACTTTAACGCACGCATGAACTTTTCTGTCGGCGATATCATCTGCTTAGTTACATTTTTCTGGCTAGTCACTAATACGTAGTAGTCCACGGCATAGGAGTTGAGTGGATCACCCGTTTTCGAAACACATAGGTAGTGGCCTCCAAGTCTACCAACTTAGAACAACGTCTTCTGGCACAATTTGAAAAAAAAAAAAAAAAAAAAAAATAGAAACGATAAATGCTGCTTATAGAATCGCTCTGCATGGATTAGTTCGTTCTGTGACCTTTGACACTTGAGTGATTAAGTCCGAAGGAGTCTCTTAAAACTTAACGCCCTATGGCTATCTAGCTTGGGAGTCGTTGACCCAAAACTCGATAACGGGTGTCATAGAAAGTCTAAGGGAACAAACATTGCACAATCCTGTCAAGAACGATATCGTTTACACAGTTGACTTATGCTAAAAGTTCAATATTGTGAACCAGTTAGACCCTAATATCTGTTAGACCAGTTGGTAGGGATGGGCGCCACTCGAATTTTGTTAGAAACGCCACTCGACTATAATGCTTAAAGATGGCTTTATTCAGTGCTTTCTAGAAGTTTGTTTAACTCTGTGGTGTGATGTAACCATTGATTAAGTGAATGCATGATCTTTTTCTAAAAATGTCGGGTCATTAGTTCACGTCGATTTTTTGTACGATTGTATCACATTTCGATTTTAGCAAAGATTCATTGATCATGTGATTTTGTGGGTATATCATCTGCAAACCCTCACGAGACTATAACTCGTCCTTTTTGGGTAACAAAAAGGTTTAAAGGCTTGTTGCACATGCTAAGTGCAATCGTGTACTCTACGAAAATGAGTTTATCTTTAGTTTTTGTTTTCGTTTCTTTATTTTACCGTTTGTTCGAGGACGAACAAAAGCAAGTTTGGGGGGGTTGATAAACCTCATTTTTACGCATATTATAGCATCTATTAGATTACATTTTATACTCGATTTCGTCTATTTTCCCCCGCACAATGCGTTTAATAGCTATGTTAAGTGTGCAGGCGAATATAGTAGCTCGAATCGGAAACATGTAGCGTGAAAAGCCGAGAATAACAACATTTGCACAAAACAAACCGCAAAGCCAAACAACCTGCCCCGCACGCTTAAGCGCATGCGCTTAAGCGCGCGAGGCAGGGAGGCGCGCTTAAGCGCGCGCCTCAGACGCGCTTAAAACTTTAGTACCGGCTTTTGTTTTCTTTTCTTTCGGGGATATAAATACTCCCTCCAAACATTGTATTAGGGTTCGAACTTTATTTTCTTGAGTTGAGTTGTAAAGATCGGAGATCGAGAGACGAAATTCAAGATTATTGTAAAGGGATTATTCGACAACGGGTTTAATCGAAATTATTTTCTTTAATCTCTTTTAATTCTTGTCGTTTTATCATGTTTACTTTATTGATTGTTGATTGTTTCTTCGCATCTATGGAGTAATTCATATTATTCTGGAACCGGGAATAGCCCGATAATATGTTATCGATATAAATTATAGAATCGTTGATTTTACATCGCGTATGCTTATGATTTGCATTCTTGATTATTAATGCTTGTGAATTTGCTGGCCACATATTTGCATGATCATAGATATTAGGTGAAAATTCTGAAAGGTGACGTCTATATCAGAACCCTAGAATTCAAACCTAGGATCCTAAATCACGAAAGTAGTTTTAGGTCTTTTGAGGAATCGATACACTATCATAGAGATTAATGAATCTGAGTTTAGTCTAATCATCACGAAAGTAGTTGATTAATTAGTTTGGGTATATTGTTATGCTTCGACAGAAGGTAGCGAGTACAATAGGATAGTGTCCTTCATAAGTAGCGGTCGTAACTTCATCGGTAATATAATTGAGTCGATAATATTTATCGTGGTGAACCCTAGTTCCGGAACTTCCAATCATATATAACTCGAATCAATTTACTTGCTTTTGGTTTAATTTTCTTTACAACTATCTCGTATTTTTATTAGGCTTAGATTACTGATAATTGATAGGCTAGTGCTTGATTGTTCGGTCTTCGTGAGAACGATATCTTTTGTACTGCACCGAAGCCGTGCGCTTGCGGTTTAGGCACATCAGTGATGAAGTTAAATAAGTGATTAAAGATAACTCAAGGGAAGGTTTTGGAGATTCGTCCCACAATTAAATGGGACAAGAGAAATGCAGTTGAATTTTTGTTGGACTCATTAGGTAATTAATGTAATTAATTATTACTATCTCAAATAATTATTTTACTATTATTCCATCAAATCTTATGTTGCTTTATTTTATGCATGCTGTTTTTTCTTTAACTTTATGGTTTAAATATTCAGAAAAAGTATGAGGTGGGAAGAATTTGATTTTCAATAATCAATCGAATATCAGAGTATTCATGTTGGGAGAATATCTAATCTTAATCTTAATGAATGGAGATTCATTTGATAATAAGCGTGATGAGCATTTATTATCATTTATAAAATATTTAAGAATATGGTACACATTTATTCTACAATTATTCTTAAGACATATAATTCAATTATAATTATAATTCACTGTTTTTTTCTCCATTCTTTTTTAGATTTCCATTCATGTGTTTTTTTTTTTATGTTTTTAATTATCATCTTATGGTTCAATTCAATGATTTTAATTATTTTAGTTTTACGATTTTTTGTTTGTCTTCAATAATTTTAATTTTTAATTATACAGATTTCTATATAATTTTTTGTAGTATTTGATTAATAATCTTAAAATTTTCTATGTTTAACATTTCCATACAAAAGGTTGTTCATAGTTCTAAAATTCCATCACATGTTTTCTATGAACATCTGATAATTTTCAATCCTGCTATAGAGTGTATGTTCTTTAAATTGAAATTGTTTTTCCTTGATTTTTCTATCATGTTATGGTTGCATTAATTCCCCCAGAAACTTCATTTTTATTATACTTATTTTTTGTGATTTAAGAAAGTGCACTGTGGTGGTTGCCATGGAAAAATATTGATTTAATTTGTAAAGAAAATGAATGGTCTTTATATCAGCTCTTTAGTTAGAAGGGAGAAAGATTTACAGAACATCAGGTATAATTTTAGAATTCATCTTAGTTCCTTTCTATTCTTTAATTCTCAATATGAGCCAAAAAATGGCTTAGATTAGTGGAAGTCGAAGTTTTTGTAGTGTTTCTGTATTTATTCCTTTTTATTTCTTCTTTGTTTACTTAGATTATTTTATAATATTTAATTTATATTGAGTTTGTTTTTCACTAATAACTAATATAATACAATACCCGAATAATATATCGTGCGTAGCACGAGGCACACGCTAGTATAAATTATATAAGCATAAAAATAAACGAAAAAACATGATGAAGTTGTGTTGTTTAATTTTTCTGCCAATATAAAAACTAATGTCACACAAACTCATTCTGATATCTTGCTTTTCAAAGTCAGACCAAATTATGTAGCCAGAAACAATTAATTTACAAACTCAATTAATTATAGTGGAGATACCCAGAAAAAAAAAGAAACTAAATAAGAAGGAATTATCCATGACCATCTTCTATCAATTGTTGGTTTCAACAATTGTTGAACGATGTCACATTTTTTTTGCTTTGCACACTATGTAAACTTATTCATCATCTCTTTTGGCATGTCGATTCTTTTTTAATAGGGCTTATAATTGGTCTTTAAATTTATTGAAAATGCATTTTATAAATATATCCTAGAGTTAATAACGTGAGTTAAGTTGGAGTAAAATTGATAATATTAGATTTTTAAATTTGAAAAGATAGTGGGAAGTTGAGATGGTTATTTGATGATGGAAAGTTGAGAGAAGTTATTATGATATTTTAGGGAATGAGAGAAGTTAATAATAATTAATCCAAAAAATAATTTAAATTGTCAAAAAATGAGAGAAGTTAATAATAATTAATTCAAAAAATAATTCTAAATTGTCAAAAAATTAGGATTGAGTTTTGAGATGTTTTTTAGATAGTTAAACTTGGTCAAAACAGCCCTCATATATATATATATACTAATAGATAATAGATAGTAGAAAGATTATCAAAAATTATAATTATGTTTTTTGATAATAATAGATTGTCAAAATTACAATTGATAGATAGTTTAATAGATGTTCAAAATATAGATTCCTTTTTTTTTTTTTTAATTTAGATATGTGAAAATATAATATTTTTTATGGAAGTTGTGATAGTGGGGAGTTGGTTATGGAAGGATGAAAACAAATAATTTCTCGTGTGTTGAAAAAATAGTTTGTTTTTTTTTTTTTTTAATTTTGAAAAGTAAAAATATAGTATCCCTCAGAAGTCTAGATAGTGGGGAGTTGGTTATTTGAGGATAATTATTAATTGATATTAAAAATAAATCTAAATTCTGACAAATTAGGATTTAAGTGAAAATAACCGTAACCTTGCTATAATATAGTAGATAGATTTTCAGACTTTTTATTATTTTAAAATATCACGTTCTTTTCAAAGTTACAAAAAAATGTGTTGGATATTTAAATTTTGGCTATTACTTTGTAGTTTACTTTCAGTATCGTGTGACGTCCGTTTACGAGCTCCTTACATCCAAAACCAGTAGAGGCCCTTATATGCATTCGGAATTGGTTAAAATACACTTCTTCTACAATTGATTTCTTATAGCAATGGAAAATATGGAAGAATTTGAGGAGTTTGAAAAGGGTATACAACTATATTTTTCTTCTTTTCTCCATACTCATGCCCTAGCCAATGTTTTTAAAAATATATTGATTTTATAATGATTGTTTTTCTTCTCTCAAATTTTGAAGGATCAAGCTCTTTTATAGAATTACATGATTAATTCGAGTGAAGGAAGATTTATATTCAAGAATTTTATTAAGTGCTACATTTTTTATAGGTTACTGGTGGGTGTCGAATCCAACAAAAATAATATACATACTCAAAAGATTTGTAAACAATAATAAGTAGGATCGATCCTCCGGGACTGATGTAGAATTAAATCTCGAATCACTAATATCAATTAAAAAAAAGGAGGATTTTCGAATTTAATAAAATTAATTAAAAACATAAATTAAAATGCAAACAAATTAAAATTGAATTCAATAGGATTGGAGATTCTAGCCTTGGGATTATCTCGATGTTGATTCTATAATTCGATCATCGATGCAATAATGGTTCAATGTTCTTAAGTAAATTGGCTATAGTTATTAACAAGCTCTAATAACCTAGTCTTTCCTTAAGTCTTCAATAACCAAAACAAGCTCTTTGATTATTCCTCTTACCAATTAGACAACCCTAAACAAACTCTTAGGATTTAGCCTATCGATAGCATTCAAGTACTAGAAAGACAAATTCTAGTTAACAAACACGTAAGCTCGTTACATTTAAACTAGGTTACTAATTCCCATAACAACTAATCGAAAACTTGTCCATAATCAATATCACTAATTGCTACAAATATTAGGGTTTACCAAACAATTACGGATTTAGACCCTAATGAGCTTAATATGATTCCAACGACTAACTAATTGGCCAGATTAATTAATCGAATGAAATATATTAACAACGGAGCACAAAGAAAAAGTAAATACTTAAAGAAACATCGAATATAAAAGCACAATTTAAATTTCACGAATTAAATAAATCAAACCTCGATAAATCATTGGCTAGAAAAGTGTGTTTAGCAACACATAGCAAAAGAAAACGTCTACAATGTCTGAAGAAAATAAAATTAAACCTAGATGATTATTGTGGAATAAATTCCACTTATTTATACTAAAAAGAGTTCTAGTCGTAGAAGGAAACTATCTAAAATAGGATTAAAAGAATCCTAACAAAACTAATTTTTTTTAAAGAGGGAAATAAAATCCCTAACAAATAGGAAACAATTCCCAACAGTTTTGGGAACTAAAATCTTCCAGAGGCAGCAAGCAAAAGTCGGATTCCAGCAGAAAGTCATCAAATTCCAGCAGCTTCATTCCTCGGCAGATTGGTTTCTGGAAATAAGCGTGGGCACTGCAAACTATTCTGCTGCCTTTCATTTTACGCCAACTCAAACTTCATCATTTTCAAACCTCTTTGTTACATTTTCATCCCTTCTCCATACAAATACCTATCACACCAATAAAAGCATAAATCTATGAGATAGGGAGAAAAAACGTGACAAATAACGCAATTCAATCATGTAAAATGTGTATAAAATACACACTAACTAGTTTGCTTTTTAGTAAATTTTTATTTAAGACCAACGAATTTGTACTTTTTTTACTTTGTTTGAACTTTGCAAGCAATTTGGCTATGCTATTTAACATTTTTAGATAACTTTTATAGCATTTTTGTTTAAGTTTTGTAAACTATTTCATTATGTATAAATTGTTTAGTAGGATGACTTTGTTTAATATCTTTAAATTTTTGTGAAAGTTTTCAATTTTGTTGTATAGTTTGTTCGCTTATTTTTGTTTGACTTTCTTAAGTTTGTTTTAACTTTGTAAGTAATTTGATGTTTAATAATAAAAGACAATATTTATAGTTTGTTTATTTAAATCTTGGCTATTATAATAATGAGCTAATTAGTATGGCGATCTTCTTTGATATAATTTTTGTTGTATAGTTTGTTCGCTTATATTTTCTTGATTTTCTTAAGTTTGTTTTAACTTTGCAAGTAATTAGTATGGCGACCTTCTTTGATATCAATAAATTTCTGTGCACATTTTGATTTTATTATGTGGGTTTGTTTGCATACTTTTTCTTGTACTTTGTTAAGTTTGTTAATTTTGTAAGTAATTTAATTATGTTATTTAATAATTTATCGATAATTTTTATAGTGTGTTTGTTTAAGTCTTGTAATGTATTTCATTATTATGTAAGAACTGTTTATTAGGGCGTATTTTGTTTAATATCTTTAAATTTCTGTAAATTTTAAGCCTTTGTTATGTAGTTTGTTTGCAAATGTTTTGTTGTTAAGCATAGTATCTATTTATGTATGTGAAATATATTGATAAGTTTAGTTAGAAAACATGTTAAAATCACAATCCATCCCAAGCCGTTCGAAACCGCATTGTTAGTTTTATTTTATTTTCACATGAAAGTTGGGGGTATTTTTAATATTTTCTCATATTTCCCTCAAAACTTGGGGTGCTACATATGCACTTTTCCCTCCAAGTACAATAAGCACTCAAATTCAAATCAATTTCCCATCAAAAAGTATTTTCCAACCAATTTTGAATTTTCTGCAAAATTTATTCTCAAATTTCTAACTGAACCTTTTTTGTATGAAAAAAAACGTATATGACTGTTTGATATACTAAAAATACAACTTTTTTGTACATATATAACCCGCATACATATGTCAATATATTGTATATATAAAATGTAAATTTGTGTATATGTATATATATTATGTATGTACTATATAGTAATATAACATTGGATTTAAAGTGCATATATAAAGGACCTGGAGCATGGGTGGTTTCCTCTTTTCATCCCCTTTTCTTTTTCTTTTTGGTTGCAGTGTGTCAACCTTTTATGAGAAGCTATGGAGACTTTTTATGTTTTCATGTGCCCCATCAACTTCAGCTCCATTATAGAATAATTTCATATGAAAAAAGAACTCTCAAAATAAAACACAAAATTAAATTCTCACAAACACAAAAAATATTTTTATTCGATTAATTTTTGTGAGAAGTGACATTTCTCTTGATAGATATCTTTTATTGTGGAAGTGTTAGTACAAGATAGTTGCCGAAATTGTGAATTTGTGAATAATTCAATTAACTTTAATTATACCCTCTGGAATTCATATAGAGTTTGGCATACATTATAATTGTGATTATATTGATATTTGAAGTAACAAGACTCTTTAAGAACCACCGACACATGCATACGATTCTTTTTTGCTTTTCTTCGGATAATAGCAATCTTGTGCCAAAATTTATGAATCAACACTAACAAATGTAGTTATAGTCTAAAATTTTCTCAATCCGTAAATGTATTATTTTCTTTTATAATAATTTATTATCGTTCTTTGAAGCTTCCATAATCTACCAAATCGTTTATGTGTAGTGGGTTCATATTTACAAATAACTATAATTATGTCAAGAGTGTCAAGATTTTATGAGAATCTCCACGCACAAGCATCAAATACGTTCATGTATTATTTGGGATAATCGTGATCGTTTTTGTAATAAAGTTGATACACAATTTACAATAACATTAATAGTTGTGAACATGCTGATACAATAATTTTGAGTCCCTAAATCATCTAGTAGTTACAAATTGTGAATGTGAGCATAAGCATCAAAATCCACTTTGCTTTTCTCTAATGATAATTGAAATTTCTAAGATGAAAAAACAAACAAAAAGTAACAACAGAAAGAAAGTGGTAACATGGTCACACACACACACACACACAAGGAAAAGGAATAAAGCTAAAAAAAGGTCTCATTGAAATGACATCTGCATTTCTTAAGAAGGATCTAAAGAAAATGGAGTTGGAGTGGGGGCCTTTTTATCTGCATATAGATGTAAATTATCCCCATCTCCAACCAACCCTAATCATCAATATATAAACAAATAATTTTACAATATTGCTTATTTTGTTCTTAACCCTTGGCTAATTATTTTACTGAGTTTAGAATAATTATAACCATTCACATGTAAAGTTTAAACATATTTCATATTTAATGTACATCTTAATTTTTTAAATGAGATCATCATTCAATGATTTATAACTAAGTATATTTACGAATTAACAAAACTTGTGAAGGACCAAAAGACCAAGGACGTATAACTCGTCATTAATTTTATATGAGTTTTTTCATATATTAATATACATATTGATGGAGTTATACGTCTTAATGAGTTTTAACGAAATGAACATTCTATTTTTATTAGGTTCTCTTTTGGTGTAATCACTGTGAATTATACTGGATCTTACTTTTAATTAAAAACAAAATGACCCATAGTTTTAATCCTCATTTAGGTACTCTAATAAAAAGAAAAGCTTTTAAAAGGGATTAAAAACTTGAAAATCATGTGGAGGTGTCAATTCTTAATTCTAAGATAATTATAATATTTATTCTGCTTTTAATAACCAGGATAATTATCTTGCTCTCGTTGTAGTAGATATTTTATTCACCAATTTGTTTTATTTTTCTTACTTACTAAGTAAAATAAATTAGGAAATCATAAACTAATCATCCATTAATTAGGAATAATAGAAATGCGAAGTGAAGAAACAAAGCATGTGGGTGGGGTGAGACACCTTTAAATCCAAAAAGAGAAGTTCCCCAGAGAGAGTCCAAAAGTCAAGGCATCAAATCTAAAAAGATTAAAAAAGCTACTTTCAGAAACTACCAAAACGTGCAATCAACATTACTCAAATATACAACAATTTATACATATATATATATATATATAAATTAATTAATTAATATATATTACAAAAATATAATTCATTTAATAAAAAGTATCTGACAATAGTAATGATTCATTCTTAAAGAGCCCGTTTAACTTTCTCTGTCATGAATCATGAAAAAATCCAATTAACTATGTGGAAATATTTTTGTATGGTTTTCCTTTCGAGTATTTGTTGTATTTAATAATAGTTTATGATAACATATAGGGATGATGTAATTAGTAGTCTTCAAAGTAGATAAATTTATCTCACTTATATTTCTTTAGTAAAATTTGTTACACTTCCGTATCAAAGTTATATTTTTATCTAATTTTAGTCATTTTCAGTCATTAATCAAAACAATTAATTTTCAGTTGTAATTTAGTCCTTAAATGTCAAGTTTGTATCACCTTAATCTGTAAATCAATACAAATTTATTATGTTAATAAAATGAATTAGTTAAATGATTAGGTAATAATGTATTACTTCATGAGATAACAGTAATTTTTTTCTCATTTTATTCCAACGATAACTTTAGCATATACTTGCAGAACCTTGTTAAAGTATATGATACTAGGGTACAGAAAAATAATCATATATATAATTACAAATTTATTTATTTATAATACGAAATTTTTTAATGACTATCATCTAATATTTTTTATTTATATGAGAAATAAATTTATTATCTTAGTTTTAAAATGATAATACAGATCAACTGAATAAGATGGATATTAAAAAAATAGATAATATATAATATCATTAATAAGAGAAATAAAAATAGAAAAAATAATTTTTATTTGAATGTAAATTATATTGATAACTACTTTATCTTAAAATTAAAATTTGAATAATTTAATTCATAATTTGTAACTAAATTTAATAAAATCAATATAATTTAAATTAATGATTAATGTGGCACATTTGACTTCGAATAGGCTATCCTCTTGTACACTTATTTAGATTATCTCAAAAATTGCATTTTATTACATACCGGTTAGCTAAATAATTGCATTTAAAATAAGGTGCTTGTTATTATTCATTTATTTATAAATAAATTATAATATATATTAATCTTTGTATCCTTCTTTGTAGACTATACCTATAAGTAATACAGGATGAATTATTCAAATAATAATAAATAAACTAAGGTAAATTATATTTATTTTTTTCAAGAATATTTAAGAACATATAATTTTAATTTTTATGTTTAGGGATTTGAGTGATACAAATCAAATATTTCGAGGTCTAAGTTGCAATTGAAAAATCGATTGTCCTAGTTAAAATGATTGGAAACATTTACAATGAGATAAAAAAAAAAATATAAATTTGGAGATGGTATTGTAACAAATTTGATACTTAGAAACTATTAGTGACATTATCCCTAATATACACTTTTTGATCAAAAGCTTTATTCCTTAATTTTTCATTTAAAAAAAATTTAACACTTGGTTGTGACTTCTAATGTATGGACACGAGATACGGAATATGACGCACGTCACGATATGAATACGAGACACGATAATTTTAAAAAAAATATTAAGTCATGATACGACTTCAACACCACTATAAAATATATAATATATATTATATATGTTCATCAATTTATATTAAAATATATAAATCATTTTTTTTGTTCCAATTTCAATATAATTGATTACAAAAATAATTATGTACATAATAAAATTTGTAGTTGATTTACAAACACGTCTGAAAAAAAATATTTCATTTTTTAAAATTATCGAAAATAAGTAAAATAACATCAACAACGCGTACATACTAGACATATCCTCTAACCGCGTCTAATACGATGTTCATATTTTATTTTTTCAGACAAATTTATTTCCATGTTGGGCATGGTGTCAGAGAGCGTCGGTGGAGTGTTGTATTCGATGGAGTGTCTGACATGACATATTGCAATTTTTTGAAGTGCCCGTGCATTATAGGTTGTGACTGATTTATTTAAATGGCTAAGAAATATTAAATCCAATAAATTATCGTTTCCTAATTATTGGATTTTTCTTAATGAAAGGTTGATAGAATAGATGTTTGGATTGAAAAGTATTTATATGAACTTTTTGCATTCAAAATTTATTTCCCAAAATTTTTAGTAACTTTTCCAAATTAAAAGCTAATAAAGTATTTTTTTGAAATAAAATTAACTAAACAAAACATCATAGAAAAAAGAAAGAAATTGGATACATAATAAACGAGAGAGAATAAAGAATAAAAGCCCACTTGATTGAGTGAAACAACAGGTAGAGACTTGAGAGAAATAAAAATTGATAATGCTTAAAAGATAAGAGAGAAAGAGAGAGAATGTGAGGAAGGAAGACAAGACTTCTCAATATTTTATGAATCATATAGTTTTCAATATATTAAATCGTCAAATTATATGAGGCGACATTTAGGGTGTTCATGAGTCGAGCTCGAGCTAAGTTGGGTCAAAAATTTGAGCTCGAGCTCGAGCTCGACGAGCTGCAGAAATATTATTATTTATACACATTATTATAATATATCATATTATATAAAAATATGTGTATAAATATTTATTTTATATATATATTAATTTAAAATTATTTTTTTATTCCAGCTCGCGAGCTGGCGAACAGGCATTTTAAGCTCGAGCTCAATTCGATTGAAAAGCTCGGCTCGATAGGTTCGACTAAAATTCGAGCTCGAATCGAGCTATTTTCGAGCCGACTTGTCGAGCTCGTGAGCCGGCTCGACGCGTGAACACCCCTGGTCGACAATATAACAACTCCTAAAATGCATGTACACTCAATTTATATAAAAAATTCTATTCTTGCTGTATCAAAATCATTTTTTCTGGTATGGTAAATTGATAAATCTCCACATGAATACCTCTAATTGTATGTGTTTTTTATGTTTAGAAATCCACCAAGGGATGTACTTTTAATTTACATGTTATAAGTTCCCATGCAACACATGGTAACATAGTTATAGCAATGATTTAAAGCAAGAAAATATTATATATATTCTTTGATAATATTTATTATATATATGTATATAAGTACATACCGCAAATTATAAAATTATAATAATATATAGAGGCATAATTACACCAAGTAACTCTGAGGTAATGTCTAATTATAAAAAATATATTCTAATTTAATAAATCACATTTAATACCCTAAAATTGATAATGATGTAAGGTTAGGAAGAAAAATATAAATAACTTAAATTCCCCTGACAGAATGATTTTAAAAAGAAGAAAAAGACAACAAAACAAAATTCAAAAGGCAAAAATGTCAATTATGATCTTACCCCTTTGAAATTAATAAATGTATAAATCAGTTAATTTTTAATTTATTTTAATAATTAACTATAATAATAATAATAAAAACCTCTCTTCTTCCTCCCCAATAAATAGCCTTCTGCCCCAACCTCCATATCATAGTTTTTCTTTTTTTTCAAAAGCAGTCCCTTATCTAGTTTTAATTTTTTATTTAATTTAGTTTAATTTTTTCTATTAACCTTTGAAAATTATCTAATTTTGTTTTGTTTTGTTTTTTCCTTATATTTATACATTGTTAATTTAGTTTATATTTTTTTATATTTATGTTACAACTGTTAATCCCCAGAATTGGAGTCATTGCCGCCTTTTATTCTCAACATACGAAAACTTACAGCTACCACCATTTTTAGTTATTTTATAATCGTTCATCGTTAAAATACACAAGAAGTTGGGGTCATTATAGTTGCCTCTTAGAGCATCTCCAATGGAGCACCATTTTGGTCTTGGAGCACCAAAATGGTCCAAGACCAAAATGGTGCTCCAATGGAACGCTAAAAGTGGGCTCCACCCACAGCAAATTTGCCGTGGGTGAATATTTTTTTATTTTATTTTTTGTTTTTCTTTTGTTTTTCAATTTAGTATATATATTTATCAAAGTTTATAATTAGGTCCATTACAATTAAGTCCCTAAATTTTAAAAATGTTACGATTAAATATATGTTATTTTTTATATATGTTATTATTTAAAAATTTTTAAATATGTTAATTTTGAAAATTTTATATTTGTTAATTTTAAATGTAATTCGATCTTTATATATTATGTACAATTATAATTTCGTTGATATTTAATTTCGTTGATAAAATATTTAAAATATATATATTACGTATTATTATTAACTAATCATTGTATCATTTTATAAGTTTATAAAATATTAACTTGGATGAATATGTATTAAAGAATTAAATGTAGGGTGTTATTTGTAAAATATAAGAAATAATAGTAAATGAGGTTAAAAAGGAATATTCTGTGGAATATACTTTTAGAGTGAGATTTAGTGTTATACATTGGAGCAGCATTAAAATGGTGAAAAACTTACACCATTTTAGTGATCTCCATTGGAGATGCTCTTAAGAACGCTGCCGTTTTCTAGTCTTTCTACTGCCTTCTTCCTGGATTTTTCTTAATATTTAGTCTCAATGTTCAAGAAACCTTGCGTATTAGATAATTTAACTATTCTTTTTTTAGATTGTATCATATCTTATATCTATTATTTATTTAGCTTTATCTACGGGGTTTGTATTATTGATGATCAAGTTAAATAAAAATTACAAGAGATAAATAAGGTAAGAAAATAAAGGTAAATACACACAAGATAATTATTAAATATATGATAAAATGATGTTATCTAACACCCACCCCCTACATGGTTGAAATATTTTAAAATAATGATGAAATCATAACAAAAATATTTTCACTATTTTATTTTTCTAAATTTCAATCTTCTGATTTATTTTATTTTTATGAGATATATACTGAATTTAATATATTAAACATAGTTTCTTCTTTTTATTCACCACAAAAAAATATGTTAATTTATTATAAAATAAATTATTTTAAGCAACTTCAAAATGTTTCACTTACACACCTATGATTTGAAATATTACAAATACAAAATGGTATAATTGTCGGAAAAATTAGGGTTTACATTAGTTAAGGATATTTTTAAAGTTTACTAGTTTTTTTTATGGTGTCTGTACAAAAACTTAATTGACTGATCGAAGGTGATATATGTTGGATAGAATGGAACTCAAACTTATTAGATAGAATCTATTAAATTAAATATAAAAAATTCTATTAGACAATATCTCAGGAATACTAATTATAATTATTCCTATATATTTTTAATATAATTAGTACGTTAAGCACTTGAAAAGTTGACAATTATATATTTATCTAATTATTTATTAGTATTTGAAATGTTGTGACAAACAATGTATTACAATTTTATAAACAACTGCAAGTGAAACAATGTGTTAATTTTTCCTTTTTCAAATTCATATTAGTAGAATGTTTAGAATAAACCTTCGATAATTAAAGATTAATTGCAACAACCATATAAACATGGCCGTAAAATTCTAGTCTGAACATGGTTTAATTAGGAGAGTAATTAATAATATAACATGCATAATTTAGTACGGTATTAAATTACATTTAAGTAGTTTTTTAACCAAATCTTTTCCTAAAAACTACGCCAAGATAGAATTAAATTCATATACTCAAAAATCACCTCCATATATATTGTATTTATAAAGTTAATTACAAATGTTAGCAAAACAATAATAAGTCCTCAATTCCACACAAAAAATTATATATGTTTTTTACTAAATTATGATATTTTTACAACAAGAAGCACACAGTAATTTAATGTTGAAACAGATATTGACAGAGAAGAGCAGTTTTGGTTAGGAAATGGTTTGTGCATAAATGGTAAGATGCCTGTAGGCTGTAACACTGATGAAAATGAGAGTGAAAAATTTATTTAAATAGTTAATTAATTATATTGGAATTTGTTTGTTTGTGTTTGTGTTTGTGTGAGTGTTGAGAGGGACGAGTCTTGGCTACGAACCATTAAAACTATGGCACTGAAAAACATGGCGTCTTTGATTTACATTTATATGGATGCAGATGTGCAGGAGAAAAGGACTTATTATCTGACCCCATTCCCTTAACTTATCCTATCTATACTATATCTATCCATCTATATATGTACATATACATATACATTTGTATCATATATATAAATCTATAAAAGTTGAAACAAACACTTTACAATTGCTCTTTAGTCAAGTATTGATGAGTAATTTATAAAAATTTGACAAGAATTCGCTTTGAAGATTATACGATTATGAGTTTCATCATTAAAAATCTTCATAGTGAATTCCCTCCATTGAAAAATTTCAAAAGTTATAGAGCTCAATTACAAATGTTATAGATGTATTTGGACATAATGATGAAATGTGGGAGTATTTTAGTAATACATAATTATATATACAAATAGTACAAAATAATTACTCCGTATCAATACACGTATAATAATTATGTAATGGCAGCATCATTCTTTAATGCCTGGTCTGTGGTCACCTCCATTTTCTGACCACCTTAGCCAACAAAGATCTTCTAATGGTCCAAATACAAAATCTAACAAAGAATAAAGCTGAGAGTACGTACGTAGACCAGATAATACTCTGATAAAACTTATATTGCATGAATTAGTGAATTATTTCTACGATAAGCAGTGATCATCTCAATAAAGAAAATATAATTTAACATATTCTTCTCGTTAAATAAGTAAATGAGAAGTTTTATATACTCAAATGAGATTTGAAAATTAGAAATTTATGAGTAAACGATGATATATAAGAGGGCGGTACGTGTGACTAGGGTTTCTCTTCAAGTTTAATTGACTAAGCAAAGGGCAATCAAATTTTCAATTAATTCTTTTATAAGGGAAAAATAATCACATTATTAAGGGGAAAATTAAATAATTCTTGATGAAAATTAGCCATTAAGACGAATCTGAGAATGCTAAGAAACCCACAAACTTTTTCTCGTGGATATTGACAAAGTAAGTGAAAAGGAAAAGAAACCCACAAACTTTTCACGTTATAATTATTCTTCCTGTAAAAAGCATGGTAAATCAATACATCTTATGATAGCTAGCATAAACCTCTAAATTAATTATTAAACTAATTAGGGGGTGATTTGGTTCAGATCATGTAATATTACAATTGTGGAAAATTGCATTTTGATCCTCAAGCATTTTGATCACAGTATTATATATTAAGTTCACCAATTTACATTTTTTATCTCGAAAAACTGTGCAATTTTAGTCCCATGTCATCAATTTGGTGAAGTCCAAAATATTGGGACTACAATACAATATGAAATATCATTTACAATATATCATCACCAAAATATTTCATATTGTATTTCGTTTAAATTGTGCACAATATTTATGTAAAAAAATTAAATTTATAAAATTAGCATAAATTGTATACATTTATCCTTAATCCTGCATAGATATATATATGATATCAAATAAAAGATGACAAATCATTTTGGACTAGCAAATTTGAAAGGGTACGATGCAAAGATACAAGAAGAAACACCACCTCTAATGCACGGACACTTCAAAAATTCACAATGTGTCGTGTCGGACACATGATCGGACACGACACTTGTCCAACACTCCCGACACCATGTCCAATATAAAAATAAATTTGTCTGCTTAAATAAAATGAAATAAAATAAAATATGGACACCGTAATGAATATAGTTAGAGGGAATGTCTACTATGTATGCATTATTTGTGACACTTGATGTTATTTCACTTATTTTTTGTAATTTTGAAAATTGAAGTATTTAATTTTCTTTCAAATATATAACTTTACAAATCAAATACAAATTTATAACGTACAATAGTCATTCTTATAGTTTATTTCTCTAATCAGTCATTTAAATTAGAATGAAAAAACTAATTTATATATTTAACCTAAATTAATGAACATATGTATGTATATTAATTTATATATATACATTTTATTAGTAGTTTCGAGTCCGTGTCGTGTCCTAATATTTTTAAAAATACGGTGTCCCGTGTCCATGCATCATAGAACACCACTAATTAATTCGGGATAAATGATAAGGAGTTAGTGTTTAGATGAAAATTGTATCCCCTAATTTAAATTGGTGTTTCATCCTATATCCATAATCACATATATACATTATTTCTTAATGTTACGAATATAATGCCAATGATGAAAATAATCACTCTAAAGAAAAACAATAAAAGAATAAGAATTATTGACCCAGTTCGTCAGAGAATCTGAATACGTTTGGGGGAGTTGCCAAGTCAGGATATTCATTATATATTTTCGAAAAAATATTAGGCTATTTATAGTACAAGATACGTAACTCTAATAGAAGAATGATTACGTAAAGACTAAAATACCCCTAAAAGAATTTGGCGAACTCCGTTGAGTTGGATCGGCGTAAGCTATCCCTCTTTTCATCCTTCAGGTTCCATAATTCAACACTTAAATGTTTAGATGAACACTTTAGATACGAGACTAAATATTTTTTTTTTTTTTTTGGATGACGAGGGAAACCCGCAGCCGCTACGGTGAGGTGCGCACTGGGTAAACCCCGCTCTTGTGTAATAGCCTGCAAACCACACAAGAGAGGTAAACCAGCCTAGGTTGCCCATTATTTTGGAATAATAGATTGATGTGGTTAATTTGGACGAGAAGATTTTAACATGAGGTGTTGAAAAATATCCATATTTTGTGAAATGTCAAATTCACCATAATTACTCAAAAAATAGATTTAAATGAGACATGAAGAATTTGACATTTATAGTAAATCATAACTATCCAAATGAATGAGATCCTTCAGTTACACCTCCACGACAATTAATTATATATATTAATTTGTATCTATAAACTTTATAATTGAAGAAATATGTATCCACTAATTAACAGAAAAATACAATAAAGTGAAATTAAGTTTATACAAAATATATAATACAATTTTATCCAAACTGCACTTCATCATTAGCCAACACATCCATAGCTGCCTCATCATAAAACCCTATCAATTATTCCTCTAATCACATTTCTACACAAAATTACAAACGGATTTTGCAATCCAATCCAGATCCCAAATACATTAATTTTTTTTAAATAAATACTTGCCATTTAATTAATCAAACGACAAGAATTTTCCGTGCTTAAAATTTTATAAAATACAAGCCAAAAAGAATAATTAACAAAACCCTGATCAATTTGCATGACATAATAATTCAAATATATAATTACTTTTGATCATGATTTTTCTTAACTTCCCATTCTCTTAATGCAGATGATATGTAACTCAACCCTAGTGAAGAAGATGAAGAAGCTTCTGCAAAAGCAGCTCGCTGGAAGAACTTACTCCTGCAAGAATGGCAAGTGATTTCCATAACGGCGTCGTTTATTTGCTTGGTGGCATGTTCTTTGAGTTTTAGAGCTTTCTCCAGCTCCGCCGTGGCCTGCTGCCGTATTCTTTTGGCGTTGGCAAATTCCTGCTCCGCCGCCTCGATCTGCCGCTTGGCCTGCCGCCTTGCCTCCTCCGCGTACCCTCTCTCCGTCACGTCGCTGGTGGTGGTGCTACCTCCGCCGTCGATTTTTTCCTCGATTTCAGATGAGCCGATGGAGAGCTGGAGCTGAGTACAATGGTCGACCTTGTCAATTGTACTGGTGGTGAGGAGCTGTAGTTCGAGATTAGGTTTCCGGCATGAGTTATTATTCTCTGAGGTGGTGGCGCCGCCGGTATGGATGGTGGTGCTGAAGAAATTGGTGTCCATTGGCTTGAGCGCCGGGAGAAATCCACCGGCCCATGGCGTGATGACGCTGAGATTGGTGTCGCTTGAGGGGCTAGGGCTTGAGGGGGTTTGTGATGAGCAAGGCGGCGGCGGTGGTGGTGGTGGTGGCGGATGTAGGCGGTGGGGCGCTGATCGGAGATGGCCCATGTTACAAGCATCTTGGTGCTCGATGAAACTTTCAACCCTATAAATTGTAATTAACAAATTAATATTATATTATTCATGATGATGGGAACTAGAAACAAGGAGAAAACAAAAGCATATCATCATTATTACCTTGACCTTCAAACAAGCACAACTATTACATTCAAAAAGCAATAGAAATAATTCATATGCATCATCTATATACTATTTAAAGAATAAGACACAAAATTAAACTAAGAAATAAGTATTTTTTTTTTTTTGATTTATAACATAAGCAAGCATTGAAGTTTCGGCGGTGGGGTTTGCATCTTATGGTATTAATTAAACAATTATAGGAACAAAAGGATATCTTAATCATTTGTTTAGTAATATAAATTATATTGAGTCAAACACATTTGTTCAGAAAGGATTCAAACTCAAAATAAAGCAAGCTTCAAAACATCTAACCCCAAGAGTCCTTGATCTTTGGGAACTTATAATTTTAAAATATAAGTTAACATATAATAATTAAATTAATATACTATTATATATATTAATTAAATCTGCTGACATCATTCAAAACCTAATCTATATCAAGATCTTGCCTGCATATTTCTTGGACTACTTGAGAAAATGATTTGACAAACACACAACATTCTGCACTGAAATCAATAAAAAAATCTTTGACAAGACTCAATTTTTTGGTGAAAAAAGGAAAATTAATTAATTAATCAATCAATAAATAAATTTAATAAACAAATTAACCTGGAGAAAACACGGCCACAATCACAAGAATGGCCTCGAGTCCCACAAGTTTTGAGATGTGCTTTAAAATCCGACTGAACGGCGTATCCTTTGGAGCATTTCTCGCAAACCCATTGTTTCTGGTTGCTGTGTTTTCGCCGGAAATGTTTCTTGATTCCGACGAGATCGCCGAGGGCGTGGCGAGGGTCGTGGTGGAGGCAGCTGGGCTCAGGGCAAACGAAAACACGCTTTCTAGCTATTGGGTTTTCACGCTTTAGCAGCTTCCATGGCACCTTGTGCCGTCGCCGGTGCATCTGTAGGTTTTGGTCCCGCTGAAACCCTTGGTTGCAGATCTCACACACATATCGATCCGATTCCAAAAGGGTTTTTGGTGATAGCGATACCACTTCTGCATCTGGATCTACAAAACCATAAAAAATCATTTATTTTCATAAAATATGAATAATTATATATATGTATATGTATATATGTGTGTGTGTGGTGCTGACCTGGAGTTCCGGCGGGTCGTCGTCTTCTTTTACTACTGCTTGCCATTTCTGTAGAGAGCATCTCCGCCGGAGAAGGATTAGCGTCGTTAAACATTGACACACGCTTTTGATATGAGGAAATAAATCCAGTGTAAATTAATGGAGATATACAGCTACTACAACCATGGGGGAGAAAAGAGGGAAAAATTAAAGCTCTTTCTTTCTTTCGGTAATACAATCAGCTTTTTTCTTTCAGCTTTAAGCTTTTAAATCACAAAAAAAGCCTTTAAAAAATAGCATAACTTTTCTTCTTTTCTATCGAAACCCTCATCTTCCTCAACTTGTGAAGTCTCACTCTAAATAAGCTTCTTGAAAAGAGAATTTAGAGACAGAGAGTTGGGGGTGGGGTGGGGTCTTCATTTCTTTATAATTATTTGATGTTATATTTACACAAATAAATAATAGGCCCTAATTCAAATACATATGAAAATATTATAACATTGATGTAAATATCAAAATAAATGTGGACCATTTTATTTATGATAGTTGCATTAAAAGAAATTTCAAATTTTGTATTGATATGCTAATATTTCCTCTTGGTTAATTTTGCGTACACTTATATATAATTACATATAATAAGAAGCATTAATATACCATTTTTGTATAGAGATATGGACTAAATGACAATATATAGGACCAAGTTGATACCAGAAAACTTACTCATCCACAAAGGAACAAAAACACACAGTAAAATTTTGCATGCAAAAGTACTGCTATTTATATAACATATATGTATATATACGTACACTTACATACAGAGGAATTTGTATGTCTAATCATACTGTGGAATACTAGTCTCATTTAGTTTTGGGGAAATTACACCCCCATTTTATGGGATTTGCTATTTCTTACTTTTTAATAAAATTAAGAATTTTTATTTTTAAAAAGTAGAGATACGGGGTATGAAAGTATGTTCGGATGATTTTTTTATAGGAAAAATGTAATGATTAGATATAATGTAATATATTTATATCTTGTAAGAAAAGTTGTTTGTTTGTGATAAATGGTATGAATGAATTTTTTTTATTTTATAAGAAAATTTAGATATATTTAGGTGAAATTCAATGATGCATCCAAAATATGCAAAGTGAATCACATTTAGTATGTTGCAACATTTCAAATAAGAATATTTAACTATTAAATTGCATATGTTAAGATGTTGGTAAATTAATATGTTTTTGAAATTCAATTTCAAGATTTCAAATCACAGAATCTTAAATCTACTTAACACACCAAATTTTCATTTCAATTTCCTTTTTTCAACTCTACTTTTTCAATTTCCAATACTAACTACCTATCAATCAACACATCAATCATTTTACACATTCATCAATTACAATTAATATATACATTATTTTATACACTCATATATATATTTATTTATTTAAATAATCATTACAAAAACAACTAATTCAATCATTAAATATCAACCAATCATCATTGATTTGACACATTACAATTTTCAATCTAATTCTAAAAACATAAACAAACACTTACTATTTTTACACGAATTTCGATGGTATGCCATTCCCGAGAAATTTTCAAAATTCTAACTTAAAAACATAAACAAACATAGCCTAAGATTTGTACTTATTTTGTAAACTGTCAAATTATAAATAATAAAATTTTGTTTTTCTTAAGAAATGTTTGAGAGTCATGCAAACAAAAAATGCAATGTTATCCAATTAGAACCTACATATTTAGCGTCCGCTCGCAGGGAAAATGCATGCAAGTTCTCGTAATACTAAGAGGGTGTTTGGCTAAGCTTATAAGCTCTTTTAAACATCTTATAAGATGTTTGAGAGCTTATAAGCTTTATAAAAGTGTTTGGATAATCACTTTTAAAAAGAGCTTATAAGACCAAAAAATAAGATGTTTGGGTCTTATAAGCAAATAAAAAATAAGTTAGCCAAACCCACCTTATTTCAAAATCTTAAACTTGGGATGTTCTTTATATTTTTAAAAGGCATAAATAACTCTAATTAATTTTCTTCTTTCCAACAATACCCTTCTCCGAAAAATATTTATTTTTATTATTGCCCAAATTCCCTCTTATAACATTTGAAAACATCTTATAAGTCCAATAGACTTATTTTATCCAAACACTTAACAACTTATTTTTAAAATAAGATCAAACATCTTATAAGATCTAGCAACTTATAAGATGTTTTAAATAAGCTTAGCCAAACACCCTCTAAGTTTATTTAAAACATCTTATAAGTTCTTACACCTTATAAGATGTTTTAAGAGCTTATAAGATGTTTGGTCTTATTTAAAAAATAAGTTCTCAAGTGTTTGGATAAAATAAGTCTATTGGACTTATAAGATGTTTCCAAATGTTATACGAAAGAATTTGTGCAATAACAAAAATAAATATTTTTCGAAGAAATGTATTATTGGAAAAGAGAAAGCTAACTAGGATTATTTGTGTATTTTAAAAATATAAACAACACCCAAAATCTAAGATTATGAAATAAGGTGGATTTTGCTAACTTATTTTTTATTTGCTTATAAGACCAAAACATTTTATTTTAGACCAAAACATCTTATTTTGGGTCTTATAAGCTCTTTTAAAAAAAAATTATCCAAACACTTTTAAAGAGTTTATAAGCTTTCGAACATCTTATAAGATGTTTAAAAGAGCTTATAAGCTTAGTCAAACACCCTCTAAGTCTTTGGACCGCGTCTAATGATTACGAGTTTGAGTTGTGTGTTTATCTTTTTATGCGATTGTATATATGAGTTTAAATTAAGAAAAACAAATTCTTAAAGCCATTGCTCTTCGGTTTTAAAATTTCACCACCCCAAGTTATGATACAAAATACAAAAAGGAAAAGTGTACACATTTACTCTTGAATCTATTTTCTAAGGGAAATGGAATATATCTTTTCTAATAGTATAATGAAATAATAATACATTGAAGGACTGAAGTTTACTTCAAGCTAATCATAAATTACTTTTTATCGTAGGATAATAGTAATCGGTGTTTTGAGTAATGAAATTAAATTTCATATTTTCCATTAAGGTCATGGGTGATTTGTGAAAATTTTGAAGTTTTTGGGACTGTTTTTTGAAAGGTAATTAAGTTACTATATTACTAGTGATTTATTGAAAATCTAAAAACGAATTTGAGCCAGCTCAAACTCAACTTGAAGCTCTTGTTAATTAATCTTCAATCCATGCAAAAAAAAAAAAAAAGAAAAAGCCCAAAGCAAATTCAAGCTTTGATAAAAAAAAATTCACGCAATATTAAATCAACTGTGAAAAAAATTGTTATATTAGATTACGATATAAAGAGATTAAAAATACTTAAAAAATGTGTTAATCCAAGTCTTGAAAATAATGATATCATTTTCGATCCATCATAAAATAACTCCATACCCCTTCAAGTATTATACCAGTTTACATGTACTCAATCTCTCGAAAACATAACACTGTTATTCATTGCGTGTGATGAATAAAAGAAGAATAGGAAAAAAAAATCGACACTCTTCCAACATAACAATGCATTTTGGATATTCTATTCTATTGTATTTTTATTTCAATTTGTATTTAGTTTTGATGCCAAGTATATAAAATTTACAACTAAATATAGATACAAAGAACAGTTATATACTCAACATGTATATATGATTTTGAGACAATATACATGATTTCCTTTTTCATGCCTAAGTATATGAAAAGGAACTAAGGTCCCCCCCTTACAACTTCATACAATGATGCAATCACCACTCTCAAATCTTATATAAATACATATATATACTAGATTAATTTAATTAATTGAAGAATATTCAAGCTAATTAATTGCTCTCTCAAGAAAATCTCACTTTCTAAACCAGTTTATAAATGTCGGCATGCAACAAAGAAACGACATAAAAGTTGTGATTGAAATTATTGCAGAGTTTATCACCATTAATTTTATATTGATGTGACCAATATCAACTTATAATAATTGGACTTATGAATTTCAATAAATTGCAAGAGACAAAATAAAAGTGATCACATGAAGTTAATTCGGATATATATATTAACATTTTATATGTGTTTGATAGCGGAATTGCATTTTTGCTATTTCATAGGGGTAAAATGTAAATACTTGTATAAAAATGGAATATGCAAATTTTCTAATTTGGCCTGACACGTTATATGGAGTAAAATGTAAATACTTATATTAAAATGGAATATGCAAATTTCTAAATTTGTCCTGACACGTTATATGGGATACTTTGCATCTAGGTCCTCATATTATTCTATAATAATATAAAATAGTTCTTGCATGATCCACACTATTTAGGGCTGAATAGGCTCGTCCAATAACCCGACCCGACAACCCAAGAATTGCATATCGCCAAGAGCTGCCATAATTTGGTCTTAAATGTCAAATCATGAATAATAATTGTCTCTCACTTATAAATATGCATTAATAAATGGGACCCAAACATTTCTCTTTAAACTCTAGTATATTTTATTTTGTATGTGATTCAATATCAACACTATAGTAACAATAACAATAAAAACTTACGCACTACGATAGATTTAATCCTAAAAATGTTACATAGGCAACAATGTTATTAATCGATTGAGTGAGGTCAATGATGTACGTGTCTTCAGTTCCAATTGTTGGAATTCGAAGTAAATCAGTTTATGTTGATTGAGGTCGAGCATGTTTAAGAATTTTGCATATTTAGGTTTATAATTTTAAAATCATTACATATTTGATCCGCTTTATCATTTAATTTTTAGATACAATTGACTACAAATGTATAATGTATTTTCTTAAATACTTTATGAAAATCATAAAGTAATAGGAGTTGTAAATAAATAGGAAGCTGGAAGAACAATTGAGAGAGATGATTGCATAAGACATTCTCTAGAGATGCTGCATGTGTATGAGAATCAAAATCCCATCATGTCCCCATTCTTTCAACAAAATATATTGATATTTGGACAGCTTTAGCTCCTTAATTTTCTTCCAATTGTCCTTATTCTCATTCTCATTACAAGACAACCATATATATAAGTGGTAAAATTGTAAATTTGGTATATGAAAGGACTATACACATTTTTTAATAAAAAAAATGGTATATTTGACAATTTGAGTACATTTTCCACAAAAATAATTGATAATTTAAATATAAGCTCGCTAAAGAATGCAAAATTGGCTGAAAGCGGTCATTTGATGGGAAAATTGGCTTTCAATTTGGAGACTTTTGCGTACGAAGGGAAATTTGATTTTTAATTTGCGGATTTATCAGTTTTTTTCAATTTTTATTTAATTTATTTACTTTTTTTTAAAATTATAACTCTTTTTGAAAAGTATGTTTTCTCCTATTTATAATAAATAAGATGTATACAATTAATATCTATAATATTAAAATTTAATGAACGAGTAAATGCTGTATGCATAAAGTTCAAAGTAAATCATTTTTCCTTAATATTCTCACTTTTTATTAAAAAATTGTTTTTAATGTTTTTTTTATTAATTTCAAAACAATTTTAGTTTCCAGTTTTTCATAAACAAAATGGAAACTAGAAAAAGGCTCCAAAAGAACTCCTCCCTAATGATACATCTCTGCCTTGTCTGTGTGGAGGTTACCTTGTCTGTTCAAATTCTCAATTGTCGAGAACCCTTGGAATGCTTTTCATTTAGCAAATATTTCAATTTAGTTTGTCTGTGTGGTACCCTTTTACTTCCGAACATATATCTCATTCAATGTAAATCAGATGTTTGTTTTTTGTTATTTGGTGACTGTTGTTATCGATCTTTCTTTTCTTGTATGTTGTTTCTTAGGATGTTTTCATGTTTGTTGTACTTTGAGTTTTTTGCCCTCTTTTAATACAAAATTTGCTTAATATAAAAAAAAATGGAAACTAGAATATTTCTAATGTTTTCTAATTTTTAATTAATATTTTCAAATTTATTTTTCCAAATTTTTCATAAAATTGTTGATTTAAAAATTACAATTTCTATTACTAATTTAGTTTAATTTACTATGTTTTAAAATTATTTTAAAATATAGTCTTAAGTTTTTTTAAATTTGTTTAATGTTTTTAATATTTTGTAGATAAGTTCTTAAAAGATTTTTCTAACTATAAGAACTTATCTAAATATTAAATTATTATATTAATTTGGTAAATAATTATTTTCTTGAAATTGCATTCACATTAAGGCACCTTACGGGTGGATTTTCTTCCGGACACCAATAAACCTGAAAATGATTATCTGATACACTAAAAATGATCTAGGCATGCGTAGCAACGACATTCAACATGTTATAGTCATGCGATTAACTGGGTATGTAATCAACATGTTAAAATTTGAAAGAGTTATCATTCTTGATAATCAGGAAGATACTCCTACAAACCTGAAAATGGTGATCTAATACACTAAAAATGATCTGAGAATGCGTAACAACGACATTCAACATGTTATAGTCATGCGATTAACATGAATATGTAATCAATATGTTAAAATTTGAAAGCGGTATCATTCTTGATAATCACAAAAATACTCCTACAAACCTAAATATAGAAACCTAAATATTTAACGACTCCCCTTTTGTTATAATCATAACATGAACAAGAATATACAATCTAACACTCGAAAAATTTAAAAATATTATCTTTCAAACAAATAACGAGAATACAACTATAAACCTGAAATTATGGTTTTAAGCACTAAATGATCTCACAATATTTATCAACGACACATTTGACTTCACTCTTCATTCCCATTTCACCCCATTTCCACTGGCTTCCACCTTTTTTTTTTATTCCGATTTCACTAAACCCAACACTAAACTTATATTTTATTTGGAAAAAGTTGTAAAAATACAAGAATTTTAATGAAACCCAAAATTATTGGCTATGATCTTTAGTAACACCATTGCTGTTACTAAAGTTGGAAGCCGAAGAGCGGTTGAATTGGGTGCATGCGTATTGATTGTACTATCTCTTATAGGTCAGTTTCTCTTGCTTAAGATTATATTTCAAATTGCACGAGTCATCAGCACATGTATAAATTTTGCTTGTATGTGATATACATATGAATAAATTTTATGCACACATCATATGAAATAGAACAAAAGATAAAACATGATTTTTAAATAGATCTGAAATGGTTTTTTGTTTTTTCGGATTTTTCGCCTTATGAATAAACTTAGGAATTGCATCCGAAACTATGGCTATGTTTGGATTTGTTTCCAAACCTTTTTTTGGCCAGAAATTTTGGCCAGAAAAAAAGTACAATTTTTGGCTAGAAAAAAGGTAATTTTTGGCCAAAAATAAAACTCAATTTTTATCTTTCTCTCTCCTACATATTTTCACAACCAGATTTTATCCCCTATTATCTTTTTTTGTCTTCTTCCATCCTCCTATTAAATATATTTAATATTTATAAAGAATTTATATTCATATAAAATATTTAAAAATATATATGTATTGTATAACAAACAAAAGCTTACATGATTTACTGTAAAATAACATGGTCACTTTATAAATAAAATTAAACATTATGTCATAAAAAATACATGTGACTTAAAAATAGTTTAATCAAGAATTCTCACCAACATAATCAATCAAAACAAAATCAAACATAATCTTAGCTTGGATGTACATACAACGTATATGACATTAGTGCCCGTATCTTTAATCTTAGTATACATATGTTAAAATAATATATTATTAGAAGAAAAATTTTAGTTCTAATATTGTAATCAATTATAAAATATTTAAGTAACAAATTAAATAGTAACATACATTATAATTGAAAATCAAACCTCCTTCCTAAGATTGGTTTTGGACCAAAAAGTTGATTTTAAATTAAGGGAACAATATATATAATTATATATTTATATTTAATTTTATTTTGAAGTTTTAAAAAGGGTATGATTATGTCACAATTCTTTTTGATAAATTAATTATGCATTTTTCTCATCAGTTCAATAGATGGATGTAGTCCCCTATTAGAACAATTATAATTGACTAATATATTTTTTAAGGTAACATACCGACTCATATTTGCTTTTTTTTTTTTTCAATTTCATTTTACAAAAATATTGAGATTATAATTAATTCTTAATAACCAAGTGAAAACACGACACATATTTATAATAAATTCTATGACTATATTTGTATAGTATATAGATATATAAATAAATATAGATATGTAATAATTTGTTTTTATACTCAATAATATATATTTAACTTAAGTCATTTATGTAAATACTTAATAATTTATGTATTTTAAATTGTAATATTTATAAACAAATATTCATCAATAATATAATTATTACAATTTTAATATTATAATATAATTTTTTATTATTATTTAATTACTAACAGACAAAAACTATCATGATTTGACTGCTACAGTAACTTATGTTCCCTCTCAAAACAAAACCAAACCAAACACTATCTCACAAAAAAAAACAATCAAAAACCAGTTCTCAAATTAAACCAAACACTATCTCACCAATAATGCACGTATCCCAAAAAATTTCTCACCAATAATTCTCACCAAAATAACCAACCAAAACAAAACCAAATATACCCTATGAGTTCGAGTCTATATATCCACTATTTACACTTCAAAATTTTACCCATTTAACCTTGATTTCATTTTTGTGTTTTATTATGAATTAACAAAAGTCTAACATTAAGTAACTTTATTCCAAATATACCGTTTTCGTGAAAACGGGAATGCTTACATTTGGAAACTATCATTGGACGGAAAGAGAACAAAAAAGTTAACTTGCAAAATACATGGCATGATACAGAGCTTTCACTTCATAAATAAGAATAGTGAAGGTCGAATTGTCCCATACTACAATACCCTTCTTCTATAGCCCGATAAACACTTTAAGACGAATAATCATAGAATAGTGAAACGAGTATCAAATATTTGAAGACCCTTTTTACGCCTTTTGAGTTTGAAATTGCACTTTTTCTCGTTTTTTTACAGGTAAAGTTGAATGGCATGCTTTTTAGTCGGAGATGGTAAATGTGGTTGGTGTAAGCGGTGAACGTTGTCGAGTGATTACATGAGCGGAATTCTGAGATAAAGTTTGAAAGCTTCTCCTTAGAAACTGCAAAGATGGTTGGTATTGAAAATTGTCGTCGAGTGATTATAAAGTTTCTAACGTTGTACTTTGGCATTATAATTTCTCTTTTCAGAAACTGAAATTTATTTTCGGTCAAACCTTGATATTTTTCTAAACTATGTTGTAATTTGATTTTTCTCATGAAATTCTATACAATATTACTTTTATTTTTGGGCAATTTTTCTAAAAATCTTGTTCATATGGTAAATTTAAAAAAACATATATTTTAGTTATCGAAATTTTGACAAATAAATAAATTTCTATTGTTTAGATATTATAATAGAATTACTTGGCTTAAGTACATAATATACATATGTATGTATATATATTATATATTTAATGATTAACTTACGCCTTACTGCTTATGTTTTTAATTTTCATATTCAAGTATTTGGATTATAAAATTCTAAATAACTGCAACATAGCAAATTTCAATCGAATCTTTTCTTAATCTGTATTTTTCAATATTCGATATAACTACTTATCAATCATATAAGTTATTTCACACATTCACCAATAGAAATCTAAACAAGTCGAGCTCGAGCCGAACTTGGTGGTTTCCCAAGCTCGAACTCGAGCTCGTCGAGCGGAATGTTCTCGAGCTCGGGTTTAAGCTCGAGCCGAGCCCAAGCTCACGGCTTGAGCCCGAACTTGGGTCGAGCCTGGCTTGTGAACTAAAATTATAGGGGAAAATTTGAATTTTTAAATTGTTTATTAATTTTTTTAATATATCTTTATTAATATAATAATAATATTTAAGAAAAAAAACTCGCGAGCTTTTTTTAGAGATAAATGGGCTCGAGCTCGTGGAGCTCGGCTCGGTTGTTCGAGATAAGACGAACCGCTCGCAAGCCAACTCGGCTAGTCTTACACCCCTATTCACCAATCATTATTTATTAGGCAAAATTGAAACTTTGGTATATTAAGTTGGCGTGTACACGTTTTTGGTACTTTATTTTGGACCACTGACAATTTGAGTACACTATATTGAAAAAATCAGCAATTTCAGTATAAACTCCACCGGAAAATTGAATTGTCGCAGGAAACTCGTCAATTTGTGATTTTTTTTTAAATTTTGGCGGGAAAATTGCAAATTTGGAGGGACTTTACATTTTTTTATACCAAAATACCCCTAACCACCAAATTTCCCCCAATTTAACTTAACTTCACCAAAATTCTTCAATTTCATCCAAGAATTTCACGGTCTAGACGAGCTATATGGGATTTTAACACCAATTTTCATGATTCACTAGTTCATGTATAGAATTTCCACTAAATTCAAATTTAATTGCTAACTTGAAACTTAGAATAAATAAATAAGGAAAAAGTGTCAAATAAAAAATTGTAAAATTTTTATACGTACACAACACCCAAAACATAAAATTAATATAATACATTAGTTTTAGAAAAGTTACAAAAAGATTTGCAAAAGAATTTGAAGGTTGGGGCAATTGTGATTGTTTAGTGAAGAATTTGGTGCATTTTGAGAAAGAAATTAGGTTAAATTCGGTGATTGGGGCATCTTGGTACAAACATATATAAAATCTCTCCAATTTTCTAATTTTCCCGTCAAAATTGAAAAAAAAAATTCCTAAATTGACGAGTTTCCAGCGATAATTTAATTTTTCGGTGCAATTTGTACTGAAATTGCTGATTTTTTCAATATAATATATTCAAATTGTCAGTAGTCCATAATAAAGTACAAAAAACGTGTACACGCAAACTTAGTGTACCAAAGTTGCAATTTTGTCTTATTTATTATAATCATTTTCTCTTTCTCTTTCTCTTTCAATTTTCAACTTTTAATTTATATTTTATTATTTATTTATCCATTCATTATATTCATAACTAACACAATCATTATATACATCATTCATCAACCTATCGATTTAATATATTTTACAACTTTCGGCCTATTTTTAAGAACATAAAAAACACTTATAATTCGAACTTAATTGAATTATACAAAATACATACAGAACAATTCCTAACATAATTATTTAGGGCAAGGAGAAAAAAAACAAAATAAAAAATAAATCAAAGGATAGAAACAACCTTAACCAAAAGCATTCCTAACCTTATCGAAAATTCGATAAAAACCCTGAAAAATCATTCTAAAAGCATATTCCAATGGAATCTTAACATGAATTTTCCAAAACAAACAAAATCTAACACAACCCATCTTCAAGTTCTTACAAAGTTGCCGACTAATCGAGTGGTCTCGATCCATCATTGCAGGATTACTAGATGCCGAAAGCACATAGGCCAAGGCTGCATGCTTGACAAGCTCATTAAATATATTATATATTTAATGATTAACTTACGCCTTACTGCTTATGTTTTTAATTTTCATATTCAAGTATTTGGATTATAAAATCCTAAATAACTGCAATAGAGCAAATTTCATTCGAATTCATCTTTTTTTAACCTGTACTTTTCAATATTCGATATAACTACTTATTAATCATATACTTTCACACATTCACCAATAGAAATGTAAACAAGTCGAGCTCGAGCTCGTCGAGCTGAATGTTCTCGAGCTCGGGTTCAAGCTCTAGCTGAGCCTAAGCTCACGGCTAGAACCGGAACTTGAGCTGAGCTGGCTTGTGAACTAAAATTATAGTGGAAAATTTGAATTTTTAAATTGTTTATTAATTTTTTTAATATATATTTATTAATATAATAATAATATTTAAAAAAACACTCGTGAGCTTTTTTCAGAAATAAATGGGCTCGAGCTCGTGGAGCTCGGCTCGGTTGTTCGAGATGAGACGAAATCGCTCGCAAGCCAGCTGGACTAGTCTTTCACCCCGATTCACCAATTATTATTTTATGGCAAAATTGCACTTTGGTATATTAAGTTGGCGTGTACATGTTTTTGGTACTTTATTTTGGACCACTGACAATTTGAGTACACTATATTGAAAAAATCAGCAATTTCAGTACAAATTGAAACGAAAAATTGAATTCTCGCCGGAAACTTGTCAATTTGGGGGGGTTCAATTTTGGCGGAAAAATTGCAAAATTGGAGGGATTTTACATTTTTTTACCAAAATGCCCCTAACGACAAAATTTCCCCCAATTTAACTTAATTTTACCAAAATTCTTCAATTTCATCCAAGAATTTCACGGTCTAGACTAGCTATATGGTATTTTAACACCAATTTTCATGATTCACTAGTTCATGTATAGAATTTCCACTAAATTCAAATTTAATTGCTAGCTTGAAACTTGGAATAAATAAATAAGGAAAAAGTGTCAAATAAAAAATTGTACAAATTTTATATGGACACAACACCCAAAACATAAAATTGATATCATACATTAGTTTTAGAAAAGTTACAAAAAGATTTGCAAAAGAATTTGAAGGTTGGGGCAATTATGTTTGTTTAGTGAAGAATTTGGTGCATTTTGAGAATGAAATTAGGTTAAATTGGGGGGAAATTTGGTGTTTGGGGGCATCTTGGTAATAACATATATAATATCTCTTCAATTTTGTAATTTTCCCGCCAAAATTGAAAAAAACCCCAAAATTGACGAGTTCCCGGCGAGAATTCAATTTTTCGGTGCAATTTGTACTGAAATTGCTATTTTTTTCAATATAATTTACTCAAATTGTCTGTAGTCCAAAATAAAGTATAAAAATCGTGTACACGCCAACTTAGTGTACCAAAGTTGCACTTTTGCCTTATTTATTATAATCATTTTCTCTTTCTCTTTCAAATTTCAACTTTTAATTTATATTTTATTATTTATTTATCCACATAATCACTAAATTCATAACTAACACAATCATTATATACATCATTCATCAACCTATCGATTAAATATATTTTACAACTTTCGACCTATTTTTAAGAACTTAAAAAACACTTATAATTCGAACTTAATTGAATTATACAAAATACATTCAGAACAATTCCTAACACAATTATTTAGGGCAAGGAGAAAAAAAAAACAAAATAAAAAATAAATCAAAGGATAGAAACAACCTTAAGCAAAAGCATTCCTAACCCTATCAAAAATTCGATAAAAACCCTGAAAAATCATTCTAAAAGCATATTCCAATGGAATCTTAACATGAATTTTCCAAAACAAACAAAATCTAACACAACCCATCTTCAAGTTCTTACAAAGTTGCCGACTAATCGAGTGGTCTCGATCCATCATTGCAGGATTACTAGATGCCGAAAGCACATAGGCCAAGGCTGCATGCTTGACAAGCTCATTAAATATATTATATATTTAATGATTAACTTACGCCTTACTGCTTATGTTTTTAATTTTCATATTCAAGTATTTAGATTATAAAATCCTAAATAACTGCAATAGAGCAAATTTCATTCGAATTCATCTTTTTTTAACCTGTACTTTTCAATATTCGATATAACTACTTATTAATCATATACGTTATTTCACACATTCACCAATAGAAATGTAAACAAGTCGAGCTCGAGCCGAACTTGGTGGTTTCCCAAGCTCAAACTCGAGCTCGTCGAGCTGAATGTTCTCGAGCTCGGGTTCAAGCTCGAGCTTAGCCCAAGCTCACGGCTAGAGCCGGAACTTGAGCTGAGCTGGCTTGTGAACTAAAATTATAGAGGAAAATTTGAATTTTTAAATTGTTTATTAATTTTTTTAATATATATTTATTAATATAATAATAATATTAAAAAAAACACTCGTGAGCTTTTTTTAGAGATAAATGGGCTCGAGCTCGTGGAGCTTGGCTCGGTTGTTCGAGATGAGACGAAATCGCTCGCAAGCCAGCTCGACTAGTCTTTCACCCCTAATCACCAATCATTATTTTTATGGCATAATTGCACTTTGGTATATTAAGTTGGCGTGTACATGTGTTTTGGTACTTTATTTTGGACCACTGACAATTTGAGTACACTATATTGAAAAAATCAGCAATTTCAGTACAAATTGAAACGGAAAATTGAATTCTCGCCGGAAACTTGTCAATTTGGGGGGGGGGGGGTCAATTTTGGCAGGAAAATTGCAAAATTGGAGGGATTTTACATTTTTTTTTACCAAAATGCCCCTAACCACAAAATTTCCCCCCAATTTAACTTAATTTCACCAAAATTCTTCAATTTCATCCAAGAATTTCACGGTCTAGACTAGCTATATGGTATTTTAACACCAATTTTCATGATTCACTAGTTCATGTATAGAATTTTCACTAAATTCAAATTTAATTGTTAACTTGAAACTTGGAATAAATAAATAAGAAAAAAGTGTCAAATAAAAAATTGTACAAATTTTATTTGGACACGACACCCAAAATATAAAATTGATATCATACATTAGTTTCAGAAAAGTTACAAAAAGATTTGCAAAAGAATTTGAAGGTTGGGGCAATTGTGTTTGTTTAGTGAAGAATTTGGTGCATTTTGAGAATGAAATTAGGTTAAATTGGGGGGAAATTTTGTGGTTGGGGGCATCTTGGTAATAACATATATAATATCTCTTCAATTTTGTAATTTTCCCGCCAAAATTGAAAAAAATCCCAAAATTGACGAGTTCCCGGCGAGAATTCAATTTTCCGGTGCAATTTGTACTGAAATTGCTGATTTTTTCAATATAATATACTCAAATTGTCTGTATTCCAAAATAAAGTACAAAAATCGTGTACACGCCAACTTAGTGTACCAAAGTTGCACTTTTGCCTTATTTATTATAATCATTTTCTCTTTCTCTTTCAAATTTCAACTTTTAATTTATATTTTATTATTTATTTATCCACATAATCACTATATTCATAACTAACACAATCATTATATACATCATTCATCAACTTATCGATTTAATATATTTTACAACTTTCGACCTATTTTTAAGAACATAAAAAACATATATATAATTCTTATAAATTTTTGTAGCACCCAGTTTTCAATTTTGCTTCATATTTTTAACCCAAAAACATAAACAAACATAACCTTAAGATCCTATATTCGTGTTTAAAATAAATATGGGATATATAAGATCCTATATTTGGACCTGAAAAACTTTAACGACATTGAATTTAGGCCGCAACACAGCACATATACTAGCCTATCCTTACATGGGCCTTAATTATATCGATAAGGCTGAAATGTATAAACTCTCGTGCTATATTAAAAATGTAAAAAAAGAAACTTTATGTTAATGAATAATGAAACAATTAGATCAATCTCGTGTTAGAATAAAGCGTGCAAAAAATCTCCATTCCATTAAAAACAAGTGTATTTTCATGTTTTTTTATCTCGATACGTAAATTTGACATGTATATACATTTTTCGTATAAATAGGATAAAAGTAGAGAGTGGTTACTTTCTTGTCAGCCTCCCGTAACATTTAACTTTAGGATTTTGATTACTTGAAGAAGAAATTTGACCAGTTTCAGCCTTCCAGGAGTTTCGGGCAGCCACATAGAGCAAACCAAAGCAGATGAACCAACCAAAAGAGACCTAAAATGCTCAAAGTTATTGTTTGTTAATTTTATGTGAAGTTATTTCATACGAATTCGCAAGTTTAGTGCATATAAAAGAAAAATACACATTAAAAGATTGAAAATTTAATCTTCAGACAAAGATACATTACCTATGGGCAGTGTCAACAATACGAGAATGGTCGAGACGAAACGCCTTTGGTTCAAAACAGGTATCACAAAGACGCATTGGCCTGCCAGCTCCGTCTTCAGGAATCAACCCTAACAACATTATAACACACAAAAAAAAAACCCATAAATAATATATTCAACGACATAAAATATTAAATATCAAAGATGAACATGAAACCCACCTTTGCAATTGCGACAAAACCCACCAATGGCATTCTGAATCACCATTTCCAAAGAATCTGAAGGCTCAACCTTGCATGCCTTCACTATATCTCCAAGGCTCTTACCATTCACCATATATATGTAATCCACGGGACGTTTATTTTGACTATTTTCATGCGTTTCAAAGTTGCTAGACGTGACAACCTACGTCAACAACAGTTAACACTAAGTCCCGAGAAAGATCAAATAAATTTGTACATAGTGATTAATTAGTCATTTCCAATATTTAAAAAGGCGATGGCGCAACAAATTTTCTATTTTTAATATAAATGAAATGTAGAAATAATATATAAGTTTGACCTAAATTAGTAAAAAATTTTAAAAAAATATTCAAGAAAGAATGAAGTTAATAATTTTTTGATAGATAAATTTCTAAAATTAATATATTTAATCATGCAAGTTAAAAGTTCTCTTACTCATAATATAATTACATTAGGAATAAAAAATACACTTCATACTCAAATCTTGTAAGAATATTAAAGAGTACAAAAACACAAACTTTATTCTTGTATGAAATTTCTCAAAAGAAAGACTTTTAAGTTCCAATGTGTCGTCGTGGGAAAAAGAAGTAATGATTGTTAAAAATCTTTTCTTTGTTTAAAAAATTTGATATAACTTGAAATGCTCTTTAATTGTTTGACTTAAATGAAGAGTTGTGGGCTTTAAATTTCTTAATAAAATATTAAACATATTTAGAGTTGGCTAGAAATAGGGCTGACTAACTTTAAAGGATTCCAAACTTAATTTTTTTACCAATACATTATTGCGCATACACAAGGCATCCCATGCTCCGAGCGCAATCCCAGACGCTTTTTAGCACTGTAACCACCTTAGGGCGCGCTCCGGACGCACTACGAGCATGCCTTTTTAAACACTAGTTATTTCTAAAATATTTACCATTTTTCCCTTACATTTTCCGCATGAACATAGTATTCCCTTTCCCTAGATAACTCCTTCAAGTTCAGATTTCGTTTGCTTCATCTACACAAAGTTTCACAAGACAACAGTTACACAGATTTCAAAGAGTTGTCAAATAGAACGTAATATATAAATACTCAAATATATCCTTAATTACCTTTGAGCTATGAATGTAACGAACACGTAAACCCTCAAGCAACCCCGTCTCAAGAAGATCCCTTAACTTTGTCGGATTCTTTTTCGACTCCACCTTCTTTCACTCCTTCATCTCTACTCTTCATTCACCTTAGCCCACCCTCCTCACCGTGCACCTTCTCCGAACTTGTACCTTCTCTAATTGTTTCACCACCAATGTCCGTGTACGAAAGGTGGACAATCTGGCTTCCGTAAGATCAGCATAAGCTTTCTCAATCGGTAAACGATTCAAATTATCTGTTCCATCAGTCACTACTACCTTTGCAGCTTCATCTCCATCCAAAGCATCAAACATCTCCACATTCTTGGCCTCACTTCCCAAATCGCCTTTGCTAGAAGAACTAGAGGCAGCTTGGGACCTAGTCACTCTTCTTCGATCTGCTGTAAACCACCTCAGCTTTGATTGTGCCCTCTGCATCAAGTCGAGTTCTCGATTTGCTTGGGACCTGATGCAACAACAAAACCCTATTTTCTTTTTTGTGTGTGTTTTTTCAATGTAGTCTTTTTTATTGTTTTCAATGTAATTCCTTGTAAATTTTATTAAGTTTGAATTATTTTCGATGTAAAAATTTAATTAGCTCTAATTATATCTATTTATTATATTTTATTCAGTTACGCATTAATTTCAATTTATAATTAAATTATAAATAAAAATTTTTATTATAACTTATGTGAAGTATATATTTTACTATTAATAGTTTGAATTGCTTTCAATTTAGTCCATAAAAATTTAATTAGATATTCACAAATCCTATGAGTTATATTTTATTCAACTTGTATAAAACATATTTTATAGTTTTATTATAAATAAAGAGATATATGACAATTTGTCAAAAATAAAATATTTTATCGTTCAAAAAAACATGCACTTAATGGCCTCTCATACAAGTTAAATAATATTAATTTAATAAACTTTATATTTATAAATTAAACTAATTTATAAGTTTAAGATATTAGTTTATCTTATTTTCTTTAAATGTTCAACTAAAATATTAGAAAGAAAAATATAATGTTACATCGCCACAATCTTAATAACACAAGTCAAATTAAGAAGATCTTGTGTTTTTGTTTCGAAAATAAAAATCTTAATTTGTCTTTCTTTATGGTCTTTTATAATGAAAATGAAACTTAAATAATCATTTATGCTAACATTTAAATTTTTTTTTTAAAAAAATGTTATAATTTGATGCAATCTGTAGATAAGTTAAAAAGTCAAAGGTTCATGCCTTTATATATAGAGAGATATTGAAAATTGGTGATTTTATACTATTTATTAAAAAACATATTATTTAAAAGTTCATATATCTTAATAATAAAATATTTAAAGGGAAAAAGAATTCAGTTGAAAGTATAAATCAAACTAATTCACTAAAATATAAGCGTTTGTATTGGTAATTTACAATTATTAAGAGTAGAGAAAAAGTCTTGAAAGTTGAAAATGAGGTATGGAGCATTTTTAGTAGAAGTGGTTAAATCGAACATGCAATAAAGAGTAAACAGAACATACATTAATCTTTCAACAAACATTGGGCATTTCAATTATCAAAAACATTGTATCAAATTTTAGATAATAATATTTACATTGTTTCTAATTTTATTACTAGATCTAGTAAATCTAGGGGTAAAAGATATAACATTAGTTCTACAAAATCTTGTTTCAGATTTTATTAAATTTAATTTAATCTCATCCGAGATTTACAGCCAAATCACATTCCCCATAGTTTTTCTACAACATAAATTATAAATGGAAAATAGAAAATGAAAAATAAAAAAAAAATGATTTTTTTTTGTTAAAAATTAAAAATTTAAAAATCAACTAAGTAAAAACTTCATATGAAGAGCAAATAAGAAAAAATCAACATTCATAAATACAAGACTTGAGAGAAATGCTTGACAAGAATTAAGAAAAAAAATTTCAAAATTACACCACATCTTTTTGCAAGGAAATAAATATTTTTTGCAAACTTAGTGAATATATATATATATATATATATATATATATATATATATATAGGAATGAGATGATGTAAATGACAATGGATCTAGAAAATTTACCTTTGGGACTAGACTTATTTGCAGCCTTTTCAATTGGTATCAATTAAATCCAGAAACTTAGATATAAGAATGAACTCTCTACGCAAAAATTAATATTGAATAGTGGAGGCAATTTTGAATAACCAAGTTGTACAATTTCTAGGGATTTTGACTGGATTGAAAAGGTTGGTGAACAGTAAAACTTATTGTTGAACGACGAAGATAAAGCGTTTTATTCAGAGAAGGTATAAAAGTTGTACCGTATCGTCTCTCGTCTGGAATGATAAAATGCGGTTGGTACCAGCGGTGAAAGTTGTTGCCAAATATAATCTACAAGGTTGGTGTTTTGTGGAAATGAAGTGTAATGTCCTTCATTTATATTTCACGTTATCTCTTATCTGTCATTGGAATTTATATAACCAAGCCTTTAAAATTAGGGTAAATACGATTTATTACCTAAACAATGCTTGTCGTATCAAACACCTCACATACAATTATAGTTTGTACACCCAAAAAAATGCAAGGTATCATTATTCACTTTCTACATCATTAATTGTCTTTATACTTTTTAACGATGTCCTTTTTATTTAATATTTTTTATTTTTCTAAATTTCTTTTGGTCTAGGTTTGTTTTTTGGATATTTAGTTCTAAGAGGCCAGATTCTTAAAATTATTATAAAGAACATAATTATTTTACGTAACATACTACCAAAATTTATAATTTATTCAAATAAACTGATTTGGTTCTTATTCAAAACCTTAAAAGAATATATGAAAAAAAGGTTAACATTACAAATCTTAAGTAGCTTTTACATATTTTATATATCTCCAATCAACACTAATTAGTGTGGGTCGGCACTAATATGGCTCTGGGTTTGCTCCATTCCAGTTCCAAATGCTACACCTTTCTTGGCACAGTGTTTTCTTTTTTCATTTTTGTATTATTCCTTTAACTTTAATTAGGTTTTCAAATTAGTCTCTATAAGTTTATGAAGTTTTAATCATTTTTAATTTAGTCCTTAAAATCTTAATTAGTTATAATTATATCATATAAATTATTTTATTCAATCTTGCATTAATTTCACTTAATAATTTTATTAAACAAAAAGTATATTAAAACTTGTATATAATAATACTGAATATTTTTAATATTATGACTTATTAAATTTTTAATATTAAATTTTTAATATTATGATTTTTACAACATTTTCTAAATTTTATTCCTGGATTTAGAAAATCTAAATGTAATAAGTAAATATACTCCCAGATCAATTAGACCTAATTTCAAATTTATCAATTTAATTTCTAATTTTTGGATATGCAATTTACAGTGAAATACAAGACATTTCCTAGACTTTTATAGAAAAAAGTTTAAAATGTCAAATAGAAAAAAATTGTAAAATTAAAGATTAAAAAATAACTATCATGAAAATAAACATAAGATGAAAAGAAAATATAAAAGGCTCGTTGTGCATAAAAAGAGCATTGTAACATATAGAAGAAGTTGAGAAAATTTATTTCAAAAATCAAAATTATACCAAAATTTGTGGCAATTAAAAAAGAAGTTGAGAAAAATTATTTCAAAAATTAAAATTATACCATGATTTGTGACAATTAAATGTTTTCAAATACTAGAGCATTGATCTAATTTACAAAAAAATGAGATAATTGTGAAAATAATAGACTTTACCTTGGTCTTTCAAGAAAAAAAATCTAGCAAGAATGGACTCCTTAAGCAAATTGATCTAGAGAAGTGGAGGCAATTCCTCTTGTTGGTGAAGGTGTAAAATATGGAATTTTATAATGAATTAAAGGGATGGGCACAGTGGAACTTGTCTTTGGATGAGGAAGGAAAAATTGTCATATACGTTAAGGTGTAAAATCTTAGTTGAAAATGGAAGGATTTTTAGTCAGAAATGATAAATGTGGTTGGTGTAAGCGGTGAACGTTTTTGAGTGATTACAGGGGCGGAATACAAATGTGGTTGTAATGATGTTGTGTGCTGGCGTTATAATTTCTCTTTTCAGATACTGAAATTCATTTCCGGTCAAACCTTGATATTTTTTTAAACTAGGTTATAATTTGATTTTTCTCATAAATATAATTAAATCCTATACAATGACTTTTATTTTAGGGCAATTTTTCTAAAAAAATCTTGTTCATATGGTAAATTTGGGAAAAATTAATAAAATATATTATAGTTTGCGAAATTTTGACCAATTACTATATTTCTCTAATTTCATTCAAATTCATTTTTCTTTCATCTCTACCTTTTAATAGTCGATATAACTGCTTATAAGTTATATAAACATCGTTTCGCACATTCACTAATCATCATTTATTATAATCATTTCTCTCTTTCTCTTTCAAATTTTATAATTTTTAATTTATTTATCCACATAATCATTATATTCATAACTAACACAATCATTTTATATATCATTCATCAACCTATCGACTTGATATATTTTACAACTTTCAACCTATTTTTAAAAACATAAAAAACACTTATAATTCGAACTTAATTGAATTATACAAAATACATTCAGAACAATTCCTAACACAATTATTTAGGGCAAGGAGAAAAAAAAAACAAAATAAAAAATAAATCAAAGGATAGAAACAACCTTAACCAAAAGCATTCCTAACCCTATCGAAAATTCAATAAAAACCCTGTAAAATCATTCTAAAAGCATATTCCAATGGAATTTTAACATGAATTTTCCAAAACAAGCAAAATCTAACACAACCCATCTTCAAGTTCTTACAAAGTTGCCGACTAATCGAGTGGTCTCGATCCATCATTGCAGGATTACTAGATGCCAAAAGCACATAGGCCAAGGCTGCATGCTTGACAAGCTCATTAAATATATTATATATTTAATGATTAACTTACGCCTTACTGCTTATGTTTTTAATTTTCATATTCAAGTATTTGGATTATAAAATCCTAAATAACTGCAATAGAGCAAATTTCATTCGAATTCATCTTTTTTTAACCTGTACTTTTCAATATTCGATATAACTACTTATTAATCATATACGTTATTTCACACATTCACCAATAGAAATGTAAATGAGTCGAGCTCGAGCCGAACTTGGTGGTTTCCCAAGCTCGAACTCGTGCTCGTCGAGCTGAATGTTCTCGAGCTCGGGTTCAAGCTCGAGCTGAGCCCAAGCTCACGGCTATAGCCGGAACTTGAGCTGAGCTGGCTTGTGAACTAAAATTATAGGGGAAAATTTGAATTTTTAAATTGTTTATTAATTTTTTTAATATATATTTATTAATATAATAATAATATTTAAAAAAACACTCTTGAGCTTTTTTTAGAGATAAATGGGCTCGAGCTCGTGGAGCTTGGCTCGGTTGTTCGAGATGAGACGAAATCGCTCGCAAGCCAGCTCGACTAGTCTTTCACCCCTAATCACCAATCATTATTTTTATGGCAAAATTGCACTTTGGTATATTAAGTTGGCGTGTACATGTTTTTGGTACTTTATTTTGGACCACTGACAATTTGAGTACACTATATTAAAAAAATCAGCAATTTCAGTACAAATTGAAATGGAAAATTGAATTCTCGCCGGAAACTTGTCAATTTTGGGGGGTTCAATTTTGGCGGGAAAATTGCAAAATTGGAGGGATTTTACATTTTTTTTACCAAAATGCTCCTAACCACAAAATTTCCCCCCAATTTAACTTAATTTCACCAAAATTCTTCAATTTCATCCAAGAATTTTACGGTCTAGACTAGCTATATGGTATTTTAACACCAATTTTCATGATTCACTAGTTCATGTATAGAATTTCCACTAAATTCAAATTTAATTGCTAACTTGAAACTTGGAATAAATAAATAAGGAAAAAGTGTCAAATAAAAAATTGTACAAATTTTATATGGACAAGACACCCAAAACATAAAATTGATATCATACATTAGTTTTAGAAAAGTTACAAAAAGATTTGCAAAAGAATTTAAAGGTTGGGGCAATTGTGTTTGTTTAGTGAAGAATTTGGTGCATTTTGAGAATGAAATTAGGTTAAATTGGGGGGAAATTTTGTGGTTGGGGGCATCTTGGTAATAACATATATAATATCTCTTCAATTTTGTAATTTTCCCGCCAAAATAGAAAAAAATCCCAAGATTGACGAGTTCTCGGCAAGAATTTAATTTTCCGGTGCAATTTGTACTGAAATTGCTGATTTTTTCAATATAATATACTCAAATTGTCTGTAGTCCAAAATAAAGTACAAAAATCGTGTACACGCCAACTTAGTGTACCAAAGTTGCACTTTTGCCTTATTTATTATAATCATTTTCTCTTTCTCTTTCAAATTTCAACTTTTAATTTATATTTTGTTATTTATTTATCCACATAATCACTATATTCATAACTAACACAATCATTATATACATAATTCATCAACCTATCGATTTAATATATTTTACAACTTTCGACCTATTTTTAAGAACATAAAAAACATATATATAATTCTTATAAATTTTTGTAGCACCCAGTTTTCAATTTTGCTTCATATTTTTTACCCAAAAACATAAACAAAAATAACCTTAAGATCCTATATTGGTGTTTAAATAAATATGTGATATATAAGATCCTATATTAGGACCTGAAAAACTTTAACCACATTGAATTTAGGCCGCAACACAGCACATATACTAGCCTATCCTTACATGGGCCTTGATTATATCGATAAGGCTGAAATGTATAAACTCTCGTGTTATATTAAAAATGTAAAAAAAGAAACTTTATGTTAATGAATAATGAAACAATTTGATCAATCTCGTGTTAGAATAAAGCGTGCAAAAAATCTCCATACCATTAAAAATAAGTGTATTTTCATGTTTTTTTATCTCGATACGTAAATTTAACATGTATATACATGTTTTGTATAAATAGGATAAAAGTAGAGAGTGGTTACTTTCTTGTCAGCCTCCCGTAACATTTAACTTTAGGATTTTGATTACTTGAAGAAGAAATTTGAGCAGTTTCAGCCTTTCAGGAGTTTCGGGAAGCCACATAGAGCAAACCAAAGCAGATGAACCAACCAAAAGAGACCTAAAATGCTCAAAGTTATTGTTTGTTAATTTTATGTGAAGTTATTTCATACGAATTCGCAAGTTTAGTGCATATAAAAGAAAAATACACATTAAAAGATTGAAAATTTAATCTTCAGACAAAGATACATTACCTAGGGGCAGTGTCAACAATACGAGAATGGTTGAGATGAGATGCCTTTGGTTCAAACCAGGTATCACAAAGACGCATTGGCCTGTCTGCTCCGTCTTCAGGAATCAACCCTAACAACATTAAAAGTTGTTAAAACAGAAAAGAAAAACCCATATACTCGATATTCAACGACATAAAATTTTACATACCAAAGATGAATATGAAACCCACCTTTGCAATTGCGACAAAACCCACCAATGGCATTCTGAATCACCATTTTCAAAGAATCTGAAGGCTCAACCTTACATGCTTCACTATCTCTCAAAGACTCTTATCATTTTCCAGATATATGTAATATGAGGGACGTTATTTCGACTATTTGCATGCGTCTCAAAGTTACTAGGTGTGACAACCTATGTCAACAATATTTAACACTAAATTCGGAGAAAGATCAAATCATTTTGTACATAGTGATTAATTAGTAATTTCCAATGTTTAAAAAAGTGAAAGCGCGGCGAATTTTCTATTTTTAATATAAATAAAGTATAGAAATAATATATAAATTTGATCTAAATTAGTGAAAAATTTGTGGGCTACAACATAGGATTGATTAAATTTAAAAGAGTTTAAACATAATTTTTTTGCCAATACCATATCGCGCATACACAGCGCACCCCATGCTCTGGGTGCAAAAAAGTGCACCCAGATGTTTTTTAGCACTGCCCCACCTTAGGGCGCGCTCGGAGTGCTCCTTTTTAAACACTAGTCATTTCTAAAACATTTAACGTTTTTCCCTTGCCTTTCCCCATGAACATAGTACTCTCGTTCCCTGGATAACTCCTTCAAGCTCTGATTTCGTTTGCTTCATCTACAAAAAGTTTCAAATACAAGAGAAATAATCACGCACACTTCAAATAGTTGTCAGATAGTCGTCTACACAATGTAATTTAATACTCAAATATATTAAATTTACCTTTGAGCCATGAATGCAACGACCATGTAAACCCTCAAGCAACCCCGTCTCAGGAAGATCCCTCAACCTTTGGATTCTTTTTCGACTCCACCTTCTTTGTCACCTTCATCTCTACTACTTCATTCAACCCTAATTTTGCCTCCTCACCGTGCAGCTTCTCCGAGCTTGTACCTTCACCAATTGTTTCACCTCCATTTTAAGGAATGGTGTGAACAATAAGTGGGAACTGTTTCATCTCCATTGCCTCACCACCATTTGCAGCTTCATCTCCATTCAAAGCATCAAACATCTACACATTCTTGACCTCACCAGTTTGGGAACTGGTGCCTGCAGTAATCCACCCAGCTTCGACTCTGCCCTCATCATGTGGGTGAATTCTCGTTTCATCTCGGTACGAATCGAGGACACCACTGTTTTGTCCTTCACGACAAACATAAATTAGATAGTCAAAATATACTAAGATCATACATCAAATATACTAATACAAATCAATCAAAATATTCATCAATATACATGTTTATTGATAAAATTAAATGTGTTTTTTAGTTAAAATTGAGAATACATATAACCCTTCCTCAGTAAAAACAAAACCACAAAATCGAGAATTTAAAACTAAAATAAAGTTACTTTGGAATCAGAACTGTTGTGGCCGTAGAAGTTATACATCACTATATATGTGGAAATAAACTTCACAAATAGTCTAAAATGATTCCTGAACATACTTAGATAAGATGAACATCAAAACTGCCATATTCTAGAAAAATTTAAAAAGAGATGGTCCCAATAAAAGAAAAAAACTTAGATCAAACAAATAACAATTACAGAATAAACATCAAAATTTTGAATTTTGACTGATAATAGCAATATTAAGGCCATCTCTAACCCAGCGCTGTTATAGTGCAACGCTATTTTTGGCGCAACATTTCTGGTGAGCCATTTTTGGTGCATCAACAAAGTCTTTTTTGTTTGTGTTTTTCAATTTAGTCTTTTTGTGGGTCAGAGTACCCAAACAATTGAGCCCTTTCCTCCATCAATTACAGATTTTTGTAACCGTGTTGAGAAACTTAAACCAATTTTCTAATGGAATATGTCATAAATTACACCACCAAATAATAAATAGATGTGGACGAAAATAACACAAACTTCGGGGAAGAAAGAAAATTATAAGCCATTTTTTTCGAAACAAAAGATAATTATCCCCAAACTTGGACAAAACAAATCCAATTATTACAACATCCCATATCTTCTACCATAGATAAAAGTACCGTTGCTATACCACTAAGCAACTTTAAACTTCAAAATCCCTCGAATAAAACAGTTTCAACACCACCGAAAATGTTATTGTTTGCCTTTTCTAACCATAAAGAGACACACATGGAATTGTTCCAAACACAATAAAACCAAATTGGAAACGGATTGAAATTTCAAAATTAAGACACCGATTTATGAAGAAGTGAAGTCCCTTCAAAAATCATCATCTGATAGCTTTTCTTATATTGAATGAGCTGCAAAACAACATATAAAAAAATATTTAGTAAATTCAGTTGCCATTATATATATACATATATAATTCCCACATATATTAGAAAAACATGGCTAAACCGAACTTGTTCATCGCTGAGTTTTTGAAACCCAAACTGAGTTGTCCACAAGGACTCCTACTTCATCAGCAGCAGGAAGCACTAGAACTTTCACATTCAAAGATTTCAGTAGATTCTCAATGCCGAAGAAGAGCGATTGGAAATATCCCCACCAAAATGAGCGAAATTATAATATGATTTTACTCAGTAATCCAAAAAAAAAAAATAGAGCGTTTTTCGTTTATATGAGTAAGCCGACCTTTTCATGATAATCACTCCCTGTAGCAGCAAGGGGAAGTTCTGTAACTTCATCACCCAAAAGCCGAAAGATGATAGCAGAAACCACCACAGAGCTATAGAAATACTTAGGCTATATCAAAGATTCAGTTTCTTAAAACAATATTAATAGAGTAAATAAGAATAGTTCTTACTTGTACTATCAATACAGCACAATACATGCCAAAAAAATCCTGCTCTTCGAAGTTCCTCCAGCAGTTGATAAGAATTAGTCGACATTTAGTCGAATAATAGAAAAAAAGGCACATAAATAAGGAATGCAATAGAATACAAATGATCAGTGATCATTGCCCATAAACCATGTGAGGAATAAGATCGAGTGGGTGCTTGAATCAGCAGTAGGATCAAATCGGTCCTGAAGTAAATTTGGGAGATGAAAATTAACACAAGGAAAAAGTACTCATGAAGCAAATTTTGATTCAAATAGAGATAATGGTTGCTCAAACAATGCAATAATTTAGCACTAAAAGCGTTTCAAAGGGGGCGAGAAAGCCAAATCCTAGTGTCTTCTGAAGCTTCATTTCCACTGAGCAGCCTCCATTTTATATCGAGCTCGGGATTCCATTCGGGATCTTTTTCCATGGATTTCCTCTTCACAATCAACAAACTCAAGACCCTCACCAATATCACATTAAGTTCCAACAGCAACCACATACTTGGTATCTGAACCCCTCTTTCTCAACTTCACCTGAGCATAATGTTCCACTGAGTGTGCATTTGTCAAAACTCTCCTTCCTTTAATCACAAATCCATTACTAGTAGTACCGTGCTGTCTTTCTTCTGCCAAGGCAAAGAGAAATCTGGTTCAGCATCCATTGTGGGCATAACCCTAGTCGTCCCACTCTCCACAGTAAGTAACATGGGGCTGTCAGCAGTATGCGGAATGACAGGTTGTAAGTTTTTGGGTTCAGTTTGGGGGATTTGGTGAGGGAGTGAAGAAGGGAGGAAGTAATTATGGTGGAGGAGGATGGGGGAAACAAGCATCATTGAGCTCCATGTTTGTCACAAGGTTAACAAAAGCATCAGCTGTGGTGTCCATCCAGCTGTTTGCATTAATCAACATGGAGCAGTCAGAAATGGGCAGAATGGCAAAGGGTAGAGTTATAGGATCAGATGTGGAGAGGTTTTGGGGCGGTGGAAGGAAGATCCCCGCATTAGTGAACATGGCACTGTCAGCAACAGGCGGAAAGGCAAGGGGTAGGGGTTGGTATTTCTCTTTCTTCAATCAATTTATCCATAGTAGAGTTGATATTTCTGCATGGGCTGCCTGCTACAGAACCATTCACCATCTGGCAAAGCCTGTGGTTGCATTAGTTTATATGAAGTGAATCTAATAATTGTGAAACTGAGGAATCTAAACATGGTAATAATATATGCGAACCTGCAAATCATCAATGTTTTTCTCCTTTAGACAACCAACATGGTATTCCTTCTCACACTACAAAAATATACATAAAATATTTGTCACAAAAAGTGCAAATCATTAAACGTGCTTCAAAACATAGCATAAGTGACTGACTGGCTTCAGTACTTATACCTGATCACATATAATAATTGTGAGGTCATTAAATCCCGCTTTGCTAAAACCATGACCCCTGGAAGAACCCACCAACTCATTTATTTGGAAACTTTTAGGAGACAATCAAGATGCACGTGCGTTGCACGTGATTACCCAATTTTGTCATAATATTGAATTTTCATATCAAATTTTTTTTTTTTAATATTTCACGTCAACTTAGACACAAAAAAGAAGAAGACTATAACAATTAGAAGTTATATCATGTGCCCAAATGTGCCTAAATTTTTATTTCACATGTCCAATGAAAAGTTTTTCTCTTACTAATTCTCCTCTATATAATTTAATATTTGATGCATATATATAAACTAAAATTTAATAGATCTTAATGCAAATATACATTGTTCAATAAAAGTTACAAACAATATAGAATAAATAGTTTTGTAAGAATTACCTAACTTTAATAAATACATTATGTCATATACTAATATTAATTAATTATCAAAAAAGACAAATTTAAAATTATATTTGTAAGTATTATTGGAAAAAGATGAATATGTCAATAACTAAAATATCACTACTTGACAATGCATGTTAAAATTGAACATTATTTGAAGTTTAAGATGTTACTAAGTATTTTAATGTTTAAATACAAAAAATACGCTACTAATACCATCTTTTTATTTAATGTAGATATATTAGTATAAATCATGTGGCCTAAAAGCGACTTTTGTGGTTGAATTTTCTAGAACTAATTCCTCTCAATTAACAATTTCACTGAAATTAACTTTACACATACGTCAGACATCTAAAAATAATGATAATTCATTACTTTCAAAATCAAAGATATAGTCTTAATGTCAAGCAAACGACTCTTTAATTTATGGGAGCTAATTAGGTTGTTATTATCTTGTGAAGTTCAATTCATGTTTTGCATATGGTTAAATTTTAGAAATTTAGCACTCAATTATTTATATTTTACTAGTGTATGCACTTTAACTAATTTAAGTTTTTAATTTGAATTATCATACTTTAGCTAGTTCCTTAATGTTTGATTTTGATCTATTTTGGCTACGATTGTTATATATATATATATTTATATATTATAGATTGTATATTGGGTATTGTTTACATTTAGTAATTATTCTTTAAATATTTATTTTTGTTTAATGTAAATAAGTTTTAGTTAAACAATATTAATAAAACAATGATGTTATAGGGTTTATGATTTGGATTGCCAAATGGTGCTTATATATATAATATAAGTAACACCTCTAAAGTATTTATCACTCATTGTTATGTATTTAATTATAATTTACATGGCCATAAAAGAGAATGATATCCGTAAATTATACAATATATATATATATATATTTTTTAAGGGGGTGAGCTGGTTTTAATGATTAAATAGGCGAATGTTGTAGATATGATTTCTTTAGTATATTTAAACTTGAACGAATCTACTTTAAAATATAAAAAAATATAGATAATTTATATCATAGGATATAAAGTTAATGAATATATATATATCACTCATCTAGATTTGTTTTCACTAAATTATTAGAACTAAATAGATTTAGTAAAGTAATCATCAAATAGTTAATTTCTTATTATGATTATTTTTAATATTATATTCATAATGTTAAAATTTAAAAAATTATATTTAATAAAACCATTATTGAAGTTCAAAAGGATGAAAAGACAAAAAAAATCCATATATCAATGTGAGATGGATACCAACGGTCACCCATCAATATTGATTATACAAATGGCCAACCTATTAATTATTGTCGCAATTCTTCCAAAAGTGAAATTACTTTTCTAATCTCAATTATAAGTATTATTTACTACATATCAAACATTCCACTTTCTTGCAAACTTTTTAGTGAGTAATAAAATACAACACCTACATTTTCCTACAAAATTAATGAATAATATCTATATCTACCCTCCACTTTCCTTCATATGTATGATTATTGATCACTCTTAAAACTTCCCCGAACTTTCCATCTTATTATTGAAATTATTCACTTTCTTCAGCTCTTCATAACACTTTATAGAAAAGTTACATATTTCCCCAATATAACGCATATGACAGTTCTTGGAATTCTAATTCTTCATATTTTTACCACATCGTATTTTGTATCTAACCCCAGTGAATTAAAAATTGAAAATTATCCAGCTTCATATAGAAACTTATTTATTTATTTAATTATTTAACAACGTAAGAAAACCATCATCAATGTGTTTAATTAATCACTTCATCTTCAAACTATATCTTATAACGTATAATGTTTTCTTCTCTTTTAAGTAGCAATTATAACAATTTCTATTGAACTAAAAAGTCTTCCATTCTCTACAGTGGAATTATTATTTGTGTTGATAAAAATGAGAAATCGAAAAGATCAATTCATAATATTTACTGTATGCATATAATTATCATAATAAATTTGTTAGGTAGGGTAGACATAATAAATATAATTTTATGTCATAGGATATAAAATTAATTAAAATATATATCACTAATATTGATATTCTTGCAATGAATTATATATAAGAACTATAAAAGTTTAGTAAAATTATAGTCAAATAGTTAATTTTTTATCATGATCAAATTAATAGTATATTAAGAGTCTGAAAATTTAAAAATTAAATATAATATAACTCTTATTAAAAGGTGAAAATAAATGAAGAAACAAAAATATTCATATATCAAAGTGAGATGCCTATCAAGTGTCATGCCACCAATTATTAATTATAATAAGGGTACTTACCCTATTAATTAGTGTCAGAATAACTTATTATAATATGAATAATTAAGAGAATGATAATTGTGTCTTTTCACAATGGGAATAAACAAATCTTATTATCCATACTTTTATAGTAGTATAGATTATTGAAATCCATAAATAAAATTTATAATTTATAGACAAGATTGGCAATAATATTAATTGGTACATGATATAGAAGAAGAGGAGTAAATATTGAACCTGCAAATGGCACATCCACCTACGTCACCAGATGGAAATGTTTCAACTATACGAATGCACCTCTGAGTTAATTCTTCAAGAGGATCAAAATTTGCATCACGCCCCGACAATTTTGCCTCTTCAAACATATTTCGACAATATTTGCAATACCATTTTCCTTCTGGACGATTTGAAACACACACACATTATGCACAAGAGAACCAAGATATGTAAGAAGTGAGAAATTCTTAACAAATTCGTTATGAATATAATCTAAACAAAAATATTCTCACCAGGGTGAATAGCTCTAGGACAGTTTGCACAGCATAACAGATCACCTCCATCTTCACATATAGAGCAAAGATTATCACTTTCTTTAGAAGATGGATTACGATTCTTTGAAAGTTCTGGAGATAGCTGATGTATAGACACCCCCCCTTTCACTCATGTACCTGAAAGCCAAGAAAATGAAACACAAATAAGTATTTTTCAACTGCAATAAAATTTAGTATTGCTCCATTTTTGATAAATCTTAATTTTAGTCCGCGATTCTAGTTTTAGTCACATACTTACGGGCTATTAGAAAACATCCCAATATTTTACACTAGTTGCAATATTAATACTTTTTATAATATTGTTAGTCTCACACTTTAGGTTTTGTTATTATAAATTAAATTTTAACCCTTCAACTAAATCAGTTGTATAAAATAACTCCTTGAAAAATAATTAAAAAGAAGAATCATCAGGTTTAGCCGGGATATTCATAAAATGGCCCAATCATCATCTTTCTCAATTATTTTTTATTTTCTTCTAAATTTTCTAGGGATAAGTGATAAAGATATTCGTTTCAATGGGAGATATTTGATACATTTTGTGTAGTTTAAGGGTAAAATGCAATTTTAAATGACAAAAATAAAGTGTGGAACTAACATTAATTTTTAAAAAAAACTAACATTGCAACTTTATCACATTATTAAGACTGATTTTAAAAGTTCATAAAACATCGTGAATCTAAAACTAGAATCGTGAACTAAATTTGCACTTTTTCCGCCCAATTTTCGAAACAAACAATTAAAACTCACGGCTTTCGACGGAAAGAGAAACCAGCATGAGCCTCAAACACTGAAGGGCTGACCTGTTTCATAAAGAATACATTAGACTTGAAAAAGTTCCAAATATATCAAACAAATGCATAAAATTTATGGTATCACATAATAAAAACAACCCAGTTTCCACTTCTTCGCAGCAAGTGCACAAGATTGCACCATCTCTTGAACCCATTGAGCTCACTCTTCTGAATAGTAAGAGTACAATAAAGATTAGCAAATCATCGTAAAATGGGAAATTAGCATAGGGAGATACGAAGACGGTGAAAATGTGCATTACTCTCGACTTCTTATAATACAATTATGTGCCTTCAGGAAGCACATCTTCTGCTAAAACTGATTTATGCATTCTCAAATCCCTGCAAAATGGGAACTTAGTTATATGATATAAACTAGTGGTGGCCAAATGGATCCGGAACCACGTTTCCAATCCAATAAAACTAGTTTGGGTTGGGTTGGTTCCTAAGAAAATTTTATTTAGTTCTTAGTTGGTTCCAACTTGGCTCCAAGTTGGGTCCAACTAATTTCAACTTAGGCCCAAATCGCTTGCCAATACTCTAAATTATAAAGAACAAAATGTAAGGTATTGAGTCGGGTTGGGATTGGTTCCCTTCAGGGTTGATTTTGGTTCCATTCGGGTTGAGTTGGTTCCACCTTAAAACCATTTAAGAACCAAACCGTTGGAACCAACCCGAACCGCCCACTTGCCACCCCTAATATAAACAGCTATAAAATATGTTTAAACAGAATATATTTAAATATGATAAAAGTAGAGAGTCGGTACTTCCGTGTTAGCTTCTCGTGATGTTTAACTTTAGGTCTTTGATTACTTGAAGAAATTTGAGAAGTTTCGGGATTTTCAGGCAGCCAACTAGAGCAAAACCAAAGCAGATGAAACAACCAAAACAGACCTAAAATGGTCAAAGTTACTCTTTGTTATTTTACGTGAATTTAATTCACAAAGATTCGCAATTTTAGTGCATATAAAAGAAAAAAAGCATCAAAAGATTGAGAAGTTATCTTCAGATGAAGATACATTACCTATGGGCAGTGTCAACAATCTGAGAATGGTAATGGTCGAGACGAAACGCCTTTGGTGCAAAACAGGTATCACAAAGACGCATTGGCCTCCCAGCTCCGTCTTCAGTAATCAACCCTAACAACATTAAAACACACAAAAAAAACCCATAAATAATATATTCAATGACATCAAATATTAAATATCAAAGATGAACATGAAACCCACCTTTGCAATTGCGACAAAACCCACCAATGGCATTCTGAATCACCATTTCCAAAGAATCTGAAGGCTCAACCTTGCATGTCTTCACTATATCTCCAAGGCTCTTACCATTCTCCAGATATATGTAATCCACGAGACGTTTATTTTGACTATTTGCATATGTTTCAAAGTTGCTAGACGTGACAACCTACGTCAACAACAGTTAACACTAAGTCCCGAGAAAGATCAAATCAATTTGTACATAGTGATTAATTAGTCATTCCCAATGTTAAAAAAGGCGAGGGCGCAACAAATTTTCTATTTTTAATATAAATGAAATGTAAAAATAATATATAAGTTTGACCTAAATTAGTGAAAAATTTAAAAAAAATTTCAAGAAAGAATGAAATTCATAATTTTTTGATAGATAAATTTCTAAAATTAATATATTTAATCATGCAAGTTAAAAGTTCTCTTACTTCTAATATACTTACATTACGGGAAAAAAAAAGTACACTTCATACTCGAAACTTGTAAGAATATTAAAGAGTAAAAAATCACAAACTTTATTCTTGTATGAAATTTCTCAAAAGAAAGACTTTTAAGTTCCAATGTGTCATCGTGGGAAAAAGAAGTAATGATTGTTAAACATCTTTCCTTTGTTTAAAACATTTGATATAACTTGAAATGCTCTTTAATTGTTTGACTTAAATGAAGAGTTGTGGGCTTTGAATTTCTTAATAAAATATTAAGCATATTTAGAGTTGGCTAGAAAAGGGCTAGAGTTGGCTAGAAATAGCTGACTAACTTTAAAGGAGTCCAAACTTAATTTTTTTGACAATACATTATTGCGCATACACAAGGCATCCCATGCTCTGAGCGCAATCCCAGACGCTTTTTAGCACTGTGCCCACCTTAGGGCGCGCTCCGGACGCACTACGAGCATGCCTTTTTAAACACTAGTTATTTCTAAAACATTTACCGTTTTTCCCTTACATTTTTCGCATGAACATAGTATTCCCGTTCCCTGGATAACTCCTTCATGTTCAGATTTCGTTTGCTTCATCTACACAAAGTTTCAAAGACAAGAACACTGTTACACAAATTTCAAAGAGTTGTCAAATAGAACGTAATATATAAATACTCAAATATATCCTTAATTACCTTTGAGCTATGAATGTAACGAACACGTCAAGCAACCCCGTCTCAAGAAGATCCATTAACTTTGTCGGATTCTTTTTCGACTCCACCTTCTTTGACTCCTTCATCTCTACTCTTCATTCACCCCTAGCCCACCCTCCTCACTGTCCACCTTCTCCGAGCTTGTACCTTCTCTAATTGTTTCACCACCAATGTCCGTGTACGAAAGGTGGGCAATGCTGGCTTCCGTAAGATCAGCATCAGCTTTCTCAATCGGTAAACGATTCAAATTATCTGTTCCATCAGTCTCTACTACCTTTGCAGCTTCATCTCCCGCCAAAGCATCAAACATCTCCACATTCTTGGCCTCACTTTCCAAATCGCCATTGCTAGAAGAACTAGAGGCAGCTTGGGACCTAGTCACTCTTCTTCGATCTGCTGTAAACCACCCCAGCTTCGACTGTGCCCTCATCATCAAGTCGAGTTCTCGATTTGCTTGGGACCTGGTGCAGCAACAAAATCCTATTTTCGTTTTTGTGTGTGTTTTTTCAATGTAGTCTTTTTTATTGTTTTCAATGTAATTCCTTGTAAATTTTATTAAGTTTGAATTATTTTCAACGTAAAAATTTAATTAGCTCTAATTATATCTATTTATTATATTTTATTCAGTTACGCATTAATTTCAATTTATAATTAAATTATAAATAAAAAGTTTTATTATAACTTATGTAAAGTATATATTTTATTATTAATAGTTTGAATTGCTTTAAATTTAGTCTATAAAAATTTAATTAAATATTCACAAATCCTATGAGCTATATTTTATTCAACTTGTATAAAACATATTTTACAGTTTCATTCTAAATAAAAAGATATATGACAATTTGTCAAAAATAAAATATGTTATCGTTCAGAAAAACATGCACTTAATGGCCTCTCATACTAGTTAAATAATATTAAGTTAATAAACTTTATATTTATAAATTAAACTAATTTATAAGTTTAAGATATTAGTTTATCTTATTTTCTTTAAATGTTCAACTAAAATATTAGAAAGAAAAATATAATGTTACATCACAACAATCTTAATAACACAAGTCAAATTAAGAAGATCTTGTGTTTTTGTTTCGAAAATACAAATCTTAATTTATCTTTCTTTATGGTCTTTTATAATGAAAATGAAACTTAAATAATCATTTATGCTAAAATTTAAATTGTTTTTAAAAAAATGTTATAATTTGATGCAATCTGTAGATAAGTTAAAAAGTAAAAGGTTCATGCCTTTATATATAGAGAGAGATTGAAAATTGGTGATGTTATACTATTTATTAAAAAATATATTATTTAGAAGTTCATAAATCTGAATAATAAAATATTTAAAGGGAAAAAGAATTCAGTTGAAAGTATAAATCAAACTAATTCACTAAAATATAAGCGTTTGTATTAGTAATTTACTATTATTAAGAGTAGAAAAAAAGTCTTGAAAATTGATGATGAGCTATGGAGCAATTTTAGTAGAAGGGGTTAAATCGAACATGCAATAAAGAGTAAACAGAGCATACATTAATCTTTCAACAAACATCGGGCATTTCAATTATCAAAAACATTGTATCAAATTTTAGATAATAATATTTAAATTGTTTCTAAATTTTATTACTAGATCTAGTAAATCTAGGGGTAAAAGATATAACATTAGTTCTACAAAATCTTGTTTCAGATTTTATTAAATTTAGTTTTAATCTCATCCGAGATTTACAGCCAAATCACATTCCCATAGTTTTTCTACAACATAAATTATAAATGGAAAATAGAAAATAAAAAATAAAAATAAAATAAAAAATGATTTTTTTTTGTTAAAAATTAAAAATTTAAAAATCAACTAAGTAAAAACTTCATATGAAGGGCAAATAAGAAAAAAATCAACATTCATAAATACAAGACGTGAGAGAAATGCTTGACAAGAATTAAGAAAAAAGATTTCAAAATTACACCACATCTTTTTGCAAGGAAATAAATATTTTTTGCAAACTTAGTGAATATATATATATAGGAATGAGATGATGTAAATGACAATGGATCTAGAAAATTTACCTTTGGGACTAGACTTATTTGTGGCCTTTTCAATTGGTATCAATTAAATCCAGAAACTTAGATATAAGAATGAACTCTCTACGCAAAAATTAATATTGAATAGTGGAGGCAATTTTGAATAACCAAGGTGTACAATTTCTAGGGATTTTAACTGGATTGAAAAGGTTGGTGAACAGTAGAACTTATTGTTGAACGACGAAGATAAAGCCTTTTATTCAGAGAAGGTATAAAAGTTGTACCGTATCGTCTCTCGTCTGGAATAATAAAATGCGGTTGGTACCAGCGGTGAAAGTTGTTGCCAAATATAATCTGCAAGGTTGGTGTTTTGTGGAAATGAAGTGTAATGTCCTTCATTTATATTTCACATTATCTCTTATCTGTCATTGGAATTTATATAACCAAGCCTTTAAAATTAGGGTAAATACGATTTATTACCAGAACAATGCTTGTCGTATCAAACACCTCCCATTGAATTATAGTTTGTACACCCAAAAAAATGCAAGGTATCATTATTCACTTTCTACATCATTAATTGTCTTTATACTCTTTAACGATGTCCTTTTTATTTAGTATTTTTTATTTTTCTAAATTTCTTTTGGTCTAGGTTTGTGTTTTGGATATTTAGTTCTAAGAGGCCAGATTCTTAAAATTATTATAAAGAACATAATTATTTTACATAACATACTACCAAAATTTATAATTTATTCAAATAAAGTGATTTGGTTCTTATTCAAAACCTTAAAAGAATATATGAAAGAAAGGTTAACATTACAAATCTTAAGTAGCTTTTATATATTTTATACATCTCCCATCAACACTAATTAGTGTGGGTCGGCACTAATATGGCTCTGGGTTTGCTCCATTCCAGTTCCAAATGATACACCTTTCTTGGCGCAGTGTTTTTTTTTTCTTTCTATTTTGTATTATTCCTTTTAATTTAATTAGGTTTTCAAATTAGTCTCTATAAGTTTATGAAGTTTCAATCATTTTTAATTTAGTCCTTACAATCTTAATTAGTTATAATTATATCATATAAATTATTATATTCAATCTTGCATTAATTTCACTTACTAATTTTATAAACAAAAAGTATATTAAAACTTGTATATAATAATATCGAATATTTTTAATATTATGACATATTAAATTTTTAATATTAAATTTTTAATATTATGACTTTTACAACATTTTCTAAATTTTATTCCTAGATTTAGAAAATCTAAATGTAATTAGTAAATATACTCCCAGATCTACTAGACCTAATTTCAAATTTATCATTTTTATTTCTAATTTTTGGATATGCAATTTACAATGAAATACAAGACATTTCCCAGACTTTTATAGAAAAAAACTTTAAAATGTCAAATAGAAAAAAAAAATAGTAAAAGTAAAGATTAAAAAATAACTATCAAAAAAATAAACATAAGATGAAAAGAAAATATAAAAGGCTTGTTGTGCATAAAAAGAGTGTTGTAACATATAGAAGAAGTTGAGAAAATTTATTTCAAAAACCAAAATTATACCAAAATTTGTGGCAATTAAAACAGAAGTTGAGAAAAATTATTTCAAAAATCAAAATTATACCAAGATTTGTGACAATTAAATGTTTTCAAATACTAGAGCATTGATCTAAAAAATGAGATAATTGTGAAAATGAGAGACTTTACCTTGGTCTTTCAAGAAATCTAGCAAGAATGGACTCCTTAAGCAAATTGATCTAGAGAAGTGAAGGCAATTCCTCTTGTTGGTGAAGGTGTAAAATATAGAATTTTATAATGAATCAAAGAGATAGGCACAGTGGAACTTGTCTTTGGATGAGGAAGGAAAAATTGTCATATACGTTATGGTGTAAAATCTTAGTTGAAAATGGAAGGATTTTTAGTCGGAAATGGTAAATGTGGTTGGTGTAAGCGGTGCACGTTTTCGAGTGATTACAGGGGCGGAATACTGAGATAAAGGCTGAATGCTTTTCTTTTGGTATTGAAAATTGTCGTCAAGTGATTATAAAGTTTGTAATGATGTTGTGTGCTAGCGTTATAATTTCTCTTTTCAGATAATGAAATTCATTTCCGGTCAAACCCTGATATTTTTCTAAACTAGGTTATAATTTGATTTTTCTTATAAATAGAATTAAATCCTATACAATGACTTTTATTTTGGGGCAATTTTTCTAAAAAAATCTTGTTCATATGGTAAATTTGGGAAAAAATAATAAAATATATTATAGTTTGCGAAATTTTCACCAATTAATATATTTCTCTAATTTCATTCAAATTCATTTTTCTTTCATCTCTACTTTTTAATAGTCGATATAACTGCTTATAAGTTATATAAACATCGTTTCGCACATTCACAAATCATCATTTATTATAATCATTTCTCTCTTTCTCTTTCAAATTTTACAATTTTTAATTTATATTTTTTAATTTATTTACCCACATAATCATTATATTCATAACTAACACAATCATTTTATATATCATTCATCAACCTATCGACTTGATATAGTATACAACTTTCAACCTATTTTTAAGAACATAAAAAACACTTATAATTCGAACTTAATTGAATTATACAAAATTATACAAAATACATTCAGAACAATTCCTAACACAATTATTTAGGGCAAGGAGAAAAAAAACAAAATAAAAAATAACTCAAAGGATAGAAACAACCTTAACCAAAAGCATTCCTAACCCTATCGAAAATTCGATAAAAACACTGAAAAATCATTCTAAAAGCATATTCCAATGGCATCATGTTCCAAAACAATGGCATTCTAAAAGCATATTCCAATGGCATTCCTAACCCACCAATGGCATTCTGAATCACCATTTCCAAAGAATCTGAAGGTTCAACCTTACATGCTTCACTATCTCTCAAAGACTCTCAAACATTTTCCAGATATATGTAACATGCAGGACGTTATTTGGACGTTATTTCGACTATTTGCATGCGTCTCAAAGTTACTAGGCGTGACAACCTACGTCAACAATATTTAACACTAAATTCGGAGAAAGATCAAATAAACTTGTACATAGTGATTAATTAGTAATTTCCGATGTTTAAAAAAGTGAAAGCGCAGCGAATTTTCTATTTTTAATATATTTTAAGTATAAAAATAATATATAAATTTGATCTAAATTAGTGAAAAATTTGTGGGCTACAACATAGGGTTGATTAACTTTAAAAGAGTTTAAACATAATTTTTTTGCCAATACCATATTGCGCATACACAGTGCACCCCATGCTCCGGGTGCAAAAAAGTGCTCCCAGACGTTTTTTAGTACTGCCCTACCTTAGGGCACGCTCGTAGTGCTCCTTTTTAAATACTAGTCATTTCTAAAACATTTAACGTTTTTCCCTTGCCGTTCCCCCATGAACATTGTACTCTCGTTCCCTGGATAACTCCTTCAAATTCTGATTTCGTTTGCTTCATCTACAAAAAGTTTCAAATACAAGAGAAATAATCACGCACACTTCAAATAGTTGTCTGCAGAATGTAATTAAATACTCAAATATATTAAATTTACCTTTGAGCCATGAATGTAACGAACATGTAAACCCTCAAGCAACCCCGTCTCAGGAAGATCCCTCAACCTTTTTGGATTCTTTTTCGACTCCACCTTCTTTGTCACCTTCATCTCTACTACTTCATTCAACCCTAGTTTTGCCTCCTCACCGTGCAGCTTCTCCGAGCTTGTACCTTCACCAATTGTTTCACCTCCATTGTGAGGCAATGGTGTGAACAATAGGTGGGAACAGTTTCATCGCCATTGCCTCAGCACCATTTGCAGCTTCATCTCCATCCAAAGCATCAAACATCTACACATTCTTGACCTCACCAGTTTGGGAACTGGTGCCTGCAGTAATCCACCCAGCTTCGACTCTGCCCTCATCATGTGGGTGAATTCTCGTATCATCTCGGTACGAATCGAGGACACCACTGTTTTGTCCTTCACGACAAACATAAATTAGATAGTCAAAATATACTAAGGTCATACATCAAATATACTAATACAAATCAATCAAAGTATTCATCAATATACATGTTTATAGATAAAATTAAATGTGTTTTTTAGTTAAAATTGAAAATACATATAACCCTTCCTCAGTAAAAACAAAACCACAAAATCGAGAATTTAAAACTAAAATAAAGTTACTTTGGAATCAGAACTGTTGTGGCTGTAGAAGTTATACATCACTATATATGTGGAAATAAACTTCACAAATAGTCTAAAATGATTCCTGAACATACTTACCCTTTCATCAAATTAAGGGTAAGAAAAATACGGGTTTGATCCCGATTTTATCCCATTTATGTATCATAGATTTATGTATCATAGACCGAGGGGCTATTTTCATATTCTTTCCAGTACTCTTCCTAGTTTATGTGTCACGGCAATTCGGAATAGAGAATCTATATCAATGAAAGGTCTAACTGGTGGAATAAAGGTCTCCCTTGCTATTTGATCCGGTCTTTTTAATAAATCGGGTCTATTAAGTGAAGGTACGGAAAGAGAGGGATTCGAACCCTCGGTATTTTATTTAAGTTTAGGTTTAAGTCTGACGAGAATAATATTCTACGACTAGCAATTCATTTATTTTCAAACCGACCCATTTACTATCTATTATTTGATGATGAACATCAAAACTGCCATATTCTAGAAAAATTTAAAAAGAGATGGTCCCAATAAAAGAAAAAAACTTAGATCAAACAAATAACATGAATAAACATCAAGATTTTGAATTTTGACTGATAATAGCAATATTAAGGCCATCTCTAACCCAGCGCTGTTATAGCGCAACGCTATTTTTGGCGCAACACTTCTGGTGAGCCATTTTTGGTGCATCAACAAAGTCTTTTTTGTTTGTGTTTTTCAATGTAGTCTTTTTGTGGGTCAGAGTACCCAAACAATTGAGCCCTTTCCTCCATCAATTACAGATTTTTGTAACCGTGTTGAGAAACTTAAACCAATTTTCTAATGGAATATGTCATAAATTACACCACCAAATAATAAATAGATGAGGACGAAAATAACACAAACTTCGGGGAAGAAAGAAAATTATAAGCCATTTTTTTCGAAACAAAAGATAATTATCCCCAAACTTGGACAAAACAAATCCAATTATTACAACATCCCATATCTTCTACCATAGATAAACGTACCGTTGCTATACCACTAAGCAACTTTAAACTTCAAAATCCCTCGAATAAAACAGTTTCAACACCACCGAAAATGTTATTGTTTGCCTTTTCTAACCATAAAGAGACACACATGGAATTGTTCCAAACACAATAAAACCAAATTGGAAACGGATTGAAATTTCAAAATTAAGACACCGATTTATGAAGAAGTGAAGTCCCTTCAAAAATCATCATCTGATAGCTTTTCTTATATTGAATGAGCTGCAAAACAACATATAAAAAAATATTTAGTAAATTCAGTTGCCATTATATATATACATATATAATTCCCACATATATTAGAAAAACATGGCTAAACCGAACTTGTTCATCGCTGAGTTTTTGAAACCCAAACTGAGTTGTCCACAAGGACTCCTACTTCATCAGCAGCAGGAAGCACTAGAACTTTCACATTCTTTCAGTAGATTCTCAATGCAAAATAAGAGCGATTGGAAATATCCTCCCCAAAATGAGCGAAATTATAGTATGATTTTACTCAGTAATCCAAAAAAAAAATAGAGCGTTTTTCGTTTATATGAGTAAGCCGACCTTTCCCTGATAATCACTCCCTGTAGCAGCAAGGGGAAGTTCTACAACTTCATCACCAAAAACCCAAAAGATGATAGCAAAAACCACCACAGAGCTATAGAAATACTTAGGCTATATCAAAGATTCAGTTTCTTAAAACAATATTAATAGAGTAAATAAGAATAGTTCTTACTTGTACTATCAATACAGCACAATACATGCCAAAAAAATCCTGCTCTTTAAAGTTCCTCCTGCAGTTGATAAGAATTAGTCGACATTTAGTCGAATAACAGAAAGAAAAAAAATAGGCACATAAATAAGGAATGCAATAGAATACAGATGATCAGTGATCATTACCCATAAACCATGCGAGGAATAAGATCAAGTGGGTGCTTGAATCAGTAATAGGATCAAATCGGTCCTGAAGTAAATTTGGGAGATGAAAATAAACACAAGGAAAAGTACTCATGAAGCAAATTTTGATTCAAATAGAGATAATGGTTGCTCAAACAATGCAATAATTTAGCACTAAAAGCGTTTCAAAGGGGGTGAGAAAGCCAAATCCTAGTGTCTTCTGAAGCTTCATTTCCACTGAGCAGCCTCCATTTTATATCGAGCTCGGGATTCCATTCGGGATCTGTTTCCATGGATTTTCTCTTCACAATCAACAAACTCAAGACCCTCACCAATATCACATTCAGTTCCAACAGCAACCACATACTTGGTATCCGAACCCCTCTTTCTCAACTTCACCTGAGCATAATGTTCCACTGAGTGTGCATTTGTCAAAACTCTCCTTCCTTTAATCACAAACCCATTACTAGTAGTACCGTGCTGTTGTTTCTTCTGCCGAGGCAAAGAGAAATCTGGTTCAACATCCATTGTGGGCATAACCCTAGTCGTCCCACTCTCTACAGTAAGTAACATGGGGCTGTCAGCAATATGCGGAATGAGAGGTTGTACGTTTTCGGGTTCAGTTTGGGGGATTTGGTGAGGGAGCGAACAAGGGAAGAATTAATTATGGTGGGAGTAGGATGGGGGAAAACAAGCATCATTGAGCTCCATGTTTGTCACAAGCTTAACAAAAGCATTAGCTGTGGTGTCCATCCAGCTGTTTGCATTAATCAACATGGAGCAGTCAGAAATGGGAGGAATGGCATAGGGCAGGGTTATTGGATCAGATGTGGAGAGGTTTTGGAACGGTGGAAGGAAGATATCCGCATTAGTGAACATGGCACTGTCAGCAACAGGCGGAAAGGCAAAGCGTAGGGGTTGATATTTCTCCATCTTCAGTCAATTTCTCCAGAGTAGAGTTGATATTTCTGCATGGGCTGCTACAGAAGCATTCACCATCTGGCAAAGCATGTGGTTGCATTAGTTTATATGAAGTGAATCTATTAATTGTGAAACTGAGGCATCTAAACATGGTAATAATATATGCGAACCCGCAAATCGTCAATGTTTTTCTCCTTTAGACAACCAACATGGTATTCCTTCTCACACTACAAAAACATACATACAATATTTGTCAAAAAACTGCAAATCATTAAACGTGCTTCAAAACATAGCATAAGTGAGTGACTGGCTTCAATACTTATACCTGATCACATATAATAACTGTGAGGTCTTTAAATTCTGCTTTGCTAAAACCATGACCCCTGGAAGAACCCACCAACTCATTTATTTGGAAACTTTTAGGAGACTATCAAGATGCACTTGCGTTGCACTTGATTACCCAATTTTGTCATAATATTGAATTTTCATATCAAAATTTATTTTTTAATATTTCACGACAACTTAGACACAAAAAAGAAGAAGAATATAACAATTAGAAGTTATATCATGTGCCCAAATGTGCCTAAATTTTTATTTCACATGTCCAGTGAAAAGTTTTTCTCTTACTAATTCTCCTCTATATAATTTAATATTTGATGCATATATATAAACTAAAATTTAATAGATTATAATGCAAATATACATTGTTCAATAAAAGTTACAAACAATATAGAATAAAACAGTTTTGTAAGAATTACCTAACTTTAATAAATACATATTGTCATATGCTAATATTAATTAATTATCAAAAAGACAGATTTAAAATTATATTTGTAAGTATTATTGGAAAAAGATGAATATGTCAATAACTAAAATATCACTACTTGACAATGTATGTTAAAATTGAACATTATTTGAAGTTTAAGATGTTACTAAGTATTTTAATGTTTAAATACAAAAAATACGCTACAAATACAATCTCTTTATTTAATGTAGATATATTAGTATAAATCATGTGGCCTAAAAGTGACTTTTGGGATTGAATTTTCTAGAACTAATTCATCTCAATTAACAATTTCATTGAAATTAACATTACACAGACGTCAGACATCTAAAATAATGGTACTTCATTACCTTCAAAATCAAAGATATACTCCTAATGTCAAGAAAACGACTCTTTAATTTATGGGAGCTAATTAGGTTGTTATTATCTTGTGAAGTTCAATTCATGTTTTGCATATGGTTAAATTTTAGTAATTTAGCAATCAATTATTTATATTTTACTAGTGTATGCACTTTAACTAATTAATTTAAGTTTTTAATTTGAATTATCATACTTTAGCTAGTTCCTTAATGTTTAATTTTGATCTATTTTAGTTACGATTGTTATATATATATATATATATATTATAGATTGTATGTTAGGTGTTGTTTACATTTAGTAATTATTCTTTAAATATTTATTTTAGTTTTATTTTTGTTTAATGTAAATAAGTTTTAATTAAACCATATTAATAAAACAATGATTGTTATAGGGTTTATGATTTGGATTGCCCAATGGTGCTTATATATATAATATAAATTTTGATCATCTATAAAGTATTTATCACTCATTGTTATGTATTTTATTATAATTTACATGGTCACAAAAGAGAATGATATCCGTAAATTATACAATATATATATTTTTAAGGGGGTGAGCTGGTTTTGATAATTAAATAGGTGAATGTTGTAGATATGATTTCTTTAGTATATTTAAACTTGAAAAAATCTACTTTAAAATATAAAAAATATAGATAATTTTATATCATAGGATATAAAGTTAATGAATATATATATATATATAACTCTAGATGTTTTTTCACTAAATTATTAGAACTAAATAGATTTAGTAAAGTAATCGTCAAATAGTTAATTTCTTATTATGATTAATTTTAATATTATATTCATAATGTTAAAATTTAAAAAATTATATTTAATAAAACTATTATTGAAGTTCAAAAGGATGAAAAGACAAAAAAATTCATATATCAATATGAGATGGATACCAATGGTCACCCATCAATATTGATTATACAAACGGCCAACCTATTAATTATTGTCGCAATTCTTCCAAAAGTGAAATTACTTTTCTAATCTCAATTATAAGTATTATTTACTACATATCAAACATTCCACTTTCTTGCAAACTTTTTAGTGAGTAATAAAATACAACACCTACAATTTCCTACAAAATTAATGAATAATATCTATATCTACCCTCCACTTTCCTTCATATGTATGATTATTGATCACACTTAAAACTTCCCCGAACTTTCCATCTTATTATTGAAATTATTCACTTTCTTCATCTCTTCATAACACTTTATAGAAAAGTTACATATTTCCCAATATAACGCATATAACAGTTCTTGGAATTCTAATTCATCATATTTTACCACATCGTATTTTGTATCTAACCCCAGTGAATTAAAAGTTGATTCAGCTTCATATAGAAACTTATTTATTTATTTATTTAATTGTTTAACAACGTAAGAAAACCATCATCAATGTGTTTAAATAATCACTTCATCTTCAAACTATATCTTATAACGTATAATGTTTTCTTCTCTTTTAAGTAGCCATTATAACAATTTCTATTGAACTAAAAAGTCTTCCATTCTCTACAGTGGAATTATTATTTGTGTTGATAAAAATGAGAAGTCGAAAAGATCAATTCATAATATTTACTGTATGCATATAATTATCATAATAAATTTGTAAGTAGAGTAGACATAATAAATATAATTTTATGTCATAGGATATAAAATTAATTAAAATATATATCACTAATATTGATATTCTTGCAATGAATTGTATATAAGAACTATAAAGGTTTAGTAAAATAATAGTCAAATAGTTAATTTCTTATCATGATCAAATTAATAGTATATTAAGAGTCTGAAAATTTAAAAATTAAATATAATATAACTCTTATTAAAAGGTGCAAATAAATGAAGAAACAAAAATATTCATATATCAAAGTGAGATGCCTATCAAGTGTCATGCCACCTATTATTAATTATAATAAGGGTACTTACCCTATTAATTAGTGTCAGAATAACTTATTATAATATGAATAATTAAGAGAATGATAATTGTGTCTTTTCACAATGGGAATAAACACATCTTATTATTCATACTTTTAAAGTAGTATAGATTATTGAAATCCATAAATAAAATTTATAATTTATAGACAAGATTGGCAATAATATTATCTGGTACATGATATAAAAGAAGAGGAGTAGAGATTGAACCTGCAAATGGCACATCCACCTACGTCACCAGATGGAAATGTTTCAACTATACGAATGCACCTTCGAGTTAATTCTTCAAGAGGATCAAAATTTGCATCACGCCCTGCAAATTTTGCCTCTTCAAACATATATCGACAATATTTGCAATACCATTTTCCTTTTGGACGATTTGAAACACACACACATTATGCACAAGAGAACCAAGATATGTAAGAAGTGAGAAATTCATAGCAAATTCGTTATGAATATAATCTAAACAAAAATATTCTCACCAGGATGAAAAGCTCTAGGACAGTTTGCACAGCATAACAGATCACCTCCATCTTCACATATAGAGCAAAGATCATCACTTTCTTTAGAAGATGGATTACAATGCTTTGAAAGTTCTAGAGATAGCTGATGTATAGACACCCTCCCTGTCCGAGTGTATATACTCATGTACCTGAAAGCCAAGAAAATGAAACACAAATAAGTATTTTTCAACTGCAATAAAATTTAGTATAGCTCCATTTTGGAAAAATCTTAATTTTAGTCCGCGATTCTAGTTTTAGTCACATACTTACGGAATATTAGAAAACATCCCAAATATTTTACACTAGTTGCATTATTAACACTTTTTATAATATTGTTAGTCTTATACTTTATGTTTTGTTATTATAAATTACATTTTAACCCTTCAACTAAATCAGTTGTATAAAATAACTCCTTGAAAAATAATTAAAAAGAAGAATCAGCAGGTTTAGCCGGGATATTCATAAAATGGCCCAATCATCATCTTTCTCAATTATTTTTTATTTTCTTCTAAATTTTCTAGGGATAAGTGATAAACATATTCGTTTCAAGGGGAGATATTTGATACATTTTGTGCAGTTTAAGGGTAAAATGCAATTTTAAATGACAAAAATAAAGTGTGGAACTAACTTTAATTTAAAAAAAACTAACATTGCAACTTTACTCACATTATTAAGACTGATTTCAAAAGTTCATAAAACGTCGTGAATCTAAAACTAGAATCGTGAACTAAATTTGCACTTTTTCCGCTCCATTTTCGAAACAAACAATTAAAACTCACGGCTTTCGACGGAAGGAGAAACCAGCATGAGCCTCAAACACTGAGGGGCTGACATGTTTCATAAAGAATACATTAGACTTGAAAAAGTTCCAAATATATCAAACAAATGCATAAAATTTATGGTATCACATAATAAAAACAACCCAGTTATCACTTATTCGCAGCAAGTGCACAAGATTGCACCATCTATTGAACCCATTGAGCTCACTCTTCTGAATAGTAAGAGTACAATAAAGATTAACAAATCATCGTAAAATGGGAAATTAGCATAGGGAGATACGAAGACGGTGAAAATGTGCATTACTCTCGACTTCTTATAATACAATTATGTGCCTTCAGGAAGCACATCTTTTGCTAAAACTGATTTATGCATTCCCAAAAGAACTCAGTTATATGATATAAACTAGTGGTGGCAAAATAGATCCGGAACCACGGTTCCAATCCAATTAAACTAGTTTGGGTTGGGTTGATTCCTAAGAAAATTTTATTTGGTTCACCAAGTTGGAACAAATTAATTTCAACTTAGGCCCAAATCGCTTGCTAATACTCTAAATTATAAAGAACAAAATGTAAGGTATTGAGTAGGGATGGGATTGGTTCCCTTCCGGGTTGATTTTGGTTCCATTTAGGTTGAGTTGGTTCAACCTTAAAACCATTTAATAACCAAACCGTTGGAACCAACCCAAACCGCCCATTTGTCACCCCTAATATAAACAGCTATAAAATATGTTTAAACAGAATATATTTAAATATGATAAAAGTAGAGAGTCGGGACTTTCGTGTTAGCTTCCCGTGACATTTAACTTTAGGCCTTCGATTACTTGAATTTAATTCTTTGTTATTTTATGTGAATTTAATTCACACAGCAATTTTAGTGCATATAAAAGAAAAAAAGCATCAAAATATTGAGAAATTATCTTCAGATAAAGATACATTACCTATGGGTAGTGTAGAATGGTCGAGACGAAACGCCTTTGGTTCAAAACAGGTATCACAAAGACGCATTGGCCTGCCAGCTCTGTCTTCAGGAATCAACCCTAAAAACATTAAAACACACAAAAAAAACCCATAAATAATAATTCAACGACATAAAATATTAAATATCAAAGATGAACATGAAATCCACCTTTGCAATTGCGACAAAACCCACCAATGGCATTCTGAATCACCATTTCCAAAGAATCTGTAGGCTCAACCTTGCATGCTTTCACTATATCTCCAAGGCTCTCACCATTCTCCAGATATATGTAATCCACGGGACGTTTATTTCGACTATTTTCATGCGTTTCAAAGTTGCTAGACGTGACAACCTACGTCAACAACAGTTAACACTAAGTCTCGAGAAAGATCAAATAAATTTGTACATAGTGATTAACTAGTCATTTCCAATATTTAAAAAGGCGAGGGCGCAACAAATTTTCTATTTTTAATATAAATGAAATGTAGAAATAATATATAAGTTTGACCTAAATTAGTAAAAAATTTTAAAAAAAAATTCAAGAAAGAATGAAGTTAATAATTTTTTGATAGATAAATTTCTAAAATTAATATATTTAATCATGCAAGTTAAAAGTTCTCTTACTCAAAATATAATTACATTACGAAAAAAAAATACACTTCATACTCAAAACTTGTAAGAATATTAAAGAGTACAAAAACACAAACTTTATTCTTGTATGAAATTTCTCAAAAGAAAGACTTTTAAGTTCCAATGTGTCGTCGTGGGAAAAAGAAGTAATGATTGTTAAAAATCTTTTCTTTGTTTAAAAAATTTGATATAATAATTGTTTGACTTAAATGAAGAGTTGTGGGCTTTGAATTTCTTAATAAAATATTAAGCACATTTAGAGTTGGCTAGAAATAGGGCTGACTAACTTTTAAGGATTCCAAACTTAATTTTTTTTCCAATACATTATTGCGCATACACAAGGCATCCCATGCTCCGAGCGCAATCCCAGACGCTTTTTAGCACTGTGCCCACCTTGGGGCGCGCTCCGGACGCACTACGAGCATGCCTTTTTAAACACTAGTTATTTCTAAAATATTTACCATTTTCCCTTACATTTTCCGCATGAACATAGTATTCCCGTTCCCTAGATAACTCCTTCAAGTTCAGATTTCGTTTGCTTCATCTACACAAAGTTTCAAAGACAAGACATTAGTTACACAGATTTCAAAGAGTTGTCAAATAGAACATAATATATAAATACTCAAATATATCCTTAATTACCTTTGAGCTATGAATGTAACGAACACGTAAACCCTCAAGCAACCCCGTCTCAAGAAGATCCCTTAACTTTGTCGGATTCTTTTTCGACTTCACCTTCTTTCACTCCTTCATCTCTACTCTTCATTCACCCCTAGCCCACCCTCCTCACCGTGCACCTTCTCCGAGCTTGTACCTTCTCTAATTGTTTCACCACCAATGTCCGTGTACGAAAGGTGGGCAATCTGGCTTCCGTAAGATCAGCATAAGCTTTCTCAATCGGTAGACGATTCAAATTATCTGTTCCATCAGTCACTAGTACCTTTGCAGCTTCATCTCCATCCAAAGCATCAAACATCTCCACATTCTTGGCCTCACTTCCCAAATCGCCTTTGCTAGAAGAACCAGAGGCAGCTTGGAACCTAGTCACTCTTCTTCGATCTGTTGTAAACCACCCCAGCTTCAATTGTGCCCTCATCATCAAGTCGAGTTCTCGACTTGCTTTGGACCTGGTGCAGCAACAAAACCCTATTTTCTTTTTTGTGTGTGTTTTTTCAATGTAGTCTTTTTTATTGTTTTCAATGTAATTCCTTGTAAATTTTATTAAGTTTGAATTATTTTCAATGTAAAAATTTAATTAGCTCTAATTATATCTATTTATTATATTTTATTCAGTTACGCATTAATTTCAATTTATAACTAAATTATAAATAAAAAGTTTTATTATAACTTATGTAAAGTATATATTTTATTATTAATAGTTTGAATTGCTTTCAATTTAGTCCATAAAAATTTAATTAGATATTCACAAATCCTATGAGTTATATTTTATTCAACTTGTATAAAACATATTTTATAGTTTTATTCTAAATAAAAAGATATATGACAATTTGTCAAAAATAAAATATTTTATGTTCAAAAAACATGCACATAATGGCCTCTCATACTAGTTAAATAATATTAAGTTATTAAACTTTATATTTATAAATTAAACTAATTTATAAGATTAAGATATTAGTTTATCTTATTTTCTTAAATGTTCAACTAAAATATTAGAAAGAAAAATATAATGTTACATCACCACAATCTTAATAACACAAGTCAGATTAAGAAGATCTTGTGTTTTTGTTTCGAAAATAAAAATCTTAATTTATCTTTCTTTATGGTCTTTTATAATGAAAATGAAACTTAAATAATCATATATGCTAACATTTAAATTGTTTTTTAAAAAAATGTTATAATTTGATGCAATCTGTAGATAAGTTAAAAAGTCAAATGTTCATGCCTTTATATATAGAGAGATATTGAAAATTGGTGATTTTATACTATTTATTAAAAAATATATTATTTAAAAGTGCATATATCTTAATAATAAAATATTTAAAGGGAAAAAGAATTCAGTTGAAAGTATAAATCAAACTAATTCACTAAAATATAAGCGTTTGTATTAGTAATTTACTATTATTAAGAGTAGAGAAAAAGTCTTTAAAGTTGAAAATGAGGTATGGAGCATTTTTAGTAGAAGTGGTTAAATCGAACATGCAATAAAGAGTAAACAGAACATACATTAATCTTTCAACAAACATCGGCCATTTCAATTATCAAAAACATTGTATCAAATTTTAGATAATAATGTTTACATTGTTTCTAATTTTATTACTAGATCTAGTAAATCTAGGGGTAAAAGATATAACATTAGTTCTACAAAATCATGTTTCAGATTTTATTAAATTTAATTTTAATCTCATCCGAGATTTACAGCCAAATAACATTACCCATAGTTTTTCTACAACATAAATTATAAATGGAAAATAGAAAATAAAAAATAAAAATAAAAATAAAATGATTTTTTTTGTTAAAAATTAAAAATTTAAAAATCAACTAAGTAAAAACTTCATATGAAGAGCAAATAAGAAAAAATCAACATTCATAAATACAAGACTTGAGACAAATGCGCGACAAGAATTAAGAAAAAAGATTTCAAAATTACACCACATCTTTTTGCAGGGAAATAAATATTTTTTGCAAACTTAGTGAATATATATATATATAGGAATGAGATGTTGTAAATGACAATGGATCAAGAAAATTTACCTTTGTGACTAGACTTATTTGTGGCTTTTTCAATTGGTATCAATTAAATCCAGATACTTAGATATAAGAATGAACTCTCTACGCAAAAATTAATATTGAATAGTGGAGGCAATTTTAAATAACCAAGGTGTACAATTTCTAGGGATTTTGACTGGATAGAAAAGGTTGGTGAACAGTAGAACTTATTGTTGAACGACGAAGATAAAGCGTTTTATTCGGAGAAGGTATAAAAGTTGTACCGTATCGTCTCTCGTCTAGAATGATAAAATGCGGTTTGTACCAGCGGTGAAAATTGTTGCCAAATATATGCAAGGTTGGTGTTTTGTGGAAATGAAGTGTAATGTCCTTCATTTATATTTCACGTTATCTCTTATCTGTCATTGGAATTTATATAACCAAGCCCTTAAAATTAGGATAAATACGATTTATTACCTGAAGAATGCTTGTCGTATCAAACACCTCCCATAAAATTATAGTTTGTACACCCAAAAAAATGCAAGGTATCATTATTCACTTTCTACATCATTAATTATCTTTATACTCTTTAACGATGTCATTTTTATTTAATATTTTTGATTTTTCTAAAAATTTTTTGGTCTAGGTATGTTTTTTGGATATTTAGTTCTAGGAGGCCAGATTCTTAAAATTATTATAAAGAACATAATTATTTTACATAATATACTACCAAAATATATAATTTATTCAAATAAAATGATTTGGTTCTTATTCAAAACCTTAAAAGAATATATGAAAGAAAGGTTAACATTACAAATCTTAAGTAGATTTTACATATTTTATATATCTCCAATCAACACTAATTCGTGTGGGTCGGCACTAATATGGCTCTGTGCTTGCTCCATTCCAGTTCCAAATGCTACACCTTTCTTGGCGCAGTGTTTCTTTTTTTCATTTTTGTATTATTCCTTTAACTTTAATTAGGTTTTCAAATTAGTCTCTATAAGTTTATGAAGTTTCAATCATTTTTAATTTAGTCCTTAAAATCTTAATTAGTTATAATTATATCATATAAATTATTTTATTCAATCTTGCATTAATTTCACTTAATAATTTTATTAAACAAAAAGTATATTAAAACTTGTATATAATAATATCGAATATTTTTAATATTATGACTTATTAAATTTTTAATCTTATGACTTTTACAACATTTTCTAAATTTTATTCCTAGATGTAAAAAATCTAAATGTAATAAGTGAATATACTCCCAGATCTACTAGACCTAATTTCAAATTTATCAATTTTATTTCTAATTTTTGGATATGCAATTTACAGTGAAATACAAGACATTTCCTAGACTTTTATAGAAAAAAGTTTAAAATGTCAAATAGAAAAAAAAAATTGTAAAATTAAAGATTAAAAAATAACTATCAAGAAAATAAACATAAGATGAAAAGAAAATATAAAAGGCTTGTTGTGCATAAAAAGAGCATTGTAACATATGGAAGAAGTTGAGAAAATTTATTTCAAAAACCAAAATTATACCAAAATTTGTAGCAATTGAAAAAGAAGTTGAGAAAAATTATTTTAAAAATCAAAATTATACCAAGATTTGTGACAATTAAATGTTTTCAAATACTAGAGCATTGATCTAATTTACAAAAAAATGAGATAATTGTGAAAATGAGAGACTTTACCTTGGTCTTTCAAGAAATCTAGTAAGAATGGACTCCTTAAGCAAATTGATCTAGAGAAGTGAAGGCAATTCCTCTTGTTGGTGAAGGTGTAAAATATGAAATTATATAATGAATCAAAGAGATGGGCACAGTGGAACTTGTCTTTGGATGAGGAAGGAAAAATTGTCATATACATCAAGGTGTAAAATCTTAGTTGAAAATGGAAGGATTTTTAGTCGGAAATGATAAATGTGGTTGGTGTAAGCGGTGAACGTTTTTGAGTGATTACAGGGGCGGAATACTGAGATGAAGGCTGAAAGCTTTTCTTTTGGTATTGAAAATTGTCGTCAAGTGATTATAAAGTTTGTAATGATGTTGTGTGCTGGCGTATAAAGCTTTTCTTTTCTTTTGTTGTGTGCTTTCAGATACTGAAATTCATTTCAGGTCAAACCTTGATATTTTTCTAAACTAGGTTATAATTTGATTTTTCTCATAAATAGAATTAAATCCTATACAATGACTTTTGTTTTGGGGCAATTTTTCTAAAAAGATCTTGTTCATTTGTTAAATTTGGGAAAAAATAATAAAATATATTATAGTTTGCAAAATTTTAACCAATTAATATATTTCTCGAATTTCATTCAAATTCATTTTTCTTTTATCTCTACTTTTTAATAGTCGATATAACTGCTTATAAGTTATATAAACATCGTTTCGCACATTCACTAATCATCATTTATTATAATCATTTTTCTCTTTCTCTTTCAAATATTACAATTTTTAATTTATATTTTTTAATTTATTTATCCACATAATCATTATATTCATAACTAACACAATCATTTTATATATCATTCATCAACCTATCGACTTGATATATTTTACATAAGTTTATGAAGTTTCAATCATTTTTAATTTAGTCCTTAAAATCTTGATTAGTTATAATTATATCATATAAATTATTTTATTCAATCTTGCATTAATTTCACTTAATAATTTTATTAAATAAAAAGTATATTAAAACTTGTATATAATAATATCGAATATTTTAAATATTATGACTTATTAAATTTTTAATATTAAATTTTTAATATTATGACTTTAACAACATTTTCTAAATTTTATTCCTAGATTTAGAAAATCTAAATGTAATAAGTAGATATACTCCCAGATCTACTAGACCTAATTTCAAATTTATCATTTTCATTTCTAATTTTTGGATATGCAATTTACAGTGAAATACAAGACATTTCCCAGACTTTTATAGAAAAAAGTTTAAAATGTCAAATAGAAAAAAAATTGTAAAATTAAAGATTAAAAAATAACTATCAAGAAAATAAACATAAGATGAAAGAAAATATAAAAGGCTTGTTGTGCATAAAAAGAGCGTTGTAACATATAGAAGAAGTTGAGAAAATTTATTTCAAAAACAAAAATTATACCAAAATTTGAGGCAATTAAAAAAGAAGTAGAGAAAAATTATTTCAAAAATAAAAATTATACCAAGATTTGTGACAATTAAATATTTTCAAATACTAGAGCATTGATCTAATTTACAAAAAAAATGAGATAATTGTGAAAATGAGAGACTTTACCTTGGTCTTTCAAGAAATCTAGCAAGAATGGACTCCTTAAGCAAATTGATCTAGAGAAGTGAAGGCAATTCCTCTTGTTGGTGAAGGTGTAAAATATGGAATTTTATAATGAATCAAAGAGATAGACACAGTGGAACTTGTCTTTGGACGAGGATGGAAAAATCGTCACATACGTTAAGGTGTAAAATCTTAGTTGAAAATGGAAGGATTTTTAGTCGGAAATGGTAAATGTGGTTGGTGTACGCGGTGAACGTTTTCGAGAGATTACAGGGGCGGAATACTGAGATAAAGGCTGAAAGCTTTTCTTTTGGTATCGAAAATTGTCGTCAAGTGATTATAAAGTTTGTAATGATGTTGTGTGCTGGCGTTATAATTTCTCTTTTCAAATACTGAAATTCATTTCCGGTCAAACCCTGATATTTTTCTAAACTAGGTTATAATTTGATTTTTCTCATAAATAGAATTAAATCCTATACAATGACTTTTATTTTGGGGCAATTTTTCTAAAAAAATCTTGTTCATATGGTAAATTTGGGAAAAAATAATAAAATATATTATAGTTTGCGAAATTTTGACCAATTAATATATTTCTCTAATTTCATTCAAATTCATTTTTCTTTCATCTCTACTTTTTAATAGTCGATATAACTGCTTATAAGTTATATAAACATCGTTTTGCACATTCACTAATCATCATTTATTATAATCATTTCTCTCTTTCTCTTTCAAATTTTATAATTTATAATTTATATTTTTTAATTTATTTATCCACATAATCATTATATTCATAACTAACACAATCATTTTATATATCATTCATCAACCTATCGACTTGATATATTTTACAACTTTCAACCTATTTTTAAGAACATAAAAAACACTGATAATTCGAACTTAATTGAATTATACAAAATTATACAAAAGACATTCAGAACAATTCCTAACACAATTATTTAGGGCAAGGAGAAAAAAAAAACAAAATAAAAAATAACTCAAAGAATAGAAACGACCTTAACCAAAAGCATTCCTAACCCTATCGAAAATTCGATAAAAACACTGAAAAATCATTCTAAAAGCATATTCCAATGGCATCTTAACATGAATTTTCCAAAACAAACAAAATCTAACACAACCCATCTTCAAGTTCTTACAAAGTTGCCGACTAATCGAGTGGTCTCGATCCATCATTGCAGGATTACTAGATGCCGGAAGCACATAGGCCAAGGCTGCATGCTTGACAAGCTCATTAAATATATTATATATTTAATGATTAACTTACCCCTTACTGCTTATGTTTTTAATTTTCATATTCAAGTATTTGGATTATAAAATCCTAAATAACTGCAATAGAGCAAATTTCATTCGAATTCATCTTTTTTTAATCTGTACTTTTCAATATTCGATATAACTACTTATCAATCATATACATTATTTCACACATTCACCAATAGAAATGTAAACGAGTCGAGCTCGAGCCGAACTTGGTGGTTTCCCAAGCTCGAACTCGAGATCGTCGAGCTGAATGTTCTCGAGCTCGGGTTCAAGCTCGAGATGAGCCCAAGCTCACGGCTAGAGCCCGAACTTTAGCTGAGCTGGCTTGTGAACTAAAATTATAGGGGAAATTTTGAATTTTTAAATTGTTTATTAATTTTTTTAATATATATTTAATAATATAATAAAAATATTAAAAAAACACTCGTGAGCTTTTTTTATAGATAAATGGGCTCGAGCTCGTGGAGCTCGGCTCGGTTGTTTGAGATGAGACGAAGTCGCTCGCAAGCCAGCTCGACTTACACCCCTATTCACCAATCATTATTTTATGGCAAAATTGCACTTTGGTATATTTAGTTGGCGTGTACATGTTTTTGGTACTTTATTTTAGACCACTGACAATTTGAGTACACTATATTGAAATAATCAGCAATTTCAGTACAAATTGCAACGGAAAATTGAATTCTCGCCGGAAACTTGTCAATTTGGGGGGGGGGGGGTCAATTTTGGCGGGATATATATTTTTTTTACCAAAATGCCCCTAACCACAAAATTTCCACCAATTTAACTTAATTTCCCCCAATTTTATACGGACACAACACCCAAAACATAAAATTGATATAATACATTAGTTTTAGAAAAGTTACAAAATGATTTGCAAAAGAATTTGAAGGTTGGGGCAATTGTGTTTGTTCATGAAGAATTTGGTGCATTTTGAGATTGAAATTAGGTTAAATTGGGGGGAAATTTGGTGGTTGGGGGCATCTTGGTACAAACATATATAATATCTCTTCAATTTTGTTATTTTCTAGGCAAAATTGAAAAAAATCCCAAAATTGACGAGTTCCCGGCGAGAATTCAATTTTCTGGTGCAATTTGTACTGAAATTGCTGATTTTTTCAATATAATATACTCAAATTATCTGTAGTCCAAAATAAAGTACAAAAATCGTGTACTCGCCAACTTAGCGTACCAAAGTTGCAATTTTGCCTTATTTATTATAATCATTTTCTCTTTCTCTTTCAAATTTCAACTTTTAATTTATATTTTATTATTTATTTATCCACATAATCACTATATTCATAACTAACACAATCATTATATACATCATTCATCAACCTATCGATTTAATATATTTTACAACTTTCAACCTATTTTTAAGAACATTAAAAACATATATATAATTCTTATGAATTTTTGAGGCACCCAGTTTTCAATTTCACTTCATATTTTTAACCTAAAAACATAAACAAACATAACCTTAGGATCCTATATTTGGTGTTTAAAATAAATATGGGATATATAAGATCCTATATTAGGACCTGAAAAACTTTAACCATATTGAATTTAGGCCGCAATATAGCACATATACTAGCTTGTCCTTACATGGGCCTTGATTATATCGATAAGGCTGAAATGTATAAACTCTCGTGTTATATTAAAAATGTAAAAAAAAGAAACTTTATGTTAATGAATAATGAAACAATTTGATCAATCTCGTGTTAGAATAAAGCGTGTAAAAAATCTCCATTCCATTAAAAATATGTGTATATTCATGTTTTTTTATCTCGATACGTAAATTTGACATGTATATACATTTTTCGTATAAATAGGATAAAAGTAGAGAGTGGTTACTTTCTTGTCAGCCTCCCGTAACATTTAACTTTAGGATTTTGATTACTTGAAGAAGAAATTTGAGCAGTTTCAGCCTTTCAGGAGTTTCGGGCAGCCACATAGAGCAAACCAAAGCAGATGAACCAACCAAAAGAAACCTAAAATGCTCAAAGTTATTGTTTGTTAATTTTATGTGAAGTTATTTCATACAAATTCGTAAGTTTAGTGCATATAAAAGTAAAAAAAAAAACATTAAAAGATTGAAAATTTAATCTTCAGACAAAGATACATTACCTATGGGCAGTGTCAACAGTACGAGAATGGTTGAGATGAGATGCCTTTGGTTCAAACCAGGTATTACAAAGACGCATTGGCCTTCCAGCTCCGTCTTCAGGAATCAACCCTAACAACATTAAAAGTTGTTAAAACAGAAAAGAAAAACCCATAAACTCGATATTCAACGACATAAAATTTTACATACCAAAGATGAATATGAAACCCACCTTTGCAATTGCGACAAAACCCATCAATGGCATTCTGAATCACCATTTCCAAAGAATCTGAAGTCTCAACCTTACATGCTTCACTATCTCTCAAAGACTCTTATCATTTTCCAGATATATGTAATATGCGGGATGTTATTTCGACAATTTGCATGCGTCTCAAAGTTACTAGGCGTGACAACCTACGTCAACAATATTTAACACAAAATTCGGATAAAGATCAAATCAATTTGTACATAGTGATTAATTAATAATTTCCAATGTTCAAAAAGTGAAAGCGCGGCGAATTTTCTATTTTTAATATATTTAAAGTATAGAAATAATATATAAATTTGATCTAAATTAGTGAAAAATTTGTGGGCTACAACATAGGGTTGATTAACTTTAAAAGAGTTTAAACATAATTTTTTTGCCAATACCATATCGCGCATACACAGTGCACCCCATGCTCCGGGTGCAAAAAAGTGCGCCCAGACATTTTTTAGCACTGCCCTACCTTGGGGCGCGCTCGGAGTGCTCCTTTTTAAATACTAGTCATTTCTAAAACATTTAACGTTTTTCCCTTGCCTTTCCCCCATGAACATAGTACTCTCGTTCCCTGGATAACTCCTTCAAGTTCTGATTTCGTTTGCTTCATCTACAAAAAGTTTCAAATACAAGAGAAATAATCACGCACACTTCAAATAGTTGTCTGCAGAATGTAATTTAATACTCAAATATATTAAATTTACCTTTGAGCCATGAATGTAACGAACATGTAAACCCTTAAGAAATCCCGTCTCGGGAAGATCCCTCAACCTTTTTGGATTTTTTTTTGACTCCACCTTCTTTGTCACCTTCATCTCTACTACTTCATTCAACCCTAGTTATGCCTCCTCACCGTGCAGCTTTTCCGAGCTTGTACCTTCACCAATTGTTTCACCTCCACTGTGAGGCAACGGTGTGAACAATAGGTGGGAAACTGCTTCATCTCCATTGCCTCACCACCACTTGTATTGATTGTGCTGCAAAACAACATACAAATAAATAATTGTTAGTAAATTCAGTTGCCATTATATATATACATATATAATTCCCAAATATATTAGAAAAACATGGTAGACCGAACCTGTTTATCGCTGAGTTTTTGAAAACCAAACTAAGTTGTCCACAAGGACTCCTACTTCATTAGCAGCAGGAAGCACTAGAACTTTCATATTCAAAGATTTCAGTAGATTCTCAATGCAAAAGAAGAGAGATTGGAAATATCCCCGCCAAAATGAGCGAAATTATAGTATGATTTTACTCAGTAATCAAAAACAAATAGAGTGTTTTTCGTTTATATGAGTAAGCCGACCTTTCCCTGATAATCACTCCCTGTAGCAGCAAGGGGAAGTTCGGCAAATTCATCACCAAAAACCCAAAAGATGATAGCAGAAACCACCACAGAGCTATAGAAATACTTAGGCTATATTAAAGATTCAGTTTCTTAAAACAATATTAATAGAGTAAATAAGAATAGTTCTTACTTGTACTATCAATACAGCACAATACATGCCAAACAAATCCTGCTCTTCGAAGTTCCTCCTGCAGTTGATAAGAATTAGTCGACATTTAGTCGAATAACAGAAAAAAAAAATAGGCACATAAATAAGGAATGCAATAGAATACAGATGATCAGTGATCATTACCCATAAACCATGTGAGGAATAAGATCGAGTGGGTGCTTGAATCAGCAATAGGATCAAATCGGTCCTAAAATAAATTTGGGAGATGAAATCAACACAAGGAAAAAGTACTCATGAAGCAAATTTTGATTCAAATAGAGATAATGGTTGCTCAAACAATGCAATAATTTAGCACTAAAAGCGTTTCAAAGGGGGCGAGAAAGCCAAATCCTAGTGTCTTCTGAAGCTTCATTTCCACTGAGAAGCCTCCATTTTATATCGAGCTCGGGATTCCATTCTGGATCGTTTTCCATGGATTTCCTATTCACATTCAGTTCCAACAGCAACCACATACTTGGTATCTGAACCCCTCTTTCTCAACTTCAACTGAGCATAATGTTCCACTGAGTGTTCATTTGTCAAAACTCTCCTTCCTTTAATCACAAACACATTACTAGTAGTACCATGTTGTCTTTCTTCTGCCAAGGCAAAGAGAAATCTGGTTCAGCATCCATTGTGGGCATAACCCTAGTCGTCCCACGCTCCACAGTAAGTAACATGGGGCTGTCAGCAGTATGCAGAATGACAGGTTGTACGTTTTCGGGTTCCGTTTGGGGGATTTGGTGAGGGAGTGAAGAAGGGGGGAGGACGTAATTATGGTGGGAGGAGGATGGGGGAAACAAGCATCATTGAGCTCCATGTTTGTCACAAGGTTAACAAAAGCATCAGCTGTGGTGTCCATCCAGCTGTTTGCATTAATCAACATGGAGCAGTCAGAAATGGGCGGAATGGCAAAGGGCAGAGTTATAGAATCAGATGTGGAGAGGTTTTGGGGCGGTGGAAGGAAGATCTCTGCATTAGTGAACATGGCACTGTCAGCAACAGGCGGAAAGGCAAGGGGTAGGGGTTGATTTTCTCCATCTTCAATCAATTTCTGCAGAGTAGAGTTGATATTTCTGCATGGGCTGCTACAGAACCATTCACCATCTGGCAAAGCCTGTGGTTTTCATGGTTGCATTAGTTTATATGAAGTGAATCTATTAATTGTGAAACTGAGGAATCTAAACATGGTAATAATATATGCGAATGTTTTTCTCCTTTAGACAACCAACATGGTATTCCTTCTCACACTACAAAAACATACATACAATATTTGTCACTAAAAGTGCAAATCATTAAACGTGCTTCAAAACATAGCATAAGTGACTGACTGGCTTCAGTACTTATACCTGATCACATATAATAACTATGTTGTCATTAAATCCTGCTTTGCTAAAACCATGACCCCTAGAAGAACCCACCAACTCATTTATTTGGAAACTTTTAGGAGACTATCAAGATGCACGTACGTTGCACGTGATTACCCAATTTTGTCATAATATTGAATTTTCATATCAAAATTTATTTTTTAATATTTCACGTCAACTTAGGCACAAAAAAGAAGAAGAATATAACAATTAGAAGTTATATTATGTGCCCAAATGTGCCTAAATTTTTATTTCACATGTCCAATGAAAAGTTTTTCTCTTACTAATTCTCCTCTATATAATTTAATATTTGATGCATATATATAAACTAAAATTTAATAGATCATAATGCAAATATACATTGTTCAATAAAAGTTACAAACAATATAGAATAAAACAGTTTTGTAAGAATTACCTAACTTCAATAAATACATATTGTCATATACTAATATTAATTAATTATAGGGTTTATGATTTGGATTGCCAAATAGTGCGTATATATATATAATATAAGTTTTGATCATCTATAAAGTATTTATCACTCATTGTTATGTATTTTATTATAATTTACATGTCCACGAAAGAGAATGATATCCGTAAATTATACAATATATATATTTTTAAGGGGGTGAGCTGGTTTTGATGATTAAATAGGTGAATGTTGTAGATATGATTTCTTTAGTATATTTAAACTTGAAAAAATCTACTTTAAAATATAAAAAAAATATAGATAATTTTATATCATAGGATATAAAGTTAATGAATATATATATCACTCATATAGATGTTTTTTTCACTCATTATTAGAACTAAATAGATTTAGTAAAGTAATCGTCAAATAGTTAATTTCCTATTATGATTAATTTTAATATTATATTCATAATGTTAAAATTTCAAAAATTATATTTAATAAAATCATTATTGAAGTTCAAAAGGATGAAACGACAAAAAATTCATGTATCAATGTGAGATGTATACCAATGGTCACCCATCAATATTGATTATACAAACGGCCAACCTATTATTATTGTTGCAATTCTTCCAAAAGTGAAATTACTTTTCTAATCTCAATTATAAGTATTATTTACTACATATCAAAGATTCCACTTTCTTGCAAACTTTTTAGTCAGTAATAAAATACAGCACCTACAATTTCCTACAAAATTAATGAATAATATCTATATCTACCCTCCACTTTCCTTCATATGTATGACTATTGATCACTCTTAAAACTTCCCCGAACTTTCCATCTTATTATTGAAATTCTTCACTTTCTTCAGCTCTTCTTAACACTTTATAGAAAAGTTACATATTTCCCCAATATAACGCATCTAAAAGTTCTTAGAATTCTAGTTCATCATATTTTTACCACATCGTATTTTGTATCTAACCCCAGTGAATTAAAAATTAAAAATTATTCAGCTTCATATAAAAACTTATTTATTTATTTAATTATTTAACAACGTAAGAAAACCATCATCAATGTCTTTAATAAATCACTTCATCTCCAAACTATATCTTATAACGTATAATGTTTTCTTCTCTTTTAAGTAGCCATTATAACAATTTCTATTGAACTAAAAGTCTTCCATTCTCAACAGTGGAATTATTATTTGTGTTGATAAAAATGAGAAATTGAAAAGATCAATTCATAATATTTACCGTATGCATATAATTATCATAATAAATTTGTAAGGTAGAGTAGACATAATAAATATAATTTTATGTCATAGGATATAAAATTAATTAAAATATATATCACTAATACTGATATTCTTGCAATGAATTATATATAAGAACTATAAAGGTTTGGTAAAATAATAGTCAAATAGTTAATTTCTTATCATGATCAAATTAATAGTTTATTAAGAGTCTGAAAATTTAAAAATTAAATATAATATAACTCTTATTAAAAGGTACAAATAAATGAAGAAACAAAAATATTCATATATCAAAGTGAGATGCCTATCATGTGTCATGCCACCAATTATTAATTATAATAAGGGTACTTACCCTATTAATTATTGTCAGAATAACTTATTATAATATGAATAATTAAGAGAATGATAATTGTGTCTTTTCACAATGAGAATAAACACATCTTATTATCCATACTTTTATAGTAGTATAGATTATTGAAATCCATAAATAAAATTTATAATTTATAGACAAGATTGGCAATAATATTAACTGGTACATGATATAGAAGAAGAGGAGTAGATATTGAACCTGCAAATGGCACATCCACCTACGTCACCAGATGGAAATGTTTCAACTATACGAATGCACCTTCGAGTTAATTCTTCAAGAGGAGCAAAATTTGCATCACGCCCCCCAAATTTTGCCTCTTCAAACATATATCAACAATATTTGCAATACCATTTTCCTTCTGGACGATTTGAAACACACACACACATTATGCACAAGAGAACCAAGATATGTAAGAAGTGAGAAATTCTTAGCAAATTCGTTATGAATATAATCTAAACAAAAATATTCTCACCAGGGTGAAAAGCTCTCGGACAGTTTGCACAACATAACAGATCACCTCCATCTTCACATATAGAGCAAAGATCATCACTTTCTTTAGAAGATGGATTACGATGCTTTCGAAGTTCTAGAAATAGCTGATGTATAGACACCCTCCCTGTCCGAGTGTATATACTCATGATGTACCTGAAAGCCAAGAAAACGAAACGCAAATAAGTATTTTTCAACTGCAATAAAATTTAGTATAGCTCCATTTTGGAAAAATCTTAATTTTAGTCCGCAATTCTAGTTTTAGTCACATACTTACGGGATATTAGAAAACATCCCAATATTTTACACTAGTTGCAATATTAGTACTTTTTATAATATTGTTAGTCTCATACTTTATGTTTTGTTATTATAAATTACATTTTAACCCTTCAACTAAATCAGTTGTATAAAATAACTCCTTGAAAAATAATTAAAAAGAAGAATCAGCAGGTTTAGCCGGGATATTCATAAAATGGCCCAATCATCATCTTTCTCAATTATTTTTTATTTTCTTCTAAATTTTCTAGGGATAAGTGATAAAGATATTCGTTTCAACGGGAGGTATTTGATACATTTTGTGTAGTTTAAGGGTAAAATGCAATTTTAAGTGACAAACATAAAGTGTGGAACTAACTTTAATTTAAAAAAAAAAACTAACATTGCAACTTTATCACATTATTAAGACTGATTTCAAAAGTTCATAAAACGTCGTAAATCTAAAACTAGAATCGTGAACTAGATTTGCACTTTTTGCGCTCCATTATCGATACAAACAATTAAAAATCACGGCTTTCGACGCAAAGAGAAACCAGCATGAGCCTCAAACACTGAAGGGCTGACCTGTTTCATAAAGAATTCATTAGACTTGAAAAAGTTCCAAATATATCAAACAAATGCATAAAATTTATGGTATCACATAATAAAAACAACCCAGTTACCACTTCTTCGCAGCAAGTGCACAAGATTGCACCCTCTCTTTAACCCATTGAGCTCACTCTTCTGAATAGTAAGAGTACAATAAAGATTAACAAATCATCGTAAAATGGGAAATTAGCATAGGGAGATACGAAGACGGTGAAAATGTGCATTACTCTCGACTTCTTATAATACAATTATGTGCCTTCAGGAAGCACATCTTCTGCTAAAACTGATTTATGCATTCTCAAATCCCTGCAAAATTGGAACTCAGTTATATGATATAAACTAGTGGTGGCAAAATGGATCCGGAACCATGGTTTCAATCCAATTAAACTAGTTTGGGTTGGGTTGGTTCCTAAGAAAATTTTAGTTGGTTCATTTGGTTCACCAAGTTGGAACCAACTAATTTCAACTTAGGCCCAAATCGCTTGCCAATACTCAAAATTATAAAGAACAAAATGTAAGGTATTGAGTCGGGTTGGGATTGGTTCCCTTCCGGGTTGATTTTGGTTCCATTTGGGTTGCGTTGGTTCCACCTTAAAACTATTTAAGAACCAAACCCATTTAAGAACCAAACCGTTGGAACCAACTCGAACCGCCCATTTGCCACCCCTAATATAAACAGCTATAAAATATGTTTAAATAGAATATATTTAAATATGATAAAAGTAGAGAGTCTGTACTTCCGTGTTAGCTTCCCGTGACGTTTAACTTTAGGCCTAGATTACTTGAAGAAATTTGAGAAGTTTCGGGATTTTCAGGCAGCCAACTAGAGCAAATCGAAGCAGATGAACCAACCAAAACAGACTTAAAATGCTCAAAGTTACTCTTTGTTATTTTATGAGAATTTAATTCACAGAGATTCGCAATTTTAGTGCATATAAAAGAAAAAAAAAGCATCAAAAGATTGAGAAATTATCTTCAGATGAAGATACATTACCTAGGGCAGTGTCAACAATCTGAGAATGGTCGAGACGAAACGCCTTTGGTTCAAAACAGGTATCACAAAGACGCATTGGCCTGAGCTCTGTCTTCAGGAATCAACCCTAAAAATATTAAAACACACAAAAAAAACCATAAATAATATATTCAACGACATAAACTATTAAATATCAAAGATGAACATGAAACCCACCTTTGCAATTGCGACAAAACCCACCAATGGCATTCTGAATCACCATTTTCAAAGAATCTGAAGGCTCAACCTTGCATGCCTTCACTATATCTCCAAGGCTCTTACCATTCTCCAGATATATGTAATCCACGGGACGTTTATTTCGACTATTTGCATGCGTTTCAAAGTTTCTAGACGTGACAACCTACGTCAACAATAGTTAACACTAAGTCCCGAGAAAGATCAAATCAATTTGTACATAGTGATTAATTAGTCATTCCCAATGTTTAAAAAGGCGAGGGCACAACAACTTTCTATTTTTAATATAAATGAAATGTAGAAATAATATATAAGTTTGACCTAAATTAGTGAAAAATTTTAAAAAAAAAATCAAGAAAGAATGAAGTTAATAATTTTTTGATAGATAAATTTCTAAAATTAATATATTTAATCATGCAAGTTAAAAGTTCTCTTACTCATAATATAATTACATTAGGAAAAAAAAATACACTTCATACTCGAAACTTGTAAGAATATTAAAGAGTAAAAAAACACAAACATTATTCTTGTATGAAATTTCTCAAAAGAATTACTTTCAAGTTCCAATGTGTCGTCGTGGGAAAAAGAAGTAATGATTGTTAAAAATCTTTTCTTTGCTTAAAAAATTTGATATAACTTGAAATGCTCTTTAATTTCTTTGACTTAAATGAAGAGTTGTGGGCTCTGAATTTCTTAATAAAATATTAAGCATATTTAGAGTTGGCTAGAAATAGGGCTGACTAACTTTAAAGGAGTCCAAACTTAATTTTTTTGCCAATACATTATTGCGCATACACAAGGCATCCCATGCTCCGAGCACAATCCCAGACGCTTTTTAGCACTATGCCCACCTTCGGGCGCGCTCCGGACGCACTGCGAGCATGCCTTTTTAACACTAGTTATTTCTAAAATATTTACCGTTTTTCCCATACATTTTCCGCATGAACATAGTATTCCCGTTCCCTGGATAACTCCTTCAAGTTCAGATTTCGTTTGCTTCATCTACACAAAGTTTCAAAGGCAAGACAACAGTTACACAGATTTCAAAGAGTTGTCAAATAGAACGTAATATATAAATACTCAGATATATCCTTAATTACCTTTGAGCTATGAATGTAACGAACACGTAAACCCCCAAGCAACCCCGTCTCAAGAAGATCCCTTAACTTTGTCGGATTCTTTTTCGACTTCACCTTCTTTGACTCCTTCATCTCTACTCTTCATTCACCCCTAGCCCACCCTCCTCACCGTGCACCTTCTCCGAGCTTGTACCTTCTCTAATTGTTTCACCATCAATGTCAGTGTACGAAAGGTGGGCAATGCTGGCTTCTGTAAGATCAGCATTAGCTTTCTCAATTGATAAACGATTCAAATTATCTGTTCCATCAGTCTCTACTACCTTTGCAGCTTCATCTCCATCCAAAGCATCAAACATCTCCACATTCTTGGCCTCACTTCCCAAATCGCCTTTGCTAGAAGAACTAGAGGCAGCTTGGGACCTAGTCACTCTTCTTCGATCTACTGTAAACCACCCCAGATTCAACCGTGCCCTCATCATCAAGTCGAGTTCTCGATTTGCGTGGGACCTGGTGCAGCAACAAAACCCTATTTTCTTTTTTGTGTGTGTTTTTTCAATGTAGTCTTTTTTATTGTTTTCAATGTAATTCCTTGTAAATTTTATTAAGTTTGAATTATTTTCAATGTAAAATTTTAATTAGCTCTAATTACATCTATTTATTATATTTTATTTAGTTACGCATTAATTTTAATTTATAATTAAATTATAAATAAAAAGTTTTATTATAACTTATGTAAAGTATATATTTTATTATTAATAGTTTGAATTGCTTTCAAATTAGTCCATAAAAATTTAATTAGATATTCACAAATCCTATGAGTTATATTTTATTCAACTTGTATAAAATATATTTTATAGTTTTATTCTAAATAAAAAGATATATGACAATTTGTCAAAAATAAAATATGCTATCGTTCAGAAAAACATGCACTTAATGGCCTCTCATACTAGTTAAATAACATGCACTTAATGGCCTCTCATCCGAGATTTACAGCCAAATCACATTCCCCATAGTTTTTCTACAACATAAATTATAAATGGAAAATAGAAAATAAAAAATAAAAATAAAATAAAAAATGATTTTTTTTTGTTAAAAATTAAAAATTAAAAATCAACTAAGTAAAAACTTCATATGAAGAGCAAATAAGAAAAAATCAACATTCATAAATACAAGACTTGAGAGAAATGCTTGACAAGAATTAAGAAAAAAGATTTCAAAATTACACCACATCTTTTTGCAAGGAAATAAATATTTTTTGCAAACTTAGTGAATATATATATAGGAATGAGATGATGTAAATGACAATGGATCTAGAAAATTTACCTTTGGGACTGGACTTATTTGTGGCCTTTTCAATTGGTATCAATGAAATCTAGAAACTTAGATATAAGAATGAACTCTCTACGCAAAAATTAATATTGAATAGTGGAGGCAATTTTGAATAACAAAGGTGTACAATTTCTAGGGATTTTGACTGGATTGAAAAGGTTGGTGAACAGTAGAACTTATTGTTGAACGACGAAGATAAAGCGTTTTATTCAGAGAAGGTATAAAAGTTGTACCGTATCGTCTCTCGTCTGGAATGATAAAATGCGGTTGGTACCAGCGGTGAAAGTTGTTGCCAAATATAATCGGCAAGGTTGGTGTTTTGTGAAAATGAAGTGTAATGTCCTTCATTTATATTTCACGTTGTCTCTTATCTGTCATTGGAATTTATATACCAAGCCCTTAAAATTAGGGTAAATACGATTTATTACCTGAACAATGCTTGTCGTATCAAACACTTCCCATAAAATTATAGTTTGTACACCCCAAAAAATGCAAGGTATCATTATTCACTTTCTACGTCATTAATTGTCTTTATACTCTTTAACGATGATCTTTTTATTTAATATTTTTTATTTTTCTAAATTCTTTTGGTCTAGGTTTGTTTTTTGGATATTTAGTTCTAAGAGGCCAGATTCTTAAAATTATTATAAAGAACATAATTATTTTACATAACATACTACCAAAATTTATAATTTATTCAAATAAAGTGATTTGGTTCTTATTCAAAACCTTAAAAGAATATATGAAAGAAAGGTTAACATTACAAATCTTGAGTAGCTTTTACATATTTTATATATCTCCAATCAACACTAATTAGTGTGGGTCGGCACTAATATGGCTCTGGGTTTGCTCCATTCCAGTTCCAAATGCTACACCTTTCTAGGCGCAGTGTTTTCTTTTTTCATTTTTGTATTATTCCTTTAACTTTAATTAGGTTTTCAAATTAGTTTCTATAAGTTTATGAAGTTTCAATCATTTTTAATTTAGTCCTTAAAATCTTAATTAGTTATAATTATATCAAATAAATTATTTTATTCAATCTTGCATTAATTTCACTTAATAATTTTATTAAACAAAAAGTATATTAAAACTTATATATAATAATATCGAATATTTTTAATATTATGACTTATTAAATTTTTAATATTAAATTTTTAATATTATGACTTTTACAACATTTTCTAAATTTTATTCCTAGATTTAGAAAATCTAAATCTAATAAATAAATATACTCCCAGATCTACTAGACCTAATTTCAAATTTATCAATTTTATTTCTAATTTTTGGATATGCAATTTACAGTGAAATACAAGACATTTCCTAGACTTTTATAGAAAAAAGTTTAAAATGTCAAATAGAAAAAAAATTGTAAAATTAAAGATTAAAAAATAACTATCAAGAAAATAAACATAAGATGAAAAGAAAATATAAAAGGCTTGTTGTGCATAAAAAGAGCATTGTAACATATAGAAGAAGTTGAGAAAATTTATTTCAAAAACCAAAATTATACCAAAATTTGTGGCAATTAAAAAAGAAGTTGAGAAAAATTATTTCAAAAATCAATATTATACCAAGATTTGTGACAATTAAATCTTTTCAAATACTAGAGCACTGATCTAATTTACAAAAAAATGAGATAATTGTGAAAATAAGAGACTTTACCTTGGTCTTTCAAGAAAAGAAATCTAGCAAGAATGGACTCCTTAAGCAAATTGATCTAGAGAAGTGAAGGCAATTCCTCTTGTTGGTGAAGGTGTAAAATATGGAATTTTATAATGAATCAAAGAGATGGGCACAGTGGAACTTGTCTTTGGATGAGGAAGGAAAAATTGTCATATACGTTAAGGTGTAAAATCTTAGTTGAAAATGGAAGGATTTTTAGTCGAAAATGGTAAATGTGGTTGGTGTAAGCGGTGAACGTTTTCGAGTGATTACAGGGGCGGAATACTGAGATAAAGGCTGAAAGCTTTTCTTTTGGTATTGAAAATTGTCGTCAAGTGATTATAAAGTTTGTAATGATGTTGTGTGCTGGCGTTATAATTTCTCTTTTCAGATACTGAAATTCATTTCCGGTCAAACCTTGATATTTTTCTAAACTAGGCAATAATTTGATTTTTCTCATAAATATAATTAAATCCTATACAATGACTTTTATTTTGGGGCAATTTTTCTAAAAAAATCTTGTTCATATGGTAAATTTGGGAAAAAATAATAAAATATATTATAATTTGCGAAATTTTGACCAATTAATATATTTCTCTAATTTCATTCAAATTCATTTTTCTTTCATCTCTACTTTTTAATAGTCGATATAACTGCTTATAAGTTATATAAACATCGTTTCGCACATTCACTAATCATCATTTATTATAATCATTTCTCTCTCTCTTTCAAATTTTACAATTTTAATTTATATTTTTTAATTTATTTATCCACGTAATCATTATATTCATAACTAACACAATCATTTCATATATCATTCATCAACCTATCGACTTGATATATTTTACAACTTTAAACATATTTTTAAGAACATAAAAAACACTTATAATTCGAACTTAATTGAATTATACAAAATACATTCAGAATAATTCCTAACACAATTATTTAGGGCAAGGAGAAAAAAAAACAAAATAAAAAATAAATCAAAGGATAGAAACAACCTTAACCAAAAGCATTCCTAACCCTATCAAAAATTCGATAAAAACCTAGAAAAATCATTCTAAAAGCATATTCCAATGGCATCTTAACATGAATTTTCCAAAACAAACAAAATCTAACACAACCCAACTTCAAGTTCTTACAAAGTTGCCGACTAATCGAGTGGTCTCGATCCATCATTGCAGGATTAGATGCCAAAAGCATATAGGCCAAGGCTGCATGCTTGACAAGCTCATTAAATATATTATATATTTAATGATTAACTTGATTACTGGTCTCGATCCATCATTGCAGGATTAGATGCCAAAAGCATATAGGCCAAGGCTGCATGCTTGACAAGCTCATTAAATATATTATATATTTAATGATTAACTTACCCCTTACTGCTTATGTTTTTAATTTTCATATTCAAGTATTTGGATTATAAAATCCTAAATAACTGCAATAGAGCAAATTTCATTCGAATTCATCTTTTTTTAATCTGTACTTTTCAATATTCGATACAACTACTTATTAATCATATACGTTATTTCACACATTCACCAATATAAATGTAAACGAGTCGAGCTCGAGCCGAACTTGGTGGTTTCCCAAGCTCGAACTCGAGCTCGTCGAGCTGAATGTTCTCGAGCTCGGGTTCAAGCTCGAGCTGAGCCCAAGCTCACGGCTAGAGCCGGAACTTGAGGTGAGTTGGCTTGTGAACTAAAATTATAGGGGAAATTTTGAATTTTTAAATTGTTTATTAATTTTTTTAATATATATTTATTAATATAATAATAATATTAAAAAAAACACTCGTGAGCTTTTTTTAGAGATAAATGGGCTCGAGCTCGTGGAGCTCGGCTCGGTTGTTCGAGATGAGACGATATTGCTCGCAAGCCAGCTCGACTAGTCTTTCACTCTTATTCACCAATCATTATTTTATGGCAAAATTGCACTTTGGTATATTAAGTTGGCGTGTACATATTTTTGGTACTTTATTTTGGACCACTGACAACTTGAGTACACTATATTGAAAAAATCAGCAATTTCAGTACAAATTGCAACGGAAAATTGAATTCTCGCCGGAAACTTGTCAATTTGGGGGGGGTCAATTTTGGCGGAAAAATTGCAAAATTGGAGGGATTTTACATTTTTTTACCAAAATGCCCCTAACCACAAAATTTCCCCAGTTTAACTTAATTTCACCAAAATAGTTCAGTTTCATCCAAGAATTTCACGGTCTAGACTAGCTATATGGTATTTTAACACCAATTTTCATGATTCACTAGTTCATGTATAGAATTTGCACTATATTCAAATTTAATTGCTAACTTGAAACTTGGAATAAATAAATAAGAAAAAAGTGACAAATAAAAAATTGTATAAATTTTATATGGACACAACACCCAAAACATAAAATTGATATCATACATTAGTTTTAGAAAAGTTACAAAAAAATTTGCAAAAGAATTTGAAGGTTGGGGCAATTGTGTTTGTTTAGTGAAGAATTTGGTGCATTTTGAAACTGAAATTAGGTTAAATTGGGGGGAAATTTGGTGGTTGGGGGCATATTGGTAAAAACATATATAATATCTCTTCAATTTTGTAATTTTTCCGCCAAAATTGAAAAATAAATCCCAAAATTGACGAGTTCCTGGCGAGAATTCAATTTTCCGGTGCAATTTGTACTGAAATTGCTGAATTTTTCAATATAATATACTCAAATTGTCTGTAGTCCAAAATAAAGTACAAAAGTCGTGTACACGCCAACTTAGTGTACCAAAGTTGCAATTTTGCCTTATTTATTGTAATCATTTTCTCTTTCTCTTTCAAATTTCAACTTTTAATTTATAATCACTATATTCATAACTAACACAATCATTATATACATCATTCATCAACCTATCGATTTAATATATTTTACAACTTTTGACCTATTTTTAAGAACATAAAAAACATATATATAATTCTTATGAATTTTTGTAGCACCCAGTTTTCAATTTTGCTTCATATTTTTAACCCAAAAACATAAACAAACATAACCTTAAGATCCTATATTTGGTGTTTAAAATAAATATGGGATATATAAGATCCTATATTAGGACCTGAAAAACTTTAACCACACTGAATTTAGGCCGCAATACAACACATATACTAGCCTGTCCTTACATGGGCCTTGGTTATATCGATAAGGCTGAAATGTATAAACTCTCGTGCTATATTAAAAATGTAAAAAAAGAAACTTTTTGTTAATGAATAATGAAACAGTTTGATCAGTCTCGTGTTAGAATAAAGCGTGCAAAAAATCTCCATTCCATTAAAAATAAGTGTATTTTCATGTTTTTTTTATCTCGATACGTAAATTTGACATGTATATACATTTTTCATATAAATAGGATAAAAGTAGAGAGTGGTTACTTTCTTGTCAGCCTCCCGTAACATTTAACTTTAGGATTTTGATTACTTGAAGAAGAAATTTGAGCAGTTTCAGCCTTTCAGGAGTTTCAGGCAGCCACATAGAGAAAACCAAAGCAGATGAACCAACCAAAAGAGACCTAAAATGCTCAAAGTTATTGTTTGTTAATTTTATGTGAAGTTATTTCATACAAATTCGCAAGTTTAGTGCATATAAAAGTAAAAAAAAAAACATTAAAAGATTGAAAATTTAATCTTCAGACAAAGATACATTACCTATGGGCAGTGTCAACAATACAAGAATGGTTGAGATGAGATGCCTTTGGTTCAAACCAGGTATCACAAAGATGCATTGGCCTGCCAGCTCCGTCTTCAGGAATCAACCCTAACAACATTAAAAGTTGTTAAAACAGAAAAGAAAATCCCATAAACTCGATATTCAACGACATAAAATTTTACATACCAAAGATGAAAATGAAACCCACCTTTGCAATTGCGACAAAACCCACCAATGGCATTCTGAATCACCATTTCCAAAGAATCTGAAGGCTCAACCTTACATGCTTCACTATCTCTCAAAGACTCTTATCATTTTCCAGATATATGTAATATGAGGGACGTTATTTCGACTATTTGCATGCGTCTCAAAGTTACTAGGCGTGACAACCTATGTCAACAATATTTAACACTAAATTCGGAGAAAGATCAAATCAATTTGTACATAGTGATTAATTAGTAATTTCCAATGTTTAAGAAAGTGAAAGTGCGGTGAATTTTCTATTTTTAATATAAATAAAGTATAGAAATAATATATAAATTTGATCTAAATTAGTGAAAAATTTGTGGGCTACAACATAGGGTTGATTAACTTTAAAAGAGTTTAAACATAATTCTTTTGCCAATACCATATTGCGCATACACAGTGCACCCCATGTTCCGGGTGCAAAAAAGTGCGCCCAGACGTTTTTTAGCACTGCCCTACCTTAGGGCGCGCTCGGAGTGCTCCTTTTTAAACACTAGTCATTTCTAAAACATTTAACGTTTTTCCCTTGCCTTTCCCCCATGAACATAGTACTCTCGTTCCCTGGATAACTCCTTCAAGTTCTGATTTCGTTTGCTTCATCTACAAAAAGTTTCAAATACAAGAGAAATAATCACGCACACTTCAAATATATTAAATTTACCTTTGAGCCATGAATGTAACGAACATGTAAACCCTCAAGCAACCCCGTCTCAGGAAGATCCCTCAACCTTTTTGGATTCTTTTTCTACTCCACCTTCTTTGTCACCTTCATCTCTACTATTTCATTCAACCCTAGTTTTGCCTCCTCACCGTGCAGCTTCTCCGAGCTTGTACCTTCACCAATTGTTTCACCTCCATTGTGAGGCAATGGTGTGAACAATAGGTGGGAACTGTTTCATCTCCATTGCCTCACCACCATTTGCAGCTTCATCTCCATCCAAAGCATCAAACATCTACACATTCTTGACCTCAACAGTTTGGGAACTGGTGCGTGCAGTAATCCACCCAGCTTCGACTCTGCCCTCATCATGTGGGTGAATTCTCGTTTCATCTCGGTACGAATCGAGGACACCACTGTTTTGTCCTTCACGACAAACATAAATTAGATAGTCAAAATATACTAAGATCATACATCAAATATACTAATACAAATCAATCAAAATATTCATCAATATACATGTTTGTAGATAAAATTAAATGTGTTTTTTAGTTAAAATTGAGAATAAATATAACCACAAAATCGAGAATTTAAAACTAAAATAAAGTTACTTTGGAATCAGAACTGTTGTGGCTGTAGAAGTTATACATCACTATATATGTGGAAATAAACTTCACAAATGGTCTAAAATGATTCCTGAACATACTTAGATAAGATGAACATCATTTAAAAAGAGATGGTCCCAATAAAAGAAAAAAACTTAGATCAAACAAATAACAATTACAGAATAAACATCAAGATTTTGAATTTTGACTAATAAGAGCAATATTAAGGCCATCTCTAACCCAGCGCTGTCATAGCGCAACGCTATTTCTGGCGCAACACTTCTGGTGAGCCATTTTTGGTGCATCAACAAAGTCTTTTTTGTTTGTGTTTTTCAATTTAGTCTTTTTGTAGGTCAGAGTACCCAAACAATTGAGCCCTTTCCTCCATCAATTATAGATTTTTGTAACCGTGTTGAGAAACTTAAACCAATTTCCTAATGGAATATGTCATAAATTACACCACCAAATAATAAATAGATGAGGACGAAAATAATACAAACTTCGGGGAAGAAAGAAAATTATAAGCCATTTTTTTCGAAATAAAAGATAATTATCCCCAAACTTGGACAAAACAAATCCAATTATTTCAACATCCCATATCTTCTACCATAGATAAAAGTACCGTTGCTATACCACTAAGAAACTTTAAACTTCAAAATCCCTCGAATAAAATAGTTTCAACACCACCGAAAACGTTATTGTTTGCTTTTCTAACCAGAAAGAGACACACATGGAATTGTTCCAAACAAAATAAAACCAAACAGGAAACGGATTGAAATTTCAAAATTAAGACACAGATTTTTGAAGAAGTGAAGTCCCTTCAAAAATCATCATCTGATAGCTTTTCTTGTATTGATTAAGCTGCAAAACAACATATAAATAAATAATTGTTAGTAAATTCAGTTGCCATTATATATATACATATAAAATCCCCACATATATTAGAAAACCATGGTAAACCGAACCTGTTCATCGCTGAGTTTTTGAAAACCAAACTGAGTTGTCCACAAGGTCTCCTACTTCATCAGCAGCAGGAAGCACTAGAACTTTCACATTCAAAGATTTCAGTAGATTCTCAATGCAAAAGAAGAGAGATTGGAAATATCCTCGCCAAAATGAGCGAAATTATAGTATGATTTTACTTAGTAATCCAAAACAAATAGAGCATTTTTCGTTTATATGATTAAGCCGACCTTTCCCTGATAATCACTCCCTGTAGCAGCAAGGGGAAGTTCGGCAAATTCATCACCAAAAACCCGAAAGATGATAGCAGAAACCACCATAGAGCTATAGAAATACTTAGGCTATATCAAAAATTCAGTTTCTTAAAACAATATTAATAGAGTAAATAAGAATAGTTCTTACTTGTACTATCAATACAGCACAATACATGCCAAAAAAATCCTGCTCTTCGAAGTTCCTCCAGCAGTTGATAAGAATTAGTCGACATTTAGTCGAATAACAGAAAAAAATAGGCACCTAAATAAGGAATGCAATAGAATACAGATGATCAGAGATCATTACCTATAAACCATGTGAGGAATAAGATCGAGTGGGTGCTTGAATCAGCAATAGGATCAAATCGGTCCTGAAGTAAATTCGGGAGATGAAAATCAACACAAGGAAAAAGTACTCATGAAGCAAATTTTGATTCAAATAGAGATAATGGTAGCTCAAACAATGCAATAATTTAGCACTAAAAGCGTTTCAAAGGGGGCGAGAAAGCCAAATCCTAGTGTCTTCTGAAGCTTCATTTCCACTGAGCAGCCTCCATTTTATATCGAGCTCGGGATTCCATTCTGGATCTTTTTCCATGGATTTCCTCTTCACAATCAACAAACTCAAGACCCTCACCAATATCACATTCAGTTCCAACAGCAACCACATACTTGGTATCTGAACCCCTCTTTCTCAACTTCACCTGAGCATAATGTTCCACTGAGTGTGCATTTGTCAAAACTCTCCTTCCTTTAATCACAAACACATTACTAGTAGTACCGTGTTGTCTTTCTTCTGCCAAGGCAAAGAGAAATCTGGTTCAGCATCCATTGTGGGGCATAACCCTAGTCGTCCCACTCTCCACAGTAAGTAACATGGGGCTGTCAGCAGTATGCGGAATGACAGGTTGTACGTTTTCGGGTTCCGTTTGGGGGATTTGGTGAGGGAGTGAAGAAGGGAGGAAGTAATTATGGTGGGAGGAGGATGGGGGAAACAAGCATCATTGAGCTCCTTGTTTGTCACAAGGTTAACAAAAGCATCAACTGTGGTGTCCATCCAGCTGTTTGCATTAATCAACATGGAGCAGTCAGAAATGGGCGGAATGGCAAAGGGCAGAGTTATAGAATCAGATGTGGAGAGGTTTTGGGGCGGTGGAAGGAAGATCTCCGCATTAGTGAACATGGCACTATCAGCAACAGGCGGAAAGGCAAGGGGCAGGGGTTGATATTTCTCCATCTTCAATCAATTTCTCCAAAGTAGAGTTGATATTTCTGTATGGGCTGCTACAGAACTATTCACCATCTGGCAAAGCCTGTGGTTTTCATGGTTGCATTAGTTTATATGAAGTGAATCTATTAATTGTGAAACTGAGGAATCTAAACATGGTAATAATATATGCGAATGTTTTTCTTCTTTAGACAACCAACATGGTATTCCTTCTCACACTACAAAAACATACATACAATATTTGTCAGAAAAAGTGCAAATCATTAAACGTCCTTCAAAACATAGCATAAGTGTTTGACTGGCTTCAGTACTTATACCTGATCACATATAATAACTATGAGGTCATTAAATCCTGCTTTGCTAAAACCATGACCCCTGGAAGAACCCACCAACTCATTTATTTGGAAACTTTTAGGAGACTATCAAGATGCACGTGCGTTGCACGTGATTACCCAATTTTGTCATAATATTGAATTTTCATATCAAAATTTATTTTTAATATTTCACGTCAACTTAGACACAAAAAAGAAGAAGAATATAACAATTATAAGTTATATCATGTGCCCAAATGTGCCTAAATTTTTATTTCACATGTCCAATAAAAAGTTTTTCTCTTACTAATTCTCCTCTATATAATTTAATATTTGATGCATATATATAAACTAAAATTTAATAGATCATAATGCAAATATACATTGTTCAATAAAAGTTACAAACAATATAGAATAAAACAGTTTTGTAAGAATTACCTAACTTTAATAAATAAATATTGTCATATACTAATATTAATTAATTATCAAAAAAGACAAATTTAAAATTATATTTGTAAGTATTATTGGAAAAAGATGAATATGTCAATAACTAAAATATCACTACTTGACAATGCATGTTAAAATTGAACATTATTTGAAGTTTAAGATGTTACTAAGTATCTTAATGTTAAAATACAAAAAATACGCTACAAATACCATCTCTTTATTTAATGTAGATATATTAGTATAAATCATGTGGCCTAAAAGCGACTTTTGTGATTTAATTTTCTAGAACTAATTCCTCTCAATTAACAATTTCATTGAAATTAACATTACACAGATGTCAGACATCTAAAAATAATGATAATTCATTACCTTCAACATCAAAGATATACTGTTAATGTCAAGCAAACGACTCTTTAATTTATGGGAGCTAATTAGGTTGTTATTATCTTGTGAAGTTCAATTCATGTTTTGCATATGGTTAAATTTTAGTAATTTAGCAATCAATTATTTATATTTTACTAGTGTATGCATTTTAACTAATTTAAGTTTTTAATTTGAATTATCATACTTTAGCTAGTTCCTTAATGTCTAATTTTGATCTATTTTGGTTACGATTGTTATATATACATATATATTTATATATTATAGATTGTATATTGGGTGTTGTTTACATTTAGTAATTATTCTTTAAATAGTTATTTTAGTTTTATTTTTGTTTAATGTAAATAAGTTTTAATTAAACCATATTAATAAAACAATGATTGTTATAGGGTTTATGATTTGGATTGCCAAATGGTGCTTATATATATAATATAAGTTTTGATCATATATAAAGTATTTATCACTCATTGTTATGTATTTTATTATAATTTACATGGCCACAAAAGAGAATGATATCCGTAAATTACACAATATATATATTTTTAAGGGGGTGAGCTGGTTTTGATGATTAAATAGGTGAATGTTGTAGATATGATTTCTTTAGTATATTTAAACTTGAAAAAATCTACTTTAAAATATAAAAAATATAGATAATTTTATATCATAGGATATAAAGTTAATGAATATATATATATATCACTCTGGATGTCTTTTCACTAAATTATTAGAACTAAATAGATTTAGTAAAGTAATCATCAAATAGTTAATTTCTTATTATGATTAATTTTAATATTATATTCATAATGTTAAAATGTAAAAAATTATATTCAATATAACCATTATTGAAGTTCAAAAGGATGAAAAAACAAAATCAAATCATATATCATATGAGATGGATACCATTGGTCACCCATCAATATTGATTATACAAACGGCCAACCTATTAATTATTGTCGCAATTCTTCCAAAAGTGAAATTACTTTTCTAATCTCAATTATAAGTATTATTTACTACATATCAAACATTCCACTTTCTTGCAAACTTTTTAGTGAGTAATAAAATACAACACCTACAATTTCCTACAAAATTTAATGTTTTTAAAACCGGACCGGTGATCGAACCGAACAACTAATCAGGTCATTGGGTCACTGGTTCGACCGGTTCAACCCGTGTAAAATAACCAGTTGACCCGGATTATTTGTATTATATACATATATTAATACTAAATATTTATATTATAAAAAATTTAATATATATGTACACAATATAGTGAAAATCGATGCATCTTTAAATATATCTATGAATTTATAGTACTTCAAGATGTCATCATATCTGAGAAAATATATTTAACTTTGTAAGTTGATTGCATTTTAGTTATATAACACTATATAATAAATACAATGAATTTTTATATATAAATAACATTAACACAATTTAGTAATAATTATTTTTATATTTTAATTTAATATTTCAAATATTATATCGATTTTGTAGATTGATATGGCACTTTTAATTATCTGAATAGCACTCTCTATAATAGAATAAAATAAAAATTTAAATATAATATAGTTGTCTTGAAATGTGAAACAATATGTAAATAATATAACAAAATATAATAACAACTAATCCTCCAGTGTAGTGGTAGTTCCTTCCAATATTTAAGAGGAGGTCTTAGGTTCTAATTACCATGGTGCCTTTGAAGTTGTTATTTTACTACTTCAAAAAATGACGGAATACTCATCAAAACCGGTCACCCGGGTTCAATCGGGTTCCACCGGATTTGAAGCAAAACCAGCCGATTTGCCTTGGGTCAAATGCTGACCCGTATGTTGTGCCAACTGGACCGGACAAATTGCCGGTTCGCGGTTAAACCGGTCGAACCGGCCTGTCCGGTCCGAGTTTAACAACAGTGACAAAATTAATGAATAATATATATATCTACCCTCCACTTTCCTTCATATGTATGATTATTTATCACACTTAAAACTTCCCCGAACTTTCCATCTTATTATTGAAATTATTCACTTTCTTCAGCTCTTCATAACACTTTATAGAAAAGTTACATATTTCCCCAATATAACGCATATAACAGTTCTTGGAATTCTAATTCATCATATTTTTACCACATCGTATTTTGTATCTAACCCAGTGAATTAAAAATTGAAAATTATTCAGCTTCATATAGAAACTTATTTATTTATTTAATTATTTAACAACGTAAGAAAACCATCATCAATGTCTTTAATTAATCACTTCATCTTCAAACTATATCTTATAACGTATAATGTTTTCTTCTCTTTTAAGTAGCCATTATAACAATTTCTATTGAACTAAAAGTCTTCCATTCTCTACAGTGGAATTATTATTTGTGTTGATAAAAATGAGAAGTCAAAAAGATCAACTCATAATATTTGCCGTATGCATATAATTATCATAATAAATTTGTAAGGTAGAGTAGACATAATAAATATAAAATATATATATTCTTGCAATGAATTATATATAAGAACTATAAAAGTTTAGTAAAATAATAGTCAAATAGTTAATTTCTAATCATGATCAAATTAATAGTATATTAAGAGTCTGAACATTTAAAAATTAAATATAATATAACTCTTATTAAAAGGTACAAATAAATGAAGAAACAAAAATATTCATATATCAAAGTGAGATGCCTATCAAGTGTCATGCCACCAATTATTAATTATAATAAGGGTACTTACCCTAATAATTATTGTCAGAATAACTTTTTATATTACGAATAATTAAGAGAATGATAATTGTGTCTTTTCACAATGAGAATAAACACATCTTATTAACCATACTTTTATAGTAGTATAGATTATTGAAATCCATAAATAAAATTTATAATTTATAGACAAGATTGGCAATAATATTAACTGGTACATGATATAGAAGAAGAGGAGTAGATATTGAACCTGCAAATGGCACATCCACCTACGTCACCAGATGGAAATGTTTAAACTATACGAATGCACCTTCGAGTTAATTCTTCAAGAGGATCAAAATTTGCATCACGCCCCGCAAATTTTGCCTCTTCAAACATATATCGACAATATTTGCTATACCATTTTCCTTCTAGACGATTTGAAACACACACACATTATGCACAAGAGAACCAAGATATGTAAGAAGTGAGAAATTCATAGCAAGTTCGTTATGAATATAATCTAAACAAAAATATTCTCACCAGGGTGAAAAGCTCTAGGACAGTTTGCACAGTATAACAGATCACCTCCATCTTCACATATAGAGCAAAGATCATCACTTTCTTTAGAAGATGGATTACGATGCTTTGAAAGTTCTAGAGATAGCTGATGTATAGACACCCTCCCTGTCCGAGTGTATATACTCATGTACCTGAAAGCCAAGAAAATGAAACACAAATAAGTATTTTTCAACTGCAATAAAATTTAGTATAGCTCCATTTTGGAAAAATCTTAATTTTAGTCCGCGATTCTAGTTTTAGTCACATACTTACGGAATATTAGAAAACATCCCAATATTTTACACTAGTTGCAATATTAATACTTTTTATAATATTGTTAGTCTCATACTTTATGTTTTGTTATTATAAATTACATTTTAACCCTTCAACTAAATCAGTTGTATAAAATAACTCCTTGAAACATAATTAAAATGAAGAATCAGCAGGTTTAGCCGGGATATTCATAAAATGGCCCAATCATCATCTTTCTCAATTATTTTTTATTTTCTTCTAAATTTTTCTAGGGATAAGTAATAAAGATATTCGTTTCAAGGGGAGATATTTGATACATTTTGTGTAGTTTAAGGGTAAAATGCAATTTTAAATGACAAAAATAATGTGGGGAACTAACTTTAATTTAAAAAAAACTAACATTGCAACTTTATCACATTATTAAGACTGATTTCAAAAGTTCATAAAACGTCGTGAATCTAAAACTAGAATCGTGAACTGAATTTGCACTTTTTCTGCTTCATTTTCGAAACAAACAATTAAAACTCACGGCTTTTGACGGAAAGAGAAACCAGCATGAGCCTCAAACACTAAAGGGCTGACCTGTTTCATAAAGAATACATTAGACTTGAAAAAGTTCAAAATATATCAAACAAATGCATAAAATTAATGGTATCACATAATAAAAACAACCCAGTTACCACTTCTTCGCAGCAAGTGCACAAGATTGCACCATCTCTTGAACCCATTGAGCTCACTCTTCTGAATAGTAAGAGTACAATAAAGATTAACAAATCATCGTAAAATGGGAAATTAGCATAGGGAGATACGAAGATGGTGAAAATGTGCATTACTCTCGACTTCTTATAATACAATTATGTGCCTTCAGGAAGCACATCTTCTGCTAAAACTGATTTATGCATTCCCAAATCCCTGCAAAATGGGTACTCAGTTATATGATATAAACTAGTGGTGGTAAAATGGATCCGGAACCACGGTTCCAATCTAATTAAACTAGTTTGGGTAAGGTTGGTTCCTAAAAAAAAATTTATTCGGTTCACCAAGTTGGAACCAATTAATTTCAACTTAGGCCCAAATCGCTTGCCAATACTCTAAATTATAAAGAATAAAATGTAAGGTATTGAGTCGGGTTGGGATTGGTTCCCTTCCGGGTTGATTTTGGTTCCATTTGGGTTGAGTTGGTTCAACTTTAAAACCATTTAAGAACCAAACCGTTGGAACCAACCCGAACCGCCCATTTGGCACCCCTAATATAAACAGCTATAAAATAAGTTTAAACAGAATATATTTAAATATGATAAAAGTAGAGAATCGGTACTTCCGTGTTAGCTTCCCGTGACGTTTAACTTTAGGCCTTTGATTACTTGAAGAGATTTGAGAAGTTTCGGGATTTTCAGGCAGCCAACTAGAGCAAACCAAAGCAGATGAACCAACCAAAACAGACCTAAAATGCTCAAAGTTACTCTTTGTTATTTTATGTGAAATTAATTCACACAGATTCGCAATTTTAGTGCATATAAAAGAAAAAAAGCATCAAAAGATTGAGAAATTATCTTCAGATGAAGATACATTACCTATGGGCAGTGTAGAATGGTCGAGACGAAACGCCTTTGGTTCAAAACAGGTATCACAAAGACGCATTGGCTTTGAATTTCTTAATAAAATATTAAGCATATTTAGAGTTGGCTAGAAATAGGGCTGGCTAACTTTAAATTCCAAACTTATTTTTTTTGCCAATACATTATTGTGCATACACAAGGCATCCCATGCTCCGAGCGCAATCCCAGACGCTTTTTACCACTGTGCCCACCTTAGGGCGCGCTCTGGACGCACTACGAGCATGCCTTTTTAAACACTAGTTATTTCTAAAATATTTACCATTTTTCCCTTACATTTTCCGCATGAACATAGTATTCCCGTTCCCTAGATAACTCCTTCAAGTTCAGATTTCGTTTGCTTCATCTACACAAAGTTTCACAGACAAGACAACAGTTACACAGATTTCAAAGAGTTGTCAAATAGAACGTAATATATAAATACTCAAATATATCCTTAATTACCTTTGAGCTATGAATGTAACGAACACGTAAACCCTCAAGCAACCCCGTCTCAAGAAGATCCCTTAACTTTGTCGGATTCTTTGTCGACTCCACCTTGTGCACCTTCTCCGAGCTTGTACCTTCTCTAATTGTTTCACCACCAATGTCCGTGTACGAAAGGTGGGCAATCTGGCTTCCGTAAGATCAGCATAAGCTTTCTCAATTGGTAAACAATTCAAATTATCTGTTCCATCAGTCACTACTACCTTTGCAGCTTCATCTCCATCCAAAGCATCAAACATCTCCATATTCTTGGCCTCACTTCCAAAATCGCCTTTGCTAGAAGAACTAGAGGCAGCTTGGGACCTAGTAACTCTTCTTGGATCTGCTGTAAACCACTCCAGCTTCGACTGTGCCCTCATCATCAAGTCGAGTTCTCGATTTGCTTTGGACCTGGTGCAGCAACAAAAGTCTATTTTATTTTTTGTGTGTGTTTTTTCAATGTAGTCTTTTTTATTGTTTTCAATGTAATTCCTTGTAAATTTTATTAAGTTTGAATTATTTTCAATGTAAAAATTTAATTAGATCTAATTATATCTATTTATTATATTTTATTCAGTTACGCATTAATTTCAATTTATAATTAAACTATAAATAAAAAGCTTTATTATAACTTATGTAAAGTATATATTTTATTATTAATAGTTTGAATTGCTTTCAATTTAGTCCATAAAACTTTAATTAGATATTCACAAATCTTATGAGTTATATTTTATTCAACTTGTATAAAACATATTTTATAGTTTTATTCTAAATAAAAAGATATATGACAATTTGTCAAAAATAAAATATTTTATCGTTCAAAAAAACATGCACTTAATGGCCTCTCATACTAGTTAAATAATATTAAGTTAATAAACTTTATATTTATAAATTAAACTAATTTTTAAGTTTAAGATATTAGTTTATCTTGATTTCTTTAGATGATCAATGATCATTACCCATAAACCATATGAGGAATAAGATCGAGTGGGTGCTTGAATCAGCAATAGGATCAAATCGGTCCTGAAGTAAATTTGGGAGATGAAAATCAACACAAGGAAAAAGTACTCATGAAGCAAATTTTGATTCAAATAGAGATAATGGTTGCTCAAACAATGCAATAATTTAGCACTAAAAGCGTTTCAAAGGGGGCGAGAAAGCCAAATCCTAGTGTCTTCTGAAGCTTCATTTCCACTGAGCAGCCTCCATTTTATATCGAGCTCGGGATTCCATTCTGGATCTTTTTCCATGGATTTCCTCTGCACAATCAACAAACTCAAGACCCTCACCAATATCACATTCAGTTCCAACAGCAACCACATACTTGGTATCTGAACCCCCCTTTCTCAACTTCACCTGAGCATAATGTTCCACTGAGTGTGCATTTGTCAAAACTCTCCTTCCTTTAATCACAAACCCATTACTAGTAGTACCGTGCTGTCTTTCTTCTGCCAAGACAAAGAGAAATCTAGTTCAGCATCCATTTGTGGGCATAACCCTAGTCGTCCCACTCTCCACAGTAAGTAACATGGGGCTGTCAGCAGTATGCGGAATGACAGGTTGTACATTTTCGGGTTCAGTTTGGGGGATTTGGTGAGGGAGTGAAGAAGGGAGGAAGTAATTATGGTGGGAGGAGGATGGGGGGAAACAAGCATCATTGAGCTCCATGTTTGTCACAAGGTTAACAAAAGCATCAGTTGTGGTGTCCATCCAGCTGTTTGCATTAATCAACATGGAGCAGTCAGAAATGGGCGGAATGGCAAAGGGCAGAGTTATAGGATCAGATGTGGAGAGGTTTTGGGGCGGTGGAAGGAAGATCTCCGCATTAGTGAACATGGCACTGTCAGCAACAGGCGGAAAGGCAAGGGGTAGGGGTTGATATTTCTCCATCTTCAATCAATTTCTCCAGAGTAGAGTTGATATTTCTGCATGGGCTGCTACAGAACCATTCACCATCTGGCAAAGCCTGTGGTTTTCATGGTTGCATTAGTTTATATGAAGTGAATCTATTAATTGTGAAACTGAGGAATCTAAACATGGTAATAATATATGCGAATGTTTTTCTCCTTTAGACAACCAACATGGTATTCCTTCTCACACTACAAAAACATACATACAATATTTGTCACTAAAAGTGCAAATCATTAAACGTGCTTCAAAACATAGCATAAGTGACTGACTGGCTTCAGTACTTATACCTGATCACATATAATGACTATGAGGTCATTAAATCCTGCTTTGCTAAAACCATGACCCCTGGAAGAACCCACCAACTCATTTATTTGGAAACTTTTAGGAGACTATCAAGATGCACGTACGTTGCACGTGATTACCCAATTTTGTCATAATATTGAATTTTCATATCAAAATTTATTTTTTAATATTTTACGTCAACTTAGGCACAAAAAAGAAGAAGAATATAACAATTAGAAGTTATATTATGTGCCCAAATGTGCCTAAATTTTTATTTCACATGTCCAATGAAAAGTTTTTCTCTTACTAATTCTCCTCTATATAATTTAATATTTGATGCATATATATAAACTAAAATTTAATAGATCATAATGCAAATATACATTGTTCAATAAAAGTTACAAACAATATAGAATAAAACAGTTTTGTAAGAATTACCTAACTTCAATAAATACATATTGTCATATACTAATATTAATTAATTATCAAAAAAAGACAGATTTAAAATTATATTTGTAAGTATTATTGGAAAAAGATGAATATGTCAATAACTAAAATATCACTACTTGACAATGCATGTTAAAATTGAACATTATTTAACTAAAGTATTTTAATGTTTAAATACAAAAAATACGCTACAAATACCATCTGATTTAATGAAGATATATTAGTATAAATCATGTGGCCTAAAAGCGACTTTTGGGATTGAATTTTCTAGAATTAATTCCTCTCAATTAACAATTTTATTGAAATTAACATTACACAGACGTCAGACATCTAAAATAATGATAATTCATTACCTTCAAAATCAAAGATATACTCTTAATGTCAAGCAAACGACTCTTTAATTTATGGGAGCTAATTAGGTTGTTATTATCTTGTGAAGTTCAATTCATGTTTTGCATATGGTTAAATTTTAGTAATTTAGCAATCAATTATTTATATTTTACTAGTGTATGAACTTTAACTAATTTAAGTTTTTAATTTGAATTATCATACTTTAGCTAGTTCCTTAATGTTTAATTTTGATCTATTTTAGTTACGATTGTTATATATATATATATATATTCTAGATTGTATATTGGGTGTTGTTTATATTTAGTAATTATTCTTTAAATATTTATTTTAGTTTTATATTTGTTTAATGTAAATAATTTTTAATTAAACCATATTAATTAAACCATATTAATAAAACAATGATTGTTATAGGGTTTATGATTTGGATTGCCAAATAGTGCGTATATATATATAATATAAGTTTTGATCATCTATAAAGTATTTATCACTCATTGTTATGTATTTTATTATAATTTACATGTCCACGAAAGAGAATGATATCCGTAAATTATACAATATATATATTTTTAAGGGGGTGAGCTGGTTTTGATGATTAAATAGGTGAATGTTGTAGATATGATTTCTTTAGTATATTTAAACTTGAAAAAATCTACTTTAAAATATAAAAAAATATAGATAATTTTATATCATAGGATATAAAGTTAATGAATATATATATATCACTCATCTACATGTTTTTTTCACTCAATTATTAGAACTAAATAGATTTAGTAAAGTAATCGTCAAATAGTTAATTTCTTATTATGATTAATTTTAATATTATATTCATAATGTTAAAATTTCAAAAATTATATTTAATAAAATCATTATTGAAGTTCAAAAGGATGAAACAACAAAAAAATTCATATATCAATGTGAGATGTATACCAATGGTCACCCATCAATATTGATTATACAAATGGCCAACCTATTATTATTGTTGCAATTTTTCCAAAAGTGAAATTACTTTTCTAATCTCAATTATAAGTATTATTTACTACATATCAAAGATTCCACTTTTTTGCAAACTTTTTAGTCTGTAATAAAATACAACACCTACAATTTCCTACAAAATTAATGAATAATATCTATATCTACCCTCCACTTTCCTTCATATGTATGATTATTGATCACTCTTAAAACTTCCCCGAACTTTCCAACTTATTATTGAAATTCTTCACTTTCTTCAGCTCTTCTTAACACTTTATAGAAAAGTTACATATTTTCCCAATATAACGCATATAACAGTTCTTGGAATTCTAATTCATCATATTTTTACCACATCGTATTTTGTATCTAACCCCAGTGAATTAAAAATTAAAAATTATTCAGCTTCATATAAAAACTTATTTATTTATTTAATCATTTAACAACGTAAGAAAACCATCATCAATGTCTTTAATAAATCACTTCATCTCCAAACTATATCTTATAACGTATGATGATTTCTAATCTTTTAAGTAGCCATTATAACAATTTCTATTGAACTAAAAGTCTTCCATTCTCTACAGTGGAATTATTATTTGTGTTGATAAAAATGAGAAATTAAAAAGATCAATTCATAATATTTACCGTACGCATATAATTATCATAATAAATTTGTAAGGTAGAGTAGACATAATAAATATAATTTTATGTCATAGGATATAAAATTAATTAAAATATATATCACTAATACTGATATTCTTGCAATGAATTATATATAAGAACTATAAAGGTTTAGTAAAATAATAGTCAAATAGTTAATTTCTTATCATGATCAAATTAATAGTATATTAAGAGTCTGAAAATTTAAAAATTAAATATAATATAACTCTTATTAAAAGGTACAAATAAATGAAGAAACAAAAATATTCATATATCAAAGTGAGATAGATGCCTATCAAGTGTCATGCCACCAATTATTAATTATAATAAGGGTACTTACCCTATAAATTATTGTCAGAATAAAAAGGGTAATTATTGTCAAGTGTCATGCCCCGCAAATTTTGCCTCTTCAAACTTATATCGACAATATTTGCAATACCATTTTCCTTCTGGATGATTTGAAACACACACACATTATGCACAAGAGAACCAAGATATGTAAGAAGTGAGAAATTCTTAGCAAATTCGTTATGAATATAATCTAAACAAAAATATTCTCACCAGGGTGAAAAGCTCTCGGACAGTTTGCACAACATAACAGATCACCTCCATCTTCACATATAGAGCAAAGATCATCACTTTCTTTAGAAGATGGATTACGATGCTTTGAAAGTTCTAGAGATAGCTGATGTATAGACACCCTCCCTGTCCGAGTGTATATACTCATGATGTACCTGAAAGCCAAGAAAACGAAACACAAATAAGTATTTTTCAACTGCAATAAAATTTAGTATAGCTCCATTTTGGAAAAATCTTAATTTTAGTCAGCAATTCTAGTTTTAGTCACATACTTACGGGATATTAGAAAACATCCCAATATTTTACACTAGTTGCAATATTAGTACTTTTTATAATATTGTTAGTCTCATACTTTATGTTTTGTTATTATAAATTACATTTTAACCCTTCAACTAAATCAGTTGTATAAAATAACTCCTTGAAAAATAATTAAAAAGAAGAATCAACAGGTTTAGCCGGGATATTCATAAAATGGCCCAATCATCATCTTTCTCAATTATTTTTTATTTTCTTCTAAATTTTCTAGGGATAAGTGATAATGATATTCGTTTCAAGGGGAGGTATTTGATACATTTTGTGTAGTTTAAGGGTAAAATGCAATTTTAAGTGACAAACATAAAGTGTGGAACTAACTTTAATTTAAAAAAAAAACTAACATTGCAACTTTATCACATTATTAAGACTGATTTCAAAAGTTCATAAAACGTCGTAAATCTAAAACTGGAATCGTGAACTAGATTTGCACTTTTTCCCCTCCATTTTCGAAACAAACAATTAAAAATCACGGCTTTTGACGGAAAGAGAAACCAGCATGAGCCTCAAACACTGAAGGGCAGACCTGTTTCATAAAGAGTTCATTAGACTTGAAAAAGTTCCAAATATATCAAACAAATGCATAAAATTTATGGTATCACATAATAAAAACAACCCAGTTACCACTTCTTCGCAGCAAGTTCACAAGATTGCACCATCTCTTGAACCCATTGAGCTCACTCTTCTGAATAGTAAGAGTACAATAAAGAATAACAAATCATCGTAAAATGGGAAATTAGCATAGGGAGGGTGAAAATGTGCATTACTCTCGACTTCTTATAATACAATTATGTGCCTTCAGGAAGCACATCTTCTGCTAAAACTGATTTATGCATTCTCAAATCCCTGGAAAATGGGAACTCAGTTATATGATATAAACTAGTGGTGGCAAAATGGATCCGGAACCACGGTTCCAATCCAATTAAACTAGTTTGGGTTGGGTTGGTTCCTAAGAAAATTTTAGTTGGTTCATTTGGTTTAACAAGTTGGAACCAACTAATTTCAAATTAGGCCCAAATCGCTTGCCAATACTCAAAATTATAAAGAACAAAATGTAAGGTATTGAGTCGGGTTGGGATTGGTTCCCTTCCGGGTTGATTTTGGATCCATTTGGGTTGAGTTAGTTCCACCTTAAAACCATTTAAGAACCAAACCCATTTAAGAACCAAACCGTTGGAACCAACCCGAACCGCCCATTTGCCACCCCTAATATAAACAGCTATAAAATATGTTTAAATAGAATATATTTAAATATGATAAAAGTAGAGAGTCTGTACTTCCGTGTAGCTTCCTGTGACGTTTAACTTTAGGCCTTAGATTACTTGAAGAAATTTGAGAAGTTTCGGGATTTTCAGGCAGCCAACTAGAGCAAACCGAAGCAGATGAACCAACCAAAACAGACCTAAAATGCTCAAAGTTACTCTTTGTTATTTTATGAGAATTTAATTCACAGAGATTCACAATTTTAGTGCATATAAAAGAAAAAAAGCATCAAAAGATTGAGAAATTATCTTCTGATGAAGATACATTACCTATGGGCAGCGTCAACAATCTGAGAATGGTCGAGACGAAACGCCTTTGGTTCAAAACAGGTATCACAAAGACGCATTGGCCTGCCAGCTCCGTCTTCAGGAATCAACCCTAAAAACATTAATACACACAAAAAAAACCCATAAATAATATATTCAACGACATAAAATATTAAATATCAAAGATGAACATGAAACCCACCTTTGCAATTGCGACAAAACCCACCAATGGCATTCTGAATCACCATTTTCAAAGAATCTGAAGGCTCAACCTTGCATGCCTTCACTATATCTCCAAGGCTCTTAGAATTCTCCAGATATATGTAATCCACAGGACGTTTATTTCGACTATTTGCATGCATTTCAAAGTTTCTAGACGTGACAACCTACGTCAACAACAGTTAACACTAAGTCCCGAGAAAGATCAAATCAATTTGTACATAGTGATTAATTAGTCATTCCCAATGTTTAAAAAGGCGAGGGCGCAACAAATTTCTATTTTTAATATAAATGAAATGTAGAAATAATATATAAGTTTGACCTAAATTAGTGAAAAATTTTAAAAAAAAATCAAGAAAGAATGAAGTTAATAATTTTTTGATAGATAAATTTCTAAAATTAATATATTTAATCATGCAAGTTAAAAGTTCTCTTACTCATAATATAATTACATTAGGAAAAAAAATACACTTCATACTCGAAACTTGTAAGAATATTAAAGAGTAAAAAACACAAACTTTATTCCTGTATGAAATTTCTCAAAAGAAAGACTTTCAAGTTCCAATGTGTTGTCGTGGGAAAAAGAAGTAATGATTGTTAAAAATCTTTTATTTGTTTAAAAAATTTGATATAACTTGAAATGCTCTTTAATTGTTTGACTTAAATGAAGAGTTGCGGGCTTTGAATTTCTTAATAAAATATTAAGCATATTTAGAGTTGGCTAGAAATAGGGCTGACTAACTTTAAAGGAGTCCAAACTTAATTTTTTTGCCAATACATTATTGCGCATACACAAGGCATCCCTTGCTCCGAGCGCAATCCCAGACGCTTTTTAGCACTGTGCCTACCTTAGGGCGTGCTCTGGACGCACTACGAGCATGCCTTTTTAAACACTAGTTATTTCTAAAATATTTACCGTTTTTCCCTTACATTTTCCGCATGAACATAGTATTCCCGTTCCCTGGATAACTCCTTCAAGTTCAGATTTCGTTTGCTTCATCTACACAAAGTTTCAAAGGCAAGACAACAGTTACACAGATTTCAAAGAGTTGTCAAATATAACGTAATATATAAATACTCAAATATATCCTTAATTACCTTTGAGCTATGAATGTAACGAACACGTAAACCCTCAAGCAACCCCGTCTCAAGAAGATCCCTTAACTTTGTCTGATTCTTTTTCGACTCCACCTTCTTTGACTCCTTCATCTCTACTCTTCATTCACCCCTAGCCCACCCTCCTCACCGTGCACCTTCTCCGAGCTTGTACCTTCTCTAATTGTTTCACCACCAATGTCAGTGTACGAAAGGTGGGCAATGCTGGCTTCTGTAAGATCAGCATTAGCTTTCTCAATCGATAAACGATTCAAATTATATTTTCCATCAGTCTCTACTACCTTTGCAGCTTCATCTCCATCCAAAGCATCAAACATCTCCACATTCTTGGCCTCACTTCCCAAATCGCCTTTGCTAGGCAGCTTGGGACCTAGTCACTCTTCTTCGATCTGCTGTAAACCACCCCAGATTCAACTGTGCCCTCATCATCAGGTCGAGTTCTCGATTTGCTTGGGACCTGGTGCAGCAACAAAACCCTATTTTCTTTTTTGTGTGTGTTTTTTCAATGTAGTGTTTTTTTGTAAAATTTATTAAGTTTGAATTATTTTCAATGTAAAATTTTAATTAGCTCTAATTACATCTATTTATTATATTTTATTTAGTTACGCATTAATTTTAATTTATAATTAAATTATAAATAAAAAGTTTTATTATAACTTATGTAAAGTATATATTTTATTATTAATAGTTTGAATTGCTTTCAATTTAGTCCATAAAAATTTAATTAGATATTCACAAATCCTATGAGTTATATTTTATTCAACTTGTATATAACATATTTTATAGTTTTATTCTAAATAAAAAGATATATGACAATTTGTCAAAAATAAAATATGTTATCGTTCAGAAAAACATGCACGTCATTCTCTCAAACTAGTTAAATAATATTAAGTTAATAAACTTTATATTTATAAATTAAACTAATTTATAAGTTTAAGATATTAGTTTATCTTATTTTCTTTAAATGTTCAACTATAATATTAGAAAGAAAAATATAATGTTACATCACCACAATCTTAATAACACAAGTCAAATTAAGAAGATCTTGTGTTTTTGTTTCGAAAATAAAAATCTTAATTTATCTTTCTTTATGGTCTTTTACAATGAAAATGAAACTTAAATAATCATTTATGCTAACATTTAAATTAGTAATTCACTAAAATATAAGTGTTTATATTAGTAATTTACTATTATTAAGAGTAGAGAAAGTCTTGAAAGTTGAAAATGAGGTATGGAGCATTATAAATGGAAAATAGAAAATAAAAAATAAAAATAAAATAAAAAATGATTTTTTTTTGTTAAAAATTAAAAATTAAAAATCAACTAAGTAAAAACTTCATATGAAGAGCAAATAAGAAAAAATCTACATTCATAAATACAGGACTTGAGAGAAATGCATGACAAGAATTAAGAAAAAAGATTTTAAAATTACACCACATCTTTTTGCAAGGAAATAAATATTTTTTGCAAACTTAGTGAACATATATATATAGGAATGAGATGATGTAAAAGACAATGGATCTAGAAAATTTACCTTTGGGACTAGACTTATTTGTGGCCTTTTCAATTGGTATCAATTAAATCAAGACACTTAGATATAAGAATGAACTCTCAACGCAAAAATTAATATTGAATAGTGGAGGCTATTTTGAATAACCAAGGTGTACAATTTCTAGGGATTTTGACTGGATTGAAAAGGTTGGTGAACAGTAGAACTTATTGTTGAACGACGAAGATAAAGCGTTTTATTCAGAGAAGGTATAAAAGTTGTACCGTATCGTCTCTCGTCTGGAATGATAAAATGTGGTTGGTACCAGCGGTGAAAGTTGTTGCCAAATATAATCGGCAAGGTTAGTGTTTTGTGGAAATGAAGTATAATGTCCTTCATTTATATTTCACGTTATCTCTTATCTGTCATTGGAATTTATATAACCAAGCCCTTAAAATTAGGGTAAATACGATTTATTACCTGAACAATGCTTGTCGTATCAAACACCTCCCATAAAATTATAGTTTGTATACCCAAAAAAATGCAAGGTATCATTATTCACTTTCTACGTCATTAATTGTCTTTATACTCTTTAACGATGTCCTTTTTATTTAATATTTTTTATTTTTCTAAATTCTTTTGGTCTAGGTTTGTTTTTTGGATATTTAGTTCTAAGAGGCCAGATTCTTAAAATTATTATAAAGAACATAATTATTTTACATAACATACTACCAAAATTTATAATTTATTCAAATAAAGTAATTTGGTTCTTATTCAAAACCTTAAAAGAATATATGAAAGAATGGTTAACATTACAAATCTTGAGTAGCTTTTACATATTTTATATATCTCCAATCAACACTAATTAGTGTGGGTCGGCACTAATATGGCTCTGGGTTTGCTCCATTCCAGTTCCAAATGCTACACCTTTCTTGGCGCAGTGTTATCTTTTTTTATTTTTGTATTATTCCTTTAACTTTAATTAGGTTTTCAAATTAGTCTCTATAATTTTATGGAGTTTCAATCATTTTTAATTTAGTCCTTAAAATCTTAATTAGTTATAATTATATCATATAAAATATTTTATTCAATCTTGCATTAATTTCACTTAATAATTTTATTGAACAAAAAGTATATTAAAACTTGTATATAATAATATCGAATATTTTTAATATTATGACTTATTAAATTTTTAATATTATGACTTTTACAACATTTTCTAAATTTTATTCCTAGATTTAGAAAATCTAAATGTAATAAGTAAATATACTCCCAGATCTACTAGACCCAATTTCAAATTTATCAATTTTATTTCTAATTTTGGATATGCAATTTACAGTGAAATACAAGACATTTCCTAGACATTTATAGAAAAAAGTTTAAAATGTCAAATAGAAAAAAAAATTGTAAAATTAAAGATTTAAAAATAACTATCAAGAAAATAAATATAAGATGAAAAGAAAATATAAAAGGCTTGTTGTGCATAAAAAGAGCATTGCAACATATAGAAGAAGTTGAGAAAATTTATTTCAAAAACCAAAATTATACCAAAATTTGTGGCAATTAAAAAAGAAGTTAGAGAAAAATTATTTCAAAAATCAAAATTATACCAAGATTTGTGACAATTAAATGTTTTCAAATACTAGAGCATTGATCTAATTTACAAAAAAATGAGATAATTGTGAAAATAAGAGACTTTACCTTGGTCTTTCAAGAAAAGAAATCTAGCAAGAATGGACTCCTTAAGCAAATTGATCTAGAGAAGTGAAGGCAATTCCTCTTGGTGAAGGTGTAAAATATGGAATTTTATAATGAATCAAAGAGATGGACACAGTGGAACTTGTCTTTGGATGAGGAAGGAAAAATTGTCATATACGTTAAGGTGTAAAATCTTAGTTGAAAATGGAAGGATTTTTAGTCGGAAATGGTAAATGTGGTTGGTGTAAGCGGTGAATGTTTTCGAGTGATTACAGGGGCGGAATACTGAGATAAAGGCTGAAAGCTTTTCTTTTGGTATTGAAAATTGTCGTCAAGTGATTATAAAGTTTGTAATGATGTGTGCTGGCATTATAATTTCTCTTTTCAGATACTGAAATTCATTTCCGGTCAAACCTTGATATTTTTCTAAACTAGGCTATAATTTGATTTTTCTCATAAATATAATTAAATCCTATACAATGACTTTTATTTTGGGGCAATTTTTCTAAAAAAATCTTGTTCATATGGTAAATTTGGGAAAAAATAATAAAATATATTATAATTTGCGAAATTTTGACCAATTAATATATTTCTCTAATTTCATTCAAATTCATTTTTCTTTCATCTCTACTTTTTAATAGTCGATATAACTGCTTATAAGTTATAGAAACATTGTTTCTCACATTCACTAATCATCATTTATTATAATCATTTCTCTCTCTCTTTCAAATTTTACAATTTTTAATTTATATTTTTAAATTTATTTATCCACATAATCATTATATTCATAACTAACACAATCATTTTATATATCATTCATCAACCTATCGACTTGATATATTTTACAACTTTCAACATATTTTTAAGAACATAAAAAACACTTATAATTCGAACTTAATTGAATTATACAAAATACATTCAGAATAATTCCTAACACAATTATTTAGGGGAAGGAGAAAAAAAAACAAAATAAAAAATAAATCAAAGGATAGAAACAACCTTAACCAAAAGCATTCCTAACCCTATCAAAAATTCGATAAAAACCCAGAAAAATCATTCTAAAAGCATATTCCAATGGCATCTTAACATGAATTTTCCAAAACAAACAAAATCTAACACAGCCCATCTTCAAGTTCTTACAAAGTTGCCGACTAATCAAGTGGTCTCGATCCATCATTGCAGGATTACTAGATGCCAAAAGCACATAGGCCAAGGCTGCATGCTTGACAAGCTCATTAAATATATTATATATTTAATGATTAACTTACGCCTTACTGCTTATGTTTTTATTTTTCATATTCAAGTATTTGGATTATAAAATCCTAAATAACTGCAATAGAGCAAATTTCATTCGAATTCATCTTTTTTTAATCTGTACTTTTCAATATTCGATATAACTACTTATTAATCATATACGTTATTTCACACATTCACCAATATAAATGTAAACAAGTCGAGCTCGAGCCGAACTTGGTGGTTTCCCAAGCTCGAACTCGAGCTCGTCGAGCTGAATGTTCACGAGCTCGGGTTCAAGCTCGAGTTGAGCCCAAGCTCACGGCTAGAGCCGGAACTTGAGGTGAGCTGGCTTGTGAACTAAAATTATAGGGGAAAATTTGAATTTTTAAATTGTTTATTAATTTTTTAATATATATTTATTAATATAATAATAATATTAAAAAAACACTCGTGAGCTTTTTTTAGAGATAAATGGGCTCGAGCTCGTGGAGCTCGGCTCGGTTGTTCGAGATGAGACGATATCGCTCGCAAGCCAGCTCGACTAGTCTTTCACTCCTATTCACCAATCATTATTTTATGGCAAAATTGCACTTTGGTATATTAAGTTGGCGTGTACATATTTTTGGTACTTTATTTTGGACCACTGACAATTTGAGTACACTATATTGAAAAAATCAGCAATTTCAGTACAAATTGCAACGAAAAATTGAATTCTCGCCGAAAACTTGTCAATTTGGGGGGGGTCAATTTTGGCGGGAAAATTGCAAAATTGGAGGGATTTTACATTTTTTTTACCAAAATGCCCCTAACCACAAAATTTCTGCAGTTTAACTTAATTTCACCAAAATTCTTCAATTTCATCCAAGAATTTAACGGTCTAGACTAGCTATATGGTATTTTAACACCAATTTTCATGATTCACTAGTTCATGTATAGAATTTGCACTAAATTCAAATTTAATTGCTAACTTGAAACTTGGATTAAATAAGTAAGAAAAAATAGTCAAATAAAAAATGGTACAAATTTTATATGGACACAACACCCAAAGCATAAAATTGATATCATACATTAATTTTAGAAAAGTTACAAAAAGATTTGCAAAAGAATTTGAAGGTTTGGGCAATTGTGTTTGTTTAGTGAAGAATTTGGTGCATTTTGAGAATGAAATTAGGTTAAATTGGGGGGAAATTTGGTGGTTGGGGGCATCTTGGTAAAAACATATATAATATCTCTACAATTTTGTAATTTTCCCGCCAAAATTTGTACTGAAATTGCTGATTTTTTCAATATAATATACTCAAATTGTCTGTAGTCCAAAATAAAGTACAAAAATCGTGTACACGCCAACTTAGTGTACCAAAGTTGCAATTTTGCCTTATTTATTGTAATCATTTTCTCTTTCTCTTTCAAATTTCAACTTTTAATTTATAATCACTATATTCATAACTAACACAATCATTATATACATCATTCATCAACCTATCGATTTAATATATTTTACAACTTTCGACCTATTTTTAAGAACATAAAAAACATATATATAATTCTTATGAATTTTTGTAGCATGCAGTTTTCAATTTTGCTTCATATTTTTAACCCAAAAACATAAACAAACATAACCTTAAGATCCTATATTTGGTGTTTAAAATAAATATGGTATATATAAGATCCTATATTAGGACCTGAAAAACTTTAACCATATTGAATTTAGGCCGCAATACAGCACATATACTAGCCTGTCCGTACATGGGCCTTGATTATATCGATAAGGCTGAAATGTACAAACTCTCGTGTTATATAAAAAATGTAAAAAAAGAAACTTTATGTTAATGAATAATGAAACAATTTGATCAATCTCGTGTTAGAATAAAGCGTGCAAAAAATCTCCATTCCATTAAAAATAAGTGTATTTTCATGTTTTTTTTATCTCGATACGTAAATTTGACATGTATATACTTTTTTCGTATAAATAGGATAAAAGTAGAGAGTGGTTACTTTCTTGTCAGCCTCCCGTAACATTTAACTTTAGGATTTTGATTACTTGAAGAAGAAATTTGAGCAGTTTCAGCCTTTCAGGAGTTTCGGGCAGCCACATAGAGCAAACCAAAGCAGATAAACCAACCAAAAGAAACCTAAAATGCTCAAAGTTATTGTTTGTTAATTTTATGTGAAGTTATTTCATACAAATTCGCAAGTTTAGTGCATATAAAAGTAAAAAAAAAAAACATTAAAAGATTGAAAATTTAATCTTTAGACGAAGATACATTACCTATGGGCAGTGTCAACAATACGAGAATGGTTGAGATGAGATGCCTTTGGTTCAAACCAGGTATCACAAAGACGCATTGGCCTGCCAGCTCAGTCTTCAGGAATCAACCCTAACAACATTAAAAGTTGTTAAAACAGAAAAGAAAATCCCATAAACTCGATATTCAACGACACAAAATTTTACATACCAAAGATGAATATGAAACCCACCTTTGCAATTGCGACAAAACCCACCAATGGCATTCTGAATCACCATTTCCAAAGAATCTGAAGGCTCAACCTTACATGCTTCACTATCTCTCAAAGACTCTTATCATTTTCCAGATATATGTATATGAGGGACGTTATTTCGACTGTTTGCATGCGTCTCAAAGTTACTAGGCGTGACAACCTATGTCAACAATATTTAACACTAAATTCGGAGAAAGATCAAATCAATTTGTACATAGTGATTAATTAGTAATTTCCAATGTTTAAAAACGTGAAAGCGCGGTGAATTTTCTATTTTTAATATAAATGAAGTATAGAAATAATATAAAAATTTGATCTAAATTAGTGAAAAATTTGTGGGCTACAACATAGGGTTGATTAACTTTAAAAGAGTTTAAACATAATTTTTTTGCGAATACCATATCGCGCATACACAGTGCACCCCATGCTCCGGGTGCAAAAAAGTGCGCCCAGACGTTTTTTAGCACTGCCCTGCCTTAGGGCGCGCTCGGAGTGCTCCTTTTTAAACACTAGTCATTTCTAAAACATTTACCGTTTTTCCCTTGCCTTTCCCCCATGAACATAGTACTCTCGTTCCCTGGATAACTCCTTCAAGTTCTGATTTCGTTTGCTTCATCTACAAAAAGTTTCAAATACAAGAGAAATAATCACGCACACTTCAAATATATTAAATTTACCTTTGAGCCATGAATGTAACGAACATGTAAACCCTCAAGCAACCCCGTCTCAGGAAGATCCCTCAACCTTTTTGGATTCTTTTTCGACTCCACCTTCTTTGTCACCTTCATCTCTACTACTTCATTCAACCCTAGTTTTGCCTCCTCACCGTGCAGCTTCTCCGAGCTTGTACCTTCACCAATTGTTTCACCTCCATTGTGAGGCAATGGTGTGAACAATAGGTGGGAACTGTTTCATCTCCATTGCCTCACCACCATTTGCAGCTTCATCTCCATCCAAAGCATCAAACATCTACACATTCTTGACCTCAACAGTTTGGGAACTGGTGCGTGCAGTAATCCACCCAGCTTCGACTCTGCCCTCATCATGTGGGTGAATTCTCGTTTCATCTCGGTACGAATCGAGGACACCACTATTTTGTCCTTCACGACAAACATAAATTAGATAGTCAAAATATACTAAGATCATACATCAAATATACTAATACAAATCAATCAAATATTCATCAATATACATGTTTATAGATAAAATTAAATGTGTTTTTTAGTTAAAATTGAGAATAAATATAACCCTTCCTCAGTAAAAACAAAACCACAAAATCGAGAATTTAAAACTAAAATAAAGTTACTTTGATTCCAGAACTGTTGTGGCTGTAGAAGTTATACATCACTATATATGTGGAAATAAACTTCACAAATAGTCTAAAATGATTCCTAAACATACTTAGATAAGATGAACATCAAAACTGCCATATTCTTGAAAAATTTAAAAAGAGATGGTCCCAATAAAAGAAAAAAACTTAGATCAAACAAATAACAATTACAGAATAAACATCAAGATTTTGAATTTTGACTAATAAGAGCAATATTAAGGCCATCTCTAACCTAGCGCTGTCATAGCGCAACGCTATTTCTGGCGCAACACTTCTGGTGAGCCGTTTTCGGTGCATCAACAAAGTCTTTTTTGTTTGTGTTTTTCAATTTAGTCTTTTTGTAGGTACCCAAACAATTGAGCCCTTTCCTCCATCAATTACAGATTTTTGTAACCGTGTTGAGAAACTTAAACCAATTTCCTAATGGAATATGTCATAAATTACACCACCAAATAATAAATAGATGAGGACGAAAATAACACAAACTTCGGGGAAGAAAGAAAATTATAAGCCATTTTTTTCGAAATAAAAGATAATTATCCCCAAACTTGGACAAAACAAATCCAATTATTTCAACATCCCATATCTTCTACCATAGATAAAAGTACCGTTGCTATACCACTAAGAAACTTTAAACTTCAAAATCCCTCGAATAAAACTATTTCAACACCACCGAAAACGTTATTGTTTGCTTTTTCTAACCAGAAAGAGACACACATGGAATTGTTCCAAACACAATAAAACCAAACAGGAAACGGATTGAAATTTCAAAATTAAGACACAGATTTATGAAGAAGTGAAGTCCCTTCAAAAATCATCATCTGATAGCTTTTCTTGTATTGATTAAGCTGCAAAACAACATATAAATAAATAATTGTTAGTAAATTCAGTTGACATTATATATATACATATATAATCCCCACATATATTAGAAAAATATGGTAAACCGAACATGTTCATCGCTGAGTTTTTGAAAACCAAACTGAGTTGTCCACAAGGACTCCTACTTCATCAGCAGCAGGAAGCACTAGAACTTTCACATTCAAAGATTTCAGTAGATTCTCAATGCAAAAGAAGAGAGATTGGAAATATCCCCGCCAAAATGAGCGAAATTATAGTATAATTTTACTCAGTAATCCAAACAAATAGAGCGTTTTTCGTTTATATAAGTAAGCCGACCTTTCCCTGATAATCACTCCCTGTAGCAGCAAGGGGAAGTTCTGCAACTTCATCACCAAAAACCCAAAAGATGATAGCAAAAACCACCACAGAGCTATAGAAATACTTAGGCTATATCAAAGATTCAGTTTCTTAAAACAATATTAAGAATAGTTCTTACTTGTACTATCAATACAGCACAATACATGCCAAAAAAATCCTGCTCTTCGAAGTTCCTCCAGCAGTTCATAAGAATTAGTCGACATTTAGTCGAATAACAGAAAAAAAAAAATTAGGCACTTAAATAAGGAATGCAATAGAATACAGTTGATCAGTGATCATTACCTATAAACCATGTGAGGAATAAGATCGAGTGGGTGCTTGAATCAGCAATAGGATCAAATTGGTCCTGAAGTAAATTTGGGAGATGAAAATCAACACAAGGAAAAAGTACTCATGAAGCAAATTTTGATTCAAATAGAGATAATGGTTGCTCAAACAATGCAATAATTTAGCACTAAAAGCGTTTCAAAGGGGGCGAGAAAGCCAAATCCTAGTATATTCTGAAGCTTCATTTCCACTGAGCAGCCTCCATTTTATATCGAGCTCGGGATTCCATTCGGGATCTTTTTCCATGGATTTCTTCTTCACAATCAACAAACTCAAGACCCTCACCAATATCACATTCAGTTCCAACAGCAACCACATACTTGGTATCTGAACCCCTCTTTCTCAACTTCACCAGAGCATAATGTTCCACTGAGTGTCCATTTGTCAAAACTCTCCTTCCTTTAATCACAAACACATTACTAGTAGTACCGTGTTGTCTTTCTTCTGCCAAGGCAAAGAGAAATCTGGTTCATCATCCATTGTGGGCATAACCCTAGTCGTCCCACTCTCCACAGTAAGTAACATGGGGCTGTCAGCAGTATGCGGAATGACAGGTTGTACGTTTTCGGGTTCAGTTTGGGGGATTTGGTGATGGAGTGAAGAAGGGAGGAAGAAATTATGGTGGGAGGAGGATGGGGGAAACAAGCATCATTGAGCTCCATGTTTGTCACAAGGTTAACAAAAGCATCAGCTGTGGTGTTCATCCAGCTGTTTGCATTAATCAACATGGAGCAGTCAGAAATGGGCGGAACGGCAAAGGGCAGAGTTATAGAATCAGATGTGGAGAGGTTTTGGGGCGATGGAAGGAAGATCTCCGCATTAGTAAACAGGCGGAAAGGCAAGGGAAGGGGTTGATATTTCTCCATCTTCAATCAATTTCTCCAGAGTAGAGTTGATATTTCTGTATGGGCTGCTACAGAACCATTCACCATCTAGCAAATCATGTGGTTTTCATGGTTGCATTAATTTATATGAAGTGAATCTATTAATTGTGAAACTGAGGAATCTAAACATGGTAATAATATATGCGAATGTTTTTCTCCTTTAGACAACCAACATGGTATTCCTTCTCACACTACAAAAACATACATACAATATTTGTCACAAAAAGTGCAAATCATTAAATGTGCTTCAAAACATAGCATAAGTGTTTGACTGGCTTCAGTACTTATACCTGATCACATATAATAACTATGAGGTCATTAAATCCTGCTTTGCTAAAACCATGACCCCTGGAAGAACCCACCAACTCATTTATTTGGAAACTTTTAGGAGACTATCAAGATGCACGTGCGTTGCACGTGATTACCCAATTTTGTCATAATATTGAATTTTCATATCAAAATTTATTTTTAATATTTCACGTCAACTTAGACACAAAAAAGAAGAAGAATATAACAATTATAAGTTATATCATGTGCCCAAATGTGCCTAAATTTTTATTTCACATGTCCAATGAAAAGTTTTTCTCTTACTAATTCTCCTGTATATAATTTAATATTTGATGCATATATATAAACTAAAATTTAATAGATCATAATACAAATATACATTGTTCAATAAAAGTTACAAACAATATAGAATAAAACAGTTTTGTAAGAATTACCTAACGTTAATAAATACATATTGTCATATACTAATATTAATTAATTATCAAAAAAGACAAATTTAAAATTATATTTGTAAGTATTATTGGAAAAAGATGAACATGTCAATAACTAAAATATCACTACTTGACAATGCATGTTAAAATTGAACATTATTTGAAGTTTAAGATGTTACTAAGTATTTTAATGTTTAAATACAAAAAATACGCTACAAATACCATCTCTTTATTTAATGTAGATATATTAGTATAAATCATGTGGCCTAAAAGCGACTTTTGTGATTTAATTTTCTAGAACTAATTCCTCTCAATTAACAATTTCATTGAAATTAACATTACACAGATGTCAAACATCTAAAAATAATGATAATTCATTACCTTCAAAATCAAACATATACTCTTAATGTCAAGCAAACGACTCTTTAATTTATGGGAGCTAATTAGGTTGTTATTATCTTGTGAAGTTCAATTCATGTTTTGCATATGGTTAAATTTTAGTAATTTAGCAATCAATTATTTATATTTTACTAGTGTATGCATTTTAACTAATTTAAGTTTTTAATTTGAATTATCATACTTTAGCTAGTTCCTTAATCTCTAATTTTGATCTATTTTGGTTACGATTGTTATATATATATATATATATATATTTATATATTATAGATTGTATATTGGGTGTTGTTTACATTTAGTAATTATTCTTTAAATAGTTATTTTAGTTTTATTTTTGTTTAATGTAAATAAGTTTTAATTAAACCATATTAATAAAATGATGATTGTTATAGGGTTTATGATTTGGATTGCCAAATGGTGCTTATATATATAATATAAGTTTTGATCATCTATAAAGTGTTTATCACTCATTGTTATGTATTTTATTATAATTTATATGGCCACAAAAGAGAATGATATCCGTAAATTATACAATATATATATTTTTGAGGGGGTGAGCTGGTTTTGATGATTAAATAGGTGAATGTTGTAGATATGATTTCTTTAGTATATTTAAACTTGAAAAAATCTACTTTAAAATGTAAAAAATATAGATAATTTTATATCATAGGATATAAAGTTAATGAATATATATATATAGATATATATATATATATAGATATATATATATATATATCACTCTGGATGTTTTTTTCACTAAATAGTTAATTTCTTATTATGATTAATTTTAATATTATATTCATAATGTTAAAATTTAAAAAATTATTGAACTTCAATAAAACCATTATTGAAGTTCAAAAGGATGAAAAAACAAAAACAAATCATATATCAATATGAGATGGATACCATTGGTCACCCATCAATATTGATTATACAAACGGCCAACCTATTAATTATTGTCGCAATTCTTCCAAAAGTGAAATTACTTTTCTAATCTCAATTATAAGTATTATTTACAACATATCAAACATTCCACTTTCTTGCAAACTTTTTAGTGAGTAATAAAATACAACACCTACAATTTCCTACAAAATTTAATGTTTTTAAAACCGGACCGGTGATCAAACCGAACAACTAATCGGGTCATTGGGTCACTGGTTCGACTGGTTCAACCCGTGTAAAATAACAGGTTGACCCGGATTATTTGTATTATATACATATATTAATACTAAATATTTATATTATAAATATTTAATATATATGTACACAATATAGTGAAAATCGATGCATCTTTAAATATATCTATGCATTTATAGTACTTCATGATGTCATCATATCTGAGAAAATATATTTAACTTTGTAAGTTGATTGCATTTTAGTTATATAACACTATATAATAGAATACAATGAATTTTTATATATAAATAACATTAACACAATTTAGTAATTATTATTTTTATATTTTAATTTAATATTTCAAATATTATATCGATATTGTAGATTGATATAGCACTTTTAATTATCTGAAATAGCACTCTCTATAAAATAAAAATTTAAATATAATATAGTTGTCTTGAAATGTGAAACAATATGTAAATAATATAATAAAATATAATAACAACTAATCCTCTAGCGTAGTGGTAGTTCCTTCCAATATTTAAGAGGAGGTCTTAGGTTCGAATTACCATGGTGCCTTTGAAGTTGTTATTTTACTACTTCAAAAAATGATGGAATACTCATCAAAACCGGTCACCCGGGTTCAACCGGGTTCCACCGGATTTGAAGCAAAACCCGCCGGTTTGCTTTGGGTCAAATGCTCACCCGTATGTTGTGCCAACCGGACCGGACGAATTGCCGGTTCGCGATTAAACCGGTCGAACCGGCCGGTCCGGTCCGAGTTTAACAACAGTGATAAAATTAATGAATAATATCTATATCTACGCTCCACTTTCCTTCATATGTATGATTATTTATCACACTTAAAACTTCCCTGAACTTTCCATCTTATTATTGAAATTATTCATTTTCTTCAGCTCTTCATAACACTTTATAGAAAAGTTACATATTTCGCCAATATAACGCATATAACAGTTCTTGGAATTCTAATTCATCATATTTTTACCACATCGTATTTTGTATCTAACCCCAGTGAATTAAAAACTGAAAATTATTCAGCTTCATATAGAAACTTATTTATTTATTTAATTATTTTACAACGTAAGAAAACCATCATCAATGTCTTTAATTAATCACTTCATCTTCAAACTATATCTTATAACGTATAATGTTTTCTTCTCTTTTAAGTAGCCATTATAACAATTTCTATTGAACTAAAAGTCTTCCATTCTCTACAGTGGAATTATTATTTGTGTTGATAAAAATGAGAAGTCGAAAAGATCAATTCATAATATTTACCGTATGCATATAATTATCATAATAAATTTGTAAGGTAGAGTAGACATAATAAATATAATTTTATGTCATAGGATATAAAAATAATTAAAATATATATCACTAATACTGATATTCTTGCAATGAATTATATATAAGAAATATAAAGGTTTAGTAAAATAATAGTCAAATAGTCAATTTCTTATCATGATCAAATTAATAGTATATTAAGAGTCTGAAAATTTAAAAATTAAATATAATATAACTCTTATTAAAAGGTACAAATAAATGAAGAAATAAAAATATTCATATATCAAAGTGAGATGCCTATCAAGTGTCGTGCCACCAATTATTAATTATAATAAGGTACTCACCCTATTAATTATTGTTAGAATAACTTATTATATTATGAATAATTAAGAGAATGATAATTGTGTCTTTTCACAATGAGAATAAACACATCTTATTATCCATACTTTTATAGTAGTAAAAATTATTGAAATCCATAAATAAAATTTATAATTTATAGACAAGATTGGCAATAATATTAACTGGTACATGATATAGAAGAAGAGGAGTAGATATTGAACCTGCAAATGGCACATCCACCTACGTCACCAGATGTAAATGTTTCAACTATACGAATGCACCTTCGAGTTAATTCTTCAAGAGGATCAAAATTTGCATCACGCCCCACAAATTTTGCCTCTTGAAACATATATCGACAATATTTGCAATGCCATTTTCCTTCTAGACGATTTGAAACACACACACATTATGCACAAGAGAACCAAGATATGTAAGAAGTGAGAAATTCATAGCAAATTCGTTATGAATATAATCTAAACAAAAATATTCTCACCAGGCTGAAAAGCTCTAGGACAGTTTGCGCAGCATAACAGATCACCTCCATCTTCACATATAGAGCAAAGATCATCACTTTCTTTAGAAGATGGATTACGATGCTTTGAAAGTTCTAGAGATAGCTGATGTATAGACACCCTCCTTGTCCGAGTGTATATACTCATGTACCTGAAAGCCAAGAAAATGAAACACAAATAAGTATTTTTCAACTGCAATAAAATTTAGTATAGCTCCATTTTGGAAAAATCTTAATTTTAGTCCGCAATTCTAGTTTTAGTCACATACTTACGGAATATTAGAAAACATCCCAATATTTTACACTAGTTACAATATTAATACTTTTTATAATATTGTTAGTCTCATACTTTATGTTTTGTTATTATAAATTACATTTTAACCCTTCAACTAAATCAATTGTATACAAAAACTCCTTGAAAAATAATTAAAATGAAGAATCAGCAGATGTAGTCGGGATATTCATAAAATGGCCCAATCATCATCTTTCTCAATTATTTTTTATTTTCTTCTAAATTTTCTAGGGATAAGTAATAAAGATATTCGTTTCAAGGGGAGATATTTGATACATTTTGTGTAGTTTAAGGGTAAAATGCAATTTTAAATGACAAAAATAAAGTGTGGAACTAATTTTAATTTGCAACTTTATCACATTATTAAGACTGATTTCAAAAGTTCATAAAACGTCGTGAATCTAAAACTAGAATCGTGAACTAAATTTGCACTTTTTCCGCTTCATTTTCGAAACAAACAATTAAAACTCACGGCTTTCGACGGAAGGAGAAACCATCATGAGCCTCAAACACTGAAGGGCTGACCTGTTTCATAAAGAATACATTAGTCTTGAAAAAGTTCCAAATATATCAAACAAATGCATAAAATTTATGGTATCACATAATAAAAACAACCCAGTTACCACTTCTTCGCAGCAAGTGCACAAGATTGCACCATCTCTTGAACCCATTGAGCTCACTCTTCTGAATAGTAAGAGTACAATAAAGATTAACAAATCATCGTAAAATGGGAAATTAGCATAGGGAGATACGAAGACGGTGAAAATGTCCATTACTCTCAACTTCTTATAATACAATTATGTGCCTTCAGGAAGCACATCTTCTGCTAAAACTGATTTATGCATTCCCAAATCCCTGCAAAATGGGTACTCAGTTATATGATATAAACTAGTGGTGGTAAAATGGATCCGGAACCACGGTTCCAATCTAATTAAACTAGTTTGGGTAAGGTTGGTTCCTAAAAAAAAATTTATTCGGTTCACCAAGTTGGAACCAATTAATTTCAACTTAGGCCCAAATCGCTTGCCAATACTCTAAATTATAAAGAATAAAATGTAAGGTATTGAGTCGGGTTGGGATTGGTTCCCTTCCGGGTTGATTTTGGTTCCATTTAGGTTGAGTTGGTTCAACCTTAAAACCATTTAAGAACCAAACCGTTGGAACCAACCCGAACCGCCCATTTGGCCACCCCTAATATAAACATCTATAAAATATGTTCAAACAGAATATATTTAAATAATGATAAAAGTAGAGAGTCGGTACTTCCGTGTTAGCTTCCCGTGACGTTTAACTTTAGGCCTTCGATTAATTGAAGAGATTTGAGAAGTTTCGGGATTTTCAGGCAGCCAACTAGAGCAAACCAAAGCAGATGAACCAACCAAAACAGACCTAAAATGCTCAAAGTTACTCTTTGTTATTTTATGTGAATTTAATTCACACAGATTCGCAATTTTAGTGCATATAAAAGAAAAAACGCATCAAAAGATTGAGAAATTATCTTCAGATGAAGATACATTACCTATGGGCAGTGTAGAATGGTGGAGACGAAACGCCTTTGGTTCAAAACAGGTATCACAAAGACGCATTGGCTTTGAATTTCTTAATAAAATATTAAGCCTATTTAGAGTTGGCTAGAAATAGGGCTGACTAACTTTACAGGATTCCAAACATAATTTTTTTGCCAATACATTATTGTGCATACACAAGGCATCCCATGCTCCGAGCGCAATCCCAGACGCTTTTTAGCACTGTGCCCACCTTAGGGCGCGTTCCGGACACACTACGAGCATGCCTTTTTAAACACTAGTTATTTCTAAAATATTTACCATTTTTCCCTTAAATTTTCCGCATGAACATAGTATTCCCGTTCCCTAGATAACTCCTTCAAGTTCAGATTTCGTTTGCTTCATCTACACAAAGTTTCAAAGACAAGACAACAGTTACACAGATTTCAAAGAGTTGTCAAATAGAACGTAATATATAAATTCTCAAATATATCCTTAATTACCTTTGAGCTATGAATGTAACGAACACGTAAACCCTCAAGCAACCCCGTCTCAAAATGATCCCTTAACTTTGTCGGATTCTTTTTCGACTCCACCTTCTTTCACTTCTTCATCTCTACTCTTCATTCACCCCTAGCCCACCCTCCTCCTTGTGCATCTTCTCCGAGCTTGTACCTTCTCTAATTGTTTCACCACCAATGTCCGTGTACGAAAGGTGGGCAATCTGGCTTTCGTAAGATCAGCATAAGCTTTCTCAATCGGTAAACGATTCAAATTATCTGTTCCATCAGTCACTACTACCTTTGCAGCTTCATCTCCATCCAAAGCATCAAACATCTCTACATTCTTGGCCTCACTTCCAAAATCACCTTTGCTAGAAGAACTAGAGGCAGCTTGGGACCTAGTCACTCTTCTTCGATCTGCTGTAAACCACCCCAGCTTCGACTGTGCCCTCATCATCAAGTCGAGTTCTCGATTTGCTTGGGACCTGGTGCAACAACAAAACTCTATTTTCTTTTTTGTGTGTGTGTTTTCAATGTAGTCTTTTTTATTGTTTTCAATGTAATTCCTTGTAAATTTTATTAAGTTTGAATTATTTTCAATGTAAAAATTTAATTAGCTCTAATTATATCTATTTATTATATTTTATTCAGTTACGCATTAATTTCAATTTATAATTAAACTATAAATAAAAAGTTTTATTATAACTTATGTAAAGTATATATTTTATTATTAATAGTTTGAATTGCTTTCAATTTAGTCCATAAAACTTTAATTAGATATTCACAAATCTTATGAGTTATATTTTATTCAACTTGTATAAAACGTATTTTATAGTTTTATTCTAAATAAAAAGATATATGACAATTTGTCAAAAATAAAATATTTTATCGTTAAAAAAGACATGCACTTAATGGCCTCTGATACTAGTTAAATAATATTAAGTTAATAAACTTTATATTTATAAATTAAACTAATTTATAAGTTTAAGATATTAGTTTATCTTAATTTCTTTAAATGTTCAACTAAAATATTAGAAAGAAAAATATAATGTTACATCACCACAATCTTAATAACACAAGTCAAATTAAGAAGATCTTGTGTTTTTGTTTCGAAAATAAAAATCTTAATTTATCTTTCTTTATGGTCTTTTATAATGAAAATGAAACTTAAATAATCATTTATGCTAACATTTAAATTGTTTTTTAAAAAAATGTTATAATTTGATGCAATCTGTAGATAAGTTAAAAAGTCAAAGGTTCATGCCTTTATATATAGAGAGATATTGAAAATTGGTGATGTTATACTATTTATTAAAAAATATATTATTTAAAAGTTCATATATCTTAATAATAAAATATTTCAAGGGAAAAAGAATTCAGTTGAAAGTATAAATCAAACTAATTCACTAAAATATAAGCGTTTGTATTAGTGATTTACTATTATTAAGAGTAGAGAAAAAGTCTTGAAAGTTGAAAATGAGGTATGGAGCATTTTTAGTACAAGTGGTTAAATCGAACATGCAATAAAGAGTAAACAGAACATACATTAATCTTTCAACAAACATCGGGCATTTCAATTATCAAAAACATTGTATCAAATTTTATATAATAATATTTACATTGTTTCTAATTTTATTACTAGATCTAGTAAATCTAGGGGTAAAAGATATAACATTAGTTCTACAAAATCTTGTTTCAGATTTTATTAAATTTAATTTTAATCTCATCCGAGATTTACAGCCAAATCACATTCCCCATAGTTTTTCTACAACATAAATTATAAATGGAAAATAGAAAATAAAAAATAAAAATAAAATAAAATAAAAAATGATTTTTTTTTTTTGTTAAAAATTAAAATTTTAAAAATCAACTATGTAAAAACTTCATATGAAGAGCAAATAAGAAAAAATCAACATTCATAAATACAAGACTTGAGACAAATGCATAACAAGAATTAAGAAAAAGGATTTCAAAATTACACCACATCTTTTTGCAAGTAAATAAATATTTTTTGCAAACTTAGTGAATATATAATTATATAGGAATGAGATGATGTAAATGACAATGGATCTAGAAAATTTACCTTTGGGACTAGACTTATTTGTGGCCTTTTCAATTGGTATCAATTAAATCCAGAAACTTAGATATAAGAATGACTCTCTACGCAAAAATTAATATTGAATAGTGGAGGCAATTTTGAATAACCAAGGTGTACAATTTCTAGGGATTTTGACTGGATTGAAAAGGTTGGTGATCAGTAGAACTTATTGTTGAATGACGAAGATAAAGCGTTTTATTCAGAGAAGGTATAAAAGTTGTACCGTATCGTCTCTCGTTGGTGTTTTGTGGAAATGAAGTGTAATGTCGAATATAATCTGCAAGGTTGGTGTTTTGTGGAAATGAAGTGTAATGTCCTTCATTTATATTTCACGTTATCTCTTATCTGTCATTGGAATTTATATAACCAAGCCCTTTAAATTAGGTTAAATACGATTTATTACCTGAACAATGCTTGTCGTATCAAACACCTCCCATAAAATTATAGTTTGTACACCCAAAAAAATGCAAGGTATCATTATTCACTTTCTACATCATTAATTGTCTTTATACTCTTTAACGATGTCCTTTTTATTTAATATTTTTATTTTTCTAAATTTTTTTTGGTCTAGGTTTGTTTTTGTATATTTAGTTCTAAGAGGCCAGATTCATAAAATTATTATAAAGAACATAATTATTTTACATAACATACTACCAAAATATATAATTTATTCAAATAAAGTGATTTGGTTCTTATTCAAAACCTTAAAAGAATATATGAAAGAAAGGTTAACATTACAAATATTAAGTAGCTTTAACATATTTTATATATCTCCAATCAACACTAATTAGTGTGGGTCGGCACTAATATGGCTCTGGGTTGCTCCATTCCAGTTCCAAATGCTACACCTTTCTTGGCGCAGTGTTTTTTTTTTTTTTCATTTTTGTATTATTCCTTTAACTTTAATTAGGTTTTCAAATTAGTCTCTATAAGTTTATGAAGTTTCAATCATTTTTAATTTAGTCCTTAAAATCTTAATTAGTTATAATTATATCATATAAATTATTTTATTCAATCTTGCATTAATTTCACTTAATAATTTTATTAAACAAAAAGTATATTAAAACTTGTATATAATAATATCGAATATTTTTAATATTATGACTTTTACAACATTTTCTAAATTTTATTCCTAGATTTAGAAATTCTAAATGTAATAAGTAAATATACTCCCAGATCTACTAGACCTAATTTCAAATTTATCAATTTTATTTCTAATTTTTGGATATGCAATTTACAGTGAAATACAAGACATTTCCTAGACTTTTATAGAAAAAAGTTTAAAATGTCAAATAGAAAAAAAATTGTAAAATTAAAGATTAAAAAATAACTATCAAGAAAATAAACATAAGATGAAAAGAAAATATAAAAGGCTTGTTGTGCATAAAAAGAGCATTGTAACATATAGAAGAAGTTAGAGAAAATTAATTTCAAAAACCAAAATTATACCAAAATTTGTGGCAATTAAAAAAGAAGTTGAGAAAAATTATTTTAAAAATCAAAATTATACCAAGATTTGTGACAATTAAATGTTTTCAAATACTAGAGCATTGATCTAATTTACAAAAAAATGAGATAATTGTGAAAATGAGAGACTTTACCTTGGTCTTTCAAGAAATCTAGCAAGAATGGACTCCTTAAGCAAATTGATCTAGAGAAGTGAAGGCAATTCCTCTTGTTGGTGAAGGTGTAAAATATGAAATTTTATAAGAATCAAAGAGATGCGCACAGTGGAACTTGTCTTTGGATGAGGAAGGAAAAATTGTCATACGTTAAGGTGTAAAATCTTAGTTGAAAATGGAAGAATTTTTAGTCGGAAATTGTAAATGTGGTTGGTGTAAGCGGTGAACGTTTTTGAGTGATAACGGGGGCGGAATACTGAGATAAAGGCTGAAAGCTTTTCTTTTGGTATTGAAAATTGTCGTCAAGTGATTATAAAGTTTGTAATGATTTTGTGTGCTGGCGTTATAATTTCTCTTTTCAGAAATTAAATCCTATACAATGACTTTTATTTTGGGGCAATTTTTCTAAAAAGATCTTGTTCATATGGTAAATTTGGGAAAAAATAATAAAATATATTATAGTTTGCAAAATTTTAACTTATTAATATATTTCTCTAATTTCATTCAAATTCATTTTTCTTTCATCTCTACTTTTTAATAGTCGATATAACTGCTTATAAGTTATATAAACATCGTTTCGCACATTCACTAATCATCATTTATTATAATCATTTCTCTCTTTCTCTTTCAAATATTACAATTTTTAATTTATATTTTTTAATTTATTTATCCACATAATCATTATATTCATAACTAACACAATCATTTTATATATCATTCATTAACCTATCGACTTGATATATTTTACAACTTTCAACCTATTTTTAAGAACATAAAAAACACTTATAATTCGAACTTAATTGAATTATACAAAATATATTCAGAACAATTCCTAACACAATTATTTAGGGCAAGGAGAAAAAAAAAATCGAAGGATAGAAACAACTTTAACCAAAAGCATTCCTAACCCTATCGAAAATTCGATAAAAACCCTGAAAAATCATTCTAAAAGCATATTCCAATGGCATCTTAACATGAATTTTCCAAAACAAACAAAATCTAACACAGTCCATCTTCAAGTTCTTACAAAGTTGCCGACTAATCGAGTGGTCTCGATCCATCATTGCAGGATTACTAGATGCCGAAAGCACATAGGCCAAGGCTGCATGCTTGACAAGCTCATTAAATATATTATATATTTAATGATTAACTTACCCCTTGCTGCTTATGTTTTTAATTTTCATATTCAAGTATTTGGATTATAAAATCCTAAATAACTGCAATAGAGAAAATTTCATTCGAATTCATATTTTTTAATATGTACTTTTCAATATTCGATAGAACTACTTATTAATCATATACGTTACTTCACACATTCACCAATATAAATGTAAACGAGTCGAGCTCGAGCCGAACTTGGTGGTTTCCCAAGCTCGAACTCGAGCTCGTCGAGCTGAATGTTCTCGAGCTCGGGTTCAAGCTCGAGCTGAGCCCAAGCTCATGGCTAGAGCCCGAACTTGAGCCGAGTTGGCTTGTGAACTAAAATTATAGGGGAAATTTTGAATTTTTAAATTGTTTATTAATTTTTTTAATATATATTTATTAATATAATAATTATATTAAAAAAACACTCGCGAGCTTTTTTTAGAGATAAATGGGCTCGAGCTCGTGGAGCTCGGCTCGGTTGTTCGAGATGAGACGAGTTGCTCGCAAGCCAGCTCGGCTATTCTTACACCCCTATTCACCAATCATTACTTTATGGCAAAATTGCACTTTGGTATATTAAGTTGGTGTGTACATGTTTTTTGTACTTTATTTTGGACCACTGACAATTTGAGTACACTATATTAAAAAAATCAGCAATTTCAGAATAAATTGCACCGAAAACTTGTCAATTTAGGGGGGGTTCTCAATTTTGGCGGGAAAATTGCAAAATTGGAGGGATTTTACATTTTTTTACCAAAATGCCCCTAACCACAAAATTTCCCCCAATTTAACTTAATTTCACCAAAATTCTTCAATTTCATCCAAGAATTTCACGGTCTAGACGACCTATATGGTATTTTAACACCAATTTTCATGATTCACTAGTTCATGTATAGAATTTCAACTAAATTCAAATATAATTGCTAACTTGAAACTTGGAATAAATAAATAAGGAAAAAGTGTCAAATAAAAAATTGTACAAATTTTATACGGACACAACACCCAAAACATAAAATTAATATAATACATTAGTTTTAGAAAAGTTACAAAAAGATTTGCAAAAGAATTTGAAGGTTGGGGCAATTGTGTTTGTTTAGTGAAGAATTTGGTGTATTTTGAGAATGAAATTAGGTTAAATTGGGGGGAAATTTGGTGGTTGAGGGCATCTTGGTAAAAACATATATAATATATCTTCAATTTTGTAATTTTCCCACCAAAATTGAAAAAATCCCAAAATTGACGAGTTCCCGGCGAGAATTCAATTTTCCGGTGCAATTTGTACTGAAATTTCTGATTTTTTCAATATAATATACTCAAATTGTCAGTCCAAAATAAAGTACAAAAATCGTGTACACGCCAGCTTAGTGTACCAAAGTTGCGATTTTGCCTTATTTATTATAATCATTTTCTCTTTCTCTTTCAAATTTCAACATTTAATTTATATTTTATTATTTATTTATCCACATAATCACTATATTCATAACTAACACAATCATTATATACATCATTCATCAACCTATCGATTTAATATATTTTACAACTTTTGACCTATTTTTAAGAACATAAAAAACATATATATAATTCTTATGAATTTTTGTAGCACCCAGTTTTCAATTTTGCTTCATATTTTAACCCAAAAACATAAACAAACATAACCTTAGGATCCTATATTTGGTGTTTAAAATAAATATGGGATATATAAGATCCTGAAAAACTTTAAGCACATTGAATTTAGGCCGCAATACAGCACATATACTAGCATGTCCTTACACGGGCCTTGATTATATCGATAAGGCTGAAATGTATAAATTCTCGTGATATATTAAAAACGTATAAAAAGAAACTTTATGTTAATGAATAATGAAATAATTTGATCAATCCCGTGCTAGAATAAAGCGTGCGAAAAATCTCCATTCCATTAAAAATAAGTGTATTTTCATGTTTTTTTATCTCGATACGTAAATTTGACATGTATATACATATTTCGTATAAATAGGATAAAAGTAGAGAGTGGTTACTTTCTTGTCAGCCTCCCGTAACATTTAACTTTAGGATTTTGATTACTTGAAGAAGAAATTTGAGCAGTTTCAGCCTTTCAGGAGTTTCGGGCAGCCACCTAGAGCAAACCAAAGCAGATGAACCAACCAAAAGAGACCTAAAATGCTCAAAGTTATTGTTTGTTAATTTTATGTGAAGTTATTTCATACAAATTCGCAAGTTTAGTGCATATAAAAGTTAAAAAAAATTAAAAGATTGAAAATTTAATCTTCAGACAAAGATACATTACCTATGGGCAGTGTCAACAATACGAGAATGGTTGAGATGAGATGCATTTGGTTCAAAACAGGTATCACAAAGACGCATTGGCCTGCCAGCTCCGTCTTCAGGAATCAACCCTAACAACATTAAAAGAAGTTAAAACAGACAAGAAAAACCCATAAATTCGATATTCAATGACATAAAATTTTACATACCAAAGATGAATATGAAACCCACCTTTGCAATTGCGACAAAACCCACCAATTGCATTCTGAATCACCATTTCTAAAGAATCTGAAAGCTCAACCTTACATGCCTTCACTATATCTCAAAGACACTTATCATTTTCCAGATATATGTAATCTGTGGGACGTTATTTCGACTATTTGCATGCGTCTCAAAGTTACTAGGCTTGACAATCTACGTCAACAATATTTAACACTAAATTCGGAGAAACATCAAATCAATTTGTACATAGTGATTAATTAGTAATTTCCAATGTTTAAAAAAGTGAAAGCGCGGCGAGTTTTCTATTTTTAATATAAATAAAGTATAGAAATAATATATAAATTTGATCTAAATTAGTGAAAAATTTGTGGGCTACAACATAGAGTTGATTGACTTTAAAAGAGTTTAAACATAATTTTTTTGCCAATACCATATCGCGCATACACAGTGCAACCCATGCTCCGGGTGCAAAAAAGTGCGCCCAGATGTTTTTTAGCACTGCCCTACCTTAGGCGCGCTCGGAATGCTCCTTTTTAAACACTAGTTATTTCTAAAACATTTACCGTTTTTCCCTTGCATTTTCCCCATGAACATAGTACTCTCGTTCCCCGGATAACTCCTTCAAATTCTGATTTCATTTGCTTCATCTACAAAAAGTTTCAAATACAAGAGAAATAATCACGCACACTTCAAATAGTTGTCTGCAGAATGTAATTTAATACTCAAATTGTAGCACCCCGACCCCAGCTTAATAGGGGCCGGGTTGCCACCGTGACTTTAAAGCGTGAGAAAGGTGTTTTACAAAGAAAAATAAAATATTTCGTAAATAATTACAGCGGAAGACTTCGTTATAAACAACAAGTATTTTTTTTTTCTTAACTTTAACTTGAAAAACTAACCATGCAAAACTGACTCGTGTCATACCCAGATTTGCAAATCAAAACCTTGTTATGAGCATATGAAAATGTTTACTTAATTATCAAAAACAGTAGTTTTCCAAAACATCAAGAATTATCTGATTTATAATCATTTACATATATTAAAAACGTCACATATATATGTTTCTAGAGGGAAGTCCATACAGCCGGCTACTCATCCGCTTCGTCGTAAGCTGGACCTGAAAAAGATTAAATTGAGCAACGTAAGATTTGAGAAATCTTGTGGATAACGGTTACGTGCATTTGCATTGAAGAGATTAACCAATACGTTGAAACCATCATCCAAAGTCCGAAGACCTGGCCTAACTCCAAGGTTCGAAGACCTGGTCTACTCCAAGGTTCGTCAACCTGGCCTAACTCCAAGGTTCAAAGACCTGGTCTACTCCAAGGTTCGTCAACCTTGTACTTTATCATGTCGTTTCATCTCATCCAACATAAAAGTTATTATAATCAATGTAACTGAAAATAAACGTTATCCACTTGACGTTTCACTTAGATGCGAGATGGCTCCTGAAGTGTTCGGTCGTCTCGTACTGCACTCGACCATTCATAAACATGCAAAGTCTATTTCAAAATGCAATTTCACAATCAATACTCAAAATGACATATTTTTAGAGATCCATCACATTCAACAAAATATCCAACAAATTTCATCACACTTGTAGGGAATCACTCTTAAATCATACATGCAATGATTTTGGGTAAAAGAATTAAACATGCAAGGCCTATTTCTACATATATTTGCACCATCAACACTTGAAATGACATGTAATTGAAGATCAACCACATAAAAATAACACATGCAACAAAATCATCACATACTAGAAATTCCTCTTTTGATCATGCATGCAATCAATTTTTAGCAACTTAATCATGATCTTAAAGAAGAAAATGATGAAGATTAGTAAAAGGAAAAGAAAAACTACCTCTTGAAAGTAAAATGAAATCCTACACTTGAGCACACTTCTCATTTCTACTTTCTATGTTTTTAACTTCTTTAACTCATTTGGAAAAGAGGATTTTTTTTTAAGGAAAAGTGAAGCTTGAGAGAGTAGGGGTGTTAGAGATGAGTGAAAGAGAGTAGGAGTGTTAGAGAGAGAGAGAGAGAGAGAGAGAGAGAGAGAGAGAGAGAGAGAGAGAGAGAGAGAGTTAATGTATAAAAGAGATAGGTTTGTGTAGTAATAAAAATATAGGCTAATACTTAAATAAAATGATTGCCAAGATGAGTCATAGTAAGAAAGAATAAGGTGTTGACACCTCATGTCATGCAATAGTGTGGAGATCTCCAAGTTAGACACTTGTCATGCATGTCTATTATTCCCACATATATAAACATGACCTTATCTATATATATATATGTATATGCATGTTAAATTATATATATATATATATATATATATATTAATTATATATATATGTATATGCATGTTAAATTATATATATATATATATTAATTATATATATATATATATATATGTTAATTTATATATATATATATATATATATATGTGTGTTAATTGTTCGAATTATATATCTTACACATGCAACTTATCCATTTATTTTTCATTCGTTCATAATTACATATGTTGTCGAGTACATCACGATCGAACTCGGTTTCTTTGGGTAGCTATCTTGCAAGACTTTTCAAACTTGAGAAAACATTAGCTCGTTATTTTCGATTAAACGTAAAACTCATTTAAAACAGTAAATGAATGAGCAATAATAAACTATACATCAAAATGGTATCTATATGCTAAAAATAATGCATGATTTTCGAAAATGGGGTGTTACAAATCCCCCCTCCTTTTAAAAATTTCGTCCTCGAAATTTCGGTTTTAGCAGGTAGACAGTTCGTGGGAGTGCATTTGTAAAAATTAATGTATGCATTTTTGTAAAACAATTTTCTCATTCAAACATAAAGGTAAAGATTGGATAAAGACATAAATAATCATTTGTAAGGCATACTTCTTCGTACTTGCTCATAACATTCATTTCTTTTCATTGACTCATGATCTTCTTTCATGTTCATCATCAAATCTTACTTGTAACATAGCACGTAAAACATCATATGCAACCTTTAACATAAAACATCTTTCATGGACAACTTTAAAACATTACACATATATTTACCTTGGTACGATTCGGATGTTTAGCCACGCTGCGGACTCCCTATTATTAAACTCTTTGACATATCAATTTAAGGAAAATTCTAAATTTTATAGAAGCTCTCTGAGTTAAACATTGTTTCAAAGAAAATGTTTTGATTTACAGTCCAAGGAAGGAAAAACTCAACCTCGGCTCTGATACCACTTGTAGCGCCCCAACCCCAGCTTAATAGGAGTTGGGTTGCCACAGTGACTTTGAAGCGTGAGAAATATATTTTGCCTCATTTACATATTTTAAAAACAAAACATATATATATATATATTAATTATATATATATGTTAATTTATATATATATATATATATATATGTGTTAATTTTTGGAATTATATATCTTACACATGCAACTTATCCATTTATTTTTCATTCGTTCATAATTACATATGTTGTCGAGTGCATCACGATCGAACTCGGTTTCTTCGGGTAGCTATCCTGCAAGACTTTTCAAACTTGAGAAAATATTAGCTCGTTATTTTCGATTAAACGTAAAACTCATTTAAAACATTAAATGAACGAGCAATAATAAACTATACATAAAAATGGTATCTATATGCTAAAACCAATGCATGATTTTCGAAAATGGGGTGTTACACAAATATATTAAACTTACCTTTGAGACATGAATGTAACGAACATGTAAACCCTCAAGCAACCCCGTCTCAGGAAGATCCCTCAACCTTTTTGGATTCTTTTTCGACTCCACCTTCTTTGTCACCTTCATCTCTATTACTTCATTCAACCCTAGTTTTGCCTCCTCACCGTGCAGCTTCTCCGAGCTTGTACCTTCACCAATTGTTTCACCTTCATTGTGAAGCAACGGTGTGAACAATAGGTGGGAAACTGTTTCATCTTCATTGCCTCACCACCATTTGCAGCTTCATCTCCATCCAAAGCATCAAACATCTCCACATTCTTGACCTCACCAGTTTGGGAACTGGTGCCTGCAGTAATCCACCCAGCTTCGACTCTGCCCTCATCATGTGGGTGAATTCTCGTTTCATCTCGGTACGAATCGAGGACACCACTGTTTTGTCCTACACGACAAACATAAATTAGATAGTCAAAATATACTAAGATCATGCATCAAATATACTATTACAAATCAATCCAATTATTCATCAATATACATGTTTATAGTTAAAATTAAATGTGTTTTTTAGTTAAAATTGAGAATAAATATAACCCTTCCTCAGTAAAAACAAAACCACAAAATCGAGAATTTAAAACTAAAATAAAGTTACTTTGGAATAAGAACTGTTGTGTCTGTAGAAGTTATACATCACTATATCTGTGGAAATAAACCTCACAAATAGTCTAAAATGATTCCTGAACATACTTAGATAAGATGAACATCAAAACTGCCATATTCTAGAAAATTTTAAAAAGAGATGGTCCCAATAAAAGAAAAAACTTAGATCAAACAAATAACAATTACATGATAAACATCAAAATTTTGAATTTTGACTGATAAGAGCAATATTAAGGCCATCTCTAACCCAGTGCTGTTATAGGGCAAAGGAGCGGACGGAGATCACACCGCTACGGGATTTAACCTTGAGTGGCTGATAGCTCGCGGAGCGAACCTGGTCGTATGAGTAGTTTCATTCCGGTAGGTGGGAAGATGAGGATTGGAGGAATTGAATCACTTGTCGGTTAGAGGGCGTACGGGACCCCCCCGCTTTGCTTCTTCTTGAGTTCTTTTGACTGGGCGGCGGCAGGTGAAGTGGCGCCGATTGGTTGATACTGTTGTGCTATTTCTGGCGCAGCACTTCTGGTGCGCCATTTTTGGTGCATCAACAACGTCTTTTTTGTTTGTGTTTTTCAATTTAGTCTTTTTGTGGGTCAGAGTATCCAAACAATTGAGCCCTTTCCTCCATAAACAAAATCCCTCGAATAAAACAGTTTCAACACAACCGAAAACGTTATTGTTTGCTTTTTCTAACCAGAAAGAAACACACACGGAATTGTTCCAAACACAATAAAACCAAACAGGAAACGGATTGAAATTTCAAAATTAAGATACCGATTTATGAAGAAGTGAAGTCCCTTCAAAAATCATCATCTGATAGCTTTTCTTGTATTGATTGAGCTGCAATACAATGGATTTCCTCTTCACAATCAACAAACTCAAGACCCTCACCAATATCACATTCAGTTCCAACAGCAACCACATATTTGGTATCTGAACCCCTCTTTCTCAACTTCACCTGAGCATAATGTTCCACTGAGTGTGCATTTGTCAAAACTCTCCTTCCTTTAATCACAAACCCATTACTAGTAGTACCGTGCTGTCTTTCTTCTGCCAAGGCAAAGAGAAATCTAGTTCAGCATTCATTTGTGGGCATAACCCTAGTCGTCCCACTCTCCACAGTAAGTAACATGGGGCTGTCAGCAGCGGAATGACAGGTTCTACATTTTCGGGTTCAGTTTGGGGGATTTGGTGAGGGAGTGAAGAAGGGAGGAAGTAATTATGGTGGGAGGAGGATGGGGGGAAACAAGCATCATTGAGCTCCATGTTTGGCACAAGGTTAACAAAAGCATCAGTTGTGGTGTCCATCCAGCTGTTTGCATTAATCAACATGGAGCAGTCAGAAATGGGCGGAATGGCAAAGGGCATAGGATCAGATGTGGAGAGGTTTTGGGGCGGTGGAAGGAAGATCTCCGCATTAGTGAACATGGCACTGTCAGCAATAGGCGGAAAGGCAAGGGGTAGGGGTTGATATTTCTCCATCTTCAATCAATTTCTCCAGAGTAGAGTTGATATTTCTGCATGGGCTGCTACAGAACCATTCACCATCTGGCAATGCCTGTGGTTTTCATGGTTGCATTAGTTTATATGAAGTGAATCTATTAATTATGAAACTGAGGAATCTAAACATGGTAATAATATATGCGAATGTTTTTCTCCTTTAGACAACCAACATGGTATTCCTTCTCACACTACAAAAACATACATACAATATTTGTCACAAAAAGTGCAAATCATTAAACGTGCTTCAAAACATAGCATAAGTGACTGACTGGCTTCAGTACTTATACCTGATCACATATAATAACTGTGAGGTCATTAAATCCTACTTTGCTTAAACCATGACCCCTGGAAGAACCCACCAACTCATTTATTTGGAAACTTTTAGGAGACTATCAAGATGCACGTACGTTGCACGTGATTACCCAATTTTGTCATAATATTGAATTTTCATATGAAAATTTATTTTTTAATATTTCACGTCAACTTAAACACAAAAAAGAAGAAGAATATAACAATTAGAAGTTATATTATGTGCCCAAATGTGCCTAAATTTTTATTTCACATGTCCAATGAAAAGTTTTTCTCTTACTAATTCTCCTCTATATAATTTAAGATTTGATGCATATATATAAACTAAAATTTAATAGATCATAATGCAAATATACATTGTTCAATAAAAGTTACAAACAATATAGAATAAAACAGTTTTGTAAGAATTACCTAACTTTAATAAATACATATTGTCATATACTAATATTAATTCATTATCAAAAAAGACAAATTTAAAATTATATTTGTAAGTATTATTGGAAAAAGATGAATATGTCAATAACTAAAATATCACTACTTGACAATGCATGTTAAAATTGAGCATTATTTAACTAAAGCATTTTAATGTTTAAATACAAAAAATACACTACAAATACCATCTCTTTATTTAATGAAGATATATTAGTATAAATCATGTGGCCTAAAAGCAACTTTTGGGATTGAATTTTCTAGAACTAATTCCTCTCAATTAACAATTTCATTGAAATTAACATTACACAGACGTCAGACATCTAAAATAATGATAATTCATTACCTTCAAAATCAAAGATATACTCTTAATGTCAAGCAAACGACTCTTTAATTTATGGGACCTAATTAGGTTGTTATTATCTTGTGAAGTTCAATTCATGTTTTGCATATGGTTAAATTTTAGTAATTTAGCAATCAATTATATATATTTTACTAGTGTATGAACTTTAACTAATTTAAGTTTTTAATTTGAATTATCATACTTTAGCTAGTTCCTTAATGTTTAATTTTGATCTATTTTAGTTACGATTGTTATATATATATATATATTCTAGATTGTATATTGGGTGTTGTTTATATTTAGTAATTATTCTTTAAATATTTATTTTAGTTTTATTTTTGTTTAATGTAAATAAGTTTTAATTAAACCACATTAATAAAACAATGATTGTTATAGGGTTTATGATTTGGATTGCCAAATAGTGCGTATATATATATAATATAAGTTTTGATCATCTATAAAGTATTTATCACTCATTGTTATGTATTTTATTATAATTTACATGGCCACAAAAGAGAATGATATCCGTAAATTATACAATATATATATATTTTTAAGGGGGTGAGCTGGTTTTGATGATTAAATAGGTGAATGTTGTAGATATGATTTCTTTAGTATATTTAAACTTGAAAAAATCTACTTTAAAATATAAAAAAATATAGATAATTTTATATCATAGGATATAAAGTTAATGAATATATATATCACTCATCTAGATGTTTTTTTCACTCAATTATTAGAACTAAATAGATTTAGTAAAGTAATCGTCAAATAGTTAATTTCTTATTATGATTAATTTTAGTATTATATTCATAATGTTAAAATTTCAAAAATTATATTTAATAAAATCATTATTGAAGTTCAAAAGGATGAAACGACAAAAAAATTCATATATCAATGTGAGATGTATACCAATGGTCACCCATCAATATTGATTATACAAACGGCCAACCTATTATTATTGTCGCAATTCTTCCAAAAGTGAAATTACTTTTCTAATCTCAATTATAAGTATTATTTACTACATATCAAACATTCCACTTTCTTGCGAACTTTTTAGTGAGTAATAAAATACAACACCTACAATTTCCTACAAAATTAATGAATAATATCTATATCTACCCTCCACTTTCCTTCATATGTATGATTATTGATCACTCTTAAAACTTCCCCGAACTTTCCATCTTATTATTGAAATTCTTCACTTTCTTCAGCTCTTCATAACACTTTATAGAAAAGTTACATATTTCCCCAATATAACGCATATAACAGTTCTTGGAATTCTAATTCATCATATTTTTACCACATCGTATTTTGTATCTAAACCCAGTGAAATAAAAATTAAAAATTATTCAGCTTCATATAAAAACTTATTTATTTATTTAATTATTTAACAACGTAAGAAAACCATCATCAATGTCTTTAATAAATCACTTCATCTCCAAACTATATCTTATAACATATAATGTTTTCTTCTCTTTTAAGTAGCCATTATAACAATTTCTATTGAACTAAAAGTCTTCCATTCTCTACAGTGGAATTATTATTTGTGTTGATAAAAATGAGAAATTGAAAAGATCAATTCATAATATTTACCGTATGCATATAATTATCATAATAAATTTGTAAGGTAGGGTAGACATAATAAATATAATTTTATGTCATAGGATATAAAATTAATTAAAATATATATCACTAATACTGATATTCTTGCAATGAATTATATATAAGAACTATAAAGTTTTAGTAAAATAATAGTCAATTAATTTCTTATAATGATCAAATTAATAGTATATTAAGAGTCTGAAAATTTAAAAATTAAATATAATATAACTCTTATTAAAAGGTACAAATAAATGAAGAAACAAAAATATTCATATATCAAAGTGAGATGCCTATCAAGTGTCATGCCACCAATTATTAATTATAATAAGGGTACTTACCCTATTAATTATTGTCAGAATAACTTATTATAATATGAATAATTAAGAGAATGATAATTGTGTCTTTTCACAATGAGAATAAACACATCTTATTATCTATACTTTTATAGTAGTATAGATTATTGAAATCCATAAATAAAATTTATAATTTATAGACAAGATTGGCAATAATATTAACTGGTACATGATATAGAAGAAGAGGAGTAGATATTGAACCTGCAAATGGCACATCCACCTACGTCACCAGATGGAAATGTTTCAACTATACGAATGCACCTTCGAGTTAATTCTTCAAGAGGATCAAAATTTGCATCACGCCCCGCAAATTTTGCCTCTTCAAACATATATCGACAATATTTGCAATACCATTTTCCTTCTGGACGATTTGAAACACACACACATTATGCACAAGAGAACCAAGATATGTAAGAAGTGAGAAATTCTTAGCAAATTCGTTATGAATATAATCTAAACAAAAATATTCTCACCAGGGTGAAAAGCTCTCGGACAGTTTGCACAACATAACAGATCACCTCCATCTTCACATATAGAGCAAAGATCATCACTTTCTTTAGAAGATGGATTACGATGCTTTGAAAGTTCTAGAGATAGCTGATGTATAGACACCCTCCCTGTCCGAGTGTATATACTCATGATGTACCTGAAAGCCAAGATAACGAAACACAAATAAGTATTTTACAACTGCAGTAAAATTTAGTATAGCTCCATTTTGGAAAAATCTTAATTTTAGTCCGCAATTCTAGTTTTAGTCACATACTTACGGGATATTAAAAAACATCCCAATATTTTACACTAGTTGCAATATTAGTACTTTTTATAATATTGTTAGTCTCATACTTTATGTTTTGTTATTATAAATTACATTTTAACCCTTCAACTAAATCAGTTGTATAAAATAACTCCTTGAAAAATAATTAAAAAGAAGAATCAACAGGTTTAGCCGGGATATTCATAAAATGGCCCAATCATCATCTTTCTCAATTATTTTTTATTTTCTTCTAAATTTTCTAGGGATAAGTGATAAAGATATTCGTTTCAAGGGGAGGTATTTGATACATTTTGTGTAGTTTAAGGGTAAAATGCAATTTTAAGTGACAAACATAAAGTGTGGAACTAACTTTAATTTAAAAAAAACTAACATTGCAACTTTATCACATTATTAAGACTGATTTCAAAAGTTCATAAAACGTCGTAAATCTAAAACTAGAATCGTGAACAAGATTTGCACTTTTTCCGCTCCATTTTCGAAACAAACAATTAAAAATCACGGGGTAAATTGCTTTTTTCGTCCCACAAGTGACACCATTATCAATTTTGGTACCGCGCTTGTTGGTTTTCTCACTCTCAGTCCCATATGTCGTCAAAATTCTCACATTTAGTCCGTTGACCAAATTCCGTCAGCGAATTGACGGAGCCACGCACGTGAGACGTGCGTGGCCGTTAATTGGACGAAAATAAGCGGGAATATTGACCTAATTTTGACCCTAAACCATTTGGGGAGAAATTAACCTAATTTCTTCCAATTTCTTCCCCAATTCTTCCCACATTTCTTCCCCATTTCTTCCTTCCTCTCATGACAAGGCTCGTATCACTGCAAAACTGAAACTTGTGTTAGCTAAAGAGTTCAGATAATAAATTTTTAAAAAATTTGTGCTACTGCAATAACAATCCACCATTTCGTTTAAAAAACTTGTGAGAAGGATGTCATGCCATGTAAGTAAGAAGGATGTCATGCCATGTAAGGAAGTATTTTCTGAAAATATTTTCAGAAGATTCCATGGCAGAATATGTTTCATGTCAAAAAAGGAGTATTTTCTGGAAAAATAAGCTTCTATTTTTCAAAACGAGGTATAAGTTTTATGAATTGTCCTATTTCCTGACAAAAATGAGCAAAATAAACACATCTCTGTTGAGTTTTAAAAAATTAATCTGAATATAATGCTCTTCTAAACTGTGATACAGCTAGATATTTTTGCTGGGCACATACTTTTATTTCATTTTCGTAGATGTCAATTTTGTTTTTTTAAAAAAATGAGTTGTTTGTCAGTAAATTTTGGAATCCCTCGGGCACGGTGGATGATTTGCGAGGTGGAGGTCCAAAATACAATTCTGATATGCTAAGACGAGTACTAGCAGGAGAAAAGGGGTCCATTGCCGATGCCTTGGTAATTTTCTTATTTCTTCAGCAATGTCTGACTGATAAATTGGATTATTGATTCATCAGGTGCTAAATGCAGCAGCAGCCCTGTTGGTAAGTGGGCACTTAAACAATCTTGGGGAAGGAGTTGATCTAGCTCGTCAAACACATTTATCCAGCAAAGCAGTTTAAAAAACTTGTGATAAGGATGTCATGCCATGTAAGGAAGAAATTGGGGAAGAAATTGGAAGAAATTAGGTTAATTTTCCCTTCAAATGATTTAGGGTCAAAATTAGGTCAATATTCCCGCTTATTTTCGTCCAATTAACGGTCACGCACGTCTCATGTGCGTGCCTCCGTCAATTCGCTGACGGAATTTGGTCAACGGACCAAATGTGAGAATTTTGACGACATATGGGACTGAGAGTGAGAAAACCAACAAGCGCGGTACCAAAATTGATAATGGTGTCACTTGTGGGACGAAAAAAGCAGTTTACCCAAAAATCACGTCTTTCGACGGAAAGAGAAACCAGCATGAGCCTCAAACACTGAAGGGCTGACCTGTTTCATAAAGAATTCATTAGACTTGAAAAAGTTCCAAATATATCAAACAAATGCATAAAATTTATGGTATCACATAATAAAAACAACCTAGTTACCACTTCTTCGCAGCAAGTGCACAAGATTGCACCATCTCTTGAACCCATTGAGCTCACTCTTCTGAATAGTAAGAGTACAATAAAGATTAACAAATCATCATAAAATGGGAAATTAGCATAGGGAGATACGAAGACGGTGAAAATGTGCATTACTCTCGACTTCTTATAATACAATTATGTGCCTTCAGGAAGCACAACTTCTACTAAAACTGATTTATGCATTCTCAAATCCCTGCAAAATGGGAACTCAGTTATATGATATAAACTAGTGGTGGCAAAATGGATCCGGAACCACGGTTCCAATCCAATTAAACTAGTTTGGGTTGGGTTGCTTCCTAAGAAAATTTTAGTTGGTTCACCAAGTTGGAACCAATTAATTTTAACTTAGGCCCAAATCGTTTGCCAATACTCTAAATTATAAAGAACAAAATGTATGGTATTGAGTCGGGTAGGGATTGGTTCCCTTCCGGGTTGATTTTGGTTCCATTTGGGTTGAGTTGGTTCAACCTTAAAACCATTTAAGAACCAAACCGTTGGAACCAACCCGAACCGCCCATTTGGCCACCCCTAATATAAACAGCTATAAAATATGTTTAAACAGAATATATTTAAATAATGATAAAAGTAGAGAGTCGGTAGTTCCGTGTTAGCTTCCCGTGACATTTAACTTTAGGCCTTTGATTAATTGAAGAGATTTGAGAAGTTTCGGGATTTTTAGGCAGCCAACTAGAGCAAACCAAAGCAGATGAACCAACCAAAACAGACCTAAAATGCTCAAAGTTACTCTTTGTTATTTTATGTGAATTTAATTCACACAATTCGCAATTTTAATGCATATAAAAGAAAAAAAGCATCAAAAGATTGAGAAATTATCTTCAGATAAAGATACATTACCTATGGGTAGTGTAGAATGGTCAAGACGAAATGCCTTTGGTTCAAAACAGGTATCACAAAGACGCATTGGCTTTGAATTTCTTAATAAAATATTAAGCATATTTAGAGTTGGCTAGAAATAGGGCTGACTAACTTTAAAGGATTCCAAACTTAATTTTTTTGCCAATACATTATTGTGCATACACAAGGCATCCCATGCTCCGAGCGCAATCCCATACGCTTTTTAGCACTGTGCCCACCTTAGGGCGCGGTCTGGACGCACTACGAGCATGCCTTTTTAAACACTAGTTATTTCTAAAATATTTACCTTTTTCCCTTACATTTTCCGCATGAACATAGTATTCCCGTTCCCTAGATAACTCCTTCAAGTTCAGATTTCGTTTGCTTCATCTACACAAAGTTTCAAAGACAAGACAACAGTTACACAGATTTCAAAGAGTTGTCAAATAGAACGTAATATATAAATACTCAAATATATCCTTACTTACCTTTGAGCTATGAATGTAACGAACACGTAAACCCTCAAGCAACCCCGTCTCAAAAAGATCCCTTAACTTTCTCGGATTCTTTTTCGACTCCACCTTCTTTCACTCCTTCATCTATACTCTTCATTCACCCCTAGCCCACCCTCCTCCTTGTGCACCTTCTCCGAGCTTGTACCTTCTCTAATTGTTTCACCACCAATGTCCGTGTACGAAAGGTGGGCAATCTGGCTTCCGTAAGATCAGCATAAGCTTTCTCAATCGGTAAACGATTCAAATTATCTATTCCATCAGTCACTACTACCTTTGCAGCTTCATCTCCATCCAAAGCATCAAACATCTCCACATTCTTGGCCTCACTTCCCAAATCGCCTTTGCTAGAAGAACTAGAGGCAGCTTGGGACCTAGTCACTCTTCTTCGATCTGCTGTAAACCACCCCAGCTTCGACTGTGCCCTCATCATCAAGTCGAGTTCTCGATTTGCTTGGGACCTGGTGCAGCAACAAAACTCTATTTTCTTTTTTGTGTGTGTTTTTTCAATGTAGTCTTTTTTATTGTTTTCAATGTAATTCCTTGTAAATTTTATTAAGTTTGAATTATTTTCAATGTAAAAATTTAATTAGCTCTAATTATATCTATTTATTATATTTTATTCAGTTACGCATTAATTTCAATTTATAATTAAACTATAAATAGAAAGTTTTATTATAACTTATGTAAAGTATATATTTTATTATTAATAGTTTGGATTGCTTTCAATGTAGTCCATAAAACATTAATTAGATATTCACAAATCTTATGAGTTATATTTTATTCAACTTATGTAAAACATATTTTATAGTTTTATTCTAAATAAAAAGATATATGACAATTTTTCAAAAATAAAATATTTTATCGTTCAAAAAAACATGCACTTAATGGCCTCTCATACTAGTTAAATAATATTAAGTTAATAAACTTTATATTTATAAATTAAACTAATTTATAAGTTTAAGATATTAGTTTATCTTAATTTCTTTAAATGTTCAACTAAAATATTAGAAAAAAAAATATAATGTTACATCACCACAATCTTAATAACACAAGTCAAATTAAGAAGATCTTGTGTTTTTGTTTCGAAAATAAAATCTTAATTTATTTTTCTTTATGGTCTTTTATAATGAAAAATGAAACTTAAATAATCATTTATGCTAACATTTAAATTGTTTTTAAAAAAAATGTTATAATTTGATGCAATCTGTAGATAAGTTAAAAAGTCAAAGGTTCATGCCTTTATATATAGAGAGAGATATTGAAAATTGGTGATGTTATACTATTTATTAAAAAATATATTATTTAAAAGTTCATATATCTTAATAATAAAATATTTCAAGGGAAAAAGAATTCAGTTGAAAGTATAAATCAAACTAATTCACTAAAATATAAGCGTTTGTATTAGTAATTTACTATTATTAAGAGTAGAGAAAAAGTCTTGAAAGTTGAAAATGAGGTATGGAGCATTTTTAGTACAAGTGGTTAAATCGAACATGCAATAAAGAGTAAACAGAATATACATTAATCTTTCAACAAACATCGGGCATTTCAATTATCAAAAACATTGTATCAAATTTTATATAATAATATTTACATTGTTTCTAATTTTATTACTAGATCTAGTAAATCTAGGGGTAAAAGATATAACATTAGTTCTACAAAATCTTGTTTCAGATTTTATTAAATTTAATTTTAATCTCATCCGAGATTTACAGCCAAATCTCATTCGCCATAGTTTTTCTACAACATAAATTATAAATGGAAAATAGAAAATAAAAAATAAAAATAAAATAAAATAAAAAATGATTTTTTTTTTGTTAAAAATTAAAATTTTAAAAATCAACTATGTAAAAACATCATATGAAGAGCAAATAAGAAAAAATCAACATTCATAAATACAAGACTTGAGACAAATGCATGACAAGAATTAAGAAAAAGGATTTCAAAATTACACCACATCTTTTTGCAAGTAAATAAATATTTTTTGCAAACTTAGTGAATATATATATATATATATATATATATATAGGAATGAGATGATGTAAATGACAATGGATCTAGAAAATTTACCTTTGGGACTAGACTTATTTGTGGCCTTTTCAATTGGTATCAATTAAATTCAGAAACTTAGATATAAGAATGAACTCTCTACACAAAAATTAATATTGAATAGTGGAGGCAATTTTGAATAACCAAGGTGTACAATTTCTAGGGATTTTGAATGGATTGAAAAGGTTGGTGAACAATATAACTTATTGTTGAATGACGAATATAAAGCGTTTTATTCAGAGAAGGTATAAAAGTTGTATCGTATCGTCTCTCGTCTGGAATGATAAAATGCGGTTGGTACCAGCGGTGAAAGTTGTTGCCAAATATAATCTGCAAGGTTGGTGTTTTGTGGAAATGAAGTGTAATGTCCTTCATTTATATTTCACGTTATCTCTTATCTGTCATTGGAATTTATATAACCAAGCCCTTAAAATTAGGGTAAATACGATTTATTACCTTAACAATGCTTGTCGTATCAAACACCTCCCATAAAATAGTTTGTAAACCCAAAAAAATGCAAGGTATCATTATTCACTTTCTACATCATTAATTGTCTTTATACTCTTTAACGATGTCCTTTTTATTTAATATTTTTTATTTTTCTAAATTTTTTTTGGATATTTAGTTCTAAGAGGCAAGATTCTTAAAATTATTATAAAGAACATAATTATTTTACATAACATACAACCAAAATATATAATTTATTCAAATAAAGTGATTTGGTTCTTATTCAAAACCTTAAAAGAATATATGAAAGAAAGGTTAACATTACAAATCTTAAGTAGCTTTTATATAATTTATATATCTCCAATCAACACTATTTAGTGTGGGTCGGCACTAATATGGCTCCGGGTTGCTCCATTCCAGTTCCAAATGCTACACCTTTCTTGGCGCAGTGTTTTTTTTTTTTTTTTTGTATTATTCCTTTAACTTTAATTAGGTTTTCAAATTAGTCTCTATAAGTTTATGAAGTTTCAATCATTTTTAATTTAGGCCTTAAAATCTTAATTAGTTATAATTATATCATATAAATTATTTTATTCAATCTTGCATTAATTTCACTTAATAATTTTATTAAACAAAAAGTATATTAAAACTTGTATATAATAATATCGAATATTTTTAATATTATGACTTATTAAATTTTTAATATTATGACTTTTACAACATTTTCTAAATTTTATTCCTAGATTTAGAAAATCTAAATGTAATAAGTAAATATACTCCCAGATCTACTAGACCTAATTTCAAATTTATCAATTTTATTTCTAATTTTTGGATATGCAATTTACAGTGAAATACAAGACATTTCCTAGACTTTTATAGAAAAAAGTTTAAAATGTCAAATAGAAAAAAAATTGTAAAATTAAAGATTAAAAAATAACTATCAAGAAAATAAACATAAGATGAAAAGAAAATATAAAAGGCTTGTTGTGCATAAAAAGAGCATTGTAACATATAGCAGAAGTTAGAGAAAATTTATTTCAAAAACCAAAATTATACCAAAATTTGTGGCAATTAAAAAAGAAGTTGAGAAAAATTATTTTAAAAATCAAAATTATACCAAGATTTGTGACAATTAAATGTTTTCAAATACTAGAGCATTGATCTAATTTACAAAAAAAATGAGATAATTGTGAAAATGAGAGACTTTATCTTGGTCTTTCAAGAAATCTAGCAAGAATGGACTCCTTAAGCAAATTGATCTAGAGAAGTGAAGGCAATTCCTCTTGTTGGTGAAGGTGTAAAATATGAAATTTTATAAGGAATCAAAGAGATGGGCACAGTGGAACTTGTCTTTGGATGAGGAAGGAAAAATTGTCATACGTTAAGGTGTAAAATCTTAGTTGAAAATGGAAGGATTTTAAGTCGGAAATGGTAAATGTGGTTGGTGTAAGCGGTGAACGTTTTTGAGTGATAACAGGGGCGGAATACTGAGATAAAGGCTGAAAGCTTTTCTTTTGGTATTGAAAATTGTCGTCAAGTGATTATAAAGTTTGTAATGATTTTGTGTGCTGGCGTTATAATTTCTCTTTTCAGATACTGAAATTCATTTCCGGTCAAACCTTGATATTTTTCTAAACTAGGTTATAATTTGATTTTTCTCATAAATAGAATTAAATCCTATACAATGACTTTTATTTTGGGGCAATTTTTCTGAAAAGATCTTGTTCATATGGTAAATTTGGGAAAAAATAATAAAATATATTATAGTTTGCAAAATTTTAACTTATTAATATATTTCTCTAATTTCATTCAAATTCATTTTTCTTTCATCTCTACTTTTTAATAGTCGATATAACTGCTTATAAGTTATATAAACATCGTTTCGCACATTCACTAATCATCATTTATTATAATCATTTCTCTCTTTCTCTTTCAAATATTACAATTTTTAATTTATATTTTTTAATTTATTTATCCACATAATCATTATATTCATAACTAACACAATCATTTTATATATCATTCATCAACCTATCGACTTGATATATTTTACAACTTTCAACCTATTTTTAAGAACATAAAAAACACTTATAATTCGAACTTAATTGAATTATACAAAATACATTCAGAACAATTCCTAACACAATTATTTAGGGCAAGGAGAAAAAAAAATCGAATGATAGAAACAACTTTAACCAAAAGCATTCCTAACCCTATCGAAAATTCGATAAAAACCCTAAAAAATCATTCTAAAAGCATATTCCAATGGCATCTTAACATGAATTTTCCAAAACAAACAAAATCTAACACAGTCCATCTTCAAGTTCTTACAAAGTTGCCGACTAATCGAGTGGTCTTGATCCATCATTGCAGGATTACTAGATGCCGAAAGCACATAGGCCAAGGCTGCATGCTTGACAAGCTCATTAAATATATTATATATTTAATGATTAACTTACCCCTTACTGCTTATGTTTTTAATTTTCATATTCAAGTAATTGGATTATAAAATCCTAAATAACTGCAATAGAGAAAATTTCATTCGAATTCATATTTTTTAATATGTACTTTTCAATATTCGATATAACTACTTATTAATCATATACGTTACTTCACACATTCACCAATAGAAATGTAAACGAGTCGAGCTCGAGCCGAACTTGGTGGTTTTCCAAGCTCGAACTCGAGCTCGTCGAGCTGAATGTTCTCGAGCTCGGGTTCAAGCTCGAGCTGAACCCAAGGTCATGGCTAGAGCCCGACCATGAGCCGAGTTGGCTTGTGAACTAAAATTATAGGGGAAATTTTGAATTTTTAAATTGTTTATTAATTTTTTTAATATATATTTATAATATTAAAAAACCACTAGCGAGCTTTTTTTAGAGATAAATGGGCTCGAGCTCGTGGAGCTCGGCTCGGTTGTTCGAGATGAGACGAGTTGCTCGCAAGCCAGCTCGGCTATTCTTACACCCCTATTCACCAATCATTACTTTATGGCAAAATTGCACTTTGGTATATTAAGTTGGTGTGTACATGTTTTTTGTACTTTATTTTGGACCACTGACAATTTGAGTACACTATATTAAAAAAATCAGCAATTTCAGAATAAATTGCACCGAAAACTTGTCAATTTAGGGGGGGTTCTCAATTTTGGCGAGAAAATTGCAAAATTGGAGGGATTTTACATTTTTTACCAAAATGCCCCTAACCACAAAATTTCCCCCAATTTAACTTAATTTCACCAAAATTCTTCAATTTCATCCAAGAATTTCACGGTCTAGACGAGCTATATGGTATTTTAACACCAATTTTCATGATTCACTAGTTCATGTATAGAATTTCAACTAAATTCAAATATAATTGCTAACTTGAAACTTGGAATAAATAAATAAGGAAAAAGTGTCAAATAAAAAATTGTACAAATTTTATACGGACACAACACCCAAAACATAAAATTAATATAATACATTAGTTTTAGAAAAGTTACAAAAAGATTTGCAAATGAATTTGAAGGTTGGGGCAATTGTGTTTGTTTAGTGAAGAATTTGGTGTATTTTGGGAATGAAATTAGGTTAAATTGGGGGAAAATTTGGTGGTTGAGGGCATCTTGGTAAAAACATATATAATATATCTTCAATTTTGTAATTTTCTCGCCAAAATTGAAAAAATCCCAAAATTGACGAGTTCCCGGCGAGAATTCAATTTTCCGGTGCAATTTGTACTGAAATTTCTGATTTTTTCAATATAATATACTCAAATTATCGGTAGTCCAAAATAAAGTACAAAAATCGTGTACACGCCAACTTAGTTTACCAAAGTTGCGATTTTGCCTTATTTATTATAATCATTTTCTCTTTCTCTTTCAAATTTCAACATTTAATTTATATTTTATTATTTATTTATCCACATAATCACTATATTCATAACTAACACAATCATTATATACATCATTCATCAACCTATCGATTTAATATATTTTACAACTTTCGACCTATTTTTAAGAACATAAAAAACATATATATAATTCTTATGAATTTTTGTAGCACCCAGTTTTCGATTTTGCTTCATATTTTTAACCCAAAAACATAAACAAACATAACCTTAGGATCCTATTTTTGGTGTTTAAAATAAATATGGGATATATAAGATACTGAAAAACTTTAAGCACATTGAATTTAGGCCGCAATACAGCACATATACTAGCATGTCCTTACACGGGCCTTGATTATATCGATAAGGCTGAAATGTATAAATTCTCGTGATACATTAAAAATGTAAAAAAAGAAACTTTATGTTAATGAATAATGAAATAATTTTATCAATCCCGTGCTAGAATAAAGCGTGCGAAAAATCTCCATTCCATTAAAAATAAGTGTATTTTCATGTTTTTTTATCTCGATACGTAAATTTGACATGTATATACATTTTTCGTATAAATAGGATAAAAGTAGAGAGTGGTTACTTTCTTGTCAGCCTCCCGTAACATTTAACTTTAGGATTTTGATTACTTGAAGAAAAAATTTGAGCAGTTTCAGCCTTTCAGGAGTTTCGGGCAGCCACCTAGAGCAAACCAAAGCAGATGAACCAACCAAAAGAGACCTAAAATGCTCAAAGTTATTATTTGTTAATTTTATGTGAAGTTATTTCATACAAATTCGCAAGTTTAGTGCATAAAAAGTTAAAAAAAATTAAAAGATTGAAAATTTAATCTTCAGACAAAGATACATTACCTATGGGCAGTGTCAACAATACGAGAATGGTTGAGATGAGATGCCTTTGGTTCAAAACAGGTATTACAAAGACGCATTGGCCTGCCAGCTCCGTCTTCAGGAATCAACCCTAACAACATTAAAAGAAGTTAAAACAGAAAAGAAAAACCCATAAATTCGATATTCAATGACATAAAATTTTACATACCAAAGATGAATATGAAACCCACCTTTGCAATTGCGACAAAACCCACCAATGGCATTCTGAATCACCATTTCCAAAGAATCTGAAAGCTCAACCATACATGCCTTCACTATATCTCAAAGACTCTTATCATTTTCCAGATATATGAAATCTGTGGGACATTATTTCGACTATTTGCATGAGTCTCAAAGTTACTAGGCTTAACAACCTACGTCAACAATATTTAACACTAAATTCGGAGAAAGATCAAATCAATTTGTACATAGTGATTAATTAGTAATTTCCAATGTTTAAAAAAGTGAAAGCGCGGCGAGTTTTCTATTTTTAATATAAATAAAGTATAGAAATAATATATAAATTTGATCTAAATTGGTGAAAAATTTGTGGGTTACAACATAGAGTTGATTAACTTTAAAAGAGTTTAAACATAATTTTTTTGCCAATACCATATCGCACATACATAGTGCAACCCATGCTCCGGGTGCAAAAAAGTGCGCCCAGACGTTTTTTAGCACTGCCCTACCTTAGTCGCGCTCGGAATGCTCCTTTTTAAACACTAGTTATTTCTAAAACATTTACCGTTTTTCCCTTGCATTTTCCCCATGAACATAGTACTCTCGTTCCCCGGATAACTCCTTCAAATTCTGATTTCATTTGCTTCATCTACAAAAAGTTTCAAATACAAGAGAAATAATCACGCACACTTCAAATAGTTGTCTGCAGAATGTAATTTAATACTCAAATATATTAAATTTACCTTTGAGCCATGAATGTAACGAACATGTAAACCCTCAAGCAACCCCGTCTCAGGAAGATCCCTCAACCTTTTTGGATTCTTTTTCGACTCCACCTTCTTTGTCACCTTCATCTCTACTACTTCATTCAACCCTAGTTTTGCCTCCTCACCGTGCAGCTTCTCCGAGCTTGTACCTTCACCAATTGTTTCACCTCCATTGTGAAGCAACGGTGTGAACAATAGGTGGGAAACTGTTTCATCTCCATTGCCTCACCACCATTTGCAGCTTCATCTCCATCCAAAGCATCAAACATCTCCACATTCTTGACCTCACCAGTTTGGGAACTGGTGCCTGCAGTAATCCACCCAGCTTCGACTCTGCCCTCATCATGTGGGTGAATTCTCGTTTCATCTCGGTACGAATCGAGGACACCATTATTTTGTCCTACACGACAAACATAAATTAGATAGTCAAAATATACTAAGATCATGCATCAAATATACTATTACAAATCAATCCAAATATTCATCAATATACATGTTTATAGTTAAAATTAAATGTGTTTTTTAGTTAAAATTGAGAATAAATATAACCCTTCCTCAGTAAAAACAAAACCACAAAATCGAGAATTTAAAACTAAAATAAAGTTACTTTGGAATAAGAACTGTTGTGTCTGTAGAAGTTATACATCACTATATCTGTGGAAATAAACCTCACAAATAGTCTAAAATGATTCATGAACATACTTAGATAAGATGAACATCAAAACTGCCATATTCTAGAAAATTTTAAAAAGAGATGGCCCAATAAAAGAAAAAATTTAGATCAAACAAATAACAATTACAGGATAAGCATCAAGATTTTGAATTTTGACTGATAAGAGCAATATTAAGGCCATATCTAACCCAGCGCTGTTATAGGGCAACGCTATTTCTGGCGCAGCACTTCTGGTGCGCCATTTTTGGTGCATCAACAACGTCTTTTTTGTTTGTGTTTTTCAATTGAGCCCTTTCCTCCATCAATTACAGATTTTTGTAACCGTGTTGAGAAACTTAAACCAATTTCCTAATGGAATATGTCATAAATTACACCACCAAATAATAAATAAATGAGGACGAAAATAACACAAACTGCGGGGAAGAAAGAAAATTATAAGCCATTTTTTTCGAAATAAAAGATAATTATCCCCAAACTTGGACAAAACAAATCCAATTATCACAACATCCCATATCTCTACCATATATAAAAGTACCGTTGCTATACCACTAAGCAACTTTAAACTTCAAAATCCCTTCAAATAAAACAGTTTCAACACCACCGAAAACAATATTGTTTGCTTTTTCTAACCAGAAAGAGACACACAAGGAATTGTTCCAAACACAATTAAACCAAACAGGAAACGGATTGAAATTTCAAAATTAAGACACCGATTTATGAAGAAGTGAAGTCCCTTCAAAAATCATCAAATTATAGCTTTTCTTGTATTGATTGAGCTGCAAAACAACATATAAACAAATAATTGTTAGTAAATTCATTTGCCATTATGTATATACATATATAGTTCCCACATATATTAGAAAAACATGGTAAACCGAACCTGTTCATCGCTGAGTTTTTGAAAACCAAACTGAGTTGTCCACAAGGACTCCTACTTCATCAGCAGCAGGAAGCACTAGAACTTTCACATTCAAAGATTTTAGTAGATTCTCAATGCAAAAGAAGAGCGCTTGGAAATATCCCCGCCAAAATGAGCGAAATTATAGTATGATTTTACTCAGTAATCCAAAAAAAATAGAGCGTTTTTCGTTTATATGAGTAAGCCGACCTTTCCCTGATAATCACTCCATGTAGCAGCAAGGGGAAGTTCTGCAACTTCATCACCAAAAACCCGAAAGATGATAGCAGAAACCACCATAGAGCTATAGAAATACTTAGGCTATATCAAATATTCAGTTTCTTAAAACAATGTTAATAGAGTAAATAAGAATAGTTCTTACTTGTACTATCAATACAACACAATACATGCCAAAAAAATCCTGCTCTTCAAAGTTCCTCCTGCAGTTGATAAGAATTAGTCGACATTTAGTCGAATAACAGAAAAAAAAAATAGGCACATAAATAAGGAATGCAATAGAATACAGATGATCAATGATCATTACCCATAACCATGTGAGGAATAAGATCGAGTGGGTGCTTGAATCAGCAATAGGATCAAATCGGTCCTGAAGTAAATTTGGGAGATGAAAATCAACACAAGGAAAAAGTACTCATGAAGCAAATTTTGATTCAAATAGAGATAATGGTTGCTCAAACAATGCAATAATTTAGCACTAAAAGCGTTTCAAAGGGGGCGAGAAATCCAAATCCTAGTGTTTTCTGAAGCTTCATTTCCACTGAGCAGCCTCCATTTTATATCGAGCTCGGGATTCCATTCGGGATCTTTTTCCATGGATTTCCTCTTCACAATCAACAAACTCAAGACCCTCACCAATATCACATTAAGTTCCAACAGCAACCACATACTTGGTCTCTGAACCCCTCTTTCTCAACTTCACCTGAGCATAATGTTCCACTGAGTGTGCATTTGTCAAAACACACCTTCCTTTAATCACAAACCCATTACTAGTAGTATCGTGCTGTCTTTCTTCTGCCAAGGCAAAGAGAAATCTGGTTCAGCATCCATTGTGGGCATAACCCTAGTCGTCCCACTCTCCCCAGTAAGTAACATGGGGCTGTCAGCAGTATGCGGAATGACAGGTTGTACGTTTTCGGGTTCAGTTAGGGGGATTTGGTGAGGGAGTGAAGAAGGGAGGAAGTAATTATGGTGGGAGGAGGATTGGGGGAAACAAGCATCATTGAGCTCCATGTTTGTCACAAGGTTAACAAAAGCATCAGTTGTGGTGTCCATCCAGCTGTTTGCATTAATCAACATGGAGCAGTCAGAAATGGGCGGAATGGCAAAGGGCAGAGTAATAGGATCAGATGTGGAGAGGTTTTGGGGCGGTGGAAGGAAGATCTCTGCATTAGTGAACATGGCATTGTCAGCAACAGGCGGAAAGGCAAGGGGTATGGGTTGATATTTCTGCATGGGCTGCTACAGAACTATTCACCATCTGCAGTGGCGGAGCCAGGAATCGAAAGTGGGGGAGGCGAAATGTTAAATTTTTTAAAATATACTTATGTTAAAAATTTGGGGGGGCGAAATGTTAAATTTTTTAAAATATACACATGTAAAAAAAAAATTTTATACACGCATGTTAAAAAATTTAAAAATTTGGGGGGGGCGGTGGCCCCCCCACGCCCCCCCCTAGCTCCGCCTCTGACCATCTGGCAAAGCCTGTGGTTTTCATGGTTGCATTAGTTTATATGAAGTGAATCTATTAAATGTGAAACTGAGGAATCTAAAAATGGTAATAATATATGCGAATGTTTTTCTCCTTTAGACAACCAACATGGTATTCCTTCTCACACTACAAAAACATACATACTATATTTGTCACAAAAAGTGCAAATCATTAAACGTGCTTCAAAACATAGCATAAGTGACTAACTGGCTTCAGTACTTATACCTGATCACATATAATAATTGTGAGGTCATTAAATCTTGCTTTGCTAAAACAATGACCCCTGGAAGAACCCACCAACTCATTTATTTGGAAACTTTTAGGAGACAATCAAGATGCACGTGCGTTGCACGTGATTACCCAATTTTGTCATAATATTGAATTTTCATATCAAAATTTATTTTTTAATATTTCACGTCAACTTAGACACAAAAAAGAAGAAGAATATAACAATTAGAAGTTATATCATTTGCCCAAATGTGCCTAAATTTTTATTTCACATGTCCAATAAAAAGTTTTTCTCTTACTAATTCTCCTCTATATAATTTAATATTTGATACATATATATAAACTAAACTTTAATAGATCATAATGCAAATTTACATTGTTCAATAAAAGTTACAAACAATATAGAATAAAACAGTTTTGTAAGAATTACCTAACTTTAATAAATACATATTGTCATATACTAATATTAATTAATTATCAAAAAAGACAAATTTAAAATTATATTTGCAAGTATTATTGGAAAAAGATGAATATGTCAATAACTAAAATATCACTACTTGACAATGCATGTTAAAATTGAACATTATTTGAAGTTTAAGATGTTACTAAGTATTTTAATGTTTAAATGCAAAAAATACGCTACTAATACCATCTCTTTATTTAATGTATATATATTAGTATAAATCATGTGGCCTTTAAGCGACTTTTGTGGTTGAATTTTCTAAAACTAATTCCTCTCAATTAATAATTTCACTGAAATTAACATTACACATACGTCAGACATCTAAAAATAATGATAATTCATTACCTTCAAAATCAAAGATATACTCTTAATGTCAAGCAAACGACTCTTTAGTTTATGGGAGCTAATTAGGTTGTTATTATCTTGTGAAGTTCAATTCATGTTTTGCATATGGTTAAATTTTAGTAATTTAGCAACAATTATTTATATTTTACTAGTGTATGCACTTTAACTAATTTAAGTTTTTAATTTGAATTATCATACTTTAGCTAGTTCCTTAATGTTTGATTTTGATCTATTTTGGTTACGATTGTTATATATATATATATATATATATATATATATATATATATTATAGATTGTATATTGGGTGTTGTTTACATTTAGTAATTATTCTTTAAATATTTATTTTAGTTTTATTTTTGTTTAATGTAAATAAGTTTTAGTTAAACAATATTAATAAAACAATGATGTTATAGGGTTTATGATTTGAATTGCCAAATGGTGCTTATATATATAATATAAGTTTTGAACATCTCTAAAGTATTTATCATTCATTGTTATGTATTTTATTATAATTTACATGGCCATAAAAGAGAATGATATCCGTAAATTATACAATATATATATATATATATTTTTAAGAGGGTGAGCTGGTTTTGATGATTAAATAGGTGAATGTTGTAGATATGATTTCTTTAGTATATTTAAACATGAACAAATCTACTTTAAAATATAAAAAAATATAGATAATTTATATCATAGAATATAAAGTTAATGAATATATATATCACTCATCTAGATGTTTTTTCACTAAATTATTAGAACTAAATAGATTTAGTAAAGTAATCATCAAATAGTTAATTTCTTATTATGATTAATTTTAATATTATATTCATAATGTTAAAATTTAAAAAATTATATTTAATAAAACCATTATTGAAGTTCAAAAGGATGAAAAGACAAAAAAAATCCATATATCAATGTGAGATGGATACCAACGGTCACCCATCAATATTGATTATACAAATGGCCAACCTATTAATTATTGTCGCAATTCTTCCAAAAGTGAAATTACTTTTCTAATCTCAATTATAAGTATTATTTACTACATATCAAACATTCCACTTTCTTGCAAACTTTTTAGTGAGTAATAAAATACAACACCTACATTTTCCTACAAAATTAATGAATAATATCTATATCTACCCTCCACTTTCCTTCATATGTATGATTATTGATCACTCTTAAAACTTCCCCGAACTTTCCATCTTATTATTGAAATTATTCACTTTCTTCAGCTCTTCATAACACTTTATAGAAAAGTTACATATTTCCCCAATATAACGCATATGACAGTTCTTGGAATTCTAATTCTTCATATTTTTACCACATCGTATTTTGTATCTAACCCCAGTGAATTAAAAATTGAAAATTATCCAGCTTCATATAGAAACTTATTTATTTATTTAATTATTTAACAACGTAAGAAAACCATCATCAATGTGTTTAATTAATCACTTCATCTTCAAACTCTATCTTATAACGTATAATGTTTTCTTCTCTTTTAAGTAGCAATTATAACAATTTCTATTGAACTAAAAAGTCTTCCATTCTCTACAGTGGAATTATTATTTGTGTTGATAAAAATGAGAAATCGAAAAGATCAATTCATAATATTTACTGTATGCATATAATTATCATAATAAATTTGTTAGGTAGGGTAGACATAATAAATATAATTTTATGTCATAGGATATAAAATTAATTAAAATATATATCACTAATATTGATATTCTTGCAATGAATTATATATAAGAACTATAAAAGTTTAGTAAAATTATAGTCAAATAGTTAATTTCTTATCATGATCAAATTAATAGTATATTAAGAGTCTGAAAATTTAAAAATTAAATATAATATAACTCTTATTAAAAGGTGAAAATAAATGAAGAAACAAAAATATTCATATATCAAAGTGAGATGCCTATCAAGTGTCATGCCACCAATTATTAATTATAATAAGGATACTTACCCTATTAATTAGTGTCAGAATAACTTATTATAATATGAATAATTAAGAGAATGATAATTGTGTCTTTTCACAATGGGAATAAACACATCTTATTATCTATACTTTTATAGTGGTATAGATTGTTGAAATCCATAAATAAAATTTATAATTTATAGACAAGATTGGCAATAATATTAACTGGTACATGATATAGAAGAAGAGGAGTAGATATTGAACCTGCAAATGGCACATCCACCTACGTCACCAGATGGAAATGTTTCAACTTTACGAATGCACCTTCGAGTTAATTCTTCAAGAGGATCAAAATTTGCATCACGCCCCGACAATTTTGCCTCTTCAAACATATATCGACAATATTTGCAATACCATTTTCCTTCTGGACGATTTGAAACACACACACATTATGCACAAGAGAACCAAGATATGTAAGAAGTGAGAAATTCTTAGCAAATTCGTTATGAATATAATCTAAACAAAAATATTCTCACCAGGGTGAAAAGCTCTAGGACAGTTTCAACAGCATAACAGATCACCTCCATCTTCACATATAGAGCAAAGATCATCACTTTCTTTAGAAGATGGATTACGATGCTTTGAAAGTTCTAGAGATAGATGATGTATAGACACCCTCCCTATCCGAGTGTATATACACATGTACCTGAAAGCCAAGAAAATGAAACACAAATAAGTATTTTTCAACTGCAATAAAATTTAGGGAAAATTACAAATACCTCCCCTCTATAATGTCGAAACTACAAAAAATTACCCGGATTCTGTCATAATTACAAATACCTCCCCTGATGAGCTTTGCCCATATTTTTTCCTGCCCGAAAAGGTGAAAAGTCCAATTTACCCCTATAAAAAAATAAAAATAAAAACATGATAATTATAATTTATGTGTGGACATAAATACCCTTAAATAAAGTATATTTTTGTTTACAAATTAAAACCCTAATTTAAATCATTGTCTTCTTCCCCATATCTCTATCTCTAAACCACCATTGTTGCTCCTCCCTTCTTCACCATCCCAGACTACCCCTCCTCAAACCCTTTAATCCCCGTAGTATCCTCACCCTCAAACCCTTATCGCTCAGAATGAGCTGGCTCAACAAGCTCGGATTCGGTGCCCGCTTCCCAACCGGAATCCCCATTGACCCTTCATCTCCGTAGTCCATTTCTCAAAGCCCAGACGATGACGTGCCGGCGCCAGATCTGGAATTTACTTTTACGATGAGCCTTTCTCGAAGCCCAGATCTGGAATTTACTTTTACGATGAGCCATTCAATTAGTTTGTAGCATTGAAATTTCAAATGTCCCCAATTTGGGAGGATATTTAAAGCTTTTATAGATCCATTTTCATGGCTGCTGTGCCTCTTACTGCCTGTTAAACCCTAATTTATTTTGCTTAGGTTGAGGATTGGGGAAAAATAATGAATTCTTTGTGTAGTTGTACTGTATGCAACCCCTCTTGTACTTAGGGTTTTTTCAACACCTTGTAAGTTGTAACCAAGTGGAATTTTAAACATATTTGATTTACAAAATATTTTAAAAATTTGTGGTTAAACTTTTTAACTTGTTTAATTTATTTTCAATTAATTCGAGATCAATAAAATTTAATTGAGTTGAAAACTAGTCAAATCAATGAAATTAATCTTCAATAATTTGACATATTTATATATTTTATTAATCAAGTCAAATTTTAAAATTTATTAAACATGAAAAATAATTTATTCGAGTTTAGGCTCACTCAGAACTAAATAAAAGAACAATAATGTCATTGTTTGTTTATATTTTTTAATTTAATTTTAAAATCTTAAATAAAAAAATCCTAGATACAAATTATTCTTATTCCAATTTACTTTTCATTTTTATCTTATTTAGCTATGATATAAATAGTTGCAATCATAAATATATTATTATACACATTTATTAATCAAAATACTTATTTATCAGATCATAATAATTCAAAAAAAAAAAAGGAAAATAGACACCAAAATACACTTTCCTTAAAATTAAACTCAAAAACACCAAACTTCAGGTGTTCAAAAAAATATTACATTTACACCCTTGAGGGTATTTTCGTCAGACAAAAATATGACATCATTGGAAAGAGGATGACGTCATCAATTGATGATGTCATCAGGGGTAAAATAAGAAAAGTATAAAAGTTTTTTGCTGACATCAGCAAAAAGCTGTCCAAAATAAAGGACAGGGGGTGCCCGTGTTATGAAAAATATTGTACATGGGAGGTACGTTTAATTATTGCAGAATCCGGGTGTTTTTTGTAGTTTCGACATTATAGAGGGGAGATATTTGTAATTTTCCCTAAAATTTAGTATAACTCCATTTTGGAAAAATCTTAATTTTAGTCCGCGATTCTAGTTTTAGTCATATACTAACAGGATATTAGAAAACATCCCAATATTTTACACTAGTTGCAATATTAATACTTTTTATAATATTGTTAGTCTCATACTTTATGTTTTGTTATTATAAATTACATTTTAACCCTTCAACTAAATCAGTTGTATAAATAACTCCTTGAAAATAATTAAAAAGAAGAATCAGCAGGTTTAGCAGGGATATTCATAAAATGGCCCAATCATCATCTTTCTCGATTATTTTTTATTTTCTTCTAAATTTTCTAGGGATAAGTGATAAGGATATTCGTTTCAAGGGGAGATATTTGATACATTTTGTGTAGTTTAAAGGTAAAATGCAATTTTAAATGACAAAAATAAAGTGTGGAACTAACTTTAATTTAAAAAAAAACTAACATTGCAACTTATCACATTATTAAGACTGATTTCAAAAGTTCATAAAACGTCGTGAATCTAAAACTAGAATCGTTAACTAAATTTGCACTTTTTCCGCTCCATTTTCGAAACAAACAATTAAAAATCACGGTTTTCGACGGAAAGAGAAACCAGCATGAGCCTCAAACACTGAAGAGCTGACATGTTTCATAAAGAATACATTAGACTTGAAAAAGTTCCAAATATATCAAACATATGCATAAAATTTATGGTATCACATAATAAAAACAACCCAGTTACCACTTCTTCGCAGCAAGTGCACAAGATTGCACCATCTCTTGAACCCATTGAGCTCACTCTTCTGAATAGTAAGAGTACAATAAAGATTAACAAATCATCGTAAAATGGGAAATTAGCATAGGGAGATACGAAGACGGTGAAAATGTGCATTACTCTCGACTTCTTATAATACAATTATGTGCCTTCAGGAAGCACATCTTCTGCTAAAACTGATTTATGCATTCTCAAATCCCTGCAAAATGGGAACTTAGTTATATGATATAAACTAGTGGTGGCAAAATGGATCCGGAACCACAGTTCTAATACAATTAAACTAGTTTGGGTTGGGTTGGTTCCTAAGAAAATTTTATTTGGTTCTTAGTTGGTTCCAACTTGGTTCCAAGTTGGGTCCAACTAATTTCAACTTAGGCCCAAATCACTAGCAAATGCTCTAAATTATAAAAAACAAAATGTAAGGTATTGAGTCGGGTTGGGCTTGGTTCCCTTCCGAGTTGATTTTGGTTCCATTTGGGTTGAGTTGGTTCCACCTTAAAACCATTTAAGAACCAAACTCATTTAAAAACCAAACTATTGGAACCAACCCGAACCACTCATTTGCCACCCCTAATATAAGCAGCTATAAAATATGTTTAAATAGAATATATTTAAATATGATAAAAGTAGAGAGTCGGTACTTCCGTGTTAGCTTTCCGTGACGTTTAACTTTAGGCCTTTGATTACTTGAAGAAATTTGAGAAGTTTCGGGATTTTTAGGCAGCCAACTAGAGCAAACCAAAGCAGATAAACCAACCAAAACAGACCTTAAATGCTCAAAGTTACTCTTTGTTATTTTATGTGAATTTAATTCACACAGATTCGCAATTTTAGTGCATATAAAAGAAAAAAAGCATCAAAAGATTGAGAAATTATCTTCAGATGAAGATACATTACCTATGGGCACCTATGGGCAGTGTCAACAATCTGAGAATGGTCGAGACGAAACGCCATTGGTTCAAAACAGGTATCACAAAGACGCATTGGCCTGCCAGCTCCGTCTTTAGGAATCAACCCTAATAACATTAAAACACACAAAAAAACCCATAAATTCTATATTCAACGACATAAAATATTACATATCAAAGATGAATATGAAACCCATCTTTGCAATTGCGACAAAACTCACCAATGGCATTCTGAATGACCATTTCTAAATAATCTGAAAGCTCAACCTTGCATGCCTTCACTATATCTCCAAGGCTCTTACCATTCTCCAGATATATGTAATCCACGGGACGTTTATTTCGACTATTTGCATGCGTTTCAAAGTTGCTAGGCGTGACAACCTATGTCAACAACAGTTAACACTAAGTCCCGAGAAAGATCAAATCATTTTGTACATAGTGATTAATTAGTCATTTTCCATGTTGAAAAAGGCGAGGGTGCAACAAATTTTCTACTTTTAATATAAATGAAATGTGGAAATAATATATAAGTTTAACCTAAATTAGTGAAAAATTAAAAAAAAAATTCATGAAAGAATGAAGTTAATAATTTTTTTATAGATAAATTTCTAAAATTAATATATTTAATCATGCAAGTTAAAATTTCTCTTACTCATAATATAATTACATTAGGAAAAAGAAATACACTTCATACTCAAAACTTGTAAGAATATTAAAGAGTAAAATAACACAAAATTTATTCTTGTATGAAATTTCTCAAAAGAAAGACTTTTAAGTTCCAATGTGTCGTCGTGGGAAAAAGAAGTAATGATTGTTAAAAATCTGAAAAGGTTGTTTAAAAAATTTGATATAACTTGAAATGCTCTTTAATTGTTTGGCTTAAATGAAGAGTTGTGGGCTTTGAATTTCTTAGTAAAATATTAGCCATATTTAGAGTTGGCTAGAAATAGGGCGGACTAACTTTAAAGGAGTCCAAACTTAATTTTTTTTCCAATACATTATTGTGCATACACAATGCACCCTATGCTCCGAGCGCAATCCCGGATGCTTTTTAGCAATGTGCCCACCTTAGGGCGCGCTCCAGACGCACTACGAGCATCCCTTTTAAACACTAGTTATTTCTAAAATATTTACCATTTTCCCCTTAACTTTTCCGCATGAACATAGTATTCCCGTTCCCTGGATAACTCCTTCAAGTTCAGATTCCGTTTGCTTCATCTACACAAAGTTTCAAAGACAAGACAACAGTCACACAAATTTCAAACAGTTGTCAAATAGAACGTAATATGTTAATACTCTAATATATCCTTAATTACCTTTGAGCCATGAATGTAACGAACACGTAAACCCTCAAGTAACCCCATCTCAAGAAGATACCTTAATTTTGTCGGATTCTTTTTCGACTCCACCTTCTTTGACACCTTCATCTCTACTCTTCATTCACCCCTAGCTCACCCTCCTCACCGTGCACCTTCTCCGAGCTTGTACCTTCTCTAATTGTTTCACCACCAATGTCCGTGTACGAAAGGTGGGCAATGCTGGCTTCCGTAAGATCAGCATCAGCTTTCCCAATCGGTAAACGATTCAAATTTTATGCTCCATCAGTCTCTACTACCTTTGCAGCTTCATCTACATCCAAAGCATCAAACATCTCCACATTCTTGGCCTCACTTCCCAAATCGCCTTTGCAAGAAGAACTAGATGCAGCTTGGGACCTAGTCACTCTTCTTCGATCTGCTGTAAACCACCCCAGCTTCGACTGTGCCCTCATCATCAAGTCGAATTCTCGTTTCATGCCCGTACGAATCGAGGACACCACTCGTTCGTCCTTCACGACAACATAATTTCAAGATAAATTAGATAATCATAAGAGCAAACATCAAATATACTAAAGATTTTGTTGGTTATCACTGTCCAAATTCACATAAAAGCGACATGGATGACACAATCATAAACAATATACACGTTTACTAGTTAAAATTGAGAATAAACATAACCCTTAGTAAAAACAAAACCCCAAAATCGAGAATTTAAAACTAGAATAAATTGCATAGTTCGAAATCAGAACTGTTGTGGCTGTTGAGTTTATACATCTCCATATCTGCAGAAATAAACTTCACAAATCATTGTCTTAAAACTTGAGGAGGATGTCCACATACATGCAAATATATAGTTTCATAAAAGAAATAATTTTCATTGTAAATATTTAGTTGAAAAACTAAATATCAGCTAAATATGAAAGCTTAGCAATACAAAGCCCAGTGTGTTATTAAGTACATATTAAGTACAGTATCTTTTTATCTCTTCTGTTATTAGCTTGACCATAATAATTTTTTAACATGTTTACAGATTAATAATAATAAGGTTGAATTATACTAAGTGAAAACAACAAGATACTTAAGATATTAAAGTTGTTCACATGGAAGCATCTGTAATTTGCATTGGAATTGCTGAAAATGAGAATGAGAAACTATAAACTTATGTTTCTTAATATTTCTCATCACTCAGGTTATGCTGCGAAAATAAGATGAACATCAAAACTGCCATATTCTTGAAAATGTTAAAAGAGATGGTCCCAGTTAAAGAACACTACTTAGATCAAACAAATAACAATTTAAGGATAAACGTCAAGATTATGAATTTTTACTGATAAGAGCAATATTAATTCCATCTCTAACCATAGCCATTTCTAGCGGAGGGTTGTCTCCAACCTAGAGTCATTTCTAACGCAGGATAATTGTTGCACCATTTTTGGTGGATTGTCTCCAACCCAGTACCATTTCTAGCGCAACACTGTTGTTGTACCATTCCTGGTGCAGCAACAAAACCCTATTTTTTTTTTTGTGTGTGTTTTTTCAATGTAGTCTTTTTTATTATTTTCAATGTAATTCCTTGTAAATTTTATTAAGTTTGAATTATTTTCAATGTAAAAATTTAATTAGCTATAATTATATCTATTTATTATATTTTATTCAGTTACACATTAATTTCAATTTATAATTAAATTATAAAGAAAAATTTTTATTATAACTTATGTAAAGTATATATTTTATTATTAATAGTTTGAATTGCTTTCAATTTAGTCCATAAAAATTTAATTAGATATTCATAAATCCTATGAGTTATATTTTATTCAACTTGTACAAAACATACTTTATAGTTTGATTCTAAATAAAAAGATAGATGACAATTTGTCTAAAATAAAATAGTTTATCGAAAAAAACATGCACTTATTGGCCTCTCATACTAGTTAAATAATATTAATTTAATAAATGTTATATTTATAAATTAAACTAATTTATAAGTTTAAGATATTAGTTTTTCTTATTTTCTTTAAATGTTCAACTAAAATATTAGAAAGAAAAATATAATGTTACATCACTACAATCTTAATAACACAAGTCAAACTAAGAAGATCTTGTGTTTTTGTTTCGAAAATAAAAATCATAATTTATCTTTCTTTATGGTCTTTTATAATGAAAATGAAATTTAAATAATCATTTATGCTAACATTTAAATTGTTTTTAAAAAAATGTTATAATTTGACGCAATCTGTAGATAAGTTAAAAAGTAAAAGGTTCATGCCTTTATATATAGAGAGATATTGAAAATTGGTGATGTTATATTATTTATTAAAAAATATATATTATTTAAAAGTTCATATATTTTAATAATAAAAATATTTAAAGGGAAAAAGAATTCAGTTGAAAGTATAAATCAAACTAATTCACTAAAATATAAGCGTTTGTATTAGTAATTTACTATTATTAAGAGTAGAGAAAAAGTCTTGAAAGTTGAAAATGAGGTATGGAGCATTTTTAGTAGAATTGGTTAAATCGAACATACAATAAAGAGTAAACAGAACATACATTAATCTTTCAACAAACATACATTAATCTTTCAACAAACATCGGGCATTTCAATTATCAAAAACATTGTATCAAAGTTTAGATAATAATATTTACATTGTTTCTAAATTTTATTACTAGATCAAGTAAATCTAGGGGTAAAAGATATACATTAGATCTACAAAATCTTGTTTCACATTTTATTAAATTTAATTTTAATCTCATCCGAGATTTACAGCCAAATCACATTCCCCATAGTTTTTCTACAACATAAATTATAAATGGAAAATAAAAATAAAATAAAAAATGATTTTTTTGTTAAAAAATAAAAATTTAAAAATCAACTAAGTAAAAACTTCATATGAAGATCAAATAAGAAAAATCAACATTCATAAATACAAGACTTGAGAGAAACGCATGACAATAATTAAGAAAAAAGATTTCAAAATTACACCACATTTTTGCAAGGAAATAAATATTTTTTGCAAACTTACTGAGAATATATATATATATATAGGAATGAGATGATGTAAATGATAATGGATCTAGAAAATTTACCTTTGGGAATAGACTTATCTGTGTCCTTTACAATTGTATCAATTAAATCCAGAAACTTAGATATAAGAATGCACACTCTACGCAAAAATTAATATTGAATAGTGGAGGGAATTTAGAATAACCAAGGTGTACAATTTCTAGGGATTTTGACTGGATTGAAAAGGTTGGTGAAATTGTTGAACAATGAAGATAATGTGTTTTATTCAGAAAAGGTATAAAAATTGTATCGTATCGTCTCTCGTCTGGAATAATAAAATGCAGTTGGTACCAGCGGTGAAAGTTGTTGCCAAATATAATCTGCAAGGTTGGTGTTTTGTGGAAATGAAGTGTAATGTCCTTCATTTGTATTTCACGTTATCTCTTATCTGTCATTGGAATTTATACAACCAATCCCTTAAAATTAGGGTAAATACAATTTATTACCTGAACAATGCTTGTTGTATCAAACACCTCCCATAAAATTATAGTTTAGACAAATTACTCCCACCCAAAAAAATGCAAGGTATCATTATTCACTTTCTACATCATTAAATGTCTTTATACTCTTTAACGATGTCCTTTTTATTTAATATTTTTTATTTTTCTAAATTTCTTTTCGTCTAGGTTTGTTTTTTGGATATTTAGTTCTAAGAGGCCAGATTCTTAAAATTATTATAAAGAACATAATTATTTTACATAACATACTACCAAAATTTATAATTTATTCAAATAAAGTGATTTGGTTCTTATTCAAAACCTTTAAAGAATATATGAAAGAAAGGTTAACATTACAAATCTTAAGTAGCTTTTACATATTTTATAATATCTCCAATCAACGCTAAAATAGTGTGGGTCTGGCTCTGGGTTTGCTCCATCCCAGTTCCAAATGCTACACCTTTCTTGGTGCAGTGTTTTTTTTTTCATTTTTGTATTAATCCTTTAACTTTAATTAGGTTTTCAAAATAGTCTCTATAAGTTTATGAAGTTTCAATTATTTTTAATTTAGTCCTAATCTAAATTAGTTATAATTATATCATATAAATGGTTTTATTCAATCTTGCATTAATTTCACTTTATAATTTTATTAAACAAAAAGTATATCAAAACTTGTATATAATAATATCGAATATTTTTAATATTATGACTTTTATTATATTTTCTTCAAAGAAAATCCACAAAACTTTTATTTGTGATAGATTGCAAGATTAATACTGTTGGGGAAAGAAAATATTCCAAAATATTCTTTTAAGGTGCAGGAAATAGTGTTATGTATTGAATTAGATTTACGGTAGAAACAACAAATTGGTGCAATTGTTGCACCAATTTAGTGCAAAGTTGATTTTAGGGTTGGATGGCCTAACACATATATTATTTAAGGACTTTAGCAGATCGAAATTCATCCATAAAAGCAATAAATTCAAGAAGCGGCTAACGATGCAAGAGCACAGTTCCCCTAATATTCTCTAAAATGAGTTTTCTTAAAGATTATAATATTAATATTATTATTAATAATAATGTCAACATTTACAAAATAATCTTTACAACATTTTCTAAATTTTATTCTTAGATTTAGAAAATCTAAATGTAATAAGTAAATATACTCCCAGATTTACTGGACCTAATTTCAAATTTATCAATTTTATTTCTAATTTCTGGATCTGCAATTTACAGTGAAATACAACACATTTCCTAGACTTTTATAGAAAAAAGTTTAAAATGTAAAATAGAAAATAGAAAAAGAATTTGTAAAGTTAAAGATTAAAAAATAACTATCAAGAAAATAAACATCAGATGAAAAGAAAATATAAAAGGCTTTTGTGCATAAAAAGAGCATTGTAACATATAGAAGAAGTTGAGAAAATTTATTTCAAAAACCAAAATTATACCAAAATTTGTGGCAATTAAAAAAGAAGTTGAGAAAAATTATTTTAAAAATCAAAATTATACCAAGATTTGTGACAATTAAATGTTTTCAAATACTAGAGTATTGATCTAATTCACAAAAAAAATGAGATAATTGTAAAAATGAGAGACTTTACCTTGGTCTTTCAAAAAATCTAGCAAGAATGGACTCCTTAAGCAAATCGATCTAGAGAAGTGAAGCAATTCCTCTTGTTGGTGAAGGTGTAAAATATGGAATTTTATAATGAATCAAAGAGATGGCAGTGGAACTTGTCGTTGGATGAGGAAGGCAAAATTGTCATATACGTTAAGGTGTAAAAGCTTAGTTGAAAATGGAAGGATTTTTAGTCAGAAATGGTAAATGTGGTTGGTGTAAGCGGTGAACGTTTTCGAGTGATTACAGTGGCGGAATCCTGAGATAAAGGCTGAAAGCTTTTCTTTTGGTATTGAAAATTGTCGTCAAGTGATTATAAAGTTTGTAATGCTGTTGTGTGGTGGCGTTATAATTTCTCTATTTCAGATACTGAAATTCATTTCCGGTCAAACCTTGATATTTTTCTAAACTAGGTTATAATTTGATTTTTCTCATAAATAGAATTAAATCCTATACAATAACTTTTATTTTGGGACAATTTTTCTAAAAAAATCTTGTTCATATGGTAAATTTCAGAAAAAATAATAAAATATTTTATAGTTTGCGAAATTTTGACCAATTAATATATTTCTCTAATTTCATTCAAATTCATCTTTCTTTCATCTCTACTTTATAATAGTTGATATAACTGCTTATAAGTTATATATACATTGTTTCACACATTCACTAATCATCATTTATTATAATCATTTCTCTCTTTCTATTTCAAATTTTACATTTATTAATTTATTTATCCACATAATCATTATATTCGTAACTAACACAATCATTTTATATATCATTCATCAACCTATCGACTTGATATATTTTACAACTTTCAACCTATTTTTAAGAACATAAAAAACACCTATAATTCGAACTTAATTGAATTATACAAAATACATTCAGAACAATTCCTAACACAATTATTTAGGGCAAAGAGAAAAAAAAAAAACAAAAAAAAAAGTAAATAAATCAAAGGATAGAAACAACCTTAACCAAAAGCATTCCTAACCCTATTGAAAATTCGATAAAAACCCTGAAAAATCATTCTAGAAGCATCTTCCAATGGCATCTTAACATGAATTTTCCAAAACAAACAAAATCTAACACAACCCATCTTCAAGTTCTTACAAAGTTGTCGACAAATCGAGTGGTCTCGATCTACCTTTGCAGGATTAGTAGATGCCGAAAGCACATAGGCCAAAGCTGCATGCTTGACAAGCTCATTGCCAATGTTTATATTGGATGAATTTCCCCCTTCGTGATTGATGATCGATCCGTGTTGAGGTGATAGGCAACACATTAGGTCCTTTAAGCTTGTGTATGTAGGAAGATCATTCTCTAAATCACTTCGACTATCAGTCGCCTCCAATCGACGCTTGAATGAGGGTGAAATCTTAAGTTTTTTAATCTCTGCATCCATTTACTCAAACTATTATGTTAGAGTTATACGAGTAAATGCTCAAAACTATTTATTTATACAGAAAAGCTATGAAGGAAGATTGAGATTCTTTATATATCAATTTTTTGTGACATTTGAAAGGTTGTATTGGAATTCAAGAGGGTAAGTTATGAAGTGATTTTGTTTGAATCAATACTATGAAAGTTGTAAAAACAACATAATAGTCATCGTTGAATAAGGGCCAAAATTTCAGCAAACTATTTATATAAGTGGAATTATTAATATGACATGTGGCTTTTTAGCCTTAAAAAATGTGAAGAATGAGAGAAATGTGACCCTTTGGCTATCCTATGTTTAAGGACATTGAACTGGACAATTGTGGATTTCCGGGCTTTTATGAGTTTTTTCCTTTTTCTCATATACTAATTTAAGGGGTTGAACAAAGCTATTCTCACTTTTACAATTTTTAAAATCATATTCTTTTTCTTTTTTCTAAAAAAGAATATGATCATAACTATTAGAAAATAACATTATTAACTAAGACCAAATTATTTATCAACTTATATTTGTTTTTTTAAGATTGTTTTTAATTTTTCTATTTGAAAGTACAAACTATTTATCATTTCTTGATATCATAACATACAGGCGTATTTTGTTAATTTTTCATGTATAAGAATAAAATGCAACGCACATATGTTTTCATATGCATATTACATAAATACACGCAAGAACATATTTATAATATTGCATCGGACGGGTTTTAAAAGTGAGTTATATTCCCGAAACCAAATATATTTTGAGTTTTACTCAATAGCCAAAGATCAATAAGGTATGTTGAGCGATGAAGTCTTAATAGTAAAACTGACTTTTTGAAAATTCTCACAATATCTCAAATTCAGGAGAGGCGGGTGCAATTACATAGATAAGAGGGACCTATCCATAATTAGATCATACCTTAAGAATGGTATTCAAATTTATGAAACTCGAGCGAGCTTAAATGCTTAACTTCAAACTCAAGAAAACCCGATTTATTGCAAAATTGTAAACATATAATCAGTATGTTTACCAATAATAAAAATTGAAAATATAATTTTTTGCATACCACAGAACAAAATCAATTTTAACCCATTCGATTCTAGAGTTTTCATTTCAGTTTCGAGTATCTACAGAAGTTATACCCGTCCTACAGTTCAAAAGCACATTAATTTTCATCAGTACACACAGATCAAAACATAGAACTAAATGAGTTTTCATTTCATTCAACCAAATATACTAATCTACACTCAAATCTCATAAATAAAAGTTAACTTTTACTTAATCACCCATTGTCGAGCATATGCCATAAAGTATTAATTTGATTAATTTCCCCTTCTCTTCTCTCACAAAATGTTTCTTCCTTAGAATCAGTGCTTAATGAAGGATTTATCAGCTATCACGAAGAATAAACAAATTATCATCCTTTCCAGATTAAAGTAGCATAAGGTAAATGAACATTTCATGCACTTGGTTGAACCAATAACACTCTCGGATTCAATACGGAATCAGTATCTGTAATATAGGTGTTCGTTTAGATTCTTCGCCATTTATATCACTTCACTACAAATAAAGTATCTGCAATGTCATATGTGAATCTAGAGAAAGCATTTAATAATTTCTGAATATCGGTACTTCATAATTATAACTAACACGCCACAGCTATTATATTCAACAAGATCTCATGTCCGGAAAGTAAACAAAGAGCAATAAATCATAACAAATGTTACTAAACAAAATCATGCTCTCCTTGAACTACAAAAACATAAACAATTGAGGAAATTTTAACCAAAAGATGCTCAAGAAGGCAAAACCAAGGGAAAAACAAAACTCACTTCTGGAAATTCACAAGTCAGAAAATTACCATCGAAGCTTATTTCTTGCCAGGGCCATTCATATATGTACAGCATCTCTATTACAAATTCATCGGATGGTCACAAACTTATTTGTACCGTGTTTCGCCCAGTAATTCCTCAGATCAATTGGGTTCGAGAAATCATAACCATCGGATGAAAGTTTCTCTAGAACCTTCTTAAAAGCTCCAATACTCATCTTCCGTCCCGCTATCCTTGCACCACGTCTCTTAGTACTCATAGGTAAAGGATACATAGACACGCCAGTTGTACAGCAAGCAGACTGCCATCCACCACATCCCCATCTATAGCATTGTTGTAAATTACCCGTGCATGAGCAAACCGGTGTTGGAATTACCGAAATGTCCATATTAATTCCATTAATGACTACTTCAGCCCGTTTCTTGGGAGCCCTTGAACGATGGCCAGAAGGGATAGGCTCGTGTTTTGGCGCCCTAGGGGCTCTAATCCTTGGTTTCTTCTCTATCAGGGGCGATTTGGAGATTTTACCACCACTTCTCTTCATAACCACCATGCTACTACTATTGTCACTTTCCTCACAAGCCTCTTCGATTTCAGGGATCACATTTTCTGTTTTCGGTAAATGAGTATGCTGAGAAGCTTGGATGGAATGAGCTGATGAAGTCTCAGGCGAAACCACGTAATGTGGTTGATAATAACTATGGGGATGATTTTGAGATAAGAGATTGAAGTATTTTTCCCTGTTTTCGATCATCCAATAGTTGTTAATGTCAATGTGGGGTTCAGATATTCCACCGACACGATGGTGATGAAACGGGCCGCCATTAGTAGAGGCCATCATCGGAGACAGGTGGTGGTGGTGGTTGCCGCCACCGTCCATAAGGGCTTTTTCATCAATTGATGACATTAGCTCAAGGCCCATATGGCTTTTCACTGTGCTAGTTGGAGGATCAATATTAAATACCCAGTTCCTCATATTCATACCTCCATTTCCATCCATCTTAATTCAAACCGCAAAATTCAATAACCTAACACTGTATTGAAAATGGGAACAAAATTAGATTTCAGAACATTCTACAGTCACAACAACGACCCACATTGTACAACGATGTAATTAAGTTGCATCATTTTAAAACACATTACAAAATACTGTTCTTCAGTAAATCTACGTACAAAATCGAACATAAAACTATAAATAAATAAAATCTTAAGGAACCCGGAAACTAAGCAAAAGCAGGGTTTTTTTTAATTTTTAAATATTGTGTCAGATCTCTGTAAAAATTGAAGCAATGTAATGAATTTTGCTAAATAATAGGGTAAAATATTAATCGAAAAAACAAGAAAGAGAACTTACTGAGAGAGAAAAAGAATGGGACGGCTGGATTTAGGGTTTGATTATGACTTTCTATTTTGTTTCAGATTGTAAACCCTTCTCTTGGGAAGGGAAGAGGAGAGGGTGGCAAAAATTAAGAGGAGAGATGAAAATATTTTTAAAAATTTAAATAATTTATTTTAATTGCATTAATGCTTGGGATTTTCATCATGGGTTTTTGGCATCTTCAATTATCACTTTTTATTAACACAATAAGTCCCAAATGTTATTTTTTTGACACTTTATAGTTTATATTATATCTTATACTATTAATTGCATATAATTTAGTATTTTACAACCTCAATCATCTAAAGTTATAAAGAAGATTTACTCATTTTTTGGAGGGTAATATGGGTCAGTTTTTGAATATTTTGACAAATTACATTACCCAGTTGCTATCTTTTGACATAATGCACATTTGGATTATATCTTTTGACACAATACAAATGTATATTATATGTTTTGACACTTTGCACTCATATAATTGCCACACGTGCAATGCACCATTAATGATATTTTTGGCACTTTACTTAAAAGACATTGAGATTAAAAATATTGTTCGCAACTCTTTGGTAATGAGTCAGTATAATAATTATTTCATATAGGTGATTAAAAAATTTTAAAATTGAGATCGAGTCGACCTTGTTCACTTCTACAAAAACTAATTGATGCATAAATATTATTAATATTTAGTATTAATTTATATATATCAATATAAATATTTATTTTATTTATATAATATTAGTAAATTAGTGAATAAATATTTGTACTTGAGCCCTTGAAGGTATCATTGATTCGAATTCAACTCCACAAAAATTCTTTGATCTTTCGCTTGGCTGAAGCTAACAAAAATTTGAGCCTAAATCGAGCTCAACTCAATTCGACAACCACGTTTAATCTTGACTTTGAAACATGATTTTCTAAATATTTTTAGCACTCTTTCTATCTCTTCGTTTATTTTTCATGGATATTATTTCACCTTTAATAAAATAAAGGAAGAAGACCAAAATCTCCATAAAAGTGATGGATACCCATGCAAAACCATACAAACAATACGGATCCTTTGATCATGAAAGATGGGCCAATTACAAGATCACGGGCTAAGAAGATCAAGGAAGCCATGATGGTTCTTGTAGCTAAAATAAAAAGAATAAGTCTAAGAGGCCTCTTCAATGGGCCAAATGATGAATATTATTCAAGTTGGTGGGCTAGAGTTTTAATGAAGAGTTGGGCTTATTTCTTATCCAAAATTAAGGCCCAAGTTGAAGGATGAGTTGGGCTTATTTTCTTAAAGTTGAAGGATGAGTTTGACTTATTTTCTTATCCAAATTAAGGCCCAAGTTGAAGGATTTTCGTCCATATTCCAAAGGCATATAAAAGTGTCTCTTAAAGATAATAAAATGTATTGTTTTAGTGCTTAAAGGAATCCTAGAACATAGTGTACTATCAAGGGATCTTTTGACTAGTCTTTAAGTGAATAAATGTGGTAAAAGAAGTGTCATCAAGATGTTTATGGTAAAAGTGGTCAAAAGTGTAATCAAGATGTTTTCAAGCATCTTAAGAGTCTTTTGTAGCCTATAAATAGGCCATGTAAACATTTGTAAATCATCAACAATTTGAAGTATAAAAATTCCTTTGAATTTACTATCTCTTATGAGAGTATTTTCTTTTGAGAACTTATCAAGATTCTTGAGCAAGATCTTGTGGCGTTCAACATACCGAGGTTCTTGGCTTATCCTATAGCCAACGGGTCGAGGTTTTTAAGCTCTATATAAGATCAAACCAGATTTTCGATTTTGGGGAGATTCTCATCTTATACGTTGGGTTCTTAGATCATTATATCTAATGGGTCTTTCGTCGTATCCACATCAAAAAGGTTTACCATAAATATATTTTTCAATTTGAAAAAATCATTCTTCAAACTTTTTATTTTAAAAAACACAACTGTAAGATTTACAACTCTTTGAATTAAATTACGCTGCATTTTTTAAGTGAAGAACTGATTAATTAACTTTTGCTATCAAAATTGTTTTATTATAATTTTCTTTAATTTATAAATCATTGAATATGGATTTTATTTTTTTAATATTAAATATTTAGGTTTTTAATATAACTTATTTTCCATTGTAATATGGTCATTATCTAAATATATATTTTCAAATTTTCTTAAAAAATTCAAAAGTCTGAAAAACTTATGATTAAACTCATAATTAGTATGATTATTGATATAAAATTCTAAATAACAAAATTTTAACTTAATTACAATTGATTAAATTCTAATTTAGAAGACATAGGGTGATTAAGTTCGTAAATTTGTTAACCCTAAATGTTCGTTGCTTCAGAAATAAAATTCGGTGAAAATATGAGTTTCTTGATTGAAAATATTTTAATAGAATTTTTGGATACAAAAATTTATTTAAAGGAGAATTTAGTGATTTTTCTTAAACAATGACTATACTAACGAGTCGAGTTCGGGCCGAGCTGGCCCAAAAATCCTGGCTCGAAGTCGAGCCACGATTTTCGAGCTAGATTCACCTATGGGCTCATTTGAAATGTGATACTTAGTTCACAATTTCTCGAATACTTGTATCACTTAAATACTCAACACTTAATCACTAGACACCACAACTCATTGCATCACTTAACTCGTATCATATACATAGCTACACCGTTATATGACTCACATGAAAAGAAAACTCAAAAGGAAAAAAAAAAAACTATTGATGAATTAATGATTTTATAACAAGTGAATTACTTAATATTTTTTAAAGTTCTCTGTCGTACTGCTAAATTTGATTTCCATTGAGCTAATTATTTTTGGGGGTTCCCAGGGTATCTCCCATTCTTATTGCATGTGATGATGGAACTTCATATTCGAACCAAATGATTATATTCGTTTAAAATTTAACGATCAAATGATTATATTCGTCTAAAATTTAACGATCAAGCTCAATAGTGTTTTGTCAATTTTTGAAGAGCTTTTATACATAAGTGACATGTAATAATGAATAGAAATATTATGAAATCAAATATAATTCGTGTGTTAATCCATTCACACATAAAATTCTCTCTAAAATTCCTTTAAAATATGGACTAACAAATTTGACAATTACATTTTGGATGGCACTTTTGGTTGAGATCAAATGTAACAATTTTATAAAATACTGAGAATAATATGAGAATCTCTAACGTAGAGATTAAAACTGAAAATGACCAAACATAAAATATTAGAAATATAATTTCCCCCAAAAAAGTAAATAAAATTCCAAAAACAAGATTGTAGGTTCCATGTAATGGAAATAAGTCGATATCTTTAGAAATTCTAATTCGTCATTATATTTTTTAAAAAAAATTCGTATCCTCTCATATTATATTTTTTTTATGAGTGATAAGTGTATATAATTATATTAATGATGTATTTTGAAAAAATATTATACTCACACACCGTATATAAATACAGTATCACTAAGCAACAAAAGTTTCAAAATTCAAGTGCTAATTAAGTAAGATCTCATCCAATTCTCAAAGCTTTCCACTTTTAATTACTTGTACAAATGACTTTTTGTACCAACAGTTATTGCAAAATGCCAACATAGTAATATTGGATAATTACATCATCTTTTCCCATGTATATATAAATCCATATTAAAAAATAATTCTTATTTTCTTGGCATTTGGGCAAAAATCCATGTAAAATTTAGTCTTACAATTTTAGCATTATGTCCAATACGTACAGAAAGTGTATCTATATGCTGCCATTGTTGATAGCTTGTCTGTATTTAAACAAATATAGTGTATCAGCAGAACTTATGCAAATTTCACAGCCCACAAAAGCTGATGGCTCAGTAACATTTTTGGCAGTGGGAGATTGGGGAAGAAAGGGAGCTTTTAATCAATCTTCTGTTGCACGTTCGGTAACTTATTTGTTATGTATTTAACTAATTTAATATATTGATTAAATCATCGACATATTATTATATATTATATATGTAATCACATAAATATAAATAACCATATATATATAATAATAAGATGGGACAAAATGTATCAATAATTCAATATAATTGATAAACCTCATTTTTACGCAATTTTCATCATTCATTCGACACGTTTATTATAGACTTGCATCATATTTTTATCCTGCAAATACGTTTAATGTCACTTTTGAGTGCCGTAGGGAAATTCTATCTTGCAAAAGAAAATACCAATTGTAGGCTGAAATCGAGAATGATTCGATTGAAAGTTGCAAGAACACGGCGTACAGACAACCAAATACACGGCGTACAGACAACCAAATACACGGCGTACGTACGCCGTGTTAAATGGCGTCTGAACAACGAAGGCAGAGAATTAGGCCATCTCGCGTACGAACGTGGATTTATTCGGCGTACAGACGCCATTTTATAAGGCGTACAGACGCCGTTCAATACGGCGTACAGACGCCGTTTAATACGGCGTACAGACGCCGTTTAATACGAACGAGGCTCATATTCGGCCCATATTCGGGTTTATGTTTTAGATTAGGTATAAATACCCCCTCCGAACATTGTATTAGGGTTCGAACTTTATTTTCTTGAATGGAGTTGTAAAGATTGGAGATCGAGAGACGAGATTCAAGTATTATTGTAAACAGTTTTATTCGACGACGGGTTTAATCGAAATTATTTTCTTTAATCTCTTTTAATTCTTGTCGTTTATCATGTTTGCATTATTAATTGTTTATTGTGCTTTCGCATCTATGGAGTAATCCATCTTATTCTGGAACCGGGAATAGCCCGATAATATGTTATCAATATAGATTATAGAACCGTTGACGTTACATCGCATATGCTTATGATTTGAATTCTTTGTTTTTAATGCTTGCGAATTTGTTGGCCGCTTATTTGCATGATTATAGATATTAGGTGAAAATTCTGAAAGGTGACATCTAAATTGGAACCCTAGTATTCAAACCTAGGATACTAAATCACGAAAGTAGTTTTAGGTCTTTTGAGGAATCGATATACTATCATAGAGATTAATGAATCTGAGTTTAGTCTAATCATCACGAAAGTAGTTGATTAATTAGCTCGGGTATATTGTTATGCTTCGAGAGAAGGTAGCGAGTACAATTGGATAGTGTCCTTCATAAGTAGCGATCGTAATTTCATTGGTAATATAATTGAATTGATAACGTATGTCGTGGTAAACCCTGAGTCCGGAATTGCCAATCATATATAACTCAAATCAATTTTCTTGCGTTCTGTTTAGTTTTCTTTACAATTTATCTCGTGTTTTTGTTAGGCTTAGATTACTGATAATTGATAGGCTAGTGCTAGATTATTCGGTCTTCGTGGGAACGATATCTTTTGTACTGCACCGAAGCCGTGCGCTTGCGGTTTAGGCACATCAAGTTTTTGGCGCCGTTGTCGGGGACTTGAATAGTCAATATTAGTTTTTATCAGATTTTAGTGAGACTAAGCCATTTTTATTTCTATTTTTATTTTTGTTTTTAATTTCCGTTTTTTTTTTGTTTTTATTTCAGGATTTTAACTTCTCTTGTATGCGAAGTAAGATCGATTTCGAACTAGATCTAGAAATCGAGAAAACTTTTCGTGCTAGGAGAAAACTACAAAAACTGAAACAAGTCCAACTAAAACAAGTAACGATGGCTGAAGAGAACGTGAATGTGAACGTTAATGCAAAAGCTAACGCGAATGCAAACCCGACTGCAAATGTGAACGCGAACGCAAATGCGAGATGTCTTAAGGATTTTGCAGCACCAAATGCGCAGACACTTCACTCTAGCATCGCTAGGCCTACTGTAGAGGCCAATAACTTTGGGCTCAAGCCATCCCTTCTGCAAATGGTTCAGCAGAATCAGTTTGGGGGTGCACCTACTGAAGAGCCAAACTTACACTTGTCAATATTTTTAGAGTACTGCGACACTCTAAAGATGAACGGGGTTTCCCAATACGCTATCAGGTTGAGGTTATTTCCGTTCTCACTGCGAGACAAAGCGAGAGCTTGGCTACATTCTCTACCATCGGGTTCTATCAGAACATGGGATCAACTGATGCAGTGCTTTCTAGCAAGATACTTTCCCCCGAGCAAGACTGCCCAACTGAGGAACTAAATCACGACTTTTGCTCAACGAGATGGCGAATCATTGTATGAAGCTTGGGAACGATTCAAGGATCTTCTCCGACTATGCCCACATCATGGACTAGAGAAGTGGCTTATTGTTCACACGTTCTACAATGGACTGATTTACACCACGAGGATGTCAGTCGATGCAGCAGCTGGAGGAGCTCTGATGAATAAGGGTATCGACGATGCCTACGACTTAATCGAAGATATGGCATTGAACCACTACCAGTGGTCAAGCGAAAGATCGACTTCACAGAAGACACCAGGTAAGTACGATATTGATGCTATTACTTTACTTTCTGCACAAGTAGAGGCTATGTCTAAGAAGCTGGATTCCATGAATATGCATGTTAACTCTGTCACTACCCCACCCCCCCATGTGTGAAATATGTGGTACAATTGGTCATGTTGCATTAGAGTGTCAATTTGACCGATCCGTCTATAGAACAAGCCAATTTTGTGAACAACTTCAACCAAAAGAACGACCCGTTTTCAAATACTTTTAACTCTGGTTGGAGAAATCACCCCAATTTTTCATACAAGCCTCAAAACGCAGCCTCACCATCTAATTTTAGGCCACCACCGGGATTTCAACAAAAGCCTTATAATCCTGTTCCACCACAGAAATCGAACCTAGAGTCACTCCTTGAGGGTTTTGTAGTAGCCCAGACCAAACAAAATAAAGTGGTAAATGATGCAATTAAGCAACTAGCAACGAAAGTAGATTCTTTAGCAACTCATAACAAAATGCTAAAAACTCAAATTGCACAACAGGCTAGCAACTCGAATAGGATTTTTGGTTCTTTTTTCGGTCAACCCGAGATAAACCCAAGGAACATTGTAAGGCAATTACTTTAAGGAGTGGTACTAATTATGAAGGTCCTAGGATGCCTACAGACATGAGTCAGACTGAGTTAACTGATAGGGTCGAAAAACAAAAAACGCCTAGCCCTGACAGATCAAAAGATAAAACGAACAATGTAAGTGAAAAAGAGCCTGTTTATGTACCTCCACCACCATATGAACCGCCCGTACCTTTCTCTCAAAGATTAGCTAAGGCAAAATTAGATAAACAGTTTGGAAAATTTTTGGATGTTTTGAAAAAGCTTTATATTAATATTCTATTCACTGATGCACTTGCACAGATGCCCTCATATGCTAAATTTTTGAAGAAAATTCTTTCTAACAAACGAAAACTTGAGGATTATGAAACCGTGGCTTTAACTGAAGAGTGTAGTGCATTAATTCAAAATAAATTGCCTCTTAAGCTTAAAGACCCCAGTAGTTGTTCGATTCCATGTGTAATAGGTAACGTGAGTTTTGATCATGCATTGTGTGACCTTGGTGCTAGCGTTAACCTTATGCCTCTTTCTGTTTCACGTAAGTTAGAGATGGGTGAGTTAAAACCTACTACGATTACTCTGCAATTAGCTGATAGATCTGTGAAGTATCCGGTAGGTATGCTAGAAGATGTACCGATTAGAGTAGGAAAATTTTTTATTCCTGCTGATTTTGTTGTTCTAGAGATGGAGGAAGATTCTCAAATACCCATCATACTTGGTAGACCGTTCTTAGCCACAGCTGGTGCTATTATAGATGTTAAGAACGGGAGGCTATCATTGAAAGTCGGGGACGATAAGGTTGAATTTAATTTAGCTAAAACTGTTGCTTACCCTTCTTTTGAGAATTCTTGTTGTAGAGTTGATCAGGTGGACCGGCTAGTTCAAGACAAGCTCACGAAATACTACTGCAGTGATCCATTGGAAGCTTGCCTAGCGAACAACGGTTCAACGGGAGATGAAGACGAAACTATTGCTGATATCGCTCGTCTTCTCGAGGGAAATCTACCGGTTTCAGTCAATGCCATTGGAGTAAAGGAGTTGAACAAAGATCCCAAGGAAAGCAAAGAATCCAACTCGATACCCCATGTAGAACTAAAACCACTTCCTTCAACACTAAGGTACGAATTTCTTGGACCTAATTCTATGTATCCTGTGATCGTGAATGCTGACTTGAATAAGGAAGAAATTGATAAATTGCTTAGAGTCCTTAGGTTGCATCAAAAAGTCATAGGTTACACTATAGATGATTTAAAAGGGATTAATCCATCGTTTTGCATACATAAAATTTTGATGGAAGATGATTTTAAACCTTCTAGGGAACATCAACGTAGACTGAATCCTACTATGCAAGATGTAGTTAGAAAAGAAGTTTTAAAATTGTTAGATGCTGGAATTATTTATCCTTGGGTAAGTCTGGTACAAGTAGTCCCTAAGAAAGGAGGAGTGACTGTAGTGAAAAACGAGAAAAACGAATTAATTCCTACTAGAACAGTCACTGGTGGAGAATGTGTATAGATTATAGAAAATTGAACACGGCAACTCAAAAAGATCACTTTCCCCTTCTCTTTATCGATCAAGTACTTGAAAGGTTAGCTAATCATTCGCACTTTTGCTATTTAGATGGGTATTCGAGATTTTATCAAATTCACATCCACCCTAATGATCAAGAAAAAACCACGTTCACATGTCCCTATAGCACTTATGCTTTTAGGAGAATGCCTTTTGATTTGTGTAATGCACCTGCTACTTTTCAACGTTGCATGATGGCTATTTTTTCTGATCTTATTGAGAATATTATGAAAGTTTTTATGGATGACTTTTCTGTTTATGGCACCACTTTCGATATTTGCTTGTCTAATCTTTCTCGAGTGTTGCAGAGATGTGGAGAAGTCAATTTAGTTTTAAATTGGAAAAAATGTCATTTTATGGTTAGGGAAGGCATTGTGTTAGGACACCTCGTATCTGAACGAGGAATTGAAGTTGATCGAGCAAAGCTGGAAGTGATCGAGAAGTTGCCACCACCTACCTGTGTGAAAGACGTTAGGAGTTTCTTGAGCCATGCCTGTTTTTTCCGGAGATTCATTAAGGATTTTTCTAAAATTACTAAGCCCTTAACTCATTTACTTGCTAAAGACGTTCCTTTTGATTTCGATAATAACTGTTCTGATGCTTTTCGCAGATTGAAGGAAGCATTTGTTACCTCCTTTATTGTTCAACCGCCGGATTGGAATCTGCCTTTTGAAATTATGTGCGATACCAGCGATTTTGCTATTAGGGCGGTATTGGGCCAAAGAAAGGATAAAAAGATGCATGTCATCTACTATGCTAGTAGGACACTAGATGAGGCTCAAATGAATTATGCTACTACCGAGAAAGAACTATTGGCTGTAGTCTTTGCCTTCGACAAATTCCGTTCATATTTGGTTGGTTACAAGGTCATCGTCTACACAGACCACTCCGCAATCAGGTATCTATTGAGTAAAAAAGACGCAAAGCCGAGACTTATCAGATGGATATTACTATTGCAAGAGTTCGATCTTGAGATTCAGGATAAAAAAAGGGGGATAGAGAATACCGTAGCCGATCATCTGTCTCGACTTAGAGAAGATGAGAATAAAGAGACACTACCAATAGATGACTCGTTCGCCGATGATCATCTTTATGCAATGACTAAGATAGATGCACCGTGGTACGCTGATTACGTTAATTACTTAGCATGTAAGATCTTACCGCCCGATTTTAGTTATCAGCAAAAGAAGAAGTTTTTCACTGATCTTAAGCATTACTACTGGAATGAGCCTCTTCTTTTCAAGCACTGTACAGATGGGGTATATAGGAGATGCATACCGGAAGATGAGATGGTAAGCGTCATGACTCACTGTCATAGTTCACCATATGGGGGTCATGCTAGTAAATCCAAGACAGTAGCGAAGATTCTTCAATCAGGGTTTTATTGGCCTACTTTGTTCAAAGACGTTCAAGATTTTGTCAGTGCATGCGACAGTTGTCAAAGAACGGGAAATATATCGAGGCGCAACGAGATGCCTATGAACACAATTCTGGAAGTTGAAATTTTCGATGTTTGGGGAATTGATTTTATGGGACCATTCCCATCGTCGTGTGGTAATAAGTTTATACTTGTGGCGGTGGATTTTGTTTCGAAGTGGGTTGAAGCGATTGCCTCGCCAACAAATGACTCGAGGGTGGTAACCCGATTGTTTAAGAAGATTATTTTTCCTAGATTCGGTGTTCCAAGGGTAGTGTAAGTGACGGAGGTACACACTTTACGGAACGCCAATTCGAGGTTTTACTTACCAAGTACGGGGTCACGCATAAAGTTGCTACACCATATCATCCCCAAACCAGTGGTCAAGTAGAAGTCTCGAATAGAGAGATCAAAGTAATCCTAGAAAAGACTGTCTCGAAATCAAGAAAGGATTGGTCTCTCAAGCTAGACGACGCATTATGGGCTTACCGCACCGCTTTCAAAACCCCGATAGGTACGACACCCTTTCGTCTCATTTATGGCAAATCTTGCCACTTACCGGTAGAACTCGAGCATAAGGCATATTGGACCGTTAAGGCTCTAAACTTCGATCTTAAAGATGCTGGTGAGCGAAGAATGTTACAGTTACATGAGCTTGACGAGTTAAGACTAGATGCATATGAGAATGCGCGAATCTACAAAGAGCGAACGAAGAAGTGGCACGACAAATAGATTCACAGACGAGAATTTAAGAAGGGTGATCTCGTTTTATTATTCAATTCACGTCTGAGACTATTTCCGGGCAAATTACGATCAAGGTGGTCGGGACTATTTGTAGTCGAAACAGCATATCCATTCGGAGCCATAGATATTTGGAGCGAAGGAACGGGAATTTTTAAAGTCAATGGACAAAGACTCAAGCATTACATTGCGGGCGAACCGATCGAAAAAGCTATCACGTCGAGCCTGCGCGATGCTCGATCAGACACAACAAATTAAACGTGGTAACGTCGAGCTAAAGACGTAAAACAAACGTTTTTTGGGAGGCAACCCAAACGTATCCTTTATGTTTGTTTTTAGTTTATTTTTCTTTCCTATTGTTTTCTTTTGTTTTCAAGTTTTTAATTTCTATCTAAAAAAAAAAAAAATATATATATATATATATATATATATTTTTCGAGTTTTATACTACGTCTGTACGCCGTGTAAATTGGCGTATAGACAACCAAGGCAGAACTTTTTTGTTAATTCGCGTGCATACGCAAAATAACAAGGCGTATGTACGCCGATTTAGAAAGCGTCTGTACGCCATATAAATCGGCGTACAGACAACGGAGGCAGAAGATTTTTGAACCATTCGCGTACAGACGCGAAAATGTACGGCGTCTGTACGCAGTTTTACAAGGCATCTGTACGCCGTGTAAATCGGCGTACAGACAACAGGGGCAGTACGTTTTGCATCAATTGCGTACAGACGCATAAATACACGGCGTATGTATGTCGTGCATAGTTGCGTCTGTACGACGTTTTACCCGGCGTCTGTACGCCGGGTCATAAAACACAGTTTTAAAACGTTTTTCCTCCTTTTCTTTTTCATTCTTACTTTTCAATCATCTTCTCCAAAAACTCGAACACTCATTTCCCTCTTACAATCTCTCGTATTTTCTTCCTAACAGCTACGGGTATCAATGAAACACACTCAACTACGAAGATTCAAGCACGAGATCAACATTGTGGTAAGAGATAGCTAAAATCCTTCTTTGAATTTTGAATTTGGGCGTGAAATTAGGGTTTCGGAAAATTTAGGCAAAATTGGACGAATTGTTAGCATAATTAGCTTGTTTTGAAGAGGGCTTGCAATATTGAACTCCAATTTGGAAGAACTTGACCATTGCATTGTGGTATTTAAAGACTATCGAATTAGGGTTTGTGAAGAAATTGGGCGAAAATTGGGGATTATTGAGTTTGATTACTTGATTTGAACATAGTTGGTGACATTGCACTTCGATTTAGAGTGGATTGCTCGTTGCATTGTTGAATTTTGAAATTATTGCATTGTGGTTTTGAAGATTCGGGTTTTGAATAGTGCATTGAGAATTTGGGGATTTTCGAATTGTAGTGTTGGAATTTCTGTGTTGGTTTGTTTGAATTGAGGTTGGATTGGTTGAAGTTTGGTTTGATTGAACTCGTCGAGGACTTGGTCAAAGAAAAAGCACCGTTACTCCGCCGAAATTTTGGAAAATGGTTAGGACAAAGAACCCATCGAAGGGAAAGGCCTCAGCGAGCTCTTCTCGCCGTCGACCCGAGGAACGGGAAACAGATAGGCCTATTAGGTTTGAAACACCGGAAACTGAGTCCACTTGGCGACGTCGTCGCACGCAATATTCAAGGAACGAGCCCTTCTATTTACCAAACCTAAATCAATCCGGACCACAGCCACATCCTACCAATGGCAAGGATTCTCGAACATACTACCCAAAATCAACATCACATGGGTTCAAGAGTTTTATACAAACTGCGTCGAATCTAAAAAATTATACGGGCCGCATAGACACGGTCACACAGTCGAGGTTCGGGGTGTCGAGGTCGACTTTGACTCACATTTCATACGACACGTATTACACTTGCCAAATGTTAACGCCCCCAGCGAATATTCAGAACTGCTAAAAAACCCTACCCCACAATTACTATTTGAGATTACAAAAGCAGTGGCGACTGAAGACACACAATGGATTAGAAATGAATCCACGCTTCCCCGACCCGACCTCAACCCGGTAGCACTATTTTGGTACGAGTTCGTACGCTACCGGCTAATGCCCACAATGAATCGTTCTGAGGTAACACGCGCTCGGGCAACTTTGGTATATGCTATACTTAGTGGGAAGGTAATACGAGAGACGAGCATAATCTATGATAGCCTCTGCGACGCTATCACACGCTTAACCGCCGACGTGGGACAGGAATCGGGGAGGCGGAAGAGTCCTTTGATCTTCCCCGCCCTTATACATTTACTCTGCGAACACAATGATGTCCCAGTCTTCCCCGATGATATTTTTGAGGACGCCGGCGAAGATCTCGCCTATATTGATAGCTCACAAGCCCCCCCCGCAGAAACGAGCCCGACAGCCAAACCAACCTTCTGAGTTGCCACAGACAGACGTCGGGACTAGCTCGAGCGCTCCAGCACATCCTCCGTCGAACCCATACTACCAGCTGCTCGCCCAAATTCAAACCGACATCGCAGGAATTATGACCGGTAAGGGCACCATGCAGTCTGACATTGCGGGAATCAGGACTGATATGGGTACCATGCAGTCGGACATTAGGGCTATTCGAGAGTGACAGCGCCAAGAAGACCTTAGACGCAACCCCACTCCCACCAACCCGATCGACGATTTCATGGCCGACATTAATTTCGAGAATGAAGAGACGGACCATCCCGACGATGCCGCCTAGAGACCATACACCGCCATTCGCCTCACTTGAGTTTTTTTTTCCTTTTTCTTTTCCTTTTTCTTTTCTTTTCTTTTTTTTAATGTTTTATGTTTTATGTTTTAGGTCCTAGTTTTCCTTTCGTTTTTATGTTTTTATGCTTTTATGCTTCTAGACTTTAGAATGGAATGTAATGCCAAACATGATTAATCTAAAAGTCTATTTTCCTTCTAGTCCCAGTGTTCTGTTTTTCTACAGTACTATAGAAACAATATCTAGCAAAATCAGAACGATCTCTCCACTCTTGACAAGGTTACGTCCCTTTTTATTTTTATGCATGCATACATACACACGTTCATCACATTAGGGACAATGTGCGGTTAAAGTTTGGGCGTGTTTATGGAGATATTACACTTTTACTATGGTTTATAGCTTTATCTTTGTGATCGTCTTACAACGATTGACTCGACAAATAAGCCGGACATTTTAATACATATAACGCATGAACTTTTCTGTCGGTGATATCATCTGCTTAGTTACAATTTTCTGGCTAGTCACTAATATGTAGTAGTCCACGGCATAGGAGTTGAGTAGATCGCCCGTTTTCGAAACACATAGATAGTGGCCTCCAAGTCTACCAACTTAGAACAACGTCTTCTGGCACAATTTGAAAAAAAAAGTAAAACAAAAATGAAAGATGATACATATAGAATCGCTACTGCATGGATTAGTTCATTTTGTGACCTCTGACACTTGAGTGATTAAGTCTGAAGGAGTCTCTAAAAACTTAACGCCCTATGGCTATCTAGCTTGGGAGTCGTTGACCCAAAACTCGATAACGGGTGTCATAGAAAGTCAAAGAAAACGAACATTGCACAGTCCTGCCAAGTATGATATCGTTTGCACAAGTGACTTATGCTAAAAGCTCAATATTGTGAACCAGTTGGACTCTAAAATCCATGTTGGTAGGGATGGGCACCACTTAATATCTGTTAGAGACGCCACTCGACTATAATGCTTAAAGATGTTTTTATTCAGTGCTTTCTAGAAGATTGCTTAACTCTGTGTTGTGATGAAACCAATGACTAAGCGAATGCATGCTCTTCTTCTAAAAATGTCGGGTTATTAGCTCACGTTGATTTTTGTACGATTGCATCGCATTTCGATTTAGCAAAGATTCATTGATTTTGTGAGTACATCATCTGCACACCCTCACGAGACTATAACTCGTCCTTTTTGGGTAACAAAAAGGTTTAAAGGCTTGTTGCACGTGCTAAGTGCAATCGTGTACTCTACAAAAATGAGTTTATCTTTAGTTCTCTTTTTGTTTTTTATTTACCATTTGTTCGAGGACGAACAAAAGCAAGTTTGTGGGAGTTGATAAACCTCATTTTTACGCAATTTTCATCATTCATTCGACACGTTTATTATAGACTTGCATCATATTTTTATCCCACAAATACGTTTAATGTCACTTTTGAGTGCCGTAGGAAAATTCTATCTTGCAAAAGAAAAAATACCAATTGTAGGCTGATATCGAGAATGATTCGATTGAAAGTTGCAAGAACACGGCGTACAGACAACCAAATACATGGCGTATAGACAACCAAATACACGGTGTACGTACGCCGTGTTAAATCGCGTCTGAACAACGAAGGCAGAGAATTAGGCCATCTTGCGTATGAACGCGGATTTATTCGGCGTACAGACGCCATTTTATAAGGCGTACAGACGCCGTTCAATACGGCGTACAGACGCCGTTTAATACGGCGTACAAACGCCGTTCAATACGGCATACAGACGCCGTTTAATACGAACGAGGCCCATATTCGGGTTTATGTTTTAGATTAGGTATAAATACCCCCTCCGAACGTTGTATTAGGGTTCGAACTTTATTTTCTTGAATGGAGTTGTAAAGATTGGAGATCGAGAGACGAGATTCAAGGATTATTGTAAACAGTTTTATTCGACAACGGGTTTAATCGAAATTATTTTCTTTAATCTCTTTTAATTCTTGTCGTTTATCATGTTTGCATTACTAATTGTTTAATGTGCTTTCGCATCTATGGAGTAATACATCTTATTCTGGAACTGGGAATAGCCCGATAATATGTTATCGATATAGATTATAGAACCGTTGACGTTACATCGCATATGCTTATGATTTGAATTCTTTGTTTTTAATGCTTGCGAATTTGTTGGCCGCTTATTTGCATGATTATAGATATTAGGTGAAAATTCTGAAAAGTGACATCTAAATTGGAACCCTAGTATTCAAACCTAGGATCCTAAATCACGAAAGTAGTTTTAGGTCTTTTGAGGAATCGATACACTATCATAGAGATTAATGAATCTGAGTTTAGTCTAATCATCACGAAAGTAGTTGATTAATTAGCTCGGGTATATTGTTATGCTTCGACAGAAGGTAGCGAGTACAATTGGATAGTGTCCTTCATAAGTAGCGATCGTAATTTCGTTGGTAATATAATTGAATTGATAACGTATGTCGTGGTAAACCCTGAGTCCGGAATTGCCAATCATATATAACTCAAATCAATTTTCTTGCGTTCTGTTTAGTTTTCTTTACAATTTATCTCGTGTTTTTGTTAGGCTTAGATTACTGATAATTGATAGGCTAGTGCTTGATTATTCGGTTTTCGTGGGAACGATATCTTTTGTACTGCACCGAAGCCGTGCGCTTGCGGTTTAGGTACATCAATAATACATCTCCAACCCACCCTATAATAATGTGTGGAAATGCATTTGGCATTGGGTTGGAGGTTGGAGCGCCAAATGTTGTGCCATTTATGGAAGCAACTCTTTATTTATTTTCATTTTTTATTTTTAGATTTTATATTTTAATCCTTAATCTTTCTCTTTGTTTTCATTTTAGTCCTTTTCAAAATTTATGAAGTTTAAATTATTTTAATTTGGCCCTTAGAAGTTTAATTAGTTACAATTATATCATATTGATTATAATTTATTTAATTATGTATTAATTTAAATTTATAATTAAATTACAATTGAAAATTTAACTCTAACTTACATAAGATGTATATTTTATTATTAATTAATTTCAACTACTTTCAGTTTAGTGTATAAAAATTTAATTTATACAATATATCTTCTTGGGATAAAATGTACAGTACGTAAAGTTTTGGGTTTTATTTGTGAAAGATTGTAATGTTATAAAAATGATGAAAAAATAGAATATTTGAAAAATTCATTTTTGGTGCAGTGAATAGTGTTCTAAGTTGGAGCGAATTTATTGTAACTCTAGCAATTGATGCAATTTAGTGCAAAAACCATTGTTGTGGTTGGAGATGGTCTTAGTACATATATGCTTACTGATTTATATATTTATGATTCTTAAAATTTTATAAAATATAAAATAGCTGTGAAAATGCTGGTGTCATTTAAATCTTATACACTAGCAGTATAAACTTGAGTTGAAGACTTGGAAGTAATACTATGTTTCAATTAAGTTTAGATATTTTAGCATCGAAGAAGTGTTAGGACACATTATTAATTATTAATTATGTCCGAATTTCTTTTATTATTTAATTTATAATTACAAATTCCATGTCAAAACACTTGTCATTTGAAGAAAAAAAAAAAAGGTGTGAGATGACACATGATAATTTTCAAAGTGTCAGTATTTTAGAAAGGAAAAAAAATACATAAACATTTATACCGCAAAAAGCCACCAAGTAAGTACCAAACTAAATCTTATTATTTTTCAGAACTATAAATTTCGATATCATCATAATTAAACGTGCAATTGGACCCATTTGACACCCATTGTACAAGGATGATGGTGGGATTTTGATTCATTTTTCTTCACCAAATATTGAGATACTAATCATTTATTTTTATTTTTACATTTTCTCTTCCAAATTTTTATTGCATGAAGTACTGGGAAACCATGATTATCATCGAAATTCAGAGGCACAATTAAGTCCATCACTTAGAAAGTGCGACAAAGGATGGAATTGCTATAGGTCTTTCATTGTTCGAGCAGGTAATAAAATGTCTCTTTTCCGAAGTATCATTATATGAATTTAATTATATGGATTATTTTTTCTTTATTTTGTATAATTTTTAACAGTTGAAATGAACATAATTTCAGGGTATGTACACATTTTCTTTGTGGATACATCTCCTTTCGTGAACAAATACTTCATCAAAAAACCAGAAGAAAACTTCAACTGGAAAGGGATACTACCTAGAAACAAATATATTTCTAACCTTCTAAACGTAATTTTTTTTTAATATTAATCTATATTTGTGAATTTCACAAATTTAATTACATATACCAATTAATATTTCCATTCTATTTGCAAAAATAAAAAATAAATAAAAAAATAGGATGTGAAAAAAGCCATAACAACATCAAATGCAATATGGAAAATTGTGGTTCATGAAGACACCAAAGAACTTCTACAGCAACTCTTGCCAATTCTACAGGTACACTCTCTAACATATACTGCTATTTTCGTGTTAGATTAACCATTTTCGTGTTTTTTTTATGTATAAAGATAAAATCATCCCCATTTGAATAAATTGCATGACGAGAAAAATAAAAGAAAAGGACTTATCAACGTCTTAAATAAAGTATAGTTTTCTTAATTCGCTTGAAATATCTCTAGATCAAAAAAACAATATATTGAACATGAAAGAAAGACAAGTAACAAAAATTGCAGTAGTGTTGAATAAATATGGAAAAACAAATTGACATCCTTTAGAATAGAAATTTGATAGAACCAATATAAATGAGATTATGTTAAATTTGTTACTTAAATAATTTATAAACTTTAATATTCCTTTCTCCTTAACTAATTAAATGTTATCGTGTTTTTATTAATTTTAAAACTTTCTACTCCCCTAATCATAATTTACCCTTTATTTTATTTTAATCATCAAAAAAAAAACTTCTTAAATTTAAATCATGTAAAAACTAAATTTACATCTATCTTGAATATAAAAATACTCAACATATACCATATTTTTTTTGTTTATTTTCCAGGCAAACAAGATTCCCATGTACATAAATGGGCATGACCACTGTCTGCAACATATCAACAACAATGGATTTGGAGTGTAAAATTTACCCAAAAAAACAAGAATTTTTCACAGATTTATTTATATATATATTAAAGATGCAATAGTATTAGCTAAAAATATTATTTTTTGCAGGCCCGTCGAGTTCGTTACGAGTGGAGGAGGATCAATGGTATGGAGAAATAGCACTCACTCATTACAAAAATTACAAGAAAAACTTGAAATTCTTCTACGATGGACAAGGCTTCATATCGGTCCAACTTACAAGGAATGATGCAAATGTAGCATTCTACAACGTTCATGGCAAAACCCTTCACAGTTTTAAGCTAAAGAAATCATAATTATCAGCATTCAATCAGCTATCCTTATCTCAGTTATACTTGTCCAAGTTTGTTGGAACATAACAATAAATGTGGTTCAACCTAACAATAATACACAGAAATTTAATAGGATTCTATCAACAGATGAGCAAACTCCAGTTCTTGATGACATTACAATGATCATGCGAAATTCGATCAGATTAAAGCATAAATCACTTCGCTCGAGTTATACTTATTAAAGAGTGTAATTTGGTCAACAAAAACTACATCACAACTTTCCCAATGCGAAGAAATTTAAAGTTGTGTTTAGATGGAACGATTTGAAAGCCATGAATTTTATATTCATCAATAAATACATTCAGTTTGATGAATTTGAATTAATTTGCAACAAAATGGTACCTGGAGTCGACATAGCTTTCAACATCCCAAAGGAAGGAACCAAAAGTCACGGCCTCCAAAATAAGTCTCCTCAGCCCGCCAAAGCTAATCTTGATGCGTTCATCTTTCGAAGAGTCAATAGTCCCATCAGGCGTGATAACTATCTCAGGCCTACCAAACAATGCCTCTGTATGTTTCTCAATAATACTTATACCCTCTTTCGATCTGATCGTAGCATATCTCTGAAGTGTCTCCCCGTCAAACGACATTACATAATTCCTCAATCTGGATAATTTTATCCCATCAGGCCTTCTTTCCTCTGCTATCACTTGTTTGATATCACTCATTTCATCAACAATACCCTCTGGTAGGATTTTCACATTCTTGTCCAATTGAAACCTTTGGTCGACCCGTTTAAGAAAATATCCATACATAATAGATGCTGCATAAACCTGGCCAACTCGTAGTTTGCTTATTTTGGATACTGAGTTGGACTCACTGAGTCGATCTCCGAGAATAAGAGAAAGGTGGTTTTGAATCATCTCATAAGCTTCGGGGGAATGGAGACTCTCCAGTTTCTCATCTTCGCTAGGCCACATGTCAATTTGACCAGAATTTTCCGGCGATGAAGGGGTTATAGTCGGAATTAGTGCCACGTCAGCATCCATGAATTTTTGTACCACCAATGCATATAGTATCTCCTCCAATGCCTTTTTTCTTTCATTGGCTTTAATCTCTGCAATTCTCCTGAATTATTTTGAAAGATTCCAATCAATGGTGTAACGTCGCATTATCGAATGATAGTATCAGCATGCGATGTTTCATAAAACTAACGGTATGCCGTAACGTTATCAGATAATACGAAACAAATGCATCATTCACTGCTCAATAGATCAAAAAGATTAGTAAAATTGCAGAAAATTTTAAATATGTCCTCATTTGTACAGAGTAAAAGGTTTTATTGTATAAAATATAAAAATTAAATAGAGCAAGCATGAAAGCAGAGAGTTCACTAATAATTTAAGCGGCACACATTCATTGTATATACAATACATCCACTGAATCATATCACAGAACATGTCTTTTAAAACTTAGATGGAAATGGAATTGATTGTAGGGCATCATATTCGAGATATCTCATATTGTACTGATGACATATAATCCAATATCATCAGATATTATCAGAGATACATGTAAACTCGGGGAAAAATATATATCACCGTTATCAGGTCCTTGCAGAACTGATCCAAATACGTATCGACCAATACTTTCTCAACTATAATAACAACAAATAACTAACCAAATTCAGAGATGATAACAATGATCTGTACATGTAAGCAGCTTTTTAGAAGCTTTAAAATCCACAAAAGGACCACATCTCAATTAACTATTCATTATTAGACCACCACGGACCTGTATAGTACTATTTCAGTACCAGAGGCAGATTGTTGTTTGTTCTCTTTCTCCAAATCCCGGTCAGTCTGAAGCTGTTGAAGTTGCTGCTCTACTGCAGCAGGGACGAGATGCGGATGGCTTATTAAGATGTGAGATAGAAATTGACCAATTGGAGACTCGAGAAGGAGTGGAGCAATAGGATTATGTGAACTGCAAGAATAATCAGAAGGCAGCTTAGATGCTTTGATTGCATTGCGCTTCCTGCTCATCAAACACATTTTCCCATTATCCGACTTCGTAACAGAAATCAACTGTCTGCGCTGCAATGGACCGTGCCAAAAAGATCAGTTAAATTATTATCTTGGAACTTAAATGACGTAAAGATTGAAACTTGAATTATGGAAAAACACTTGCAACAACATCAATCAAACAAGGGATCGAGTGATGGGGTTGAAGACTTTGATACAATGGAGTACTGTGATATGGACTCGTTGATCCAACTAGAAAAAGGGTGGCACAAGTAGAGTATTTTTAGCCAGTTTACTTTGTCATTTTGACCACATTAGCCGATAGTCATAGTAGGGAACATAATGTCAAATTCTTTACAAGGTACTCTGATCAGTTTACCCAATTATTCCAGTCATAGGCGTACACATTATTCACAGAAATTCATAAGTTCTGTCTTGTCTTTTGTGTGTCGGTTATTCTTTCAGTATTATTACGTCGTTTTATGTTTTATTTGTTACTAACAACGAAAAAACAATCTATAAAACTTGAGAACAATTGCCACACATACCATCACATCTCAACACATAATCAATAAGCTGGTAAAGATGTACAACAAGCAACATACATGAAAATTAGACAAAAATTTAAGAAATAAAGAACTCAAATTAGAAAGCGCATTACTTTACTCTGTCAAATCAATCTCATTTTAGTTTTATATCCTTTCCAGCATTATTGAGCCAAAAGGGCCATTACAGCATTACCTCAATCCAGGAGCTAGAGTGCAGGGACCTGGGCCCGACCCGCAAAAAATCGGGTCTTGGGGGCCCAGATTGAGCGGACCAAACATAAGAAAGAGTACTGAAAGAAGATGCGACTGTTACCATCTTCAATCAAATTAAAGATGAAGCCACCACTTTCACCTGCAACAAACAATCAAAATGGTTGAAAACCCATATAATCCAGTGAGAGATGTAGTACAGAAATTTGAGCAGAGATTGTTGAAATGGAAAGAAAATAAACTCGATGAATTTTTGGGATAATGAACTACCTTTGACGAGATGATATTATGAAATAAAGCTTTGTGGTTTTGCAGATATATATATATATATATATATATATATATATTTACTAATTGCAATTACGAACCGCTAAATACAAGGGAAAATTTATGGCCGTGTATAACACGATTCTACGTGTTATATACTTTTGGACTTGAGACATATGGTTTTTATTGGACTCTTTATACTATATTCTAACCTTAAATATAATTTATATATAAGATTTTAAAATCTACTTAAACAATAAGAGTTATAATTAGGTCATTTATATTGCCTTTTAATAGACTTATTCTAAGAGCATGCTCTACTTCCCATTGTGTCTCTCGCGTGGAAAATAATTAGGGGTAAGATGGTCATCTTGTACATTTGTCAACTCTAGTTTTGGGAAAATGTTGGTACAAATTTGATGTTTGTTCATCAAATAATATAGATCAAAATACTTTACTTCGTCATTGATTTGCAATAAGCCAATACTTATATAATGCATTATGACCGTTTAATACTGAATACCAGATTTATACAAATATTTTTCTAGTTTTGAGTCTCAGCTAATGTAAATCCTAGGCCTTATTTCGATAGTTTGAGTTATAAACACTCTCAAGTTCTTCTCTTTAGTCCAGTGGATTCTCCTTTTTGCCTCTTCATTTGTTTGTTCAGAATTAAATCAACCATAATTTAAAGTAAAACAACTAAAGTATTTCTAGATATATAGTTGAGAGACTGAAAATGAAATTAACACTTATTTATTTCATTTCATAGAATCTTGATATAGGTCACACTCACAAGGAATGTATTAATGTCACACGACTCCAAATAAACAAAAGGAGACATAAACTCAAACAAGTTCACACAAACTCAAATCTCTTGCTCCTGCATTATATTGCATTGTAAAAACATATTTGCTCATTATTACCAGCACACAACTCCAAGTCCATATATAATCACAACCGTTTCGTTTCGTGCAAAATGGGTCCCACCATGCAAACTGTGTGATAATTATCATCAGACTTCCGAGTTTGAGAAGTTCCTAATACAGACCCGACAGAATCAAGCAGCTGAGAATCACGAGCTCATGTACATCAACTATCGTGCATCTATTGTTCTTGACACCATCTTCCATGTACACACACTACCCACATTCCTTCAAAATCACCTGAGCCCGTAAAATATATTATATATCTTACACACCATAATCATCATCACCTCTCTTTCGGAGATCTCAAAGCGAGAAATCCTCAATCCATTCACAAAGACAACTCGCCTCTCCAAAAAGTTTTATCTTCTCCTACCATAGTAAAGCCCAGCACCAGAATGATAAAGATGACGATGACGGGGCCCACCACCACCCCTACCATGTCCATCCCAAGTATGCCCTCTGTTGACAATTCTGACCCCACTTTGACTCGAATTCAACGGTTGTGTCCCTCCGTAGAGTTCCTCCTCTTCTCTATCATTATACTCCAAGACCAGCCTTTTTATGTCTTGTTTCTCTTCAAGCTCAGCTGCTTCTTTCTGTTTCGAGCTCTGCACAAGAGAGCAATCACGAGGGATGTACATTTGCTTAGTTTGTTGCTTGTTACCACGTTTCACCAGAACCTTCACTGGGATTTCCTTTGTTCCTCCATGTCCTTCATCTGTTGTCTCGTCACCGCTTTCACCATCAATTGCTCGCCCGTGATGGTGTTCCTTAGTGGCCCCCTCGAATATGTTAATTGGTATCATCATGTTGATTGTTGGCCGTGAACGTAACTCTAACTTTCTTGAATCCAAGCTTTCCTGCACCAGTTCATTAAATTTATTACTCTATTTAGCTTAACTATCCGTGCCATTACCTAAGGATATGGTCGGGTTGAAGGATCCAGGATGTAAGAATTATACATCTCTAGAGCTTATCTGTATAATTCCAAATTAAAATAGATATTAAATCTATTAGCTCTCATTTTGAGCTATTTGATTATGATTTAGAAGATTTCAATTCTATCTAATTTTGCAGTTATTTCAGGTTCCAAGTCTCAAATCCTTCTACACAAGTGTACCTTACTGAATCTTATTTTCTCAAATTGGGAAACTAGAGAGGGGTCGGCGGGGGGTGCGGACGTGAGAAATAAAAACATGTCTTTATCTATATCTACACTATTGTAGAAGTATGAACTGTTTTAGAGTCTTTTTGGAACTTTTTATCCAAGATATCCCTGTAGTGCTTTAAGGGTAATTATTTAAATAAAAATATCACTATCAAAATTTTATATTTTGATAATTCTTGAATTCATAGACTTTGTCTTGTAACAAGATTACACAAGTTTATTGAATTGTCTAAATTCATTTCTAGAACCACTAGAATCCTAATTTGATTTTTCAAATGCATTTCTTATATTACCAACACTTGACCACCGATACACAAATTTATATAAACGATGATGTAGGAAAAAACAAATTGCAGAAACTTACCTGCATTAGGGCTCGTAGTTCTCGGTCAAAATCAGCCATCTCCTGAGGGTCCACCTCAGCCACTTTCTGCCTAACATGTACCTCATCGTCTTCATCAGAAGCAGGATCACCTCCATCATCATAATCATCTTCGCTTCCGCTATGATTATCTCCATCCGATTCTTCTTCATCGCGATCAATGTGCTCGATGGTTCCACTTTCGGAATCACTCTCTGTCTCTCCAACAATCTCTTCATGCAATTCACCGTTTTCCTCTATGCCATTTACAACACTTTGTCCGTTCACAGATAGAGTGGTGGAATTCTTCCTGCTAGGACGTTTTTCTAAGTCCGAGTACTTTTCGTTGTGAGACTTTTCTGTAGATACTCTGTGCTCAAGCTCATCGAGTTCAACTAGTGCAGCATTGACCTCTTCGAATGATGAGTATCGGATCATTTTTGGCCGTAATTCAACAAATAAATCCTGAATTTTTTTCAAATTTGTCATCTAGAAAAATAGCACAATAGAGGAGGAAAAGGAAAAAATTACAGGCAATGCAATATACTGTAAGAATGGATCAGAGATGCAATTATCAACCTACTTTAGGTGTGATTTTGTAAAAAGTTGAAGATTTCAAGAAAAATATCAACTTTTTTTAAATAATACTAAAAGTTATATTTGCAGATAAATTCTTGAATGCTCCCTAATTTTAGTTCAATACAGTTAGGTCCCTCAAATGCACATAGATGTGTATGTGCAGGGCATATAAGTCCAAAGAACAGTTCTACCCCAAAAGAGTAGACCTAGGAGAAGTAGAATTTATTTATCTCTCTCTCAACATTATTCTACTTTATCTCTCTCTCAACATTAGCTGTTTTGTAGCAGTCACATGCGTGAGAACAAACATGTAAAACAGTGAGGTACAAGCAATTTCAACACCACAAGGGAAGTTTCAGTATTCAGGTCAAACCTCTGGAAAATGATTTAACTATACTAAATTAACTCATTTGTATACATCTGGAAAATGCATTCATTCAGGTGAAATAAATAAATCTGATTTAAGTACAATGAAAAGACTAAAACTGGAAAATTAGAAGACAAAATACAGAAGATGAAACCAGAAATGTAAAACAAGAATACTGACCTGCAGATCAAACTCAATATCCAGGGGAAGGACACCTTTGCTCAATATGTACCTTTGGAAATGAATCAAGAACCGGTCAAGCTTCCTCTTTGATGAACCTCTATCAAAATAATGCCCACATGTCTCAAGAAGTGTAATAACCATTCTGATCCGAAAACAGTCCTCAGGAGGATCCAGTGTATCTTGCTAGTATTATGATAACAAAACATCTCATCAGTATTGCTTAAACAAAAAATAGTAATCAATAACATCAGGACAATATGGACAACAAAAAGATGCAATGCCTAAAATGCAATAAAACATAACTCCCATTCAAAAGATTTTGAATCCCTTGAAATGGGTTTAATTACTAGTTTCAATTAAAAAAAGTTCAGTTAAAAAAAAGAAGATCGCGCAGAAGTTGCAAGAAATGGGAAAATGGTGTAGAATCTAAGGATGTGAGAACTTCAAAACTAGTCGATCAGTATTATCAAGCTCATTGAAAATTAAGTTCACAGGAACCTGATGTTAGTGGAATTAAGATAATAAAACATGTAACAGCATGGACTTCCAACAGTAATCAGGAAAAGATTTTTTCGCATAAGCAATTACTCGGACCTTCTCACTTCTTTCAAAATCAACTTATACAACCGACCTAAGTGAAACTTCTCAAAGATGCATAATAGAAAAATGAAAACAATTATATAAGCTTTACGACGAATTAAAAGTAGAATATTATATTTTAAAGACTACAGATTTATTATCCATACCTCAGATGCCCCATGGCCAAAAGCAAGAATTAGATAGAGAGTATCAAAAATAACAGACGAATCTACAAGTTCATAGTTGTACAGTTCCCCCAAGAAACGCATGAATGCAATGCGTTGTTGCTGCATTCCATAGTCATTCAGCTCTAATCCCAGCCTGATTTCTTCCAAGACCTGAACCAAAATACAAAACAGCAAATCTTAATATGATTCCACTGAACCAGAATACCAGTTATAATTATCCTATTTCTCCAAAACTCACTTCTAAGAAGTGAGATTGAACATACCCATATATTACACCAAACAAGACGAAAGTATAATCACATCAAAAAATTGTCAGTAACAACTACAAATCACATCAAAATGGTAAGAGTAAACACATGCAACATATGTTATGAAGCCATAGATACTAAAACCAGGACTAGAATACAAATATACTTATTTCAGATTTATTTAGTGAAACAAACGCACCCTAATTGTCAAAAGGCAATTTCTAGGCACCTCAGGCAAGCCACTAGGGTTACTACATTTTTTTTTTGTTTCCTTACTTTCCCCAATGTTCTGAGTCGTCAGGTCACTAGTCTAACCGGTTCAACCGGTGCTGAAAAGCAGGATATCCCGGACTATAAGATATAATAATTATATGTATATATATGTATTTTTTTATAACTAAATATATGTAATTATACACACGTATTTGTGGCTATATGTGTAAATATATACATTTACATGTGTGTAATCTTTACTTTCAAATTCATTTATATAAACAATGGCTTATAAACCTGATGACTGTGGGCTAGTGGAATACAATAGACATTTGGTTACTAAAATCTTTTGAGTGACTTTAGTGTTTTCATATTTAAAACCCATATATATATAAATTAAAAGTACTTAAAACCCTATCGTAGTTTGACTTCTTCCCCATTCTACGCCCCCATCTCAAAATCATGGTTCTTTATTTTTTTCTTTACCTTCACTTTTCCAAGTTTGTTGCTATGCACTTTAGAATTCAGGTCAATTTCTTTAAGTTAAGTTTCTATGAAGCTATGTGTCCATTTGTCTCCCCTCGTTAAACTAATCTCCAGCACATTCAAAATACTTTTGACTGCTTACACCTACATCCACAGCCGCAGCTGACATATCCCGCCGGCACCTTCGTTTAGTCACAAACACGAAGGAAAAATGAACTAGAGCGGTCTGTCTGGGTCAACTGAGTTGACGGTTTTTTCCAGTTTTTTGATTTTGGGCCGGTCCGGGTTTTTGGCGGACTCGTTTTGAGTTTAAACCAGACCAAAGCCTGGTTCGTAACCAAGGTTAAACAGGTTGAACCAGCCGGTCCTAGTTTAAAAACATTGATTTCCCCTTTTTCGCCTCATACTTGAGCATACCAACAAGAATTAGCAAAATACTTAAATTAAATTATGCAGAGTTGTAGCACTCTGCTGTTACAAAGCTATGTTTCAGTAAAATCAGACAAATATGACAAACTGACTTGACGGTTGGTACATGATGAAGTTACAGCGAAAAATTCAGAACTGCTTATTCAACTAGACAACGAGAATCTTCAGAGGCGTAAGCCACCACAAATCTGACAGTGACTGAATTTTCCGGAATATTCACATAAAGCAATTTAAGAATTGAAGTGTGTGATTTTGTTTAGAAAAACCGAACTTGTGACATATAAGTTATGGAAAGGTAGTGCAATATCACTCCACTAGCACTGTAAGATATGGGTTTTAAATTTATGACTCTAGGCCATGAATAATCAGGTGTTGCCTTGCTTCATCAAGCATGGTAACAAACTTGTCAGCTTCCTCATAAGGAAGGAAAGTACATTTATGAAAAGTACATTAACACCATTGACTGGAAGCTTATATACAAAGGAATATTCGTTAGGCAACTTTATTTAATGAACCTGAACAGTTGGGCATTACAAATTTTTATTGGAAAACATGAAAAGACGCATCTCATATATGACTCACAAATTATAGAACTCAATTTCATAAAAGAACTGGACAAACATCTCGAAAGACAAACAGATAAATGCAACAGGGATGTTACTATATTTCTTCCATTAAGTCAATTTTTCCAGTTGCAAAATCCACATGAATTTGAAGATAAAAATGTATAACATTTGGAAATTGGATTAGGACATGGAAGAACCAACCTCGTCAACAACAGCAACTGCGAAGTCCTCATGATAGCGACTAAGACCAGCAGTAAGTGATGCAATCAAATGAATCTGGCCATATTTTCCCTTGTGCACCTTCAAAAAACACTTCAAAAGGTATGGTTCACATTCATTCCAAGGTAGCTTACGTAACTGTCGAAGGACATGCTCAATCGAAGACTTATCAAGGTCTGAGAAAAGGAGTTTCCTGATATACTGCGGAATACAATATGCAAAGTTAACCAAGTTTTCTTTAACACTGAAAACCATAGTCTCTGCATAGAAAAACTTGCCTGATGCAGAGGAGGACGAACTTTGGAAACTCGTGCAGATCTTTCAGGTGGTTTACACAAATAATAAGCATTTTCCACTAAAGTACTCTGACGGGGATCCAAATTTTTGACATTTTTCAAGCGCATCAGTATCTCTAACATGTTTGACATCCGTACAGCGGTCTCAGGGGACCGGTATAGAAAGCGACCACATGTCTCAAGGAGATTGCAAGCAACGTCGATATTATGGTGAGTGAAATCATCTAAACAAGCCTGAACCAGAAAAAATTGTGCACTAGTAAAAAGGAAAAATTGGGCTCAACTCTCAACCTGAGCATTACTGACATACTAACTGCACGAAAATGCTATGTGATTAAAGATTTCTACAAGTTTAATCCAATGCAACAGAGACAGTTTCAACAATATAGAACAAACGTAATGGGAGAAACCAATAACTAAAGGTTCCAATCTAGCAAAAACTGAAATACAAAATTCTATCACCTCCCAAATGATGGAAGAGAAGAATCAATATCACCCAGCTAAGACATAAAATAGCATTGTTGGAGTAAAAAAGCTTCTGTGTTCATGAATTCGCAGCATATATAGGCAGATGGATAAGAATTCTAAAATACTTTAACATTGTGGAGGGAGATGGGTCGTGAGAGAAAGAGAGTGTGATCTCCAAAAAGTTTCAAGCATGTGAAGATGCTTGTTTCAACATACCTTTAGACAGCTAAAAATAAGGCCAGCTGGAGCGATTTTAAACTTGCAAAGTTCTCCAATAAATCGAATATTCTTGATTTTTGTCTCAATATTCATTTGGTCCTGCAATGTAACATAAACAATAATGTATACATATAAAAAATATAGTCCAGACATAAATGCATGTGAATGTGTACACTGACCTTCTTATTTGTTAAAAAGTTGAATTCTTCCTCCAACAACTGTAAGAGCATCAAAGATACATCTTTCATACAAGTTGAAAGTGTCGCAACCATGCGCGAATAGTATGGCAACAGCTCCAATGAAGTCCTTGGGACATTGAATAAAGCCCTCACAAGCTTTTTCCGACTGGACTTTGAATTCAAATAGCAAAATTCTACCTGAAAAGTAAGTAAAGCATAATGAGAACTTCATCTTAACATCTATTTGCTGCAAAATGACAACAAACAAAATATACATAAAACTTAAGAAAATTACAGTCAGCTGGTCAATCAGGTCGCGGCTCACACAGCTCGGAAGCCTATGAAGCAAAGCTTCAAGACTCGTACCATCAAGACCTTTAACTTTATCCTTATCATTTTCTCCTCTTCTTTCAGCATCCTTCTCTTTCCCCTTCTCCTTGTCAAGGTCTTTGGCTTTCTCTTTGTCCTTTTCTTCTTTATCCTTGTCTTTGCCATCTTTATCCTCAGGTACAATTACAGAATCAGCAGACTGCTCCGGGTTTTCTTGTGTAGCTATTTGACCTTTATCTGACTCAGTAGCCAAATCCTTAAAAGCAATATCCATTTTAGTCACAAAATTACATTATATTGAATACAACATGACAAACCAATGAGAAAGTCAACGTTAGCAAACCCTTTCACATGAATTCAAGAGGCATCTTAGACAGAAATGACATATTGACATAAATAATTTAGTTTATCTTGTTCAGGTAATCATAACATGGAAAGCAAGCAACTTTAACCCCTCACCCCACTTACACACACCAATAAGCAACTTTAACCCCTCACCCCACTTACACACACCAATAAGCAACTTTAACCCCTCACCCCACTTACACACACCAATTAACAACATTATATTTAAAAGCCTGTCAATGGTGCCAACATCAATCCAAAATTGATGCGCATATCTTCAAGAAAAAATGTAAATCACACTTATTTGCTTAGAAGATTGAACTTGAGTTGAATTCTCAATGCTTTCTCTTGACATATATCATTAAATAAGGATATAAATGTTTTTAACTTCCACCACCCCAAAAAATGGAATCAGGTCTATGATGAAGATTTCTAGCAAGGAGGCAAGGACCAGCGCCAGATAATAAGCACGAAATGAAGCTTTCTAGAGAGAGCTAGTGACCAGCACAAGATAATAAGTTGTGATTAATGCTCATCATAGAGATAACTTTCAGAAGCTTCTTCTCATAGAAAATGCCAAGAGGAATTTACAGGAAGTGACTTGAAAAATTAGAAAACTCATATAAGGAGACATAAAAGCAAGTTAGATGCCTACAGCCGATAGTTCCTGTGTCTTTGAAGATTGTTCATTCGACTTTGGTTCTGCCTCTCCCAGCAACACAGCAGGAACAAATGCTCTAAACAGGAAAAACAATCAAAAAATTTAGTCCACTTCATTTCATATAAGGCATATAATGGAAAAGTCACTAGTAAATCAGCCACCTAAGATCTGGAAGGCATTCATAGAAAGCTCTAGTGTCTTCATCATCCCACAGGGCTTCAGGAGCAGAAGAATCTTTGCCAGCCACAGGAGATAAAACATCCTCCCCTGATGTGACTCTGGTTGTATGGCCATCCTCTGGCATCACAGGGGGCTGCATATCAAGTGCTTCGGCTAAACTACAGGAAGAAAAAAGAAGAATACAGTTCAGCAGTATTTGGACAAAAGGAAAAGTAAAACCTGTAGGAGTGCATAAACACACAGATACAGCACACAAAGAAATAATGACAGACGCCAACAACTGAGCATCATCAAATTTATTGCATATTTAACTAACCATACAAGTCTAGAAGGACAGGTTAACAAGTAACTTACGATGAGATGCCACGACTTAGATGATCATATGATTTCCGCAGCTTTTCATATGAAGAGGCATTTTCCTCGCTCAATTCACCTTTTGCATTCAAAATCTTTGCATTTTCATGCTCCATTTGACGGAGTGACTACCATTTAGGAATTTAAAAGACAGAATGATAAATAATAATGAGCATCCATGGAAGATACATTTTAGTTTTTTATTATTTAGATCCACTAAAGACACCGGATTCCTTACCGCATGTTCAGCCCGAAGAAGTTCCACCGCAGCATCATAGCAAGTTAGAAATGCCTTCCGGAAGAATTTTTTTTGTTCTGCCGTTATGTTGAGGCCCTTGAGAAACTGGGACAGTTATAGACACAGCACAATTAAGTCAATAAACTAAAAAAATTATGCATTTAAAAATTCCAGCACAAATACGCTGTCAGCCGGTCACTATTAATGTTTCTGGTAATAGAAGAGACCACATTGACCAATGCTAGTCAATGGAATTCAAGCCATTATCCAATCATATGTGATCAAAGACAGTTATGTGTTTGCCAAATTCATTCCATAAAAAGAACACTTCGATGCAAGGTGATTATTCATCTCCCGCTAATTAAAGGTGAACAAACCAAGACCATCCAATAAAAACAAAATTATTTTCAGGGGGAACAAAAGAAGTGCCTTAGCTTAGACCTGCCAATACACCATTTATCACAAGGCTGATCACATCAAAAGAGAATGCCTAACAACGTTTAGCTTTGTCTAATATATATACAAGGGAAATGGCAATCGTTCGGATAGCATGCAGATACTTAGATACTGCCTAACATCTCAGTCCCAGGCTTAAACAAGCTGGGTTAATGAATAATAATTAGTGTGAAATATCACACCCTAAACGAAAAGGATATATAGTTAATAGAGACCTTATCATAATAGCAAAAGGTATACCCAAGAAGGTAACTGATATAGCATGACATGATCGACAAATTATATATGGTATACCTCTTCGAGAATCTCTTGCTCACTTAAAGGAAGTCCAAGAAGAAATCTTCCTTGTCGAGCAAAACTAGCGAGAAGAGACAAATTTGTCTGGGTTGCATCACGATCCTTTAGATGTTCGGCACTAGTCAGATCCTTGATGATGTTTACAAATATGCCAGTATCTTCTATAACCCCAACAAAGTACAGTTCCAAAAGAAGCTTCAAAGTACTCCGCTTCTTCATGGCCCTTGAGTTTTTGTCTGCATCTAAATCCTCTGCAGATTTTCCCAGTACAAATACTTTCAGGAGACCTTGAACTAGACTGGGTGAGAAGTCTGTGTACCTTTGATGAAGCAATGAACAAATCTAATGCCAGAAGAATATCTTATTAGCAAAAATGCAGTGATCCCAAAAATATGATACAATAAACATAAAAGTGGTAATGAGCCATTAGAAGCTATGATATATGATCATGAAGAAGTCACAGAAAAGTTATTCCATACAGTGCATTTAAGTCGCTTTTGATCTATTCTTTTATCAGTGTGATTGATTTCATATCCTCTCATAACAGAGACAGTTGAAATCATATATATTCCTAGATAAGTTTGATGCCTGCATTACGAATCAACCGTAGCTCAGTGGTCAACTAAAGTATGTGGCTTTTATGTTTTAATTATTTTTTAAGGGTGGGGGATGACTGGATGAGGTACAGTGACTAATTATCTGGAGGGCGGTAAAGAAGAATTGGCTAGATTGAAAAAAGGAAGAAATATTGTCAGCTCATTAATAGCAATCTGAATTCAGCGAATGCAAGATGTGCAAATTATTGGATCAGATGATGCGTGTTTCCTAATTTATATGGTGCTAACAGACTTATGCAAAATAGATTAATATTTGATTCAATCTCATAATGCATCAAAACTAAGAGATCATATCATAAATTAAATTAACATTTCACCTTTGATTCATAAAGGAGAAACTAAACAGTATTGCAGCCATTATAAAGCAACCTTGATGTCTATATGAATGAGCATATACTCACAAGTTCGATTAGCTAGTGATTATTATGATCATTAGGAGCAACTATGAGATCATTAACAGAAATCATATTTCTTGGTATCATAACATACAAGTCTTAGTAGCTGTATTTAGGAGGCACGATGACAATGATTATAACTCCTTCAACAGTACAGTTGAAAGCAAATCAACTAAAACCAATAGTTACCTGAACAGCAGGTTGTATGTCAGCGGCTTTAAGCTTTGCATCGCAGATGGCAGTTACTGCTTCACTGACAAATTTGCTTAAATTGACACTTCGCAATTCATCCGATAAACCTTCTCGCTGCTCCTCATTGATCTGCTTTAACTTTTTAATGACAGCTGTGTTGCGCTTGATACTAGAATCTAACGTCCTGAGGAAACTCGCGTCTGGCATGGACAAGTAGCTAAATCAACACTTGCTCCAGAAGAATTTCATATCCCGAGAGATACAAAAATATCAAATTAAAACTGAATTTCTATGCACAATGAATCTTCTACAAGTTCTACTCAAACATAAAAACTCATTAAGTATTAGACTGAGAGTACCACAGCAGAATCATATATGAAAAGGCAGACGTTCTAGCCCTCTCATCATATATAAATAGAAATGTGTATTGTTGTGAGTTTTCCAGTCGTTAGCTGCTTAAAACAGAACCAGAGGAAGATAAAAAGTGTAAAAAAATTTAAGGTTTCATCTACTTGAGCAAACAGTTCTACACAGGCCACCTATTATCAGACAATATTAGAAACATTTCATATATTCCTTGATCACCACATCTTATTTTCGTGTTGCATTTGATGGGTTGGAGGAGAGAGACAGATGGAAGCATAGCAGAGTCAGGAGGGAGAGGGGTATAAGATGGGGAACACAACAACCACAGTCGCTTGTAATTCCTGTTGTCTGTGAAGAATACAATGTCTTTTTGCATTCCATAAATAGATTTTTTACAAAAAAAAAAACTTTCTTTCAAATTGATATTTCTAAATAATTATAGCTTCTAGTACAAATTCTAAACAATATCTTGCTACAATCATCAACATCTATTCCTTTAAGCACAATAGACGAAGTTTCGGTGTATTGGCAGCCAAGAAATCTAAGTTAAGTGGTCAAAAACTCTGGATGTTGAGTTTACTAAATTATCCACAGAACCAAAGAGCAAATTGGATGCAATAAATATATAGTTCTCTTACCACCCATGTTTCCATGAAAGAAGCAACAACAAATAGCTTTCAGTTTAGTTAATATGATAACAAACAATGTCTGCTTTAAATAACAATGTTTATACTGATGAATTGCATGTGAATCTTTGTCCGTCAACATGTAGGCCGATGATGAGTGGCAGAGCGCTAGGGAGTAAGTCAACAAAGACCCTGGTACTCATACACCAATTAGAAAATGAAAATCATATGTCATGCATAAATTTGTGATGAACAATGTCAACTAAATATTCGATATAAAGCAGTCTACATCAACAAATATTACAATAAGCTACCCTCTATACATTCTATGCATACTCTCGACGCAAATCAAAACATAAATAGACGACTTGGCATCTGAAATTGCTCCTCAACTATTTAAATAGAAGACCAAAAGTTAAACAACTTATTTGATCACAATTCACAAATAAACATTAACCTGGCCTGTCAGGATTCAAATTAATCTGTCGCAGTGCCATCTTTGCTTCAACGGACTTCTTAAATTCCTCAAGACGAGCAACAGCTTCCTGTACCAAGTAATTTTTTTACAAATTACAGTCAATAGTATCTACACCTCCAAAATAATAAAGTACGTCATAAAATACAAATTTTTTTGGAATGTTTCCAGCCCATCTCATTACAAACAGAATTAAAAAAAAAAACAGCCTCATAACTTGAAATTAAGAAAAACTGCAATTAGGTCAAGTACGCTGTCACTAAGCATCACAACGAAATCAAGAGTGAACTTAAACAAACAACGGATAGAACTAGAGCATCTACTGCGGGTAATTTAAACAGAAATAATGGAACAGAAAAATCAAAATTAGGGAAAAAAAAAATAATCTGTAACCTCGTCATTTTGTTTTCCTTCACCATCATGTTTATCGTGATGTTCACCGCCATTATCGTCACCGTGTTCCATCTTCTTCACTATCGAGCGGAAAGGTGTAAGAAACCTAAGAGGGGGCGATCGAGCGGGGTTTTGAATTTAGGGGAAAATATTGGGGGAGTACTGTAAGGGGGAGATTGTGATTTCCTTTTTATGATTAGTATGATACAAAAAGATATACAGAGAGACTTATAAGAAACTTCTGAAAATTTCATATTATCGTATATTTTTATATATGCCTTTTTGCCGTAGGGGCTCTCATACTATTTTAATCCAATTTACTAATTTAATCTTACATTTTTTATTAAAAAATTTCATATTACATTTGATGAGTGCAATTTGGAATTAAAATAGAAAATCAACATTGCCCCTAAATATAAATAAATTATAAAATAACTTGAGATTCGCATGTTATTCACACCGGGTTGAATTGAATATATCACCCAGTCTACGGGCTTTTTTGATATAACCCCCCGAGGTATGTAACTTTGGCAAACAACCCTCGAGGTTTGAAATTTTGGTAAACAAACATTTCTGTTTAGTTGACCGTTAGTCAACAGTTAAGGTTATGGGCAAAATTGTAATATAATAATTCCAAACAAATATATTAATTTTCAATGTATTTATTTGGAATTACATTGAAAATAAATACATATTAATTTTATTAATTTTATTTATTTGCAAAATTGTAATTTAATAATTCCAAACAAATATATTAAATAAATATATTAATTTTATTTATTTGCAAAATTGTAATTTAATAATTCCAAACAAATATATTAATATTACATTGAAAATAAATACATATTAATTTTATTAATTTTATTTATTTGCAAAATTGTAATTTAATAATTCCAAACAAATATATTAATTTTATTAATTTTATTTATTTGTAAAATTGTAATTTAATAATTCCAAACAAATATATTAATTTTATTAATTCCAAATAAATACATTGAAAATTAATATAATTGTTTGGAATTATTAGATTACAATTTTGCCCATGACATTAACTGTTGACTAACGGTCAACTAAACAGAAATGGTTGTTTACCAAAATTTCAAACATCGGGGGTTGTTTGCCAAAGCTACATACCTCGGGGGTTATATCAAAAAAGCCCCCAGTCTACCCATCTGGTTATGAAGTGAGACTTTTGATAAACAAAAATCACTCAAATCACATGGTGTTGAGTAGATCGTTTGTTTAGTTATGATTTATACTCAATTCGTTTAGCATGTCCTCTACTAGGGGTGTTGAAACGGTTAAAACAAACCGAATCGAAAGTTTGGTTAACCGAAATTTTGATTTGTTAAGAGGGTGTTTGGCTAAGTTTATTTAAAACATCTTATAAGTTTTTACAACTTATAAGATGTTTTAAGAGCTTATAAGATGTTTGGTCTTATTTAAAAATAAACTCTCAAGTGTTTGGATAAAATAAGTCTATTGGACTTATAAGATGTTTTCAAATGTTATAAGAGAGAATTTGTGCAATAAAAAAATTCGGAGAAGGATATTGCTAGAAAGGAGAAAATTAACTAAGGTTGTAATGTCTTTTAAGAATACAAATAGCATCCCAAATCTAGGATTATGTTTATTTATGTTTTTGAGTAAAAAATTTAAAATTTTCTCGGGAATTGCGTACTACCAAAATTCGTGTGAAAATGATAGTTGTTTGTTTATGTTTTTAAAAATAGGTTGAAAGTTGTGAAATGTGTCAAATCAATATTGATAGGTTGATTGATGATGTGTGGAATGATTATTTTGATTGTATATATAATAATTATGTGAATAAAAAATAATTAAATATAAATAAAAATTATAATATAAGAAAAAGAAAGTGAAATAATGATTGATTTGATTGGTAAATGTGTGAAAGGTTCTATATATGATTGATAAGTAGTTTATATTGGAGATTGGAAAAATAGAGTTGAAAAAAAGTAAATTTGGATGAAAATTTGGGCCCCAATTGGATGGCATACTAATCTCAAAGAAATTTTTTTGGTGATAAAAATGAGAATATGTATTTTAAGGATAAGAAATATGGTTTGAGAAGTAAGTTTAGATGGAATTTTTTAGAGAAAAATATGTAATGATTAGGGGTGGCAATTTGGGTCCAAACTTATATTTGGACCCAAATTAAACTAAGTTTTCAATAAGTTGGGTCCTAATATTGTAAAATTGTAGTTCAAATTGGGTTGATGTTTTATAATATTTGGGTCCAATTGGGTTGGCAATTGGGCCCAATTTGGGTCCAATTTGATTTTCTATAATAATTAACTTGTTTATTAAAAAACTTACACATACTTCACATTCATCACACACATTACACAATTTTTACATACAAAACACATTGTTTACACCAATTGCACACTTTTTATTAAAAATACACATTTTTTTTCATATATTCGATATTATCAAATATCAAATTTATATTGAGTTGTGTATTCGAAGAATTGATTTTGAGCCGGCTCGAGCTCGATCAAACGAGCTCGGCTCGAGCTCGAGTTTTTCGAGCTCGAACTTTTAATTGAGCTTGAGCCGAGTTCATTTGTCTCTGAAAAAGCTCACGACCCAGGCTCGCGAGCTTTTTTATTTTTTTAATATATTTATTTTTATTATTATTTTAATAAATATATATTAAATAATTTAAAAAAATAAAAATATTCGGCTCGGCTCGAGTTTGGGCTCGAGCTCACGAGCTTGGGGCTCGGCTCGAGCTCGAACCCATGCTCACGAGCTCGAGCCCGAGCTCGAAAAATTTGGGCTCGACGAGCTCGAGCCGTTGTATAGTAAGGCTCGAGGTCGAGCTCGAGCTTGAAAAAAATGTCAAGCTCGGCTCGAGCTCGGCTCGTTTACACTTCTAGTGTACACTATGTGTAAAAGTGTGAAATGTGTGTATAAAAATATATCGTGTGTGTAAAAAGTGTGTATTTTATATAAAATGTGTGCGTTATGTGTAAAAGGTGTGAAATGTGTATGTAAAAAGTGCATTTTTTCGTAAAAAAAATTAGTTTATGTGGGTAATGTGTGTTGTGAGTGTAAAAATAATGCTAAACTTATTTAAAATATCTTATATTCTATATTGGAGTCCTTGTTGGGTCCGTGATTGGGTCCTTGTTGGGTCCAATTTGGGTCCTTATTGGGTCCAACAATAATGCATGTATTTTGTCATTGGACCCAGTTGAACCCAACCCAAATGGACCCAACCCAAACCCGACCCGATCAACCCAATTGACACCCCTAGTAATGATTATGGTTGATGTGATATATTTTTTGTTGTGAGAAATTTATTTAAATTAATATTTAAATATATGTTTTATTAAATATTTGTAGTTAAACTCATTGATTTCGACCTTAAATATTAGTCATAATGGATCTTATTTTGATTGTTGTGTTATTTTACATTATAATATGTGATTAATTTAATTTTTTGAGTTGAAATGTAACCGAAAAAGCCCTTTTTTCGATAATGTTAATTGTCAAATCATGAACAATTAAAATTATTTTTCTCTTTTTTTAAAAGAATTTTCTTTGGAATTTTGATGAATTCTGAGAGATTTTTTTAAAGAAATATTTTGTGAGATACCAAACAAATGAGTTTTATGAGATTTTTTACTCTGAAATAATTTTTTTGGAGATTGATGGGCCAACCAATTGACCCTTGGTGTGTGAAGTTTAATTTGAATTTTGAAATTTTAAAACTTGAAAACGGGATTTGAAAACATAAACAAACAAAGCCTAAGATTTTGAAATAAGTTGAGTTTGGCTAACTTATTTCTTATTTGCATAAGACTCAATTTTTGGGTCTTATAAGATCTTATTAAAAAAATTATCCAAACACTTTTATAGGTAAGCTCTCAAACATCTTATAAGATGTTTAAAAGAGCTTATAAGCTTAGTCAAACACTCTCTAAATTCAGAATCGAACCATAAATGCGACATTTAAATTCGGTTGGAACCAATTTAGTTTGGGTTAGTTTCGGTTATCCATTTGATTACTGAAATTTGACCAATAAAAATTGTTAGGGCTAGTTATCCATTACCCAACACTAATTAGTCAATCAATAACTACAAAATCAACTAATTTATGAAGAAAATTAACCATTGATATAAAAAAAATAAAGAAATTTTGAGCTCGACGAGCTCGAGTTTGGAAAAATCATCAAACTCGACTTGTTTACACCACTAATACGAGTTGGACCCATATGAAATGGCCCATTGATGTGGGCTAGAGAAGAGTGAGGTTACTATTTTATTCAAGATTTCTACGGTGTGATTATAGCGAATATAATTTAATAGAGAATAAAAAACAAATCAAAAAGGAAAAAGTGGAGACAAAATAAAAAAGATTTTTACTTAGTCTTCAACAGAAAAAAAAAAAAAAAAAACATCATTAAAGACATGATTTTAGAGAAGTTACTTAGGCTTATTACGTTAAAGGACTAGTGTATTGCATTTTGAGACATCCAACTTATCTCTAATACATCTGCAAATAAATAAACTCTAAAAGGCATAAAATTTTAGATTTGCTATTAACTATGTGCATCAACTGACAAAAAAATTATTTTTTACTATGATAAAAATTATAGCTTTAATAGTAATATGATTTGTGTTTATAAGGAGTTGATATTAATGCTCCACAAAATAATGACACCCCAATTTAATTTGTTTTTTTGATATTGACCATATTGCCCATGAATCGATTAAATAATATTATTATATTATGGGCAAATGTTATTTACAATCCCCAAATATTATGTATGTCTCACTCGCGCGCCCCTAAAAGATTGTTTGTTACTGTATTCTAAGTAACAATTTCATCTTACTTTGATCCTTATATTTGATATTATATCACAATTTGTTCTTCTTTAGGACCCAGGATCCGTGAAAATCTGCATCATGTGTCTCTTATGAATATATACATGAGACTCATGTATGAACATGGGTGAATGGTGTAGATCATCTCGAAACTTGGTGTGAATATATCTGTCATTCATTGATATTCCAAGGATGTAGCCTTACCGGATCGACCAGTCTTCGCCGCTTGAGAGGGAAAGATGGCTGCTCTATGAACAACCTTAGTTGCTGGTCTTGCTCATGCTATTGTCTGAACAGCCACCTCTGCTCCCATACATAATACATGGATTGTACTTTATTGTCCAATATACATTTTTGCCCTCTTTGCCAATAATATTTTATTATTGTATCAACTAGGTGTAAATTGCAAATGAATCCACATTTTTTCAAAAAAACTACAAGCCAAAACCTCAATGCTACACATGCTATTCATTAAAAAATATATAATTACATACTAATATTGATTGCTACACAGCAAAATGAGTGCGTCATTGTGACATATATGGTTGGCACAATAAACATCTATACACAAAATGAGTGTCATGGTTTTATAAAAAATTCTATGTCACATCAGGTGCAATAAATTAGATATGACATACACCACACATTTAAGGTAGATTGCGTAGCTCCAACCACCCACTCACCATCCCATTTTTCAACAAATATGATGTGTTATAGTATTTTCTTGATTTGACTACATGTGAGTATATTATTTTCTACAAAAGCCTCTCTAATGACTAGTGTAAATAATAACTAATTTAAACATATTCTGCTTCTTATGACTAATCTAATTTGATGCAACCTGTTATGTTTCAAGTACTAAGACTATATAATCAGGTAGCTAGCTTAGTGTGCACACAAGCAAAAAGCCATAGCACAGTGTCATAATCAAGTCTCTCTGCAATCCTTCTTATCATTTGGAGGTTTAAAAGTGCCAATGATATTTACTACTAATTTATATTATAAGTCTTGGAAGTGGAAAAATTCTAATTTTGGTCCCATAAGATATCGTGATTTTAGTGTTAGTCCTACCTTTACATGATTTTAAAAAACGTCTCAATATTCACTCTAGTTGCAATATTAGTCATTATTATAATAATAATAATGTTAGTCTCATACTTTATTTTTGTTACTATAAATTGCATTTTGCCCCTTTAATTAAACAAGATGCATTAAATAACCATTAAATAAATATTATTTGTCTTTTACCACCTGAAAAATAATTTAAAAAATAAAAAGGAGAATATATAAGTTTAGCTCGGACGTTCATAACATGAACCAATTATCATTCTCCTAAAGTATTTTTTTATTAATTTCTAATTATTATGGGGGTAAGTGACAGTAATATGTGTTCAAAGGCGTTTGATACATTTTGTATAGTTTAAGGGGAAAAATGAAATTTTAAATAACAGAAATAAAGTGTGGGGCTAATATTGATTAAAAAAAGTATTAATGTTGCAACTTTATCTGATTATTGGGACTGTTTTCAAAATTTCATAAAGCGTGAGACTAAAACTAGAACCGTGATATCTTGTGGGACTAAATTGCAATTTCCATCTTGGAAGCTTTTAAACAATGTGTGCAACCTTCTTCTTTTTTTTTTTTTTTTGATAACCCAGGAACCCACAGCCGCCACTGGCGGAGCCCGACCACTCTTAGAGCGGAGCCCAACCACCAGTGCGCACAGGGTAAACCTGGGGGTTGGCACAAGACCCGCAACCACACCAACCAGGTAAATCTCCCCAAAGGGGAGGCGGATGTCTCCAGTGGGGTTTGAACCCTTGTGGAAGCAAACCTGGAAATTCCAGGCCATGCCCTTAACCACTCGGCCACACACCTTTTGACTGTGCAACCTTCTTTCAAATATATGGAAAGGGTATAAAATGTGTATAGCTCTCATTGTAAATTATCTAGATAGAATTTTCTAGGTAGATCACTCTCAGTCATTTGATCAAATTGATTATCACTGTCCATTTAAGATGCGAAATAGTATAAATATGATAAACACCAATCATACATCTCATTAATTATACCAAAACTATCATAGCTTATATGAAAAACTAATCATTCAAAACAAATATTTTTCTCGCTATATACATTTTTTCCCATTAATATCGTACATGTATGATGTTGTACAAGTATTTTTCGTATTTTTCATTATATGATTGATTTACTCATTTCTTTTTTGTCATTGAGATCAATTCTCAAAGTCTTAATTTTCTCAAAGAAATTCTAACTTTAAGAGATATACTTTTTAGTGAAATTTTGATTTTCATGAGCTATTCCATTTTGAAACTTTGGATCTCGTTTAGAGTTTTTAAAGGTCAGAAAAAATATTAACCTAGAAAGAATAACAATAAATAAATTGAAAGACTTGGATTTTACTTTTTTTCTAATAATGCCTAGATTATCTTATGTAGGCTCGATGGTGACAAATTTGTCAAAATGACAACTACTTTTGAAGATACCATATTTTGATAAAAACAAACTTGAAAAATATTTTGGGCCTATGTTTGGCTATGCCTATGTTTGGTTTTATTTTGGGCCTGTTTTGGCCCAAAATTCTGGCCAAATTGTGTTTGGTCTCATTTTATTTGGGCAAGAAAATAATCAGATTTTTTGGTCCAAAATTTCGAAGCCCATTTTCAACCTACTGCATCTTGTCAGTATCCAATTCAGTCATTGTCGGCCAACTCTAGGGGTGTTCACGAGTCGAGCTCGAGCCGAGCTTGCCAAAAAATTCGAGCTCGAGCTCGAGCTCGAGCTCGACGAGCTCCAGGAATATGAGCTCGAGCTCGAGCTCGAGCCAGACTCGAGCCGAGCTCGAGCTCGAGCTCAAAAAAAAAAAAAATTTTATAAAAAAATATTTTTTTATAATTTTTTTTTAATAAAAATATTTAATTAATTTTATATTTATTCATATATTATAAATGTAGTTATAATTAAAGTCAACAATATTATTATTTATAAATATATTATTATAATATATCATTTTATATAAAAAAATTTAATAAAAATTTATTTTTTATATATATTAATTAAAAATTATTTTTTTTTATTTTTTTTATTACTATTCAGGCTCGCGAGCCGACTCGCGAGCTAGCGAACATGCATGTTTAGGCTCGAGCTCGGCTCGATAGAAAGCTCGGCTCGATAGGCTCGAGCTCGAGCTCGAATTTTTTCGAGCTCGAGTCGAGCTATTTTCGAGCCGACTCGACTCCTGAACACCCCTAGCCAACTCTCCTCTTTTTCAATTTTGGTGAAAAAGCTTCTGCTATAACTCTCCACCATTTCTTCCCCATTTTAATATACAACCTCTTCTTTGTAGCATCTCCGTACAATCTCTCTAACAACACATCTTCTTTAATAAATCACCTCCAACTATTAAGAAATTGTCCCAGTTCCAGACTGATGAAGTTTGAGATGCGGTGTCTGAATAAGTTGAATTAGCTTTAGTAGCGTTGTATGTGAAGTTGTGGTGGTTGTCTGGTGGGGATGATGTGAAGCTCGAGTCTGATAAAATGTGTGGGACTTTGAGGGCCTTGCGGTGGTGGCGGCTGGGGTTTCGCGGTGGAGATGGGCGGCGGTGGGTGGGGTTTGTGTGAGGAGGTTGTGGACATGGGGGGTGGCGGAGGGTGGAAAGAGGGTGATGGAGAGGGGATGTGATGATGCGGCGGCGGAGGGGTGAAAGTGGTGGACAAGGGTGTGCGGAGGAGGACGGCGGGTGTGTGGTGGGAAACGGAGAGGGGTGAATATTTATTATACAAACAATATATAATATTTTTTTTATTTGAAGTTGTTCTTTGTACTACATCTTGAATATTAAATATAAAAAGCAATATATAATAATTAAAATCCAATATAAATATATGATAAAATCCATGAATATATTTATATACTACTATTAAGAGATATATAATAAATGTAAAAATATGTGATAATTTATTCATATATATTAATTAAAATTTTAAAAATATATAGATATCAACTACTATATACATATAAATATTCATATAAATATATGATAAATATTACGATTATTATTTAATATTACAATTTTTGGATCCATCAAGTCAGTCCATGTGGGGGCTAGTGGGATAGTGGTATACTGTTTACCCATGAAGTGGTATACTGTTTATCAAGTCAGTCCATGTGCCACTCTTTATTACTTTTCAATTATTTATCTGATATAGTTGATATAAAGTAACCATTTATTTTCTTTTTGATGATAACCACTTATTTCCATTTCTTTTTACTTGAACCACTTATTTATTTTGCAAGATGTGCTCGACAAATTATTTTCTACAAATTATTTTCTATAAATTTTCACAATGACCACACCATTTCATACATCATTTTATATTTCAATTGTGATTTCTCTCACCCTCATTCTTACACGAGAATTACATTTGGCTCTTGTGGTTCTTTCACAAGTCCAATAATCTCTTTATACCCAAAATTGGATATAGAAAGGTACCTTATTCTCAATTTATTCTTATTGGCTCTTGTAGTGGTGTTTGATACGAAAATACTCCATAAAATTATTTCACGTGTCGAAAGTCTCCTCATTTATCTCCTAATTTAATGTCTATCTTGCATATTATATGTATGTAATTTTATTTCTATTTGGTATTTATTAATTTCTTTAATGCAAGTTATAATTATTTTGCACAAACTATTGATTTCTTTGTTATAGTATTGGTCTTGGAGCCTTGAAGGTAAGTTATGGTTTGTGAATTCATCAAATTGTGCATAGTAATTATTATTTGTAAAGATGTTAATCACATTGTGTTTTATTTTTGTTTTGGTTTTCGTATGCTTTTAACCTTACTATATATGTAGTCATCATTATTTCTTTGACTTAAGTTATTGTACACACATTTTCCATCAATTTCCCAAATCGTGTGAATAATCATATCATTTATTTTGCATAGTAGGAGTGGGACTTCTCTTTTGGTTTAATTATTCCATGAATTTGTTTTAATTGGTCATTTATTTCATATGATAAAATTGATTATATAAATATAAACAATCATAAATTAAGAACATATTTTGTATAATTTATCATTTTAACACGTGGTAACTTCAATTTGAGAATTTTCTTAATTTTTAGCAAAATTGATGATTGAAAAAATTAAGATTAATTGTACGTATGCTTGACTTTTTCCAAATATATATATATATATAAATTGGACTTAGAATAAATATGATCTTAATTGAGCTTAGAATGACATGAATTACTTTCTGTCATAATTTTTATTGATAGTGCAATTAATTAGATCAATCCAATTGTACAAATGGAGCCATTGGTTTTGAAACCCAACCCGCTCATCGAACCGGAAAATTGATCGGGTAACGGGTCACTGGTTCAACCGTTGGGTCAATACCGGTCGAACCAGTGATGTCATAATTACGCAATAAATATTAAATAAAATACTAATATTTATTATAAAATTTTAAAACATAAAAATTTGATATTTCATATTTTCAAAATCATTTTTAGTTCATATATTTATATCAAAATCATGAAAAAAATTGAGATTTTTTTAAATAAATAAGCAAAATTATGTTCAAGTGATATAATTTTCGAATTCATGGAACAAAAATCAAATGTACATCACCAATGACATAATTGTTACATCATTGTATAATAAACCAACAATTTTGAAGAAAAAAACTTAAAAGCTTTAATAATTTACAAACCAACAAAAACTAAAAAGAAAAAGACTAGAATTTTACAAATAATATATTTTGATTTGATTTGATTTGTTCGAATGAAAGATTTTCTTGAGAAATTTTCTTTGAATCATGTTGGATGAGCAAAATAATAGAAGGTTGGTGATTTTTTGCGAAAAAATTAAGTTTTAAGCTTGAATTTTGGTATTTATAAAACCGAACGGTTCGATTGACCCAGGACCGGTTTTACCGGGTCACCGGTTCGACTGGTGGGTCGAACGGTTTTTGACCAAATTGACCGGTTTTGAGCCAAAAACGGTTTTGTGGGTCTAACCGGTTCGTTTTAAGGACCGATTTCGAGTCAAACCGGTTGAACCAAGCGGGCCGGGCTGGATTTTAAAACATTGATGGAACCTAGCGAAAGCACTTCTGGACAGGTATAGTGATTTGAGAATTTTTAAAAACACAAATTTGACCTTATGAACTGATGCAATTAATGAAGAGGGAGTATAGTGAGGTAACAGTAGGAGGTAAGAGTGATATTCACCCCTAAATGTTTATTAAACAATATGTTGTGTTTGAGTTTGTGAATAATTGAACCATGCTTCTTCAAACTCGAGTGTGAAACTTAATTAGTACCATCCATTTCATTTATTCTTATAAATTCCCATGTTCATCTAATATAAATTTCCATTTAATAGTATAACGGCAAATGAATTATACTTCTAAAAATAAAAGTTGAGTAATGATGATGGTTAGAGCTTACTTCTAATTATTATTTGATATCATAAACATGTAATACATCTATAAAAAGACATATTCACACGTAATGGTACGAGCTTAAATTGATAAAAATATTATTTTAAGTATTATTAATATGTACCGAAATTTTAATAAATATATCCCACAATAATTTTTCCATCCTATTAGATGCCAAGGGGTAAGGGAAAAGAGAAAGAGGTGGATGATTTGAGACCTAAAAAAATCCGCAACGATATTGCCAAATGGCCCTCTATTTGTGAGAAAGTATTTATCGAGGCATGTCACGAAGAGTTTGTTCACGGTAATTTGACGACTAGCACCTTTACGCCACAAATATGGGAGAAAATTTGTGAAAGAGTGAATGAAAACCAAAATATTTATAAGTATAACCCTGCCCAACTCACTGGAAAATGGAATAGGGTACGTATGGCTTGAAAAACTTTTCGCACATGGATGTTTAGTAAAACTGGCTTAGGATGGGATTACGAAAGAAACACTATCACAGGGCCGGACGATGTTCTTGCTTCATTGGCCGCGGTAAGCATATTTACAATTAACATGATTAATATGTTTCTTTTGGATACGTACAATCACACTTGAAATTATTTTACAATTATTTGTTTTTGAAACAGAAAGTCACAGATGGAGAAAGATTGTTGGAGGCGGGTCTGCAATGTTTTGACTTATGTACCGAAATGTTTAAGGATAATGTAGCTACTGGTGCTATGGCCAGATCTTCCACCCAGACACCTCTTCATGATAATGAGGTTAACACAATGACTGATGGAAGTTCTGATGGGAGTAGGATTCGAGGACGTAATGTGACAGAGGACGTGTCCATGGGTGTGGAGGAGAGTTCAGGATTTTCAACAAGTGGGATCATGGGTAGCGGCTCTTCAAGTAAGCGTAGGTCGTCAACCAAGCAAAGTAAATTTGACAATTTGATAAATGAATGGAGGGCAATGAATAAAGCAAAATCAATTAGGACTGGGCCCGGAGCAAAGGAGTCATGTGACGCATGCTTAACTTTGCTAAATAGCATGGAAGGCCTTTGACCCTATCAACATGTGAAAGATGTGCGCGTTCTAGCAAGTGCTACGCAAAGGATCTTATTCCTGAGAATGAATGATGAATTACGAAGAATATGGGTTGAGTCATTACCCTGATGTGACGATTGTCCTACCAATCTCTAATTTAGTTATTTTCACCACCTTTTGGTATCATGTTATGTGTACCACTACTAAGATTAATCTTCTTTTATGAATTTAATCTCGTACTAGAAATGCACGACTTTCCTAATCGATTTTGAAACTTTTATACTCTATGTTATAGGAATATGGCAAGTACATCAGTAAATTTTGACGAAAATGACGACAACGTAAGCAATGAGGGAAGCCCCAACACTCCCGGTAGTGACATATCCGGTGGGAGTGCTGACTTATTTTACTTCACCCATATTCTAGGTCCTCAAGTTTTTAGGGAATTTAGATCTCGACACAATTCTAGGTTTCAAGCTCCAGAGTGGGTGTCAGAGATAATGAATGGAGACGAAGGACGATTTTACGATCAAGTGCGCATGACTAAACCGACATTTATGGCACTTTGCACCGAACTTGTTAGTATGGGTTTTCTTTCATATGGTCAAACTGCAAGAGTATCAGTCTACGAAGAAGTAATTTTGTTTATGCAAACAGTCGGGATGCATCATCGTCATAGAGATAGTATGGAGCATTTTCAACACTCTTCGGAGACTATTAATCGTCACATAAAACGTGTTCTTCAGGCCTTGGTGAATTTTGCCTCAGAAGTAATAACTCCACCAAAGTTCAATGAAGTGTCATATGTAATTATAAACAATCCCCTTTTGTATCCGTACTTCAAGGTAAGTTGTGGTGCATTGATTTGAGCATTTACATTTTTCATTTTTTAAACATTAGACACTAGTAATTTTGGGAGAAATAATAGGATTGTGTTGGAGCTATTGATGGAACTATAATTCCAGCTTGGGTACCTAGAAGTAGGCAAAATTCGTATAGATCAAGGAGGAACACGATATCGCAAAATGTGCTTGCCATTTGTGACTTTGATTTGATGTTCACATATGTATATGCTGGATGGGACGGAAGCGCCAATGATGCCCACGTCTTAATGAATGCAATAAATAGTGATGCATCATTTCCATTTCCACCGGTAGGTTATTTAGGATTTTATTAGTGTGTATATATATATATACTCTCTTGAATACTTATTAACACACATAAGTCAACTTAGGTAAATACTACCTTGTTGATGCGGGGTACACAAACTATGGATGTTTTCTAGCTCCATATAGACAAGAGCGATACCACATTACTGAATTTCGAGGTCAGGGGCGAGGTCCAACGCGTAGGAATGAGGTTTTCAATCATAGGCACTCAAAATTGAGAAATGCAATTGAGAGGTCATTCGGGATACTTAAAAAGGGTTCCCAATCATAGCTTGGGGAATGCCTTCCTATGCGGTTAAACGACAAGTACAAATTGTCATAGCATGTTGTGTGTTGCACAATTTTATACGAAAGTTTAATGGAGATGATAATATATTCAATATGACTGATGCACAATTACGGGAAGTGCTGGATGGCGAAGACAACACACAACGCTATAGTAATCCTACTGTACAAGAAATTCAGATACAACATTGCCAATTGGATGTGGGGTGACCTTGGCCACTAATTGATGGGACGTGGGTCACTAAATTATATCTCATTGACGATATTATTATATGTTTGAATTGTGATTTTTAATTTGCTTACTTTGAATTAAGAATGTGATGCACAAAACAATCATTATTATTGATACCGAGCATATATTTTATTAATGTTATTATGGTGTAATATCTTTTTATAAATGAGATTAAGTTGATATGATTCATAAATTAATTATCAATTTTAGAAAATCATATTATTTGTATTATCCATGTCATTTTGATGCTTGTGCAGTGATAGCACCAAGACGCAGAATTTTAGATGATGAGCCGGTAGACGTCTGGACGCCCGAAGTTGAAGAGAGATTCATGCATATAATGATGGACACAAATGCAGTTTCATCAGTAGCGGATGAATTTGTTGCAATGATGGAACTTCCTGAGTGGAGAAAAAAGTTGCAACTTACATACTATCGTCGGTACACTTTGAATAGTGTTAAGGACAAGTACTACAATCTAAAAGAACGGTATAATCTATAACTATTATAAAAGTGTGAGTCCATATAGATGATTTACATTTCTTAACATTTTTGTAAAGACCAAAATAACCTTGTATTTTTAGTTTAACATTTTTGTAAATACTAAAATAACCTTATATTTTTAGTTTTAAATAAGTTAGTGTGCATGAATTTTAACTTATAATTAATATGACATATTAATATTACATGTTGTTCAATGTTTTAGTTTTAAATTAGTGTGCACGAACTTTAGCCTATAATTAATATTACATATTGTTCATTGTATGTATACTTTTTATATTTTTAGATCTTGTATTTTTAGTTTTAAATAAATTAGTGTGCAAATTTATATTATTATCCTCTAATAAAAAGAAAATAATTGTTATTATTTTGAAATGTATATGCATGAACTTCAAATTAATATTTGACAAGTATTATTCAATGCATATATTAAGTGGAGTTTAATATTAAAACAAAATGTATTTGGTGAATATGAATGGTTTAGTGAGTCACATACAATTCACTCACACTACTCTAATAAAAAGAAAATACTTGTTATTATTGTGAAATGTATATGCATGAACTTCAAATTAATATTTGACAAGTATTGTTCAATGCATATATTAAGTGGAGTTTAATATTAAAAAAATATATTTGGTGAATATGAATGGTTTAGTGAGTCACATACAATTCACTCACACTACTCTTCTCTCCATATATATGGTATATCCATTGGCCATCACGTTGCGCACACCTTTTTCACCAAATAATTTGTTATATGCCTTGCCAATCCACCTCTGCTGCTGTTGATCGTCTAGAAATAACTCATTCATCATTATTTGTATTTGATGCAAAAAAGTTAGAGATTGAAGGTTGTCAAAGTGCCAATACATTATTTAAAATGCATAGTTTCTGATTATCCAACTTTACAATACCAAGCTATGTGCATACTGACTAAGCCACCAATCTCATTAACTATACTAAGAAGACGCAACCAGGAAACCAAAGGCGGGCTTTGCCGACACACTTCCTACTATGAAATCATACTGCACTAACACTTTCCGGGTTGTTGTTTCCAACCTATTCATGACAGTTTCAGCATGAACATCATCGTTGGCAGAGAAGAAATAAGTGTTGGCACGTCAAAGTTGAAATTTTGGTGTAATTTAGAAAGAAATTATCATTTTCTTTTAGTTTTAAATTTGTAATTAGGAAGTAAAATGGAGTATTGAGCTTCACTTTGAAGTTTGAAGTCCTGGATTTTAGGTTTATGAGTTGGAATAGCAATTAAGTAAAGTGAAAGATTCTTGCCATCCACAATTGCCATTTTAATTATTCATTAATTATATATATTATACACATCCATGCATTAGCCTTTAATAATATTTATTATTGACGCTCAAATAGTTATATAATTTAAAATTCTTAATTATGCGTATACATTTTATAATGATCAATTTTCTTTATTAATGAAATTTGTAATACAGCTAGCCATCAATTTATATATATATATATTTATATATTCTTATTTGTTAGGCAACTAAGTAATTCATATTATAATTGCATAAAGATATTAAATAAAATTAATGGAACGAATGAGGGAAAAAAAGATTAAACTCATTAAATTCCATTGTGGCGTGAATGAAGACAATTTAGCAAAAGACATTTAATAGAACCAAAGAAAAAGACATATTAAAAACAATATTATATTTAATCATTAAATTCCATTCTGCGGTGAATTAAGAAAATTTAGCAAACATATAGGTCAACAATTGCATTCCTATTAAAATTAAGACACATATCTTCAAATTTATTCTATTTAGGATATGGTTATCAAATGATTATTTGAATTTGAATTAGTAGACATATTAGCCTCTATAAATTATCGTAATCGGATTTACAAATCATAATTAAAACTCATCATTGGGTATCTGTTCGAAACTTTAACAATCTTTCCCACCAAATTTATCATACTATTATTGTAAGTATTTTTTATTCTAAATAATTTTGATTTAACAATAAACATACTTTTAACTATAACAATGTATTTTTAGTTTTAAATTAGTGTGCATGAACTTTAGCCTATAATTAATATTATATATTGTTCATTGTATGTATACTTTTTACAAAGACCAAAATAACCTTGTATTTTTAGTTTTAAATTAGTGTCCATGAACTTTAACTTATAATTAATATTACGTATTGTTCAACGTATGTATACTTTTAATATAACATTGTATTTTTAGTTTTAAATTAATGTGCATGAACTTTAACTTATAATTAATATTTCATATTGTCCATTGTATGTATACTTTTAACTTAGTATGTTCATGAATTAATAATTAACTCTGAAGCAAGTGACATTAAGGGAATACTTCCACCCCTTACAAGATTTTCAGCCTCGGGGATCAGTTTCATCCTTTCTAATTGCTTGAGCCAAAGCATCTAAGGTTGGTATATGTATGCCTTATGATTTCATTATGTCATTGTAATATGTTATATATATGCCTTATGATTTCTTCGCCTCTATGATATATTGTAAATGTTGTCTAATCTTCATTTTCTTTTCATCCTGAATTATTATTCATTGAACTGAATCATCTCTGTTACCATTTACTTTGCAACTGTAGTTAGAGCAAGAGGTCAAGTGATAATGACGATTAATTAAGGATGGTGAATTAAATAATTTCATTATGTCTAACAAGCTTTTGCCCATTTGTTAAGAAATATGCCAAATGTATTGGTAAATAAATCTACAGTCATTGAAGATTAGTAGTCAACGTCGGTTAGTTAGGTTGAATTGACTGAAAAAAAACTTTAATTATGTTTACACTCTGATATCTCTTGCCTGAATTACGAGAAGCAATTCTCCATTGGTCATTAATGATGTGGAGCTTAAGCGTTTATACTATTTAGCTTCTTATTGTGTTGTATATTATCTAATAATATAGTTTTACCATTATGATATTATACTTGTGATGCATTAACATAATTGATTTCTGTTGCTGTAGCTTTCTTGTACAACAACCTCATCTACTAAAAGACATAATTCGAATACTTACACTTTGGTTAATTTACTTTAATATATTGTAATATTGTATAAATTAATGTGTCAGAAGAAGCGCTTGCCAGACCATGATCACTTTATAATATTATTGTACTATTTTTAGGATAGTTGCATTAACTATTGAAATTATTTAGTATAATAATTAATTCTATTTTTTTGAACATATAATACACACTAATCCATCTCTTATAATAAATCTTATGATCCCCTCTTTATTAGAAAATTAAAAGAATGTATTGACGTCGTCTAAAAACAAATCTTAAATTTCATATTTTTCCTTTCCACCTGTAGATTATTAGAGTGTGAATCCAATATTTTCAAATTACGAATTATGTACTTATAACTTATAATTTTGAAATACATAATCTGTAAAAAAACTTATCAATCAACACAGGGACAGTGAAGTTCAATTTTGAATTTATTCGAACTGGAGATAGTTTGAGTGAATAAACTTATCAATTAGTGAATATATTTGTGTAGCTTTTGAGATATATTTTATTTGAATTTGAAAGATATTATAAATTTATTTAGTTTAATTATTATATTGTTTAACAAATTTTTATGACATTCTTTATGACACTCACAATTTGATCCTATTAACTTTTCAGGAGAGATTTCTTAAAACATTATCATGCATAATCAATCTTCTTTATTGGATACCTCCTCAGGTATATATAAAAAAATTATATTACTTAATCTTTCATAATATGATGCTACATGATTACAAAAACATTTGACATTATTTTGTATTACAATAGATGTATCAAGACAAAGAAGATTGGATTCGATGAAAAGAAAATATGCCAACTTGAACAGTAGCCAACGACAAGAATACATTGATAAAGTTAAGGAACGCAAGAAAATTAAAAACACAAATATGCCAATAATGGAGGCAAAGAGAAGTCACTACCAAAACTTGAGTGAGGAGGATAAAAGAAACTACATCGCACATCTGAATCAGCTACGGAAAGAGCGAAGAATGCGTTCACACTCTTCAACTGGAAACGTAAATGAACAAAGTAGATGCACATCCTCCTCAAGTGGGTCCATGAAAAATCGAAATGACCAAAATTCAAAAATCCCTTGGCTTCTTAAAGCTAAAATGATTCCATTACAATCACCAGGTTACCTATCTAAAGTTTAATTTAAGCAACATGAAATACGCAACACTTAACTATATTTATTTGTACTTTTATTATAGGTTCACAAACCTATGATCCTGCGACATCGGAGTTACATGAATTAAAAATTGTTTCGAACTGCAAACATTGTTGTGCTGTAAAATTTGAATATGAACCTCCGGGTTTTTGTTGCGGTAGTGGTACAATTAAGCTCGCTCCTATTCAAGTATCTGATGAATTGTATGAGCTATTTACATCGCAAGAGGAAGATGCTATCCAATTTCGAAATAATATACGTGCTTTCAATTCGATATTTTCGTTTACATCCTTTGGTGTGAAGTTAGATAAGGAACTTGCATCTGCAAGACGAGGAATTTACATTTTTCGTGCACAAGGAATGTGTTATCACGATCTACCAAGTTTACTACCAAGAGAAGAAGGCCCAGGGTTTTTCCAATTGTATTTCATTGATACTGACAACGAGGTTGAGAATAGGATGAAGATAATGCATGATCCAAACTTATGTGAATCTACTGTGAAAAAACTCATAAAGATTTTAGAAACAAATCCATATGCAAAAATATTTAGAAGATTAAAAGACTACCCTTCAATGAACGATGTGAAACTTCATATTTCAAAAGATGTACGATTAGATCAACGAGTCTATAATTCCCCATCAGCCGATCAAGTTGCAGCCATATGGGTTGAAGGAAATAATGCGACTATACCATTTGAACGGGATATTGTAGTTCATGCTCACTCAGGTAATAGGCACAGAATAAAACACTATTATGGATGTTATGACCCCCTGCAATATCCAATTCTTTTCCCCAAAGGTGAAAATGGATGGCATCAAAATATTGAAAAGCTTGTTTCCCTTCGTTCAAGTAAAGATACTGGTCCAGCGCAATCAAGTAATCATGATCATGAACAAGGTACTTGCTAACTATTAATATTATGTTTTCATGAAATATAAAATTTATAAAATAAAATATGTAATTTTATTTTAGAATAATACTTTTATACTATTAATATTATATTATGAATATAGGTTATTTTCATATTAACAAAAAATTAAGAAAAATACATTAACTTAAAACATTCACATTTATATAAAGGTTCAGTCTTTTTGTATATCTTTTCATTCTCTAATATTCATATCCATTAAATTTCTTGTAGAAAATCATTCAAGTGTCAATAATGATCAAGGTCCACCTGACTCGAATGATACAACTTCTAATATTTTGCAAGAAGAAGGTATGTTTTCAATAATCTTAATATCTGAAAATATGTTAAAATCGCTAACCGCAATTCCTTAAGTATACGATTACGAGACCAATGTTTGTTCATTTAATCATGTTCCAAATTGGTCCAAACTTAATATTTATATTTTTCAACTAATTATTTTGAACTCTGATAATTTATAACGTAACAGTGAATTATGGAATTCCAAATGATACTCCCACAATATCAAACCTAAGTTCTGCAGATGCAGTTATATCACAAGAACAACAAGGTAAAAGATATATATTTTTTATTTTACTTACATAAATAAAATATATATTCTTTGTACAAAAATTTTTGAATGTTTTCCTATATTTAAAATATTTAAACATTCTCAATATTTTTTTTATTTCATAATTTGTTTATATTTATTTTTTCAGTCGTCGTCAAACCAAATATTAAAAAAGTGTCATGTAGAGAATACAGTTGTTATAGAATGCAAATTAGAAATCCAAGGCAATATACACTACTATATGCTAGAAAATTATTGCAACAATATGCAACAAACATGTACATTAAATTGGAAACGACCCGGTTGGATTACTACCGTAATAACCAATCAACATTGAGATCTGAACTATACCAAGGGATAATGGATAGTGTTTTCAAAGGAGAGTCAAGAGGAAATGAAGTAGGTAAAAGATTAGTACTCCCGGCTTCATTTATTGGTGGACCAAGAGATATGAGGCGTCGATATCTAGATGCACTGGCATTAGTGCAAAGATTTGGAAAACCGGATCTTTTCATTACAATGACTTGTAATCCTGAGTGGAAAGAAATACAAGAGAAGTTGTATAATGGTCAACGACCTCAAGATCGACCAGATCTAACCGCTAGAGTATTCAGAGCGAAGCTTCAAGATCTAAAAGATCAATTATTTAAGAAGAAAATTTTCGGGAAAGTTGTAGCACATGTACATGTTGTTGAATTTCAAAAAAGAGGGTTGCCTCATGCTCACATTCTGATAATTTTAAAATCCGATTATAAAATTACAACTCCAGATCATTTTGATCAATTTGTCAGTGCGGAACTTCCAGATAAAGATTTACATCCGATACTTCATGATTTGGTAATAAAGCACATGATACATGGACCATGTGGGGAGAAAAATTTAAAGAATTCTTGTATGGTTGATGGAAAATGCAAATTTCACTATCGGAGACAATATTCTGAAAGCACTTTACAGGGAAAAGATGGATATCCAATATACAAAAGAAGAAACAATGGAATAACCGTTAACGTTCGTAAGACTAATCTCAATAATCAGTGGGTTGTACCTTACAGTCCTTACCTTTTATCAAGGTACAATTGTCATATAAATGTTGAGATTTGTTCAGGGGTGCAGGCTATGAAATACTTGTACAAATATATATATAAAGGTCATGATAAAGTAGCTTTCCAGATCACCGACAATGGAGATGAAAATATCGTAGATGAAATTAAACAGTTTCAATATGCTCGCTGGATCTCGGCTCTAGAAGCAATGTGGAGAATCTTTGAATTTAACTTGAATGAAATATACCCATCAGTTGTTAATTTACAGCTTCATCTCCCAAATCAACAATATGTTACTTATTGGGCAAATCAAAATTTAGAAAATATTTTGAGATGGGATCATGTTTCTATGACAATGCTCACAGAGTACTTTTCCTTGTGCTCTAAAAGTGAAAAGGCCCGAAAATATCTTTATAAAGAATTTCCTGAGCATTACGTGTGGGATAAACAAGCTAAAATTTGGAAAGAGCGAAAGCAGGGAGATGTCATTGGACGAATTAACGGTGCAAATCCAGTTGAAGGAGAAAGATACTATCTTCGAATGTTATTGAACCATGTTAGAGGACCAAAATCTTTCCAAGATTTGCTAACAGTAAATGAAATCCGATGTTCCAGTTTCAAAGAAGCAGCCCAAAGAAAAGGTTTCCTAAAGTCTGATGAAAGTATTGTTGAATGTTTAAAAGAAGCTGTGAGTTTTCAAATGCCAAATGAACTACGAAGATTATTTGCAATTATTTTAGTTTATTGTGCCCCTACTGATGTGAGAATACTATGGGATACATTTTTTGAGGCATTTTCTGAAGATTTTAGAAGAGTACATGGAACACCAGAAGAAGTACAAATTGCAAAAACTTTGAATTCTTTGAAAAGTTTCTTGGACAGTATGGGAAAATGCATAAATTCGTATGATCTTCCAAAAATTGATAATCAAACAGATAATATGCATCAAGATATTCCGAGAGAAATTGAAGATGAGTTGAAAATAGAAATCCCGCCAGAAGATTATGAAGCAGAACGCTATTTGAATGTAGAACAACAGGATGCTTTCTCCAAAATTATAAATTGTGTACAAAAAGGAAAGGGTGGAATTTTCTTCGTTGATGGCCCAGGAGGAACAGGCAAAACATTTTTATATCGTGCATTGTTAGCCCATCTAAGGTTAAAAAAAATGATTGCACTTGCAACTGCATCATCAGGAGTTGCTGCAGCGATAATGCCAGGTGGAAGAACAACACATTCACGATTCAAAATACCAATAGATGTTAATGAATCAAGTGAATGTACTATGACGAAACAAAGTGGGGCTGCACAATTGTTGCGTAAAGCAAAATTGTTGATATGGGATGAAGCACCAATGGCAAAAAGATGGGATATTGAGAATGTTAATGAGTTACTTAAGGATATTACTGGGAATAATAATGATTTCGGCGGAAAAGTAATTGTTTTCGGGGGAGATTTTCGACAGGTATTACCAGTTGTACCTAAAGCAACAATTCATCAAACTATTGTTGCAAGTTTAGTGAAATCTTATTTGTGGCCCAAAATGTAATTACTTTATCAAGGAATATGAGGGCTAGAAGTGATCCAAAATTCAGTGAGTTCTTACTTAGAGTTGGGAACGGTGAGGAGGAAACTGATGCTGAAGGCAATATTAAAATCCCGGATGAGATGCTTATTAAGTATGAAAATGAAGAATCAATAAATAGTCTTATAATGGTTATCTTCCCAAATTTGCAGCAAAATGCCCATTTATCTGAATACTTGAAAAATAGAGCAATATTAGCAGCAAGGAATGAGCATGTTGATAAACTGAACGAAAAATTGATCTCTATATTTCCAGGGGAAATGACAACTTTCAATAGTTTTGACGAAGCTATTGATGACACAACTCACAGTTATGATGAGGATTTTTTGAACTCTTTAACTCCAAATGGCCTCCCTCCGCATAGATTACAATTGAAGAAAAATTGTCCAATAATTCTTTTAAGGAATTTGGACCCGTCAAATGGGATGTGCAACGATACAAGAATGATATGTAGAGAGTTCAAGCATAACGTTATTGATGCAGAAATTGTGGTTGGCCAACATACAGGAAAACATGTATTCATACCTAGAATACCCCTTTCACCAGCAAAAAGTGACGGCTACCCATTTCATTTTAAGCGCAAACAGTTTCCTATCAGACCATGTTTTGCAATGACAATTAATAAAGCTCAAGGACAAACAATTCCTAATGTTGGTATTTATTTGCCTCAACCAGTCTTTTCTCATGGGCAATTATATGTGGCTCTATCTAGAGGAACATCAATGTCAACGACAAGATTATTGATTGAACCAGACAGTTCAAATTTGAAAAGAATGAACAGCACTAAAAATGTCGTTTACAAAGAAGTTCTCCGAGCAGGTAAAAACCTTATATTCATCATCTTATTTTTTTAAACATCACTAATTCATTTTTCCAACTGTAGGGTGTCAATCTTGTATCCAATCAAGCACATGAACTTCGGAAAATGATGGATATTCAAGTCGAATCTCAGTTTTAAGATCATTTTTACTGGTATTACCATTTATGTTTAGATTTTGAATTAAATTCTCCTACTTCTGATTTTCCATTATTAAGTTAATATGTTGTATTAAATGGTGTCTGGATCTATGGATGTATACTAAATTTTTGAAGTTAGTTTCATATCTCAATAACATTAAATCCTCGACATCTTATTTTGAGGTTTCTTTCAAAATCGAGAGACTTATATGTGTGACTTCAATAATTTATTATTTTAATTGCAAATTAGCAATAATAAATAATCACAAAAAAAATTAATTGGAACATGAAAAAAATAAGGTACCAATTTTGCAATGTTGCCATGAAAAAAATAATGGTATGTGGCAAACAATTATTTTAGCCCATTTCTATCTTTATATCACATTTGTAGATAATTGAGCTAACTAAATTTATTGATCATTACATAGAATTCAATTAAGATATTGTATGAAAGTATGATTTCTTCTATTCTCCTCTGAGAATTGGAGGATTTTTGATTGGGTGGGTTCAAAGAAAAAGAAGGATTTTTTGATTTACGTAATGTTCTGATTAAATTAGATATACTTCAATATATATTTTACAGATATGGTTGGTATATTTGATTACATTTATTTTTAATAATACAACCATATAATAAAAGTTAAGTATTTATGTGATTGAATACACTTAATTCAAAATAAGTTACTAACAATAATAAATTAGGTACATAAATTAAATGTTAGGTTTTAATTATGAACAAAAGTATAAAAGTATGTAGAAAAATGAATTCTAAGAATCGTATAAATTTGTTGTATTCTACTTCGATATTGCCATCTTATGTTCACATATTTGGCTCTTTTTTATATTCTGTGTAAAATTTATATTAAAAAAAATATTTTATTCTCATATAAGTTAAGTATAGAACAAACTAAAATTAATTATAAATGTTGTAGAATCAAACTTGCAAATTAAATTAACTAATTTAATTAATGAATGATTTCAAATATTTATTTATTGATTCATTTAATTTAATTAGCACTCACTCCTTCAAATCAAAAAATAATTAATACTAATCATTGCTTTAACAATTTATAATTATGGATAAATAGGTGAAAATTAACCGATATTATACATTAATTCACGTTACAAAATGGTGCATTGAATAATTAAGAACACTTAACAATTCATTAATATTGACTTCGTATTTAAAGCAAAATGAATTTATAATTAAAAAAAAACCTTTCATCTAACATTTAACCAAATTATATATACCCTATATGTAAATTAACATACATCCCAATCTCACACACACAAAAAAAAAATTTAAACCAACAACGGCAAACAAAAAATTATTCCGACGAAGCAAAAGAATTTACGACCAAAACAGAAGAAGAAGTAGTAGAAAATCGACTTCAAATCCATTTTCAAACTCTTACTCTTCAAAAGTGACAGTTTTTATCGACGAAACGAAATTAAGAAGAATGAATGGTCAAAGATTAAGAAATTGTTCTAAGGGTGTGCAAATAACTAAATCAGGAAAATATCGAGCTTTTATATGGGATCCATTCAAAAGAAGATGCATTTGGTTAGGCACTTTTGATATATTTGAAGACGCTCATAATATGTATGTTTCCAAAAAGTATGATATCGAGAAAATGCATTATAAATAGATTAAAGGATGTTTTAAAATATACATTGAAGATTTGAATATGACAGAAAACTTTGAGAAATTCTGATGGTCTTCGATTTTTATTCTTGCCGTTAAAGGTTATTTTTTGTGTTACCCTGTCACAATGCACATTATTTGTATTTCAGTCATTATATCTTTGTGTTTGCTTCTTAATATTATACTATTTCTCTGCAATTTTAACATAGGCTTTATGTTTATTAGTTTCCGAAGTGTACTTGGGTTTTTTCCATGGTTGATAACAGTCTTCATACATGACCATTAAATACTTAATTATATGAAATGCATTGAAAAATGGATATTCTTTAAATAAGCAAATCAATGCAAAATATTATATTATTCAATCCGAATGTATGAATTCAAGTTATACCAAAACTAAATTTCTAATTAGAATTCACCAAAATAAGTACTACAATAACAAGAACATTAGAAATGTAGGAACACAAGAACAATTTGAAACAAATACACTTAAAAAAACCAAATAACACGAAAAACAATCTCAGCATTTAGAGGCATAGTACCATCTTCCATTCTCCCACTCGTGATGGACTCTGACCTTAATTGTGTCGTACCTAACCCAAGCCCTATACAAAGGGAAGTAAACATAATACTTATCTTCATCAAAGTTAATCCCACCAATTTTCCCAACCCACCAACCATCATTATCGAAAGCATCAACCACATCGCCATATGAAAATTTAACATTCGATTGTTCATGGGGTGGAGGCCTCGGCCGAGTCTCATCTGCAACAACAGCCTCGCGCAGAGGCCCAGATAAATCATATTTAATTAGGGTTCTGTACTGAACAATGTATTGGTTACTTGTCGGGATTTTTCCCAACACAGTTGCTTCATAGTATGACCCAACAAAACCCTCTTCTTTGCTGCAGATTTCTACCAAGTCTCCTACTTGAAATGCCATTGATGATCTGTATACTAAAGTGAAAATCTCTATTACTTTTCTAAGTAGTATTTAATTTAAGTTTGAAAATTTATCAAAGCATGAGAGTTGTATTTATAGAAAACTTTAGAATGTACATACATTACAAAATTATTTACATAAATTCAAGTTTTAAATAAGTGCATTCATCAAATGAAATAAAATGTTATTATATTACAATCAAAAGAATGTTCATGAAATGAAATTATTAATAACATTGTTCAATGTATATTATTTTGAGGAACTTAAAAGCTGAAGTTAATAATTACCATGGTGCAATGTATACTTTGATTGAATCATACTCATATTTATAAGACCATACGCACTTCTCTAATTTACAAAAATATATATTAATCAAATTCAACTGTTAAGTACTTGTACCTAAGAAAAATTAGTTTTAATTGAAATGTTAGTCAATCGTAAATTCCTATCATATTCTTGACTAAATTATTAGTCGATTATCTATCCAATAATATATTTTATAAATATTTTACTTTATTTAATAATAATTTATCAAATCATAGCCAATCGAAAATCCTAAATCTTCAAATTCCGATAATTTTTTCAATACACCTAATTCAGATATATAGGAACTAACATCTATCAACTATTTGATAGCATATTAAACTTAATATAGAAATTATGGCCTATAAAAATAAAGATTAAACAATATATAATTATGGCCTATCATAATCCTAATAATCATTTCAAATAAAATGTAGATTTTAGACTGAATGTAAACTTAAGTTAGTTATATTTTAAATCACAAATAAAAATTAATGTCACAAACGAATTGCAATTAGCTCTTGAAAATTTTGCCAAGTGTAGCATTTATCTGAGGTTTTTTTATTCATCATACTGCAATTACATCAATCTATTTATTTTGCGAATATTAAAGACTAATTTATTGAATTAGTTTTTGACTCAAATACATTGAATTCAACATTGCAAAATTTTGCCCATAATTACAGGATAAAATTAAAATACAAATAATTAATGTCAAAATATTTCATTTTTCATACAAGTTGTATACAAATAATTGCCAATACACTTATAGACAGCTAAATTCATTTTTCATACTTATATATGGAAAATAACCAACTGGTTTAAATACAAAAATATCTGCATATATAAATTTACACGCCTTTCAACTTCGGTAACTGAACATAAGCAAAAATCGAATCATATAATATATGAATTCTTTGAACAGATGTACTTTTAGTCACAATTATTATTGTGGGACTTAAATTTAGTATCTTATGATAAAATTCTTTGTACATATGTTAAAATTCATTGCACAACCTTTTAGAATTACAAATTCAAAGAATATAAAATTTCAATTAATGTTAATAATTATAAATTCATATATTCTTTTAAAATTATAAATATGGTTCATGAACCATAATAAATTTTGTTGCCTGTAAATAACTCTCATTCCAAAATACGAATTGCACAAATCTTTTGCACCTAATCTTTGTAAGTTCTATTTTTTTCTATTTAAAAAATTATACAATATTACTATATTCTAAAATATTGGTATCATCAAGAACTAATTAACTTTATCTTTATTCATACAGATTCATTGTGCGCTACAAAAATTCATACAACGACCAAACTAAAAGTAAGTATTTATTTCTTCACGTTTTGTTTCACTTTTCACTATTGACTTGTATTTTTTTCTTTAAAATATTTAAATAATATTATCACATCTTATGCAGGATACTTTTTATAATGGCGACTGAAACACCAACTTACATAAGCAATCTTAATAGAGATCAGACAAAATTCACATTACATTTAAGAGCTTTACGAATTGGAGTCGAAACAGCTTGCGGCAAAAAAATTTCTTCAAGGATACAAAAACTTATCATGATGGATGATCAAGTAAGAAATTTTAAGCTACAAATTGTTTTATGTAAAACTAAACAAATTATCTTATGTGCAGGGATCAAGAATTGGAGTTATTATGTTTAGGGACGTAATATACCTTTTTTCGGTACAAAATTTAAGGTGAACAACACATATGTTATCTCCAATGGACAGATTAAAGATGTTGATTCAATCTATCATAATGCGCACCATGAAAAGGAGTTAGTTCTTCAAAAGTACACAGTAGTAAGTGACGTATGCGATCCTATTTGCCAAAACGTCCAATACAACTTTGTCAATTTCAAAGACATTGAACCAATGACAAACAACAATAAAAGCATAGGTACAATATTATTTTCCTTTATTATTAAGTTATTATAATAACTATTTTTATAATATCCACATGTTATATCAATATTACAGATATTTACGGAATCGTTACAAAAGTCAGAGAAACAAGAATCATTACAACTTCAAGAGGACTACAAAAGCATGTGCGAGAAATTACAATTATCAACAAAAGTTATTTTCAAGATTTAGACGGTAATATTATGGCAATTATTGTTATGGAATTCAATAGTTTCTACTTTCATTTTTACAGAGCTCGTACATTGGTAGTATGCCTTTGGGAAGATTTGGCAACAAATGAAGGTGAACAACTATCTAAAATGAAAGATCAAATGCCAATTATAACAATATCAAACTTGACAACAAACATATATCTAGGTAATTCATATTTTTATTATTAATCTGATAACTAACTTAAGAAAACATATATTACAATATTAATTTGGTTTGCTCAAATGTTTATACATTGGATAACTTCATTCATTTACTTTTCATTTGTATCAAGGTCAACTTCAACTGCAAACAACATCAGCGTCAATAAAACAAATTAATCCAGATATTCAAGAGATTGATGCTTTGTCGAAATGGTAATGAATACATAACAAACTATTCAATAAATTATTTTACTTTTCATTAATACTTAGATTAAACATTCAAACTATTACAGGTTAATGAAAAATAGAGATCCGATCTAACCCTGAAGGAAATCATCCATAACAGAGATCAACTCTTTGAGGTATATTAAAAATATAATATTTAGTCAAATCAGTTTTCTAATAATAGTTAACAACTTAAACGATTTATTTCATAGGATACATATTACTATTTCAAGGGAAGAGTTACTAAAGTTGAAAACAAATCATCATTATGGTATGACTCATGCAAGAGATGTGGTACTGCAATTTCAAAGGAAACGGAATTTGCAAAATGTACAAAATGTAATGAAGAAAATATTCAAACCACACCAAGGTAATCATCTTATTACATAATTTCAAATTATTGATTAGAAATAGAAAATTATAATATTTTTGCTAATTTCAAGGTATCGAATGCTTATAAATGTCGTACAAGACGATGATATTGCATTTATTACAATGTTTGAGGATGCAGCAACATTATATATTGGATGTTCGGTAAATGATTACATATCATCAATCCAAGAGGTAACTGTACAGTATTAACGTTTCATCTATACAAATTTCTTAAATAGTTACATTTTGATTATATAAATTTACTATATATACAATAATTAATTATGATATATTTATCTAGGGAGAAAATAGTTCAAAGTACTTTAGATCTCTTAGCCTACAAACAAGTGATGAATTCTGCTTTCTAATTGCACTAAATAGAAAAGTCGAAATTAAAATGGGAAAATTATATGCTGTCGCGGAGGCAATTCGAAGAGTAATTCCAAAAAGCAAGAATGATAAAAAGAGAAAGAAAACAAAGAATGGACAAGAGAAAAATGCAAGTGTATTTGTTGAAAAAGTCGATAGATCAGAAGAAATTCAAAAGATAGCGAAATCAGAGTATGTACAGAGTGATGAAAACCACAACAAGAAGATCACAACAAGCGATATTGAAGATGAAGAAACGTTGAGCGCTTTCACTAAGCGATATAAAAAGAAAAATGTCATGCTAAATTCAAAATAGTTTGGAAGAACCATCAAGAGCAAACATTCAAATGATTAGTAAACCTTCTAATCGTATTTCATATTTTTTAATTTACGTTTCAAGTCATTAAAGACTTTTACTTTCGAATTTGTAGAATGCATTAATTTTTTAATATATATTTCAATGTTTTCCATTACTTCCTTCCAATATTCTACATGATAAAACATGTATACATAAAGAAAATGTCTTATCAAACTTTTAAGGAGAAATCATCAACAATGATCTTATAGTGTCTATTACTATATTTAACAACTCGAATTTTGTAAATTATTTTAAATCAAATTAATATAAATAACAATCATATTAATAAACAAAAAACCAACTATAAATAATAGTTAGCATGAATAAATTCTTATAATATAAAATAATTATTCATAACATAATAGATAACATTAACATAAAAAAAATTCAAAATTACTTTTACTAAAAAAATTATAATTCTCTAATATAAACCAAAATAAATCACGTGCAACGCACGTGTATTTTACTAGTACATTTAAAAGAGTGAGGACACATCCACGTGTGAAACACAATCATATCACAAATATAATGACAGTGCCGTACTCAATCCGTGGGGAATTACGTCTTGTAAGTTTATTATCAATCAATATTTTATGAATATTTCAAATGCAAGAATTTATTATTAAATTTATAATATATTTTCTGAAAATCTTTCTGTAGAATATTCCTAACGCATCGCGCTACTTTGATATTGGAGAGAGAAGATGGGACCTTCTTAAACAAGTTTTTATGGACCCTGATGAAGATGAAACTGAGGACGTCTTCATTGATGAGAACGAAATGACGTCTGATGCGCGAGATGTTATCGTCATATCTGATGAAATTTCGGAACAACATGCATGGTCTCAAGAAAATTTTGCGCAACAGCCAAATTTATTTGGCCAAAGCTCGTACAATGGATCCTTCACTGCCTCAAATTAGTATTAATAATATTAATTTCGACAATAATTCGGGGGAACGATTGTATCATGATCAACGTGATAGTGGATCCTCAAATACAGGTGAATCTAGTAATACTAGATCACGGAATCGACCACGTGGAACTCGTTAGTGTCGGATTCATTTTTATGGAATTGTACAATGAGCAACACATATGCTCATTTTATTTATTTGATGTCTTATATATATAAGTTTGTGCTTTTTAAATAATCGTGTTTAATTTAATATTATATTTAGACTTAAATTATTTATATTAAATAGTATATATTAACTTTACTCATTTATATAAATATTTAATAATTTGTTTATTTTAAATTGTAATATATACAAATAAAACTTCATCTATAATATAACTTTACTATAATCTTAATATTATTATATAACTTTTAATCATTATTTAATCATTAATAGACAAAAACTGTCATGATTTGACTGCTACAATAACTTATGTTCCTTCTCAAAACAAAATCAAACACTATCTCATCAAAAATAATAATCAAAAACCAATTCTCCAATTAAACCAAACACTATCTCACCAAAAATGCACGTGTCCCCATAAATTTCTCACCAAAATTTCTCACCAAAATAACCAACCAAAACAAAACCAAACATACTCATATATTTTGATGCAGCAGTGTCTTCGCCATTGTAGTTTAGTTGAAGTTGATCTTGTAGGCGAAAACACTAATCTCAAGCAATTGAAAAATGAAAATGGACAATCTTATCACGTGTCATTGATTCACAATATTCTTCAATAATTTTCTATTCAAATTTTGGGGAGATTTGTTGCTAATGCACGTGATTTATCATGAATTTTCTGAAAAAGTGAATTATTTTAAAGTTATCAAAATAACTAAAGGTAACTTGACGAGTTGAGGAATATTGTTCGATTTCATCGTGAGAATACATGCACCAACACTACAACAATCTACAAGACTATTAGAAGAATTTAATATATTATACTTGCAAGGACAAAAGCTCTTTTTATGTATTGAGAATGTGAAACTGAAACATTATCTGTAATTTAGAATTTGCAACGTAAACACTCTAGAAGAAACCTTGATTAGTTGATAAATATTAGGACTCCACTATTAACCGTTCATATAATGAGCGATATAGACAACAAATCGGGAGGCTCGCAAAAGAACTCAGTATTATAATTAGCACTAGCGTGTGCCCCGTGCTATGCACGTCATTTCGTTCAATTTTTTTTAATTAAATATGATCAATATATAAAAATATTATTTATCACATAATTGAAGTCACCTATGTATTCTTTTCACTCATAATACGAAATGACGGGGCACACGCTAGTATATATTTAAACAAAGAGTTAAAAAGTGATGGCTTGTTGATTTATGGAATATAAAAATTTGAACGTAAGGAGTAATATAAGGAATTCAAAAAATGAATCAAATTAAAATAAGAGAACGTTGTTGTCTCGCTTGATAGAGGATGGGTGATCGAGCAAATTACTACTGTTTTCCACATTACTAATTAAACTAAGTGGTAATTTAGTGAAGCGGATCCAAAATAGAAAAATATAAGAAATATACTATAGAAAAAAATAATGAAAAAAATTTATATCATTATAAAGAAAAAGAACAATAAACTACAATCATGTAATAACATAATAGAATTGGCTTGACACAACTCATTGAAACAATCCCATCGGGTTCATTTTGGTGACAGAACATTTTATTGTGGAGTTCTTTCACAACTTCACACATGTATCAACATCTTCCGTCTATTCCATCTTTGTTGATGAACATGACCGCATAAAGTGATCTGAGGAAACAATTCCCAAGTTATGCAAGACACATTGAAGCAATAAATTACAAAGTAAATTCGAAAGAGAACAGTAAGGATTAAGGACAAATTCTTTTACGCCCCAATAAAAAAACTAACTAAAAAACAGACATTTTAGTAAGGTGGCGAAGGTAAATCGAAACATACCAAAAGACTCTTTGGCCGTTGAACTTCCACGTTTAGATAAGCATTAATCTGATTAACCCAAGTCTTAAAAACCTCCAAAGTTTTGTAACTAAAAGTGTAAACTGATTGAATTTTTGATTTTTGTACAACATGCACAGTGAATCGGTACGGCTGAAGAAAAGGAAATCTCATTAAGTACAAAGCAATATAACTGTGAAATAAAAATGCTAATTTTAGTGAAAGTATGCATCACCTCAGAGGAACTTGAAAGAGCAGACCCCAATCAATGAAGTCAACAACATAAATATCTGTGAACCACATAGGAGACAGGTCTGATCCCTTTGGAAATATCATTCGGAAGGGATTACCAAATGAGATAAATTACCTTTGCGGACTCTAACTGCAAAAGTATATCCAAATCGAAATTCATTGAAATAAAATATAGTGGACATTATGAAGCGGCCTATTCCAATACAGTAAGACCAAAGAAGGATAGTGGACATTTGAAAGACTCAAAGAGGTAAATGAAGAATGAAAGCTATACATACCTTCAAGCCCACTGCCCCTCCGGTTGAATGACCAAACAGGAAACATGGTTCTCTGATGTATAATTTAAATCATATTACATATTCCTTGAAAATAATGAAACAACAGACAAATTAGAAACACTGCATGAGAAGGGCCAAATGAGTAAGATAAAGAATAGGCTAAACTTACATTGTCTGCAACGACATGATCCAACGAAGGTACATATCCATGCAATCCATCGCTACCGCCGTGACCTATCACAATGAAATATCAGTCATTTGCCGCCGTTGAAAGTAGACGTAATGTAAGTTTCCCTAGGATAGTGGAGAAGTTAATTGAATGAGGGAAGTTACATTATTTGTGATATCTCATTTAATAATCATAAATCTTGATTAAATATTTGAAATTTGAATTTTGAAATCATAATTGAAAATAAAATGGTAACTGCCATGTTTGAATATGATAGTGGCCGCCCGCAAATTGAAACTGACTTGTTTTGATAACAAAACAATTTAAAATTATCCAAAAATTGTATTGATGTTTTAGAATTTAATTTAACTTAGGATAATGGTAGGCGGTTGAGATTATGGAGGAAATCAACTATTCAAATATATTTTATAATTAAATCAATTCAAAATTATATAAAATTGGAATTTAATCTTTTAGAAGGTTTTAGAATGTTTTAGAATTTTTCTCATACAATTAAAAAAATTAAAAAATTAAAATAATGGGAAGTTGAGAAACTCACATATGGAAATAGTGGGAAGTTAAGAATTTGAAGGAACCAATGAAATATTTTCTTTATAATTAAAAATTTCAAAATTCTAAGAAAATTCTATTTGGTGGAAAATGTAACCGTAACCTTGCTATAATAATATAGTAGATTACAATAATGTTAGTTAAAAAATTTCTTGCTAGACATTCTCATGATGACAATATAAAATTGTGTTAAACCCAAAAATATATAAGTTTGTTTTGATAAAAAAAATATGTACAAGCGATATAGCCTTTGCATTGTAAATTTTAGATCAGGTTTTTGTAAGTTTAGCTTAGAGTGGTGATAAAATTTAAGTCAGTCTATCAAGTTCAAAATTAAAATTTGAGTCACAAGTTGTTTGATGAATTTGTCTATCATAGCCCAGAAATACTTTACATAAAAGGAAATATGTAAATTCTGAAAAGTATCGGGACTTCTTTATTAATAGAAGAGCTTAAGTTATTTCAGTACGAAATTAGAAGTGATGGGAGTAAATCCTAATTCTAACGTGCATTTGATATGTCAGCATATATTTATTTCAAACGGTTTGAATGTTTATCAGCACGTTAATGTTGACATTGACTTAAACGTATTGACAAAATCTTCTTATTAAATATGTCAAGCATGCATGAATGGGCCAGCTTGCTGAGGCCAACCCATTTGGCTTAGAGGCCTTAGGAGTCTTAAGGCCAACATTACAGTTATTTTACTTTTTTTAAAACTTTTATATCATAAATATAGATTTTATCATTTTTATTTCAAAGCAAATTGTTGCATAGTTGGTAAAATATTTGCTTGTGTTCTTTGAGGTTCAAATCTCATTTCCCACTATTTATAAATTTTCCCTTCAAATTAAAATATAATTAAAAGACATAAAAAAATTAAAAATTAAATAAAAATATTTAAAAGAGCTGGCCTATAAGGGGGGCCAAGACCAGGCCTGACTTGTCTAGGGCCATAACAGGCCGGTTTAACATCTTTACCATATATATCATAAAGGCAATCACTTTTGCAACTAAACTTTAGGGACATACCAACCACTGGTAGGCACTAGCTGAATTGATCCAACATATCTTTTTTAGTTCCCATCCAAAAATGGAATTTCAAGTTTAAAAGAAAATTATCGAAGCCTAGACCAAATAGGGCGGATAAAAGCTTTAAAAACTTTCAATACTCCATTGAAGTATAGCTTTCAGATCTAGAAAAACTTTGTTATTTTACTCGAAAACTCTTCAGCCTTTTTACAAGCATAAAATATAAACAAATACTTGAGGACTAGTTTTGACTACACATTAACCCTAAACAAGGTTAAACCTTGGCCAAGCACTCAGAACGTTAAGTTAATATTTTAAAATAATTTTTAACAAAAATTCGTAAATGTCAAGCTTGAACATGATCGCCACTTGAAACTTGTATCAAGTGACTTGAAGTTTTAATAATTTTCGAACTTAAATTTTTTTTATAAAAATCATTTTTAGACCATTTCATGTATCACTTGTAACAAACAACCTCCATATATCTGGTCTTGAGAATAAAAGTAAAACATAGTTTTTTTTTTAATATGACAAGGGAACCCGCAGCCGCTACCGTTAGGTGCGCACTGGGTAAATCCCTCTCTTGTGCAATAGCCTGCAAACCACACAATAGAGGTAAACCAGCCTAGGTTGCCCATAGCTGACAGGCTCACAGTAAAGAAGGCAAATAGACATTCCCTCATCAGGATTCGAACCCGTGACCAAGGCCGCAACATTCATATGCCCTTACCAACTCTACCAGGGGTTGCCCCCAAAGTAAAACATAGTTGAAACCATGTTAGGGTGACCATGAGAATAAAAGTAAAACATAGTTAAAACCATGTTAGGGTACTTCATAATTAAAATGTTGATTTATGGTGTAAATTGGCTACGAAATCAACTAATGATTACATGTTCATGTCCGAAAATTAAGTGTTTTTAATAAGTTATCACAATATTTATTTCAAATATTTTTGAATTAAAATTCTTTTATATAATTTTAGACATGATTTCTTGGATCTATTTTTACCAACTTGCTCTTATTTAAGTAAGAAAAATAGTGTGTGTTTCCTAATCTAATCACTTTAAGATCACCTACAATTAAATATAAGAGGAGGTTAAGCTAAGAAAGAACAACAATTGTTCATATAACATGTGACCGAATTGCAACTTTAGACTGGTTGATTAAGAGATAATCTTGCACTTAAATTTATTTTTAGGAATAATTTGATACTTTGAAAAACCTATAGTGTTAGTCCTCTTTAGGCAAATTGATAGTAGGACTCTTATTTTTTATAATCACACCCCATTGCTAGTTTGGTATTAAATAATTGATCAAAATATTATTTGATTTGAAACACATTGTATGTTGGCCCAGATGGCATAAAAAAGGTTTTAGGAGGAGGCTTAAATAAAACTTTTTCTCTATTTCAAAAATTATCTAAATTAAGGGGTCAGGAGTTCCGACCAGACTACGACTACGGCTCCGAGTGAGGAGGGCCTCCTTTTCTTCTGATTAGCAGTTATGAGCCTTTTATGTGTTGAGTAAAATATTAAATTGACTAAGATAAGTCGACTTAGATTCTCAAGTTAACACAATTTGTAAGAAGGTGTCTAGTTGATGAACTTTAAATTGATTTAGATATGTTTGGTTGAGTATTTTGGTGAGAATTGTCGGTGAGATTTTTTTTGGGACACGTGCACGTTTGGTGAAATTGTGTTTGGTTTTATATTGATTGTTAATTTTTGGGTGTATTTTTTTGGTGAGATAGTGTTTGTTTTTGTTTCAATAGGGAACATAAATTACTATATCAGTTAAATCACGTAAGTTTTTATCTGTTAATAATTATTAGTAATTGAAAATTAAAACATAATATTAAAGTTGTAATGATTGATATATATAAGTGTGTAATAGAGGTGTTATATATATATATGTATAAAGCAAAGTGAGTCATGACATTATATTAAATTTCAAAATTGAAATACACATTTTGGACAAAAAAATTAGGGATTTTTTCGGGACAAAACTGTGAAGACCAAATGCAAGTTGGTCAAAATTTTGGCCAAAAACTGACTCAAAATAAAACCAAACATAGCCCGGTATATTCCTGAAAAACATGGGGTGGTCATAGGGGTGTAAACGAGCCGAGCCTTGAAAATTTCACAAGCTTGAGCTCGAGCTCGTTTAAAAAATAATGAGCTCGAGCTCGAACTAATCGAGTTCATTTTTTTGAGCTCGAGCTCGAGGCAAATGAGTAAAGCTCGAGCTCGGCTCATCTGCTTGTTCGAGCTCAAACTCGGCTCGTTTGTTCATCCCAGTTCGAACTCGCTCATTTGCTTGTTAGAATCAAACTCACACCTTTGATTATATGATATGATATATTTTATGATTTTGATTAAATGATAATTAAAAATGATGGATAAAATCTTGCTTATGTAACGTTGTACTTCATTAAATATGTAAGTAATTAATGAATAATTCACTAAAATTGAACTTGTTTCGCTAATGTAATGCATTTACATAAATATCAAGAATTATGAAAATCATATATTTGGTAACAGAATACTCATATACTTAAAAATTAGTGTATATATATATATGATGTGTATGTCCAAATCATTTATTAATTTTATTGAAATAGGTATAATGAGAATAGACAACTATGTCTCAAGAATTTTATATCATAATTACTAATGAGTTATGAAATGTTTACCAATTTTATTTTCATTAAAAATATAATGTATCAATTATTTTTAAAATTAAATATATAAACACAAATATACTATATATGTATGTGCAAACACTCGCATATATACATATATATGTATAATAGTAACGCTCATGAGCCGGCTCGTGAGCTTATGAACACCTAAACAGAAGCTCGAGCTTGGTTCATCAATAAGCTCGAGCTCGTGAAACTCGGCTCGAGCTTGCAACAATTCGAGCTTGAACCGAGCCTTAATCGAGCTGGCTCACGAAGCTCATGAGCTGGCTCGACTCACCTTACACCCCTAGGTGGTCGTTGAAAATATTATAACATTATAACAAACCCAGTATATTATTAACCACATATTTTGGTGTAGGATTGGTTGTGGCATAGACTTTGTCGGGTGGTCAGCTTGTTACAATATTTAAATTTCTCAAACTTCGTATTCTTTTACATTTTGGGTTATTTGTTTAATTTTTTTAATACAATTTTTTTAGTTTTTCGAAAACTATCTTTCTTTTGGGCTATCAAACAAATATAAATTATACTTTATTCCTTCAATCCTAATTCCTTTGTTGTATTTAAGAATAAAATAAATTAATTAACTGTTTTTAATCTTACATATTATATTTAACCATATGTTGGAGGTAAGTCGAAAACAAACTAATAATCCCAACCCCGTAATATCAGCCGACTTTTAACAGAGCACCGTCGTAACACCATATAAGAATGTACATAGGTATTTCTCAAAAAATTTATTACCAAAAACACCTAATGATGGAAGGCTTATTTGTCTTGTGTCAAATATTATTTTAAAAATTTAAGAGCACTTTGGTGAAATTATAAATATCAAGTGCAGTGTGATTACCAAATAAAGAGTTCAAAATACAAATTTTCGTTTAAATTGTTATTATTAATAGTAAATGATATATAGATAATGACACTATAATCTTCTCACATTCATCAAAATTGGATACTTTTTGGTGTGAACTCATTGTGACTACCAAACAAAAGACTCTTACCAACCTAATCTCTTCCTTTTGGGAAAACTTGCTCAATCCAATTTGAACATCGTATCGTGTACACTCACTAAAACACTAAAAAAATAAGTTATACTTCTCATCAAATCAAATATTATATGCTGATCATCTTAGCCAATGATATATCCTTATAAAAGGATCAAATTTAAGACCTTCAACATAAAATAAAGAGATTGTCACTAAACTTCCATTCTATGGTAAGAATCACTTTGATTATTTATAAAATATTTCAAACTTGTTCGTAAAATTGAATTTTATATAAGAACTTTCTACCAATTTAGTTATACTCGTTATGCTTATACTTCTTTAAAGAAAAAAAAAATTAAAATTAAACTACTCCTACAAATAACCCTCGTTTGTTTAGGGTTTTTAATTTAATTCTCAAGTATTTGGATCACAAATTCCTAAATAAATATAATACGCTAAATTCTCATTTAAATTTAATTTTTTTCAATCTCATATATACCTATCAATCATTTATATTTATATTACTTCATATATTCACTAATTAAATTCATTCATTATAGTCATTATTTTTTTCTCTTTCATAATTTATAATCTACTATTTTAATTTTACAACTCAAATGGATAATTTGCACTTTGCACCCTATAAAAAAGCTTAATAGGCACTTTTTATTTTAGAAAAAGAAAAATAGCACAATACACCCTTAATTTGAGTTAGTTTTGGCAAGTTGCACCCTATCTAGTTTTTCAACCAAAAATTTCATTTCGAAAGAGCAAAATCATCCATGAAATACAAAATGTAATTCTAAAGGAAAAATAATCAATTTATATTAAAAATATTATCGCTCCAATTTTGGAGGCTTTAGCAAAATAAATAAAAAGTTCTCAAAATAATACAATAATGAAGACTTTTTTAGGATAATACAATACGGCATCTCAAATATCGTCTTTAATTTTTTATATTTTTTTATTTAGAAAAGTAGAATATTGCATTTTGAATGTCGTTTTTAAATTTATTACTTTTCTAATTTTGAAAGGTAGAAGAATGCATCTCAAATATCGTCTTTAATTCTTTTTTATTCTTATATGACATACGTTTGATCCAATTTCAAGTTTTAAGCATTTTATAGCATTCAATTTTAAAGTGGTGATGATGTTTCATTTAGATAACAAACTGGTTCCTCTTGCGCACTAATTTAATAATTATGAAGATTTTAGTGTTGGATGAAAAAGAAGATAAGTTTTCTTTACACATAAAAAAGTTTAAGCATTTCTAATTAATTATCTTGGGGGCTGGGAGGAAGAAGAATAATGAAAGTGGAAATGAACGAACGACTAGAGGTTGGTTATATGAATGAGAGATATTCGCTTTTATATATATATATATATTGACCTTATTGAGATGAGATTTTGGTTGAAAAATTACATAGGGTGCAACTTGTCAAAACTAACTCAATTTAAGGGTGCAACTTGTCAAAACTAACTCAATTTAAAGGTGCATTGTGCTATTTTTCTTTTTATATGATGGAAAATGCTTATTAGGACTCTTTCTACAAAGTGCAAATTACCCCAACTCAAATAGATTAATATCTCTGTTTGTTTATGTTTTTGAGATGAAATTTTGAATTTTTATCGGGAACTGTATACTATGGAAATTTGTGTAAAAATGATCGTTGTTTTTTTATGTTTTTAAAATAGGTTGAAAGTTGAAAAATATGTCAAATCATTAATGATAGGTTGATGGATGATGTGTATAATAATTGTGTTTGTTGTGTATGTAATGATTATATGAATATAATATAAAGAAATATAGATAAAAAATTATAAAGTATGAAAGAGAAAGTGAAATAATGATTGATTTGATTGGTAAATGTCTGAAATGTTGTAAATATGATTGATAGGTAGTTATATAGGAGATTGAAAAAGTAGAGTTGAAAAAAGAGAAATTTGGATGAAAATTTGGTATGTTAAGTTTATTTTGAATTTTGTAATTTAAAAACTTGAAAATGGATTTTAAAAACATAAACAAACAAAATTTTTTTATTCTCGTGTTTTTCGTGTGACCCAGGCATATAAAACCCTACATTTGCCCCTCTTCAACCATAACCCTGCTGGAAAATCCTAGCTCTCAGTACAAACCTTTCTCCTTCAAACAAGTACTGCAATGGCTGTAAGCACTTCTCTTCATTTCTCATGGTTAATCTTTCCTTTTAAGCTGTTATACTTATTTTTACTCAACATTATGATTGCACTTTCTGGGCAGATGTGTTGTTAATACGTTACCATTCTTCTGCTACATTGGGATTATGTATTTATTGCAATTGGTTGGAAATTTGTGTCATTACTATGTAATATACAGTGTTGTTAGATAGATTTGCATAAACAATTATACAAAAGTCTCGTTGATTAATGTTGTTTTTACATTAATATATCCTGGAAACAAGCTGCTTTTTTTTCTTGGTTTTAATATTACGTGATTTCTTGGATGGATGCTCTTCTTTTCTTTTACCCCTTTTCATTTAGTGCATTTGCATTTTGTTGCCTGGAATTAGAGCTATTTGCTAGATATTTCTCGTGTTTGTGATATCGATAGTGCACTTGATTATTTTGGGAAAAATTATCATTTTATCTGCTCTGATACTTCATATTTATTGTGTTTACAGACCGTACCAGTTAATCCAAAACCCTTCTTGAACAATTTGACTGGGAAACCTGTAATGGTAAAACTTAAATGGGGAATGGAATACAAAGGTATTTGGAGTGTATTGGTTTCATTCTTGCAAATTTAGTTGTTTGTGCTTTATTCTCATTTCTTCCCGTCTTCTTTTGGGCTTCGCTTTCAGGTTATCTTGTATCCGTGGACTCTTACATGAACTTGCAGGTAGCTACTGGATGCTTGAAACTTTGTTTGATCTGCATTCAATTTTATTACTTCATGCCTATGCCAAAGTGCTGTTTTCTTCTTCTTTAAAATGTCATATTCATTTGGTTGATCTGATCCGTGTTTTGTTTTTGGTAACATGCTGTGTTTGCAATCTAACTAACCTCAGTATAAGGTTGTTTGGTGATGAATATACCATTATACATATTCTATGTCCAAATCTGAGTTGCAGGTCTGTGTAGGGCACTTAGCTGTATTGGTCTTTCCATGTTATGGATTAATCGTTTTGTGATGGTTGAACAAATGGGTTCAATCTCTTTTGGGGTAAACTTATATAATTTCCAGTTTATCAGGCGTTTGACATAATTTTGCTGCAAAACATGCAAACTTGAACAGCATTATCTATCAATTATTGGATATTTCACAATCTTATGGAGCTATTCAACTATTACATTATCTAAGCCAGTAATATTGAGAGAAACGAGAAGTTTACGTGAGCAGTTAGAATATTCAGGAGAAACTTACTTAGCTCTCCCAAAAATAATGGTAATAATATGTGAAATTAATATCAAATAAGAAACCTAAAGTTGTTTCACTTTGAGTTAAAAGAAGAGGAAGAGTGGTAGTGGGTTGAACAAATTTATTTATTCAACTTGTATCATACTGTTTCCTCTCTGTTGTTGATGTGTATTTTGTGGCAGCTTGCAAATGCTGAAGAATATATTGATGGGCAGTGCACAGGAAGTCTTGGAGAGATCTTAATCAGGTACTTATTTGGCTTATTCTGTCAATTGTTTCTCTTATAGTCGTCTTCCAAAGTATCATCAGATTCAATTTTCATAGCATATGCATATTGTAGATTACCATAATCGGTCTGGACATAATTCCTTTCAAGAATTGAATGAGATGTTCAAATACTATGGGTGCGGATGGATGTGGAATCTTTCCAGAAAATTTACCTCAAATATTTTTTTGAAACAAACTTGTTTCGATGTAAGATTTTATGCTTTTCCCCAAATAATACATTATCTTCAATCAACCTGTGTCAAAATCCAAGAAAAAATAGTTTCTCCATAGAAATAATATGAAACATCTCCAAAATCTCTTCTGGCTTTTCCGGGTAACTCTTCAAACTCGTAATTTCTTGATCACGACTTCTTATTCTAATCATAGAAAGGTACACTGTGACATTCATTTTGCCATAATCTCTTTGAGTCGGTATGACTATAGCCTCGACAAAATTTTAAAACGAGCTTGAGAATTTCACAAAATAACTCAGAACCAAACATATTTTTCAAAAACAAACACATTGCATTAACCCTAAGCACATTTTCTCTAAAATTCTCTCATCCAAACTCACTATATAGGAAGATTGCGAAATATCTGAAATTCACCTTTTATCATTTTTCTCTGTGAAACGAAGCGAGACTAGACAAAGCGTCATCCAATCACTCCCTATACGACCAAGTCCAATATTAGATCCCTGTTAAATGAATTTACAGTTGCTGGATAATGTGTTACTACTATAGTAGTGTGTTTTCAGTTAGAGCTAGAGGAGTACTACAGGAAATTCCTTCAAGTTTCCGATACTCATATATTCGTTTCTGTTAAAATGACAAGGATCAGGGTTAGCCACAGCTATTTATAGTTTATATTCATCTTTATTTTTTTACAATTATCTGGCATGTTGCTTTCGCAGATGCAATAACGTTCTTTATCTTCGTGGGGTACCTGAGGACGAGGAAATAGAAGAAGCAGATCGTGACTAGGCCACTTTCAATTAGCCTTTGTACCATGGTGTGCTTGCTAAACTAAATTCTGATACCTTTTGCTTATTCTTTTCTTGGATTGCAGTATTTGTATCAGAGCTGATTATTATTACCAAAATACATGCCATCTTTGCCAAGAGTATTTGTGCAAAGTACTTTATCCTGGATACAATTATGATCTTTTACGAATATCGTTATGTGATATGAGTTTGCATTGCAGACATGTGATAATTCATATGTTTCTTTTGTTTATCCCAATCAGCTAAATTTTGCGGCAAGATGTAACCTACTAAGATGATAAATTTGGTTGTAATAATTATAATGGGTGAATTTTATCCACAATCCTGAGGTTAGGTCTAATTACAAATAACTCCCATTCTTTACATAATTATACACAAGCCTACTCGAAGTTTGTGAAAATTACGAGGTGGCACTAAAAATCGTAACAGTTCATCTTACCCTTAATAAAGCTGTGAAAGAGCAATCAAACTATATGCTTAACTGATGCCCGAGAAAAATAAAAAAACAAACATAACAATCTTTTTAGGTTTTCTATTTCTTCTCATAATTCAATTAGTTATTTTAGAAGTAATAGTTTAAATTGACATGTAATTAGTAGGGTTCAATTTGGATTTCGGTAATAATTTCCCCAACGAATTGCTTTTGCATCCTTACAAGTTTAAAAAATTGTGAATTTGCCCTGTTAGATGAGAAAGATGCTTAAAAGCAAGCTCTAAGAGCATTGTCATCTTTAAAATTTGGTTAAAAATAGTTTTGAAAAAAATCCTAAATTGCCAAAGGACATTTTGGGCATACCATCTCAATTAACAAAGGAGATTATTTGTTAGAGAGAACACACCTAAGGCATATCGTGTATTATGTCGACAAGAGGAACCTCTGTATAATTAGACTTAACATGAGGGTGTAGGGACTTCTCTAATTTAGAATTAAGTCCTTATTTATGTTTGAACTTATTTACCAGGGTTGTTGATAAATTGAAACAACTTGGTGTAAGAAATTGTTGTCAAACTCTAGGTTAACCTCTTGGAATTACGAGTGTATTTTCAGAAATTTTTATTGACAGTCTGTTTGGTTTATACTGCAAAATTGGAGGTCAATTATAATATAAGTACAATTTTTATTAATAGGAATAGTTAAATAGGGTCTAGAATAGAATTTTCTTTGTAGCGCCTCATATTTTTAGGATGCTAAAAACACATGTGAAATCTATGAGTGAATTTTATAAGTTCCTGGATAGCTACAATAATTCATGTTAGCTGAATTTTTGATGGATCCTTGTGAGATCCTAAAAATAGCCTGAAAAGCAGTTAAGCTCAGTTTACATATGAGGAATTTGAAAGGCGCCTGTCATCTTAAACTTGAATAATGTAGTATTATTTTTTATCTTATTCTCCCATTAGATTCTAACATATTACCGATGATGGTGACTCATGCGATAATCTCTGCTTGAGTACTAATTTCATTGACGGTCTAATACTAACCTATGATCATTATATATCATACTTACAATCTGAAACTTTTTACATAACTGCAGTAAGAACTTATTGGGACTGATAAATTTCCACACTCATCTTTCTTCTGCTTCATCACTTGCTAAAAACAGCTTTTGGTCATCAGAGATTGTGCTCACATCAATAATCTTGCCCCCATTTTCCGACAATATAATGTAACTGCCACGAAAACCTAGCGTCTCTTTGGCCATCTTAATGAGCTCGTCAATTGTCTCCGGAACCCATAAAACAACTCCAAAGCTTCTTTCATCTCTGTCATCCCATGGAAATCCATGGAAAACTGTGCATTTCCTTCTTGTGAGTTTATCTATTCGAAAAAAATACCAGAATAAGCTAATGTTGACATGTCAAAGAGTATCAACAAAAGAATTTGGAGCTTAGGATTTCGAATGGCTGTAAAGTCAGGTGCATTCCAAAATTATCGTAATAATTGGAAAAATAACTTTAGATGGTCGATGAAGAATATGAAAATGAAAAAAGTTTCAAATAAGTCCGGAGGATTTGTTGTCTACAGATTTGGATTCTTTAAATCCAGAATTCACCAGTACAAACACAACTTAAAAACCAGCCATGTAAGGCAAAAATGTCAAATTTACTGAGGTGTTTAAATGAGTAAATAAGTTCTTTGCAAAACCTTGTACAATGTTTCGAAGCGTATAACTTCCAAGTTACCTGAAATGTTTGTCAAACTTTAGGGAGAATAGCTATGAGCGCCCAAAAATAACACGTTAAAATCTTATATATTTTCCAGGAAAAGTAAGTAAATGGTAACTTAGGGTCCAATTGGATGGTACATCCATCTCAAAGAAATTTTTTTCATGATAAAAATGAGAATAATAATTTTAAGGATAAGAAATGTGGTTTGAGAATAGAGTATGGATGAATTTTTTTTGAAGAAAATATGTAATGATTATGGTTGATGTGATATATTTTTGGTTGTGAGAAATTAGTTTGAATTAATATTTATATATAAATTTTATTAACAATTTCTTGTAAAACTCATCAGACACAAAAAAATATTCACAATGGATCTTATTTTAAATATCTCGTCATTTTGCATTAGAATATATAAGTAATTTAATTTTTAGAGTCAAAATATAGCCAAAAAAACCTTATTTTTATTTGTTATGATAACTGTCAAATCATGAATAGTAAATTTTATTTTTTCTCTTTTTCTATAAGATTTTTTCGGAATAATTTTTAATTTTGAAAGATTTTTTTAAGAGGAATTCTATGAGACACCAAACAATTGAATTTTATGAGATTTTTTGTTCTGAAACAATTTTTTTTGAGAAAGACTTGCCAACCAATTGAGGCCTTATTTTTTTCGGATCATAATAATTCTTTTTTCTTTCAATCTAACCATATAACTCACAAATTTACATTATGAACATATTTTTTCCAAACATTTCTTAAAACTATTTACAAAACCAAATCGACTATCTTATAAATTTCAAATGTCATGAGATATTATGAACTCAACAAAACACCCTCTTAATCGTTGATTCTAAGCTATTGATCTCAAAAGGAAAAAAAGAAAAAAATGAATTGATGTTAAGCTTTTTCGTTACATTCCCTTATGCATGATGATTTTCTCCGGCATCAACAATTCAAGATTTAGCATTAGATTACAAAACTTTTTGGAAATTATTCCTGATTTTCATTCTGCAATTTAGGATTTAAACTGATAAATTGTACCTTGACTTCCTTCGTAGCAGTAAGAAAATTCAGTCATCTGAGTAAGCTTTGCATCTTCCAGTAGCTTAAGCAAATTCCGGTTTCCACCTATTCGAGCTTCGTCTATCGGAGTTCTACCCCATCTGCCAAAAACGCAAAAAGTCGAAAAATTGATGTTAAGAAGTTTTGAGCTAAATAATCTCATCACAGTGTAAGCTGCTAGAACGACTTATACATATATTTATCAGGAAAATTGCAATATTAAGTCATAGAATAGGGCTTATTGCAATTTTAATCTTGTTAATTTTGCAAGTTTGTATATAATGACGCTAAAAGTACAAGGGAATCTATCATAAGGGACCAATACTGCAAAATTCTCTATATATCAGCAAATATCGATTTTCGTTGAAAACCTGTCCGTTGCAAAGACACTCGCCCCTGATTCTAACAGTAAAACAGACTCTTCATACAAGCCTTCTGATGCAGCTAAGTGTAGAGGTGTTCGAAGATCATAATTTTTGGAATTAGGATTAACGCCACTGGCCAAGAGCCGTTTTAAGAAATCTAAGTTCTTTTTCGCAACTGTCTCACATAGCAAGTTTCCAGCGTTATCAATAGTTAACAAAGCCCCTGCTTGTAATAACATAGAAGCAACACGGTCGTGGCCATTCTTGATTGCTTCATATAATGGAGTTTTTCCAAAATTATCTGCAAAAATATTACTATCACGATAAGTTCTTTATTGCCCTGTTATGTCTTTATTTATGATAAGTTCTTTATTGCCCTGTTATGTCTTTATTTATGATATAGCTTGAGAAAATGGTGATTAGGAACTAGGAAGTAAGAAATTTACCTCTAAGATTGATCTCCACTTTTTTCTGGGTGAGGAAATGAGTGATATCTTCATATCCCTTAGATGCAGCACGATGCTGCAGTCGAAATTCATCACTAGTTAATGGAAGGTAATGATAATTTTCAGGGCAAGTATATGAACCTCCCTCAGAGATTTGTCGTAATTATTGAAAAAATATAACTGTTAATCAACCCAAGTGAGTTGAGCTTGGTCAGCTCGATAATATTAGAGCTTTCGTCTGCAAAAACCATGACTTTGGTCGCACCTTTCTGCTTAAAGCTTGGTGTTGGATTGGAATTTAATACAAGCTTCCAAAGCTTCCAGTCAAGCTCTGGTCGACCCAAAAAGTTACAAGTAATAAAATACATATATATATATATATATATATCTAAAATAAAAAAGTAAAATTATTAATCTAAAAATGTTTTGGATATCTTTATCCTGACTTATTTTATCCTAAATTTACAGGATTGACTTATTTTGCCTGATTTATATTTTTTATATTGTCCTTGAAATTATTTCTTCTTAAGAACCATATTTTAATATATAACATACACGTGTTTGTTATTTGTCTATATTTGTCTATCTTTGCGAATCCAAGAATATTTAGTCAGACATCAATGTCGATCTTACGAGTTTAAAGCCAACCAGCTTCAGCTCATAAACAGTCCTAATATGCAAGAATATAATCAGAAGCTTTAATACCAGAGCTGATTGTCCATGATAATCCATCTTATTAAGATCTGCTCCTGCTTCCACTAAATGTCTTAGTTGTACCAAATCTCCATCATTTGCAGCAAAATTCAATCTCATAGCTAACTCTGATTCATGTTTCTCAATCTTCATGGCAATAGCCGACTCCAATATCTTCTTTTGAACGTTAAATTCTTTTCCCTGTGAAAAGAAATGCCCACTCGGATCTTTATATACATAGATAGATTACATAGACATGCCTATGCGAGAGATCCTAATTACGAAAAAACTTTAAGGGTTAAGACATTTTCGTAAAGACATATTATATATTTTCACACTTATTTTTAAAGTTGTGTGCATCTAACAGGGTAATTAACGAATACGTAAAAGGACGTGCATGTAATCATCTTTATTTGTATTTATTGTACAATATAGTTATCCCGGGTAAGTATGAAAATGAGCTCGAGAATAACTCACTTCAAGCATATTGTTAATGATGGTACGTCCGTCGGAAAAGTATATCTGCATAACTCCTATTAGAGCTTGCTTGTCTATGCGTAGTAGCCTCGAAAGTTCAGCGGCACGGATGGTACGAGGTTCAGGTATGTTACAAAGGACAGAAATATCGCCGATTGAACTGTAAGTCTGTATACTAGGAGTAGGAAGAGATCCTTCAGATTGAGTTTCTTCCGGATTTCTTGCTTCATCCTGCAAATAACTCTAACTTGAGAAATGTTCTCAGGAAAATTGATTAGGTCAGAAGATTCCATATGGATCCTATTATTACAAGAGGTGATTCCGATTGTTTAGGAATCTTGAAACCTTTCTGACAATGAAAATAATTCGAGGGGGTATTGCAAAATTAGTTGCATAGGATGGGTGATGTAGTAATACTATTTACAAACTTTAAGGAAGCATAGGTAAGGAAAGTAGCTTACGATTTTCCCGTTGCAGAGAATATGAAGTTGGTCGCCGGTGCTTCTCTCTTCTACTATCACTTCTCCGGGAAGGTAAAACTCTTCGTGTACACAGCTTGCCTGAGTATTGCAAAAACATGAGTATTGCTTTCGGAGATCCTGGGTATCAAAATGATTCTACTCATTACATGACTCAGAATCTCGAGATTCTCATAGGGTGTGTTTGGATTGAAGGATTTGAAATCTATGGATTTCAAATTCGTCAACAAATCCATGAAGTTCGTTGGGATGTATCCAAGTTATAATAAATTTCAAATCACTCGACATTCACTTTGAGCTATTTTCTCCATAACTACGATGGATTTCAAATGACTCTAAAAAATATGTCATTTCAAATCCTTCCTCCAAATCCCCTCCGCAAATCCAAATCACTCAATCCAAACACACTCTTAGATTATTCCAAGTTCATCTATGCTATGCTATGCAATGTGAATGGAAGTGATTAAAAATCTTACTACTTTCTTGATGAATCCATCTGAGCAACCTTTGAATAGAGGAACTTCTCTAACACACGGTTCGTATAACTTGTTTGATATCTGCAACACAGGTAATCAAATGAATAATTTTCCTTAAAACAATAACAGCACAAGTGGTGGATTAACGGACCTTAGCCCGTAAAGCAAGAGGAAGATCATGAAGAGCAGTGTCATCAGTGTAAGTGCTTTGGTACTGTAATCGAACATGGCCTTTGATCTCTTTACTTATGCTCTTTCCTAGCTTGTTTCTGTTCATATATTTCATGAGTTCCTCCATTTTATCCCTAAATCTCTCTGTTTTCGACCCTTTAACGATCAATGCTGTCATGTTACCAAGTAAATAAGTACCCAGGATCATGTCGAACGACACAAACATCATCACAAATATCATTTCCCTCGTATTCACAGCATGGATTTCACCATAACCTGCACCATTATTGCACTGAGTTATGATCCTATTTTGTTTGGTGATGAGCTGAGAAACTAGAAACGAGCTTACCAACAGTTGCCATAGTGACGACAGCAAAATATAAGGATGTAATATAACGCGTCCAAAGATCAATCTCTCTGAAATTTGCATAACTGTATTCGCCCATCCGTAAACTTCCTATCCATGTATAACCCTCCTTTGACGGAGGGAGAGTTGTTGCTAGATAGTAAAATATGCAAGCAGCAGTGTGTGTGCAGTATACTTCAACCACGAAAAGCTTTATAATTCTCGTGAAAAGGTAATTGATACGAATATCTTTCTCTAACTTCTCGAAGAATTCTGTCACCCTAAGTGCCCGGCTTAGCCTAATCCATAGCATATACCGAACCAGTTCCTTGTGACTACAAGCCTGGTCAGGTCACAAACACGTATAAAATTTCATGCATTTGGATAATCATACAATTTCACGAATGCTTATTATGTACCTTGAATATGGCATCCCATGGAAAGCAGCCCAGAAGATCAACAAGAAATCGAGATTTCAGGTACCTAATAGCTATAAGGTTGTGATTATAGACTAAGCAGTACGTGCGGGGGTCTCGGTATGCAACGAAGAAGCTTAGGAAAATGTCGACAAGGAAAGCAAACTGGCCAGCAATGTCGAGAAGGAAAAGATTCTCGGGAAGGCCTCTGAAGAATGCGAATTCGAGTGGGGTGAAGAAGGAGGAGTAGACTGCCCATATCAGAATGAAATGTGTCCATACAACGTACCACCTGCATTTTGAATCAAAGCAAAATCATGTACAGACTATAGAATTCACATGATTTGGTGATACATTCTTATTGGTTTCAGGGTTATGTGTTGCGAAGAGACATGTAAAATCTATTTATAATGGAAGTAAAACTGCTAATGTAAAATGATGGTAATAACCATGAAGATTGAGGACTTGAAGGGCCTAAACCTCCCAAGTTTGGGGGCACTACCCCATGGAGTTCAACTAGACTTGGATTGTGAGTATGGATGAAGCCAAGATTTGATTTATGCATGGGTCGAGGTTTCAAATATAAAAAATATGTGGGCAAAAGAATTATTTCTTTGAAGTTGAGGAGAAGGTGAGTCGAGCCGGATCATGAGTTGGATGAGCCAGCTCGATTGGAGCTCTGCTCGAGCTCGAGTCGAACATTTCGAGCTCGAGCTTTCCCGTGAACCGAGCTTGATATCATGGCCCACCTCTTTGGGGTCCGACCCCATGAGGTTTAAGCCTGTCAAGTCTTTTTCGTTGTAAATAATTCTAGAATGAACATGTAATGTCAAGGGTCATTAGCTAAAATGTTCATGTCACTTGAGTAGTCATTCAAGTAGTTTATGAGTCATTGAAGAAGTTGTGGAGTTTGAAAGCCATCTTCTTCCTCAACCATTAGATCGAGACGATTTCGATCGTCCCTCGAGAAATAGGAGTAGTATATATAGGGGTAGCCATTTCCTTTGTAAATCATCCAAGTATCCAAGTTTTAAGATCAATAGATTTCTAATTATATAAACTTCTCTCTAAAGCTTCAAGCATTCTCTAACACTCCTTAGCAATACAAGTACTTGACTGACTAGATAGGATCAGGACGAAGTAGATTAGTCTCGCAAGGGATTAGGGGAACCTCAACAAGGCGAAGTTTCGGCTCGTGATATTGAACTTACTTGTAGTTGTTTGTTTTTTATCAGTATTATTTTTAATTTTTATATGTGATTGTAGATACCCATAATCTTAAAACTAATGCCTCAAATTTTATTCAAAACATCTTTTAATAATACATAAGTAACATTTTAAATTTTGTATGTCATGCAAAATATATAATAAATTATAATATTGTATTTATATATGTGGTGATATGCGTTTCTATACCTAGGTTCAATTGAGTTTTGTTTTTGTGAGATATATTATATAATATATATTTAATTAATATAAGTCATACAAAAATATTGTCTAAGAAAATTTAAAAGTTACTAAATTAATTGTTTGTTCAAGATCAAACTCGAGCTTGACTTGTCTACAACGAGCTTGAATTTGAACATTAAAAATTTGGTCCGTCACGGTTTGAGCTCATAAAAATATAAATGAGCTCAAACTTGAACCTGAAAATTTCGTCGACCTCGACTCGTTTACACCCCTAGGTGCCACCACCAATCCACGGTCCTCCCCTAGCCCCCCCTGGATTCAAAGGTGATTGTCCTTTCGAGCACACTCTACCTTCCGTCAACACCGTGTTCATAGATACACACATATTATATACTAGCAAGACGAATGTGCGTTGCACGTAAATGCTTGATTTTTTGTGTTATATTCCGATTTTAAATTTAGGAAAAAAATAAAAATAAAGTATGTCTCTTTCTCAAAGTAATGGAATTTTGGCTTTTATGTTATACACATTTTACCCTTTTTTTCTTTACTCACTAAGACGTTGATCAAATCATAATATTAATGTTTCTAATGGGACATCGAAAGGTCATATATTTTGCACTACTTTGACTCTAAACGTGTACAATATACTGTTTAAAAGATAATCCCGTTGGCTTTTTAATTCCAAAGACTGTGCATGAACCTAAATTTTCTACAAGAAGTTATGACTCAGTTAGTAGACACTGCCCAGTTCATTAAATTTGCACTGCATCACTATATATTCGCATCTTTTTGATCATTTGATAGTGACATATGAACGTTTTCTAGGATTGAGTTCATTCCATCAAGAGCATCAAGTTATTGAATGTTTAGTATAAGTGGAAGTTTTTAAAGAAAATGAAAACTATGCAAAAGAAAGATAATTCTAATAAAGTATATATAATATAACAATCATTAATTTTCTACATTAGTTAAAACAACCAAAGGTCATATTGTTTTTATTATTGTCAGTTAAAATATTGAAACTTTTGGGAGATGAAAAGCTAGAATGCTCTCCATATCCTCCACTAACTCACACTTATTTATATTCTTAATTTATTATACCATGTTAAAAGAATTTGTTGTTACAAAACTCTTGTTATGTATCTATTCATTGTCATTAGTTTTCATTCAAGTTTTATTATGATTTATGAGCAAAATAATTAATTATAAGTGAACAAAATAATCATGGTATTATTAGCAATATTTTATAAATATTAATTAAGTTTTTAAGTAAGAGTAATTGCGGTATTTCATTATTTAAAATAATAATATCATTTATCATAGAATAAGTAAATGGCTATGATTGTTTTTTAATAATTATTATTATAATTAAATTTTATTAAGTAAAGACAACAATGCAATTTCACAACGGAAAGAAATAACAAAAAATTATCCATACTTTTAAATTAAAGAGTTTTTCAATTTGATGAATAGTAAGTAAATAGACACTTTATATATTTCTATATAATAATATCATTTATCATAGAATAAGTGAATGCCTATTATTATTTTTAATAATTATATATATACATGTATAATAATATTATTTATCATAAAATAAGTGAATGGTCATGATTATTTGTAACAATTATTATTATTATTAAAAATCATTATTAAAGATTATAATTGTGTCATTAAAGAGAAAATTTGAAATGTTATATGTTTTAGTGGATGATTTATTATGAAAATGATTGTTATAAAATTAAAGAGTCTACAATTGATGAAAAACAAGTGGAAAGACACTATATATATGTATAATAATACTATTTATAATAACTATATAGCCATGATTGTTTTTAATAAGAATAATTATTATAATTAAAGATTAATTAAATAAGGACAACAATGTCATTTTACAATGGGAAGAAATAACAAAAATTATTCATACTTTTATAGTAGTATAGATAGATAGATAGGCTTGACTCGAATGCGAGTTTGTTGTCAATAGGGGTGGGAATAGGCCAGGCCGTCCGACAGGGGCCTACGGCCAGGCCTATTTAAGGCCTAGCTCGGCCTAGCCCGTTAATAAAAAGGACGGGCTCAAGCTTTTTATAAAGCCTATTTAGTTAAATAGGTCAGGCTTAGGCTTACAAAAAAGCCTATTAGGCCCGTCAGGCCGGCCTGTTTATATATAGTATTTTATATTTTTAACTCTTAGACATAAAAAGCAATTAACACTAAATGAATGGAAATGCATTCAACACGCTTCTCTCACAAAAAGACACAACATAAGTCAAATTCTCACAACTTCTGAAGACTGAACAGCCGCTGAGAAAGTCAAAGGTAAACAATTAATGTTTTCTTATTTAAACAAATTTTTTATATTTCTTAATATGATTACTATTTGTTATAGTGATACATAATGACAAATTATATGTTATTTTTAAGGTGTCGGAACAACAAGAAGATATCATATTGAAGATTTGATGCGAAAATTGCTAGCTGCTATTAGACAATTATAATTTCTAATGTAATTTGAAAGTAAAGGCCTATTATTAGAACATATTTTAATGGCCCCTTTTGTTATCTTGGATGAATTTGAACATTTACTTTTCCTATTTATGTTGTTTTTTGTCGCTGATGTACTCTAAGTTTTCACAAACACATTATTTGGGTGTTTAATTAATTTGTAGTTTGGACAAATATTTGACTCATAAACATGCAATTTGTATATCTTCGATTATTGATAATCTTCACATTGTTAATTTTTTTATACGCTCAGGCTTCATAATATTTTATGTAAAATAGGCTAGTTGGTGTTCATAGGCCTTTATGTAAAATAGGCTTTTAAATAGGCTTTCAGGCCTTATCAGACCTTTAAAAAGGCCAGGCCAGGCCTTAAAAATAAGCCTATGACGGGTAATAGGTCAGGCTCAGGCCTATCATTTTTAAAGTAGGCCAGGCTTAAGCCTTACAAAGCCCGGCTCGGCCCGGCCTATTTCCACCCCTAGTTGTCAAGGAAATCAAGTTCTTTATTAGTAAAGAAATTAGACTAAGCCGTGTTTGGCTACAGTTTTTTAAATATTTTATAAGTTCTTAAGATGTTCGTGGAGCTTAGAAAATGTTAGAGTCTATTTAAAAATAAGTTACAAATTTTCTAAGTGTTTGAATAAAATAAAAATACAAAACTATAACGTGTAAGTAATAATAATTATTTAATTAAGACGACTAAATAAAGAATTTGTAAATATTTATAAATTAAGTTAGGAATTCCTAATTAATTTTAAAGCAATTAATTCTAAAATTATCCAGACATTTTATTACAGTTTATAAACAAATTCAAACACTTAATAAAAAGAGCTGACATTTTTACCAATGGAGTAAAATAAACACACTAACTCACGTTCCTTAATTTAATATACATAAAAAAATATACAAATTAAACCCACTCGAGGAGTAATTAATGAAAAAAATAATTTAAGGAATAATTAAGTTAAAAGAAAAATAAACATACCAATTCTCAGGATGAATAAAGTATCCATCATTATTGTTGGACTCTTGTCTCCAATAGTAACTTCTCAATGAATTTAAAGGATACAAACTTTTCCATGATGATTTGGTTGAGTCTTGTTGCAGTTCTTCATCAATCTTCAATTCTTCTTCACCCTTCTCACTTTCATCTCTTCTTATACTCTGCATCTTTAATCTCTTAGGTTTATGAACAAAAGCAAGATTTTTTATTTTTGTGTTCTCTAATTAAATTTATTATATAATAATCGAAGTGTCATTTATAAGATATACTAAGACTTTATTGCATGTGGGGTTGGGACTGAAAATTCTATGCTACACTGAGACCACGGTCGTGATGTAGCATAGAATGACCCCGTAGGGATGAGGTGTGAGTTGGGTGTATGCGGCGAAATACTGATCGAAATTATTCGGTAATCAACTTGAGTTCGATTATTAAAAGCTTGCTTAAGTTTAAACTTGTAACAATAGAAATCAAATTTGAATAAGTTCTTTGATTAATATGTTTTAAACCTTGACTCGATTAGTAAAATAGATAATATATATGGGAAAACAATCAAGGTGCTTGAGCTCGAGTTTGCTTGATTAAAGCTCAATTCAATTAACAATTAAACATGTAAGAGTCTTTAGAGATGTAATTTAAAGAACTCTCATGTATTGCATTATGTTGATCAAACATTACAATGGAAGAGTAAAATGTATGGACCATGGACTATACAAATATATATAATGGGTCTGAGGATATATAAAATATATATACTAACAAAATCAAACTCAAACATAAATTTTAAAACTCAATCATAATTCACTGTTACTTTATTTAGCTCGATTGAGTTATTTGACAACCCTAGGTGGATGCATGTGGGTGTGTTTTTCTTTGTTTGTTGTGATTGAAGATTGAACACCTACTCTTTTGCAAACCAGTGTATTTCACACCATGCAAAAATTCTTTATGCTTACTGGGTAAAGTGAAAATAACCTACGTAAGTCTAATTAATGTGAAAAATATTATATTCAACCAAATTTAATTTTGGAAAATTTATAACAACTATCCAACATATTTTATTCGTCCAAGTTCAATTTCGAAAATCTTATAAGGTGAAGGGTAACAGTAAGTTTCACATTTTGCTAAAAAACATTATTCTGCTTTTCTACCATTATTGTACCCAAAAAAATACATCTAGCATTATTAGAGATAGATGTTAACACGAATAATATTACAAAGCTTTTGGGGACAATCAGCAATATAAGTTGATTGATTATCTTGGTTCTAATCTTTCGACAATATGTGGTGGTAAAAGAATCATATTCAAATAAAATTATGATATGAGTTCTGTTTAAGCATCTGAAACTATTCGACCGCATTTTACTTTCCTGAGTCATAAACACCACAGCTTTTAATTTGCTTATCTTACTATTTGATTTTTCTCATAAATATTACCAGCAAAAAGTACGTGTGTAAATATGCCATATGTAAAAGTTGTGGGTGATTTAACTTTTAGATCCTTTAAGTCGAACTCAATCCAACTCAAGACAATGATTAGTATGTGAAATAATAGTAAAACCTCAAAACAAAGTAATAATAAATAATCTTGTCCACTAGGGAAGTTTTCAAGTTTACCAATGTAACCAAAGCTGAAACAAAGGCTTGCAAAGAATTTATCAGCTCAACAAGAATCACCAAATCTAAATAGAATAAATAACTACAATATATCATATGATCCATCTATAACCAACCTTTTCTACAATTCAATTTTACAATGCAAAACAAAGTAGCCAAAAAAAAAAAAAAATTATAAACTCATTTGAACAACTTTTCAAGGTTACCATCAACAGTAAGCCATATACCATGCTCTTCAAGGGATTAAAAATCTTTTACCAAAACTTTGTGTGTATATATTCAACTCATTTTATTTTGAATCTGCCGATGGATATGTATTAGGTACTCGACGTATGAGAGCCCACTTGGCGTCTTGTCTTCTATCATGTAAGAGAGGAAAGTCATCCCTACAAAGAAACAGCAAAAGAATTTTAGGTGAAACCAACATTTTAACCTGTAATAATACAGCTTTTCGACATGAGAAAAAAAAAAAAAAAATGAAATGCTAACCTGATGCATCGCCTTTTTTGCACAATTTCAAGCTGTAGTATGTATGAGAAAGAAAGAGTAAGAAAAAGGTGTTCGAATTATTCAAGTGTTTCGTAAAACACAATAACAAATTCAAATTCACTAGCAATAATGAAGACTTGTTCATACCGTAGGTAGGAACATCGTTGTCGCCTTATTTCATTTACAATTGCATTTAGCTTCTTTGACAACGGATTATCGTACTGTTGCAGCATAAACTGAAAAGAAAAAAAAAATCTCATAAAGTGATACTTTCTTTGAAAATACAAGAAAATTATGCGCGTGTATCCTACTATTGTCTTCAATTTTTGCAAGTAACCTTTTAACTGTGGAAACAAAAAGAACAACATCGAAATAAGACAATAAAACAAATGAGAGAAAATGGACAATCGAAGAAAGAAATTCCCAAGGATATGTAATAAGAGCTTTAACTATGTCATTTGCATTTACGAAAAAAAAAAAAAAAAAACAAATTAGCAAGCACTTAAAGAAGTACCTGATTAGAAATTTCTTCAACTGATGAAATGCCGAACAACTTCTGCAAGATATTTGGCTGAACTGAATTACCAACAAATATCAAACAATCTTCTCCATTCTCAAGAAGATATATTCCTTCATCACTAATGTGCTCGCTCGAAAGTGGAGCAATAGGGGGGATAATTGAATCATCCAATTCCTGTTAATTCATCATTTTAAAATGAGAAAATGCATGGACTTTACAACCAAGGGATAATTACATGCACCCCCTCTAATTAAGCGTGTAATTACCAGTAGCGCAATGAGGTTTATAAATTTACCAACATATCCTTGTCGGGGTGTGAAATCATAATATGGTAATTTTTCAACCTCAGGTCTTTTTCGTAATTAGAGTTTCATGAAGGGGGTATATATGTAATTTACCCTAAAAAACAAACAATCATAACATATATAAAAACACTCTAATACCTTTTCATCAAGGTCATGAATGGCTATCATCCTAGGGTATACCAATGGGATTACCATAGGAGTAGGTAAAGGCGAAGCATAATTAATCCAAAAGGACCTCTCATCAATTCTTCCATCAGAGCGCAATCCAGTACTTTTGAGTAAAGCTGAAAAGGGCAAAAAGCAACTATTAGAAACCAAACATGACTTCTATCAGGAGAATTTTTTTAATAAGGAAATCACTCGAACAACATATAAGGCAGAAAGCAATTGTTCAACCGAAATTTTCATTCATATTTTACATACTGAAATTGAAGTACAATATTATGCTCTCTCTGTCCCAAATTTTTAGCTCTCATATCCATCTAAAACCCAAAGCGGGTAAATTGGACAGTAAGACTCTGCGGAGGTAGTAAGTAAATATTAAAAGAAGTCCATTATCATTTTTGAGACATTATATCTTTATTCAGATTTATTTTCATTTGTTCTCGAGAAGCAGTAATTTGTCATCTCTTCTGCATCTTCTCAGTCATATTTAAAGGTATCATTTCCTGAAGGACCGACAAATTACATTCATTTAAAAACAACTATAGTGATAGAAACAATTAGTACCCCCATTGAAAATATTAACATAATTGCAGGCAATTAAATTACAATAAGAAAATCGAGGATTTGGAACCATATAATCATAGGTGACCAGTCATTTCGAAGAGGTTACTCCAGTTATTAACGAGGTCCGCAGGAAAAACTATGAAGAGGTAAATTAGAACATACCAAGTGTATATAAAGGCAACAACTTAAGGGCCTCAGGCAGAATAAGTTGGCCAGAAGCCGACACTGTAGCACAAAACTTGCGATACGAGTATAAAATGTTGACGCAAACATTTGTAGCTTGATCCCTGACTTGTGCAAGAGGAGCTGAAGGAATTTCATTAGCCGCTGTCATGTGAGAATAATCAGACAACAAAGTCAGAATGTTACAGGCGAAAACACAGATATTAGTGCTGAATGTGTCTGAGTTAGAAAATTCAAACATATGGAGCAGATTGATATTAATAAATTTCTTTGAATCTTTGAAAATTACTCAAAACAATAATCAATATTCATATAATGTCAGAATTCTGTGTAAATTTCAGTTCAGAAATTGCTACATGACAAAATTTGTCCAAATCTTTCAATAATAGAACTGCTCACCCCATTTCCATTGGGAACCGGCTATTCCCACAAGAAGGAAATGCCTCATTTTTTGGTCCGGGTCTTACCTCTTTTAAAAGTAGTCAATAAGAAAATGAAGATATGCACCAACATACATAGAATTTTTGCATTTCATCTGAATGGCCTTATCTTGTATCGAAAGGTTTTTCATGCTATACACCGCCATACAATGGATGGATAAAGCTGGACACAACTTGTTTTTATTAAAGTTTCCCTAGGACCTCCAGAAACCTAAACTCTGATTCTCATTGAGAGTTATATTCCAATCACTAATTTGCTACTATGAATTTGTTCCAAATTCAATGTTCAAGACATGAAAAACAGTAATACAGTCGACCTACCTGTAAATGACGAATGAAATTTAGCATGACCAAGAGAATAATAACAAATTACCTTGCTTCAGCATACAAGAGAACTGGGTGTCGAGGTCAGCAGAGCGGAACAAATTACTCAGCATACTGGTGCATGGCAGAGATAAGGTTGAAACTCGGATTCTTCTTTGTCCATATACAGTGGTGTAAAGAAGGGCACACTAGAGAACAAGAACATACCACATGATTAGTCGACCAATGACTATAAGAGAAGGAGAAAAACAAATTATAGAGGTAATCTTGGTTTTCCAGGTTCAAAATAAAAGTTTTTCAACAAATCACTAGAGTAAATGAAAAATTACAAGTAGAAGGCATTGTAGCAGAAAGTTAAGTTATACCTGAAAAGAACACTCCGTTCCTTCCTGCAATTTATCATCGTGTTTTAGGGACACCATTAACGTTTTGTCACAATCGATCTGGGAAAAAATGACGATTAGTTGTGAGAAAGCAAGTCGTTCCAGCAATCAACATAAAATGGAAATGATAATGTGAAGTGAAGCATCATTTATAAGTTATTGCTAAACAAATTCAGTACAACAATATTCAGAAATATCAAAAAGGGAGTAAAACATCATGGTAATTGCAACTATGGTACATTCGGGGTATTATGTGAAACGATTTCCCTTAGTCATAGAGGCTGCGGAGTGAAATATCGATGAATTCTTTGAATTCCTTATTTGTGATAGTGACATATAATCTGTACATAGAAGCTCGCAAAATGAGACCATTGGTGTATAAGTTCAGTTACTGTATGAATTACAAAGTAGTCATCCACATGCGACTTATTAAGATAGAATATACAGGACTAAACCTGATGAAGCATGCCTGACCATTTTCAGAGACCATTGCAACAACCTTCTTGTTTCTCTGCTTAAACAGAGACCTACTTGCTGCATTCTTTCAGTATCTTTATTTACAAATGTGCCCACAATTTATATCATTAAAACAAGATTCAGTTTTCAGCACGTCTGTCTGCTAATTTAGAACCCAGAGTTTAAGACAATATGGTGGAAATAGAATACTCTGTATTTAGATAGACAAGACAATGTGAAGATATTTTCCACACAAGAACCCAGGTCTCTGTTAATGTCGCCAGTGTATACTAGAAATGATACAGGAACTATGGTTAACAGCTGAAAAGGCAAACTATGGTTAACTCGACAACTGAAAAAGCAAACTATGGTTAACTGAACAACTGAAAAGCAATTAAAGACTATCAATATTATGTGTTCAATGATTGGAGAGAAAATTGAGATAGCAATTCCAGAGTCAAGAGTCTAGCCAAAACTAGCATTAGTCATAGAATGAGACAGTTGAGAGATTAAACCATTTCCATTTCTAATATCTTGATACACATGATTAATCAACACAAGGACGGAGGATCAATACTTGTATACTATAATCTATGTGTGTGTGTGTATATATATATAATTATGTGTGTGTTACAGAGAGAGAGAGAGAGAGAGACATACAACGGGTAGATCGACATCTGTTGGTATGCGCCTACAGAAATTTCCAGAATAATCCTGAACTTGAATACCCTACTCCAAGAAACGGCAAGAATAACTGTCATTTTTACCTATAAAATCATAGTTCTGCAAAGACAAGCTCAAAACCTAAATCCACCTGGCTGCATCTAACACGCATCACTGCCTCAAATCCTTGGGGCCTTGTGACATTCCAACGAAGATCATTGTAAAGCTTAGCGGTATCAGAAAGGGCTGAGAAAGGATAATAATAGTACACCTGGAGAATTAAACCATTGAAATTCAGAGCACAGACTAAGATCTGCATGCATATATAGACATGAGTTGTATGATAATGCAAATCAGAAATTATAGGCTGATTGGTTAACCTTAATTAAAACATCTTATGAGACGCTTTGTTGTGTCTCACTTTAAAAATAAGCTCCTGAAATGTTTTAATAAAAAACGTTCCTGGAATTTATAATATTCTAATATCGCAATTAGTTGTTGAATGCTTAAACTAAAGATATCTGTTAAGATCTTGAAAAATAATTTCGAATATGTTTACTTATTTTTTAGGAGCATCTAAGATCTTGTTTGAAGGAGCATAAAAATCATTCAAAGATACTCTTAATCATCATGGAGAATACAAATGATATGATTGAAAACGATGTCACTCATAGTACTATATGATTAAGAACCTAAATATTTATTCAAATCACCTGGCCTCCTGTCGTTCTTGGAATGACGGAGAGAGAAGCTATATCTACATATGTTTGTGTTGTAATAAACAAGTCAACACAGACCTGAAATTGTTGAGAGATAATAAGTGACAAGAATGGACAATAAGTTGATTGCAATTCTAAAACAATAGAAATGGTTTTTGCAAAGATCATAATTATCGGGACTAAACATTAAACAAAAAAACCTGGTACTCTGCAAATTCAATGGCCATGGTTTTTAGAGTTTTGTCCACTGGTTGGAGTAATTTGTGAGCCTCCTGAAATCCAAGCATCATGAAATTACTGGAATATTTTATATCCAATGGTACAGGACTATGAACATATATACTAACTAAATGAAATGAAAAGGATTTCTCTAAATAAAATGCCTAGTAATGGATGGCATTAATTAGCACTATTGTTACTACATTAATTATTAGATGACAAAATAGTGAGTTGTTACATAATGACGGAACTGAAGGGCACCTTAGACTACAATTTTAGTGTACAATTGGAACTCTTCTAGTTACCCAAAACCATCCTTTTTAACCCCGTATAAATATTTACAAGTGGAATGATAAAAACTGGAATATTTTTAAGTAACTGAGCGCCTTCCTTATTAGAAGTTAATTAACACTACAGTCAAACTATAATGATCAAAGGACATAAAACTAGTCGGTGTTTTACACAGCTTTTATTGATTATATATTTAAAAGGAAATTACAGAATTAAAATTTTACATGCCACACTTGGCAACTATTTATCAAGCTGCTAATAATGAAGAAAAAGAGGAATTAAAAGTTGCACTCTAATATTACACTCAGATTCAAATGTTAGGAAGATATATATCTGCTCATGTGAGAGGAAAAGGAAGGAGAGAGTACGAAAAACAGACATTAACAAGACCAGTATCACCCCAAGACCCCGTCATGCAGCTCTAGTTTCATATTTCAACCAGTTATTATTCATTACTAATTCAAGAGGCAGTTTATCCACATACGATTATATACGAACGAAAAATTTCTCGAGAGAAAAGCTCAGGGTGTTACAATAATCACCCTAGAGCATTCATACCTTTTCTCCTGCTGTTATGTTACTTCTGCCTTCCGCTTCCCTAGCAGACAGTGATCCAATGCCAATTGACGGCAAGACTGTAATGTTATAAATTATCATTATAGTAATAGTATTGTAGAATTTTAGCGTAATTTAATTTCGAAAACAAAATAGGATAGAGGTCTGAACAATTTCTTAGCGTCATAAAGTAGCAAATACACAGCAAGGTGAAAAGTGAACAAGGGACTAAGAAATTGAAGAGAAAATTCCTATATAATATAATATCGACAACACAAAATGAAGCCAGGATGGATTCATCTAACTCTTATTCATGTGGAAGAAAATTTCAACAGAATCTTATCAATGGATGAAACAAAATTCAATACTTCTCTTACCCGACTGGAAAACAAGAAGTTTGCCGCCAGTGCTTTTCATTGCCAGGAAAGCAGCCTAAAGTGTGAAGGAGAAAAAGAAATGAATATTATGTACTCAGGCTGATTATCGATTGAGCATACCATATGTAAGAATATCCTGTGTTGAATCTCCTCATACTATGTAAAAAATTTCCCTGTATTTGATTTATTAATAATGACACATGGTAAAGCCATGATCACATGTTATAAAACTCTCATAACTTAACCTGATTGCGGCAACTAATTTTCCATGTAACTTTGGGCTTGAGCAGATGTACAAACATTTCATGGTCCGAGAGACACTATATGGTCTCATTGTAAAAAAGTCACCACAAATTTGCAAGCATAGTGATTTAATATTTATCCTCCCCAAGTGAAGATTTATGCAACAACTGGTTGAGACTGCAATTATTTGTAAAATAAGACATGCATTCAATACCTTTACTGCAGCACCAAAAGCAGAATCAGCAGTTCTATTACTCTGAAACATTGTAGGAATGCTTTCCAGCAATATCTCTATATGTTGACGGCACTGCAATTATCAAAATTATTTTCAAACATCTGAGAAATTCTAAACATAAGCGAAAGAATTAATAATACCGTGGACTAATCATTTCGAATATCCTCCCCAAAGAAGGCCGAGAAACAAATTTTATACAGATGAAAAATGAAAAAAGAGAGGAAAAAAAGAGTTCCACAAAAGAAAATTACATAAAAGTGAAAGTCAACATATTGCACACCATAACGTACAGTAAAAAGAGAATCATAACCAACCTCATAAAGTGGAACAATTACATCACTTTCGAGTGGAGTGTACACATCTTGGATATCAGGGACTATAAGCATCAGCGGCTGCAATTGAACAGCACAAAAAATATTAAAGTTTAACACCTTTTGCATACTTTATTGATACATCAAACAGAAGCCATCGTTTTGTTCTGTATCAGGAATAGTAAAAGACCAAAGGCAAACATTGACGTAAAAGAAAACTAGAGAAGTTCTGTATACAAAATAACATGCTCAATCTATGGTGATAACTTTCCACGAACCTGCTGTGAAGCTCGTTTTAGGTTGTAAAAGTGGATGGTGCAGTCAAATGTAGCAATGCCCACCATTGTTCGAGGACCCTCCTGCAAGGAAAAGATCATTAAAACCAAAACAAAGTTAAGATATCTCTTTCGCTGATATAAACAACAAAACCCAATTGTAAGTGCAAAATAACATACAATGAGAAGGCTAAAAAATTATCTACGTATAGCTCTTACAAGTCCATAAACCTTATACAAAGTTACATTATTGCAAAATACATATCACATCACTTGGAAACTACTCAAGTTGATTGGAAGATGAGAAACCCTTCTAATAATTCAGTAAACATTCAAAATACACCCTATGAGGGCAGCTAAAGACACATATTTCTAAGCTAAACATATTTTCTTTGTTTTCCAGATTGCAACATTTCACTTCAAAAAAATCTTTTTTTTTTAAAGAAAATACTGAATTACCCAGTGAGCTTTAACGAATAAATAATACATGAACTAAATTCACCAAACAGCATTAACATGATTGAAAGTGCTCAAATAAAATGTAAGTTGCATGTGAGTCCAAGCATGAACTTACCGGAAGATCGGCTATAACTTGGTTAATTGCACTGCAAGCTGCAGCAGTTGCACCAGTTTGTATGGCGTTCATGGATACATCAATAAGGAAGAAAAACACAGCAGGCATCGGCTCTCGGACCTGAAATATCATATTGCACAATGCAAATAAAGTAAGAATTAACAGTATAACATTTCATGTGATGAAAAGAAACAAGGTCATGATCACTGCACACTCATTCATTTAAATAAATAAATAGTAGGTATGTAATGGAGAAATCTAGATTGCTGTAGACATAAAGCTGAGTTACAATAAAAGCTTACACTGTTGATTTCTTATACACAATCTTTATTATTCAATTCAATTTAAAACCAAGAACGTGGTCCAAAGAGTATATCACAACTCATATGGTATTAGTGAAATATTGCAAGTTAAATATGTTGACATAAATTAATCTATCGTTAGATATTCCATCTTATTATTGATGTGTTCCATCATCCCCCTTTTTCCTTCTTCAGAAGCCACTGCATTCTTAATCAGAAGTACAAATCTATCACCATTTTAATTCTATAACACTAAAATACTAGGTGGAGGATGAAAATTGAGAATAAATTCGTGATTCAAGAGGTACAGATGAAAGTATTCAAATTATACCGCCAGTTTAGTTTGACTTTTGGGTAGATTGTAAAGTCCTTGGAGGAGAAATAGCATTTTCAACCATTTTGTGCTTCATTATTTTATTTTACTTTATTTAAAGAGATTTGTTCAAAAGAACAGGCTCCAAGATAGAAAGGATATATTGGCATAGTCATTAAAAATGTCGAGCTATGGAAATTTTATATCATCATAATTTATGAGAGAGGATTGATTCCTCAAGCCTTCAACCAAATGAGGGCTTTCCACATATAATTCTTAGTAATTGCAGAGCCTTGTCCTTTGAATGTTAAACCAAACTCATTCAGTTTCCAACAACTTCTAAAATTACAACCACATGTAGGCTATGTTTGTTTATGTTTTCAAATCCCATTTTCAAGTTTTTAAATTCCAAAATTCAAAATAAACTTAACACACCAAATTTTCATCCAAATTTACCCTTTTCTCAACTCTACTTTTTCAATTCACTATATAATTATCTATCAATCATTTCACACATTCACCAATCAAATCATTCATTATAATCATTATTTCTCTTTCTCTTTCATAATTTATAATTTTATATTATATTTCATTATTTTTAATTCATTTAATCATTATATAAACAACTAAAATAATCATTCTACACATCATCAATCAACCTATCAATACTGATTTGACACATTTCACAACTTTCAACCTATTTTTAAAAACATAAACAAACAACTACAATTCTCACACGAATTTTGATAGTACGCAATTCCCAAGAAAATTTTAAAAAATTTACTCAAAAACATAAACAAACAAAGCATAACCTCAGGAAGCTAATTGAAATGATTATTATCCTAATCAAAGTTGCTTCTTAGACCCTATGTATGATTCAACTGAACTTAACAAAGCCTTATCATATCTACTCCAAATCAACCATAAATTTTTTTTTTCGAAATGCAAAGTAAGGGCACATGCAGCACTAACCATGTATTCCTTAGTAGCAACAAATTCAACTGTTCCTCTGCATAGCTCAGGCCTTTCATCAGCATCTCTGCGACGACCATCAGGGCCTAAGTTGCAGTGATAGTCACGTGGGGTTGCATCAGTAAATCCTGCAAAAAAAGAATGCAGGTCAAAAGTTTAATATCTTCAGATGTCATACTCAACAAACACTTGTAAACTGAGAATACAGCGTTTTAAGGATCACGAATTAGGGGCTTGTAAGTTTAATATCTTCAGACGTCATACTCAACAGACGTCCATAACTACAATTATTAATGGCGTTCAATCTTGTAGTGAAGAAATGAGAATAGATCGTTTTAAGGATCATGAATTAGGGGCTTTGTAAAGCTTGGTGCATTTGCATCACTCATAGTCAGATACAATTTTCTAGCATATGCTTTTAACTTTTGCAGAACCGGATCTTGAACTCGATGAGGAGGCTATTATATCTCCACAGCAAAATGATAACTTAATACATTACAGAAAAATTAAAGATAAGTTATTCTTACCACACAAATTACAAATGAATTGTCTTCCTTGATCAATAAACTTCACGAAAGGATTAATGTAACCCTTGCAACGAGAACATCGAACAGGACCACTTTCCCCGAAATCAACAACCTAGCAAGTGAAAAACACAAGTCATATAAAATAGTTCAATTTTTATGAAATTATCCTAAATAAAGATGCCATGAATTAAAAGAATAGCAGAAAGTTAAGTACAGATGCTATCATAGTCAAGCATGAAGTTGTATGGCAAACAAACCAGCAAATATTGGTTTAAGTGACTCCAGAAGGCTACACCTACTATTTCTCAAAGTACATTTAGCTTCTAAAAGTAACTTTACTCAAAAGTACTTCATGTGACTGACACTGATTATTAAACACTACCTTTGAGCGTAAATTTGTAAATTATCGTATAAAAGTTTCTTTTAATCTCTAATTCAAAAACTAATGTCAAATCAAACAATGCCATATTAGTGTAGGGGTTCCTACTTCATTTCAACATCTGCAAACTAATGCAGTGCGTCATACTAGATTGAGATAATGATTATCACACTCTTCAAATTTCAGGCTGTATATAGAACCATGTAAAGGACATTAGCAACATCTCGGATTATTTGTAGATAGAAGTACAGAAAGCACTACATTTATCTGCCTACAGTAAAACCTCCTGAAATTTTATACAAGGAGCTTCAGGAATTTATTGATCCAGTTATATGCCCTCAGTAGATTAAACATCTCTAATATCTCAAGGGGAGGAAACCAAAATGTGATTTTTTTATAAAATGGATTGCAAGAATTGCTTCGTTTTTTCCGCAATAAATTATTCAACTGCAACTCACATAACAGGTTAGGTAAAAACAACTTCAAGAATCAAACATCAGTGCGATATCAAATATAAAACCATATTACTAGCCTTCTATGAAAACTTGTGCATCATCAAGTTATAGATGGTGATAAGCACATAAAGGTGATCATGAAAACTTTTAACTGGTGATCTAGATTTTGTCATGGAAGAAAACTCTCTTCCGATGACAAGTTAGACATGAAATCCAGCATTTTTCATAACTACTGTTTTTTTTTTTTTTTTTTTGGGTGGGGAGGGAGGGAGAATTTTTGCTTACTTGGATGGGCTCCTCAGAGGGATGTTGAAGAGCTAAAGGCTGGACCATCAAAGCCAACTGCATTGCAGATGTAGAAAGAAGGTCCACAGTACATGGAATCTAATAGAATAGACAAAAGAAATGTCACTGTTATTCATTATTATAACATCGTGGACAAAGTCACAACTAAGTGGTCTTTAAGATTCAAATAGCAAAATGGAAATAAGGAAAATAAAGGAAAAAAAGACAGAAAAACCCTTAAAAATACGGATAGAATTGGATACTGAACCTGATTTATAGTACACCTGATGTAGCGTGGACTGCAATTCCCAGTGTCTTTGACTATATAATCACTCGTCGCAGGCTTAGCAAAGAAAAGACAAAATAAAGAATGAGAGAGGAAATATATTCTAAATATGTGATGTCATAAGTGAATATTTGGTTTAGTTAATGATTGAATGGTCAATATCAACTTGAACCATGATATGAGTGGAAGTACAACAAAACGAATAAAAGACTTCAGTACACAAAAAATGTGAATCTGAAACTAAATTAAGCAAATAAATGCATCACAAATTACCGGAGGAGGGTTTGCCTGATTGCTGTGACGAGTCTCATGCAAAATTACATCAGAACTTGGAGTAAAGTGAGGAATCTGGTTGGGATCAATTTTAGATTGCCCTGTTTGATTCATAGACATAGATTGATTTGGAAATGGTGTTCCCCCTGGTGGCATTCCAAACATAGGCTGCTGCTGCATACGACCTGGGATTGGCGGAGGTGGACCGACCTACACATCAACACTAGATTTAGAGTGTAAACTCAAGTGATGTGATCATGTGCCAATCTAAAAGGTTAAGTAATTTTATTGAGTTAAATCATCACTAAACAGGCAAGACGAGAGGAAATGGGGAATTGACTTAAAATAATCCGCACCATCTACTTCCTGCTTAATTATATTTAGATCATCCATCTCATATTAGCTTTATTCCTAAAAGTAAAGCAAGGTCAACCAGGTCGAACTTGGGATATATGTGTGAGTTCAAAAAACAGTTGAATTCTTCAAAAAGTTGAAATCATCTACTAAGACATTAACCAGTTATTTATGAAACATTAGTTTCTATACTATGCTACACATGTGCGCTTCTTTCAAGTTGCCAACCTAATTTGAACCAACATTTTGACAGACAATGGCTTACCACTAACAGTTAGGATTTCATTTACAAGAAATACAAACAAATCTGTTCCTATCTTCTCCAAAATTTATTCATTGAGGTCATTGATGAAGAGTGAAAACGGAACGCTCTTATAGTTACTGCACTCATGAGGTGATTGATACTTATACCTCGAAAAATATAGTGAACACATTAATGAGTAAACTCTTGATGCTAAGTACGCTTCACGAATGATGTTCAAGAACAAAAAGTCCAGATAATATAGAAAAAAAAAAGAAGCCAGAATGTAGTCTTCAGGCTTTTATTATCCCCAAAATGTAGAACTATCAAACAGCGACAAACAGTGAAAACTCTAAAACAAACATGTAATCATATTATGAGAACAGGCGTGAGAAAATAACCTGCTGCGGCGGTGATGGCCATGTCATTCCATAAGGAGAACCCGAAGATGGAAGCATGTTCGGAGCTGGTGGTGAAAATGGAGATGAACCTGCAGGAGGTGGCATGTTCTGTGGAGGGGCTGAAAACGGTGGGGCTGGGGCAGACGATGCACCAGCAGGTGGACCACCAAAGCTAGGGCGCATTTGCGGCAGCTGAGAAGATGGCCCAGACGACAAGTATGTTGGTGATTGTGGTGGTCCAACCGATGGCCTTGGCATACTACCCATGGTGGGCGGGAACCTTGGGGGTCCACTTTGTGCCATACCAGGGGCAAACGTAGGCGGGCCATTACTAACAGAGCCAGGACCACTCCTGTTGACCGGAGTGGCGGGACCCGATGACATGGGAGAAGATGAGAAAGGTCCTGCACGGGGTCCTGGCCCAGAAGATCCTATAGACGACGGTAAAGCCCCAGGCGGGGGAGGTCTTGAGCCGAAAGAAGGGGGCTGAGATACAGGTGGGGGGCCAGTTGGTCTAGCAGGCATCATATGTGGAGGCAATGTAGTTTGAGCGGGGGCACTAGGAGGCGGGGGACCCCTAGGAAACACATCGGGTGGTGGTGGGCCAGGGCGGCTACCGGTAAAAGGTGGGGGATGTTGGCCAAATGGTGTAGCATTTGGAGCTCTAGGGGCGTTAACACCGAAATTGTTCGATTGCTGCTGATTAGGCTGATTAATTTGTAGATTTTGCATATTGTTAGCAAGTGCATTTGGATTGTAATTGGGTGGGAAATTCCTAGGTCTAGGCCCTCCCGGAGTTGCCATCACTTCAGCTAATCAGAAATCTGTAATACTCAAAAGCTCGCAATCCTTAACAATAGCACACTTTCTATATCTTTCACCCCCAATTCAGTCAATTAAAATCCAAATCTACATTGGGAAAGGCATAACAATAGATAAAAACGAGGTAAGTATTTTAACAAAATCAAATTCGGAAAACGTGAAATGGAACAATTAACAAGATTAAAACCTGTGATGGAGACCGAATTTCGGGTCCGTTGCAGAAAAAAGGACGATAGCTTTCCAACCAGACTTCGATCTGACTAAACAAGGAAAAAAAATCGCATTGATCCCAAAGCCCAACAGAAGAAAGAACATAAACAAATTAATGAATTGTTCGCCTGTGAATTTGAGTTTATATAAGATACCTGAAATTTGCGCGACACTTTGGGGAAAAAGGGTTTAAAATTAATTCATGTAATATTTATGGATCGAAGTTGAGGGTGTCAAGGAGAACACAAAGGTGAATTTGAGAAGGATCTTAGCAATATTCACGGATTGGTGTAATACTGTAATAAAATCATCTTTATATGTATACAGTGCTGATGTGTAGCAAATTGGAATAGGGTGATGATGTGTTGGCACGTGCCTCATGCATAACATGCACGTGACAGGGAAATATATATATATGATTTATATCAATAGTATTATTACTCAATTTGTACATTATCATCTAGGTATTAAATATTTATATTTGGTTCCAATTTAGTGTTTCAAGAATTACTTATTAACAATTTAATGTCTTAAATTAGAGCATTATATTTTTTGATTTCTTAGACGCTTTTTTTAACTCTTTCTTTTAACTTTTTCACGTGCTTATCTTTGATTTCTTTTATTATTCTTTTTTTGACAAGTATAGCTGAAAATTTATCCAAGTTATTCGATACTTAATTCGAGCTCGATCGATAAAAGCTCGTTTCGATAATTTATCAAATTAAGCTTGAACAACTTTTTTGTTTAATAAATTTTGAAACTCGGCTCGATTAATAAAAAAATAACAAATACATGTACAAAATATTCAAATTACTCGAGTTCGACTCGTGATCGGCTCCATTAAAGCTCGTTTGAGCTCGGCTCGATGAACAATCAAACCAAGCTCAAACACAATTTTCAAAGTTCGATTGTAATTCAAACAAGCTTGCACACTTATGAGTTCGGCTCGACCGACTTATTTTCACACCTATTGACAAGTATTATCATCTTCACTATATCCCTCATCATTCTCTTATGCGACCTAACTCATAAGACTAATGCCTTTATTCAAATTCATAAAAGCTTAAAATATGGATTGAAGTTGGAATTAGCGACGAAGAAACAAAATTATAATTAATTAAAATTTAAAGTTTATTGAAATGAATTCAATTTTTAGATGACGAGAGAAATATACAGTCGTTATCTTTAGGGTGCGCACTAGAGAAACATTGCTCTTATCTAATAAATTGCAAACCACAAAGAGAGTTCAACCTAGGTTGCCTATATGAAAATAAAATATTAAAATTTAGCGAACACATTTTTATATAAGGTTAGCGTACGACTTTATGAAAATACAATATCAAATTTAATTCTTTTGTACATAAGTTATCATTTTTTTATTTATTGAATCAGTATTCAAAATTCATCAAACGTAAAAGGTTATTTAAACTTGACTAAATATGTTAAGGAATCAAAGTTATAATGAGTTTTCAGCAATTGATTTGAAGTCAAATATCGATTAGTATGATTTTTTTCCAGTTAATTTTATATAAGCATTTAAACAATTTGTTGGCCTAAAGAAAAAAGATTCGGAAGAAAAAAAATTAAACAATAAGATTATATCGTAAAATATTTAGGCTTTGTTTGTTTGTGTTTTTGAATTCCATTTTCAAGATTTTGAATTATAAAAATCTTAAATAATCTTACATTAAACTATATTAATCCAAATTCACATTTTACAACTTTATTCCATTTTACATCCCTTATATAACTAACTATCGATCACTACATCCATCATTTTACATTTTTATCAATACTCATCCCCATAGTACAATATAGCCCCTAACTTTCTAAAATGTATAATATTATCCCCAAAATCTTTACCTTGTATAGTAAAGTACTTTTAAATTGGTCTCTCAAATTTTAATTTTAACATTTTAGCCCCCAAACTAAATAATTATTTTCATACAAGCGCAATCATTGATCGTAGGATTGTGATCATTTTTCATGTAAGTTTATATCAATTCATTGATTTCAATTATAAAACCCCATTTAAAATGAATTATTAATTTTTCATTCAAATTAAATCAAAATTGGGTAATTAAATAATTTAATGTTGGTTACTCGAAGTGTAAATTCTATTTCGACATAAGAAACTCAATTAAATATTTAGATAAATAGTGTTAAAATACAAATTACTTAATCAAAATTCCAATAATATCAACGATGAATGAAATTAAGGTAAGTATTGACTAAGAGACGTTGAAATAGTTGGGACGAAATGTTATTGCATCATGATAATAGTTTGGCTATTTGAATCTTCCTTAGTAAAATACCATCGAATTTACTAGGATCTCAATAAACGTGATGTCGTGAATGATTTTGTGCAAAACTAGATAATGATAATCACGCAATAATTTCTCTAACAGATTTAGTTATAGGTTTTTGGTCCATTTTCACCATGGAAGGATTCGTAAGTGTTTACTATATTGCAGCGGCCATCACTTCTTTCGTACTTATTGAAATCACACACTTAGGCATTATATGGATTATTAAAAGCTATTTGCCTACCATCGGATCCTACTATTAAGATTAGTTAATTTGATCCAAAATTTTATTTAAGGATAATTTTATAAAAAACTATTTTATAATTAAGTATATATTATATAGGCCATCCATGAACACAACAAGGACACAGTTATATCTATTATAATACTTATTTTTTTCATTTGTTTTACAATAATATGTTTGATCTTCTTGATTTTTCTCTATTAGGCTATGTACAGCAGCTAGTCAAATTTTCACCTTCTTTTCCCTGCCACATCAAATTCCCTACCACATTCCCTATCACATTCCTTTCAACTCCACAGCAGCTAGTCAATTAAAATTTTTTTACTTTCTCTTTCATCCACATCACTAAGTTTAATAATTAATTTTATAGTTACAATTAATTTTAATAAAAATTAATTTTATAATTTTTATATTTATTAATTAAATATTTAAAATATTTATTTTTTAATAAAATATTAATTTTGAAATTATTGAAAACGTTCAAGATATTAATAAAATGATAAACAAAGTAAAAACCTCTACAAAAATTTGGTGTCCAAATGACACAAACTTAAGCTCTATTTATAGAGCTTGTAAAAAGAAAAATAATGGTGAATTTTTTTTTTATTATTTTGCATAATTAATACTAAAAAGCCGATTTACAAAAAAAAATAATAAAGATGGAACACGTGGCAGCGTCCCATTGGTTGCCTTTTTTATTTTTTTTATAATTTAATTGGGCACCACAATCCAAATTCCCATCCAATTCCTTGAAGTCAAATTTTTCCTACCAAAAATTTTCCCTACCAAATTCCCCTACTACTAAATCACTCAATTTCATTTCCCCTCCATTTCTCCCCCAAATTCACCCACTGATGTACATAGCCTTATGGGTTTAAATAAATTTCTATAACTATTATGATGGTTTCAGGCTGCCAAATTGCAAATAGTCAAGGTAATATATGCGGCGAAAAATGTACTAGCTGAGACGACCACGTACCGTATAACATTTGTCATCTGATTTTGAAATTACCCACTATGTTGTTGGAAAATTTATTTTTTTTGACGTATGAAATTATGGACAGAAATAAAATCGTCCCGGTAAAAAAGGTGATCACGTTTTTGCACCCGTTAAATTTGACTCTTGGTCATCATTTGTAATCGCCACGGTATTTATGCTTTAATAAAATATTTCGGCAGTTACAGTGACAACATTATGTCAGAATTTAATCGTATTCAATTATGTTTTTAATTCTGTACCTATATATAGGGCCCCTATAGAATGTAATCGAAGTACCGAACATAGAAGACGTTCTATGCTTATTCCTCTTTCGAGAGTTTGAGCAGTAAGTAGGGTTCGATGGTGTTCTTGAGTTTGGAGTGGTCCTACTAAAGAACTGAATTCGTTGTATCTTAGGACACGTTTGCACAACCCGTACCACCTGTAGCGGGGCAATTTCGTGTTAAGGAAAGAGCTCGTCTCGCCTCGAATTTTCCTAATTTCTAAAACTATCTTTTGTTCGAAGTTTGTCCAACAAACTTAACACGAAAATTTCTCGTTGTTCAACTTTGTTGCTGAAAAAGATAAGTTTTGCTTTTAGCTTCTGAATTTACATATGTTATGTCGGTTTAAGGCTATATGTAAATTAACCAGATTCCATTTTGGAATCAGATGTTGAAGTGGAGCTGTCATTTTGTGATTTTCAAATGATTCACATACAACTCGAATGAGGAAGGGAGGAAGCTCTTGGATCACGGATTGATGGCATCTGCAGTCAAAAATTGGTGCTAAAGAAATACATGGAAATTGATTTTGAATCATTGTAATCGGGCTAAAATTTTGATTTGATATTTGAGAATTTCGATTGGATCGAAAATTCAAGATAATTTGTGAATCTAAGGCTATGTTTGTTTATGTTTTTGAGTAAAATATTTGAAATTTTCTCGGGAATGGCGTACCACCGAAATTCGTGTGAAAATGGTAGATGTTTGTTTATGTTTTTAGAATTTGGTTGAAAATTGTAATGTGTCAAATCAATGATGATTGGTTGATGTTTAATAATGATTGAATTAGTTATTTTTGTAATGATTATTTAAATAAATAAATATATATGAGTGTGTAAAATAATGTATATATTAATTGTAATTGATGGATGTGTAGAATGATTGATGTGTTGATTGATAGGTAGTTAGTATTGGAGATTGAAAAAGTAGAGTTGAAAAAATAAAATTGAGATGAAAATTTGGTGTGTTAAGTAGATTTAAGATTTTGTGATTTGAAATTTGAATATTGGATTTCAAAAACATAAACAAACATAGCCTAAATATTTTGATATGAAGCGAACTTAAAATTTTCGACACTGACTCGATTCCTTCGACGAAATACTACCTGGTAACAAAATAAATTATATCCCACAATTTATAATCAAATACGTCAAAAAGTGAATCACCACTAACTTACATTATAAACAACCAAAGTTATATACAAGAGTGCCAAAACAATGTACGTCATTGATCACTTACAACGCCTAGACTTTGATATCAATACATAACTATAGGAATAAGTCGTCACGTCTAACTAATATCTACAAACTGATCCATATACATCTAACCAAAAGTTACATGACGAACCAAAATATACTTGGCTAAACTAACCGACCTTCTAGACTGTATCAGAGTACTTCTAACGCGCAGCTTATTCCCTCAAAGGTACGTCACCCATTACCTGAAGGAAATACATTTAAAAAATATATATATAAGCAAAGGCTTAATTAGGTCGAGATGTGGGTGCCAGTGATTTTAAAACGAAGAGAGTTTAGAGAAAAACACATGTATGTTATGAATGACATGCAACTATTGAAATCAACGACTATAGATAAACAATCACATGTACTGATTCATATAAATCCTTTGAGAAGTTCGATAACGAAGAAGACTCATATCTGTTGCACCTCCTTATGACTCCTATCATCGATCAACTACCTTATCCACCAAATTGCAAGCGGCCAACTTGCATAAAACTGGCATGCCCGGGAACATGCCTAAATCTACGACCCCATCGCCATGATACGCTCCGTCCATGCGCGGGAGGGGAATCGGCAACCATGACGTTGTGACCACCAATCCGGCAAGCCCATTGCTGCCCGGTGGGGTCCCAATCGTCATGCCGTGGTTGGGCCCAATTTAACAAGTAATATGTCCACAAGTCGTAGGAATAAAATGCAATGTCATATCGTGAAATGAATGGAACAGAGTATTGCATCGTGCATAGAAATATGATGTCTAATGCATATATTACAAACTTTAAGTAATAAACTATAGTAATGCATATGTGATTGACCACCTCCAGCATACATTTTACCAAATGGCCGTTACATAATCTCCTCCAGTTTTAATTTCAAAACTATATATATATATATATCGACACTCACCTCTGGGAATATGTGTCCCCTGCTCGTTCTCTTTAACCTGTGGATAATCTTATCCAAAATCACCTGAATGATTTAATATCATATTAACATCATTGTCGATTAATTAATCATATATACAAGCATAAGTTTCCATGCCTTAACTAGAAGCCTATCGCCTTATCAAGAAACTAACTTTTATCGACAACGAAGTAACAATGGCCTTATATTCACACCATATAGTCAAGGCTAACTTTATCTATCATTTCTGAAATAAACGCAGCTAAACCACCATCCAACAAAACTCAAATTAAAACGAACAAGATGGACAAAACACATATCTAGCATCCTCAAACAAAGCACCAAGTATGTGGCTGCTGCAATTAAAAACACCATCAGTACCCTTAGCATATCTTCTATTTTTCCCCATCACAATTAAAACCATGACTCCCTAATTTATACTAACAAATTTCATTTTCAGAAATTAAAGGGAGAGTCAAGTAAGATAGTTATCCCTTCTAATTCTTTAGTCGATACAATCTGTCCATGGGTCGCCGCAATTAGTCGAGGCTAAACGATCATTTCTTCAAGAACATAAGCTTGTAGTCACAACCAGAAAACATTCTACCTACCTATATATATATATGCTCTAATCATCTTCAATCCCTACCTATATATATGTATATATATGTTCTAATTAACTTCAATTCCTACACTATTATCTTTACCCACTCAAATCAAAGTCACAAATAAGAACAACAAAGCAACTATGTTTAGGAATTAAAGCTAGAGAAATAAAAAGCCCAATTTCTTTACCGTCTCTGCTCGATGCCGCAATCGTAAGAATTTTGTAAGTTTAGATTCCCTTTCTTCTTACCCTTTGAAATGCCTTGCTAGAACTCTCAGGTGTTACTGCTACTCTTATCTCCTTCTCTCAAAACCCACGGTTAGACTTTGTTTGTTTTCTTGTGTAGAAATTGAAAAATATTGGTTTAAAGAAAAGAGGGGTATTTGAGGAGCTTAGCAGGTGCTATAGGGAAGAGTCATATAATGAGGTGTCATCCATAGAGATATTAAGTGGGCTTTATATCAATATAAATAATGGGGTGTCATCTATCTATACATAATGCTAAAATATATATCTATAAATAAGGCACTAAAGTAATACTCTAATTCTTATAGTTTTATTAATCTTAAATACATAATATGAACTCTAAACTAGCATATAGTAAATTTAGAGATTAAATTATTATGCTAGAAACTATAATTCTAAAAAAATAATAACTATCTACATTACTTAAATTATAAAATAGCACTAATATTATTTACTAAATTCCCGAGAAAAGTAATAAGAATTGAAAGGTGTCACACGATGGGTATTAAATTTTCGAAAATTTTCACACTCCCGCTAAATCTTATTAGGCGCTAAGTTCAATTTTTTCACAAACAGTGGCGACGGGATAGCGTCGCACTACAAGAAAATTGACATCTAGTAACGAAAAAATTTGTCACTTAAAATGACATATTCGTTACCACAACTATTTGTAACGATGTTTTCGTTACCCATTTTTGTCTTATAAAGCCCGTCGCGAGAAGTTCTTGCGACAAATTATTATTATCGTTACGAATGTACTTGTAACGAAATCCATTTCCTTACAATAGCATGGGTTTTGGTAATGAGAGTTTCGTCACAAAAGCTAATCTATGTCGTTACGAAAGAACAAGTTCGTTACTAAAAGGGAATTTTCTTATTTTCTTTAAAATGAATTTCATAAATATAAATCGTTACAAAAAGTTATTGTAACAAGACATGGTCATTACCAAAAATCAACTTTATTAAAATAATTATATATTTTTTACATCAATATAGCTCCAATGATACAAAAGTTAGAAACAACATATGGAGAATGTTTCAAAGAGCATCATAGCTTTACAAAATTATCAGAATACATGGAAATTTCTGAAGTTTGAAGCGCATTCTCGGCGAGGGTGTTTGCTACAAAAACCTGCAAATAAAATGAGAACATGTTAATGGTTTGAAAATGGACCACGAAATATCTTGATTTTCTTAATCAAACTTTACTAACTATAAAACTTGAAAATAATATATTTTGCTACTATGCTATTATTCACTATAGATTTTGGTTAGTTATGAAAAGAAATTCAATCTTGTCTAGACACCAACTCAACCATAATAATCCTCTTCAAAAAAGCACAAATTTACCAAATCTTCTTCCTAACACATCATAAGAACTCAAAAATAAAAAATTGAAAATGCATCATCAAACAAACTAACCAAACTAACCAAACAGTGGCGACGGGATAGCGTCGGGATAGCGTCGGTTTGGCGACGGGTATTAAATTTTCGAAAATTTTCACACTCCCGCTAAATCTAATTAGGCGCTAAGTTCAATTTTTTCACAAACAGTGGCGACGGGATAGCATCGGGATAGCGTCGGTTTGGCGATGGGTATTAAATTTTCGAAAATTTTCACACTCCCGCTAAATCTTATTAGGCGCTAAGTTCAATTTTTTCACAAATTTTCACTCCCGCTAAATCTTATTTTCGAATTTTACAACTTGTTACTCTATATAAAGCCTCATATTCACAACTTCTTAACCCTAATCTTCAATCTCTTCTTCCATTTTTCATTACATGTATCATCTAATATTTTTATTTTTATTTTGTTATATTTTAATTTTAATGTGCACTAATATCTTGTTGTTTTGTTTAATTATTTAGGACAATTACAAAGGGTAATTATGAATCAATCCCTTACAATTCAATTCGGTTTTTTAATTATTCATTATGATATGAATTCTATGTATTAATATTCTTACATTTTCTAATATGAATCCTAACTTTTTTATATTTCTTATAGGAAAAATTGTTAAATACAAATGAAGAGAAAAGAAAAGGTATGTATTACATTTTTTAATTCGTTTTTAAGGTTTAATGTTTATTATCAATTCCAATTTTTTTTATTCTTGATGTATTTTGCTATATTCTTGATGTTTATGTTGAAATAGATAAATTATTAGTATTTATGTTGTTGTTGATGTTGATATATTATTAATGTTTAATCTTTTAATGTTTATATATGTTGATATATTATTGATGAAATTTTGAAATTGCAGCTGGTTGCTCGATATATTGCAGCAATCTGGCTGTGTATTTTTTTACAAAATTTACCAGAAACGCGACGGGATTGCGACGGTCTTCAAATGTTTGGCTTCGGTGTCGCGACGGACTTCAATAAATAATAATAGGTTTCGCGTCGGGTTTGCGACGGACTTCAAGAAATAATTATTATTATTTGGCGTCGGGTTGGCGACGGACTTCAAGAAATAATTATTATTTGGCGTCGGGTTTGCGATGGGAATCATAAATAAATTAAATTTATTTTGCGTCGGAATGGCGACGGTATATAATAAAATATATACAATTATTAATTTAATATAAATATATTTTTAAAAATATGGCGACGGTATTGCGTCGGTCAATACCCGGCCAAACCGGGTCAATTGTTTAGGTACTTTGCGTCGGGATTGCGACGGGTTGTATTTTAGCGACGCCGAATTGGCGTCGGGTCGATACCGACGCGAACCCGTCGCAAAAATGGACTTGGCGACGGTTTAGCGACGATATCGGGCGTCGCGTTTGCCTTGTTTTCTAGTAGTGATTGTTTACTATCTAATAATACTAAATATATGATTATTGCTGAATCGACTAGTTATAAAGGCTTTACCCATGGCCCCATAACGATACTGTAAGAACCTCCGGTTAGTAATGATAAATCGTTATGTGATTTTGACTTTAAAAATTAGAGTAGTTAATCATTATTTAATTTTGACTTTGAAAATTAGAAACACAACACTGAATAACTATTTTAAGATTGGGCTACGAATAGAACTAAATCATGCTTGAATGGATACATAGACAATTTAATTTAACGTGTGCAATCCATAAATTAAATCAAATATCTTTTAATTTGTCGTGAGCCGGATTGAAGCCACTCATGCTTTCACATACATATTGCATCTTTGATCTCGCATAAATAAATTTTGAAAATTAGATGAAATTTTTCATCAATTGTTAAATTGTTAATATAATTGAGAGATGACTAATATATATTTCATGTATTCATCTAACAAAATACTTTTATGTACCAATCTGCAATTTACATAACATCTCCCTATTAATAAAATTTTAGATTTAGTCACACATAAAATGACCAAATTTACAACCAATGTGAATTATGACATTTTACAACCAATGTGAATTATGACATTTTTTAAATTTAGTAAAACATGGGATGAAAACTATAATCATGGCTGCGAAAATTAGGGCTGGTTTTGTTTGGGGGCTTTGAATTACTGAATCTAATATACATTGTGAGGTTAAAAGAATATTGAACTTATTGTGCTTGAAATGTTTGGCAATAAAAAAAAGGTACTATTAAATAGCATCATGTATATCTGTTAACTTATTGCATGTTAATTGTTTATGTGCTAGTTACATATAATGTCACTATATAGATTTTGTTCACCAATTAAATTTTATTGTCTCACAATTTTAGGTTCCTACTCACTTGTTGAAGGTTTTCAAAGGAATTGCAATTTTCAACTCCATCTCTATTTTCAGGAGAATGAGAGGAGGATGTGAAGGAGTTGATGGTACCTTATATGTGTAGGTGAACAAATATGATGATGGAGAGGTGAACAATTTGTGGTTGCTGCATGAGTTCTCCATTTGAGGTTACTGCTGCTATGTTGTGATATAGTTTGTTGATTTAACATGTTTTCATTCCCATAACAATAGTTAGTTAAGAACGTAGGAAAAGTATGTCATGTTGGCTTTGTAGAATAAAGTAACCCAACATTCTTAGATTTTCAGTTTCTGCAACTATAAATCAAGGCTATATATAATTAAGTGATTAAACGTGTGATTTTGATTATGTTAAATTTTTTGGATCCACTTATTTGTGCTTTGAGCCACTGTACAAAATTTGGTAAAAATTAGAGGTTTATGGAATTTTCTAAAATTCTTTTAATGAAACTACCAGGCTATTGTGCGGCATTCAGAAATCTTTCTGTTTTGAGCTTGTTTGGGGTATCTAGATATTTATTTTTGTTATGAATATTTTACAGTAGGCATATATATATATATATATATATATATCTGTTAGGAACCGTGTGTTAAAAGTTGGGAATTTTTGGAATAATGAGGAAGTTTCTAAAATTCATACAATAAAACTGCTAGTTTATTTTGCAGAATTACAAACAACTACGATTTTGGCCTTGTTTGACCTAGCTATGTATTTTTTTGGTCTAAACATTTTACTAAATCATTAAATACATGTTAGGAAGATTTCCTAAAAATTTGAGAATTTATAAAGGAACAGGGGAATTTGTAAAATTGTTTGAATATACTCTATTTATGCTGAAACTGTTTTCCGGGTGTAGCATAATTTGGACGATGAAATGACAATCACAAATATGTTAATTTAATATGGAACTTTTACGTCACATCATTCAGTGTGTTCACTACATTGTGGAACAATCTGAGAGAAAAATCATATGTTAGAATTTATTATAATTTATTTAGTAAAACCGTTCAAGTATAGCTTAAACGTGGGTTGTTACTTCTAAGTAAGTCTAGGTAAGCCTATGGACAGGTTGTAAATGAAGTGTTAATGCATTCATTTGCATTTTTATTGTTGTATTAAATATAGTTATGATTTGCAATATGCTTAATAGGTCGAGATTCCAATAGAGGAGCATAAAACGCAACTAGGCAAAGACATCTCGATAAGCAACTACTTGTGAGTATAATTTGATGACTGCTATTTGACTAATACTTGATTAATTGATGATTCTAAATGAATCCTTTATTTGCCTAATTGTGTTCATTGAATAGCCTATGGTGCTATAACGTGGATTATGTGATGTTTGAGCGATGAAAATGAATATGGTGAAAATAGTTCTTTCTGTAATAGATGTGAATGGTATGATCCTTACCATGATTGATGATTAAAATGAGACATGTGATATGAAAATGCATTCATCAGAGATAAGAGGTTTCTGTTATGGCTATTATAAACCTTGAGTCATGTGTTAAAGATTGTCCAAATGATTAGACCACAGAGTACTGTACGGCCACCCGAGTTCACTGAACTCCCATGCGTTATAGGAATTATAGAGTGCCATAGCCATTTTTGTGATCACGATCTACTCTCGGTTGTAACAGGCCATTAACAGTAAAAGAAAATGAAAAACATGTGCATCATTTATTTCTGAATGATATGTATTGAATGTTAGATGATTTTGGATGATATTCTTATGTGACTTCAAAGTGATTGATGCTGAATTTTGTATGCTTAAGTGATGTTAAATAGCTCGTTACTTTATTATACTTGTTGAGTTTGCGACTCACCAAACGCAATATTTTTCTTTTAGTTCTTGTAGATAAAGTTGGCCCATAGAGCCTTATGCATAAGGCTGAAGCACGGATCAAGATCGGTTGGTTGGTTTCAAGCCTTCTCCCTCGACTCATCATTTGCGTATCATATAGGGTCTTTGCTGGGTTAATTGAAAAAGAATAATTTTTAAGACGTTTGTATATATTTTTCCTTATACCAATGTGTGAGCATCATGAAATATGAATTTAAATGCTTCCGTGTGAATAATTTGGTTCAACGTTAATATAATTTACACGTGTCATGATTATGAGAAGTGATTTGTGTATTATTATTCTTGTTTCCGTGTAAGGGCGTCACATACATAAATGATTAAATGGTCATAAATCATACAATCGACGACCGCGATTGTATGAGAGAAAGTTCATTTAGTTCAGAGACTAAAATGTTCAAATTAAAAATTTGAGGGACCAATTTGAAAGGACGTAATTGTTCAATATTCAGAGTTTTGGGATCACAATATAATTTTTAAAAGTAATCGATTGATTTGCAAATTTGGTGGTGCACCCGGATGCATGTGATTAGCTTCCATTTTAGTAGAAATGTGATTGGTTGGTTGGATGGTGTATGGTACACCCGTCCACACCAAATCATTTCTAATTGGGTGCTTTTTGTAGGGGTACAACTTTTGGGGCTGATGAAAAGCTTTTATGGGGGTGTTTGTCCAAAAGATACACCTTTTGGGCCCTCCTGTAAACTACGAAAAGTTGCAACTTTTGACCCAAAACTCTTCATTAGATATAAATAAGCCCTCCATTTATGGAATTATTCATCCCAAATATCATTTCTCTTCTCTATTTTTCTCTTAAATACTAATATAGTAGAAACTTTATAAATTAATACTCATGGGACCACCAAAATTTATTAATTAAAAAAGTTATTAATTAATCGATAAATTAATAATTATTAATTTATATATTAATTAATATTTTGTTAATTTATAATAAAATACTCAATTTACAAATACCTTTCAAACTTCCACTTAATTATTATACGTACAATGCATGTAGGTCTATCAAATGAAAGGCTTTATAATACTTGTGTTCAATGTATCATTTTATGGAGATTAAAAAATATTTTCTATATAAATATACCATGGAGACCCCTTTGCGAAACAAGGTTATTAAAACGGCAATCATGTTGAATAATTTCTTGTTGAGCTATGAGAAAACAACACCAGAAGTTCATACAATGATAAGGAAAATTAGAGACGAGATTCAAGATGAAATTGATTTCAACAAAAAACAAAAGACAATTGAGTCATTTTTCACGAAATCTTTATAAATCATTCATATAATATGTAGTATATAAGGAATTATTAATTTATATTTTATATGGGGTCTACATAAATTATCAAAAATGTATTATCTTATAATTTTAACGAATTATTAATTTAGCACCTTATCCCCGAGTCGGGACCGGCCAAAAATATTGTCTTAGAGAGTTTATTAAATAATCGAGTATTAATTTATCGAGTTTCTACTGTATGAGTATTTTGAGTATTCTTTTATTTCTTAGATATTATTTTTAATATTTTAAGAATGTGGATGAATATTAAATGCTAGTTGAGCATTAAAAATATTCTTGAAGTTCTTGATTATTATTTTAATAACTCTAAAGTACTAATTTGAGTACTTTGAATATTCTTGAATATTAATTTAATATTTTAAGAATAGTTTTGTAAATTAAATGTCTAGAGATGCATTTATTTCATATGAGTCTATAGAGAGATTTTGGAACAATATTTTGTTCGCTAGACTCGGGAATTTGTAGTGGTACTATTGTCGAGACGTCGTTGTTGTATCTTGGGAGACGATTGCCATATTCTGTAACCACCAAGAGCGGGGCAATATTGTCTTAAGAAAAACGAGTCTAAACTCGTGCCTCGACGTTTACATTTTGCATCTTCGTAAACACCGCCCATTACGCTCCTAATAGATTTTTTTCAACAACTTCAACAAATAAAAAACAAAGTATTAGCATATATATAAAAGAAATTATAGAATTTTGAATATTTATGTCAAATTGTTTTACATCTAATATAACTTATTCGTAATACTCAGTCATAATTTACTATTTATTTCATATGTATTAAAGATTATTTTATTTATTACATTTAGCATTAAATCAATTTTAAACGGTAAGTGGGCAAAAAGCTATAGATTATTATAGATAATTGAAAAATAAATAAAATTTACATAAATCAAAGTTATTTTTATTTATAAATATATTGTAGTTATAGAAGAATTCACGAGATGAGGGGGCAAAATAAAAAGCTGTCCTAAAGTTTACACGTAACAATTTATTAATGTTGTTTGATAGAAAAGGCAATGGAAATGAAAGGCGTGTCCACAAAGAAACTAAGAAAACAAAATGGAAATGGTAAACGTAACTATAATATTTTTATCAATCATGCTAATCTCACAGAAATCTGTGAGATTAGATTTAACAGCCGGTCATGACCTACAAACAAATTCTTTTATACAAATGCCCACTTATTTTCTTAATTAAAAATTTACCCTAAATCATATTAAGTAAAATTATATTATAATTAAAACCCTTAATTTAAGGTATGATTTGTATTGATAAATCTATATATTTTATTACTAAATAAAATATCTATTTATACTTGGTGAATTTAATGGTGAAAATCGAACGAAGTTATTCGATACTCGACTCGGGTTCGATCTTTGAAAGTTCGGCTCGAGCTCGGTTCGATAATTTATCAAACCAAGCTTGAATAATTTTTTCTATTCGATAAATTTTGAATCTCGACTCGAACTCGACTCGATTAGCAAAAATAACAAAAATATGTACACAATATTCAAACTACTTGAGCTTGACTAATGATCGATTCGATTAAAACTATCAACGTAGATTTTTAATGATATATTTTCATAGTTCGATAGATTTTCATAGTTCGATAATCTTAAATTACATAATTATTCATCTATTCTATTTATGATATTAGTTACATAAATTTATCAAATATGATTTTTATGTTCGTTTAATATATAAAAAAAAATAATGATTTTTAGCTTAATTTTAAAGAAATATACATCTAAATTTTGAAATAGAGTAATGATTATTTTGAAGCAAATCTCAAAGATGAAATATATATGAAGCATAAATGGAGCAAATCATTATAGATATATACATATATGGCTAATCTATAAAATATTTAATTATTTGAGATAATAAAAAAATATTAATTAAATACATGGCAACTTGCTAAGCAAGTTGCCGGTTAATCTCAGCCACAATATGTGGCTGAGAAGTGTCTGTAAGGCTTTTAAGTCTTACAGACCTGTAAGGAAAGATTTTTCCTATTTTTATATAGTCCAACTTTAGACCAAAATCCAACCCATTAAGAATTTTCAAATTTACCCTCCAAAACGACACCTTTTTAAACAGAAAAGGCGACGCCATTTTCCTACCATTTCTCTTTTGTTTAAACTCTCTCATCGAAAATCCATTTCTCTGAGAAAAAACATTACATTTTCAGGAGAACAATGGCTTTCCCAGGACAATCATCATTGATCCCGAGTTATCTCTACAATTGGTCTCCGAAGAGGGTGGATTCACCGGCGTCATGGACGGCTGGGATTGATCGGAAAATAGTGATTCCGGCGCCGAAAGAGAGCAGCAGGATAGAGATGTTCTCGCCGGCGTTTTACGGGGCGTGCACGGTCGGAGGAATGCTCAGCTGTGGACTCACTCACACGGCTGTTACTCCACTTGATGTCCTCAAGTGCAACATGCAGGTTACGTTTTCTTCTATTTCCCCACCTACACCTTTGTGGTCAGTTTTCAAGTTTAGGTGAAAATTAGGAGTTGGGTATTAGCATTTTTGAATCATTTATGTGAAATTCATTCAGATTGATCCTGCAAAGTACAAGAGCATTAGCTCTGGGTTCGGAGTTTTGCTGAAAGAGCAAGGGGCCAAAGGTTTGTTCAAGGGTTGGGCGCCAACCCTGCTGGGATACAGCGCTCAAGGCGCTTGCAAATACGGGTTATACGAATATTTCAAGAAGTACTATACCGATATTGCTGGTCCTGAGTATGCCTCCAAGTACAAAACTTTGATCTACTTAGCGGGATCTGCATCTTCTGAATTTTTTGCTGTTATTGCACTATGTCCGTTTGAGGCTGTTAAAGTTCGTGTCCAAACTCGACCCGGCTTTGCCCGAGGTTTGGCTGATGGGCTTCCAAAGATCATCAGGGCTGAAGGAGCTTCTGGGTATTATACAGTTTATACAATTGGCATATACTCTTATTCCTTTTTTACTTTGGTCTAAAAGTTTGTTTTTCTTGTAGGCTTTACAAAGGGATTGTTCCACTTTGGGGACGTCAGATTCCATGTAAGCCTGTTCATTTTCTCGCGAAATTTGACTGTTATTAGTTGTTTAAGATCATATATATATATATATATATATATATATATATAGAGTGATAATTTGGGTCCATACATATATATGATCAAAACTAAATTAAGTTTTCAATGGGTTGGGTCTTAACATTTTAGCGATTTAGTTCCAACAGAGTTAGCTTTTGATAATATTTGGGTCCAATTGGGTTTTAAATTCGGCCCACTTTAGGTCTAAATTGGGTCGAAACTGTTTTCCACTTTGAGTCAATAACCTACGTTTTATACTCTACAACAAACCTTGACACCACTTTGATTCATAATAGGTTCATTTTGGGTCCAACTATAATGCATATTTTTTGAAATTGGACCCAACCCACTTTAAGCTCAACCCAAATGGACCCGACCCAAACCCAACCCAATTGCCACCCCTATATACATATATATGCGGAAGAACCCTCTGTTACATGATCATATATATTAACATATAGAATTCATATTGCAGATACTATGATGAAATTTGCAACATTTGAGAATATTGTGGAGGCTATATACAAAAATGTGATTCCAAGACCAAAAGAAGAATGCAGCAAAAGATTGCAGCTAGGTGTTAGTTTTAGTGGTGGGTACATAGCAGGAGTGTTTTGTGCCACAGTTTCACATCCTGCTGATAACTTGGTGTCTTTCCTTAACAATGCCAAAGGGGCAACACTTGGTGATGTAAGTAAATCATTATAAATCAATAACTTGATTATATAATTTGCAAATATATATAAATTAATTATTTTGTTTTTATTATGTGTTGTTACAGGCTGTGAATAAGCTAGGGTTATGGGGTTTGTGTACTCGGGGCCTACCTCTACGTATCTTCATGATCGGGACTCTTACCGGAGTACAATGGGTCATATATGATGCGTTCAAAGTTTTCGTTGGACTGTAAGTTTTCGTTTCTTTTATCTATTGAATTTGTTTTCGATTTCACATGATATGACGATAAATTATATTTACTGTTTTTACAGGCCTACAACGGGTGGAAGTCCTGCTCCTGCACAAAAATGAGGAGAGATATTATGAAAAATCGAATTCTTTTATAACCTTGGAAGATTATATTCAATGTGTTAGAAGTTTGATTCTCATACAACTTTGTGTTTGCTATTTTAGAGTGTACTAATTAATAATGCTTTAGATTGATTTCATTGTATCCACAATAATTTTGTTGTACTCATTTAATACACATTTTTATGAGTTGTGATACACATTTTAGATTAAACAAAGTATTGAGTTCCAACTTTGGATATACAGTTGTAGTTGTGTTTGAGATTTGAGAGAGAGCTTTGTATATATATATATATATATATATTAATGGGCTTGTATCATTTTCTAAAAACTTAGTAAATTGATTCTTTATATGTTTTGGGTCTAGTACACTTAATATAGCCCAAGTTGATATCTGACACAAAGCCCAATCTATTTATATATTCATATATTTAGCATAAGCTTCATGAAAAGTAAATGAGATTACATATATATCTCATGTTCATTCATTTCTTTCATCTATATATTAACCTATGGAATAATTGTACGGTTATTAACCTCATACATATTATAAATAAAAAGTATATTTGCAAACCTATTTACGAAATGGACATTTCAAAAACTTCTTTTTATCAATCTCGTATTTTTAAATAGTGTATATATAATTTTATAAGTGTATGCAGACAAATCTTTACTAGTTTGGTAATGGTAATAGTGCCATAATAATTCTGACGATACAAGAAAATATAATATAGTATATGTCTCTAAAAACATTATTATAGTTCAATAAAAACATTCCCTATATTGAATAATATATTCGTAAAAAACTATTTATTTTATCTAGAAACATATATTTATTATAATTATTATCAAATTGCTTCTGCAATTTCAATCTTAATTCTAATGTACATTATTAATATATTTTAACAAGTTTATTAAAAATAAAAATTAGAATTAAACTTGTAAGAACTTAAATTTTTCTTTTTTGGTTCAAGATTGAGCTCAATTCATCTACATCGTGCTCGATTTCTAACATAGGCCCATTGAGCTGAAGCGTAAAATATCATCGAACTTAATTCGAGCTTTCTAATTAAAATAATAATTATGTTTTGAATATTTACTACTAATCAATCAAAAAAAGGTTATTATCCTTCGTTCTTTCAATGACTTTGATCCAACCCAATGTTTTCAATTATGCTAAGACATATTATCTTATACTACGAATAGAATAGAAGATTCACACAATTATATAATAAAGTTATTTCAATTATTTAAAATTATGGTCAATTATCACCTCATACTTTGAAACTTTTCATTCTTGTTGCTTTAATTTTTGTGAATTATTGTGTCTTAAATTTCTCGAGGTTCTTCTGGATTTTGAATGTATAATGACGTGTTTGGGCAATTAATTTATATGTTGATTTGACATATCCATATCTTTTTTTCTCTTCTCATAAGTCTCTTTCTCATGATATCTCAATTTCATATGCATATATGGCACATAGTGTTAATGCACTGATTTAACTAGACAACCAGATGAAAAATAGATGCTAATCATGCGGTTTCATATTATGTCTCATCTCACTTTGGTTAATATTTTTTTATTATATAAAATTATTTAATTAATCTCAGTTAGTAAGTTGATTCGTTCAACAATTTAACTAAAAGAATTATCATTATCATAAATGTATTATCGACAAATAAATTGTAGCTTTTATTGCTGAACTAAAAAATTTAAAATTTTAAAATAGGAAAATATTTAAATGCATTGAAATAATAAAAAGGATACATATTATTTCCTTATTCAACCAATAACATTTTAATCAATAAGAATTACCTTAATTACAATAAATCTAATTGAAAATGTAAAAGAAAAGGGAAAACTAAATAGGAAAAACATAAAAACTTGCATTGAAAAATATATATATTAATATTACGAGAATCATAGTTTTACTTCTTAATACAATAATTGGTCATAGTTCCTACATAAAATATCTATTCAGAATAATACACTAGTAATAATGCATGCTTAATGTTTAGAAAAAATAATTGTGGTGCATCATCATTTTCCAATCGAAATATAGTACTTCATTTTTTTTATGACATTTTCTTTTATCCATGTGAAATAATTAACATTCGAAAAATAATGTATTTGAAAATTTTAATTAATAATGTAGTTTGGTTTTTAAAAATAATCTGAATATGTTCATTTTAGTTATCAGTTATGAGATTGTAATTAAATAATGAACTATGAATTCATTCCTTTTTCATTCTTGAATATACCAATAATAAGGTATGGTATATCAATAATAGATAACAATCCATTCACAATTATATTTCATTCCTAATTTTATTCCATTACTTTATAATTCCATTCAAAAATATCAATCGAGTCCTTAGAATCATAACTTTACACAAGTGATGTCTTTTTTCTTAGCCAATAAGATTTAGGGTAAAATGCACTTCACCCCCTCGAAAAATTTGTATTTAGCACTTTCCCCCCTAAAAACACAAAAAAAAGACATCACCCCCTACAAATTTGGTATATGCACCACTTTGCCCCAATTACAATTTTTTGGCTAAATCTTGATCGAAAATCATTCAAATAATTTTTCTGTCAAGGGCATTTTCATTTTTATCAGAGAATTTTTAAACTCTAAGATGACATATTAGAGAAACACAACGGTTGAGGTCCAAATTCGAGCATGTGAGAGGATCACGAAAAAATCATTTAAATGATTTTCGATCAAAATTTGACCGAAAAATAGTAATTGGGGGCAAAGTGATGCATATACCAAATTTGTAAGGGGCGATGTCTCTTTTTTGTGTTTTTAGGGGGGAAAGTGCAAAATATAAATTTTTCGAGGGGGTGAAGTGCACTTTACCCTAAGATTTATTACGTATTATTACATGTTAATTATTTTATCAAATAAATTTTTCTCACACTCCCCCATTTAGCTCATATAATTATTTTTTATGATTTAAAATAAGCATAATGCGGACAAAGAAAATGTTTCCTTTAATTGTCTATATATACCATAATACATGATTAAGTCAAAAACTAATATGACCCATGGCAGTTGTACGTCATTTAGCTCGACATAATGAATTAAAAATAATAACACCCATTTTAATGTCTTCGTTAAAGACAACTCTTGTTACTTACCATAATTCTATTCCATTATGATTGGTCAAAATACATAATTTTTATATGCATAGCACCATTTATTTGTCGTTCTTTCCAAAAAAAAAATTGAGTAACATGATGCAGTTAAAAAATAACTCTAAAGAATGAAAAAAAAAGATGTATTTTATGGACTTTGCATACATTTTCAATTTGTTTGATGTTAAAATAACATTAGCTCGTAAGGTTCTGTAAGTATGTAATTAATTTCTTTTTTTTTTATTTAACTTTAATACCAATTGAGAGTTCGTGCAGTTTTTTATACACTTCATTGTTTCAAAATACATGAACAAATATATAATATATATTTGGTTTCAGCAATACTCGTTTTCCTTTTCGTATGTAATTATTTCTAAAATACCCATTTACTCTCACTATAATGATTTAATGGGTATTTTTGAAAAATACCAAATCCAGCTTCTAATTTGGATTCCTCCTAAAAGGATTTCTTTTATTGACACTTCTTAGTAGAGTTTCAAATTTTGAGTTTACTCATTACACCTCATAAAATAATCAAAATGCCCCTAATAGAAGATAACATTTTTAAAATACACAAATCTAATTAGCCATTCAATTTCCATTTTTTTTCCTTCAACCTCCAAATACGCACATATTCTTTAGCTTAAAAATATTTAATAAAATTTTATGTAAATATCAATTCAAATAAATTTCTGAAAATAAAAAATATATCACATCAACTATAATCATCTATTACATATTGTTCTCTAAAAATTCATCCAAACTGACTTCACAAACCACATTTCTTATTGTTAATATTTTTTCACTTTTGTTATGATTGTTTTTTTTTTTTTTTGTGAGAATATGCATCCAATTCCAATTGGGGTCTTTAATTCTTTCTCCGAATATTTGGTAGTGATAATCCAAGTTATATGTGATTGAAAAGAGCAAACTAGAAAAATAGGAAAAATAATTTTATTACAAGTAATTAAAGGTCCTTGGATAATAAACTAATAATCAATTAACTTAGCTGAATCTTAGGCACTGAACTCCTATCTGATGATTATGATTCACTGAATTAATTAAATGAAATGAGAAAAGCAGATCAGTACTGACATTCAACAGTTCAAATATTGTTGATAATTTACTCATTGTCTCTCTGGATTAACTAATCAGTATGTCATCCATTTGTCTGAAGATCATGTAATCCAAATTACATTTTATATAATTGATTTTTGACTGCGTCTTATTTTTAAAAGTATTTTTTAAATAAACTTATTAAATCAATTAATTATAAAAATAGTATATGAAATCATTTTATAAATTTATATGATAGTTTATATACACTGTCAATTAATAACTCTTATATATGTCATGTGAACTTTTTCAAAATAAAGCATGTACAAAGGGCCCAAGCTATTCATCTCTCCAAAAAATCATTTCAGAGTAAAAAAAAAAACTCAAGAAATGCATTTGTTCTCATGTTGTGAAAAAATTCTTACAAAAAATATCTCAAAATTACAACTATTTTGAAAAAAAAAAATTGGAACAAATTGGTTTTACTATTCATGATTTGACGGTTAATACAATCAATTAAAATTGTTTTTCCGACTATCTTTCAAAGCCAAAAATTAAATTAATTATATATTCTAATACAAAAGGATGCAACGTTTAAAATGAGATCCATTGTGATTATTTTCTGACGTCTAAATCAATGAGTTTAACTAAACATATTTAATAAAAATTATATTTAAACATCAACCCAAACAATTTTTTCACAATAAAAAACATATCACATTAACCACAATCATTACCTATTTTTCTCTTAAAAAATCTCATCCAATTTTGTCTTTCAAACACATTTATCATTTTTATCATGAAAAAAAATTCTCGGAGATGGACATTCCAACTAATTAGGCCCATATATATTATTCAAAATCATGCAAATTTCAGGAGGATCAAATAGATATGATCTCAACCAAATAATAAAATATTTAAAATTAACTTTGACAATAAAATTACACACAAAATGTTCAAATAAAAAATAATAGTAATGTTTTAAATTTTAAGAAATTTTTATTCAAATTAAAAGTTTAGGAAATTTTGAGTTTCAATCATATTCTCAATGAATATCCTCCAAAATCAAATTCAAAATATGATTTGTTTTAAATCCTTAATTAAACCCAAAATTTCAATATTACGATGAAAATTTATAATCATACTCTTTAAAAACCTAAAGATTGGAGTCCAATCTAACCCCCCACCCCTCTATTCAATCCCCAAACCAAACCAAAAAAAATAGAAAGAAAAAAAAATGCATCTAACTTTAAATGGTGGCACATTGAATAAAGAGGTGTATTTGTAAGTGACTAGACTACTCAAATGATAAACTAACTCCATATGTGAAAGAGTCCAAAGTAGAAATAATTAATACCAAAATGTTTTTCACTCCTCAATGCTTATATAAACACTTGACCCTCATTTGATTTCCTCAGACCCACAAATTTTATTATTAATTTTCTTTACAATCTATCTCTCTTCCATCACTTTCTTTCTCTCCAAATTCCAAAGCACAATCTATATCTATATATCAATCTATAAGAAAATAAAAAAATGGCAGCCTTTTCATCATTTCATCACCACCTTGATTCATCAATGTTTCATCTGCCAAACAGCCCCTCATGTTTTCCTCAATTCTACCAACTTAATCAAACCTGCACACTTGATGATCTTGACCATAGTACGAAAATTTCAGCTAATAATAATGAGGGTTCTGAGTTTGACAAGATAAATAGCATGGATTCTTCATCTGTAGTTACTAATAAATACTTACCCATGGACAAGAAGAGGAAATATAAAGAGGGTTCTTCTCCAAATTGTGCTCAGTCCAAGGTTCAATATTATAATTAATAATACTTTTATTATTTTTCATTGTTATTATATATTAATTAATTGTGTTTTTATGCAACAAAAAAGGATATGAGAGAAGTGAAAGGAAAGAAGCAAAAGAAAATGAAAAATGGTGAAGAAGAAAAGAAAGTAGATAAAGAAGGGTACATTCATGTAAGGGCTAGGAGGGGCCAAGCCACAGATAGCCACAGCCTTGCTGAGAGGGTACTCATATAATATTTCAAATTCACAGTTATTTATTTGTGTAATATGAAATTCTATATAAGTTTGATGATTATAATATAAATAACCATTGTGATTAATTGTTTTGGATATTGGGATTTTGAAAAGTTGTAAAAATGACTCAATAAATGTTATAAACTTAATGAGTCTTTCCCCACTCTAATTGCTAGTTTTCAGGATTAGGGTTTTAGTGAGTTTTGACTGCCATAATAGTTCTTCACTATTTTTATTTTTTTTACCTCTTTCTGACATACTCAATTATATTTTAACCTAGATGTTGACTGACTTGAATAAATCAAAGTTAATGATTGTATAATACTTTTTCATATATATAAATATATATATATATATATTAATATCGTGATTAATCTGTAATAAGAACTAGAATTACTACTCAAATTGAAATGTTTGTTTAATAAAGATAATTTAAATTACATTCATTAATAATTATGGTCTCAGGTGAGAAGGGAGAGAATAAGTGAAAGAATGAAGCAACTCCAAGCTCTTGTCCCTGGTTGTGAAAAGGTCAAGTTCCAAATTTTTTTTCAAATCTCAGTATAATAATTATTTATTCTTGTTAATAATTAAATTTTTTTTTACAAGTATTTTATTCTGACAGTTTCATGTGGCTTGATTGATAAACAGGTAACTGGAAAGGCCCTCATGTTGGATGAAATAATCAACTATGTCCAATCACTCCAAAATCAAGTTGAGGTATAATAATTAGTTAAATATTTAATTTTTTTTTTCCTTTTATATTCACACGTGCACTCTCTGAATATATATATATATGTAATATATAAATTGATTTTCTGAACCATTTTTCTTGAATTTGCAGTTTCTCTCAATGAAGCTTGCTTCTGTTAATCCTGTGTTCTATGACTTTGGGACAGATTTAGAATCATTCATGGTTAGGCCTGATCAGGTATAAGATGTTCCCTAATTATATTAATTAACCAATTAACTTTTTATGTATTTTATCCTTTTATTTATGTACACTTTATATCATTAAATTTGTGTCTGATATTATGCATGCAGCAATGGAACCCCACAACAGCCAATAACTATGGTCTCCTGGATAATGCTGCTAATTCTCTTATGTTTCAACAAGCACAAACTCTACCCCAGGTACATATTTATTTATTTTTAATTCCAATTTGTGAATAAAAAAACCATCACAATTCATATATAATAAATTATATTATTTGTCTTATAAAATGGACAAAATACATCATTTTCAGGGTCATATAGAGGTGCTGTTGGAAGAGGATGAGCAAAGACAGAAAATAATAAATCAGTCAGGAATCAACAACACCTTGTTTCCATTCAATTAATATAAAACCGACATCTATGCCCTACAATATCATCTGGTAATTAAATGGCTTCATTATTCACTCTCTATACCATTATTAATTAATTAATTTACTCTACTAATCATTGAATAAATCAACTAATTAATAATGTAAAAATCATGATTAGAGAAGAAAGCATGCATGTATCATTTTTATTAGGGTTTGGTATTTTTAACCCTATATCATCACAAACATTCATATAGTAAGGCACATGCAAAGTCTATATGTACATATACGAATAATTATATTTATATCTGAATTTCGAATCTCAAAATTACACAAAAATGATACATGCATCCTTATTTAGATACATGATACAATTATATATGTCATATATAAAAACTTGTAAATGTTAATTTTTCTCTTTTTTTTGTCTTGACATGTGTTTTTATATTTTTATTTTGTATTTTGCAGACTGTTAGGAATTCTATCAAGCAGAAAGGAGCAGAGGATATATATGCTAATAAATCTTTTGCAGCCTCTAAGCTTGTTGTGGTTATGATTTAGGCAATATATAGCTAGTTAAAATAATATTATTGTAAAAGATAATTGGATTTTGTTGATTAATGTAAATTTTCTTTCTATTTTCACTTTATATTATTGAGTATGTTATTGTTGTAAATTTTGTGTTTTGTGTTTTACATAATCTTAATATACTCAACAACTTTATCATATTCTTATAAATAATAATTAATATATATATATATATATATATATATCAACATATAAACAATAAAATGCGAATACTGCACTGATGGAGAGTCATGCCACATGACGCTGTTCTAAAGCCATGATTGCCTCTCTACGTGCATGTTCTTACGGCTGATCACGACTCCAAGATAAAACCCCATTAGCTCAGAGCGGTCTCTCATCCTATGTGCATGACCACAAGGAGACGGGAACCAATCCTTAGTCACGTTGCCAAAACACTCTTATGGGGAATATGAAATAATCTCACAAAATAATATACAAAAGTGTGTCACTCTCAATATATGTATAGGAACAAAGTAGACTATGACTCCTTTATATAGGAAATGAATTTTAACCAAGTCAACTTGATTAATGGACCACTAAAAACCATCATAAATCATCATAAATCAAATCCTAAATAGGTCCTCTAATGTTGGTCAAAATCATATAAATACAAGAATAATGAGGTTCTAAATCTATAATAAAAAGTAAATAAATAGACATACTAATTATGAGTTTTAAAAAAATATAATTATTGGAAATAGAATAATAAATAAAGAAATTTTAAAGTTTAATTTCCATTGTTACAGTTTACTTATATGCAGCTATGTTTTCGTGGGGCTATCCATATTTATTTATGCATGGGGCAATCTTTTTGCATTGTACTTAGGTTAATCATAAAATTTAGGAAGTACCTCAGCCATTTTCTGTTATCATTTTTTTATATAAATAAAAGGTTCTTAAATGAAGTCAACATTTTATTACCAATAAATCGAATTGCACTGCCACATAAATATATAAAAATGATTTCATACAAAATGCAAAGTTTAAATATTTTTATAGTATTTGTTTTCAATATGTTAATTTTTTTTTTTATTGGATATAGATTCTTCCTCTTCTTAGAGAACTATTGAATCTTTACTATATCTCCGAGCTCTAGTTCTGAAAATTGTGTTTAATTGATCGAATTATATATGTAATGTTATTTTATTTTTTTGTTATGTCACAAAAATGTTTACCGTGTGATGAAGAAATTGGTTATGATAGAGCAGTCATACAATTAGGGCTCTAAAAAATGCAATCATAAGTATTTCATTTAATGCAATGTGGAGATAATAAATCATTTAATTCTCTAAGGATCATTAATTTTCTTAAGCATTTGTTGTCCAAAAGGTTGAATCCCCAACCCCAAGGGCCTCCCATGCCCCGGCCCGACAGAGCTATGAGAGTAATAAATCATGGTAACCCAGTCAATCACAGGGGCTAGACCAGTGCCCACTGCGCACAAGGAGCCCCCTCACTTGAGAGGTTGCTCCCACACTGCCGCTGGTGGGACTCGATCCTTGGTCATTGTCCAAACTTCACCCTTCTGTGACCAACTGGGCTGCCCATGCGGGCTTTTCTTAAGCATTTGTGTAGTTATATTAAAAATAGTTTAGTGATTTTCATTTTTAACTCAAGTCACCCACTCATCAATTTTTAGGTCCCATTTTCTTAATTAGTTAAGTCTAATATGATAAATATAATTTGACTTTCAAATATTTCAATGATAATTCATTATGATAGCGTTGCATTTATTGCTTTCATTTTTTTCTCATAAAAATATACATGGTTTTTATTGTTTATTTAAATTCAAGGAATTAGGTAATATATGCATAAATATATCAACTGATTTGTTTTAAAATGACTTGAATTAGGATTCACAAATACAGATAGAGATGTTCTTCCCTTGCTTTATTGTTCAAAATAGCCTACTCATAGTATTAATAATCTTCTGATTCAGTTTTAACATGATTTCACTTGTATGACTTTAGTTTAATTTATATCTAATCATAGAACAAATTAACTAAAAAAAGGAAAATGCGACATATATTTCGACTGTAATTATAGTAATCTAATATGTAATATCTTTATTATATTATGAATCCATATATTTTGAATTAAAAAAAAATCTGAATTAATGCATTTAATTGATAATGTATTTCATTATGGAATTAGGAGAAATGATAATCAAATATATCTCACAGGTGATATGTAGAACAACATTGTGACATTGAATTTGGATATCTAAGTGTTGGGTTGCCAAGTTCAGAAATAAATGTTTGTTTGCTCTAAGCAAAAGGTTTACATTAAAATGTTGACACCAAGTTCCCTATCAATATTTATCAGTCTACCTTGTGTTTATTATTGAGTGTTTAATAGCTAGTCATTATTAGGGTTGAAAATTAAACTAAAATTATTCAATTTTGATTTGAGTTCAATGGTTAAAAGTTCATTTGGGTTCGATTTGATAATTTTTGAAATCAAGTTTAAACAGGTTTTTCGTTTCATTGCAAAATTGGGATTGAACTCACCTTAATTAGTAAAAATTAATAAAAATATGTATAAAATAATCAAAAATATTCTAGTGCAACTCATGTTCGACTCAATTAACGATCAAATCAAGGTCAAACACAATTTTTAAAACTCAATTATAATTCAAAAAACTTGAACAATTATTCATTTGGTTCAACTTAATGCAATTACACACTATCATTATTTATCACATGGTAATTTGGTCTAATAATTTTGGTTTCCATGTCGGCAATTAAGTTTTTAGATTTTACAAGGTTATTTTTCACATTATTAAATAAAAATGTTATGATTCCCTTATATTTATTTATATTAGTAGCTAACATTATGCAATACATCTCACTTTTCACCTCTTGTCAAATTAGTGAGCACATTGTTAGCAATGTGATGTTACAACGTATATTAATACTATAATCATTTTGATATGCTACAATTAAGAATTATTAAGGTGTGAAAATTTGTTATGTTTAAATAGAGGACCCCCCTAAACGCCAAAACAATAAAGTAATTTCTATCTATACCGTTTTAAAATTTGAAAATTTTCAAACTCGAAATCCCGACACACCCACAATTATATATGTTGAAATTTATATAAATCCCATCATATAAATAAATGTAATCATCTCGTAACTCCATAATGACAACCACATACTAGGCTGACTTGGCAATATCACAACTTTTATAATGTGAAACACTAATTTAGGAAAGTGTCTCTATAATACAACAAAAAAAAAAAGTAGTAATGCTAAGGGGTCACATTTCTTTACTTTTAAGACGATGATTATAAAGATGATACAAATGAATGATTCACCTTAATTTTGACGAGACATTGCATATAATTATAGTCCTTATCAATTAATTTTGTCATCAAATTGGTCAACGTGGATGCATTCATGTCCATTCCAATTCCTTTTGCTTCAAATGTTAATTTTTGCCTTAAATTTGTGTACAATAAGGTGCCATTTTTCTTTCCTTTTTATGGAAAAACATATGGTATGTTATAGACTCAATCAAACATGAAATAACATAGAATAGGATAAGCTTGAATTATTAGTTCTATATATTAATTATCAAAATATATATTAATAATTCTAGATATATACACGTAATATAAAAATAATTCTAGATATATACACGTAGTATATACAGCTTGAATTTTCCCCCTAGTTTTGTTGGGGAAATGGGTTACAATATACATGTGATAAATCCTTGTGTCAAATTCTAATTAGTTGAGATTAATGGTCTATAAATTGCTTCTACTTAATCTTGAAATTCAATCTTAGTTTATTTTAATTAGTTTTCAGCCTATGATTTATTTATTTACATGAGAATAATTATTAAAATAATAATAAAATAATCAAATCCAATAACAATAAGTTGAAAGCAAAAACAGTGACATTTAGTTCATTTATTTATTTTATGAAATGTGTGTTTGGATAGGTATTGATTTAAGCCAAAATTATTAGATTTAAGCAGCATATAATAAAATAAAGTGAATAGTATTTCACACCTTATACTGTTTTATGAAGAATCCATTATATATTATATTATATCACATCATATGAATTCTTGTAAATATGACAATTACACTAACTTTGTAACATGAAGTACTGCAATTTCTTTAAGGCAACTAACAAATAGATATTTTCAAATTAATTTGAAAACAATAGATTTTTTGTTTTTTTAAATAAAAAGATGCCATCTTTATCAAGGGTTAATTCCTTCATTTAATTTGTTTGGTGTATGCATGAAAGCTAGAGAAGAAAAAAATTCCTCTTCTCCATTCTTTTGTCATTTTCTTGTATTAAATCCCATTCAACTCGTCTCTTTCAACATATGTCCTTTAATGATAATGCCAAACAAATATTATAACTCTACAAGACCGACCAAAATTCAGTCAGACCATTAAAATATTATTTCTTTAATACTACCAATTAAATTACATATTTTTTCAAGCTATAAAATAAAATATTTTTCGAGACAAAAGTAAAAAAGAGTTCATAATATGTTTTGATGATATTAATGAAATTTGAACAAGTCGAGACAAGATAGATAGTATGATATTAATATAATATATATAGCTATCAAATTATTTTGTCCTATTTAATTTGGATATGTACTTATAAGTTTTAGATCATAGTTGAGAACTGTATTTTTTTTTTTTTTTTTGAGTTCGTAAATTACATGATAGAAGTTATGAATATCAAATAAAAATAATTTACGATAAATTAGCAACTTTTACAATCAAATAAAGACTATTATGAAAGTAGAAAAAAACTAGTACAGTATTGGTCAAAGCATAACCCAAGATTTCTAATATTTTGTAGCCTCAACTTTGTCAATAGAACTAAACTTCATCGACGTTTTAACATTTGAAAAGTAGTGCTAAAAAATTAATGATACATATCATAACCTATATCATAGAGTATTTTTAGGAGGAAAAATGTTAATCTTAATTAAGAAATATAAATTTGTGACATCTTGAAAGTTAATTAATTCATTTAGATCATCATATTATTCTTTATTTTTGTTATATATATAATATACATATAATTAACATATATATAAAGGTATATTAGGGGTGAGGGGATGGGCAATTACCAAAATCATTATCAGCCCATACAGAGGTCGGCTAGGGCGGGTCCGGTCCCGGGCAGGCCCAATGCAGCCCCACAGGCGGCCCAATTGGTGGAGGTGATATATGTGTGCATTTGGCTATTGAATTTGATTTTGTCTCCTTATTTTATGTACATATTTTAAATATAGAAAATGAAATAGAATGTGACATTTTCATTTAATGTGGGCATGGGTTGTCCTAATTTAAGACTATTTTGAGTTTTAATATCAACTTGCTATTTCTTTGTCTTCTTCAAAAATTTCTCAATTTTTTTTTGTTTTTATTTGTTGGGACAATATAATGGTCCCTTGTTATATAAATGTGTTGAAGACAATTCATGAGTCAATTAATGGTATATGTTAGTTTTTTATTTTTTTTTACTTTGATATATTTCTCATGGTAAATTTCATGTCCACTCCCTTATTTTAGTATTAATTATATAAATATTCACTGAATTTTTGTAAATTACGAGGATGTCCTCGAGGGGTCTATTAATTTATAAGTTTATATAGGTGAAATTGAAAAAAAAATTTAAATACTCAAAGTGATTATAAAATTACCTTAATATAAGGGAGATTTTACGCAATTTTAAAAGGGATAAATGCAAATAAACCCCACGTGAAATATTTTATTAGCTGAAAACCTCCTGTGAAAAAAATATAGACTGAAAACCCCCTGTGAAATTTTTAAATTGCATAAAACCCCTGTGAAAAAAATTGGCTAAAAACCCCATGTGAAAATTTTAAATTGCATGAAACCCCCTGTGAAAAAAATATAGCATAAAAACACCCTGTAAAATTTTTAAATTTACAAATTAATTAATAGTACTAATAATCAAATTTTAGAATATTAATTAAACTTTATCCAACAATTAATTTTCAATGTAGTTATATTTCGTAATGGTAAAATTTTACAAAAGATTTTTAGGTTAAATTTTTTTCACATGGGGTTTCATGCAATTTGAAAATTTCATAGGAGGTTTTATGCTATATTTTTTTCACAGGGGGTTTCATGCAGTTTAAAAATTTCATAGAGGGTTTTTAGCCTATATTTTTTTCACAAGGTGTTTTCAGCCAATAAAATATTTCACGTGGGGGTTATTTGCATTTATCCCATTTTAAAAAGATCATGTAAAATTTGGTAAATTAAAACACTAAAAGGAGAGGAGGTCTTAAAATATTTATAGATGAAAAATGAGTGGTTTGATTTGATTCTAAATGAAATGGTCTCAAATAGGCAGGTAAGTCAAGCCTAGCCGGCTCGCGACCCGAGTTGATTTGGCTCGAAAGAGTTCGACTCGAGCTCGAACTCTTAGTCGAGCTCGATCCCGAGCCCACTTGTCACTGGCTCGCGATCTTTTTTATTTTTAGTATATTATTATTATTATATTAATAAATATATATTAAATAATTAAAAAAATCGGCTAAGCTTGAGCTCGAGCCCGAACTCGAGCTTGAAAAAATCACCAAGTTCGGCTCGAGTTCTGCTCGTTTACACTCCTAATCTAAAATGAATTGGTTTATCATGATTTCAATGAGGAACCAGAACAGGTAAACCCCTTGCATGTAATTAGATAAATTCAACCAAACTTAACTATATAAAATAAAATTGGATCCAACTTAAAATCAAGTTGGAATCAAAACAAAAAACTTATAATCCAATAGAACTCAAAACCTAATTAAATCGGGTTGAAATTATTATTTGGAATGTTCTTGCCACTATTTTCTCCAAGTCTTTTAGGTAGAATTGATGTTAGTTTTTAATTATTTAATAATAATTATTTTTTAGCTCAAATCAATATTATAAATTGTAAATAATGGAGTCAAAAAGTTCTCAAATCTCTTTCCCGATCCACCTAGTTAAACTTGAACGGGAAACATATATACTATGGATTTATAACTTGAGATTTAGCGCACACACAAAAAAAAGTCCAATATATAAATGTGTTGTGTTAGATTTAAAATTATTAGTTTACAAATTCTGTCATTAAAAATTAAAGGAATAGATTTCAAGTCATTCTTAAACGGGATTTTATGTTATTATTGTTGGGAAAAATCTTGGAGCGTAACGGGCGGTGTTTATGAAGATGCAATATAATGATGAAATGTCGAGGTACGGGATACCCGAGTTCCTTAAGACAATATTGCCCCGCTCTTGGTGGTTACGGTTTACGGCAATTGTCTCCCAAGATACAACGACATCGTCTCGATAATAGTACCACTACAAATTACCGAGTCTAGCGAACAAATGCTTGTTCCAAACTCTCTCGATGGACTCGTATGATTTAATGCATATATAGACATTTAATATGCAAGATTTATTCTTAAACTATTGAATTAATATTTAAGAATATCAAAAGTACTCAATTTAGTACGAAAAAGTTCTTCGAAATATTATTCAAGAACTTCAAGAATATTTCAAATGCTTAATTTAGCATTTAATATTCAATACTATTCTTAAAATATTAAAACTAATATTTAAGAAATAAAAGAACTCTCAAAATACTTAAATTAGTATTTAGGAGAAAAAGAGAGAAGAGAAATGATATTTGGTGTGTTTAATTCCATAAATGGAGGGCCTTTATATAGAAAATGAAGAGTTATGGATCAAATATTTGCAACTTTTCGTACATTGCATAAGGGCCCAAAAAGGTGTATCTTTTGGTCTAAAAGCCCCTTGAAATGGCTTTTCAAAATAGCCCCAAAAGTTGCCTTGTTTGATGAAAAGACCCCAATGAGCTCGGATCCAGTGTAGCGGGTGCACGGTACACCCCGCATCTCAACCAATCAAATTGCTTCCTGGTAGAGTGCTGATCCGGTGCGGTTAGATGCACCCGTTGCGGTGCACCTCATCCCTTATCTTTTCCAAACTTATAATTTGACCCCAAAACTTTGAATCTTGAACAATCACGTACTTTCAAGTTGGTCCTTAATTTTTTCGATTCGAACATTTTAATCCCAATTATGAACTTTTTCGCATATGATCGTGGCCATCGATTATATGATTTGTGATCATTTAATGACTTATGCACATATCGATAAATCAATTCCAACTAAGAATAACATTTTAAGTGTTTCACTTTGTTAATTAATTTCTCATTCACCCGAAATTGGATTTGAGTAATTAAATACTCTAACTTTATCTACTCGAAACGTAGAATAATTTGAGCCAAAGCCATTCCACTTTCGACATACGAAAGTCACTTAAATCTTTATATAAATCGTGCTAAAACACAATTTACTCAATCAAGATTTTCAACAATACCCACCATGAATGAAATTAATTCAAAGCAGACTATGCAGACACTGAGAGAGTTCGGGCGAAAAGCAATTGCATCAGGAGAGGTAGTTTTTTGCTTTGAACCTTCCCTAGTGTAGTACCATCGGATTTACTTGCTGAGCAGTGAACGCGATGTCTTGAACTGATCAGCGTTTTGTGTAAACCAAGACAATGATACACACACAATTACTTTTCTAACAAGATTTAGTTCTCACTGTTGTGTCCGTTTTGGCCATGGACCGTCTTGGATTCATAAGTGTTTACTTTTGAAGCGGCCTTTACTTCTCACTTATATAGGTGATCTCCTATTAAGAGTACCCTGCCTTACTCCACTTTATTACATCTCACCATTTTTGAGACAGTATAGGAATCATTAAAAGCTTCTTCAGCTTAACCTCACCTACGCTCTGCAGGATTAAGCACTTGTATATCCTAGGATTGGGTTGGAGCTTATTTGATCTCCTTCAAGTGCGACACTGAATCTAACATAATTTGTTTTTCCCTTTGAACCAAGATCTTGGGATCTCCAGTCAACAAGGTAGGGTTACCCTTATGTTGATCCTTAATATGTAGGATTTTATGCCCATTCCCATCGATATGCAGTTTATTTGATCTTTTAGGTATACATTTGGATCCATATGTTCTCAATTGATTTTACTCAATCATTAGAGACATTACCACTGAAGATCAACTGCTTAATGGTTTTATATCTTTAACGTCTATGTCAAGATTACCATTTTACATGCTAACTTGTGTCTTTCCGATTGCCGGCTTATGATCATACTGTATCGGAGTTAGTGACACAAAATCTAGCCAATTAATAATATCCATCATTATTTAGTCAAGACTTTTAGTCTTGGATATTCTATCAGTGTGCAACACTGTGTCGACCCACCATTTGTCGAGTTACACTCCATAAAAGGCATTAGATATTACAGCCTCGAGCATGAGGTTCGACCACCCACCATTTGTCTAGCTTGGTTTTAGTGACTTAATCACCCACCATTTGCCTAGCTTGGTTTTACTGAACTTAATCAATCACCATTTGCCTAGCTCGGTTTATCGTGATAAATACCAACCATTTGTGTAATTCGAGTTATCTACACAATGAACCCATCATTTATATGGTTTGGATTATCATAGAAAACACCCACCAATTACATGGTCCAGGTTGTCAATCAATGATTGACTTTGATCATCACTAGCATGATTCAGCTTATCACATTTAGTGGTTGTTTCCTCGAAACGGAAATGATTTATCTTCATTTCGACTATTGTCAATATACCTAGCTCTAGTTTTGGTTTAACCAAAATCTTTGTAACTTTAAAGTCATTTTCTCGGATTTAATTTTGGACGTTTAATCGACCTTCTCGATTTTACTCCGATAATTAACATCCTTTATTCTTGACTAAGTTGTGTACATTGCACAATATGCCATTTCCAATTTCATCTCTAAGGAAAGTACGTTTCACAATATGAAACATTCAGAATCATTCCACTTTGCAACCTTATAGATTTATAGTGACGATATTCCATAGCGTCTATTTTAAATTACTTAAAATAGACTCAATTTCTTTTGCTAAATAAAACCACATCTCGTTTTTTCTCACAAATTATATCACTTTCATAGTGAAAATTGTAGGCAAAAACATTAAATAATACAATAATAATTCTTTCAACAAATTGACTTCTTTAAATAAACGTCTCTAATCACACGAAAAGAACATGCATCTAATTTAAATTATCTATTTAAAAATGCATTTCTTCATTCATTGTGATCGAACTTTATTCTAAAGAATGTCAAATATAATAAAGAATCACACCTATTGCATTTATTTCATAAGCCGAAAGAAATTTGCTAAATCATTACTTTATATATGCATCGCAAAATAAAGTCATATTAAGCATGCACAAATATTTATTCTTTATCAAGAATAATTTACCATGATAAAATATTATGAAATATTAAATCACATATCGCATGCTTGCTCAATGTCATCCGGCGGATTACATCATTAATGTTGCATATTTCAATATTAAATCATATTTAATATTATTCAACATAATATGTAATCACATGAGCAAATGATAAATTCATACAAATGAACTTATCTCATTAATTGGTTTTCGTAACCAAAATTCGCCATTAATTGCTTCCATATATTGGATCATATCTTTGACACCATAGAAGTTCACAACTCCCTTCATTTGGTTTGAATTTTACTACAAAAAAATATTCAAACTTGAATTAGTCATCATCTTCCATCATAGCACCATCTTCAAGAAACACTAAATATTGTCTTAACAAATCATACAATCGACGGCCGCGATTGTATGAAAGAAAGTTCATTTAGTTTGAGGACTAAAATGTTCAAGTCGAAAAATTGAGGGACCAATTTGAAAGGACGTTCGAGATTGAAAAGTTTTGGGGTCAAAACATAATTTATAAATGTTTTGAATGTGTGCAACTTTTGGAGGTTTGATGGAGGGGTGTTTGTCTAAAGGACATGACTCTCCTACAATTTATGAAAAGTTGTAACTTTTATCTAAAGGACATAATTCTCCTATACTTTATGAAAAGTTGCAACTTTTGTCTAAAGGACATAACCCTCCTACGATTTATGGAAAGTTGCAACTCTTGACTCAAAACTCTTCATTATCTATAAATAGACCCTCCATTTGTGGAATTAAAACATACCAAATATCATTTCTCTTCTCTCTTTTTCTCTAAAATACTAATTTGAATATTTTGAGAGTTCCTTTATTTCTTAAATATTAGTTTTAATATTTTAAGAATAGTGTTGAATATTAAATGCTAAATTAAGCATTTGAAATATTCTTGAAATTCTTGAATAATATTTCGAAGAACTTTTTAGTACTATATTGAGTACTTTGAATATTCTTAAATATTAATTTAATAGTTTAAGAATAAAACTTGCATATTAAATGTCTAGATATGCATTAAATCATACGAGTCCATCGAGAGAGTTTGGAACAAGTATTTGTTCGCTAGACTCGGTAATTTGTAGTGGTACTATTATCGAGACGATGTCGTTGTATCTTGGGAGACAATTGCCGTAAACCGTAACCACCAAGAGCGGGGCAATATTGTCTTAAGGAACTCGGGTATCCCGTACCTCGACATTTCATCATTATATTGCATCTTCATAAACACCGCCCGTTACGCTCCAAGATTTTTCCCAACAATTATTAGGCCTGCATTAGTTATCAATCAAATAAAATTTTTTCAACAGTAAATTAGTAACAACAATTGCATATCAATTGTGCTTATTTGAATAAAAACGGAATTAAATTTTCAACAACAGAGGTTGACGCAAACCATTCATATAATGAACATTCTATTTTTGGGCAAACCCCGTTAGAGTTGGTTAGGAAATTGAATCTTGTGACCTTGGTCATGAATTCGATTCTATGTATGAAAGAATGTATATTTGACTTCCTCTTTGTGAGTATAGTTTATAACTATACAACCTGCTAATACATGAGAATGAGGTTTACCAGTACACACTCTAAAAATAATAGCAGTTGCGTGTTTGTATTTTCAAAAAATTCCTACATTAAAAAATAATTATTATATCACGATTTAATTAAAATCTCAAGAATTTTTATGATTATAATTACAAATACGTTGCGAATGATTCACTTAACAACTCTCCTTACATTTTCGTGTGTATTAAATGTTATCTTCTAACTTACATGGTCAGAAATTAGAAAGCATTTAGTTTTTCACTATTACTATTGAAAACGTGGAGAAGTTGAGCCGATCTAAGGACCACCTTTAATGCCTTAATTCTGCAAAAATCGACATTATAATATATTGGAAATTCTATTTTTATTTAATCATTTTGAAGAATCTTGTGTGTGTGGGAATAGAAATGGAAAATTCTGTTGTTCTAATAGGTCAAAGTAGATAAATGTATTATTCAGAAAAAATTTAATGCAATGTATTGTCCTTACAGTTACTTTTAAAGTATGAAATAATATGTAAACCTGGTCCCCAGATTTTGAGTGACACACACAATATTAAAGATTGTCACATCGCGTAAATATTATAAACCCTTTCTTTTTTTTCCTTCAAAATTTAATATCCCAAACATTTCTGAAATTTATGCCACAAATTCAAGCAAAATGTCGGCATTGAATAATGGGTTTGTAATTTTTTGGCCCAAAAATAAATATGAAGCATCTCGTACTATTTTGGATTGTATTTTAACCAAAAGGTATTATAGATGTTTAATTCACTACCCACTGTCCAGTAAGCACGATAATAATAATAATAATAATAATAATAATAATAATAATAATAATAATAATAATAATAATAATAATAATAATAATAATAATAATAATAATAATAATAATAATAATAATAATAATAATAATAATAATAATAATAATAATAATAATAATAATAATAATAATAATAATAATAATAATAATAATAATAATAATAATAATAATAATAATAATAATAATAATAATAATAATAATAATAATAATAATAATAATAATAATAATAATAATAATAATAATAATAATGCACCGATCATGTTGAACTCAATGTGCCATAATATTTTTGAACCCACTGATTATTGTGAATACATTGAATGTGTTTGAATACTCAGACATGTGCAATGTTGTATAAATATGAGAGCACTTGTGTGTTCAACCAAATATTTGGTCTCAATGATGGGTTTTTTATATTACAAAATCTGTCCCATTTTTTTCAAATTTGTCGAGAATATGAAGAAATCCATAACATGCCTCGTGAATATTCAGGTCATTTTACTGGCAATAATATGAGAGTTACGCAGAGTTTTGTTTGGTTTTATTTGCATACTCAAAACTCATTCAATTTCAATCTAAACCGTTCCCAGAATACAATAGTTATCCAACTTATATATATATATATATATATATATATATTATATACAACTGATATACTCGCATATAGTACATTAACAAAATACTCTTTCAAATTGGAACTAAATAGTTTATACTTCCCATATGTTGAAAAATACAGAAACATTTTTGAGAATATAATTGTTCAACAATGAAAAAGCGACCAAATAAATTTTGCACGTACACGTTTAAAAGTTATATTTCTCAACAAAAGAATAAATATGTTTATACACTTCACAATTACATAATAGGTAGTAATTCTATGTCAAATCAGGTCCAATGGTGCGAGTAAAGTGCTTATTGTGTATATCTCAAACACAATATGTACAAGAGAGAAAGATTACACTAGAACCATAGCAACAATGTCACAGAGCTGGAAAAGAATACTTCTAGCATCAAGACATTTAGAAATATAGCTTATTTTACTTTCATAAATTTTTCTCACTCATAATACATTCAATCCCGTAGGTCTAACACAACTCCGGCAACAAAAAACAGGGGATGTAGTAATCTGCTACATGAACAGATTCTTATACAAACAAAAACAGAAGTTTGGAGAAAAAATGTGAATGTTTGAAAGGCATTGTATAGTATACTTCTCAAAGAAGAAATAAATAGGAATAATTATTCTAATATACAAACTGCAGAATCTGTCCTTATTGAGAATAACACATAAAATGAGAAATGGCCAGCAACACTGCAATACCCTTGCTTAAATAAGATTAATGGTGAAGGAGACATAAGGATGTGTGTCTACATCGCCTCCAAAACCAGCTATCCCTCCATCATCCTCTGTTTTCCAGTGTGTGCTGCAGTTACACAGAGACGAAATATTATATACCAATAGAACTATTTCTCAGGTCAATTTTCGAAATATATCAAAGCTTATAAGATTCCGGGACCGCTGGAATAGGAGGAAAATATTTTAGTCAGTTGAACACAATACATTTGTTTCTAAGCTCCTTAGACATACCCAAGTAGGATTGAGGACCGTTAGATTATACATAGGATATCAACATTTCACTTTACGACATCATTACATTCTTATCCAATGACTTATGATCCTAGTTGAGTACAAAAACTATACAAATTTTGAACACATGAAGAGCTTTAGATTTGTTCCAATGCACATAAGTAGTTCTTTTTCAATCTAAGGACAACAAAAGAGTTTATGAAGTGACAGGTACATATAATGACACCAAACATACTCTAGAACAGATTCTATCGTCCGGTTAAGAATAACTAGACTCTTAATGCAAGGAGGTCACAGGCTGCCAGAAACTCTTTCACGAGAATGCTACAAAAGCTAATGGAAATTAATGTAAGCACACGACTGAAAGAAATAAAAAATTGTACCTGTTTGAACTTTCGCAGAGTCCCTCAAGAATGGAGCGCACTTTCTTCTCACTTTTCACAGAAGGAGACAATACTACAGACTGGAATAGAAAATATATATGATCTCTTAGTATTAAGTTGTACCATTCATCCAATAAACAAAAAAAAAAAAAGATAAATCGAAGAGTGGACTGGTATAAAGGATTAGAAATAGGCAGTTAGATTTACCAGAAATGATGGAGGCAGACCATATCGCAGAATGCTTTCAGTAAAGACACGTACAGCACAGAAGTGCATCCAGGAGCTGAAAACCTGTGAAATCAATCATGGCCAATTTTAAAAGAATCCCAGTGTTAACATGCCAAGAATCTGAGATTACGAAGAATAATTCGATTTCAAAATGGAACTTTCTTGTTCTTCTCTTTTCTTATACTTTTTTCTTTGTGTGTCTGTGTGATACTAAAAAAAGCCACTAGCGGCACGAGGATGAAAGTGATTCAAAGGCAAACTTAAATTAGCGCACATTTGAATTATTTCTGTGGAAAAAGTAAAAAAGATGGAAAGCGGGTATAGCCTATTGGTCTCCATTAAATTATGAGTATGGAGTGAATCACGAGAAAGTATAAGCGGAGCTATAGAATAGGGTAGACTCTTACAGAGGACAGCTAATAAACTTGATATGTCCTTGTTATTAATAAATGTCATCACTCTGCAGCTCTGAAATTATAGTTGTCACTCAAAGTAACTCTTGCAAAACAAATATTGTGAGCCTGATTGGCTTCTACCAATCGAGAACTTCTGAAAGAGCCTTATGTTTGTCCAGTTAAAATGAAAGGTGATGAAACAGTTGAGAATTGATGTCTTGTGTCGACCTCGTAGCAATGAGTTGTGGCTATTATTTTGGTCCTTTATTATTGTGGATCTTGAAGCCAATGACTTGGTAGTGAAAATAATATATTGTGGCACTAATGATAGCAGTTTGACTGTCTAGAGTCCTCAATCAATCATATGGTATGTTATTCATACAGCAGTATATGCTCCATAATATCTTCTAATTCATCCGGTTGGGGTTCTATCAAAGAAATGGAACAAGATTAGGGGTGGCAAAATGGATCCGGAACCACGGTTCCAACCCAATTTGGGTTGAATTGGTTCCTAAGAAAATTTTATTTGGTTCCAACTTGGTTCCAAGTTGGGTCCAACTAATTTCAACTTAGGCCCAAATCGCTTGCTTGTCAATACTCTAAAATTAAAGAACAAAATGTAAGGTATTGAGTCGGGTTGGGCTTGGTTCCCTTTCGAGTTGATTTTGGTTCCCTTTTGGGTTGAGTTGGTTCCTTCTTAAAAACCATTTAAGAACCCAACTCATTTTAGAACGAAACCGTTAGAACCGACCCAAAACCAACCCAACCCGCCCAATTGCCACCCCTAAACAAGATAATGATTTAATGTCAATGTGTTTGTATTGCATGTACAAACTTTGCTTGTAAATGTATACTGACCAAGTTATTTACATATATGAAAGCTCATCAAGAAAGCACCACAAAAAATAAGAGGAAATTAAAATTTGAGCAGCTGGAAGGATCGAAAAAAGATACCTCGCCATAACTGGTATAGCACCACTGCAACAAAGAGCTTCTCAATGTATCCTGGTCTTGCATCATCTTCTCGAGCTCCTGCTTGCGAGTCTCTTGTGTTTCTGAATTATATTCAAAATCACGAATCTAAAGCACACCAAAAATCGAACACAGTGTTAGTGGGTGTTTCTCCAAAATGATAACTTCAATCGTTCATACTTTCAAACCACTCTAATTCAAACAGAGATGAGATAAGAAAAAGATTGCATGACAAATGGGATAATCTATAACTCACTTGAAAATTCCTTTCTCTGGCCTTAGTTCTAAAGTTGTCAGCATCGCGATTAAATAATGTTACAGTGTATAGAGCATATTCATTGTCCTCATGAAGCTTCTTAGAGGATCTGGGGACCTGAAACAATTAATTCAATCAAAAGGTGGAATTTATTAATTTGAACATATATAACATATTTAAGAAAAAGAAGCTCGAGATTAATAACCAAGCAAGAGCTATGCTTGGGAAACTGTAACATACATACATTTCACAAGTTTGATGAGCATGGGAAAAGAAGTTTATTATCATTGGCATATAACCAACTCAATGTGTAACTAACAATCAGTGCTGAAACGTAAAGTAGGGCATCTTTGATTGCAAATCTGAAAGAATTATAGCAAATGGAGTACTTACCACAAAAGTTGTCAGAGTCTCGTAGCTTGCTAACCAATCTTTTTGAGAATACTTGGGAACAACTGCAAGGAGGGTTGTTAAGTGCTCCGTACTAATAATGTCCTCCGGCTTTACCAAATTGGAAATGTCACGAACAGCTAAGCTGCGATAGGAAATAACTCGATCAGCTGGAATCTCAAGCAACGAGTAGCAATAGAACTCCATTATGATTGAATAAGGTATATCGAAAAACCAACTACCCAACCAACAAAATTCTACAACAATTCCATGCCGAGAATGTTGACATGCCCAAGTGAGAGTGAGAGAGAGAGAGAGAGAGAGAGAGAGAGAGAGAGAGAGAGAGAGAGAGAGAGAGAGAGATAAAATCAAAAAGATCAAATTATCCAACAGAAAACCCAACATCACACGTGCACCAAACTTCCAATCACAAATTCTTATTACCAACACATAATGACGTAGCCACCTCTAATATGGGTTGATTACAAGGTAATATGAATACGAAATAGGGTAATCTAGGAATGTTTTTTTTTTTTTTGCAAGAGGTATTTCTCATCTACTCCTTCCATCCCCGCATAATGGATCTATTTTGACTTCACATAGAATTTTAGATGAGAGTTGTAAAGGCCCAAGTTTTGTGTATTGTTATATGATTGCCCTAGTTGTGTGTCAATAGTGTCAAGTCAATAGTTTATTTGAGGCAAGTTTTAGGAAAAATCTTTCAGGAAATGAAGTTCCACTCTGGGACGTCCCAATCAGAAACGAGATTCACAAATATGGGGAAGATCAAGTATATTCTTGTTAACGTCAGCAAATTTATGCACATTATTATACTCTTAGTTTCCCAGCCATAAATTAACAATTTTTGTTATAGAACAAGTCTAATATCCCCTTTGCTAGTCATTTGATGCTGTTGGAAAGGCTATAGGCTTGTCTATCCCCAATTCAAGAAATGATCTCAGACCCAGGAAGCTTCTAAGTGTTAATAGTCCCCATCTAAATATCAAGGGCCTTAATTATGTCATACAGTTATAAACTATATTGATACTGTTGTATCTTGCAATCACATTTTTTTATGAAGTCAAATGTTAGAGAAAAGCATCAGATGCTAAAGAATCCAAAGCATGGCTTCACTGATTTCTTGAGAAGCATATATTGCCACATTTAGAGTTGCTTAAGCGAACACTTAAGTTGGATGTCTAGTGGGTTTCCAGTCTTTAAAGAGTGTGTTACGCAACCCTGGCAGGCTAGATAGACTTTTAGATAGTTCATTTGAACTCTTGTGTGATTGGTTTGTTTACTATGCAGGAATTCCTAGAAGGTCTACCTCGAAACTTTTGTGGCCTCAAAAAGTTTACTGCACCCGACGTTAGCTGGTAGTTTTCTTTCTTTTATTCAGTTTAAACAAAGTAGGTGGTTCACTAATCAATAAATCCAGTAGAGCCCAGAAAAAAATGTCATACACGAAATGAACTTTCTCGTGCCAATAGTGATCTAACAAACTGACAGCTGATTACTTGGATGAAGGAAGAACTGTGGAACACTAGGACTATTCATGTAAATCAGTATCACCAGCTGCACAAGTAGTATTATAATATCAAATTTTATATTTCATTGCTAAATTGGATAACTTCAGTTTTTTAGTTACAGCATATCTCACAAATATAACCATGCATTCATTTCTTGTCAGTAAAAGTTATCAGAATTTCAAGTCCAGATGAATCACATACCTTCCAGCCTGCTTTCGGTTAATGGCGTTAAGTTGACTGCGCACATTGCTATACTCAGCAACACGAACCTGTGAGATAAAATCAACACAGTGGTAACATGATCAGAATACGCTTCGCATGAGAATTAGACATGCATGCCTTGCAGTTCATCTAGGTAGACATGTTTAGGAGTATGACTTTACAGCAATCAAGAACACAACAATAAGCAGGTCTAGAAGAGAAGGCAAAACTATACTGTTGGGAAAAAAGCTATACTAGACTGTTGCCTTCCACTCAATTTTGTCTCACAGTTTTACTGGATCTTCATACTTAACCATGATATGACAGGAGTGCAACATTTTCTTGCATAGAGCTAGGTTCCAAAGCATCTAGGTTCATGAACAAAACTGAAGAAAAATTACAGTACACCATCTTATCTTATACTGGTTCTCACCAATCTCATAAGCAAATAATTCCACGGAAAAAGGAGCATATATGAAACTCACATGAATATCAACCATACAACCTAATTTGGGAAATATTGGGTTTGGATCTCATCTCTTAATCACAATTTAGTTACAAGGAAAATACTAATCTAGTCGACATATTACACAACTCCAAAGCTATATGTGAGTTGCGTAGTTTCCACAAGGTTAACAGCAAAAGAGCAATCAGATGAATAGATGTTATTGTATCTAAACAATGTGAGTGGATGTCAACTCTATAGTAGCAACTATACCTTGAGATCATCCTCAATTTTGGCAATCTGTACATGAATTCCATCCACAATCTCCCTAAGTGGTGATACTGTTGGATACTTCGCCTCATCCCACACAAACCTACACAATTCAAAAGCATTTGATCAGTCCAATCATTAATAGATTACGATGGGAAGAACGAGCAAGTAGTACCTAGTGAGATAAGAATCAACAGGAACACCATCAACAGTCAGAGAGCTACTGAGAACTCCGGAGACCCTCTCCAATTCATCAATCTGTCGACGGATTTTGTGCGACACTCCTTCAATGAAGCTATTCGCCTGCAACACAGAAACAAACACTTAATCCAATAAATCTTTCTTCCACAACAACTAAACAATGTAAATAAATAAAATCGGTTAAAATTTCTCAATCAAAACAACTCGCCTTCAACAGATCATCGCTGAGAGACAACAGCAAATCAAGAGTGCCTACACGCAGATTCGGAATGTTGAACTGCATAATCAAACAAAAACCCACATCATGCCCATCATCTAAATAACAACAATCAACCTTTTTCTTCTGAATTAACCGGTGAAATTCATGAAAAACAGATCTGATATGCACAATACAATAAATAGATGTAGAATAGTAAATTACTCTATAGAGAGGGGTATCAAAGGACTGTTTGGAGATGGACCCTTGAAGTCGACTCCATAGAGATGATGTGTTGGAGTTTTGACCAACGGGGAGAGACGCCACCCAATAACGAGTCGCCATTAGAGATCGAATAATTGTGAAGAAGAAGAAGAAGAAAATGAAGAAGGTTGGACTAATGGCGTCTTCTGCAGCTCTGATCTTTAAATCGAGATCATGTGCTTCCACAACTTCGATCAATTTCTCTATTTCTTTTTTTATTATTTTATTTAATTTTTGTGTTATTTATTCAATTTTTCAGCTTATTTCTATTTGGACCTTATATTTATTCTTATTATGCTGAACGTATACAGTGTCATGCGATAGAAAATAAATATTATAAATTTAAGAAATTTTAATACTTTATATTTAAAATAATGATTTGAAAAATATTTGATTTAATTTTTTTATTTAATTTAATTACTTTTGTTTAAATTTATTTAATAAAGTCAATAAATTATAAAAATTCAAAACACCGTTGAATGAAATGAAATGAACTCACTTGTAGAAAGTTGACAAACATAATGCATATTTGGTGATGATTCATCTTTAAAATAGTTCTCTACTAGAATAGACTACTATTCTATGTTCAATATATCTTGGTTATATATTGATGGAAATGCAACAAACATCTCATACTTACATTTATACTTTTTGATTTTTATTCTTTTTTATATAGAATATGAAATCCAGATCTTGCCCTATATATATATATATATCAAATAGATTGTAAAACTCATCCCATATCCAATAGATAATGAAAAACTAAAATGTATATAAATAATGTGCAAGAAGTGAGGCATGACAAATGATAAAGCAGTAACAGTTTTTAGGAGTTAAGTGTGTTACATGGCGTAAAGTGCTGCTACGCATTGTGGAAGCTATCTCTTGGGACTGCGATACAAAGTAATGTGTTCGTGAGTCGTGAGAGCCACCGCTAAAGTCTTGACACCTAATAAAGGATCATGTACAGTGTCACGCCTCAACGAAATGATTGTGAATACTCGTCCCGGAATATTGAAGTGTATATAATGAATGCCAAGATCTTCAAGTGATAAATGGACTTCAATGGAGGCACACATCGTGTCCAATGGACTTGTAGGATGATCAAAAATACGAATTTGAAGATGGAAGTGCAATAATTTTTTTAAATATAAAGTCATCAAAATAGAGTCATTTGAAGATGGAAGTGCAATATCTATACTGAGGAAACTAATGTGGCACATGATACTGACATATAGTCATCAAAATTTGCATATTTTAAATAAATAAACTATATAATAATAATAATATATACTTGCTTTTTTGTTATTTTATTTACGCTTAACTATTAGTGTATACTCACTAAACTCATATGGCACAAGATACTGACATATAAAAAAAATAATTATATATTCTTACATAATTTATTTCTTTATAATATGCAAGATTTTGATGCCTATCATGGAAACTTTATTTACATAAATATTAATTCATATTAATTTAGTATGAAAAATAATAAAACCTGATTAATCAATTGAATAAAATAAATATTAAAACAAAAAAATATTGGGTATAATTTCTGCAACAGAGAGAAAAGAATTAGACAAACGTGTCCTCCCCCCAACAATAACACCTTCAAAACACAAATCAAACCTCCCCCATTTCTCTCCCTCACCAACACACATGCACAAACAAATGGATAACCCAAAAGCACCAAGAATGTCCGACGGCGGACCAGCGGCGGAGGTGATGGCCGCCGCGCCGACGAAGCGGCAGCGGCGACCGAATGTCAGGTTGAACCCGCCCTACAACGAGAACCCTGGCCACCACAAGTTACAGCACCAAGGGAAAGGTTTCAAGAAAGGAGCAAAGAGACCTCGAACTGTTAAAACTTTGAAGAACGTCGAAAACAGTAAAGAGAGTAGCAATGATGAGGAGGAGTTGAATGTTGATGACGACGACGATGATGATGATGATGATATGGTGATCGGTAATTGGAAGAAATTAAAGTCCAAATCAAGAGGAAAGAGAGGTAGACCATCGAGTTTGAAAAATTGGGTTTCGATTAAATCCCATGCAAATCAAGATAAAGAAAATCGAACTATTCATTTGTCTAGTGCTGATGATGATGATGATGATGATGATGATGATGATGAAAGTGAAGAACATAGAGAAGGAGATGAGAATTTGGGTGGAAATGGTATTAACAGGGCCCCGAAGAATAGTCGAAATACAGGGGAGACTAGGAAAGGAGATGAGAATTTGGGTGGAAATGGGACTGAAAAATCCAGGTCATCAAGCCCAAATCGTGACCGTCCATTTTGTGATGGCAAATTGAGTGGTGATGAAGGCAATGTAGGTGTTAATCGAGAGACGGGATTGAGGAACGATGGAATTTCAGGGGAGATGAAGATTGTGGAAGAAGAAAGAATGAATGGTGTGAAAGTGTGGTTGAATGAACTGGGATTAGGAAAATATAAAGCCTTATTTGAGGTTCACGAGGTTGATGAAGAGGTTTTGCCATTCTTGACTCTTGATGATCTCAAGGATATGGGAATCGATGCAGTCGGGTCGAGGAGGAAAATGTACTGTTCAATCCAGAAGCTCGGTAGAGGGTTTTCGTGATGGATTGATTGACGTAGAAATGGGGTTTTTTTTTTTTGGATAGGTTTTGCAGCTTGAGCTTTGTAGGGCAATGCTCTTGGATATATGATGGTAATTTTGTTTTGCAGATGATGTTAGATGGTGCTTGTGGGATGTATATTGGTTGTAAGAATGATCTTTTTGATGCAACATTAGTTGAACTATGCTCATTACATGTTTTTTTGAGTTTGTGGATTGTTCTAAGTGGCATCTTTGTGTCTCCTTTGAATTTCAGCAAATTGAAATTGCTAGAGAAACTAGTTATAGTTGAAAATTTACTAGAGGAAACATGAAACTGAGTACTAAGTATAGTTTAGGAATTTTATAATTTATACTTCAAAATCAAAATCGCGATGCACATATGATTTTTCAGTAAAAGAATTGGGAAAATGTCAGTATTCGACAGCGACTTAAATACAGTCATTTTAAAAGAGTGAAGTTTTTCTTAGAGACAAATTTCCTAATTTTGGTTTGATTGAACTCAAGTGTAATTCAATGCAAAATGCATTCAGATGAATTTTCATACAAAAATCAACTTTTCTATACAACATAAACAAAAAAGCAAAGATCACATTGTAGCTATGATAATGATACTACTGATTAATAATGGTAGCAATAACTCAAAATCTCCATTTGGAGACCTAACAATCTGAATAAAAAAACAAGAAATATATACTCATTCCAGCTTCACTCTGTCTCCCTCCAGCTGCTGTTTCCTAGGTTCAGCAGGAAAGTATTTTATTCCTACCATATCACCTACTGTACTGATTACCTGTAGAAATACAAATTATCAGGAATACAAGAGCAAATTCATATCTTCGCTTAAATAGTGAAAAAATACACTATTATCTTTATATATATAATGCTGGAAGGATTAAAATTCCCGTTTCATAGTAAAACCCCACGCATATCCAACCCCCATAGCATGGTTATTTTGCTAAATCACTAGTTTGAGAAATAAACTAATTGATTAATTTTAAATAACATGATAGATATTAATACTTGAAAGTCTAGTGATGTCAAAATCAACAAAGATAGTGAAAAGATTAAAGTCTAACCTCTAAAGCTTTAATAAGGTCTTCCCTTGAATGCGCAGCAGAGATACAAATACGCGCACGGGCCAACAGCAAGGGAGTAGCTGGAAAAGCAACAGTCACAACAGCCACCTGCATTGTTGAACCAAGAGTTGAGGAAAAAAGAAAAAAGAAACCAAACAAACTTTTTACTGGGGCCAAAAAGTTAAAGGTTTACCTTCCGTTTGAGACATTCTCGTGAAAAAGCAGGGATTTTTGCTGGATTATAGAGCATTATAGGCATGACGGGGGAATCATTATCACCTAGAACCTCGAAACCCATTTTCTGCAATTCAGACCTAAAAAAGTTGCTGTTCTCACGTATTCTCGCTAGTTTTTGAGCCCCTATATTATTAACAAAACATAAAAGTGCGAGTTAAACTCATCATTGGTCAAGCAATGATAAAACAAGGTTTTGTAAGTAAACAAAAGGGTAGATTAATATATACCCCTGCTAGAACCATCTTCTCCAAGAATAACCTTAAGGGAAGAAATGATTTGCTGTGCAGCAGGTGGTGATATTGACGTGGCATAAAGATGAGCAGGGCAAGTGTACTTCAAGTATTGAATAAGTTCCTGAAAAGGTGAAATGATATGTTATGGTGAGCAACAGAAAGAGATGAAGAAAATCAGAGTTCTCTATTATGTTTTGCCATTTGGGAAGTACTTCGTTGCTACATTTTCCTTGAAAAAAATGCGCCTATTTTTCTTAATGCACACTGGTTTCAGATAATTAATTGTGATGATTTAAAAATGAGTAGATCACGATACTCATTCATATAAGAAAACAATAAATTAAAGAAAACTGAAAAACCTCTAAATAAATTCCTAGTAGAAAATGGATACAACCCATAAGTAGGCATTTCATATTACCAAGCTAACTTCCGCTGTTTTTTCTCATTATCAGATGCTTAAGAAAGAGGTTATATAACTCGGTTCTTTAAAGATTACAAATCAGTCAGTATGCGTATTTAAAAGCATATATGGCAAGGTATGGAAAAAAAAAACCTTAGATCCACCAATATAACCACCACATGATCCAAATGATTTAGTGAAAGTTCCCATCATAATATCCACATCTGCAGTATCAACGCCTAAGAGCTCACAGACACCCTTTCCAGTTTTTCCAACAGCTCCAATGCTGTGAGCCTCATCTAGATAGACATATGCCTGTTCAGATATAGAGTTGGATAAGAAATTACAGGCTAGTAGATGGCAAAAAAGTGAATAAAAATGCAGCAGCATTGAACAGGCCTCAAAATCTGATGTCACAAATACTTTTCTTTGTAGAAAGAGGATTATGAAATGAACGTGACTAGGTAATTGTTATTCCACACCAGATTCTTGATAAAATAGGTTATTCAGAACTCGAGGGCCATACAACATCTGAACTAGTTTGATACAAAATGCTTCTAAATTTTTCATACCAAGTAAATTGTTTTCTCCAAAACATAAGAAAATGATGGCAATTAGCATCCATGCAAAGCAATATGGCTTGCATCAAATACCTACCTTGTATTTCTTGCATATTGTAATAATTTCAGGGAGCTTGCACAGCTCCCCTTCCATGCTGTAAATTCCCTCCACCACAACCATTATCTTTTTCCAAGGTCTGTGTGTTCTGGGCTGGCCCTCAGCAATTTGCTCCCTCAGAACTTTATCTAAGTGGGATGGAGCTAGAGAAAGAACGATATAAAATAAAATACAAATAATTATTAATTCAATCACCTTTCACAACATTTGGGGCACTAGCAAAGGAATTTAAACTTACTGTTATGCTGGAAAACTCGAATAGTGGCTCCAGACCCACGAGCACCATTAACTATAGAGTTATGGTTCAGAGAATCACTGATAATCAAACTTCCCTGCACATTAAAATCGATTGAGGACTATATACAATTTGCAGAACTTCAAGTTCAATATCAATCCAACAACGTGTATTTACCTTTCCCATTAGTACTGGAAGAATAGCGGAATTCGTTACATAACCCATGCCAAAAACTATTGCAGCTGGTTTTCCTACAAAATTTGCGACACACTCCTCCAATTCGGCATGCAATGTTGTTGTGCCTGATCACATAGTTGGCCTCATCAAACTTAAACATAAATGAGCTATCTCTTTCTTGGAAAATATAAATAGTATCATCGGGATACACATTTACCTCCATCAATCCGAGTACTACAGGTGCTTGGGTAAAATTTCTTCAAGGTTTCAATTACACGAGGCGTGCAGTATTCATCTGCTGCAGCAAATCCAAGATAGTTATATGATCCTAAGTTGAGGCATCTATTCACTTTTGTGGTTCGCCTGCATAAAATGCTATTGAGTGAGGAAAATATTTTTAAATAAAGGGGAGGTTTTAAAGTAGAGAAGTCTTGATCCTGAGTTGCATATTGCATTTGATTTTCTTCAATATTGAGAACTCCAATAGTAATCAGACTCAGAATAGTGTTTAGAATTGAAACACAGAACAAGTTACTCGTCATCAATTAAAAGACAATCAAGAAATTATATAATAAAAGCTGGAATTAGATACTTACTTTAGTGTTTTGTTATTGTCGTTCGAGATACGTTCCACCACATCAAACCAAGCATCAGGAGGACTTGAAATTGGTCTATTAAAGCAATCCTACAAATCACATAGATATTAACTCTGTGAACCGGTAATATTGCTTTTTGTAGAAGCAGGGCAAATTTTAGAATTTTTGCATGGTACTTAATTCTGCCTTGTTAAACCATCATTTCCGGTTAATGAAACTCCAGAATCAATCATCTGTTAAACTTCATTAAGCCAACTTTTGACAAGTTTAGTGCTTGCTAATCTCTCTTTTACTTGTTCCTCAAATAGAACATAAATTCAGGTACATGAAAGTCTGGAAAGAAGACTCAATTTCCCTCTATTTCCTTTCTACTATTTCTCCTTTCTAGAGTTAAACGACATCCAGTTTGCATAATATCAATCGTAAATGAAACAAATTAGACAGAAACGAAACTCATATACAAAATATACAACAGGGAAGCAATCCAAAGAACGTCACCAACCAAAATTTGCTTTGCTCATAGATCACTATAGAACTCACCCAAATGAATCCATGGAAAACAAAACACAAACGCTAGCACTAACAAACCAAAAACGAACCTGAATTCGTAGATACAATCGGCGAATGTAGAAATCCTCCAGCCCCAAACAGATCGGCGCGTAACCCTATCACAATCAAAAACAATAACAACATTTTAAATCAAATCCATAAATCGCTGAAACAAACATTTCAACGTGTACATACAAATACAAAAATACGCCAAGCCTAAGATCGCAGGACGTACGATCACATACCTGAAGGGTGCTCTGTGACCACCAATCGAAAATCCTTCGGAAAAAATCGCGTAGCTGGCCAAATGCGAAGAGCAGGCCGTAGCTGAAGTAGGTCGTCAAGGCGGTGATATATGGAATTGTGATCATCTTTGCGGCGGCGATCAGATCTGGCGGGGCGGAGGAGAGGATTGTAGAAGAGATAGGATATATATATATATAGAGAGAGAGAGAGAGAGAGAGAGAGAGAGAGAGAGCAAAAATGGAGGGAGGGAGAGAGATTGGTTTTGACCAGTCCCCCTGCCCAATATTAGGAAAAAAATTTAGTGTTAAAATATAACATTTATATTTATTTATTTTTTTGATAAAATCATTTTATATTTATAAATTTTAATTAATTTTATATATTTTATATGTTATGTGGTAAATATTTGTCGAATGTTTTGTTATTGAAAACTACCAAAGATCACTTTTTCTAGAGAAGTTCAATTTAATTAATTTATTTTATTTTATTATTTATTGTACAAATTTTAGAAACTTTCTTCCAATTTGATTTGATTTTGATTTTTCAATCCCATGTTTTGACTTTTGATTGATTTATTATTCAAAGTCTTTCTATATAAGTATGTTTGGGCATATGAAAAAGGCTCTAATAATTTTAATAATTTTATGTTGTGGATAACATTTTGGGTCCATCCTATGAGATAAAGTGGGGATAAGATTTTTCATTCCAAATAGTTTTCTAATTTCTTATTGCACAAATATAAATGTGTGACATGTGTAATTTACAAATACATTTATTAAGAGACGACGTATAATATGTATAAATATTTTGACATCAGTCTCTTATCAATCGAGAATTGTGAATCAAGCTTCAGCCTGCTAAATTTCAAATATCGAGCATATTGACTCAGTCAAACGCATGCCACAAATTTTATGATTTTAGACTTAACTCATATTAACAAATTACTTTACTTTGATAAAATGTATGTGGAGTAAAAATTCCACATATATCTAATGAAGTATAAATTCAAACATGATCATTAAACAATACTTTAACAAGATAATACTTTTAAATTTGCACAAAATTCAATTGAGAAATAATAATAATTGAATAAACAATATCAAAGTATTTTTTTATCCTTAACGTTCAATTTATTTACCTAGGTGATGAAGGAGAAGTTCTATTCTGACTCTGGTCCAATTTCCACCACACAAACATATGTGGGTTGTTTTGATCCCAGACCATGATAGATTTTTTCGTGATGCAAGTCTAAGCAACAATTACCTCTCTTATTATAAAACTTTCATTCATCCCTACAAATAACTTTGATTACTATTTTTCCTTATTTCATAATTAAGTTTTTTTTTATTATACCTTGGAATGTTTGTTTTCATTCAACTTATATTAGTTTAATAATTAATTTGATATATTTTTTTGGTAGATTTATGTACATTAAATGATAATAATGCTTATAAATACATCAAAATCGGTATTTGTTTACACGATTTAAAAATATTCAAATTGACATAATTACAAATTCGCACGTCATTATATGTTAATAAAGATTTTAGTGGTATCATTAACTTAAAAGTTAAAATTAAATTAAAAGTTATAATATGAAAAATTATATTCATCCCCTCGATAACAAAATAGAAAATTTAGTAATAACTTTTTTGATGACATCAACAAATTTAATTAGTTTCCTAACGGGCGAAGGGAGACTTCTCTATTTTAAATTGGTGTTCTATCTTTTATTCTATTTTTATTTCTCCAAAGAGGGCAATTGCAAGATTTAATTAAAAGAATGGGGTGTTTGTTATGTACCAAAATAAGATCATAACCACAGATAGATAAGGAATGTAGTTAATGTAATTACTTTTTTTTTATTCCGTGCCAAAAGCTCATAAAAATAAAACGAATTGGAAAATGAGAAATAAAATATGGAACGTACACTACCGACCGTTTCTATACATAAATAGATTAACTTAACAAATATTATTTTGTCAATATATTAAGAAAAGTGCCATCCATTATTGCTATATCCAGTCAATAAAATAAAAAGGGAAATAAAGACAAGATATTAGTAATGCCATTTTAAAGTTTACAAATACTCTAAAAATTATGGCATTTTGGAAATAGTTTTTTATTGGATAATTGCATCCACCTCCCTTAAACTTTATACATTTGATATCCACATTCCTCAACTTTGAAAAATTAGCATGAATCTCATTGATACTGTTTTTCATTATTTTTACTTATAAAAAACTAAAATACCCTTCAATTTTCACTTATAATTTTTTAAAAATAAAAAAAATATCATCAAATGACATAAGGAGAATGAAATAAATTAAAAGGGGTGCATAATTGAAAAATTCTAGAGAATATGACTCACAATTCTTTAAAAAAAAATTATCTTCAATAATAGTTAGTTCTATATTTAAATAAAAATCTTATTGCTTAATTAAATACATTTTACATGAACATGTACACTACTAATATCATAACTAATGTACATTACTAAAGTTTAATTTCTCATTTTATAAAATATTTTTAGTACATTACTAAATACTAAAAAAATAATCTTTATATACCCAACACTATATATGTTCAAATATAAATTTTGATAATAAATTCAAAAAATTCTTTTAATGTGCAGAAATAGGATTATTACTTATTGAAAATATTAGTTGAAAAAAATGTAAATGTGCTTCTATACCACCTTCTTTTCTCTCAAATTTACATTTCTATTTTAATAGAAAAGCAAATAAAAAAAAAATGCTATTTTAACTAATATCTGGTACATAAAGATTCGATATTAAAATATTTTTTATTATGTTCTAAGTTTAGAAATATGACATAGTTTGAAAAACTTAACTTTAAGATGCTATCTTATTTTTTCTAATTAATATGTCAATTAGTAATAATATTTCATCCTCCAACTAATTATACAATTTAACCATTTTCTAATATTGGAAGGATTTTTTTTGTCTTTTCACTAGAAAATATAGTAAAAAAGTAGAAGAAGGGTATTGATGCCAATTTTTCAAAGTTAAAGAGTATGGATGCCAAATGTCCAAAATTTAAGGGAGGTTGATGCAATTCTCCCGTTTTTTATTTCTGCATTACATTGTCAAAAAAAGCCACATACATTTTCATAACCTAAAACAAATTGGAGACAACAAATTTTTTTATTTTTTAATATATAAAAGGGCCATCCCCTTTAAAATTATGCATATAAGATCAGTAATCCCTAAACTTTAAATTAAATTAAAGTACAATGAATTCCTCCATGTGAACACCTCTCTTAACTCTTGATAATGTTATCCCAATTCTAACAACAAAGATAGTTCTAGTTCTTTTCCCACTAAGCCTGCTTGAAAACATATAAATCTACCTGACAGACAGAGGTTGGCCTTCAATGTCTTTTCTTGTTTCCAGCATTAGGCTTCGATGGGGCTGCAAGGGCATGTGCGAAAAACACGATGAGGAGAACCACTGAAACATGCGAACCGTATTTCCCAAGCAACCTCTGCAACAAGACAGATGAAGATCAAATTTTTACAGATTTTTGAGAATGGGATAAAGTAGGAAAAGAAAATTATACAAATGTTGATTAATCCAAGCTATGGTGATTTTGGTTTTTTCCCCAATTTCCAGGATTTTGATAAAGATCCTATATTATCGAAATATGTGGCATATTGTCATGTATTTCAAGGGGTTGTTAGTTTTCGACAGTAAAGATAGGCCATTAACTTCATCGTTTGCACGTAACAGCAACGTGAGATTTTATGTGGCTTTTTCTATCAGAAACTAATCTAATAAAAAAAGGACCAAAATTAAAATGGAGTAGAATGTGGGACCAAAACTGCAATCTTCATGTCCAAATTGATAACAAATAGCAGAAATCTAATAAAAGGGAAATAATTACCTTTGCCTGAAAGTTTTTGTCCATCACGAGATAAGCAACCGACAGAAACAACAAACAGGGAAAAAAAAGATTCAATCAGTATCAGACAAAACATTTAGAAGGGATCACAAGTATAAAAGATGCTTTATAATTTCAAAAATTTACAGTTTCAATTTTGTTCACAGTGGTTGGGTCAGCCAGAATTTTCAGTGGCAGAATAGGGGTCGAATAGGCTTCCTGAAAATAATGATAATATTCACATTAGTGTGATTATGCAACTGGGATTTGATAATCCACTTTTTAAAGAGAACAAACCTGTAGCTTAGACTTTGTGGGGACTCGATAGGTGATCAAAGCAGGTGCCCCATAGTAAACAGTTTTCACTTTAGATTCCAACTCAAATGAATGGGATACAAGGGAACCACTGGGATCAAATGTAAATTAAACACACATATCAGCAACATACAAAGGGTCAAAAGATCTAACACCTGAATAATATTTAATATGTAAATTTGAAAGCTTACGAATCAAGTCTTTCCCAGGAATTAGATGTATTGCCAATAATAGAATCAAAAATCTCCGAGGCCCAAGTATCATCTGTGAGGGTTACATCATACGCAGTCCTGCAAGGAATAAAAAATAATCAATTTCCAGAATTAAACAGTTCAATCAAGTAAATTTATTTGGTATTTAATCATTGTCATCACAGTGCCATAAAACAACACTCAAGTACTTGTTTAGTATAATCAATAACGTAGTACCACCATTCAGCCATGATAACTGATAGAACTTAATTTGAAGTAACAGATCGTAAATCCAAACTCAAGAACAAGATGTTCTTGCCCAAGCTTCCAAGCTCGAAAATTCAATAATACTTCAATAATCCAAAAACAATAATCCAATGACCTATTTATGCGAAACCCTAATCTCCTAAGAGTCCGGCCCGTAAAGCGGGAAACATAAAACATAACTCAAATGAATAAAACCAAAGCAAATAAATTAAGACTGAAAGTAATTAAACTCGATCCGGCCCATATGGCCCATCCGATATACGAGCAGGGGCTTTGCCGGAATTTTCTCCACATCAATAACATAAGAAATATATGAAAATGTCTCAAACAAGGTAAGAATAGAAATTGTAGAACACATGTTCATAGATTAACACAAACTATGGGTAAAGTTCTTTTTAATCGTAAAGATTAGATTTTGGACTGCATAAATCCATTTCCTGATTTTGTTTACTCATAGGTTCACTTCCATAATATTATAAGCAACCAATAACCACTGGTATCTTTTCTTTTCAATAATCAAATACCAATTTTGTGCTTAAGACCAAAATTTACCAGCAAGAGATTTGGGAAAATGAACTTAAATATTGCAGATAATACACCATAATCGTAACGAAAAAGTACCTCATGTTCATTTCATGTTTCTTTAGAATTTTGGTACAATTTGAAAACCTCAAAAAATGTGCTTTCTCCTATGAGTTCTATACGGCAATCATGTTAAATGAGCTACAAAATGTAGGAAATAAAGCCAGATGTTCTAAAGAATATTGATGAATTTATGGATGACCAAGACCCTGTAGATTGAGCTTTACCCCAATTTACTTCCAACATTATAACCATTTTCTCCAATAATTACTGACTTAGAGGAAGCAATAAGATCTGAAAAAATTGAATAACACATCCTTCAATTTTCAAGGATTTGAGATATTGTAGATCATGACTCCCAGTTCAAGGATAAAAACGTAGGCGAAAACTCGAAATATGCAAAACATAAATTTTATTGATGAAAGATAATTATTTGCAACACAAAACATCAATCTCTCTCCAACCTCCATCATAAGATTCACCACAACAAAAACACAATTGATATACATAACGAAAAAATTATGAATTAGAAAATCGGTAAGATAAAGGAATCCATGCATCAAACAATTCAACAACCTATCAGATGAAAAATCAAACCTTTGTAAAATAATACATTGAAAATCAGTCATATCATTAGCAACAAGCATTCTCAATTATATTATCAAACAAACAAGAAATAAACAACTAAATCCCCAATTAACACACTCGCCAAAAGACATAAATACATGAAATCGAGATAAAAATTAGTGCATTGAGAGAGAGTATACTCGGATCCACTGTTGTAAATGTCGATTGAGACGGTTAACCGTTCCAGATCCGAGTTCAGCTTTCTATTTGAAACCCTTTTATGCGCCACGATAAACGGTGAACTCGAATATTCCGCGAAGGCGATTGAACATACGAGAAACATGGATAAAACGAAGATTGTTGTGAAAGCAATACTGTTCACCATTGCTGTTCGATCGAAGATTGATTGATGACTTCGAATTCTGAGAGTGAGACAGATATTTGTACGGAAAGTTACGACACTAAAATGAACGATCTTATTATTTATATTATTGTACGGGGGAAGGGGAAGTATGAATTTTGTCTGATGGGCCACGGATAAGGCTTTTTGGCCCATTTGTGGATATTATTATTTATTTATTTTTATTATTTGATTTGATTTGACTAAATTTAATCTAATGTTAATTATACATATTATTAAAGTTATATAAAGCTATAGTCAACCCAAATGAATTTGACTGAGAATATAATTGTATTTAGATCTTGATGCACCCATATTAAACTCTGTTGAAATTTTGACTTATTAGGAAATGTTTGGTACTAGGAAATGAAGATTAATATTGGTTATTACCATTTATTTAATCATGTTTCTTGTTTGATATGATTAAAAGAAATTAAATTGAATACTCGATGAATAACTTATTCCCACTAAAAATTGAAATACAAAATCTGGTTCAATCCTGATAAATAGGAATACTTTTCGAATTATAATTAAAATGCAAAATTACACTTCTTACACCTAAAATCATGGATTATGACTATATATATAATACATTATATATTTATAGAAAATATAGCCAATTTATAATATTTCCATGATATGTTCTATTCTATTATAATTACAAATATCTTTAGATACATAAAGGTACTATCCTTTTTTCGTCCATAACGCTCTCTTTATATTATTGTATACGCGTATATTTTTAGGTACGATATATATGATTTACAGAAGTAATTCAAGTTATTATTCGATAAAACAAATTGTATCTATAAATTATATATAATATATTTATATAAGTTTGACCATATATGATTTAGCAAAATACAATTCAACTTGTATATTTATATCATGCAAAGTGTCACAAATGAGTTTCTAAACTTTAAAAGGTCCAAAATGGTTCCTCTTTTATTATGCGTGTGTTAAGTACTTTCGAATATAAGTATGTCAAGTACTCTCATTCGAACAAAAATTTAAGCATATAATAGTTGATAAATTATTTTAATACTTCAAAGCCTAAAATTAATGTGCGGATTATGCACAAATAAAAAAAAAGTGATATAAATATAAAAAAATCAGCTAACTTCCTTATTTGAATTCAAATAAAAAGATAAAGTTATGTACTGTATATTGGGTTTTTTATATGTAAAATTCTATATACCACAGTTTTCATATCACCAATTTTCACCTTCTCTTAATTTAGAAAATTTAGATGTAATAAACTCATTAAAACCAATTAATTGAAAGTGATTTCTTATCAAAATTAGGAGTCAGGAGATGTGAAAAATAAGTGATATACAAGAAGTGATGTATAATATCACTTAGGGATATAAGTCTAACCGAGTTGATTTGGCTTGAATGAGCTCGAGCCCGAGCCTACTTGTCTCTGAAAAAAGCTCACGAGTTGTTTTATTTTTTAATATATTATTATTTTTATTATTATATAAATAAATATATATTAAATAATTAAAAAATAAATAAAAACTTCAGCTCGGATCAAGCTCGAGCTCGAAAATTTAATCTCGACGAGCTCGAGCTTGAGCTTGGGAAAATCTCCAAGCTCAGCTAGTTTGCACCCCCTAATATCACTCATTGAATGATGTATATGAATTGTCATGAGTAATTGTTTCTTAATTATATTAATAAAATGAAAATGATAAGTACTTTAGATGGCAAAATTTAACGAAAGAAACCATTATCCGAATATGGACATATATATTACACTTGCTTAAATTGTTTGGGTATTTCTATTTATATAAGTTAAATGAATATTTTATCATCAATTTCTAAAATTTGATCAATTAGTTGCTTTTTCACATTAATAAATATAAAGTGCACTAATATAAAGTTTTCCGTCTAGATGTATATTTAATTTTTGAATTATTAGTTATTGTGTTCATCTTAATATCCTCGTCTGGCTACTTGTGAGTGACCTTTGACATTCCTTGTTTTCATGCACGCAAGTATTGGATTATGACATCTTAGAAGGGATGTATACAAAAGTTTAACTATTGATAGAAGTATTACATCGAGAATGTATAGTTTTTTTTTTTTTTGAATGACGAGGGAAACCCGCAGCCGCTATCGTGAGGTGCGCACTGGGTAAACCCCGCTCTTGTGTAATAGCCTGCAAACCACACAAGAGAGGTAAACCAGCCTAGGTTGCCCACAGCTGACAGGCTCACAGTAGAGAAGGAAGTATGCATAACTATAAAAATTGGGTACTTTTATATTAGATTGGTTACAAATAAGTCAATCAAATTTTTATTATTAGACGATCCAATATGAGAAGTATTTTACAAAAATAATCTCAATTCAATGATAAAAACTAGGTTGGCTCCATTACAATCAACCTAACATAGAATTTTCTATAAGTCAATCCATCAAAATTTAACTACAAACTAAAAACAACACTAGAGATACTAAGTGTGATGTGTGTACATATATGTATATGTTATACAACATGAATAAAATGTTGATGTGTAAAAGGTGTTGTATACACAATTAGGCTTGTCAATAAGCAGGATTGTCCGTACCAGAACCCGTTCAATAGAAAATTTACCCTATCGAGATCCTACCCGTAGGGTCTACGACTCAGACCCCATGGCAATAGGTAATTCGGTTTCGGGTCTTCTTTTTTTTTACAAACGGGTATTTTATCCAAAAAAATACTTGAACATTACCCGAAATTTATCATTTGAAAATACCCGCGGGTCTATAACTGAACAATACCGAAGTTTACTCGTGGATATTTGCCCAACACCGACCACACCCAAAGCATACCCAGCCCGTAGGGTCAAACTTTTTTTTGACCAGTCAGATACGCAATTGGGTTTGGGTTGGGTCCGGATAAAATATTTTTTTTGGATATTTCGTTCGTCTGATTTAGGTTTCGGTATTCCCCGCCCTTTGATAATCGTATCCATAATCGTGTACAGTGCATATGTTATATGTAAGCTTGTGCACTATGTGAACAAAAAGTAATGTGTTTAAACGTGTAGTGTTGGTTTCATTTGGTTCCAACTATGGTACAAAAAAATTCTTATACAGGATGCACTTGTACCCGCCCATCCGAATCCACAATACATTTAAAGTAAGTTATAATACATGTAACCTGCACATGAAAAGAGAAAGAAAGATGAATATCATTTAAAACCAAAAAATTTTAAACGTTAGTGCGTGAATTTCACGTTCTACCAAACACACCCCAAATCCGTCGCGTCATAATCCCTTATAATTGTAGACATTCACACCTATCAATATTAGAAATGGAAGAGAAGGTCTAGCATGAAAGAGAAGAGACTGTTTGGATAGCCAACGGATGACGCCTAGAAAATGAAACCTTATTAGGGCTCTTTCTCTATATAATGCAATTGAAAACCCATAAAATGGATTAATTTAGGCAAGTCATCCTTGGCTACCAAACACTTAAGGCTCTTCATCTTCATACAAGGCCTCTCTTCCTCCGTTTCGATCTTCTATTTCAAAACTATGATAACACATCAAATTTTCTATTTCAAAATATTGTAATTCATAATATTCTTGCATGAATACTATATGTTTTTGAAAATATTCATGTATACGTGAAACTAGATATGATATGAAATAGAATTTGTGAATGAATGTACTCTGTATATATTTTGAAATGAAACATCATGATTCAAAATATGCTAATTCATATAACTCGTCGATATTTATAATCGATACACTCTTAAATTCACTCAATAACACTCTACTCTCTATATATAGAGAATGAAAAGATAAAAAGGGGCCGGATTCTCAATGTGAATAAGTGAATAAGCCAGCTAGTACAGCTAAATTTCATTGAAATCTTTGAGTCATTTTTCATGTTATATTCTGGTCATGATCAATTATGCTTATGGCATTTTTTAGGGTATATATTCCATAATTTGACCAAACCCCAAGTAACTGTCTAATCTTTGTCTCCTGTGAAATTTGATCTTGTCAGAAATCAGTTGACCTTTGGGGAAACAAAAGTCTAGTTGACCAATTATTCCAAATAAATGGTCAATTTGGAGAAATTTACTCTCAATTTTAATTTATTAGATTGATCAAGATTTCGAGATGCAATTAGTACTATAATTCACTTAGTTTCTAATTAATTATATATTATATGTAAATCAATCACCATGAGAATTAAATTTAGATTGAATTTGGACTAGATTTATCTTTTACGTCAATAGTTTATTTTGGCAATCTTTATAGATGTCAACTATAGTCTAAATCACATTAGAAATGAACTACTTTTACTTTTGTCTTTTAATTACCCAATCCCAAATCGAAAACTCCCTTGGTCATAACCTAGGCTGGTTTATCTCTCTTGTATGGTTTGCAGGCTATTACACAAGAGCGGGGTTTACCCAGTGCGCACCTTACGGCAGCGACTGCGGGTTTCCCTCGTCATCCAAAAAAAAAAAGAAAACTCCATTGGTCATTATGCCATTTTCTTGTAGAATTCTCAATAATTCAGTAAAAATTATTCAATAAAAAAGAACAAAGTCGAGGATTATAACTCTATTGACAATGAAGCCCTTATCATGAGATAAAGATATAATTAGGGATGTGTTATTATCACTAACACAAAGTCCATTCGAATATTATCTATCTTCACAACCATCCATGCCACTTGCCAATTCAATGTTTTTTCTTTTTTTCTTATGGTTGTGAACCATATGAATTAACTCGCACTTATTAAAGATGTGATTTATAAGAACAAGAGTCATACGATTAAATTATACCTCTAATTGAGTATTTTGTAAAAGTCAAATTTTGCTATAACATAGAGTAATTTGCACTTTGCACCCTTAAAAGAGGGCTAATAGGCACTTTGCACCCTAAAAAAGAAGAAATAGCACAATGCACCTTGGAATTGATTAAGTTTTGGCAAGTTACACCCTATTTAATTTTTCAACAAAAAATTTCATTTTTTAAGGGGCAAAATCATCCATGAAAAATATAAACGAATTTCTAAATGCAAAATAATCAACTTATATCAAAAATATTATATGCTCCATTTATCGAGATTTTAGCAAAATAAATAAAAAGTTCTCAAATATAATAAAATTATGAAGCAAAATAAAAGTTCCCAATTTCTAAAGTTCTCAAATGTCTGTCTTCAAATTTTGTATTTTTATAATTTAGAAAAGCAGAAAATTGCATTTTGAATGTGGTATTCAAATTTCTTATTTTGAAAGGTAGAAGAATGCATCTAAAATGTTGTCTGTAATTCTTTTTTTATTTTTATGTGACATATGTTTGACCTAATTTCAAGTTTTAAAGCCTTTTGTGAATCTAATTTTACTGTGGTGATAATGTTTCATTTAGTTCACATTTTGTGACAGTAAATTGGTTCGTTTTTGTGCATTACTTTAATGAGGATAGAGTTTTTAGTGTTTGACGAAAAAAAAAGATAAATCATCTTCACTCATAAAAAAAATTATGCATTTTTAATTAATTATTTTCGAGGGTTTGTGTGAAGAATCACGATGAAGTGGAAATGAGTGAATGACTAGAGTTAGATTGGCGACATGAACGGAGGGGATTCGTTTTTTTTTGAATATTTTTACCCTTATTGAGATGAGATTTTGATTAAAAAATTAAATAGGGTGCAACTTGCCAAAACTTAATCAATTACAAGGTGCGTTATGCTATTTTTTCTTTTTTAGGGTGTAAAGTGCCTATTAGCCCTCTTTTCAGGGTGCAAAGTGCAAATTACTCCTATAACATATATTCAATTTTCGGATCCAATTTTGTCCAATTTTCATTTTACAATATATTTCTAAACTAAATTCAAACCAAATGTGTATTTGAATATATATATATATATATATATATATATATATATATATATATATATATATATATATATACACGACCCTTGGAGGGTCCCTTCGAATTCTAAGGAAAGATGCGAAATTGCAAGTGTCGGATCAATTTGCTGCATTTGGGGCTTTATTCACAAACAAGCTTCCAACATCGTCAAATCTTCATCAACAATTCAAAGCCAATAGTTGAAAGCATGATTTAGTCAAACTCAAGATAAATAAATTTTGATTACTAAACCAATAACGTTTATGGACAATTCTACGCTATATTGAATATAATGATATCGATTCTTTTGTAACTTATTGAATAAGAAAATATGAGAAGTTTTATCATAATACTCCTTCATCTAATGATTTACAGTAAACCGACTCTATTAAACTTGATATGTTATATAATTTCTTAAAATGTATTAATCATATTTTTAGAACGCGAATTGCAAATAAATTGTTAACCGACGAGTGATAAATGAATTAATCATCAAAATTAATTCAATGTACAAGTTTCGGAATCTTGAAATTACTCTTGTGCTAAAAATACTCCTCTATTAAAAAAAATTATATATGTCACTCTATCTGTTATTTTAACCCTACAACCCTACGTAAAATCTCATTTTTCTTTAGAAAATGAATGGTTTTTTTATAATTTTTTATTTAATAACATTTTCTACGTTCAAATTGTATGAAAAAATATATAAGTCAAATTAACATGCTAATAAAAGTAAAAAATAAGTTCAGAAAGTGAATTTCAAGTATAATTAAGATAACAATTGAGGTGTTATACTTAGAAAAATTAAAAAAATAATTTTAAACTAACACGAGATATTTTGTAAAAATTCAGTGAATTTTATGTAGTCCATATTATACTATATAATATGATCTTTTGTATTGCAATTACGGATTTTTAAATTGGAACTGTCGAAATAATGATTATATAAATTAGTTGATCGTAGCACATTTATTACATGGACACATTCTGTAAAATTATTGAAAATATATAATTTTGTAAGTGCATATGATTAATTAGCAAGTCTCTCTTAACTTGGTAATCCCAGTAAAGTAATTAATGTAATCATAACAACACAGTTTATAGTATAGCATAATCTATAAAATTATGTATAAGTCATTAGTAAATGATAAGTCTTTCAACAATGTTCGATAAAAAAAAAATTCTAATTACTTCATAATTTGTAAATATTATTGAATAATAGATACATCAAATATTATTTATCTTGTCAAAAAATGTATTTTTAGCATTTTCCTTCTAATTACATTATTAGTTAACATGTTCTAAAGTTTTAACAAATCAATCGAAAATAGAGACTATAGTTTAATCTTATTTATTTTTTAAATATTAAAATAAATTAATTAATTTCTAATTCGAGTTGAGTTCGACTCGTTATCCCATTTTTCCACGAAAGCTTCATCGTAAAGAATAATACTAGCAAGTGTAACAGCAATCTTGGTCCAAGGCTTGAAAAGGAATATGGGCCGAAATGGGAGAATATTGAATTTCGGCCACTTATTTTGATGGGCCAGAAAGGATTGGGCTGACTTGATTCGCCTAAGGACAATGTAGGTTGGGTCGAACTATTCTAATAATTGAGGTTAATTATAGTGTCTTCAAAACATTATTTTATAGTTAATTCGACTTATGTAATCATATCTTGTAGAAGTATATTTAATTGGGCAACTATTTTATAACAAGGGCTATTAGTGAAGGTTCTTTCATATACTAGTAATAGTATGGACCATCTTTAGAAGTATTATCTTAAATAAGCCAACATGCTAAAAATAAAAAGTATTAGGTACTTGAAAATATGCATAATAATACTATTTCCATGTAGAGACGTAGTACCTACCATATTAATTGTTTATACTTTATAGTTCCTTTTTTCTCTTTCCTAAAAAATATATATATATATATATATATATATATATATTTGGAGGATTTAATTGCTAACCTTTTTAATTAAATAAGTATTACATTGAATAAAATTAAATAAGTATTACATCTTAATGGGCCACGGCCAGGCCAGCCCGTTCTCTTACAGGGAATGGGCCGGCCTGGCCCATTAATATATATATATTTTAAACTCAGCTACAATATGCTCAAAAGTAAAAATTTGATTTTCCGGTATATTTGTTTGAGGCTGAAGGCCCTCCACATGCTCGCCGTTTCAAGTCAGGGGTCTTTTTAATGGAAAATTATGTGAAACAGTAGAATTTTTCCTCACTGAAGGAAGCTGAACAAGGAGCTGCTAAAGCTGTGTGTCAAACTATGGGCCTTGATGTGATTCAAGTGGCAAGATTCTAGATAACATAATTGCACTTTTATTCTTATTATTTTTATTGTTGTGGACGTTGACAATAACTTTTGTATAATTTTGAAATGATTTCAAGATGGAGATTTATACAAAAATCTCCTGCAAAAATTAGCAAAGAAAAACGATCTTCTCGGCCCATCATATGAGACAGTCAGCTCTGGTTTATCTCACTGGCCTTTATTTGTGTTGAAAATAAGCTTTCATGTTTTTTAGGGACTGCAGCTGAAACCAAAAAGCTGGCAGAAATTAATGCTGCAAAAATTGCTTTCACGGCCCTTAATGAGAGTGAGTAATTGTTGATGTTTTTCTGAGTGATTAGTTTGTTTGTTCTTTGTCATGTTATATTGTATTGCAACATAATTTTTTATGTATGAGATTTGATGAAAAAAATAATGTTTTAACCATACATGTGCATTCAGATCCCAATACCATGGTTTTTAATATATTACTGTATCAGCAAATGGAAACAAATTAGCTTTAAAGTTTGACCACAATGTTTTCAACTATATCACTAACCTAAAATGCTCGACCGAAGATTGGTTCAATATTAGCTTATTATGATGTAGAGATAGGTATCTCCTTGATTAGCGTATCAATCATTTCCATGGAAATTATTAACCTTTTAAGACACATTGTTCTTTGTAATAGTGAGTATACTACTGTTTAAAAAAGCAAGCCCTAGAGCCTTTATTTTCGTGCAAATAGTTTGCTTCTTTGAGGAGAGAGTGAATGCAGTCATTATGCCTATAGTGCTACTAATATGGACAAAAAGGGCCAAATCATCTCTATAGTATCAGAGTTTCCTCGTCCAAATTGTACATTCGAGTGAAATTTAAAATGTCTGGTCTTTCTGTGAAAAGCATATCTTTCTTTTACCTTGCAGGCATGATTTTAATGGAAGAAAAGAACTAGATGTATAGTTGGAAAACAGTACGGATGTTGTCTGTTTGTGTTACTGATTCCACCTAATATGCTGCCTTAATGTTCAATATTAGTATAAATCTGTATGAGCAAGTTATCCACAATTCATTGGGTGTGTTAGGGTAGAATATATGTTTATTGTGTATGGAATCATATGGTTGGTTTCTTTTGAAATTAACTTATTACGAACAAATCTGGTGTTATTTTTGCAGGGTTTTCAGCTAAAGAATCCTCAAGCGTGTTGTGATCAGGTGTTGTTGCTGGTAATTTGGGACTGTATGTGTGATCATGTTTTTCTTTTCAGTATTACTATGATTTTTAGAATGTTTTTATGTTACTTTCTCCAATTTATTGGAGTTATGCATTTAATTACCTAATATGATGTTACCTTGATGAGAGTTATTATTGATGTTGGGTTTACTAAAGGTGTCCCTAATATGAAGGCCAAACTTAACCGGCGACAGCCAGGCCGACCCGTTCTCTTACAGGGAATAGGCCGGCCTGTCCCATTAATATATATATATATATATATATATTTAAACTCAGCTACAATATGCTCAAAAGCAAAATTTTTATATTCATTTGAGGCTGAAGGCCCTCCACATGCTCAACGTTTCAAGTCAAAGGTCTTTTTCGATTGAAAATTATATAAAACAGTGGAATTTTTTCCCACACTGAAGGAAGCTGAACAAGGAGCTGCTAAAGATGTGTGTCAAACTATGGGCCTTGATGTGATTCAAGTGGCAAGATTCTAGATAACATAATTCCACTTTTATTCTTATTATTTTTATTATTATGGATGTTGACAATCACTTTTGAATAAATTTAAAATGATTTCAAGATGTAAATTTATACAAAAATCTCCTGAAGAATTAGCCCAGAAAAAATGGCCTTTTCTGCCCATCATATGAGACAGTCAGGTTTGGTTTGTCTCATTGATCTTTATTTGTGTCTACTGTGAAAATAAGCTTTAAGGTTTTTCGAGGGCTGCAACTAAAACCAAAAAGCTGACAGAAATTAATGCTGCAAAAGTTGTTTTCACTGCCCTTAATGAGAGTAAGTAATTGTTGATGTTTCTCTGAGTGATTCGTTTGTTTGTCTTTTGTCATGTTATATTGTATTACAACATAATTTTTTTTGTATGAGATTTGATGAAAAAAGCAATGTTTTAACCATACATGTGCATTCAGATCCCAATACCATGGTTTTTAATATTTTCCGTATCAACAAATGGGAATAAATTAGCTTTAAAGTTTGACCACAATGTTTTCAACTATATCACTAACCTAAAATTCTCGACCGAAGATTGGTTCAATGTTAGCTTCTTTATGATATTGAAACAATTATCTCCTTGATTAGCTTATCAATCATTTCCATGAAAATTATTTAACCTTCTAAGACACATTGTTCTTTATAATAGTGAGTATACGACTATTTAAAAAGCAAGCCCTACTACTTTAGAGCCTTCATTTTGTGCAAATAGTTTGCTTCTTTGAGAAGCGAGTGAATGCAGTCATTATGTCTATAGTGCTACTGATATGGACAAAAAGGGCCACACCTCTATAGTATTAGAGTTTCCTCGTCCATATTGTACATTCGAGTAAAATTTAAAATGTCTGGTCTTTCTGTGAAAAACATATCTTTTCTTTTCCCTTGCTGGCATGATTTTAACGGAAGAAAAGAACTAGATGTATAGTTAGAAAACAGTACGGATATTGTCTGTTTGTGTTGCTGATTCCACTTAATATGCTGCCTTAATTTTCAATATTAGGATAAATATGTATGAGCAAGTTATCCACAATCATTGGGTGTGTTAGTGTAGAATACATGTTTATTGTGTATGAGAATCATGTGGTTGGTTTATTTTGAAAATAACTTAGTACGGACTAATCTGTTGTTATTTTTGTAGGGTTTTCAGCAAAAGAATCCTCAAGCATGTTGTCATCAGGTGCTGTTGCTGGTAATTTGGGACTGTATGTGTGTTCATGTTTTTCTTTTCAGTATTACTATGATTTTTAGAATGTTTTTATGTTACTTTATCCAATTTATTGGAGTTATGCATTCAATTCCCTAATATAATGTTAACTTGATGAGAGTTATTATTGATGTTGGGTTTACTAAAGGTGTCCTTAATATGAAGGCCGGCCTTAATCGGCCACGGCCAAGGCCGACCCATTCTCTTACAGGAAATGGGCCGACCTGGCCCATTAATGTATATATATATATTTTAAACTCTGCTAAAATATGCTCAAAAGCAAAAGTTTGGTTTTTCTGTAAATTCGTTTAAAGCTGAAGGCCCTCCACATGCTCGTCGTTTCAAGTCAAGGGTCTTTTTCTATGGAAAATTATATGAAACAGAAAAAAAAATTCCCCACACTGGAGTAGGCTGAACAAGGAGTTGCTAAAGCTGTGTGTCAAACTATGGGCCTTGATGTGATTCAAGTGGCAAGATTCAAGATAACATAATTCTACTTTTATTCTTATTATTTTTATTATTGTGGATGCTGACAATCACTTTTGTATAAATTTGAAATGATTTCAAGATGGAGATTTATAAAAAAATCTCCTGCAAGAATTAGCCCAGAAAAACGGTCTTCTCTGCCCTTCATATGATTGAGTCAGCTCTGGTTTGTCTCACTGACCTTTATTTGCACCTACTGTGATAACAAGCTTTCATGTTTTTCGAGGGGCTGCAGCTGAAACTAAAAAGCTGGCAGAAATTAATGCCGCAAAAGTTGCTTTCACTGCCCTTAATGAGAATGAGTAATTGTTGATGTTTTTCTGCGTGATTAGTTTGTTTGTCCTTTGTCATGTTATATTGTATTGCAACATAATTTTTTTTATGTATGAGATTTGATGTAAAAAACAATGTTTTGACCATACATGTGCATTCAGATCCCAATACCATGGTTTTTAATATATTTTTGTATTAGCAAATGAAAATAAATTAGCTTTTATGTTTAACCACAATCTTTCCAACTATATCACTACCCTAAAATGCTCGACCGAAGATTGGTTCAATATTAGCTTATTTATGATGTAGAGATATTTATCTCCTTGATTAGCTTATCAATCATTTCCATGGAAATTACTAAACCTTCTAAGACACATTATTCTTTGTAATAGTGAGTATACTACTGTTTAAAAAGTAAGCCCTACTACTTTAGAGCCTTCATTTTTGTCCAAATAGTTTGCTTCTTTGAGGAGCGAGTGAATGCATTCATTATGCCTATAGTGCTACTAATACGGACAAAAAGGCCAAATCACCTCTATAGTATCAAAGTTTCCTCATCCAAATTGTACATTCGAATGAAATTTAAAATGTTTGGTCTTTCTGTGAAAATCATATCTTTTCTTTTCCCTTGCAGGCATGATTTTAATGGAAGAAAAGAACTAGATGTATTGTTGGAAAACAGTACAGATGTTGTCTGTTTGTGTTGCTGATTCCACCTAATATGCTGCCTTGATGTTCAATATTAGGATAAATATGTATGAGCAAGTTATCCACAATCATTGTGTGTGTTAGGGTAGAATGCTTGTTTATTGTGTATGAGAATCATGTGGTTGGTTTATTTTGAAAATAACTTAGTACGGACAAATCTGGTGTTATTTTTGCAGGGTTTTAGCTAAAGAATCCTCAAGTTTGTTGTCATCTGGTGTTGTTGTTGGTAATTTGGGACTATATGTGTGATCATATTTTTCTTTTCAGTATTACTATGATTTTTAGAATGTTTTTATGTTACTTTCTCCAATTTATTGGAGTTATGCATTTAATTCTGTAATATGATGTTACCTTGATGAGAGTTATTATTGATGTTGGGTTTACTAAAGGTGTTCCTAATATGAAGGTCGGCCTTAACCGGCCACGGCCAGGCCGGCCCGTTCTATTACAGGGAATGGGCCGGCTTGGCCCATTAATATATATATATATTTATATTTTTAAACTTAGCTACAATATGCTCAAAAGCAAAACTTTTGTTTTCCTATATATACATTTGAGGCTGAAGGCTCTCCACATGCTCGCCGTTTCAAGTTATTGGTCTTTTTCGATGGAAAATTATATGAATCAGTAGAAGATTTCCCCACACTGAAGGAAGCTGAACAAGGTGCTGTTAAAGTTGTGTGTCACACTATGGGCCTTGATGTGATTCAAGTTGCAAGATTCTAGATAACATAATTCTATTTTTATTCTTATTATTTTTATTGTTGGTGATGTTGACAATCTCTTTTGTATAAATTTGAAATGATTTCAAGATGGAGATTTATACAAAAATTCCCTGCAAGAATTAGCCAAGGAAAAAAGTTTTCTCCACCCATCATATCATAAAGTACTGATTTCTGTCACTGGCATTTATTTGTGTCTACTCTCTACTGTGAAAATAAGCTTTCATGTTTTTCGAGGGGCTATAGCTGAAACCAAAAAACCGGCAGAAATTAATGCCGCAAAAGTTGCTTTCACTGACCTTAATGAGAGTAAATGTTGATGTTTCTTTGAGTGATTAGTTTGTTTGTCCTTTGTCATGTTATATTGTATTACAACATAATTTTTTTTATGTATGAGATTTGATGAAAAAAACAATGTTTTGACCATACATGTGCATTCAGATCCCAATACCATGGTTTTTAATATATTTCTGTATCAGCAAATGGGAATAAATTAGCTTTAAAGTTTGACCAAAATGTTTCCAACTATATCACAAACCGAAAATGCTCGATCAAAGATTGGTTCAATATTAGCTTCTTTATGATGTAGAGATAGTTATCTCCTTGATTAGCGTATCAATCATTTCCAGGGAAATTACTTAACCTTCTAAGACGCATTGTTCTTTGTAATAGTGAGTATACTACTGTTTAAAAAGCAAGCCCCACTACTTTAGAGCCTTCATTTTCGTGCAAATAGTTTGCTTATTTGAGGAGCGAGTAAATGCAGTCATTAAGCCTATAGTGCTACTTATATGGACAAAAAGGACCAAATCACCTCTATAGTATTAGAGTTTCCTCGTCCAAATTGTACATTCGAGTGAAGTTTAAAACGTCTGCTCTTTTTGTGAAAAGCATATCTTTTCTTTTCCCTTGCTGGCATGATTTTAATAGAAAAAAAGAACTAGATATATAGCTGGAAAACGATACGGATGTTGTCTGTTTGTGTTGCTAATTCCACCTAATATGCTGCCTTAATGTTCAATATTAGGATAAATCTGTATGAGCAAGTTATCAACAATCATTGGGTGTGTTACGGTAGAATACATGTTTATTGTGTATGAGAATCATATAGTTGGTTTCTTTTGAAATTAACTTATGTACGGACAAATCTAGTGTCATTTGCAGGGTTTTCAGCTAAAAAATCCTCAAACATGTTGTCATCAGGTGCTGTTGCTAGTAATTTGGAACTGTATGTGTGATCATGTTTTTTGTTCCAGTATTACTATGATTTTTAGAATGATTTTATGTTACTTTCTCCAATTTATTTGCGTTATGGATTTAATTCCCTAATATGATGTTACCTTGATGAAAGTTACTATTGATGTTGGGTTTACTAAAAGTGTCCCTAATATGAAGGCTGGCCTTAACCGGCCACGGCCAGGCCGACCCGTGCTCTTACAAAGATTGTGCCGCAAAAGTTGCATTCACTACCCTTAATGTGAGTAAGTAATTGTTGATGTTTTTCTGAGTGATTAGTTTGTTTGTTCTTTATCATGTTATATTGTATTACAACATAATTTTTTATGTATGAGATTTAATGAAAAAAGCAATGTTTTGACCATACATGTACATTCAGATCCCAATACCATGGTTTTTAATATATTTCTGTATCACCAAATGGGAATAAATTAGCTTTAAAGTTTGACCAAAATGTTTCCAACTATATCACTAACCTAAAATGCTCGACCGAAGATTGGTTCAGTATTAGCTTCTTTATGATATAGAGATAGTTATCTCCTTGATTAGCGTATCAATCATTTCCATGGAAATTACTTAACCTTCTAAGACAAATTGTTCTTTGTAATAGTGAGTATACTACTGTGTAGAAAGCAAGCCCTACTACTTTAGAGCCTTCATTTAATAGTTTGCTTCTTTGAGGAGCGAGTGAATGCAGTCATTATGCCTATAGTGCTACTAATATGGACAAAAAGGGACAAATCACCTCTATAGTATCAGAGTTTCCTCGTCCAAATTGTACATTCGAGTAAAATTTAAAATCTCTGGTCTTTCTGTGAGAAGCATATCTTTTCTTTTCCCTTGCTAGCATGATTTTAATGAAAGAAAAGAACTAGATATATAGCTGGAAAACAGTACGGATGTTGTTTGATTGTGTTGTTGATTCCACCTAATATGCTGCCTTAATGTTCAATACTGGATAAATCTGTATGAGCAAATTATCCACAATCATTGGGTGTGTTAGGGTAGAATACATGTTTATTGTGTATGAGAATCATGTGGTTGGTTTCTTTTGAAATTAACTTATTACGAACAAATCTGGTGTTATTTTTGCAGGGTTTTCAGCTAAAGAATCCTCAAGCGTGTTGTGATCAGGTGTTGTTGCTGGTAATTTGGGACTGTATGTGTGATCATGTTTTTCTTTTCAGTATTACTATGATTTTTAGAATGTTTTTATGTTACTTTCTCCAATTTATTGGAGTTATGCATTTAATTACCTAATATGATGTTACCTTGATGAGAGTTATTATTGATGTTGGGTTTACTAAAGGTGTCCCTAATATGAAGGCCAAACTTAACCGGCCACAGCCAGGCCGACCCGTTCTCTTACAGGGAATAGGCCGGCCTGTCCCATTAATATATATATATATATATATATATATATATATATATATTTAAACTCAGCTACAATATGATCAAAAGCAAAAGTTTGATTTTCCTGTATATTCGTTTTAGGCTGAAGGCCCTCCATATGCTCGACGTGTCAAGTCATGGGCCTTTTTCGATGGAAAATTATATGAAACAGTAGAATTTTTCCCACACTAAAGGAAGCTGAACAAGAAGCTGCTAAAGCTGTGTGTCAAACTATGGGTCTTGATGTGATTCATGTGGGAAGATTATAGATTACATAATTCCACTTTTATTCTTATTATTTTCATTGTTGTGGATGTTGACAATCACTTTTGTATAAATTTGAAATGATATTAAGATGGAGATTTATTCAAAAATCTCCTGCAAGAATTAGCCCAAATAAACGGTCTTCTTTGCCCATTATATGAGACAGTCAGCTCTGGTTTGTGTCAATGGCCTTTATTTGTGTTTATTGTGAAAATAAGCTTTCATGTTTTTCGAGGGGCTGCAGTTGAAACCAAAAAGATAGTAGAAATTAATGCCGCAATAGTTACTTTCACTGCCCTTAATGAGAGTAAGTAACTGTTGATGTTTCTCTGACTGATTAGTTTGTTTGTCCCTTGTCATATTATATTGTAGGAAAAATTACAAATACGTTCCCTCTATAATGTCGAAACTACAAAAAACACCCGAATTCTGCCATAATTACATACACCTCCCCTGACAAGCGCTGCCCGAATTTTTTGCTGCCCGAAAGAGTGAAAAGTCTAATTTGCCCCTGCAATTTCTGAGGAAAAAAAATATAAAAAAACAAACAAATTGTAAAATATGAAATGACCGAAATACCCTTAACCCTAATATGTTCTTCTCTCTATCTAGAGGTGCCCAAACGGTTCGCGGTTCCAGTCACGGTTCTGGAACCACCGATTCCCAATTTCGGGAACCCCAAAACCTTATTCGAACTGTTTGGGCACGGTTCCGGTTACCCGGTTCTCAGTTCCCGGTTCCACGGTTCCGGGGCGGTTCCACGGTTCCGAAACTTTTTTTATTATTTTTTATTTATTTATTTTTTTAATTTATTTTGGACAATGTTTAACAAATAAATCGGATAAATAAAGACAAACATTAAAAATATTCAACAATAAACAAACAATTTTTATATTATTAACAAATTTAAACAATGCAAAGTTTAAAATTCAATCACATTCTAATTTCCATAATCCTAATTACAATTTTTGTATTACATTACAATAACAATTTACAACTACAAGTACAAACCTAAATGCTAAAGCCAAAATCTTATACGATACAATTTTAACAACGAATATTAAAAAAAATGAAAAAAGAACAAAAAAAAAAACTAAAAAAACCGTTGGAACCGCTGGTTCCTAGCCATTGGAACCGGCGGTTAGAACCGCCGGTTCCGGTTCTTCGGGAAGAGGAACCGTAACCGAACCACTTTACGCGGTTCCGATTCTCGATTCAGAACCGGGAACCGGAACCGTTGACCACGGTTCGAACCGGTTCGGTTCCGCGATTCTGGTTTTAAGCTGGGCACTTCTATGACTCTATCCTCCTCCTCTCCACAGCCGCCTCTCATTTTTCAGAAGTGAAAACTCCTTTCTCATTTTTTCAGAAAGTAAAAATGTTTCTGCTTTCATCGTTAAAAACCTTAATCAAAACATGGGATTAGTGTCTCATCATCAGTTTTAATGTTGTTCAGTCTAAACATATCATATTGGAACCGTCCAACAAGTTTCAAACGATTCACATCGAGTCACAACTCGCTCGATTCCGATTCGTCCGCCATTAAAGCTTTACTCGAGCTCCGTACATCTTCAACCTCTATCCTCAACGCAAACCCAGATCAATTATCACTCTCACATCACCTCACGCGGTTTGCTCTAGTTCAAGAGCTCCACAACTCCAAGCCATCAACACACGGCGTCGTATTGTTCCTCACACGCCGGGTCAGATTTTGTGGGATTCTGTTTCTGGATATGTTGACACATGGACAAATTCATCACTCATCAACCTTTCGATTCAGCCATCTTTGTATTCCCTCATCATAGGAAAGAAATCATGTAGCACCTGAAGCCATTGGATAATGGAGATTAAGATGAGAAAAATGAAGAATGAAGGGGCCGGAGATGTAGTAAAGATCTGTGGGATGTTTCGAGGCTCAAAATATGCATCTCTAGTTGTGTAGTCCGGTAATGTTAGTTAATTTGTGAAAAAAGAATGATAATGTTTGTGGATTTGTGATATGAATGATAAGTTTTTGTGGGTATTAGTTAATATGTGAAATGAATGATTAAAGTTTGGTTTTGTTTGAAGGTTTTGTTAGATTAATCAAAGCTATAAACATAAGGTGTTTTAAACAAGTATGAACACATTAAAGTGGAAGCGTATAAAGATCGAGTTACCTCCGGCCATTGTTACGTTTTTCAGCGAATTCGAACTTCAACTCCGGCGAATATTTCGAGGTTCTTCTAAGCTCTCAAACTCACCCTTAGATGGTGTTGGTTTATGAATGTAAGTATGAGCTTAGGGACCCCAAAATCATTGTATTTATAGCCCCATTAACCATTAATTTATAGCCCCATTAACCATCAATCATGGGCACTAACCATCAATAATGGGCACTAACCATCAATAGTGGGCAAATATCCCATTATTTGACATGGACCACATTAATGGAAAGATGATTTCCATTGATATCATAATTGATGGAAATATTCTTACATTCTCCTACTTGGTCCATGTAACGAAGCACTCAATCATAAGAAAACAAAATATATGAATCATGGCGATAGGTTCTCTGTGAACGAGTATTATCTTCCATGTATTACAATATATTAAGTCTCTTTACTAACAGTCCTTAATCTTTAAGCCATATGCTTATTGTAGGTCCACACAAATGATATCTCTCAATAAATTAAATGAATGTGCACAACTATATGAGAAAACATCAACTGAATAAGAGTTTATTGAAAATAATGTATCTTTCATCGAAAGATTACATCATGGAACCAAGTCCCGTGCTTTCTACATGATCCTTAAATTTCTTTAGTGGCATGCCTTTAGTCAAAGGATCGGCAATCATCAAATCAGTACTAATGTGTTGGATGACCACTTTACCATCTTTAACACGTTCTCTTATGGCTAGATACTTAATGTCGATGTGTTTGCTTCGACTTCCACTTTTTTTATTCTTAGCCATAAAAACAGCAGCTGAATTGTCACAATACAACTTAGGTGGCTTAGAAATAGAGCCGACAACTTTAAGCCTAGATATAAAACTCTTCAACCAAACACCATGAGATGTAGCTTCAAAACTCGATACAAACTCAGCCTCCATAGTAGAAGTAGTAGTCAATGTCTGCTTAGTACTTCTCCAAGACACAGCTCCACCAGCTAGCATGAAAACATATCCTGAAGTGGATTTTCTTGAATCCATGCAGCCAGCGAAGTCAGCGTCAGAGTAGCCAACCACCTCTAATTCACTGGTCCGTCTGAACATAAGCATGTAGTCCTTTGTTCCTTGAAGGTATCTCATAACCTTCTTTGCAGCTTTCCAGTGATCGATCCCTGGATTACTCTAATATCTCCCTGATACTCCAACCGCATATGCAATATCGGGTCTGGTACAGACCTGAGCATACATAATGCTACCAACAGCTGAAGCATATGTAATATTTTTCATTTGTTCCCTTTCAATGTCATTCCTGGGGCATTGGTCCAAACAGAACCGATCACCCTTCACAATTGGTGCTACACTTGGTGAACAATCTTTCATTCTAAATCTTTCAAGTACTTTGTTGATATAGGCCTCTTGAGACAATTCCAAAATGCCTCTAGATCTATCTCTATGGATCTTAATGCCAATGACATAAGATGCCTCTCCCATATCTTTCATATCAAAGTTACTTGAAAGAAATTGTTTCACTTCACGTAAAAACCGTTTATCATTGGTTGCAAGCAAAATATCATCCACATACAACACAAGAAAACAAACTTTACTCCCACTGACCTTAAGATATATACATTGATCCATGATATTTTCTTCGAAACCAAATGAAGTAATTATTTTATGGAACTTCTTATACCACAGGCGGAGGCTTGTTTTAACCCGTATATGGATTTGTTCAACTTACAAACCAAATGTTCACCATCCTTAGTGGAGAATCCTTCAGGTTGTTTCATATAAACCTCTTCCTCTAAGTCACCAGTGAGGAATGCCGTTTTCACATCCATTTGATGTAACTCAAAATCAAAATGAGCTACTAATGCCATAATTACGCGAAGAGAATCTTTTCTTGATACAGGAGAAGAAGTCTCCATGTAGTCGATTCCTTCCCTTTGAGTGAACCCTTTAGCAACGAGTCTAGCCTTATGTCTCTCGATGTTGCCAAGTGAGTCTCTTTTTGTCTTAAAAACCAACTTGCATCCAATGGTTTTTACACCATCAAGCAACTCGACGAGATTCCAGACTCGATTAGACGCCATAGAATTCATCTCAACTTTCATAGCATTTATCCATAAGTTAGAATCTGTAGAACTTACGGCTTGTGAAAACGACAAAGGGTCATCATCGACTCCAACATTGCAATCCGATTCTTGCAGAAACACTTCATAATCATCAGGAATAGTTGATCGTCTTTCTTGAGTAGATCTCCTTAATGGGATCTGTTCATTCTCATGATGAACTGTCTCCTCGTTTACAACATGATCTATCGGATTTTGATCAACAGTTTGTGGAATTTCTACATATAGTTGTCTAACACTCGATTGAACTTGAGGAGCGTGAACGACAATCAACCTATCACTTGAATCAGAGGGTGGAACCTCATAGTGATCTTTCTCAGGAGTAGTATCCTAAAATTGATCACTCCCACTAATCAAATCACTCTCAAGAAATTTAGCATTTCTCGATTCCACAATCCTGGTATTATGCGACGGACAATAGAACCTATAACCTTTAGACCTATCGGCATATCCAATGAAATACCCACTAATAGTCCTTGGGTCAAGCTTCTTCTCTTGTGGGTTGTAAATTCTCACCTCAGACAGGCATCTCCAAACGCGTATATGTCTCAAACTCGGTTTCCAACCTTTGAATAACTCAAAAGGCGTTTTAATGACGGCCTTGGAAGGAACCCGGTTTAACCTGTAAGAAAATTTTCATCAATTATGATATCAATGGAAATCATCTTTCCATTAATGTGGTCGATGTCAAATAAAGGGATATTTGCCCACTATTGATGGTTAGTGCCCACTATTGATGGTTAGTGCCCATGATTGATGGTTAATGGGGCTATAAATTAATAGTTAATGGGGAAATAAATACAATGGTTTTGGAGTCCCTAAGCTCATACTTACATTCATAAACCAACACCATCTAAGAGTGAGTTTGAGAGCTTAGAAGAACCTCGAAATATTCGCCGGAGTTGAAGTTCAAATTCGCCGGAAAACGTTACAATGGCCGGAGGTAACTCGATCTTTATACGCTTCCGCTTTAACGTGTTCATACTTGTTTAGAACACCTTATGTGTATAGCTTTGATTAATCTAACATTTGGTATCAGAGCGAGTAATCGCCTCTGCCTTGCTTACGAAATTTTGTTATCATTTTTGAATCATGTTGAATGAATATTTGAGCCATGTATATCGTTTCGATCTGAAGCATAATTTTTAAATATATTCATGCAATACATAATTAGTGGACTGATAATGGGATGAGTTGAGATGTTAAGATTATATTCCATATGTTTATCTAGTTCTTGATTTTGGAATGGTTGACTACAATAATCATGTCTTCACTTATATTACTGTTTGTTCATATATGATATGAATATTAAATTAAATGGTGGTGTTGCTAAGAATTGATGATTTTTCTTGCTTGGCCACATATATGTATATATATTATATGGAGCAATGTTTTATTTCTTGCATGAATGAGTAAGTGGTCCTTATGCATAGCATTACCTTTCAATATCAAGATTTAATAGATCTATTTATAGTCAAATTAATTGAGATAACAAATGATTATTAATTGTTGCCTAATCATGATTTTCATGCTAATTAAGCAACAGTTAAATTTTTTTATTCTGAAATGTGGCAACTGCTATTAGTGGCGAATCTTATTGATTCATACAGATTATTCACCCACCTCCCTGTTATTTGCAATTAATTATAAATTGCATACATTATATCCTAGTTTTCATGAAAAGTAGATTGATTGATATTCTACTGGAGAAAGAAAGGTGAATGGAATACTACTTGAAAATTACTGTAGTGATTATATTGGTTGGAGCAATTTTGTGTATAACATGAATTCTTTTAAATGAGTTATACACTTTGTATACATAAAGTTGGGTATATAAAATAAAGTGAAATGTCAAGTGATTAAATTTTATTTATTAGGGATTAGCCACAGCATCTCTAATTATTTGAAATTTGATGTCGAAATCACATGTGGATACTAGACATTAATTGTAATTAATCATGTGTAATATTATGAAATTTACCCACAGAAATTTTGTAATTTTATTTATGATTAATTAGGATAAAATATCAAATTATATTTCCTAACTAACCCACAAGTATTAGGAAAAGGAACATAATTTGATAGTTTTATCATGATAGTATGAATCTAATGGAATTAGAACTTTAGCCCACAGGTAAGTTTTATGTCTCTAGATTCATTTAGTAAAAACATGTTTGTACATTTGTAAAACATGATATAGTTATAACCTTCAAAACAATATTTAATGAGCATGTACTTTTAATTTGCAGTAATTTTACCTGGAAATATCTGTTATGTCAAATGTGACATTCCTGAATTAAGTGGTGATAACTACAAGGTGTGGAAAGAGAGGGTGTTACTGCATTTAGGATGGATGGATATTGAGCATAACGGAGACTAGTAATCTTGATGCAGTTGATCTTTATGAAAAGTGGGAGCGATCTAATCGTCTCTCAGTTATGTTCATAAAGACCAAAGTGGGAGCGATCGCTTCCACTTTTCATAAAGACCTTGTAGTTATCACCACTTAATTCAGGAATGTCACATTTGACATCAGAGATATTTCTAGGTAAAATTACTGCAAATTAAAAGTACATGCTCATTAAATATTGTTTTGAAGGTTATAACTATATCATGTTTTACCAATGTATAAACATGTTATTACTAAATGAATCTAGAGACATAAAACTTGCATGTGGGCTAAAGTTCTAATTCTATTAGATTCATGCTATCATGATAAAACTATCAAATTATGTTCCTTTTCCTAATACCTGTGGGTTAGTTAGGAAATATAATTTGGTATTTTATCCTAATTAATCATAAATAAAATTACAAAATTCCTGTGGATAAATTTCATAATATTACACATGATTAATTACAATTAATTTCTAGTATCCACATGTGATTTCGACATCAAATTTCAAATAATTAGAGATGCTGTGGCTAATCCCTAATTAATAAAATTTAATCACTTGATATTTCACTTTATTTTATATACCCAACTTTATGTATATAAAGTGTATAACTCATTTTAAAAGAATCCATGTTATACACAAAATTGCTCCAACCAATATAATCACTACTGTAATTTTCAAGTAGTATTCCATTCACCTTTCTTTCTCCAGCACAATATCAATCAATTTACTTTTCATGAAAACTAGGATATAATGTATGCAATTTATAATTAATTGCAAATAACAGGGAGGTGGGTGAATAATCTGTATGAATCAATAAGATTCGCCACTAATAGCAGTTGCCACATTTCAAAATAAACAAATTTAACTATTGCTTAATTAGCATGAAAAACATGATTAGGCAACAATTAATAATCATTTGTTATCTCAATTAATTTGACTATAAATAAATCTATTAAATCTTGATATTGAAAGGTAATGCTATGCATAAGGTCTACTTACTCATTCATGCAAGAAATAAAACATTGTTCCATATAATATATATACATATACGTGGCCAAGCAAGAAAAATCATCAATTCTTAGCAACATCACCATTTAATTTAATATTCATATCATATATGAACAAACAGTAATATAGGTGAAGACATGATTATTCTAGTCAACCATTCCAAAATCAAGAACTAGATAAACATATGGAATATAATCTTAACATCTCAACTCATCCATTATCAGTCCACTAATTATGTATTGCATGGATATATTTAAAAATTATGCTTCAGATCGAAACGATATACATGGCTCAAATATTCATTCAACATGATTCAAAAATGATAACAAATTTCGTAAGCAAGGCAGAGGCGATTACTCGCTCTGATACCAAATGTTAGATTAATCAAAGCTATACACATAAGGTGTTCTAAACAAGTAAGAACACGTTAAAGCGGAAGCGTATAAAGATCGAGTTACCTGCGGCCATTGTTACGTTTTCCGGCGAATTTGAACTTCAACTCCGGCGAATATTTCGAGGTTCTTCTAAGCTCTCAAACTCATCCTTAGATGGTGTTGGTTTATGAATGTAAGTATGAGCTTAGGGACCCCAAAACCATTGTAATTATAGCCCCATTAACCATTAATTTATAGCCCCATTAACCATTAATTTATAGTCCCATTAACCATCAATCATGGGCACTAACCATCAATACTGGGCACTAACCATCAATAGTGGGCAAATATCCCATTATTTGACATGGACCACATTAATGGAAAGATGATTTCCATTGATATCATAATTGATGGAAATATTCTTACATGTTTGTGATGATAGGTTAGGAGCAATGGTGAAATCCTTAGCCAAGTTGTGTGTTCTCAGGTATGCATAATTCATACATGTGTTTGGGTGTGCTACAGTGATAGCATGTGTGATTTATTGGGCCAACATCCATATCCGTACTTTAATTGGGCTTGTTAGTGGGCTGTTGATAACATTAAAGGCCTTACTGGACTCTATTGTTTACCTGGGTGTACAACCCAAATTCTCCTCCATTTAACCCGTTTTATTACACTGGAAACCCGTTCTATAGCATTGAAAATTCAAAGGGTTAATTTCACCATGTTTCAGTAACATTGGTGAGTCATACGGAAATTATTAGTTGCACAATATGTAACTGATTAAACCTGGTATAATTATATATATATATATATTTTTTTTTTTTATGTTTCATTACTTAATTATTTGTACTTTGTTTTACAATACATGAGAGAAAAGGAAAGAATATCGTAACATGTAACAATTGGAGCCAAATAGCCAATTATATTGAAACTTTGCCAATTATATAAAAAAATGATTTCATTATATATATATATATATATATATATTGGGTATTTTTCGTCCAAAAATGAAATTTTGACTTATTAGGAAACGTTTGTACTAGGAAATGAAGGTTAATATTGGTTATTCCCACTTATTTAATCTTGTTTCTTGGTTGATATGATTAAAAGAAGTTAAATTGAATACTCGATGAATAACTTATTCCCACTAAAAATTGAAAAACAAATTCTCGTTCAATCCTGATAAATATGAATACTTTCGAATTATAATTAAAAAGCTAAATTACACTTACTTAATTCTTACATCTAGAATCATAGATTATGACCATATATATAATACATTATGTATTCATAGAAAATATAACTAATTTATAAAATTTCCATGATATGTTTTATTATTTTATAATTAAATATTCATATTCATGTAAGTTACAAATATCTTTATATACATAAAAGGTACGACTCCTTTTTCGTTCATAACGTTGTCTCTTTATAATATTGTATATTTGTAACATCATATACACAAATATTTTTTTTTTGATATGATATATATGATATACAGAAGTAATTTTAAGTTATTATTCGATAGAACAAACAGTATCTATAAATTACATATAATATATGTCTATAAGTTTGACCATATACGATTTAGCTACATCCAATTCAACTTATATATTTATATCATACCAGGTGTCACAAATGAGTTTCTAAACTTTAAAGGTCAAATGGTTCCTCTTTTATTATGAATATGTTAAGTACTCTCATTCGAACAAAACTTTAAGCGAATAACAAAAGTTGATAAATTATTTTAATACTTCAAAGCCTAAAATTAATGTGCCAGATCATGCGCAAATAAAAGAAAGTGATAAAAATATGAAAAAATTAGCTATCTTACTTATTTGAATTTAATAAAAAATAAAGTTATGTACTTTATGTCGGGTTTTTAATAAGGAGAATGCTATAAACACCGTTTTAAGATCACCGATTTTTTATTTATCTTGATTCAGAAAGTTTAGATGTAATAAATTCATTAAAATCAATTAATTGCAAGTAATTTCTTACTAAAATTAGGAGATGTGACAAATCAATAGTTTAAAAAAAGTGATATATAATATAAAAAGTAATATGTAATATCACTCTTTTAATAATGTATATGAATTGCCATGCGTAATTATTTCTTAGTTATATTAATAAAATGAAACTGTTTAAGTACTTTAGACGGCACGATTTAATGAAGGAAACAATGACATATATTACACTTGCCTAAATTGTTTGGGTATTTCTATTTATTAATAAATTAAGATGAATATTTCATCATCAATTTCTAAAATTTGATCAATTGGTCTGCCTTTTCACATTAATAAATATTAAAAAAGTGTGCAGTAATTTAAAGTTTTCCATCAAGATCTATATTTAATTTTTGAATTATTAGTCATTGTGACATCTTAATATCCTCATCTGGCTACTTGTGACCTTTGACATTCCTTGTTTCATGCACGCAAGTATTGGATTATGACATCTAAGAAGAGATGTTTTCAAAAGTTTAATTAACTATTGATAGAAGTATTACATCGAGAATGTATAGTTGAAATTGCTTTCACGGGTGAACCGTGAAAGTATGCATAATTATAAAAATGGGGTGCTTTTATATTAGGTTGGTTACAAAGAAGTCAATCTAATAAAACGAGCCATTATGAGGAATATTTTATGAAAATAATCTCAATCCAATGATAAAAACTAGGTTGACTTCATTACAACCAACCTAACATAGAATTTTTCATAAAAATTAAAGATGTCAATCCATCAAAATTTAACTACAAACATCAAAATTTATCTACAAACTAAAAACAACACTGGAGAGAAGTTTGATACTAAGTGTGATGTGTGTATATATATATATATAACATGTATAAAATATTGATGTCTAAAAAGTGTTGTTTACACAATTAGGCTTGTCAATAGGCTGATTGCCTGTAACCATACCCGTTCAATAGAAAATTTTACCCTACTCAGAACCTACCTGTAGGGTCTACGACCCGGACCCAATGCCAATAGGTATTTCGGGTCCGGGTCTTTTTTTTACCCGCGGGTATTTTACCCAAAAATTAACCGAACATTACGAAATTTACCTTTTGAAAATACCAGCGGGCCTATACCCGAACAATATCGAAGTTTACTGGTGGCTATTTGCCAGACAAGGACCCGACCCGACCTGAAGCATACCCGGCCCGTAGGGTTTAACTTTTTTTTTTTTGACCAATCAGATACGCAATCGGGTCCGGGTATTTTTTTTTTTTTTGGTATTTCTGGGTCTGATTTGGGTATGGGTATTCCCCATCCATTGACAATCGTATCCACAATCGTGTGCAGTGCATGTGTAATGTTGTGCACTATGTGAACAAAGAGTAATGTGTTCGTTAAAAACGTGTAGTGTTAGTTTCATTTGGTTCAAACTATAGTACAAAAAATTGCTTATACAGAATGCTGTTGGACCTGACCCAGCTGAATCCACAATACATTAAAGTAAGCTGTAATCCACGTAACCTGCACATGAAAAGAGAAAGCAAGATGAATATCATTTAAAACCAAAAAATCTTAAACGTTAGTGCGTGAATTTCACGTTCTACCAAACACGCCCCATATCCGTCGCGTCATAATCCCTTATAATTGTAGACATTCACACCTATCAATATTAGAAATGGAAGAGAAGGTCTAGCATGAAAGATAAGAGACTGTTTGGATAGCCAACGGATGACGCCTAGAAAATGAAACCTTATTAGGGCTCTTTCTCTATATAATGCAATTGAAAACCCATAAAATGGATTAATTTAGGCAAGTCATCCTTGGCTACCAAACACTTAAGGCTCTTCATCTTCATACAAGGCCTTTCTTCCTCCGTTTCAATCTTCTATTTCAAAACTATGATAATGCATCAGACTTTTTGTTTCAAAATATTGTATTTTTCAAAATACTATATACTATCTTTATATTTTTGAAAATATTGTCAAAACCTGACATGTATTTGTGAAACTAAATACGATATGAAATAGAATTTGCGAATAAATGTACCCTGTATATATTTGAAATGAAACATCACTAAGATGATGATTCAAAATGTGCTAATTCATATACCTCATCGATATTTATAATCGATCCACTCTTAAATTCACTCAATAACACACTCTATATATAGGGAATGGAATGATAAAAAAGGGGTTGGATTCTCAATATGAAGCCAGCTATATGGCTAAATTTCATTGAAATCTTTGAGTCATTTTTCATGTTATATTCTGGTCATGATCAATTATGCTTATGGCATTTTTTAGGGTATATATTCTATAATTTGACCAAACCTTAAGTAACTGTCCAATCTTTGTCTCCTGTGATTTTGATCTTGTTAGAAATCAGTTGACCTTTGGGGAAATAAAGTCTAGTTGACCAATTATTCCGAATAAATGGACAATATGGAGAAATTTACTTTAGATACTCAATTATTTCAATTTTAAATTATTAGGTTGATCAAGATTTCGAGATGCAATTTATACTATAATTCACTTAGTTTCTAATTAATTATATATTAAATATAAATCAAACTTAATTATATATTAAATATAAATCAATCACCATGAGAATTAAACTTTAGATTGAATGAACTAAAATTTATTTTTCACGTCAATAGTTTATTTTGACAACTTTTATAGATGTCAACTGTAGTCTAAATCACATTAGGAATGAACTACTTTTACTTTTAATTACCCAATCCCAAATCGAAAACTCCCTTGGTCATTATGCTATGTACTTGTACAATTTTCAATAATTCAGTAAAATTTATTCAATATATAAATACAAAGTCGAGGATTATAACTCTAGTGACAATGAAGATAAAGATATAATTAGGGATGTGTTATTATCACTAACACAAAGTCCATTCGAATATTATCTATCTTCACAACCATCCATGCCACTTGCCAATTCAATGCTTTTTTATTTTTATTTTTTTTATAGTTGTGAACCAGATCAATTAACTCGTATTTAATTAAAGACATGATTTATAAGGACGAGAGTTATACGATTAAGTTATACCTCTCAACAAGAGTAATTTCAAGATTTCGAAACTCGCACATTGACTAGAATTTATTTTGATGATTAATTCGTTTATCACTCGTCGGTTAACAATTTATTTCCAATTTTGCGCAATCAAAATAAGGTTAATACGTTTTGAAAAATTATATAATAGGCCGAGTCTAATGGAGCCAGTTTGTTATAGACCATTAAATGAAGGAGTACTCTGATAAAATTTCTCATGTTTTCACATTCAATAAGTTATAAAAAAACCGATTTCATTAAGTAGAATTGCTCATAAGTCATAAACGTTGATGGTTTAGTAATCAAAATTTATTTATGTTGAGTTTGACTAAATCATGCTTTAAACTATTGGGTTTGAATTCTTGAAGATGTGACAATGTTCGAAGCTTGTTTGTGAATAAAGCCCCAAATGCAGCAAATTGATCCGACACTTGTAATTTCGCATCTTTCCTTAGAATTTTAGGGGACCCTCCAAGGTCGTGTGTATATATATATATATATATATATTCAAAGACACGTTTGGTCCGGATTTAGTTTAGAAATATATTGTGAAATGAAAATTGGATCCAAAACCAAAAATTGAATATATGTCATAGCAAAATTTGGCCCTTTTTTTTTTTTTTAAACAAAATACTCAATTATCTTAGTTGGGAATTGCTGAAAATCCTGCTCCATTAAAAAATAGATATGTCACTCTATTTGTTATTTTAACCGTACGTAAGATCTCATTTTTCATTTGAAAATGAACATATTTTTCATATTTTTTTATTAATAACATTTTCTACCTTTAAAATTGTATGAAAAAAATATGAAAGTCAAATTAGCAGGTTAATAAAAATGAAAAACAAGTTCAGAAAGTGAATTTCAAGTATAATTAAGATAACATGTGAGATATTATACCTAGAAAAATAAAATAAAAAATTAATTTTAAACTGACACGAGATATTTTTTTACAAATTTCGGAAAATTTTATGTCCACATGATTATACTTTATGAACTTGGAAGCATACCTTAGATTATAAAGTTCAAGTTTTTCTAGAGCATTTCTATCACACGCCCATATAAATGGTCCTAGTACATTTACGACAATTCACAATTTCGGGTAAAATACTCGCGGGTAAAAATTAGACCCGGATTCAACCCGGACGCGAACTACCTAGTGTCATCGGGTCTGGGTCCCTTACGGGTCGTGGCGGATTGGGTAAGTTTTCTATTAAAGGGGTCCAGGTCTAGGTAATTCTTGCCCATTGACAAACCTAATTGGAACTGTTAAAATAATGATTATATAAACCAGTCGATCTTAGCACATTTATTACATGGACAAATTCTGTAAAATTATTGAAAATATATAATTTTGTAGGTGCATATGATTAATTAGTAGGGTTGAAAATTGAATCAAGCTTCTCGATACCCGATTCGAGTTTGGTTTGACAATTTACCAAATCAAGTTTGAATAACTTTTTTTTCCGATAAATTTTGCAGTTCGACTCGAGCTCGGCTCGATTAGCAAAAAATAACAAAAACATGTACAAAATGTTCAGACTACTCAAGCTAAACTAATAATCGGTTTGATTAAAGCTCATTTAAGTTCGACTCGATAAAAAATCAAACTAAACTCAAAACAATTTTTAAAGTTCAATTGTAATTCAAACAAGCTAATCCTTTTCACCCCTGTTAATTTGGTAATTAATGTAATCATAACAACACAGTTTATAATATAACATATAATCTATAAAATTATGCAATATGCATAAGTCATTAGTAAATGATAAGTCTTTCTACCATGTTCAATAAAAAAATATTCTAATTACTTCATAATTTGTAAATGTTATTGAATAATAGATACATAAAATATTATTTATCTTGTCAAAAAATGTATTTTCATTATAATTATTATCATTTTACTTCTACAATTACACTGTTAGTTAACATGTTCTCAAGTTTCAACAAATCAATCAAAAATAGAGAATATAGTTTAATCTTATTTATTTTTTAAATATTAAAATAAATAAATAAATTTCTATTTCTAGTTGAGTTCGACTCATTACCCAGTTTTCCGCAAAAGCTTCATCGTAAAGAATAATACCAGCACGTGTAACAGCAAGCCTGGTCCAAGGCTTGAAAAAAAATATGGGCCGTAATGGGATAAAATTTAGTTTGGGCCACTTATTTGGATGGGCCAGAAACAATTGAGCTGACTTGATTAGCCCAACGACAATGTAAGTTAGGTCGAACTATTCTAATAATTGAGGTTCATTAGTGTCTTCAAAATATTATTTTATAATTAAGTCGACTTATGTATCATATCTTGTAGAAGTATATTTAATTGGGCAACTATTTTATAACAATCTAAGACTATTAGTGAAGGGTCTTGATCATATACTAGTAATAATATGAAGCATCTTTAGAAATATTATCTTAAATAAGCCAACATGCTAAATAAGCCAATATGAAGCATCTTTAGAAATATTATCTTAAACATATGGAATATATTTTATAATCAAACAAATATTTTGAGTATCTTAAAAAATAACATGATTATACAAAATATATTTATTTTACTTATGTTGAATTATAAAAATCATTTATATAAAATTATGCTTAAACATATAGAATATATTTATAATCAAATAAAAATATTTTAAATATCTTGATAAAATAACAATGATTATATAAAATATATTTATTTTTTTATCTTATTGTTGAAGTTGAATTATCAAAATCATATATATATATATATAATTATACTTAAAAATATGGAATATATTTTATACATCAAATAAATATGTTTTGAGTATCTTAATAAAATAACATGATATAAAAATATATTTACTTTGCCTATTTGATGATTTTAATACCAAATATTGAAGTTTAATTCCATATTTTTAAGATTTAGTGTAGGTGTATGTTTTTGGATAAGATTGGGCTAAATATAACAAGATAAAGATTATGTTACATATGAGGGGTAAATTAGTAATTCTACTTTTTAAAATAGGTTGGATATAATCTTGTGATAGTATCTACTATCCTAGAAATTGAATGATTAAGTATCGGGCTTATTACATATCATGGGCCGACCTTGTCGAACCAAACTTAAAATTAAAATTGATAATTAATATATCACCCCTATAAACCCCAACCAAACGACCACTAATTGTTTATACTTTGTAGTTTCTTTTTTCTCTTTCCTTATATATATATATAAATATATATATATATATATGGAGGATTTATATGCTAACCATTATAATTAAATAAGTATTACATTGATAAAATAAAATTGCTAAGCAATGAGTCAATGATTGTCTATGAAATTGTCAACTAAATTATTTATAAATAATCCTTCGTAATTTTATATTGTAATTCAAGATAGGTACATGCATGGAGCTGCTTACACGGATTGTAATTTGTAAAATTGTTTATTTTATGAATAACATTAAATATAGGTTAGATTAAATGTCATCAATCAACAATCTTCTATTGGGGTAAACTCTATGCAAATAGAGTGACCAACTCCTTTTGTTAGCATGTTAGTTGTAGGCAACTTATATACCAATTTAATTTTCATGTATATTTGCAAACTATTTATTATTTAAGAGCGAGATTTACTCAATGCGCACCGAATAGCACCAACGAGTTTCTTTCATCATCCAATAAACAATCTTTTATTGCAAATTATAACACAAAGCTTTTGCCAACATTTTTGGTGACATCGAAATCACCATCTCTAATTTAAATTTAACTTGACTCGACTCAAGTTCAATTTTGATTACGTACAAAACCTTTTGTCGAAGTGGAAAATCAAGTGGGTAGGAATGAACTTTCTTAGATCAATATTATGTAATAAATAATTATGATTAATTAATTTTAAAAAAAACATAGATCTTGACACACCAAATTTTCATCCAAATTTTACTTTTTTCAACTTTACTTTCCAATCTACTATATAACTAACTATCAATTATATATACAACTTTTCACACATTTATCAATCAAATTATTTTACTTTCTCTTTCATACCTTATACTTATTTTTATCTATATTTATTTATTTCTTATTTTAATGATCATTATATACACTACTAACACAATTATTATACACATCATCCATCAACTTATTACTATTGATTTGACATGTCTTACAACTTTTAACAATTTCTAAAAACATAAACAAACACCTCCATTTTCACACGAATTTCCATAGTACATAATTCTCGAAAAAATTTCAAGATTTTATCTAAAAAACATAAACAAACGGAGCCATAGAAAATTAAGTGAACACATACTTCAATAGTTCAACCAAACCAACATATAGTTAGAAACTATGATGCACGGACACGAGACACGGGATACGGCGCACGACATGACACGGACACGGGACACGGCATTTTAAAAAAATGTTAGGACACGACACGGCCTCGAAACTGCTATAAAATGTGTATATATAAATTAATATACATATATATGTTCATTAATTTACGTTAAATATATAAATTAGTTTTTTAATTCTAAATTAAATGACTGATTAAACAAATAAACTATAAGAATGACTATTATACGTTATAAATTTGTATTTACTTTGTAAAATTATATATGTTTGAAAGAAAAATAAATATTTCACTTTTCAAAATCACAAAAAATATGTGAAATAATTTCAAGTGTCATAAATAATGCATACATAGTAAACATACCCTCTAATTGCATCCATTACATTGTTCATATTTTATCTTTTTCATTTTATTTAAGCAGACAATTTTATTTTTATATTGGACACGGTGTCGGAAAGTTGGACACGGTGATGGGAGTGTCGGACACGGTGTCGGGGAGTGTCGGACGAGTGTCGTGTCCGATCAGGTGTCCGACACGATACGTTGTAATTTTTTGAAGTGTCCGTGCATTAGAGGTTAGAAACATTCATCAATTCCATATGCTAAATAACTTTGTACTCTTTCAATATACTGTATGCATGTGCACAACCAACAATCAAGCAAAATTTGTGGACGAAGCATTAATTAATACATAGTAAATTCCGAATAAAATAAACTAATGATTTATCACATCGAAGGTAAACATATCTAAATTTGAAAACTACTTCCCGGTAAAACTATATGGCCATGTGTTCTATACTTTCAAATCCAATTTTTTTTTTTTTGAATCACAATATCTTAGAATTGGCATTTGGCAACATAAACTATTTTCATTAAATACAAATTTTCTTCTATTATTCTTATTATTCTTATATAAGTACGTCTCAATCACTATATACAGGGAATATTGCATTTTTGGTACATCAATGTGGCATGCACGTTTATTTAATACACTAATATGGGGAGGTGGCAATTTAAGTACATTATTGTGGGGTAGGTTTGGCAATTTGAGTACAAATTTCGCCGGAAAATTCGATTTTCGCCGGAAAATAACATGTGCCGGTCACATGCGTTCAAATTTGGGGATTTTGACCAATTTTGACCCCAAATGCTGACGTGGACTACTATTTTGGAGGGAAATTTCAATTTTCAGTTTCATAATTATTTTTCTAATTTTAATTTTCTTTTTTCCTTTTTTCCCCCTCCCATTTATGTCTTCTTCCCCAACCCTCATTTATCTTCTTCTTTTTCAACCCACCATTGTTCACCACCACATATACATATATATATATACATTTATATATATATATAAGTATACGCATATAGATATATATATATATATATATACATAAATGTATATATATACGTATATATATATATTTATATACATACATAAATCGTATATACATTCTTAAAGGTATGGAAATATTCTTGATCCCAAATAAAACAATAGAAAGATCTAATTTTTGGCAAGAATGACCGTTCATAGTAATATCCGCCCAAAAACTCAAAAGCCAATAAACCACTTCCCCAGTCATTGCTGTGTGTGTGTGAGTGTGTGTAGTGTGTGAAGATATGTGTGAGTGGGTAGCTTGGGTTAAGGGTCCCCACCCTTAACCCAAGCTACCCACTCACACATATCTTCACACACTACACACACTCACACACACAGCAATGGCGGCAGCCACCGCAACCTCCGCCACATTTACCGTCGCAAATCTCCTCACCCCCCTCCCCCAAGCTCAAACAATCTCCCTCTTTCATCTCCCCCACAAAAAACCCACCTCTCTCTTCTCCTCCCCACTCCGACGCCCCCAATCCCTAAAATCCTCCACCACCGTCCCAAAATCTCCGCTATCATCTCTGTCGGCGACAAGCTTCCAGACTCCACCTTATCGTTTTTATTAGATTAATTTAGACGTTTATGATTTAAAACTTTAAATATTATATTGAAAACATAAATAAAACAATGGCTACGATATTTCACATGGAGAGGGGTGGTGGAGTAGTGGCATGGTGTTCTTTGCCCAGAATGTTTAGATGATGAAGAATGGTGTTCTTTGCCCAGAATGTTTAGATGTCGAAGAAGATGGAAAAAAATGAAAAGAAAAATAATAATGATTAAAAGAAATTATAAATTAGTTAAATTGGTCAAAATTATTTGGTAGTCAAAATTGGTCAACTTTTCTAAAAACAGTAAATATCAAAAAAAATTGGTCAAAATTGTTAAAAATACCCAAATTCTAGTCAAAATTCCCAAATCGAATGTCACATGCGCGACACATGACATTTTTCGGCGACTTTTTAATTTTCCGGCGAAATTTGTACTCAAATTGCCAGACCTACCCCACAATACTGTACACAAATTGCCACCTCCCATATTAGTGTATTAAATAAACGTGCGGCCACATTGATATACCAAAAATGCAATATTCCCACTATATACATCATTCTACAAAATCATCAACTAATAATAATTTAGTCCAAACAATACTTTATGTTTTATCTTTTATCATTTCTAATATATAGCTTAATCTATCACTTATGAACCAATTATTTTTATTTGATACTTTTTATAATTTTCAGTTATGTTTTTAAAACATAAAATGTCACATTCAAACACCCTTAGTCGGTTTTCTCAAATATAAAAATGTACAGAAACTAATTTAAAGTCCGGATTGAATGGCACATTGTTTTTCATTTTTCTACTTTTCGGAGATTTTTTCATTAGAAATACTTGTGTTTGATATCTATTAAAAATATCCTAAACAAATATTACACATTATTTATCCTAAACCATCTCACGTTTTCTTGAAAATTGAATTAAATAGCATTTGACTATGATTTCCTCAACACGGTCAATTTATTTACTAGTTATTATTAGATAATTCATCCAAAAATTAAAAGGTCTTTATTTATTAATATTTTAACATAATAATCAAAATAATTATATATTTTAATTTGAAATAATGTAGCTATGAAGTAAAATCCACACTATTAATCAATGAGTTTTACTTATATTTATCTACATATCTTCCAAAATAAAGACCATTTCATATTAATTTCCTAAAATAATTCTTTAGAAAAACAGATTATATGACACATAATCATTACACTTTATTTTATAAAAATAAGCTCATCAATACACACTTAATTTATCATATTTATACTCTCTTAAAGTAATTTCTTTTACTTTTTCTAAAAAGATAAATTCTATTACTTTTTGTAAAAAATTATGAAAAAAAAAGTAAAATCTCACCCAATATTCCAATCTGAACTAACTAACTATATATGCTGTAAAAACATCTTTCTTAAAACAAAAAGTTATAGCCTTTAATAGAGAGTGGGGCTAAATACATGGTAAATAGAATGTTTGTAGAGTCACATTATTAGATTCATGTGAAAAAAGCACAATAAAATCCAAAAGCTAGAAAACAGTACAAAAAAGATATAAATATAAATCTGAAATATAAGTTGACCTCAGTTGTTGGTTCATTTATTATGTATAAAAATAATTTGGAATAACAGCTACTTTTTCGCACCTTTCCAATGTGTCATTTCATTTACTACTTATTTTTCCTGTTGCCCCCTGTCTTTTTTTATTCTCCTTGTAAGATTATTTCATAAATGACACTTGATATGAGAAACTAATAACTTTTTTTTATTATCATAATCACACAAATTCATTCATTTGTATTTATATTTTTACTAAAATTGAAGAAAAGATAAAACATTAATGAGTCAAAAAAACAATTACTCTTACAAAAAATATGTACTAATAAAATTATAAATGTGCACTCATTAACATGTATACACATATTTTTTGAGTAATGTTCGGTGTTCACGAGTCGAGGTGGCTCACGATCTCGGCGAATCGGCTCGAAAATAGCTCAATTTGAGCTCAAAAAAATTCGAGCTCGAACCGAGCCTATCGAGCCGAGCTTTCCAGTCGAGCCGAACTCGAGCCTAAAAAAGCCTATTCGCAAACCGGAATAAAAAAATAATTTTTAATTAATATATATAAAAAAATAAATATTTATTCATATATTTTTATATAATATGATATATTATAATAATATATGTATATATAATAATATTTTTGACATTAATTAAAACTATATTTTATAATATATAAATAAATATAAAAATAATAATATATATTTTTTAAAAATATATATTAAAAAAAATTATTTTTTTGAGCTTGAGCCCGGGCTCGGCTTGGCTCGAGTTCGGCTCGAGTTCAGCTCGAGCTCACTTTTTGCTGCTCGTCAAGCTCGAGCTTGAGCTCGAAAATTGTGGCTCGAGCTCGAATTTTTTGTCTAATTCGACTCGAGCTCGACTCGTGAACACCCCTAATCAAGATATTGGTTGATAAACAGCTGTGAGGTTAGAACTTCCCGAATCTATCTGTCAAAGGACATAAAAAGTAGATAATTATATATTGGGCCCCAATTTAACTGTTTTAATTTCCTACGTACAACTTGAGTTCACACATTAGTACTACGTGAAATTCTGAAGAGTTTCTTTTTGGCTCACCTCCCAATTATTGTGTCTTCCTCTTTATATGACTCACCAATATTGATTGGTTCAAGAATTTTAATAAAATAAACATGAGATTCATTAAAATAATATTGGAGTCGATCTATATTGTTTGATGATTTTTTCTCTTTCCTCATCAATTTTTTAATACAAATATTGTACTATTATTAAATTTAATTTTTTTATGAGAGAGAAAATCACAATTTCTATCTTTAAAATGCCTATTGAGTAATTCTTTTGTGTGATAATTCATAAACAACACAAGTGAGTTAGATCACCTTGGAATGTTCATAGCTGATAGTCGCACATAAGAAGAGATTACATAGGTATTTTTTTTTAAGGAAAATTGAATTTGTAACTAAAATCGTAAAATTTAACACTGCCCGACTAATTTTATTTGAGGTTGTCTGCAATTTAATTTTTTCTCGTTTTCAATTTCAGAACATTGGGAAAAATTATATTTTTTATCATGTATTTAAATCGAGTTCGATTTTGATCTTTTTCATTATGAATTCTCACATAATTTTGATAATTATCAAATGTCTCACTTTTAGTCCTAACTAAAATTTTCTTCCAATATTTAACAGTTAATTTCGCTAGTTAATAGTTTAACCAATTTTCCTAATAATTATTGCACGAATACACTCAAATATAAATTATATTCAATAGAACGATATTATACTCAATATTAGTGCCATTTCTGCACAAAATCTTCCTTAAAAATACGGTAAATGAGACCATGTGAAACATTTTAAAAGTATAGGATCAATTATTTCAAGTTGAGCGTTAAACTTTAAATGAAATTTTTATTTAGTACTATGTGAAATATTTTAGAAATTATAGAAATAAATATGATAAACACATTATAAATGTAATCAAAGTTCAACTATAATTAAAATACAGAAAAATTATCGAGTAATTTGACTCATTTCTCAACTCCATTTAAAACATTCCAAAAGCATTTTTAACTATGTATAACTTTAGTATTTTAAAATACATTGGGGAGTAATTCCAGTACAAAAATCTCACTTAAATGATTGGCATATCAAAGTAAATTAAAATTGACTAAAAAGTAATTTTCCCTATTATTGACTTGTGACTACACAGTCTAACAACCTCCTCCGAATTTAAAATAATTATAAATATTCAATAATTGAGATTTATTTAAAAGTAGTCAACAGAAATCCCAGTTCTCGTTTGAATTCCACGCTCCACAACAAACGCGTCCCGCTCTTCCCGCTTTAATTATCACTTTCCCTCATTTCCCCGTATATTCTACTCTCGTTTACACACACTAATACACACACACAGAAAGACCGCCATGAACAAAGCTTCAGAACTAGAAGAACACATCAAGCTACAAACCCTTATCGACTCCATATCTCACGTCCAAATCTTCAAAGGAAAATGGTCACTCATCGCCGCCAAGCTCACCACTCTACAGTCCAATCTCGCCGACCCCTCTCTCTCCGCCGCCACCGCTAACCCCCTCTCGTCCGACCTAATCCAATCCTTAACCGCCACGTGCTCCGATGCTGCCTCTCTCGCCGCCGTATGTTGCTCCCCCACACCCCCCGCCGGCAAGCTCAAGACCCAGAACGACATCGACAACATGTCGGCGAGACTCGAGGCTCACATCAACGATTTCGAAGTGCTCGTGAAAAGCGGTGTTTTCTCCGAAAACGGCGCAGTTTCATCGATTAGTAGAAGGGAATCGGTTCGCGCGGAGGCGAGGAATTTGATTACTCGGATCCAGATCGGGTCAACCGAGTCGAAAAACTCGGCGCTCGATTCGGTCCTAGGGCTACTACAGGAGGATGATAAGAATGTTCTGATTGCGGTGGCGCAGGGGATAGTTCCTGTGCTCGTTCGCTTACTTGATTCCAGCTCTTCATCTGAAATCAAGGAGAAAACAGTCACTGCTATTGCAAAAATCTCGGTTGTGGATTCGAGCAAGCATGTTTTAATAGCTGAAGGTTTGGGGTTACTCAATAATCTGCTCCGTGTTCTTGAATCTGGGAGCGTTTTCGCGAAGGAGAAATCGTGTATCGCTCTTAAAGCTCTTAGTAACTCGAAGGAGAATGCAAGGGCGATAGGTTCTAGAGGTGGAATTTCGTCCTTGTTGGAGATTTGTATCGAAGGCACACCCAATTCGCAAGCGTTAGCAGCTGGTGTTCTTCGTAATCTAGCTGTTTTCGAAGATATCAAAGCGAATTTCCTCGAGGAAAACGCAGTTTCAACGCTAGTAGCGTTGTGTGATTCAGGTACTGCATTGGCCCAGGAGAATTCGATTGGTTGTTTGTGTAATTTAGTGTCTGGTGATGATGATCTGAAGCTGTTTGTTGCTAGGGAAGGTGGGATTGAGAGTTTGAAGAATTTCTGGGATTCTGCTAACTCTGCTCAATCCCTTGAAGTCGTTGTCCAAATGGTGACAACATTGGCATCGTGCGTGAATATAGCTGAATTTCTCGTTGCAAATGGTTTTATGAATCGAATAGTCGGGTTACTGGATTGTGGTGTTCTTGGAGTGCGTATTACAGCCGCGAAAGCACTCTACAGTTTGGCTTACAATACGAACTCGAGAAAAGAATTAGGCGAAATGGGTTCGATTTCACTTCTTGTAAGAATGTTGGATGGTAAAGCCATTGAAGAAAAGGAGGCTGCATTGAAAGCTCTATCAATGCTAATGAATTACGTTGGAAATAGGAAGATTTTGAGGAAGGATGAGAAGGGCATTGTTTGTATTGTCAAATTATTGGATCCCTTATTGCATAATCTTGATAAGAAATACGTTATTTCGATATTGTCGTTTTTGGTGCATTCGAAGAAATGTAGGAAGCAAATGATGGAAGGTGGTGGTGGTGTTTATTTGCAGAAGCTTGTTGAGAAGGATGTTGATGGTGCTAAGAAGCTGCTGGATAGTCTTGGACATGGAAAGCTTTGGGGAGTGTTTGGCAGGCATTGAACAATTGTTAATCTGTATGTATCTATAATTTTTAATTTTATTTTTCCTCTTTAATTTGTCTTTGATTTGTTAGTTTGTACTTGTTTTTTTAGGATTTGTGGTAGAGATGTGAAATGTGATTTACATAGTCTAATTGATGATGAAAGGTTTTGTTTGTGTTTAGAAATTGGCTCTTTTTTTTTTTTCTTTGATTTGGTGAACTAACTTGATCAAGACTTGTAGTTGTGGTTTCTTTACAAAAAAACCCAATAAAATTAATGGAAAAGTCTTTATCTTGAGCTTTTGCTTTGCTCAGTAAGTATATGGTACTTTATATAATGTGTAGCATTAAAACACTTGGTTCTGATTTGAGTTGGTCATACTTAACTAATCGTAGTAATAACACTTCTGACTCGTCATTCATTCACTTTGTTTAATAAGAATAAAGTGGATAATTATTGAATCTAGTGTGCGGGGTTAGGGGTGTAAACGAGCTTGAGCCGAGCCTTGAAAATTTCATAGCCTCAAGCTTTAGCTCGTTTGGAATTTTTTGATCTCGAGCTCGAATTCGTCGAGCCCATTTTTTTGAGCTCGAGCTTGAGCTCGGCTCATCTGCTCGTTCGAGCTCAAACTCGACTCGTTTGTTCATTCAAGTTCGAGCTCGCTCGTTTGCTCGTTCGAATCAAACTCAAATCTTTGATTATATAATATATTTTATGATTTTGAATACATAATCATTTAGGATAATTAAAACATGTGGATAAATTCTTGCTTACTAATATCGTACTTGTTAAGCAATTAATGAATAATTCGCCAAAATCGTACTTGTTTAGCTAATATAATGCATTTACATTTAAAAAATCAAGAGTTATGAGAATCATATATTATTTAGTAAATTGGTAAATTGGTAACGGAATACTCATGTACTTATATGATGTCTATGTCCAAATAATCTTTTGATTTTACTGAAATAAGTATAACGAGAATAGAGAATTATGTCTCAAAAATTTTATATCATAATTACCAATGAATTATGAAATGTTTACCCAATATTATTTTTATTAAAAATATAATGTATAAATTATTTTTAAAATTAAATTATATAAACACAAATGTGTTATATATGAAGTTATGTACAAACACACACAAATATATATATATATAATAGTAAAACTCACAAGCTGCTCGTGAGCTTATGAACACCTAAATAAAAGCTCGAGTTCGGTTCATCAATAAGCTCGAGCTCGTGAAGCTCGGCTCACTCTCACGACAGTTCAAACTTGAATCGAGCTGGCTCACTAAGCTCGTGAGCCGGCTCGACTCACCTTACACCTATACGCGGGATCAACTCAGATCAACCATAATATGGTCCAATGGAGATATTATTTTTGTTCATGTATTTAAATATATTACATAAAATTTGCGGTTGGTTATTACAAATTATGTTTCACTTCCACATCCAAATAATTGCTTCTTGTGGGAAACTTAAACATGTGGTTTTATTCTCCAATAATTGGTAACAAACTCTTGCCATATTCTACGGATCATTCATTTCTTCTTATGTAAGGGATAATATAATATGACCTTTTTTTTTGGTTTAATTTTCTTTGTTTTTTTTTTTTTTTAATTTTATTTTTCCTTCTCTTTTGAGTGTGGTGCTGTGCTGGAGTATCTACTCTTAAATGAATAGTTAGATATTTTTCATATGAAATCGTTGTGTGACGTCAATTCAAATCGATGGCCATTTCGCCGATGTATATATATTGATGTCACTTTATATTTTTATTTTGAAGAAAATAGTTTGTTTACTCGAAAAGAATACATTAAACGTATTAGCTTTAGCCAATCAAATACCCGAGTTCTCCAAATTGGTAGATAAAGGACCATTAATTCTTATAATACATAACTATGATTGATATTCATGATGCATTTGTTTAAAAGGAAAAAAAAAACCTATAAAAAAATTAAGATAATCTGATGATATTAAAAGTAAAATTAAAATTTCTTGAACCAATTAGCAAGGCTCGATCGATATTAATCTAATATATTCAATAAGATAAATGATTAATTGTTTAATAAGTGTAATATACTTAGTTACGCTTATAAACACTTTCATTTCTCAACTCTCTTATACCTATTATTGACTGCATGAAAGTTGTAATTCAAGTTGATTGGTAATAATTGCCCCGGTGTGTATGAAAATATATAAATGGATAAGAAGATTTTGAAGTAAAATACATTTTTTGAAGTAATAATTGATTGATAAATTAAATATATTATCCAACATCTTTCATTTTCTGAAGCTACAATTTATCTCCTCTATTGAGCGCTGTAGATATATCAAGGATTTTTTTAATGTTGGTGGAGATTATAGAGTCCTTTATGTTAGTTATTTCTTTATCGCATTTTATGCTGTTATTCAGATATAAAGTATGTTGACCTCTAATTAACTCACTTCATAAATTATCAAAGACATTTATATACGAGAATTAATCTTCTATCTCGCAATTTGAATTATTATTTATATTTTATTTTAAATGAAATTTATTATGAGATAGTTTAATCAATTCGGTTTACATAAACACACTAGTTTGTGACATTCATACAATTTAAAATTATTGCTTATTAATTAGTTATTGTTGATAGTAGTCAAAAGTGTAATCTTATGATAGGTAAATATTATTATGGTCGGTCAATATTATGATTATAACGAACATCCAAATTTCCTGATTAGCATTATGATGCAAACAACATTGTAACAAGAACGTAATCTCTCTATTATATTTTACTCCCAACCTCTTAATTAGTAGCTAATATCTATATATATATATATATATTCAGGGCAGTCTAAATCGTATTTTTGGATATTTCATCAATGCATTTATCCTTATGATTAACTCGAATTCGTTGATCTTTTTTCATCGTTTAAATTAAAGTTGTGGAAAACATTCCTTTCAAGGGCTACTCTATTCGGTAGAATCGGCCGATCAGTTGAATTTTGTAAACTTGATTATTTAAAAATAATATTCTACGATCAAAAACACATATTTTTTTTCCAATTCTCACGTTATTATAAAAATACAAAAGAAAAAGAAATGAAAAGAAAAGGAAGAAACTACATTTTTTATATAGAATATTCCATCCAACCAAAAATATATATAGCATAAAGATATACCTAAAATATAAACTACAATTATAACATACTTACGTATAACCTAAATCTATTATGACCTCTTAGTCGCACAATAAAGTCTTGAGACATCAGCCTTAAACAACTAAGATGAGTCTAATTATTAGGATGGAATTTTGTTCCAACATGTTTATAAATAAAATTTTTTAAATTTTCTATCTTTCCCCGAAAAACAATAATACTATCTTTATTTTAATTTTAACGAATATGGAATTTCCTTCATTGAGAAGTATTGCAGCTGGCGTTTCATTGAATTGGTGTTGTCTGGATTAATGTTAGAGTCACCAGTCTGTTAGTATTTATTGGTGTAGGCAATTCAGGAATTGACAAACAGAACTTTTGATGCTATAGTTATATTTTATCAAATTTTTAGCAATTTTTTCAATTTATCAAATTTTTTGTTCCACTTTTATGTTTTTCCTTCTAAAATGAAGTTCTTAATGGGCCAATTCTATTCTAGGAAGACTTTCAGCTGATTCGAATATCTAATTCTTCAATCAACTTCAATGCAAATTTGGTCCTAATTTAATTCTATCCCACGATTTATTAGCTGTTTGACTCAACTTCAATGGCTTCATCTCATTTCCCTTTGCAGCCAACAACTATATGCTTCATATAATCCCAAAACTCAGTCTAATTGTTATTAGCTGTTTCATTCAACTTCAATGGCAATTTGGTAATGCTATCAACAATCAGATGGGTTTCGGAAATTTTCTTAGCTAATTGTTTTTGTGCTATATATATTTGGTTTATGGATTTTGTAAGAGCATGTTTTTTTTATTGTAATTTAAATCGTGGACACTGATGAGTTGAATCGTTGATGATGCTTAATAGTTTTAGAAATTTTTTCACGTTATCAAATTTTTCGTTCCACTTTTTCCCTCTTAATATTTTATATTACTGTTTTTTTTTTTTTTTTTTACTTTTTAATTTGAATTGATGTTTATTTTTTTTAATTTGATACAGAGAAACATAGTTCAGAATGCCATCACGGAAACACCCTCTAGCAACTTGGTTTCAGAGTTGGGGTGAGCCCGTGATTCTTTCTTAAACTCTTTGATTTAACTAAAACTTTACTCTTGCCTTAAGAATATAAACCTGAATTCAAAGCTTATGTTTATTGGTAAAATTTTGAGCGAATGGACTACAGACATGGGATAAATTATGCAAATTTCTTCACTTATGGTAACTAAACCAAGATAAAATATATGAAATAATCTGATATTTCATTTTATTCTGCAGCTCCCATTTACATAATTCGATTATTCCATTGAATGAGATATAAAAAAATATGATATAACTTGGAAGAAGACATGAAGAATATGGCATGAAAAATAACCTGTTTACCTTCAGAAATGATTCTAATTATTGTTTGTACACTTTCACATACTGATATATCTAATTTTATGTTTGTTTTGCTTTAATTCGCTGTTCTCAAACAAGTATATTACCCTCACTCACAAACAATATATTATACCCTCACTCACAAACACAGTATCCATGTATTTACTCTAACTAGACCAATAGTTTTTAATCTTGCAAATTTGTTATTTTTAGAATTTATGTCCAGATATTTAAATCATACGGAATCTTCTTTAGTTCAAAATATTGATTATACTCTTTATTGCTTATACTTAATTTTTTTGTTTCTCCAAAATTGGATAAACATGGCATTATGGAATTGCAAACTATGAATTCAAACTATGAATTCTGCATTATATGAGCAGTTGCATCAATTATATAATGTATTTAAAACTTTAATAATGTAGTGAAGTAGAAGTCAACATAAAAGTCATGGATTCAGAAGCCTCAACACAAAATTTAGTAGATGAAGTTGAACACAAAAGACAAAGACATCGTGTTCTTGAAAGAGAGAGAAGACAAAGAATGACCACTGAAGAGCGAGAAAATTATCTTGCAAGAAGACGTGAAAACTACCGAATGCGGCGAGCAAGAATTACAAGCGCTCAAACACATGAACTAGAACGAAATCAAAGCATATTGCCTACTAATTCAGGTAAGTTTTATTTTCGTCGACTTCCTTAAAGGAAGAACAATGATAGTCAGTATATAAGTAAATAATACATTAGTCGTGTATGTTAGTGAACGATAATCAAAGGCCTCCATTAATTTTCTGTTACAATGAGCAAAAAAACCTTTAAACAGTATGGAAAAAAATTGATAATGGATTTAATGGAACCAAAAAATGTATACTTCTTTACGGAAATGTATATCATACAGGTGATACAAGATGTATTGATCCCTCAATTCCTATGCAAATTGATGTTAATTCAGTGCAAGTCAACCCATTCGAGGCATCAACTTCACATGCTTCTACATCAACTGGTAGGTGGAGACGTTTCTATTTCTCAACTTGCATATATTTTCATTTTTTTATTTATGTTTCATTTTCAACATAATATAGTTTGAACTAATCAAGTTGAATGGTGCACTTCAAAAACAAAAATCTCTAAAACTCTACATTGAGAAAAAAATAATACAGTGTTGAAGTCAATTTATGAACTATTTATAGCTTTATTTCACATTTTTTTAACTATATAAACTAATGTAATTCCATTCTCAAACATCATTTTGCTCACACAGCTGCTGGACGGACTACAACTATTGGCAGGAGTAGTTTGAGAACTATAAACTATACAACATTTCTTTCTAATATGGTTTTAGCTAATCAAGGTGAAGGGTCAACATCAATTTCGCGAATAGAAGGTATTTATTCAATGAATTATAACAAAGAAGTAGTGAAATATTTATATTATTTAGTTCCCAAATTAAATTACTCTATAAACCACTTTATTCATAGATTTTCAACAAGATTCAAATTCAAGTAGTATTGTCAATCGTGATGACATTGTGCATGAAAGGGGCAACAGATCAAATCGGTCAACCATTTATTACAATTGTAGTAGACATTATAAAGAAAGGCATGAAAATCATAGACTTCGACTCGCAACTCCAAAAATTTGCCTACACTGTCGCGCAAAGATGATACATGGTGAATCACAAAATTTTTGTTGTAAAGGAGGAAAAGTTGATTTGCCAGAAATCCCTGTACCAACCGAACTCTATAAACTCTTTACTGAGCAATCTGCTGAAGGGAGGATATTTAGAAAAAATATTCGTGCTTTTAATCATGTTTTTTCGTTCACCTCCATAGGAGTTAAATTAGATGAAAGTCTATCAGGGCACCAAGGAGTATATTCTTTTAGATCACATGGATTAATTTATCATAGAATTGGGACACTATTACCCAATCCTGGAATGAGGCCAAGATATCTCCAGTTATTCATTTATGACACAGAGCATGAGACTGAAAATCAACAACGAGAGAATGATGGGTTGAGTACAGAGTTGATTGATAAGATTAAACATATATTAGATACACATAATCCATTTGCGAAGACATTCCGTCAACTTGCTATGCGTCAAGATGTTCACGATTGTAAGCTACTAATTAAAGAGAGACCTACTGCACACAATCAATACATACTTCCAACAACATCACAAGTTGCAGCAGTTATAGTTGGTGGTGAAGAAGTAGATGCTAATACTAATAGAAATATCATTGTTCAAACAATTGGAGGTCAACTGATGAATATCAAGGAATATTCAGGATATTATGACCCACTGCAATACCCTATATTTCTGCCTTATGGAGCATACGGGTGGGATAGTGATTGTCACACAATTGATGGTACTAGAGTCACTTGCTGTGATTATTATGCATATATGTTGCAGGTATTTCTTAATCTATTACATGATCATCACAAGAATATTATATAATACAATATTATTTACCTATTTTTTTTAATTGTATTAGATTCGAAACCCATTATCAGTAATTTTGCTTGGAGGACGTTTATTACAACAATATGTTGTGGATAATTATGTGAAGATTGAAACACAAAAGCTTAGATTTATAAGAACACATCAGCAAGATATTAGAGCTGAATTATATCAAGGCCTTCAAGATTGCTTAAATGTCGGAGAAAATGATGCAGGTACCTAATTTGAATGAAAATTTTATTTACTAATGATCTTATTTCAATCTTACCATGCTTACATTATACTAGGTAATGTGGGAAGACGTACTATTTTGCCATCATCCTTTATTGGAAGCCCTCGCGATATGTATCAGCGTTATCAAGATGCTATGTTCGTGGTACAAAAATTTGGTAAACCAGATTTGTTTATCACCATGACATGTAATCCAGCGTGGGAAGAAATAAAAAGTGAACTTCGATTATATCCTGGTCAAACGGCTCAAGATCGGCCTGATTTGTTGACTAGGGTTTTTCGAGCAAAATTTGAAGAGCTTAAAAATGACATCTACGATAGAGGTGCTTGGAAGAGTTGTAGCGCATGTTCATGTTGTTGAATTCCAAAAGCGGGGATTGCCTCATGCTCATATGTTGGTCATGCTAGATGAAAATGACAAGTTAAATACACCAGATGATTATGACCACATAGTTAGAGCAGAAATTCCAGACAGGAATGACGAACCAATGCTCTATGAGGCTGTTTTGAAGCACATGATACATGGCCCATGTGGATTAATGAATGCCAATGCTCCCTGCATGAAAAATGGAATTTGCAAGAAAAACTACCCCAAACAATTTGCACAATGCACTATCCAAGGGAATGATTCGTATCCAGTTTATCGACGTCGGAATGATAATAGGTCAATTGCTTTGGATAGAGATGGAGAAGTAGTTGTTGACAATGCATGGGTGGTTCCTTATAATGCTTGGTTGCTACTGAAGTATGACTGCCATATCAATGTGGAAATTTGTAGCAGCATAAAAAGTATTAAATACTTATATAAGTATGTGTACAAAGGATCTGATTGCGTAGTTTTTGAGGTTTGTCCGGGGCCAAATCATGATGAAGTTAGCCAGTACGTAGATGGAAGATGGATATGTTCTCCTGAGGCATTACGGAGGATTTTTAAATATCCAATGAGCAAAATATATCCTTCTATCATACGATTGCAAATTCATCTTCCAAACCTTCAACAGATACGCTATTATAGTTGTCAAAGGATTTCTGATGTGTTATCTGATGAGCGCAACTCTTGATCTATGTTGACTGAATTTTTTAGAGTTTATAGTGAAGGTAGAGAGCCTAATAAGTATTTATATCGTGATTTCACAAGATACTATAGGTGGATGTCAAAAGAAAAGGTTTGGTAAAAAAGAAGAACACAACAAAAAGTGATTGGTCGAGTGTATGTCGTTTCACCAAATGAAGAGGAAAGGTTTTATTTGCGAATCATACTCAATCATGTTAAATGACCCAAATCATTTGATGATCTTTTAATAGTGAAAGACGTGTATTATCCAACATTTAAGCAAGCTGCTGAGAAATTAGGACTTCTTGAAGAAGATGATAGTATTCGACAATGCTTAATTGAGGCAAGAACGGTTAGAATGCCTTCAGCTCTTAGACGGTTGTTTGCCACAATATTGCTATATTGTCAACCAACTAGAGTTAGAAGGTTATGGGACGAAAATTATGCCTACATGATTGAAGACTATGCTTTAACTACATCTGCTAATAGTGTATTCATCAAGAATTGCCTTCTACAAGAATTAAATAACATACTGATGTTGCATGGCAGAAGTCTGAAAGAATTTGATTTACCTCAAATTGATGAGCGTTTTCAAAATTCAGGAAACATATCCAGTTTAATGGAAGATGAATTGGCCATTGAAGTTCCAGAAAATGATTTAAATGCTGTCACAAAACTAAATTCAAGACAAGTGCAGGCATTTAAAATCATTAGTGATGCAATAATGAGAAAGGAAAATGCTATTTTCTTTTTAGATGAGCCGGGTGGAACTGGTAAAACATTTTTATATCGAGCCTTACTTGCAAGTTTTCGACGAGATGGCTTTGTAATGCTTGCTACAGCAACATCAGGCATTGCTCCGAATCAACTTCCAGGAGGTAGAACATCACATTCAAAGCTTAAAATTCCAGTTAAGTTGGATTCAGATTCCAGGTGTAATTTTAGCAAACAATCAGATATGTGTCAATTGCTATGTTGAGCATCAGCAATCATTTAGGATGAGACACCAATGGCGGATAAAAAAGGAATTGAAACTGTGGATCGGACTTTAAGAGAAATGCTTGAAATTGACTTACCTGGCAAGGTCATTATATTAGGAGGTGATTTTCGTCAAGTTGTTCCTGTTGTCGTTGGAGGAACGAGGTTACAATCTATTAAGGCAAGCATTGTCGAGTCATATTTATGGTCAGCTGTTAAGGTTCTTCATTTGGAAGAGAATATTAGAGCTCAAAAAGATCCGAATTTCTCAAAATTTTTGCTTCGTATAGGCAACGGGTAGGAACCGGTGGTTGAAGATGATATGGTAAGGATACCGGATTCTATGGCTATACCATGGGAAGATGAACATTCAATTCATTGTCTAATTGAATCAATCTTTCCTGATTTGGGTTCACATACTTATGATCCTCAGTATATGATGGATAGAGCAATAATAACGCCACTAAATGACGAGGTTAACAAGCTCAATGAAAAAGTAATTATATTGTTCCCAGGTGAGGAAGAAAGTACATATTACTCATTTGACTATGTACCTGAGGATATGAATAATTTATACTTGCCGGAATTTCTTAATTCCCTAACTCCAGGTAATCTCCCACCTCACAAATTGGTTCTAAAAAAAGGAGCACCAATTATGCTTCTACGGAACATTGATCCAAAAATTGGGCTATGCAACGGCACTAGACTAATATGTCGCCGATTTGGTAGAAATGTGATTGATGCTGAAGTTTTGTGTGGACAATTTAAGGGAACAAGAGTATTTTTACCACGTATTCCATTGAAGACATCAGAAGATTCAAAATTTCCATTTGAATTTATGCGCAAACAATTTCCAATAAAATTGAGCTTCGCGTTGACAATCAACAAATCTCAAGGGCAAACAATACCCAATGTTGGCATCTATTTACCTGACCATGTTTTCAGTCATGGGCAACTCTATGTTGCTCTATCACGAGGTGTTTCTGAAAATACCACAAAAGTTTTAGTAAAAAAGGGAAAAATATATGGTATCAGAGGGGTGTATACAAGAAACATAATTTTTTCAGAAATATTTGCCAAATTGCGGGTTACTCAAAATTAGCAGGTACCTTAACTTTTTTCAAGAACCTAATACATATGTGTTTTAGCTACAAATTACTTTTACCGTTTGGTAAATTTCTAAAAATATGCCAATAATAACGTAGTTTTTGTAGCATCATTTCTCCGTTTCAATACAATTTTAGACTTTAACTATGTGTATATAATTAATAATATGTGTTGTTTTAAAGATTGCTATATGATTTTATCAAAATATTTTTGTTAAAACATTTCTTAACCACATCTTTGTTCATTAATCAATCATATTTGTGAAATATTCATTTTACGATCTCAAATTTTGGTTTTTCAGTTGCTTGAAGTGAAGATGGTGAATAACCGATATGTTCAAGGATTGAAGCAATTTGTTCTTCATTTGCTTCTGATCTTTTCGGGGCAAAAGAATCTTCTGATAAATCTTCTTCTGGGATTTTTTGTTCCATTTTGGCCCAATTGCTAAGGTACTAAATATTATTAGTCATTTTTAATTCTTACTTTTTATAATCTTAATAAGATTCCATTGATGATTGATGGTTTTTTTTTTATAATGTAAAGCTTTGTGATTATGGTGTTGAAAGCCTTTGTATTTGTAAGGAAGGATTTTAATTTTGTGTTGCTGTATGTATTTTGGGATGGATTTTTTGTTTTTTAATTATTAAATTTATTTGGAGGGTTTAAGAATTGCTTTATTAGAATGAAGTTTACCATTATTGCTATAGGAAAAGAGAGACCTTTACTGTTTGATCTTTTGTTTAGTAATGAAGAAGGACCAAAATGAATGTTAAGAACATTATTGATCTGATTTTCTTTTAGTTCAACTAAAGTTTGAAATGGTCTATTCTTTATTACTTTCCAAAGTTAAAACATTTATCACTGATGACGGCTGTTTTTAAATTGCCTTGCGAAAATCCTGCTTGCCTTGCGAAAAATGGAGTTTTAGTTGGTTTGATTAAGTAATCTCTTCTTTTGAAGGATTTACTTCAGTTTTGTATACCAAATATGGTCTCGATTCTCAACTAGCACCGTGTTTAGCATTTATTACACATTTATTCTGTATATGGATACGAAAAAATGAAATTTGCCATTTATGCTAATACTTTCCTAAAGTTTAATTTTGTGGTATAATTATAATTTTCAATACTTATATGTGTGATTTTGGAACTATATATATATATATATATATATCTTTTCTAGATACCAATGCTCTGGCGGTGGAGACCAAAACAAAGGCAAATCGAGCATGGACAATAGTTTGTATTATCAGGAGGAAAAGTATTATCAGGAGGAAAAAGTGCAGCCGTTTAATTACAACTCATCGATATACTATGGTTATAAAAATCCTTATGGTTAATTTTGTGGCATTTAATAATGGTAGATAAATGTGTAAGAAACTATGTGATTTCTTTCTCACAAAAATGAATCTTATCTTTTGTACATCATGAGTTTTTATGTATTTTGGATGATAACCTTTGATATTTATTTCAAAATGATTAGGTCTTAAGTTTTTATTTATTTCTTTATCAAAAAAGAATTTTATATGCTCTATAAGAAGTAATACTATTATCTATATTCATTATATATAAGAAATATGCGCGCGAGTACCATGTGCGCAGGTTGCTAGTTTAAAAAGAGAGAAGTGTTAAGTATTTTATTTATCATGATTAAGATTAAAATTAATGTTTAAATACAACATATATTTTTGCTATGGTGACCTAACTGTAAACTCATTTTTTCTGATAATAAACACAATACTGAATAGGAAAATTACAAAAAAAGCAAAAAAAAAAAAAAAAAGGAAAAACACCCTAAAAGTAAAACATGTATACTTTTATTCCAAATACCTATTAATATTTTTTAATGACAGATAATTTAAACAAAATGCAATATTTAGGTTAATAACATTTTGCACCGAGGTTTGAGGTTAAAACTAACCAATTATTTTTGTTCTTTATAGCAAATTTTATTTAAAGTTTTTAAAGTGACAATTTCCATTTGATATGGTTTGAGTGCAAAAATCTAGTTTCTTGTATCTTCTAAAAAAAATTAAGATGGCAAAATATTAAAAGATTAAGATTCATATTGTACAACTTATCCACTTAAAAAACCCTCAAAATAAAACTTAGTTGATAGGTATTTTAGAGTAAAACGTACTTTTATGGATTTCTTTATATAAAATATATTTCACTTTTTTTTTTTTTTTTTGATTTTATTCAACTAGTTAAGTTAATTAGGCTACTTACATTCTTAAGTGCAAAATAAAATTTTTAAATTTTCTGTCTTTCCCCGAAAAACAATAATACTATCTTAATCGAGGACAAGCAAACGAAATTCACCACAAAATATTATTACCACATATATAAGAATTTAACAAAACTCAAAAACTAAAACAAGACACAAATATATATGTCAAAATCAAATAAAATTGATCACAAACCAAATAAAAACAACGTCGAATAATCAAGCTTTTCGCGAAGATGAAGAAACAGATATAATGGTGAGAATTAAATAGAAAATAAATCCGAAATAAGAGAAAATTGCAGAAGTTTGAACTCTATTGCAGAATTTAGCGAAACTGTCACAAATCGCCATCCAACCAGTGTGCTCGTTTCCATATTTACCCACAAAAGCTATTGCTGTTGCTGATGAACATCCTGCTATCAACACTGACGATATAACCTGTCCAGTAATTACAATTTTAATGTCGTTTAATATCATAAATTATTATTGACAAAAATAATAAAAATTTTAATGTCGTTTAATATCATAAATAATTTATTGAGAAAAATGATAAAAATTTTAATGTACCAAATCATGGAGGAAGATATAGAAGTAATATTTGGGATCCACTGCACTTCTCCCAAGCAAGAATGTGATCAACAGTGACACAATTGACATGCCAAATGCTATGAAATTTGCTATGGCAAAAAACCTGTATACATAATTATATCAATCAGATTGTATTACAAACAATAAAATTATGTTAATTTTGACCTTCCAAATGGTATATTTGGAATCTATATTAGATCCCATGTTTGACTTAATATATATATATATGTCATGTGTATAAAATATTTATATAAAAATGCATATTAACCTTCTTTATTATGAGCCTGTAAGCTATGAACAACCTAAACTGGTTTAACTTTCTTGTATGGTTTGCAGGTAGCGGGACGGGTTTCCCCCAGTTATCCAATTTCTTTTTTCTTTTTTATAAATATATAATAGAAGTGATGTAAATTTTATACAAAATAAAAATAAACCATTTAAAGTATATTTACTAGTATGCTTACTTGAAAGCCGAAGAATAGCTATAACGGGCGTCAAGTTGGATACCAAAAACATCTGCAGTTTCTTTGCTAGTGATCATAAGCCATCCTGCAACAAAAGTTACTGTAACAGCCAAAACTCGTAACACGATTTGTGCTACAAACAAGGATTTATGAGTCTTATTTAGAGGTGGGCTACTCATTATAAATGATTTTTTTTTCTTGAAATGGATGATAGAAATAATTTGATGAACACAAAAATGATAGAATAAAGAATGTGATGAAAAATGGGCAATTTATAGGCAATTTATAGAGGTGGGGAAGTGGGGAGGTTAAGGAATAATTCAAGGCAACTTATAAGGTGGTAATGAGAGAGTGGATTATTTCAAGTCCAATTTTAACCGTTACATAGAAAAAAATTGCATGAAAATAGAGAGAGAGATCTATATAGGTAAATTCTTCGGATAAAATCTAGGAGATCATTGGAATTTAATATTGTTATATTTGGTAAGTATAGTAAAAACAATATTTACGTATTGGGGTTATAAAAGAAATTTACCTTCATGTGAAATTTTGTAATTGCAAAAAAAATCTCCGCTATTTATCTTCTTGTGATATAAAAAATGAAGGAATTTAATTGCCTATAATTTTATAACTATTGGATTGAATGGTGGATATTAAAATCTTTGTATTTTCTAGTATTTATCTATAATAAAGATATAAAAGTGTGATACGTGTGAAATTACTGAAATTTGTTTCTATTTTTTAAAATTACTGAAATTTGTAAATTATGTTAAATTGATAATGATTAATTGAGTTATGATCAGTTGAATGATTGAGTTAATTTTTTTTTTTGTTTGAGTAAAAAAAAATATAAATATATAAAGCATGAAAGACAAAGAAAAATAATGATTAAAAGAAATAATTTTGAGCGATAAATATGTAAAATGATAGGTAGTTAGTTATATATAAGACTAACAAAATAATGTTGAAAAATGTAAATTTGAATGACGATAGTTTGGGTGAGTTAGTGTTATTTTATAGAATTTTGTGGGGTGAGCAAGTTTGACACACATGCATACTTTTACCCAATATTCAATAATATATGTTATTTTTGGATATGTTTTTTAATTTCAAATTCTTGTTCCATCTTTTATTTTATATATGTATATGCTTGACACACATGTAACTCACGCATCCACTTATTAAGTAATATTTAACATCTGTAAATATTTTAACACGTATAATTCACACATCCACTTAATATACATATTAAGAGATGTTTAACATATGTTATATTTTGATACGTATCAAACATTTGCATATATAAAATCAAAGATGAAACATGATTTAAAATAGAAAATAATATCCCGTTATTTTCAATATATATATATATATATATATATATATATATATGATGAATGGATGAGTTATAGGAAGGTTTCAAATAAGATTTTGTAGTACTTGCATGGGGATTTATCCAGCGGATATGAAATTTATCTGCGTAATTAAGGGGGTGTTTGGCTAAGCTTATAAGCTCTTTTAAACATCTTATAAGATGTTTGAGAGCTTATAAGCTCTATGAAAGTGTTTGGATAATTTTCTTAAAAAAGTGCTTATAAGACAAAAAAATAAGATGTTTGGATCTTATAAGCAAATAAAAAATAAGTTGGCAAAACCCAACTTATTTCAAAATCTTAAATTTGGGATATTGTTTATATTTTTTCAAAGACATAAAATAAACCTAGTTAAGTTTATTCTTTCCAACAATACCTTTCTCCGAAAAAATATTTATTTTTATATTGCACAATTCTCTCGTATAACATTTGAAAACATCTTATAAGTCCAATAGACTTATTTTATCCAAACACTTAAGAGCTTATTTTTTAAATAAGACGAAACATCTTATAAGCTCTTAAAACATCTTATAAGATGTAAGAACTTATAAGATGTTTTAAATAAGCTTAGCCAAACACCCTCTAAGTTTAATAAAATCCATGCTAATAATAGTCGCATTAAATATCATTATGAACTATTTTGAGGTAAAGGAAAATAGGATGGGTTTCTTTCGAAACAATACATTTTAGTTAGTATCTATTATTTCAAATATACTTACGAAATGTAAAGTAAAATTTATTTAATTGGTACTACAGATTGTAATGTTATAACATATGAACCTTTTACTCAATTATTTCAAATATTTTATTTTATGTGATTATTTTACATTATTTAGTAGAATGTGCATGTTTAACAGATATGCACCAAAATTAATTATTAATTAATGTGTCATATATAGATGATTAATTAGAAGAGGGGGTGTACCATACTCACATGTGGATTGTCTTGCTGATAGAAGAAATTTGTGTATGTATGTTTGGCATAATTGACACAATTATAGTTGCATTAATTATGATAATACGTATATGGACTAAAAGGTTGAACTTATTTTTGAAATAATATATTTTTCGAGTATTTAATTTATGCACAAACGATTTGTAAGCTCAAAGCTATTATGCTATAAAATGCATACGGGATTATGATGTATCTTTCATGTCAAAAATAAGTTATATATTCTTTGTATCATTATGTAACACTCGAAACAATTATGATTCATAAAGTAGAGAACTAACATATAATTATTAGTAATTATAAACAAATTAAACAATGACCAATTAGACACGTTTCTTTCAAATTTATTGGCTAAATTACGTTGCTTAGTAATCTTTGAATTATTAACTATTTAATTAAAAAAAATGTAATATCATGGTTGAATGTGCAAAATGAAGAAAAGGAAGAATACTATTGATGTGAAAACCTACTAAAAACATACTATTTGGTAACTTGTTAATCACCTCACAAGTTACTCTACTTTTCAAGTCATAGAGAATTGTTGGATCATTTTCAAGAAGAAGACTAAGATTAATTTTAATTGCTTGTGGCAATATAGTCTCTTTTGCACTATTTTTATTGTATTATTTATCTATACTATTATAAAAAAAAAAAAAAAGGTCGATTTGTCTTACAAATGGAAGTTATCCTTAGCATTTTTATGCATTTTAGTCTTTGTTTTTTTTAGATTGAAAATATAAGTGTAATTTTGAGGGTAAAAAAAAATTTCATCATAAGTTAAGTAGTTGTCACACCATTTTTCATTTGTCAAAGTATACCCTTGAGACCATAGTTGTTAATGGCGAATGGCGCGGCGTGGCGCACGCCTTTTCGAAGATTTTTTTTTTTAAATAAATTAATTATGTATAGTACATTAGTAATATAATACCTTTTCTTCAATAATATTATAAATTATAAATAACAACTTTCAATAATTAACTATGCATTAATACATGAATTTTTAGCAATATATAAATACAATATATATTATATAATTAAAATCTATAATTATAAGCATCTTGTAGATTTTAAGGATAAATTGAGTCATTTATAAAATTGGGCAAGTTTGGAGAGTCAGAATTAAAGTCAAAATAATTGAGTCAAATAATAAGGGTAAATTAGGTAAATTCCAACCTAACCAAAAACCCTAACTCTAGTATTCTCCTCCCCATGTTCTATACGCACCATTCCACTATTTCAAATCCCAATCTAAAATCTCCATTTCTCTCTCAAGAAAATTATAATATTTTCCTAAAATTAGTATTACATATATTCTTTAGTTACACTTAAAAAATAGTCATGCACATGAGTACCACGTGCGGAGTCCCTAGTTTAAATGAAAAGTGGTTTAGGGGGAAAAAGTGAAGTGAGACCTAAAAACTTCCTCAATAATGTAAATAAACTAATTCCATCTCTCTCACAATTATATGCATATACTTCTTCCTTTTGACATATAAAAAAACCAAACAAATAAGATCATTTTTTCTGTATAATCTTCCCTACTAAATAAAAATCCAACATTAACAGCTATATCTAATAAAACTACAATTCAAATCATTAGATAAATTATCTAAAATAATCATAAAACTCAAGTAAATTTTAAAGCTGAAAGCTAAATGTCAAAATATACACAGTTTTCTACAGCAGCTTATTTGACAATGAATTTACAAGCGAAATGGGATGGATACTTTCAACCCCATTTGTTCGCATTTAGGATGGAAATATATATATATACAAATATGTACAAATGAACCAGATTAAAGAACATCTTTCTTTAGCAACTGATGTCGAAATATTTTGGATTTGATGGATAATCATATTCCACTTGCAACTGCATCATCATAGTAAATAAAACATTATATTTCAAACATTATTTTGAGTATGAAAAATATGTATATAATTCAACAACATGAAATATCTATAGCATAGAAACGTCTTCTACTGAAATTAAACCAAACAGTTTTCCTGAAATCTGTTTCCTCAAAACACTTGAAAATGAAACCAAAAAGAGACTAATTTTGCAATTGAGCACTCTTCGATTCAAATTATAAATCCCGATAATGATTCAAACAATCTTGCACAACATGTTCGACTCGACTCATTTACAATTTTAAATCCCAGTACAGAATTAAGCACATTTCTATAACCAAACAGTCATAAATTTGTGACAACGATGACATAAGTTTGTGGAAATTAAATGCCAAAATGATATCCTAACAAGTTCAGAAGTTCGAAAACCAACACATATACAGTCAGCAAACCTTCGAAAAATAAAAAAGAATAATTCATGTCGATAATTAAGTCAAATTATGTATAGTTACATTACATACCTTGCCCTCGTCAGAATCTGAATGGCGTTGAGGAAAAACGACTCTCATATCACTATACAAGTAGAAGCGTCGATCCCCTTCTATGTCCATGTTGTTCCTTGAAGGAAGAGAGGACGACCCAGATTTGAATTTTGGTCCTGTTTTCGAGTATTTCTTTCGGTGGGGGCAAACAAAACGAAGATGTAGGGCATAACGCAGAACACTAGAACCTGCACTATTCTTGTTAATTTTTGACGGGCTATATACGGATTTACTTTCTTTTCCACCAAAACGGGTATTTTCTATCCCATTACTATTACTGCTACTGTTGTCTAATATGCCATGCACGTTGGCTCCACATGGATCACCTGATTTTGAGGGGATCGGTCCCTCGTTTTTCATGTTGGAATCTTTTTGTCCACCTCTATCCACAGCTAAAGTGGTCTTTTGGCGTAGAAATGTCTATAAATTGGAAAATCAGAATTATTAGAATTGGTCAGATGATGGGGTCACTACATTCAAATTGTAAGAAAGGTGATTGTTTACTGAAAGAGAGTAAAATTGTAATATAGTAATATATTTTTACTAACATGGGAAGTTATGGCAATTTATCAAACCTTGGGTGTTTTCGAACTCCAAGTCTTACGCAGGGGTGTCTATTTAACTTGCCCAAAGATTTATGACAAAATTATGTACCACAGATAGAAAAGATTCAAAAAATCAAACATCCCCATGTTTGCATACTCATGTATGCAAACTGTTTTCACCATTCACCAATACAAAGACCAATTCATACTAAATCCAGTAAGACGACATGGGGATCTGATATGAATGCATTATGAACACAACTCATGCAATATTCATAGTTAATCAACATAATTTCATTATGCATAGGGACAGTTTAATCATTCCCCATTAAACCCAAGGGCCAAAACTCTCGGGGATCATCGTTTTCCTAGGGAAAGGAAATGATTGAAAGCCACAAAACAATTGCTCCCTTTGTTCAAGTGAAAATCAGAACTCTTTGATCTTTTAACTAAACCAACATAGTGATTCTTCAATAATTTTATTATTACTAAACTTTGCAAATGTTAATACTTGTTACTTAATACTATTCAATTCATTAATGAAAGAACGTATTGGACTACAATGTTCAATATTGCATGAGAAAACAGCCAAATGACTAGTCAACTTATAATGCAAAGAATTTCAAGGATCAGGATGTAAGATGTTAATCATAAACACCAAACAGTTTTGAGTAATAAAAAGGTACAAACAGGTGACAGAAATCAAGACACAAGGTAGCAAAGTGAATGCACAAACCAAATATACAAATGATGGTATAATCAATATAGCTATTTACACATACTTGTAACAAAGGCAAGCTACAGAGTTAAATAAGAAAATAATATCGATTTGATTCAATGAGAATCAGACACACCTTTGTGCCAGCTGGCATGTCACTCAAATCATAGTTACAGAAGAATGTATGAATCGGCGTTCTTTCTGGATTGCTTAGGACCTGTGCAAAACTCAATCATTAAATCAGGAAAGAGAAAAGCACCCATTTGGAACTCCAAGCCCAAATCTTTCACACATTAATATCATAACTATTCAAAAACCTAAACACATTATCCCTAAATAGAACATACCAAAACATATTATAAATGGGATATGATACAGTAAAGCCATTTTTCGCATTAATCTCATTGAAACAACCTTCAGATGTAGCTATTTGATCTTATACTATACAATACTATACCACTTTTAAGACAAAACCGTAACCTCCACTTTAAAGCATCACACAAAACCCTATACTGGTATACTATTAATCTAATCCCTTTTTAGTTTCTCATTGGACTTTGCTAAGGAATCAAGAAAGCACGATAAATGTAAAGCATTTGTCAATGCACATCCAATATAGCAGGCAAATACGAAAACAGGGAAAAGAAAAGGTAAAGGCGGATCTCAAAACCCATAGAGAAACTATTCATGAGATCACTTCTATTTCTTTGAGAGCTGGTTAGAAGGATAGAACTTGTTTATGCTATAAACCCTTTTGACTAATATGTACATCACACACTGACCATAGCATTATATACAAATCTACGACAAAATACTTTATTATGTTATTATTCTACCTTGAACTCATGAGACTGAGATATCAAATATCCCTTATAATTAAGCCATGGGTACCAAGTTAATCATTTTATCCATCATTTCTTTGTTTCGAATAGTCAAATCTGCATAACTATCCTACTAAGCAACTCTCAGAAGTTGCAATAAGATCATGAATCGGATGGCTTACTAATGCAGGAATTAGTGACCAAGTAATATTTCCATGTATAAATCACATAAAATAAGTAAGAAAACTAAATGTAGAAGCTTCATATATTATAGAATTTCTAGATTAGCTGTCTCATTTTATGAAGTCTTTATTGTGGTCCAACAGGTTCATACAACTTCGACAACTTGGGGTTCTTCCCATGCCGTACTTCTCCATTGCAAAGATATAATCAAAACTATAACAAAAACCGACTTCATTTCAGAGGCTTAGTGAAACAGAGACAAAGATGAAGAGGGAATACCAACTGTAGCCGTCCTTTCATAGGTATTCTCAGACGGGCATTTTCATCAGAGGAGCCATTAACACTGAGGCTTCTCTTCAGTTTTGGACGTTCACATTTGTTCGAAGATAAATGTCCAGAGAGATCTATAGATGAGTAGTATAATAAGTAGCTATCACCATCTACACTTGTCACAGCAAATGGAAGTTTCTGTGGATGAGGTGAAAATTTTCCTCCAGTAATATTCAAAATAGCGAGGAATCCATCAATTTTCTGCATAAGTGAAGCAAAAAGGGATAGTAAGTAGTCATATTATGTTCAAAAAGCTTTCTAACAAAGTAGAATTGTACCATATCAAAAGTATTGTAATACATCAGAATACAAGGTTAGGCAAGAACCATTGATAACAGAAAAAAAAAAGTTTTTTACCTGGGTGACTATCCCGGAAGCTAATCGACCTGATAAAAGCGACTCCTCAAAAGAACCAACCAAAGACCTTTTCACGGATAGCCCACTCAAATTTCTACCTAATTTGGCATTTTGAGGCGTATGTATTGTTTTTTTACCTTCTATAGATATCAAACTTTCGGGGGTCAACTGGTCAATCATAGGGAAACTTTCATCATCTTCAAGAGCTTTGTTTTCCGTAACAACATTCTCATCTTTATGAGAAGAGAAAAATCCCTCAAGAGACTGTTCAACATCCTTGAAAGTTATATAGCTCTCACCAAACTCTCTTTTCAAATCCCGGGACACTCTAAAACTTCTCAGTCTTCCACAAGATCTTGGGCCAAGAGGAGACAAAGACAGCGGTGGAGAGACAACAATTTCCCGTTGTACGTCCTTTTCTCCATTATTGAATGGTGATTCAATTCTTCCATGAGAATATGTAAAACCATTGTATGATGAGACTACATTATGAAATTTGTGCTCGTGGGTCCCGACCAAAGTCCCATCGGTGAAGAAACTGGAGTTTGTTTCACAATCTTCTCTGTCTGGACTGTTACTCCTTGAAAAGTTAGGTGCCGACCAAAATGGAGGACTTCCATACTCCAAATTTCCTATATGAGCTTTTTTATTCTCTTTAATAGTAATATCACAACTAGCACCTCTTACATGGAAATTACTTTGATAGCATGTATTCCCAATTTCTAGATGTTCACCTCTGAATTCATAGGGCAAAAGTATGCCATTCAAAGGCGATAATAGCCTTTTCCTAACCAGTGAACTTGAATTCTCATTTGCATTACAATTAACAGTTTCGACCCGTTTGTCTTCAAACTGATTGGGATTGGGTTCGAAACCGACAATCCTAGAAGCTGGAGTCTGAATATTCTTTCTACCAAGATGAGATAAGAAGTGATTCTTTTCATCTATCCTTAATGTATGCATGTTAGCCATACCATCCTTATGCAAGCTAATAAATTCAGATTCATTCACATGTTCCCTTGAAGAAGTGCATGGGAAGTGTCTTATGTTCATATCAAAGCTGCCCATATCAATAAACTGAGACGGGATTTGCCTTATCGTGCTTATTGATGTTGACACTTCTTCAGAAATATTCGCAGATGGAACATGAGGCAAGCCCATGATTAACTTGGTAATTGATTCGTTTAACTTCACTACTTTATTGAAACCACCTTTAATTTTCCTAAACTGCAAGAGATAGACCTAAATGAACTTCATTATATGTAATGGACACAACACTATCTATCCGTTAAATGCAAAGCTATCTCTAAAGGTATCCCTTTGAACAAACCGGCAGCTAAACTCAAACACAAAGCAAAATAAGAAGCAGAGCAGGTAAAATAATAAGCATTGCCTTCACAGTGGTAGACTGCGAAAAACCCGGAAATCATTTATTTCACTCAGCAAGATCAGGATCTATCCTGCAAACAATCCACAGAATTATCAGTTAATCATGTAAACATCTGTTGATCAAAGAATACAAAAACAGCTTATCACAAATATATATCTAGAATTCCGAAATTCATTACTAGCAAAGTTTTTCAACTCAAATCTTTTTTGCAGTATAAAGAAAGTAATAATTTTTTGGGGAAAAAAAAAGCATGTATTCATCCTAAATATGACATTAGCTCCCACCAGATTTGCTCACCAGATTGACATAAAATATTTTCCATTATCAGAGTCAAATCGGAACAGTAAAGAATGAACTGAAATATCATTTCCAAAGATAGAAAACAAAAAAAAACGCAATCAAATTTGTAAATCCAAATAAAAATAGAAAAAAAACAGTGCTGATTACTACCAGAAACTAAGGATATTATGATAAAGATCAAAAGAACCCACAAATTTCCGGGCTTGAACTGTTAAGAACTGAACAAACATCATCAATCCATATTCAACTGATGCAAAAGCGATCAAAACCCATAAATTCAGCCCACAAAAAATTCTATTAAATGCAACCAGAACTGATTAATCAACACCAAAAACACAAATGAAAAACCCACCAGTGAAGATTTCTGATCACAATCTATTGGAAAATACAAGAATTTTGTTGCATTTATTTATTTCTTGATTGTTCCTTGTAGAAAGATATGGGTTTATCTTTGACAAAGCTTTGGCTAACATAAGAATAGATTTCACATTCAACTCGGGATATGCTATTATATAAGATATATTTCTTCTAGCGGCCCCTCGCAATTCTATCTGTTTCTCTCTTTTTCCTTTGTCATTTGTCTTGAAATAGGCCTTCAAGTTTCAACCCATTTAATAAAATTCACTAAAATTAAGACTACATTACAAAGATGGTATAAAAATAGATTCTGGAGTAGTAGATTTTGAAATGGTAAATTAAAATAAATTGACTAGCCCATATTTGGTTTGATTTTTATTAAATGAATATATTTTGTGAATCAATCAATTAAATAATTTGAAACTAAGAATACATGAGATGAAGTTTGTAAAATTATTTAACAAAATTGATGTTAGATTATATACTCAATGTATCTAGTCCACTTTAGGCTACTAATTACATATTTGTTTTAATTTATGATTATTTTATTTTAAATAGTTTTATTTTGACTCATTTTATGCTACTCAAGTGAATACGTAATCAAATGAGTTTCTAATGGTTGAATCATACGTAATTGTTTTATTATTTCATTTCGTGAATAAATTTGAATGTCACCACGTGAAGTAAATCATTATTTTCACGACTATGCGATTCTAATATAAAAATTTGATGTGTATTTACTATTTATGAATCCTATACAGGCAAAATTTTGTAGTGACTTCTATATATCTTTTCTGTTATGGCTCCATGAATGTTACAATTTTTTGTGATTGTTATTGTCTATCTGATTTTATCATAATTCATAAAAGTTTTTCGTAATATTTTTTTTTTTTCCTTTCATTTCTTTAGTTATGCTGGTTAATTTTGTTGTTACCACACTTGAAATTGTGTTGCAGGTCAAAATGTGAAGAACATTTTGGCATCCATCATTATAGTTGAACACGCCAATTAATATTTGAGTCTGAGCTTGGATACATAAAACAAAAAAGTGGTATATTAATAATTAAATTAAGCGGACAATTTTATTAGTGGATATACATCATGAGTTACAATAATTTTTATTTTATCACAAAAATTATCTATAGTGACAATAATTCATTTTATATTGTAATTATAGGTGATAAATGGGTGGGTTGAGTTGATTTTGGCTGGTTCCAAATGAGTATGTTTGGTTTTTTAGGGTGTTAAGGAGAAATCAAACACAACACAAAAATGAACCAAGTCCAACTCAACTCAACTCAACTCTCCATGTTGTTTGTTACCATGTAGGTTTTTCACAAACAAGTTGGGGGCAACTAGGAACCAATTTTGACCCAATATTTTTTTTTTAAATAAAGTCAACCCAAACTAGTTAGATTGGGTTGTAACCATGATTTTGGAACCATTTTGTCACCCCTAATTGTAATTATTAACAATTACTGACATTATCTAGTGTGACACAATTGTTGGATTTCATACATGGTTGAATAGTGAAGAGAGAAAAACACACACGAATTACGTGTTCGGCTATTTGTCCTACATCGACAAAATAATGACAAAAGGGTTGTAACATTTTCATACTCTCTTAGAAATTAATTACATTGGGATACCTCTAAATAGGTGAAATAACAAAGGATAAATATGTAGGAAATCACTCCAAATCATATCACAAATAAATTAAATCTCAATCAATACATAATTACATCAATTATCTAGATCTTACTCTAAATCATAGCAAGTATGATTTTCAAGATCAATCTTCATTTCCAATAACAATTATAATTTTTTTGCAGCAACTCCATCAAAGGTCAGACTGTTGAATCTTGTGATCTTGGTCATGAATTCAATTCCCCTTGATAGAAAACTCATTTGGCATCCTGTGTTGTGGTCATGTTAGCTATTAGCAAACTATGAACGTATGCTTAATATTTGTAATTAGTGAAAACTTTAATTTTGTTCTTGACATTTTGTCATTAACATTTTATTTTTGTAGTTGTAATACACATCCATCAAAGGCCTAATGACGACCGTGAGAACCAGATTCAAAACAATTCATATAACTTAGTTGGTCATAATAGAATAATTGGCCTAAAATATGGCACGTACGTTTGGAAAGCCAAAGGCCAAATGAATGGTGGGGCTATAAAAATTCTCATTTGGCTTTGGCTTTATAATACTTTTTGTGCTGCAGATGCAATGCAATGACTGCGATTGCTCTTATTTTTATCTACAAAATATGTCCAGCAAACAAACACGTCTTCTTAACGTGTAACCTGAACAAACATTCACCACAAATATATATATATATATATATCAATAGTAATCACAAACATCTATATGAGATTTATATTAAGTTTAATATGTCTTATTCATAATCCTAATCATATTTTACTATCTTTTTGTACACACTAAAAATAATTTTTAACTATTTATTCTTAAATCAATTTTTGGAGTCAAATTATATTGAAATGTAATTATAAAGAAGCAAGGTGGTATAACTTATAAGTTTTTATATATAGAAAATAAATTATGATTTTGCATAAATCAAGGGTACTTTTATATAGAGATGTGCCTATATTTTAATATAATAGATGTGGATGTTTGAAATTTTAGAAGTAGAAGGAATAATAATAATAATAATAATAATAATAATAATAATAATAATAATAATAATAATAATAATAATAATAATAATAATAATAATAATAATAATAATAATAATAATAATAATAATAATAATAATAATAATAATAATAATAATAATAATAATAATAATACAAAAAGCTAGAAAACTGAAAAAAAGAGGGTGCTATAATTTAATCAGTTCATATTATTTTATCAATACAGTATGATTTTATTTATCGTGTATAAAATAAAGATGGTAATAATAGCAAATCAATAATACCTAAAAATAATTAGTCATTCATTTTTATCTAATGTCGCAAAAATAAGAACTGCATGAATGTTGCTTAGGCATCACGTACGCGTACATTGACTTTCATAAAATATATGTATTTTTCGAATATATACATTATACACCATTACTAAATTAAAATAGTAATTATCCAATTTGAAATGAAATAATTTATTACGTATCCAATTATATGAATCGACTTTTATTTGCTTAGGAATCACGTGACGCGTCCCAGACAATCCTACCACACCTGTTTAGCTGCTAAATAGATTTAAGCCATTTGTTATTTTGTATTTCTTTTTGTTTTAATTTGAAAGGCTATATTGGAATTGATTAATTGATTATTAAACATCTTATAAGTTATAACAGAATTTTGTGAGTTATAACTTATAACTTATACGTCATACTTCATTCCAAAAATAATGTTTTCTTTGACTTACTTTTAAAAATTCAATTATTTAATCATAGATTCTCATATTAACCCCAACTTATCTAAATAAATAAAATTTATGTTTATATATTACAAGTTACAACCAATATTTCCTAAACCAGATTTCATGCCTATTGACTACTCCTAAATTAAGGCAATTTATTCATGAAAATATATTGATAATTAAAGTATATTTTTTAAAAAAAGGAATTAAAACATTAAATATAAATACAAGAGTATAATAGACTTAACTAATAATTACTTATCTACTATTTAAAGCAAGTGATAATCTTTTCGCAACAAGCAAAATTAGAAAGATGACATCCTTTTTGGAACGGAACGAAATGTTTCTTATGTTGATATGACACATAAATAGTAAATGTATTCTCGTAATTTAATTAATTAAATTTTATATAATTATGATATTAATATATTATAATTGTAACTAAGCATATGGCCGATCAAATGCACTATATACCTTATATAACCCCTCAATTAAGGTATGAATTATTATCCGTTTCACTCTAAAAATAAAGAACACAACAATATGTACTCTTTAAATCCTAAATCCTTTGACATTAAGAAGTATTACAATCGTGAATTATGATATTACTTAATCTTATTAATGTGGGTACAAAGGAAACATAAATCTACTAAGTGTAGTTCGTAGGGAATATTGCATTTTTGATACATCAATGTGGCCTGCACGTTTATTTGGTACATTAATATGGGGGTGGCAATTTGAGTAACTAATGTGGGGCATGTGTGGCAATTTAAATACAAATTTCGCCGGAAAATTCGATTTCAGCCGGAATATTCGATTTTGACTGTCAATTTGGGGATTTTGACCAAATTTGGGGATTTTTGACGATTTTGACCAAAATTGAGCTAATTAATTGATTTTGGGGGAAGATTGACCAATTTTGACTTCTTATAAAGGGAATAAAATTGTATTTTTACCAATTTGCCCCTAAACTCTTTTTTAATTTATCTTCTTCATCTTCTTCACTATTCTTCATCACCATCAACACCAACCACCACCACCACCATCAACACCAACCACCACCACCACCACCAAAATATAAAAATTAAACATTAAAATATGACATCTTCATGCTCGAACAAAAAGAAATTCAAAAAACACAAATTGAATGTAAGCAAAGTCACATTTCTTCATGTAAAAAATGAAATGGGTTATAATATTTTCTTCATATTCTTGATTGTTGGTGTTGGGGGAGGCGGTGGTGGGTGGTTCGGGGTGGCGATGGCAGTGGCGGTGCAATGGTTCGGGGTGGGGTTGGCGGTGGTGGGTGGTTCGGGGTGGCGGTGGCGGTGGCAGTGGCGGTGCGGTGGTTCGGGGTTGGGGTGGCGATGGCGATGCGGTGGTTGGGGGTGGCAGTGGGGAAGAGGTGATTGGGGTGCGATGGTTCGGGGTGCGATGGCGGTGCGGTGGCTGGGGGTGGTAGAGGGAAAATGGTGATTGGGGTGGCAATGGTGGAAGAGAGGGGAGTGAGAAGAGGTGATTGGGGGTGGCAATGGTGGAAGAGAGGGGAAGAAGATGGGTTTTTGAAAAATGGAATTAAAAAAATAAATTAAAATTTCCAATAAATAGAAAATAAAATAGAAAAATAAGTCAAAATCAGTCAAAATTCCCAAATTCGGTCAAAATTCCCAATTTTAGTCAAAATTAATTAAATTTCCAGCAAAAATCGAATATTCCGGCTGAAATCGAATTTTTCGGCGAAATTTGTATTTAAATTGCCACACATGCCCCACATTAGTGTACTCAAATTGCCACCCCCCATATTAGTGTACCAAATAAACGTGCAGGCCACATTGATGTATCAAAAATGCAATAATCCCGTAGTTCGTATACTAAAATTATACAATTTAATCTCTCATGAGTTGGTTTAGACCACATGAACACGTATTTTTTTACGTAATACATTTTTAATCCCACATCATTAACGATAATCATCTCTTTTGGTGGAATAGGGACTAAAGATACAAACGTTTATTTCACTAATATGTGCATTTTTCTTTAATTACTTAGTAATCATTAATTATTTTATTTTAAAATTACTATTCATGATATAGTGACTCATGTAACTCCATACATATATATATATACATGTTACTTATTTATTTATCACGAAAAACCGTTGTTGGAAGTTTTGTGAATTTAAAGATCCAGCTTGTTGGATAAGCATTTGGGGCCTCGCTCTTGTCGCTTGGCTAAATCCAACATTTATTATTATTATTTGTTGGACATTAAATTTAAATCTTTCCTATTTTTGCATGTAAATTATAGTTGGTGACATAAGAAATTATTTTAGTTATAGGCAAATGAAATAGACTGCCAGAGGTTCGAAATACAAATAAAATTACTAATGAAATTGGGTCATATAAAATTGTTGAAATTCTAACTTTTTTTTATGTAAAACAAACATTTTATAATCACCTATTCAAATTAGCATATATGTAAGGGGTAACAACCGTTTTCAAAATAATTAAATTATTCGAGTTTAGTGATGTCAAACGGACCAGGCTGGACTGGGTTGGGCTAGCCCACCATATTTTTTTCATGGGCCGGGCTATGCCCAGGCTTACTTAAACTTTTTTCACGGGCCGGGCCAGCCGATCACATTCTCAATTTAGACTAAATTTATAACTAATAATACTCGATAAATTAATACTCGATTATTTAATAAACTCTCTAAGATAATATTTTTGGCCGGTCCCGACTCGGGGATAGGGTGCTAAATTAATAATTCGCTAAAATTATAAGATAATACATTTTTGATAATTTCTATAGACCCCATATAAAATATAAATTAATAATTCCTTATATACTACATATTATATGAATTATTTATGAAGATTTTTTGAAAAATGACTCAAATGTCTTTTTTCTTGTTGAAATCAATTTCATCTTGAATCTTGTCTCTAATTTTTCTTATCATTGTAAGAACTTCTTATGCTTGCATAATGCTCTTCGAATCTCGTCAGTCATTATTATTTTTTTCACCTTTAAGATGAGAAGCCATGTTGTGTCTATGATTTATTTGTGTTAGCATATTTTGATCTTGTATTTATATAGAAAATATTTTTTAATGTTCATAAAGTGATACATTGAACACAAGAAGTATAATAAGGCGGGAGATTGAAGAGTTCTTTCAAATTGAGCCCTTCATTTGATATACGTACATGCATTGTACAATAATTAAGTGAAAGTTTGAAATGTCTTTGTAAATTGAGTATTTCTTTATAAATTAATAAAATATTAATTAATATATAAATTAATAATTATTGATTTATCGATTAATTAATAACTCTTTTAATTAATAAATTTTGGTGGTCCCATGAATATTAATTTATAGAGTTTCTACTGTATATACATATCACATTCTCAATTTCTCATTTGGCCAATTTAAACCTAACAAAAAGATAGAGCATTTTGAGGGGGCCAAATTCGAACCGCCCACTAAAAAATTACAACTAGCCTTACCATTGGACTAATAGTTAATTTTGAAACTCATATTCCCAAAAATAGATATTTGTACAATACGTGGGTTGGGCTGGGCCGTAGTGGGTTGGCCCCGACCCATTTGACATCTTTACTCGAGTTCTACTTATATTTTGCTCGAATTAAAATTCGTTTGAGATCGACTCGATTAACAATAACAAGCCCAAACACAATTTTTGAATCTGAATTATAGTCCAAACAAATTTGAACAACTATGTTACTAGTTAAGCCTGTCAACGGGCGAGTATTACCCGTACTTGCATATTATCCCTTCACCTTTTCTATCGCCCGACCCGAACCCGACCCGGTCATTTACCTGATGGGTCCGGATATTGATCGGGTTGAAATGATATACCGGGTCGGGTCCGGGTCGGGTCAACCAATTTTTTTTGCCTTTTAATGGATTAATGTATTTTGGATTTGTGTCTATGTCTTAGTCCATACACCACTTAAGTTCGATTAATGTTTAATTTCATCTTTTTATTTAGTTAGATTGACTTCACAAATCACACAAATCACACTTTGTATTTGTAGCATTCTCACATATTTAAGTACAGAATTTATAATTGGTCAAAAATCATGAATGAACTTTGGTATCTTGAAGATAATAGAGAATTGCTCGACAGTCGACAATACCCTACTTTAACAACCAAACACTTCAACCAAATACACACAGACTGATAGACATATAAATATCTTAATAATTTTGAACGACCAAGGCTTCAACAAAGTTTATCAATCAAAGACTTCAAGCAAATACACAAGTACATATAGATAATCCTAATTAATTCTGAATAACCAAAGAATTCAACAAACTGTATCTTCTAACTTCTGAAAGTACAAGAATTTTCTTACCACCACCATCCTCAAACACAATATACAAGTACATTTACTTATAGAACTAACTAAGTGTAGTAACACCATATTATAAAAATAAATTCAAGACTGCTACGAGGTATTGATCGAATAAACATCTCCACTTTAATGTTTCTTCTCATAGCCTTTGGGTGCTCTCCACTAGGGATCCAGATGATTGAGTAGAACTTGAAACTACAAAAAATAACATTACAATGAGAAATAAAATATAGTTCACAATTTAGAGATAACTATAATAACAAATAAAATTAACTTACTAGTATTTGGATCTGGTTCCATTCTAATCCAATCATCAGCTACTATAAGTGCTTCAACCACATCTGGACTTAAAAAAGCCCGCAACTCGTCAGTGACACCCCCCCACTAAAAGCTGGCTCAGATGCAATAGTAGTAGCTGGTACAGCTAATACATCACGCGCTATATTTGCCAAGATGAGAAATTTAGGACTATTCATCTTCCACCAATTAAGGATACTAAAATTCTCAACTTTAGAATACCTTGTCTACTTTAAATATCTTTCGCACTCTAATTTTTGATTTATTAAACCACTTCTCTCTTCAAACCATCTCTCATAGTCTTCATAGTCATGGCATGCCTGAGGGATGGAGCTACTTCCAACAGTCATATCGATCATAGATGGATCTACAACACCACCCCCGTATGTGGAGGAACAAATCTTTCAAAGTATCAAGAATCCTTTTGATATAGCGGTCGGCATCCGAAGCATATATCTTAGTATAGTAATACTCCACCAAACTCATTTTGTACATAGGATCGAATACCACTTCAACAGCTAAAATCAAACAACACTTGTCCCAATATTTAACAAACTTTTGTTTCATTAGATAAGCCTAGGGGTGTCAATGGGTGGGTCTGGCCCAGACCCAGACCCAAAACTTTGGGTCTGGACCCGGACCCAGACCCAAAAGATTGGGTCTAGTCTAGACCCAATGTTTTGGGTCCAGACCCAGACCCAAAACTTTGGATCTATTGGGTCTGGGTCTAGATCAGACCCAAAACTTTGGGTCTATAGTATTGGGTACCCAATTTATTTGTTTATTTTATTTTTGTACTTGTGTTTATAATTTTTGCAAATAAATTTTAAAATATATATGATTTATAAAATGTGAATATATATATTAAATCTGAAAAAAAAAATTATTATTCATATATATATAATATTAAATCCGAAATCTATATATACATGTGTATACACTTAATATTTGATTAAATCTGAAAAAATATAGTTCATATATATATAATATTAAATCTGAAAAAAAAATTCATATATATATATATATATAATATTAAATCTGAAATCTATATATACATGTGTATAAACTTAAATTTGATTAAATATGAAAAAATATTATTCATATATATATAATATTAAATCTAAAATCTACATTTGCATTTATATAAACTATAATATATGCAAATATGATATTATAGCAAACACTAAAATCTGAAAAATATTATTCATATATATATATATATCATATTAAATCTTAAGTTTAAAATTAGTAAAGAAATGCGAATCGAATAAACGAAGAAGAAGAAACGAAGAAGAAGAAGAAGAAGAAGAAGAAGAAGAAGAAGAAGAAGAAAGAAATGAAGAAAGAAGACGCCGGAGACATGAGGGACTCGCCGAAGACATGAGGAGCAGCGGCGGCGAGCGGCGGCGGCAGCTTGAACAAGAAGAATAGTTTGGTCATTGGTGAAAGAAATAAGATTTAGGGTTTGATGATAAGATATAAATTAATTGGGGTATGTATTACAAAAGTTTAGAGTTGGGCCTAAATTTAAGTTTTGGGTCTGATTGGGTCTCACTTTGGGTCTAGCTTATGTTTGGGTCTGGGTCTGGGTCTAGACCCAAATAAAAGTTTTGGATCTGGGTCCGGACCCAGACCCAAAACTTTGGGTCTGGGTCTGGGCCAGACCCACCCATTGACACCCCTAGATAAGCCACACTCTTAATAAAATCATGCTCACTTTGTTCCCAATCATTCATCTTCAAATGAATCCTACATATGTCCGGGAAGAACACATTTGAAGTGGGGTACTTGCTACCATTAAAACGCCTAGTAACTTCATAAAAAATAATTAGACACATTTTTCATTGCATCAATTCAATATTATGGATGGAGCCAAACATATTAATAATTTATGACAGTAGGTTAGGTGGTCTTTATTATGATTATGAGTATCAGTAAGTTATATTACCGAGGAAGAGAGGATAAAGACTGGAGAAAGCTGATTTAACAACTCATACGGATTGATAGAAATATTCATAGGTCGATTAATGTAACTCATAAGAATTTAGCATTAATTTTATTGATTTTCCTTACTTCCAGAAATTTGATCGATTTATATATCTCTTTAGGGCCGACCTCCCTGCAATACAAGCATATAAATTCATATCTAAAGCATTAAAACGCAATTTATTATATAATGACCAATTTTGCATATATCATGGTACGAATTGACACGTATCTGCTTATATCATCATTTATATACGCTCCATCTTTTTTTGTTTTAATTATAATCATCGAGACCAACAGAAAATGCATCACCGATAACAGTGCTGCTCTTAGCACGTTTTGGTGCTTGAAGATCTGCAATTTTATTATGTTAAGGATTGCCATTTTTATAATATTATGCATAAGCCTTGTCATCAACAATGAATTCTGATTTTTATCTGCCAAATTTGACAAGAGAACACGCAATGGAAATCAATTAACATTTATTCTACTCTCACAACTCTTTTTCTCTTAAATAGAACCACACCATTCATTTGACAAACCCCTAATTCTTCGCCATCGTCAATTTTAGCAAAATAATGTACAAGAGCAATTTGCAGGAGCTTTGCCAGAGGTGGAGCTGGGAGTTGCCGGTGTATACCACCATTGAGTACGACCTTGAACACATGTTGGCGTTTATGGTGTACGTTGAGGTACATGGAGCGACATTTAAGACGCCGGAATACTGCAAGTCGGCTGAAGATGCGTAAAATACCGTGGCCAAAATTGCGTTCAATCACTTGTATGTCCCTCTGCCGCCGCGTCAACCGCACTGTGGTTGGTACGGTCACAGTTGCTCCTCCAGTTCCTACCGACAGGGATACTGATAAAAGTTATGAAGGTAAAGCAAAATATTTTAGTTTTATATTTTATTTTATTATTAAATCTTTCTCTCAGTTTAATTATGGAGACGAGTTGTTGTTTATCTAGAGTATATATTATGATGTTGTGGCGTATGCAATTGGAATGGTGTATGTAACTCTTAGGATATTCATGCTATGAGATTCTTATTATCCTTTCTAGCTAAGTAAGTTGTTCATGCTAATATATGATGCATTGCTTTCTTCTTTTCTTTTGTAGAAATATTTCACATGTATAAGAATCGGTTGCTACAGTATGCTCAAAAGCAAAAGCTTGGTTTTCCTGTATATTCATTTGAGGCTGAAGGCCCTCCACATACTCTCCGTTTCAAGTCAAGAGTCTTTTTCGATGGAAAATTATATGAAACAGTAGAATTTTTCCCCACACTAAAAGAAGCAGAACAAGGAGCTGCTAAAGTTGTGTGTCAAACTATGGGCCTTGATGTGATTCAAGTGGCAAGATTCTAGATAACATAATTCCACTTTTATTCTTATTATTTTTATTGTTGTTGATGTTGACTCACTTTTGTATAAATTTAAAATGATTTCAGGATGGAGATAGAATTAGCACAGAAAACGGTATTCTCTGTCCCTCACATGAGACACTCAGCTCTGGTTTGTCTCACTGGCCTTTATTTGTGTCTATTGTGAGATAAGCTTTCATGTTTTTCGAGGGGCTGCAGCTGAAACCAAAAGCTGGCAGAAATTAATGCCGCAAAAGTTGATTTCACTGCCCTTAATGAGAGTAAGTAATTGTTGATGTTTCTCTGAGTGATTAGTTTGTTTGTCCTTTGTCATGTTATATTGTATTACAGCATAATTTTTATGTATGAGATTTGATGGAAAAAACGTTTTGACCATACATGTGTATTCAGATCCCAATACCATGGTTTTTAATATATTTCTGTATCAGCAAATAAGAATAAATTAGTTTTGGAGTTTGACCACAATGTTTCCAACTATATCACTTACCTAATGCTCGACCGAAGATTAGTTCAATATTAGCTTTTGTATGATATAGAGATAGTTATCTCCTTGATTAACGTATCAATCATTTCCATGGAAATTACTTAACCTTCTATGACACAGTGTTCTTTGTAATAGTGAGTATACTAATATTTATAAAGCGATCCCTACTACTTTAGAGCCTTCATTTTCGTGCAAATAGTTTGCTTCTTTGAGGAGCAAGTGAATGCAGTCATTATGCCTATAGTGCTACTAATATGGACAAAAAAGGCCAAATCGTCTCTATAGTATCAGAGTTTTCTCGTCCACATTGTACATTCGAGTGAAATTGAATATGTCTAGTCTTTATGTGAAAAACGTATCTTTTCTTTTCCCTTGCTGGCATGATTTTAATGGAAGAAAAGAACTGGCTGTATAGCTGGACAACAGTACGGATGTTGTCTGTTTGTGTTGCTGATTCCACCTAATATGATGTCTTAATGTTCAATATTAGGATAAATCTGTATGAGCAAGTTATCCACAATCATTGGGTGTGTTAGGTTAGAATACATGTTTATTGTGTATGAGAATCATGTGGTTGGTTTCTTTTGAAATGAACTTCCAGACCAATCTGGTGTTATTTTTGCAGGATTTTTAGCTAAAGAATCCTCAACCGTGTTATCATCAGGTGTTGTTGCTGGTAATTTGGGACTGTATATGTGATCATGTTTTTCTTTTCAGTATTACAATGATTTTTAGATTGTTTTTATGTTACTTTCTCCAATTTATTGGAGTTATACATTTAATTCCCTAATATGATGTTACCTTAATGAGAGTTATTATTAATGTTGGGTTTACTAAAAGTGTCAAGCAGGCTGTTTAAGGCCTGCTTGACAGCGGGCCTGCCCGTTCTTTTAAAACCCCACCCCACTCTCTTAGTCCTTGCAGGACCAGTGACAGCAGTGTCGTTGGGCAACGACTTCTTGTTGGAGAATTTTACTTAGAGAAGCCTCATTTGCAACTTTAAATTCTCCGATCCCTAGCAATAATTATTGAATTGTCCTATTTGATAACATTAATTCTCTTAACTTATTTTTTTTGTTTGTGTTTATTCGTAGTTTAATTCTTTTTATATAATATGAATCCTAGTGATAGTTTATCGCGTCGTAAATTGAGAAAAAATGTTTACATACAACGAATTAGTAACGCAAAAAAAAAAACACAATTATTTAGAACTAGAAGAAACGCCAGATTAGTTAAATTCACACGTAACAAATTTTTAAAATGTAATTAAGGAAGAATATCCGGCTCAATTCCAAAATGTACCCGAAACTCAAGTATTTTCTCCCGTTAGTACTACTTCACAAAAGAAAAAAAACTAGTGATGTTTGGCACTTTTTCAAAAAAATTGATGAAGAACATTTTCAATGTACATGATGTGTATCAACATTTCAACATACTAATAGGAAAGGTGGAACGAGTGGTATGAAAAGACATCTAATGACACATCACCCACAACATCTAGAAATTTTAGCACAATTGAAAGAAAATCCACTATATGACATTAATTGTCATATACAAAGTAATCAAACTTTTACGTATGATGATGAGGTAATAAAAAGAGGCTTTGCAAGCTAGTCATTCAGGTTGAACTTCCATTTTCATTTTCAGAAAATCTCGTTGTTGAACGTTTCATTCAACAATGTCTTCAACCACAATTTAAATGCATGTCGCGTAATACTTATTTAAAATACGATCATTTACAATTTGAAGAACAAGCCGTAATTTTGAAAGATATGTTTAGAAATTATCGTCAAAAGTATCTCTAACGTCTGGTATGTGGATCGATCGAGTGGGAAATAGTTACATTTGTCTCATCGGTCATTGGACTGATGAAAAATATTTCATGCATAAACAAATTTTAGATTTTCAAAAACTCGAACATCCGCACACAGGTACTATGATTGCAATTGCTATAATTAATTCAATTCGTTTTTGGGATATTGGTGAAAAAATCATTTTATTGTAAAAGGACAAATTTTGGTATCTCCAATTCCATGTTCATAGTTTACATGCACTTACTGATTTATTTTAAAGATTTTTTTTACTTGATTAGATGATAAAAATTTAATTTAATCATCATTTAGTTTACGATGAATAATTAAAAGATCATTGAAGAGACTTCTTAAGATAACATATCAAGTTAGAGCACTTTTTTCGATAACTTTACAATTTTACAAACAAAATATGTGCATATAAATTAAGTTATTCGGATGACTCTCAACCAATTCGATTAATGATTAAGCCAAATTGTAATATGAAATTTTGAAACTCGATGATATATGAAATAAGATCAGGCAAAGTTGTATATTTATTTTTCAATCAAATAATTCCAAAATCAGGTATCATTTTACAATAAATTGATGAATGTATGTCTCAATACTTTTGTGCAAAATGACTTCACCCCTTATATTCTATCTTTTTACTTTTTAGCATTAAACTTTCTAAAACCCAAAATAGAAATTGTGACCTATAAATATTACTTATGAATTTCTTTTTACCAAGTTCCCAATTACATGTTGGTCACTGTATTTGCATGGTCACACTTATTTTCCATCTTTGCACCAAAATGAATATTCGTTCAAGATAGTTTTTACCTTATTAGTAATAATAGGTCCCTCTAAATCCATGTTATTCAAGGATGCATAAACCCAATTTTAAGAATTTAAGATTTCATCTAATTGCTCGTAATAGCGACATATTACATTATAAAAACCTTATTAGTTTATTTTATTGATGAGATGAGAAATAATATTTATGAACTTATAAACGCGCAATAATTTAGATTTTTATATAAATATCATCTGCATTTGAATATTAACTTTAAAACAAAGTGCTATATAATTCAAATTTATTAATCTAGTGGCGTTAACTTCCATTTTAATCAAATATTTGTTATTCTAATGTTATCAAGACTATTATAAATTGCGACTTTTGTTCTCGAAAGTCTAATGAAATTAATATAATTCATGATTTTATAACTATCTATCTAAATTTAATCAATTAAAATATCTCATCTTCTAGAATTAAATAAATAAATAGCAGATTAGAAAAAGGTCAAAAGCAGTTTTGTGCAGGCTTTGAAAAAAGAGAAATTCCTCTCATAAATTCCTTCTCTCTCTCTCTCCAAAACCCTATAATCACAATTTTTCCAGTCAAAACCCAAATTTAGAAAGAAAAAAATGGTGGATTTTGCTCGGGTGCAGAAGGAATTGCAAGAGTGCAACAGAGATTTTGAGGTATCAGGGATAAAAGTGATCCCTACAAGTGAAGCTAACCTTGCCCATTTGCTTGGTACAATCCCTGGTCCGTCCGGTACTCCTTATCAAGGGGGCACCTTCAACATCGACATCACTTTACCTCGTAATCCTCTTTCCTTTTTTCTACATTATCAAGATTTGATTAGTTTTTGATTTCATGTTATATTTTTGGGTTTGGTTATTAGAAATGATTTGTTTCGTGTTTTTCTTTGAAACATGAATTTGTTGATTTTGGGCTTTAGGTTATCAATCGTGTGGAGTGTTTGTTTTATGGGTTGTATATATGTATGTTTCTGTATAATATCTATATATGCATAAATTGTGTATGAAGTGTTTCCGCCTTGTTATGTTTTGCACGCTTGTAAAATGGGCTCTTCTAAGAATATTTGTTTGTTTTAATTTTTAATGATATATAGTTAAATGTTGTGGGTTCGTGGAAGTGCTGTTAGTTTGAGTTGGAATAATGTGATCATAGTTGAATTAATGGACATTCATGATCTGTTTTTAGCTGGGGACAAGATCGAATTGCCAAATTTATACCACTGTGAAGCTTCTAAGTTGTGTGAATCGTGCCAAGAGTGAAAAGATTGAACAAGTAAATTAGAGGAGTGGAACTTTGTTCTTTGAAGTTTGAAGGGGAACTTTTTTTTTAAAAAAAATCTCATATTATATTAAACCATATAAAAGTAAAAGAATTCAGAATTTTTTTGGTAGATAAGATGATTACCATTTCTCTCTTGACATAAAGCTTGTATTATTTGTTTCGGACTCTTTTTCATGTATGAACTATTTTTCTTTTTCATCGGTTGATTGGTAATGCTCAACCTAGGTAGTTGTTTGAATGTTATACCCCTTGCTCTGGTTTGTTTGAGTATTATTGCTGTAAGCCATTTTTTCAATCTTCATCCTTGGGGTTGTCGAGCAAGAAATGGTAATTTGGTTGTACATGATCTCTATATGATTGATGACTTTATAGACTAAGCGGTATCTTTCAGGAAGGGTGGCTCAAAAGAAATGCTAATAACGTTTACTCGAGCAATCTTAGATCCAATAAACCCTACATGTGAAGCTTAGGCTCAACTAAATTTTGAAGTAAAAAACATCGACTTTTGTGAGTTTTAATAAGTCCAAAGTTAATGTAAAAAAATTGAACTGTAAAGGGAAAAAAATTCAATCTATGGGAGTTACCACTACTGAGATTCCATGAACACATATATGATCCATAATTTTTTATATGCTCCCACAATGGATGTGAACGGTTCAAGTTTTATGGAATTGACGCTTTGTTCCACTATACTTTCTTTCTTAGTTAACCAAGCTATTTGATCAGATGTCTTCATTTTTGATGTTGTGTTTTTGTTTGTAATTGTGAAAGTATTTGGTAAAGTTATTGAATTGGATGCTAAATCCTACCTTGTCATCTTTTGGTGCAATATTGTAATATTAGATTTATTTTCACCATCTAAAATTGCTGCCACCATTTTCTAAGTGATTTTTAATGAGTGTAATCACAACCGTCTATGATGAGCCCATGTCAGTCGCATGACTCATTACATGGATGGTTGTGATTGTGGTGGGGCTTTCACGAGCTTCTAAGTATGATCCTCATTCCAGACCCTCTGACCTCACAAAATCCACCCAACAAAATATACATCAAATATCAGGGAATATCTTGATTAGATCGTCAAATACCAAATTCCGAAAGTAATTTATGAACACAAGATATAATGAAGTTGAAAATATTGATAAAAGAACATGAAAGATTAGTACCAAATATTGATAAAAGAACATGAAAGATTAGTACCAACTTAATGAACTGAGAAGTGCAGACAAAGTTCCCAGAGGATAATAAAAGGAGCTGAAAAGCATATTATTTTACTAATACGTCTCAGTTAAAAATTTTAAATATGAAAATGTGACAGAGAGAAATGTCGACACTCCGGAGGCAGAGCTTCTATACAATGTGAATAGAAAGTTTTTTACTAAGCCTCGTCTGTTTTCTGAATTCAAGGGCCGGGTTTTGTTGATTTATGTTTGGATTTTGTACCAATTATTGTTTAGAGTGGGTTCAGGACTCACATACCTTTTTCTTTTTGCAGATGGATACCCTTTCGAGCCTCCCAAAATGCGGTTTGCCACTAAAGTGTGGTATGGTGAAACATGTGTTCTCTATTATTTTTTCCTGAATGGTTTTAGCAGGCTTGACTTGTGCTTGTTAAGGGAATGTAAATTTGAGAATTTGTTGCTTTAGCTTGGTATATAAGTGACACTAATAGAACTCTGATATTAGAAACTATTATTTTTGACGTTTTGATTTCCATGAAAGGCACCCAAATATAAGCAGTCAAAGTGGAGCGATATGTCTGGATATACTAAAAGAGCAATGGAGCCCAGCACTGACGTTGAAAACAGCACTCCTTTCTGTTCAAGCACTGCTATCTGCTCCCCAGCCTGATGATCCCCAGGATGCTGTCGTAGCACAACAGGTGAACATCCTGTTTTTCTTTTACCATTGATAAACCTTTCTGTTTGTTGATTGGTTATGATTCATTGTGCATGGTGTTTTCAGTATCTTAGAGACTACCAAACATTTGAGAGCACAGCTCGTTACTGGACAGAATCATTTGCTATGGTGTCGACTCTTGGTGTTGAGGAGAAGGTTTGCAATATTCTAAAATAGAATTTCTTTCTACATGTTTTTTTTTTTTTGCTTCTCTTGGGGGAGCCTTGTTAAGGGTTATTGTCACAAGGTTGGCTATATTCTGAGATTGTGATTGTTGTATATTAAGATTAAGGACTTCCTGGAAATTAGAAATATAAGGGAATTACAGTATTTTCAGTTTTAGCCTCATTGTACACAAACTTACAAATTAGTCAAATAAGACGTATTCTCTTTTTGCATTTTCAGTATCAACCATTAAGAAACAACTGACTGAATTCGTTAGTTTGATCATATGCGTTGAACATGATCATTACTGAATTTGAGTCAAATTTCACAAAACCCTTTAAACGGTTCATGCATGGCATGCATGAAGATCATCCTGTTTTTAACAGGTGGGACCTAATTGACAGGGGAACAAAAGTGAATCTTACCGCACTATTTTTGAACCTTTGATAACAACATGGTTAAATTGCAATAGTTTCTATCCTTTTGGACCAACATTGCAATATTCCCGAAAAATAGAGTGGGTTCAATCAGTTGTGTTGGAAAATATTAGTTATCTGTATGTATGTATGATTGATACCTTTTTCAACATTTAAAAGTTCCATTTCGACAGGTGCAAAAACTTGTGGAGATGGGGTTTCCTGAAGCTTCGGTGAGGAACGCCCTGGAGAGTGTTGGTGGTGACGAAAACTTGGCTCTCGAGAAGCTTTGCTCTTCTTAGTTAATGTGGCTGGCATCAATACAGTATACACAAGGAAATATTCCGCCAAAAATTCGATAACATTCCTTGCTTCTTTTGTTTGTATGTAATTATTCATAAAATCAAAATGCATGCCATAATCGTCAAATCCTGTTCTTCACTATTTAATCTTTCTTATTCCAATCTTTTATTTCAATTTGAGATACATTATTTTGTTTGGGAATGTTAATTTTGCTTGCTTAAAGGATATATGTATATATACTAATCTCACTTTAGCTCTGGTTTACTAGACCCACATGTTGTGATAATGTAATCTCCGATTGGTGGTATTCGTTTGCTCAACGTATGGTCAACTTAAATCGAGTTGATTTTGGATTTGGCATAAAATTCTCAACACAAAATCTAATAAAAAGTTCGTTATTTGTTTAATTTACGATGCAAATATACAGTTGACATCGTAGTGCTTGAACAGAAATGAATGAGGTGAGAATGGAATGATTCATTTTTGTTTGTAATTCATATTCCCAAAAGTATGTAATAGTGATTCTTTTCATCTCCTTGGTTTTAGTTATTCTTTGTCTATTGTGACTCAAGTTTTTTTTTTCTTGTGATAAAATTATTTTTTTCACACAAATAAAAAAGTCTTGAGAAATTAACTAATGCAATATATTTTTTTTTTCTACTTATGATTAATTATCTTAAATTATTTTAAAAATAATATAAATGATTAATAAATTCAAAAAAAAAATATTTAAATACATTGAAAGAACAAAAAGGATACATATCATTTTTCGTACTTAGTCGACAATATTTTCATCAATAAGAATTAATTTAACTTTAATAAATATAATTTCAAATGTAACAAGAATAGGAAAAACATACAAAAATGCATTGACAAAATATAAAATAATATTGCCTTTTAACAAATAATATTTCATCCTTAAATCAGTTCATCAATAAAAGGGTAATAAAAAACGTGGATTATTATATAGACAAGAATACATATATAACCTTTTCTATTATTATGTACGAACTATGTTTTTTTCGTTTTCATTTCTTTCTCCACTTTTTTCGTCGTGTCACTTGTTATTTTTCTTCACATGAAAAGTTTAAAATCTCACATCATTTAAATTTATAAGAACTAGATATATAAATTTGTATTCAAGTTCAAAATAACACAAATATATGAATATACAAAATACAAAAGAAAAATCACATTTCTCAAATTCATTTTCGATCACTAATTGTTTAATTGGAACAAATAAATGAATAATAATTCGATTCTTTTCTCATTCCTTGAGTATACCAATCATAGGATTTATGAAATTAATATCATTCCTTTCCTATCTTCATTACATTTTTTATATCATTACATTTTCACTCAATTTCATTCATTCATAACAATCACGTCCTAGGAACTTTATCAATATTTTACTTTTATATAATTTTTTACTTTATAATTCTTGCAAAAGATTTTAGTTAAATTACTTGACAAAAGTCACTATATATTTAAATAAAATATTATTCATGTAACATATGCATAATTATGGCATTAAAGTTATCCAAAGTTTTATTAATAATCTTCAAGTATTTCTATAATTTTCATGACTTCTCTAAAATCGAGAACAAAATTTTAAAAATCCCCAAACATTTTTACAAATTCTGTTAATTTACTACGGATAATTTGCACTTTGCACCCTTAAAACATGGCTAATAGGCACTTTGCACCCTAAAAAAGAAAAAATTGCACAATACACCCTGAAATTGATTAAGTTTTGGCAAGTTACACCCTATTTAATTTTTCAACCAAAAATTTCATTTTGAAAGGGTAAAATCATCCATGAAATTACAAAATGAATTTCTAAAGGCAAAATAATCAACTTATATCAAAAGTATTATATGCTCCATTTATGGAGGTTTTAGCAAAATAAATAAAAAGTTCTCAAAATAATATAATTATGAAGCAAAATAAAAATGCTCCATGTCTAAAGTTCTCAAACGTCATCTTCAAATTTTATATTTTTTTAATTTAGAAAAGCAAAAAATTGCATTTTGAATGTTGTCTTCAAATTTCTTATTTCGAAAGGTAGAAAGAAGGATGCATCTCAAATGTCGTCTATAATTTCTTCTTTTATTTTTATGTGACATATGTTTGACCCAATTTAAAGTTTTAAGCATTTTGGGAATTTTATTTTACTGTGGTGATGATGTTTCATTTAGTTCACATTTTGTGACAGGAAATTGGTTCGTTCTTGTGTATTACTTTAATGATGACAAAGTATTTAGTGTTGGACGAACAACAAGATAAGTCTTCTTCCTCATAAAAAAATATATGCATTTCTAATTAATTATTTTCGGGGGTTTGTAGGAAGAATCACGATGAAGTGGAAATGAGCGATTAATTAGAGTTAGGTTAACGACAGGAACGGGGGAAATTCTTTTTTTTATATATATTTTTTTACCCTTATTGAGATGAGATTTTGAGTAAAAATTATATAGGGTGCAACTTGCCAATGTTAACCCAATTCAAGGGTGTGTAGCGTTATTTTTTCTTGTTAAGAGTGCAAAGTGCCTATTAACCCACTTTTCAGGGTGCAAAGTGTAAATTACCCAATTTACTACCCAAAATATTAAGCGATACTAAATTTGTATTTGTGAATCTTTTTATTTTTATATTTGTGAAAATTATATTTAAATATAACGAATAATAAATAGTCAAGAAAATTAGCCCAATCGCCATAAAACCTTATACTATTGACACAATATAAAGTCAATGTTGATGAATTGTCTATCAAATTTCAAACGTATAAGTTTTAACTTTCAACAAAATATGGTCCTATTCCAACACTTTACGCTAAAGAATTTAGACCTAATGCACTTGAACTAACTTTGGGCTTGTGGTATGTGATTACTATTATGGTTCAATTTATATATTCTTTGAGTTTTCTTTAAGTTCACACTTACAAAAAATTGTTATATTCGTCGTCTTGTCTTTCATTTTATAATTAAAAAATCGATAATAGTTTAACCGAAATCGGTCAAAAACCTCCACCCTTGTAGCAACAATCTCTTTTAGCAAATTAACCATATTTTTGAAAATTTTCATCATCTTATCATTGTAATTGTTTTTCTAGATTATAGTTATACAAAAATCGAATATATTTTAAATAATCAGTTCATATGAAATAAATCAATCAATAAATAATTACAATTCATGCACACGTATAAACATAAATTATTTTTCGAACCATATAAATTTTGTCGCCTTGTGTTCAAGGTCTCATCCGGACCTTCATTCTTGTGCCAACCCTCTATCTCTTTTCGGGTTTCGAAAAATCGACCACCCATTTATATTTTTATTGTAAGAATATTTTTGTCATTTCATTATCATTGCATTTTATTCTAAATTTTAGGTATAAATTTATGTGAAGTCTTTCATCAATTATACATATGAAATCAAATAAGAATATGTACTATCAATATAAAAAAAATCTTTTCATAAGGACTGTCATATTTTCTTTGATGGACAATAACTCATTTTGACTAGATTTTAATACACATAACAAAGTTAAATCATTTCTAATTCCAACTTTCTCATCATTCCTCCACGGTGACAAAAATTGGTCAAATTTGTCATTGTGACAACTATATATTTAATTTGTCACATCAAAAACTACTACAACAAAAAATTTATTCCTGATAAAATATGAAGTAACAAAATTTAAAATTTTCAATAAATATACATATTGAAATAATTTTAGTTTTGTTATAATAATGCTTTCTAGTGATAAGAGCATTTTTTATTTATTTATTTAAGTTATCACTACTAACAACCGTATCTATTGTCATTAAATTAAAATATGTCAGTAATTGTTAATATTGATAACAACTTCAATTTTATTAATTATCAAGAATGATACATTATGCATAACTGTAGTCACTATTATATATGTAAAAAAATTAATTTTAGGACAAAATAAATTATTTTGTCACTTATATATATGTATGTTTATATATTTGTAATGATATTGTCATTGCTAGTTGCCAATTTATTAAATTTAAAAAAAAATCATTACTATAACTACACATAAATTTTTATATCACTTGTACTTAAATTAATGACAATTTAATTTGACATTTTTACTTGACGCATTATTGTCAATATTATATTTATTTGGAATGTAAATTAATAACACATAAATAAAGCATGCACAACTCATTTTTCCTTTTTATCTTATGATTATCATGATGGGATGATAATTATTTAATGAATAATTAAAAAATTTCCACACCCCTTAATGATTAATTGAAATAATGGCATATTAAGTCTATAAGTACTTGGAACTAGGCTATTATAATCTATACCATGGTTACTTATTATGATTAGTTTTTTTTTTTGTTTTTTTGGTAATAATAAGATTCCATATCAAGTGGATTTAGATTATATTCTTATATTATATTGATTAGATGTTTGTGATTATTAATTATCACGTGCTTAACAAGGCCCACTTATATAGGGCAATTACTTTATAAAAAGGATTATTAAGTGAAAATGATTAGGTAATTAAAGAACAACTCAGCAAGTGAGTAACTTCAATTATTAAAGAAAAATATCTGGACCCTATTGTATACTGTATAGAAATTGATTGTTAAAGAGTCTTGAAATTTAAATCTATAAATTTAATATTAAATAATTAAATTCATGTAAAGTATATTATATAAATCAGTGTATGGAATCTAAATTCAAAATCCTCATTAAAATAATTCATTTATTTCCTATCACCAGTTAAAAATCCTAACCAGTAAAAGATATGCAGGTGTACTAAATATGTTATAAATGCAAAAGAGGCTCTTTAATTATGTTCGGTGAGTTAGGTAGAATTTTTAATGTTTTATTAATTTATTTCAATATTGAACCCCTGGTTCTTTATATAATTAATAAAAAGTAAAATCATTTCTTAAATGAAAAACATTTATTTAAAATTTAATTGGTGAATATAAGATGTAATAATGCGTATCCTTCTAAGTGAATATAATTCCAATATTTTTTAGAAACTATTTAGCCACTTAAATTTAATCCTTTACAATTTTGATTAAAAAATTGAAGGTAAAAATCATATTGATACGATTATCAATATAAAATTTCCAATCCAATAAATTTCTATGCAAAAACACAATTAGTTGATTTTTAGTTTAGAAGGCTAACAACCATTAAGCCCTCATGTAATTAGCTCTAAATGTTGGGTATTTAAAATGAAAAGTCTGTAGGATGATTTTTTAAATTAAAAAAATATTTTCACAGAGTTTTTTAGGATACAAAAACTTATTTTAGACCTTTTTAAATATTTTTCTCTTAATTATATTTACATTTATTTCAATATATTCTACTCAAGTATGAAATTACATAATTAATATACAACAATTACAAACTCCCAATTAGTTTATTTCAATTGTTTGACATGTTATAAAAAAAATTTCAATAAAATCTCTCAGACTTTTAGATAATTTGAAGATTTCTTTTTTTTTTGCAAAAAAAAAGAAAAAATTATTCTTACTATTCATGATTTGACAATTCACATAATCGATTTATAAGATTTTTTTCGACTATTTTTCAACTCCAAAAATCAAACTAATTACATATTCTAATGTAAAATAATGCAACGTTTAAAATAAGATCCATTGTGGATATTTTTTGACATCTAAATCGATGATTTTGACTAAATAATTTATTATAAATTATATTCAAATAATAATCTCAATAATTTTTTCATAACAAAAACATATCACATCAGCCATATTCATTACGTAGTTTTCTTTTAAAAATTTCTTTCAAACACACATCTCACAATATATTTCTTATTTCTATTTTTTTTTTATATTTTTGTCATGAAAAATAATTTTCAGAGATGAGTATTCATCCAATTGGCCCTAATTTACCCTAAGCCAATTGTGGTTAGATACTTTTGGTCAAAATAGTCTAGAAATATTTGACTTTTGGAGATGATGTCCTTTTCGAATAATTTATTTCTATGCATGTGTAAGAATTTTATACCTAATATGGGAAAATTATCACAAAATTATTTGTTTATTTAAGAATAATAGATATATAAACTTGTAATTATCTTTCCTTTTAATAATAGTCTAAAGAAGGATAAATGATACATCACCCATTAATAAAGTAACTACATATCACATCACTAATCAATGCATAATAAAATTATTAAACAATCTAATTTCTTATATTCTATATCTACAGTAAAATTCCACATTATTAGAAAATAATTTCTAGTCCAGCCCCTAAATTCCAAATAAAATAATAAAAAGCGGAAATTCCTTTCTTTTTTTCACCTTTTCACCTCAAAAAAGAAGACTTTTTCCAAATTTCTCTTTTTATAAATTGGTTCAATAATGACGGGTCAATTTTATTCAAAAAGTCTCAAAATTTTAATCTTTATATCAATTAGGAATGTATTGGTAGGAAATTTGCAAATTCTATGTGTTTAATTTTAAACATACTTTGATTTTGATAAATAATCAAAGTTGAAACTTGAAAGTATCTAAATTTTAATGTCTTAAAAAATCTATATTCGAGATTTTTAATAATAATAATAATAATAATAATAATAATAATAATAATAAGTAATTAATAAATAAGCTGAGCTCCATTTGTGAATACCTACAAGTGCAATTAATGCACTACCATTTACAACATTTGTTTCTTTCTCTATTTTCTCCATTAATATTCTCCTTTCTTACTCTCTCTTTTTCTTCCATTTTTCTGAATTAATTTCAATGCAGTACTAATGTAAGTGATTTTTTCTAGCTAGTTCTTCGGATAAAAAAATTCGATTTTGTTTTTCATTTTGGGCTCCAGATATTTTTGTAGTTTCGAACGAAATGTGGAGCTGAGAGTACAGTTAGCTAATTGAGCTGAAAAAGAACTGTTAGTAATGGGGTGTGTGCTGGGCAAAAGGGCCGCCGGAAAAAGAGATGCTCGCCGGAAGGGTAAGGATGAAGTGTTGGAATCGGGATCCGGTGCTGTCGAGGTGCAGAACGACGTCGTCGTCGTGGAGAGAGGGAAGGAGAAGAAGAAGATCGAAGAGGTTGTTCCGCCGCCGGAGTTTCGGCTGAGAAGAGGCGTATCCAGCGGCGGCGAGGGATGGCCGTCGTGGCTGAACGACGTCGCTGGACACGTTATTAAGGACTGGAAACCTCGCCGTGCCAACACCTTTGAGAAGCTCGATAAGGTAAGTAATCGCCGTCGATTTGAGTACATTTTGTTTTAACTTTGATGTTAACGAAAAGGTACTTTTGTTGATTCGGAAGGTACAATACTTGGATGCTTTGTTTTATGTATGATAATTGATAAGCTTAAGCGTTGACATTGGGTGGGTTCAGTAGGTGTAGTGCAATCAATACAATTTAGTTTCAGAGGAGGTATCAATTCCTATGCCCGCGGTACAACACATTGGTGCAGTGCTGGCTCTGAGCAATACAAAGCTAGTAGGATTCTCTGAGAAAGAAATATTTATTGATGTAGAGGATTTATTGCCCAGTACTACATGTTCATAGCTGTATTGATCTAGTGAATTTATGTGTAGCCTATTGCTTAATTATAAAACACAAAATCGCTTATTGATAAATTGTGTTTATACCAAAGTTTGTAATTTTGTTTATGAACTAATTCTAAATTTTGAGGATGAAGTGTGGTTTCATTATGGAGTTTCAAGGAAATAATGTTAAAAGGACCATGATTAGCGGATCCAACTCCTATCTTTAGCTGGTGGGGATAATTTGCTGTATACCTCGTCTTTTCGTGTGATTTTTCTTTCAGTATACATTTATCGCTTGATCTGTTTGTAACAATTTCATTTGGCAGATTGGGCAAGGAACTTACAGTAATGTGTATAAAGCCAGGGACTTAATAACCGGGAAGGTGGTTGCCCTGAAGAAAGTAAGGTTCGATAACTTAGAGCCAGAGACAGTAAGATTCATGGCTCGAGAAATACTCGTGTTGAGAAGACTGAATCATCCCAATGTTATAAAGCTCGAAGGTTTGGTTATTTCAAGGATGTCAAGTAGTCTATACCTTGTTTTCGAGTATATGGACCATGATCTTGCTGGCCTTGCTGCTGTTCAAGGTGTCAAGTTTACATTGCCCCAGGTAATTATGTTTTAATGAAATTAGAAATAAAATGTGTTTTGCATTTTATTAACTTTCATATGTTTGACGTGTTTAGTTAGATGCTTCTTAGTCACTGTTTGGTTGGTGTGTAGGTTCTTGGGTCATGGTTTGTCTAGTAGGCATTTTGGAAGAGTTTTATATTTATTTGATGACAATGAGGAATGTGAATTTTCCTTTCAAAGTGACCCGAGTTTAAATATCTCACATTTTATCAACATTTTGACTTCCATTGAGGCGTTATCACATATGAGGGATCTTCCTACTAGATATCTTGTATTTGTAAATCCATCGTACTTTAGTAAACTACTATAACATCACTTGTAAATGTGTAAAGTACACACCTCTTGTGCGAGGCCCTATCTACCCCAAAAAAACCGAGGTTTGAGAAATTACCATAACCTGCCTTGTTAGTGAAAAGCATGTACAGTTTTCTCCGTTGTCAGTAAAAAGCATATTACAGTTTTACCATCTCATTTTTGAGTTGTTTTATTTGCAAAATCTCAGGGGTTTGTGGTAATTACTCGATAAGTGAGGGAGTGTATTGCAATTCTTTCCTATGTGATTCAGCGCAGAGGCCAAAGAAAATGAATTTTGCATCAAGCTGATTTCCATTTAGCATCATTTGAGCATAAAACTGGATCAGGGAAAACGAGAACAAAGGCAAATTGTCGCTGTATGAAGCAGCTAGTGGTCAATAGGAGAACTTTTTTCTTACCATTATGTTCTATATCAAGGAGAAGATAGAACAAAGTTACTTGCTGCTTAGTATTAAAGCACATTTCAACTCCCAAATAGATATTTAACGCCAAACATCACAGACAACTTTAGTTTTCTCGATTTGCATGAATCACATATAAATTTCTTAATAAAAATTATTTATTCAAAGCAGCATTTGAAACCTTTCATGTTTTATTTTGCAAAAATGCAGTTTATTTCTTTTTGGTCATTACGAAACCCTTCGATATTTACATAGTACTTGAGCAGCTGATTGACCACTACCTTCCATGTTTCCTTTGTGCAGGTGAAATGCTATATGAAACAATTACTTTCGGGTCTAGAGCACTGTCACAACAAGAGTGTCCTACATCGTGATATTAAATGCTCTAATTTGCTAATTGACAATGAAGGGATCTTAAGAATAGCTGATTTTGGTCTAGCTTCTTTCTTTGATCCCGAGCGCAAGAAGCCTATGACAAGTCGTGTCATAACCCTTTGGTATCGTCCTCCTGAACTTTTATTGGGGGCTACTTATTATGGTGTTGGTGTTGATTTGTGGAGTGCTGGCTGTATTCTGGCTGAGTTGCTCGTTGGGAAGCCTATATTGCGGGGTCGAACAGAGGTACTTTTACTTGGGTTTTCTTTATGGTAAACTAGCTGTATGTTCAATCTTGTGATGAATATTCATGCTGAATGCTATAATTCTCTATTTTAAGGGTGAATTTACAAATACACCCTCTATGAGTAAAAGCAGATACAATTTCACCCTCTTCAGTAAATACAAATTTGAACTTCATCCCTGTATTTCGAGTTGTCTGGAGTTGATAGGTTTCTTTGTAATTTGCAAAATCGGAGGGCTCGTGGCAATTACCTAATAGGTGGAGGTGTGTGTGTGTAATAATCCCTTTATGTTACATGATTGAAGATATAAATGGACAAGTACATCGAAGTTAGTTTCACAACCAACTTAAATGCATTTTCTGATTCTTGTATGAGTTTTATGCATTTCCATTATATCCTCTCACTTTACTGTCCTGCAAATGAAACTATCTTTATGTAAAAATGCATACGATTTTTATAAACCACTCGTCATGAGGGGGTCGGTAGCAAGCTTCACTGGCTTATATCTGTTATTACCAAATAAAAGAATCAACTACACCTGAATTATATAAAAATCTTTGGATAAGAAATTTTGGAACTAAGAATTCCAAATGGCCCTAGAGGTAGCTCAAAATGCATCAAAAAGTGATTTTTCCTTTTCGAAATATATCGTAATTGAAATATCCAAATTTGCTGAGTGGATTTGTTATAAGAGTTTGAAATCCAAAGCTGCCAAAATTCTTCGAAGTCAAATGCAACCTTATGATCCTCTTAATTGAGTTTTTACCTTTGTGATATTAAAATCACATCCAATTTTGTGTGCGCATAGTTTATGTTTTTCCTGTGATATGATAGGAGTGATTTCAATTATGTAACTTTTACAGTCTTTACTAAATCACTTAACCTTTTGGTATTTCTCTGGATCAATTTTTTTTTTAAATTTTATTTTGGTTCTTAGGTTGAGCAATTGCACAAGATCTTTAAGTTATGTGGTTCTCCATCCGAGGAATACTGGAAGAAATCACGATTGCCAAATGCAACTCTTTATAAACCTCAGCAACCGTATAAACGTTGCATAGCGGAGACCTATAAAGATTTACCGCCATCTGCTCTTGCGCTAATTGAAACCCTTCTTGCAATTGACCCCGATGCACGGGGCACTGCCACGTCAGCATTGAATAGTGAAGTAAGTAATCTTCAGCTCTATGCGTTTCTATGGAATTCCGAACAAAAAGAGAGTATTTGCTACATGGTTTTGTAAGCAATGCTGCAAAATTCACTCAATTACAGGATGAGTTTTGCAGTCTTGCTGAAAGTTTTAATATTGATATTGAACTAGTACATTTTTCGTAACCAGTTTTTCAGTACCGAGCCGTATGCATGTGAGCCGTCAAGCTTACCTAAATTTCCTCCAAGCAAGGAAATGGATATAAAATTGAGAGATGAAGAAGCTAGAAGGTGTTTTTAACCTTCACTTTGTGTACCCACATTTTTACCATTCTTAGCAATGTACTAACATCTGTTTTTGTCTTTGTAGGCAACGGGGTTTAGGTGGAAAAGCTCATGCCGTAGATGGTAATAGACGAGTGAGATCCCGTGATAAGGTCACACGTGCAATTCCAGCTCCGGAAGCTAATGCCGAGCTCCAAACCAACTTAGATGTATGTCAAACAACTCTCTTTCGTTCATTCCTTCGTTTGTCTTTGTAATTGCCTAGCCATGCTCCATATATCTTTTCTAGAGGTGGCAATCGGGTGGGTCGGGTTGGGTTTGGGTTGGTTCCAACGGTTCAGTTCTTAAATGGGTTAGGTTTTTAAATGGTTTTAAGGTGGAACCAACTCAACCCAAAATGGAAATGAAGTCAAACCGAAAGGGAACCAAGCCCAACCCGACTCAATACCTTACATTTTGTTCTTTATAATTTAGATTATTAGCAAGCGGTTTGAGCCTAACTTGAAATTAGTTGGACCCAACTTGGAACCAAGTTGGAACCAATTAGGAATCCAAGTTGGGTCCAACTAGGAACCAAAAATAATCTATATCTATTATAAAAGTGTGAATGATTTACCAAGTAAATGATTTACACTTTTTGATTAATACCAAAATACTCCCCATATCTTAATAGTAACCATTTAATATTTAATGGGTGCATGAACTATTGAACTTCCATTTAATTAATGAGGTTGTTGAATGTATATTACTTGTTGAAAATATTTATTATTATTATTATTATTATTATTATTATATCTATAACCTATATCTTTATCTATATCTATAATCTATATCTTTATCTATATCTATAATCTATATTCTATAACTATCTATAATCTATTTATATATATATATATTCAAAAAATATGCATAATTTATGATGATATGCACTTTTTGAACATTTTGTTTAGACCAAAATAATAGCCTTATAACAAAAAATTATTATTATTTTCAAATTAAATTAAACAACAAATTATTATTATTATTATTATTATTATCAAGTGAATGTGCTTGAATATGTATTATTGTTATCAAATGAACACGTATGAAGTTAAAATTAATACTAATTAAATATTTCAATGTATGTTTATTTCAAGGAATATGTTTATTTTATACTTAACAAATATGCTCAATATATATATATATATATTTAGTAAAATTTAACAATAGTATAACTAATAGTACTCATATCTTACACACACACACACACACACACACATATATATATATATATTCCCTTTCCCCTCAATTGCCCTCCAACATAAGCACCCTCCAACACAAGCAATAAGCAATATTTATTATATAGAAAAAGATAGTTATAGATTTCTTAAGAAATAGAAAATGTTTGGCTTAAGTCTAAGGTTTCGCAAAGCATAACACTGCACCATTAAGTTACCAAGTATCAATAATAGTTAATAAATTTTTCAAACAACATAAATGTATGCTACAAGACATTACTTATGAATTTTGGAATGCACAAATTATTCTTTATATCACATACCATATATCTCAGATTATAAACTTAGTACTATAATAATACAATACCTTTTATATTTGATTTTTAAAAATATAATAAGCTAATTAGTACCACATAAATTTCTATTAATTTACAAAATTTTAAATATTAAATGAAAAAATTTAATACAAAGGTATAATTATATGTAATATAGCAAAAAAAAAAACAATTTGTTAAAGTAATTTATATGATATACTTTTCAATTATATTTTATTATAAAAGTATTGATTAATTTTTAAATTTTTTTTTATGTATATTAAATATTTTGATATAATTAACTATTTAATGGTAAAAGAGTTATAAAATTTTTCAATATTTACACAAAGAAAATGTGTAGTTAAAACGTGCAGTTGTAGCAGGATTATAAAAATAAAATAACATATAAAAATTCATTACAAGTACAAATATATTTGGATCACTCTATTAAATTTATTCATCCAAAATAAAAAATAACATGACAAAACTTAGATTTGCATTGCATCTCACTAAAGAACCTACATTGTCTACGATATCAAAAAATGTCAATACTTAAGATTATGTAATACGTTTGAAGTTCTAAAAAATTAGTGTATTTTGTACGCAAAAAGTTCAAGATAGAATTAAGATGAAATAAATAATAACAATCATAATATATATATATAATAACATAGGACCATAGCTCGGTCAATCTTAATGCCCCATAACTCTTTGTTACTATTTGAATCTCACTGTATATGAGTTATTTTCTCTAACTATATAATAGTTTGCAATAGATTGTGGTAGTTTGTATTTTATAGTTTATTGAAAAATTCATGTGTATACTTAGATATTCTTTTGTAATAGATAAAATATAGTATTCCAATCACTTCTTTAATAAAAACACATAAGAAACATAAAAGAATATATCAAATTGTCTCATAAAACTTTAACTAATATAAATTCTAATAACTTCATTAATGATTACATTTTTTCAAATTCTTGACATACTTTAAGCATTTTTATGTATTTCTCTAAATCGCAAAAGAGTAAAAATTAAAATAAATTTTACATATCTACTACAATAAAATATATAACTTCTTTAGGACTATAATGGATCACAAATAGCTAATAATAAGATGTAGGATTGTATAATAATACTATAATTTATTCACGAAAAAAATATGAAACCAGTCAGACCTATTTACGTTATGGTATAAGTGGATTTACATCTAATATTCATCATATATGTTTGAATCTTAGTTTAATAATTTAATTTATCATTAAAAACTATGCGGAAATACTAACTATTTCACTGTATATGTTGACTATAATTAGATGTAAGGTTTTAGAAAGTTAATACAATTTATTATCTAAAAAATCATATAAGTAAAGGTCATGTAAATATTGTTATTAATGATATATTTTTAACAAATATAAGTTATGCTTTTTCATGTCATTCATCTTGGTAATGCTTAAATGAGAGTGTGAATCACATGATACATACATGATAACATCATAAATGTAAATTTTATATAATTATATATCACTCAACGACTTATGACACACTTGAGATGCATAAGAACGTCGGCGACATAAATTAAGTCGAAAACGTCAGATAAAATTACAAGCAAAACAATCTCATCTGTAGTGCATCCTATAAATTGTTATGGGTTATTAAATCGTATAATATTTGCAAAAGGTATATCTTACTCTGGTAAAATTAATTCAAAGAGCATGCATAAATGCTTAAATAAATTTCATTTTGCCTTTACATACAACTATTTATTATTATTTTAAAGTTTTTATAATATTTCTCTTTAAACTTAATTATTTTTCAAAATCAACTTTTAAAAAAATTAATGAAATATAATTTTTTGATGTATTTCATAGTTATGAGTTCAATTAGCAGTTCTTTGGAATTTATTAAAATTACAATATTGTCCACCATATATAAATTATCAAAAATAAAATTAGGACTATATATATTTAAAAAGGAAATAAGAAAATATTCAAAAGAAGACACAAGTGTCTATATAAATCTCCAATTTTTCAATCATAAACTATTTTACATTAACAAAATATTTAATTATTAAAAAAATAAAAGTGTTTGATCAATTAAAGTTTAAAAAAGTAAGATACAATATGAGAAATTTCAAAACTTTCATGATACAATTTGATAGTCATGTTACGAGTGAGATCAAAACAAAGCAAAAAGACAAATATATGAGACCAAAAGTATAGTTTTCCTTATTCTCATTTGATTTCGTCTTTCTCATCAATAAACGTTTACTTTTTAAATAATTATAATTTATTAATTTATAATTCATTTAGTTAAATTATTATTAAAGATCTTAATATAAATCATCATTAAGTTCAAAAAAAATTATGTATATAAATTTAGTTAACGTGATTATATAATTCACGTGCAAAGCACGTGTTCATTACTAGTTTCTTAAAAATCAACCCAACCCAAACTAGTTTAATTGGGTTGGAATCACGGTTGCGGAACCATTTTGCCACCCCTAATCTTTTCTTTGCGTCATGAAAGAAACGAATAAGAAACATAGGAGCGCCCCCAAGACATTATACTATTGCTTAAGTAGACATAATGAGGGAAAATTATAGAGTTTAAAAGTCACCGAGAAAAATACTGATGCTAGAGTGGTTCGTTATATTCTAGATTTTATTTTGAAATTATTAGTAATTAATTATTTATTTGACCTCGTATTCCGTTATTCCTGAAGAATAATTATTGAGTTTAAGAGAGGAGTTAAAGTGATCCTCCACTGATCATTCACTGTAGCATATAGTTAGTTCTGCCCAACCCAGGCCTTGTTGTAATTATATATATATATATATATATATATATATTCAGTTACAAAATTGTAACACATTGATTTTGCTACAAACTATAAACTTATATTTACCTCTTCCTTAATATTCTATCATGGTATTAGGTAGCGGTTCCATGGAACAGAACCGGATACTGATACCATGATAGAATATTAGGGGAGAGGATTACATAAGTTTATTTTGTATTGGCAAAAGTTGTGAATGTGTTACAACTACATACAATTGAATACATATAATGTACAATAGAGCCCGAGACAGTACAAAATTGGGCTGAACTTGTCTATACACCAACACGTCAGTTTTATTTTCATTCTCAGTTTTTATTTCCACCATTTTCAGGGCTTAAAAATACTTTGCCTTCGTCTTTGTGTGAATTAAAAACATTTATGATTTAATCCAGCGAAAAAAATATTGACTTCAGAGTTGAAACTGAAAATACATTCGGTTTATTATGTTCTTGCGAGAAAAGGCGGATTTATGACCATGTATTTGGTTCATAGGGTTTCAAAAAAATTAAAGAACATATGGTGATAGTGATAATATTTTAGTTGAAGAATAATAGTTTGTGAGTTCAGTAACTTTTTTCATGTCATTGATCATCTTATTTTCGAATGAGAAATTAAAACAAACACTTTCTCGAGTGGTTTCAATAGGGTCATTCTCTGGGAAAACAGAGTGAAATTTCGGTAGACTATCCTCCGGATTTTTCACTTTTCTTTTTCGGGTTATAACTAACTTAATTAACCGAATTTTCTTAAAGAAAACAGAGAAATAGTAAATAGTACAAAATTTAAATAGTAAATCATGTATTATGTTTTAGTTTTGATACTTAAATAAAAATGTATAAATTAAATTAATATACCAATATTTTGGTTTCTGGTCTATGTTCACAATATACCAAAATATAGATTTGCGATTGGGTTTGATCACTTCATGAACCTATGTTAATAGTACAAAAAGAACTTGAAAATGAAAATAAAAGCAGCCAATGTATATATAACATTACATACGTTGCTCGTTTTCATTTATGTATGACTCTTTACGTTTTCTACTATTCAAATCTCATAGTTGCATTTGTTTTGACCAATTTTCAGACGAAACACCACCAGTTTTCATTTTCAAGGCCTTTTACAAAAACTAGAAACTAAGAGTACCGATTTCATGCCCGATGTCTAGCATTCCGACAATTTGACCAATATCTATCTTCTTTCCACATATAAACCATACGCTTTTCATTACCAAACTTTACAAAGTTCCACATTTCGGCAATAACTAAACAGAACACATTTTGTTGAGGCATATTAGGGTTCTACGTTCACCAACAGTATGCGAGTGTCCTCTCCTTTCTTGGTACTTGTTAGTTGTTGTAAATTAGTACTAATTGTTATGGCGCTGAATGACGATTGATAATTTGATATTGATTAATTCATACTTGTGACCGATTATCTCACAAATAAGTAAATAAAAAGAAATGCATGGTTTTATTTTCGCACGCTATTATAAATGAAACAAAACGGGCTACTAGTATTCCACTTTATATTGTGCTTCAATTAACATGTCGCACTTGATGAGAAACACCCTTCACACTTGAATGTGTTGTGCAGAGAATGAGAATAATGTCAGATTCTAAAGCCAAAAGCAAGAGCGAAAAATTTCCGCCACCTCACCAGGATGCAGCAGTGGGCCACCCTCCCGATGCATCTCAAAACGGGCCTCTATCATTTGGGGCACCTAATACTTCATTTAATTCCTCAATTTTTTTCGATCCAAAATCGTCACGATCTCTCAGAAGCACTCTGTCAAGAACTGCAGCAGCTTCAGTGAGGAAAAACAAAAAGGAAGAGCCTCAAAGGGCTCCTTCTAGAAGCTTCATCAATGCCTTCTATCCTTCCTCTGTTGTCTGGGATTTTAGGTTTAATCGTAGACGAGCAGTTTCAGAGAATTTCGGGGATCGAAGGTGAGTTTTAAAGAAATTTTGAAAATTAGTAGGTGTTTTTGGCATCACAGATTTCTTCTTGAAGTTATGTAATTATAATTGGGTTTTGTGTATAATTGTAAAAAAGGGTAATTGATATTTGAAGGTGGAAAAGTCTTAAGTTAGGCTTTCTATTGGTGTATAGTTGGGATTTGTTCCTGCCTGGAGAGGATGGATTGATTGTACTGTTGTTTAGTATGTATCTGACTATGTTTCTATTGGTTTATATGAACCCTTTAGTTTTGGAATTTCATTCAAACTCAGTTTTATGTCGATGTTTTTGAAATATACCATATAGCATATCCATATAGTGTCGTATCTCATGTCCCGTGCATAACTAGTTAGCAAGCTCTTCACTACAACCCAAAAAGAATGTACAATAATTTAAACTTCATGCCTACACTGCAAATAGCAGTAGAGTTTTTTCTACCTAAATTGCTCTACCAATCACCCACAAGGGCCATACCACAAGTTTACAGACAATTATGGGATAAACAAACTCAGTTTCATCACCCAACATTGGCTTCACTAAGTGAAAAATTGTTTCCTTGGTCCCTTCATACAGATTATATTCACATTTCATGAACAGTAAGATGAAAGGAAACAATATAAACTCTGATATAATCACAATTATTAGTGTATAGCCCCAAACTTACTAAGGAACATTTAGCAAAAAACAAACAAAACAAAAAAAACTTATTAAGGACCCACCCAAGTCCCGAAACTCTATAGAAAGACTCGGGTTCTACTCACTACCACAGAGTTGTACATCAATGTTTCTCATTCCCTTCTCTATATCTCATCACCCTACAGTACACATTATTCATTATCAACACTTAAAGTTCACACTCTCCAGTGCCTTTCCATTACATCTCAGCATAAAGTGCTCAAAACGACAAAAATGGTGCATTTTTGCCTGATAAAAAGAAACCCGTATGTATAATCATACACTACCACTGCTGCAATTTGAATAAATCAAATGAAAGAGAAATGAATGAGTTTAGTTGGAGACTGAAACAGTGGACTGGAGAAAAGCAAGTCGATTTCTTGTTAAATTTAATTTTTCTTCCGCTTCTGCTGCTTTTTCCCGAACCCCACGAACAACATCCTCCGGAGCTTTCTCTACAAACTGTACATAGTTGATCAAAATCACCAGACCATGAACTAGCCACAGCATAAGTATAGATAATCGGTTCAAATTGCCAAGACATCTAAAAGCCTACTACTCGAGAAAATATAGGGTGAAATTATAATCTACTAACACGGGGTAAAGATAGTTGGTGATGTATAACAATACTCTTGATAGCACTGATAACTAACTACTTACACTGGGGGAATTTAGACGAGCCATGAGTCCATCATATTCGTTTTGCATTTTAACAAGGCGCTTCGAGAGGCGTTTCACTTCAGAAGAGATATCCACCATGTCCGCAAGAGGAAGATAAGCCTCCAAACCTTCACTAGCCACAAGATGGACCGACTCATTTGCATCCCCTACAAAAACAATATTGAAATATATCACTAACGACGTTAATTGTAAGACTTTAAAATCCTTCTAGAAAAACAGAGGAGAGGTAAAAGTCTTACCCGGGGGGTATTCTGTAAAACTGATATTTTGCAAATCTAGTCTGGAAAGGAGTGCCAAAACTTCCTTTTCTTTCTGCATCATCAAACAAGAAATATATCTTCACTAAGACAATTGTGAAAACATTTTAAAGCTAATCAATTGAATCAGATATATTAATTTGAATTTTGAACATAGACCAAGTACATTGCAGCTCTTATTAATATTTATCACTAGATGGGTATTGATTGAATAACTTGTACCGAGCTATGATTATATACCCCAAAGGTTATTCCAGCGACAAGTGTGATAATTTCATGGGCATTGGACTGTATTTATCTTTCAAAAACTAGGTAATAATTGCATGGCCTTTTTTGGACTTGGCAACAACTTTATATTTGAGGTTCTATATATGCACGATATCTGCGGCCATTGCATGAAGTTTAAAACTAAGTAATTTCTCAATTCTTCCAAGCAGACGGTCAATAACTAGACTATAATGTTAACCAAAAGGTCCAAAACAAACCAAGAATATAAGAAATATTCACTTGGCATAAAACATCAATGGACATTCCTTAATTTCCCTTACTTTTCAGAAGTTACTTGATCCCTTATCTTTTGAACTAAAACAACAAAATTAACACAATAATATTGCTATTTTAACTATGGCTCGTTTTAAGAACATAAAGAAAGTATTTGCATCTAGTTCACAGTAATCAAAGGGCTGATTTTGCTAAATTGCAAATCCAGGAGAGTGAATATATAAGTCAGGAAATTGGCCAACTTACAGAGATATAATGGATGACTTCTGAATTTGCAACAATAGATGCAGATATACGTCTAGCTGGTTCAACAGAGTACTCTGCTCGTGCATTGCGAATTGCTCTCGTCTTGGATCACACAGAGAATACAAAATCAATTATTTAGGTTGCATTTTGAGATGGAAGTATTTGGACTTGACAAAGCGATTTTAAGCTACTAATCAACCATAACTATTGAAAAAAAAACGCAAAACGCGTGATCAAGATTTGAAATTCATAATCAGTTCAAATATCCAAACAAGTTCAATGGATTTGTGTGATGGATTAAAACCCATTGTTTCTTATAATTGTTCAATTGAAGCGTCAAAATAAGACAAAAAAATAACGAGTTACCAAAGCCTGTAAATTCTCGAACTTCTTCACGGAGTCGGCTTGCCTAGGAAGTGAAGTCTGTGGCCAAGCCGATATTATGAGGGCTTCTTCTCTATTGGGTAAAGACTGTTTGGAGAAAAATATAGAAGTCAGATGATATAAAAAAATGACATTTAAATCGAAATAATATGTTCCCAAAAAAACAAAAAGGAAATTCAAATTATATGAAAAACAGATGTTAGTCACATGAGTCCTCCAACAAAGCTAAGATATATTAACTGAGCTAAATATTTTGTATACCTGCCAGAGCTCTTCAGTTACAAATGGCATAAAAGGGTGGAGTAGTTTCAGTATATTTCCAAAGACATACAAGAGAACTGCCTGTGCTACAGAGGCAACTGAATCGCCACCAGAATGATAGAGCCGAGCTTTACTTGCTTCAATATACCTAACCAGAAAAGAAAAAAAGTATGAGTTTTTTATGGCCCCATATAAAGTGAAGCAACTAGATAAAAAAAGAAAAGAAGGGGAAAACTAAATGAATACCCACATCACACATTTGGCTATTAACATGACCTCCTGAGGTTTTGCAAATTACCAAGACAACCCCTACCATGACAACTCAAAAAACAGGGGGCGAAATTGTAATATGCTTTTATTGAACATACTGGTGATATTGTAATCCGCTTTTACTAATAGAGAAGTTATGTTAATTTCTCAAACCTCGGGTTGTTTTTCATAATTAGGAACTAGCATGGGTGTCTACATAATTTATGCAAAAAAAGAAGAAAAAAGAAGAGGAGATCGAGCAACATACCAATCAGCAAAATCAGCCCAAAAGAAATCATATATTTCTCTTGCAACATCTCCAAAGAAAAACTTGTCATAACTTGTGGTGACAGCATCTATTAGGATATGAAGTTTCGATACCTGTACATAACTTATATGTTAATTAGAAGGGGAAAGAATGCTTGCGATTTACTGACAATATCAGAATAATATTTCTTACCACCCAGCATTCTGGTAGAGGTAGCTGGAACAAAGACTCTTCCACATCAAACTGCAGAAATAGTGAGCAAATTATTGGTTGCAAGCGTATAATATTTTATACGCTTATAAAAAAGAAAGGAAGCGCAATATCAAGTTAATGAAGTCAAAAAAGAAGGATAATGCTGTAACAATTATAGTTGATATACAGATACAAAATAGAAGGTATACAGCAGTCAATAGCTACGTAAAAGTCAAGAGGCACAACGATAGGGAGATGTCTGGTATCACGATATTATCATTAAAATAAAGGTTTCGTATCAAGAAAGCGAAAAGAGGTTAAGAAACCTTAAAGCCCTCTATAGCTTTCCAAGCAGATAAATCACTTTGAGGAGGCAAATTCTGCAACACAAACTTGCCAGCATTCCACAACTTGTTGGTGAAGGCTTTGTTAGAATTCAACCTCTCAAGTGATAAATTTAAATCCTGCCACGGAAAACAGATGAAACCAATAATTAAGACAACCAATAGATAAATGTAATTTGGGACAGGTATACATTCTTTTGCTAATACAAAAGAAATATACATATATATATATATATAAACACACACACATATATATGTAGAGAGAGAGATACAAACCTGACCAGGCGTTCCAAGAGAAAGAGTGAAACGTAGAGCATCAGTGCCATAATCTTTGATAGTATCAAGTGGATCTATAACATTTCCTAGAGTCTTAGACATTTTCCGTCCCTGGAGAAGTGAATAACAAGCAATATCAGACTCGAAAAGCAATAGATTTAATATATCACACATATATACACACACATACGAGATAAACATTAAGATGAAAAAGGACATTCATGTAAGTTTTCCTTATTTGAAGGCAGATAATCATCTTATATGTTTCCTGAGATGAACCTACAACTTAAAATACAATTAACTTATTAGTAGAGACACTAGGAGAAGCAAAATGCCTCAGAAACCAATATTTATAAAAGTAAGCAACTTAAGCATTATAAGTTACCAACTTGAGTAAAATAGATGGCTGGAAACCAAAAATCAAATGTTTCCAACTTCATGGATTTAGCGAAACCAGCAAGGATTTTTCATCTGCCTCATGGCTATGATAACAAATATTGCTACTATTGCAGCTGGTGAGAGAAAGAACAACCTAATATGGTATACATACTATTGACTCACTTGAGAATCTCGGATAAGTCCATGAAGATAAACATTTGAAAATGGAACTGTTCCAGTGAATTCTATCCCCATCATCACCATTCTTGCAACCCAAAAGAACAATATATCGTGCCTGTTCAGATAGAGCAGCAGCCAATTATCTTTACGTGTGACACGCAATAAATCTTCTTTAAAAGCAAAGGAATTACTAAAAGAAAGTGAAAACATTTTCTTTTGATGGGAAAGGTATCAACAAGTCTCTTGAGCTAACATTATCTTTCAGACTAGAGAAAAATGAATCTGACTTAATCTGGTGGATAAGCCTCAAATAATACAATTGATCAGGAAAATAGGAATAACCAGTTTATTTTCGAGGCAAATGATACTGGTCGCAGAGGGAAAATTTTGAAATACATCAAATAAAGTTGCATGTTAACTGAAAAATTATACATACTACTGTGTATAACACTTATGATGCCTAATTAGTGTTTTATTTTCAACTGAAAACGATGCACCCGCAGAGTTCATCCAAGAACATGAACTGTTTCTCTATATAATCACAGGCGTACTATATATACAAAAGGTAAAAGAAAAGAAGAAGTCAGAAGTGGAAGATGGAATATACCCGGTCTCAAGAACTGAAGTGGGATACAATTTCTTAAAGTCCTCTGCTGATGCATCTGGCCAACCAAGAGTACTGAAAGGCCACAGCGCACTATAAGAAAGAAAAACAGGATGAGTTCAAAAGTTGCTTAATATATTATCATCAATGTTCTTAACAACAACACATTAAGGAGCCAAACCACATACACGGGAAAATCAAAGGAAATGTAAAGCAAGCCTCAGAGGTTTCTTTTTTCTTCTTCTTTCTGTTAACTCATATATTATGAGATTTCGACATGTATGTTTGTGACAAATATACAAATACAAATGCATATACTTTCTCTTTGTACTTCTGTTCTCTTCCCTTTAATTAACAAGAAAGGAGAAGCTGCACTAAAAATATGTATTAGACTACTTAATCAGTGACGTTTCAATTCTATCAAACAGAAGCTACTCAAATTCAAGCTAACCAACTAAAAATTGGGTTGGGTGTGACATTAACTCAATTGTAATCTGGATGACCCAACTAGACTTATAAAGTTCTTGGTCTAAATGGTCATTTAACTACATAAATCGACACCCCACTAAATTTCAAAGCAATATGATATTCAAAACAAAGTTTTGTCAGAAATCATATGCCCCCACCTACCAGATGGGGTGTGATATTTTCCAAGTACATTTAGAGCCATTTACTAAATGGAGCGTCTATAACTAACTGCTCTTTCAACTCACTACCTGTTTAAAGCCGCTCATTTAAGCCTTGGTAACCCATTTTATCACCACAATAGAAACTAACTTCATATTTAAGGAGTATTTTATATTTCTTCTATTCTCTTTCAACGTTCCTACATTTGTCAATAAATTAAGCCAGTATACCATACGTTCTCCTTCCACTGCAGAAAAATGGTCATAAAATCTTCATTATGATTTCAGATCTGTCACTCAGTAGTAAAAAGGACTGGCTTAAACTTTTACCCCAAGAAGCAGGAGCAATAGCTGCTTGTTGGACAAAGGTGATTTACTAAACTTTTAATATTTTGTTTCAGAAAGCAATAGCTTGTATCTTATGCTATGTGCAATGCAGTATTCCTTGTCAAGGTTATTTTGGCTTGTATAATCCATAATATACCTTGATAAATGATATAACAAGGTAGTGTTATCCCCGCAACATAAACAATAGATAAATTGTATCTCATTGTAACCAACCAAAAAAAGTGGTAGATAATGAAAACAAAGTTAGTTGCAGAAGATACAGAGTTATACATAAATATACATATATATATACATATATTTTTCAATCTGTGAGAAATCTATAGTGGTAACTATAGGAAGTTGCAATGAAGCAGCTCAAAGAATTGCCAGATAACTTTTGACCTGAGGGAAACGTTGTGACAAGCATTCTCAAATTATATCATTGTTTATCAACATACCACTGGTGAATCATACAATCAAGAAAACTTCTAATCACGAAAGCAGGAAACTGTATAAAAGCAAATGCACAAGTTTATCCAAGAAAAATCCTCAACAACCAACCTGGAAAACCATGTGTCAAGAACATCGGGATCCTGATATATTTTAACATTTTTTCCATACTTCTCACAAGCTTTTGTAAAAGCTTCTTCTGTGCTCCTAGCAACTATGTATTCCTCTTCACAGTCTTTACCTTCAATGTACCAAACCGGTATACGATGCCCCCACCATAGTTGTCTGCTTATACACCAGTCTTTAATGTTTGATAGCCAGTGGTTGTATATCTAGAATCATCAGATACAACACAAAAGAATGCAATTCTTATGCCAAACAAATGAGTACATTCAAAATATCCAACAAGAATAAACTAAAAAAAAATTACTGAAACAGTTTCAAGGACAATCAGGCTTTAAATTGAGCTCTATCTTCTGCTCAGATCTGCAGTTCATTTAGGAGGCAACATGAAGCTTCTATTTATTTATTTATTTTATTTTTTATTTGGGATGCTCAAAAATAAGACTACCCTATAGTCGAAATTTCGTTTTCGCTATAATCACCATCTTACACACAGTAAATAATTTTAATCACTACTTCAAAGATAATAGTAAAAATCACACATAATTCACACTTTTTTTAACTACTAGGAAAGGACACGTGCCATGCACGTGAATCTTTTGAATTTATTGAAATAATTATAAATCTAAATACTTGATGCATCAACGAACTTTTGTTCCAAACTCGTTACACTCACAATCTATTTTGGATGGTACTCGAACTTAATCATAAGGAATTATGTATGTACAATATGCATAATACTTTCCTTCACTACATATCCCACCTAATGTTCTAGTCATTATTGTCGAGCATCCACTAAATAACTAAAATAATTAGAGTGGTAGTCATTTTTTAATAACGAAGAAAATCTGCAGCTGCTACACTTGGGGTGCATACTAGGTAAACATTGCAAGGAAAGTTATGTAAAAATCTCCAATCTCTTTCATCTCATTTACTCTAGAATTCCATTTATATTTCTACCGAGAGTCAAGGGGAAGCTAAGTTTACTACATACATAAAAGCACAATATCCTATTAATATGAGTATTAAGTATCGAGAAACACAACCATATAAATATTAAAACTATTTATATACTTATTACAAAATAGTACATCTGCATTAATCTTATTTTTCAGTGGTCCAGTCTACTTCTAAACTCTTTGGCAATGTTTGGTTTCGTTTTGAAACCCTTTTGGCCAAAAATTTTGACCCATGGCCAACACATTTTTGCGTCAGAAAAATTGATATTTTTGGTCCGAAAAACTTTTTTTTTTGGCCAGTAAAAACATCACATTTCTCTCTCTCATTAATTACTCAAATCAGACTTTGTCTCCTACTCATTTTCTCTTTCCTCCTTTTCTCTTTCCTCTTTTTTATTTTAATTTCTCAATGTTTGGTATTGAAGCTCCATTAATGGTTCTTCTTTGTTCATGAATGTAAGCTTGATTATACGAAGTTGAATAAGAAGAAGAGTGTCTAAGTAATGAGTCCAACCAGATTCACACCCACTGCTGTATTCTAATTGATTTTCCAACATTGTTTCTGTTTATTTCTTCATCTTTTTTTTCTGGGTTTATATATATATATAGATATATACAGATATATATATATATATATATAGCATGAACAGAAGGGGGTTTGTGTAGTAAATATATTACACGTTTAATTTTCCATCAAATTAGAATATTAGTTTCATAAGATGAAGGCTTTTGCATTTTGAGTCTTGTTAATTTTTTACAAAATTGTAAAACTTCAATCCATAAAATGCATTTTTAGTAGCTTTAGTTTCATCCATAAAAAACTGTTACTTTATTGAATTTGTGTCACCATAAAACACAACTTTTTTACTATAAAATTAATTTGCAGCCTCACAAATGAGTGGTTTTCCTTTAATAATAATGTAAGTATAGATATCCATTATTATTGTCCTTGCAGGCGAGTAGCACCAAATTTTAATTAAGAGTTCTTGTCATTAGACACGTAATTCATTCTTTAAAAATCCAGTTTAGGAATAGTTAATATATTAAGAATTTTAGTGCATGAATTAAAGAAATAGTACGAAGACATGATATAATATATGTCGATGTTTATTTCGTGTATGTCAATATATTATTAATTTAAAATTATAATAATAAATACAAATACGAAATAATTAATTTTATCATAAAGTACTAGTATAACACTATAACTCGGTGTGTTATAATAATATCTGCATTTATAGATTAATATTGTATGTATACTACTTACAAAATTTATTTGATTACTAAATCATAATATAATAGATTAAGACTACCAACTCAATTATATAATATTCAATGATAATTAATATTAAATAATATATTTTAACTTAAATTATTTACATTCAATAGTATATATTAACTTAAATCATTTATATAAATATTTAATAGTTTATTTATTTTAAATTTATATACAAATAAATATTCATCTATAATATAATTATTATAATTTTAATATTATAATATAATTTTTAATTATTTTTTAATCATTAACAGACAAAAACTGTCATGATTTGACTGCTACAGTAACTTATGTTCCCTACCAAAACAAAACCAAACACTATCTCACAAAAAATATACAATCAAAAACCAATTCTCAAATTAAACCAAACACTATCTCACCAATAATGCACGCCTCCCCAAAAATTTCTCACCAAAAATTCTCACCAAAATAACCAACCAAAACAAAACCAAACATACCCTTTGTATATGTTCTATCAACTTATGTATTTATTTGAATAGCTTGTGCCATCGTTTCTACCTTGAGTTGCGAAGTTCATTAATCCGTGATATTAATTCTTGTTGCAATTGGGAAATAAATGGTTTTATAATGACAATTTTAAATAAAAACCTTAATTTAATCAAAATAAATATAATAAAAACCTTAATTTAATCCAATCAAATAAATAGATAATCCAACACATACATACCAAAAATAAAATCACAAAATTATACGAGACTTATAAATTCAATAGAGAATATTATAATCATGACTTCATCTTATCTTTTTATATTCTTGTTTTTCCAAATGAAACGTGGCTTCAACATAATAAAAAAAATTACATATTGGTACAACAACATTTGACAAGGTGAATATTTGGGACAAGCATAGATACAATCAGGAACTACAAAAGATTGTAAAGACAAAGCCACTTTTGAAAATAGAATGTAAAAATCATGTGAGCTATATCTATTAGTAAATATTTGAAAATTGAACAATTATGATTCACAATAGTAGTTTAATTCGACATTGAACTCCACAAACTTAATATTATTATTTTTAAGTTCATGCACATTTATTTTATATAATTATTATTATTTTTAAGTTCATGCACATTTATTTTATATAATTATTATTATTCTTCCAGGAGATGATAATATTAAGTTTTTACTATTGAATTATTTTACTCTAAACATTTAAAAATAGTAAATCATCTCATATATATCTATACAGTATAACACGATTTATTAATAAATAAAAATATTATTTTATACATAGGTTGAACATGTATGAATGGGATCAAGCTTGAAATAAATCGAACTCGATTTAAGCAGGTTTAACCCGATGACCGGCCTTTGCCAGAATGCACATTGCACAAACAAAGTAAATTTATTGAGGAAATTGTTTATTTTAAATTTAATTAAGTAAAACATGATTAAAGAAAAAATTACCCTAAATACCACATTTATTGAAATAAGTTTTATTCTACCAAAAAATTAAAATAAATTATAAGTACGAGTTAGAGCATTGAAGTAGGGTTTTACCAATGACAACTTTCTATAACATTAATTTAATGAAATAAACATAACATGATGTTAATATTATAAATAAGATAATTAAATTTAAAATAGTATCACATAATTTTTTATGATCACTATTAGCACATATTTATTTTAATGAGCTCGATTTATTCCCAAATAGCGTACGATGCTAACTATTAATTACACTATACAACATTAAATCAAATCACATAATTTCTTTAGCAACAAAATGAAGTTAACTTATATGTCTTCTAAACGACGACACATCCTTTAATTGTCAAAAAAATCTATTCTCATCATATCATCCAATAGTCTCGGTCAATGTTGCTTGATATTATTCGATATATGAAAAACTCCTAACCTCAACCTATACAACATTCACGTATTATGATTAGATTTAGAACTTTTAAAGCCTATTTTTTATTATTCAAATTTCATTATTCTCTTTTGAATGCATGGAATTAGAGGAAAATTTAAATATGAAGCTTAACTTATGATGCAAGAAATTTGATCAAATGGATGTTGTATATGTTAAGGTTCTTAGTTTTTCATCTTTTAAATGTGGGGAATGATATTTTAAGAAATTCTGATTGATAGAAAAATTACTTATAACCTAAATCATCATTCCACTACTATATTTAAAAATGAATTAGATCACCTGCCACAGTAATTCTCAACAGTGACTTCTTTTCAACAACTTAGTGAATATAAATAACATTGAAATTTGAACTACTAAACCTACCATTACCAAGTAATTTTATATTATGATCCGCATATTACACATATATATTGAACAAATTTGAGAAATATTCACTTCAAGTTCATGTTTGTGTAGCTATCTAATTTAATATTAAGATAACATACATATTGATTATTAAAGAATAATATTAATTTATTGTTATAGGTTATTTTAGTTTTAATAAAAAAATTAAAAAAATATAAATCATTCAAAATGATTCATATTTGAGAATAGTTATTATAGATATTAGAAAATAATATTAATTTATTATAGGGTTATTTTATAAAACTTTAAGAAATATAACTCATTCCAATTGATTCATACTTTTGAAATAGTTATAGATATAGATATAAATTATAATAAGATTAGAATAACAAGTAATATACATTGAACAACCTTATTTATATTTACATTGAAGTTTATGCACCTATTTATTATTTTGATAACATTAATTACTAATAGAATATGAATGGGTTTTGGTCTTAACTATAAAGTGTAAATCATTTGATTTGGTAAATCATTCACAGTTTTAGAATAGATATAGATATAGATATAGATTATCAAAATCTTCATCTCCAATGAAACTGGCCCTTTAAAATGGGATTGAGGGGGTATTACATACCTTCTCAAATCTCTCCGGCATGATAGTTAATTCTCCCTGTTCCACTGCTTGAAGGGCCTTCTCAGCCAAGGGCTCCATTGTCACAAACCACTGCTTGCTTACTAAAGGTTCTATTATCTGATAAAAGGAACTTTGCATTAGAACAAGAAAAAAATAAAAAAAAATCATCTCCAACAAACACTGTTTAATGTTTGTACACCTCTCCACCACGTTGCGATCTTGGAACTCGTAGAGTATGAGGCTCTTTTTTGACTGCTAACCCAGTCTCCTCAAGCTCTGCCCAAAGTTTCTTTCGTGCCTCAAACCGATCAAGACCACTAAAAATTTTAGTAAATAAAAAAAAATGTTAGGCCAAAATGAATTTCATTACTGCAGCTTTGAAAATTTAAAATACAAATTTCAGCGAATACCAGTACAACCCAGCAACTTCATTTAGAGTCCCATCTTTATTCATGACATTAAGAATGGGGAGACCAAGCTTCCGAGCAAGAAGGTAGTCATTGTGATCATGGCCAGGGCTTATCTTCAAGACACCAGTTCCAAAGTCCTTATCCACATACTGCATCAATAACAAGAAAGTATACTCAGGAATATAACATCCACTTAGAGCATGTACAAAAACTAGTAAAAAGCGATGACTGATAGTTGTCTGAAATGTTATGAACAAAACAAGAAACAGATATGAATATGAAATATAGCAATTATGAATCAGATATTGCATACTAGATATTCACAAGGTATATAATGTCGTTAACATATATTTGTACAAAACTGAAATCCTATATTCAGGATTGGGAATCAAATAACTACAGCAGATAACAAGTATTTCAGGTTAACATAACTTTGAACACGTGAGAAACACAGGTCAAGTTCGGCTTGATTCATTTTCATAATATTTTTCCAATTACGCAAAGATAAAAATCTTTTGACGTCAATTCTTGTGTAAAAGGAAATATAAAAGGAAAATGTGTTCGGTTAATTGAGGTGGGTAAATGATGCGACAGGCAAAAACATGGTCGGTTTTCTTCTCTTTTTTTGACAGGAAAAATGCGTAAAATGTGAAGAAGAAAAAAAGAGCCTGGTTTTAGCATCTCCACCATTACAAGATTATGTAAGTCTTCTTTAACAAAAACGGGATCTTGGCTTCACCAGAGAGGACACACCTCGATGATTACAAGAGCAAAGATTGTCAATATGAGAGAATATCCTTTTACCTTATCGGAAATAATAGGCACATGCCGGCCATAAGTCATCGGGACAATAGCTTGCTTTCCAATGTACTTAGCATAACGTTCATCCTTAGGAAAAATCAAAAGATGTCTTATCCATAAAATGATTAGGAAATGATGCGCCAAAGTTAAATAAAACCATTGGAAATAGCTCAAAAACTGCTTAACTATACAATAAATTAAAGCTTGTTTACGGTAATCTTCCATGATATATCAACGATTTAGTTACCTCGGGATTCACTGCCACAGCTGTATCACCAAATAAAGTCTCAGGCCTTGTGGTTGCAATTGTCAGAAAGTCACTCCTGTGATGTAGACAAAAGCAAGTTTCTTATAGGAAGAAATAAACAAATGGAACTAGTTGCGATTTCTATTGTCTTAATAATACAGAAAAGTTAACCATTAAACTGGGTGGATTCATGTCTGAGTTCGTCAGTTCGTCTTTCTTTTTTCTCTTTAATTTTTATGCTTTCCTCGTTTCCCTATCTTGGTGATCGTTAATCCTTAATAATTACGACACCTAACTCCAATGATGAAATGTGCATCAAGTTTCTCCCCTGAGCAATTATACTCTACCATTCTAAATGTACGAATAGCATAAATTCTTGGGGGTTTTCAAATTCTTTAAACATCAATACTACAATTGTTTCTCAAGGAAATAGATAATGTTACACAATTAATGTTCCTGGTTTAATATAATTTATGCTTAGTTCCTGTTTATACGTTACCAGCCCAATCACGAATACCAAGATATACAAAATCAGCAAAACTGGTGGTTCCCTTGGTGACTAATATAGTTCGTAAAATGCTATTTATGAGCCAACCAGAAGGAAGGCAAAAAATACAATTATCTCAGCGTGAAAGAAATTGTAATGTGAACAGACTTCATTATACACATCCCAAGAAGAAACATTCATATTAGGAGGAAACTAAGTTATGTAGAGCAAACGAGGAAAAGGTCCACAAATAGGAGGTAACATTTCATAATAAGAGCAAGCTAGAAGTTCGATCAGCTAGCACCACAATTAAAAACATTGAACAAGACAAGTCTTAAAAGAACACATTCATTAGTGGAACCAAGTAATGATAAGGCTGCAAATTAAATGTCAAATGATACGTTAATCAGCAATAATTATTTTAATAAAGTAAAATCTTTAAAAGAAGATGTTTTATGATACCTTGAACCACCAGCAACACGGTACTTAATGTGGTATAGAGCACCTGGTTCTTCCGAGTACTCCACTTCCTAAAGAAAGAAAGATGGATTTTGTAATCTAAAAGTGACAACAGAAAACATCAACAGGAAAACTAGTCTTATTTAGCATACCAAGTCAGAAACTGCAGTCTGTAGATTTGGGGACCAGTTGACCATGTAAGAACCTGAAAAAAACTATATATAATTATATACATCAAAACTATATTAAACACAAAAGGTTTGATATACACAGCTCAGAGAAACTTAGTTCATGAACTCTTGGAATGGTACACTTTTAAGCCTATCAACATTAATTCAAAATTGTAAACCATGAATTGGCTATAGAAATGAAACACGGGATCCACTAATCCAAAGGTATCCTCATATGTAAAATATAGGAACAAGATTGATTGAGTTGTAATTAAGAAGAATAATTACTACTTTTATAATCAGCCCTTGTTCGACAAATATGCTATAAGATTTCCCAGAGACACATTGGATGGGGAAAAAGTTATTAGATTGTGGAATTATATGTTCTCCATTTTAGAGTGACTTGTCCGATTCTCCGAATGACTAAAGCAATTTAAGATTGATAATCTAATCACTCCCACGATGTAAAAATGTGAAATGGTGGTCTTTTATCTTCTATAAACTGGAAGACATTAGAAGAATTTTTCTAACATGTCCTACAAGCTTTCGTTTCAGCCACTGTGAAAATGGTATAAAGTAAATTTTCCTTACCTTGATAGATAAGGCCTTTCTCGTGAAGCCTAACAAAGGCCTCAATTACTGCTCCTGTAAAAGTTAATAGCATAAATTTCAGTTCAAACATGGCATGCGATTAAATAAATATATCTCTATGGAAATTTTGTTGCTCCAAATTAACTAGTATATGCAGTTGACAAGTGGTAATGCGGAACACTTAAGTGTGCAGGTAGAAGGACAAAAGATTATAACAACCGGAAGAAACCTGAAAAAATCACATGAATTCTACTCCTGCTAACTTGGCTCAAAACACACACTATATAGTTTTTGATATATTATGCATAATGCATGGTTGATGGGGGAATTTACTGGATTAAAACTGCCTTACGACTCAGCTGAGCATCCAAGGTAAAACGTTCTCTGGTCCAATCACAAGAAGCACCAAGTCTCTTGATTTGATTTGTGATTGTCCCACCATACCTACAATTTATAAACTGAATGAGGATTTCAGAACACCATAATCAGGGGGGTAGTGAAAAAGAAAGAAAAAAGAACAATTATAAAGTGATCACTAACTGCAAGAGCAATCTTCTTCAAGGCAACATACACTACCCATGAGAAAAATGTAAGCACGTGATCTGCCCAGAACTAATTTATAAATTCATTGCTTGAATGATTTATCGAAACTTTCATGTAAACAATAGTATCAATAGTGACTTAAATAATTGGACAAATTCACAAATTAGAAAATGGACTGGTCCATGTCGGCAGAGACAAAGGCAAGAAAAGAGTAAAAAGGAGCAAAATAGAAGATATACTTTTCCTTCCATTCCCATACTCGTTTGGTAAATTCTTCTCTACCCAAATCAACTCTTTTTATGCCTTCTGCAGCCAGCATTCTTTCCACAACCAGCTGAAAACAATGACAGATTAGTTCATTCCAAAAACAGCAACTATACAGAAGGCTCTTCATTACGGAACAGAAAGAACCAGCGCAGACAAATATTTACAAGAATTATAAACAAATACATCTGAAAAAAAAACATTTAATAAAATAGAAACATAGCAAGAGAAGAAACTAGTGAATATTTTAAAAAGATATTCTTGGCTTGTAGGACATCGGAAATAGAGCATATTTAAAGGAAATTTTACATAATACCAATGCAAATAGTAGATGTTTTTTAAACAAATGGAAGAAAGGGGTGGGGGGGGGATGGGAACGACCATAATATTTACATATTCACGGTAGGACCTTTTTAAATAACTGAACACCAAAGTCCTTGTGCACACCCTCATATTACAAATTACAAGGAAAAAAACATCACCACATGACCACATACGTATTGTATTATTTGACAAAAATATATATAAAATAAGCTTACCCAGTCAAGAAATCTGATCAAATAAATATTTGATGATCGAAAAGAAAGATGATGGCTAAAAATAAATAAACAACTCAAGAAACTAAAAATAAGTTTGAGACCATTTTTGAAGATCACAAAAATATTAAAACATTTTTGTTTCTGCATAAAGATGGCTGTAAGAAGATGCCTTCTGCAACTAAAACGATCCAGACATATATGGAAAACAATGGTTTTAGATATAGCATCAACCTGAGTTGCAATCCCGGCATGATCAGTTCCAGGAAGCCATAGTGTAGGTCGTCCTTTCATCCTGTGATATCTCACCATAATATCCTGCAATTGTAACAAAATTAGTAAGGGGACTATATAATTTTTAAGTTTCTAACACTAGAACCAATTCATTATGGCTAACAGAAAACCAATTAGGTAAATTGGTAACCTGGACATGGCATGGAGTACTGGTGCCAGAAGAAGAATAGAGAAGAGAGATATAACTAGGCATTTCCCTTGTTTTATAAACCCAACTCCAAAAGTACCAAATAAGGATTAGTTAGATAAGTATGGGTCCTCTATGCATTTCATACAGCACTAGCGGTTACTTTGACCAGGTTCATAGTAGTAATTTTACAAAGTTTTAGAGTTCTACATTTTGTTTAACTTAACTCAGACTTGAATTTTGTAATCAAACCCTACCTTGAATTTGCTATTACAATGATAAGACTTAATGTGCACCATAAAAACCTGTCACATTAACTAATGAAGAGAAAATGCCACATGATAAAGAAAATCTTGCTATTCAGGGGATGCCAGGACTGGGAAAAGATTATATGATGTTTAGGGTGATTTTATTCTTTCTTGTGTGCTAGTAAGCTTGTGGAATTTAGCTATTTAGGATTGATTATAATGGTTTAATAATGGCTGACTACAGATAATTTTAATAGTCAATAGTGTTTGAAACTAGCATTTTTACTGAAAACTTAAATCTGTTCATAGATGCTAACCACATGCAAGTCTACATTCATCGGTGAAAAAACAAAATCAGAATGAAAAAGTCTCACACATATCACGCCAAACATGGAAGTATAAATCACTTTCACGAGAAAACAGAACCAAATTACAAAATCTAGACATATAGAAGGAATGGAAAGCAAGAATATTTACACAAATATCAATACCAAAGGTTGAAGCTTTAACAAACTATGGAATTACAAATCCAGAAATATAGAAGAGATGGAAGGCAAGAATATAGGTAAAAAAATAAAAAAAATCATAAATATGTTCCAACCTCAAGAGTTACAAACATAGCATGTCCCATGTGCAATGAACCAGTAACATTAGGTGGTGGCATCGGAATTACAAATGGGTCAGTTCCCCTCTCGAAATTTGGTTTGAAGTACCCTTGAGACTCCCACCTGAGATCCAACATACACTAGTCAATGCATGTTGTTCACAAATCACAGACAACTAATCAACTCACAAGAAGATAACCTTTCAATGAAGCTATAATGTTAAGAGTGAAAGACTAATCAGAACATAAAGTATGAAGAAAGACAAAAAGATATTTGTCATCGACTTGTAATATGATCTGGCAGGATAAGCTAAAAACCCGTTATTCAATTATTTCTCAATCTTACAACACCATATACTATAGAGAATGACTCCATGTAGAGTATGTGCGCTAACCCGTATACAATCTCCCTTAAACACATAATGCTACAATGCACTACATTATAACATGACAAAATAGATTCATAACGATAATCCCATAATCAATCTTCTCCCAACTACATAGCCATAACATCTCAATTCTCATATAGTACATTTTCCGGCCATGAACAAACATTTTCCTTCTTACATTTTTACTAGTCATATAAGAGTGTTGAGTCTCTTCAACTCCCTTATCGCGTTTCAATTTTCAATCCGAATGAGTATAAAAAATATGAATTCAGAAACACACAATAACAATTGAAACTACCATTTGTATATCCTTTCCTCCGATGTAAAATCAAACGCTTTTGCTACCTCGGGCGAAGTAAATACATCATCACTACTCTGCATCCCAGCAACTGAAATTTTACAGTAAATGGACAATGAGGCATTAGATTAGACCAACTACTTCTATTTATAAAATAACAAAAAATTAAATTTTTTTATCATTTCCATTAACTAATATTTAATCTCAATTCAACAAGAAAATTTGAAACGTCAATGGGTTCTCTCTCATCCCAGAACATAGTAAGTGATTACCAGTAGTGAAGCAGGTGGTGCTTCTGAAACGAATAAAATGAGAACGAGAAAGAGAGACGCTGCGACGACGCCGTTTTGTGGAGAAGAGTAGTGGGCTGAGCTTGAGCCTGTTGCATACTGAAGAAGATAAGAAGAGGGAGGTGTTGCAGAACGCCATTTTCTCCCCTCTACAACGCTACATAACCCAAATATCGCTCAAGGCTGCAGACCCCTTATAAAATGGACCCCAAAATGCGACTTCTTAGGGATTTGTGAGAACACGATTTTAGGCAAAAGAGAAAAGAAAGGGTAAAAATGATATATTACTGCCCTTGTGGGTCAGTATTTTAACCTTTTGTGTTGTGCTGACATTTTGAATAATATAAGTTTAACCACAAGATAATATGCGTCATTTTTAACTGGAACCAAAACTAATATTTTGTTAGAAAACGTCAAAATATAAGAATTTAATAGAAACTTGTTTAATTCAAATAAGAACGTATTATATATCAAAATATTAAAATTAAAAAAATTGAATGGGTTACGATTTTTACCCATTAATTTTTTTACGATTAGTCTTTTAAGGAGCTAAAAGGTAAATAAATTTTACACTGTTACGCTAAAAAATAATATCATATTTTGTGTTCTGGTGCGTGGGAGTGCAAGGCACGGCCATGACATTTTTTAGAAAGATTGGTATGCAACACCACTCTGATACTCTTATTCCATAAATATGTATGTCAATGTGAATGCAATTGAATAGTTATTAGATGGACCGAAACAATTAAAATCAAACTTCAAACTCATTAGTTTACAAGGGTTGTGATGGTAAACAAACTACTTATTCATTTACTCTACTCGAGTGTATGATAAAACAACTTCTATGGACTATTTAATATGATAAGTAGAATAACTTTTACATCCATTTGTGTTAATCCTAATCACTAAAATTTTGGTTTATTAGAATCGATAGAAATCACTTGGGGTGGGTCACATTCATCCACTTTAATCCAACAATGCATGGTAAAACCAACTACACACAGAGTATTTAGATGTATTTTCAAAATTATATGGGAAAACGGGTTTTGTTTTATTTTTGAAGATAGTGAAATTGGTGGTGTATAAAATGATTGAAAAATAGTGATGAGATGAATAGTGTTGTAAAGAAAGAAAAATAAAGACAAAAATTTTTGAAAAAGAAAAAGAAAAGGAAAGGAAAGATTGAAAACAATTAGGCACTTAATAACTTTGTTGTATATCCTATCAACTCAATTATTTAATTAAATGAACAAAAAGTAATATGTTTTTATTAGTGTATTATTAACTTATTAAGAAAAAAAAATGAAAAGAACTAAAACTGCCAACCCGCTCGCTAAATTTATTAACCAACCGCTCGGTTTGGAAAAATAAATATGTAATCTCGGGTTGCTATTTTGTCTATCCGCTCATTGTTAATGTGTATTTTATACACGTTTTACATGTTTTGTAATGCGTTGTTTGTCACATTTATACTTCCTATTTCATGGATTTGTGCTAGTATTAAATTATTAGGTGATTATATGAAGATGGAATGAGAATATGACGAAAAGGGCGAAGAAACGATAAAATTTGAGATGGCACAGAAACAAGGCAGCAGAATACTTTTCTGGAGTTAGGCGTGAACACGTCTAAATCCGAAAACCAATCTGCCTTGGGACGGAAATTGCTGAAAAGGATCCGATTTTCTGCAACTCTTCTAGACGATTTTTATTTTCCAAAACTGTTGGGAATCTTTTCCTTTTGTTTAGGGATTTTACCGCTTTAAACAATTTATTTTTGCTAGGATTCTTAGAATCCTAACTTAGGTAGGTTTACTTATTAGTCTAGGACTCTTTTTTAATATAAATAAGTGAATTTTTATCCACATTAGACATCTCGATTTTTATATACAATTTATGCACGTTTTTTCCATCATTATGTGTTGCTAAACACATATTTATCGAGGTTTGATTTTATTAATTCGTTAGGTTTAATTTGTGCTTTTATATCAAAAAGCTTGTTTTGGTTATCGAAGACGTAAGGAAGGACTAGATAATTAAAGTTTATTAATAACTATAACCAATTTACTTAAGAACATTGAAACATCATTGCATCAATGATCGAATTATAAAATCAACACCGAGATAATCCGAAGGCTAGAATCTTCAATCCTTTTGAATTCGATTTTAATTTGTTTTGCGTTTTAGTTTACGTCTTTTTAGTTTTATTTAATTAAAATCCAACCCCTCCCCTTTTTATTTGATATTAGTAATCTTAAGAATTAGGTCTACATCAATCCCGGAGAATCGATCCTACTTGTCGCTATTTACAAATCTTTCCGAGTAGGTAATTTATTTTTGTTGGATTCGACACCCACCACTCATGTCGGCTCGGGGTGATTTTTCCTTTAAAATCGTCCGAACCCGACCGCGTACACCCCTAACTTCAAGTAGATCTGATAGTATGATTATACATCTATTAAACTGAGCTGAGTTAACTCGTTGATAACCTTATCCTATAGAAATGTACGTAAGCAGCTCGGTAACCCAGCGCAATTTATAATCTTTCTACGACCCAATTAGGTTTATAAGAGAGTCTCGACTTGATTTAAATAGCAAGAATTGAGTGCAGTCTACTAATCACTTGCTATATATGCGATCTCGGGCAAATCCAGTCCTATTACATTTCAAAAGACGAACTATAGTAAAAACAAATACATATATATATATATATATATTGATTAGATACAATTAATTAATTTTGTGAAGGATTAGTTGTTTTATCGAAGAGAAGATGGGTATTTTCAGGGGTGGAACGAGATTTCATTTTCAATCCCTTTGGCAAAACCTTTCTAAAACTTTTCCTTTTTCTTCCACTCGTTACTTTCTTGTTCTCCTGCACAAACAACACTCTATAATATAAGTTTACAATTTTACAAGATAAAGTGATTAAAGGTGAACAAACTCAAAATAGAGGGAATAATGAATGACCAACACATTTTTCAGGAAAAAAATATAGTTCAGCTTTGGGCTTGTCCAAACTCAACTATATTTTAAAAATAGAGTGAATTTATGATTGATCATTCATTTCTTAAAATGCATTTACATAACTACAATTTCTTCTCTTTATCTCATTACAATAGGAGTGTCCACGAGCCGAGTTTAGCCAGAATCTCAACTCGAACTCGATCAAAACCATGATTTTCGAGTTCAAGTTCAAAAAAGTAATAATTTTTTATTAATATATTATTAGTATAATATTTTTTTTCCATATAATAACTAATTATAATTCTTAATTAATATAAAAAATATCATAACTTATACATACATATATATAATAATATTATACTCTATTATACACATATAAATAAATTAATAAATATCATATTTTATATGTATATTAATAAAAATAATATTTATTTCGGCTCGCAAGACGGTCTTTTAGTTCGAGCTCTCGATTTATTAGGCCTGGCTCGAACTTGAATTTTCTCGACCTCGAGTCGATCTATTTTCGAGTCGGCTCGCCGAGCTCACAGCGGACCACCCTAATTTTGAATATTCTGTTTAAAACTATACTTTGTCTAGAGTAATTAGTTTCCTCAAAAGCCAATTACATTCTGAAACAAGTAAATTAATATAATATAATTGTATTCATTTTGTTTGAGAGTATAAATTTCCTGGCTTGTGAGATCCTTTTAAAAGGGTGGGATTTATTTTCTAGCACTTTGTAAATTATCTAATTCATTTTTGTTGCAACAAAATTTACCTTTGATGATATGCCATCTTCACTCCGAGCTTTATCTTTGAAGGCATCACTTTTACCTGCATTCACATTAACTACCTCATTAACTATATGATAAACTTAAGTTTGCACGTGGTGTGCATGTGTATGTGAAAATTAATGGATTTTTTTATTTATTTTTGGTACCAAATTTTGCTCATTTATCACTTTTGGTTCTACAGTTTAATGGACATTTTTTTTTAATGATATTGGTAGTTTGATTACTTTGGATATGCAAATTTTTGAAATATATGAAAAGGATTTAAAGATTTTTGTTTTGTTAAGTGTTAATTTTGATAGACGTACTACACATAATATGTATGATCTAACACTATGTGCACGTCTGCACGTGCATAACAAATGCAAATTTAACGAACATGTATAATTAATGTGCTTTTAATTACGTTAATTCGATAACAATGTTACCAAAATGATAGAGTACTTTTGAAAGAATGTTCGTTTAGCCATATATATAGACTCACGCTATAAAAAATTTGATACATATAATTAGAGTTTCTTACCAATATCATCGTGTTCATCATCTTCCTCCTTGAAATACACACGAAAACTGGGTGATCCCGGGAAATTCCCATGCCCAATCATCCTCTCGTCGTCCTCACTCTCATCCTCATCCTCAAACTCGTTCTGTTTCTCACATTTACCATTTTCTCTCAACCTTTGAATATTCTCATTTAAAACATCGTCTTCATTTTTACGAGCACAAGCCTTTTGAGGATCCTTTTCCATGGGATCCTCGGGTTTCACGGCCCGGAGCACGTTATCATGATGCGAAATGGAATGTGTAGAGTCTGTGAGGAGGGGTTGGTTCCGCATCTCGTGGACTCGCCGGAGGAACATACCATCTACTCTCGACACTCCACAACCCATTATTTGTAAAGATCACGATGCATGCATGCAAGCAAATATAGACCTCGAGACGAAAACCAAATATGATCGATGATAAGAAAATTGAAATAAACGATTAAAACGGAGGAAATATAATTAAATTTGAAGGGTTTAATTATATTTTTATGATCGAACTTTGAATTAGTGATTTTGGAGAGGAATTTGTTATCAAATTTTGAAGAAGAATAATTTGAATCTAAGTTGTGTAACTGGTCAGGAGGTCATTGCTCTAATGGATGGTCACAAAGTTTGTGGTATGAATGATTCATATAAGCTTCACCAATGAATTGCATATCTTTTTTTTTCTTCTTCTAGAATCCAGTAATAATAATTCAAGTGGCAAATTAATACAACACAACCACACTTAAAAACACATCCAATTCTTTATTTTATAATAATACTAACACTAATCCCTTGCTACAAAGTTTGTATTTCGCGATATTGACGTTATTCAAAATTATAAAATTTTCAATAGAAATCTTTATTATTTAAAAAAACACGGTACGTACTTTGATATTAAAATACTAAAGCATCCAATACAATGTTTAAATTTTAATTTTATTCGAAAATGATTCCAAAAGTTTAATTCGTCAATCAAGTTAAAGATAAGTATAGGTAAAAAGAGAACATACGTACATAACTATATCATTATAGCCATTACTATACATTATATATATATTAATGATAAGCTTACAAATTTTAAGTTTATATATATGTATTTTAATACAGGATTATTCCAAAATTATATTTCATCTTCTATTCAGCTGTTAGATGTTTGACATTTGTAATTTGAATTTATCTTTGTTTGATTTGTATTTTTTCATTTACTTAACCAAGATTAAAGAAGAAATAAATTAGGAAACACAAAAACTATAATTTTGGAAAAATCATCATAAATTGATCTTAATCAGATATTACATCTCCATTAAGGAAAACAATGGACTCATGAATCTGATTGCAAATTTGTTCTCCGTAACTTATTCTTACAGTTGCATAACTTGATTTAAATCTATCTAATTTTCTTATCCTTTAATCACTTTTTAATCCAAAAACATGAAGACTCATATTTATTTCTTATCATTTAAGTTAAAACTCTCGTTTGAACATGATTTAGTTAATAATAAATTTAACTTAAATATAAATTCTAAATCTCAATAATAATTCAAATAAATTTAAATAATATTTTATTCGAATCGATTGGGCACTACGCATTTATGATAGTAAGAATAAAGATAGAACAAAAAATAATGTCAAACTTAACATACTTTGAGGTTTGTATGCTGTCAGTTGTGAGCCAGGCCCAAGCCCACATCCTTGGCCCAATCTTTCATTTGTGTTCCATATTTCTCTGAACGGGTTTTTACCAGTGTTTATCTCAAATCAGTAATACACTTCAAAATTGAAAACTTCATTTTCTCCCCCTCATATAATCACAAGATTTTTTGTTTTCAATCTTCAATGGATCCTTCATTGCTCAACTCACCTGAATTGCAGCAATTTCTCAATGTAAGTATCTTAAACGATCTGTGGAAAGTGGATTGCATATAATTATGTGTATCTTAATATCTTAGATTCAATTCGTGAGAATAAGTTTCTAGAATTGATGTGGCCTTTGCTTCCGTTGTTGTATTAATTGACGATTTATGAGTTATATGCGGAGAAAGACGATCCAATTCGTGAAGAAATATTTTAGGGTTTAGGGTTTAGTTGCAACCTGGAACCAAAATCTTTGAGATTGGATTTTTTATTTTATTTTTGCCATATTTTGTATCCGTATCTTATTATATTTGTTCCTTGTATCCGTGCATCATAGTCCACTACAATAACACTGAACATCAATGGTGAAGACCAAAGATAATGGGAAGAATCAACTAGGTTATTCCAAGAATTAAGATAATAGTTAATTCTGAAGAATTTCCCTAAATGCAGACCACAAGAGATAGAGATGAGAATTCAATTTATTACAAGATCAATAATCCCCTATATTCACTGCGTTTGTTGCTATTTATACACTTTACAAGAATGTAACTGCCCCTAACAGAATTTCCCCCCTTTTTCCCTTTCCTGCTGACGTGGCTAAATCGTATTTATTTCTTGCACTTCTTTTATTTAAATGGCTGGTAACAACATCCTTCCCCTTAAAACAATCCTTGTCCTCAAGGATTAAAGTGAGGGAACCGCTTCTTCATTTCGTATGCAAGCTCCCAAGTGCTATCCTCCACCGGATAATTGAACCATTTTACTAACCATTGGGTTGCTGGTTTATTATTCTTCTTGATGATCCTTCGTTCCAATACTTCCTCTGGTTCCATAACCACTACGCCTTGGTCTGTTACCATTACCGGCAAATTTGGGCTGCAAGGAATATCTCCAACTTTTTTCTTAAGCTGTGAGACGTGAAAAGTGGGATGAATCTTAGCTCCGGATGGTAATTCCAGCTTGTAAGCCACTGAGCCATACTTCTCTATCACCTTGAACGGACCAAAATACTTAGCTGCCAGTTTATTGTAGGCTTGCCTTCTAACTGATATCTGCCTATACGGCTGTAATTTCACGTACACCCAATCTCCAAGTTCTAACACCCTCTCGCTCCTCTTTTTATCAGCTTGTTGCTTCATTCGCGCTTGTGCATTGCATAGGTGTTGCTTTAGCAACCGAATAGTTTTCTCCCTTTGCATCAGACTCCTATCGACTAAATCCACCGACGCTTCGAATTGAATGTATGGATAGTGCACTGGAGGTTGTTGGCCATAGACAACCTCATATGGTGTTTGCTTAATTGTCGAATGGTAAGACGTATTATACCACCACTCGGCCAATGGCAACCATTTTCTCCACTCCTTGGGTTTGTCATTGCACATACACCTTAGATAACTTTCCAAACACCTATTCACCACCTCCGTTTGTCCATCCGATTGTGGATGGTATGCCGTGGACGTGTTGAGTTTCACTTGTTGCATTTTAAAGAATTCTTGCCAAAACTTACTCATGAATACGGCATCCCGATCACTGACTATTGTTTTAGGCCACTCGTGCAGTTTGAAAACGTTATCCATAAACACTTGAGCCACTTCAACCGCGGTGTAAGGATGTTTAAGAGGAATAAAATGCGCATATTTACTAAGTCTATCCACCACCACTAGTATGCTATTCCTCCCGTTTGATTCCGGCAGTCCTTCTATGAAATCCATAGACACATCTTGCCAAATTTTTTCTGGAATGGGTAAAGGTTGTAGTAATCCCGGTGATGCTACATTCTCACCTTTGCACCTTTGACATATGTCACACTCTCTAACCCATTGATATATATCCCTCTTCATTTTCTTCCAATAATGTAAGTGTTTGATTCTATACAAGGTTACTTGCATACCCGAATGGCCTTCTACACTACCATTGTGGTATATCGTGAATATCTTCCTTCTTAACTCATCACTCGAGCCTATTACCAGCCTTCCCTTCCTTGTTAGTAGCCCGTGTTCCCATTTGTAGTTTTTTCTCCTATCTTCTTTGGCTACCACTTCAGCTATTATTTTTGTAATGCGCGGATCATTTTCCCAACTCGCCTTGATTTCTTGCAATAATTCTGACTGCACATAGGTTAAACTATGCAGTGCACCTGATAGTTCATGCTCTTGTCGCGATAACGCATCAGCCACTGTATTGTCCTGCCCTTTTTTGTATTGGATTGTGAAGTCGTAGCCCAACAACTTCACCAACCACCTCTCCTGGCTCGGGGTACTTATGCGTTGTTCCATCAAATGTTTTAAGCTCTTGTGATCGGTTTTAATGGTGAAGTGCCGACCTACTAAATACGGTCTCCATCGTTGCACGGCCACCACCACAGCTAACATCTCCTTATCATAAACCGATAAAGCCAAATTCCTTGGGGATAACGCTTTACTCATAAATGCAATAGGTCGACCCTTCTGTACCAACACCGCTCCAATCCCCCTTCCGCACGCATCCGTTTCAATAGTAAATTCTTCATTAAAATTAGGCATTGCTAATATAGGTGCTTTCGTCATTGCTTCCTTCAACTCGTCAAAAGCTATATTAGCTGCCTCACTCCAGCAAAAAGCATCTTTCTTCAGTAAGTCGGTCAAGGGTTTTGCAATGTTTCCATATCCTTTGACAAACCTCCGGTAATAGCCCGTAAGTCCGAGGAAGCCTCTTAACTCCTTCAAGTTCTGGGGTCTAGGCCACCCTACCATGGCCTGGATTTTATTAGGATCTGCTGAAACTCCTTCCACAGAAACCACATGACCCAAATATTCAACTTGATCTCTAACAAACTCACATTTACTTTTCTTAACAAATAGTTGATTTTCTCTTAAGGTTTGAAAAGTAAGTCTCAACTGTTCCATGTGAGATTCCCAATTTTTGCTATACACTAAGATATCATCGAAGAAAACCAAAATGAATTTCCTAAGATAAGGAGAAAAAACCTGATTCATCAAACTTTGGAAAGTAGAGGGTGCATTTGTCAATCCAAAAGGCATGATCACAAACTCGAAATGACCGTGATGTGTTCGAAATGCGGTCTTGCTAATATCTCTCTCCGCCATCCTGATTTGGTGGTACCCGGATCTTAAATCAAGCGTAGTAAACAACTTAGCCCCATTAAGTTCATCCAATAATTCCTCAATCACGGGTATCGGAAATTTATCTTTAACCGTGGCTTTATTAACGGCTCTATAGTCCACACACATGCGCCAAGATCCATCCTTCTTCTTCACCATAACAATCGGACTAGAAAATGGACTCGTGCTCGGTCGAATAACCCCACTGTCCAGTAACGATTTTACCATCTTCTCAATTTCATCTTTCTGCGTAGCCGGATATCTATATGGTCTCAAGCTAATGGGATCTGTTCCTTCTTTGAGAATGATTCTATGATCGTGTGTCCGTTGCGGTGGAAATGTTTTGGGCTCTTGAAATAGATCATCATACTCATTCAATAATTCTTGCAATGCGTTATCCTGCTGCGTTGTACTACCTTCCATTTTATACAGTTGATGTTCTTCATCTTTAGCATGGAAAAAACCTACATGTAACATGGCGATTTGAGACGATTTTTGAATCACCTTGTTTATCTTATTTTTACTCATAAGCTTGATGGAAGACGGCTGCAATCCTCTCAATAATATCTTATGACCATCCTTGTGGAATTCCATCTTCAATTGACTGAAATTCCAGTTGATATCTCCCAAAGTTATCAACCACTGAATGCCCAAAACCATATCGCACCCTCCAAGAGGAATAGTCATCAGATTGGTATTAAACTTCACACCTTGCATCTTCCAGTTGAAGTCTTTACATGTGAACGAGCTGTGGATTTTATTTCCATCAGCCACAGAGATAGCAAACGGGGCTATAGGGTCTAGCTTGCATCCCAACCGTTTAGCAGCTTCTATATCAATGAAGTTATGTGTACTTCCCGTATCAATTAAGATATGTATAGGCTTCCCCTTAACGATTCCGGTCACACGCATGGTTTTAAAGTCATGGATGCCCGTAATGGCATGCATGGAAACATGAGATTCCACCAACGGTGCTTCTTCTTCCATAGCGGATTGATCACCCTCCTCTACCTCCTCGTCTGATTCCTCTCCTTCTTCCAACGGCACCTCCATGATATATATGTGTCTTCTATTCTTACACACATGTTCTCGAGAGAATTTTCCATCGCACCAATAACAAAGTCCCTTACTCCTCTTTTCATCCATTTCCTTAGGGCTTAATCGTCGCGATTTGCCTCCTTGAGAATTGAGGAAATTCTGTGAAGGATTTGGCCGAGGTAGAACAGCCTGGTTGTTACCTTTTGGTTGAATGTGTGGGTGAGTGGACTGCCATGTTGGTGTGAAAAGTGTGGGTTTAAAAGATGGTGGTGGTCTTTTGTGATTCAATGATAGGGCTTGTTCTTGTAATTTGGCTAAACTAATAGCCTCTTGCAGTGATTTCAGCCGAAACATTCTAACATTGACAGAAATTTCACTCCGCAATCCTCCCAGAAAGCAACTCAAAGCATAGTGATCAGGTAAGTCAGGACAGTTCACAATTTCATCGAATTTATCAAGATATTGCTGCACACTATTCACCTGTTTGAGATTCACCAATTCGGACATAGGATCATCAAAAACCAAAGCGCCGAAGCGATCATTTAGTGCTCGTATATACTCCTCCCAGGTTGGAACCTCCCTGGTGAGTCTCCCTTTTATAAACATCTGATGCCATTGAAGCGCCCGACCTTCCAAATGCACCGATGCCATTTTCACCTTCGCTTGCGGGGGCGTCTCATCGACCTCAAAAAACTGCTCGCATTTGTATAACCAACCCCTGATGTCATCGCCATTAAAATGTGGAAAGTCTACCCTGGACATTTTAGTGGGAATTTGATAGCCACCGGACATGTTCTTCGATCTGTTGGCTTCGCTACCATCAACCCCGCTAGTACCGACAATCTGATTACTTTGATTCGCAATCAGTGTGGCCATCATTAGTTTCATTTCCTCCATCGTTTCCCTGAGCGCATCAACGTCCTTGCGCAGTTCACCCGTACTCCGTGTTGTTTCTACCATTGTTAGTCTCCCGCAGGATCGAAAGGCTGATACCACTTGGTGAAGACCAAAGATAATGGGAAGAATCAACTAGGTTATTCCAAGAATTAAGATAATAGTTAATTCTGAAGAATTTCCCTAAATGCAGACCACAAGAGATAGAGATGAGAATTCAATTTATTACAAGATCAATAATCCCCTATATTCACTGCGTTTGTTGCTATTTATACACTTTACAAGAATGTAACTGTCCCTAACAGAATTTCCCCTCTTTTTCCCTTTCCTGCTGACGTGGCTAAATCGTATTTATTTCTTGCACTTCTTTTATTTAAATGGCTGGTAACAATCAAAATTTTGTTTATACGTTGAACTTAATCGATGCTACTTTTATCAATCCTTCTTAAAAATCAGTCTAAGTCAAGCGCTGAGCTTGATATTTGAATTAAGCGATTAAAAATTTTGATACGATGTTTTTTGAAGTTGAAATTTTTTTAGATTCTATTCAAAATTCCCTTTTAGACCATTTAGTATGTAACTTGAAACGAACAACATTTAACCTCCACACCTTTCTTTAGTGACATTAACATATAATTTTCTTTAGTGAAATTAACATAAAAATTAGGATAAGATAAAAGTACTACTGCGGGATAGGAGATTCAATCTATATTAAAGGAGGATATTTAGATATTATTAGATATTTTTCGAGATTCAATCTACATTAAAAGAGGATATTTAGATATTATTAGAGAATTTTAGAAGATTTAGAGGAGTTCCATTGATGAACATCTAACACATTTTATTACTACCAGTATACCACCCATTAATTAACTAACTACTAATTGTGGCACACTTAATGTATTTACTTAATTTTGTTTAAAGTTGAACGTATTCTTTTGTTATTTTCTTATTTTAATATATTTATTCGATAATACCATTAGTGATTTATTATTATTGTTTAAAAATTAAATAGTAATGTAGTTTGAAAAATAAAAACGATATGGAGAGGAGAGAGAAAGAAAAATTGTGAGAGAAACAGAAATAAAATATATTCCATCCAAGGAAGATAGTCGAACTATAAATTTTGAAAAGAAAAAAAAGCTATAAATAAAGTAAAACTACTTTTATATTAATGATGGATATAATAAGTGCAATTCACTCTACTACAGAATTACATCTAACTAATCATAAATAAAAAATCAGAGTGATATATAAATTAAAGAAAGAAAAAAAGAAAAATATAAGTAAAATAAAAGATGAGTATTATTTCTGTCTCATTTTTTAATTGTTGAGTGAATCGTCCAAATTATAAATAGTAAAAATTCTAATTTCTTAGTAAGAATTTGAGGGATAAAGAAACTACCTATATATATCCATTTCTCAAACAACCTTAAAATTTTCTTAAAAAAACTGTGTCAAACCAATCAGGGCCTTAAGGACCACTTTTGCTATTTTAGCCTGAAGCAAAACTAGTATGGTAATCGTCGTTGCGTCGCTCAACCAAACATCTCCTTCTTCCCGTCAGTCGGCGTCGTCGATCGCTTCAACTGATTTGGATATATTTTTGACAGATTTTGAAGGGATTTAAAGTTACCCTTCATTTGAAGCATTTTAGAAGTTGAGAGTTCAAGAGGTATAGTGGAATTTAACCCTTTTGCTTTTATTTTCTGTTGTAAATTGATCGAGTATTTCTGATGATTTAAATTTTCTGAACAACTGTACCTTTTTGTTGTTATTGTTGTGTGCCTGAAATATTATGTGTGAAATTGGAAATGATAAGCAATCTTTTCCTTTTTTATGGTACTTCTGTTGTCGCTTCTGAAGAAGTTGAGGGAATCTGGTTTTGTAAATAGGTAAACTCATTATTTTTCAAGATAAATTGTTAGTTGCTGCAATTACATCAGTAAAAGCATGAAAGAAATTAAACGACACACATTAGGCAATTGCCTACATCCACGGGAGAGAGGAGGAGAGAGTTTGCTGTGATGAATGAGTTACAGAGTATCAAAAGTTCATACTAAAACCTAGCCCCAATGTTTTTCCAAAACTTCAGACTAAATTCAGGTCTTTTGATTTATGGGCTTCTGCTAAATTTATGGCTATGACTTATCACAACGGCATTTCTATGGAGAAAGGAAAATCATAAAGACATGCTTAGCTAGCTTTTATCTTCCTTCTGATGACAATGAATATTATATTTTCAGGTAATGAAGATGTAAGAAAGGAACTTGATTACAAAATGGTGATTGTTGTATATCCTAGAAGCCATAAATTTTGGCTTATTTGTATGTATGCTTCACCTTTTAATAAACGTTTTCAAAGAAGATTTTCTTTATGGTCAATGAAGAAAGAACCTGATCTTGAATCAGCTCTGTCTCGAAACCGTAGATGGATTGTGAATAATCAGATCAAGAACATAATCCTCAGATGTCCCGATCAAGTCGCACCTATTACTTTCCTTCAAAAGAAATTCAAGAGCCTCGATCTTCAAGGCCAGGCACATAATTGGCTTAAGAAGTACCCTTGTTGCTTTGAAGTGTATCGCGTAGATGACGAGTATTTCTGTCAATTGACCAAAAGGATGAAGTTCTTAGTCGACGAGGAAGAATCCATTATAGATTCGCAAGAACCGGTTTTTGTGGAGCGTTTAGCAAAGTTGTTGATGATGAGCAAAAATCGAAGGCTAAATGTTCTGAAAATTAACGAGTTGAAGAGAAATTTCGGGTTTCCAGATGATTATCTGCTTAGGTTAGTGCCCAAATATTCTGAAATGTTTCGGGTTGTTAATTATTCGGGCAGGCGAAGTTGTATGGAGATTGAGCTTACATCTTGGAATCCAGATTATGCAGTTTCGGCAATTGAGAAATTAGCTAAAAAGGAAGGTCATGAGCCACGCTTTTCATGCTCATTGCCATCTTCATGGGTAAAATCATGGGAGAGATTTCGAGAGTTCAATTCCACTCTGTATATTTCACCTTATGCTGAACTGAGTGGTTTGATTGAAGGTTCAGTTGAAATGGACAAACGAACTATAGCTATGGTTCATGAATTACTATCTCTTACTCTGTGGAAAAAAGTCTCGATTACCAAATTGGGTCATTTTAGAAGAGAATTTTGCTTACCCGAGAAATTGAATGTTTTGTTGCTTAAGCATCCTGGTATATTCTACGTCTCGAATAGATATCAGCTTTATACAGTACTGCTTAGGGAAGGATATAATGGTTCTGAGTTGATCGAAAAAGACCCTTTAGTTGTTGTGAAGGAAAAGTTTGGGGGATTGATGATGGAGGGGCTTCATGAATATAATCAAAGGCACCATCAAATGAACTTAGAGAAGAAGAAGAAGAAAGGTGTGATAGCATTTAGGCCGAAAGAGATATTGAAAAGAAATAGCGATGAAAGTTTTGAAGGGGATAATCGAGGAGGTGATCTAGGTGGTGGCATATTCGATGCAGAAGAAAGAAAACGATTTTATAAAGTTCTGTTTGATGATGATGCTAAATGAGTTTTTTATATTTAAGAATTGATTGTTTTTTCGTGATTTTGAAGGTTTGATTTAGTTGAGAAGTGTGATGCTTATTCATGGTGTTTTTGGCTTGAAAGAGCTTGAGTTTTCTTCCTCTCTAATAAGCATGTAATGTTTGTATACATGTACTACAAAATAAAATCTTGATTTATTTTGGTATATGTGCGATTGTTAGCTCGATTCGATTATTGGAAAAATGATAAAATATATGGGAAAAAGTTTAAACTGCTTGAACTGGTCTCATGTTTAGTTAAGTTAAAATTTGTTTTAACTCGTTTCAGTTAACAATTATATTAAACTCAAAAACAAAATTCTAAAACTCAATACTAATTTTCATTTGTGTATGTCTCCCCTCTGTCCCTCTATATACGGGTTTTGCTAGGGTTTATCTTATACACTGGAAAATTGAAACTTTTTATTTTTCCCTTCTTAATTAATCACCTGATTTTTGTTTTCAATCTTCAATGGATCCTTCATTGCTCAACTCACCTGAATTGCAGCAATTTCTCAATGTAAGTATCTTAAACCGATTTTGTAGAAACAGTGTTGCATATAGTTATTTGTATTTTAATATTTTAGATTCAAAGTTTCTAGATTTGATGCCTCCTTTGCTTTGTTGTTGTATTACTTGAGAAATAATGAGTTATTATATACTGAGATGACGATCAAAGTAGTGAAGAAGTAATTGAGATTAGATTGTTTTGAGTTCTGCAATGAATGATTTAATACGTTAGTGGATTAACAGCACAATTACTTGTCCTATTTGTCCTAGTTCGACACTTCAATGCTTGTTTGATGGTAGTAAGTTTGCAAGACTTCTCACATAATTGATCTTTAAATTTTGAATTTGTGCAACTAGGGAATATCGTTTGGATACGATTAAGCTGCTTTGAAATCATGGACTTGCATAAGTAATTTATCAGGCAATTTTATAGCTGTTTGTGTGAAATTGTTAAAATATATGCTGATAGTATTGTTGTTCTCGGCATTCAACATTCCTAATTCTGGCCTGATATTTATTCGTGTGTGTATACAGAGATATAGGGGAACTGCTAACATAATAAAAATGTACTCTCGGTTTATGTTCTCCAAAGAGTTGCGTAGAATCTGCTCAATTGCGTTCAATCTTCCATCGAGCCACAAGCTTGAACAGTGAGTTCTCAGAACGCATCTGGGTTATTGCTGACTCAAGTACTGTTTGTTAAATATCCCGAGAATAAAATCCTTAAACAAGCATCAAAGATTAACCACATGGGTGGAAAAGGAGGGAGAAAAAAGGGACCCAATGCTGGGATTCAGTCGCACGTTTCCATGACGCTGAGAGAAGAATCCAGTGGCAATGTAAACGCAAAAACTATGTGCAAGCTAGACCATCTGAAAAATCTTGCAATGTGGACAGCGACAAAAGCCTCTTTCCCTTCACTAGGAGCCTTTTTTGGACAGCGTGTGGCTGCCACAGCTGAGGCCTTGGGTCTTCGTGCTGACCCATCTGTTTTTCTTTGCGAAAGGTTTTTTCTTACTCGGTTTATGGAGAATAATTTGAAATTGGCGAATTAATTGTTTTCTCAAATCTTATGCTGCACACTGTTTTTGTGTTCAACAGATGTGAATCTGTTCTTCAACCTGGTCAAAATTGTACAGTCAGAATTGAGAAATCTAACATCGCCACACAGAACAATGTTGTCTACACATGCCACTTGTGCTCTCACAGGAATCTGATGAGAGGAACGCCAAAGGGCCATGTAAAAGCTATATGTCCACCAAAGGCGAAATTAAAATCTGCTGCAGAGGAGCGTAATACTAGCTTAGCGAAATGTACAAGTATTGCTACCGTTGTTCTAATTGGACACAATGTTGAAACGAGTAGCCCAACAACTTGTCTGTCTTTATTGGACTCAAAAAGAAGAAAACGAAATAGGTTAGTTGCGAAGAAAGCCGAGATGAGTTGTACAGAAAAAAGCGCCCATGAATCGAGTAAGCGGAGGAGAAAAACCTGGACAAGTCTCAAGGAGATTGCAAGAAAACAAGTTTACTAACTTAACCATTCCATTCTCCATTCAGTAGGATGTTATAAGGGACAAAATTTGAGTTTGTCATCTTTTTAGTGTACTCTATTAGATTACTTTTAATTACAAGATTAATTTTGGGATCAAATGTAGTCTTGCCTTAATCTTAAATTCAGTTCAAAAAGACATTAAAACTAGTTCATGTTTTTTATGTTAGAGTTTATAATTTGATCTAGTTATTTAATTTAGGGGTGGCAAAATGGGTACAGAACCATGATTCTAATCCAATTAAACAACTTCGGGTTGGTTGTTTTCTAAGAAATTTTATTTGGTTTCTAATTAGTTTCAACTTGAAGAAGTATTTATTTTAAAGTTTGTTTGGTTTCTAATTAGTTCTAATTATTTGGTTTCTAATTAGTTAAATTAAAGTTTGTTTTAACTTGTTTCAATTAACAATTATACTAAACTCAAATACAAAATTCTAAAACTCAATAATGATTTTGAATAAATTTAAACTATAATTTATTAGAGTCAACTCGTTTAGTATAAAAGATAGAACAAAAATTAGTGTCAATTTACCAATACTTGGATGCTGTCAACTGTGATCCAGGCCCATAACCAAGCCCACATCTTTGGTTCCAATTTTCATTTGTGGTTGTCTCCCTTCTCTATCTCTATATACGGGTTTTGCTAGGGTTTATCTTATACACTGGAAAATTGAAACTTTTTATTTTTCCCCTCTTTTTTAATCACCAGATTTTTTTATTAAATCTTCAATGGATCCTTCATCGCTCAACTCACCTGAATTGCAGCAATTTCTCAATGTAAGTATCTTAAAATGATTTGTAGAAACAGTGTTGCATATAATTATTTGTATTTTAATATTTTAGATTCAAAGTTTCTAGATTTGATGCCTCCTTTGCTTTGTTGTTGTATTACTTAAGAAATAATGAGTTATTGTATATGGAGATGACGATCAAAGTCGCGAAGAAGTAACTGAAATTAAATTGTTTTGAGTTCTGCAATGAATGATTTCATACGTTAGCGAATTAACAGAACGATTACCCTCTCAGGCTTTAGACATATGATTTTCGGAAATTTAGTTTACAGAACCGTTGAAGCACATCTCTCTCAGTTGCATTTGCAAAATTAGGTTAACGATAGTAACTCCTTGATTTGGGTTTGATAGTGAATCGCATGCACTGTCTTATGCTTTTGAGCTTTGAACATTTGTGATTTTAACTTCTAAATCTCGTCAGTGTCTTAGGTCTATTTGTCCTAGTTCGACACTTCAATGCTTGTTAATGGTAGTAAGTTTGCAAGACTTCTCACATAATTGACCTTTAAATTGTGAATTTGTGCAACTAGGGAAGGTTGTTTGGATACTATTAAGCCATTTCCCGCTCTGCTTTAAAATCATGGACTTACATAAATTACTCATGCATTAGCTTTATTATTATCTGAACACTAGCTATTCGCATGACAGTGTAGATATTATACGTGGCCAAGTCTGAACTAGTCTTCTCTTTTAGCCTCTTCTTGTTATTTCTTCATTTTATATCTCTGTACTTGTTTGTGTTTATCATCAAGCATATCCACTGATAAAATAATCCTTAAACTTAGACTTCTACTAATAATTAAGTACAAAGTTATAGATGTCAGATCATTGTATCTACCTGGACCAAGAGAATGTAACCCTTAATCAAAGAAAATATATGTTTTGAACTTAAGTTTAAGTACTTAATGGTCTTAGTTGATGGATAGTGGAAATAAACATCTAAATGTCAAATAAGAAGAATTTAGAGGACAATCAGTACTTTAGCATTTTGAAATGCTTTTGAAAGTTAAGTTATATGTTAATACTGCAGATCATAATTCCAAATCTTCTAACACATTGTTGGTTTGCACATATAACTAATTGCCTGTCAAGCGCAAATACTTGCCTTAAATGGCTGATGTTGGCTGTATGTTTCCTGCAATGTTTATGTTTGTTAGTTAAATGTGTTGTTTAACGATGTAAAGATGCTGGTGGAGTTCCATATTGTAATTTGTAGCACTTCTTAGGTTCATATAAGATGATACTGAGATGGATTGGTTCAACTGTAACTGTAGCAACCTTTATGTCAGATATTTATGTACAGTTGTTTCATATTCTCTGCCACTTTCTTGTCATAATCTTATATGTATTTTCATTTGTCTTTCAAATTCTTACAATAGAGACATGCTAGAAAATGCTGTTGTGATGCTTAAATCAGTTTATCCTTCCTACTCAACAATTTTAATTTTTCTTGTATACTAGGATTCATTATTTAGTAAATTTTATCTTTGTATTCGAGAAAGTGAGTTGAGATAATAACGGGGTTTTGAATACTGATAATGGCAGCAAGAAAAACAAAAGGCAATGGTTAACGAAATGATAGGAAAGCTTACAGCTGCGTGCTGGGACAAATGCATAACGGGGACTCCTGGAAGCAAGTTCAGTTCAAGTGAAACTAATTGTCTTACCAATTGTGCTCAACGCTACATGGATATGTCTCTTCTCATCATGAAGCGTCTCCAGCAATGAAGTTTGATCCAATCTTTTATTGAGTTTGAACAAGATTCTGATATTTAATCTCATCAAATCAAAGTTAGGCTAGTGCTATACTCTCCAATGTCTCATTTCCATATATAAGTTATACACTCATTTTGTTATGCACATTGAATTACTGATTTCCCGTTTCTTTTTTTGGGTACATGATAACTATTGATAGTAGTAGTAGCCGTCTCCGAGAGAATAATCATATTTTGCCCGTGTATGCTAGACCCAAAAAGCAAAAATTAAATTAATTTTCGTATAAAAATAAGGAAATTCAACATATTTGTTTCAACCAAGTATGACATGATTTCCCATTGTTAATAACAGTACAAAATTGTGAAGTTCGAGTACAGAAAATTCTTCCATTGATCATGTGATTTTTTGACAACTTTGTTGCTTAAAGTAAATGAAGAGAGCAAACTATTAGGAGTGGCTTTATATGATGAAAAGGGACATCATAAGCAATTATTTGTTCCTTAATTTTAGTAAACAACACTCAAAAACCAACAAATTAACTTCAAAGAAATTTACACAATCCATTTTGGACAATTGCAAAATAGCAATGATCTGATTCTATAACATCAACAACATATATACACACACATCACCACATATCACTTTCTTTTTCAATCATATTATGACCATTGACAAGAGTGAGCCGATTTGGAAGATTGAGCCGATTTGGGACCATACATAAACGTAGAATCGAGGTCCATCAGATTATCATCTCTTCGCTCCATCTTCCAATTCTCCAAGTTTGAATTTCTGATGCTCACAGAGCGAGACCGTGACACAGATTTCTTCTGCACCTTTGCCCGAAAATTGTTCTTGGATGCAGGAATACTACTGAAGAATATCTCCATAAAGTTTCCAACTACTCCTTTGTTATAGGGATTTTCACGAATCGAGTATCGATATCTGAAATTTTCATAAGTTGTCTGCAATGCAGAAAAAAAAAATGTTGGAATATTCACTATAAACACAATGTCTTCATTTACTTAGAAATTTTCCATGATATCATAATCATGAAAAATATCGTGAAATTTAAGAAATTAGCATAATTTTCCCTCAGAGTAAAAGCGTATTACACTTGCACTCGTGTTAGTAAAACCAAATCATAATTTCACCCCCTATTTTTCAAATTGTCATCAGGGATATCTTGGTAGTTTACAAAACCTTGAACACTTGGGGTAATCACCTGATAAGCAGAGGGGTTTGCATGTAACCATCCCTATTACTTTAGCATTACATTTCAAGATATGGGATTTAATCTGGATAGTTTGAAATTTTCTTTGGTGTCATATCAAGAAATTATCCAAAGATATTCTTACGTTAATGGGGAATATATATATATATATATATATATATATATTTGTTTTGTCCTAGTATTTTCAAATTTCAAAGCAACATGACATTGTATACGGATAGATAGACAGATATTAGATGAAAACAAAATCAACACAAAATCTGTAATGATCTTATTACCTGGTTCGTACTTATGAGGTACAAATGAAAGACTGAAAGCCCGCCAACGAACCATAGTGCAAGAAAAGTGTAAATTATAAGTACGATGGAGGCAGGTGTCCTGGTCATTGCTCTCCAAATAGACGTATTCTCACTATCCATTATCCTTCTAACATATACCCAGCAAAATCCATGAACATATAAGCCAAGAAGCATTGTTGAAAAGACAAACATGAAAAAGAACCGGTAGTTTCTCTGCACCCAAAAATAAGAAATATTACAGATAAAACTTTCATCATGATTGATACATTTATAGGAAAAATTGTAGCACTAGGCTCATAGGATGTGTCATCTTCAGTTTCAGTCCCAATGTTTACAAACTTGCATTATTAGGCCCAGAAGATCATCTTTTTGCATTTCTTTTCCCACTCGCCGAAAATGGATAGAAACTGTTAGTTTGGTGATATGCTCGCACGTGAGCAATACTAAATTTAATGGTGCGTTCCGCACACAAAGTTTCATCCTTTTTAGTCCAAATGAGCCCAAAATTGCAAAAATACGCATCTTACAGACTAATTTGCAAGTTCATGAACATTGGGATTGAAATTGTAATAGGCCATATCCTGCGGTACCAATCTTGCAATTTCATCCATTTCAATTTGCCAAAAAGTTCTGATAATGCAAATAACGATGACAAGAGGCGCAACCAAAAGAATTACTCACCAATCCAATACATTGTCCAACCCAGGGACAATGATGGTCAAATCGTTCCACACAGTTATCACAGATTGAACAATGTGAACAACGTGGAGGCCTGTATAGCATACAAGTGTCACAGTATTTTACTTTCACAGTTGTTCCATTAACCACAACTTCTTTTGTACGAGGCAAGCGTGGCATTTGGCCAGGCCCAAATTCCATACTACTAATTTCGTTATTTTCTATCTCTGGAGGGTTAGCGTTTCGTGGAATAATACCAGGATCCCTTCCAGAAGTCAGTAGAAGAAGCACTAAGTCCTGGAAAAGTACACACAATTACAAAATGTGGATTATGTTAATATCTTGCAACAAATGTGGAGAAACTTAAGATTTACTGCAGATGGAGATGTATGAAATGATATGCAAATGGATATAAATAGTGTAGGTGAAACTAGAGTATATGATATGGACTGAAAGAAATAGGAGAATTTTCCTAGTTAGCAATAGATAATAACACAGTGATAGAGAAAACCTGGGTGGTGATTCAATGTAAATTTTGGTATTAAAATGCCCCGGGTATGCCTGGAAGTAAATGTAAAATGTTCTGATTCTACAAAAATGCTTAACTTGTTCAATAAAAAAATGTTTTGAGAATTTGGAGTCCTTGTGAGTTTTAAAGGCCTGAAGGGTTCTTCGTACATTTATTTTCTTCTGTCCATTTGATTATGAAATAGGTTTTATGTTTATTCAAAACTGGGAATATTTTAGAATTACAGTTTTGAATAAATTAGACAGGTACATGATACCTCCCCCAACCCAAAATTGATCATTGCTTCGCATTCATAAGTATTAGAAAACAAATCCATTTTCCTCAAAACATTCCCGGCCTATACTACCCTCACACTCATATATATCTTCCGTGTTTGGAACAACATTTAAACTCACCAGCCCCAGCAGTTTCAGAAAGGGAGATAGGAAGCTAAATATTTCATAATCAAACAAATGCAGAAGTATACTGAATTCCAGTGGGGTTTGACCCTCCAGTTAAGCTGGATATTCAACTTGAAATGGATAAGAGTAAGAGGTAAGTTAAAACTTCTTTACGAAGGTTAACAACTTGATTCCCCAATAGAACAAGAAATCAAGTCGAAATGGAGAGAGTTAGAGGCACGTTCCAATTTCTTCCAGGGTGTTCAACTTTAAATGAAAAACTTTTACAACCAGTATCAGATGTGGACAATAGTCACTGACAGACTTTTGGAAGGAAAGAACAGTAAGAAACAGAAGACCAATCACGCACCCTTATATAGGTAGTCGTTAAATATCACTTCTTCAAAATTAAAGAAGGAAAAATAACACAGCTGAACGTATTATAACTATTGGATGGAAGGGATACTGAACAATTCAAACAAACATAAAAAATGAAAGAGGGAAATAGTACTTACATATACTGTGAAAACAATAAATACAACCATAATTGAAATCCCCCAATCACCAGAAAAATCATCCATCAGTTTTCTCGCAACAAAGACGCAGAAAACAGCTGCAGGAGCAACTATTAGAAATATTGTCGTAAAGATCGATCTTACATCAGGCCCGAAAACAAATCTTCCCCCAAAACAAAATTTCTGCAAGGAAAAAGACAACCAATTTCAGAAAGAGTAAAAACAGCCCGTTATTGGCATTCTCATTAATACAGAAAGAAATGTTAAACTTCTCGATGGACAGCAGCAAAAAGATTTCTCCAAACATCTCCACACATAATCCAGTGATTAAGCAGTTCAAAAGACCACCCCATCATATAACCATAGTTTTCATTCAAAGGATTTAACTTGTATAGTCAATCATGACACAAATAATTCAATCAAAACGACAATATCTTACTCCAACCATGAAAAAGGAAGTATATTCTAGAAATGAAATAACAAGCTAACTACCATTTCCACCATAATAAGAAATTACTTTCCTTTTCCCCCAATCTAATGAGTTGTGCCTCAAATTTCCCCCAAAACCTCAATTTTGACCATGATTCCAACTAATCCGAACATGATCATAAAATTTCCAGATTATAACTCTCTAATGATTTCGAAGCACCTAATTAGAGGGAAAAAAAACCTTAAACCTAAAACTAATCAACCAAATTTCCTAAATAAACAGAAACCCATCAAACTCATATCATCAAAAGCAGGTAAAAGAAAAAGTAATCGAAGTTACGTTGCTGCCTTCCCAAGCCTGGTAAGTCCGGACCATCTCCGCCGCACCATCTCCGCCCTGCGACTCCGGCGCCGCCACTGTGTCCATCGATCTCCCCCTAATTAATTGTATCAAATAAATTTTGATCCCTTCCTTATCTCTCTGTTGAGAAATCAAAATCTAAATGATAATAATATTGAAAAGTGAGGAAATAAATGACACGGAAACATTTTATATGGAAAAAAATGAGATCATTTCTTTTTTCCAAATAACAGACTTTTATTATGTGAAATAAATTTGAATATTATTATATATATAAAAAAAGATATTTATAATTAGAGCAAGTTGGTAGTTCCAGGGTGGCTAGGGTTTTGACTTTGACCGAATGACATCAGCATCGGGGACGATCCCGCCACATAAGAAAATTTTATGTTTTATCGAGCTCGATCCTTCTGATTATAGTTATTATTATTTTACGAGCGAAATAATAAAAATTGTTAACTTTGTCATGATTTTTAATGGTAAAAATTTAATTGAAAATATTACATTCAATTCACTTTAGAATGTAGGATGCAAGTGGGAAAGTGGAAACTAGAAATTATGTAGGAAAATTTCAAGAAATATTTTCTTTCTTAAAGATATTAGAAAAATAATTTAGTCGCACGAGTTTATAATTATTTAAAGTAAATTACACTTCATCCCTCTAAAAAAAATTCAATTTTTACATTAAGATGGCAAATAATAACTATATTTTTAGAAGCGACTCACATGTGTTTCTAATAATGTTATAACATTTAAGTTTTATCAAGATTTGTTACCATAGTAAAATTTGTAACACTTTAATTTATTGCAATGAACTTTTATATGTTTGGGTGCTTAAATTATTGGATAATATACACTTTATAAATGTATTAAATTAATCCATCGATTTAACGGCGTCTGGACAAAAGTTAACACCGTTAAGTATTTGTAGCATTTGTGCCCTCAACGCTTTAGTCACAAACATTTAAATTGCAATTGTCAAAGACTCAAATTTGGTACGTTGTGTTGTTAATCAGGGATGTTAATGCAACACCATATACATTTCTTAGAAAGCCTATTTTAATCTAAATCGTTATATACAATAGAGTAAAAATATATATATATTTTTTTCACTTATTGCATAGTAATATAGGTTTTCGATTATTTTAATTTGTGGATTCTTTAGACTTGTGATAAGTTAGGGAAAAAATGTACTTTTTTTGTCTCCCACATATAAGAAATAATATTTTAAATTACTTTAAAAATAATGCAAATGACGAATTCAAGAAAATAATACCAAATGGTAAAATGTATTAGAAAAGTAAAATAATATTCTTGTGCTTGCTTAATAGATTACAATTTTATTAATGAGAATTACTTTAACAACAATGGATTTTATTGAAAATGTGAGAAAAATAAGGGGAAGTATGAGAACACAAAAATGCATCGAAAAAAATTGGAGAAAAATATTTTATGTCTAACGAAAAATATTTTCATCATTAAACTACATTAATACATAATATAGTAATGTGAAATGGGTTTTTTTATATATTTATTATATCTCTAAAGTTTAACGTTTGGTAACTAAAATGCAAATTAGTACGATTATTAGTTTTTTAAATTAGAAAATACAAATAAAAGTTATTCAATATTCACTATGGTTTGGCAAATGAATTAAATCAAAAGGTAGCCGAATATCAGCATTTCGTAAAAATAAAAACTAAGAAAATTTTAAAAACATTTTTGCACGCACGGTCTTCAATATTTGATTTTCTGTTCGATTAAATTCGATTTATGTAACTAATATTCTCACGTAAGAAAAGAATATTGATGATATTATAGAAGTACATATTGATTATTTAACACCCCAAATTGTGGTCTATGACTAATTCTTCTTAATGATAATATAACTATAGAATTAATAAGTATTATTTTGTAGGTCCCGTACTATATAAATTAACACAGATTAAGCATAAATTTTACCCTCTTTTGGATTCAAATATTTTCCAAGGTATCTGCATATTTAATAATTAATTTCAAAAAATTATTTCAGCACTTTTTACTTCTATATACCAGAACTCAATATATTTTAACATGTTATATCATAATTTTTCTCTGATTTTTTTTTTAAATCGCCAAGTAGAGATATGTCTGGATATATAAATTCACCTTGAAAATATTATTTATATGTTGCTTTATGAATCACAAAAAGTTAGAAAATTATATCGAGCATTTTCCTTGCAACTCCTATTACCACTAGAAATAAACTATTTTTCTTTATTTACTCACGAATTTAGATTAATGGATCATTTCCATCCATATACTTGGTAAACTTTGATATATATATATATATATATATATATATATATATAAATATGAAAGCAAGAAAAAGTCTTACAACTATCATTAGATGCATGAACAAAAATGAAATGTATTTTTAATTACTTAATTGAAAAGTCAACATGAAAGTTAGTTGTATAGAAAAGAATAATCAGCTGGACGTAGATAAATGATAGTTGACGTTTCTATATATATTATTATCTACAAACGAAGTTGTATTATTTTATATTAACTTACTAAGCCAATGAATTTTGATCAACTTCAAAAATTGGTTAGAAAATAGGTAATCATTCCACTTCAAAAAAAAAAAAAAAGTCTCTATTTTTAAAATATTTGATAGAAAATAAGAAAAATCAAAATTTTAATGCTATATTTTGAAACTTGCCCTTCATCTGTTATTACGTAAAATTTAAAGGAATTAACCATGGGAACTTTATAATAAGAAAATAAATATTTTCACAAACCACACACAAAATTAATTTCTTATATATATAACCCGTTTATGGAAATATATTAAGGCAACTGGATGGTTTCTATGCGCTTGGTATGTATGTAACGAACCAAAAAGTTGAGTCGAACAAAATACTATTCAAATACAGTTTGAAATTTCACAAGAGCTCAAAAGTTGATATTTTAGACTGGTTTTGTCAATTAAATTACTATGAAACTTTAACGAAGTACTGAACACGATTAACTTGATATTCTATCAATATTTTTATTTAACTAATTAATCGAGTTAATATCAAATTTCAAAATTTATCAAATAAAAATAATATTCAAACTTGATTCAATATGTCAAATGGGCTAAAATGAAGTTTTAATAACCAATGAATTCACCTTTCAATGATAATCATGTAAAGTTTTTAAATGGAATCATTGTCAAAACATTATCCATCATAAGTAGGAGTGAATACAATTCGATTGTTACAATTTTTTTTAAAAAAACTTATACCATACAAATAGTTGCAGTTTTGGCACACATAGTACTAAAATTGGACCTTTGACGTGTACCCAATCATAAAAAAACAAAAATCAAAAAACAAAAAACAAAATAGTGAGTTGAAATCACGTGTTTTTTTTTCTCAACATGATGAGTCTTTTGTGCTTGAGTACTACAGTCAATCTCAATCTCAGACTCAGACTCAAACTCAATTTTTAAATACAAATATACAATATATGAATTCTAGAGTTTTGATGTTTTAAAAATACTAGAAAATCATTGTATTTCTCCTATCATAAATTAATCTCTAGTATATTTTTATTTGCAAGTTCGAAAATTTATTTGAATAGAAGTATTTATATATAATATTGTAAACAATATAAATAAACTTAATATATACGGTTTGGTATGAAACTTTTATTATAAGGCCGAATGGCCAATTTCTATAAAATAAAGTCGTTCAATTCATAAAACTTGAAGAGTATTTAATGTCCAGGCCCAATATCTGGGATTTGGGCTCCTTATTGGGCTATTCGAAAGTGGAGAAAATGAATTATTATGTTTATTATATGTATTTAACTATTTATTTGTGAGGAAAATAAATTAAAAAAAAGGTCCTACCGGGAGTCGAACCCAGGTCGCTGGATTCAAAGTCCAGAGTGCTAACCACTACACCATAGAACCAGATGTTTAATTTTGGTCATCTTGTGTAATCTCTAATATAGTCAAAGGTAATTAGCAAATATATATGCATATATTATTGTTTATAAGTATTATATAATATTATATATAATATTAGGACAAAAAGTAACCCATACCAACAATGCGCCTGTTTTTACCTTTTTGGATTTGTTTGGGTAACTCAATTTTCAATGTGTTTCAATAAAATAGTTTATATTTTTCACAATTTTAGTAGTAATAATACTCGAATGTATATACTAAAAACATATTTGCTAGGATATTTTATTTTTCACTTTATTCATATTATTCTCATATTTTGCCACTATTACCCAATATTAATTTTTTTATTACTTCTTGTTCCAAATAAATATGTGCCACTTTATAATACTACACAGTAATAATTTTGTTATTTGATAATAATACATGATATAAACATAATTTAAACTTATTTTAATATTCATGAATGAATTTTGTTTTTATATAATATACAATGATTGGGTTTATGGTGACTATTTTTCTCATTTTGGGGAAGACAAAATTAATTTATTACCGTATTAAAGTATTATCGTCTATCTAATTTAGTAAAACATCCTTTTGCATTTTGGGTTATTTTGTAGTTTATGTAAGACTCATTCATGTTGAAATAAATATTTTAATATACTATATTTATATGATATATGCTAACGAACATGTGACCTAATTATAAAATTTTCAAAGTTAGAAGGATCAAATTATATTGGACATTATTATAACTTTGGGTAAATATATATATATATATATATACTAAACTAAAATATAAAACAAAACAAAAATGAAAAAGTAAAGAAGGGTGTGATCTTTTGTTCGTTTATTAATTTTTACGATTTGTTATCTTAAAAATGTCTGATTTGGTATTTCAATGGTAATTTACTACATTATTAGGGACAATTTAAATATTATTATCAATGTTGCAAACTTTATAGTGAATGATAAACTGACCAATTTTTCTTTGAAAACATGTTCAAGAAGACAAATAAAAATACAGTAAAAACTCTATAAATTAATACACATGGTACCACCAAAATTTATTAATTAAAAGAGTTATTAATTAATCGATAAATTAATAATTATTAATTTATATATTAATTAATATTTTATTAATTTACAATGAAATACTAAATTTACAAACATCTTTCAAACTTTCATTAATTATTGTACAATGCATATACGTATATCAAATGAAGGGCCCAATTTGAAAGTACTCTTCAATCTCCCACCTTATTATGGTCTCCCACCTTATTATACTTCTTGTGTTCAATGTGTATCACTTTACGGACATTAAAAAATATTTTTTATATAAATACAAGATCAAAATATGCTAACACAAACAAATCATACATGGCTTTCCATCTTAAATCATTCATGTAATATGTAGTATATAAGGAATTATTAATTTATATTTTATATGAGGTCTATAAAAATTATCAAAAATGTATTATCTTATAATTTTAGCGAGTTTATTAATTTAGCACCCTATCCCCGAGTTGGGACCGGCCAAAAATATTATCTTAGAGAGTTTATTAAATAATCGAGTATTAATTTATCGAGTTTCTACTGTATTCATGTAATTATAGTACCATTAGTTAACAAACAAGACAATCTTCAAGATCTCATCCAACAAGTACAATAATAAATTTCTTAAATGATCAAAGATCCGTAAATATCATATCGTACCTTACAAGATACTGTAATTTTTATATTGAAACTAGCTACTACTATAATTAAATTATCCACATATATTATCTTGGAAAAATTGCATATTGATACCATAACTTAGGTTATGTACAAAATTGACCCTAATGTTATTGAATTTATATATAGTATCTCATATCTTTTAAAAAGTGCGATTTTAATCCTAAATCCCAATCTTGCTAATTTTTATATAGTTTCTCCTAAATCTTTTTCCTATTATTTTCGTTTCTTTCTTTGACTTTTAAGTTCTCTTCCTTTGTTTTGTCCAAAAATGACAAAAATATTTATAAATAGCAACAATTCATGATAATTTTAACTTTGAATGAAAATAGCTAATTGTTCAATTAACCAGACTCTTGTGATTTATATGAGTAAAATAAAATTAATGATCATATATTAAGGTATAATAAAATATGTATAAATATGGATGTCACACAACATAACTCAAAATTTTCTAAATAAAATAAATTTTGGCAATCTGCAATTCTAATTCATGCACAATTTTGCTCCAATATCATGCCTATATAAGTTGCATTTACCTATGCATGAGAAACTTCCGTCCCAAAACTAACGAAAGTTAAGATTGGAATCAAAATTGTACGTATTTTTTTTGAAAATATAGAACCTAAGAATGTCATAATATTGGGATCTAAAAATAAACATGGCCTAAGTTATGTGACTGAAAATATAATTTTTCCACATTGTTTCGAATTTTCAGATAATTAGAGATACGCCCATAAAGAAAATCTTATCCTCCCAATTAATTAGTATCCATAAAACTTTCTGCCAACTTTTTAAAAGTATGATCGAACGTATATACTTTGTTGAATGACAGATTGCCCACTTATGATTTTTGCCACATTATTAAATGCAAATAAACCTATAAAATATGGACACAGATTGCAACAGAGAATATGTTAACTAGATTTACTACTATATTGCAATGGGTGCTTAAGTTACATCATGCATGTATGCTGGATAACGATCGAGTCCTTAAAACCACTATCGAAACATTAAAGTAATTTTAATGAACTTTTGTGTATTTCTTTTTTCACAGGAATACACTTTGGTGTTTGATGAATTATATTGAGCGTTTATATTAATTAAATCCAAGTTAGAATCACTTTTAAGTTGTATACAAGCAATGTTAAATGTTTTCTTCTAAATTAAAACTCCAAAATTTGAAATAGGGTTGAAATTTCAAATATAATCCAAACGGCACTTCTTTGTAATTTTCAATTTATAGCGGTTTAAAGATAGATAAAAATAGCACTGCATTGTGCAGTTTGCAGTCAATTTTGATTAGACAAAAACTATGCTGCACTATAATAGTGTTTTAAGTATGTGAGATTGATAAATGTTAGAAATTTTAATTGAGTAAATTGTATTTTAACATGATTTATTAGATATTTAAGTGACTTTCATATATCGAAAGTGGAATGTCTTTGGCTCAAATTATTCTACGTCTCAAGTAGATAAATTCAAAGTATTCAATTACTAAAATTTGATTTTGGGTGAATGGAAAATTAATTAACAAAATACATCACTTAAAGCTTTGTTCATTGTTAAAATCGATTTATCAATATGTACATAAGCTATTAAATTTTCACAAATCATATAATCGATGGCCACGATCGTATGAAAAAAGCTCATTTTAGTTGGGAAACTAAAATGTTCAAATCGAAAAATTGAGGGACCAACTTGAAAGGACATAATTGTTCAAAATTTATAATTTTGGGGTCAAAATATAATTTATGAAAGTAAGGAGCTGGAATTACACTTACTTGTGTATGGTGCACCCTCCCCACAGGATTCCCCTCGCCTAGGGGGCTGTTCATGAAGAAGGAAATCTTTGGGGTGGTTTTGAACAAGCTGAAAATTTGCATTTAGGAGGTTTTTAGTCCAAAAGTCACACATTTTGGGTCTTTCTGCAAAGTACGAAAACTTATATATTTCTTACCGGGAAAATTACATCGACCTCCTCTCAACAATAGCCATTTGGCATTCACGCCCCTCATTTTTAAAAAATTGGCATGAACCTCCTCTCTTTCACTTTTTTCATTATATTAATTTTATAAAGACTAAAATACACTTCACTTATTATTTAAAAGTTAACTTTTACCTATAATATGTTGGAGAATTAAAAAAAATAATTGAATAACAAAATAAAAAGAATGAGACACTCATAATTTAAAATTTTGAAATTATGACTCTAATCTCCTAAAAAAATGTTCTATTGATTAATAATGAATTCTCTTTATGATCTAAAAATCTTATTGGTTAAGTATGTCAATATAATTCTGACATTTTTAATAACTTATTTTTACATAAAAGAAAGCCATAGAAGTAAGACTCTAACAAACCTTTTGTATACCTAAAATTCGATTTATTCAAATATATTTCTCATAAAAAATTTCAGCCTCTTCTTACAAAAATGATTCTACTTTAATACTATATCAATTTGAAACAATAATATTACGGGTAAAGTAAGTGACCTATAATATATCACTATATTTTTGTTATTAAAAAGATGTAATATTTAAGTGACATTAGTTTATGATTATTTATAAAAACAATTGTGTTGTTTAATAAAAGTTAAAAGTTAACTAAAAAATAGCACAATATAATATTTTTTCTTTCTTGAAACAAACCTTAATTGAAAAATAAAGGACAATTATATTATCACTCTGAATTCTTAATCTTTAATACAAATTTATACTAATTTTATCTAAAACAGTAAAAACAAGTTAAATTGAATATCAAAATAAATATAAGAAATAGTATATATAATAGATTTAATTAACATAATCAAAATTGTAACACATTTTCACGAAATATAACGCTTGTTTTATTAAGAGAGTTAAAATTAATATTTTTAAGTAATATTATTAGTATAATAAAATGATTCATAAATAAAAAATTATTATTTTAAAGTTGAAGAACTTTATAACATAATTTTTAGAAATTACATTATTTGTTTTATTGCCATGTGAGGGGCAATTTAGTCTTTTTATTAGTAAATATTGTGAAAAGGGAGAAAAATGGGAGGTTGATGCCAATATCTAAACATGAACGGGTGTGAATGCCAAATGCTCATAATTCAGGGGAGGTTGATACAATTTTCCCATTTTTGACCCCAAATCCTTCCTTCTTTATAAATAGGCCATCAATTTATAAAATTAAACACACCAAAAAAATTATTTCTCTTCTATCTTTTTCTCTAAAATACTAATTTAAGCATTTTGAGAGTTTTTTTTATTCTTAAATATTAGTTTTAATATTTTAAAAATATTGTCGAATATTAAATGCTAAATTGAACATTTGAAATATTTTTAAAATCTTTGAATATTATTCTAAGAACTTTTTACTACTAATTTGATTACTTTGAATATTCTTAAATATTAATTTAATAGTTTAATAATAAGTTTTGCATATTAAATGTCTAGATATGCATTTAAATCATACGAGTCTATCGAGAGAGTTTGTAATAAGTATTTGTTCGCTAGACTCAGTAATTTGTAACGGTACTATTATCAAGACAATATGGTTGTGTCTTGGGAGACACTTTCCATAAAACATAACCACCAACAACGGGAGAATGTTGTCTTAAGTAACTCGGGTTTCCCATACCTCGACATTTCAATTGTATCTTCATAAACGTTGGCTGTTACGTTTCAAATATTTTTCCCAACATAAAATACTTGTGTATAATTGTATATTACGGGTATAGTGAATTACAATATGAAGTACAAGAGTATATATTGCGGAGATATAGTTCATCGATTATACAACTATGTGGGCGTGGAATAATATAAGACATAAACATTATCACTCCCCTTGTAATTTGAGCAGTGGGTTAAAAATGAAGATTAGCTTGGAGCTGCGTGAACTTGAGTGTAGGTAGATATTTTGATCTGATCCGGAGTAGGACACACTCCACTTAAAACTATTATCTTTTGACAAAAACAAAGCATACTTAGATAGTTTGCCCAAAACATATGGATTAGGATGGTCAAGTTGAGAGTGCTAGATATCGCTAGACATATACCATACAACTAGATCATTGAAAGAGAAAGAGACCGAACCAGAGGGGATAAAGTATAGACCACTAGGAGAGGCATGCGTCATATGATTTTTCCAGCGGACTTGTCCGTAACAACACATAAACTTATATAAGTAAAATCAACTAGACCGTTAGTTATTTATCATTATATAGTTGATGTACAAACAACAAATTATGAGATAATTGAAGAACGTGTAAAAAATTGGACAATGTAGAGAACACGAGGATGTACTTAGAGTTGTAGAACCAACATGCTTAATTGGCAGTAAATTTTTAACAATAAATTATTCATACCACAAAAAGACTTGAGGTTATATAACTTATCATCAACCAGTGTCATATGAATGAAAGACCACAACTAGGATACCAAGTCAAATAAGGAGGTGTTACCAAAATATAATGCATAGAAAAACATAAGCATTTCCTCCAAGACATAGTATGATTAAATCGATGTGGACAAGAGACTGAGACATTACAAAGATTAATGTATAACTACTAACTTTGACTAATACTTGGAGTCACAAGGACACCTAGTGCTGGGAAAGAAGAACTCAAAACATGTTACCCAAAAATGACTAGATAAAGGTCGAATAGAATGTACCCAATACTCTAAGAGGTGTAAGTTTGCACATTAGAGTGTGATTCATGATGATTGATTATCACGATTAATACCATTTTTATAATTTTGAGGAGTTATGAGATGAAACCAAAAACAATTAAAAAGTTAGGAAAGTTAACCAATTCATCGTGAAGAGAACTAAAATGTGACTATCAGTAAGTCGGAGTCCAATTTAGCATTTTTACCTAATATTTTCAACATTTTGAACACGTCCTAAGATTTCATGTAGGCTCACAAATGAGTTTTTTTTTTCATTCCATTGTTTATTATTGTGAATTCCTTTTTAAAGTTGAATTTTAAAAACCAATTCATTTCATTTATGTATTTTACATTCGGTAAGTCTAAAAGCAATATAAAAAGGATTTACATAATTACAAGAAAAATGTTACTTATAGTCTCTTAACTATTACGTTCACCGCACTTATATTTATAAATTAAAGTTTGTTATGCTACTACCCTTAATGCAATAATTTCTTCTCACTTTAGTCATTCTCAATAATTTATAATTGGTACTGTTGATTTTTGTTGAAAATATAATCTGGAATTCCATAAGCCCTCCAGTACATGCATTCTCTCCGTACATGAATTGTTTCATACATGCATTGTGAAGAGGTGAATGAATGTGACTCTTCAAACCACACAAGTCAAAGAATCTATCCATATGAAGATGTAAATGATGGTCCATTAACTTGACCACATTAATTATTATTTAATTGCTGTATGCCTATATATAGTGGCTTGAAATCATTTTGTAAAACAGAGAAGAAATCAAGGAAATAATATAATACAAAGCTTAGTGCAAAGCTTCTCATAATGCTACGACAAATCAATTCCTTCTTGTCAATATCCTCCAAATATATTTTATCTTATCAAAATCCCAACACATTTGTGGTATCAGAGCCACCCTTGGTTTTGATTACTCCTCAAATATTTATCAATGGCATCGACAAGCAATCAAGAGCTTGCATTCAAATATTCTCAACAAGGTGTTCCAATTTTTGTTGAACAAGACTACAAACTATGGAGTGTTCTCATGAAGACCATGTTCGTATCACACGAACTTTGGGAGATTATTGAAGATGGGTTTAATTCCCACACAACGGAGGAGGTAGCCGCATTTACAAATGCACAAAAAAAGGAGCATAAGAAGAACAAGACGAAAGATGCAAAAGTCTTGTCCTTTATGCACCAAGGGGTGATCCGATCTATACTTCCGCGTATTACGAGTACCAAGACCACAAAGGAGGCATGGCAAACTCTAAAGAATCAATTCGAAGGACACGAGAAGGTGATCACGATCAAACTACAAAATCTATGGCGAGATTTTGACAATATTGCCATGAAAGATTCAAAAAATGTGCAAAAATTTCTATCTAGAGTTTCTTCTGTAGTTAACCAAATTAGAGGCTATGGAGATATTCTAGAAGAGAAGAAAATTATTGAGAAGGTCCTACGATGTTTGCCGGCAAAGTTCGAGCATATTGTTGCAGCGATCGAAGAATCCAAAGATTTATCAAAATTGACTTTGGATGAACTTATGGGTTCTCTTGAAGCTCATGAAAAGAGGATGAGCCGATTCTCGACTCAAAATTTGGAACAAGCTTTCCAAGGAAATATGAATATTTCACAATCAAAGAAAGAAGACTCGCAAGACGAGAAGAATATGTCGACACAATCACGAGGAAGAGGTCGTGGGAGATTTCAAAATTCCCGTGGTTGTGGTCGAGGTCGAGGAGGAAGAGGTGCTTCTAACCCAAGACCATTTAATCAAAATTCAGATTCTTATTGTCGTATATGTCGAAAAAATGGCCACGACATAGAAAATTGTTGGAGCAAATGCAAAAGGTGCCGAAATGCAAATCACCCACAAAGAGATTGTTGGTACAAAGATGACCAAGAAGAAAAGGAGGCAAATTACGCTGAAAATGATGAAGAAGATCAAGTGTTCTATTCATGCTTGAATTCTCAACAACTTGAGAATATTTAGTACGTGGACAGTGGATGCACCAACCACATGTCCGAAAACAAAAATATGTTCGTGAATCTTGACGAGTCTTATTCGTCTGAAGTGAAACTTGGAAATAACAAGTCCCTCAAAATCAGTGGCAAATGAGCGATAGCGGTCCAGACAAAGAAATACGAGACTAATATCATCAAAGACGATTTCTATGTGCCCGATTTGACACAAAATCTATTGAGTATCGGTCAATTGATGAAGAAAAATTACAAGGTGGTGTTTGATAATGATCTTTGCATCATTATTGACAAACAAAAGAAGCGGACAATTGCAAAAGTAAAGATGAGTACAAATCAAGTTTTTCCTCTCAATTTGCCATTATCACAGAATGTTGCGCTAAACGCGACGGTCGAAGATCATAAGCATTTGAAGTATGAACATTTAAGTTACAAGGGCTTAAATTCACTAAACAAAGCCAATTCGGATGTTGATTTTAAGGAGATGACAAACTTATTGCCATCAAAGTGGAAGACAATATCAATAGAAGAAAAGAAGCCTCATGAAAAAAAATACCGAGCTAAGAAGGAAGCCTATTTGAAGACTGTCCGAAACGAGAAACAAAAAACACCTTATGAAAAGGCAGATATGAAAGAAATAGAACTGTACAAGCAGAAGAAAGACGAAGAAACTGCTAAATTAAATGAAGAAGAAGAGATGAAACTTCAGAAGCAAGAAGATATGAAGTTACTTAAAAAAAAGAAAAAACTGAAAGTCTGATTAAGAGAACAAAAGAGAACTGCCAAAAGCAAAAGACGGAGAAGAAATTTGTTGATCCAAACAAACCAAAGAAGAGGCCCAAAAGAGCAACTACGAAACAAAGTTGGAATTACAAATTAAGAGGGGGTGTTGAAAATATAATTTGGAATTCTATAAGCCCTCCCGTACATGCATTCTCTCCGTACATGAATTGTTCCATACATGCATTGTGAAGAGGTGGATGAATGTGACTCTTCAAACCACACAAGTCAAAGAATCTATCCATATGAAGATGTAAATGATGGTCCATTAACTTGACCACATTAATTATTATTTAATTGCTGTATGCCTATATATAGTGGCTTGAAATCATTTTGTAAAACAGAGAAGAAATTAAGGAAATAATATAATACAAAGCTTAGTGCAAAGCTTCTCATATTGCTACGGCAAATCAATTACTTCTTGTCAATATCCTCCAAATATATTTATCTTATCAAAATCCCAATAATTTTGAGTTATATTTTGGTCCCTAAAATATAAAAACCGTATAACTTTGGTCCATAAAGAAAAGGAGAATATTCCTTAGATGTCATCTCCACAGATTTAGATCAGTATATTGAATTATGATCTTTAAAGCAATCAACCTATTACTAAATTAGTTTTTCATAATGTGTGCTAGAAAAACCAATTTAGTAATTTTTCATATTATGTTGAGAAATGACATTTATACGTATGCTCTTGTACAATGCGCGTTAGGTTCCTGCATCAGGTATATATTAGTTAATTAATAACAATTACAATAAAGTTATTTTTATTATTATTTAGGAATTAAATATTTAACATATATTATTTTTTATTCTTTTATGAGACATTAATTACATTAATGTATATTAGTTAAACAATAGTAATAATTAAACTTAGGTAGATTGAAAAATGGTTAAAAAAAACAAAAAAAATCCATTTTTTTTTCGTGTTTAGTGATCAAAATGATATGAATTTAATAATCCGAGACTGAAGTAGAAATCAAATAAGTTGTTCACTAGCCATCGACAATGGCTAAAGTAGATAAAATTATTATTTTGAGGACGATATCATAAGAAACTTGAGTGTAGAGACGCAAACATAAACGTAATAATTAATGTATGGATTATAAGTAAAGTTTCACTAGTTATAATGAGGACTTGGTTTAGATGCTAGAATTCATAACGAAATTCATGTGTTTTTATTCTTATACAATATTATATTGGGGACAAGGACGCGTTCCTTATAAATCTCGTGGTCTTCATCTATATGATTTATCTTAATTAATTAGATTGTTTTAGGATATAAAAAGAATTACATAATTATATAAGGACTAGATTTAAATGTTCGTTATGTGTTTTTGTTCTTAAAAGTAAGCAATTTTGTACGAACCCATGTTCTTGATCTAAATAATATATCATTTTAACTAAATCAGTGAGGAGAATTAGTCGAGACGATTTTATATTTATAGATAGGACCTAGTATCTCAAATAAATGCTCGATAAAATATTGAACAGGTTATTTATACCTCCTTAAAATTCATTATTTGTAATTACCAAGATTCTAGCCGATATTGTTAGCATGTTTATGTTGTAAGGGCAATTTTGTGCCTCGAGGCCGCGGCCCATGCTGTCCCCAGGTGGCCCCCTATAATAATAGTAATAATTAAAAATAAAAGAACAAATATGATCGGAGTTAGAAAGATCTAATAGTACTATTGCGATATTGGGTCGATATTTGATTCACGTTTTTCACATTGTTGAATCGACTCTCTATTCCCAAAGTTCACATGGTTGAGAAACACTTGGAAATGGGGGCATGGGCCCCGACAGTAAGGGTATTTCATAAGTTAATAAAATAAACTTTATTAAATGTAATATTAATATATCACGATCTTAGACCGTGTAGTTCTAATTGCCCAATAGAGCGAATTCATGACCCAATAAAGATACTGCAAGTAAGTACCACATTAATAAAAAGATGATTATCTGTTTTACACTCTATAAGCTACTAAAAGCGAGTCTTCAGTATCATTTCTGAGAACTACAAAGAGGTTTGATTATATCATAGTATATAGCGGTTTGAAATTACTATATGCACCCCTTAATCTATTAAAATACTAACTAGTCTATCGTGGGTCAAATTAAATCTCATTTTCATATGTTATTCATATAATTCATATTTGATCATGAATTACAGATCAATAAATATCCCTTCTCACCGTATATAACATCAAAAACATGATCAAATATTTAATAAATGGTGATTCCTAAAGCACCAATAATTTGTCTTAGCTAGGTTATAGTAAATAAGCATGCATGTAGTTTTCATCAAGACTTTTATATATGGAGCCACTTGTCTCTACAACATAAGATATTTGAATAAAAAAGGTGGGAGATAGAGCGCAATAACTTTTGCTGATGATTGCTTTTTGATTGGGAGGTTGAATGTATAAGATGTGTTCCATTAACTTACTTTATAAACATAATCACTTAATATTTCAAAAAATGTAATTACCTACAAAAAAATTAATATGAAATGGCCTATTGTGAAGTGATAATGTTAAATTCTAATTGGACATATATAATAAGTAAATTATTTTTGTCATTAAATTATCTGTAATCACCAAATTATCACTTAATATGTGTCACTAATTATCTAATTGTTATATCTAATCATTATATGCAACAAATTATATACAATATTTATCACTAATAAACTTTTAAAATTATTTTGTGGATTGTAATTTTTTGGCATTTTATATATTTAATTAATGAAAGTTTTAACATTATCACTTGACATCTTATCACTAAAATATATTTTGAATGTGGGCTCCAAAAGTATAAAAAATAAAAAACATGTTATGCACTTAACTATCCAATAAAAATCCCCATGAGATCTATTATTACAAGATTGTGTTGCAATTATTTCTTAATTCATCTGATAAATAATATGTGCAATTATTAGATTTTTATCAAATATATATCATTCATCTATTTACTAATTATATAAGGTAAATATCACTAGTACTAGTGCAACATAGAATAGTCTATTGCCAAATGTCGTTAGCATAAACCCCAACCATGCACTAATTTTCTGTTCACTCATAGGGCAGTCAATATATATATATAATATATACATATATATGTAAGAATGATTAGGGTTATTATATTTGGCTGCAATTTATGTTGACCGTTCAGACCTGTATGCAGTGACAGCTAGGGTTAGAGGATATAAATATAGCAACAACTTAAAGGAGGTGAATAAAGGATTCAATTAAGTGTCACTTTTATAATGTGATTCGTTAATTAAATCCCAATAATGTCCAATTAACTAAACAATACATAAAAAATCCGATTTGGTAAGTGCTCCATTGAATGGCTTAAATGGACTAGTTTGTTACTGACAAATTTTAATACTCTTCCAAGTTAGGTGTCATTAAATTAAATTAAAATATTGTTCCAAAGATACATGATCAACAAATTATATATAGTTAACTACTAATATAGAAACCATTTCCATTTCTTCCTTGAGGAAAAGAAACTATTGCTCAATATTATAAGTTTTATGTTGAAGACTTAATTAATAAGTGTCATACTCAATTTCATCAAATTTTAGCTAAACTTAACTTAAACATAAAACTCAAATTTGGAAAGTGTTCCATTGGTTTAATACTTTATTGAGTTAAGTGCCATTAAATTCGATGAACCATAAATCATATAAAAATTAAGTTGCTAATTTTGAAACCATTGTTACTCTCTCTCTTCCTTTCTTCTAAGAAAAAAAATTATTACATAATTGATATTTAGCATGTATTTCGTGTTATGCATGAAAATTATTTTGCATATCGCTTTCAAACGTACCAAAAACACTAACAAGTATAAGTAACCTAATCCCTTATTTGCAACCTAGATAAGTATTTTTTCAGAACCTCCATTAAAATATTAAAAGTTAGAATCCACTATCCTTTTTAGGAGTAAACCTTATTTTTCCTAGTTCAGTTTACCCTTTCTCCGTATTTTTTATTGTAGAGATGAAATGAATAAAAGTAGAATAAATATAAGAGAAATTTAATCCTTCATTTGTAAAGATTATGATTTAAAGATGTATAATACAATTAAAATATGAATAGATAGGTATCTAATTAACAAAATGCAATAAATGAAGTAAAATAGAATAAAAATAAAATAAAATTTAATCCTTCACTCTGCAAAAATTATGATTTAAAGATATATAATATACTCAGAAATATGAAATAGATAGATATCTAAATTATCAAATAACATGCAATATATTTTTACCTTTTCACTATGCTATCTAATTCAAATTCATTTATGGTCTCATTGATAAATAAAGGTACTTTAACAAATTCAAATTATTTTTTTGGAGTAACTGAAAAATGATACAAATTTATAAATATAAAACAGTATTGTTTATAGAAAGAAAGTTATAACACTGACAAGTTATAAATTATTTGAAATATTACAAATATTAATGTATGCATCATATAATGAAAGTATTAAGTTTATATAAAAGAAGGTTAATGTATTTGCTTGGTCAATAATTATTTGATAAAAAACTATTTGTCCATTAAAACTATTTTAATTTTTGGTTTTCCTAAATTCAGTTTCATTTCTTTTTGTTTCACTACTTAAGAAGAAAAATGAAGGAAGAGGAAGGACAGGAATTTTGAATGCAAAAACAAAAGAAATTAAGGTAAAAGTGGTGATATATTTAATGTTTTTATATACAGAATTTTGTATACCAAATTTCAAAATTACATGAGGTACTTTAAAATATAATATATCAGAGAATGTCATGATTCACATAACCCATAATCTATTACATTGATGAGTTTATATGAAATCATAAGTAGACAAAGCATTGAGTTAGCACATTCCACATTGAAAGGGTTTGACTAAGGAGAAACTAATGCTATGTTTGTTTGTCAAGGAATGAAATCAAAATATGAAATATAATTATCAAAAATCAAATAGCATTGTTTGGTATTATATTTTGCTATTTGGGAAAGTAATCTTATTCCTAAAAAATGAGAATTTTCCTTCAAAAAATTAGGAATCACAATCCCTTACTTATTGAAGGTATTATGATTCCCATGTCAAGGTAATTGTAATTAAATGACTCTATTGCCCTCACAAAATAGTTGTTTTTTTTTTATTCATTTCATTTAAGTTAGTTTAATTTTCATTTTGATTATTTATGGAGAAATAATTGAGTATTTTTAATTGATTTTGAATATTTTTATTATTAGAACATATAATTATTTACATTTTATTTGATATTTATTCGTTGAAGAAAATTCAAATATTTTTCATGTTGTTTTGGCTATAGTTCATTTGACATGGTTGTTGTCCATTACGATTGACATATTTTATTTATTTAGAATAATATGTTTGTGTCTTAAAATAATTATCGATAGATTCTCATATGTAGGTCCAAGATTGCAGTTGAACCAAATTAATATATATTTTTGTATAATTTAACCTAGCTAATTTATATATATGTATATGTATATATATGCACATGTATAAGTATATAATATAAATATTCTACTGCAGTGAAAAATATATAATTTGGAACATACAAAAAAGGTGAATAAATCACATGGTTAAAAATGAGGGTATTTAAGTCAAAATCTTTAATTTTGTTTTCCATTTATTATTATATATATTTGAACCAAATATTAAAAAAAAATGTAATCTATTTCCTTACCCATTTTCTTATAGACAACCAAACACTATTAAAGGAATTAGATTTCTGGTAATCAAATTACCAGAATCTGATTCCCATTTTAGATTTCATTCTCTGTCAAACAAACGGAGCCTAAAGAACATGGTTGTGATATAAAAAATAATGAAAAAGTATAGGTTTCGTTTGTTTGTTTATATTTTTGAGTTAAAATTGTTTTTATTCATTTCAACAAAAATAGAAAAAATTGGAAATAAGAATTGGCGGCTATTATTTGTGTCAGTGTTTCAATTATTAAGAATTTTGGTAGGTTGGTTAATTAAAAAGTGTTAAGGTGGTAAAGCACGTATGTTTTTTTAATTTATATATACTTGGCTTTGTAGCAAACGTGACACCTATTAAAGCCCACTCTTCAATCTTCTATATATATACATGCATGTCTCAACTCTTAAATCTTCATAAGACATTTAGAATTCAAGAAAATCAGGGTATTCTTTGGATCCCTAAAGAGCCCTTGTTTCCTATTGGATTATAGAGAGAGAGAGATGGCAATTTTCACCATTCACAATCCATTGGTATTTACCTTTGGCATGTTAGGTAATTAATTTCAAATACTTTTCTTTGTAGTGAAAATATCTTTTTGTTTTACTATTGTATCTCTTGGAATTTAACCTCTCATAAGAAGAAGTATCGTTTAATTGGAACCATTTATTTACCTACGTACTTCTATAACAAATCACAAAAACTTCGCATATTGGTCGATCATTATGCATTATATTTTGATAATTATATACGTGATGAATAATCTGTATATATATAACGCCCACAATACCATGTTAGTATAAGAAATTGTTTAATTTCATATTCATTGTCATGATATTCTATATATAAAAATAGTGAACTAATTTCTTGATTTTGCAGGTAACCTTGTTTCTTTCATGGTGTATATCGCTCCATTGTAAGTAATATTTTTTCTTTTCTATAATCACTATAATTCTCTTTATGAAAATTCAAATATTATTATGATTGATTATGGATAACTAATAACTAATCGAATTTTATTTACATTGGGCAGACCGACATTTTACAGGATATTCAAGAAAAAATCAACTGAAGGGTTTCAATCTATCCCATATGTGGTTGCTTTACTTAGCTCCATGCTATGGATTTATTATGCAACACTTAAATCAAATGAAATTCTTCTCATTACTATCAACTCATTTGGCTGTCTCATAGAGACCATTTACGTCGTCATTTTCATTATTTATGCGCCAAAGAAAGCTAGGGTAAGTAATTTCCACAATTAAAATCAAAATTCATTAATAGGTATATTAAATATTACATTTACTTCTAATTATTTAAAGGGTTCTTTAGGTAAATGGTTATAAATTTGTACTTTTTTGTTTGCATGCAGATGTTAGCTCTAAAGCTACTTCTACTTCTCAACTTTTGTGGGTTCGGATTTATTCTCATTTTCACACATTTCTTCGTAAAAGGACCAAAAAGAATTCAAGTTCTTGGATGGATATCTGTATCATTGTCTGCCAGTGTGTATATCGCACCTTTAAGCATCATGGTAATTAAATTTTTTATTATTACTTATTAAGGTTAAATAAATTAAGTAATTTATATTTTGAAGTATTTAAGCACTAGGAGTTACAAAATAATTATATAAATGGTGTTCTTTTTTATTTTAGCTTCAACACTTTCTATGAGTTATTCGAAAAAATTAAACATAGTTGTTAATTATTGAAAAAAATTGTGATATTAATATATATTTGTTAACATTGTGATTATGCAGAAGCGGGTCATACGAACCAAAAGTGTGGAGTTTATGCCAATCTCTTTGTCATTTGCACTCTTGTTGAATGCTGTGATGTGGTTTTTCTATGGTTTACTGCTCAAGGATTTCTATATTGCGGTAATTAATCTCTTTAATTAACTTTACAAATCATTTGATTATGTTTATAATGTATCGAATATCAATTCAAATTTTAAAGTGTTAAAAAGAAGAAGAAATTTATCTGAAACTATATTAACATGTTTCTCAAAATCAAAACTACTGAACATCTTTTTTTTTCCAGAATTAATTCTATTAACATTGTACATGTAACCCTAAATTTAGTGATTATGATGAGCATGAAATCAAATTTTTTTAATTTAATTTTTGATTAATTGCATGCAGGTCCCTAACGTAGTGGGATTCGTATTTGGATTACTGCAAATTTTACTGTATTTAATATACAAGAATTGCAAGCCAGAACAAGAAGAGAAGCCTAAAATAATATCCAGCACTTGTGAGATATACCCAGTTTGCTCTATACCTATTCAAGATGATATAAATATTGATCAGAATCATGTAGAGATTATTATTCTTGAAGAAGAAAATGCTTCTGCTACTTTGGAGCCCAAAGAAAAGATAATGGAAAATCAAATTAATCATGTTTAATTCTCAATAACAATTATATATATATATATTATATTATATATATTAGTGCATAAGTCAAGTTAATCATGTTGTAAGTTATTAATAAGTACTAATTTACATATATGAATGTAGATAATATTTACCTTTGTATATGCAATATATATCTACCTACTTTAAAGGTAACCCTTTTCCATTAATTACTGTTGTTTACTTTCTGAATGGGGGCCTATGTGCTTTTAATTTGTATTATTAAAGTGGTTTATTTAAGTTTCAGAATCAAATTATGGTGGTATTATATATGTTTTCTCAATTATTACAACTCATTCCTATTTCTTTTTTTTTTGTTTCAAGGTTTTGTACATTATGATTTTACTATAAAATGAACAACAGACGTGATCATTCTAGTCTATAGTCGCCACAACATAAAAAATATTTTAATGACTAAATGTTAATTAATGATATAAACATTATCATTAATTAAAATATATTACGCCACAAAAACTATTTTGTATAATGGTATTCTTTACTAATTAATAAGGTCACAGTGACATATAAAATATCATTATGAACAATTAAGTACGTGTACGGCCGGGCAACTGCTGAAATAACTGATGTCTTGTGATAATATTTTACACGGCAATAAGTGAAATGTTCGTACTATCCCTGTGCTGTGCACTCTCCTGTTTGATTATTTATCCAATCATTTGATATTTTTGATCTTGTTATAGAGAATATTATCTTTTTTTATCTTTTTAATACTTGTATCAATTTGGGTTTCATTATGTTTCCTAGTTTAGGTTTATTTATGATTTTTTGTTTTTATCGTTTTTCTACTTTATAGTTAAGTCTGACTTGATAACCAAAGTCTTGTAAATCTCTATAAACCTTATATCATCGATAATAATATTTACGAGATTTTCTCTAATTTATTACTCCTTCCACAACCATATTGTTGTTATGATATATATTTCACCTATCCCAAAAAATGTCTACTATTTTAGTTTTGCCTATCCCAAAATATATGTCATTCACTAGAAAATAGATACTATTCTCTAATCTGATATTATGATCAATTATTTTAATTAATTAATATATTTTGTAATTCTTTTTTTACTATAAACTGCAATACAAAGTATTTAAGGACAGATAGTTACATTACCATTATAAATAAATTAAAATCATGTCATGTTTTAGAAGTTAATATTATTTTTATCTTTTATTTTATAAAAATGTCATTTTTGAGAAATAACGAACTTTTGTTGATCCTAACACAAAATCAAATGGACCCTTAATTTTGGAATAGATGGATTGGAGCATAATCATTAATAGATAATAGATAGTATATAGTATATACTGTATATCTCCTTTCCTTAAAACAAATTTTACATTAGAGCATCTCCAATGGAGATCACTAAAATGGTGTAAGTTTTTCACCATTTTAGTGTCTGCTACAGTAATGCTGCTCCAATGTATATCACTATATCTCACTCTAAAAGTATATTCTACAGAATATTCCTTTTTAACCCCATTTACTATTATTTCTTATATTTTACAAATAACACCCTACATTTAATTCTTTATTACATATTCATCCAAGTTAATAATTTTTTATATTTTATAAACTTATAAAATTATACAATGATTATTTAATAATAATAATACGTAGTATATATATTTTTAATATTTTATCGACGAAATTAAATATCAATGAAATTAAAATTGTACGTAATATATAAAGCTCGAATTAATATTTAATGTTTATATAATTTACTAGTCTTATTTTTATTTTCATATCGTGTTATTTTCCATTCCATGTAATATTAGTTATTTCCTATTTCATGTAATTTTTCATTCCATGTAATATTAGTTATTTCATATTTCATGTAATATATCCATGTTTCAATTAATATTTTTATATATTTTAATTTATATTTATTATTGTATAATCAAATATAAAAAAATAACATATATAAAAACAATAACATATATCTAATCGTAACATTTATAAAATTTAGGGGCTTAATTGTAAATGGACCAAATTGTACTAAATTATAAATATATATATATATATATATATACTAAATTAAAAAAAAAGCAAAAAGAAATAAAAAAAATGTAAAACCCACGGCAATTTGCCGTGGGTGGGGCCCTCTTTTGCAGTTTCATTGGAGCGGGAATTTGGCCCTCCAACGCCAAATTACCGCTCCATTGGAGATGCTCTTAACTTGTATGTTCAGATTTTTTTTTTTAAATTTTCAGATGCACACAAAAGAAAGAGATTATTAGAATTTAGAAAGGGGTGATTGAAATCAATCATGCAATATTGGGTTCTGAAATGAAAACTGATCCAGATATGACATAATCCCTTCAAGATAAGATAAGACTACCAAATCATATCTTGATTTTTCATCACACTGCACCCATATTTTTTGTTCATAATCTTATGAGTATGAGCAAAATATTGCGAAATGATTGGCTATATATGGGGTAAATTGTGTTTTTCATCCCAGACATGTATTATGTACATTTTTGGTTCCGTGGTTTACTAAAATTTCACAATTGGTCCACGACTAATTTCCATAAAAGAAACTAAATGGTTTGTTAGTCAGAGGCCAAAAAGAAAAACAGCAAAAAAAAATACATTTAATTAAATAAAAAATAGAAAGAAAAGAAATTGCTATTTGTTAGACATACAAATTATTGACCCATATTTTTTTTTCCTAATTTTCAAGTGTGTTCTACTATTTCACCCTAATTTTCTATGAATTCCTGTGTTACTTGCGAAATAATTTTGAAATTATCAATCATTATATATAGGAGATAAAGTATAAGTATTCTGTCAAATTTCTAAGATCAATCATCAGAGTTTACGGAGGATAATTTTATCCCAAAAAATTATAAATGGATTATATTGCTATTGGATAAAAAATGGTGAACTAATCCATATTGTTTTTTGGAATGATGGGGAAATCCGCAGCCGCTACCCTTAAGGGTGCACACTAGGTAAAAATCTCGCTCTTGTGTAATAGCCTGCAAACTAAACAAGAGAGTTAACCAGCCTAGGTTGCCCATAGCTGACAGGCTCACAGTAGAAAAGGTAAATAAGCATTCTTTTAGTAAAAATCGAACCCGTGATCAGGGCCACAAGATTCAGCTGCCCTACCAACTCTACTGGGGTTGAGAATCTGGTTGGAAATGTGCATTCCTAACACCAAAATAGACAAAATATAAGTTTAAGAATGAATTAGGTATGTCCATTATGTCCCCACTCTATTCTGGTATACATATCGAACATATATATATATATATATATATAGTATATCTCCTTTTATAAAAAAACACGAATAGATGATATATGCTTTCCACCTGCATGCCTCGGGATGGATAATGTAGAATTCGATAACCCTTTTACTCATAATTTTTAAGACTCAAACTCGTCCTAAATTAAGTGGGTATTCAATGAGTCTAAGTTTTACCTAAAATAAGTATAAATATCAAATAATTCATGAACCCTAAATTACTACTTGGACCTAAAACAAGTTAAATATCAAATAATCCATCTAACCCTAATGGCTACTTGGAAAGTAGCATTCTTCTTTGTAGTATTTTAAGTAATAAATTAAATAATAACTATATATAAAATAAAGTATATTGTTAATGACCGACTCTGAGTTGGGGATCCATGTCCAGGACGGGTAGCACTGGACTCGAGCACGTCTGAATTTTTGATACCCAAACTTTGGATCCGATTTAATTTATTTAGATTCAATATCGATCTCATTTGGGCAATGCTCACTTTATTCGGATTTCTTTGGCATCCCTAGTATAATATAGGCACATGAATATTTGGAAAAATATCATATGCTTTATAATTGAAAAAATATAGGCACGTGAATATTTGAAAAATATCATATGCTTTATAATTAAGGGGTATATTGTAATAAACATATTGATATTTATCGTACATCTAGCTACTTAATTAATGTATGTCCACTAAATATAACATAATATACATTATTTTTTTTTAGTGAGACTAAGTTTGGCTGAACCAAAATATAATTCAAAATTAGAATGAATTATCATTTCTATGTGATTGATTATTTATTTTATGCATTACACTTAAATTTAATCAAACCAAATTCGATTTAAAATTTCATCAGTTATACCCCATACCTGCTAAGGTAACGAATTATTTTACTTAAAATAACTCGGTACCCCATTTCTGATTATACCCCGAATTCGATATTCTACTTAAAATTTGTTACTATTCACGTAGTTATTTTGCAACTAGTAACACAAATTAATGTATTCTACTATAAATGTTTGAATGTGTTATTTGAACTTTTCATCTACTTAATATGTTCTTATATATGCCATTTTTAATGGCAATATAGTAAAATAATAAATAATAAAAGCAAGTTGTATACGTATCTACAAATAAGATGTATATTTATTAGAAATGTATACTGGGTAATTCACATTTAAAAAAATAAAAGAGTCAAATAATAAAATAAGTTGTATATATCTACAGTAATAAATTGTAAACTCTACGAGAAGATTACATATAAATATTAAATTTTAATCAAATATACTTAGTTAAACATGCAAATCATAGTTTTTATGACAATATTAGGTTATTAACTTCTTTTATTCTAAAGTTAATGTAAAATAGCATACAACATATATGTAATTAAACATGTTATTATTAATTATCGTATGTTATTCATACAGATATTAATCAATTGCATGCAACTAATTATAATTTTGCAACGAACTAAAAAAATATATAGTTCAACAAATATATTTACAAAATTAAATCGTCAGAGTTAGTAGAAGAATAAGTTATTTAAAATATGATCAACACCCTTTATTTTATAGAATCTCCTATCAACAGAAAATCAAAGTTCGACGATGTACAAATTTAAATAAAATTATTATGTTTTAGTTATTTTCATGCCGTGCTTTAACTTTTATGAACAACATGCAACTTTTTAGGCTATGTTTAGTTTTGTTTTGGTTGGGTATTTTGGTGAGAATTGTTGGTGAGAAATTTTTGGGGACACGTGCATTGTTGGTGAGATAGTGTTTGGTTTAATTGGAAAATTGATTTTTGATTGGGTTTTTTTGGTGAGATAGTGTTTGGTTTTATTGAGAGGGAACATAAGTTACTGTAGCAGTCAAATCATGACAGTTTTTGTCTATTAATGATTAAAAGTTATATAATAATATTAAGATTGTAAGGTTTTATTTGTATATATTACAATTTAAAATAAACAAATTATGACAAAATATATTACAAAATATTATTGAGATAATTAAAACATATATTTGAAGATGTGTTATTGTTGATTTAATATATAAACATATAAATTAAATTTTAGTAAAAAACTGAAATAGTTTATTTGTTTATATATATAAAAAAATATATAAGTATGGAAAAAAAATTTGTATATACCATTTCAAATAAAAAACTAGAAAATAAAAACACTCCATATGAGGCTTTAGTTTAATATATATATATATAGACTTATTATCTACCTTCAACTGTATGTTTTCAATAAATCTTCTTAAAAGGTGTTAAAGTAAACATATAATAATTTAGAAAAGATAGAACAATTTAATACGGCTATTCTGGCCTTTAAAGTCTTCAAATTATATATATATATATATATGCAAGGAGAGAGAAGAAGAGAAATGTCAACTTTCTCTTTTTATTGCAGAATTAGTGGGGCCACTGTCACATCATTTGTTTAATTAGGGAGACAATATTTTCTGGCTATTCTGGTCAAATAACTTGGTAATTTTCTTGTCAAAAATATATCAATCCAAACACTATTTCGCCATAAATTCTGGCCAAAAGGTCTGCAAAATAAAACCAAACATTGCCTTACTTTTTTTATCAAATAAACTCAATTTAATAATTAAAAAGACACAATAACAAAAACAACAAGGATACCTCATTTATGTCAACCTTTTATGACTTGCATAAACTAATATTGGGGTTTTAAGACGAGACACATTTATTGATCTTGAGAACCAATATGCTACATTGACTTTAGAAAATAAAGAAATAAAAAATAAAAATTATGAAATATGAAACTTAAACACTATACATGTGTCAAACTTTTGAGCTACTATGGAAACTATTGAATATATATAGAAAAAGTTACTAAGACGATAGAAGAAGTGAAGCATTTGATTGTTTACAATTAAACAGAATTTAAGTATAAATGAAGTATGAATTTACATAAAACATTATGTAGTTACATTACTATTTCTGTTTCATTTTTTTTAATTAACTTAATTCTTGAAAGAATTGATGAATTCTTTTATATCAATCAATATTTTTATTTTAAATTATTACATGAATTTTGGATTAATAAAATTTTCAAATTGAACATTAATTACATATATGAATTATTTTAACGAGAGTATGAAACACACGTTTAATTAGCGTGTTGTTTACTAGTAAACGTAAAAGTGTAACCCATTCACTTGAAAAATGTGATACCGAAAAAGCAAAAAATACTTTAAATTCCATATCACAAAGAGAGGAAAAAAAGATAGAAGAACTATTACAGAAGAAAATGAGTAACAAAAATAAACATGAGAAACCGAATTTTACTAATTTATGTTTATCCATCCATGCGTCAAAAAACATATTATTAGAACAATGAAATATTGAATACTTATTCTATCTCATATTATACTCTTTGATAAACTGATAATTATAATTTATAACCTTATAAATGATGAGCAATTCAAAATAACAAAACATAAGAATATATATATAATTTACGTAAAATCCTAAAAAAGTAAATCAACTTGAGCGTATAATGAATAATACGTACGTTATGGTAAGAATGGGAAGTAGAGGATTAACATGAAAGAGATGAGACTGTCAACAAGCCAAGACGACTTCCTGGAAAGCCACAAGAAGGCGATATATCGACTATATATCTTCATGAGAAGATTGCAGGCAAGTCATTCTTGGCTAATAAACAATGACTATTCTCTTCATGTAAGATCTTCTCTTCCCTAGCTAGCTAGAATGCATTTTTATATGATGATTTTCATTTGTTTTTTGTATTATATTGTGATCTCTATTTATAGGCAAGATTTTATGAGACTTGAGATTCTTATTTTCATTCAAATTGTTGACCTTTAGCAAAGTGGGCTTTGTTTCATAACATTCTTCTTCTTTTGTTTTCTGACCAAATCTGCAAGCTGAGTTTTGGAGGAATATATTCCTTAATCTTCAATATGGGGAATGGAATGTCAATATTCTTGTAACTTTATTGAAATAATTTTACGATTGAGAGGATGTTTGGGTAGATACATTTATTGTTTTTTTTTTTTAAAATAAGATATTAGGTTTTATCTTAAACATAAACTCTTGAAATATTTGGATATATAAAAAAAGTCATGTACTAGAGCTTATGAAATACTAGTAGTGGCAATTTACAATTTAAGTGATCCATAAGCTAAATTCAGTGTGATGCAAGTCCCAATACTATGTGAGAAAATAATTCAATAGAGAAAAAAAAATCACTTTTTGGTGTCATAATAGCTAGCTTATTTCAATTATGATGTTATTGGAGTTGTCATTATTCTTAGTCCCGTTGGACCCCAATAATTGATAGTATTGGTTTCAAACATAAAAAAAAAAAAATGGACAAACACTCATAGTTGTTATTTTTGGTCCATTTTTAACATGCAGGACCAAAAGTATCACACTTGAAATCAATATAATTAGATTGTAATAGCTAGCAATGAAAAATGAAATGAGTCAACTCGTATGAGAGGAAAAATCCTAATTTTATCTCAGAAGATAATGATTCTAGTTAAGTTCCACAATTTACGAAACGTCCCGATATTTTATAGTAGTGGCAATATTCGTCTTTTTTATAATAATATTAATCCCATACATTATTTTTAATTTGTAATTGTAAATTTTGTTTTACCAGTTTAACTAAACAAAATTTATTAAACAAACCCAAAAATAAATATTATTTGTCTCTTATCCCCTAAAAATAATTTAAAAATTAAAAGATATATATATGGGTTTAGACAGGATGTTACATGGACAAATCATCTGATCTTCCTCAAACATCTTTTATTTTCTTCTAATTTTTCTGACGAGCAAGTGACAATAATATTAGTTTAGAAGGGTGTTTGATAAATTTTGTATAGTTTTAGGGCAAAGTGTAATTTTAAATAACAAAAATAAAACATAAGACTAACAATAATTAAAAAAAAGGACTAATGCTACAACCTTATCGGATCATTAGTACTGTTTTCAAAATTTCGTAAAACGTGGAACTAAAACTAGAATAATGATATCCCGTAAGATTAAATTTACAAGAGTATCTTCACATATACGTTATCACGTAACTCCTGTACCAATTGTTATGGTGATAAGGTTGTTTCAACAAGTGTTTCTCTTCTAACCCACAATTTCTAGCTCGACAATTTCCAAAAGCTCTTTCGACATGTTTCAAGGTTGACATTCCATCAGCATAGAGCATCTATTCCTACAAATCTTCATGGGCTGTAACAATTATGCACATCTTTGATGAAGGGGCAAAATAAGAATGTTATGGATAAAACACTTTATCTAAGGGCCATAAATTTAAAAGAAAATGCATGAGAATCTCTACAAATATTGGCTATAAATAGAGATCATAAACCAATATGAAGTTCATCATATATATATATATATATTAATACATTATGGAATTAAGGAAGATAGAGCTTACATGAAGAGAATAGTCTTCGTTTAATAGCCAAGAATGACTTGCCCGTAATCCTCTTTATTGAAGAGAAAGTAACGTGGAGACACCTTATACTTGGTGGCTTTCGGGCAGTCAATCTTGGCTTAGTTGACGGACTATTCTTTATCATGCTAGTTCTCTTCTTCCAAATACTAACGGTTGCTACATCATATTACATTCTTTTTATCTTGAAAATTAGTAGAAACGATTTCACCAGTAATTTTTAGATCTACTTCATGGGGTGTACATCTTTTCTATATGAAATGTTTACTTTGTGGGGGGTAAAAGACATTTTACCCTTTTATATTATTAGTAAAATGCATGTGCATTCGCATGTGAAAATTAGTTTTATACAGCGAAATAATTAGAGACATTCCGAAGTAATGTTGAAATAATATAAAAAATATATAAACAATTCATCTATTTAAATATTGTCAATCTTTTTGATTTATTTGATAAGGTAATGTAATTATGATAATGTAAAAACTTGATTTTATATTCAATTAATTTTTCATTTAGTCAAAATTGGTGTTAAACATGTTAAACATCACCATTTTAAATAGGATACGATATGTATAGTATATGAATGTGGACATGTTATTTAGTATATTAAATATTTTTTTGATTGTATCTTGTTAAAAAGAAGAAAAGAAAAAACTCAAGTAGTATGTACATTTAGGAGCTTTTGATTGAATAATATTTTGGATTACCAATGTTCTTATAATTAATTTAAAAAAAAAAAAAACTAAACCATTTCTAGATATTTTTGTAACCAAAGAACCAATGGATGTATTTTTTATATCAAATATTCATTCTATAATTTTTTTGTTTGATACAAAAGTTGAGATTAACAATTTTTTGACTAAATTATTCTTAATTTAGATTAAATAGAAACCTTTAATTTCTTGAACTTTTCAAGTTGATAAATTTTATAATACAAATTTTAATATTAATTTTAAATATTTTGAATGTTATTATATAAAAGAAAAAGAAAGTCGTCGAGTAATTTTGTAAAATATGGATGTGATAATTATTGATGATAGTTAAAAAAGAGTTCGGAATATGAAAAAGAATAATGTTTTCACAAACTTTGTAAGAAATCAATTACTAAAAGTATTTAAATGATTTTTTTAATCTTTTAGAGCATTTTACAATTGAAAGAAATACTTAAAAATAAATACTGTAAAATACTCAAAAGAGCTAAAATATAGAATTTCTTAAAAGCATTATTAAAAAACAATATTGTTAAAGACTAAAAGAGCTAAGATATAACCAATTAACATTGAATTTCTACTACGAACATGCATGTTTAGACTTCTGACTTCGTAAAAGAAACAAAATAAAGAAAAGTTTTGAAATTATTGTTAGTGACTAAATCAAGAATCACTATAAGACTTCATATAACTATTTAATTACATATTATTTATATTATTATTGAAATAGTATATCTTAAGTTATATTTCATTAGTTAGGAGATGAAGTTGGCATTGGATTGGAAGAGTTTCTCTTTTGGCATTGGATTGGAAGAGTTTCTCTTTTAGTTATTCATAAATAATGTCTAATAATTATATTAGCAGGAATTATCAAAATCATTAATAAAGACTTAAGATGTGCACCAGACAACTTATATGTGCATTTTGCATCCTATCATATGATATTTTTATGCGTCCGACTATATATACAATACATGATATATACATCTTGATACACATTTGAAGTCATGTTTAAGGCACGTGATAAACTTTTGATTCCTCTTCTATTGTTCTACATGAGAATGAAAAATAATATTAAAATACCATCAAGTAATATAAATGAACAATATGAAAGCCTTCAGAACTTGAAATTTCTAAGAATATATCTCTAAATTCTTGTCCTCTAAATTGATTAGGAAATTCGATTGGTCAAAAACATTGCTTAATTATTAATCTAATTCGAAAAAACTTATAAAGATGATTGTGATTTGTAAGTAAAAGCATATCAAGTTCGTTTAGGTGATATTTAGATAATATTTTTGAATTATAGTACCACAATTAAGTAATAAAAAATTTAGATCACTAAAGAAAGTGCAAAAAATGAATCTAGAGGCTATTTTATATTTAAAAACATAAATTAATGATAGATGTTTCATTGGTGTTTTTTAATTTGTTGACACTGATATACAATGAAGAACGCTACTTATAATACTCGAACAAAGATTTTTTGCTAGAAGTTAATTTGAGTGCGATTAGGTTAACGCATCAAACACGACTTTAACAAAGTGTTTCATAAATTTAAAAATCAAATGAATCTCAATAATATTTTTTTTTTTTGGAAATTAAGATTTCGAGCTCAATTTGCAATAGACTCAATTAAAGTTCATTTCAGCTCATTCGATTAACAATTAAACTGAACTAAAACTCACACTTCAAAAATCGAAAGATTTCAATAATTTTAAAAGACAACTTATTTGACTCGATTATACTCTAATTTTCAAAATAAGTTTGTTTTAGATTTGGTGATAATTATTTTGGTGCATATTTTTCTACATATTTGTCAACTACAAAACTTGTATGAGCATCAGGAAAATTACTTTGGGAAATTTGTTTTATACTTAAGCCAGTTGCTTTTTCAATTGGTTGAGAGTGATTTAATTTTATGTCGTTGACTTTGAGTTCATGGAAACAAAGTAACATAAAAATTGACACAAACAAATGATTATCATATAAAAAGGTTTATTTTTGGTCCCGCTTTCAGACATAAATGTCTATTTAAACTATTTTTTTTAACAAACTACTGTACACTTTTGAATGTCTTGAGTTTAATTGAATTGTTGATGCCTTAAAATGACCTTGTTGATTATTAGATGTGCATCCGCCTTTTTTCTGTGGACTCTATCCCAAGATCGCTGATTTTCTTTCTATCTTTTTCATTACATCCTGATCGGGTCAATTGCTTATGCACGGCATAATTTCAAGTTCGCATTTGAACTCTTGCAAGCATGGTTCTAATTTTCCTTCTTTTCTATCGAAAATTTCAAAAAGTTTCCATTTTTCAACTAAGCAAAAAGAAATTATGAAGTATTTTCGAAATTACAATGTTTTCAAGGAAACTCGTAATGTTTTCAGTGTTTCCATAGTTTCCATGAAACACTGAAAGTTTTTTAATTCTTTTCGGGATAGAGTATAATAGTGAATAAAATTAAAAAAAAAAAACAAAAAAAGAGAAAAACACAAAAGAGTTATAAATTTAACAAGTTACTAAATTAAGTTCAAAATATAATCAAATAAGTTCTAAATAATTAATCAACGAAATCATAGACAATTTTATTTATATTCAAATACGCACGTAAGAAAACACAAAAAAGTTAAGATATTACAATTTTTCTTATAATGATATATGGGTTATTAAATGATTATTTTAACAAATAACATAATACATGCTTATATGGGCAATATTTTCTTTTAATAATTTAAAAATATATGTCGTAACACTTTTACAATTTTGTATTTTATAGGTTAAGTTGCTTGAACTTTGTCAATTATATGTTGTGAGAGCGCTAACTTTGAATCCAATATTATCACTTAGTTCGTTATTGAAATTTTTATCAACTATTGGTATACTTGTATAAATTTTGAAACAAAGTATTAATTTTTAAAAATGAATAAAGATGTCTAGAAAATTTTCAAAAGATATTTAGAATAGTCTTTGTAAATATCTAGATAGAAATGTTCTAGATAATTAATTACAATTGTTAAATCAAGTTGATCAACATCGTACATTGAGGAAGGGGAGTTGAATAAATAGAAGATAAAAATTCATTTGTTGTAAGAGTGCTAAATTTGAATCCAATATTATCGGTTAGTTCGTGGAATTTTTATCAACTATTGGTATACTTGTATAAATTTTTAAACATAATATTGATTTTTAAAAATGAATAAAGATAGTTGTTACTTTCTTTCACATTGTTTTCGTCTTTTTCTCGTTTTTGCAAATTTTCTTCTACTTTTTCGAAACGTTTCTAATATTTAACAACACGAAACTTATATTAGAAACGAAACTTTGAACTTTGCTTGCAAGGACTGTCTCATTAGAAGAATTTTTTGCCTTTTGTTGGTCTTTTATCTTTGCGATTTAAAATATTTCTTCACTTCTGCTTCAATTGATATTTTAAACATTGTTCTTGTTGGTGCAAATCGTTGCATCTCATTATCATCCTCAGAAGTATCACTCCAAAACTGAAATGTCCGTCTTTGGCGTACCTTCGTCATACAAAGTTCATTGTGAATTTGAATATTGTATTCATAAACATAAAAAAGAAAGAAACATTCCTATCTTTTTTTAAAAAATTTATGATGAAGGTACGACAAAGACGGACATTTTCAGTTTTGGAGTGATACTTCTGAGGATGATAATGAGATGCAAAGATTTTGCACCAACAAGAACAATGTTTAAAACATCAATTGAAGCAGAAGTAGAGAAATATTTTAAATCGCAAAGACAGAAGACCAACAAAAAGGCAAAAAAAAAACTCTTCTAATGAGACAACGTCACACATTGCCGTCCTTGCAAGAGTTCGAATGCGAACTTTTAATCATGTTGTGCACAAGAAATTGATCCGATACTGAAGAATATGCAAAGAAAATTAGTGATCTTGGAATACAGTACACAGAACAAAAAGCGGATGCACGTCCAACAATCAACGAGGTCATTTCAAGGCTTCAACAACTTAATTAAACTCAAGACATTCAAAAGTGTACAGTTGTTTGTAAAAACAATAGTTTAAGTATACATTTATGTGTGAAAGCGGGACCAAAAATGAACATTTTTATATGATAATCATTTGTTTATGTGTCAATTTTTATATTACTTTGTTTCCATAAACTCAAAGTCCACAAAAAAAAAAAAGAAATAGCTAGCTTAAGTACAAAATAAAGCTCATGTTTCCTGATAGTCATTCAAGTTTGTAGTTGACAAATATCTAGAAAATATACACCAAAATTATTATCACCAAATCTAAAATAAACTTATTTTGGAAAATAGAGTATAATCCAGTCAAATTTGTTGTCTTTCAAAATTATTGAATTCCTTTCGATTTTTGAAGTGTGAGTTTTAGTTCAATTTAATTGTTAACCGAACGAGCTAAAATGAACTTTAACCAAGTCGAATGTAAATTGAGCTCGAAATTTTAATTTCTTACACAATTTTTTTTATTTGTAATTGAGCTTCACCTGATTTTTAAATTTATGAAACACTTTGTTAAAGTCTTGTTTGATATGTTAACTAATCAAACTCAAATTAACTTCTAACAAAAGATCTTTGTTCGAGTATTCAGTAGCTTTGTTCATCTCTATATCGGTGTCAACAAATTGAAAAACAACGATGAAATATCTACCGTTAATTTTTTTTAAATATAAAATAGCCTATAGATTCATTTTTTGTACTTTCTTTACTGATCTAAATTTTTTATTACTTAATGTGGTATTATAATTCAAAAATATTATCTAAACATCACCTAAACGAAGTTGATATACTTTTACTTACAAATCACAATCATCTTTATAAATTTTTTTGAATTAGATTAATAATTAAGCAATGTTTTTGACCAATCAAATTTCCTAATCAATTTAGTGTTGAGTTATGGAGTCTGACTCTAATCCTTTTGCTATTAGGACTGTAGTCCTTTTCTTGTTAGGATTAGTAATTCTTCTCTTATTAGGATTATGTAATCCTTCTCCTATTAGGATTATGTATTTTGTATTATAAATAACCATAATATCATTGTAACCCTTAGAGTCCAAAGACTCTCATTGTAATCACGATCTCATCAGAAATATATTGAAAACCCTGGCTTGGTAGCGCCCCAAGACGTAGTCAAAATTGATTTTGACGAACTAGGTCAACAATTCTCGTGTTCTTTCATTGTTTCTTTTCTTTTGTGCGTTCATCATCGGCATCATATTCCTAACAACTGGTATCAGAGCTCGGGTTGAGCGGGAGCGAATATGATGGGTGTAGAAAAAATGCCGATTGAAAAAGTTTGACGGGATGGACTTTGGGTTCTGGAAGATGCAAATCGAAGATTACCTGTATGGTAAAGATTTGTATGAGCCCCTTGGTGATAAGTCGTCGGATATTAAAGACGAAGAGTGGAAGGTGCTTGACAGGAAGGCGATGAGTGTGATTCATTTTTTTTATGATGAGGTTAGAGCCCTAATTCTGTTGTCTTCTCTACCGAAAAGTTGGAGTGGAACGGTTACCGTCTTCAGCAGGGAAAGATAGGTTCCCGGAAAGTTGGAGTGGAACTGTTATCGTCTTCAGCAGGGAAAGAGAGGTTCCTGGAAAGTTGGAGTGGAACGGTTACCGTCTTCAGCAGGGAAAGAGATGTTGAAATCTGACGAAGTAAGATATTTGATTATGAGCGAAGCAATTCGCAGGTGAGAATCGAATATAGCTTCGGGATCAGTTCTGAATAAAGAAATTAGAGGCAGATCGGAATAAAAGAAATTGAAGCTATGAATAGTTTCAATTGGCCTCGGATCTTGAGGTGAGAGGCTTGGCGCTGCCGGGATCATGTTGTGGGCTACTGAATGAGAAGATCGAGAGATGGCTACACTGTTTGTTGAGTTCAGTCTCCAAGTGGGAGATTGTTGAGTTATGGAGCCTGACTCTAATCCTTTTGCTATTAGGACTCTAGTCCTTTTCTTGTTAGGATTAGTAATCTTCTCTAATTAGGATTATGTAATCCTTCTTCTATTAGGGTTAGGTATTTTCTATTATAAATAACCCTAATATCATTGTAACCCTTAGAGTCCAAAGACTCTCATTGTAATCACGATCTCATCAGAAATATATTGAAAACCCTGGCTTGGTAGCGCCCCCAGACGTAGTCAAATTCCTTTGACGAACTGGGTAAACAATTCGTGTGTTCTTTCACCGTTTCTTTTCTTTCGTGCGTTTATTCACCAGTGACATCATATTCCTAACAACTGGTATCAGAGCTCCAGGTCGAGTGGGAGCGAATATGATAGGTGTAGGAAAAACGCCGATTGAAAATGTTTGATGGGATGGACTTTGGGTTCTGTAAGATGCAAATCGAAGCTTACCTGTATGGTAAAGATTTGTATGAGCTCCTTGGTGATATGAAAGACGAAGAGTCGAAGGTGCTTGATAGGAAGGCGATGAGTGTGATTCGTTTTTGATGACGAGGTTAGAGCCCTAATTCTGTTGTCTTCTCTACCGGAAAGTTGGAGTGGAACGGTTACCGTCTTCAGTAGGGAAAGAGAGGTTCCCAGAAAGTTGGAATGGAACGGTTACTGTCTTCAGTAGGGAAAGAGAGGTTCTCGAAAAGTTGGAGTGGAACGGTTACCGTCTTCAGCAGGGAAAGAGAGGTTCTAGGAAAGTTGGAGTGGAACGGTTACCGTCTTCAGCAGGGAAAGAGAGGTTCCCGAAAAGTTGGAGTGGAATAGTTACAGTAGGGAAAGAGAGGTTGAAATTTGACGAAGCAAGATATTTGATTATGAGCGAAGAAATTCGCAGGAGAGAATCGCATATAGCTTTGGAATCAGTTCTGAATACAGAAATTAGAGGCAGATGGCGTTGCCGAAAATCATGTTGTGGGCTACTGAATGAGAAGATGGAGAGATGGCTACATTGTTTGTTGAGTTCAGTCTCCAAGTAGGAGATTGTTGAGTTCAGTTTCCGAGTGGGAGATTGTTGAGTTATGGAGCCTGAAAGACTGTAAATAGGCCCAAAAGTATTTTGATGGGCTTATGTCATTCTCCTATTAGGGTTATGTATATTGTATTATAAATAACCCTAATATCATTGTAACCCTTAGAGTCCAAAGACTCTCATTGTAATCACGATCTCATCAGAAATATAGTAAAAATCCTGGCTTGGCAGCGTCGCCAGACGTAGTCAAATTCCTTTGACGAACAGGGTCAACAATTCGTGTGTTCTTTCATCGTTTCTTTTCTTTCGTGCGTTTATTCACCAGTGACATCATATTCCTAACAACTGGTATCAGAGCTCCAGGTCGAGTGGGAGCGAATATGATAGGTATAGGAAAAACGCCGATTGAAAAAGTTTGATGGGACGGACTTTAGGTTTTGGAAGATGCAAATCGAAGATTACCTGTATGGTAAAGATTTGTATGAGCTCCTTGGTGATAAGTCATCGGATATGAAAGACGAAGAGTGGAAGGTGCTTGACAGGAAGGCGATGAGTGTGATTCGTTTTTGATGACGAGGTTAGAGCCCTAATTCTGTTGTCTTCTCTACCGGAAAGTTGGAGTGGAACGGTTACTGTCTTCAGCAGGGAAAGAGAGGTTCCCGGAAAGTTGGAGTGGAACGGTTACCGTCTTCAGCAGGGAAAGAGAAGTTCCTGGAAAGTTGGAGTGGAACGGCTATCGTCTTCAGCAGGGAAAGAGAGATTCCCAGAAAGTTGGAGTGGAACGGTTACCGTCTTCAGCAGGGAAAGAGAGGTTGAAATTTGACGAAGTAAGATATTTGATTATGAGCAAAGAAATCCGCAGGAGAGAATCGAATATAGCTTCGGGATCAGTTCTGAATACAGAAATTAGAGGCAGATCGGAATAAAAAAAAGCTATGAATAGCTTCAATTGGCCTCGGTACTTGAGGTGAGAGGCTTGGCGCTATCGGGATCGTGTTGTGGGCTACTGAATGAGAAGATCGAGAAATGGCTACATTGTTTGTTGAGTTCAGTCTCCAAGTGGGAGATTGTTGAGTTCAGTCTCCAAGTGGGAGATTGTTGAGTTCAGTCTCCAAATGGGAGATTGTTGAGTTGTGGAGCCTGAAAGACTGTAAATAGGCCCAAAAGTATTTTGATGGGCTTATGTCATTCTCCTATTAGGGTTAAGTATATTGTATTATAAATAATCCTAATATTATTGTAACCCTTAGAGTCCTAAGACTCTCATTGTAATCACGATCTCATCAGAAATATAGTGAATATCCTGGCTTGGTAGCGCCCCCAGACGTAGTCAAAATTCTGTTTGACGAACTGGGTAAACATTTTCGTGTGTATTTTATCGTTTTTCTTTCTCGCGTTTATTCACAATAGTCGATCATATTCCTAACATTTAGAGGACAAGAATTTAGAGATATATTCTTAGAAATTTCATGTTCTGAAGGCTTTCATATTGTTCATTTATATTACTTGATGGTATTTTAATATTATTTTTCATTCTCATGTTTCATTTCAAAACTAAAAGATATTTTAATTTTTTAAAATATAATAAAAATTCGAGAAGAAGAGTTACGAATTAAGTAGGAAGAGTATCGAAAGTTGAACTCACAAAAATTCTTTACCACATACATAAAAATATATATGATAATTCTCGTGATTTAAATTATTGAAATCCTCCTTATACCAAAAATTAATACAAATATAGCAAACTATAACTTAAAATCAACAACCTGAATCAATTAGCATGGATTTTACAAACTTACCCTAATGCAGTTATGTGGGAACAAAAGTTGGACTCTCATATAAGGTGAAAGTATATGTATTATTAAATGATAAATGTATTACTTTAGATTTTATCAAATATCTTTTATCATTATCATCTAGTATTTAGTTTTATCTTAAAGTTATTAAATATACGATATCAATAATACCTTTATACTCTCATTATTTATATTATTCAACAATTATATTTAAAAGCAAAAGAACCAGGGAAAAAGGGTAAACCAAATCAAAACGCTAAAACCTACACACAATACTCTTGAATTCCTACTCTTCGATTTCACCTCCGATTTGAAGTCCAATTTAACTCTAATTCAATTTCAAAAATCGAATCACTTCCATTTCACAAATAAATACTCAACATCAATTTAAAAATTATGTTGGTACTTGGGTCCAACCCAATTAAATTTTAAAAGAAGTCCAATTGGCTAGGCCGAGCCTTAACCATTTTAATTTATTTTGAGCCCAATCCCAAATAAATTAAAATCACATATGGTGGATAAGCCTATCCACCTTTAACATGTACGGGCCCAGCCGAACCATATTCTTATATGCGATGGGCCAGCCCAAACGTATTTTTTAAATTTAAATATGCGTCAGGCCAGCCCAAACGTATTTAGTGTATCCGCCAAAAATTATTATTGTTGGCCCAGCCTAACACAAACCAATTAAGTTTTGCAGGCCTCCTCTAATGCAAAATGCTACTTAAAGTTTCATAACTTCAAGTTAAACTTTGATCTGCAACTCAAAGTTGCTAAAAACCACTTTGCCTATCAGATTTGTGGATTCCAAATCCTAATCACACTTTTAGCCCGATTCCAAATCCTAATCACACTTTTAAGTTTTGCAGGTCACAAATTATTTTGAATTTTAGATCCAATCGAAATTCTCAAATATCAAGTCAAAATTTTAGCCCGATTACAATGATTCAAAATCAATTTCCATGTTTTTCTTTAGCACCAATTTTTTACTGCAGATGCCATCAATCCTTGATCCAAGAGCTTTCTGCCTTCCTCATTCGAGTTGTATGTGATTCATTTGAAAATCACAAAATGATAGCTCCACTTCAACATCTGATTCCAAAATTGAATCATTGGTTAATTTACATATAGCTATAAGATACGTAAATTCAGAAATTAAATGAATAATAAAATTTATCTTTTGCATCAACGAAGTTGACCAACGGATATTAGTTTTGTGTTAAGTTTGCTAGACAAACTTCTAATAAAAGACAGTTTTAGGAAATTAGGAAAATTTGAGGCGAGACAAGCTCTTTCCTTAACACGAAATTGCCCCGCTACAGGTGGTACGGGTTGTCCAAACGTGTCCCAAGATATAACGAATTCAGTTTTTCAGTAGGATCACTCCACACTCAAGAACACAATCGAGCTTTACTAATGCTCAAACTCTCGTAAGAAGAATAAACATAGAACGTCTTCTATGTTTGGTACATCGATTACATTCTACTGGGACCCTATATATAGATAAATAATTAAAGACTGAATTGAATGTGATTAAATACTGACATAATGTTGTCACTGTAACTACCGAAATATTTTTATTAAAGCATAAATACTGTGGCGGTTACAAATGACAACCAAGAGTCAAATTTAATGGGTGCAAAAATTTGATCAACGTTTTTACCGGGACGATTCTATTTCTGTCCATAATTTCATACGCCAAAAAAAAAAAATTCAACATATCCATCATAAAATCTGTCTCAGATACCCTCTAATTAGAGACAGATTTACGTCCGTCATTAAATATTTGTCTCTGATACCCTGTTTTCTTGTAGTGGTTATATACAGGGAGTATATTTAAACCCTATTTAAAAGAAATACCAATGAACCTATTATAAGAAACTAATGAGTACTTTAGTTCTTCATAGGCTTGCATGATTTGATTTGTAATTGGTTATAATTTATATGAAAAAAAGATCATTTTGTACCTTATCTAATAAGGTTAGACAATATTTACAAAAGCATAATTATTAAATACCTATACTTTAGAAATCTTCATTACTGTATTGGATAAATATTTTTATTAAGTTAATGAATGTAAACATGATAATAATGAGTTATTAAAATTGATATTTTAAATTAAACACCGGATAGCATGGAATACGTGCTAGTTATATTTTGTAGAAATTAATGGGTTCGTGCTTTATTCAAGTCGCACGTGCACTTGCTCACATCTTGCTCAAATTGGATTCCAAATCTTAAGGTATGTTTGGTTTTATTTTGGGCCTAATTTAGCCCAAAATTTTGGGCAAATTGGGTTTGGTCTTGTTTAATTTGAGTAAAAAATATACCCAGAGTTCTTTATGTGTAGTAACTGTGGAACCACAAGTGAGTAAACTACATAGTTTGGCTTCATAGGCTCGTGCACATTTTAAAATCCATTTTTAGAACTTCTAATTTTTTGGGATCTACTATTATCATTTTGAATTATAAAATATATTTCATAAATATTATATTACCTATTTATTTTCTATATTATTAACATATTCATTACTTTCAAGTTTCAACTAATTCAATCATTTCATATATCATGAAATTATCAATTCTAATAATTTCCCGAAACAATATCAAGTACACATTATTTTCACAAAAGAAAATCAAAAAATTGCATCTTAACATACATTTTCGAAAATGATCGTTGAAAACAAAATAAAAACATCCATATAAATAAAGCCAATATACTCTCTATATCACATACGCACTGATGCGGTCTGAATCTGCATCATCAGTGTTTAAGATCTCCTCCTTTGTTTTAATTCTGTTTCACGACATTGTAGAAGAAGCGTCGATTTGATTATAGATTATGGGCTGCACTCGAGTAATTCGAGCTGCCTACGTACCTATTTCGGTAGGATCAAGCCTCTTCGTAGTTCGAAATAATCAGGATCTCCAATCATTGAGAGTTGGGATATTTAGAGAGATTAGGGTAATTCCCCAAATCATTAGAAGGTGCTTAATGAGTTAATTGAAAGGGTATTTGTAGTTGCCTAATTGGGCCTTGGGCCCGAGAAACTAAACTTGAGTTTATGTTAGATAAACCCTAGCCCATGAACTTTACCCATACTCTATGGGCCTCCTTTGATTGAATATTATATAGCCCAAATATAGTTCCGATTTTGGCCCGGGTTGTATTGAGGCCCATCATCTGCCCCCTAACTCCCGAGAGCCTTCTATAGGATTCGGTGATCGGGAGTTATAGCTCTAAAACCTAATTGATTCGAGTTTTAAAGAGTTAAATTCTACTGGGCCGAAACAACAAGGCTCACTCGGGCTGTATTGAGGCCCATACCATTGTCGGACTCAAGGTCTCGATGAACATTATTCGATATTAATACCTCTACCGAACTCAAGGTCTCGGGGAGCATTATTCGATATTAATGTATCTGCTGGACTCAAGGCCTCGAGGAGGATTATTCGATGTTAATGCCTCTACCGAACTCAAGGTCTCGGTGAGCATTATTCGATATTAATGTCTCTATTGTACTCAAGGTCTTGGTGAGCATTATTCGATATTAATGCCTCTGCCGGACTCAAGGTCTCGGTGAGCATTGTTCAACATTAATACCTCTACCGGACTCAAGGTCTCGGTGAGCATTATTCGATATTAATGTCTCTATTGGACTCAAGGTCTCGATGAGCATTATTCGATATTAATGCCTCTACCGGACTCAAGGTCTCGGTGAGCATTATTCAACATTAATGTCTCTGCCGGACTCAAGGTCTTGGGGAGCATTGTTCGATATTAATACCTCTATCAGACTCAAAGTCTCGGGGAGCATTATTCGATATTAATGCCTCTGCCGAACTCAAGGTCTCGGTGAGCATTATTCGATATTAATGCCTCTACCGGACTCAAGGTCTCGGAGAGCATTATTCGATATTAATACCTCTACCGGACTCAAGGTCTCGGTGAGCATTATTCAACATTAATGTCTCTGCCGGACTCAAGGTCTTGGGGAGCATTGTTCGATATTAATACCTCTATCAGACTCAAAGTCTCGGGGAGCATTATTCGATATTAATGCCTCTGCCGGACTCAAGGTCTCGGTGAGCATTATTCGATATTAATGCCTCTACCGGACTCAAGGACTCGGAGAGCATTATTCGATATTAATGCCTCTACCGGACTCAAGGTCTCGATGAGTATTATTCGATATTAATGCCTCTGTCGGACTCAAGGTCTCGAGGAGCATTGTTCAATATTAAGTTTGAGAATTTACCTCAACTTTCTCCTCATCTATAAATACCAATTTCACTCGTGGAATGGGTGTCTATGTAATTAACAATAAAGGACGGGTTGTGCATGTAATTACGTCTAATCTTTTAAGCTCAAGATCAACTTTTCTGCTTTTGCATCCGTCAATATCTCGGTGTATTTGGCTTTGGTTTTCTTTATCATATTTGCATACGGAAAAAACTCACACGTGTGAGGTTTGACACTTACCCGAGAACATATGATTTGTTAACAGCAGCGGGCCTTTTCTCCATAGAGCAGAGAAGGTAAAAAATTTCAATCCTCCCTTATTGATGATTATGATTTAGCACTGGGATCTTTGCTAGCAACAGTATTCACTTGTTTGAGAGATACGCTTCATAAATTTCTACAACCACACAAGGATCCTTCTCCACGAGTTCCATGTACTCCTCTCGCTTACTCAGCTTGTTCATGTTGTCCATGATCAACGGCAAGGCTGCATCAAGCCAATACTTTGCACCATGTTGGTGAGCAAAGGCATAATATGGGAGAGAATATTCTCCCAGTTCAATCTAGACATCAGATACTTCTCATAGAATGTCTTGAGATGCTGCTTCACTTGGTATTTTTCAGCCAGAACTAAGAGGTCACATGCCAAGTGCTCATCAAGGCATGCTTCAGCTGTGTACAAATAGTTGATAAAGGCTCGAAGGGCGTCATATGATACATCACTGATCTTGATGGTGCCACTTAGGGGTTCCATTACCCCTTTTTCTTGTTGTCCATATTAAGATATGTTCATGCAATTATGTGTATCAATATATATTCGTCAAAAAAATGAAAATGAAATTTAGAAAATGCTGCAGAATATTATGTAAAGCAACAAAATGGGGTTTATTAGAAGAGCTAACATTATTGAAATATCAATTTTTTGGGACTGCAAAAGCATTTAATATCAAAACAAAAATAAGGCCCTGCACATTTCCTTATGGTAAGGGTGGTTTAAAGAATAAATACAAATTGTCCTTTTTTGTACTAACATGAGTTTGTTCACACATTTAATACACAAAGTTGTATTACAAAACAAAGCAAATTTTTTGTTAAGAAATCAAACGAATAACCACAAAAGGGACCTGCAAGAAATTAATCCAAAAGATGGGAAACCGATTCTAATTTGTGTAAGCATTTAGATCATATTTCAATTATTTGATAGAAACTTTGTACTCGGTAGAAAACTCACGTCTTAGTCTCGATTTCCCACAGACGACGCCAAAATGATGCGGTCTGAATCTGCATCATCAGTGTTTAAGATCTCCTCCTTTGTTTTAATTCTGTTTCACGACATTATTGTAGAAGGAGCGTCGATTTGATTATAGATTATGGGTTGCACTCGAGTAATTCGAGCTGCCTATGTACCTACTTCGGTAGGATCAAGCCTCTTCGTAGTTCGAAATAATCAGGATCTCCAATCATTGAGAGTTGGGATATTTAGAGAGATTAGGGCAATTCCCCAAATCATTAGAAGGTGCTTAATGAGTTAATTGAAAGTGTATTTGTAGTTGCCTAATTGGGCCTTGGGCCCGAGAAACTAAACTTGAGTTTATGTTAGATAAACCCTAGCCCATGAACTTTACCCATACTCTATGGGCCTCCTTTGATTGAATACTATATAGCCCAAATATAATTCCGATTTTGGCCCGAATTGTATTGAGGTCCATCACACACCTAACAGGGGCAAGGTGTATTTTTGGCCTATTCGAGTTGATATTTGCTTCAATTTTATGGGTTCTACATATTTATAATGTTATAGTTAAAAATTAATTCAGATTTGATCGATGCATGTAAACCGCATAATATTTTTCTCATTTTTAGGCATTCTTGATCTTTCCACATGAGTCTTCCCGTTAAATCAGTATAACTAATTGTTACATGCGCATGTCCAATTTCATCTGAAACCTCATGACTTTGACGGAATGTGTGGGTTTTTCTTATATTGCGCGATTAAATGGAAACCATTCTGTTTCTAAATAAAAAATAAAATAAAAAAATCCGTAAAATACATTAGACCATGTACATTGGTAGGCAATTTGGGGGGGGAAATAAAAATGAGTGATTTAGTAGGTAGGGAATTTGGTAGGGAAATGGAGAGGAAGGGAATTTTTCCCTTCCTAGGGAAATAAATGGCTGCCAATGGGATGCTGCCAAGTGGCAACATCCTTTTTTCTTTTTCCTCATTTTTTATAAATCGTTTTTTTGTGTATTAATTATGCAAAATTAATTTTTTTTTTCACCATTATTTTTCTTTTTTCAAGCTCTATGAATAGAGACTAAGTTTGTGTCATTTGGACACCAATTTTGTTTTGACATTTTTACACTATATTTTCAAATTTGAGGTTTTTTTTAGGTTTTTACTTCAAATTTCAATTTTTCTAAATTTATCGATGTTAGTTGTGTTTTTCTTGTACGTTTTTAATAATTTCTGAGTATTCGGTTTAATTGTAAGTATAAAATTAATTATTAAAATTAGTGATGTGGATGAAAGAGAAAGTAAAAAAAATTTAATTGACTAGCTGCTGTGGAGTTGAAAGGAATGTGATAGGGAATGTGGTAGGGAATCTGATGTGGCAGGGAATAAAAGGGAAAAATTTGCCTACCGGATGTACATGGTCTTATAGATAAAAGTAAGTTAATTAATAATGTGAATCATTGTATTAAGGTAAGACCATGTACATCCGGTAGGCAAAAAAAAAAAAATTCAAGAGAATTATTTTTGAGAATTAATAATGTGAATCATTGTATTAAGTTAATTAAAATTTTTGAGAAGAAATTATTTTTGTGAACATTAAAGAGAAGCTCAGATCATTGTGATTTAGGGCAATGGGAGCATTTGATATTAAAAAAAAAAAAAATTCCAAATATTAGAGTCACCTTCTGAATTTGTAGTTTATCCACTTGACCAAACTTTAATTTTGAAGTAGCAATTTTGGTAGCAGCACTCAATGAAATTTCAAGTGGTCTTATGCTCTTTCCATCTATAGGCCAAAATAATGCCAGCCAAATCTTTCCACATAATTTCTTATGGAATTCAAACTCAAAAGTATTAAGGATTTAATTCTTTTCACTTTAATTCTTGTCTTTTTGGACTACAAACAGTCAAAAGATAAAATCTATATTAATTTCTAGCATAATTAGTTTATTCATTCACTAATTTATATTTCTGTTATCCACAAAATAGATACTTATTATCAGTATATGCATACATGTTAACATTATTGTACACTTTTTTACTTTATCAGGTAAAGATAAAATTTGAGTAGGATTTAAAACCCTATTTTCTATCCTCTAATTGATCTTCCCATCATTAGTTTCTTCCATGTTTTCGTATTAAATATTGTCATGATCTTACTAATTTCTCTTTTTGAATCTGTCGAACTTGCAACATATCACTCTAAGAAAGAAATAGACATCACTAGTCACAATTTTCACTCGACAAAATCTTTCAAGGCTAACTAAGATCTGTGTTTAATTTGTATTGTTTAACTAATATAAATTGATATATATTTTTAGGTAATATCTAAATAGAAGGATAAAAAAATCGTGTATACTAATAATAATTTTTAAATTAAAGATTAATAATAACCACCTTATTTTATTTTTTTAAAATCAATTAGTATATAGTATATGCTAAATGTTAAGTCTGAATCAAATGGTAAATAAATTAATTATTTTTTACTCATCATGAAATGAGTAAACGACTACTTAATTATTCAATTAATTAATATAAATAACAAGTTTTCCGCCTTTTAAATTTAGGAATCAAACTGATACAAACGTGATAATTTAAAACCAAAGTGCAACTGAAACTGGTAGTATTGAACCCTTGTAAGGTTAACCACAAACTATGGTCATAATTACACTCCATTTACTTCATGAAATGAGATAACTACTTTTAGGCGATTCGGATCTTCCGACATGAATTATACATATTTGTCATGTATTGAAGAAATGAAATAGACGCGATACATAATTTCTAATAGAAAATCGAAATGATTTTCAGTAAAAAATGACTAAAAACGACTAAAGTGATACAAAAACATATATTCGGAGACAGTAACGTAACAAATAGTTTAGCGATATAAATGAGACAAATTTAATATTTCAGAATTGTAAGCATATTAACTTTATTTAAAAAATTAAATGATGAGATGGCAACAAGTGGCTTGTTCTTCCTTTAGTTTTGCTGAATAGGAGTGCATGTTAATGAAACCAACCAAACATAAAATCCCAACTCAGCCATGGAAGCATCAAATACTACCAGAAAACCTAATTAGAATGAGTTGCAACTTGTAAGGCTTTAAACCAATTGATGGGCGTGTGAGTGGTGATATATCAGAAATACCACATGTTTATTTTGAGCCTTCAATTGAACAAAAATAATATCCATTGAATGGTACAAATCATCCAATTTAGGTAAAGAAATGTAGTGGAATATTAGTATATTATCAACATCCCTTTTAGATTTGGTCTTGAACAACTGTAAAGAACAAAAGCTGGCAAGATTAGGGTTATAACAAGTTGTCATGTAAATTTCGATATTCATTATTTTTTTAGAATATTAATCATCTAATTAATTTTCATGTATTGAGAACAAATTTAGTTTGTAGTTTGTTGAAACATTGCATGACATTCCTTTTAATACGAAAATGATCTTTTAATTCTACAAGTTCGTGCGACATTGCATGCTATTTCCACTTTGAAGATTGATTTTTTTTTTTCTTCAAATTAGATGGTCATACGTATCCCACGTTTAGCCACTTTTTATATATTTCAGCTAGCTAGAATTTGTCCGTAAATAGGCAAAAAATTTAAAATCATTGTCCTTAAATTGTCAGTATCTTCAACAGTTTGGAGATTAATTTTGTGACCGCCTCAGTTTCGCAGTTTTGTCGAATAAAACATGTAAACATTAGTCCGAATTCGGTTAATCTAATCTTAAGTCTAAAAAAATAATTTAATTGTACGATAATACGTTTAATATAAACTCCACAAACACCTAATCACAAATAATTGTATTAACATTTGTTGAGTGATAATTAGTTGATTCTATTAGGCAAATTATCCAAGGGAAAACTCTTTCCCCCACCCCACCCAAGCATGCTGCATTTGACAAATTCCTCTATATAAATGGATACTGCATAAGCATTCTTACTCATGCTTGCAGCTCATTACTTAACTAGTCGTAAAGTTTAGCGTAGTATAATTTGTAATGAGTCAGTTAGCCTTTGCGTTTGGCCTTCTAGGTACAATTCGTTACCATTTTTATCTTGTTTTTGTGTCTTCAATTATTATTATCCAACATTTTGCTTTTAGCATATGCAATAATAATAAAAAAAAGGATCAGTGTAAAAGGACTAGATTTTTTATCATCACGAACTAACTTCGACATTTAATTTTCTTGCAATTTCACAGGCAATATTGTCTCGTTCATGGTTTTCCTTGCACCACTGTAAGCTTAAATTTATGTTTTCATTATTTTTGTGAATTTCATTTTGTAAATTTGTTGATATGTTACGATTATACTCATTTATTATACAGGCCGTCGTTTCATAAAATTTACATGAAAAAATCGTCAGAAGGGTTTCAATCCGTTCCTTATGTGGTTGGATTATTCAGTGCCATGCTGTGGATTTACTACGCGTGTTTAAAGCCAGACACCACCCTTCTCATCACAATCAACGCAGTTGGTTGTTTAGTTCAAACTGCATACATTTGCTTCTATCTCTTTTATGCGCCAAAAAATGATAGGGTACTAAAGGAATATAAATTAAATATAATATAAGTTAGTTAATTTCAACTTCATATTATTATTATTTTTGAGATTACTTAGCACTTATATTGTAAGTAAACTTATTGCAGGTCAAAACAGTGAAGTTGATACTTGTGCTAAATGTGATTGGCTTTGGTCTGGTCCTGCTTGTAACTAAGTTTTTAGTTGAAAGTTCAAAACGAGCCAATATTGTAGGATGGATTTGCCTATTGTTCTCTTTATGCGTGTTTGTCGCACCTTTATGCATTGTTGTAAGTAGTATATATATGTAAATAAAATTGTATTTCAGATTTGTATATCTATATTAGAATATCTAAATATTGATTATAATTTTTCTCGTTTATTACAGAGACAAGTGATACGAACAAAAAGCGTGGAATACATGCCATTTCTCGTTTCATTCTTCCTCACTCTAAGTGCTGTTATGTGGTTCTTTTATGGCTTATTGCTCAAAGACTATAACATTGCTGTAAGTTATAAAGATTATATATAATAACATTTTCGATCATTATATGTTATGGAATTTAATCAACATCAAGATTACATCTTTTTGAGTACTTAAAATTATATTCATTGAATTACATAATTTCTTTTTGTTGATATACAGATCCCTAACGTTCTGGGATTCAGCTTTGGGGTAATTCAAATGGTGCTTTATTTAATGTACAAAAATGCAAAGAAAGTAGTTCACGAAATGCCACTCCATAAAATACAAAGCCAACTAATTGAAGATGAAAATGGCCACAAGGTTACTGAATTAAAAGATCAGATTATTGACATTGTGAATATGAATGCAATGGCGCAGATAATTCCGCTCGTTCCAGTCCTCGTCAATAGCATCGACGAACCAAATTTTGAGACGAAAAAATCGGGGCTGATTGATTGAAATCAAGAAAGTTGTTTATTTGGCTTTAAACTGCTAGTTTCTTAATATGCCATTGCTTTTTATATTTTGTGTTTTTAATGAGTATCTGTTTGCAGGTCATTGTTAAGGATGTTTGATTGTAGTAGTAATTATTAAATGTCCTTTAATTTTCATTTGATCTTACTATGTTAAATAATGTTTCTATTTATACTTGACTGTTCTTCCTGAAATTGAAAAATATTCAGCAAAAGCAAATGATAAAATGAAGGTGAAACTTTGCCAACTTGCAAATCAAAGAAGATGCATCTTCAAAGCTATTAATATTGATAAGAACTACGTACTAACATTAGGAAAATTTCAGAGATTGTGAGATGTCTTAAAACATTTGGAACGTGAGAAAACAATAATTTATTCTATTAAAATATGGGTGTTTTTTTAATTTTTTTTTATCTATCTATTTATATCTATTATGTTTTTATATATTTTGCTTTTGAATGACAAAAGAGTCAAAACTAATTTATCTGTACATACAAAAGAAAGATGTACGATTGCATTAGACTCTTCATTGTGATCATTTATAGGTAATTTACCACTATTATGATAAGAGAGTTGTTAATCAAATATAAATAAAATTTTGTATGACAACAAACATACTTATAGATTACAACATATCATGACATAATTCAAGTAATTTTAGGATTACTTATTCTCATAAATTCTTCTATAATAATTATACTCCTCTACATACTAAAGATTTAAAAATGAAGGGTGAATTCAAACTTTAGTATTAAACATCATAGTTTGAAAATAACATCATATATATTTTCTTTTTAAAAATAAACTCTTTTGTCAAGAACCGTTTATCTTATTTTTAAAATAAACTCTTTTGCCAAGAAATGGTCAGCTATTCCTTTGATGTTATATTTTGTAGAATATTTTGAGTTTTCAAATGAAATTAATTTTCTATAATATTTTTCCAGATTTTCCATCTACATGTGATGAATATATAGGAAATACATTATAGTCATAAAAAAATATTTCTTCAAACTTTTAACATACCTAAAATATTCTTATATAATTTAAAATTCATAAATAGTTCCTCATTATATATTTGTTTTTCTAATATTGTGCGTTAACTTTTGCGTGTAATATTTACATGTACTGGAGACAAAGTTGACATATGTATGTATAAATTATACAGTATAATTAGTGGTAATGACAGTATAAATTATACACTAATTATACAGTATAATTAGTGGTAATGAAATGGCAACAAGTGATTGCTATTGGGTTGTAATACATTTGGCTTTGCTGAATAGCAGTGAAAATAGGGCTCAGCAATGGAATAAGATAATCAAACACTACCAAAAACTCTAAGTATGAGTTGTAAGCCTTAAACCCTATTGGATGGGTGGGTGACACGTCAGAAAGATCCCCTTGTGGGCCCTTTTATTTTGTACCAAAATAATCTGCAAAAGGGGTAAAAAAAAAATCCAAATCTATACTCCTATAAAAGTATGGATAATTTTTGTTGTTTCTCCCCATTGTGAAATGATATTTTTATCCTTACTTAATTGATATCTAAATATAATAATAATACAATTATTATATTATAACTATTAAAAATCATCATGTCCATTTACTTATCCAATTCAATGCTAATAAATAATAATGTTATTATACATATATAAATATTGTCTCTTTACTTGCTATTCACTATTTAATTTTGTAACATCTATATTCCTAATAAATGATATTATGTATGGATAATTTTTGTTGTTTCTCCCCATTGTGAAATGACATTTTTATCCTTATTTAATTGATATCTAAATATAATAATAATATAATTATTATATTATAACTCTTAAAAATCATCATGTCCATTCACTTATCCAATTCAATGCTAATAAATAATATTGTTGTTATACATACATAAATATTGTCTCTTTACTTGCTATTCACTATTTAATTTTGTAACATCTATATTCCTAATAAATGATATTATTATAATAATTATAATTATATTATTATTATATAATATAATCACAATTATAATTATAGTAAAAATATAATAATAACTATAATAATTTATTAATATCACTTTTGACTCTACATTTACTATAAACCCTTCAACTCCAACGTATAGGGTTTAGTAATAATAATAAGGTTAAATGTCCACTATAGACAACTAACTCTCTTTATATGTGTTATTGTTGTCAACATGCAATTTATTTTTTAAATATTAATTCTTATCATAGTGTTTGTAACGGTCATGGAAGTATAAAAGTTAATCACTTCAATTATATAATTGTTGATTCTTCGTAAAAGAGCAAGATAAGAAAAAGACGAAGTATTCCCAGTTAAGTTTCTTGTGACAATGTTTTACTTGGTCCGTTCATGACAAAGTTTCCTAAAAAATTTCTCCAGGTATACATTTTTTATTTTTGTTTTGAGTTACAAGTGATAACAATAAGTCATTAACATATGCACCTTAAGTATATTACTTGACACAACCACGTTCATTTGCTCTGAGTATGAGATGCCATATGTGATCTGTCTTATTGTGTGTGATACTATTCGTATAATGTTGAATTGCAATATAAAATGTTTTATAATATTTATATTTAATTACTTTAATATTAAAATTACAAAGGTAATTCAGTATTTTAGCTACTTTCTTTATTGAAATATTGATGAACTGTGCATTTTAGAATATTGAATATATTTTATAAACTTTTTTGGGTATATAAATTATTTTATGTAATTTAAAACCTTTCCTAAAATATAATATAAAAATAAATTCTCATATGATACCTTAGCATTGCAAAGTTTGAGATATATACTTATATTAAGCCACAAAATATTTTGCTAATAAAAATATGTGAGACAATAAAACTTTAAAGAATGAGCCAAAAAAAGACATATATCTCACTATGTACTTACAAGTTGGATGATTGTATTCTATAACTAAATATCTATACTAGATATATAACATTAAATATTTGTGAATACATGATTTACAATGACATTTTGCTTAATGAACATGAGATTAAGACTGATATTGCAAATTTATCAAAATATTAAGATTATTTTAGTAGTTGCATAAAATACGAGACTAAAACTAAAATGATAATCTTCTATGAAACTAAAATTGTAATTTTTCCATATCATAGACATTGAAAAAATTGCAGTGGTTACAAGTAGAAGAAACTAAGCTATTTATAGGATTAATTTAACATGAGCAACAACAACTTTCAATAGCTTTAGGGATTGAACAATCATTCATACAAGTACTAGCAACCGGAAAACAATAATTTAATAGATTAAAATCATGATAATACCTTATATTATATAATATATAATGAAACAATTATACATCACACAATTACTATTAGTCTTTAATGGACGCTATCGGCGAGCCAATTAAAAATCTCACACGTTAAACAGTAAGAACAAAAACAAATCCAAAATAAATCTCTAATAAGAGGCAAAATAATATTGCGACATAATAAGATTCAAACAGTAATAAAATCCTTTTTTATGTGATTGATCTTAAACTAATCGATGACACTTGGAAAAAGGCCAAAACCTAGCCATCGAATAAAGGAAAGAAAGAAATCATTTAAATTAACTTAAAGGAAATAAATAATTATTAATTGAGCTACAAACTGTAGCAACATTTTTCTAGAGAAAGTGAATAACTGAAAATAAAAGTGAAAAATTGCACGAAACTAGAACAATTTCTTAATAAAATGCAATATTACTTTATTTTATAATTGTAAAAGTATGAGTTATTTTTCTATTTGAATGTACTTATATTTCTTAAAATTTTATTTTTAATGGTAAAACAGTCAAATAATAAATTGTATACATCAATAAGACTCTATAGGTAAATTACAAATAGATATAAAATATATTAGGTAACTTCTTTTGTGTTATCTTTCTTTAAATTTAAACGCTTATTTATCAATGTATACATATAGTCCATTATTCAAAATATACATTGAGGTAGAAGTATGTAAACAACCATGTTTTGCTAAATAATCACTTTCATTCACCATAAATTCATAAATGCTTTTCATAAGAATTCTATGTGTATGCTCTTATTCCTATCTCAAATTTAGTAGGATATATAAAATTCTTTTTTGCTATGAAATTATATCAACTTAAAGTAAAATAACATTTTATTTTGTTTGATTTTCATTAGTTATCAATTAATAGAATTTTCTATGAGCATGTTAATTCCATGATTTTTTAAATTTTAAGATCTTGAATATTTATAGTTAATGTTTAGTTGTTATAGATTTAATAGTTTAATATTTTTAAAATAACATACAAGTCAATTTAAAAAGGACAAAAATGTAAGAAAATACTTTAAAGTATTTTTCATTCTGTTCTTTCAATTTAATTATGGACAATTTAGCATAGAAATAATGAAACCAACACCAAAAATAAACTATTAAGTAAGATGGAAGACGCCAATAAAATTTTAAAAAAATAAAGCATAACATTCAATTAATTACTAAATAAAAACATAACTTTAAGGAAGAAAAATATTTATGTGTACTTTTCTTCTTAACATTTAAGATCCAAACATAACACATAAAAATTAGGTGTTTACGTGCAACGCACGTACGTCTTGCTAGTTAGGTTAAATGGAGCCAATATGAATGGTAAAAAAACATCCAAATTTTTGTTTATACAACATCAAGTAGAACAAATTCAATTCCTGCTACCAATATTATATCCTTCATGGTTTTTCTTGTGAGTTTCTAATTTACTTTCATGTTTTTTGAGTCTTATATTTGGATTTATTATTATTTCTGTTTATACTTTCAAATTTTCTAAGGATGAATTTTCCATTTATTTTGATCAAGGCCTACTCAGAAAATTTATAGTGTTATAAACATCTAATTAATTATTGAGTAAGAAGTTTTTATTTATTTTGTTAAAATATTTATCTTATTGTGAATAATTAAATTATTCCATCTTAATTATATTATAATTTATAAAAATTATTCTTTACATTAATTAAGATTAATTTATTCAGTTATCAATTATCATTTGATGTACTATGAGTAAAACTTTATAACATAATAAAGTTTTACTCGTAAAGTTTAACTATTTGTATATTTTAGCTAAAATGCGAAAACACTTGCAAAATTACAAAACATATATAATGTTAAATGTTTGGGAATTATAAAAAAAAAGAGAGGACAAAAAGACAAGGAATACAATTCGAGTGCAAAATGACCCGAAGTACCATATATATGTTGACCAAGATAGATAATAAGAAATAGTATGACAAACAATAAAAATGCTTAAAATTCCAGTAAAGTGCAAAAAAAAAAAAAGGAAAGCAGTTACTAGAATTTCTCGTATTTTGATGGGGATTCACTCAGATAAGATAAAATGATATATATAGGCGAAAAATAAATTAAAAAAAAACTAATAAAATCCGTAAATTTCATAAAATCCTAAGAAGAAATAGCTCGAAGGAGTATAAATATCCTTCAAAGGCAAAGTGACCAAAATTCCAATGCATAATTTAGCATCAAAGACTAACAAAGATGAAAAATAGAATATAATTCATTAAAATATGAATGCATTGCAAAATATGTTCATAAGTTTTAGGTTTGAGGAGGTGTGAATTTTATCTTCATTGATCGTTGAAGGGACAATTGATGATACTATGGCTTAGAACACTTCATTTGTTTCCGATTAGCTTAAGATGGTTGTTATTTCTTTTTTCTTTTCTTTTTTTGTTATTATTGTTATGTATTAATGCTATTTAATCTTTTGTCGATTAGACGTTCATTTAATTATGTAATCAAATATGTTTAAGTTCATCTCAATTTGTATTCGAAATGACATTGTCAAGCTCTATTTGAAGACTTATAGTCGCTTGAGTTGTTTGATAGAGATTTTTTCAAGAATTGTGCTGAATTTCATTGCACTAATGAGATTCATTCATTTTTGGACAGAAAATCTCTTTCGGATCTTAAAATTACGGGAAAATGTGGTATTTCTGTGAATAGGGAGACAATTATGAAATGAACTTAATTTATAAAGACAAATATATTGCATTTTCCACTTTTCTCCAAGGGAAAATTGTTTTGACAAAAATATTTTTTTGATCAATAATTTTATAATTTTCTAAACTTCGGTTCCTCAATCTCCAAATCTTGGATATGTCCCTGCTTCGGGATCTGAGTGTGAGATATTTCAAAATTTATAAAATGCAGTATGAAGAAAACTTGTAATAATGTTGACCAAAATCCAAAGCTGACTATGAACTGAATTACGAGATAAAAGTATGATTTACCCTCAATTTAAAAGTAAAAAAAAGTATCAATCCAATAAAGAATTTAATTTCTCCTAGTACGCAACTAGATCCAACTCAAACATCAAAACTCGACTCAATTTCAAAACAACATTATCACTTTCACAATATACATACATATTGATGATATGGCCAGTACAACTCACTTGTTATACGAATACTTCCAATTCACTTATACGATTAGTTTCAATTGTCGGGCTAGAATTTTGAATCGAATATTTGCACTAGCGAAGCAAGTTGCCATATGCATAATAGGTGGCGATGACATGGCAACAATTGATTAGCATTGTCATATACTAAATTTGGCTATTTTGAACAGCAATGCAAATAGGGCTCAGCCATGGAAGAACAAAACACTACCAAAAGCTCTAAGTATGAGTTGTAAGCCTTAAACCCCAATTGGATGGGTGGGTGACACATCAGAAAGACCCCATGTGGGCCCTTTTATTTTGAGTTTCTGCCTGAAATTGAACCAAAATAATCTGCAAAAGTTAGCCTCTTCAATGGTATAAAACCATCCAAATTAGGTTAAATGGAGCATTAGGCATGAGAAAAAGAATTTGATATTGTGATAAAAATGAGCATTCTTTTTAGTCTTGAACAACTGTAAAGAGCAATGCAAGATTTGACCCGGCCCCACACGAAAACCCTAACCCGGTTCAAATTCTGTGTTACACAATCATATAATATGTTACGGTATAATCATAAATGTGTGAAACGTGTGTATACAGTCGAATAATTAGAAAAATAGATTTTTCATATCTATATATGAATATATATATATACTCGAATGTGATGCCATATACACTGTTTTTGTTGATGTGGCTTAATTTATATATAACCTTTTTGAATTAATTAAACGTGGAGCCTATCAGTACCCCCACCTCCTCATATTGAAAGTTTTCCTTTTTTACATGAAATTGTCTAAATTCAGTGGCACGAGCCCTCTATATAAATGGATGTCTCACAAGCATTCTTACTCGTGCTTTAACATTAATTAGTTAAGTACTAAGCCTTATAAACTTCAGTACATTAATCTACTACTTTGTGAGAGTGTGAAGAATTAAGAGAAATTACATTTTCTCAATTTTCAGCAGAAATCAGAAATGAGTCAGTTGGCTTTTGCGTTTGGCCTCCTAGGTATATTTAATTATCATTTTTATTGTCTTCTATAAACAATTATTATTATTTCTTACGTAATTACAGGCCATGCAAAGCAAGAAAAAATGTCTAACAAAGTTATATTTCATGCATATTTTGCAGGCAATATTGTCTCCTTCATGGTGTTTCTTGCTCCACTGTGAGTTTCTAACTTATTTTCATAATTATTACTTCTTACTTTTGGAATTTTTATACTTTTATGATGAAAGTAAATTAATTTCCATTTATTTGCAGGCCCACATTTCACAAAATTTACAAGAAAAAATCATCAGAAGGGTTTCAATCCGTTCCTTATGTGGTTGGATTATTCAGTGCCATGTTGTGGATATACTATGCATTTCTGAAGCCTGATACAACCCTTCTCATCACAATCAACTCAGTTGGTTGTTTCGTTCAGACCGCTTACATTTGCTTCTATCTCTTTTACGCGCCAAAAAATGCTAGGGTACGAAAAGGGACATAAATAAAATAAAATTAGTTAGTTTATTTCATGTTGTGATTATTATTTCGATATTCTAATGTACTTATATATATTATCGAAATTTGTCACAGGTTGAAACAATGAAGGTTCTACTCTTGCTAAATGTGATTGGCTTCGGTTTGGTCATGACAATAACACATTTCTTTGTTGAAAGTTCAAAACGAGCCAATATTGTAGGATGGATTTGCCTCGTATTCTCTTTATGCGTGTTTGTTGCGCCTTTATGCATTGTGGTGAGTAGTATATATGTAAGCAAAATCGTATTTCATATTTGTATATATATATATATATTAAAATCTCTGAAATTAATTATAATTTTTCTCGTTTATTTCAGAGGCAAGTGATACGAACAAAAAGCGTGGAATACATGCCATTTCTCGTTTCATTCTTCCTCACCCTAAGTGCTGTTATGTGGTTCTTTTATGGCTTATTGCGCAAAGACTATAACATTGCTGTAAGTTATATAATATATTTTCTCTTATGCATATATATTTACGAATTTAATCAAGATCAAGAAGACATATATATATACTCTTTTGAGTAATTAAATTTCAATTTAATTTGACTAGATATATATTTTGTTGTCAATAATTAAACAGATCCCGAATGTTCTGGGATTTAGCTTTGGAGTGCTGCAAATGGTGCTTTATTTAATCTACAAAAATGCCAAGAAATCAGTGGAAGAAGAAAATCAGATGCCTGAAATACAAAGCAAAATAATTTCAATTGAGGACCTTAACTTGCCAGAATTAAAAGAGCAGATTATTGATGTTGTGAAACTAGGTGCCATGGTCGATATAATTCCAATTGTCTCGATAATCGTTGATGAAATTAATGAACAAAACTTGGAGATTAAAGAAATTGGGAAGATTGATGAAACCCTGGAAAATCTCTAACAAAAACTTCCAAAAAATGGAAGATTATTAGTAATCTAGAATTAGTTTGTTTGATTAATGTGCATGGCTTAACTATTGCCATTGCTTTTTTTTTTTTTTTTTAATGTTGTTGATTTGGTGTTTAAGCCTTAATTGGCTCAGTTTGTTGTATCATCATTAATTAAGTTCAACTGTAATATATGCATTATGATATTATTAAGAGTCCTTTCAAGTTGTTTTGGATGTTAATTATCATAATGTTTTATGTGTATATATATGCTATAAGAATCTCATGTTAAGGATGGTTATTTTGGCGATCATCACTCAAATTTAAATTTGCCATTTTTGAATATCAATATTTTAAAATATATAATATTCGCCTTCCTCACTTTAAAATTAGAAAACTACATTCTCTATCACTCAAACACTCTTAGTACGTATGTCGTTACTTTTTTCAATCAACTTCGCCAATTCTGAAAATATCTTCTCAAGACTTTACTTATTTCAGTCTTCGTAAATACTCATTTTCATTCAAACTAAGGAAAAAAAACATGATGATTACTTCATTTATACAACATTATCAAACTTTTGGATGGTGAAAAGTGAAAACTATTGAAGTTTTTCAATCGCAAAATTCAAGAATGTATGATTTGAATACAAATCTTTGGAATTTCGTTTTAGTTTTTTCACTTTATATTTCTAAACTCTAATATAAAAAATTATTTGATTTAGAAATTGAACAAATACATGATGGGCGACTGTTTTTTAAAAGAATAGAAGAATGAGACGAAGATAGATAATGTATTTAACAGTAGAAGACAATTCAAGATATCTCGTTATGTGGTGTTTTTGAATATACTAGTAAATAACACGTTCGTTGAACATGAAGTATATGATCTCGTTAAATAATTCATATATATATTTATATATATATATATATAGTTATTGTTCAACTTAAAAAATATTAATAATAAAAATTTAAGTAAATAAACTATCACTTAATAAGTAAGTTATTTGAAAAATAAATTATTTATTGATATGAATGAATTAATTAATCAATTCTTGAAGGAATAAAATTAATTGAAAAGTGAAACATGAATAACAATCAATCTAAATAAACTTTTATGTAAATTCATGCTTCATTTATACGCATATCTTGGTTAATTTTGATGAATTAAAAACTTCATTTCTTCTTTCTTCTCAGTAATTTTTTAATGTATAATTTCAATAATTTTTATAATGGCTCAAAATATGGACACTTATATAGGGTTTTTGTTTCTTATTTCAAAATTATTCTTTTTAGTTCTCCATTTGCTAAGTTCATGGGTAACATATTTTCAGATCATTAAATGCGTCTCACCTTAGAATCTTAGTCTAAGTTTTCGCAAGTCATAGTAAGTTGGCATAAATGATGCATTCATTTTTGTTTGATTCACTAATTGTATTTTTTTATTTATTAAATTGAGTCTAATTAACAAAAAAAAAATTAAAAATTGCATGTTGTGCAATGTACATACAGTTAATATACAATATGCGAAAGAACTAAAACATAATAAGAAATGATCTTTTTCTTTAATTTGACAACACCATCGTATTTTGGCTTGCTATTGATAGGAAATTCTTTTAAATAAAGTGTTTATTGACCATAATTTTAATAAATATTTTCCTATTAACTCTTGTGGTTTAGTTTCATAAATATAATTGATAAAATATGCATCATTTTTTGAATTTGTTGAAAATTATAATTAGTTGAATGATCAAGTTGATAAATGAGGAAATTCAATATACTCAAATTTCTAAATAAAATACTTAAAATAAACTAAAGTATTAAATATTCAAAACTAAACATTAATTTAACAAAAGTAAATACTTACTAAATAAATTATAAGCCATGATCTCATAAATATATAGATAATTTCTTATTTTAAAAATAGTATCTTATATTTAAAATTTAAATAATAATTTAATGAAGTATAAAATTATTTAAAGAATAAATATTGATTGATATGATGGGTTAAATTAATAATTATAATATATCGTAGAACGTAGAAGGTGTTTTGATAATATGATCTAAATAATATTTAAAAAATATCTTAGAATAGAAGGTGTTCGGGTAGAATAATTTATAATCAAATATTTTGTGACATGCTTTTGAGATTTAACAATAAATTAGTAAAAAAAGAAGTTTTTTATATTTTTTTATTTATTAATTGTTTAAATAAAAAAATTGTAACCTAATATTGTAAAAATATTGTGTAATTTTCATGTTTAAACTAATTATTTTTAATTAAAATTTAGTATTTATGTGATACATACATATTTTTTTTGTAGATATATACAACTTATTTTATTATTTGACTCTTTTATTTTAAAAATGTGAATTAGGTATTGTAGAGTTATATATAAATTTTATTTTTAGATATATATAAATATATATAACTTATTTTTATTAGTTATTATTTATTATTGGACCCTTTTACCATTCAAAATTAAAATACATAAAGCATGTTAGGTAAATCAAAATTTAAAAAAAAACACCCAAACTTTTATACTAGAATAGATAATTATACATGTATATCTTCTAATGGTTTTAGTATGTATTTGATTCCTTTAATTAATTCTTTCTTTAGAAACAACTTTTTATTAGGATATTCATCTAAATATGAAATAGACACGTTAAAATTTGTGTTATAATTAAATTCTGGCTCTATACGTCTCACTTTAAAATAGCACAGAAACAACCTAAAAAAAGAAATCTATTATCTATTATCTATTGTCTATTACTATTATAAAAGCACGAGTTGTTCTTTTACATTTTTGAACTACCTAAAATATCCCTATAAAATTTAATTTTTAAGGGCAAAAAAGTCAAAACAACAATCAAAATAAGATTAGGACTCTACAAAGCAATTATATAATACAAAACAATAGATATTGAGTTAGACAAGAATTCCACAATTTATTCTTTCAAAAGTACAATAATATGATAATGAAATTATCATAATAAATCATAGCCAGAAAAATAATATATATATATATATTTGATACGGGAATGGATATGATTTTCCCATAGCAAAACAATATTCTTATAATATGACTATAAACAACGACATTGTCACAGTTGGTAAGAAGTTAAACATCCAACTGATGTTATGATTCCAGCATTCAGATTGTGTATACTAAGAATTAACTTGATGCATAAAAGAAAGTTAATCATCTTCTATGTATAGTGGAAAAAATATTTAGAGAACATATAGATTAGAGCATGTACGTATTACTATGGGAATGCATATGATTTTTACAAAAATTAATATAAAATAATATATAGATTAGATAACATATAAATTACTGCTTTTTTTAGGTTGGCTCATCATTTAAAAAATATATATTTCATCTTAAATATTACGAAAATATTTTTCAAATAAAAAAAACCTATTATACATATTTTTCATTTAGAAAAGGCCAATACTTAGGGTAAGTAAATTTACAAATTTAATTGCACTTACTCTCTTAGATTAGAATTACTTAGTCATACTCTTATATTGATGTTCATTAATTAATACATAATTTTAAATTAATTAATGAAATTAAGTATGATATAAATTTAAAATTGTAGATTTTTTCAATTTTAAATATGACTATATTTTTGGATAATTATCATGTTAAAAGAAAATAAAAATATATGAACATATTAAAAAATTATGATAAAAAAGTAAAATTCGTATTATACAATTCATCAATCTGAAACATCTAAAATGAAAGTATCTTAAGAAGGGAAAAACAATTGACCAGTCTTGAACTAAAAACATGCACAATAATTTAGTACAAATAATTATTGATCCAAGTTTGATTTTTTTTATTTAAAATTTTTTAGAAGGAACTTTTGAGATTGAAAAATATTTATATAAACTTTCTAATAACAAATTTATTTTAGAAGGTCTTAGTTATTTTTCTGATTATATTTACAAAACTATTGAAGATAACATATCGATCAATCCTAACTTTTGTGAAATTTATTTTAGAAGGTTTTAGTTATTTTTTTGATTATATTTACAAAACTATTGAAGATAACATATCGATCAATCCTAACTTTTGTGTTATACTAACAATCCTTCTAAGTTTTTTTTAAGAAAAAACAAAACTTAAATTGAAGCATTCTAGAAATATGCGTACAAATGATAGATTAGAATAAAGGGAAACATTGTTTTTTTGCCATGTCTTAATTCAAGATTGAAAGTTGCAAAACTTATTATGGGGTTATGTTATAAAAAAAAAAAAAAAGAAGTTGGTTTGTGGTCTTTATTAAAACAAAAGTTTCTTGCGGTCCCCAATTTGATAAGAAATTAGTTTGCAATCAGCCTGTTATTTTGGTATTTGTTAGTGGTTATTTAACGGTCAACGATTAGCATGATTATTTAGTTACTTGTCACCTACGGCCATAGTAAGAACATTAATGACAGTTTATGGCACGTCAATAAGAATAGCTACATGGATTACTAATGAATGAAATGAGAATTTTTTGGTGCAAGTAATAAATAATAGTTTAACTTTAAATATTTATAAAAAATAAGAAACATAATTCTATTAGGATTTTACAATAATATTAGATACATACAATATAACTAAAAAAAGAAAATTATGTTAACACTCTATATTAATACTATAGTAGTTTCAACTTTAAATTTTATATTAAAATATTCTTAGATGATAAAATTACATGTATGCAATAACAAAATACATTATCCTATTATAAATTTGGTTCACTAATTTTATCTGAATATCAATCTATTAACATAAGCCAATGTTAAAAATAAATAATTAATTAAATGTAGAGCATTATTAAAAACGATAATACCATGTAAAATTTAATTATGATATTATAATATAAAAAACGAAAAAATGAACATTAGTTTCAATTAATTCACTTAACTTACTCTATGTTACTACATAGTGAATCTAATCTATTATCACAATTACGCATAAAAAGTAATATAAATTAATCCTCCCACGTGTAAAGAAAAATAAAATTGAATAATGATTTGTTCGAAATTAAAGAAAATAAAATTATTTTCACTTTTTAATAGTCTTTCTAAATAGTTTTTCTATTTTATAAAAGTATATATTTTTACGGTACTATGTTATATATATATATATAATATTTTGACGCTATTATTTAGACAAACTAAAAAAGTTCTCATTATTTTTACTCATTAAAGAATTTGGTGGTATAGCGGTGTGCATGCATGCATGGTGAAAAAAAGTAAACAGTTTGGCTATTGTTCATTGATGAGTATTTTTTATCGTTTGCTTAGAGAGAGAAATCTGAGTGGAGCTCCTATAATAATTTTTGGTCAATTCCCACCAAACAATCATCTTTTATTTTAACAAGTCTTGCTAAATAATTTTCCAATAGTATAAAAGTATATAAACGCTATTATGTTATATATATATATATATATATATATATCATTATGACGCAATTATTTAGACAAATTTAAAAAGTTCTTATTTTTCTATTCATTAAAGTATTTGGTGGTATGGTGGTGTGCATGTAGGTATAGTGAAGAAAAAAATAAAAAATTTGGTTATTGCTTACTAATGAGTATTTTTTTTGTTTGCTTAGAGAGAGAAATGTGATTGGAACTACTATAATAATTATTGGAGTTCAAATATCAATTGCCCCAAACATCTTTTATTTTAATAAGTTGGTTATTATTTCATACGCATATGAATAATCAAGAACATTTATAAAATATTTTAATTTTAAAAATAATTTCAAAAAATGTATTAGATTTGGGGAGGGTCGGAAATGGACACCAAAACACATTGGCAAATACGTATTCTGGCAACGCTTTTGGCCAAGGCGTGGTTGAAGCCTTTAGAAATAATCTTTTAAATATTTTTTTTAATTGAGCTTTAAATTTATTGAGCATCTAACTTGAAACTTAAAATATTAAGTGTATATTTTACTATTAGTCCATAACATTTAAATTATATATCACTTTAGTCCTTCAAGTATCAATATTATGCCTTTGTCTTTAATGTTCAATTATAGTTTCAATTTTGTCCTTTTGACCATATTCTGGTTGATTTGACCGAGTTGAGCAGCATCTGCATTGAAAATTTTATCTTTATGGGCAAATGTGACATGCATATGTTGTTGTTGTTGTATATGTGAGGTGTACATAATGCTCGATCCGTCCATAAAATACACCGAAAAACTAAATGAACAATAATGTGATATTTGACATTTGAAGGACTAATGCGTTACAAATATGAAATTTCAGGAACTAATACTGATATTAACCAAAATATTTATTTCCTATTAATGTATTTATTAAGAATATACATTTTCATATAAAAATTATTATCTCAAATTCATATGTACACGTAAATTTTTTAAAACTTAAGTGGTTCATAACATCAATATATTTATAAAATAGAAAAATTTATTATTTTTTTAAAATAACATGAACTATAAGAAAAATATTTCCACCAACTATTGATTGAGCACTTCAACTTTAGCCCCTCAATTTTGAGAACATTCGCTCAATAAAATAATTCCTCCATATGATCTTATAATTTTTCAATTGGAATTTTCAACCCCTCAACTTTCAATCACATTGATAGAGCCCATCAATTTAAATAGTATCTTTAGAGTGATCCATTCGATCAATTTCTTATCAATATTGGTTGAAAAGTTGGTCACATGTCATGCACATGATTAATTTTGATGGTAAAATTATCAACTCAATTTTTGAAATGTAATTACTGATATGATTGTATAACGTTTTTTGAATTAATAATAATATATGTTCTCAATTGAAAATGCATTTTATAAAAAAAATTCAAAAAATTGTGATTCATGCATTAAATTTTATATTAGAAAAGATAAATCAATAGTGTTAATTTTACCAAATCAATTTAAATTATAGTATCATTATCAGTAAGAAAATAGGCATTTGTAACAAGCCAACACTTTGTTTTGTAAAATAAAAAACTAGCAATACAAACAAAACACAACAGTAACAATTATGAACTTAGTAAAGAACAAATATTCTCCACTATGTTTTGATTATTTTTGCTATCTTTTATGTATTATATTTTACATACATATATTACATGTGTTTTACTACTTAATTTTTATCAATAAAATTTTAATATTAAATTGCAAAAAGACATATTCGATATTAACAAAGGAAATAAAAAAAAAACATCCTTTCTGTCAACTTATCGATATGAAATTAAGGTTTACAATGGATTTTCATCCAATGTTTTTGAGATTATAATAATTATAATATATTAATTAAAAATTATTAAGTTCAATTATTGTTTAAGATTTTGATGCATCGAAATTAATATTATCTGCATATAATTTGTTAATGAGATCATATGACTCACGTGCAATGCACATGTTGTTTACTAGTATAACTAAATATCCAGATAATTCGATACAATAGATCTTAGTTACAAAATGCAACGCATAAACCAAATTATAAATGATCACAAGATAAATTACATCATTGTTAGCAGAAATGCAACTTTTATAGAGTATAAAAATTATTTGTTAGCTAAATTTATTTATTAAATGAGCGAAGCATACAATAATTTTGATTGAATCCACATGAGTAAAACACGAATCTCTTATATCTATAGTGGACTGTGTGATTCGATCCAAGCTTAACCAAATATGAAACAACACAGATTTTATAGTGGAGATTACATGCAATAGTAATGGAGATTTATTCTCTCTCTCTCTCTCTCTCTCTCTCTCTCTCTCTCTCTCTCTCTCTCTCTCTCTCTCTCTCTCTCTCTTTACAGGAAAAATGAGCTGAATGAAAATGAATCAGACTTTGTCTCTTATTTCTACACTTTCTATATATATTAGTTGGTTCCTATTGCTAATTTCCACTAGACTTGCTATTTCCAGCTCAACTTATTAATAACCCTATGAATAATATCCAACTATGCAACAATTATCAACTAACTTATTTTATAAATATTTTATTAATTGAATCATGCTCGAATGAGCTTTCTTATTATAATTACACTTGAGCTTCATATCTTATATACTTAACAAGAAACATGGTTAAACTTTGTTTGTTTGTATCAAACAAATGAGTTCAAAGCAATCTTTAACGATTGGTCTCAAGTAACAAAAGAGCGACAATAATAATAATAATTAGCTGGAAAAATAATACATAATCGAAGCATGTTGCAAGTTTGCCAACTTTGAAATGAATGAAAATGCAGTCTTAAAAGTTGGAAGCACGCTTTGCTAATTTTAGGTCTTAACTTTATTTTGGTTGTTGACTTACCATCAATAATGAGGGCCATCGTCCGAGGAATCATAAACTTGTCTGTCCTAATATTCTACATCTATTCCACAGCTATGATCACTCATGAGAAAAAAAAATATATTGTATAACAGGTCGACTATTTTATTATACTCAATTTATTATAAAATTTAATTTTCCTTCACTATTAGCATGCTTTTTTAGTAGCCAACACAAATTATTTTCTTCGTCAAATGCATACCAAGATGAAAATTTCAACAACAGACTGGACCGGATCAAATTTAATTAAACTTACACGAAAAATAAAATATACCATGGTGATATTTAAAAAAAAAGTATATCAAAGGCGAGATAAGTATTATAACACGAGATATATTATTAGAATTATGTAGTCAAACTTTACCCAAATAAATTTTTTTTCAGGCAATCATGTCTCATTCCCACTTGCTACATGCATGAGAAAATAGAAAATATGGAAGCATTAAAAAGGGTTCCATGAGTGTGTGTTTTCTTATAGTTGATCCACTTGTACCAACTTTATAATCTTGAATGAGCAATTTTAGAAGCTGCTCTCATTGACATTTATGTCAAGTGGTCTTGTGCATTTTTCTTCTATCCATGGTGTTTGATGACTAGAAAGTAACAAATAATTAAGCTTCACCATATGGTCAATATCTATATTCTTGACATAATTTGGACTAGTATTTCTCTCACAATGCAAGAAACTTAATTAAATAGGTAAAGGAGATGAAATGAGGAAACATCAATTCTACAATTTTTTATAAAAATATTATTAAAAATATAAATAGTTTGATAATTAAAAATCCTAATTTGTACAAGTAAATACTTACTAAATTATAATTATTTCAAACTTATAGAATTGTCTTGGTTGATCTTGATTACTCATGATGTTGTCCTTTTAATTTTATTTGATAAGATTGTTCTGTATTTTCCTCTTGAAGTTTAATATTCCATATATAGTTGTTGGTGTTTTTCTCCTTCTCTTTAACTGATTAATATTTTTAAATAAAATTCAGTTATAAACAAAAGATACCAATATTTTATGAAATTAATTTCCCCATTGTTTGGATTTCACATTATTTTTCAATCATGAAGCTAAGAGTTTAAATAACAAAGAAACACGCTCTAAACAAACTCAATACATAAATATTTTCAACAAGTATTAGACGTTGAACTGTGTGAACATTTTGACTTTATTTACGTATCATTGACAAAAGATATTAATAAGTACTCCATCTATGATTTACGAAAAAATATACTTACTTAATATGAACTATATTATCAAACATTTGTTTAGAATTCGACATTCATTTTCTAATAAGAATGTATGTTATGGAATAAATATCTTAGATTTTAATTTCTATGCTTAATATATTTAGAATTTTCAATTGGAAGAAAATATCATGGAAAACTATTATTTCTTAAATAAATAAGCATGTTATTTTGATTTTTGTTTGCATTTATTTACTACTCAGAGACATATACATGAAACAGCTTTAATCGGGCTCTTGTAATCTTAATCATCAAATCGATAATTTTTTTTATTTAGTTTATTTGGTTTACATGTTTTTAAATGAAAGTTTATCATAAACAAACTCATAAACATCAAGTTACATTAATAATGTTTATGAAATTATATTTGATTATCAATTGAAAACTTATTTCTTCTAGTTGATCAAATTGAAATTGCAAGAGAAAGAAAGATAGAAATAATTTAGAAGTTTACAATTCTTTGACAAATACAACTATGATTATTCATAATTATTTTATTTTCTATATAACTTTTTGAATAGTGAACTATCAAAATTATATTGTCTCAATCATTTATCAACGTAATCGGAGTATCGGACACATATTGTTTTAGAGTCCAACTATAACTTCTTTGTAGTTCTAGAGTTTTAAAGTAAATATACACCTTATTGTCGTCGATATATACAATTAATTATTATTTATTATTGTCGTTGATATATACAATTAATTATTATTATTTATTAGTTGACTCTTTTGTCATTAAAAAGTTAATTAAATTAGATATATTAAGTAGATTAAAAATTCAAAAAAAAAAAAAAAACACTTTTATAAAAGAATAGATATATAATAGAATAGATAGAAGCCGAATATCTCCTTTGAGAAGAAGCAACCTACATTTTGCATCGGAATGTTATTGGGCTGGACGCTGCTGCTATATATTTTGGGCTTTTTTAATCGAATACATTAGTCCTTGATATGAGCTTAGTGTGGTGAATAATGTAATTATCACTACCCTCTTAAAAGTAAATACATTATTTTGTGAATTTAACTTGAAATCTGTGACTCCCATAATCTCCAATCCAAAAGAAATTAAGTAGCCCATTCGTAATTGAAAAGGTAGGACAAGCAACAGGAAATACATGCAGCCAACTTCTAAATAACATTAATATGATGAAAAACTTACAAAAGAGTGCCATATATTTATAACATAAAATCCTCAAGTTGCATATACAGTATTAATAAAGATGAAAACTTCTATTAATGTGTATGCATGCACTCGAAAATTGATTTGAAAAGTTACTGGATTAACTGCGTCATTCTAATGCAATGCTTGTTCTATAAAAATGACAAGTTTTTTCAAAGGGAAAAACAAACAATTGGCAAAAAAATAGTTTAATATAAATTAGCTGAGAGAAGCCCATTCGGGATAAGGGCACTCGTAAGTCCAGTCAGGCCCGGAATATCTAAAGCAGTGCAGCCATAAACCTTCTTCATCTCCATCATATCTGCATTTCACAAAGAGATCAATTTCTGTGTTTTCGACAATCATTGAGGCGGGAAATTTTTAGAGTGTGAACCACATAGACAATGCACTAAGACTAATTTCGAAATACATCCCAAGATTTGAGAAAAGATCATATCATCACTTGACAGTAAAGTAAATTAAAATTTCACCCTTGTAATAAAAACAAAGATTGCAATTTCGAGTTGTTAGGATGTGTGACAAGGGATATGTTGGTAATTTCACAAAATATCAAGGGCCTCGTAGTAATTCACCAATAATATAGGGTTTGTACTGTAATTGTTCTTTTTTAAATAAAGGAACAGGACTATAATAATCAGCATACAAGAAAAATTTCTCACCCTTTAGGCGCCAAATTCGGACAGTTGGTACACATAGGATCGATGCTGAAATCTTCAGCGGGCTCATTTGTAGATTGTGACACCTTAATCTCACTTTGATTGGGTTCTAAGGGAAGAACAGACTTAGCTGCAGCTCTATCAGCACTTACTCCTTCAAACGAACGTTGAGTAACACATTCCGATAGGTAAAGCATGTCATTAGCTATAGGATATCCTAGATATTGCAAGTGGACGCGTATCTGAAACAGAGGAATTTATATATTTGGAGCCTGATCTGAATAATAGCTATAATTTGCATAGGATTGATGGGTAAAATGTACAGTTGAAACTTCTAACAGAGCCACAATAATAACATTTTAAAATATAGCTTATTACCTGATGTGTCCTACCAGTTATTGGTTCACACAATACGATGCTATGTGTTCCATTAGTATGGATTCTAGTGAATTTTGTACAAGCAGACTTCCCCTTTGAACTATTTTCGTCCTGCAATAATGTCTCATGTCATGAGACTGTTAGTTGCTGTAAACACTAACACTTTGTTTGGTTCAAGGATTTTGGTGACGAAAAGAAAAGGAAATGAAAAGAAAACTTTCTTTGTTTTCCATCATTTTCATCACCTAATGTGAAGAAAAGGAACTGTTTCAGATTAGTGTTAGATTTTCCCTCCTATTTTCTTTTCCTTTTCGTTTTCTCTAACAGCCAAACATGAGAAAATGATTTTCCTTATGTTTTCTTTTCTTTTCTCTAGCAATTTTCTTGAACCAAACATAGCCTAAGAGAGCAAAGAGAACTATGGCAGAGATGTATAACACCCAAATGCTACAACTGCTGGAACAATTCAGCAAAGTATAGTATCAACGATGTCACTATAATTAAACGTGGAAATAAAGCTTTTCATAAAAAAAAGGAAATAAGTAAGAAATTATGGCCATTTCCTGTATAATAAAATTAATGATTTTTCAATAAAGTAAGTGAACATGGTCAACATATAAAAATACAAACTTCTCAAGCACAAAATAGAAATGAGGGATGGAAATTCATACCTCCACCGTGCTCTTTCCTTCTCGAGCATTGTAGTTGATGTTTACATTAGCAATTTGCTGTCATGGAAATATTTTTAAAATGATGTCAATAGAAAACTAAGAATACTCGTAAATTTAGAAATGCTTTTGTGTCCAAAACCCAGAAAGTTAAATTTATTATAGAAAGAAATTAAGTACCTCATTGTCAGGAAATACCCCTATGACCCTCGCTATATACTGTTTCTTAATCTCTCCAGATTCAATCTAAAACAAAATGGACATGGCAGCATCAAAATAATTAATAAATGTAAATTGTGGTAGATAAGTTAACTAAAATATTAATAATGGATAAACTTCATTAAACAATTTTTCTGAGTGAGCTTTTATTGTTTAGCCAGCTATTAAACAAAACCGAAAAATAGTTACCTGTTGCCGGAAAATATCAGCCTTCGAAGCACTTCTGGCTAGAATAAGAAGTCCTGAGACTAATCGATCTAAACGATGAATAGCTGAAAATTTGTTGTCAAGGATATGAAAAGAAAGGCGAAAATTGCAACACTTAGACAGGAAAAGAAATATAAGATAATAATTGAGGAGTAATTTATTGGAGGGGTTGAATGTATGTTGATAATGACATAAATTGTTAGCTACAAAGAAAAGTAGGATACGAAATAATGGTGCCAAATCATGCTCCGCCTGAAGTATACCGACGATTGTGTTCTTGCGATATTGTCCACATGGATGCACCTAAATGTTAAAAATGAGAGAAGTTGTTTGCCAAGGTCATTCAGAGTTAAATACATGAAAAGCTTAATTAGAATACAACATAAATTTTGCACAAACACCTCAGAATCTCAGAAGGATTTTCAGGCATTAAACAATAATTGGTGGAAAAAGCCAATTTTTCTTGAAGAAGATTACCACAAGGCTGACAATCAACTTGAACAAGAGCATAAAGAATATATAGAGACTAAATCTATGACACAAAAAGATAACAAATTAATCAGTCTCAATTCTCAATAGCATAAATTTAAATTCTGAAAATAACTTTTGGGCAATAAGAAGTCTAAAAGGAACTGACAAATACTCTGTTTTATTTTCAGTTTATGGATTAGGAGTAACCTCTGAAAAAACACCCAATTCTTCACCAAAGCTAACAACAAAATCCTAGATTGCCAAAGTACACACCAATTTTTCAGCCGAGTTACGTCACAACAATCATCATCCATTACGTTATATATGCCATCTGCTATATAGAATGATACACTTATATAACTCCCAGTCTTGAATAACCCTCAAATTCCTTTTTTTTCAGATGTATTCACTGAATCACTTCAGTCTGCAGTAAACAAATCTAATAACATTCAAGTAAAAGATGGCGATCCAGATATCCCAAGTAAAGTCTTAGATATTCCAAAAAAAGAACCCTTTTAGTCCTTTTTAGTGTCATTACATTTCCTTTCACAGAGACAACAATGCTCATGAAACGAGAGCTAGAATATATCTTATTGTAAATACCCAGTAAAAGTATAACAAAAACTGAATTAGCATTGCAATCTTTTGGCTAACCTTAATGTCAACATAATCAGGTAAATTTGACGGATGTTCAAATTCGTTCAAACATATAAGACTAGGGAATTAAACAGCATTCAGAAGAGAGCAATAGATAGGAAATCAATTATATGTTTACAAACACGAAGATACCCCTGAAACTATTAATTGTAAGGTTTTACTAAGCTAAGACACCAATAAAGATTGGTTTTATAGAAAAACAAAAGGTGTAAAATACCCCACACCAACATAGAGTAATAAATGATATCTCTGAAAGAGAAGAAAAAAGGAAAGACAGTATTCCCACCAAACATTTCTGCTTCGTTAACATAACACACGAAAATGAGCGAAGACCAATTTATTTATTAATAAAAAGCGAATAAGGATTGTGAGATAGAAATAAAGACATTCATTTTACAGAAAACAAAAGAAAGTAAGAGGATTCAACTCTTGATCTGTAGACCAACAAAGTAGTGGAAATTAAAGCACCTAGCAGAGACCAACTTAATCAGTGAAATAACTTACAGGAACTGATGCGGGCTTACAAATGGTTACAACTTCTGATTCTAAATGGAGAATCTCGACATTCCTAGCCATAACTGGTGGTTCATGCCTACAGCCTTCAGTATGTCAATTGCTCCAATTACAACTATATTTCTGGAAATAAACTAACAAAAAAGAGGCTTAGAAAGAACAAACCTGTGCAGAAAATGGCTAATCTTTTGTGAAGGCCGAACTACATATGATATAGGTACTATCTGCCCATCAACTTGTATACGTCCACCTTTCACAGCAGACACCTGTCATACACTCGAGGAACCAAAAAACTTAAACTAGATAAAAGAAAAGTGCATATTGCTTAAGAACTCTCAAGGGGAAACAGAGAAGTGCTAGCTAAATTACCGTGCTCAAGAAATAAATGGTAAGTATTTCAGAAAGAAGGCCCACATTTTCATTTGAAAACCATAGCAGAAGTATGTTGTCTATATTCTTCATATATCAAACATATAGGAGTAATCTTTTAGCATCAAGTAAATGAACACAACTTTCCATGAAGTAGCTCCAAGGGCATTGACCAATTTTCACATCAGTAAACTACTCAAATATAAGGCAAAGGTAAGACAAGTCAGTGTAATGAAACTCTACTAAGTGCAGTCACCAACAAATATTACTCCTGAGGTCTTATAGTTTTGCAGAATTATTCTTTATGCTTCTTTTTTAATCACGATCACTTCAACGTCACAGCAAGACAAACAACACAGATACATCATTTTACCAGCATAAATGCAAGGCCAAATCCATTTTGAAAATTTGCAGACGATCAGAAGTAGAGTACTCATGTATCATGTTATATATTTCTTCGAGAAAACAAACTCAACTAACATAAATTGAACCATGAAAAACAAATTATACAGAATCAAGTATACTAAACTCTGAAGCTATCAACAACTCAGTCGCAAGCTTTTTGCTAGTGAAGAAATAAAATTACCCGAAAATGCTAAAATAACAGAAAGACAATTACATACATAATAATCTCGATTCCGTCCTTTAAATTCATCCGCAAACAAATCCACAATCGTCTTCCCCGCCCAACGATTCTTCGCCTGTACACATTATCCAGAAGCCCTAATTCAACTTTAAGTCCAATTGTTCACTTCAATAGTCCAGAATGGTGACCAATTAAACAAAAATGTGCATATACTTACATGTGAAATGAACTCGAAATAGTAAGGCCTGACATATCTTATGCCTGCAGAAGATTCAGATAAAGTACATGGAAACAATTCGTAAAAATTAGAAGAAGAAAAAAATCGTGTCTTTTTGCTACAGTACGTACCGTCGCGAAAAATGTAATCATTGCGGTGTGGAGGATTGGAGGGGGTTTGCCACACAATATCCATGGATTGTTCTTCTTCTTGTTCGTTTCTCCTCCTCTTCATGCTCTGTTAATACTGTTCTTGCTAATACAGCTTAAGGGTACTAATAAGTAATAAGAATTTTATCTGAGTTTCAGAAATTTAACACAGTGGTTAAAACTTAAAAGAGGGATATAAGTTTCTGTCTAATTCCAATATGTACCAATTATTCCCTTTTAAATGAATGACACATTATAAATAATTTGATCTAATGGATTAAAATATATTTATTTAACTATAAATTTTATTCAAATTACGTTTTTAATATTATTTAATTAAATTATAAAAAGTAGCGAACAAATATTCTAAAATGTCTCCCCCTCATTCTCTCTACTCTAAATCACCTAAATTACTTAAAATGAATTAAAATTAGAGTCCCGGATGGGTATGGTAATGGTTTCTTTAAGAAAGCTTGGAAGGTTATTGAGATGAAGTTACTGATGCAGTCTTAAATTTCTTCACTACAGGGAGGATGTTAAAGCAGATCAATTGCACGGCACTGAGTCTTATACCAAAAGTGGAAAACCTAGCGACAGCAAGTGAATGTAGACCTATTGCACTTTGTAACTCTATCTATAAATGCATCTCAAAAATGATGACGAGTAGATTGGCTGAATGAAAATCAAGGAGCTTTCACCCAAGGAAGATCGATAGTGGATAACATCCTGATAAGTCAAGAATTGATTAGACATTATAACAGAAAGAAGGTTTCACCTAGGTGCTTAATGGAAATTGATATCCAAAAGGCCTATGACTCTGTCGAATGGAAATTTCTAAAGGAGATATTGGAGGGATTCCAATTTCCCAACAAGTTCTGCAATTGGATCATGGAATGTGTGACAACAACTTCTTTTTCAGTGATGATCAATGGAGAGAGCCATGGCTTCTTCAAAGGAATGAGGGGCTTGAGACAGGGGATCCAATATCCCCCTTATCTTTGTATTAGTTATGGAATACCTCACTAGAAGGCTGAAATGTGCATCTCAGAAGCCAGAATTCAGATTCCATCCGGGGCGTAAACAGCTAAAACTAACAAATGTTTGTGCAGATGACCTCATGATCTTTTGCAAGGCAAATACTCAATCAGTATCAGGAATTTGGAAGGCGTTTCAGGATTTCTCTGAGAACATCTGGGTTATTTGCAAATCAAAATAAATCAAGCATTTTCATTAGAGGGGTTGCGCAAGAAACAAAAGAAATGCTCAAAGCGATTACAGGATTCGTGAAGGGTGTATTTCCAATGAGATACTTGGGTATTCCACTGGCCCCTACTAGATGGAACAAAATGGAATGCCAGATTCTTGTGGATAGAGTTACAAAAAAATTGAATACATGGACTTCAAGAAACCTATCATATGCAGGGAGAATCCAAATGATAAATTCTGTTCTAATGGCAATGCATACGTATTGGGCAACAGTTTTTGTTATTCCACAAGAAGTAATGAAGAAGATTGAGCAAAAATTTAGGGATTTCTTGTGGGGGAAAGGGGAGCAAGATTTGTGTGCCTAAGAAATTTGGAGGATTGAACTGCAGATGCTGTAAGACGTGGAATACTGCTGCAATTGGGAAACAGGTTTGGGATATTGCTAGGAAAAAAGACTCTCTATGGGTAAGACTTTTGGACATACAAACCTCCACTTGACAGCAGTTGGGCATGGAAGAAGATCAATAAAGTGAAGGAAAAACTTAAGAATGGTTTCCAAAACAACAGATGGAACCAAACTACAAATGGGGAATTTACGGTTCAAAGCTGTTATGGTTGGTTAAGAGGATCAAAGCCGATGACAAAGTTCAAGTTTGCGGAATAAACTGAATATCCCAAGACATGCTTTTACTACGTGGATGCTGATGCACAAGAAGCTTGTGACTAAAGACAGAGCGGCTCGGTTTATCGAGGGGATTGATACTCATTGGACTAGATGGATTCAATACGCATTTAGGAAATGGAAATTTAGACAACAAATACTACGAGTCGGGATGACAGGAGTTATCTATAATATCTGGAAGGAGAGGAACTTAAGATGCGTTGAAAAAAAAAGAGACAACAAGTGATATGGTGTTCAAGCAACTAAAAAGAGAAATTCAAATACGAATGAAAGACGCAATAAGCAAAAAGAGGAGGATTGGAGATGAAATTTATAAAACTAAGATTTTAGAATAGGATTTTCATATTTTCATTCCTTATTAACTGAAAAGAATTAGATTAGTGAATGAGATGTATATTTCTTTGTGTAAAAATTTGGATAATTGGTTTTGAATGAAAGTACAATTTATTACCGGAAAAAAAAAATTAAAATTATCATCTCTCGTAAATACAAAAAATAAAGAATCTTTGGGCCAATTTGAGAATTTATTTTCATGATAAAAAAAAAATATTATTTGAAGGATAAGAAGTGGGGTTAGAAAAGTGAGTTTGGATGAGATTTGTAAGAGAAAAATAGATAATCATTATGGTTGATGTGATATGTTTTTTATTGCGAGAAATTTGTTTAGGTTGATATTTAAATATAATTTTTATTGAATGTGTTCAGTCAAACTCATTGATTAGACGTCAAAAAATAGTCACAATGGATCTTATTTTACATATTGTATTATTTTGCATTAGAATATGTAATTAATTTAATTTTCAGTTTTAAAAGATAGTCGGAAAATCTCTTTTAATTGGTTGTATTAACTGTCAAATCATAAATAGTAAAATTCAATTTTATTCATTTTATTGCAAGAAGTTTTTCAAATTGTTTATAATTTTTGGAGATTTTTTTGTAAGAAATTTTTTACTATATACCAAACAAATTAATTTTTCATAATTTTTACCATGACATACTTTTTTAGGGTATAAATACCCATCCAATTGAGCCATTTCTTTCTTTTTAACATTGAAAATAATTTACTTTAGTGTTATTTATTTACTCAAATTTTATTTTTATTTGTCAAAATATATAAATTAATTATATTTTCTTAAAAAAAATTACAATAGGTCATCATAATATTCTTATTAAAATAAAATACTTATCGAGAAAAAAAAAGGTAACCCAAAATCAAGAGTTCAAGAATTAGTTGAATATAATGTTGATTTTTTTAATCAAATAATGAAAATGGTGGGAGCTTAAAATGGTGAGAATCCATAAAAGAATTTTTATTGAATTATTGTTCCATTTTTGCAACAAAAAAAAATTAGTTGAGAGATATAGAATGTGGAGAGGGATTTTAGGAGATTTGATTGTCGTACTTTATATTTAATTAATTGTATTAATTTTTCTTAGTTAAATGTTTAAGTAAACATAATTTAATCCATTAGATTAAATCATTTATAATGTGTCATCCATAGGGATATTGGACACAATTGGTGAGAAGGGTCGTGGAGAGGAACCTAATGAGTCTCTGTACCATATACGTGACTAAATGGGTATTGGGGCGAGTTATTAGTTTTTATTTTCCTATGTTTTAAAATTTTATTTTTATAATCATAATTTTTGATTATAAAATTCTAAAATCATTCATGTTTATATTCTTTTGGAAAATATTTTTATTTTTTAAATAAAAATACTCACATAAAGTCAATTTCTGGAAATTCTCTCAATTGCAAATCTCGCTACACAATCCATTGTGTCATTATTAATTGGTTATTTTCAATTTTCAATTACATCATACTTTCTCTTTTTTATGTTAATTATATAATTTAACTATCCACTTATTCTTACTCTTGATCATATCTACACAAATTTCAATCAATAATAATAACGTAATATCACAAGTTCACAACTACCAATCTTTATCTGATAACATCAACTTTGTTTTATAATTACACAATTTCCAATTATTTCAATGTATCATTTAATTAATTAAATAATTAGAATCCCAATGAAGTTTAAAATGTTTATTGATTTGGGATATATATATATATTATATATATATGTGTGTGATTTAAGTGGCCATGATCACATTTTATAATGGACAAACTCTTAAAAAGTTTTCATGAACAATATTTATTTTAATTAAGTTAAACAAGAGACATCACTAATCATTAGATTAAGGAGTCCTATTTGATAAAATTGAAGTCACTCAATTATCCTCCAATCCTTTTAGCTCAAAATTAATTGGTCAAATCTAAATGAAACCCAAACGGAATGATCACAAAAATAAGTCCAAATTTTGTCTCAGACAAAACCTAATCCAACTCCGTAATATTCCAATTAGTCAATGAGCCAGTGAATATTAGACGAAATTAAAGTATATTAAAGCCAAGCCAAAGCCCAACACTAAATCCTCCATCCACTCAAAAATCCCATTTACAAGTTTACATATACCAAAAAATTCCCCCAATTTACTATAGTTCCCTTCTCTGATTCTTCACTGTTTTACACTAATCTATTCACACACACACATATATATATATATTTATATATAAACCTATCAGCAGGTAATGGAGGAAACGGAGAGAGGGTAACGGAAGGTATTAGCATATTGAAAAGATATTGTACGTCCGTTAATCAACGGCTTGCCGTCGTTAACGAGGCAGTCATTGAAGTGTAGGCGTTTGAAGACGTGGGGATTGACTAGGCGAGCCGAGCTGAACCATCCGCAGGTGAAATGGATGGCTGAGATGTCGCAACCGGATAAGCAAACGTTCATGATCTCAACGGTGTACGTTGGTATACCATTGGGTAGGTTCTCGGTGGCGCCTTGGCTTATGACTATGTCTGATTTTGAACACTTTTCACTCCATATCCTGTTTGGCTTCACACCCTCTGAGTTTTCCTTTGCTTTCATATCTTCTTTCCCTGGTAATTCATTGTTTGAGATCACAATTATTCATATTGTGTTATTATACAGATGCTAATAATTATACAAAAATTTCAAACTTCAAGAATTGGTAAAACAGTTGAACAACAAGAAAGAAGCTAAAACTCACTTTTGGCTTATCACAAAGAATTTCTACATGTTTGTGTTTGGATGAATTTGAATTGACCGTATTAGTGAAAGAAATGAATTTTAGAAGATTGATAATTTGAAATCATTTAAACAACTTCAATTTTCAAGAATTTGAGCACAAATTTGAACTTTATATCTGTCAAGTGCTTCAATCCAAATTCAAACTCATATTTTTACTCAATTTGTGTGTAAGTAGAAAATTACTCAAAGAAGACCCTTTATGAGTAGACCAAAGTTGTAACATGGGTTGGAAAAAATAAGATTGAAACGTCACATTTAATGGTGTTTAAATGAAATATTGGGAGGATGTGCAAGTGCACCTAGAACTAGAAAGAGACATTTGAATGAAAGAAGGATTGTGCTTAGAGAATTGAGGACTTTTCTTTCCTTGCAATTCTGACACCTATTTGTGCTAATGTACGCGGAACAGAACATGCCCCTTGTGTTATTAACTCAAGAGGAATTAATGAACAAAGGCTTTTATTTTATTTCTATTTCTTCCAGGCTGCTAAAATACGCCTATTAAATTCAAAAGATCTCTCAATCAAGTCACACGTGCATGCAATTTCTTGATGCAAGAGACTTAATGACACTAAATAATTAACCACCCTACAAGATAATAACGATGATATTATTGGATGACTATTATGTTGACAGCTCAAAAATTAGCTAAGGCCTCTAGAGGCTAGAGGTCTATAAACTCCCTAGACAGGTGCACGTTAGAGAAAACGACACGTAGGACAAAAAAGCTGTGGGTGCGCCGTGCGCCACCTAAACGGAGGCAGAACCGTACCCGACAACTGATAAGAAAAAGGTGGCTAAGGCTGATACGGTGGTGCAGCCTCTGGGCTGTAGTGCGCACAGTCGCAGTGACTCACTCACAGCACAGTGTGTTCCCTCATTATATATATATGTGTATATATATATATCTCCGGGTTTTGCATGTAAACGTGCAAAAGACAAATCCTAAAGCCAAACAATGACAGAATTATATACATACACGATACATACATATATATATATATGTGATGAATTACTGTATATGCAGTATGAGTGTGTTTCTTTGTTTCATATATAATCCAAAAACCATTAAACCCAAATATTTCTTTATTCAAAAAGTCTGGTTTCAATTGTACTGTACTGACAAACCAAACATAATAATTATTTTGGGAAAGTAATAAGTAATTAAATTACCATGATTAAGCAGCTTGCGATGAGTAAAAGCTGGAGTATTTTTTTTGTTGATAATCATTAAGCTCTTCTTTGCCGAGATAACTGGACTGATCTTCTTTAGGCCATGATCAACTGTAATTAACAATAAATCACCAATCATTAAATTTATCTTTAATCTGACTAATCTTTTCTTGCAGAAAAATCAATGTATTATTGTAACATTTAATACTGACAATAAGAAAACAGATGAAAACTATTATATGTGCAAAGTCCACCAACATTTAATTATTGATGCACACGATGGAGAGCAAATTAAATACACACACTAAACACACATATGAATATATAATATATACACACATACATATTGGTTAAATGAACAGTACTGACCTGTATACATTCCAATGATTAGCAATGAGAATATAACCACAGGAAATGCCGTGAAATAAGCGATTCTTCGCCATCTTAATGATGATTCAGATCTCATATTTTATAAATCAGTCACTGAGTTAGACGAAGAATCAAAGAAGAAGAAGAGTGTAGATAACCAAACCGAGTCACGTTGAGTCGATCTCGGAGCTAGCTAGCTTCTATAAGAACTGTATGAACTGCAGGGATATATGAATGTATAGATCTCAGCTTATATATATTTTCTTCGATTTCTCTTTGACTATTGAAGAAGAAAAAAAGCTTTGATATGACTTGACAGCTGGAAAATTCTGCAAATCAGTAACATCAAAACATTTAGTATATCAATCAACACATAAACAAATATATATATATATACACACTAATCAATGCATGAAGAGAACAATTAAATTTTCGATAAGAATCTCAATAAATGTGCTCACAGAGAAGGACCTACGTTTTTTTGACTTTTGAAAAGCAGCGAAACTCACGAGTGTTTGATGAAAAAGTCGATTCGAATTTTCGCAGAAAATTAGAAAAAATTTCACGACATAGCATTCAAATTGAACACATAATCTCGAGAAAAGAGGCCAGCGACAGCCGAATTATTTTTCCCAATTAATGCAACCAACAAAAATTAAAATCGGAAAGAAAAACCATTCATAAACAGACGAAAAAATAGTAAAAAAAATACCAAAAACATTTCTGAAAGCAAAAAATAAGCATGGGGCCAGGAGCATTGATAGCAAAATGAAAGCTAGAGAGAGACAAAAATGGCAGAGATTCTGCAAACTTTAAAACATTAATATGTACAATGTTTGTATACATATTTGTTGTTGTTTTGTTACCTTTCGATGATAGAGTTGTGGAGCGAGATAGAGAGAACAATCAGTTCCGAGAAGCGTGCATGGTCGTGTACGTATAGAGAGAGAAAAGTTGTATCTAACTGTGGAGAGAGAGAGGTTTTAGGGTTTTGTGGTTGAAAATGTGTAAAGCTTGATTATGAGGAAGTTGGAGAAGAAAGGAAGTGTTTAGATATTTAACTATGTGCACGTGGTAGTGGTGATCCATAATCATTACTTTATTTATGGTTGGTTATTTATTTGCATTTTGTACTCAAATATAATAATAATAATAATAATTATTATTATTATATTTATCTTCTTGTAATAATTTATAGTAAGTTAATTATTTCACTAGTTATTTTTTTTATTTTCAATATTTTCGTCTTACTAATTAAAGAAGTTTTATGAATAATTCCATAAATAGAATTAAATATTCCAAAATATGCACCTTTATTGCTATAAATAATTTTATTTCTAATGATTCAATGCTTCTAATACTTTTTTTTTACTTGTTAAGGAGTATACTTAGCTATATCCTATGCAATCGTCCACGAATATACAAATTACTTTTTTCTACCTTTAGTTCAGACAAATTTTAAATCATAATGTAGGTATTTCTTCCATTTATTGATTGAAATGAAGATTGTACTAGTTTAGCTTTAACCCAATTTTTGCGTTTACGTTGATCAATCAATTGAAAAGTTAATTTAATAAGTCGTTTTACAATATTATAATTAACATGTCTTAGTCTAACATATCAAAAATTATAACACTCAACACAAGTAAGACATTTTTACTTGGATACCCATATTTCTCTAAATTCAAATGTCAAATTTTAAGATCGAAATTCTCATTCATTTAAAATCGGAATTGAGAAATTCAAAATGATAACAGTTTACTCGAAACAAAGTTCCATACTGTATAAAGATATCACGAATTTGAGAAACAAAACACTTGTAAAGTTTCTTTTAAAGTGTGTCCAACGACACTTTATTCTTTAAATTCCAAAAATTTTTGGTTATCCATTCTACTTTATTTACTAATGTTGCGTAAGTAAAGCTCGGACAAATTCTTTATCCCATTTTGATGTCACACAATAGTGTTACACATACATCAATGAAAAATTAACAAGTGTCATTTGAAATAAATTTTAGGAGAACAATTATTAGCAAATATTTTATTTAAATTAATTAAACAAAAAAGGAAATAAGATTTTCAGTTCGTAAAATTACGTTTTACGTTTCACGTTTCAGATCCTTACTCTTCATCCATCTTCAATCTTCCCATATTCACTTCTCTAAAACGCTTTTAATGATCAACCAGTTATAAAGATGAGGGGCAAGAAGGACAATGAAATGAAGCTTTCCATTCTTGTGATTAATTCAATGTATAAACTGATTTTAATACTAATGCTCATAAGATTTTCATTATTTATTTGTACATATCATCCTCTATACCATTTTCAATTAATGATAAGGAAAAAATTATATATTTATTATGTATATATAATCAAAAAAGATATTATTGGAAAAAGGAAAATTGAAACATGCTAGAAATTAAAAACAAAAGGCTTAAAACATACGTAATTTTATGTGTGTGAGGTTAGCAGTGTCAGTTCAATAATATTTGATTATTCACCTTTGAATTCAGTCAAAATGTTTCGTAACTTTAGAATTTGGCTCACATTCTATAATATCTACTGGTTACGTAATGCTAATCTAACTTCCTATAAAGTACAAAAATAAATAAATAGAAGGATATAGTTGACTTGAGAATCTTGAAATAATACAACTAAAATATTTCCAAAAATTTATTATTTGAATATATATATATTTCTTCAATGACGTAATGCATGGAACAGTTCTTCCTCAATGACTTTTCCTTTTTTATTCTTTTCCTTACTTTTTATTTTATTGTATAATTGACTATTTTATATAAAGGAAAAGTCTTTCATATTTTCAAACACTATTTGTTAACAGGCAAACATAAATAATATCAGCCCTTTTTAAAATGTCTAATACGTCCCTCAAAACAAAAACATTTCAATGAACCATCAACCGGAATCTCTATCTATTATGTTCTAGTCAAAAATCTTTTATAAGGGCAAAAATGTCATTTCGAGTATACTTAAATTTATGATTCGGATGATAATCCTATGTTCCCGATTTTGCGATATATTTACTTAATTGATTTGAGTTATGAATAAAATAAGCATCGTTTCATCAAGAAAAGAAAGTATAAAAAGAATATATAGAACTTAATTATCAAAACTCTGATAATTATATAACAAAAAGTTATTAGTATTGCATTCTTTTGTATGTTATTTATGAGAGATGTATATTAATATGCTTCTACACTGTATTTTTATCATCATTGCCATATCTTTTGTCTTTTCATTTATTCAATTTTTTTAATTGAAGTAATTGTACACAATATTGGCATTTTAATCTATTACAAATAATTTGAGACTAATAAATAAAATTATAAGCACATTTTCTTGACTTGAATATTTTATTTGTTACATCAATATAGGACAACGACACACTAGAAATTTAATGCAATTTAAACCAAGCTCACTAGTCGTGTGCATAGTATATTACATAAAATCTGAGTTTAGATCATGAAAATAAGATATTTAGTTAAGATTTTTTAAAAAGCCGAGTAAATGTTGAATTTAATGCGTGACTAGTAGGAAAATGGGGTAAGCAAGAGAATTTAAAAGACAGAGAATACAAGGCACAAATTGATAGCTTATTCTTATAAACTTATCACTGAATTATTAGACTTATGTTGCTATTGTAAAAACTCCGATTTTAACTATTATCTGATGTCTCGATATAATAATCATATGCACGTTAAATATTCCCGGAAATATGTCTATTTGAGAATCTAAATACGAACCTGCATGAAAGGATTAGAAAATTCGATCGGATGGCAGTTCCTCGATACTCATACAAAATGATAGTTAATTTTCGCGATAGGAAATTTGGATGATGGAATTGAAATGTTTTAATTTATTTTAGGTACGTTCTAGTAAAGATCAAATGACAGTATGACACACAATTTTATTGATAAAAGCTTATTTTGAATTGCAAACATGGGCTAGACCTGTCATTGGGTGGGCTGGATCCAGACTCAGCCTGACTTAGACTCAACGATTAGGTCTATACCTGGACCAGACTGAATGGGTCTCACGTGTTGATCTAGGTCTAGACCAAATGTTTTGGGTCTAGGTCTGGATCCAATGTTTTGGGTCTGATTCTAGACCCAGTTTTTTTTTTATCTTTTATTCAAAATGTTTTAAAATTTTGTAAAATAATAAAAATATATAAATTATTTATTTGTTCATGATTATTTAAATATATGTACGATAATATGTGTGGTGTGTATATATATATGTAACTCTTGTGATTTTTTTTTTTGGGGAATTTTCAATTGCATTAAAAAAATGAAAAGTTACAAGGAGAACGCGTAAGGGAGTGGCCCTTACCGTAAGATGAAGCCTACAACACGGCTAACCCATAAACCACACATGTGAAAAGAAGAAATGAAAATCAGCATGTACATCTACATATGTATCCCTCAATTTATCTCCCAAATTCTACGAATAGCTCGACTTTGAAGAGAGTCATCAAGGTTCATCGTTAAAAGTTTCATTTTAACAGTCTGTAGAATATTACTTGTCACTGCGTCAGCCGTACTCTCTCTCCCTTCGAAAATGCGTGTATTGCGTTCCTTCCATATCATATACACCAACGTCGATAGAAGCATCTTGTATGATCCATTAACCAAATGTCGACCCCGCCATTTATTAGCTGCCCATTCTATACCACGATTCCAATTATTCAACGGCCATTGAAATTTAATGAAATTATTAAGCAACTCCACACACCTAGCAGAAAACTCACACCTGAAAAACAAATGATCATGGTCCTCTGTCCGATTGTCATTGCAAAGAACACAATGTGTTTCACCTCAACCAATCCAAGGAAGTGACCTCAATGGTAATCTTTCACGAATAGCAAGCCATAATATGAATTGATGACTAGGTATTACCCCCGGCCCACCAATCAACGAACGCCACACCACCCTAGGTGCTTCAGGTCGAAATATTCGGGGAGAATTAAATAAGTAGTACAGATTTAAAAACTAATTCAAAAAATGGACCACTTTTGACATCTTTCGAAAAATAGCCCTGAAACAGGAACAATTGTGTAAATGGCCTTGATTTGAAACCTCATTTGAAAATTGGCCTTGTTCAAAAGGGTTTTAATTTTATTTTCTTTATAACTAAATTTTGCTTTACCCCAAAATACCCTTTATAACTTGAAGTGAGGAAAAATGCAAATTAAACCCAACAACTCAAAAATGAATGCAAATCGGGACCCCAAAATGGTATCAGAGCCTAGGTTTATTATGAACTTGGATTAAATATTTATTATATTAGATAAGTTAACTTTTGTGGAGGAGAAATTATCTCCAAACATGGATCTGGACGAATGTCCAAGATGTTTGTATTTCAGGACTTGTCTTCAAATTCTGAAGACACAAGAACAAACCCATCAAGAGATGGTAACATATTGGCAAAACCGATATGTTGAACAAGTTCTAGCAGGAGTAAGCGATACAACCTTACAATACTGCAAAGATCAAAGGACGAATCATCGGGTTTCCCTTATAGAAATCCAGATGAGAAGGGAAAGAGTCATTTTCTATCAAAGAGAGACTCATTATAACAACAATCATGAAGCCGAGCAATAAAAGGAGTTCAAGAGCAATAACCACCATATTGCGATGAACAGAGAAGGAAGGATTACCTGGAATGAAATAATTCCAGATTCAAGCAAGTTATTTCTTGATTTACGAGAAATCCAAAAGACGATTCAGAACTATGGAGAACAACAATACATAGTTCCAATGAAAGTCCAGCAAATACAAAATAAGTTGGACGATATGTTTAAACATCAAAAGGATATTCACAACGTCTTTATTGATGTTCAAAAAAGAGTAACTACCTTGGAGACTTCAACCAGTGGTAGAAGAAAGATTGATTTTGGGAAGGTACCGTATCTACACCAAGACGGAAAACCAACCGAAGTCACAAGAAAGTTGACCGACGATGAAAAGCTTAGTGCTCTAATCAGAGGAAAATCCATTGCCAAATAATGGATAAAATCAACCTGCAGGACCTACAAGATCTTGCCGAATCCTTTTCAGGACTAGGACTTGTAGACCTAAAGATGAATGCTGGAGACGAATCCTCAGCATTGGTGCCTAGAGACGGACCACCACCGATTTATACGGCGCCACAACCACCACAACCACCTCCAATGATGGCGGAATCCTCATGGGTAGCACAAGATATGCCGATGCCACATGTCGGAGATTTTGTGGTAAAAGATGCGCAACTACGAGACATCGTAGGAACCAGACAGCGCTCCAAACGGCCAGAATTATACAACACGCCATATGGAAAGTCTCAACTCGACCCCATACATCCGTATGGACTTATGCTCAATTTGGATATCCTTGACTTCAAAAATCGAGAAATCCTAATTGATGAGTGGGCCTCAGCCATGAGAATTGCAGCAGGAACGCTCGGAATTGAAAAGGAAGGTTTCCTCATGCTCCTTGAGATGAGTCTCGAAGGATCGGTGAAAATCGCATGGGATCTGACACCGCCAAACATCAAACAAGATGTTACAACGGGAGAATCCCTAAAAGGAATTGTCGATAATATGGCAAAATTATTCAAAATCTATTTTATCGGCACAGGATACTTCGAAGGCATGGAAAATGAGAAGAGAGAAAAATACAGACAAGCTCTCTACTGCCTCGAATTACATGATATTTGTCACATAGACGAATATATCAAGCTATTCACCGAATACAGATGGAAGTCTAAGGTGGATAATGGTGAAGCTTCGCAGCTATTCTTCGCGAAGATACCAAGTCCTTGGAGAGAAATGCTCATCAAGGAGTACAAAGTTGTAGACGAGATGGACACAGTGGCAAGAAGGATGTCTTTCCTGAAAGCCAAATTGTCGGAATGGTGTCACCAGGCAACTTTATACAAGAACTACAAACGACTACGAGGAATCAATAAATCAGTTCCTCTATGTTGTGTAGAAAATGATATTCCAACAGTTGTTGAAAGAGCACCAAGGAAGGAGAAGGGGAGAATCCACAGGAGTCATCCTTACTCTAGAAAAGGAGAAAGAAAGTCTTCTTGGAAACCAAGGAGATTCTGGTCCAAACATAAGGCTCGAAGCTATAAATCAGGGCAAAGACCAGGTCCAAGAAGGAGTCGAGTTACCATTACAGACTCGAACAGAAGCTCTAGACGACCACCTATGAAGAGGACGTTTAGACGAACACAAGCAAGGTCCAATGAAAGTTTCAAAGATTGTAATTGTTGGACGTGTGGCGCAAGAGGACACATCTCTACAGACTGTCCAAACAATGAAAGGCGAGGAGTCAGACAGTTCGAAGCCACGGCGGAATTCGACGAAGCTGTCTACTACCAGAACCTGATTCAGGTGTATCAATTTGAGGACATCCCCTCAGATGAAAGCATCTATGAAGAAGAAGAAATTGAATCTGAGTATGGAAATAACTCAGGAAGCTCAGACTCAGAATCAGGGTGAAGGAGAATTCCTTCAAAATCTAGTTAGAGAAGATATGTCAGGATTCCTCTCTCACACAACAGTGTCTCATAAAACTCTAATGAGGATTATGAAGGACGAAGCCAAACTCCAGATGTATGATGGGTTTACTATAAGCTCTTTGGAGAAAGCAATGGATAAAATGGGGCTAAGAAACAGAAAGCACCAGATTATCCATCGAGTTTCAAATGGAGAGTTTGGTATTCCTATGGAGCTCACTGGAAACCAGATCGAGATGCAATTAATCCCATACCGAGAAATCCAGGAGATTAAGAGCAAGCTCAAAAGAGAAGTGGCGAATACACTTTCATGGATCCATATTGGAGCCATAAGAGTTGTAGTCAAGTCAACCTTCAAAGAAGGGATTGATTCACCACTAAACCTGGCCCTATTCGACAAAAGAATCTCAAACCTCAAAGATTCGTGTCTCGGAGCCATTACAGGAAACTTGTATGCAGGAAAACTGGCGTTCAATGTGTATCCACGCATTGCATACAACCTAAATGATCGAGATTTCAACAAGGTTCTTACCCTTCATCAAGATTTTAAAAGAAGTGAACTAATGATGGAAGGAAACAGACCCTATTCGATCACTTACAAGATTTCTTATGCACTCTCGAATACACACCATTCGGATGTGTTTCTCAGAAAAGATTTCATCGAAGTCCCAAGGATCTTCGAAGACTTTGCAAGAGCGGTATTGCCGGACATTATTGAACTTCCCACAATACAAGACATTGATATGAGAATTCAGAATCTTCCAGTGTTAAACAGAAGCAAGAGTCTCATGATCGAACCAAGAAGAATGTCCTTTCAGCAAGAAAGGATAATGAGTAGCCATCGTTGGGAAGAACCAAAGGCTATACAGCAAGCTCAAGTTCTTAATGTGATAACTACGCAAGGAGAACTTAAATGCCCAGAAGGATGGCGAGAGGTGAAAATAATATTTGATATCACTCAAACGGAAAATCTATTTCCATGTGATGTCCTATACTATTTACAGCAGCCTACAGTGGGAAGGTATCAAAGACTTCTTAAAATAGGAGAAATTGAAACAATGATTACGGGAAAAGCAGGAAGGACCGCGGAACAAGTAGTTCTAGGACTTGAATTCCTTGAGGCACATAAGCCTTGGGAAAGACTGCCGGATGGAATGGAATTCACGGTAGGAGAGAAGCGTTATCGGATCCGATGACCACCAGCCCATTTTCCATATACATTTCAATCGGAATGATATATGAGAAATACCGTGCAGAATACTTTGCTGCCTACATTGATTCAGGCGCAGGAATTTGCACTGCTAAACAAGAAGTTTTTCCTACAGAAGTTTGTGAAGACTTACCCCCTATTGCTGGGAGAGATTTTTCAAAGAGGATTCTTATCCTCAAAAGAGGAATCAAACAGGCAGAAATTATGATCGGCGGAGCAGGAGGTACCCCATGGTACAAAGTCAAGACTCCACCTATCTATTTTCATGATACAGGTGCTGATATTCTGCTAGGAAACAATTTCCTTCAGACGTTCAAAAGGTTCACACAAGAAAATGAAACAAGGCGACTTATTTTCACAACACAATGTGATCATAAGATCATTGTTCAGAGGCTACGCCAGGCGTTTCACCGTAAAATGCCTTTGCTTTTTCGCAGCAAGCGTGGTGATGATGCTAAACTTCGACACCCAAAAATGAAGGATCAAAGAAGATTTGGCAATGCTTTGTTATCCTATCGACAACATGGTTCTAAATCCAATAGGAAACGGACCTGCAGATGGGAAGATCAAGATTACTCCTTCAGAGAGAGTAAAGAAGAAAGAGTACCACCAGAGGTTATACAAACCCTTGTTATGAGCCTCATAGACACCCCTCAGGTTGATGTCACTTTTGAAGAACATATTTCACTTGAGGACATCAAGAAAAGGATTCAGAGGAACTACAACGAAGATCCTCTAGCCTGGTGGAATAAAAACGAACTCAAAGCTTCCTTAAAAGTAAAAGTTGGAAAGGAACACGAGTTTGTGAGGTACAAGCCAATCCTTATGAACATGGAAGATTGTAAGGATATGAGAAATATACTTAAGGAACACCTAGACCTTAAGTTAATATCTCCAGGAGTCTCACCATACAGCAGTCCAGGATTTCTGGTCCGAAATCATAGTGAGATCAAAAGAGGAAAGCCAAGACTTGTTATTAATTATAAAGGGATTAATAACATTTTGGAGTTCGATGGATACTACATCCCAAGCAGAGAACATTTGGTGAATTGTATCAGAGGAGCCAAAATATTCTCAAAGTTTGATTGCAAGTCTGGATTCTACCAGATCAAAATGGAAGAAGAAAGCAAGAAGTACACCGCTTTCTCCACTCCACAAGGACATTATGTCTGGAATGTTATGCCAATGGGTTTGGCGAATGCACCCCAGATATTCCAAAGGAAAATGGATAATCTTTTCAAAGATTACTTCTCTTTCATGTTCGTGTATATCGATGACATTCTGGTTGCATCAAAGAATATGAAAGAACACCTGAAACACTTGGAAATCTTTTCAGAGGTGTGCCACAAAGAAGGATTAGTGCTATCAGAAAAGAAAGCAGTAATAGCCACAAGAAAGATCGAATTCCTTGGAATCGAGATCGATGAATCTGGAATCATCCTACAAAACCATATTGTAGAAAAGATTACAGGGTTTCCAAATGTCTTGCAAGACAAGAAGCAGCTTCAAAGCTTTCTTGGAGTTGTTAATTTCGCAGGGATGTTCATTAACAACCTTGCATTTCACAGAAAGATTTTCAGTCCACTGCATAAAAAGGATGCAGCATTCATATGGACCGAAGAACACCAAGCAGGAATAAAACAGCTAAAAGAAGTCTGTAAAAAGCTTCCAAAGCTAGCAATTCCTAATGACGAGGATAGTTTAATCCTCTATACAGATGCCAGTGATCATTGGTGGGCAGCAGTGCTTACAAAGACCACTCCTACAGGGGAAGTTCCATGCAGATACTGCAGCGGCCTCTTTTCAGAAGCCGAAGCAAATCGGTGGCATATCAACGAAAAAGAATTCTTTGCAGTCCGAAAGGCGTTTAAAAAATGGCCTCTATTTTTACTAGCAAAGAAATTTATCCTAAAAATAGATAATTCAAGTGTTAAGGCTTTTCTTACAAATAAGATAGAGTTTAAGCCAGAGAAAGCCAGACTACTTAGGTGGCAGGCTGAATGTCAATATTATATCTATGATATTGTTCTAATCAAGTCTAATGAAAATGTTCTTGCAGATTTTCTAACAAGAGATGGAGGGAAGTGAAATTGACTCTCTCCTCAAGCTGTCAAGGCATCTAACAGATCACCTAGAGATGCTTCAAAAAGATTTCGATGCATTAGTACTTAATGCCGAAGTAGCAGGCAGGCTACAACAAGTTGATCAAACCAAAGTGTCTGATCGTATTCGAGGATGCAGATTGGCCGACGAACAATTGTTCTCGGTGTTACGCGGGCCTTTGCTCAGGGCAATATCTTGTAACAGAGATAATGAGCGACTTTGAGTACAGGGCTCTATACTGTAGCAGGGGATTCAAGTACCCCTAGCACAAGTGCTGAGATGGTCTCATCTTATGATGATCTGCCTCAAGCAAAAATCGATGCTCCGGAGTCACATCCCGAGTCATCGAGTCAACCCACCACCTCAGGGGTCAAAGAGGGAGAGATCAACCTTAGGCCACAGACGGGCAAATCTAAGGTTGATATTAACCAAAATTTAGTTTCTTCTGCATTTCAGGAATATCAGCAGAAGTGGGAGAAACTAAACACAAGGATGGGGATCAATCCAGCTAAATGCTTGGTTGATGTTTCAGGCAAATATCCAAGGATATGGATGCTCCCAGAATCCAATCCTAAGGACGTTAAGTACTGGTATGACTTTGGAGCACTAGCTTCGATTTCTACTAGGTCACCCAGCTTTTCGGAAATCTCTCAACTTCCGAAATGGATACAAGATTCAGTGCACGAAACTTGGGCAAACAACCCTCATCTTGCACGAGGAGACTTACTGGAGCTATACTTTATTAGTGCAGCACCAGAACCAATAGGAAAAGGGATGCATGAAGCATTCCACTTTATCAAGCTAAGGAGGCCAGACACAGAGGCCTTGAAAAGAATTAAAGCTCCATCCTCCGAAACTATCCGACTCGTTTCAACCTTCACTGAGGATGATATCTCCACCAGAAGGGCATGGGGAATTTGGGTCTGTCTTACAGAGATGGACAAGGTCAAGTTTTCATTCAAGTATTACCAGAATACGGTGAATGGATCATTCCTGCTCAATACAATGACAGGAAATACCACAAGCTTTGCAGAAAACTTATTCGAACAGAAAAGGACTCTGCTATGGTTAAACAAGCTGCCGGGGAGCAAAGAAACTCGCCGGAAACTATGCAACATGACCCATGTTTGGCGATGGTCAGAACGGATCTGCCCGGACTGCCCGAACCAGAAGGAGCCAGAATTTGGTACTAAGTCCAAATCAATGAAGGACAAAGGGACCAAGACAGGTGATAGTGGTCAGGGACCACAAAAGTCACGGGCATACCAAAAACAAAAGATGCCCCGACAAAGATAAGTGGGAATCTTATACAGGACCACCCACTAGAAGAAAAAGACGAAGGATGTGAGTCAGCATCCTCATCATTTACCTTGGATACCAGACAATAGTAGGGCCAAGGCATGTGACTGAAAGAGAATTCCCACAACTTTATCAAAGTGGGAATAATAATGGAGGGATCCACACTCACAAGTGGATCCAATAATTCAAGCTCATAATAGAGGCAATAATGCAGCAATTCAGCCTTTATATAAACAAGATTTGGAGGAAGCAGAAGACATCGAAGATTCTCTTCAGTTTTCTCATAAAATAAAACATTGTAATATTTTAAGTTTTGAATATTCAGTTTGTAATAATAGTAAGTGTATGTATAGTAACAAGAATCGTCTCTTTTCTATGAGAGGCTAAACAAGTTTTCTCCTCCCAAAAGGAGATTACTTATGTAATAAATATTTATCCAAGTTTATAATAAAAGAAGGCTTTTGCTTCAATATGTTCTTTTAGTATTTTTATTATTTAATCCCTGGAATACTCTACTTTTCACGCCTGGAGTAGGAAACGAACCAAGGCTGTGCTGAGCAGTTGCTGAAGGAGTCGGATAACTTGCAGATCAACTTCCCAAGGTGCGAAGTTGGGTGGTGAGGAGCCATTCGTAAAACGATCTGGGGGCACTGATTTTCTGACTGGTGGTGTTGCGAACCATCTCACCCGGTGCTGTTTTGGTCAAAACCAAGGTATGGTATTTTAAGGGATTATTTAATTTCTGTACGGAAGCATGTTGGGCCTGATATATACATTTTAAAAAACTAATTTGCAACATTTAATTTAGTTGTGGGATTAAGTATGCAATTTTCCTCTTTATGTGGCACATGGGCATATTGGGTAATGCTTTGTTTGTTTTTAAAAGAAAAGCCACGTGTGTAGGCTTGTTTTCAAATATAAATTTCAAGCTTGGGATATTTGACTTTTGTTTGGTTTAAAATGCGCCTTGGAGATTGGCGCATAGGGCTATATGTAAAACTCTCCCAGAAAGTGGTCTAGTTTTCAAAATTTATTTCAAATTGGTATTATTTATTTAAATCTTTCAAATATTCGTATAGCTGTTTTCGACGTAAATTTGCCATTGGGAGTAAATGCCCAACGAATGCAATCCTCATGGTCCCCATACATAGGTGGTAGGTTTTCCATAATGCGTTGGATCTCAACTCTTCTACTCAAAGGCCATCGCCATTGGCCTTCATGGATTACCTTGTCCACGGTCGCGTCAAGGGGTTGTCCAGTTATAGATGGCCCATTGACGTAACGTGCACCCAAGATCCCCTCCGGATGCCAAAGGTCCTTCCAAAGGAGGAATCTCCTGCCATTTCCGACGTGGTAGTGGAATGCATGATGTACACTCGGCCTCAACTTGAGCAACTGCCGCCAACTCCACGGACAAGTGGATGGTATGGATAAGTTCCAGAATGAGTCCTTACGTAGTCGATATGCTCTGATCCAAGTCACCCATATTGACGAACCGTCGTCTACCAGAATAGCCCAAATATGTTTCACCATTAACGCCTTATTTTGAGGTAGTAGGGGTATGATTCCTAACCCCCCCTCAGACTTAGGTAAACAAACTGTATCCCAACCAACCTTCGAATAACCCTTGTCGGCGTTCCCATACCAAAGAAATTTCCTCATCATAGCTTCAATTTTGCGGATAATCCCTTTTGGTAAAATAAATGTGGCTGCCCAGTAGACATGCAAAGAGAAGATCACAGACTTAATGAGTTGGACACGTCCAGCATACGATAAGGTTTTGTTCGTCCAGGACCCGATTCTTTTCTTCACTTTATCCAGTAGAGGTTTACAATCTGAAATTGTTAATTTGGAAGTGATGAGCGGAACTCCAAGATACCGTACTGGGAGGTGCCCAATAGGATAACCAACTAATTGTTGTAGGGACTCTCCCAAAGCCCGGGCAGAGGCAGAAAGAAAAATATGGCTTTTGGACGCATTAGCTCGTAAACCCGACATCTCACTAAACAAAGTAATACCCTTCATAAGAGAGCGAACCGAGATTGGATCCGCATTACAAAACAGTAATAAATCGTCAGCAAAACTCAGCATTACCATTTTAGTCTTCGTACACTTCCAATGGTACGAAAAATAAGGCTCCTCGGATATACATTGCGCGATAATCCCATGGAGTACTTCCATAACAAGCACAAAAATATACGGCGATATAGGATCTCCTTGCCGTAAACCCCTTTTCCCCTTAAAGTACCCCTCTGCTGAACCGTTGATATTCACGGAGAAGGCAGGTGTAGTGATACACTCCTTGATCCATCCAATAAACGTGGGATGGAAGTTCATTGTCTCTAACATGGAGATAATAAAAGGCCATTCTACCGTGTCGTATGCTTTCATAAGATCAATCTTAAAAGAACAACGAGCAGGCAAATTTTTACGGTTGTAGCCATGGAGAATTTCTTGAGCTAACAGAACATTATTACTAATCCTTCTTCCTGGTATAAATGCTGTTTGAGTTTTATCAACCAACTGATTAAGAAACTCACACAAACGATTTGCCATAATTTTAGATATAACTTTATAGAGAACATTGCAGCATGAAATAGGCCGAAAGTCCTTGGGGTGTCTAGGTGTTTCCACTTTTGGTATTAGGGAAATAATCGTCGCATTCAGTTGCTTAACTAATTTTCCCGTATTAAAGAAAGACCGGATTGCTTCAGTGACTTCGCCTCCCACAACAGACCATGCCCGTTTAAAGAAGCCAGAGTTAAATCCGTCCGGGCCTGGGGCTTTATTGTCATTAAAGCCAAAGATAACGTCCTTAATCTCTTCATTAGAGACCGGTCTGATCATAGTAGCCGCATCCGCACTAGATAAACGTTTTTGGATAAAGGGTGCTAACAAATTAGTGTGTACCTGGGGGTCTATCGATGACCCAATAAGCCCCTGATAGAACCCTACTATCTCCTGCCTAACCAAATCTGAATCATCCATTATAACTCCATTTTCTCCCTCAATCCGAGTTATACGTGCGCGGGCTTTCCGAACAGCCATTCTCCTGAAGAAGAAAGCAGTACATTGATCACCGTCTCTTAACCACTCAGCTTTGGCCCGTTGAGTAAGGTATAAATGTTCCATCCTTACTGCCTTGGCATAAATTGTTCGGCATTTATGTTCGAGAGCTAGCAGCGCTTCAAAATGAGGGTCTTTAGTGAGGTATAATTGCACCGTCTCAAGAAAATTACTAGCATCTTTTACATTACGGCTAAGATCTCCCTTGCATCTTTTAAGCTCCTTAAACAATGGCTTCAAAGCTTTCAACTTTGTTATGACCGAGTAAAGGGGAATTCCCGTAGATGTTATGATTCCAAATTCGCTCCACCGTGGGAAGAAATTCTGGAGATTCCGCAAGAAAATTATCAAAACGAAACCACGGTCTGTTGCTTTGTTGGCTCGAATTCCCTCGTAGTATCAACGGGGAATGATCAGATGTTCTAGGGAGGCTACATATATAAGACATATTCGGGAATTCTATAAACCATTTCGGGTTAGCCACCACCCTATCGAGTTTTCGTAAGATCCGATCACCACCACTTTGGTTATTCGTCCATGAGAACCATGGCCCTTCCATTGGAAGCGTAATTAGGTCAGAGGCCGAGAGGCAAGCTTGAAACTCATCATTGATTTCCCCTTCAACTCGACCCCCCACACCCTCACTTTGGTCTAAAATAGCGTTGAAGTCACCCATGGCTGCCCACGCCTCATGCACTCTCGTTTCAGAAAAGCTCAACAATGAATCCCAAAAATCACGTCTCTCAATAGTAGAATTTAGTCCATATGCAAAGGACACGTAAAACATCACATTATCCTCAAGGTTTGTAATTTTACAATGAATTATTTGAAGAGACTCACCCAAAATTTCCACTTCTGCATAAGTATAACTATACACATACATGAGATTGCATTTTATTATGTATTAAAATTACAAATTTCCATCCCAGTTTACATAAAAGATTGGCAACAATGAATCAGTGTGGTTCAGTTCGGATTATGAGTACTATCCACGAGCTGAAGATGACCAAAAATCTCTGCTCAAACTCGAATATTTATGAGTAAAATTCTTTATATGTAATTTTGTTGTACAATCCTAATGTAACCACTTTTTATCATTATAGCCAATTGTAGATACTTTAAATTGATCTCTATTTTTTTTTACCATTAAAAGATTAAATTAAATAAGAAATATTATAAGTATATCAAAAGTTACAAAATGTATATAATTATAGTGGGAACTAATTCCTAAACCCTTATCAAATGAGTTACACAATTTGGTTTAAATTTTTTGAGTAATCGATTTTGATACTTTATAAATTTATTTTAATAATCTTCTCAAACAAAATGATTTAAATCAAATTACATTTGATTATACAAAACGATCTTTCATCTGATACTTATGATTATCAACGAACAAAATTACTTATATGGATGATTTTATTATTATGAATTTGATGGGTCCCTATTATGAATAGGGGTATTTCGGTAATTCAATAAAGTAATTGATATAAATGCAAAATTAATACGTGGGCCTCCAGCCACGGGCCCAATGAAGCGAGCCCATGGCCCAACTAAAATCTCTATAAATACCACCTTGATTAGCTAAACTAATCATTATCTGGTTTACACTCCAAAAACTAAAACTACTAATCCACGAGATTGAGGAGTATAATATCTGAGAACTACGAAGAGGCTTGATCCTATCTAAATAGGTACGTAGGCAGCTCGAAGTTACTGAGCGCAACCCACTATCTAAAAACACCCAATCTGGTCTGTCGTGAGCCGGGTCGGATCCCATCCCCACGTGGCTCTCACGTGATATAACTATTTGATCCCGCATCGGAATTTATGATTTAAAAAATAAAATATGGGATCTAAAAATATAAACGAAAATAGCCTAAACCATCACCATTGTGCAACTTAAGTGCTATCATTATGGTTGATAGTATCCGAAATGAACATGAGTGTAATCTTTCACCTAATATTAAAGAGTCCTACACGCATACGTTTCTTTTTATTAGAAATCACCTATTTAAATAGATTTATTTACACATTTAAAAGAGGTATCCCCACGTTCGGAAATTCTTGTGTGGATAATATTTATTGGATAAATAAATATAAGAGTATTTTTCAATATGAAAACATTATTACTAATTTTGTTTATAATCTTTTCTTAATGTAAATAGAGTCTTATATTATATTAGACGGCTTGTTTTTGACTCCTTTTTCCATTAAAAATATAATTTTAGAAGGATATTTTAGCTACAATAGAAATATAAAAAAAGACTCGTACATTTTTAATAATAATGCATAGATAAAAATAAAAAATTTATAAGACTATTTTAGGTATATCAAAACTATAGAAACATAACTCATACTTTTACCATAGCATATATATATATATATATATTGGGATCATTGAGAGTTTTGAAAGTTGAAAAGTTCAATATTTAGGTTAATGACTTTTACTTTCCATTAATTTGGAAGAAAGTGGGGTTGATTTCATTAACAAATTTACTTATTCTTAATTATAATTTTTATTTAATAAGAGTATGAATGTAAAATCACAAGACGAAACACCTAAATTATTCATATTTTTAGTATAGATATAAATATAAACACAATCAAATAGAAGACCACCACATGATTTTGAGTTGCACAATTGGATTATTCTTAAAAAAAATTATTTAACATAATATAATTTCCAAAGTATATGATATATAGATATGTGTTATACTATTATATATGACATTATTAATGTAACCAATTATATTTACTATATAACTAGATATCACCCGTTCAAGAGCCATCGAGGTTGAACTATTGGCCCGATCAATTTTTAGATTCAATAAATAATTTGAGTTTCAAAACATTATGGTGAATTATTGAGGTTTGTCTATTTGAACTAAAATTTTGAGCAAATGGGGATATAATTTAACCATATGCTTGCGGTTAGGCTATGACCATTTGCCAAACCAAAACGTCATAAACACATTCCTAAAACAACACCTAATTAATACTCTATAATATCACTCAATTATTTCTTATTTTTCTATATAATTAAAGGACACTCTACAAAAAGAAAATAGTTAAATAGGAAATGGCCACAACTACCCAACACTTAGCTATTTGTTTACAATTATTCGAGCCGGCATTGAATTCACTGGAAAAAACCCACCCTCAATGGTTACCAAAAAAAACTATATCAATTTGTTTGACTAAATATCCACACTATTTATTTGGCTAATTGGACTATATATATATATATCAATCTTGCCTTCCTTGTTTACAAATTGCCCAGTTCAAATTTCAACATACATAAATGAGTTTTATCTTCTCCTTTATTGTTATCCATTTCTATATATAAATAAATGAGATCACATCCTGAAAATAGACCATTTCGTTTCTTTTATTGATTTTTTGTAATTTCCAAGCCTTAATTTGGTTCCATTTTTCCAAATAATGAGCAATACAACAAAGCCAAGAATGAGATCCATGTTCAATCTGGCTTATGATAGAGGTTGAAAAAATCCCACAAAGACCAAAACCCTAGTTTTTTTTTTTTTTGTTGTTTCCTTATTTGTGTGTTGAAAAAGTGTCTCTAAAAGGGGTTAATTTTCAAATGGAATCTGAAAACGTTGAGAAGAAAAAAGACTCCATACTGAAGAAACTAGAGAGATATATATCCATCAAAACTCGATCAAAATCTACAAAGACTTTCAGCAAGAGCAAATCATGGCACAGCACGAGGAACAACGACGACGGGCCAATCACAAAGCGCCACGTGGCTCCGAATGGATGTTTTTCAGTCCACGTTGGACCCGAGAAACAAAGGTTTGTGATCAAGACTGAGTGTGCAAATCACCCTCTATTCAAGATGCTGCTTGAGGATGCTGAATTTGAATATGGGTTCAAAAGGGAAGGCCCTATTCAACTTCCATGTGAAGTTGATCTTTTCATCAAAGTGTTGGCTGAAATGGACGGTGGTGATCGATTCGACGATGATGATCGATTTTCTTGCGGTTTTGGCTCGGGTGGATGCAGTCCCTTCAGTCCAAAGAGACGTCGTTTTGGTGGAAGTTCATATGTCCTTCTTACACCACCAAGATTGCTCAAGATTAATAACTTTTAATGTAAGATGATGATGTTTGCATGTAAAAATATATATATATATGTATTTGGATATGTATATAGCTAGTTGGATAATTATATATGGCTTCTTCATCTTTGTATGTCAATTAATTTGGTTTACAATTGTTTAAATATAATCACATATCTCTTGGTGGCTTATCTAATGATCAGTCATAAGTTCCAGAACAAGATAGAAGATATACAACAGTTTATGCATATGTACACACTATTTATAGTTATAAATGGAGAGTCGATGGTATAATCTACCAAAAAAGTGAAAGATTAGAAACTAGTTCTCACAAAATTCTGAACTTGAATCAGAGAGATCGAAACCAAATTAGTTTAATAAATGAAGGGTAAAAAAAAAATATTTACAATATTGAATAAATACATTATAGTTTCATAAATTAAGGATCGAGTATTTTATATATTTTAATTTAATATAATTTATTTGATTTAGTATGAGAATCATCTTTTTTTTTTTTAAATTGTAAAAGAATATCAAAAAAATTAACACTAAAATGGGTATATATATTATCAGTATCAAAGTTATAAATAAATAAATTTTATATAGAAAATACAATTATTTCTTTTTTGACTTAGAAAGCTAGTTGTGATTAATTTTATTAATTTGTTAATCTTTAATGTTGAGGGTTTTAAAATGAGAAGTTGGTGATTGAGTTTTTCGGATAATTTGTTCTGGGTAGATTTTAGTAAGATTATGATTGTTTGACTTTTTGCTGCAGCTATCTCTATTCATATAATTAGACTATGTGCAATGGGATGTTGAAAATAGGTGGGGGTGTTGAAAATAGGGTGTTTATACAATGTTTTCAATAGTTGAAACTATTGAAAGAGGGTGTTTAATGGTGATGTGGATTAAATTGGTGGAGAAATTTTACATGGTGTTGAAAAGCTTACATGGCATGATCTTATTGTCTAACCATATTTTAGATATTTTTATCACACTCCAATTATTTAATGTTAATTATTTGATAATAAATAAATTTTTTTATATAAAAAAAATATATCGAAATTCATCATTTTTTTTCCTCTATAAATAGAGACTAGTTTCACTTGATTTGGATACCAAAAAAAATTCGATCATTTTCAATATAATCATATTATTATCCTTTACTAAACTATTGTTCTTTATCTTTTAATATTTTGTGAGTGAAATAGATCCTAACAATAATCCTTTCAATTCTCAAAATTCGACTAATTATCCTTTTAACTATCAAAATCCCAGTAATTATCAATTTGATAACCAATCCTTTTTTTTTTTCATGACAAGGGAACCCGCAGCCGCTACCATTAGGTGCGCACTTGGTTTAGAGAAGGCAAATAGGCATTCTCTCATCAGGATTCGAACCCGTGACCAAGGCCACAACATTCACATGCCCTTACCAACTCTACCGGTGATTTGAATGAGTGTTTAATTATTATGTGGAAAAGAGATAAGATGATGTGGAGTGTTGGGAATTGAAAAAGAGGGTGTTTAATGTTGTGACTATTGTACATAGTCTAAGTAAAAATGAGCCATAATATAGATTTTAATATTTTAATCAAAATGCCATATTTTTTTAATAACACTAATGAATCTAACCAAAATTAAGACGTAACATAACAGTAGCAATGAACCCGGATATACTTGTGAATAAGATATACACCAAGTATTTTAGCAAAAGATGAGAACTATATGCTAATATTAAGCTGTTGAAGATTTTATTAAAAAAAGGAATTATTACAAAGAAAATATTTTTCTATATGTGTTATATATAAGCACATATTTGCATATTCTTATATATGTGATTCAAAACAAGCCCACATATGCTTGTAAATTTGATACAAACTTTTTTAAGGGAAGATCTTAAATTTGATACAAACTATTTTAAGTATATTAGGTAGTAAGTAATTAAATATTTGAATTAAACAAAAAAAAAAAAATCCCCTGTATACGGATAAAATGATGTCACTTGTGAAAATTGCATATTAATCGGTTGAAAAGTCTCACATGATATATTAAACGTAATTATTGGTAAACACAAGTCATACTCAGAGCATCTCCAACCCAGCGCCAATTCTCGCGCTAAACCCAGCGCAAGCTACAGTGCTGCGCCGGATTTGGCGCAGCACTGTAGCTTGCGCTACTTTTATTTTTTTTTAATTTATTTAATTAATTTTGCAGTTTGGTCCTTTGAGTTTTTGTTTTATTTTAATGCAGTCCTTTTCAAATTTATAAAGTTTAAAGTATTTTTATTTTAACCCTTATAAATTTAATTAGTTACAATTATATCCTAATTATTATATTTTATTCAATTATACTTTAATTAAGTTTATAATTAAATTATAAATACATAGTTATAATCTAACTTATATAAAATGCATATTGTATTATTAATTAGTTTTACTTGCTTTCATTTTAGCCCATAACATATAATTTAATTCAACATATACTAAAACAAATGTATGTCTTTTTTTAATCAAATAATAAAGTTTAACTTTAATTATTTATTTATTAATTAAATAACTTATATAATTGTTAATTAATATTTGAAATATCGAAATGCAATTAATATAATTTTTAATAATTTAATAATAATTTTATTTTTATTTTTGTGATTTTTATTAACAAAATATATTTTTTTGGTCGAAAATGTACAATACGTAAAAGTTTTGGGCTTTATTTGTGATAAATTATAATATTATAAAAAAGATGGAAAAATGGAATATTCTGTAGGATTTACTGTAGCTGCGCCAAATTGGTGCAATTTTTGCACCAAATTAGTGTTTTGGGTTGGAGATGCTCTCAGCTCTTCGTTAAAAGATGAATGAACTTGTCCATGGGTTTCAACTCTAATTAATTCTTTTTCTTATTTTAAGGCATTTAAATTATTTCACACGTTTTGAAACCTGAATTAAGCAATTTAAACTGAACTAAGTCAGCTTAATTTCATTGTCGATATTCGAAACAAATATTCTATTTCACAATATTTGCATTCAAACTCTTTCACATGTCTTATACTGTAAATATTTCATATATACAAGACTTACAGTTCAGTTTAGTGAATATAAATTTAAAGGGCAAAGTTTGATATTTAGTATTTTGCGGAGGGGCTTTAAGAAAAATTACCTAAAGGCCGCCTCACTTTTATTGCATACTAATTAAGACATTCTAATAATTTCATTACTTTATATTCAAATATTACTAGAATTTCACCCTATACAAATTTTATTTCAAATAGACTTCTTCAGGTACCTCATTGTAATTTATTAAAAGTCGAAAAACTTTATATAGTTAGTGTTAAAGTTAGGGGGTGTACATATAAGCCATCCAAGAGTTTAAATTTCAAAAAATCCATAGGCCAATGGATTTCTTTAGGACATGTTTGGATAGTGGGGGTTTGATTTGAAATTCAAACAATTGGAAATCTCTTGTTTGGATAATATATGAATGTGTAAAAAAAAAATTATTTATTTGACCTAAAAAGATAATAGACAAAAATAAATTCTTTCAATTAACATAAATAAACTCTTTTTCAATAATTTTTTCAGCATAAATACAACAGAGAAATTGAACTTATCAGCACATGAAGTAATTGAAATATTCCATCACTGTCTGGTGGATTCAAGAACATAATTTTTACTCTATACCAACATATTTGGATTGCAAATCCAATGAAATAATTTCACAAACAAATTGACAAATAATGACTATTATTTATTTTTTATATCTCCATAAGTTGTTCAAATTTCTTCATAGCAGGAGCTGGCAATCCAAGAAGCACATTAATACTCTTCCTTTCATCGCCATGAGAAAGAAACAAAATCACTTCTTTTTCAGGCAAAACCACAGGCCCCGACAGAACAGGCTCGCCCCAACCAAAGTCCGTCGTGTGAAACGACAACCTTGACCAGGTTGTAATAAGCAGTGTTGCAGCCAAAGATGGTCTCATTCGAGTTGCCTCGAAATAATCTATAGCCGATCTCATGTACTTATCAGTCACCATTTTCACAGCCTTCTGAACAAGTTTCACAGAATACGAGAGCTGATTTTCAAGCAACTGACTCGCATTGCAGATCGAGTTCGTTAGCACGATCGCGTTCCCAAAGAACTTTTCCGGGATCGTTGGATCGAATCTTGGCCGTCCATCGACAGCAAAGAGTAGTTTAGTTTGTTGATTAGGGTCCAGGTTTAATGCCTCGGTTCGTGCCCTCCAGACGAACCCTGAAAGGGCCTCGAACGTGGTGCATTTTTCTAGGGTTGTATCTTCCAGGGCTTTTTTCCTGAGGTTATCGAGCTTGTCGGGGTCGAAACAGAAGGACCTGTAAAGCATTTCTTGTTTGTAAAGCTCGCATGTGTTTGATAAATCTTCGATTTCAGCAAATTCTTGGTGTGAGAATTCGGGTTTTGGAGGGTTTCGGGCTTGAAGAATGGTTCTATCCATGAATGGAGGGACTTCAATTGGAAGGCCTCTTGCTGTTTGGCCCCAAGCATTCACAAACTCCATGGCACCAATCCCATCAAACATGCAATGGTTCATGCAAAGCCCAAGCACAAAGCCTCCACATTTGAACTTTGTCACCTGCAATCAATTATTTTTCCTTCATGCAATTTACTATGATCTCAAGTTCAATTGATTGAAAATCATATTGGTGTTTCTCAAAAAATCGAAAATAACGTATTAAACCAAGCCGAGTTGCTCTAGTACGACCCTCGTCATGTCAAAGAGAGATTATAGACTGTAATCAGGGTTGATCTAAGTTGCCTACGTACCTTTCTTTAGGATCAAATTTATTCGTACTTCAAGGAATAAAGTTAAGATCATAATTGAGCCTAATTAACTCGGTAATAGAGAGTGTGTTCATACTATTATATCCTATCTCAATTCGGTCCCTTTTCTGATGTGAGAAGGTGGTATTTATAGCAAGGACATGCTGTATGGAAGATATGAGAGCACGCGGGGATTTCTCGGGTCCTCAGGGATACTTGACCCGTTTATCAATAACACACGGATCTTGTAGACTGTAGTGTATTGCAATTTCATAACTTAGGAGGACTTGTAAGCTAATAAACTCTGTAAATATACGACCCTATAGAATATATTGGTGTTTCTTAAAAAACCGAAAGCATTTTCGTAAGTAAAACGAATAAAATTACTTACTTGAACGACGAGCGGGGGAATTTCGAGCACGTTTTTGGCGCCTGGAACGTCGTACACGAGCTTGCCAAGAGTGATAGGATCAGGCCTAGTTATATCCCCCAATTCCTCGAGTTTACAATCAGCCTCGGCTTCAACAAACAAAGCCCCTTCACCGGTACAATCAATGATAAGTTTCATCTCGGGGCTTAGAGTAAGGCGCCCCGCGAGAGGGTAGTAGTGGACAAGAACCTTTGACAAGGCATCCTTAATAATATCAAAAGCATTCTCATTGCCCTTTTCGTCGGATTTAAAACAATAAATCGTTCGAACTAAAACCGCGATGTTTTGATCGAGGTTCGACAAGAAGTAGAGGCCTTTCTTTGTTTCCTCTGATGGAGGGACAAGAGTTGGCTGGCTTTGTTTGACACTGATTTCAGACCCAATTTTGCTGCTTCCATTCTCCATTTTTGATTAAACTGTTGCAAAAAAAATTGTTATATTTTAATCATATGCAAAATGTATAGTAGAAATTAATTAAAGAAAAACTTTTTTGAGCCCAGATTTGATCTATATTACCTTTACACTAGAAGGTACTAGTGTTTGATCTTTGTTTGAGTTTAATGTACTTTTTGAAATAGGGTTTGGCAGAATATATATAGAGAGATGCACCTTAGTTTTTTACGAGAATATGGTGTAGAAAAGTTGACAAATATCTATTTTTGGTTAACAAAGATGTATTATTGATAGAGACTAGAAATGTTAATTTAATTTAATGTTCATGATATTTTTAATGGACACTAGATAAAAAATTGTCTGGTTAGGCAATATACAAATAATCATATGGCAAATACAATAATAAATATCTTTAAATTAATGGTCATAATTTCACTAGCAGAAGAGGTAAATGGTAAAGTTAAAAATCTCGAGCTCGAAATACAATTAATTTAGCCTTACTTGTATATAAATATTCGTCAATTTCAACATCTTTCCTTCTCAAAATTTGATTTGAGGTAAATTATACTAAATAATTAGTCTTTATTTCTCTAAAAAATATGGAAGATACTTTGAAGGAAAATTCAACAAGTAATTTTTGAAAATTATTTAGGAGAAATAATTCAATTGTAAGATTCTGCAAATGTTATATGGTTATGGTAGGTTACTTGCCCACATAACAAATATATTTGGACAGGGAGACTTGGTCATTTGTGAGGATGGTTCGGTAGAGTTGGCCTCCAAAATATGATTGCTTCATCTGCCAGTACCTAATATTATTTTTTCTAATAATTAGTCCACCATCAAACTTCATTTATATTTATTTCGAGTAAAAGGACAAAAAAATCAATCATTTTTAAAATCCTTGATAAATATCATTTCAATAAATAATGGATGTTCATTATGGGCTTCGTAGAATTTAAATTGGGAATATAACATGTCCATAATTAATATTTTAATTTTAGCGATAACTATTTACACTCTGGTAAGTTTATGTTAGACTCGCTCCAATAATTCGAATATGAATTTTGTGTCTATTTTTCTCACACAATTTTATGTGCAGAGAAGTACACATAATAGAGATATAGACAATAGGATTATTGCACACAGTCTACTCTAAATTTTCGTTTACAATTAGTGGCTTCTACTTTTCAAAATTTGAGTCTGATGCTCATCTTTGAAACGTTCTTGAGAATGGTTGTATTGGATGCAACCACTTCTCCCTGGGAGGGTATGTCATCCGGGGAAAAATTTACTAAGAAATTCCAATTTACGTCAAATTTTGAAATATACCATTATAATATTGGACAATGGGAGGGTTAAGTATGGAGTCAAGTACATTCGTAGTGGCGGAGATAGGGTGGGGCAGTGGTGGCAGCCGCCCCACCCAATTTTTTGAAAATATATGTATATTTAAAAAAACTTAATATTAGCCACACCCAATTTATAATTGAGACATCAATAAAATTTCAAAGGTGAAAACCTAAGCTCAACTAATTTTATTTAAAATAAAAGTGGCCCAAACTCCAATTGGACCACAAGAAATGTGTATGCCCAAATTAGAGCCCAAACTAAACCCACAATAAAAATTTGATAAATTACAAATAAAAGAAAAATATCTCAATTCCCCCTAAATCGTCAAACCCTTCCAACCATTCCATGGAAACTTGTACCTGAGTGTACCGATCAAATAAATTCAAGGAACCCATCATTTTTCCTTTCTTTCTCAAAACATTAAAGATGACAAAAGGTATTATATTTATAGTGAATATGTATAATGTGTATTATTTATTACTTATTACATTTATTGTTGTGTTTAACAAATAATATAGGATTTGGTGATAGAATAACTTTTATCTACATTGTGAATATTTGTAGTTTTACTTTTATTTATTTTTATTTTCCTACAAATTTTGCTTCACATTTTGATGTTATTAATGATGTTATGCTATGAAATTTATTTCTATTATGAAATTTAGTAATATTATAGTTTAATTTTATTATGAAAATTTCATTAATCATAAGCTATTATTTTGAAATATTGAATTAGGGCTATGATCACGATGAGTAAGAGAATTGATTCATATTTTAAAAAGGTTTGTCCTCAAGCCACTACTCTGCATATTTTGACGGAATCCACTAATAATAGAGGAAATGCTTTATTTGAAACTGTTAGTCCAGAACTACATTCTCGTCCTACAAAAGTTCCAAAGACAGAGAACAATTCACATGAAAATGCTAAAATTTCGGGATGTGAAATTATAACTCCGCATTCGCATCCTACAAAAGCCATAGGGATTGAGAAAGAGTCAGATCTTGTTGGTGTAGAAAGGAATCCGGGAAAATAAAAAATAATTTGGGAATATCCACCAAATAAATGGGATCAAAGTCGATATGCTTATTGGAGACATGGTCCTTTTCAGACTATCCCGACAAACTCCTTCGAAGATGCTGATGGAAATAGGAAGTTTCTAACATCTTGGTATAGACTATTTTCTGAATGGTTAGGGTATTCTACTACAAAGGACATGGCATTTTGTCTTCCGTGTTTTATACTTGACAATCCATCAAATAATTCTACAACAAATGCTTTTATTAAGAAAGGGTTTAACAATTGGAAAAGAGTGGGCGGGACATATTGTGCTTTTAAAAATCATGTTCAATCATCTCCTTATTCTAAGCACCAATTAGCCGTACAAAGTTGTCACAATTTGTTGAAATCAAAGCAGTGTATTAAAACATTAGTGGAGAAAGTGGAAAAAAAATGTCGGTTGATATGAATCGGATGTGGGATAGAGTTTTAGTTGTAGTTGCTAGATTGTGTGCACTTCAAGGTATTGCCTTTAGGGGTCATGATGAAAGGGTGGGTTTGAAAAATCGTGGGAATTTATTGGAGATAGTAAAGCATACATCATCATATAATAAAGATGTATATGCTATTATTTTGCAAAATGCTCCTCACAATGCTACTAACGCATCTCATCAATCTCAAAGGGAGATTTTATAGATCTATGCAAGTAAAATTCATCCGGGATGAAATTGGTGGTGATGGAAAATTTTGTATTATTATTGATGAATCTCGAGATGAGCCCTAATGTGAGTAAGTGGCTATAGTTCTAAGGTTTGTTGATAAAGAGGGAGTTATTCGGGAAATGTTTTTTTTGAAATAGTTCATGTGTTGGACACTAAAGCAACAACTTTGAAAGAAAAAATTGTTAAAGTACTTTCTCATCATAACCTTAGCATACAAAATATTCGAGGACAAGGATATGATGGTGCTAATAACATGCAGGGATAGTGGAATGGCTTGCAAACATTATTTTTAAAAGTGTGTCCATATGATTATTACGTCCACTATTTTGCACAACGTTTACAACTAGTGTTGGTAACAATATCGCGAAGTACCTTACCATTGAAAGTTTCTTCTCACATTTGTTGGGTATCATTAATGCAGTTGGTTCTTCTGCCAAATGTCATGATGAACTGCAAATTACTGAAGCTATCCAGAGAATTGGGCATTCCAGATTTTGCTAAATTTGAACATTTATCATCTCTCGTTAACTTTTAAAACTTCTGTTGGTAAGTTTTCTATAATAGTTATAACAAATTTTACATATTTTGGTGTATGTTAATCAATTCTTTATCATGTTATAGACATAATCGCGATTGTTGTTGACAAGCTCGAGCTGATGTCTGTAAATACCAAATATAACACGTCTACAGTACTGGATTTTGTCATATTAATGAAGAGTAAGTTTACGCATAGTTGAACTATTATCCATTTTAATCTTATCTATTTCAACATATATACAAGCCTCAAAGCAAGTTGTTTTTCGTCCCTCAATTTTACAGAGTAGTAAATTCCACCTCTTAATTGCTTTTTTTTTTGTCTTTCCAGGAAACTAAAGTTCAGGCTATTATTTACCGTTCTGATATATAAGTTATGGTGATATATTGTAGCTACTGGAAACACATTACATATATAATACTAATGTTACAAATATTAATACCAAATATCAAATCGTTCCGCACATATATCAATGGGCTATAAATAAGACAACCGTAATTCGCCGTGCAATTAACGATGTTCGAGAATTGGGCATTCCAGATTTTGCTATATCTAAACATCTACCATCTTTTGTTAACTCTAGAACTTTTGTTGGTAAGTTTTACATAATACTTATAACAAATTTTGCATATTTTGGTGTATGTTAATCATTTCCTTGTCATGTTGTAGACATAATATCTATTGTTGTTGACAAGCTCAAGTCGAGATCTGTAAATACCAAATATGGCACATCTACAGTACTGGAATTTTGTCTTATAAATGAAGAGTAAGTTTACACAGAGTTGAACTATTATCCATTTTTAGTTTATCCAATTCAACATATATACAAGCCTCAAAGTAGGTTACTCTTCATTCCTAGAGCAGCAAATTCCACACTTAATTGCTTTTTTTTTTTTTTTGTATGTCCAGGGAACTAAAGTTCAGGATATTATTTACAGTTCAGATATGTCGGTTATGGATGATATATTGCAGCTACTGGAAACATACTACATATCTAATAGTAAGGTTATAGCTAGGGATGGGCAATCGGATCGGGTAGTTCGGATACCGACCCGACCCGACCCGATCAGGTTCGGGTAGTTCGGATTCTTAGTCATGTTCGGGTTATTCCAAACCTGAATACAATTAATCGGGTTCGAGTTCGGGTTCGGGTAGTTTTTTGGGATGTTCGGGTAGTTCAGGTACCCGTTTAACCCGAACACCCGAAATACATTTAAATCTAATGTAAATGTAAATCTGAAAATAAAACAATACAAAACATTTTCCTCAAGGCCTCTCTCAAGTCTCAGCCCTCCCATCTCTTGCTCAAGGCAACCATAACCGAAGACTCTTTTGGTTCGAATCTTCCGAATTAGGTTCGATTTTCTCCGATTCAAGTTCGATTTTCTCCGATTCAGGTTCGACTTTCTCATCTTTTGCTTTCGATTTATTTTCTTTCTGATTTTTGAGTCTCATTCAGATTCAAGTGCCATTTTCCCTTTTTCTGATTCGTAATCAGACTAATGAGGAGGTTGCTATTAAGCTTGTGAGTTAACTGGAAGTGTTTTTGTGTTGATTAATTCTTGTTTTTATTGTTGAGATGATTTAGAGTTGGATTCTTTTTTGGCTGGATTTCTAGTGATGGATTGAAGAATTACAAAATTCTTTTGGCAGACATTATCTTTGTCCCCAATATCATTATATTTAAATACATATATCATATATGTATATGTATATATATATATGGTCAATAATATCATCAGACAAATTTTGACCCTGCTTTCTTTTCTTGTCTCAATTTTTTTTCTTACTATTATACTTTTTGTCTACTGTACTTTGTATATTATACTTTTTGTGTCATTTTTCTCCAATCAATTTGAACAACTATAAATATTTTTGGTTTATTTCATGATTTATTTTATTACCATGTTATTTGTTTTATTAACAAGTCCTTTTAATTTTATAATATAGAGAATTCTCTTGCATTAAGTAATGTTGTTTTCAGAATGACTACAAAGTTAAAAAAGAAAAATCATCCCCACAAAAAATTCTAGGCAGAAGGTTCTGTTCAAAAATTCTAGGCAGAAGGTTTGTGCCAATATAATTAGATATAGTTTTCCTTTATTATTTGTTAATATGATACTAAAAACATGATTAAGAAATGTTCTTCTATTTTATTAGTGTAGTAATCTTTTCTTTCTATATTTTGTAGATGTCGGATTTACAATTTCAATATCATGGTGATTTTGGAGGTCAACCTTCTCGTTCAGAAGAAGAACGCCAAAACATGGGGACAACTCCAGAGGTTAGTAGTCACAATTTAAAGATGAATGCGGATGAGAACAATATGGAAGGTGGGGGAGAGGAAGTTGAAGAAAATATTGCACCGCCTTCTAAAAATCAAAAAATACAGTCGAGGTCGAATGTTTGGGATCACTTTGACAAATATTATTGTAAGATTGATAAGATTCAAAAAGCTAGGTGCAAATATTATAAAAGAGAACTTAAAGCCGATCCGAAAGCCCAAGGTACTATGCCGCTACAAAATCACTATAACTGTTGTAAGGAGAGGCCTCGTAATTCTGAAATTGATAAAAATCAAAGTCAATTAGCTTTTGCAACAAATGCCAAAGGTGATAAAACTAGCACACTTTTTACATGGGTATTTAATCAGCAAATAGTTGCTCAGTCAATGTTAGAGTTTTTGATTTTAGATGAGCTTCCATTTAGCACAGTTCAGGGCCTCGGTTTTAAGCGTTTAACGGCTCCTGCTTGTCCTAATTTTGTGATTCCTTCACGTAGAACAATGACTAGAGATATTTATAATATCTATGAAAAGATGAACATGAGGCCATCTCACGTGTTAGGGGGGCCATTAGATACATTAAAAATTCTCCGGCTAGGTACAAGAAATTTAAGGATTGTGCTGAAATTGCAAAAGTGAACAAAAAAAAGTTGCTATCTCTTGATGTACCTACTAGGTGGAATTCCACCTACTTGATGTTGGATTCTGCTTTATGCCTTCGGAAAGCATTCGATGAGTACGAGGATGCGGATGTTGCTTATGCAACAGATCTTGCAAAGAAACCATTTTATGGTACCCCGATTGATTATGATTGGAAGAGAATTAGTTTCTTGTTGAAATTCTTGGAGCATTTTTACCTACTCACTTTACGTATTTCAGGTTCGGTACATGTCACCTCTACTATTTTTTTTTCACGAAATAAGTGAGGTGAATTTGCTTCTTCAAGATTTGATAAAAAGTGATGACTTTGAATTAAGTGATATGGCAAGAAAAATGCAAGAAAAATATGACAAGTATTGGGGGTCAATTGAAAAGATGAACATGGTTATATATTATGTTGCGATCCTTGATCCACTTCAAAAATTGGAGTTTATTGAGTTTACTTTTGATGGTATGTATGATGATACTATAAAGAGTGAGTTAATGAAAAAAAGTGATAAATGGTATGTTTAAGATGTTTAGTGATTATAAGTTGAGATATGATACACTTCACGGGAGTTCAAAAGGCTCAAGTACATCATCTAGTCATGTTTCTTCATCCTCTTCCTCTCCAGTTGAGACTTCTAAACGTTGTTTGAGTGATACTTTGGTGACTCGTAAAGTTTCTCTACAACAAGCATTTAGGATGCATAAGAATGGCGGGAGACATGAGCATGTAAAGTCAGAGTTGGAAAAATATTTGGGTGAGGATGTTGAGGAAAATGATAGAGAAAGATTTGATGTGCTAAACTGGTGGAAAGTAAACAGTTTGAGGTTCCCGGTACTCTCGAATATGGCTCGTGATGTATTAGCGATTCTTGTCTCCACAGTTACTTAAGAATCTACATTTAGCACGGGTGGTCGCGTTTTGAATACATTTAGGAGTTCTTTATCTCCTAAAATGGTACAAGCTATAATTTGTGCTCAAGATTGGCTTCGTATGAATTCCAAACCAATAAATGTGGAAGAGGACTTATATGAAGTTGAATTGGTTGAAAATAGTAATTTTATCTTTATTAGATATTAATTTTAATTTATCATCTATTTCAATTATATTCAATTTATTTTAATACATTTATATATTCTTTTTTTTTTTGCAGAACTATCAAAATTGGGAGTTGATTCAAACATCATTGACATTTGATCCTGCTACTTTAGTTTGTGTTGGTTGTTACTTTTCATATGTTTGTAATTCAAATTTGTGATTGGGTATTTGAATTAGTTATCTATAGTTTATGACTTTTATGGTGTTATATTTTGATCGAACAAGGGTTTGTTATTGTAATCGAACAAGGAGTTGTAATTGATTACAAGGATTTCTTATATTTATGGTGTTCTATAATGTGATAAGTTGCAGCGGATATATACTGGGTAGGATTTTTTACAACTTGTAGAGTTGCAGTAGTGTTAAATTGTGGTTCTTTGATTTTGCAGCAAAAGGGTTTGAGAGTTGCTGTGTTTGTTGAGGAAAATCCATGGTCATCATGGGCTGATGTGGGTTTTGGTGCCGACGATGCATGTTTTGAGGGTTTTGTGATGGTATTTGAATTTGATGGTGTAGTGACATTTCTAAACCTAACATTCCAGGTTGCATATCAGAATACATTCTACCAGCCATAGCATTTGAATCCATGTAATTTAAAATACTACCTTAGCTTTAAAAAAACAAAGTAAATTTTATATCCCTCCCAAGCTGAAAATTTTATCACAACCCAATTCACATGAAACAAGAAAAAAAGAAGGGATTATATTTCATACAAGTACATAATCCAAACAATAAAAATGTACTAAATTTAAATTTTCCAGACTAAAAATCTTTGTATTATTAAGAGAACCAAAATAAAAGCATAATCACTAGGCCTAGAAAAAGATTATTTCACAGCATTGATTTACGAGAAAAAAAGTCAAAAACCCAAACCCGACCCGATTAAAACCCGAACCCGATTAATCCGAACCCGATTAAACCCGAGTAAATCGGTTCGGGTTCGGGTAGTGAAATTCACTACCCGAAACCCGAACTACCCGAACCCGAACTACCCGAACCCGACAACCCGATCCGATTGCCCACCCCTACTTATAGCTATTAATATCAAATATCAAATCGTTTCGCACATATATAAATGGGCTATAAATAAGACAACCATAATTCGTCGCGCAATTGAAGATGCTTTACCTAAAGAATTGAGCATTCCAGATTTTGCTAAATTTGAACATTTACTATCAATTGTTAACTCCAGAACTTCTGGTAAGTTTTATATGATACTTATAACAAGTTTACATATTTTGGTGTATGTTAATCAATTTTTTATCATGTTGTAGACATAATAGCTATTGTTGTTGACAAGCTCGAGTCAAGGTATATAAATACCAAATATGACATTAAAGATGTCAAATGGGTTGGGCCCACTGACTCGCGACACGTGGGCTGTCGTGGGCTGGGCTGGGCCGACCCACATAATTTTGTGGGCCGACCCAGCCTACGAAGGCCCGGTACAACCCATTTAATATACAAAAATGTGTTTTTGTGAATTTTAATATAATAACATACCACTAGCCCAAAAATGTGAATTTTTTTTTTGTTTTTTTCATAACTAAGCAGTATAGCAACCAACAACGATCAAAATGGCAACGGTCATAAAATTTTACTGACCGTTGCCTAATAGACCAATTTTTTCTTGTCTATAAATATAGGATTTGTAGTTTTATTTGATTATTATCTCACAACTTGTAGTCACAATTCTTTGACTTCTTTACATAATTTACGATTTCAAAGTGGTGACTTTCAATTTCTCGTGATTCCAACGGTGCCGTTCAATTTCTCGACGTGATTACGAAGGGGTGTTGTTCAATTTCTCGACGTGATTCCGATGTTGTGCCGTTCATTTTCTCGACATGATTCCAAAGTGATGCCGTTCGTTGTATCGTTCGATCGTCGATAAAAATAGAACTTCACTGCGGCAACATCGTTTTTTTAATTTTTCTTTAAATATTTTGCATCGTTTTATTATTTTAGTTATTATTATCAGTTATTTACTTAGAAACTCTAAAGATTTTGACTTAGAATATGTCTAACAGAAAAAGATTGTTTAATATCGAAGATGAACGTTTTTTACATCACGAAACTTTTAATATGTCGGAATCACAATTTAATGAAAAAAACAAAATTGAAGAAAATGAAATCGAAGAAATTGATAATGAACACTTAGGGGAATAAGGGCCTTCGACAACATTTTCACGTAGAAAAGGAATAAGACCTACAACAAGTAAATATTGGAAATATTTTCAACTTGTGACTGATGAAGAATTTTTTTTTTTGTCGAATATTTAAGAAAGAATTTGTATTTTAAAAGAATGGATCATGGGGATCATGGGGTACTGGTAATATGGGAAGGCATTTAAAAAATAAGCATCCCGGATGGGAGATAGGCATATAATAAATTTGTGTTTTGATTATAAAAAATCAAAATAATAGTAATAGTCTACAAGTAAATTTTAGAATATTATATATATATATATATCATAAATTTTCCCTTCTCAATTTCATAGTTTTGATTTAATAATTTCCATGATATGGAGGAACATATCTCTATTAAATTTTCTGAAAGTATTTTTAAGTTGTTATGTAATCTATAAGTAATTGAGAGAATGTGATATACGAGTTAGTATACATCGACTGGTAATATATATGTGAAAAGCTTTATTTTAACTTTATGTTTTATCGCATATATAATATATGTACATACAATATGATAAGTGTATATAATATTTCTTTTTCACAAATATTTGCCGTACATATAGGATATAGAATAATAAAATTAAACACAAATTTTAAAAAAGAAGGATTTGAAGTGAATTATGTAAGCATAAAATCGTAATTGCCAAGATCTTCAACAATATGATTTTCACATGTAGATTTTGATCGAAGAAACTTACCTTGATCCATAACAAGACTCGTAGTAGCGGAAACGATGAAACGATTTATCTCCGGAATTGTATTTATCTCTCTTGACCCCTTTAGACTTGAATGACTTTCTTTGATGGAGAGAAATATCGTAATGGGTTGAGAGAGGATCAATTCCTAGGGTTTTCTTTATATAGACCCACCATCAGGGTATTTTAGGAATTTACCTTTTCTAATCCTTAACCAATTAGAATTACCCTTATATTATTAAACTACATAATGTATGTAAACGTGGGCCACATAATAACAATAACAACCCACTTCCAACAGAAGTAGGATAAGTAATCCATACGTGGGTTTACATTCTCCCACTTGGCCCATGTGCCATTATACATACCATAAAGTTTAATAATAAACGTAATTGTGCATAGTATATGGTAACTCATCATTATATTTGTTAAATCATAAAGTCACTATTAAGCATGACAACCAATAAGGATCATAGCGGTTGTATATCAATTTGTCGACATAGTCCCTTCTATGTATCACAATACTAGTTTCATACTCAACATGACACATAAGAAGGTATTCAATAATGATCCAAAATAATGTCTTTGTCAGAGACAATATCTTGTTTCACATAACGCATTAATGTATATACTAATCATAAGAAACAAGATTCATAAATCCATAGCAGAAACAAAATAAATGAGCTCGGAGTGTCAATCACATGATAACATAAAACATAAACAACTTTAACGATGACATTCAATAATCCCCATTCTTTCGACATGTTCAGTGAATGTCTTAGGGGGCAATCCTTTTGTCAACGGATCTGCAACCATAAGATTTGTGCTAATGTGTTCGATTGACACTCTTTGTTTCTGAACTTCTTCTTTAACGGCAAAGTATTTCAATTCCATATGTTTAACACCTTTCGAATACTTGTCGTTTTTAGAAAAGAAGACTGCTGCGGAGTTATCACAATAAATTTTCAGCGGCTTGGCAATAGTGTCAACTATTCCAAGTCCCGAAATAAAGTTCCGCAGCCATAAACCATGAACTGTAGCCTCGAAGCATGTTACAAACTCAGCTTCCATAGTGGATGCAGCAATGACAGTCTGCTTCGCACTTTTCCATGAAATTGCTCCTCCAGCCAAGAGGAACAAATAGCCAAATGTGGATTTTCTTGAGTCCACACATCCGGCAAAGTCTGAATCTGAATATCCAATCACCTCGAGGCGATCAGATCTCCTATAAGTAAGCATATGGTCTTTCGTTCCTTGCAGATACCTCAAAACTTTCTTTGCAGCTTTCCAGTGATCTTTTCCCGGATTACTTTGATACCTACCCAACATTCCGACAGCAAAACTGATGTCTGGTCTGGTACAGGTCTATGCATACATCAAGCTTCCAACAAGGATGCATAAGGAATTTGTTCCATCTGATTACGTTCCAATTCATTCTTTGGACATTGATTGAGACTAAATTTATCTCCCTTCTGAATTGGAACGACACTTTTAGAGCATGTGTTCATTTTAAACCTCTCTAGAACTTTAGTAATATATGCTTTCTGAGACAATCCTAACAATCCTTGTGACCTATCACGGAATATTTCTATTCCTATCACATAGGATGCCTTACCCATATCTTTCATCTCAAAGTTCTTAGAGAGAAATTCCTTAGTTTGGCGTAATAAACCAAGGTCATTAGTAGCCAACAAGATGTCGTCAACATACAAAACCAAAATTATAAACTTACTCCCACTGATCTTTAGATATATACATCGGTCAACGATATTTTCATTAAATCCAAAAGATGTAATGGTATCATTGAACTTAAGATACCATTGTCTGGAAGCTTGTTTAAGCCCGTATATTGACTTCTTAAGTTTACACACCATACGTTCTTTTCCATCAACCACAAAACCTTCAGGTTGATCCATAAAAACTTCCTCATCTAAATTCCCATTCAGAAAAGCAGTTTTCACATCCATCTGATGGAGCTCTAAACCATAATGAGCAACCATTGCCATAATAATCCTTAAAGAGTCCTTTTTAGAGACAGGTGAAAAGGTCTCTTTGTAGTCGATACCATCTTTCTGAGTAAAACCTTTGGCAACGAATCTAGCCTTGTGTCGTTCGATATTGCCATTTGAGTCACGTTTGGTCTTAAAGACCCACTTACAACCAACTCTTTTACAACCTTCGGGCAATTCAACAAGGTCCCAGACTCCATTATAATCCATTGATTTTAACTATTCTTTCATGGCATCTAACCATTTAGCAGAACTCTCACTTTCTACGGCTTGTGAAAATGAAACTGGATCATTATCGATTCCTAAATCGGATTCCGACTCTTGCAGATATACCACATAATCACCAAAAATGGCAGGTCTCCGTTGTCTTACAGACCTCCTTAATTCAATTTCTTGTGGTTGATCTATCATTGGTTCATTGACAATATCTTCATTATGTGGTGTTTGGTCGTTAATTTGTTGTTCTTGCAAATCATTAGCATGATCAACATGTACAGGAACAACAACTTGAGACGAAGGTAAAGGCAAAGGAATTTGCACTCTAACTTCTTGAATTTTCACCCTTTGTGTCTCCAAACTCCCACTAACTTCACCATTCTCAATGAACCTAGGATTTCCAGTTTCAACAATTCTCGTACTGTGATTAGGATAATAAAATCTATACCCTTAAGATTTTTCTGGATAACCAATGAAGAAACCACTGATTGTTCTTGAGTCCAGTTTCTTTTCATGTGGATTATATATTCTTACTTCCGCTGGGCAACCCCAAACATGAAGGTGCCTTAAACTGGGTTTTCTTCCCGTCCACAGTTCAAAAGGTGTCTTAGGAACTGCTTTACTAGGAACCCTGTTTAACAAATATACAACGGTCTTTAAAGCATACATCCACAATGATTTGGGTAAAGACGAATTGCTTAACATGCTCCTAACCATTTCCATCAAAGTACGGTTACGCCTTTCTGCAACACCATTTTGTTGCGGTGTTCCTGGCATTGTGTATTGAGCACAAATACCATGACTTTCTAGAAATTTAGCAAATGGACCAGGGCACTGTCCACTTTCATCATATCTACCATAATATTCACCACCTCTATCAGATCTGACAATTTTCACCTTTCTGTCTAATTGTCTTTCAACTTCATTGATAAATATCTCTAAGGTATGTACTGATTGAGATTTATCATGCAACAAATAGACATATCCATAACGTGAAAAATCATCAATAAAGGTGATAAAATACTTTTCTCCACCAAAAGATGGAATATCAAAAGGCCCACAAATATCAGTGTGTATTATTTCAAGGAGCTGTGAGCTTCTTGTGGTTGTTTTCTTAAGTGTGTGTTTTGTGTGCTTACAAGTAAGCAGACGATTCATTACATAAACCATGTTTAGTTCCAACATTATGATGCAAGGTCAAAAGTGTCTCAGCGAAAAGGGGATTAAGTTTTAGTTTGTATAAACCATCACAAAGAAAACCAGAACCGATAAAAAGATTTTGTTTGAACAAACTAAAACATCCATTACCAAATTTAAAAGAGTATCCAGCTGAATCGAGTTTAGACAACGAAATTAAGTTGCGAGAAACAGAGGGAACATAAAAAGTTTGAAAAAGGTCTAAATGATGCCCAGTATCTAAAGTTAAACTGTAAGTCCCAATGGCTTTAACTGGGACTTTGACTCGATTCCACATGAAAATAAATTTTTCGTTTTGGCTTATGGTTTGGGTCGTAAGAAATTCTTGCATCGTATTTGAAACATGAGTGGTACAACCAGAATCAATCCACCAAGTATTATAAGGAACTTCAGCTAAATTTGATTCGAAACATACTAAAGCACTAGGCTTACCTTGCTTTTCGAACCATGCCTTACATTTCAAGCAATCTTTCTGATAGTGTCCGGTCTTTTTACAGAATCAGCACGTATCACTGCTTAGTTCCTTCTTCAGTCTTGCTGCAATATTCGTCATTTCAACGATATGCTCATATGGTACGAGAACCATCGAACTTCATGGTGGTTAACGTACCCATCAGTGTCCCAGCAAGCGACTTATTAGCCGACTCAGACTGGGAGCTTTCTTCCACATACTTCATAAATTCCTTAGCACTTTTAGTTTTCTTAATTGTGGACTTGATGTTGTTTGCTACAGTCATTCGCATAAATATAAGGCTCAATCTGTTAGATCGTTCCCAAGCTTTATGAAAAGATCGATCCTCAGTGCTGCTAGATTCAGTAAGAGCAGCGGGTTTTTTCAATTAAGAGTGCTAAATCAAGATCCAGAATACCGAGGTGAAACTGAACTTGTTCACACCATTCAGAGAAATTAAGCCCATTAAACTTAATAACAGACGCAGCTTGCGAATGAAGAGAAACAGGGGCAGATGCTGCAAAACATAATATATGCTTATACTTTAATGCTTCGAGTAATAAACTTAATCTTTAATACAGATTCAGAAGCATAACTAAACATTAATGTATATTGTAGTTCACCTTTGAATGAAACGACAACGTATTGTAATCAAGCGTAATTGTAGTTCACCTTTGGGTGAAACAACATAATAAACTTAATCTTTAATACAGATTCATAAACATGAATGTATATTGTAGATCACATTTGGGTGAAACAACAACATACAATAATCAAACGTAATTGTAGTTCACCTTTGGGTGAAACAACAATGTTCGGCAACTTAAACATAACATAATTGATGCTCAAATAATTTCACATAATTGGTAATTAACATTCATAAATTAGATATATTTGCAATCTTTGGATATACTAAAATATCTAACCGATCCCATCAATTCACCACGATAATGTTCATGGATTATAAAATGAGTAATCAACCTTTGGGCGATCCAATAATATTTTATAACCATGAATTTTATAGAATATCATGAAGACATTCACTTGATAAGCATCACATAAGTCGAATCGATAAATTTATTTCTCCAATTCATATAACGTAATCAAAACGAATAACTCGTAAAATTTAATTAAGGAAATGTTAAGCTCTTGACTACATACTCTTAATCTTGATTGTTTATAATTATTCTAATTATCATAAAAGTAGGTTTTCATCATACATGAAAGTGGGCTTCAACAGTAGGTACATGTCAAGAGGACTTTATGGATAAAAGAACAAAATTGCCATGCCATTATATCACTATAAATGCCATTATATCACTATCAATGCCAAAAGCCACTTGATCACACGTAAAACCATACATAAACCCACATACATATAATATATATATATGTATATTATCTAATCATGCAAAGTCATGCAATTTGTTTACAAAAATCCGAAACAATGTTATGCAATTAAATTTAATTCGAAATCATGATCATAAAATAAAACATTCATGAATAATATTTAATCGATAATTCACATAATAATATTCGAAAACCGAATCGATTAATTAAAGGAAAATCATATGTTTTCAATCAAGGCTCTGATACCACATGTAAGCATAAAATCGTAATTGCCAAGATCTTCAACAATATGATTTTCACATGTAGATTTAGATCGAATAAACTTACCTTGATCCATAACAAGATTCGTAGTAGCGAAAACGATGAAACGATTTATCTCCGAAATTGTATTTCTCTCTCTTGACCCCTTTAGACTTGAATGACTTTCTTTGATGGAGAGAAATATCGTAATGGGTTGAGAGATGATCAATTCTTAGGGTTTTCTTTATATAGACCCACCATCAGGGTATTTTAAAAAATTTTCCTTTTCTAATTTTTAACCAATTAAAATTACTCTTATATTATTAAACTACATAATGTATGTAAACGTGGGCCACATAATAACAATAACAACCCACTTCCAATAGAAGTAGGATAAGTAATCCATACGTGGGTTTACAAATTATTGTATAAAACAGATAGAGATATAATAAATTGGTTTTGAATATTCCAAGTTATAACAATAACAATTATGTCGATTAAACTTTGTGAAAGTAACTTTAAGTTATTAACAATTCAAAATACTTAGGAGTACGTGATGAATATAAATTGTCAGGCAATAATTAAAAAAATAGTAGAAATAAATAAAGAAGAGTAAATCATAATATGTCCAATGAATATACATATTCTTTACCATAAATAAAGAAGAGTGAAAAGTGCATTTCTTGAGTTGTTTCAATAACTAACCAGTAATTTGTTTTCACAAAATGTAGCAGACATGCCTAATTCTAATCCATATCCATTGAATTTTTTTTTTTATCAATATTATAATTGATTGGTTTTCTATACTATAAAACTTTATGTTTTCCACAACAGACTCTAATCCTAAAGCTATATATATATATTATAGTGTAAATATTTTTATCTTTAAAGATGCATAATTGTATTAATTGATTTAAAGTTCCATTTAGAGCTCTAAATTAATTTCATAAATTTTCATGATTCTTTTGGTTATTCTCAAAATTTCTTTGATGTTTATACAAATTTAGAGTTTCGAAATACACATAGATGATATTTAATGCGTTGGTTAAAAGACTTGTGATAATATCGAGATGGTCATGTTATTAAATATTAGAAAGGGGGGGGGGGTACTCCTATATTACTAACTACTACTCTCTAATTGGGTATATTATTTATCTAATTTTCCTTTTTTGAATAAATTCCATCAAAAATCAAAATAGTGGTCGGATATTGACATGTGATTGGCAGGTGATCATCTCAATTTGAGGTTTTTTGAGAGTTAAAATCATCATGTTCTCACAAAAAATACTATTCGTATTAATTTAAAAGACTAAAATTATCACTTTCTCCAAACCTACCAGACTAACAAGTCCACCTAATACAAAGTTCTAATTTTAGTACTGCAAAGTTACAAATGACACATTTTGTTGTGAAGTGATGGTTTTCACTTAAAAATTGCAAAATTATTACTAATATAAAAGTCACAAATCGATGGCATGACTTTTCAATAAAATTCAAAACTATCCAAGATATTTCCTCAAATTAAGAAAAATAAAAACTACTCTACTAATTCCTAATATTAATAGTTTTAGGTAAAAAAACAAATATCATCTCCAATAAGCACGAACAAAAATTGCAATCTGGGATAAATAAAACTATAGATATATAATAACGAAACTGTTTCACATGCAATACAACTCAATACAACACCAATCATTCATATATAATTAATAACAATTCAAGAAATATTGATGCTAAGTTTAAGGAAAAACAACCTTGTAACCAAACAAGTGATAAACTAAATTATCAGGCGAATGTGACTATAATTTTCATTGCTGAATCCTTATCATTTGATGGAATAATCATCACAAAACCTTCATCCAAAACCGAGTTAATCCAGCATGACCCATAAACAGGCTTGTTTTCTTCGTTAAAGCATACATTATCCAATCCCAAATCATCCCACATTAATCCACAACTCAATCCATCGATTTTGTTTGATGAATTCTCTAACACCCCTTGTCTTGAAATCATATCAACCTTAGCATCCTCAGGAGATACCTTGTGATATAAAGAGAAATTTTTGGCCATTTTTCGACCAATCTCGTGCTCGGCCTTATCGATGCATGTAGCAGCAAGATTCTGGTGGATCTTGTTGTCCGAATATGGAATCTCTGTCGGGATTGTGAAAACAACACTTTGTGCTGCATTTTTGCTTGTGTTAGAACCCTTTATACCAGAGCTAGGTTTTCCCAATTTAGGAAGGTAGAAAATGGGAACTTTTGGAAGATTAGGGTTTGAAATTAGGGTTTTGTGAAGATTAGCCCATTTCTTGAGGAAGCTTGATAGGACAAAAGGATCTACAAGAAGAAGGCTGCAACTTATCCCAATTGAATATCCCCCACAACTGAAATTCGTAATCTGCAAAAATATTCTAATTAGATTTTAAAAAAAGATACATGAGATTATAGACTAGTGATCTAGTTTGGGGGCTAATACATAAGGTAATAAATAATAATCTTTGAATCTATCCCTTATGCATATATGCTTGTGGGTTAGATTTGTGTATCCCTTATCATTCAAAATTAAAAAATATTCAGATAATATTTTCTCTTAAATCCTCTAAAGTAAGGAAACCAACTCAAAATAAATTTTCATTCCAGCATAGTTTTGATTAATGCTACATATAGACGTCATGAGACCTACAATAAATTATATACTAATTTCTCATATACAACAATATATAGTTGATTATCCATACAAAAAAGTACATAATGTTTGGCACATTATGCACTTTGGAAGATTATTTAGTTTTGGCAAGTTAAAGAATAGACTAGTATATCAAAGACATCAGTTTTATATTAAAAAAAAAATGTAATAGTACTATACAATAGAGGATTAATTAGCCTGATCAAAATTTCATAATTACTATTTTAAATTGGAAAATTGCGTAAAATTTTGAGATAAGTATTCGCTGTGTGTCCGTGTCTCTCGACACATGTCCAACAATCACAAATTAAGTTTTAAAGTGTTTGTACATCATAAAATCTAGTCAATATCACGCTCCTATGTACAAGTATTACTATATATATATATGTAACTATCAATTCAAGATATTCACAATTCATCTAAACATATATTTGATTTCCCCCAAAAATCCCTGATAAAATGAAACGTCTAATACAAATAACGAAAATTTAAAACAAGCACAGCAGTGAATTTAATTAAAGAAAATTTAACCTCAGTTTCTTATTCCGGCTGCCCCAAAAACTTCCTAAATATATAGAATGTTCTTTTAAACATATGTTTTCAGCACGGGTCATGCTAATCTCACATAAATCTGTGAGATTAGCACTAACAGGCCTAGGCAGTAAAAAGATAAGGAAAAAATTCACAAAAGCCCACCTAAAATTTCTTATTTAATTAATTGGTTTTATATCATATTAGGTAAAAATATATTGTAGCTAAAACACTTAATAAAAAATGATTTGATGATTTTTTATTTATTTTTTAAAAAAAGACACATGCTTACAATAAGTAATTAAAATATAATATAAGAGACCTAATCCTATTTAAGATATAATTTTGAGATTTCTTCTATTTTAAAAATTAACAATATATTGAGTTTATTAATTTTCTTGAATTATATAAGGGATAAATGCAAATAACCCCCACGTGAAATATTTTATAAGCTGAAAACCCCCTGTGAAAAAAATATAGGCTAAAAACCCCTGTGAAATTTTTAAATTGCATAAAACCCCCTGTGAAAAAAAATTGGCTAAAAACCCCATGTGAAATTTTTAAATTGCATGAAACCCCCCGTGAAAAAATATATAGCCTAAAAACACCCTATAAAATTTTTAAATTTACAAATTAATTAATAGTACTAATAATTAAATTTTAGGATATTAATTAAACTTTATCCAACAATTAATTTTAAATGTAGTTATATTTCGTAATGGTAAAATTTTACAAGGGATTTTTAGGTTATATTTTTTTCACATGGGGTTTCATGCAATTTGAAAATTTCACGGGGTTTTATGCTATATTTTTTTCACAGGGGGTTTCATGCAGTTTAAAAATTTCATAGGGGGTTTTTAGCCTATATTTTTTTCACAGGGGTTTTCAACCAATAAAATATTTCACGTGAGGGTTATTTGCATTTATCCCATTATATAATAATATTTTTTTCAATTCTGAAGTAATATAATCGCAATTTATACACTTACTAATTGTATGATTATAGTTCAAAATAATTAAATTATTATACCATACACAATATTTGAATTAATAATGATAGTTGTTACAACATAGTCGTTTAATTTTAAATTTTAACTTTTTAACATCTATTTGATAAAAAAAATCTTTTTTGAATAATATAATTTTAATATTCATACATTAAAAATGAGATTAAATAAGAATCTCCGTTCTATAACTATGATATAGTATAACCTCGTACAATTAAGCCTCGTATACAAGTATACGACCCTAAGCATGGATATTATAGCTTATTTGCCTGAAGGTCCCTGATCTAACTATACTTATTTGCAATGCACTTCCTAACCCGCGTGTTTATGTTGGAGCCGACCCGGTGTCGCCCTAACCCGGATGATTTGGTGCGTTCATCCCTGGACACGTGTTGGACATTCCGTATATCCCGCGATCGTCTGTACAGTGTCTACAGTATCTATAAATAGTCCCATTTAATAATATAAAAAAGACCTTTGACCAATTGAACAGTACCTTGACTGTACCTAGTACGATCTGACTGTACGTTCCCATATCTCTATAAACCGAGGTGAGAACCTCGTATATGACCTATTTTAATGACTTGAACTACATTTAGACTTGATCCTATATAAAGGTACGTAGGTAGCTCAGTCCATCTGAGTGTAGTCTATAATCAATATACGACCCTATCCGGTCTGATACGAGCCTCGGCTTGATTTGACTCTAAGGTATTTTACGAGTTATATCAAACTAATATAGGATTCAATGACACAAAAACGTAGATTAAAAAAGCTAATTATAATTATATATAATTTTGTGGGATTATTTCTAAAATATTTAATTTAAATATGACTAATTGCTACACAAATTGCCGTACATTAGTACCACAATTAATACCATAATTAGTGGTTAAGAATGGTCTGTAAGACTTTTAGCCTTACATACTGTCATAAAAGCATTTTCCTTTTCCTTTCAGCACATATATGAAATAAGAAAAAACATAAATTTAACAGCGGAATATCCAAAGTAAACATATATATTTATATATATATATATAGCATTAATTAATAAAAAAATTAAAATAAACCTGGACATAAAATAATGGAGAGAACTGAGGGTTTTTCTCCACAACATCTTCCCAAAACACAAGCTCAGTTTCAGCATCTTCTCTCTTACCCTTCATCTCAACAAAATCTACCAATTTCATGTCAACACTCGCTTCGATCATTCTAACACCAGAATCATTCAAAACGATCTCAAAATCTGTGTCTTCAGATATTCTTCTTCGCAATCTTCCTGCAAACAGTGGCTGATCCTCGAGTGCGATTCCAAGAGATTCCTTCATCCAACCTGCGACAACCCACCCAGAATCTTCTTCCGAAGCTTTGTCGAAACACAGAACTGTATGGAATCTCCTCTGTAAGATGCTGTCGAGATTCTGTGGGACCTGTAATTTGGACGATGAGAAATTTGGATCAGTTGGTTTTGATGGGATCACAGTTAGAACAGATTCTATGTTTGATTTGAAACCATGAGATGTGATGCTTGAAATTGCCATCTTTTTGGAGAAGTGGAAATAATTGATATGGTCTACTAATTGTATAAGTTCTAAGCTAGCTAGTTATAAAGAAATTTGGTCTCTTTAATTAAACTTGTGGTACATGCCACCGAATTGAATAATACGGTGAATTAAATGTCACAATAATGGACGTATATTATTTTGTGGGGCCATAATGATAGGACACTGAGGCGAAAAATAGTATGTTTATCATCTTAATTAAAATAGTATGATAGGACAATAATGGACGTATATTATTTTGTGTCTTATATATGTTATCATCTTAATTAAAATTTAGTTTATGTTTTACTTTTTTGTTTAAGAGACAACTAATATTTAAGAGATTAGACTTTTATTCGAGAAAGAACACAAACTCTCAATACAATTACAAAATAATATATAAACTAAATATCTATGACCAATTTAGAATATTTATTATTTTGTAATTGCGTTGAAAATTTGTGTTATCTCTCGAATGAAAGCTTCTAATCTCTTACATAGGTCTATTACATATGAGTTTTCTAGTACTGATTTGTATTTCCACAAAAAAATTTATTTTGAAGAAATTAGATATTTGGTGTTTAAATTATTCTTCATTATATCGTAAGAAACAATTTAAATTGTATTATTTAAAGTTAGTATATTTTTATTGAATGAAATAAAATTATTATTTATCCTAAAAAAATAACTTCTCAACAATAGTGTACTACTGATATATTTAATTAGTTTTTATGTTGAGTCACTTGTCCATAAAAGTGGACATACTTTATTGAGGAGCATTCATGAAATTAATATACTGGATTTTTATTTATTCGATTGCCTAATATTTGCTGTTACATTATATTATTTAGGTTGGCAGCCCACCCATTGGACGCGTAAACTGTATTAATATGTACCCCCCAATTGTATGTGAATGCTTGTATAGTGCTTAATTTGGGACATAATAGTCATAACATTTATCTTGTACTAAACTTATTTCAAAATTATGTTCATTAGTGTACTTAAATATCATAAATATCCCACTTACTGTCTTCAGTTTCCATTAAAATCTCAAATAATCTTAGCTGTTCAATAAATATTAGTGTTTAATATGCAATTATATTTTAGCTAATTTCATTTTCCAAAACCGTGGTCCACAATATATTTAAAGAGATTGCAAATTTAGTCTCATGACTAATTTCATTTCCAACTTTGGCACCCAACTTTTGGAAAATGACCAATTTTAGCCTCATAATTCAACATCTCATTGCAATTTAGATCCCACTTCTAAGATTATTTTGCCTTTCTCTAAATTTCTTTCTAATATATTTTTTTTTTGATCTGTTTTTTCATCTCCCGATTTGTCTCTATCCTTTTCTTATTATTATCTTCCCCATTTTACAATTTATCATTTTCTCTATTCTTAATTTCCTATATTTTGAATATAACAAGCAATCCTATCTTACACTACTACTAATTTACTATAAGGGAATAAAATTGCAATTATCCACACAACACTCTCTTGGTCAAGAAAGAAAGCTAGAAATATCATTTCTTTGATGTCATGAGGAACCCTCTAGTATGTTTTAGGAGGTCGTTTTGGAGGTTATCTTGAGTTAGACTTTTGAATGATCTTCGTCATAAATATATGTATATTCCTATATATATATATATATATATATTTTTTTTGATAGATCAAATAATATTATATATATATATAAATAGTATATTTCTATATATATACACAGATGAAACTGGTACACCAAAACGGTTGGGGAGTTGTATAAGAAATTTTCTTATTTAAAGCAAAAAATTAGGTGAAGAGATGCCATCTAAATCTATAAAACTCAAACATTTATGGCCATTTCATTTGCTTAGTAGATGGTACACCTACTTACTATGCAACCAAACGAATTAAATGTTGGAATTAGGTAAGGTGATCCACTATCAATTTTTCTCTTTGTTGCTTCATTTTGGAAATTAAATAATAAGTGGCACTGCTAAATTGTTATTGGTTGTAGTTTTTTCTATGGGAAACAATAAGTGACACTGTTGAACTGATAATAGTTGTAGTTTATTTAATTTTGGCACGTGAAATAATAGCTATTATCAATATAGTTTTAAAAAATTAATGATAACTAGAATTACATTTGAATTTTTGTTGTCTATAATTAATCTATGGAAAAATTGTATTGACCTCTAGACAAATATTTGATATTTACACCCCTTGCATTTACATATTGATAAGAACCTCGCTCCTCCCTTTTCTTTAACCTTTTCACTATATTTGCTGATAAAGGAGCAAAAAGCCCCACACATAATAATGGAACAATAGATTTTCTACAAATGTAATTATAGATTTTCTCTTTTGAATAAATAAGAAGAAAGTGTTTATTTGTGAATCTTTTTCTTTTTACAAAATATTACTTAAAATATTATTTCATTCTCCTAATTCAACCATTGTGATTTCATAAATAAAAAAATTATGTTGTTAGTTTAATTATGTTTATTTTGTTACACTATTTTATTATTTTCATTGCCATCTTTTAAATGAATTTTTTTTTATTTTTTTATATTATATTCAATATAAATTAACATTGATAATGAATAGTTTATGGTGAGATATGGTTGTTATTTGTATTTTAATTAAGATCCGCTTTAATAAAGAAAGAATATTATATTGTGCTAATTAACTATACCATTGTGTTTATGAGATAATAATAAATTATTGTAATATTTTTATATTCATTTAAGAATAGGAATATGGTGATATATTAGACGCATATTTAATGTTTTTGTAATTTGTTTTGTTTTAAATTGAATATACTACTAAAGTAATACTATCATATGACGAACTGATAGACTGTTAGAAAGAGGCATATTAAATTAACATAAATTAGGTGTATAAAGATTTTTAAGGTTCTTACTTTCATTATTTTTTCTTTTTTTAATAAAAAAATTATTTAGGTTTATGAAAACTTTTGGGTTACATTAATATATTTAAGTAATAAGATTTTTAGATCACAACGCAGATCCATTGTTAATTGATATGATATTTTTTTAAAGATTAGAATTATATTTGAAAAATATTTAATTGTGAAATTCTTATTTTCTCTATTATGTCATTTAACAATCTTTTCATATTTTTCCATTATGGAACACATTACAAGTGATAATTAACTCTTACAATTAAAACGTGAAAGGTATTTTAGTCATTGTAAAATTAATATTATGAAAAATGCAAAGGAGGGAGGTCTACAATACTTCTAAGTTGAGAGGTGTGGATGTCAATACTCATAGTTCAAGAGGTTGAAGTAATTTTCCCATTAATCTATACTACTATATAAGTATGAATTTGAAAATGTGTTTTGTCCATTCATTTCTACCCTATTAAGTTAGTTATTTAGTATTAATATATAACTATTTTAAAGTAAATAACTATTAAATATTAATATTTTCTTACTTAATTAGCAATTTTACTAGAAGAATAAAAAAACTAATATATATATATATATTAATAATTAATTTCTTGATAAATAAATAGTATTAACTATCCTATTTTAATTATTACTATTTAGCTAATTTATGAATATCAAAGTGCAACTTTGAGATAATTATAGTATGCACACATGTGGAAAACATAAGAACTCAATTGTGTTGGATCAACAATTTAACTTATAATATTTTATTTTATTTAATAAATAGAGTTACGAATTGTTATCTAATTTTTTTAAAATTTAAAATTCAAAGATAAAATAGTTATCAATATAATACACTTAAATAAAAAGGTTGACATTTTTATATTCATTTCTTTTATTAATGTTTATCGATCATTTTATTTGTCAATATTCATCTTAATTAGCTGAAAAATCATGTATTATTATTTTTTAAGCTAAGATAATATGATTTAATATTCACATAATTAAATATAATTTTCTTTGATCGTCATCGAATTTTTCATGTTACAAATAATTAAATTCTGTAATAATATTTATGTGTGGGTAATAATTTTTCTATACTCATGAAATATAAATGATTATTTAATCATTCAAATAATTAATTTAGATAAATATGATTAAGAATTCTTCATTTTTTTAGATTTAATGATCAAAGTGATACTAGAAGTATTATTAGTTAATCATTCAATTAATTATTTTTAATAAATATAAATAAGAGTTCTCGAATTTTTAAAATTTAAGGATCAAAGTAATATAAAATGATACGTCGAGATTAAAGTTTACAAGAACTATTATATTAATTAGGCATAGCACATAACTTAACCCATATATACCCATTTCAAAATTGTTCACAAATAGAAAGTACCTAACAATAGTAAATTTGCAAATATACATAAACATAAAAAGTATAGGATTGCGGCATAATTATAGGTACCCATTTCAATAATTTCTAAATTCATGTAAATTATAGGATTGCGATATAATCTAACTCATAAGAAATATTAACTTAATATTGAATGCATGAGATAAAAAATAAAAGCATAGACAAATGGAAACATATACTATATTGGATTTGAATCAGATTCCGGATTAATCTATAAGGAAACTTAACGATTTATTTTTTAAACTATAAAATTGATAGGAAGAAATTAATAATATGTGATAAAAATTGGAATTCAATTAGTTGACGCAAGAATTAAGAAAAATAAACAAATCATAAGCTAACAATTTCATTTTCCTATTCGAATCTTTTATCACACGTGACAAATAATTGAGATACAAAAGGTTACAAGAAAAGTGTTGTTGAATAAAATAACATTAGGTATAATTAATTTGACTTAATTAAGTAATTTTCTTATCTAATTAGATACCACTGACATATATACATGACCATTTTATATTTTCTTTATTTTAATTAGAAAAATGATTGTCAAGCTAATCATACAAAATAGTAGATATTAGGATGTTTATTGAACTCAGTCGGCCCAGCCAAACCCATTCTAGACTCTTGTATTTACTTATTTTAGACCCAATCCATTTCAACCCAACCCATTATTAAGCAAATATAATAATTCAATAATACAAGCTCATAAGCTTCTATATGCATAAATTTCATTGAAAACAAACCAACAACTATGAGCCCATTTGATTACACATTTCTAATAGTCTCAATAAAAGCCCTTTTGTTTCTAGAGGCAAGATGCTTGAGAAAATCCCTTAAGCTACTCCCTCTATATCTTTGTTCATTCTCTACCTCTACAATAGGCTCAACAATCTCATCCATTTCTAGGCTATGCAAACTAGCTATAGAAAACCTAGTAGTATTGCAACAACTTGGAATTGCTCTATGCAACACACTTTTATACAAGCCATTACTTAATACCTCCAAATGATCCCCAACAAGTACTTGTAATGACCCTTTGAGCCCTTGAACGTTATTCCACGATCCCTTATTAGCTCTATCGACGACTTGAAGGCCCGGTGAACTCTGCAGAAGAACGGTTATGATGCTGTGATCGGTATGAGGGGGTAAACCGGTCTTTATGTCTTGTCCCGAGATTGGAGGATAGCAATTTATGCCAAGAATTTGGAACCCTTGTTTGAATTTTTCATCTAAATTTGTTTTTTCACCTATGTTTAAGCTCTCCATGATTGCTCCAAAAAGTTTAGTGCTTAGTTTCCTCGCCTCTTTGGAGTACATTCCCATTTTTTTCCTGTTACAATGTGATAAACTTTGTGGTTATTGACTTATTGGTGTATAAGGCTGTGTTTGGATTGAGGTAGTTGGATTTGAGAAGTGGATTTCAAATGACTCTAAAATATAGTCATTTGAAAATCCACCATGGTGATGAAAAGGATAGCTCAAAATGAGTGTCAGTTAATTTGAAATTCATTACAACTTGGATTCATCTAAACAAACTCAATAGATTTGTCGATGAATTTGAAATCCTTCCATTCAAACATACCTTAAGGGTGTGTTTGGATTGAAGCATTTGAAAGCTATGGATTTCAAGTTCATCAACAAATCCATAGACGTTTGTTTGGATGAATTGAATTTATAATGGATTTTAAATCATTTGGCATTCATTTTGAGTTATTTTCTTCACAACTATAGTGGATTTCTCACTTCTCAAATCCAACTACCCCAATTCATTGAATTGGGGTAGTTGGATTTGAGGAGGGGATTTGGAAGAAGGATTTAAAATGACACCTAGAATGGAGTCATTTGAAATCCACCGTAGTTACAAAGAAAATAGCCCAAAGTGAATGTCGAGTGATTTGAAATCCATTATAACTTGCATACATCCAAACGAACTTCATAGATTTGTTGACGAATTTGAAATCCATAGATTTCAAATCCTTCAATCTAAACATACGCTAAGTGAAATTCACAAATGCTTTATTTGGAATGAAGAATTTAAACGCCATGGATTTTAAATACATCAATAAATTACCGTGCTTGTTTAGATAATTTCGAGTTACACAAATTGTTATTTTCCAATCATTGTGGTAGATTACAAATCAATCTAATTTAGAGTCGTTTTAACTCTGCTGCAAATCCAAATTCAATAATCCAACCACGGCCTAAAAAATCCTATAAAATTGGTGATGGAATGCAAGAAATTGCATGGCTGAGCATTTTAGATGACATTTTGTGTAAATAAAGTCATCTTTTGTAGTTGTGGAGTTAGCAACACATTTCATTTCATTGGATTCCAATTATTCTGACAAATTATAAGTATTTCTTGATTAAGACAGGCCAAAATTAACTATTTATTGGTGGAGCTAGAATCACATTAGAATATAGTTCAAAGTAAAATCTTATTTTATTAAATTATATATTTTTTTAAAACCCAAAATCAATTAAATCTCACCTATAATCTGGAGGAGACTTTGGCCAAGAGGTGATAAACCGATCAAATGGATAAGCATATAGCTTGAGAAAATCCCTGGAAAATTCTCCAGCTTTTACTCTACCAAATCTAACCTCCTTGTATATGTCATCTGATATAAGATCCTCCTTTTCTTCTATTGCCATCTCAAAGAACTTTGCATTCACATTTAAAGCTTCTTCTATTACTGAATCAGGAACACCATGATTTATAACCTGAACTCAAAATACATAAATTTCATATTATAAAAAAAAATTATAAAAATAGTTTCAGGGTTTGTTTAGTTAAAAGGCAAAAAACACAATAAATAAATTGGAAATATTAGTGAACACTTACATGGAAAAACCCATGATTTTTGCAAGCTTCATGGATTTTCTTGATTTCCAGAGACTTGAGGGCAGGATCTTGGATTCGTAGGAGGGATAAGTTGACCACTGTATGCAAATCTCCAGAGCTTTCTTGATTTTTCTCCATTAAGATGTTTAATTTGCTCCCAACAGTTGTTGATATATGTTGTGTGTATATTAAAAAATATGGGTAAATTACAAATATTATGCTTTTTTTAATTTCATAGTTTTAATAGCAAATTACAAGTTCGTCCTCAACCGTTGACTTAAAATTACCTTTATTATGGATGCCATGTGGGCTGTGGCCAAGCCTGTGATATTCCAAGAACTGCCTCTTATCCTTAATTGAATCATTTCGACTCCAATCTATCTTTTAATATATATACTAGTGTGTGTGCGTAATATATCATCCGGATATGGTATTTTACTAGTTGTTAATATAAGTCTTTTAATATAATTGTGTTGAATATCATCAAATAATGTTACAAAAGTATATAAAGAAGTATAATAAATGAACAAACACCGAAACACATGTGTGAAAATATGTCACATCTGTAATGATAGATAAAATGCAATACAATTAACAAATATATAAATAGTTCATTAATAGTTTGCTCGGTAATATATCATAGTATTAAGATAAGAACTTAAAACAAAGATAATAACAATTTCCACTGTTTATGAACGTAGAAACCCGCATAATCTTTCTGGGAGATATAGACATTCTTCAGACCAATCAATAGGTAAAATAAAATTGACAATGCTTCGCTCATTTGGCCTAGCAAAGTTTGGTGGTACATGAACGATAAATGTAAATGCTCGATTGTTGAATAGGTTGACGTGATCTTTTAATAGTTGTTTACCATTTTCCTGAAAGTCTTATTTATTATGTCAGAATATTAAATATTTATTATTGAGTCCCAAATGAAAGTAAAATTGTACCTAATCTTCGAAATGCTCGGAAAAAAAAAAAACGGCTGCCTGGTGAAACAGAAATTCACCCTATCTGTTTAGTAACTTCAAGTCAATAGTCCCACTACAGTCTCTTACAGTAAGATGTATGCAGAACCTGAGCCAAAAGGATAACTTAATTTGTGCATGAAATAATAAATTTGTGCATGAAATAATAAGATATAAGTGCAATGACAATGAAGATAATATTACCTAAAAGTTGCGGTTACTCATTGCAATTGATACAAATCATTTTTTCATAATATACTATTTTGACATCGGTTGCATGTTGCAAACCAGAAATTGTCAAGATCAATATTCTCAATTCTGGCCATGATCCGAAAAAATTTAACCTATAAATAAGATATATAATTATTTAATATGACATTTAATTTATTGAAAAATCACAAAAATAATAAAAAAAACTTACATTATTTTGATGGCCATATTCATGTATCAAGATCCTCTTAGAATTTGAAATTTTCAAAGCCCTGGATATTGTAAAGCTACTTGCACGTAACAGTGAGACTAATTTTTTGGGCCTTTTTATTATAACTAACCTATTGAAATGCAATATTCAGATTGTTGATAAATTAAAGTAATAGAAATACAATTAAATAATTTATTAAAGTTTATCCTCACCAGTTATTTAAATGGTCTATAAACCTTGTCTTACGATTGATATATAATTTATAGAAATCGTGTATGTATATGCAAGGGCCTGAAAATAATAATGCGTATTACAACACAATTTATAAAATTTGAGTGATGTAAAATAATAATTATTTATTTACCTTCAAATGTTTTTATGACAACTCCACATGCTAGTATTGTATTATTTTTCTCAACTGTTTTTAATAGTAGTTCACCTTTCTTCATTTGCAAATTTGTCATGCAGAACCTTTCGAACAATGCCATCCTAATGCATAGAAATAATTAATCTAACTACCCTTAGTAATTAAAGTGAATATAAATATAATAGAAAAACTAAAACTTAAGTTGTGTCAAGAATTATAATTTCTCGAGCGGATGAACCAAATGCATTAATCGCGAATGCGTAGCACAAACAACCAATCCAAAAGTATCTGTGACAATTTAAATTCGTCACATATACAAACCAAACATATCTTACCAACAAATATAGGTTTACTTACCAATTAATTGATCTTCAACATCCACATGATCTCCAATATCTTGCAGCTTCACAATTTAATGATAATTATTGAAGATAACATCGGTAAGATTGAATGGGTTCTTGATTTTTGTATCTTGTCCTAATAGTACTTGATAATGATGTGGGACTATTTTATATTTTTTATCTGCCATTATCACTTGCACATCATGTAGATTGTAAATGTTTCTCTCGGTAAGACGCAGAGTGAAATAATTGACATTAGGACCATATACAACACCTTGCATTAAAAAACCTGATAATTTTGATATACGATAAAATTAAAATCAGAAATTATTATTGAAGCACTAAAATTATAACATATAATTCAATATATCTAAAAATGTTATGTTAATATGCATTCTTACTTTACAATCTACAAATACTATCTTCAGTATTCGTATCTTATGTTGTTGTGTGCATACATCTATCAATTTCACTACACGAACTTGAATATTGAATCGAAGATTGTTTAGATTCAACAACTTCAGAGAAGTATATAATATATGTCTATCACCTGCACTCAAAAATAATTTGTGTATAAATGTTATATTGGAAGAGAATTTCAAATTTCTGCATGCGATTCAATTATGTAAAGCATTATAATAAAATAATGATAATTAGATACTGTAACAATAGTAAATTCTATTGTAAAAAATAAAATTACGTACAGAGATGTCTTTAAATCAATAAAAACTTTGTTAACGAACAACGTCAAGTACTTCACAGTATACAATATTTTTGGTACAATTTGGAGGTATTTCTGACCTATTAAAAATGAGAATCTTCAAACCCAGTGGATTCGTTACACGCAATAATGCAACATATAGCTGTCCATGAGTAAATAAATAGGATTCGGCATATATAATCATACTCTATCAAGTGTCTGCCCTTGGCTCTTGTTAATAGTCACTGCAAATGCCAATTTAATTGGGAACTGTCTTCTTTTCATTTGCACAAATATTTGAGAAGTGGTAGTTGTCAAAATAATATTTGAATAAAAATTTCTTCACCTATATGAGATCCAGTGATTATACGTGCCTCGAGAACCTTTTCACCCATCTTCAATATTATAAGTCGAGTTATATTGCACATAACCAAAGATTGATTAAGATTTCTGATAAGCATTATTGGAGCACCTTCATTGAGCTCCAAGCAATGATTAGGAATACCAGAAGCTTTTATAAAATATAATAATTCAGGAGGATTCATTGTTTGTTCACGGTCACTTATTTTAGACGGACACAATGTGTCAGCGTTATGAAATTGTCGAATTTCACTAGGAATCATGGATAATATTATAGAATTGATTTCATCAACATCACTATTCTTTGGAGACAAAATAGCTCTCTCTTTTAAATAAGTAGAATCCTTGTACCTATTACTTAGTTCTGGATAAGTTTCACATATTAATTTCATTAAAGAATCATCACAATTTTCTATTAGAAACTGTTGCGGTATTTCAATCCAATCTAAGTCTTAACCCTGATCCACATTTACGCATCTTATTTTTCCTTCTCCCAAATTATTTAACCAATCAGCAAAACTTTACAAGTCATTGAGTGATTGTGTTGAACCTCATGTGCAATGAGTCGCATGTTTATCTTTAGATGCATAACTTTGCATTGATTCAAGATTTCTGATTTCTGAAGTGATGCTGCAACAATAGATTCACGTCTTCCTTTGGTTACCACATGTAATATTTGCTTAAAATCTCCACCTAAGACGCATAACTTTCCACCAAATTGTTTATCAATAGAAAAATTAGGAGTTACTTTTAGTAAGTCTTTCAGAGTTTTACTAACAGCTTCAAATCCATAGGGGTGCATCATCGGTGCCTCATCCTAAAGGATCATTGACGCTTCTTGAATTAGTTGCGCTAAATCACTATTCATATTAATCGGACAACGCGATGATTCAAGTAGTTCAAATGGGATTTTGAATCGTGAGTGCACTGTTCGGCCCCAGGTAATAACAATGCAGCAATGCCTGATGATGCAACTGATAAGACTATTTTTTTTGTAATCTAAATTTCGCAATTAACGTTCTCCATAAGTACGTCTTACCAGTCCCACCACTACCATTAACAAAGAATAACCCACCGATATTTACCTCATAGGCATGAATTATTTCATTATAAACTCTCAGTTGATCACTGTTCAAACCGTTAAAATATGACTGAAATAATTTTTCTTCGACAGTAGCGTCATAATCAATCTCTTCCCGTATCAACCTATTTGTTATGTGTCCAAATGACTGAAAACATGGGAGGGGCATAGGAGGAAAGTCTGCAAGTGTCTTTCCATTTTTATTAAGAATATGTTTAATTTCCTGAAGGCCCCATTCTCTCAAATCCTCATCACTTAGATATATATTTCTATCATGCAAGTCTCTTTGAACTTTGTATTGGAAATCATCTACCATAGACCTCCAATGTTCTTCCCATAAATTGACAGGGTCCGTTATCTCTGAAAACATAAACATTGTTGAAAACATATTTCGAAGTTTTATGTGGTTGCCCAATTTGATGCTTCCAATAGTGCTTCATGTCATTCATTATCATCTAGCCAACCACGTAAAGCACATGTCTGCTTAAAACTTGGGTACGCTATCCCATTAAAACATTTTAACTCATCGAAACATTGAGCTCCACAAAATTTTCTAAAGCAACATCCGCAAGTAGTATCTTTCTCAGAGTTTGCATGTGCGAAAAGCAACATACCAATACATTTTCCCTATTTACACTTGACCCATTCCTTCCTATCTCGTTTCCATATCCTTGCAGTTGGCAACTGAGAAAGTCAATGTTTTTGCTTCTACATATTTTCAATTTGCTTCGAACCACTTTGTTAATATTGTATCTCGAACACCTTTACGATGGATAATATCATGCAGGTTGTCATCCTCACCGAATATAACAAACTGTTGATTTGGCAAATGGTATTGTAATCGCTGCACAATTGGATTATGGTTTTGCAACTCAAACTCATATATTCTCCCCGCATGCTTCAATAGCTGATACATAATGCAATGCAAATGTTATTTGATTTCATCCACATGTCTATATCTTCGATTTCACTATTTTGATCGTTATCGACATTGTTTTCGATCACTATAGTAGCCCTATCAAAACCCTTATACACATATTTGTATAGCTATTTCATCAATTTTGAAGATCAAACTTTCTCAACACTTATATGGGCATCAAACAACACTATGAGATCCCGATTATATGACCCAGCTATTGTCTATTTTAATGCCATTTTTGAAGACTATGTTACTGCGATCATTTCTATGCCAATACGACACAAATCCATTGTCATCAATTGTAATTTGATTACAGAACTTCTTTGGGGAATGTTTAGAACATTTTCCCTCCATCATGCATGGTGCATTTGGATTATGAGGTCCACATGGTCCGTGAATCATGTGTTTAACCACTGTTTCAAAAGCTAATGGATGTTCATTTTTATTTGGAAGTTCTGCACATACAACTTGCCGATGTCATCAAGAGTGTTGGGTTTTTCATGCTTTGATAGAGTCAACGCTAAATGTGAATGAGGTAATCCTCGTTTTTAGAACTCTATCACATTAACATCTGTTATGAGAAAAATATTTATCATCTTAGATCAAATATTTGTTAAATATATTGCATAAATTGTTAAGTACAATTTGGTATACCTGCTATTACATTTCCCAAAAGCTTTTTTTCCTTCAAATATTTGAGCAGTTGTTTGTGCTTCATTCTAAAAACCCTTGCAAGAATATCTGGTCTATCTGCAGAATGTTGACCAGGAAGCTTTTGCAGCTCTCTTGAAATTTGTGGTCAGTTTGGATTGTATGTAAAAGTAATGAAGAAGGTTGGAGCTCCAATTGCCTACATATGGATATAGTATCTTGATAATGATGCACCATATTATGTGGACCTCCAGTAAAAGAAGACGGTAAGAGAATTATCCTTCCAACTACGCTTGCATCTGTATCTCCCGTAACAAATGCATCTTCAAGGCCTTAATATAAATCTGCACGTACCTCAGCCTGGTGTGACTTTATATACCTGGTGTGACTTTATATAATTTAATCTTAGTTGTTCGATAGCTGCGTAACATTCAACGATAAGTTGATTAAATAAACGACCTTCTTGCAGTAACGTTGTTCCTTCATTAACTCTTTGCTAGAAGCGAAAAGCCCAAAAGTCTCTAATCGAGACGTTTCCATTCCTGTATTGCTCAGAATTATAGGGGATGTCTATTCTATATGGAAAGAACAATGGATATCACAGTGGTGTATATGATGGATGTGTTTCACTAATTCGTTTCAAGTAGCCGTCATTCTTACAGACTATAATGTCACGACATCCAACATTTGTGTCTTCTCCAACAATAAGAGCAACAATCTCATTAGAAGTTGGTCAAATGTATTGTATATTGTTTCTCGAATGCAAATTGCATATATGTAGTGTTGGTCCATTATCATGTTGCAGTGCATCTCTTGCCCTACGAAAAATTTGAACATATGGATTGACATTATCCAACATGTTTTTCAAACCTTGTGCTGTAGAAGAAGTGAGTTGTATTCTCATTTCTTCCAAATAAATCTAATCGATTGTGAATCTCAACCTCTTCATCACATATGTACAATTGTACAAAGCGATTCATTCATCCAGGTTTGGAAGTAATGATCCAATTCGATGATAATTTTCGCATGAGATCTTGAAGCAAGGAGGTCCTCTCTCGTCTTAGACACATGTATCAATTTTCCCCCCATAGATGTGAAACAGAACGTTCAGTTAAATGATCTGATGTTTTCCATAAAAAAACAATCTTTGAATAATTCTTGAAGATAATTAGGAGAATGTGGTAGCAGAGGTAAATGAACTTTTCCACTTTGGCAACATTTACAAAACTTTGGGTTGTTATTTGAGCTATGTGCAAGTTTCTCTTCTAACCACATAATTGCATGACAAAATGGACAAATAACGTTTCTTTCACTTAACACTAATCTTGCAAGTGCTCGATTTGTTGTAGGTCTTGGTATAATTGGTCTATCTGGAAGTTGTGATAAAAATATAAGTTTATGCGATCGAGCGTTATTTAGAATTATATTTGAAATTATTTACCTGATATTAATAAAATTCGATAAATTCAACTATAAGATTGAATTGTAATACTTGATCGTCTATGTAGAAAAGGGTTTTCCAATAGTAAATACATAAATTTTGTTAGTTTTTTAATTTGAATTCAATTTATTGAAAATACACCAAAAAGTGTGTTTTTTATTAACATGGAAATGACTTTCCATTCCTCAAACTTATGATGTAGATGTTAAATGGAGGGACTATAGTATGAGAGCCAGGGAAGATGGAGTTAAACTACTCACATGTATTAATTTATTTGCGATAAAGTACCTTTTTTATTTCATTTTCTTCATTTTAACCCAAAACTCATACCATAAATCCTACAGGAACATGCTACACTTTTTTCAATAATTTTGAACTAAGAATTCATTTTTTTTTTGGCGTGCAGAAATGAAAGTTTTTTATTTTTCACAATATTGGCAGGAAATCAGGCACCTAATCATATACCTTATAGGCTTTGCAAAGTCTTACGAAAGAAATGTGTGAAGCAATGTATATGTCTACCATATAAATTTATTGTTGACCAAATACCTTTTTACTTTCATCTTGTACAATTTAGTAATATATGGGTGAGAATAATATATTTTACAGATGTGACTTGGATTATGAGATCTATTATAGATTTATATTTTTTATATATTACTCTTATTTAATAAAAATAATTACAATTATATTGCCTGCATAACATGGGGCACACCGTAGTTGCATAACATGGGGCACACAGTAGTTTTAACTAATATCACAAATGTACAATTATTATTAAAGTTAAAAAATATTCGTTTAAGAATTTTCTAAAAATACCATGTTATTACCTAGAACCACGGGTGTAGACGAAATATCTCCATCACATGTATTTTCATCTGCTATAGGTAGGCTACTTGGTACCAAAATCTCATTATTCGAGTCAAGTTGATGAAATGAAAGTGCTCCTGTACATTTATGATCTAGGAAATAAAATTTCAATGTTGCAATCAACTAAAATTCTAAATTTACAAATGTATTTATAATTGTTAATAAAGTTTATATTATGTTTCTATCTATAGCAGGCAGATTACTACTCATTAAGGCTGTCATTTTCGGGGTTCAATCGTATTGGAGTCAGATTTTCCCACTACCAATCGCGATTACTACAGAAATTGAAAGAATTTGCCGAACGTACTTATGGAGTGGGAAGGCAACGGGTAGAAGCTACGCTAATGTGAGTTGGAAAGATATTTGTTTGCCTAAAAAAGAAGGTGGGTTGGGAATAATGGATCTAGGAAGTTGGAATGTTGCAGCCATATTTAAAAACATATGGAAAATAGCACAGAAAACAGACACCTTGTGGATAAAGTGATCAACGAATACTATTTGAAGAGGGAATCGATTTGGGGGGCAAAAAGTAAGGTTACTGACTCGTGGTTTTGGAAAAAACTGATTGGAATCAAGGATAAGTTCCTGGATGCAGTAGATACGACACACAACCAATGGAAGGAGGGATGTTTCACTGTAAAAAAAGCATACATGCACATAACTGAACATGTGGAGGAGGTTAGTTGGACTAAGCTAGTTTGGGGGAGAGGACCAATGGCTAAACACCGTATCTTTCTATGGCAAGCAGCTCGGAATAGACTCAAAACAAGAGATAGAATTCGGGAGTGGTCACCGGAAAGTGAGACTCAATGTGTATTCTGCCAAAGAGAAGAGGAGAGTAGAAATCATTTGTATTTCGAATGTCGTACGACAAGAGAAATACACGCCCAAAGTTGGAGAAGGCTAGGAGTTACATGTACAAAGCAGAAATGGAACTATATTTGGCAGTGGAACATAAATATTAGTAAAGGGAAGACCGCTGGAGCATGTAAACGTAGAGCACTAATAGCAGCGATCGTTTATGTGATTTGGATAGAAAGGAACAAAAGGATTTATACGAAGGAATATAGCAACATAGAAACTTTGGTAGGGAAAATTTGGGATAGTTTGCATTTTAAATTTGAGATAGAATAGTTGGTGTGGATAAACTATAAGGTAATGTTTTGGAGATTTATGAAAATACGCTTAACTTGTTCAAAAAAAAGTTTATATTATGTCCATTAGTATACCTTCAAGCAAATGTGCAAATATGAGGATTCATATCAGATTCATTAGCATTATGATATTAGGTGCCAAAAGCTCATTCTGAATCAAAAGGAGAAGGAGGAAGATCTCCTAAATATTTAAGATCAACATTAAGAACTATTACTATGTTTGCTTCTTTTAAAAAAATTAAATCTAATGAATACATACAATCAATTTAAACTCCAAACTTGTTGTAAGAAATTTAAATTTACTATTAGGTTGACGTGCACTCCGTCCGTTGTACGGGTTCTGCCTGAGTGATATGTTTATGGAGGAGGTTCGAAGAAAAAATTGTAAAAATTATAATAACTTGTAACATCAAATATTTTTTTAACATTGTAAATGAGAAATACATTTTTTAGGTATCATTAATGAAATACAAAATTAATAAAATCAAGTGCATTACCATTTATGTTTCTATAGTTGTTACTTTCGTCACTATCTGTTGGTTCCAGCATTATCATTTGAATGCTCTTCTCCTGTATTGTAATCAATATTATGAGATAATTTATTTTTAAAAAATTAAAATAAACATCAAATATATGTATAATTTGAAGACTAAGATTGATATAATGGAGTCGTTATAGGTTGAGTACCGCATTCTCTATTTATTGTACGGGATCAAGGATGATCTAATGTTCGAACGTGTCACATGTGTTCTTCTAGTGCGACGGACACGTGGTACTGGTAAATAAATAGGAGATCCTTCACCAGCACTCAAAGATGTTCTGTGTAACTCAGTTATTGTTTGATATTCTCTTTGTACTGCGACTGATGTTCATTGTACTGCGCATTTAAAAAATTTAATTTAACAAAAGTTTAAATATCAAAAGCCAAAACTATATACTATTTATTATATGTAGAAAACTATTACTAATAAACATAATATGGAAACACACTAAATTGATCAACGTGCATTCAATTAATATTCGATCAATAGAAAACAATTAATAATATGATTCAAAATATTAGATATTCGACTTTAGGTTAAAACTAATTAATAAAAAACCTTTCTTTTATTCGATAAATTTCAAAATTCAACTTAAACTAAAAAAAAATTATGTGTGTGCAAATAAACTACTTAAATTATTTGATAATATTTTAGTATGCTTAAACTCGAATAAACTCTATTTAATTAACAATTGAAATATTGATCAACGTGGGATTAGGAAAAAAGCCAATTCTTCTATCCAAAATTTTATATTTAGTATTTACATCTCAAATTATTACAAATTTACCATATTTACATTTCATTTGTAAATTTATGTACTTCCACCACCGCCGAAACAATAGTCCATCATATTAACTACTTTTTTGGCCCAAAATAATTACCCAAGTATAGCTCAATCTAAAAACCTAATTTCAGCCCAATTAATAAAAAACCCAAAGCACACCTTTTCAGCAGCCTAAAATAAATAAAATTATTTTTTAGGCTAGAAATCATAAAAACCATTCCAATAAATATTGCCCCCCTTCTCAAAAAATAATAGCCCATCATATTAACTACCTTTTTGGCCCAAAATAATTCTCCAAGTATAGACCAATCTACAAACATAATTTCAGCCCAATTAATAAACAACCACATCACACGTTTTCAGCAGCCTAAAATAAATAGAATTATTTATTAGGCTAGAAATAAAAAAAGGCCCATTCCAATAAATATTGCCCCCCTTTTCTGAATAAACAATAGCCCATCATATTAACTACCTTTTTGGCCCAAAATAATTCCCCAAGCATAGCCCAAAATAAAAAATTTTATATTTTCAATATTTTGAAATTTTCAACTGGCATTAGGAAAATTTTAAAATTATTAATTCAAATTATACTCAACAAAATTTAAAAAATAACAAAACTAATGAAATTATTCGATTAAACACAAAATGAAATTTTTGGAACGAATCATGACTTTATTGGTTGTTTTAATAATTGAAATATATACAATATATACGCACTTATTGTAATTTCCATCTTTCTACTCTATTATACAATATATTGTAACTAAAACATTAATCATATAATAAATCATACAAAAGCTAACAAATAAATCATACAAAATAATGTAAAATTCAATATACGAAAAAGAACCAAATTAAAAGCGTCTTGCTTATTCACGCAGAGCAATCCAGAAGCCAAACCCATTCATTTCCGATCACAGGCCACCATTCATCCTAAGCCAAATACAAAATCGAAGAAAGAGGTAGAAAATTCCAGATTCTTCAAACCTCACAAAGAAATTACACTATTTCCATTTCAACTGTGAAGATAGTTTCCATTTCATCACTCGAAATCCACGTCGTCAAAGATTTCTATATATATCCCCTCTTGTGCTCATTCAGATTTCAGATGAATTCTTCTGGTTGTAGAGGTTCACCGGAGAAAATTTCAGATTGTTTGAATTTCAGATTTCAGAATTCTTCTGATTATAGAGTTTTGTTCACGGCTGTTGTTGGGGTAATTGATAATATTGTGGGATAAGGATGGGTAATTCACGTTGGTAAGAAAGTGAATAAATTAATTCAAAAAAAATCATAAATTACTATGATGCGGTCTGAATCTGCATTATTGATGTTTAAGATTTTCACCTTTGTTTTAATTCTGTCTCACGACCGTGTACAAAGAGTGTCGATTTGATTATAGACTGCACTTGATTGAATCAAGTTGTCTACGTACCTACTGTTGTAGGATCAAGTCTTTCGTAGTTCAAGTATCTTTTTTTTAGAAGGTCTTTTTTCCTCGGGATCGGCTCCCCTTTATAGAACACCCAATATCAGTTATTATCATCCCTCAAGTTATGGGAAAGATATTTTTTCTCTCTAGTCAACGTGGTTGCTAGGAATAAGGAGATTAGTTCTCCATGGAAATAGGTTATCTTATATGTTTCTTTCCTCCATCATGATTATTTTATATGTTTCTTGAGCTTGGGCTTGGCCCATTACTTTTATAATATTTATGACTAGGTTCAAGAATTCAACTCAGCCCAATACACATAATCTACCTACATCATTAGCCCCTCAACTCTCGAAGTTCGAACCACTTATAGACTAAGATCTAACTAAGAGAGTAAATTAGTCAAAGAAATATAGCTGGTTGATAACTTCATAAGTATTTTACAACTGATAACCTCATAAGTTTGTTAATATTTTTGAGGTCTCAGGGAGCATTATTTGGTATTAATACTTCTGCCAGACTCAAGGTCTCGGGGAGCATTATTTGGTATTAATACTTCGGTCGGACTCAAGGTCTTCGGGGAGCATTATTCAATATTAATACCTCTATCGGACTCAAGATCTCGGGGAGCATTATTCGATATTAACACTTCTGCCAGACTCAAAGTCTCGGGGAGCATTATTCGATATTAATACCTCTGCTGGACTCAAGGTCTCGGGGAGCCGGGAGCATTATTCGATATTAATACCTTTGCCGGACTCAAGGTTTCGGGGAGCATTATTCGATATTAACACTTCTGCGGGACTCAAGGTCTCGGGGAGCATTATTCAATATACGGGGGCTTTGAGTTAGCTTAAATTAGAACTCTCGAATTTTGAGATGTGAAGTTCAACCTTTAAATAAAGGTGGTTGTAACTAAAATTTATCATAAGTAAATAAAATGTCAATTGATAAAATGACCATTTTTTATCTGACTAGTATTGCACGTGTTTGTAATAGGTTTTGGCCAAAAGCTTATTTGAGTCTATTTTCACATTTAGTGCTAACAGCTAATCAATGAAAGATTAAATGAGATGAAATACCTATGTTAATAGACAAGTCGATGAGGTTTGTACATCTATGTGTGTAGAAAACTTAACTGGTTTTGTCAACAAGTGCACTTGGATATCTGATAATGATTATCAAAAGCTAACATGGAGCTTTTAAATGGGTAATAATAATAACAAGAACTACCAAGCATGAGCCGAATACAAGTTAGTATCAAAAGCTTGCTTGCGAAAAGTACTATATCAAAGTAATGGGATTGCATGTAGAATTAATGAATGGGTAGTTCACGTTGGTATTAGGAAGTGAATAAATTACTTCAAAATAAAATTAGAAATTACTAATTATTTAAAATTCTATAAAATTAGTATTAAGTAAAAAGTAACTACTTTATGGATAAGAATGGGTAGTTCACATTGGTATAGGGAAGTGAATAATTTTTTTTTGTCAGCTTAATTCAAAACTCAAATGTAATTATAACTAGTCTATGATGCACGTATACGGGACACAGGATACGGCGCACGACACAGACACAGACACGGGACACGGCATTTTTAAAAATATTAGGACACGACACGGCCTCGAAACTACTAATAAAATATAAATATATAAATTAATATACATATATATGTTCGTTAATTTATGTTAAATATATAAATTAGTTTTTTCATTCTAATTTAAATGACTGATTAGAGAAATAAACTATAAGAATGACTATTGTACGTTATAAATTTGTATTTGATTTGTAAAGTTATATATTTGAAAGAACAATTTTCAAAATCACAAAAAATAAGTGAAATAACATCAACTGTCACAAATAATGCATACATAGTAGACATACCCTCTAACTATATTCATTATGGAGTCCATATTTTATTTTATTTAAGCAGACAAATTTATTTTTATATTGGACGCGGGGTCGGGAGTGTCAGACACGGTGTCGGGGAGTGTCGGACGAGTGTCGTGTCGATCAGGTGTCCGACACGACACGTTGTGATTTTTTGAAGTGTCCGTGCATTAGAGTAAATAGTTATTAAAAAAATTCAAAATTCTATAAAATTAGCATAAGTAAAAAATAACTACTTTATGGATAAGAATGAGTAGTTTACGTTGGTATAGGGAAGTGAAATTTTTTTTTTCTGTCAACTTAATTCAAAATTCAAATGAAATTATAAATAATTAATTAAACAAAATTCTATAAAATTAGCATTAAATAAAAATTAACTACTTCGATAGATTTGAGGGTTGTAAATGACTTTTATTGACCATTTAAAACACTCCAAAATAACAATTCTGATTTTTGACATTTTTGAATCATTTTATTATGAGTAATATTATATACACCCAGACCACCAATCTTTCACTCTTTCTATTATCGGTAAATAATAATTTGAATTTAATTAATTCAATTTGAATTTAATTAATTCAATTGAATTTAACACATTCATGCTTTCTAAATCAATGGGAGGCGAAACATCAGTGGTATGAAAACGGTGATATATAGCATTTCTCTTTTATTATTAATAATATTTAAACTCTCTCATATATCCACAACTTCCCAATAAATTCCCATTAAAAAATGAATGGATGGTGGTTTCTAGTAGTTATATCCCTCCATTTCACTATGTAGGGAGTTGTAATTTTAAATTTCAATTTCAATTCAAATTTAATAGTTATTAAAATAAACAAAAACATTGTCTTTTTTTTTTTTTGCTAATCTGTGTCCATATGCCAACCATTGTTTTTTTTTTCACTTTCACATTATGCAATCAAAAGTTTAAGTTTATAAAGACATCAACTCTCTTTTTTTTTGGTTTACTAATTATACCAAAATTATATACCAACTAATTCAAAGTGTCCCAACAACAAAAGGAAAACCAAACCCCAAGTTCTTCTCCAACAATTGTTTTGGATTGAAGGAGTTTATGATCCGGTAATGATTGAAGTCCAAAGCAAACATATATGCGACCGGTATTGTCATTCTGAAAAAAATTACTTTATATCTCATATAAATTAGTTCTCGGTTGCATAATTCATTGTTTGTGTTTCTTTTTTTAAATTATCTTTCGATTTAAAATGTGTTTTTTCTTTTAATATTAAAAACACATGTGTTACTGAATTACATGTTTTTATGAATTTTCTCAACTTATGTTGAAAGAGCCAAATAAAAATTTCTTCTAATTTTCAGTTTTTACTAAAATTCTTATCAAACTTATGTTGGGAGAGTCAAATAAAAATTTCTTCTAATTTTCAGTTTTTCAATTAGTAAGCAAAAAATTATTTGCTAAACAAAATTTGTTGTAGTCAATCTTTTGTTTTTAATTATATTTGATTATGGTCGCCAAATATGTTGTTATTAATTCCTTATTCAGGCAAAGATTCTCATTATCATTAGTTGAACTATGTGTGAATTTCATAAATCACGAGTTATGGCCTATGGGATTTTAACAAGAAAAGTTTCCACAACTAATGTGTTTATTAATTATCTCTTAATTCATTTATGTAATTTAAAATTAGGCAATATTTTATTTCTTTGTCAACTCTATTTATTGGTTCACACTCCTTCCTTTTTTCCTCTAGGCATATTATTTTAGTTTTATATAAGTAAACTTTTATTTCGAAAAATATTTTAGATGTGATTTTGCATACATTACAACGTGTGGAATTTGCATTTCATTTATTACATTCCATTTCTGTATGGTTCGATAATCAAGTTTTGATCCTTTATTTTTATTTTTTATTTTCAAAATCTTTCAATAGTTCTTTATGATTTTTATGTCGTTTGAATGTTTTTATTTAATTTACTTTTAATAATTTTCTGGGTTTCATTAATAATTCTTGATTTATTTATATTTCTCCCAATATTTTTATGTTTATTGTGATTAGTAATCAAGTATATTTTGAATATGTGTCTTTAGAATTTTTTCTCCATTTCCTTTTGCATTCCTAAATATTTTTGCCCCATTGAACCATTCAAGTTTTATCATGTTTAAGACCTAAGCTATAAAATAAAATAAAATGGTCTTTCAAATCAAATTATGATGCATACAAAATCAAGTTGAGTGGCCATTTTGTTATGTCTTAAAAAGTTTTACTCGCTTCACATCAAATAGTGGAAGTAAATACAAGTTTAATCAATAATAAGTCTTAGTTAATATTACAAATATGAGAAGTTTATAGCTTTTAAAATGAATACTTATCGTGCGTGGCACAGAACACTCTAATAAAAAATAATTTTAAGAAATGATTTTATTATGGTTATATAATTTTTAGGAAAAAAGTGCTAATCCCATAACTCTATTTTGTTCTTTAAAGACTAATAGAAATATTAGCTCTCAGACACTCATTTTTCAAGCTTCTCATTTCACAGAACTCAAAAGTTAAAATCACTACTTTTTAAATTACAACACGTCATTTTACAAAACTCAAAAGTAAAAGTCAATAATTTTTAACATAAACTACCATTTCTAAAAGTTAAAAAGGTTAACAACTTTCGCAACTGAATTGTAAATTGCCGTTCCTATATTAAGTAAGAATGGATCAAATGGCTCTTTATTAATATTATTTACTTTAAATGTTTTGAATTGATAAATTCAATAAAATATTTTTTTAGAATATTAAATAATTTTTTATGATATATTTTTTATTGTAGTTATCATAACTATCAAAAACGCAAATTGTTTAAAATAGATCAAGAAATCTAAAGATATAGAATTACAACAATAATTAGCGATATAAAAAATTCAAAATAAACAATGTCTGCATGAATGTTATTGATTGACTCTTAGATGATAATTGATTTGACTTCAAATGATAAAATTAAAGGTGGTTATATCCATATATAACCTAAAAAGGAAAATTTAAGAATGAAAATTTTCAGAAAACAGTCCTAATCGATCGAAAATATTTCATCATTTATTAAATATAACTTTTTAGTAGCTTTTCCTAGTATTTTGGTACAACAACAAGATTGACCAACTACAATTGCATGCCTACAGTCGAAAGCGGGCATAGTTAACCAAAATTTTGGTTCATAGCCTATATGCCATAACCGTGTTCAAACACCACTTGACTAAAAACAAAATTGAAAAATTTGAAAAACTAATCATATCTACTCAAACGTAAACTAATATTATTTATATTATCTAACAGTATCTCATTGTAAATTAATATCTTGTGAAAATCTAATTTGAAATTGTGCTCAAGACTATTCATATCCATTATTTCCAACATATAATTATATACTGAAACGAAATAAATATATACACACCATTTCGGCAGCAAAAAAAAAAACATGAAAAAGATAACCAAAACCAAAGAAGAAGAAAAAAAAAAAAAAGCAGGAAACAACGAGTCTAAAACAAAGCTGCTACATATATCTTCTCCTTCCACCATTTACTAATAAGCTTCTCGTTCTCCCTGTACCACCAACAACAATAAACTTAACCAAGTGTACGAATATATACATACTATAAATCCAATTTTCAGTTTCTTTTTTCTTTTTTTGGAAAACGTATATCATAAAATTCAGATATAATTTACCTTGTCACTTGTGACAAAATCCACGAATTTGCCCTTTTCCTTGGCAGATTTTTGGAAATATCCAGCTCCAAGTATGCTGACCATTTTCTCTCTAACGAATTTTTCGTATATGAATGCAGCCCCTCTAAATTGTGGCAGTACCAACCAGGCCACGAAAGCTAGTTTCAAGTCGTACCATATTGGAATCCTATAATATATCTCGATTAATCGAGAAAAATAATGTTGTTTCAAGTTTCCTCATGAGTCCCATTTTTTTTGTAGTATGTATATCACGTTAAACAAATTGAATTACTTCAAACAATTTTTAGCTTGAAATTATACTCTAATTGATCTTTATTCATGTTTTGTGTTGAAATTAGAGAAGAATTAATTTGAGAGTAAATAATTACCATTGCAAGATAGGTTGAAGCAACATCTCAGTGAGCGTAAGAAAAGAGTACAAAATCCAATAGGCAAGCCATTGCTGATCATCTAATTTTGACCTGCTTTCTATAGCCATCACCGTTGCATACCTGAAAATCAATAACATAACTAATCAAATTCAATACCCACAGGTAATTTTGAGATTTTAGTTAAAATTCCAATTTAGGCCCTAAATAATAACCAAATAGCCGAACCTAAACAAGTTACCAATTTAGGGTTTAGTCTTTTTGCAACAAATACGCCACACCGTAATGATAAATTTCGAATTTTACCTCTCATATACTTTACATAGACTATAATCACAGCCCCATAAAAGAGCAAATTTCAGTATTTCACTGAACAATTTCACCATTTTATCATGGACAAGAAGATATCAGTTGTTTACAGAACTTATTTTTCTTATAAAATATAAAAGTAATTCAAATGTAACCAGTCAAAAAGTGGAAGTATATACAATTAAAAAATATATTTAAAAATTGTAAGCACAAACTGTTATACTCACAACGGATAGAGCAACATCAAAGCTGGCCTGCAAGAAATATTACAAACACAAACATTAACGTGAACGAATATAAATAAGTGTTATTATATGAACTCAATGCTTATTTAATTAAAATAAATCACTATAGATGAAGAGAAGAAAGAATTTAAACTAACCCCGCCAGAGAATGAAGGTAGGTAATACAAGTCCACAAACTGCCCATTTCTTGATTATAAGATTTCATTGTAATAAAGAAAAACTATTTCACTTTTGGATTCAGAAATAGTTTTGGTGGAAATTGAGATCTTTTATTTATATATGGAGTATGAAATGAATAGTCGAGAAGAAGGGGACACGTGGCGACATGTGAAGAGGCATGAGTCAGCTTATACGTGTACGTGGCAAACTAGGTTTAGCACCGCCATATTATTCAAGTGATCTATATTTTTCCAGTTTTCACATCATAAGAATAGGAAAAAACATGTTTTTGTAAGTTTGGTCTCATGTATCTTTTTCTTAATTTAGTGTAAATAGGGTTCTCTTAAAGAATCTTTTAATTAATCTAAAATAGTCAAATTATACATACTTAATTTGTTAAAAACTAAATGAATTATCTATATTATATTTTTTTTAATATACACACTTGCTCGTTTTTTACGCGGGATTAATTTCTAATAAGAAATGAATTTTAAGCATAATATTGAAAAATATATGAGTTATTATGTTTATTTTTTTTAACAGAGCTAATAATATTTAACTATTTTAGATCAACACCAGATGTCGCTGTTCTAGTTAGATACATTCGTGAATTTCAGCGAACAAAAACCTTCAAACTGCACTTTTCTTTGTACTGAAGACATCTCCTCTTTTATATTACGCACACGTTTAGGTACTTCTAATTTTGATAATGTCCACATCGGATAACTGTATATTAGATGCATCTTCATTAAATACTAGGTAAAGGGTTAACCGCGCATTGCGCGGTAACAATGCCCGTAAACTTATTGTCTTAATTTGGCAATATTATTTTTAACGTTAATTATATATTAATTTATATCTTCGAAGCTGGTATTTTCTCTATTATATACATCTATGATTTTATATTAATTATTCAAAACTTCCAGATAGAGTTATTTAAAATAGTGCAGATGTTATTTAATATGTTATTAGTTGCAACTGAGAAAAGCTAAGGTAAAGTTATTAGTTAGGTTTATATGCTTTAGATATAAATCTTGAAATATACATATTGTAGTATAGTAAGCTATTTTTTTATATCTGCCGAGAAAAATTAAAATTTTACATTCTAAATAAATTTTTTTGTAGGACTTAAATTAATCTATTACATCAGGAGATTAATATAATAATGTATTCGGAGGAAAGATTAGCTGGTAAGTTTTATAAGTTATGAGCAACATCCTGAAAGCGTCACGTGTTATTTGAACGACGAGTATATTGAAAGAGAAATTCAATAGGTCAAGAGTAATCTCATTAGCAGCCGAAATATGTTATAATCAGGGAAAAAACATATAACTAAATTAGACAATAACAACCCCGTTTTAGAACTCGTAGTTATATCAGATTAAAGATTAAGAACATATGATAATAGGAGGTATATAATGTCTTTAAAAATTGAGTAAACTCGTTCACCGAATTAGTGTATTAGTGATGTGTGCAAAAGGTAATGTAATATTTTATGAAACTATACACGTAACTACATTTTTAAGAGCAACAAATTAGCCATGTGATTGTTATGCATAAGTATGCCCATATGAAATCGCTCGAAGTATATCAATCTGAAGTGTATTCCACTCAAAAAAAGTGGAAAAACTGGCTGTTACCTGGGTAAAGATAAGTTTCCAGTTGAAACGCATGCATATTAGTAAATAGTTGCGCATTTAATTACTATATGTACAGTAGAGAAACTGTTGCAAATTGAAACAAGCGCAGAATTGTAAGTTTTAGTACAAGTTTTCGCAGTTGTAAGTCCAAAAGTAACTGCTACCAAAAATTGAGGCCTTATCAAAAATAGTGGCCAGCTAGTTGCAGATAGTTACAGACGTTCTTTATCAGTAGGAAGCTGAAAAACACAAAGAGTTGATTGAAGTTAGTTTTGGTGAAGAGACGCTGATTGAAATAAAATAATTGGCTAATAACCGAAATATACGGTTTGATAAATAAAGGCTAAAAAAAATTTGAAATACAAGCTGCTAACTTTGTACAACATATATATACACACTCGAGTGTAAATAAAATAAAACGTAAAATAGAAATGAATCAAAAAAAATTTGTAAGTTTACCTAGATGCCTATTTACATTGGTGGTAAATGTTGCATTTACTACTCCATAGATAGTGATAGCGGGGCCTTATTACTGCTGGTAGATGGTTCTATATTTGAAAAATCCATAATATAGTAATTGTAAATTCCAAATATAAAATAATAATACCAAATATGTAAAAATAATTATGCAAGAATAAATGTAATACCTACCAGCAATGTAGGAAGTGCTCGAACCGAGTTCTGTAGAACTTATTTGTGTAGAGGCCTCTGCTGAGTCCGCTAAAGATAGCACGTTGTACTGATAAGTTATACCCAGATGCGTAGTGAATTCTTTCCTTTTTAGTTGAACAAGGAACCAACGATTGGTTAATCGCGTATTTATGTTGTCGCAATTAAATGATTCATCCTACATGGGGAAAAAAATTTGTGTGCCCTAAAAAGTTATTTGATATATTTATTTAATAGAATAAGGCCTAGGTATATAAGAATAAGAAATGGATATATAATAATAAGAAATAAATATATAACAGTAAGAAAAACCGAACCTGTTCCTCATTCATAAGCTCTATTGCGGATAAAGAAAGAATTTTCTCAGCTTGCTCTCCAAACATTGTGGCGTTTAATTCCGACGTGTTATCAGAGAAGGTAATTGTAAATCGAGTTCTGGAAATTTGTAGGATATTCAAAATTGGAAAAACTGAATTGGGAACTTCAAAACTTATTGAAGCATTTAAATGGCAAAGAAGAATGACCTTGGTTCTGCAATGGCTTCCTTGTGACAGAAGTTACACGGAAAATGCCATCCATACTGTGCACTTGTACGACGGAAACATTTATTGCAGCTCATATACCAAAAGCTTTGTTTGTAATCAGAAATTCTCGCTGTAGCTTTGATCCACAATTTTTCATTCTGTTAACAAGTTGAAATCATTTATATCTAACATGAGCACTGTTATTCGAAAATATATTGATACAATTATATAGCAACAATAAAATTGAAATTTGATAAATGTAAAATGCACTAAAGTAATTTTTATACGGTTAAAAAATAATCTATATAATTTTGCAAATGAGCGGATAACCTACCATATTTGCAGTAATGACATCTGCAGTAGATGAGTAAGTGTCATGTGGAATAGCGGGTGGTGGAGCGGATTTTTTTAGATATTCTTTTTGTTTGAAAACCTCGGATAGAAATTCTTCATTTCTTGATCTCCTAATATTGAATTTAAAAAAAAAGAAATAATTTGTAAATATGGGCAAAAAATAATTAAAAAAGAGTACGAGAAGTAAAAACTCATATACCAATCTCTAAGATATTGCGTCTGTGGATATGGTGGATTAACAGTTATGCTCGAAGAACCTCTAGCAACGAGCGACATCCCTGAAATATCATATTAGTTAAATTTAGGGGAAAATATATATATATATATATATATAAATACAGCTGAAATGGAATAGTTAAAGGAAAAAAATTTAACAATACAGGGGAAAATGAACCATTGTAGTCGGAGATGTTAATTCGGGTCACTGCAACTATTGGCATTCTCTCTTTTGCATCAATAACATCTTGTCCCTCGCTAATAACGGTTTCATTCCAAAGTGTTAGCATTACAGGTAATTGTCTGCAAATTTGATGTGACAATTATAAACACTCATTTATAGAAAGACTAAAAAGATCATGTGTTTATGTTTGAGCAAACTCACTCGTCGTTAATGAGACATAATTCAAGCACTGTAGAACTGCCGATTTTAGTAGTTAGTGACCTTGGTTGAAACTTCTCAACAACAATAGCTATAATGTCTGCAATATAACAAAATTTAAAAACTTGCCTCGAAATGTAAAATACGTTGTAAATATTATACAAAACTTACCAACAAAAGTTTTAGAATTTATCAGAGATGGGAAATCTGCAAATCTAGTGAAGTCTGGAAATCCCAGTTCTTTTGGAAGTGCATCAGCAGTGTCGCGGCGAATCACAGTAGTTTTATTTATTGTCCACTGATATTGGTGGGGAACTATCTGATATTTTGGATCTATGCGTGTTACCCTAGCATTAGATATATAATACGTTTCTAACAGCTGCAGTATGGCTCCCATCACTATTATATCAGAACCAAAAACGATGGCCTGCACTTTAGTTCCCTAGAAAAAGAAATAAAGTGGTACAAACTAAGCATGCATATAATGTACCAAAAAAATGTAACGGATGTTGTCTTTTTCTATGTTTATTTTGGCTGCTAGGAAATTAAATTTTTTGTGGCTAAAGTATAATTGGTAACATAGCAAACTTTAAATTTTCGGTCTGTAATTTGAGATGGTTTGGGGAGTGCTATTACTATTATAAGATTGAGTCTGTTGGTATCCACAATAGCAAGCTGATAGTTATGTATAAAAAGAATCTATTGTACAGTTAAACTTACATCTTTATCAATTAGTAGAAATCTTTGATATGCGGTTGTTTTTGGGGCTGATTGAGATTGTCGCGGTTGTAACTTTTGTACTACAAGTACTTTAGCAGTCCAAGAATGAACTGCTGGTGTGATATCAGAAACTGGCATAATTCGATGCATATTTCTGTATACTGCATTTAAAAAAGAAAAGATATAAACGAAAAATAATATTGTTATGAAGACATAAAACAGTGATAATATATTTAATATAAGATGGACAAAACAGTATAAAGATAAACTAAGTGGGCAAAAATTTACGAATATTTTGAATATAATAACGTAGGCGTGAAACACAAATTGTTAACGAGTCAAATGCAGACTAAATAAGTAAAACGCAGTAATATGATGCATTCATTTCAACATAAAGCATAGTAAAATGAGTACATATAATAAAAACGTAATACAAACTGAACAGTAATTTGCATCAGCAGTATAAACCGAAAAATCTACGAAAGTTGTTAGAGATATTAAAACTGAAGGTATTATTAAACATGGCAAAAATATTGTCAAAATAGGTGTAATAATAATAGCTGAATTAATAATATTTAATGCGGCAGAAAGTATACCGTTGTAGCAGTAGTAAGTGTTATAAAATCAGGCTGGTGTTCCAAAAACTGAAACAACGAGGAAAAAATTTATTGTTGTTCTGCTAAGTTTAAGATCTCTCTGTAAACAACATTTCTAGTAATAGTAGTTGTGCTGTCTTCAACAGTTGTAGGATGTATAAGAACTTTAACTGATTTCGCAGTTTTAGCTCGAGAAAGAGCTACATATAACTGACCATGACTAAAAACTGGTTCTCGTAAATATATGCCTAGAAAATCAAGAGTCTGTCCCTGAGCTTTGTTAATAGTCATTGCGAAACATAGTTTAACTGAAAATTGAGTTCGTGTAAATGGAATTGGACATTTTTGTATATCTGACGATTCTAAAGGTATTCTAGGTATAAATACTTCTTTTCCTGCGAAGTGGCCCGTTGCAATTTGAGCACGTATAACTTTTTGACTTAAACCGAGACAAATTAACCGAGTTCCATTACAGAGGCCTTCTATTGGATTGATATTTCTTAGTAGCATCACTGGGCATTGTAGTTTGAGAGTTAATATATGAGGTGGTAATCCGCCCGTTTTAATAGAGTTTAAAAAATCTTCATATTGTCCTTGAAGCGATGGGTCACGCGTTTTATCAATACTTCTAAAATGGAAAGCATTACCCGGAAACATATTTATTACTTTTTCGTTGATTTCATCAACATACTCATATTTGGGTGATATAATTGATCGGTTTATAACTAAAAAAGGGTTTGTGAAAAAATACTCAAGATGTGGAAAGATTTCGTGAATGAATTTATCTATTGATGATTCATCAGCATTAACAAAAGGGAAAATCATACTTTCCGGAATCTGGATTTTGTCTTCCAAAATACATGGTTCGGTACCATTGCCAACTCTAAGCAAGAAAGACGTAAAAGCTGGATCTTCTTTAGCACGCACGTTTGTTTTTAAATATAGTTTTTCAATGCAACGTGTCAATGAAGAACTTGCAAAACTGGCATCAATAATGTCCTCCTTTTTTCCTCGTAAGACAACAGGTGCAATTTGTCTGTAGTCACCACCCAAAACAATTACCTTATCACCAAAAGGAACATCAGAGTCAGTCAAATCCTTCAAAATATCATCTAATGCCTCAATAATGTGGCGTCTAGCCATTGATATTTCATCCCATATTATTAACTTAGCATTCAATAACAACTTTGCTAATGTTGTCTGTTTACTAATTCTGCATTTAGTTTTTCCATCAACGTTTATTGGGATCTTAAAGCGTGAATGTGCTGTTCGACCGCCAGGAAGGAGTGATGCTGCTACTCCCGAACTTGCTACAGCTAATGCAATATGTCCTTTTGATCTAACATCAGCTAGTAAGGCACGATATAAAAAAGTTTTACCACTACCACCAGGGCCGTCTATAAAAAAAACACCGCCAGCATTTGAATATATTTTTTTGGTTATTCTGATGAAGGCATATTTTTGATCTACATTTAGCTGTTCTATTGAAAGTAAATCCTCCTCTGGTATTTCAATATTTTTTTCATAATTATATTCTCTAGTATATTTATCCGATTCAAAAGAGTCTCGAGGTAAACAAGTTAGGTTGAACTCTTTTAATGATCTACCAAGGTTTTCCAAAAATATATTAATTTCTTTAAGTGTTTGCAACTCTGCTTCATAATCTGAAAATGTATCCATCTTACGGTAATCATCTGACATGTAGAATTTAAATTGTTGCCACAAATTTGCCGGATCAGATGGAGAGCAATACACTAATATAGTAGAGAAGAGTCTTCTAAGAGTATAAGGCATTTGATATTGAGATGCTTCCTCAAGGCACTGAACCAAGGAATCATCAGAATCCAATAATCCTAAACACGCAGCTGCATCTCTAAATGTATTATGACAAACGCCATCAACATTTTTTAGAAATTCAAATGAGGTTGGACTTTTAATGTTTTGTAAAAGAACTCTTAGATAATACCGCTCACCTTCTATAGGATTAGCACTAACAATCCTTCCAATTACAGTACCTCGTTTTCGCGCAGTCCACATTTTATCTTTTGCACTCCACACAAAATATTGAGGAAAATCTCTATACAATAAAGCTAGATGTTTGGCATTTTCATTTTGTGCATTCATCGAGAAAAATTCTGTTAGCATTGTCTTCGAAGACATTGGATTACTAACAACGTTTTCCAATTTTTGCGTACTTTTGAACGAAATATATTGGTAATTAGGTATATGCAATTGTAAGCTAATAACTGCAGGGTGTATTTCGGTTAAAGTAAAACCAAAAAGTCTCCACGCTGATTCAGGAGCTGCTATCCATCTAGCAATCTGAAATTGTTTAATTTCATCAAAACCAACAGTTTTAGTATCCTCAGTAATGTTGAACGACACTCGATCATGTCCCTTATAAATATATTTATATAAATATTTAACTAATTTTATATCTGAACAAATTTCTATATTAATATGACAGTCAAATTTCGCTACTAAATATGGAGAATACGGTATAACCCAACGATTATCAAGGATTTTTTTCCTAACCAAAACAGTTGTGCCATCTTGGCGTCTTCTATAGGTAGGATATGAGTTTTTTCCATGAGAAGTACTTTCACAGAAGTCTTTAGGGTAACGATTTTTGCATTTCCCATCTCTCATACATACATTATTGGCATTTAGTTCACCACAAGGACCATGCATCATATGCCTAGTAACTAACTGATAAAGATAAGGAAATTCGCTTTGATTAGGCAACTCAGCGCTTATATATCTGTCGTATACGTCAGAAGACCTGATTTTATATCTATTTTTCATTATTAAGAGCCAATGCACGTGAGGCAAACCTCTTTTCTGAAATTCAATAACATACGTATAAGCCTCAACCTCACCAAAAAATTTTTTATTTATCAATTCATCTTTTAATTCCTCAAGTTTCGCTTTGAAAACTCGAATTAATAGATCAGGACGATCTTGAGGTAACTCATGTTCCATTTTTTTTTCTGTAATTTCAAGCCAATTAGGATTACATGTCATTGTTAGAAAAATGTCAGGTTTTCCATACTTTTGAACTAAGCACATTGCATCTATATACCTTTTTTGCATATCTCTAGGCCCCCCTATAAATGATGCTGGGAGGAGAATACGCTGCCCAATCTTGTTAGCGTCATTTTCACCATGGATTCCTAGACTGTCAACTATACCCTGAAGAGATTCAATTCTAGCATTCTTTTGTCGTTGTTCATTACGGAAGTAGTCAAGTCGCTGTGTTTCTACTTTTATATACATATCATTCAGGTATTGTTGCAGCAATCTACCAGTATGTAGTAATATAGATTTATCATTCTCACGCATTTGAAGTTTGTAACAGTAATATTCCCGAGCAGATACTGAGGCTCTTTTGGCCAAGCATTTTTCTACAACAACAGATATAATATAGCTAATTGTTATATTTGAATCACCAAAAAAAAATAAAATTTGTGAAATGACAAGAAAGAAAAACTATATAGTTGAAGCACCTTTTGCCTCCGCATGCAACAGTTGAACTCCTGAGGCTGCATGTGAAGGATGCATGGAATGTTCACCCTCACAATATTCTGTTATTTCTTCTGTTATTTCTGACGCATTTAATACGGTGGAATTTCTTTTCCTTTTAATACCCACATGCCACCCAGGTTCTCCTCGAGGGAATAAAATAATGTACTGCAACGGATCATAACAACCATAATAATATTCTACACGTTGACTATGCCCAGAGTTTGTATGAACTTGAATATCGCGAGGCTGAGATTGAGCAGCATTATCTGAATCTTTCCATATTGCTGCAATCTGATCCACCGTTGGGAGATTATAGGTGTTTTCATTTAATCCAGGGTTTGCTCTGAGAATAATCTTATACTCATTTAAATTAGAATATTCACGGAGGTTACGAAAAAAGGCTGAATATGGATTGACCTTTAGAAGTTTAAGTAGCATCAAAATTACCTCTTCATTGAGTTTATCCGAAGTAGCTAATCGATTACATACCTCATTTTCAGTGTCATAGAAATATAGCTGTAAATTTTTTCCCTTTCCTTCAATCGGAATTAGGTCATTCATAAAGTGGTAGACCATTCCCTGGACTTTGAAGGTATAGACATTCTGGCTATTTCGACAGAGATCTTTATCGTACGTAACGCCAAAAGAAGTAAACGCAAAAGTATTATTATAAGTACGAATATTTGCTCTAAAGTGTATTGAGAGCTGAGAAGAACCAAAAACTAAAGTGCGAAGTTCTTCAGGCACGTCTGTTAGTGAAAGAGATACCTGACCACTCGAACAACAAAAACCCGGTGGTTCATGATAAAACCTAAGTGCATTGCAGTGGTTGCAAGAAGGTGTCTGTGGTAAATACCAAGGCTGCGTTCCAATTTTAGCTAAACGGGAAAAACCAAGCAAGTTTGACTGTTTTAGTGAAGTTCTTCGACCATATACCACCTCACGTTGTGCATTACTGTTGACCCTTTTTTCCTGACACAATTTATTGTAGCGTTCCCTTTTTTTTTCATTATACCTAGTTCGCTTAATTTCCTTGTCAGTTGAAAGCGCACAGGTGGGCGCATCTCCATATGTCGAATTGTCCATAAGTTTAATAGTTTATATAAATCGAAATTGTAAACGCTAAAACGCAAAATCACACGAGAAGAACTAAATTAAAAGCACGAAGTAACACAAAATATAAGAAATGCAGAACAAAGACATAAACAGAACTTCGCAAATGAAACCGAAATATATAATCAAAAGGCAATGCAAATGTTAATAAGCCATCTTAAAGTGCATTAAGAGCCCAAATACACGCAAAAAAAAAAAGAATAAAGTCACCTGATATTGTTGTGAACCTGGAGTTATGTTGAAGGCAGAGTGGAATTGTACGGTAATTTGCAACCTGTAAAATTGCCAGTATACACAATCAGTCTACTGGCGTCGCACAACTGAGGAAAATCAAAATTTAAAAAATAACTCAAAAACCGAAGTAGCCCAAAACAAATGTACCTGACGTTGGTATGTCGAAGCTTTTATGTTGGGAACGATAAAGCCAAACAGAACATGTAGATATAATCTGCGAAACAAACAACAAAATAATTAACCAACACCTTAACGTTAAGACTAAATATCCAGGGTAACCTAATGCTCAAAATTCAGAACGCAATAAGCACTCCCCAATCAAAAGAAAAATGGATGTATGGTCGATTTTCAGTATCCTTGGGACCTAATTTAGACCTAATGGCCGGGGAACTTAAAAGAGAACTTTAGCTGATGAAAAGGACGTGAATACAGATTCAAGTAATACAACAACTGAATTCGATGTTAATGATACTGCTAGTAGTTCGGTTTGGACTAACCACATAACTCAACCCAAAATAAACTGCCTGTGTAGACAACACAAGTCCACCGAATGAAAAAATTTATTCTTAGTAGTCAACAACTCCGGAAAGCGCCTGCCTACTTTTAGTTCTACCATTAAGAGAATGATCAGAAGCCTTAGTCCCAAGTTTACAGCATATATCGGCTTGATCAACAGGAATCAAAACCTCGACTTACTTCACTACCTTTAGGAAAAAAATTTCAACCAGAAGAATATTTAGACTGAACAGAAGCAACCATATCTTATTCAATGGTGATAAAATTGAAACGCCCCAAAAAAATTAGGGAATCGACGATTTGATGGAAAAACAACTGGCTGAGAACTAAGAGAACCATATAAAATTGGCGTCAAGAGCAGAAAATAAAGAAAATCGCACCTCCTCTGATTGAAGCCCTAAATTTTTGGCTGGATGCAATGCTATTCGAAACCTCGCCAAAGAGACTATACATATGATGAAGAAAACACCTAGAGGTAGCATCGGGAGGCTGGCAGATGGGAAAACTGACACGAATTGGATGCATGCGGCGGAATCGACAGATGGGCCTGTAAGAGAAGAGAGCCGAAATGAAAGAACGATGTCGCTTTATTATATGAGAGAGAAAGGGGAAAAGAAAAGGTCGTTTCATGGGAAAGAAAGGGTGCGAATCCAAACGACGTCGTTTTGGAAGAGTGCAATTAAAAAAAAAAAAAAAAGACAGAAAATAAGGGTTGTGATCTGGTGCATCGCGCAACCGGGCGAAGAGGTGCCTGCAGTCACTCTTATATATAATAGTAATTAAGCATGATTTAATTCTAAAATTTTTATTTTAATTAGATTTAATTTATAACAGAAAAAGTACAAACAAATTTATAAATTTTAACTAAAATCTGCATGGATTCTCTCCAAATTATTTTATAGTGCTTCACAATTAATCTCCTCTTTCATTTTAGATTAAATATTATGGGTTTATTATAATTCAAACAAAAAATAAATAATGTAAATCATTATATATGTAAATTGTATAAATCATTCGCACTTTTAGAACAGCGATATAGATATAAATAAATCATTCACACTTTTAAATACGTATTACGTTTTTATTTTATTTTTGGGTATAGAAAAGTTTATATTGGATCGATCTAAACACCTAATAGGATAATGTTACATGGACTAAAGATTGCTTACACGGGTATTTACATATCATCCACCCGCATAGCCATCATCTCAACAGATGAAATTGAACCCACAATTTTGTAATATGACATCTGATTTGCATGAATTACATTTATATAACGGGTTGTACATAAAAAATTGGGACCAAATGAAAACTTAATTTGGTGGGCTTTGGTACACCATGCGACCCATATTTTGCCCAACAGTATTTATTAGCTCTATTTTAATTTAAATGAAGTTAGTTGTTGGTTTTTTAGTTTGCAATGCTAGAAAAATCTTCACCATCAATGGCATCTCAAAATTTTCACATCATTTAACATCTAAATTTGAGTCTTGATGACACCTACTACACAGATAACTTGATGTACACAAAGAAAAAAAATACGTGTTCGATAAAGAATTTAGTATAACCTTCGTTTTCTTTTAGCATTTTAACCATTCAAAATTATATGTGTCTTTCCCCCAACAAATCATAAACGACGCCACTGAAATCACACACAATCAAAACAATGTCATTTCGTATGCCAATCAAGAATAGATAAAATCAAAAATAAATTATAGGAATTTTTAACATATCATCGTTCGTATAGGCCATGGCAGTGTTTTGAAACCTGGACCGGTCATTAAACCGAAAAATTCACTGGGTCAAGGGTCACTGGTTCAACCGCCGGATCGACCGTTATTAAACCAGTGACGTCATAATTATTTAATAAATAATATATATTATTAATAATATCATAAATTGTGAAAAAATTATAAACATTATGTCATATATTTTAAATTATATATAGTATAAAATCAAATCAAAATGAAAAATACAAATTATCAATTTTAAAAAACATATACCAATTCAGTCTTTTTTTTCAGCAACCAAATGATACATATATATATATATAAAGGTAAAAATGACTTTTAGCCCAAACCCTAATCTCCTTCACTATAGCCGCCTCAGCAGTCTTCTTCTTCTCCTTAATTTTTTCCCTGTTTTTCGATTCTTTTTCCTTCTAATCTTCCTTTTACCTTTTGTCTATTTACCTTTCATTTCTTTTGTTAAAAACTTCGACCCTCAACCACAATTTCTTGATTTCAAGGTTGCAGAAAAACTGATATTGTATCAACTTCCTCCATTTCTTTCTTGTTTGCTAGATCGGCTTGTTCAAAGTTCAAATCTTCACTAATTCTACATCAAGATTGACCCAGCCGGGTCTATAAACTCGGACCGGTTTGAACGGTTCAATGGTTGAACCGTCGGGCTGGACGAGTCATAGCGGTTTTTTTTGCTTCCAACGATTTTTTATTCGACTCGGACCGTTTGTAAGCCTGGTTCCCGGTTCTTCCGGTCCAACCGGCCGGTCCGGGCCGGGTTTTAAAACAGTGGGCCATGGTACTAACAAATTAACCGAAAACAACATAGCTGATATCTTCACACAATAAAAACAACATCGTTATGAAGACTAGCCGAGCAATAAATAAAAACTTCAAAAATTTAAAGAACTACAAAAATATTATTATTTATAGAACGTTGTTGTTTATAAATCGTAATAATACTAAATCTTCTACTATATTATAACAAGGATTCGATTATTTTTTTCTTAATCCTAATTTAATAGAATTTAGAATTTTTTTTAAATAGAAAATTATTGACTTTATCCACAAAGTAGTTACTTTTATCCAAAAATTATTCACTTTATCCATAAATTATTCACTTTATCTATGAATTAATTTATTCACCCTACCAACGTCCTGCCCATATACCATTTGATAATTAGTAATTTATAAATTAATCAATTTTATTCATAAAGTAATTATAATTTAGTTACACATTGTGTTTGATTATGATTACATACGTCCTATCTAACTGAAACTCTAAATCCACTTGTGATCAATGATCAGGGCTCTAACCGCATAAAGGCTTCAACTGGGATTTATTTTATTCACAACAATAGCCGAGAAAAAATTTGATAGCAAGTTTGAAACATATTTTCTGCATAGCAACAGTCCAGAAAGTTTGAGAAATCTCACCTTTCAGAAAAATTTAACAGCAATTTGAAGCTTTTTAGTTTCCATCAATTGTCATCCTTGCCTGAGTTATTATTTTCTTTCAATATTAGAACCAAAATTCTCAGCATATAAACTGGAAGAAAAATGGTTCAGATCCATTTAATGGCAATGGTTTGTAGCATAAAAAATTATTCTATTTATTTACGCTGAAATTAGGTTTATAGATTGGGCTATACTTGGGAATTATTTTGGGCCGAAAACATAGTTAATATGATGGGCTTTTTAAGATTTCTAGCCACAAAAATTATTCTACTTAATTGGGCTGAAATTATGTTTGGAGGTTGGGCTATACTTGGAGAATTATTTTGGGCCGAAAACATAATTAATATGATGGGTTTTTTAAGATTTGTAGCCTAAAAAATTATTCTATTTATTTGGGCTAATATTAAGTTTGTAGATTGGGCTATACTTGGGGGAATTATTTCAGGCCGGAAACATAGTTAATATGATGGTCTTTTAAAAATTTCTAGCCACAAAAATTATTCTACTTAATTGGGCTGAAATTATGTTTGGAGATTGGACAATACTTGGGAAATTATTTTGGGCCGAAAACATAGTTAATATGATGGGTTTTCTAAGATTTGTAGCCTAAAAAATTATTCTATTTATTTACGCTGAAATTAGGTTTGTAGATTGGGCTATACTTGGGGAATTATTTTAATTTGGGTCGGAAACATAGTTAATAATGGGATTTTTTAATATTTCTAGCCACAAAAATTTCTACTTAATTGGGCTGAAATTATGTTTGGAGATTGGGCTATACTTGGGAAATTATTTTGGGCCGAAAACATAGTTAATATGATGGGCTATTTAAGATTTGTAGCCTAAAAAGTTATTTTATTTAATTGGGCTGAAATTATGTTTGGAGATTGGGCTAAACTTGGGGGAATTATTTTGGTCCGAAAATATAGTTCATATGATGGGCTATTATTTGTTGAAAATGAGGGCAATAATTATTGGAATGAGTCTTTTTGATTTGTACTATATTATAGCAAGGATTCGGTTATTCTACTATATTATAGAAAGAATTTGGTTGTTTTTTTTTCTTAATCCTAATTTTAAAGAATTTAGAATTTTTTTTAATTAGAAAATTATTCACTTTATCCACAAAGTAGTTACGTTTATCAATAAATTATTCACTTTATCCATAAATTATTCACTTTATCCATGAATTAATTTATTAAACCTACCCACGTCCTGCCCATATCTCATTTGATAATTAGTAATTTATAATTAATTAATTTTAGCCATAAAATAATTACACTTTAGTTAGACATTGTGTTTGATTATGATTTCATACTTCCAATCCGACTGAAACTCTAAATCCACTTCTGATCAATGATCAAACTCTGACCGCAAGGGATTTATTTTCTTCACAACAATAGCCGAGAAAAATTTGATAGCAAGTTTGAAACATATTTTCTGCATAGCAGCAGCCCAGAAAGTTTAAGAAATCACACCTTTCAGAAAAATTTGAGAGCAATTTGAAGCTTTGTAGTTTCCATCAATTGTCATGCTTGTCGTAGTGAGGTATTCTTTTCTTTTAATATTAGAACCAAAATTGTCAGCATATAAACTGGAAGAAAAATGGTTCAAATTCATTTAGTGGCAATGGTTCCAATTCATTCAATAGCCATACGTATATCTTTATATATATATAATTCATATTATTTGTTTTTTGTGATTTGTGTATGATTTGAGAAATTGTGGGAGATCCGCTCTTCCGTCTGCGCCGTCTTCTTCCTTCCATTGATTCAGTTAGGCCACCCACAACCCACTAGCTTAAACTTAAGCCCATAAGACATTATTATTCAAATCGATACAAATAATCCTAATGCCTTTTATTGAATTATTTAGGGATTATTATTCAAATCGATACAAATAATGCTAATGCCTTTTATTGTATTATTTAGATGTTATTATTCAATTCGATACAAATAATGCTAATGCCTTTTATTGTATTATTTATTATTATAATTAATTTGGCATAGACTACCTCATCGAGAAATGATTTTGCTGCCGACAGGTGATTTGTTAAATCCTGTTTTCCTTTTTCTCTCATTTAATAAAAATTCTAAAAGATCAATTTTAGGAGGACAATATTTATTGGAATGGGCTTTTTTGATTTGTAGCATAAAAAATTATTCTATTTATTTGGGCTGAAATTAGGTTTGTAGATTGGGCTATATTGGGTGGAATTATTTTGGGCCGAAAACATAGTTAATATGATGGGCTTTTAAGATTTCTAGCCAGAAAAATTATTCTACTTAATTCGGCTGAAATTATGTTTGGAGATTGTGCTATACTTGGGGAGTTATTTTGGACAAAAACATAATTAATATGATGGGCTTTTTAAGATTTGTATACAAAAAAATTATTCTATTTATTTGGACCGAAATTAGGTTTGTAGATTGGGCTACACTTGGGGAATTATTTTGGGCCGCAAACATAGTTAATATGATGGGCTTTTTAAGATTTCTAACCACAAAAATTATTTTACTTAATTGGGCTTAAATTTGGAGATTGGGCTATATACTTGGGGAATTATTTTGGGCCGAAAACATAGTTAATAAAATGGGCTTTTTAAAATTTCTACCTACAAAAATTATTCTACTTAATTGGGCTGAAATTATGTTTGGAGATTGGGCTATACTTGGGGATTTATTTTGGGCTGAAAACATAGTTAATATGATGAGCTTTTTAAGATTTGTAGCCTAAAAGATGATTCTATTTAATTGGGCTGAAATTATGTTTGGAGATTGGGCTAAACTTGGGGGGAATTGTTTTGGTCCGAAAATAGTTCATATGATGGGCTATTATTTGTTGAGAATGGGGGCAATAATTATTGGAATGGGCCTTTTTGATTTGTACTATATTATAGAAATGATTCGGTTATTCTACTATATTATAACAAGGATTCGGTTATTTTTTTCTTAATCCTAATTTTATAGAATTTAGAATTTTTTTAATTAGAAAATTATTCACTTTATCCACAAATTAGTTACTTTTATCCATAAATTATTCACTTTATCCACGAATTAATATATTCACCCTACCAACGCCCATATCCCATTTGAAAATTAGTAATTTATTTAATTAATTTTATCCATAAAGTAATTATATTTTAGTCAGACATTACGTTTGACTATATTTGTAAATGGCGCTAAATGGCGCTCGCCATGGTGTATGGCGCTCATGGCGCCGATTCATCGCCATGATACGTGGCGTGGCGCCTACCTTCAACTTGGCGCCCGCCACGGGCGCCATGGTGAGCGCCGTAAAGGCGCGCCATGGCGCGCAATGTTGAAGGAAAAAATCACTTGTAATCTAATGGTCAAAATTGGACACAATTGGTCAAAATTGGTATGACCCATTAATTTGGGGATAAAATTGGGTCAAAGTTGGCATGACCCATTAATTTGGGGATAAAATTGGGGTAATTTGGGTATTATAAACAATCAATAAGTTAAAATAGTCTAATATTTTAATCCAAATCCCACTAAATAATAAAAAAAGCATTCTTTTCCCAAATCCCACCAACTCCAATGTCCAAATCTGCCCGTCACCCGCCGCCCGTCGCCGCCCATTGCTTCCCATCGCCGCCCGCTGTCCCCCTCTATACAGGTATATGTTAAACTTAAACATGAACATCTCAAACCCTAAACCCTAATTTGCATTTTTTAAAAAGTTACAAAATATAACTGCTATACATTATTTTAGTGCTATCTACATATAACTTGTTGGATGAGCAACAAAAAATGGCAATGATAAATTAACGACTTCTCAAGAAATGGTCATTTGAAAGCAATAAATTTCGATCGATTTGATTATTGGAAACATTTTTAACTAAATATTAAAATAATAAACTTAAATCATTTGAATTTGTTTATTTTATAATTTGAACTGTGAAGTTATGTTAAGTCCCTACAATCTTTTATTATTATGAAAAATACTGTAAACCTAGTTAATCTAACAAGTTATATATATACACTACAAGAAAACAGGGTATCAGAGACGGAATTTTAGAGACGGACGATAATCCGTCACTAATAATATGGTATCTGAGACGGATTTTGTGACGGAATTTCACTTCGTCTCTAGTTTGCGACGGATTAGCGACGGATTTAATATCTCGTCGCATTTTTCAAAAAAAATATTACATTAGAGACGGCGTTAGAGACGGATATAGTGACGGACGAAAATTCGGTCGCTGATTCGGTCACTAAACGCTAATTTCAGAGACAAATATTATAGACCGAAAAAATCGATCACTAAGTTTTACATTTGTGACCGATTTAGAGACGGACCTAAAATCGGTCTCTAAATTCGTCACTAAATATTGATTAAAGATACAAAATTAGAGACCGAAAATTTCGGTCACTAAATTTACATTTGTGACCGATTTAGAGACGGATGTAGAGACGGAAGAAAATTCGGTCTCTAAATCCGTCACTAAATATTGATTAAAGATACAAAATTAGAGACCAAAAATATCGGTCACTAAATTTTACATTTGTGACCGATTTAGAGACGGAATTCAGAGACGGACATAAATTCGGTCTCTAAATCCGTCACTAAATATTGATTAAAGATACAAAATTAGAGACCGAAAATATCGGTCACTAAAGTTTACATTTGTGACCGATTTAGAGACGGAATGCAGAGACGGGCATAAAATCGGTCTCTAAATCCGTCATTAAATATTGATGAAAGATACGAAATTAGAGACCGAAAAAATCGGTCACTAAATTTTGCGTTTGTGACCGATTTAGAGACGGATGTAATTAATCAAAAAATTTTATTTCAAATTCGATTCGAAATTAACTTACTAGTTATTTTGAAATAGTGTAACCTCTATTATTCAACAACAATCTTGCATGTCAATTTAGGGGTGTTCAAAATCAACCGAACCGACCGAACCGAACCGAAAACCGAAATTTCGGTTCGGTTTTTAACCGAACCGAAAATTTCAGTTCGGTTTTCGGTTATTAATTTTTCAAAAATTCGGTTTTCGGTTCGGTTTCGGTTTGTGGTGTCGGTTAACCGGACCGAAAATTTCGGTTCGGTTTTCGGTTATTAATTTTTCAAAAATTCGGTTTTCGGTTCGGTTTCGGTTTGTGGTGTCGGTTAACCGGACCGAACCGAAAACCGAATTTTTTTTATTTTATTAAATTACAATATATTATATTATTAATAATTGATAAGAAATAACAAGAATTCATTGTAGTCTAGTAGGTTAAGACCATCTCCTTTCACCCAAAGGTCATAGGTTCAAATCCTAGCATATGCAATTTTTCTTTTTTGATTTTTTAAACCAAAAAACAAATCAGAATAGGTAAAAAAAATAAAAAAAATTAATAAATAAAATTTCGGTTTTTTCGGTTTTTAACCGAACCGAACTATTTCGGTTCGGTTTTCAGTTCTAAAAATTAATTTCGGTCCGGTTTTTGACCGAACCGGGCCGAGTTGCACCCCTATGTCAATTCAAGTAAATTCGAAAAATTGCATTTTTTATATATTCAAGTTTTGCCAAAAATTTTGATTTCAGCTAGAAACTATTTAATTATGACTAAATTTGAGGAACCGATTTAGGGGTTTTGACTTAAAATTAACATGTTTTGACCAAAATAGAAAATTTTGACTTTTTTTCTAGTTAACTATTTATTATATTTTGAAAAGTTACACGAGAATTTTATAAAGTTGAAAATGGATTTTGAAAACATAAACAAACAAGACCTAAGATATTTTATAATTTTATAAAGAATTACTTTAAAAACCTAAATAATTAATTTTATACCCTAAATTTACCCTAAATCCTAAACTTACCCCCTAAACCTTGAAACCCCATGTAGATTAATGTGATTTACATAAATAATTTAAAGTTATAATTATTTTTTAATCAATTAAAGACATAATTATTTCATAGTACTTCGTCTTATGTAAAGAATGAAACAAAAATATAATTAAATGAAATAATAATTAATTTAAAAATGCAAAATATATAAAAATAAAATTTGTGGACCAATTAAATGAAATAATAATTAATTTAAAAATGCAAAATATATAAAATAAAATTTGAGGACTTTTTGATTTGAAGTCAATACCTCCCAAATCCAAATTTAAAGTCTTACCACTACGCCAAAGACACTTTTTGGTAAAAGTTGGACATCTAATAAAAATAAGCTATTTCTTTATTTCTTATATAGAATAACAAAAAGAAGCAATCGACAAAAGCTTCTTCCCCCAAACAGAATCCTAATTCCCCCAAAAAAGAAGCAGCCGAGTTCTTCGATCCCCCCCCCCAAAAAGCCCTAGTTCTTCGATTCGAATGCCACCAACCACCGCGCGCTCTCTCCGGCCACCTCCGCACACTATCTCCACCATCTATTGTTGAGGTAACCATTTAGTTTTCTTTTGTATTCGATTTTAACCTAATGTGTTTTCATCAAATGAAATAGAATCTAAAGTGCAAAGGGCCTATTGCTTTTCAATTTTTTGACCTTCTTGTTTATGAACGTGTCGTTCTAGATGTTGAATGTTAATCGCGCTGTTGCAGAACTTCGGTAACTTAATCTGTTTATTTTACTTCCGTTTCCAGTTTTCTGCTTTTTTTGGGTACATATCTAACTCGGTTTTGTTTGATTTGTACAAATAATGGCGTTTTTTGGTGGTAAATTTTCCAGGTGACCGGCTCGTGAAATTTCTTTTCGGATTCTACTCTGAGATTAGCAAAAAGAAAATTATTACATCAGGTATTGTGCATGTGTTTAGGCAGACACTCGACAATATAGGATCAGTGAAATATTTAGAACATCTTTCAAGGAGCATTTTGCATTTTTGGGTTCTCAATTAGTGTTTATTTTGTTGCGTACTTCGTTTGGCATTTTAATATGGATTGCTCAAAGACCATTATTTGATTGTGTGGGCATTTTCCTGTGTTTTTACAAATATATCATCGTTTTGGTCAATTTTATGTTTTCTTGCTTGATAGTCTGATTTGTTGTTCCTAGAGATCACTGGTTGTTTGGGGGTTTCAGTGGACTGTTTTATAGTAATTAGGGATAAATGCAAAAAACCCCCCTGTGAAATAATTTATTGGCTGAAAACCCCCTGTGAAATAAATATAGGCTAAAAACCCCCTGTGAAATTTTTTCGTTGCAAAAAACCCCCTCGGTCAGTTAGGTCAGCTACCCCTGTGAAATAAATGCAAAAAACCCCCTGTGAAATAATTTATTGGCTGAAAACCCCCTGTGAAATAATTTATTGGCTAAAAACCCCCTGTAAAAAATTTTCGTTGCAAAAAACCCCCTCGGTCAGTTAGGTGAGCTACACGCGCCGTATGTGCGTTTTTTTTTTGTTTGTGATTATTAGACATTAAATGACTTATTCATTTACTTTTATGTCCCTTTTGTGTATTGTACTTATATATTCATTTGGGATACACTTTTACTCATGTTTACACAAAAAAAACAATATTAAAGATAGTTTTTCATAAAATGTTTCTTTTATTTTTAGTAAATATGCCTCATAATATTTAAATTTTAGACCATTAACATATAAGTACTTATATATTCATTTGGGATACAATTTTACTCATGTTTATACAAAAAACGATATTAAAGATAGTTTTTCATAAAATATTTCTTTTATTTTTAGTAAATATGCCTCATAATATTTAAATTTTAGATTATTAACATTATTGTTTTTACTATTATGAGGCATATTTACTAAAAATAAAATAAATATTTTGCAACGACCGGGGGGTTTTTTGCAACGAAAAAATTTCACAGGGGGTTTTTAGCCTATATTTATTTCACAGGGGGTTTTCAGCCAATAAATTATTTCACAGGGGGTTTTTTGCATTTATTTCACAGGGGTAGCTGACCTAACTTTCACAGGGGGTTTTTTGCAACGAAAAAATTTCACAGGGGGTTTTTAGCCTATATTTATTTCACAGGGGGTTTTCAGCCAATAAATTATTTCTGAGGTGGGTTTTTTGCATTTATCCCTAGTAATTATTTTGACCAACTGCAATGGCATTTACAAAGGCCATTGATTTGAAACTTTGAAGAAATGCTTCACTTCTCTTGAAGCATGGCACCCATAACAACATGCAAGTATTCATTTTGTGAAAGGATTTATTTTTGTGGAAATAGTTGATGAGAGATTTCTTGGGGTTGTTTTTTGGTGATAACACTTCTAATCATAGTTCCTTTGCAATTTACAGAATGGCTGCACTGTACACGTTATTTATTTTCACAAGCTGCTGATTAATTATTCAAGTAAATTATATGGAATTTCTACTCTCTTCCCACAATTGTTCAACTTTAATTATGAATTAGATTTAATTTATGTTATAAAATTAGCTGAGATATGTACAGCTCTCTATTTCCATGTTTCTGCATATATATTCAAGCTCAATAATATGGCAAATTACTATTTATTTAACAAGAAGCTTCTTTCTGCACCATAATTTTTTAATGGAAATATTGAATAATAATAATATACTGTTCAATTAAAGTAATTTTTTGTGGGTTTTTCTGGGTTCTTATTCTTATTATTATTTTCTTTCCTATATATGAACTTATTTTTGTGAACTGCAATTCCCCGATGCTTTATGACATTAGAGTTGATTGGTCAAGCTCCAAATGGATGAGCAATGATGTATGGGATGGATTGGTTCTGAATGCTAAGGACGGTTATGAAGAAAAGTGCCAAAAGGCTAGGCAAAATCGCATGACTGAGAAGGAAGGCTCCATCACAAAGCATACTTGTGGTTCTATCACTTGGGAGGCACATCGACAAAAATAGGTATATATTTTAATTAGAAAATTTTCATCTTTACGATGCAATCTATTGAATATTGATTTATATTTTTGTGATAATTGTAGGAAAGCAAATTGAAGCGCCCTGTTGATGATTTTGAGCTATTTGAGCACACCCACAAAAGTAAAAGTACGAGAAATTTTATTGACAATAAATCAAAGAAAATAAGTGTGAGTAACTTAAATTCAATTAGAATTCTCATTTACATATTGTTTGAGTAATATTGTGAAGAGTTATTGTAATTTTATCATTATTACGATGTATTTTGGATTATGATGTTATGTTATTTATTTTTGGTTGATTTTATTAGATTAATTGTGATTTTGGATTTTATTAGATTAATTGTGACGAATTTAGAGACGGGATGATATATAAATTATAGAGACGGATTTAGAGACGGGTTCATTAAAAAATTTAGTGACGGATTTAGAGACTGGATTATATAAAAAAATTAGAGACGAGTTTAGAGACGGAATAGAGACCAAACTTAGACACCGAATTTGAGACGGATATTGAGTCGGAATAGTCACAAAATATTTGTGACGGAATTAGAGACGGAAATAGGTTGATATTTAGTGACGGAATTGGTGTCGGATTAGAGACGGAAATAAGTTGATATTTAGTGACGGAATTGGTGTCGGATTAGAGACAGATTTAGAGACGGATTATGTATGAAAAATATCATCACATTAGCGACGGAAATAGCGACGGAAAATGTCCGTCACTAAATTTAGCGACGGATATTGACCCGTCTCTAATTTGCGTCGAGATATTTAGCGACCGACCTTAGCGACGGACGTTTCCGTCGCTAAAACCAATTAGAGACGGATTTGTCCGTCTCTGATACCCTGTTTTCTTGTATATCATGGTCTATGCTAGCTGCTATACATTATTTTAATTATATTTTAATGAAGAAATAGTAATGAAGAAAAAGCATGGTCTATGCTAGCTGCTATATATTATTTTAGTTATCAAAATTCTTGCATATTATAGAGCATATTAGTATATATAATTATATATATATATATATATATATTTTCTTCGAAAAGGCTAGCGCCTCGCCGCGCCATCGCCGCGCCGCGTCATGGGACCCTTGTCGCCACGCCGCGCCATTCGCCATTAACAACTATGCGTTTGACTATGATTCCATACTTCCAATCCGACTGAAACTCTAAATCCAGGGCTTTGACCGCATAAAGGCTTCAAATAGGTCTTATTTTCTTCACAACAGTAGCCGAGAAAAATTTGATAGCAAGTTTGAAACATATTTTCTGCATAGCAGCAGCCCAAAAAGTTTGACAAATCTCACCTTTCAGAAAAGTTTGAGAGCAATTTGAAGCTTTCAAGTTTCCATTAATTGTCGTGCTTGCCGTAGTGAGGTATTTTTTTCTTTCAATATTAGAACCAAAATTGTCAGCATATAAACTGGAAGAAAAATGGTTCAAATTCATTTAATGTCAATGGTTCCAATTCATTCAATATATATACATATATCTTTATATATATATATTAATTCATATTATATGTTTTTTATGATTTGTGTAGGATTTGAGAAAGGGAGTTCACCTCTTCCGTCTGTGTCGTTTTCTTCCTTCCATTGATTTGGTTGGGCCACCCGTAACCCACTAATTTAAACTTAAGCCCGTAAGAGATTATTATTCAATTTGATACAAATAATGCTAATGCCTTTTATTGTATTACTTAGAGTTTATTATTCAAATCGATACAAATAATGCTAATGCCTTTTATTGTATTATTTAGATATTATTATTCAATTCGATACAAATAATGCTAATGCCTTTTATTGTATTATTTATTATTATAATTAATTTGGCATAGACTACCTCAATGAGAAATGATTTTTCTGCCGACAGGTGATTTGTTAAATCCTTTTTTTCTTTTTCACTCTTTTAATCAAAATTCCAAAAGATCAATTTTAGGTGGACAAAATTTATTGGTATGGGCCTTTTTGATTTGTAGCATAAAAAGTTATTCTATTTATTTGGGCTGAATTAGGTTTGTAGATTGGGATATACTTGGGGATTTTTTTGGGCCGAAAACATAGTTAATATGATGGGCCTTTTAAGATTTCTAGCCACAAAAATTATTCTACTTACTTCGGATGAAATTATTTTTGAAGATTGGGCTATATTGGGTGAATTATTTTGGGCCGAAAACATAGTTAATATGATGGGCTTTTTAAGATTTGTAGCCTAAAAAATAAATCTATGTATTTGGGCTGAAATTAAGTTTGTAGATTGGGTTATACTTGGGGAATTATTTTGGGCCGGAAACATAGTTAATATGATGGGCTTTTTAAGATTTCTAGCCACAAAAATTATTCTACTTAATTGGGCTAAAATTATGTTTGGAGATTGGGCTATATTTGGGGAATTATTTTGGGCCGAAAACGTAGTTAATATGATGGGCTTTTTAAGATTTGTAGTCTGAAAAATTATTCTATTTAATTGGGTTGAAATTGTGTTTGGAGATTGGGCTAAACTTGGGGGGGAATTATTTTGGTCAGAAAACATAGTTCAAATGATGGGCTATTATTTGAGAATGGGGGCAATAATTATTGGAATTGGCCTTTTTGATTTGTACTATATTATAGCAAGGATTTGGTTTTTCTACTATATTACAGCAAGGATTTGGTTATTTTTTTATTAATCCTAATTTTATAGAATTTAGATTTTTTTTAATTAGAAAATTATTCACTTTATCCACAAAGTTGTTATTTTTATCCATAAATTATTCACTTTATCCAATTATTCACTTTATCCATGATTTAATTTATTCACCCTACCAATGTCCTGCCCATATCCCAATTGATAATTAGTAATTTATAATTAATTAATTTTATCCATAAAGTAATTATAATTTAGTTAGACATTGTGTTTGATTATTCCATACTTCCAATCCGACTAAAACTCTAAATCCACTTCTGATCAATGATCATGGCTCTGACCGCATAAAGGTTTCAGTTGGGATTTATTGTCTTCACAACAATAGCCGAGAAAAATTTGATAGCAAGTTTGAAACATATTTTCTGCATAGCTGCAGCCCAGAAAATTTGAGAAATCTCACCTTTCAGAAAAGTTTGAGAGCAATTTTGAAGCTTTGTAGCTTTGTAGTTTCCATCAATTGGCGTGCTTGCCGTAGTGAGGTATTCTTTTCTTTCAATATTAGAACTAAAATTCTCAACATATAAACTGGAAGAAAAACGGTTCAAATTCATTTAATGGCAATGGTTCCAATTCATTTAATAGTCATACGTATATCTTTATATATATATATATATATATATATATTAATTCATATTATGTGTTTTTTGTGATTTGTGTAGGATTTGAGAAATTGTGGGACTTCACACCTCTTCCGTCTGCGTCATCTTCTTCCTTCCATTGATTCAGTTGGGCTACGCGCAACCCACTAACTTAAACTTAAGCCCATAAGATATTATTATTCAAGTCGATACAAATAATGCTAATGTCTTTTATTGTATTATTTAGAGATTATTATTCCAATTGATACAAATAATGCTAATGCCTTTTACTGTATTATTTAGATATTATTTTTCAATTCGATAATGCTAAAGCCTTTTATTTTATTAATTATTATTATAATTAATTTTATAGTCTACCTCATCGAGGAATGATTTTGGTGCCGATAGGTGAATTGTTGAATCCTATTTTCCAATTTCTCTCATTTAATCAAAATTCCAAAAGATCAATTTTAGGAGGACAATATTTATTGGAATGGGCGTTTTTGATTTGTAGCATAAAAAATTATTCTATTTATTTGGGCTGAAATTAGGTTTGTTGATTGGGCTATACTTAGAGAATTATTTTGGGCCGAAAACATAGTTCATAAGATGGACTTTTTAAGATTTGTAGCCTAAAAAATTATTCTATTTATTTGGGCTGAAATTAGGTTTGTAGATTGGGCTATACTTGAGAATTATTTTGGGCCGAAAACATAGTTAATATGATGGGCTTTTTAAGATTTCTAGCAACAAAAGTTATTCTACTTAATTGGGCTGAAATTATCTTTGGAGATTGGGCTATACTTGTTGAATTATTTTGAGCCAAAAACATAATTAATATGATGAGCTTTTTAAGATTTGTAGCCTAAAAAATTATTCTATTTAATTGGGCTGAAATTATGTTTGGAGATTGGGCTAAACTTTGGGGGAATTATTTTGGTTCGAAAACATAGTTCATATGATGGGCTATTATTTGTTGAGAATGGGGGCAATAATTATTGGAATGTGCTTTTTTGATTTGTACTATATTATAGCAATAATTCAGTTATTCTACTATATTATAACAAGAATTCGATTATTTTTTTTCTTAATCCTTATTTTTATAGAATTTAGAATTTTTTTAATTATAAAATTATTCACTTTATCCACAAAGTAATTACTTTTATCCATAAATTATTCAATTTAACCTTGTATTAATTTATTCACCCTACCAACGTCCTGCCCAAATCCCATTTGATAATTAAAAAATTATAATTAATTAATTTTATCCATAAAGTAATTATAATTTAGTTAGACATTGTGTTTGATTATGATTCCATACTTCCAATCCGAATGAAACCCTAAATCCACTTCAGATCAATGATAAGGGCTCTGACCGCATAAAGGCTTCATGGATTTATTTTCTTCACAACAATAGCCGAGAAAAATTTTATAGCAAGTTTGAAACATATTTTCTACATAGCAGCAACCCAGAAAGTTTGAGAAATCTCACCTTTTAGAAAAGTTTGAGAGCAATTTGAAGCTTTTTAGTTTCCATCAATTGTCGTGCTTATCGTAGTGAGGTATTCTTTCCTTCAATATTAGAACCAAAATAGCATATAAACTGGAAGAAAAATAGTTTAAATTCATTAAATTGCAATGGTTCCAATTCATTCAATAGCCATACGTATATCTTTATATATATATATATATATATATATTAATTCATATTATGTGTTTTTTGTGATTTGTGTAGGATTTGAGAAATTGTGGGAGTTCATCTCTTCCGTCTACGTCGTCTTCTTCCTTCCATTGATTCGGTTGGGCCACCCACAACCCACTAACTTATACTTAAGCCCGTAAGAGATTATTTTTCAAATCGATACAAATAATGCTAATGCCTTTTATTGTATTATTTAGAGATTATTATTCAAATCGATACAAATAATGCTAATGCCTTTTTATTGTATTATTTGCATATTATTATTCAATTCGATACAAATAATGCTAATGCCTTTTATTGTATTATTTATTATTATAATTAATTTGGCATAGACTACCTCATCGAGAAATGATTTTGCTGCCGACAGGTGATTTGTTAAATCATGTTTTCCTTTTTCTCTCATTTAATCAAAATTCTAAAAAATAAATTTTTGGAGGACAATATTTATTGGAATGGGCATTTTTGATTTGTAGCATAAAAAATTATTCTATTTATTTGGGCTGAAATTAGATTTGTAGATAGGGCTATAATGAGGGAATTATTTTGGCCCGAAAACATAATTAATATGATGGATTTTTTAAGATTTCTAGCCACAAAAATTATTCTAATTAATTGGGCTGAAATTATATTTGGAGATTGAGCTATATTTGGAGAATTATTTTGGGCCGAAAACATAGTTAATATGATGGGCTTTTTAAGATTTGTTGGCTAAAAAATTATTCTATTTATTTGGGCTGAAATTATGTTTGTAGATTTGGCTATACTTGGGGAATTATTTTGGGCTGGAAACATAGTTAATATGATGGGCTTTTTAAGTTTTGTAGCCACAAAAATTATTCTACTTAATTGGGCTGAAATTATGTTTGGAGATTGGGCTATACTTGGGGAATTATTTTAGGCCGAAAACATAGTTAATATGATGGCTTTTTAAGATTTGTAGCCTAAAAAATTATTCTATTTAATTTGGCTGAAACTATGTTTGAGATTGGGCTAAACTTAGGGGAAATTATTTTGGTCCAAAAACATAGTTCATATGATGGGCTATTATTTGTTGAGAAAATGGGCAATAATTATTGGAATTGGCCATTTTGATTTGTCGCCTAAAATATTATTTTATTTAATTGGGCTGAAATTATATTTGGAGATTTGGCTAAACTTGCGGATGTTGCTTTACAAAATTTGTGGAGCTCAATGTTTTGATGATTTAGAATCTTCTAATGGGATGGTGTACCAAACTTTTAAGCAGACATGTGCTTCACGTGGTTTGCTAGATGATGATAATGAATGGCATGAAGCACTATTAGAAGCATCAAATAGGGCAACCCCCATAAAACTTCAAATTATGTTTTCTACGATCCTTATGTTTTTAGAGATAACGGACCCTGTCAATTTATGGGAAGAACATTGGAGGTCTATCATTGATGATTTCCAATACATAGTTCAAATATACTTGAATGATAGAAATATACATCTAACTGATGAAGATTTGAGAGAATGGGGCCTTCAAGAAATTGAACATATTCTTAATAAAAATGGAAAGACACTTGCAGACTTTCCACTTATGCCCCTCTCATCTTTTCGGTCATTTAGACGCATAACAAATAGGCTGATACGAGAAGAGATTGATTATGACGCTGTTGTTGAAGTAGAATAATTTCAGTCGTATTTTAACGGTTTGAACAGTGATCAACTGAGAGTTTATAATGAAATAATTCATGCCTATGAGGAACATCTCGGTGGGTTATTCTTTGTCAATGGTAGTGGTGGGACTGGTAAGACGTACTTATGGAGAACATTAATTGCGAAATTTAAATTACAAAAAAAATTAGTTTTATCAGTTGCCTCATCGGGTATTGTTGTGTTGTTGTTACATGGGCTCGAACAGCGCACTCACGATTCAAAATCCCATTTGAATTACTTGAATCATCACGTTGTCCAATTAATATGAATAGTTATTTAGTACAACTAATTCAAGAAGTGTCAATGATTATTTGGGATGAGGCATCGATGATGCACCGCTATGGATTTAAAGTTGTTAGTACAACTTTGAATGACTTACTAAAAGTAACTCCTAATTTTTCTCACGATAAACCATTTGGTGGAAAGTTATGCGTCTTACGTGGAGATTTTAAGCAAATATTACTTATGGTAACCAAAGGAAGACGTGAGTCTATTGTTGAAGTATCACTGTAGAAATCAAAAATCTGGAATTAATGCAAAGTTACGCATCTAAAGATAAACATGCGACTCATTGCACATGATGGTTCAACACAATCATCAATGACTTGCAAAGTTTTGCTGATTGGTTAAATAATTTGGGAGAAAGAAAAATAAGATGCATAAATGTGGATCAGGGTTATGACTCAGATTGGATTGAAATACCACAACAACTTCTAATAGAAAAGTGTGATGATTCTTTAATGAAATTAATATGTGAAACTTATCCTGAATTATGTAATAGGTACAAGGATTCTACTTATTTGAAAGAGAGAGCTATTTTGGCTCCAAAGAATAGTGATGTTGATGAAATCAATTCTATGATGTTATCCACGCTTCCTGGTGAAGTTCGACAATTTAATAGCGCTGACACATTGTGTCTGTCTTAAACAAGTGATTGTGAACAAACAATGAATCATCCTGAATTATTACATTCTATAAAAGTCTCTGGTATTCCTAATCATTGTCTGGAGCTCAAGGAAGGTGCGCCAATAATGCTTCTCAGAAATCTTAATCAATCTTTGGGTATGTGCAATGGAACTCGACTTATAATATTGAAGATGGATGAAAAAGGTTCTCTAGGCACGTATAATCACCAGATCTCATATATCTGAAGAAGTTCTTATTCCACGTATTATTTTGACAACTTCCGCTTCTCAAACATTTGTGCAAATGAAAAGAAGACAGTTCCTAATTAAATTGGCATTTGCAATGATTATTAACAAGAGCCAAGGGCAGACACTCGATAGAGTAGGATTATATATGCCGAATCCTATATTCACTCATAAACAGCTCAATTTCATAGCGCTGACACATTGTGTCCATCTGAAACAAGTGATCGTGAACAAACAGTGAATCCTCCTGAATTATTACATTATAAAAGTCTCTGGTATTCCTAATCATTGTCTGGAGCTCAAGGAAGGTGCGGCAATAATGCTTCTCAGAACTCTTAATCAATCTTTGGGTATGTGCAACGGAACTCGACTTATAATATTGAAGATGGGTGAAAAAGGTTCTTGAGGCACGTATAATCACCGGATCTCATATAGGTGAAGAAGTTCTTATTCCACGTATTATTTTGACAACTTCCGCTTCTCTAACATTTGTACAAATGAAAAGAAGACAATTCCCAGTTAAATTGGCATTTGCAATGACTACTAACAAGAGCCAAGGGCAGACACTCGATAGAGTAGGATTATATATGCCGAATCCTATATTCACTCATGGACAGTTATATGTTGCATTATCGCGTATAACAAATTCACTAGGTTTGAAGATTCTCATTCTTAGAAGGCCAGAAATACCTCCAAACTGTACCAAAAATATTGTATACCGTGAAGTACTTGATGTTGTTCGTTAATAAAGTTTTTATAGATTTAAAGACATCTTTGTAATTTTAGTTTTTACAATAGAATTTACTATTGTTACATAATTTAATCGCATGCAGAAATTGCAAATTCACTTCCAATATAATGTTTATACATAAATAATTTTTGAGTGCATGTGATAGACATATATTATATACTTCTCTGGAGTTGTTGAATCCACATAATCTTCGATTCAATATTCAAGTTGTGTAGTCAGTGAATCCCCCGTTGGGAATGAAATTATGCTCCTTGATAGATGTATTCAGACAACAACATAAGATACAAATACTGAAGATAGTATTTGTAGATTGTAAAGTAAGAATGCATATTAACATAACATTTTAAGATATATTTAATTATATTATTATAATTAATTTTAATGCCTCAACAATATTTTTTTTATTTCAATTTTATCGTATATCAAAATTGGCACGGTTTTTTCATGCAAGATGTTGTATATGGTCCTAATGTCAATTATTTCACTTTGCGTCTTAACGAGGGAAATATTTATAATTCACATGATGTGCATAGGGGTGTAAGTCGAGCCGAGCCGGCTCGCGAGCAGGCTCGGCTCGAGCTCGATTTTTCGAGCTCGAGCCGAGCTTCACGAGCTCGAACTTTTAACCGAGCTCGAGCTCGAGCCCAATCATTTCTAAAAAAAGGCTCGCGAGCTTTTTATTATTTAATATATTATTATTTTTTTAATTATATTAATAAATATATATTAAATAATTAATAAAAAATAAATAAATATTCAAAATTTAAATTTCCCGCCTTTTTTATTATTTAATATATTATTATTTTTTTAATTTTATTAATAAATATACATTAAATAATTAATAAAAAATAAATAAATATTCAAAATTTAAATTTTCCTCCTTTTTTATTATTTAATATATTATTATTTTAATTTTATTAATAAATATATATTAAATAATTAATAAAAAATAAATAAAAATTCAAAATTTAAATTTCCCGCCGAAAATTTAAAATTTCAAACGGGCTCGGCTCGAGTTCGGGCTCGAGCTCGCGAGCTTGGGCTCGGCTCGAGCTCGAACCTAAGCTCGCGAGCTCGAGCCCGAGCTCGAAAATTATGAGCTCGAGCCCGAGCTCGAGCTCGCCTAAGTGGGCTCGGGCTCGAGCTCGAGCTTGGTAAAATCCCCAAGCTCGGCTCGAGATCGGCTCGTTTACACCCTTTCATGTGCAAGTGATAATGGTAGATAAAAAATATAAAATAGCCTCACATCATTATCAAGTACTATCAGGACAAGATACAAAAATTGAAAACCCATTCAATCTTACCGATGTATTCTTCAATAATTATCATCAAATTGTGAGACTGCAAGATATTGGAGATCATGTGGATGTTGAAGATCAATTAATTGGTAAGTAAACTATATTTGTTGGTAAAATATGTTTGGTTTGTATATGTGACGAATTAAATTGACACAGATAATTTTGAGTTGGTTGTTTGTGCTACGCATTCGCGATTAACGCATAATGGTTCATCCGCACGAGAAATTATAATTCTTGACACAACGTATGTTTTAGTTTTTCTATTATATGTATTCACTTTAATTCGTAAGGGCAGTTAAATTAATTATTTTTATGCATCAGGATGCCATTTGTTCAAATGGTTCTGCATGACAAATTTGCAAATGAAGAAGGTGAACTATTATTATAAACAGTTGAGAAAAACAACACAATATTAGCATGTGGAGTTGTCATAAAAACATTTGAAGGTAAATAAGTAATTATTATATTACATCACTCGAATTTTATAAATTGTGTTGTAATACGCATTATTATTTTCAGGCCCTTGCATATCACACACGATTTCAGCAAATTATATATCAATCGTAAGACAAGGTTTACAGACCGTTTAAATAACTGGTGAGAATAAACTTTAATAAATTAATTAATTGTATTTCTATTACTTTAGTTTTTCAACGAATATTGCATTTCAATAGGTTTGCTATGGAAAAAAGGCCCCAAAAATTAGTCTCACTGTTACGTGCAAGTGGCTTTACAATATCTAGGGTTTTGAAAATTTCAAATGCTAAGAGGATCTTGATACATAAATATGCCCATCACAATGATGTAAGTTTTTTGGTTATTTTTGTGATTTTTCATTAGAGTATATGTCATATTAAATAATTATATATCTTATTTATAGGTCAATTTTTTCCGGATCATGTCCATTGAGAATATTGATCTTATCAATTTATGGTTGGCAACATGCAACCGATGCCAAAATAGTTGCAGATCATATTATGAAAAAATGATTTGTATGAATTGCAATGATGTTGTAAACGTAACTTTTAGGTAATACTATCTTCAATGTCATTGCACTTATATCTTATATTTCATGCACAAATTAAGTTACTCATTTGGCTAAGGTTCTGCATATATCTTACTGTAAGAGACTGTAGTGGGACTATTGACTTAAAGTTACTAAACAAACAAGGTGAATTTCTGTTTCACCAGCCAGCTGCTTTTTTCAAGAGTTTCGAAGAAAATGTACAATTTTACTTTCATTTGGGACTCAATAATATTTCAAAATTTAATATTCTGACATACTACATAACACTTTCAGGAAAATAAAAAACAGCTATTACAAGATCACGTCAACCTATTCAGCAATCGAGCATTTACATTTATCATTCCTGCTTTGCTAGGCCAAATGCGCGAAGAACTGTCAATTTTATTTTACCTGTGGACTAGTCTGAAGAATGTCTATATATCCCAGAAAGATTACGGTTTCTAAGTTCATAAACAATGGAAATTGTCATTATCTTTGTTTTAAGTTCTTATCTTAATACTATGATATATTACCGAGCAGACTATTAATAAACTATTTATATATTTGTGAATTATATTGCATTTTATCTATCATTACATATGTGACATATTTCACACATGTATTTCGGTGTTTGTTCATTTATTATACTTTTTTATATACTTTTGTGATGTTATTTGATGATATTTAGCAAAATTATATTGAAAAACTTTTACACTAACAACTAATAAAATAGCATACCTAAATAATATATAGTGCATAGCACGGGACACACACTAGTAATTTAGTATAAATCCATGGTGATTCCTAAATAATATATAGTGCATAGCACGGGACACACATTAGTAATTTAGTATAAATCCGTGGCGATTGTGAATTGTGCTCAAATTAGAAATATATATGTAAATAATATAAATTTTTAGGTTTTGGATTTTTTTTTCTGAAACTTTTTATCTAATAAAAGTAGACTAAAAATTTAAATTGTTAAACTAATTTTGGCTTCCCAAGAGGCTTAGTCATCAAAGATATAACAATTGGTGTAGCATTATTATGAGCATTGGAAAGAGCAGTTTTCAGATCTCAAGATCTAATATCAATTTCTCTGTCATGGCATCCCACTGGTCTTTTCCAACTCCAAGGTGGAATTATGGTACACACAATTTGGAATGAACAATCAACAAACATTATTCATTTTATTACTAATAAATAATAGATTATACGCTAATCCAAATCCTAAATCTGGTTTTTATTATTTTTAAAATGTATACTAATTAAATCCTAAATCTGGGTCAGGAATATAAATAGTACTTCTATATAACTGACTGAAAAATACTGTTGTTGATAATATTATTCTATTAAATTTTTTTAATTGAGTTATGGGTGCTAGAGCTAAAAATGTACGGAAAGAAGCCCTATTCAAAATTTTGCAGGCAATTTATGAGCATAACCTGACAAAGCCGACGCATCCCAACAATAATTATAGTAAAAGATCTTAAAAGACAGTTAATTTATTATGTACTTTTTATAGTAACTACTCAAGTTTTTATGTAATTTTAGATTTCATCAACGGCTAACATTGTAAATAATCAACCTACTTGCTGTTATGAAAAAAAAATCAACCTACCTGTTTATTAAATTTTTAGATTTTTCACTTAATATAAATTCAAAATCTTGTAAAGAAATATGAGGGTTTTAAGAATTGATAATGATTGTCTTATAATATTGATTTACTAGGATGACATATGTTTTATTAAGTTGAGTTGTAAAACCCAACATTTTTTATCAAAGTTAACATGTCGTTGTTGTTACACTATTAAAAGGTATGATGTTTACATGACCTAAAATTTTTCACTCATCAAAAAAGAAAAAGGACTTATATATAATCAGAAAATTAATAAAAAGACCCATAAAATAGTATCTCCAAAGAGCCTATAAAAATATTTTTCAGTTTCAATTATCTATTTGCAAACTTTTCAATCATGAAACCCCTGAAGTTAAGTTACTTTATGAACGAAATTACCTTTAAAGTCTTAAGTTAAGTAATAAATTGTTTAACAAAAAAAAAATACTTTTTAGTATTAGGTATCTTCAATATTTTTATAACTCATTGATTGATTTTAAGATGGTAACTGTCTAAAACATACCTTCTAAAAATTTATAAAAAAATTAAAAGAAAATCTGAAAATTTATAATTAAATCATACTTATAACCTAATATCAATATAGAAGTCTAAAATAAACTTCCACTGAAAAGTACAATTACTGGTTAAGTCTTAATTTAAAAGGTCAAATATAACTAAGTTCATAAATTTATTAATTCTGTTGGCAAAATATTAGTGGAATGGATTTTATGAATTAAAAAGTATTATTTTGAATTCTTTGAATATACATACAAATTCATTTTAGGGAGTTTTTAATAAATTTGCCTTAGTTTCCTAGAAATGATTAGTTGTTTTACAACCATCACAACCATGTATATCATGTATTGTTGAGATATGTTATTATAAAGTTTCACAAATAACTGAAGAATATTCTAATTCTTATTACCCGGTTTGAACTTGACTAGTAGTAATAGATTATTAGGATTTACTAAATAATAATTTAACATTAATCTCGATCTTTTCTTTTGATCAAGAACATTAATCACCATCTTAGGGACTGGCAATAAAAATAATGATTTAATGATCAATCTCAATTTTGTTCACTAAATACTAAGTTGCCTAATTTTCAAATAACATTCAACTAAAGAAAATTACAATTAGAGCTAACAATAGTATAGTTTAGTTGTTTCAAAAAGGTTGAATCTTAACCCCAAGGGCCCCCATGCCCCGGCCCGACAGAGCATATGAGAGGATGTAAATCATGGTAACTCAGCTAATCACAGAGGCTAGACCACTGTCCACTGTGCACAAGGAGCCCTACTCACTTTGAGAGGTTGCTCTGACACTGCCGCTGGCGGGACTCGATCAATCGTCACTTGTTCCAAACTTCACCCCTGTGATCAACTAAGCTGCCCATGTGGACGAGTATAGTTTAGTACTACTATGAAATGTACTCGTTCGAGCTTATGCCTTAGATAATAGTTTTGTAGATGTATAACAAACATAGTTTAGTTAATTATAATGCTTAGTATATAACTTCTAAGTGATTGATTGCTAAATATTTTTAAATAATATGTTTTTTAATGTGTTATGTAACTAAATACAACAACTTTTGATTAAAGATTTGAATTTTAATGATAGAAATTGTCACCAACAGATTATTTTGTTGAGAAAACATAATTTTTTTTTATATTCCGCTACATTAAGATAAGAGTAATATTATTAAAATAACCGTTTTTTCACAAGTTTTAAATATGGTAAAAATTGCATGCATTAAATGTATTTAACTTAATTAATCTCCGTAATTTAAATGTACTCTAACAAAAAGATATGTTATCATATCATGCTGCAGCTAAAAAATCGGTGAACATTGAATCTTGGTAAATACGTAATTTTACGATGAATACATGAAAGTAATGTAAAATTAATTGATACTCAATTTTTTGATCACACAAATTAAAGTAATGTAAATTGAGTTGATATAAATTGGTTTGGTTTCCTTATTAATCATTAAGATTATTAAAGTTAACTTTCTTTTAGCCAAGGAAAAGAAACAAAGCACGTAGCTCGCATATATGTATCCTATATACAGACAAAATTAATGGAGCTAAAAGGAACCAAGCTTTTCTTTAAGTAAGATTGCAAGAATCCAATCATTCTATAGCATTTACACATGAACCGACGAGATTTTCTATAGGCAATTATGCCTCCTTTGAATGTAGGAAATTTTACAAAAGGTAAAGCAATACATTGAATTGCAAGTAAACACTATTGTTCTAACATATTTCAATATAGGGCACATCCAAAGTTTGCACACATCAAGTAAAGACATTAATTAATACTTACCACCTTAATTATATTGGCATGTACTACCTCCCCTCCTTCATTTTTATCATTAGAAATTATTACATCAATCTCCGTGAACTTGAGAATTTGGCAACCACACCCTTTATTTTTAAAATATATATTAGCATGAACCTCTGATTTGGTTTTTTTTCATTATCTTTACTTGTTAAAAACTAAAATACCCTTCTATTTTCACTTATAAAATATTAAAAAATTATCAAATGATAGGTCTTTCCAAGACTTGTGAAACTCTTATAAAAGTCCGTAATACATAGATGACCCATTGTATAGGAAAGGACTTGTAGTTATAAGTAAGGATCACTCTTCAAAACTGCTATCATTATAATACTTAAACCCGAATGTGTGACGTATTTAAACATATACATTCAATATGATATCAAGTTGAATCGTTTTATATTACAAGTAAACAACACATACATCACATGTGAATTATATGATCTCATTAAAATAATTTATAAAATATTTAAATAATAGTTTGACTAATGAATGATTAATTATTAAGTACTATAGTCCAATTATTTGAAAAATGAAATAATGATTGACATGAAAATTTGCATAAATATTTGAAAAAATAAAATTAATTAAAAATTGAGACGTGGATAATAATGTAGTAAATAAATATTTGTATAAATTTAAGCTTCGCTCATAATTATCTCCTTTAATTTTATGGATAGAGCATTTTATTTTTCTTTCCTGTCAACAAGTTCATAAAGTAGATATAAATTTTACAACTTATGCTCTATTCATTATCCTCTTTTGACCTCGAGGGTATACACCCAATAATCTTAGAAATACTTTTTTTATTTGATTGTTATTATTGTTGTATTTGTTTTTCAAATACCAGTTCTAGTTCGCAATATAAGCAAGCCATATTTTAAATAAATATTTAAAGTAAACTGATAATTAGTTTTACATATATTTGGTGAAATATTAATCTAAGTTCGTTTATATTTGCTTTATCAAAAAAATAAAATAAATGATATAATTGATGATATCTAGTCATTTGGAAAATGTGTGAAGTCAGTATGTTTAGAGATCCTCGAAAGAGATGAATCGTAATAATCATGAACTCAATTAGATTACAATAATATTGTGTTTTAATTAATTCAATTCCCAATTATTTTCTTTAGGATTATTTTGCTAATTATTTTATCATTTCAGGAGGATAAATAGAAGATATAGGACATTTATAACAAATATGTTGCATAAAAGGGATATTTTCTATTATTATATTTGTGATTTCATTATAAAATTCTAAGTGTAACTATACATTTATTGTCATAGATATTTGAAATTTATTATTTATTTTTTACTTATATTGCATTGAAAAATACAATTATCTATATGTAGTTTTATTATATAGTTCTTGTGTATCTATATATTTTATTGTTGGAGTTCAAATGTTCTTTTTTATTTATTTTTATTATTTACTCTTTGACCACTAAACTATAGAACCGGATAAGAGTTTGTAATTTATAGTAGAATCCTAAGCAATTATACATTTCTTTGTTATAGATACTCAAAAATTCTTTTTATTATTTTGTTTCATTCTCTTTCGCCATTCAAAATTTAGTTACATAGTAATATTTTAGATTTTAAAAAAATCACAAAATTTGTACATTTAAAGTTAGGATCACAATATTATGCCACGTGAGTTACAAAATATAAGCAGATCAATTTGTTATGATTAATGTTCATTCATATCCAAGTTTACAATATATCAATAAAAAGTTTAGCGGAACATGCATTCCTATTCTTGGAATTTAAGATTAAAGTGAACTTGTTTGTAATTTTGGCTCGATACACATATTAAAATTCTTATATATCTTTCTTTTTATCGATAAATAAGTAGGAATGATTTTTTTAACTGTAGAATTCTAATAAAATATAGTTCTTATTGTTTTAGTTTTTAGATGCTTCAATTTCATTTTTAACTTTTTTACCATTAAAGAATGAATTATATAGAGTTTTATTAAATGCATTAAAATTTTAAAGTTAATAAAAAACACTTATATTTTTATAATAAAATAGATTAATTCTGGAAGAGGTCCAATATTAGAACTAATGATAGGTGATATCATATTCTAAATATTAACGATATGATTCTCCGTGCATGCAATGGTAATTCTAGGTACAATAAGCTATAGTTTAACTTCTATGCACTTTTTTAAATCATATATTTATCATTTATCATGTCAACATGTAGGCCCCAAAAATTATGGTCCAAGCTATACGAATATGCGATATATTGTAGTATAGTATCATGTGACAAATACTATGGTCCAAATTAATTTAAAAATACAAAAGAGTATCTAATAAAATGATTGAGTTGCTTTCTTTATCAGTAGTACCCTGTCTAGGGCCCCATACTGTAAAGATGTGGGTGCCATGTGAAGGGTTAAAACTGCAGTAATTCTCAAACTATTAAAATAGTAAAATCACTATAACTTTTTTTAAGAATAATATTAGAACTCATATTGTACAAAAACAATGGGCATGCTATATTTCTGGTTTTGAATTGTAAAAATACATTAAAAGTTGCGTATAGTGAAGAGTTGAGTGAGAAAGGTTTGTGTTTATTTTTTAAAAAAATTATTGAAAAGTTGTAAAAGATATTAGATTAATACTAATTAAGGTTGGTGAATAATTTGTTGAATAATTGTGTTAGTTATGCATATATAATTTTATTGTGAATAAAAAATATTAATTAAAATTATAAAGTATGAAAGAGAAAGAAAAATAATGATTATAATAAAATGATTTTTTATTGTTCAATGTGTTATATGATGTATATATTATAGGTATGTAGTTATATAGGGAATTGAAAAAATTAAATTAAAAAATAAATAAATTTCAATAAGAACAATTTGTGTTAAATTTTTTTGAATTCTGTGATCCAAAATTTCGAAAATTCAATTAAAAAATATTAACAAACAAGTCCAATTTGTAATTTTGAATCAGCATTTTGATGGAATAGAACCCTTCACAACATTATCTAACTACTATGTCAAGATATCGTGAAGCTTCTTCAACCACATATTTCATATTACAAGTTAAGATGACAATAGAGGATTAATACACAAAACTTTCCAGTGAGAGTAAACAATCTTCATAATTAGAGTTTTGAACCAAAAAAATTCTAATGTTTGTTTATGTTTTTGAGTAAAAAATTTAAATTTTTTTTTAGAATTGCGTACTACCAAAATTCATGTGAAAATGAGAGTTGTTTGTTTATATTTTTAAAAATAAGTTGAAAATTGTGAAATGTGTCAAATCAATATTGATAGGTTGATGGATGATGTGTGGAATGATTATTTTGATTGTGTATATAATGATTATGTAAATAAAAAATATTTAAATATAAATAAAAAATTATAAAATAGGAAAGAGAAAGTGAATCAATGATTGATTTAATTGGTAAATTGATAGGTAGTTATATTAGAGATTGAAAAAGTAGAGTTGAAAATGAATAAATTTGGATGAAAATTTGGTGTGTTAAGTTTATTTTGAATTTTCAGATTTAAAAACTTGAAAATGGGATTTGAAAACAAGCAGTGTAAATGTTTTTCCAAGTTCAAACTTCAAACCTAAACAATATATAGACCAAATTAAATCCCCTAAACAATAGGTCAAAGAGAAGACCAAAAGAAATTAAAAAAGTATTAAACAATTCTGAGTCTGCCTAGAGCAGATGTGAACAGTATGATTCCCTAGCAACTGGGATGGTGGGCTCAGCACATGGTTAGATGCAAAATTAATAATCTCTATCATAATCATAATATAGTAATTAAATGAGTGAATAAAAATGAAAGGATGACTATATAATTAATAATTATTATCATCATTACTCTAAATGAGTGGGATTGGTGAATGGTGAATGAAGGCAAACTAGCATTATTGGTCCTGTTAAATTTCATGCCGTCTACAAATTTAGTTCTATAATTTTAAACTTTTTTCACTTTATATTTATTGTTAGATTTTGACACGATCGAGCATAATTAATGAATATCGTTTTATCTTTAATCATGTTGATTTGACGAAAATAACTTATGCTAATGCAACCTAGGGACTTGATGATGTCATATCACACGAGTTTTTTTTTTTTTTTTTTTATGGATGTTGTCCTAGATCTCTTTCAAATCATTATGTATTTTATTAATAATTTTCTTAATAAATCAGTATAACAAACAGTCATATGCTCATGTCAAGTTTGATTATAAATTTAATGAGTAGATTAAATGTGTAAAATTTATAAACTACGAGAGTATATATGAAAAGTTCCTAAAGCTTGGGACCATAATGTCAAATCTACCAATGAGATCGAAAATCCTACTTAACTGATGAACGATTGATAGATGATTTACATAAGAAACCCTAAGTTTATATTATAAGAATTTTTAATACATAGTATGTATGATTCTAAGGACATACCTTCACATATTTTTTTTAAAATTTATAATTTCACAAGAGTAATGGGATTTTTCATAATTTATTAGTAAAACGAGAGATAATTGTTTTTTATACGTCTCCCCAAAAAAATGTGTTCCTTGTCAAAAACATCAAATTTTAACACAATCACAATGATGATCAAGATTATAACATATTGTAACTCTAAAATAGCGAGTGGTGAATGAATTGAGGTAATTAATAATATCCATTCTTCAAATTCAAATACATTAATTACAACCATTAAAAAATTATTTTTGAAGAATCACAAAATTATGTTTCGAGAAGATCATTGTTAATATATATATATATCGCATTTCCTCACCTACTACTGGTTCCCTAGGAGCTATAGTTAGTTTTCTGTTGGGATTAAAAAAAAAAAAAAAAGAATTGGCCTGAAAAGTATAGGAGAGGAGAGCTGGAGAGCTACCAAACTTGATGCGACTGTCGAGCAGAAAATCTTATCTTAAGTACTATGATATTCCTTCACAAATTTCACCATATAACTCTTCACCGACCTTTTTAGGTTGGTTGTTTTTTTTTTACTATAATTATTAAAATCGATTTCTTGTTAGAACTTTAAAAGTTTCACAAAAAAAATGCAAATTATTGAGATTCGCGTTAAAAAAATTTAACGTGGATTATTTTTGTTTATATTTTTAAAATTAGTTGATATTTATAAAATGTGCCAAAAATCAACAGTGACGTTTTAGTATATAATGTGTTGAAAGAGTAAATTAGTTATTTATATAATAAATATGTGAATATATATATATATAAATAAAAAGTTATAAAATATGAAAAAGAAGAAAATTATTGATTGTTGTAATGATCTTTATTGATAAGTGTGTGAAACGATGAAAATAGTAATTAATACGTAGTCATATTGGATACTAAATAGTTAAGTTAAAAAAAATTTAGATAAAAATTGTTTGTAGTGCGCTATTTTAGAATTTTGTGATTTCATATGATAAAAATGAATATATTATAGACAAACATGGCCATAAGTTCTTGGATTGAAAGTTGAAGATTGCTTCTTCTTCACATTTATACTACTATCGAAATAGATTCACCTATTAATTTGATCGGAAGCCAAATTATTTGTTTAATGGTGAAAAAATATTTCCCTCACACAGAAAAAACAACTAGAAAATTTGAAGGATACAAAATTCGAAATATATTTAATTTAAATTTTACTTAGGAATCCGGTGCAGTATTCGATACATCAAATACACATATACTGCGAATACGAGGTGGATACGGTTTTAAAGTATCAAAACAAATTTAGGATATGATATCCGATACGAAATTAAATTAGGAGTATCCTATATACTTTTCGGATATGGATGTGCTATTTTTTGAAATTATGTAATACTTTTTTTTTAAAATATTTTTTTATTAATTTTGTAGTGGCCTTCTTGAAAAACAATAAACTAAAACCATAATTTTACAAAAAACAAAATCATAATTAGTTAAAAAAAATATTTGAATCAAAAACGAGAAACTCTCATTCCACATTTGGTATTTATTCGTAGCATTTCTTTTTCAATATTGCAACTATAATCGAAGTCCATTTTTTTATTGCAACTATGATCAAAATCATCCGCTTCCACCCTTGAATCCCTTAAGTAACTTATTTAATATTTAGGAACATTTCTATAAGTTTTTGTTATGCTAAACATAAACATTAAATAGTAAGAACATAAATTGATAAAAAAACATACTTTTGATAATATGAAATATGTGTTTTTTTTTTGTATTTTGGATCTTTATATTTTTATAATATATTCTCATGCAAGACCTCAACTTTAATTAGTGTAAAATTGAAAAGTTGGTACTTATATTTTGGTTAATTGATCGAAGTTTTGCATATATTTATGATTATTATTTGTAGAAATTTATATATTTAACAATTATTACAATCAATTAATTATAAAATACATCAATTAGGATCATAAAACAATTCAAGCTTTTATAATATATATCACCGTATCTTCATCGTAGCGTATCCTATAATTTTAAAAATTCTCATATTGTGCTTGTATCGTATTGTATCCCTATCCTCATATCCATTTGTATCTCATATTCGTATCCATGCATATGATTCATGAATTTATATATGCTTTGGATCATATATGATGATGAATTTTATCATAAAAGTAACGATTTCAATATTTTTATTTGGCTCAAATTTTTTGGTCAAAAAAATGATAATAAAAGAATAAAATATCAAAGGATTCCAAACTTTCAAAGTTTGTTTAAACCGTCTATAGAAAATTTATTAAAAAAAATACAAGAAAAGGACAACAAAAACAAACAAAAAAAACTATGAAACTAAACTTGTAATTTGATTTCAAATGCTTTCTTGCAAAAATAGTTATGTTTATTATCATTGAAAAATAATAAATAACATTGTGAAATATAGAAATTTAATGTATGGAATGAAAAAGCACTTTGTTTTATATATTTTCTCATTTTATTTTCTTCATTTTCATTGTCATTTTGTTTAGTAACCGAACATAAGAAAATAGTATTTTTTTTAATTTTTTTTATCTTTCGTTAGCAATTTTCTTGAACGAAAAGAATAATGCAAGTGTTTAGGTGAAATTAAATTATGCAGCTATATTTAGGTGAAATTAAATTATAGAACTTATAAAGTGCATTTATCATGAGAATAATATAATCAAAATGACAAAACTCTAGAGACCTACTACAATTTGTGAGAATAAGTTCAAATCCTCAATTTATTTTTAAGAAATGTATAAGAGTCTGTTTATGACTGTTTTTAAAGTGTGTTTTTGTTTTTACAAAACAAAAACTTGAAAAATGCGTTTGGTTGGGCTTGTTCTCACTTTATGTTTTTGAAGAATAAAACTCCAAAATCTGCTATTTTGCAAAATAGGTTTTACCTGTTTTTAAGTTTTTCAGAACACTTTTTCACTCCAGACTAGAAAAACACGACACTTAACCCCTCATTAAAAAATAATATATTTTCTCTCTTCTCATTTCACTCCTCTTTTCATCAAAACACATAGAGAGAAGAGAAACAAATGTTTCCAGAATAGTCAATCAAACATAATTTCAACACAATTTGTACTACAAAATTGTTTTGATAAAACTATTTTACAAACCTATTTTGCAAAATATTAAAAACAAAAACAATCCAAACAGACCCTAAGCTTTTTGACCCCGTATTTGAGAATATATAAAATCCCTTTATTCTAATTAAAATATTATTGAACTAAGACACTTTATAAGCTACTAAATATATGTTTTGAAGAGTTTATACTTTATATTATCACCCATACAGTACTGCATGATAATCTTTTTCTTTTCCCTCCAAAGGTGATTCTAAATAATTTATATATTTTTCCTCCAATATCCAGACAAGTGAATAAATAATTGGAGTCACAAGTTTATCGACAATCTAACACATTAAACCAGACAAAAAGCCCAAGTAATACTCCCACAAAAATAATTAAAATATATACAATACATTAGTACTAATGCATTATTATTCATAGTATGTGACAAAGATTATAATAAACAAAAAGAAAAAGGTACAAAAACTCACAAAACTCCACAGCTACACTGTAGATTTTTTAACTATACTATGAAACCCTTAAAAGACAGTCCCACATGTAGAGCACAACAAGATGTCCAAGAGTGAGAAAAGGCACAGTTTTACCCATTCTACCCCTCATGTTTTCAAACATTTACATAACAGTACATGCATTTGGATTCTCATCACTAAAGATCTGTGGTGGATATGCATGATACTCTTGTACAAACATTTGTGGATAAACCTGGTGGTTCTGAGGGTAGTAATGGTAGAATTCATTCTTTTTCAGTTCCATTTTAGGGTCCTCTGCCGCCTCCTCCGCCGGTTTCGCTGGCGGTTCTGTGGCGGCACCACCACCATCACCGCCGCCACCAGCGGCGGCGGTATCACCGCCTTCCTTGTTTTCCTTTGCAATTTCTTCATCTTTTTTGGCTTCTTTTTCACCTTTTTGATCCTCTTCTTTCTTCTTATCTTCTTCTTTCACTTTCTCTTCTTCTTTTTTCTCAGGCTCGGTTTTAACGATCACAGCATGTTTACCGGTTCTCTTGTGAACGTAATCGACGAGCTTTTCGGCCTCGAATTTGCCCTTTACTGTCACTTGTGAGCTCTTCAGGTCTGGCTCAGCACTTTCAACTCCTATACATACACATGATTGAGTCCAAATTATTCTTTATTATGATTGAGATGAATTGACTATATATCTAAGTTACAAAATAATAGATAAATTTTGAGTAATTTTTGAAATTTAATGAACATAATATTTGACAACGATAGTGAGGATTGACCTCAGTTTGAAGGAATTTAAACAGAATCTAAATAATTGAATTTAATTTCTATAGTTAATCTAATGTAAAGCTAATTGTCACGGGTTAAGGAATATAGAATAATTAACAAACCTTTATGGTGTATTGTAGAGATGCAAAAAAGAGAGAACAATAATTTTAGCAGATACAACTGAAAAGTGCATCAAAAGTATAACAAATGCATAAAAAGCACATAAATTATATGAAAGTAATTAAATGAGCATAAAAGTAGCATTTTTTTTTTCTACTTTCTAATCAAATTCAGAAAATAATAAATTAAAACAAAATCATACCTTTCATTCTCATTATCCTCTTTTTGATCTCTTGAGCACAAGCTTCACAATGCATGTAAACTCCCAACACCACAGTAATCATAGGAATCTGCTTCCAAAATTAAACAAAAAATAAAAATAAAAAATCCCAAAAACCCAAAAAAGAAAAGAATAAAGAAAGGAAATGAAATTAATTACATATAATATATATATACCTCTTCTTTTTTGTCCTCAACTTTGACCACCTCTTTTTCTTGAGGCTTGTTTGGCTCTTGAGACGGTGGCTTAGGGATGGGTGAGATAAGCTCAACTTGGCGGTGGCTTTTCTTTTGTACTCTCTCTAACACCTTCAATGGATCTGCTTTTTCACCTTTTACAACCACTTTACTTGTCTTGCAATCTGTTATCACTTCATCCACTCCTGCAAAAATCACACCAAAAATCCCATTACAAAAATTATTCATTTTTGTATTATTTATAATTAACAAAATGGTTATATATAATTGGAATTAGAGATAATTAATTAATTACCTTGAAAGCCCTTGAGGCATCTGCGGACTTTTCTAGCACATCCCTCACAATGCATGAAAACTTTCAGAACAATTTCTTGCGGCGGCGGTGGTGGCGGCGGCGTCTGCTCCGCTGCCGCCGCCGCCTTGGGATCTTCAGATTTCTTCTCATCTTTTTTCCCTTCTCCTTCTGCTGCCGGTGGTGGCGGCGGCGGCTTCTCGTCGGCTTTCGGGGCTTCTTCTACCTTCTTCTCTTCCTCAACCTTCTTGGTTTCCTCAGGTTTCTTCACTTCCTGCAGATAAAAACATACATAGAAATTAGCATTTTTAACAAAATCAGAAAAATAAAATGAAAATAAAAAAGATGAGTAGAATTAATGAGACCTCTCCCATTGCTGTTTTGGAGACACACAGAGACACCTTTTAGTGTGTGTATTATATAGATCTAATTATTCTATGGGCTTGCAGTGAGTTAGTGAGTGAGTGAAATAGAGTGTCATCATAATAATGTGACGTGGCTCTTATATAGGACTTGAAGTTGGAGGTGTTTTTCGACATTTTATATGCGTTATGGGGAAACGACTTTTATGCATAATTTTTGGGTACCCAATTTTTGGCACTGTTTGCACGTACTCGACTATTGCTATACTTGGTGTTTTTAGTTTTAGTTTTTTTTTAAATAAAAATTGTTGTATAGAGAAAAATAAAATTAGATATACTTGTACCTTTACTTTCTTAAAAAAAAAATTTGCTAGAGGAAATTAAGGTCTAAATATTATATTTTAGAGTAAAATATTTTAAAAATGTATTTGGTTGGTATCAATTTTTAAAAAATTCTCAAAGTTCTAATTAAGTTTTAAAAATTGAAAAAAAGAGAAAAATGAGTCTTTATTATGCTTGATTTGACATTTCAACCGTAGATAAAAATGACTTTGGCTTTTTTTCAACACAAAAAAAATTAAAATAATAAACATTATAATGTAAAATAAAACAACGTTCAAAATAAAATTCATTAACTATTTTTGTAATATCTAAATAGATGAGTTTTAAAAAATACATAGTATATTAAATATCAATGCAAATAAATTTCTTACAATAAAAATCGTATCACGTTAACAATAATCAGTTTATATTTTTTCCCGCAAAATGCATCTAGTACACTATTCACAACCACATCTCTTATCCCAAAACTTCATTTTTTTCACTTATTTCTTGAAAAAAATTATTCATTTTATTATTAAAAACAAAACAAATGTGTCGTTTACTAAGATATTCTTAAATATTTTGAGGAATTTATTATTTTGTAAAGTTTTTCTTGGAAAGTATGCATGTGCAATAGAATTTACAATAATAATTGTAATAGTAATAGTAATAATAATAGTGCTATTACTTTAGTTGCAAGTGAAAAATTATCATAATAATTGAGGCGAGAATATATATAGTGGTAGGTGACGGGGATACTCAATATTTCAATATTTAGTGCTGATAATGTTTATCTCCTGCAATAAATCTCATAAATCCAAAAAACATTTGATGTAATCTTCCAACTGTGATTGAGTGTAAAAGTTCTGGAAAATTAAATTGTTTGACTCTGTAATAAATTTGTCCACATAATTTTTTTATAGTTACTTCGACAAACAAAAGAATATTTTGATTTAAAGTGTAGTTGCCATTTATTTTTCTTAGATAATTTCTTTTAACACAATCAGTATCAATATATGAGAACAAACATGTTTATGCTTACCTTTTTGCACTCTCACACTTCAAAAAATTGTATGTATTGTGTTTGACATTTTGTCGAACACGACACTGCTGAAACATTTACCTTGTTCAATACGAAAAATTCGTCTCCTTAAACAAAATAGGAAAATAAAATTTGAACACCGTATTTGACATGACCAGAGGCGTGTCTAACACGTATGAGAACAATGTGTGATTTGTATGAAAATCAAGAAGTATAAATTCAAATTACAAAATTAAAATAGATTTCTTGATATGATTTTTAACAAAATAGAATTCACTTATGCATTATTTACACGACATTTGATAGTTATTCACTCATTTCCGTGGTTTTGAAAAATTAAGTATTTATTTTTCTTTCAGACATGTAGAACTTTACAAATTAAATACAAATTTACAATGTACGATCAAGTATTTTCGAGGTTTATTTCTCTAACTAATTATAGTGAAATTGAAATAGAAAGTCCAATTTAAATATTTTACTGTAAGTTAATAATTATATATATATATGTATAATATATATATATATATATATATTTAATAGTAGTGTTGGGGTGGTGTCATGTCCTAATATTTTTTTTTTCAAAACACTGTGTCCCGTGTTTAGTGTTCTGTCTTTCCCTATATCTTGTATCCCATATCCGTGCATCATCATTTCTTTTTTTTTTTGTGATGCGGATAATCAATTAAATGGAGTTTAAAAGAATGTACGAATATATTCACTATGTTATCGGGGCTATAGGAGAACATGGATAAAAGTAATATGTACGTCCGAAAAATAATTTTTCCAATATATATTTGTATATGTTATTTTCAAATATTGGTGTATATATATGCGTAGAAAAATTATTAATCCCACAGTATATTATGATTTTAGTTTTAATCCCCGCGCTTTACAAAATTTTGAAAACAGTCTCAATAATCTGATTTTTGCAAAATAAGTCATATTTTAAATCAATTATACGACATACTTTATTTTGATTATTTAAAATTGTATTTCGCCCTTCCCACAGTATATTATTATTTTAGTTTTAATCCCCGCACTTTACAAAATTTTGAAAATAGTCTCAATAATCTGATTTTTGCAAAATAAGTCATATTTTAAATCAATTATACGACATACTTTATTTTGATTATTTAAAATTGTATTTTGCCCCTTCCACTATACAAAATGTATCAACTGTCCCCTAAACATCTATCATTGTCACTTACCCCAAAAAAATTAAAAGAAAATAAAAAATAGTTGAGGAAGATGATGATTGGGCCATGTTATGAACGTTCCAGCTAAACCTATATGTTCTCCTATTAATTTTTAAATTATTTTAGGATGATAAGAAACAAATAATTTTTGTTTAAGGGTTGTTTAACATATATTACTTACTTGACTGTGCAAAATACAATTTATTATAATAAAACTATAATATGGGACAACATTATTATATAAATACTAATAGTGTGATTAGTGCAAAATATTTGGATGTTTTTTAAAATCCCATAAAATATGAGAATAAAACCACGCGATATCTCGTGGCACTAAAATTAGAATGTTTTTTAAAATGACTGATGATTTTAAAACGATTCTGACGGTATATTGGTTATGTATACCTCTAATTCAAACTAATTCAGACCAATTGGAATCCCAATTGACTTTAAATTTTTTCAGTAAACATTATGCACATTTTTAGACATTGAGAAAATAAATGAAAATGTCCTGTGTTTGTTTCACTTCAGTGTATATGTTATTTAAAACATATCATTCGAAGATGTGGAATGCTTTTCTCTACCTAATTTAATTGAAATACTGTCCCATTTTCAAACAATATTTTTTCCAACATTTGAAGTATAAAAATATAAAATGCCAACCACACTGATTATATATGTTTCTAAATGGATAGAACTATTTTAACTGGCTACTTTGCATTTTGCATTCTAAATTGGCACTTTTAGGCTTTAGCATTTCGCATTCTAAAGGCATAAATTGGTTGGTTTTCAATTTAAACTCAATTAATGGCGTAATCTATTGAGTTATAAGTGCTAATTATTCCAACATTTTTGTAATTTAAGAATTTTAAAAGGTATTCAACAATATTGCAACAATAGTTGGTTGGAAATGGAATGTGATTTTGACAACTCAATTGAGAAGCCATGTGGGGTTGAAGGTTTGTGCATTGGCCAAATATTACTTCTTGGTACATAAAAATATTTATTATTGCATTGGAACGTATATAATGACTAAACCTAACAGTACATGTAAAACAATTTGTATTAAATATTTTGCAGTGTGTTTTTGGTGGTCCATCATAAATATTTCTGCAGAAAATTACAGAAACCCTAATCACAAATAAATTCAATAGTTAATGATGAAAACTTACATTGAATTGTAATGTAGGATGATTGTTAGAGGACCACCCACATCCCACCAATAGGATGATGCCATTGGAGGGCCCTGAAAATCATTTACATTTGGTAGTTATGCATTTTGGATGAAAATTAAAAGTTCATTTAATAACTTGTCTGTTAATCGACGAGTACATACGGGTTCCAGTTTGAGTTCGAATTCGAGTTTTTAAACTATATTTTATCATTTATTTTAACTTTCATTGCAAAATTAATGGACAAATCCTAAAATACTTAAATTACCCTACAATCAAAGTGTGATTTTGAACATTTGAGACTTGAACAAAAATCTATGAAAATATTACAACAACAATATAAACTAAATGACTCCAAATCATTGTGTATTTTAAGGGTAATCGATTATAACATAAATAAAAATGCGGCGGCATACATATGCTGTTGTTCTATGGCTACAACTTCTTATTTTCTCAAGAACAAGTGATTATATATAAAAAAAATTAATACAAGAGAGATGAGATAAATTAGAAAAGATGAGGAAGAAAGGAAGAAAATAATTAGTTTAAATAAAAACATAAGATTATAAATCACTTTAATGATATTATTGATCATATCGTTGATCGTGATCTTTTGAGAATTTGAAGGTTCCATGTATACGGGAGAAACGATTAACACTGCTACTAAATTTTTACATAAGAAAAAAAATAAGTATAATTTATTCTTCTTTATGATAGAGACAAAGAAATATATTATATTAAATTAAACTAAACGATAAGGTACGTTGTGCGAGGTCAACGACTTGATGATGGTAAAAGCGAAAGATTGAATATCATTGCTCGAAGCCATGACTCTGTACCAGTTATATTAGAGAAAAACCTTGTTGGTCCTGTTGTTAATGTGTGTGATATATATAAAATTACAGGAGTTGACCATTAAGGTAAACCTAACCAATCAAAAAAAAATATAAATACAAGAAACATAATATAAAAGAAAAGATGATAAAAAACTAATGGAAATGTCATAATATATTCTAACATCAATAATAATAATAATTATTATTATTTCTATATTTTTTAATAAAGGACAACATAGATTCCTAAAACTCGCTTTGATGAATAATGTTTCCTTTAGTTTTCATTATACATTCCTATTTTCAGTGTCATTATTATATATTATTAAAATAATATTGTTAAATAGACATATGGATAATATAGATTCATTAATAATATTTTCACTTCAATGTATGTGAAATAACAAATATTCTTTTATTAGTATTCCTATGGTTTATTTGAAAAGATCAAAATATTTTCTTGGATACGACTATAGCTTTTTTTTATCTTTTATCTCATATGACATGCTAACAAAGGCATGTCTTGAAAATCTCTCATCTCTTTAATCACATAGACATACCGAAAATCATTATATTTACATATTTCTTTAATTTGTGATGTAATTAATCATGTTATTTATAATTCAAACATGTTTATATGCTTTAATTATCCTTATTATTAATTATATATATATATATAAGAATAATATGCAAAGCAGAAAAATATTTATTAACTAATCCTTATTATTGATTATATATATATAAGAATAATATGCAAAGCAGGAAAATTCATTAAATATTGGTTGTTACATGTGTAAAGATATATCGGTCATTTCTCAAAATCAATAAATGCTAAGAAATAAAATTGGGTGTTTTTTTTTTTTTAGGACAGAAAGGAGTAGCTTCTATTCTTCATTTCTTGGATAATGTGTTATAAGGAGTAAAATAACATTTACCCACTAAAGTAAGGTAATAAACCTACCATAAGAAAGAAGACATTATCATTACATTTAATAATGTCAGATAATGTCATATTGGGTTCGATAAAGTTTGTGTGATATATTATATATTAAGATTTTAGAGTGATAATCACACGAAAAATTCAAATATAAAATTTATATCACAACGAGTCTATTAAATTTAACGTGATATTAATTTTTTTCATGAAAATGTCTATTGTAAATCCCATTTAAATATTGGGTAATTTATGTGTGATGGTGCGTTAAGTATGGACTGTGAGTGGTAGTTTGGTAGACAAGACAAATTTCATGTTCAACAAATGCAATCAAACCTAGGTAAGACTGCTTATTAACCAACAGCTTTACACACACAATCAACAAATTGCATAATACACAATTGACAATTTATCTTAATATACCGGGATATATAAAAATATTGTGATGATGCATTCTGTGCCTAGAAAACATGTTGATTACACAATAATAATATTCAAAATGCTACTCATAATTATGGAATCATTTTTAAGGATTTAATTAGTCACAACATTCATGTATGAAGATCACTACTTGAGCATCATTGAAAAAGTTATCAAATCTCAAGCGACGTTTATACAAAATATTTACTTAGAACATTGAACGCTTCCTAAAGAATTTTAAAATTTATAAATTTTGGTATAATTACAATTATTTATGATTGTCGAACCTTGATTTCGTCAAGAAAGATTCTACTTTAAAGTTGGATATTTTTAACTCATATGGGATTAAACTATTGAGTAAAAAAAAAGCACAAAAATGCATCATATTTTAAGAGACCAAAAATTAAATTATTCGTGATAGAGAATTCATAAAAACAAGTCACAAATATATATGAAGTGGGGCTAGAAAGTCTTTAATCAGAAGAGACATGATTGGCTGTGATTCATATAAGATAAGAGAAATACTTGGTTGTGCCAAATAACTTTTGCTGAAAATAAGTGAAATGATGGGATTAAATAGTGTGGTGATAAGCCAATTCAGGATTAAACATTCAATCAAGCTTTAAAACATGGGGAGAATTAGTGGAATCTAATTGTTTGCAAAGGGAAAAAAATAAATTAAAAAAAGCAAATTAACCTATTTGTCCCATCTATATATTACTTGTCAATGGAACTTCTTTTAGTGGCCAAATTTTTCCTTAATTATGTAATTTGAGAGCAAATAATTATGGACTGTCACATAATGTATTTGGAAAAATCATAATTTGACACCTTTATTTAGAAATATGACTTGGTTTTAATTTTTTTTTTCTTCTCATATTCTTAAGAAAAAGTAAACGCTGCTTTATGTTTGCTAATCCTTCTGCATTTTTTGTTCAGAAACCATGTTTTTTTTTCCTTTTTTTTTTTCAATATTTTTGGAAACATTAACAAGAAAAAACTTTATTTTCCAAGCTATACCATTTTTCAGGATTTTTTTTTATTGTATAAAAAAACCAAACATGTTTCTTAAATTGAAATGTCAATTGATTTGTACTAATTATGAATTGGTAACGTAAAACCAATCATAGAGAAGATAAAAGGCCTTTTCCTTTATGTGCTAGCACCATAGTTTTTAATAACAAGTTTATAATAATTAATGTGAAATAAGATAGACAATTAGAATAATAGATGAATACAAAGAATATAAATTGAAAGCAAAGGTGGGGTTAGACAAGGAAGCCATCATTCAATTCTATCAACATCTTTGGCAATTAATATATATACTTTCCTATTGGGTAAGATAAGGAATTTTGTAAATCTTATTTGGTATACAATTGGATCCTTTATATCAATATTATTTCATTCATTGCATTTTCATATGAAATACACATAGCACGTGTATAAATCCATGTCATTAATTCAATCTGCACTAGGTAGGCCAGATTAAGGATGAGAGTGATGAATTAAATTGCTTAATTATCTAATAAATGAATGTCTAGTCAGTCTATCTGTTTACTTATTGCTTATAAATAAATCCTTAATTAGCTTAACCACACACATATATAAATAATAATTTCTTATGTATTTGATTTAAATTTCAATGTATTTTTATGGGTTGATTTGTTTTAATTATACCATATACTTTAGTTAAAATAAAATATTTTCATCGTGGTCTTAAGTAAATATTTTAGTTAAAATAAATATATACTTGAGTTAAAATAAATATTTTTCGTATCTTTTTTGCTTGTTCCTTCCTTTAGTATGACTATCGATGTTCGCTTGTCAAGAAACGTTACATAAGTTATCATACATATATTTTATGAGCCTCTTGGCCTTTATTTGAACTTTTCTCTTTATTCATTTTACCCAATAAAATTATTGAAACACGAGTGATCGAAGGAAAAAAAATTGGTACATTTTGTCGTCTTTATACTAAACTGTAAGTGGTTTCGATCTTATTTTCTTTGAACGAATCGAAATGATTAATTCACTGTATTTAATTCCAATATAAATAGGAATATGTACGTGTACAAGAAAATAAATACGATCATAAACATTAACATGCAAAACGTAGGCAATTATGTTTCATATTTCCAAGCAATAAGTACATACAGAAAATGACGCATAATATAATTGCACTCATCACATTATAATGGATTATTTGAAATTTCTTCACTATCCATGTGATATTGTCCAAGCAAATCTATAAAACGTGAAGCACATGTAATGTCTTATTTTAGAACTATAATCTTATCTTTATTTTTCTTCAGATTGTCTACTTTAATTTTTAGAACTATAATCTTATCTTTATTTTTCCTCAGATTGTCTACTTTAATTTTTAGAACTATAATCTTATCTTTATTTTTCCTCAGATTGTCTACTTTAATTTTTAGGACCCCCAAACTTGTTAGGTATATGATGCCAATGAATAATCACACGAAAAAAAAGAATAATAAAAGAACACACGAATTGTTTACCCAGTTCATTAAAAGAAATTGACTACATTTGGGGCGTTACCAAACCAGGACATTCACTATGAGATTAGATTTGTAATTCAATGAGTTACAATGAGATTGTGGTTATTTATAATACAAGATACATAACCCTAACAGGAAAATGATTACAGTCCTAACAGGAAAATGATTACGTAACCCTAATAAGAAAAGGATTAGAGTCCTCATAAGGAAAGGATTAGAGTCGTTCAGTCTCCATAACTCAACAATCTCCCACTTGGAGACTGAACTCAACAATCAGTATAACCATCCATCGATCTTCTCATTCAGTAGCCCATAATGGTCCCGGCAGCGTCAAGCCTCTCAACTCAGGTTTGAAGCCAATTGAAGCCATGCATAGCTTTAATTTCTCTAAGATCACACTCTTAGTCAACAGCTGTCTGCTAGATCTCCACAATGGAAGTTTCGGCACACTCGGTTCTGCTTCAACAGCTACCTCATCATTTTGCGTAACTTTGCTTCCACTCGAGTTAGAGATATCTAACTCAATAACCTCGGGAGTTTTAGCTTGAGTACCCATATTATCAATATGTGGTGCTCCCAACCTATCCTTGTACAAAACATGTTCATTGAATATAACATCTCGACTACGAATTATCTTTCGATTCTGTTCAATCCCAAAATCTATAACCGAATTCATCACCACCATATCCAATAAACGTACACTTGACAGATTTAGCATCCAACTTACTCCTAGCAGTAGCATCACTATTTTTTCCTGCAAGATAAATACAGTTTTTGGTTGTTAGTTGTCATATACAATGTACTTTTTTTCTTACCTCGAGTCAGTATTATGGATTCTTTGGTTATCTTCCAGGTACTACACCCGAAAGTCATAATGTATCCGTCATCGTCTAGTTCTCCTATAGAGACTAAATTCCTCTTCAAACCAGGAATATGTCTCACATCACGCAACTGCAACACGCTTCCATTCGAAGTTTTAATTCGAACATCTCCCTTCCCCACGATTTTCAAAGGCTCATCATCAGCCAGATAAACATTCCCGAAATCTCCGAAAGTATAGTGTTCCATTATATCATCATCACTACAAGAATGGAACGATGCTCCAGAATCCAAAACCCACGATTCCAATGGACTGCTCACGCTCAATGTCAAAGCGTCACTGATATATTCAGTTGCTGCATTAGCTGATTTCCCATTCTTCTTGGGTGCTGTGCACTTGTTCTTGTAATGACCAAGTTGCTCATAGTTCCAACACATTATCGAACTCAGGCCCTTCTTCGACTTTGACCTACCTTTGTTCGAATTCTTTGATTTCGATCTGCCTCTATTTTCTGTATTCAGAACTGATCCCGAAGCTATACCCGATTCTCTCCTACGAATTTCTTCACTCATAATTAGATCTCTTACTTCGTCAGATTTTAACTTCTCCTCACCTGCTGAACCACTAACAGCGGTAACCGTTCCACCCCAACTTTCAGGTAGAGAAGACAACAGAATTAGGGCTTAAACCTCGTCATCAAAATCAATCTTAACTGAGCTCAATTGGGCTGTTATCAGATTGAACTCATTAAGATGCTCAGCCACCACAATACTCTTTGACATCTTTAGGTTAAAGAGACGCCGCATCAGATGAACCTTGTTTGCCGCTGATGGCTTCTCGTACATGTCTGCTAAAACCTTTAGAATACCCTTGGTGGTTGTCTCCTTCGTCGTATGGAACGCAACGTTCCGTGACAGAGACAAACGAATCACATTCATCGTCTTCCTGTCAAGCACCTTCCACACTTCGTCTTTCATATCCGACGGCTTATCACCATGGGGTTGATACAAATCTTTACCATACAGGTAATCTTCAATCTGCATCTTCCAGAACCCAAAGTCCGTCCCGTCAAACTTTTCAATCGACGTTATTCCTTCACTCATTATATCCGCTCCCACTCGACCTAGAGCTCTGATACCATTTGTTAAGGATATGATGCCAATGAATAATCGCATGAAAGAAAAGAACAATAAAAGAACACACGAATTGTTTACCCAGTTCGTCAAAAGAATTTTGACTACGTCTACGGGCGCTACCAAGCCATGATATTCAAAGTCAGTTGTGTTTAAGCCGGAGCTTAGGAACTGGCAATCATCGGTTAGGGATGGTTTGTTGGAGGCTGGTGTTGATCCCTATAACGGGTTTAGTTTGGTAGGCACTAAGATTGGTGGCTCTACTTTTGATGGTTCGGGGAGGAGGCGGATAGAATCTCTGCTGTGTTAAGGTGGTGGAACAAGACGAACCCCATGAAAAACAAGAAAAAGATTCTAACCCTTCGCATTTGCCCAGTAGATGCGGCTGCCTCCGACCGGCCTCCCAAGGCGTCGACCCCACGCCCTAGCATAGCCTTTCCCATAGGAACATCCACAATATGAGATGACAAGATCTCCTTCTTTAATATGAGATTAGATTTGTGATTCAATGAGTTACAATGAGATTGGGGTTATTTATACAAGATACCTAACCCTAACAGGAAAAGGATTATAGTCCTAACAGGAAAAGGATTACGTAACCCTAATAAGAAAATGATTAGAGTCCTAATAAGGAAAGGATTATAGTTCTTCCGTCTCCATAACTCAACAAAACTTAAATTATACATGCTACATTGCTAAAATATTATACCTCCAGCAAATTATAGACTTTTACACATGTAAGATAATACGTGTTTGAACTAAACTATTCATGATCATGCTCTTATGAACTTAAATTATATTACTTTTTGAACCGTTCAAATGTAACATTTGATGTTCAAATAATATTTTTTTTTTGTGTGTGTTTGTTTGTTTTAAAACAACTCAAGATGAAAATCATGTTTTGATTGTCAAATGCATTGGATAAATTAAAATTTTCAGAACAAATTATACTAGAATCAATTTTCCCAATAAAAAGCCTAACTCACTTTAAGAATGTCACCCAATTTAGCAAGGGTTGAGTGACATTTTCTGTATATACTATAAAAATTTAAATTACGATATAAACTTCTAAGTATAATACAATAAATTCTTCGTAATGAAATGTTTAATTAATTTGAGCTTATGGCCACATTCAATTGCTTTTCTTTCTTAACATGTTAAGTTATATGTTTGTTCATCGTTTTCAACTTTTGCAGACATTCTACGTGGTGAATTGAACTAATTAGTACTGGCTTTTAAATGACTTGTTAAATCAATAGAAGTTCTGCATGAGAATTGCACACTTGGCTAATATATATATATATATACATATATATATATATGGCTAACAATAAGTACTTTTGCTTTGTTTAGATCCTTCCTAAACCCTAAATTATGAGTTGCTATGAAAATTTTGAGGTCCTACAATTTATTTGATTGATCAAAGATTACATGAAATGTCTAAAATACTCTAAAGAAATGAATGATTAAATTATAAAAGGTGGAAATAGGTATAAACGGTCGGGTTAATTTCCTACTTTGAGCCATGGAGGAACAATTGGATGCTCATCAACCATATAAATTGTGACAAATTAATTGAAATGTTGGCTAGTACAATTTGAGTCAATAGTTTAATTGTACAATTTAGTGGAATTTTTGTGTAAAGTAATTTGTTTATTATAAGGAAGCATATAAGAAATAGTGGTTACTTAAACTGAAAATTGAGCTCCCAACTATTTATCATGAGTTCATGACAATTAACATTATCATATTACTTCGTTATATCATATATGTATCATTGTATTTATATTTATTACTAACAAATTTATTTTTATATTTTTATTAAGTGTGATTTACAATTTAAAATGCTTCAAAAGTTCAATGCCGTTTTTTAATGTTATGTACACTATATGTATGTATTCAAAATGAGCTTCTCCTCATCTCAATCTCAATTCTTTTTTCGTAAGAGAAATATTATATACCATCTTTTTTTCCCATCACGTATTTGAGATGGTAATATATTATTTTGTTATAGTAAACATAAATTACGAAGATTAAATTAAATGCATTTACTGCATGTAATTTCTATCATAATTGAAATAAATAAAAATGAGAAATTATAACATCACTCTTTGAGAAATGTTAGAGATCAATGTAGACATTAGCTCTGAGATGAATAAGAAAAATTAAATCTTGAATCCAAAGTGAGATCGCTTGTGCTAAGAAAATCATGATTATTTTTTGGTAAGCTAATATTATGTAGTCATGAGATCATTATATTTTAGTTGTTAACTAAGCCTATATATTTTATATTTTTCAGAGTTTCACTAGAACAAAAAATATATTATCGATAAAGTAAAATAATAATATTAATATTGTCACTCGATATACATAAATGAATGTCAATAATTTTTGCTTTGTCAAAATAATTTTTTTAGTGATAAGGGATTTTCTAAAATTGTTTCTATTGACAATTACTGATACACATATTAGCAAAATAAATAGACTGACAATTATATTTATTGTCATTTGGTTGTGTCAAAACAGTTTGTCACTAATTGTCAATAGCTACAATAATTTCCATCACTGACCATCAAGACTAATAATTTTTCTGCCAATCTTGTCACTGATATACATATAAACCTATATGTGTGACAAAATAAAAAAATTGTCATTAAAAGTTCATAGTTTAGTAACAATTTTATCATTGTCACTTTACATATTCTCACTTTATTTTATTTTTTAATATTCCAAAAACAATCATAATCATAATCATTTATGTAATATTATTGTACATTAGTCATTACAAAAAAACTTGTAATCCCAATACTCATTCGAATAAATCATAGTAACTATAATCTAAAAAAGTTTAATTTCTAAATCTATTCTATGCCAACACCATGTTTGCAACTTATTATGGATGAGTGTCATAATTGTTGTACTAATGTCCGACATATCATGGTACAATAATTTAATTACACAATTTCTTTTGTGATCATATTTTGGTGGAGCCATATAGAAAGCAGAGAACCAGAATTGTATAATTCAACATAACAACAAACCATGCCTTAGGCCCATGCACAAAAGAATCAATCGTATAGATTTGTCTATATGCCTTTGATACAATGCTACAAGAAAGACTAAAAACTGCCACACCAAAAACTATTAGCTTTTGTTCAATCATTCATATTCTTTTTCAAGTTCTCATATAGATTTATATTCAGAGTAATATACTGAACTTAATTAATCAATGTTTATTTTTAATATGTAATTGAACAATTCAAACTGTCTATAAAACACGAGGGGTAGAACCCGAATATTTCGAGTTTCAGGACTCAAAATAAAGTGTCTATCTAATTTTACAATATATCTACCAAATTTCTACAAAACCCGAATTTTTTGTCGAAACTCGAAATTACCAAAATTTGAAAATAATATCATTAATTTATCAAATATCTGTCAAAATTTCAACCATAACACGATATTTCCCAAAATTTTATATAACATTTACTTTTTATTTTTTTAGATATTGTATACTTATTTTTCTCTTACCAATAACCTATTTCACATTATAATTTATATAATTTTATAAATTTCTGTAAAATCAATACCAAAAAAATTTATTATCCTCTCAATTTCCATAAATTTATTAGCCCGGTACAAATGTGTCAAATTGCTTGAGACCCGGCATGTCTAAGGAACCGGCCCCTAAAGGCTAAAACCATATTGGGCCTTAAGCAATCGGTCTTAACCAGCCTGGCAAGGCAGACCTAACCCACAATGGGTTAACATTTTTTTTTAAATATATACAGAAAAGAAATATACATAGAAAAAGTATTTTACTAATTCAATTTAATGTATTCTAATCTTAATATTATCTAATCATTCACAGTAATCGATTCGGGTGTTCGAACTAATTAATAATATCTCATGTAGTAGTTATAATATTATTTTGATTAGTAGTACAAAATAAAATAAAGAATAAATATAATAAATTAATAAATGCAATGAAATAATAAAAAAGAGAAAATAATTGCAAGTTTAATAAAGAAAGATAAAAAGTAACATGAATAATTTATAAAACATATATAGCCAAAATTTAAAAAAAAATAACATGTTTATTGGATTGTTTTTGGTTTTTTAGGGTTTAGAGTTATGTGATCCCTGTGGTTTTAACAATATATGTGGAAACTTGATAGACAAACGGTTATGGATGTTATTACCATTAGTAATCATTATCATACATAATATCAAGGATGTTTTTTATTATGTGTACTAGTTTTGAAAAAGATATTGGGACCAAACAATTATAGCAGCAAAGAATGTTATCGTTTACAAGTTGGAAAGTGCTATTATTATTATTATTATTATTATTATTATTATTATTATTATTATTATTATTAGTGTCAATTTCTGATGACAAGATCTAATTCATGAATTTCTTTTGGTCCAAATCATAATATATATAACCAATGTTTTGAAACCCAACCCGGTCATCGAACCGGAAAATTGACCGGGTCACGGATCACTGGTTCAACCGTTGGGTCAATAACGGTCGAACCAGTGATGTCATAATTACGCAATTAATATTATAAATTACTAATATTTATTATAAAATTTTAAAACATAAAAATTTGATATTTCCTATTTTCAAAATCATTTTTAATTCATATATTTATATCAAAATCATGAAAAAAAATTGAGAGTTTTTTAAATAAATAAGCAAAATTATGTTCAATTGATATAATTTTCGACTTCATGGAACAAAAATCAAATGTACATCACAAATGACATAATTGCTACATCATTATATAATAAACCAACAATTTTAAAGAAAAAAACTTAAAAGCTTTAATAATTTACAAACCAACAAAAACTAAAACGAAAAAGACTAGAGTTTTACAAATAATATATTTTGATTTGATTTGATTTGTTCGAATGAAAGATTTTCTTGAGAAATTTTCTTTGAATCATGTTGGATGAGCAAAATAATAGAAGGTTGGTGATTTTTTGCGAAAAAAATTAAGTTTTAAGCTTGAATTTTGGTATTTATAAAAACCGAACGGTTCGATTGACCCGGGACCGATTTTACCGGGTCACCGGTTCGACCGGTGGGTCGAACGATTTTTGACCAAATTGACCGGTTTTGAGCCAAAAATGGTTTTGTGGGTCTGACCGGTTAGTTTTAAGGGCCGGTTCCGGGTCAAACCAGTTGAACCGAGTGGGCCGGGCTGGGTTTTAAAACATTGTATATAACCACTATAATTTTGCCGAAAGATGAATTAATTTGAAAGCAAATAGCATCAAACAATCAATCATGCAAATATTATTCCTAGTCCATGATTAGTACTGCAATATGCTAGGCTTTTTGTCATGCTGGGCTGCTATTAAATATATAATGGGGCAAAATACAAAATACCCTATTCTTATATATCATTCAAATTAAATAATGTATTAAATTGTTCCCTAGATCAAAAGCTAACATTAAGATATTTAGTGCAAGTACCAATTTCCCCCATCTCTCATGGATCATGGCTATTTTTATCTGTAAAAAATTTAATAATAGTAAAAAAAGAGAAATTGAAGTACACTTATTTACGATACCTCCTGTCACAAATAAGTTAAATATATATTTAGATAAAAAATATTAAGTAGTTATATACCTCTCACTCAAACACAAAACTAAGCCAAAAAATGTTATTTACAATATGTAATCCTTTTGTGTGCACAAATGTCTAAGACAATCATTCATTAATTTGATTATATCTGCAACCTTAGCCCCTAATAAATAAAATACACATTTTATTTGGGCATATGCTACATGTCTATTTTTTATTATATAGTAAAAGATTAATCACAAAAATATAATATTAAATAATATCAAGTTCTTTTACTATATGTATAATATTTTTGCATTAAAATCAAGTAAAAAGAGCGATGTAACAAATCGAGAGAGAAAAAAAAATTGCAGGAAATTAAAACAAAAAAATCGAGTGTATAACTTTTTATGTAAAAAAAGGAGAAAAAATTGGAAGGGAGAAAATGAACAAAAAATTGTTTGACAAATTTGGTGTTAGGAATATGACGAGATATAATTGCCCGAAAGAAAAAGAACAATAATAAAAGACACGAGTTGTTTACCCAGTTCGTCAAAAGAATTTTGACTACGTCTGGGGCACTACCAAGTCAGATTTTTTCACTATATTTCGAATGATAAAATTACAAGGAGAATATGGCTATTTATATTAATTACGTAATCCTAATAACAAAAAGATTCCGTAACCCTAATCAAAATAGGATTCCGCCAAAGTTGGATCGGCAAAAGCTGTAGCCCAATTGTACAGTCATTCAGACTTCATAACTCAACATTTGAGAGAAAACAATAGTATAATAGGTAGAATAGTGTAACATTATTGGAATATATACAAAATGTAGATGGGCAATTTAAATTTAACTAATTCAACAATCATAAAAAGATAAAGACGGACACGTGGATCATTTGGTTTATTAGGGGAGTAATACAGTAGTAACTATAGTTCGAAAAGGCATTTTGTATTTATCCCTAGATCATCACTATAAACAATTAAATTTTGTAAGCTAGTGTAATGATTATGTCTGGAAATGTAGAGTTTACATTTTGACAAGATCAAACTCATTCAATCTTATTTTTGAGAGAATTATTTTACACGGATTAATATGCAGCTGTGATAATAAAATAAAAGATAACATGATAGACAAGATGAGCATCATTGAAATCTTTTACGGTGCGTTTGAATCGATGGATTTGGATTTGAGGAGTGGATTTGGAGGAAGGATTTCAAATGACACCTAAAATGCTGTCATTTAAAATCCACCGGAGTCGTAGAGAAAAGAGCTTAAAATGAATGGCGAGGGAATTTGAAATTCATCATCATCCAAACGAACTTAAATGGATTTGTCGGTGAATTTGAAATCCAAAGATTTCAAATCACTCAATCCAAACAATTTCAAGGATTTCAAATCACTCGATCCAAACACACCCTTAAGCATGATTTTATATGAAACGTAATTCGAGAAAAAGAGAAAAAAATCCAATTGAAATACATCTTAGCTGGCTGGAATGCTCTTCTAAAAAACAAAAACAAAAACAATATTTTTAATATAGTTAGCATTCGGAACTCAAAAAAACTATGTAAAAAATTACAATGTTTGACATTGAGTTAGTAAATTTGTGTCATATATACAATTTATTAATTGTAAAACCCCAGGCAAAGGAGTTATATATTTATATAAATTTAATCGAATGGTTTCGTAACCAAGATAGCATGGATACTTTAATCCGAAAAAAAAAATTAATATTTAGAGGAACTGATATCTTATATAGAAAGAAATTTAATAAATTTCTTGAATTTCAATATATAGTTAATTTGGAATTGTTAACGGTTATTCTTTTAAATTTGGTCCAAATAATATCAATATTTGCTAAACTTAAGCATCAAATATGAGTTCAAGTATTACACATCTTATGCAGTTATTTGTAGGTATACCATATTTTGAAGATAGCCAATGTAAGACTTAGAGGGTGTTTGACTGAGCTTATAAGCTATAAGCTCTTTAAAGTGTTTGGATAATTTCTTTTAATAAAAGTTTATAAGACTAAAAAATAAGATGTTTGGTCTTATAAGCAAATAAAAAATAAGTTAGCCAAACCCACCTTATTTCAAAATCTTAAATTTTGAATGTTGTTTATATTCTCAAAAGACACAAATAACCCTAGTTAATTTTCTCCTTTCTAATAATACATTTATCCGATAAATATTTATTTTTGTTATTGCACAAATTCTCTCATGTAACATTTGAAAACATCTTATAAGTCCAATAGACTTATTTTATCCAAACACTTAATGACTTATTTTTTAAATAAGACAAAACATCTTATAAGCTCTTAAAACATTTTATAAGGTGTAAGAACTTATAAGATATTTAATTAAGCTTAGCCAAACACCCTCTTATAGCAGGGTTGTTCTATTTAAGTATGATAGATTTATGGAGTGTATACACAACAATAATTTTTATTTTATTGAAATAGATTTTAAAAGTACTGTCAAGTTATTAGTATGGTCATTTATGTTGGGAAGATTAAAGTCTTAATAATTGATATTGTAGACTTTCATGAAGTACTTTTTAAATTAAAAAATTCTTATATATTTTCTTTTATTGATTACGAGTTTGGAAGTATATGTATTTGTCAAAGGAAATGATGGGTACGTATTCAAATATGAGTGATGCTATATACCACCCTTTATATGTCACCTATATTTCACTTTTTATGTGGCTATCCTAGCCATGTTCCAACTCAAATCCTAGTCATCTTCTAACTTAATATTTACATTTTTTTTTTATTATTATTTCATAATCTTTTGATTGTGTTCCTAAAATCTTACTTCCTTGCCATATCCACTTCCACGTGCATTGATTTTGAAATTAGATTTTCTCCAAATGGTACTATTATCTATACATTTTAAACATCTCGTGTTGGTCCCTTAAGAATTTTGATCGACAAATATATTAGGTTGTTAAAATTCGCTTTATGTTTTAATTTCGTAATGCACAAATGAGACAAAAAAAAATAAAGTTGATAACTTAATGAAAAATAGAAAGATAAATTTACAAAAAAATACAGTTGATAACACAGCTGGGCGGCAAACATTAATAATTAATCAACAATATCCATTTAATTAGGTAAATCAGATCGGATGTGCGTGAATTAAGGAAATGAAAGAATGGTTAGGAATAAAATGTTAAAGAAAATAAATATAAAAAGAAATATAAGAATTCAATATTAAATTGGATGGTGACTTGGATGAGATTTGGATTGCACATAGGAGGTGGAAATTAAGTGACATGATTTTAGATGGTATATAGCATTTTTCTTTAAATATTTATGCAATATATATAAAGACTGGGTTTATTATTTATATGTTACATAATATAAAATTTAATATAAAAAAGACATACAAATAAACATTACATTAATTAAATTACTAATAGCACAACACAATTGAGAAAGACATAGAAATAGTATTCATTAACCATGTGCATCACTAAAAAAAATATGATTTTCTGTCATGAAAGTATTCGCCACTATATGCAGTAAAATTGTAATTAAAACTAGTTAGTGACGATATTATGTGTCATGTGACAATGTCGTCACAATAAGTGCTGACACTAAAACTTTCAATCACGACTACCATAAGTTATCACTAAAACACTGTTTAGCTGCATAATAATATCATCACTATTGTCTTGCATTAAGTTGCATGTTTATATCATTACTATAGCTTAGTGTTTTAGTTACACAAGGATACCATCACTATAAACCAATTTGTAGTTGCACATTTATATCGTAATAAAACCTATGCTCCAACCAAGAAAATAATTCTTGTCACTAAAACTTATTAGTAATTCTGACAATTTTAACTATCACTACTTAACCAAATGTTTGTCACTAAATTTAAAATCATAAATCTAATGATTGGGCTAATTGAATTTTTATAACAAAATAAAAATTAGATCATATGATAATTAGATGGCTATAACTTTTTCAGTGACAACTCCATCTTGTTGAATCATTACATACTAATCAATTCATTATCATATTTCTCCGAAAACATATGAAAGTGAAACAAAAAGACTTCTTAAATATACCATCTAATTAGTGTAAGATAATGTTGAAATGATAAAAACGAGAGTTATAAAGAGGATAAATTCTAACTACTTATCACTAAGGTTATTACCAGATGCATATAAGTCCTCTTTCGAACTGATTGACCTCCAAACCTGCAAAAAAAATAGTAAACAACGATCATGTCTAAATCTCTATAAATCTACTAATCAATTTGTGAGATAAAAATAGACCTAAAAATATATTAACAAGATAAATATATGGTATATAAATTATAATTATGAGACAAGTATCTTACATTAGTCGGAGGACTTGATTTGCCCAAGTTTTGCACAATTGCAGGAAGTTGACTCATAAGAAAATCTTGCATTTGAGTTGCTTGATTGTTGACTTAGAACTCAAGTGACTCCAAGCGCAAGGCCATCTCTTTGTTTTTTTTCCTGAAGCAATTCCAAATATTTTTTATATTCTTCAGTTTTCTTTCTTAATTCTTCATTCTCTTTTTCCAACTTGGTATTAATTCTCTACTTTTTAGAAGGTGCTTCAAGCCATCCCCACAACCACGTAATCGTCTTGATTTCTCTTCTCCAAACAACATGGTATCTTGACCATCTTTGATTGTCTTTCTTTGCAATCTCGTTAAATCCTCTAGCAGTACTTATCTTAGTATATTTAATATCATCATATTATATTAGTAACATAAATTGAAGATACTTACGTATGTTTTCGGAAGCTTGATCAACCAACAATTCTTCTTGTTACTTTGGTGAGGAATCCTCCAAATGGCTGTCCTTGTTGGCTCTTGCTTAGTTTCAGGATCACGCTACACAAAATTTAATAAAGTGTAAAATGATCACTTAAAACTGAACGTATGAGAATTAGGAAAAATTACTTGTAACAATATTGTGCTGTGGATTTTGTCCAGCAAGCATGAGGTATTGTCAGTTTCTTCCTGTCCTCCTTGCTTCTTTCGGTAACTTTTTGCATTAGTAGATATCAACGTATTTTGGAGTTTGATAAAAATAATTTGTACATTCAACATGAGTATAATTATTTATTTAACCGAAAAAATAAAGCTATAATTTGATAAATAACTAGAATATCCAAAAAATATTTTTTCTAACATACCTTAAACTCATCACTTCCAAAGTGATAGATCAAATGCTCTAGCGTTTTTGAGTACTCTGCTAGGAAGCTTGTGCGGTATGTCCTCATCATCTTTGTTTTGAAGGTAATATGCATGCAATCTTTGCCGACGACTCTGGTATTTGCGATTGAGTTGACCTACAACTATCTCTTTAACTTCGTAATTATCTTGTAGATTAAATTTTTGTTGTAGTATATGTGCAAAAATAAAAAGTTTGAAACATATCACCAATTAATAATGAAAAGTTTGACAATTTAATTTATATTTGAAATTAGAACAATCACTATTAGAGTCATTATAAATATAATAATAATGTATCTTCAATTATTGAAGAAATATCAATAACAATATCTTGAATTCAGAACTATGATGGCGTTTATGAAAAAATTGTGAAATTAATAAAAGTTTCTACCCAAGTAATATGTTACCTCACAGTTGAAGTGAAACCATGAAGAAAATATTGTTTTCATATTAAATTCACCATTCAATCAATTCTCATCTAAAAATATTATTAATATAGATGAATCAACTTATTGACCTTATTAATAGAAAATTCAGATAAAGTGAAAATACATTTTCTTATTTTTTTCACAAAAATCAGAATCTTGGTTTCACAATTATATCAAAAATGACAAACTAAGCATTAACAACCTATTTTCACCTTTTGGCATAAAAAAATCAAGTCTTCGTAATTGTTTAAACTAAAAAATAAAGTTGAACCTATAATGGTGGTGCAATGATTTTTAAGTCAAATATGCATATACATATAAATTTCAAAAAATATATTACCTTCATTGACAACCACATCTTCTTCTTGTTGTCTTTAGGAATATCACTCTAACGTGCATACTGAAGGGGGCATGTTGTTTAAGAATAACACAAGCCTCAGTCTTGAACTCTTTAACATTGTTACCGACAACTCGGCGTCTTTGTTGATGAATTGTAACTTCCAGCCTTTCAGCGTTACCTCTTTTCTTTTCAACTGACATACCTTTCGTTATTCCTCTCATTTTCTTTTCAGATGTTCCTAAACCAAAATAATCAAATTGCAATCAAATTCAACTTTTCAATCAAAAAAAGTAAAAATTGAAAAATTATAATTATTCAAACCACCAAAAATATATGTAAACATTATATTAATGTAAACCATCAATGTGGTTGTCAATCTATTGTGGAACAATTGATTCAGATACTTTCTCTTGAAAATTCATTTCTCATTGAGTTTGCTCCCCATCTTCCTTGACCTTGAGGAGCAATGTCTAATCCTAAATTACAAAATTCAAATCTATATTAATATACAATATTATTTTTAACATATTATTATATCCAAATAGAGCATATGAACATGTGATTAGTGTCTAAAGCTAAGATTTTACTATTTAAATAAAATTCAGTGATAATAACATCTTTATTCAGCTATCATTCGACATTGCAACAGAACATGATTATATACAAAAACAAAATAAAAAGTACAAGATTAACATTTTTTTTGTCCGAATCATTTATCTCCAAATATCTCAAGCATTAAGACATTTGCTCAAATATTAAGGTTGTTATTGTATTCAAAACAAACTATTCAGAAATTTAATTAAATTCTAAATTATGTCGGACACAAAGAGGTTGGAACCATGGGTCTAAAAACCTTTAGTGGATTAATTATGTCGACACTAATTTCACCAACCTTCGAATGGTTAAAAAAGAGCCAAACTCATTCACACAATCTGGAAGCCCTCCGGTGATATAGAACCTATATACATGGGTTCAAATAGCTTCTATCTTAGATTGGGAAGCACTGGACCTTTAGTCGATAGATGAACCCCCCACAAAAAACGAAAGGAAACACTGCGAAATGACGACAAAAACTTCGAATTCGAACCTGCAGTCTTCAGGTCATGAGCGGCTCATAAGTTGACCACAGTTCCTCTACCCTGCTTCTTCCCCTTCTCTTTCTTTCGAAAATGCCTATTTCTTTATGCACCTGAAAACCAAGATGAATGGAATCGGTCTGACCTCTCAAAATTGCCGTATAAACCATCAAAAGAACCACACTTTCGATTGCGATTCAATTTAAAAACAACTGATAGTGGAAAAGGTTTTATGCATGGTTTTAACATAGAAGTCCAAACATTCACACAAAAGTTGAATCATTATTAAATAGAATAGTAAAAAAGTGAGAAGAAATATAAAATGAAGTTAAATTCTAAATATTTCTTGTTAGGATCGAAGCCAATCGATCCTAAATCATAATCGACAAAATTCAGTTCAAAGAAGATATGCAACTAAACAATGCAATCGTACTCGAAATGAACTGATTTTCTTGAGATCATATGTACATTGAGGATAATGTACATTCTAAGTGGGGGGTGGTGATTTTCATTACGGTTGCATGTCTTTAGTTTTGTTTAATTTTAGCTCATAATTTTTTTCAAATTTTCTTACTTTGAGATTTTAGAGTATAGTTTTTATGGATTGCTTGAATGAATTAGGATTGTACTTTTTGACCATGCGTTGATCGATTGATTTCCTTGTCATATGAAAATTTTTGCTAGCATAACGATTGAACGCGAACGATAGGATTGCATGCTTTTAGTACGACTTACCCCTGCCATGTGAGCTTTTGAAGCCTTCGTCTTGATTGAACATCCATGTCAATCTTTCTTCTTTCTTGTGTGATTCTTACATGTTTTTATACATTCTAGAACTTGCTTTGAACCGTGTTAAGACTACACGAATTGGTGCACATTTGAATATGATAAAGGCACTTAGGATTTACCCACTTAGCCAAATAAGCCTACCCTTTAATTTTCTCCTAGTTAACCTACTTTGAGCTTTTGGCCTATTTCTTGTTTTTAAACCCGAACTTTGAGCTTTTACCATCTTTTCATATCTCTTTGTTCTTACTCGTTTGAAAAATGAGTTGAGCATCGAGATTGTAAGTTGTTTGGGAATTGAAGAATGATGTGTATTGAATAAGTGTGGCTGAACTTTTGGAAGATATAAAGGGTACCTACCGAAAAAAAATGTGAAAAAGAGAAGGAAAAAAATCAGAAAAAAGGAGAAACTCAATAAAAAAGGAAAAAAGGTCAAGGAATTGCAAAAAGAATGAATGATTATGAATAGAGTTCGAGGAAGAATGAAAAGAGGTACTTGAGTCCTTATTGTCGTATTTACCCAATATTGACTTGATGTTCTACGAATTAATCGGACTTAGCTTTTATTATCTTTTTATTCCTACCCCGAGCCCTAGCCCTAGCCCCATTACAATCGTGAATAAAATACCTTTTGATTCTTTTATACACTTTTTCGACAGTAGTGGTGATTTTTTGTGCATAAGCAAGCTTATGGGATTACATTGACATGTTAAGACTTGAGCGAAACACGTTAAACCTTATACAAAAGTGATTAGGGAGGTTTGTGAGAAAAGTCGGTTAATATCTTGCATTCCTATTTTTCAAATGAAATCGTTGCGTTGGTTTTGATCTAATGTGGTATCGAAATCTTCGATTAATTGCATGTGTCAACTTGTCATTCTTGATTTTGGTTATTCGGTTCATAATTTTTTATTCTTATATGATCAAGTGTTAGAATTTTATTGATTTGCCGATGCTTGATCTTAAACATTGTTCGAGACTTGCAATATCATATTCCTCTTGAGATCAAATCAATTATCCTCACTACCACAATTCAAGGTTATTGCAAAACCTAACCAATCAGCTCTGGAACTAATCAAGAGGAATATTCGTTGATTGCAATCGACTATGGAATGATTCTACTCGTAATTCCAATCAACCAAGAATGAATTTGGATTCAATTCCTCAATCTGTGATGGTTCGAGGAAATGAAATGAGTAATCCCTCAATTGAAGAGAGGAGAAAAAGACTTGAGAAGAGAAAGAATGAACACTTGCTGGTTCCAAAACAAATGAGTCAAGACTACCATTCTTCCCGCTTGAATCCCTATTTCAAGGTTTCTCTTCACGTGTAACAGCTACAATAACCAAATACCATTGAACACGTTCAAAATGACATCACTATGTGTATTGAGGATAAAACTCGTGTTTTCTCCTCTTATTCTTATACTCGCTTCTTGTTAGTTATCTCACATTTCTTTCCTACTAAATAACTTGATTACAACTTAGCTTATATCAACCCTAGTATTACATAATAACAGTGACAAATGTCTTTCAACCATATAATCGAACACACAAAATCAAACAATTAGTATGATTGTACCTGAGGAATTCATCCAAGTGCAAGTTGCCATCGATAGAAGGGATGGAGATTCAAATAAGTGATGAACAAATTTCATCTACGGCAAAAAAACTGATTTCGAAAGGGTTCATGGAAGTGTGGAAGATGGTACCTAAAGTTTATGATACATGCATGGTTCAAAGTATCGGCCGATACGCTGATTATATCGACGATACGTAACTAGAATGGTGGGTGCCGATCCGATAAAAAATGCTCAATATTAATATTATCCGACAACTTAATGTATCACCGATATTATCGACGATACACCGATAGTATCAGATATATACCTGATATTATCGGCGATACACCGATAGTATCGGCTATATATATCCGATACTATCGGTGTATCACCGATAATAACGGTGTATCGCCGATATTATCACTGAGGACGGAGCCAAATATGACACTGTTTCTCCTTCTTCATCATTTCTAAGATTTCAATTCTATACAAGTTAATGCATAGAAAATGAAGTTGAAAGTTGAAAGTAGCACTTCTATATGTTATACATGCAAGTAAATAAACAAGTTGTACGCCATGTATGCTAAGAGCCATGATAGCAACAGTTAATATTTGTAGCCACAATTGACAATTTACAATATTGAAAATAACTCTTGATTAAAACTTAATAACGTGGTTTTAGATGTGGGTTTAGATGACAAAAAGAGAATAAATTAAAAATAAACTTATTTGTTGGTGTAACTTTTATCAAAAAAGTAATGCAACAAGGTGTAAAACAAATTCTATAATACCAAATTGAATAAATAAAAGTAAATAAGAAATTGGAGGCGCTTGTAATATGATTTGGAAGGATGGTGTCATTGGCATCATGCACTTTCTTGTTTTCATATGTAAAACTAAGTGCATTTATCTCTATTTCTATGTCATTAAGCGACTAGAATGAAAAATTTAGCTTTGTTGATGGTTGATGCACATAATAAGTTTTTAATATGTATTATTTAATAGCAATTTGTGTTATTTATATTTTTTGTTAATTTTTTTAATGTTTTAAAATTTATAGCGTATTTTATTATGCTTTTGTATCGTATCGCCCGATAATATCCGATATGACGTGACCAATATGGAACATCACCCACCGGCATTATCGTCAATATCGCGACTTTGAACCATGAATAGCGGAGACGTGAAGATGCAAACTTGATGCACTAAATAAATTGGCACCATTTAATTCCCTCCAATCTACTTTTGGCATTATTATTCTAGTAAATAGAAATAAATTGTTATGTTTTAAAAGAAAATACATATATGTTAAATAATTAATAGTGCACAACATTCATTCGATAATCTCTAAATGGCCTTTTAAATGAGAATTGTATACATCTATATAATGTTTAAATTAAATTATTTGATGAATAAAAGGAAAAAATATTTTTCAAGATTAGGTGATTTAAACATATTATAAAGATTAAAAGAATGACTAATGAGTGTCAAACTTGAAATTAAATTCTTAACGTCATTAATAGTCAAGTTTTTAAGCTCGTAGGACTTGAAGATACGAAACGGTTAAAGAGCCAAATTAACACTAAGAGGGCGTTTGGCTAAGCTTATAAGCTCTTTTAAACATCTTATAAGCTCTACCAATGTGTTTGGCTAATTTTTTATAATAAGATCTTATAAGACCACAAATTAAGATGTTTAGGTCTTATAAGTAAATAAAAAATAAGTTGGCCCAACCCAACTTATCTTCAACATCTTAAATTTAGGATGATATAAAAGACAAAAATACCCCTGATTAATTTTCTCATTCCAAGAATACCCTTGTCAGAAAAAAAACACGTAGCATTGAAACCTCTCGATCAATTCTCTCTCTCTCTCTCGATGAACCTTAAGTGAAATTCCTCCCAATTTCTCTGCCAAATCGACGCTTCCAAAAAGATTTGAACTCCTCTGCGATAATCATCAGAGGATTGCGATAATAATCGACACTCCGAAAATCATAGGTATGATCTGAACTATTCATATCTTTAGTCGTTCACTTTTCTTAGAGTGTTTCAAAAGATTGAGTTGAGAAGATTTTGGTATTGTAATCTATTTTTTTTCATTCTGAGATAATATTCATTGATTTCTCTTGATATTGTTGTTGACTTTGTAGTATAAGAATATATATTGGATTTTCTGGACTTTTTCTGTGTTGATGCTCAAATACTCAAAATTTCTCTAACGAAGTGTTGATTTATGTGATTGTATTGCTGTTTGGTTAGTCTCATTATACGTATGATTCTGATGGCATTGATAGTTTTGTAACAGAAGAGGGCAAATCTAAAATTTTATTATAAGATGTGGCAATTGATATATGTCAAAAGTAGGCTGGTGATTGTGAGGATTTATTATAGAGTAAATATACGATGCAGAATAAACAGTGAAAGACGAAAATTTACCTCACTGCTCTCTGTTGTTCCAGTAAACCCAGCATTGTTCACCTGCAAGTTAACCGAACTTGCCCTTTATATATATATCCACTGTTTAGCATGGAGAAAAATATGAAACATTCAAGTAACTTGGTGGGTTAATGAATTGTATTATACAGTTCTTGTTTCTTTTGTCCCATATCACAAGAAAATCCATATCCCCTAATGGAGTTACTCTCAATTCATTTATAAGTTGGAACTAAACAAACTTGCCCCTCTTACATACACAATATTTGCAGTAATCTACTCGGTAGATGTTTGATTCAGGTAAAAAACCAAATGCACTTGACTATTATTTCAATAAAGAAGGAGGTAGTTAGATTATTAGTTGCTTAAAAAAATGAATACATGGTGTAATCTGATCATACGAATGATTGAAGAATAAATTATGCTTCTAATCTACTTGATTTTGTGGTAATGTGTGGGGGGAAATAAGAAAATCAGCTTTGTTTTAATGCTCACATATTTTTTGTGCTTCAAACATAAAGGAACTTTGTAATGTGGTAAATAGAATTTGTTATAAATGCAAAAGTAGGCAACATTCTGTTCTTATTATTCTTACATATCAACTTATTGAATCATATCTCTAATTTTCGATTGATAATAAAATTTCTAGATGGAGAATCAAGATAGAGGTAAAAACTTGATATCTAATGTATCTTTTGGTAAGAGTACGACTAAAAGTACAATCAAAACTAGTCAACTAAATGAATTCAAGGTGGGATGGTTTTTCATCACTTAAGTTTATTGAACTATGTGAGGAGGAAATTGGAAAAGGAAATAGACCAAATAGTCATTTTAATATCAATGGCTGGAAAAACATAGGTAAGAGGTTTAATGAGATGACCGGCAAGAATTACACCTACAAACAACTTAGAAATCATTGGGATGCTATGAAGAAAGATTGGATATTATTTAAGAAGTTAATGCAGAAAGAGACCGGAATAGGTTGGAATGCTGTAAAGAATTCACTTGACGCTTCAGATGAATGGTGGGAGAGAAAAATTAAGGTAATTTCTATAGCACCAATTTTATAAGCGTTATTATATTTTACTTGTCAGATTTTGGCTAATTAGCTTGATTGATTATTGTAGGAGAATGGTGACTATGGCAAGTTTCGAAATAAGGACTTAACTATGATTTGGTTTAGATATGATATGCTTTTTTCTGATATTGCTGCCACGAGAAAAAGAGCAAGGGCACCAAACGAAGTATCTGAAAATGAAATACATTTTGAAGAAGAAGTGGGAGATAAAGGCGTGTCAAATCAAAATGAAGAGGAACACGTGGAGGTTGGAGGTGGTGATGATTTTGAGGATATTGGGGTAGCTGAGTATAGTACAAATTCTGGAACAAAGGAAACAAGTAGTGCTTTTAATGAAATTGTATTCCCATCTTTGGATATAAAAAGAAAATTTAGTGGAGAAAATGATAAAGAAAAAAAGAAGTTTTCTGGAGCAGCTAAACTAAAGGAAGATATTCATTCGTTGTTGCAGTTTATGGCAACGAATAGAAATATGACTTGCTCCACACCCTCAACAGAAATAACCATCACAGTTGCGATTGAGATGCTACAGAATGTTCTTGGAATAGCACCCCGGAGTGAACTTTGGAGCTATGCTTGCAACTTACTGAGCAAGAAGGATATGCGAGAAGTGTTTGCTAGTCAACCTTGTCATGAGTCTCGTTTGTCGTGGTTGGAATTCAATTATAATCAATTTAGGAAAAGTAGTAGATGTAAGGAATGAAACATTTGAAACATTTCTGTTTGTTGAGTTCATTTTTAAACTAGGAAATTCGGTATGTTAAAGTAATTTGAAACATTTCTGTTTGTTGAGTTCATTTTTAGTAATATAACATTGGCATAGTAATATAACAAGTTTATTTTGTTGAAAGGTGTTGTATCTGGTTTCATATAATTATTATATTGGTAACTCGCATTTTATTACCTTGTTTCGTATGATATGTTCCTTATTTAATTCTTGTGCTTGCTGTTTTTTTTTTTTTCAAATTTATTGTATTTTGTGATAATTTTCATAATCTGATGATTAATTTATTTACAAATTATGGAGCCTTGGGATATTAGAGCTTGTATTTTAATAGAGCCTTGGGATATTTCAAATTGTAGTGTCCATTCAGATAATTTGGAGAACAATGACAACAATGAGTATGAACATGAGGTTCGACAAAACTTGGATTGGTGGGTACTATGCCAAGTGACGGCACGTGGTCTTGTAACATATTATGAAAACTACATCCAGAAAGTTCCATGTTGAACATCTATGCGCACAGGCCATAAATTTATCGAAGAGATATTGAATGGACATAGAATAAGGTGTTATCAAGCTTTTTGCTTGAAAAAAGATGTTTTCTTAGATTTGTGCCATGAATTGGTCGAAAAATATGGCCTTTGTCCAACAAGGGGATGTCTTTCTATGAAGAAGTGGGGATATTTTTGATGACTTGTGCCCATGGTATTGATAATAGATTGTTGCAAGAGATGTTTAATCATTCCGGTGAAACTATATCAAGACATTTTCCATAGAGTATTAAAGGTTGTGAGTAAGCTAGCTAATGATATAATTAAACCACATCCAAAATACAACGAAGGAAAGGGATACCATAAACCCCAACATGATCGGTACAAGCCATTCTTTGATGTAAGTAATTAAACATACATACACATACATATAAATTCTAAAATAGTTTTGGTTTAAGAATATATTTTTCTCTCTATGAGTTGTAGGATTGCATTGGAGCAATTGATGGAACACATGTGAAGGCTCGACTACCACAAGGAAAAGCGATACCATATATTGGACGTAAGGGATATGCCTCTGAAAATATTCTTGCAGTTGTAGATTTCAATATGTGTTTTACATTTGTTTGGGCCGGATGGGAAGGAGCTGCTCATGACAATAGGATATTTGGAGAAGCTATTCGTAGAACAGAACTTAACTTTCCTATTCCAAAAGGAAAAAAATATTATTTGGTTGATGCAGGGTACTCACATATACCGGGATATATGGGTCCATATAAGGGTGAGAATATAAGATATCACCTTGATGACTTTCGCCGAGCTAGGACTGGATCACTACGTGCACCAAAAAATATTAAAGAGAAGTTCAATTACTATCATTCTTCGTGCAGAAATTGCATTGAACGAACTTTTGGTGTTTGGAAAGCGCGATGGAATATTTTGGCCGACATGCCTTACTTTATTATTGACGTTCAAAGAGAGATCGTGCTGGCGACAATGGCTATTCACAACTATATAAGGAAGAAAAATGTTGTAGACGAGGCATTTAGAAAAGCTGAGAATGAAAATTATAGTCCTTCTAATGAGCGTTTAGTTGGAACATCAAATAGAGATACTAATCTAGAAGATGAAAATATTCCTAATAGAGGTTATTGGATGGCAATACGTGATTCAATTGCTATGGATATTGCAAAAACTAGATAATTATTTGATTGATATAACATGGAGAAGCATATTTTTATTTTTTGTTGAATATACAATTCGTACGTTTAATATTTCATATTACTTTTTAATGTATTATCAATTAAGTTTTATTTTAAATACAATATTTTCATTGTGTATAATAACAATGTTGATTTATTAAAAGAAGATGAAATTGTATTATATTTGACAAAAAGAATGTACAATGAGATAATTCATAGAGTAATATATAGTGAAACTATTTTTGGAAGACATAACAATAATAGGGAAAGTTATCAAATACATACACCCACCATAATATCAATTATGGTGGGTTTAGAAAAAATAAAAAATTATGGTGGGTGTATATAGAAATTTATCTTAGTTTTTGACAAGAAATTTATAAGTAAAAAAATTATGTACAACATATCAAATAATATTTCACATCAACACAAGTATAGTTTGTCAAAAATATGTGGAAGATTAGTTAGTTACATGATTTTAATGTTAGCATGTCTATTTTGGTCATTTTGACAATATAAGGTCTTATTATACCAAACAATCTTGCATCTTATAATATTTCAAAACATCTTATAAGTCCAAGTGACTTATTTTATCCAAACACTTGAGAGCTTATTTTTTAAATAAAACTAAACATCTTATAAGCTCTTAAAACATCTTATAAGATGTAAGAACTTATAAGATGTTTTAAATAAGCTTAGCCAAACGCCCTCTAAGTAATAATTAGAAACATCTTTTTATTGACAATAACCAAAACATTCTTGAATTCTTACAACAATCACAAATAATCTCAAAGTCTAACTATTGAACTTAAATTCGTGCATGGTGAATCTTCACCATTCCCATTATTGTTCTTCACCCTCTTCCGACTAGATTAAATTTTATGCAAACATTTCAAATAGTTGTAGGAGCTATAAAATCGCCCAATAAACAGTCACTACACCTCTTACCAATTTATAACATGTTAAATATAGATATGCATTTTAAAATCATGCATCTTTTCCAATATGAATGCCCTTATCTCAAAAAAAGAAAAATAACTTTTTAATTTTTGAAACTATACATATAGCATGTGATCATTTTTTTAAACAAATAATGAACCAATTAATATTACTTTATCAAATATTCTCAATAGATCAATTAATTATATAATATGCTAATACTTGCTAACTTTTTAGGACCTAATCACTATCTTGATTAGTTACTAATTTATCATACCTACCCTTAGGTAGAACAAAACTAATATTAATTCGTCGCAATAGGCTGAATGGTTAATTCACCCATTATACAGCCCCATAGAAGGCCATAATTAGTTCACACCGACATAGCTAATATGTCATGGCATATGAATAATATATAATTTCAACGAATTATTTTATATAGACACATTAACAATTTAGAAAACATAGATGACATGGTACATACAGTAGTTTACATACTTCAAAACCTAATTTATATCATAAATAATTTTATCAAACACACATGAATTTGTGTAAGGTAGAACAACTTACAACTGATAGTTTCAATTTTAAGATATACATCGATTGAGTTTTTCAAATTCTATAACATTATATTTTTAGAGCAATCATCCTATGAGTCATCATAAATATTAGAGAACATACTATAATTTTCAAATTTCTACCTCACCAACAGCTCGAGCATGAATTGTTCCTCGGGTTCTTCTTCTACCACTACAAGAAAACAAGGCTTTTGAGACGGAAATTTGAGACAGAAAGATTTTGGTCTCAACTTTGAGACGGATTCAGAGACCGATGACATATTTGTCTCAAATTGGAGACAAATTTACCACCGAACATATTTTCGTCTCTATCTTACTATTGCAACGAAATAGAGACGGAAACAGAGACGTAAATAGAGATGGAATAATTACGTCTCTAAATCCGTCTCAAATTAGAGACAAATTTACCCCGGAGCATAAATATTATTTATGTCGAGGCTTGCGAGTCTATGGATAAATTCTTTTTAGCTCGAGTTAGGTTCAACTCGATTCTTAAAAAAAACTCGAATCGACATAAGAAAAAAATAATTTAACCTGAGCCGGGACTAAAAAAAATAATACATCTTATATTTGGATTGAAAATAAACATTAGATTTAAATATGAACAAATTAATAAATTTATTAAAACATAATAAAGTTTGTAGAATATATTGACAAACTTTATTCTGTTTGATGTAAACATATATATAATATAGTTTATATAGAGTATATTATAAATTATAAATAATATTAAAATATATTTTTTTTATCTATAGATTTGTTAGTCTACGAAGTAGGAACAAGTTCTTTTGCTCTTTTGCTCGAGTCATTACAATATTTCATATTATTTTTTTTAAATAGTACAAAAACCTAAAATTACCCCAACCCCTGAAATTACCCTAAACGTTGAAACCCTTGTAGAGATGGGATTTACCCAAATTCAACAAATTCAATCCGTAGATTTCGCCAATCCCTCCCTCCAAAACGTCAATTCTTACTCCAAACCCCCGAAAATGCCATCGCGTCCAGCCTCCGGTAAAATACTCCGGTTAGAACTGGAGAATTTCAAATACTCCGGTCACCAAGTTATAGGTCCGTTCTACGATTTTACCGCTATTATTAGCCCTACCGGCGCTGGAAAATCCAATTTAATGGACGCCATAAGCTTTGTCCTTGGTGTTCGTACCGGTCAGCTCCGAGGTGCTCAGTTGCGTGACCTAATTTACGCCTTTGACGACCGTGAGAAAGAGCAGAGGGGACGTAGGGCACACGTCATGCTCGTGTACCAGCTGCCTGACGAGTCCGAGATTGAGTTCACTAGGTCAATTACGCCTGCTGGAGCTAGTGAATACAGGATTGGGATCGCCTTGTGTATTGGGATGATTATAATGCCACGTTGAGGTCACTTGGTATACTCGTTAAGGTGCGGAATTTTCTTGTTTTTCAGGTGGTTATTTTTTATGTTTAATTTGACTCAGTACGTGATTGGGGAAGTATGTGTATGCATTTGAATAAAAACATGATTTGTATAATGTTCTTATTTGAAGAGTACGTGTGGAAATGATGATTCTATAGAGATTTATATGATTTTGTGGTTGCTCAGTTGATTGTTTATCTATGAGTATGTTAGTATAGGAAAGACAATAAAAAGGATAAGATCTGCTTTTCTTATTGAAGCACTCATGGTGGTTTTCTGGAATACATGTGCTCTTTTACATTGAGTTTACATGCATACCGAATTACTCACGAATATTGTTGCATTTCTTTGTACTGTTATTGTTTCTTACAAAGGCATGAAAGACACATGCACCAACATGTGCATAAGAACATATCTGTCTTTTTATGTCTGATAAGTGAAGAAATTTATCTAGAGAGACCATGATGTCATGCTATGAATGTAGTCATCATATATATATGTAAGGAGGAAATTTTAGATCATTCAAAAGTTCCCTTTCCCCGATGGATAAAAGGACGGAGGCGATGCGAGACATTCTAGCATTTGTTTGAATAGTTCATTTGGTTATATGCTTCTATTTTGAACTCGTTTAATGACTCAGGGAGATGTGGAGTCTATCGCTTCTAAAAATCCTAAGGAACTCACAGCTCTTTTCGAACAAATCTCTGGCTCTGAAGAGTACAAGAGACAGTACGAAGAGCTGGAAGTACAAAAAGCCGAAGCCGATGAGAAGGCAGTGCTTGCTCATCAGAAAAAGAAAATTCAGCAGAGAAAAAACAGAAGAACTTCAGAAAGAGGAGGCTGAAAAGCATCTCAAATTGCAAGACCAACTGGTTCACACTAATATTTACTTCACCATGCATTTGCAGTTTTGCATTTCATCAATTGGCAATAAAGCCTTTTGGAATTGAATTTTACGTTAGTATTTACTCATATAATTCAAGCTTAATCATGGATCTTTCCCCGTTAAGAAGCCTTCCTGTCGTTTAAAAATGCAATTCTCTTGTCAGTTTATTGAACATTATATTTGTTGACCTCAAAAGGGTAATCATAGCATTAAGCAGCTCGATCGTGCTTTATTCTAACTCTTTGTTACATTTTCATAACTGCCTCGCAGAAATCTTTGAAGCAGGAACATTTTCTTTGGCAACTGTTGAAAATCACCATGCTTGGCTGGAGTTTAGTTCTTTGACAACCCTATTTCCTCTGCCTAAGCCTCCCACTCCACCTCCTCGAAGCTCTCGTGACACGCAGTAGTATTCTTTTTGTTTCTGTCCATTTAGTTCATCCATTTTTCTTATTAGCATTCATTGTTATCGTCTTTATATTTTTCTTTTTTTTGCAGAACATATTTCTCTACCTCTGTGGCTTTGAGTGAGAAGTCAAGCAAAAGCAGCAAAATCACTTTCAAATTGAGTTCATAATTGAAGGTTCAGATTGTCTGTATTAACGTTTTAAATTTCTACATTTATTTAAACTTTGACTTGGTTTTTATGATTTATTAGGAGAAAAGCTTTGGTGAACTTATAATTATGCATTGTGAATTCCTATTGTGGTGAGTAGTGTCTAAAGAGGAATAATTTTTCACTCCAAACAGTCACTTAATATTTTGACGTTAATACTGGCATATGAGATTATGTTTAAATTGTAGCTAGTGAATCCTGAATTAGCAAATTAATACTTTTCCTGGTGCATTTTGACACCTACAAACGTTTCCATTTCTTTTTGCAGGTCTTTGGAGTAAAAGCCTCAATAGTAAAACATGCACTTCAAAGGTCAGAAAGTCACTTATATATTAATCACTTGGTTATCTCCGAGGATAGTCTTTTGAGACGTTTTAACCATGCATAAGCTGCCATTGATTAGTGTCTAGCATCTGATCAGCATTCAAACTCCAGCATAACAACTTTACAGTTTGTATTGCATGACATTTCCTTGAAGAATTGCTTTAAAGATTTTAATGCATCTTTCTTTATCCTTTATCACCATGGAATATTCATTTGTTTGTTTATTCAGGTACGATCTTTTCTCATTTTCAGTTATACCAGCCGTAGCAGAGTGTTCGTCTCCTCTCTTTACATTTGGTGGAATTTGAGACGAATAAATTTGTCACAACCATATTAGTCTCAGAATCCGTCTCAAATTTGCCACGAGGCTATCAACATCAGAATTTGAGACGGTGTATTTCCGTCTCAATTGAGCATCAGCCACGGAAATTAGGGCGTCTGAGACGGAATAATCCGTCTCAAAAGCCTTGTTTTCTTGTAGTGTACGGGACTTCATAAGCCTAATTGAAAATTGAGGGACAATTATGATAATGAGGTGCAAATTTCATAGGTAGAGATGTGCATATTTATAGGAGGCTCTAGATCAAAAGAAAGAATTTGGGTATGTTCTAAGTTCATAAGTGATTATGTATGATAAAGTAGGCTTAAATCTATAAGATATAGTTGTTTTGGAGTGATATATCTACTCAAAAGATTCACTAACGAATAAATTCAAAAATTAAATATCTAGATATATATATATAACTAAAATATTTATAATAAATGTAAAAGAATTTTGGATTAGTTTCAGGTAGTTAGATTCAATTTTCTTTGATTGAATTCTAAATATTGAGTAGCTATCAAGGTTGGTTACAGTACTAAAATTTAATAAATTAGGGATGGGTCCTATTTACACTTATCTCCAATTTAAAACTATAATAATTACTTATAAATATTTATATATACTATTTTAGTAAATGACTTAATTAATACTTCTAAATTTGATTCATTTACTCAGAGAGATCGTGTTGAAAACTCTATAAATCAATAATATATTCAAATTGAATCACATTTATTTTTTTGCGAGACAAACCTGCCCCCTTGTGTGTAAGTGGCTTGTATAAAATACGATGTGCTATTGGAGAAAGAGATTGAGTTTGAGATATAATTTATAAGACTATGAGAGTCGTTATTAATTAGGTGACAAATGGGCCTATTATAGATACCACGTGACCCAATTCGAATTTTTTAAATTTGCACTATCCAAAAACTATAATGTATTTTAGCAAACTACAAGGATTAATTTAAATGCAATTTGTCTCAAAGGACATGTTAGTAAGGTTAATTTTATTGCTTTTGATGATATTATTCCCAAATCCCAATCCTTTTATTTAGTCTTATTACAATATAACTTCTATCATGTCTAGATTCAAATTCAGCTCATAGATTTTTTTTTCTTCAACACATAGCTACGAATATGGAGCAACAAATACTACAACTGCAAAGTGCAAACCTTCGATGGTATTTTGATGAACATTAAATATTACACGTGATGAACAATCCACATTAAAAATACTTTGCTCCACAAGCTGTCAGCCAGCTGATGTGCCTTGATGAAACCTTCATTCAATCCTAGCCAAAAATAAATTAAAAAAAAAAGGTACAAGTGAGTGAATTTATGTGAAATGATATATTTAATTAATTGTACAAATTAAACCCGTCGAAAAACATTCATAATAATTAGGGAAATTCTTTCATTTGTAGGAACCACGATTCAAATTGAATAGCATGCATGTTCTATTACAAGTGGATATGCAAATATAAGATTACAATTGGTTTGATATGCAATATGTTTATAATCTAGCAGTTGTTGGAGAAGGAAAAAATAGAAGCGAGAGAGGAATTAAAACGTATTTTTCTGTTATATATATATAACAAATGAGTTTCACTCGTCACGTGCGATTGATATATATATATATATATATATATAGTTTAAGAGTAGTTGATGATTAATTATTACAAAACAAATATGGACTAGAATTTTAGAAATTGTGGTGTAATTAGTTTATTCAGTTCATGTGTTTTATATTCGTGTGTAAAACTGCTCTATATATATATCTATATATATATATAAATATATATATATATACTCACCCTTGAAAAACCCTAATTGGATCTGTCTCTGTAATTATTGAGCTTGTGTTCACTTGTTGAAGCTCATGTAGCTTCACTCAAACAGCACCAAAAATTAAGAAGAAAAAATAACACCTTAGAAAACAAAGACATTAAAAATAAAATAAAAATAAACACCAAAAAATGCCAGTCTTAAAATGCTCACTTTCTTTTGGAGATTGGTGTTCTCTTCTTGAAGGTCTTTATGCTACATTTACATGCAAGAAAAGGGAATTTTTATAATTTAATTAGTTCATCAATGTCGCTTAATCAAACTCAAACGTGTAACGATTAATTTTAGGAACTTACCTTTTTCTTTAAATAATTTATGTGTTCCGCAACAATGCGCCTCTGGAGGGTAACAATATATGATCGATGTTCGTTAATTATCACACATTAGATAATCATCATAATTTTTTAAAAGAAATAAAAAGTTTATAGTCGATTTTTTAAGTTTATTTGTAACTAAATTTAGAAATAACTTCAACACTTAACCTTCTTAGAGCGAATGCGTTCGACCCCAACTCTTATTTGGCGCTCGATTTGTTTCAAATCCTTCATGCCTAGACCTGATAGATTTTCTCCAGCAAAATGCTTTCTTTAGTAATCCATTTCTTCTCTTTGAGAATGTCACTTGCCTGTTTGTTGGATTTTCTATTCTCTTTAATTCTACTTTTCCTCTCCCCATTTTATTTATTTTTTATATATATAAGAAATTATTTAATTATTTATCTGGAATATTCAAAGTTTTCTTATATAAAGTAAGCTAATTGGGAAACTAAAGCAAAGACAAAATGTTGAAGAGGTTTTTTGGAGGTTACAACCTTATGTAAGCCCATGCAGGTTATATATAGATGTTTATTTCTGTTTACATTTCTTTTTTGGCTCAATAAATCAGAATATATCATGATAATGTCATCTTATGACGTAAAAAGAATCTTGATCCAAAGAAATCTAAGATAGGGTTTTGAAATGCCATGAGGATATATATGGACCTAAATTATAGATTTTATGTCAAAAGTATTTGTATATGTAGTTAAAGTTTAACTCTAAACTTTGTAAACTATATAAGCTTGTATACTTTCTATAAAGTTTAGAGTATTTTTATTCATATTTATGTAACACGCATTATTGTTTATTTAGCAAATAAATGGGCTCCTTTGAACACTTATTTTGTTTGATTTTAAATTAAAGTTTATTTTATTATTTACCAATGAATATTATGTATGTATAATTTTATGAAAAATTTAGAAAAGATTAATGTCACTAATATTCTAGAGTTTTTTCACTTCATGTACAAATGTGGATAATATGTTTTTTTATTTAATAACACCACTTATCTTTGCATTCATCACCAATTTAATTTTTTTAGTTATTTTAACCATAGGATTGTGTTTGTTTTATTACTTATTACTTGTAAATTAAGTTGTAAGAATCATAATTATAATTCGTTACTCAAGCCCATGTTTTTGTTCTGTCAAATTTTCTTATTGGATATTTTTTTTTCCGAAATGATGTATTGATAGTTTATATTTTTCTATTTTTATGTACGATAAGTATATATATTATGTGACAACTTTATATTTCCAGAAAAACCTTACACACATGTTTTATATATGAAATAGAATATAAGATTAATACAAGTTTCGGAATAATACATTTGAAATGAACAAAATCATATTTAAAAAGTTTAATACTGATAAAAAAAAAATTTAATACAAAAATTATATTTAAGTCATTAAGTGCTCACCATCAACAAATTAACAATAATACGGTCATCAGCCAATCAGCAATAACATAAATATATAGAATTCACAAAGTTAGTCATTTGTGGTAATTTTCAATTATTCTTATGTTTTTGGTCACTAATTAGTTTGGACCTAAATAAAGTATTGTTGATGTGTAAAAATTTCACTCTTTTTTTAAGACGATATTGATATACATTCGGATATTATTGTTTAATTCGGATATTGCATGCATGTAGATCACATTCACACAATCCCAGACTATTGAATTTACGAATATGATTGTTTAATTGAATTCGAGTAATTAAAACATAAGTTCCCATACTTCCAACTTAACTTATCACAAGATATATAACTAATTATATGCATAACAATTATATAATTCCTTTATCTTGTGAATTATATTTATATTTAGATAATTTATCAGACCCAATGCTGAGCAGAATGTACATATAAGTAAATATTGGTTGTCATTTCATTGTATTGCAATCCCTCTACCAAAATATGCTTCACTTTTAAGGGTTGAATCTAAACTCGAAAATTCTATCGTGTCTTTTTCTCCACCTCAGTGTGGACTAAGATCATATTCCAAAATAATTTTTTTTTTGGCTTCAATATTGGAATGAGGAAGAATTACATAATGAATGAAAAAGGTCTGTGTGTAATTTTTAATTATAATATTAAATCTAAGATAAAAAATGATGAGGTCATAATCACTAATTAAGATTATAAAAAAATATGCAATTAAATAGTTATGCATGTGTATAGTGTTACAAGATTTATTACTTTATCTTAATAATAACAATAGTAATAATATTGTACTTGATTAAGTTGTTAGCTTAACCAAAAAAATATATTTTATGCATGCTAACATGGCTATTGCTAATTGACAATACTTACAATGATAGAAGTATGAGGAACATTAAAGCACTCTATAACTAGTATGAAAAAGAGAAAATTATTTATGTCTCATATATATGTATTATAGTAACTATATATATTTAATTATTTTGTGTAGTTGGATGCTGATTCATTTGTTAAAGTTAGTATTGAATATGTTCGACATTAAAATAGTTAAGAGGGAACGAAACTACTATTGATTCTAAAGTTAAAAGGGTCTAAAATTTATTTCGTTATACAAAATTTTTAGTTCCTTTTGTCCATCAATATTATTAAGTGATTTGAAGATTTTATACAAAAAAATGATTTTCATCCTAATTGATTATTTAGAAAACAATATAAATGTACTATTCTTATTTTTCTTCTTAATATTAGGGTCACTAGCAATGAGAGAACGAAACGTAGTGCAAAACATAAAATGTAACCCCCCACATGAAATCTCGACACATATGTCCTCAAATTCTGATTGATTGATTGATTGGACATATTGATTTCCCAACAAATCACAAAAATTATGAAATCAGTGCCATTTTCAAAGGACAGAGAAAATTTCTGTGAAATAAAAGTTGAAACCCTAGTACACTTTAGCGCCATGTTCAATTCACCTCATTATTTCTATAATTTTTTATTTTGCTAATTTCTCTAATTTTCTATTTATAATTGTACTCATAACCTTATGTTCATATATTATACAAATATATAATTCATGTTTAATCAACCACTCCAATACAGTGCGCGCCTGTATACTACAATTTTCCAGTTATAAACTTCTCATATTCAGTGGGCTTAAGCAACAGTTTTTTTTTGTTAGAAATATGAAGGCTTTAATTAATTTCAATTTGTACGTTATTAGAATATTAGTTTCATGCATTAACACATGATTAGTTTCAGAAACTTGTAAAATTTAAATTTTACAAGTTACTTGAGGCTTTTCACTGAAATTGTGAACCTACGAGAAAGCTTATATATACAACCACACATATTTATTTTTTGATGACAAGGGAACCCGCAGCCGCTACCGTTAGGTGCGCACTGGGTAAACCCCGCTCTTGTGCAATAGCCTGCAAACCACACAAGAGAGGTAAACCAGCCTAGGTTGCTCATAGCTGACAGGCTCACAGTAGAGAAGGCAATAGACATTCCCACAGTGAGATTCGAACCCGTGACCTAGGCCACAAGTTCAAATGCCCTTACCAACTCTACCAGGGGTTGCCCCCAACCACACATATTTATTGATCATATAATAGGAACACATAATATATTGTTATAACACATTAGTTTTGCATGTTATCTTTTCTTATATATTATGTTTCTTTTAATTATATTTTTCATAATTATAGTTATCAGGGTTTGCTTGTTTAATTATCTACCAAGCACATTTAGCTCTATAAATATGTAACTTAATAATACAAGTTTCCAATGTGTTTTATATAATCTAACATGGTATTAGAGTCATGGCTTCAACAATTAGTACCTCGATCTCTCTCTTTCGTCATCCTCAAGTCACTCGCCGACCTTGTCCGGTGCATCTTATTATAATCTTATATTCTTATCTAAATCATTTTTTTCTTTTCTTTCTCGCTCTCACTTTCTCTCTCCTGTTTTTCACCTTCTCTCATCTCTCTTGTGTTAGTTATTTTTTATTTTATATTATAATTACTCACACTTAAAAATTAAGGAGTTTGAGCCATTGTGTCGCACCACCTATATGACGCAGTATTTTTATTTATGTTACAACCGCTCAATATTGAAGTACACAAGTACTTTTAGACACTGTTACCATCTCTCAATGCAAAACAGTGCTGATTATCTTTTTAGTGCAAATGTTTTCTGAGATTTTTTTTCTAGTCTCAAAGTTCAAATCCTTGCACTTTGACTGCGGGAGAGTATTAGAATAAATTATGATGTTTCCATTAGTTTTGTATATGATCTTTCTTTATATTATATTGTACTTATATTTTCCTAGTTTATAGCTAAGATTTATTTGTTTATCAAACACATGTATCTCAATAAATATATATAACTCAATAATACGAATTCCATATGAAATTTTCTCTAACATGGTATCAAATTTATGGCTTCAAATCATGGTATCTTTCTCTCTCCACCATCCTCAAATTGTCAGCCCCATTTAATGTATCTTGTAATCTTAAATCCTTATCTAAATTTTTTTTTTCTCTGTCTCTTTCTCACCCATCTTTCTTGATTTCTTTCATTTATCTCATTTTGATGTTTTGTTATAATGATTCACCCTTGAAAAATTAGAAGACTGAGTCATTTTAGTCAAGACGCATATCTTCCTTATTTGAATCGTAAACATCCATTAATAAATATTAACCTCAACTTCCATGTGAAGATAAATTAAAAATAAATTAATAAATACCAAGATTAAAATCATATGTTTCAAACTAATGTCTAATTAATAAATATTTTTTATTAAATTAAAATAGTTTAATATTTAGATGAATGCAAAGACAGTAGAAAACTATTTTTAAAAATCACCTAAAAACATTGAAAACATTAAAATTTCAAAATATTATTAATTATTAAAATTATACATTAAACTATTTTTTAAATATAGACAAAATAAATTTCGTTGTAATGGTAGAAAAAGATTTTCATTGAAAAAAAATGAAGTAAAAGCTCAAAAAATTAGAACAATTGTATTAAAAATCAGAAACTAAAAAAATATAATGAGAAAATATAATAATTTTTTTTAAATCGGTAAACAATAAGAAAAAATAAAAAAAAATAGAATAAAAATGAAAGAAAGATTACAAAATCAATTGCTTTGAAAAGAATAAAAACAGTAAAAATCATAACATATTTAAGTTTAATTTAAATTACTTTATAGTCTAATATTATGTATAAATATCTTAACTATACAAATTGTATTTATCATAGTAAAAACAAAAGATAATTTAGATAAAATATTTGAGACTGAAAAAATCCCATTATATACGTGTATACATAAGTAGCATATTTTTGTTACCACACCGAATTCTGGCTTCCTTGCTTTTAATTGCTTGATGTTGAGATAATAACTGGCTTGTGTAATATCTATTTGGATATTATTAAAACTAAATTTTGACTGTTATATTCAAAGTTTCAAATAGAATTATATGGCAGGATAATAAACATCAGTTTTATGAAATATTGGACTACTTTGGATATACTTTTAACTAGGTGTCGACACGTTTATTAGTGATTATTGAGCCTTTGGAATATTTGTTTGGGCACACAAGATTAGACCATTTTTATTAAATTAAATTTTGAAATAAAAACTAAGAATTCAAACCTTAAAATTTATTCACATTCTGAAAATCAAGCTTTAAATTCAAATCGTACTCCTTTTTAATAGAAAAGACTTTGGTGCTCAAATTGTGTGCTTTTGATCAGACAGTGCCATAATGTTGTTGGAAGAAGTTTGTGCATTATATCACTTTTCTAAAGATGAAAGCTTTTTTCCCTATTCTTTACTCCATTGATTATATAAATGTGCAAATGAAAAATAAAAATAAAGAGAAAAAGAAAAGGGAAAATTATATTCAGATTTCTTTCACTTATTGAAAATTCCTTAAAAGTGTATTTGTAAAGTTTATAGATGTAAAATTAATATAAAAAAAATTATTTAAATACGTAAAATTTATTTTTATAAGATAATCTTAATATGAGGGGATGTGTTGATAATTTTTAATTAGTTAGGGGGTGTTCTAACAATTATATTACAAGTTAGGGTTTTGAATGTAATTTTCCGTAAAGAAAATAATGCTAAAGTTTAAGATTGTGTATGGTCACAAAGACCCAACGAAAATGATAGATAGATAATGCTTTATAAGAAAAAAGCACAAACAAATATTTCTTTATTTTTTTTATAAACCGTGGACTAAGAAGAAAGAATTTCAATTGATTTTAAAATTGAGTCATTTGAAATTGAACATAGCAGCGATTGTTAAATTAGTTTAAAATCAACATCATGGGATTTAGAATTTATTACAATTTGAAATCATTCGAACAAATTCTATTAATTAATTATTACTTTTGAAATTCATGACTTTTAAATACATTCGTACAAAGACCTATGAAAATTCAGTAAGTTATGAATTATGTGCCAAAAAATGACCTAAAGAAATATTTAGACCTTATACATATGGTATTGATGACCTAATTGAATATCAACACCTACTAATGGACTATAAGACCTTGCTAAACCCAATATTTTTACCTTGCTAGTAATAGATAATACATCAATTTTACCTCACAACACATCATCTCATCACAAAAATTTACAAAATGTATCACAAATTTTTTAAATGAATTTTTCTTTATTTCTTTGTTTGATTTCCACTGAGTTTTCTCAGTCTCATTCAATTTTTTATGGAAAATACTAAAACCCCACTAATCAATAACTTTTTTTATTTAAAACTTTTATCTTGATAATCGATAGTCACCATTTTAGTCTTAAATTCTTTAGATTTTTAAATATTCTTAAAAGTACCTAATAAATATTATGTAAAAAATTATCGTATCAATATAAAATATTTCATAATAATTTGAAAATTTTAAACTAAAACTTTTTTATAAAAAAAAGTCAACTGTTTAATTCTAAACTTAATTAATGAAGAGTAATTTAGTCCCAAAAAATTTTAACCCTAAATTTTGAAATTTTTGGAATGAAAAATTGGTGGAATTTATTTATTGGATTGAATTTTTTTTATCATTTTCTAGATATATACAACTATTTATTTTAGGGGAGTTTTTCGTATTTTTTTAAAAAAAATTTCATGGGGGGCGGGGGAGACGACAGGGTTGGGGGAGGTTGAGATTAACTTTTCAACTATGTTTCAAAAATATATAATAAACACGTTATATATCACATTATTTTTCACACAAATATCTATAAAACATACTCATGTTCCGATAAATTTTTAAAATTTTAAATCAAAAATATAACACAAACAAAGGTTACGATTTTAACCCCGATTACCAGATGGGTTCACCGGGCGGCCCAATACCAAGGCTGGTCCCGAAATTTCTTCGTGGGCCTTAAGAGGCTTCTTGGGTCGACCCTTACCAATGCCTAGGGGTGGCAATTGGGTTGATCGGGTCGGGTTTGGGTTGGGTTCATTTGGGTTGGGTTCAAATTGGGTTGGGTCCAACTGGGTCCAATGACAAAATACATGCATTATTGTTGGACCCAATAAGGACCCAAATTGGACCCAACAAGGATCCAATCACGGACCCAACAAGGACCCAAATATAGAATACAAGATATTTTAAATAAGTTTAGCATTATTTTTACACTCACAACACACATTACCCACATAAAATAATTTTTTTTACAAAAAATGCACTTTTTACATACACATTTCACACCTTTTACACATAACGCACACATTTTATATAAAATATACACTTTTTACACACACGATATATTTTTATACACACATTTCACACTTTTACACATAGTGTACACTAGAGGTGTAAACGAGCCGAGCTTGACATATTTTTCAAGCTCGAGCTCAACCTCGAGCCTTACTATACAACGGCTCGAGCTCGTCGAGCCCAAATTTTTCGAGCTCGGGCTCGAGCTCGTGAGCATGGGTTCGAGCTCGAGCCGAGCCCCAAGCTCACGAGCTCGAGCCCGAACTCGAGCCGAGCCGAGCCGAGCCGAATATTTTTATTTTTTAAAATTATTTATTAATTATTTAATATATTTATTAAAATAATAATAAAAATAAAAATATATTAAAAAAATAAAAAAGCTCGCGAGCCCGGGTCGTGAGCTTTTTCAGAGACAAATGGACTCGGGCTCAAGCTCGATTAAAAGTTTGAGCTCGTGAAGCTCAGCTCGAGTTCGAAAAACTCGAGCTCGAGCCGAGCCCGTTTGATCGAGCTCATTTGATCGAGCTCGAGCCGGCTCAATATAAATTCTTCGAATACACAACTCAATATAAATTTGATATTTGATAATATCGAATATATGAAAAAAAAAATGTGTATTTTTAATAAAAAGTGTTCAATTCGTGTAAACAATGTGTTTTGTTTGTAAAATTGTGTAATGTGTGTGATGAATGTGAAGTATGTGTAAGTTTTTTAATAAACGAGTTAATTATTATAGAAAATCAAGTTGGACCCGGTTTGGACCCAGATAGGACCCAAATTGGGCCCAATTGCCAACCCAATTGGACCCAAATATTATAAAACATCAACCCAATTGGAACTACAATTTTACAATATTAGGACCCAACTCATTGAAAACCTAGTTTAATTTGGGTCCAAATATAAGTTTGGACCCAAATTGCCACCCCTACGGCAATGCCCAAGATCAAGCCCACATCAAAGCCCAGCCATTCTAGTTTGGAGAGTAGCATAGATCTTAAAACTTGTGTAATTTGTATGTTTTTTTTCCTCCTTTCTTTCCCTAGTGTAGCAAAAAAATTATATATACAATTCAAGCATTTGTAGTGACAAATTTAGGACATTCAAGGCTTGTGTACATCTTTGACCCAACTCATTATATACTAATTTTGCCTATTTTTCCAATCCCAACAACAATTTTAAAAAGTATTATTTCACATATATTTTTATAATTGTATAGTAACTCAGCTCGAGTCGGTCTTTAAAACTTATCAAACATAAGAAATCATTCATATTAAACTTAATATTTTGGCGAAATCAACTCAATTAATTTTAAATAATCACTCTCAAATTTATTTTAATTATCGAATAGATAAAATCGTTTGATTAAATTTATTCATGAATGAAGAATGAAGATTGGCTTTGCCAACGTGTTAACCACTTTGTTCTGCAATAGCTCACGCAAATGGTTAATTTAACCGCGAAATAACTTTGAATATTCCCAAAATAGAAATTATCAATCAAAAATCATATCCTTCTATTACTCTCAAAATTCAACTCCAAAGGAGAAAAAATCATTCAATTTTTCCTGGTTGATAAACATTATCAGACCAGGGCAGGTAATTAAATGTGATTTTCCGAATTAATTCATTGAAAATACTGCTTAATTTTTTGTTGTAAATGTTTATTATTATTTTTTGATGTTTTTATGGATTGATGAATTTTATATGCATATATATATATGTAGGGGAGTGGATTATTGTTGATCGAGTAAATGACGACGAGTCAAGCAGGAGGATCATCCTTGAGGAGAAGCGTCTCGTCGTCGACAGCCAACTCACAGTCCAATGGCCGGAGAAAATCCGATCATGGCGGCGGCGGCGATGCTTCACCTAGCCGCAAATCACTATCCGCTTCTCGTTCCATGTATGCTCTACATTCTCGAAGCATTTATCAGATATATAACTATATGTTTTGATTGTGGAATTGATTTTTGAAATTACTAATTGGGTCGTATAGTTTTTTAGATCCTTGTACATTTATTAACAATACTTGCATGTTTATAGATTGCTTTTGTATCAGGTCAGTGGAATAGAGAGGGAGGTAGATAGTGAAAATTAAGATAAATGATGAAGAGAAGAATAAGGGATTTGGATCAAAAGTAGAATTTTCATATTTATTAGAAAATATAAGTAATAATATATTGTCCAGTACTTCATCTGCTCAAAGGTAAGAACTGAAACCAAATCAAAACATCATATTATGTAGAAAGAACAAAAAAGGCTCTAAATATGTTGCTTGGGTTTCCGTTAGTACCATGTTTAGTTTTGGTGTGTTTAGGCTGATAGTGACAAATATTTTCAGTTTTCACCTTTTTAATTGGTATAAAACTGAAAAGAGTCATATTATGTAGTATGCTTAAGCATTGGGGAAATACTTAAACACAACTAAATGCTATATATTGCGAAATAGAAAGACCATAAAACTTTTCTACATATTTTGTACCATTTCTGTAGGGATGAAGTTTTATATTTTGTTCGGAAAAGTCGGCAAGTCAAATTGCGCACCCTCCATATTTTGTGTCAGAAATCAGGAAGAAGAAATAAACCTTTAAATTCTTGTTTCCAGTTGCACTGTGCCAATACAACAGCGGCTTGATGTATAAGTTAATCTTTTACATTCTATGGACCAAATAACTTATATATTCCATGTGATTCGAACTATTTCAGGCTTGAATCTATGATTGATTATGTGTGGATTATAAAATTTTAAAACAGTATCTACTACCTTATCAATATTCATGCATCCTGCATATTCCCTAAATGTATATGTTAGCACATACTTACAACACTCATACATGCATACACACACATTTATTCTCAATTTATAAAATCTATTTGTTTCATCGAGTCCCTGAAAATGCATTAGAGGAAAGTTATATTGTGAAGTTATATATTCATTGTATTTTTAACAGGGGACTGACAGGAGAAAGAACAGTGAAGAGATTACGGCTTTCTAGAGCCTTGACGGTAACTGATACTACAACTGTAAAAGAAGCCTGTCGTCGTATGGCTGCGCGTAGAGTTGATGCTTTATTACTAACTGATTCAAATGCATTATTATGCGGAATCCTGACAGACAAGGTATAGCTTTTGAATTCAGAATTTCTCTTGAAGTGATAAATTTTCATTGAATTACTATATTTTCTCAATTAAGGATATAGCTAAAAAAGTCATTGCTCGTGAGGTTAATCTCGAGGAAACACCTGTTTATAAGGTTATGACAAGGAACCCAGTATTTGTTCTTTCCGATACTCTTGCTGTGGAGGCCTTGCAAAAGATGGTGCAAGGTAGGTTTCTAATCAAACTTGCTAAGGGTGTGTTTGGATTGAGTGATTTGAATTTGGGGAGGGGATTTGAAAGAAAGATTTGAAATCACACAGAGTGTCATTTAAAATCCACCGTGGTTATGGAGAAAATAGGTCAAAGTGAATGACAAGGGATTTGAAATCCATTGTGACATGAATTCATCCAAACGAACTTAAATGGATTTGTCGATGAATTTGAAATCCATGGATTTCAAATCCTTCGATACAAACACACCCTAAGAGTCAGTAAATCTTAGGCTTACATAGTATTTTTTATTGCAAAGATGTTATTTGTTCACAGGGAAGTTTAGACATTTGCCTGTTGTTGAAAACGGGGAGGTTATTGCTCTACTTGACATAACGAAGTGTTTGTATGATGCTATTGCTCGTATGGAGAGGGCAGCTGAGAAGGGTAAGGCCATTGCTGCTGCTGTAGAAGGTGTTGAGAAACACTGGGGTACATCAATGTCTGGTTTGTGTATTACTTTTTTCCTTTCAATTTTCCCACAATCTATGAATACTGGCGTTTTTTAGTGATATAGTTTTTGACTGGTTAAATATATTTAGGTCCTAACACGTTTATTGAGATGCTTCGAGAGAGAATGTTTAGACCTGCCTTGTCTACAATAATTTCTGAGAATTCAAAGTAGGTAATATCTCCACTTGTTTTATTAACTATATGTGAATGTGAACCTTAGTCCTATTACCATTCAAATATAATGCCATAAATAGTATTAAACTAAACTCATTGCTGTTGTTTTCATTTTGTTAGGATTGCTACAGTTGATCCAAGTGACACTGTGCTAGTGGCTGCAAAAAAGATGCTTGAATTCCAAACAAGCTCTGCGGTTGTTACAGTAGATAACAAACCTCGAGGAATATTAACGTGAGCTTTCTCTCATGTTGGAAATGAATTTTTATGTTGTAATAAATGTACAAATTGTTTACAAAAATTTACTTGTCTTTTAATTCTTTGTTAGCTCAAGAGATATGTTGATGAGAGTCATAGCTCATGATCTTCCTCCAGAATCCACTCTAGTGGAAAAGGTTACTCTTCCCCCCGTCTCTCGTCTTTCTTAGAACTGTAACTATTACTTGCAGTGATATTTGTGTCACCTTTGTTTTAAAAAATTATTAATTGATTGTTCAACAAGCATTTAAAGGACAATTTACCAATTTACTTAATATAGTATATGCTTTTACCCATTTTCTCACTCGATCATTCCCTCTGTATAACTCTCCAGGTGATGACCCCAAATCCCGAATGTGCAACAGTTAATTCACCTATAGTTGATGCTCTCCATACTATGCATGATGGGAGATTTTTACACCTTCCAGTTCTTAATGGAGGTATATATATATACCACTCTAATTATAATGAAACCGTAAGATATGTATTCATGTTTCTATTATATACTGAACATGTTATGGTAATGATACAGATGGAATTGTTGTAGCTGTCTTTGATGTGCTTCATATAACTCATGCCGCTGTAGCAACAGTAAGTCTTTACCATATAAAAGGATCTACTTAGATATTTCAAGTTTTAGACCTATATTTGGTAGGATTTTTTATTTTCAGCTCATGAACGGTGTAAATACTGTGCAGAGATTGCCTAATGCCTAGGCCTCTTACCATATCTCGCTACTTTATATATTTGAAGTCCATTTCACCAAATTACGTATTTCATAATGATTGAATCTTTAATATTGGTTGTGCTCAACAGATTGGTAATACTTCTGGAATGAATAATGAAGCTGCACTTGCTATGATGCAAAACTTCTGGGATTCTGCTATGGCATTAACTCCAGATGAAGAGGACGAGAATCATAGGTTTGTGCCTTCGAAACTTGAAATTTCTTGTTCTGTTGGTATATTTCTAATATACTTTTTTATAATGTCTCAGTGAGAATTCGTTGAAGATGACTTCTGAGGGAGGTGAAACAGGTCAATCTCTTCCTTTTCCGTCTTCCACCTCTCCAAACACTTTTGCTTTCAAGATTCAAGACAGAAAAGGAAGGAATCATAGGTTCATATGTGGTATGTTTCAATTTTGTTCTTTATAAATCGATTTTGCCGGGCTCATATGTTATTGAACATACTGTTTATCTCTGTCTGTTTGCACCTGCTGAAACAATATATAGGTTCTGAGCCATAAATTCAAAATGTAAAGTGAAAATAGCATTCAAAATTCATTTTAATTATCAAAATGTAAGAATTAACAGAGCCTTAAAGTTCTGAGATGCTATTTGAGGAAAATGCATGGTATTGATAGAAGTGAATCAGCTCAATACAGGAGAATCTTTTAATCTCTTTGACTTGTATCATTTGTAATCTCTATCTTATACAACACAATTAACTCGCCTAAAGTCCAAACTCTTTTGTTTCAGATACACTGAATTTATCTGAGGTTATAACGGCAATCCTTCAAAGAGTAGGCGATGAGATTGATCGTAACAAGCTTCCACAAATTCTGGTATACTTTTGGCATTCTTCGACACTCGAAACATATTTTGTTTCCAACTCTTATGCTTGCTTGTGTATGGCCACAATCCTACAGTACGAAGATGAAGATGATGACAAGGTTGTACTTGCATCAGATAGCGATCTTCAAGCAGCTGTAGAACATGCGAGGCTAGCCGGTTGGAAGGTATTTCATGGCTTTTCTCCTTGTACCCTCTTTTACTTTTAAAAATGAACTCTTACCATCCATTACTAGGATAGTAATAATCTTGGATTGGAGAATAGTGAAGCTCGTGATTTTCAAATCCATAGTAACAGATCTAGGACATGTTTGAATAATTTTTGTTTCTAGCAATGCCAAATCCTTGTCAGTTTAATTTTTCAAACATTCAAATCCTCTCAAACTATAGGGGGTGATAAATTTAGCTCTATAAATTGTGATTTTGGCTATTTCAGACACTTAAAGTTCTCATGGACTGGGGACAATTTTGAAAACATAAACAAACGAGGCCTAATAATATATCTGGTGATTAATCTGAACAGGGATTAAGACTACATTTGGACTATTCAGGAACGCCTCATCGTGGAAGGGGATCCAACTTCGATTATGCTCAAGCTGATGCATGGGCTTCGGCATATAGTGCTGTAGCAGCTGGGGCTGCATTAGTGGCTGGTTTAGGTGTATATGCATTCTTGAGGCGATCTGGTAATTAATTGATTACGTTTTACTATTTTTTTATCGTCACTTTTACCTCACCTCGAGCAAATTCACTTACATTCATTTAAAATTTGACGATTAACCCAAATTGATTCAAAAGTCACGTATATCATGATCTATATATACATACATATGTACATATGCCGAAGCTTGTGGGTGCAATTGTAACTAAAAATGGATTTAGTTAGATACATTGTGTAGCTTTTTTGTGAATAGACTCATCTTCAATGTATAAATTGATATTTGCATTTCCCTTTCTGAATTCGATGGATGGCGTGTGTGTAACTGGAACAAGAGGTCATTATATTTAGCAATGGTATGTATGTTTTTAAAATATGACGTATTACACTTTGTATCAACATTAGATACAAAATTTGTGTTTTTATTACTCTTTTAATAATCGATTATTTTATGTAAAAGGAATGCATCCAAAAAATTGAGTAAAAATAATTATTAAAATATTAATATATTTACCATTTAGGTGTCCCCCAGTCAAAGTTTTGGCTCATTAATTCCTTCTAGTTGGCTCATTGACCTTTGGGTCACACCAAAATGTTCTTCTAGATCACGTCCCGTGATTAGAAATAGAAAATCAAATCAAAATGCTCGATATTTAACTCGAACTTGATTGACAAATCAAACTTGAACAACTTTATGTGTCTAATTAGTTTTCAAAATTGACTTGATTATTAAAAAAATATGTACAAAATAATTAAGTTACTCGAGCTCGATTCGTGTTTGTCTTGATTAAAACCCATTTGAGTTCGGCTCGATTACCAATCAAACCAAGCTCAAACATAATTTTTGAAATTCGATTGTTATTCAAACAAGTTTGATCATTTATGTGTTCAGCTCAACCTGAGTCAATTACATCCGAATGATCACCATTATTCTTTGTATAGTTCACTTATAAAAATATCATCACTATATATTCTTAAACTTGTAAAATTTATAATAAAAAATTCAAACATATATAAGTACGATTGCAAGATATGCAGATGTATTAATAAATTTGAATATGTATATTAAAAGTTAAAACTTTAATAATTATACAATAAATTAGCGGTCAACGTGTAATTCTCCCAGTAATAAAATAAAAAAAGATTTTGAAATATGTTCTCATTGACTTCTGTAGTGTGTTATCTTTGTGTAGATTGTGGTGTATTATTTCCATAAAGTATTCCATATTGTAACAAAAAATATTGTTACGAAAAATAAATAAAGTTGTCACAAAAAAGTTTAATTGCAATTAACCTTTTATTTTAGGTAACGATGAATTATTTAAAGTAACAATATATTTATTTTGTTACTAAAAATATATCTTTTACAGCAAAATTTTATTTTTTTGACGAGAAAGTATATTTGTTACGAAAAGATTACTTTCTGGTAAGAATTAGGCTCCGTTTGTTTGACAGGGAATGGAATCTAAAATGGGAATAAGATTTCTGGTAATTTGATTACTATAAATCTGATTCCATTAATAGTGTTTGGTTTCTACAAAAAAATTGGGTAAGGATATATAGATTTTTTCCTTTTTTATGTTTAGTTCAAACACATGTAATAAAGAATGGAATTTAAAATTAAAGTTTTTGACATAAATACCCTTATTTTAAACCATATTTGTATAATCTAATTATAAATTTTCAACCATAGTAGAATATTTGATATTATATATATACATAAGTGTATATACACATATATATTTAATTTGGTTAAATAATAAAAAATAAATAAGATATCAATTTGGTTCAATTGCATTATCCTCTTTTAGAAAAATGATAATTAAATTGAACATGCTTATTTTTATATTGTTTGACTTTTAAAAAAATTGATACATATATGAATTTTTCATATACCAATGCATTGATAATTATTTTAAGTCGGAAACATAATATTGTTAATAGATAAAATATTTTAATCATATGTGACCAACAACCATTTCAAAAGTACTATCACAAAAATAACATAACAATTTTTCAATTTCATTCAATAAATAAATATCAAATAAAATAAAATCCGATATATTTTAACAATAAAAATATTCAAATAAATTAAAAATACAAAACTATTTCTTAATAAATAATAACTTAAATGAAATGCATAATAAATAACTATTTTTGTTGATTTTATATTTATTATATTTGATATAGGGGTAGTAAGGTCACTAAAGTATTTTATTTATGATTACCTTGAATATGGGAATCACAATACCTCAATAAATAAGGTATTGTGATTCCCTTATTTGAGAGGATAATTCTCACATTTTGGGAATTAGATAGCATTCCATAGTATTAAATAAAAAATACCAAACAAGGTTATTTGATTTTTGGGAATCATATTCCTTATTTTGATTCCATTCCCTTGACAAACAAACGGAGCCTTAACGTGCTTTGTTACGAGAAATTAGTTTTTGCAAAAAACTATTACTTCGTTACAAATGTTTTTGTCATAAAAAGTTGATTTTCTTGTACTATATGTTGCCTATAACTTCAACTTGCACAAATTTGCATACTTTACGTATTTGGTAAGTTTCGCAACTTCTTGAGTCATAGAGATGCTTGGGATGGCACATTCGCGGTGAACTAACCTCTCCAAGAACCTATTGATCGTTGAGCTTTGAATGGTTTTGCAAAATGTGAAATCTTGCGCCGTGTATGCTGACATTGTTAAATCTGTGTTTTTTATTTTGAATCATAATTTTCGGAAAATTTTAAACTACAACTCCTTTCAACCAAAAACTTCTTTTTTTTTTTCCTATTAACTTTTACTTTTTCCTATATAAATATTTATGATCAATCAACATGTTAATTTCTTCAAATTATATGTCATCAATAACTGCCTACTTCCTACTCTTCTATTCTTTTTCTTATTGTTTTTAATCATGTTTTTAATCACGACCATTATCAAAATAATTAACTCATTTTACACACATCAGGTATCGACAAATCACACTTAGAGGGTGTTTGGCTAAGCTTATTTAAAACATCTTATAAGTTGTTAGAGGGTGTTTGGCTAAGCTTATTTAAAACATCTACAACTTATAAGATGTTTTAAGAGCTTATAAGATGTTTGGTCATATTTAAAAAATAAGATCTCAAGTGTTTGGATAAAATAAGTTTATTGGGCTTATAAAATGTTTTCAAATACTATAAGAGAGAATTTGTGCAATTATAAAAATAAAAAATAAAAATCGGAGAAGGATATTGTTAGAAATGAGGAAATTAGATAAGGTTGTTATGTTTTTAACAATATAAACAACATCCAAAAATTTAAGATTTTGAAATAAGTTGGGTTTGGCTAACTTATTTTTTATTTGCTTATAAGACTCAAACATCTTATTTTGGGTCTTATAAGATCTTATTTAAAAAATTATCCAAACACTTTTGTAGAGCTTATAAGCTCTTTTAAACATTTTATAAGATGTTTAAAAGAGCTTATAAGCTTAGCCAAACACCCTCTTAATCCAATTTGCTAATTTCAACCATTTTCTAAAACACAGCTAAATACAATCAACATCACAAAACTGTGTGAATGATTTTAGCTTGTTGGGCACACAGTGCTTCAAATTGTGTTGGCTTGTGAATAATGGTTTTTGAACGTTGTATTTGTATGTAAGCAAATTTAGGTTTAAAACAACACGTATGTGCATAATAATTTAATGTTAAAAGGTGGGGTTTTTTAATTCTTTTGATTATTTATTTTGTTTGTATTAGTGTGAAATAGAAAAATATTTATAAGAAAAAACATGAGAAATCAATTGAAGTAGTAGAGTTTGTGAAAGAGGAGAGACAAAACATGGGAAGAATGTTGGAGTTCAAGAGATAGATATAAGAGAAAAAGTGGTCCTTATTGGTTGGACAATTTTTTTCATTACAAAAGAGTAAGAAAAAAACTAAAACAAGATTACTATAAAAAAAAGTGGTGTTAAAAGGTATATTGGGATAAAAACTTAAAAAATATATATAATAATCATAGTGGATGTGATATATTTTTGTGCTTTATATTATTTTGCAGTAAAATATATGATTATTTCAACTCTACTTATTAAGAAATAGTCGGAATAAATATTTTTAAGTAATGAGTAAATTGTAGAATCATAAATAGTAGATATATTTTCTTCATTTCACGAATTACTTCACACTTTAGCTAGAAGCCTAGAAATTAAGAAAAAATAATGACTCTGCGTCTATCATACACAATTACACATTATTTAAAGAAAATGTCTCTTTAAGAATATTTTTTCATTAAAAAGTCGCCAAACAATTAGGGTTGGCTCTCTGCACTCTAAAAAAATATGTTGTAAAGTAAATAATTTCATAAAATTCACTGGTTTGGTACTAAATGAATTTTTTTTTTTAAAAATCGCAAAATTCAAGATAATTTCCAAGAAATTATCGCAAAAGGAGAAAAAATAACTTTCACTATTGTTCTTTTATTATTTTACATTGTTATATTTAAAAGAACAGTTAAAAATTGATGATGTAATATTAACATTTTAAACTACGCACATGAAAATCATCAAAATGGATACTATCCAATAATAAAAGGTCGAGTCAATTTAATAAGTAAAACATATATATACGAAAACAAAGAAGTACATAAAATGAAATATGAAAAACAAAAGTTATTTTGAAATAACGAATATATATGTATATATAGTTTCGGAAAGAGAAAATTGAATTCTAATATCGAAACATAGAGTTAATTTGGGGGAAAAAAATTGCTATGATGCTCAAATAAATCAAAACCTAATTTGGTTGACAATTAATTAACTATTGTTTTATTAAAGAATACGAAATAATAAAAGATATAAGAAATAATAAAGGATAAACGTCGACAGCAGGGTTCGAACCTGCGCGGGCGAAGCCCAACAGATTTCAAGTCTGTCTCCTTAACCACTCGGACATATCGACTTCTGTTCCAAAAATGATCATAAATAATAGTTCATCAAAATATTAAATAATCATCTTCCTAATCAGTCCATCCGGAAATATTTCGTTTTATCTATCCCTAAATATTTATATCATATTATATTAAATAATAAAAGTATGTGTATATTATTTAATTTAACCATATTACTATTCATTTTAATTGAGAAGTACATAATTATTCATTTTTATACTAAAACTATTATTTATTTAAGAAAGAATTTTTCATACATAAATAATCAACAATAATTATAACTTAAAATCATTATACATTTGTGAAGATGAAAATGATATTTTTAGGAAATAATGACTTTCAATAATTGCTGAGAAAAGTTTAAATGAAGTATTTCTCCATCCACGTCAAAAAGAATGTCAAACTTTTCACTTAACATCTGCCCTAAAAAAACTATCTTTTATTTAAAAAATAAAAGAATGGTTACAAAAAGGAACGTAATTCTTGGTTAAGTATTTATTATGCCTTTAAATAATATTTAATATTTTAGACATAATTCCTTTTACTATTCTTTAGAGAAAATGGACCAAAAGGTTGACTTTTTTATAAAAGTCATGGAGGAGTAATAAATTAAATTATTTGATATTTGATTCGAGTTCTATTGATAGAAGATCATTTGAACTTGATTTATTATCTTATCAAATCAAGCATGAATAATAGTTTGTGTTCGATAAGTTATAAAACTCGGCTTGAGCTCGACTCAATCAACGAAATTTAATAAAAATATATACAAAATAATCAAATTAGTCGAGTTTGACTTGTATCCGACTCAATTAAAATTTGTTTAAGCTCGCTTAATACACAATCAAGCTAAACTCAAACATAATTTAAATACTTGATCATAATTCAAATAAACTTGAACAATTACGTGTGCGTCTCAACTCTCAATTAGACTCATTTACACCTTTTAATTAAAACTTAAAAGCCAAGAATAAAAACACTCTCTTCACTGCTCAAAGCCATTTAACTCTTGTACCTTACGCATCCAAAATCGTACAATCATCAAAATCCCACTGCAGTGCCAATTCCACTTCCCAAATAAATATGAGTTATATAACTTCCCTCTCAAATCAAATCAAAATTTCACGCTGATTCTCCGAATATCCCCTCAAAATGGAAAATAATCCGCAGCAAAGTGCCGCGGGGGCCGGATATCCGCCGCCGTCGGGAACTTATCTGCCGCCGTCGGGGACTTATACGACGCCGGCGGGGACTTATACGATGCCGGCGGGGACTTATACGACGCCGTCGGGAACTTATCCGCCGCCGTCGGGGACTTATACGACGCAGTCGGGGACTTATACGACGCAGTCGGGGACTTATACGACGCCGGCGGGGACTTATACGACGCCGGCGGGGACTTATACGACGCAATCGGGGACTCATTCGACGCCGGCGGGGACTCATTCGACGCCGAAGAGGACTTCTTGGACGCCGGCGGAGTACCATCAACTCCTCCAGCAGCAGCAAGAACAATTACAGACGTTGTGGATCAATCAACGGCAAGAAATCGAGCAGGTGAACGATTTCAAGAACCACCAGATTCCATTGGCGAGGATCAAGAAGATAATGAGAGCCGATGAGGATGTGCGGATGATCTCCGCTGAGGTGCCAATCTTGTTCGCGAAGGCGTGCGAGTTCTTCATCCTCGAGCTCACGACCAGATCTTGGTTCCACGCCCAGCTGGACAAGCGCCGGACGGTCCAGAAGAACGACATTTTGGAGGTGATTCGGCGCACGACTATATTTGAATTTTTGGGTGATATTGCGGCGAGAGATGAGATCAAGGATGATGAGGTGGATGCTGTAGAGGGGATCGTAGGGGCACCAGGGGTTGCGACTGGTGTTACTGGTGTTCCGTACAATCCGCCCATGGGGCCGCCGCCCGTACCGGGGGTGGATCCTCCGCCCATGGGGCAGCCTATGATGTGGCCGCCGGTCATACCGCGGTGGGATCCTCCGCCCATGGGGCAGACTATGATGAGACGGCCGGTCATACCGAGGTGGGATCATCCGCCAGTGGGGCCGCCGGCCGTACCGGGGGTGTATCCTCCGCCCATGGGGCAGACTATGATGAGGCGGCCTGTGATACCGCCCATGGGGCCGCCGGCCGTACCGGGGGTGGATCCTCCGCCCATGGGGCAGACTATGATGAGGCGGCCTGTGATACCGCCCATGGGGCCGCCGGCCGTATTGGGGGTGGATCCTCCGCCCATGGGGCAGACTATGATGAGGCGGCCTGTGATACCGCCCATGGGGCTGCCGCCCGTACCGGGGGTGGATCCTGGTGTTATTGAGCGAGCGTGGCAGTCGGTGTGGCAGAGTGTGGCAGATGATGGGTCCAATGCGGGTGGTGGACAGGGCAACCTCCATGGACAAGTGTAAGTACTCAGATCTGGTGAATTTGGATAATTTTGTTTTGATGATTTTGTCTTGTATATGACTGGTGAATACTTTGTCTTTTTGAAATACTGAAGTAGTAACATAGATTCATGTCTAAGGAAATAATATATTTTTGTGTTTTTTGTAATAAGGAAATAATATGTGTTCAAGGAAATCATAAGCCTTTTTTTCTGCAATTAATTTGTTTGCGTTCACATGTTGAATCTGCTGTCCTTAGTTCACTTTTCGACTTGACATGAGTTATCGACATTGAAACATTTGAATTAGATGCATTAGATTAGACATGAAATTGTTACAATATCTGATTAGAGATTGTTAAAATTTTGCGATAGCATTTTGATAGGAAATTTGGACAAATATGGTGCATACATTCAAATCGAGTGATATTTGTAGTTCATTGCATTATGTTGCGTCGTGTGATTGTTAATGCTTGCTTTAAATTATATGATTCTCCGTCAGATATTTTTCTATAAATTATGTGATTGTGGATACCGTGACTCTGTTAAAAGTAAAAATTTTGCTGTCTTTTGTGAAGATGTTTACATGTTTACATCAATTTATTGGGGTTTTTGTTTCTTGCAGTTGAAGCAAGAATATAGAGTGACACAAAGGAAGGTCACTGAGTTCTTTTTATAGCTCCATGTTTGTAGATAGTTGTATAAATACTGTGATTTTTTAGTAGGATATCTCATCACAATACATGTGCATATCATGATTTGCAGTGCAATAATACACTGAGCTAAATCTCAAGACTGTTCGTTTTTTATTCTTTTATTTCTCTTGTAATAATACGAAATGATTTGCGTATAGTGATGAGTAGGGTCGATCCTCAAGGATGGATTAGTGTAGACTTATTTCTTAAATTTATGAATTATAAAAAGGGGAGGGTTTAAAAGTGATTAAATGGAAAGTAAATAGAAACACTTAAATCAAGGTAATGCGATATGAAAAGTTAAACGAATTCGATGAGTTTAGAGATTCTAGCTACAGATTTATTTCAGTATTGATTCACATTTGATCATTGATGCATTGATGTTTATAATATTTAAATTAAAATATATTTCATCAATTTTTAACCTAAAAGATAAGTGTAATCCATAAACTTCTTATCGAGTTTTTTGAACAAAAAATTAATGAAGTGAAATTTTTAATTTAATATATACTATCATAGATTTTATACAGAAAAATTTATTTTAGGAGGATTTTAGTAATATTTTCTATCATAAACTTTTTTATTTTATATTCTATCATAAAATTTTTTTATTAATTGACTCAAGGTCAAACAAAGGAAAATTCAAGGAAATCACATCAATAAGTTGTATTGTAATTAATTATGAGAAACTGAAACCAATTAACATATAACTTTTATTTTTAAAAAGAAAAATGTGAACCATTTATTAATAACTTGGCTTCATATTATTTTCATCAAATTAAATGTTCTACTCCTCTGTGCATGGCTGCGCTACCGGAGTTGCCACTGCATTGTTGATAACAAGGTTTATAACAAGGTTTTCATCAAATTAAATGTTCTACTCCTCTAAGCATCTTTTATAACATATAAAAAATCCCGAAAGTGAATTGGAATGTATATCATCTGCATTTGCATGAGCAAAAAATAAATGAAATATTGACTATATTTAGGGCTTAATGCACAATTAAAGACATGAATGAATGGCATATTTATAGCTTCTGAATTTCTCGTTTCTTGGTGATATTTTATGTAATCAGATTTTAGAGTTGTATCTATATAATTCATAACTTTTATATAGTAAGATCAATGACTTATTTTTCAAAATTGTTTTAGTAGTTCTTTGGAATTCAGTTAATCTTCTTTGATTCTTTGAGTTTTCAGTTGAACCAAGTATTGATTTGGAGAACGATATAATGACATTACATTATTATACATAAATATATCATTTTGTGATGCACATAGGTATATAGTTGACTGGAAAATAAAACATATAATTTTTAGTGGTTGATCAGTTCAACTAGGATTACACAAATGTACTGGGTGACAATTTGTAAACATTATTATATATAGAGTTACTTACTCAAGAGAATAAGAGTAATGCAGATTACTTATATTTATATTTTATTCAATAATATTGGGCATTATTCATACGTTGCTGTTAACGTGTATTTTATACACGTTAACGTATGTTTTATATTGCGTCGTTTATCATGTTTTTATTTTCTATCTCATGGATTTATGCTTCTATTGAAACGATTATGTATTTGTATGGAAAAGAGATGAAAAGATGCTTAAAAGGGCTTGGAAAGACTTGAAGTTGGTTTGACACAAAAGATGGTAGCAGAATGTTCTTTAGAGTTAAGCGTGATCAAGCTTAACTTCTATAATCTGCCGAGAAGACAAAAATCCACTGAAAGTTGACTTGGATGGCTGAAATCGAGATAAATGTTGGAATTATGTTTTCTAGTCTTTATGAATTATTTCCTTTTATTTTGTTTCCTTTTTGAACAATTTTAGTTTAGGTAGGATTCTTATAATTCTATTCTAATTAGTTTCCTTATTGAGATAGGACTCTTTTAGGTTTAAATAAGTGGAATTTTATTCCACAAGATTTCTTGTACGTTTTTTTACTTCCGTTTTTACGTTCTGTTCTCTAGCTTTCGAATTCTTCAAACATTGTAGACGTTTTTGATTATGTGTTGCTAAAAACATATTTCTAATCGAAGGATTTATTGAGGTTTGATTTTGTTAACTTGTGAGATTTAATTTGTGCCTTTAATTTCTTTGTTCCTCTAAGTATTTACTTTTTCTCTATGATTCGTTGTCAATATATTTTGATTGATTAATTAATCTGGGCAATTAGTTAGTCGTTAAAATCATATTATGCTATTTAGGACCCAGATCTGTAATTGTTTGGTAAATCCTAATCTTTGTAGCAGTTAGTGATGTTGATTATGGACACGTTTTCGATTAGTTGCTATGAGAATTAGTAATCTAGTTTAAATAAACTGAGCTTACGTGTTTGTTAACTAGAATTTGTGTTTTTCTAATACATGAATGCTATCGATAGGATAAATCCTAAGAGCTTGTTTAGGATTGTCTATTTGGTAAGAGGAGTAATCAAAGAGCTTGTTTTGATTATCGAAAACTTAAGGAAAGACTAGGTTATTAGAGTTTGTTAATAACTATAGCCAGTTTATTTAAGAACATTGAATTATTATTGCATTGATGATCGAGTTATAAAATCAATACCGAGGTAATCCGAAGACTATAATTTCTCAGATCATTGACTTCGAAATCAATCTTATTGCAATTATTTATTTTACGTCTTTTTAATTCATTTAGTTAAAAATCCACCCCCCCCTCTTAAAAGTGATATTAGTAATTCAAGAATTGAATCTACATCATTCCCTGAGGATCGACCCTACTTATCACTGATTACAAATTATTTTGAGTAGGTTTTATTTTTGTTGGATTCGACACCCACCAATTGCCCAAAGAACTGTTGATATATCTTATGGTTTGATCAAATAAACAAATTATCTGTAATATTACATGAGTGAGTAATAAGTTTGACCACTACCAATACAAAGTTTTTTTATTTTTTTTAAAAAAATGAATGAAAAAATTAATAAGATATATATATTGGCGGCAATTTTACCGCTGAACAATTTTACCGCTGAAAATATGAAGAAAGAGTTTCAAACTATCTATAATATTTTGCAAGGATCTATTGTTGTTACAAAATGAACTTATTGTAACAAATCAAACATTATTACGAAAATAAACAAAGTTGTCACAAAAAAGTCTAATTGCAATTAACCTTTTACTTTAGGTAACGACGAATTATATAAAGTAACGATATATTTATTTTGTTACTAAAAATATATCTTTCACGACAAGATTTTATTTTTTTTGATGAGAAAGTGTATTTGTTACAAAAAGATTACTTCCTAGTAAGAATTAACGTGCTTTGTTACGAGAAAGCAGTTTTTGCAAAAAACTATTACTTCGTTACAAATGTTTTTGTCATGAAAAGTTGATTTTCTTGTAGTATATGTTGCCTAGAACTTCAACTTGTACAACTTTGCATACTTTATGTATTTGGTAAGTTTCGCAACCTCTTGAGTCATAGAGATGCTTGGGCTGGCACATTCGCGGTGAACTAACCTCTCCAAGAACCGATTGATCGTTGAGCTCTGAATGGTTTGGCAAAATGTGAAATCTTGCGATGCGTATGCTTACATTGTTAAATCTGTGTTATCTGTTCTGAAACATAATTTTTGGAAAATTTTCAACTACAACCCCTTTTGAATCAAAAACTTCCATTTTTTTCAATTTAATTTTTACTTTTCCCTGTATAAATATCTATTAATCAACACGTCAATTTCTTCAAACTATCTGTCATCAATAACTGCCTACTCCCTACTCTTTTATTCTTTTTCTTACGGTTTTTAATCATATTTTTAATCACGTAATCATTATCAAAATAATTAACTCATTTTACACACATCAGGTACAAATCACACTTAATCTCACACAATTTGCTAATTTCAACCATTTTCTAAAACACAGCGAAATACAATCAACATCACAAAACTGTGTAAATGATTTTAGCTTATTGGGCACAAAGTGCTTCAAATTGTGTTGGCTTGTGAATAATGGTTTTTGAACGTTGTATTTTGTATGTAAGCAAATTTAGGTTTAAAACAACACGTATGTGTATAATATTTAAAGTTAAAAGGTGGGTTTTTTTTATTCTTTTGATTATTTATGTTTTTTTATTCTTTTGATTATTTATTTTGTTTGTATTAATGTGAAAATTGTTACAACAAACTTCGAACGATTACAACAAACAGTAGCACAAACGATGCAAACGAACAAGAATTTCCGAGGCGAGATGAACTCTGTCCTTAACACGAAATTGCCCCGCTTCAGGTGGTACGGGTGATGCACACGTGTCCCAAGATACAACGGAAACAGCGATATCGTAGGACCACTCCAAACGATATAGCAACAACGAACTTTACTCACTGCCTCGAGCCCTCAAGAGATGAAGATGATAATGTGTATGTGGTTGTGTGTATTTCTGTTCTGCAGGGGACTCCTTATATAGGTGAGAAAATCAGACATGAGATTAATTACAATAAAATCGTGCCTTGAATTTCTGCTGTAACAGTAGAGGGGTTACTGTAACAGCAAGGAGTTACAAGCTGTTACACAGAAATTCAAAGATCAGAATTAAAAGAAAATTAAACGTGGCCTTTGTTTAATTTCTTTTATGTAATTATCTCATGTATATTTTCTATTGTGGAATCCGAAATGGGCTCAAAATAAATTGACCCAACCAAAAAGATAATACTTTGACCACAAAGCCCCAAGCCCAGGCCCACGGCCCGGCCCGGTCCGGGCGGGCGGCGCGCGAGACGAGCCAAGCGGACCATAGCTACGTCTTCCCTCCGGTCAAAACTATTGTAGACCCAAGGGCCCAAACCCATAAGCCAACTCTAGGCTATATACATAGACTTAGTTTGTTTCATTTTTCCTATATGGGATAGGCCAATTCCAAACCCCTCACTTTAACCATTAATTTCTCATTCGTTATAACTCCGAATCGAAAAATTCGAAAGGCTAACTTCATCTACTCCCGGAGTAGAACAAAAATATGCCAAAATATTCCCGTATCCTCGATACGTATATGGTTCGAATTTATTTAGCAAAATGGCACCCATTTTGCCCCCACATTTGCAAGCTGTTCACTAACAACTTTTTCCAACAAAAATTTCATAAATATCGAAAAATATTTATAAGAAAAGCCATGAGAAATCAATTTGAGTAGTAGAGGATGAATAAAGCAAAAGTTTATGAAAGAGGAGAGACAAACGTGGGAAGAATGTTGGAGTTCAAGAGATAGATATATATAAGAGAAAAAGTGGCCCTCATTGGTTGGACAATTTTTTCATTAGAAAGTAAGAAAAAAAATTACGGACAAAAAATGTGGTGTTAAAAGGTATTTATATTGGAATAAAAAATTTAGAAAAAAATATGTAATAATTATAGTTGATTTGATATATTTTTTATATCTTGTAATATTTTGCACTAAAATATATAACTAATTTAACTCTACTTGTTAAGAAATTGTCCGAATAAACATTTTAAGGATGAATAAATTGTAGAATTAAAATAGTAGATATATATATATTTTTTCCATTTCAGGAATTACTTCACACTTTAGCTAGAAGCCTAGAATTTTTATTTTGTTTCTTAAAAAATGACTATGCGTCTATCATACACATCATTTAAAGAAAATATCTCTTAAAAATATTTTTTTCTTTAATAAAGTTGCCAAATAATTAGGCCACAATTGGTTGGCCATCTGCACTCTTAAAAAATAAGTAGTAAAGTAATTGTTTGGTACTTAAAAAATTTTCTTAAAAAATCTCGTAAATTTAAGATAATTATCAAGAAATTCTCGCAAAAAGAAAAAAATGACTTTCACAATTGTTCTTTTATTATTTTACATTGTTATATATAAAAATATCAGCTAAAATTTGATGATGTAATATTAACATTTTAAACTACGCACATGAAAATCATCAAAATGGATACTATCCAATAACAGAAGGTCTAGTCAATTTAATAACTAAAACAAATATATACGAAAACAAAGAAGTAAAATGCATTATGAAAACAAAGATTATTTTGAAATAACGAATATATATATATATGTATATATAGTTTCGAAAAGAGAAAATTGAATTCTAATATCCAAACATAGAGTTAATTAGGGGGAAAAATTGTTATAATGCTCAAATAAATCAAAACCTAATTTGGTTGACAATTTACTATTGTTTTATTAAATAATAAGAAATAATAAAAGAAAAAGTAAAACTAAAAAAGAAACGTCGACAGCAGGGTTCGAACCTGCGCGGGCGAAGCCCAACAGATTTCAAGTCTGTCTCCTTAACCACTCGGACATATCGACTTCTATTCCAAAATTGATTATAAATAATAGTTCATCAAACTATTAAATAATCATCTTCCTAATCAGTCCATCCGGAAATATTTCGTTTTATCTATCCCTAAATATTTATATTTTATATAACAAAAGTGTGTATAAATTATTTAATTTAACCATATTACTATCCATTTTAATTGAGTAGTACTTAATTATTCATTTTTATACTAAAACTATCATTTATTTAAGAATGAATTTTTTCACACATAAATAATAAACAATAATTATAAATTAAAATCATTATACATTTGAGAGGATAATATTTTTAATTATTTAATGAAAATGTTATTTTTAGAAAATAATAAACTTTCAATAATTGTTGAGAAAAGTTTAAATGAAGTATTTTTCCATCCCCGTCAAAAAGAATGTCTAACTTTTCACTTTAAATTTGCCCCAAAAAACTATCTTTTACTTAAAAAAACAAAAGAATGGTTACAAAAAAGATCGTAATTCTTGGTTAACTATTTATTATACCATTATATAATATTTAATATTTTAGATCTAATTCCTTTTACTATTCTTTAGAGAAAATGACCAAAAGGTTGACTTTTTTATGAAAAGTCATGGAGTAGTAGTATAACTAGTGTTCCTCTCGAATAAATTAAATAATTTGATATTTGACTCTAGTTCTATTGATAAAAGTTCATTGCAACTTGATTTATTATCTGGTCAAATCAAGCATGAACAATTATTTGTGCTCGATAAGTTGTATAGCTTGGCTCGAGCTCGACTTAATCAGCAAAATTTAATAAAAATATATATAAAAGAATGAAACTACTCGAGTTCGACTCATTTTCAGCCCAATTAAAACTTGTTTAAGCTCGACTCGATACACAATCAAATCAAATTCAAACATAATTTTGAAAATCGATCATAATTAAAATAAACTTGAACAATTATGTGTGTGGCTCAACTTATTTACACCTTTTAATTAAAAGCCCAAGAATAAAAATACTCTCTTCACTGCTCAAAAAGGCATTTAACTCTTGTACCTTACGCATCCCAAATCGTACAATCATCAAAATCCCCCTGCAGTGCCAATTCCACTTCCCAAATAAATATAAGCAGTTATATCACTTCCCTCCAAATCAAATCCAAATTTCACCCTCATTCTCCGAAAATCACCCTCAAAATGGAAAATAATCCGCAGCAAAGTGCCGGGGGGGGCGGATATCCGCCGCCTTCGGGGACTTATACGACGCCGGCGGGAACTTATACGACGCAGTCGGGGACTTATTCGACGCCGTCGGGGACTTATCCGCCGCCGTCGGGGACTTATACGACGCCTTCGGGGACTTATCCGCCGCCGTCCGGGACTTATACGACAACTTCGGGGACTTATTCGACGCCGGCGGGGATTTATACGACGCCGGCAGGGACTTATTCCACGCCGTCGGGGATTTATACGACGCCGGCGGGGACTTATACGACGCAGTCGGGGACTAATCCGACGCCGGCGGGGACTAATCCGATGCCGGCGGGGACTAATCCGACGCCGTCGGGGATTAATCCGACGCCGTCGGGGACTAATCCGACGCCGTCGGCGTGCCATCAACTCCTCCAGAAGCAGCAAGAACAATTACAGAAGCTCTGGACCGATCAACGGCAAGAAATCGAGCAGGTGAAAGATTTCAAGAACCACCAGATTCCACTGGCGAGGATCAAGAAGATAATGAGAGCCGATGAGGATGTGCGGATGATCTCCGCTGAGGCGCCAATCTTGTTCGAGAAGGCGTGCGAGCTCTTCATCCTCGATCTCACGACCAGATCTTGGTTCCTCGCCCAGCAGGAGCAGGACAAGCGCCGGAAGACGCTCCAGAAGAACGACATTGCGCAGGTGATTCAGCACACGGCTATATTTGATTTTTTGCGTGATAATAAGAAGACAGATGAGATCGAGGATGTTGAGGTGGATGCTCCAGGGGCACCAGGGGTTGCGACTGGTGTTACTGGTGTTCCGTACAATCCGCCCATGGGGCCGCCGCCCGTACTGGGGGTGGATCCTCCGCCCATGGGGCAGCCTATGATGTGGCCGCCGGTCATACCGTGGGTGAATCCTCCGCCCATGGGGCAGACTATGATCAGACGGCCGGTCCTACCGTGGTGGGATGATCCGCCGGTGGGGCCACCGGCCGTACCGGGGGTGGATCCTCCGCCCATGGGGCCGCCGCCCGTACCAGGGGTGGATCCTGGTGTAATTGAGCGAGAGTGGGAGTCGGTGTGGCAGAATGTGGCAGATGATGGGTCCAATGCGGGTGGTGGACAGGGCAACCTCGATGGACAAGGGTAATATTCTTTTCTATAACTAGTTGTTGGCTTTGAAACGTTGGAGCTTTACTCATATCTGGTGAATTTTGATGATTTTGTCTTGTATATGACTGTTGCTAATGTGGACATGAAGTGACCATAGAGCTGAGTTATGTGTGTCTGAGTGTTAACAGCATGAGAACATATTCTATAGTATAGCTTGTGGTTTTACGATCTTTCGGTCATTCTTAGGGTCAAGCTCAATTGTTTATCAGTTCTTTCTGTTTCTTGTTTGAATACTATCATTTTTATGTGGACTAGATGTATTTTTCCTCTACTTTTAGGGGTTTAATACACTGTCGTTTTTCGTAATTAAGCAGTTACATTTGAAGTGTGAGAAAGGGTGGTTTATCATCACTAATAGGGATGAGATCGTCATGGTTTTAAAGGCAAATGACTACAGACTACTGAGCTGTACATTTCTTGATGCCTTGAGCTTTCACACTGTGTCATGATATTGTTATGTTTTTATACTACAAACTGAGTCATCGAAGAATTATGTCCTGTGAAAATGCTTAGCTCATTTTACATTGAGAAGTTAATGCCAACATGTTAACCATATCAGTCTTTTCACTGGGCGGCGATAAGTTCTAATGTTGTTCTTTCACCTTCATTACAATTCGAATTATTTGTAGTTCATCGTGTGATTGTTAATGCTTGCTTTAAATTATATGATTCTCCGTCAGATTTTTTTCCATATAGTTTGTGATATTTCCACCAAATCTATTATGCTCTTCCTTTTCCTTCCTATGTCCTTCGTTTTGCATTAGGATCATACTCAAAAACTGACCAACTCCCAAAAGACTCTTGTTTTTTTGCACAATCACAACCCTTTATATGTTAAGTTCCACCAGCCATGAATGATTGTGATTTTGTGAGATATTAAAGATGTTTACATCAATTTATTGGGGTTCTTGTTTGTTGCAGTGGAAGCAGGAATATAGAGTGACACAAAGGAAGGTCACTGACTGAGTTGCTGATGATACCATCCATGGTGGTGACTGAGGGATACTGTTATAGCTCCATGTTTGTAGATAGTTAGTTGTATAAATACTGTGATTTTTGTGTAGGGTAGAATCTCATCACAATACTATACACTGAGCTAAACCATAAGGCTAAATCTCAAGACTGTTCGTTTTATATTCTTTTCTTTCTCATATTTCTATTTGGTGGGTATTTCTCATGTTTTTATTTGATGGGTGTCGAAACTAACAAAAATAAAAACCTATTCGAAATGATTTTCATATAGTGATGAGTAGGGTTGATCCTCAGGGATGGATTAATGTAGACTTATTTCTTAAATTTACGAATAATAAAAGGGGAGAGGGTTTAAAAGTGATTAAACGGAAAGTAAATAGAAACACTAAGTCAAGGTAATGCAATATGATACGTTAAACGAATTCGATGAGTTTAGAGATTTTAGCCTACGATTTTATCTCATTATTGATTCACGATTTGATCATTGATGCAATGATGTTTATAATATTTAAATTAAAGTATAATTCATCAATTTTTAACCTAAAAGATAAGTGTGATCCATAAACTTCTTAATGAGTTTTTTGAACGAAAATTAATGAAGTGAAATTTTCAATTTAATATATAATATCATAGATTTTATATAGAAAAAAAATTAGGAGGATTTTAGTAATATTTTCTAATTTTATTGAGTATTTGTTTAATATTTGAAAGTGATATTAAAATTGAAAAATGAAATATACTGCAAGGAATTATCCACAGGCCATGAATGGCCCATTTTTTATTGGGTAGCAGTCCAATGGCATGAACAGTAATACTTGGTCTTCATAGGGCTATTATCGGTACTTTATATGCTATCATAATCCTGCTCTGATTCATTTTCTGATTGTTTTTTTATATATGCATAGAAAATCAAATCAGCTCAAAAAATTCTAATTCACATCGTTTTCTTCGTCGCTCAAACCCTCAGATCTAGAAAAATCAGGAGGAGAAAAGTGAAATCAAATCGTAATCAACAATGGACGCTTTGGACTCGGTGTTCGATCCGCTCAGAGATTTCGCAAAGGACAGTGTTCGCCTCGTCAAGCGATGTCACAAACCTGATCGCAAGGGTATGATTTTTTTTCAACGCTTCTTGGTTCGTTAAGATATGGAGTTTTTGTTGTTGATTTGATTGAGTTTCGTGTAGAATTCACGAAAGTTGCGACTAGGACGGCGATCGGCTTTGTGGTGATGGGATTTGTAGGCTTTTTCGTGAAATTGATCTTTATTCCGATCAACAATATCATCGTTGGTGCTACTTAACGGTTTGACCGGTACTGTTCCCTTCTCTGGTGATCTGATCTGAAATTATGTTCAGTTTTTTGTTGCAGATGAATTGCTTCGAAGCTTGCACCCTTTCAGTCTTTTGTTTAAATAATTGTATCTTTAGATTTCTTCTTGCTGTTGCAGTTTATGTGTGTTTGTGTGATTAATGACTATATCAGCGGTTGAGTATTCCAGAAAAATAAGGGAAAATTTTCTAAAGTTTGTTCGGACATCAGAAGAGTAGTTATATGGTTACTATGCAAAAATAAAAGATGAAATTCTTTGTGTGCTAGATATGGTGTAAATTTCAGTTTGTATGTAAGTGAAGCCCAAAGAAGCAATTTAGATAAGGTAATAGTGTCCCCTTAAACATACTTTGTATGCCTTTCAATCATTTCTTGTTGCGTTTATTTGTTTGAAGCTTTTACATGTATAGGTATAATGAACTAAATTCTAGCAACATTAGCACCAAAGCCAAAATCTTTGTCACTGACCTGTTGCAAAACCTGAGTACCAGGACCTGGATCTTGTTATTGCCAGAAAGACCTATTTTTGCTTCGTTTTTATCAAAAATTTTATTTGTGTATTAACATTAGTAATCAAAGGAGTAGTAGCATATAAAAAGGACTTTAAATACTACACCTTTGATATTAATTCTCCCATATTTATATCTGTTTATTAATTCACCCGTCAAACCTTTGATTTATCTACCTGAAGTCAGCATTCTTCAGTAGTAAAACTCACTTTTTTATATCTTGCAATATTAATTCACTTGAAATTTTCTGATTGATCATTTGAAAGTTACATATTGAATTTTTTTGACCATGTGATGAGATGTTTACATTTTGTTGAAGCAAAGGCAGTATTAATTTACTTAGCCTTGAAATTGGTAAGATATTTGATTTTCTCTGTTTTTCTTTCTCATATACACAATTAAGTGGTCTCAAAGAATAATTTACATGCCGTTCACTTCACTTTCGTGTCGAGCGAGTCTATTTGACAAATATGTGACGCATGACGGCTTTAATAGGAGACGTTCATTTCATTTTGCTTCTATTCTTATCTAACTGAACAAAAACTGGGTTGAGGATAAGGCAATGTTTGGCTGACCCAAACTTATTTTATGAAATTGCAGGATGTACGCCTCGATAGACAATTAGAAAGGAAGAATGGAAGTTCTGATGATTAGTTAATCTCTTTTGAAATTTTGTAGAAGTTCTTATTTAACAGTTGAATTTGACGCCTGCATTTATTTTCTCAATTGTATACTCCTCCGTTTTTACTACAAAAACGTCTCAATGTTTCCTGCAAATATATTGTGCTAGCATAAATTAAACCTGTTACTGCTGTGCCTTGTGCTCACTGAAGCAAAGGAGGTATCAGATATTCGGTTTGAGATAAATGTTTGATTAGCTGTTGAGTACACAAATCAAATGTGACCGGTTTCAATAATATTTGAAATTCAGTTTTTATTTTTGACAAATTTGACTTGCATAATTAAGAAATGATTAAGTAGGTGGAATGCTATTAACTAGTGAACGTGAAAAATTCAGCTTGGATTTTTTTGGCAATCAGATCATATATTAAGCAATGATTTCCAAGCTCATTAGATGATTTAAACCAATTTTGACTTGAAATACATGTACTTATGCTCTGTCGTACAACAGTAAAAAATAGTTCTCTCTGTTTTCACGTTAATGATTTTTTATTTGATTTTATGAAAACTCAGTTTCTTTTATACCTCAAATTCAAATGGGGATATGAAAATCCCAGTTGAAATGTGATGTAGCACTCTCTCACATTATCATGTAGCACGCTCTATCACCATTATCGAATAATATTATTCAATAAGTATATTTATTGACAGTTTGGATATTTCTGGAAGCTCAGTTTTTTCCTTTATCTACACATAAATTTCAGGTGAAATTTTATGTAACCTTATCTCAGTTGAAATATAAAGTAACGTACTATCACATTATGATATTTGACAAGTATATATATGGACAATTGGAATGTGGGGAAAGAATTTTCAATCCAATCTAAATATTAGAAAAAGTGAATTTTATATCCTCATGTTACGTAAAATTTCAATTTAGAAGATAGACCTCTACTCTGTATCATCTCCTCCATATTGGGATACATTTATAGAATAGTTCTTTCAAGTTGATTAGATCCATCTATCATTTCTTTCTCAATATTCACTTTTTTCCTCAGGAGTATACTCAAAACCTTAGCTAAATTGCTCCAAAAGTGAATTCGTAGAACTTAAATTGGCAAAGTTGCTTAGCTCCACTATTTTACCACATAGTGTAGAACATAAATTGGTGACCTTCTCACCTACCAAATCATACAAATTTTACTATTAATTCAAATATTTGATGACCAACTTCCACAATTTCAGCTCAACTTCAATTCAACAACCAAATGTTATACCCTCTCACAACTTAGTATATATATATATATATATATATATGTAAATTCAAACACAAACCAACCCTCCAAAACACATTAAACTCCCTCAAAACACTTCATCTCATTTCCCTTTGATCAAATGGCTCACAAAAAGTCCCTCGAAGATCAACGGTTGGGAGCCGAGGTCGTTCATGGACCCGATGAATGCTTTAACCACTCCTTAAATCTTCTCTTAGAGCTAGGGTTCCCGAGAGGTGTGCTCCCTCTAAAGGACCTTGAAGAGTGTGGATTAGTACGTGAAACGGGGTTCGTTTGGATGAGACAAAAGGCGCCTTACGAGCATTTTTTCGAATCGACAAATACTATAGTGAAATATGATGCTGAGGTGAGTGCATATGTGGAGAAAGGTAAGATGAAGAAAATGAGTGGTGTGAGAAGCAAACAACTTCTTTTGTGGGTGCCAATAGTTGAGATGAGCATTGAGGAAAGTAATGGAGATAAAATATACTTCAAGACTCCAATGGGGATTGGGAAGTCTTTTCCTTTGATTGCTTTCATGGATGAGGAGGAAAAGAAGAAGAAGAATTTTGAGCAAGTTTATGAGTAGGGGGGTATTTTCAACTCTATAAATTAATACTCATAGGACCACCAAAATTAATAATTATTAATTTATATATTAATTAATATCTTATTAATTTATAAAGAAATATTCAAATTACAAAGACCTTTCAAACTTCCACTTAATTATTGTATAATGTATATCAAATAAAGGGCTCAATTCGAAAGAACCCTTCAATCTTCCGCCTTATTATGCTTCTTGTGTTTAATGTATCACTTTATGGACATTAAAAAATATTTTCTATATAAATACAAGATCAAAATATGCTAACACAATCAAATCATAGACACATCATGGCTTCCCATCTTAAAGGTGTGAAAACAACAACAGTGACCGACGAGATTCGAAGAGCATTATGTAAACATAAGAAGATAAGAAAAATTAGAGACGAAATTCAAGGTGAAATTGATTTCAACAAAAGACATTTGAGTCATTTTTCAAGAAATCTTTATAAATCATTCATGTAATATGTAGTATATAAAGAATTATTAATTTATATTTTATATGGGGTTTATAGAAATTATCAAAAATGTATCATCTTATAATTTTAGCGAATTATTAATTTAGCACCATATCCCCGAGTCGGGACCGACTAAAAGTATTATTTTAGAGAGTTTATTAAATAATCGAGTATTAGTTTATCGAGTTTCTACTGTACTTTAAAAAAAATTATGGTGTATTATTTTGATGAAGTGAGTCTTTTAGTTATTCATTGTTTTAATTATAAAAAAATTATCAAAATTTTCATTTGAATTCTTTTTCATTTTGTTTTTGAAGATTTAATTGTGTCTTTTGTTTGTGTCGTGTTAGGCACCATATCATGTCTCGGTGTTAGGATATAATCGGAAGATCAATAATAAGAGATGAAGATGGAGAACTTTCTACAAGAGGAAAAATGAAACATTGAATCTAAAAAACTGACATCTCTACTAACAAATTAATAAAATTGCAACTATTAAGTAGCCTAGTGATAAACCTCGATTATACGTATTTTCTAGCCTAAGATTATTCATTTTCATATCATTTTATGTTATGATTTATACCTCATATGCGTTTTATAGTTTTGTTACATGTTTGTAGGGAAAAATCATTAATTTCGAGAAAGTAACGAAAAACGTATGAAAGGAGATACATGGGCGCTGTTTGGAAATACAATCATATCTTGGGCTACAAACCTCCAATGCTAATGAGCCTTATATGGTTAGAAATCTAAGACAATTACCTAAAAGTCTTATGAAGAGGACAAGATTCGGTTCAAACGTTTGAAGACTCAAAAGTTATAAATACGCTCTATTCCGAACCAAATGGCGCAGTCCTGGTAAAACGATCATAACTTGAGTTATACAACTTAGATTTGGTCCAACTTAGTTGGGTTGCAAAGCCAAGACATAGAGCTACAACTTTGTAGAAGACCCCAAAGCCAAATTCGGAATGGAAAATGGCGTACGTACGCCGTGTTAATTGGCGTTCTGACAACGAAGACAGAAATTTTGGGGCTATCTCGCGTACGTACGCCGATTTGTATGGCGTACGTACGCCAATTTGTACGGCGTACATACGCCAATTTGTACGGCGTACGTACGCCGATTTGTACTGCGTACGTACTTCGCTTTACTCGGCGTACAGACGTGCGTTAGGTTGAGTCTAAACGCTGAAAAAGCCCATATTCGGCCCAAATTCGAGTTTATGTTTTAGATTAGGTATAAATACCCCCTCCGAACATTGTTTTAGGGTTCGACTTTTATTTTCTTGAATTGAGTTGTAAAGATTGGCGATCGAGAGATGAGATTCAAGATTTTTGTAGACAATTTTATTCGACAACGGGTTTAATCGAAATTATTTTCTTTAATCTCTTTTAACTCTTGTCGTTATATCATGTTTACATTATTAATTGTTTATCGTGCTTTCGTATCTATGGAGTAATCTATCTTATTCTGAAATCGGGAATAGCCCGATAGCATGTTATCGATATAGATTGTAGAACCGCTAATATTACATCGCGTATGCTTGTGATTCGAATTCTTGATTATTAATACTTGTGAATTTGCTGGCCACTTATTTGCATGTTCATAGATATTAGGCGAAAATTCTGAAAGGTGACGTCTATATCAGAACCCTAGAATTCAAACCTAGGATCCTAAATCACGAAAGTAGTTTTAGGTCTTTTGAGGAATCTATACACTATCGTAGAGATTAATGAATCTGAGTTTAGTCTAATCATCACGAAAGTAGTTGATTAATTAGCTTGGGTATATTGTTATACTTCGACAGAAGATAGTGATTACAATTGGATAGTGTCCTTCATAAGTAGCGATCGTAATTTAATCGGTAATATAATTGAGTCGATAATATATATCGTGGTAAACCCTAATTTCGGAATTTCCAATCATATATAACTCAAATCAATTTACTTGCTTTCTGTTTAGTTTTCTTTACAACTATCTCGTATTTTTTTATTAGGCTTAGATTACTGATAATTGATAGGCTAGTGCTTGATTGTTCGGTCTTCGTGGGAACGATATCTTTTGTACTGCACCGAAGCCGTGCGCTTGCGGTTTAGGCACATCAAGTTTTTGGCGCCGTTGCCGGGGACTTGAATAGTCAATATTAGTTTTTATCAGATCTTAGTGAGACTAAGCCGTTTTTATTTTTATTTTTATTTTTAATTTTCGTTTTTAATTTTTATTTTTGTCTTTAATTTCAGGTTTTCGATTTTTTCTTGTATGCGAAGTAAGCTTGATTTCGAACTTGATCCAGAAATCGAGAAAACCTTTTGTGCTAGGAGAAGACAACAAAAACTAAAACAAGCTCACCTGAAACAAATAACGATGGCTGAAGAGAATGTGAATGTAAACGTCAACGCAAACGCTAACGCGAATGCAAACCCGGCTGCAAATGCGAATGCGAACGCAAATGCGAGATGTCTTAAGGATTTTGCAACGCCGAATGCGCAGACACTTCACTCCAGCATCGCCAGACCTACTGTAGAGGCCAACAATTTCGAGCTCAAGCCATCCCTTCTGCAAATGGTTCAGCAGAATCAGTTTGGGGGTGCACCTACTGAAGAGCCGAATCTCCACTTGTCAATGTTCTTAGAGTACTGTGACACTCTAAAGATGAACGGGGTTTCCCAGGATGCTATCAGGCTGAGGTTATTCCCGTTCTCACTAAGAGACAAGGCGAGAGCTTGGCTACACTCTTTACCATCGGGTTCAATCAGAACATGGGATCAGCTCATGCAATGCTTTCTAGCGAGATATTTTCCTCCGAGCAAGACTGCACAACTGAGGAATCAAATTACGACTTTTGCTCAGAGAGATGGTGAATCGTTATATGAAGCTTGGGAACGATTCAAGGATCTTCTCCGACTGTGCCCACATCACGGGCTGGAGAAATGGCTCATAGTTCATACATTTTATAACGGGCTGATTTACACCACGAGGATGTCAGTCGATGCAGCAGCTGGAGGCGCTTTAATGAATAAGGGTATCGATAAAGCATATGACTTAATCGAGGATATAGCACTAAACCACTACCAATGGTCTAGCGAAAGATCGATTCCACAGAAGACACCAGGTAAGTATGATATTGATGCCATTACTTTACTTTCTGCACAAGTTGAGGCTATGTCTAAGAAGCTAGATTCCATGAATATGCATGTTTACTCTGTCACTACCCCACCCCCTATGTGTGAAATATGTGGTACAATTGGTCATGTTGCATTAGAGTGTCAATTTGCGAGTGTACCGACTGATCCCTCTATAGAGCAAGCCAATTATGTGAATAACTTCAACCAAAAGAATGACCCGTTTTCAAATACTTTTAAATCTGGTTGGAGAAATCACCCCAATTTTTCATACAAGCCTCAAAACGCAGCCCCACCACCTAATTTTAGGCCACCACCGGGATTTCAACAAAAACCTTACAATCCTGTTCCACCACAGAAATCGAACCTAGAGTCACTTCTCGAGAGTTTCGTAGTAGCCCAGACTAAGCAAAACGAGGTAGTAAATGATGCAATTAAGCAACTAGCAACTAAGGTCGACTCTTTAGCAACTCACAATAAGATGCTAGAAACTCAAATTGCACAACAAGCTAGTAACTCAAGTAGGACTTCCGGATCTTTTCCTGGACAACCTGAGACAAACCCGAAGGAACATTGTAATGCAATTACTTTAAGTAGTGGAACCGATTATGAATGTCCAAAAATGCCTACTAGGATTAGTGAAACAGAGTTAATTGATAGAGTCGAAAAGGAGAAAATGTCTAATCCCCAAAGCTCAAAAGATAAAACGAATGAGGCAAGTGAGAAAGAGCCAGCATATGTACTTCCACCGCAATATGAACCACCCGTGCCTTTCCCTCAAAGATTAGCTAAGGCGAAATTAGATAAACAGTTTGGAAAATTTTTAGAAGTTTTGAAAAAACTTTACATTAATATTCCATTCACTGATGCACTTGCACAAATGCCTTCTTATGCTAAGTTTTTGAAGGAAATTCTTTCTAACAAACGGAAACTAGAGGACTATGAAACCGTGGCTTTAACTGAGGAGTGTAGCGCATTAATTCAAAATAAATTACCTCCTAAGCTTAAAGACCCCGGTAGTTTTTCGATTCCATGCGTAATAGGTAACGTTAGTTTTGATCATGCATTGTGTGACCTTGGTGCTAGCGTTAGTCTTATGCCACTTTCTGTTTCACGTAAGTTAGAATTGGGTGAGTTAAAACCTACCACGATTACTCTGCAATTAGCTGATAGATCCGTGAAGTATCCGGCAGGTATGCTAGAAGATGTACCGATTAGAGTAGGAAAATTCTTTATTCCTACAGACTTCGTCGTTCTCGATATGGATGAGGATTCTCAAATCCCCATTTTTCTTGGTAGGCCATTCCTAGCTACAGCAGGAGCTATTATTGATGTTAAAAATGGAAGGCTTTCCTTGAATATTGGGGATGAGAGAGTTGAATTTAGTCTATATAAATCTGTTGCTAACTGCTCTATCGAGAACTCTTGTTACAGGATTGACGAAGTTATAATCAAAGACAAGTTTGCTAGGAAGCACTATAAGGATCCATTCGAGGCACGACATGTGAGTGATGGCTCAATTGAGGAGGAAGATGAAGTTGTCGCTGATATTGCTCGATTGTTTGAGGAAAATCCATCGTTGACATCAAACATCACTAAAGAGGAAAGAAAGTTTCGACGTCGTGAACCAGATAAGTTAAAGTTTGATGTGCATGAGAGTGCAAGGATCAACAAAGAAGGTATTAAAGTTTTGCAAAATAAAAAGATTCCTCGACGAAAACTCAAAAAGGGGATATTTAAGTCTTCTATTCGACAAGCACATGAGGTTTCTTTACTTAGAAATCAAGATTCTAAAGTCGATTGGAGAGTTGCTAAGTCGTCGGGTCCAATTCGGGAGCTGCAAAAATTGAGTTAACATGGTAAAGTCAAGCTAATGACTATAAACAAGCGCTTCTTGGGAGGCAACCCAAGTGTTTTCTTTTTTTTTGTTCTTTTTCTTTTAATTTTTTTTTTCTCTCGTCTTTAACACATGAAAAAATATATTTGCATGCTTTATTTTTGTTTTGTCGTACAAGGTACATGAGTAGCTCTCGTTGGATGGATAAAGATGTTACACCACCTTCACTTGGAATTAAAATTCTCCTTCGGTATTCGAGCATGTTTTTCAACATCCCATTTGGTTAAGTTTTTCTTTCCCACTACTTATGTGTGATTGATAACATTGAGGACAATGCTATAGTTCAAATTTGGGGGCGTTTGAGTTATTCATATGACATGCATATTTTTTTTTATGAGTTCTAGCTTGTCAATTTGTACAATTTGCAAGAATTAACTTAAGATAGATGGCATGACTTCAATATTTAATCTGGACTAAAGCATATCTCGTTTTTTGTTCATGTCGGCCTAAGATTTGGTTTAGCTTATTTAGATATTTATACACAATCTATGGGAGAGGAGTTGAGTGGATGTTGCATCTTGAGACACTTAAGGAGTAATTCCCAAAGATATTAACTAAAATTCTCATAAGGTATAGAGTTCCATGGTCACATTTACACTTCATAATGTATGCTTAAAATTTGAAAATATTGATGTGTCGGATTATTATGACAATGTGAAGCTAACTCAAATAAAGACCTAGCTTGTTTCGTGGCCTGTGACACTCGAGTGATTAAGTCCAAAAGGAGTGTTTCAACACTCAACGCTCTAAAGCTATCTAGATTCGGAGTCGTTGGCCCAAAACTCGTTACATGGGTGTCATAGAAAGCCTAAGGGAACAAGCATTGCACATGGTCTAATGAGCTAAACAGAAATCCACACGTACTGTGTAGAAAGTCAAAAATTCTTAAAAGCTTTAGTTTTGAAGTGTGTATTTTTAAAGCCTATTAAACTTAGTGCCTTTTGAATTTGAAAGTTAATAAAAATGGGGATTACATCCAAAATTTGGTAAGGATGCCACTCGACTATAATGCCTATGATTGCATGAACCACTTTGGAAGTTAATTCGACTCTTAGTGTTAATATATGACAAAATTGAGAGATATGTACATACTTTTGAGTTTAATTGTTAATGATGTTATGCCATTAGTCTTTTGTTAATTTTTATAAGTTGTATTATCTGGACATAGCTCAAATTTCATAGATTTTGTGGGTATATCGAAATGCAAACCCTCACGAGACTATAACTCGTCCTTTTTGGGGAACAAAAAGGTTTAAAGGCTTGTTGCACATGCTAAGTGCAATCGTGTACTCTACGAAAATGAGTTTGTCTTTAGTTTATGTTTTTGTTTTTGTTTTCTTTGTTTTACCGTTTGTTCGAGGACGAACAAAAGCAAGTTTGGGAGGGTTGATAAACCTCGATTATACGTATTTTCTAGCCTAAGATTATTCATTTTCATATCATTTTATGTTATGATTTATACCTCATATGCGCTTAATAGTTTTGTTACATGTTTGTAGAGAAAAATCATTAATTTCGAGAAAGTAACGAAAAACGTATGAAAGGAGATACATGGGCGCTGTTTGGAAATACAATCATATCTTGGGCTACAAACCTTCAATGCTAATGAGCCTTATATGGTTAGAAAGTTAAGACAATTACCTAAAAGTCTTATGAAGAGGACAAGATCCGGTTCAAACGTTTGAAGACTCAAAAGTTATAAATACGCTCTATTCCGAACCAAATGGCGCAGTCTTGGTAAAACGATCATAACTTGAGTTATACAACTTAGATTTGGTCCAAATTAGTTGGGTTGCAAAGCCAAGACATAATGATACAACTTTGTAGAAGACCCCAAAGCCAAATTCGGAATGAAAAATGGCGTACGTACGCCGTGTTAATTGGCGTTCTGACAACGAAGACAGAAATTTTGGGGCTATCTCGCGTACGTACGCCGATTTGTATGGCGTACGTACGCCAATTTGTACGGCGTACATACGCCAATTTGTACGGCGTACGTATGCCGATTTGTACTGCGTACGTACTCCGCTTTACTCGGCGTACAGACGCGCGTTAGGTTGAGTCTAAACGCTGAAAAAGCCCATATTCGGCCCAAATTCGAGTTTATGTTTTAGATTAGGTATAAATACCCCCTCCGAACATTGTTTTAGGGTTCGACTTTTATTTTCTTGAATTGAGTTGTAAAGATTGGCGATCGAGAGACGAGATTCAAGATTTTTGTAGACAATTTTATTCGACAACGGGTTTAATCGAAATTATTTTCTTTAATCTCTTTTAACTCTTGTCGTTATATCATGTTTACATTATTAATTGTTTATCGTGCTTTAAATCTATGGAGTAATCTATCTTATTTTGGAATCGAGAATAGCCCGATAGCATGTTATCGATATAGATTGTAGAACCGTTAATATTACATCGCGTATGCTTGTGATTCGAATTCTTGATTATTAATGCTTGTGAATTTGCTGGCCACTTATTTGCATGTTCATAGATATTAGGCGAAAATTCTGAAAGGTGACGTCTATATCAGAACCCTAGAATTCAAACCTAGGATCCTAAATCACGAAAGTAGTTTTAGGTCTTTTGAGGAATCTATACACTATCGTAGAGATTAATGAATCTGAGTTTAGTCTAATCATCACGAAAGTAGTTGATTAATTAGGTTGGGTATATTGTTATACTTCGACAGAAGATAGTGATTATAATTGGATAGTGTCCTTCATAAGTAGCTATCGTAATTTAATCGGTAATATAATTGAGTCGATAATATATATCGTGGTAAACCCTAATTTCGGAATTTCCAATCATATATAACTCAAATCAATTTACTTGCTTTCTGTTTAGTTTTCTTTACAACTATCTCGTATTTTTTATTAGGCTTAGATTACTGATAATTGATAGGCTAGTGCTTGATTGTTCGGTCTTCGTGGGAACGATATCTTTTGTACTGCACCGAAGCCGTGCGCTTGCGGTTTAGGCACATCACCTAGTATAGGTTAATACACCAATAGAGGGGTTTTTTATTGGAATAATACAAAATGGTAGAAAAAATCTGGAATTGGTATTAAATGGAGAGATTTGCGGAAATAGCATAAGACGTCAATAACATTAACATCTTCAAATTAAATTTGAAGATGTCAGTAACATTGACGTCTTCAATTTTCTTCATTTTTTAATTACTAAGCAACATCATTGCCTGTCTTCTGTCATTTCCATTTCCCATCACCATAATGATAAACATAATGTTATGTTCCTAAATATAAGTGAGGAACACACTCCTTACAAATGAATAAAGAAATAAACTAAAATAAAATAAAACTAAATCTATCCACTAAGCCACTAATAGACCACTAATAAACCACTAATCTAAATTAACTAACCACTAAATCAGTCCACTAATTAATTACAACTAATAAAGAAAAGATTAATAACTAATAAAATAAAAATTACTAATTTAATTACTACATAAAAACCCATATCCTATCAATACCTCACCCATTAAAATGGCGTTGTCCTCAAGGCCATAATATATTTAATTCTCCATTTTGGCCAAAAACCAAACACCATGTAAATTTCTTTCATTTTGTTGGTAAGAAAGAAGAAATGGATTGATTGCGGCTTGTGGTTAAATAGGTATTCTGTCAATGTAATAAAATTTTAAATTGAGGTGACTTTGGTTGGTTGGATGAGTATTTAGGTCGATAAGAGTGTGGATGCGTGAGGGACATAATTGTTGGGTTAAGTTTGGTGGTGGAGGGGTCTTGTGGTTGTAAAGTGTTAGCAATTTGGAATTGCATTTTCGCCACTCCTACAATTGGTGAATTATGGGGTTGATTTGATTTGATGTTGGCTTGTAGAAGAGAAAGGTTGGGAGTTGGAGCAGAGATGGGTGCGAATTTCATCACATCCAATCTTTGATGAGATTTTTCCAATAAAGCATCTAGTCGATCAGACCTTTGAGTTATCTCGACCTTAAAATCATTCAATAATTCAATGATTTTGGAAATGGAATCTTCGATGGTAGCTGAAATTGAAGTTTAGATAGGCTCGGGAGGCACGTAAAGTGGGTTTGTGCGTATGTAAAAATCGGGAGGGCATGAGTATGGATTATCGTTTCGAATGTAGTATGGAGGCATCGTTCGAGAGAATGAAAGCACCATTGTTATGTTCCTAAATATGAGTGAGGAACACACTCCTTACAAATGAATAAAGAAATAAACTAAAAACTAATTCTGAAATTTTTCTTCTTTTTTTCATTAATGAGTGATCATCCTATTTATACAATAAAATAAAATAAAACTAAATCTATCCACTAAGCCACTAATAGACCACTAATAAACTACTAATGTAAATTAACTAACCACTAAATCAGTCCACTAATTAATTACAACTAATAAAGAAAAGATTAATAACTAATAAAATAAAAATTACTAATTTAATTACTACATAAAAACCCATATCCTATCACATAACTAATTGGTGGTGATAATTAACAAAACATAAGTAAAATATGGTTGGTAAAATCTCAATCTCCAATTTATGCTTGTCCTCAATTTTAAGTAGTGTGGGTTTAGTTTGTATACTAATAAATTAATGTAATTGAGAATCCATAAAAGATTAAAAAAAATTAATTATCAAACTAATTATTATTTAGTTATATTTTACTTGTCACAATATTTTGTTATTCATGCCAAATATATCTAATTTTATTTACCAAATGCTTTGTGTGTTGGAAGTTCCAGTTTAGATGTGTAAATAATCTATCTGGTCTATTTATGGAAATCTCTCGGATTGGATGTATTATTAGTACAATAAAATAAGTCAAACTCTGTTTTCAAGTTGTCCTTGACAATGTGGCATGTTTAAGTATTAAAGATTGAAAATGGAAAAATAAAGCATTATTTAATTGGGTCTGAACCGCTTAAAACTCAAAGTGATTGCACATATTCTACTATGTTTAATTGAAATTTCATTTCATTAAAATAATAATAGTTAAGTTTCACTTTTAATAGTGTGATAAATTAACTGATCTTTAAAAAAAATACGGTGAGTTTGGTTATTGTCTCTTTTTATTAGTAGATAATATAAAATAATTAGTTTAATGAAATGATAACATCTAGACTACTCGATGAAGCTGAGATTTGATATATTTATTACATGTCTAAGGATTTATTCATATCATCATATGATTATTATTATTATTATTATTAATAGTAATTAGCTAATTGTAGATTTTAATACCTATCATAATTTAGATTATTGAATGACATACAAAAATATATCACTATCACAGTAAAAAAATTATTGTGGTTTTATTCTAATTCGATATAGTAAAGAATTGTGATTTACTGTTACATTTATTCTAATTAATCAAATAGCTTACCTTCACTATTAACTAAAAAAAGGAAAATGAAGATGGCAATAACATTTGAAGACTCTGCTAAGATTTGCACATGATTTATGGTTATTGGTTACATTTATTCTAATTAATCAAACTAGCTTACCTTCACTATTAATTAAAAAAAGGGAAATTGAAGATGGCAATAACATTGCCGTCTTCAAATTGAAGACGTCATCTTCATCACCGTTTTATGTTATTTTCACAAATTTCTTGAATTTATATTAATTTAAGATATTTTATAGCATTTTGTATTATTCAGAAAAAGAACCCCACCAATAGAATCCAACATCTTTATGCATATGAATTCTTTCTTTGATAGAACTTAAGCAGAAGATTTATTTGTAGGAGGTCAAATTTACTGATTTTTTTAAAATAATTTATCAAATTGATTAACAAATATAAAAGTCAAAATATTATATTTGTATAACAATCAAACAAGTTCAAATATAAAATTTAAAGCTCAATTATAATTCACACATACTTCAATAGTAACTTATTCAATTTGACTCAACTCATATACATACGTAAATAATATACTCTCTATCTGGGTTAGGCCAAGTCCATATTTAATTTCCGAACTCATCTCGTAACATCCATAATTAATTCAGCGATACTTACATCCCCATGTGACCAAAACCATACATCATACTTAGATAAATTTTTTGGTTTCAAATGATGCCCAAAAACTCCGGCCTTGTTTGTTTATGTTTTAAATATCATTTTCAAATTTTAAAATTACAAAATTTTAAATAAATTTAATATATCAATTTACATTTCAATTTTTCTTTTTTTTCAATTTTTTCAATTCATATATAACTACCCATCAATTATAAATATATACCATTTCACATATTTACCAATCAAATCATATATTATAATTATTATTTCACTTTATCTTTCATACTTTATAATTATTTATATTTTTTTTATTTTCTTATTCACATAATCATTATATACAAAACTAACACAATCATTCTACATATTATCCATTAAACTATCATTATTGATTTAACATATTTTACAACTTTCAACCTATACTTAAAAATGTAAAAAACACTTACTATATTCACACGAATTTCCATAGGTAGTAATTCCAGAAAAAAATTCAAATTTTTTAAAAAAAACTTAAACATACAAACCCTACATATTCTATACATTTTACAAAAGAAAATTTATATATCTCACTGATCCAATTTTAAAAAATAATGTTGCTTTCTAAGCATCCAAAATTATGCTTATATAGTCTTCCTGTCTAAAAATTAGAAGAAAAAAATGCATTTTCCATCCTGTAAATTAGCTCGAATGTAATTTTGATATTATTTTTTATATATTTCTCATATTTGGTCTCATATGTTTGAAAATATTGCACATTTAATTTCTACAGAAATTTTTATTCAAAATTTAATGGTTGACTCTGTTAGTCAGTCGAGTTGTTTGGAAGAATTTATATGCTCACTCACTGACTATATTCAGTATCATATCATGACGTTTAAACAAAGTATCACATGTCATTTATACACAAATTTTTTTCCCAAAAGTCTAGTCAAAATGTTAACGAACAGATTTAACCATTAAATTTTGAATGAAAAATTTAATTGGGACTAAATGTAAGATATTTTAAAAAAAATATAAGACTAAATATGACATATAGTAATGAATATGATCAAAATTAAACTGAAACTATAATACGTGACAAAAAGTGTAATTTTTGTAAAAAAAATTATAAATGGCATAGAGTCCACATTGTTAATCTATACATATAGATGATTATTTGAGTGTCACGTGTTGTTGGTTCTACTAAGTTACTGTAAAAAGTACATATGGGAATATACGAGAATACATGTGGTTCTGCCAAGTCAATTTTTTGCAAAAATTTATTGATATGAACCAAATATGTTATAAATTTTAATTGTGTTGAATATATATGATTAAGTTATTAGATTCTCGATTTTTCCTAATAAACGTGTGTAATAAAATACTTGCACAAATTTCAACTTATTTTGTCCAAAAAGTCTGTAATTTCACCTAACTTCTCTTAAAATATTTGAAAAATAAAACGAGCATAATATAGGTAAGTGCCTATACAATTCAATCGACTGCTTCTGAATTATAATATTTGGAGCTAATGATTTTAAGACTTTTAAGTCTATAAACCTAAATATATATTGCTCTAGCTAGTGTGGATGAGTTTTTAACGAATGATTTAGAATCGATGAACAATTATTTGATGTTATTTTCTTGAACCTTATGATATAACCAAAGAATTTTAAAGTTAATTATTTATAATTCATCAATTTATATTTATTACGAGACGCTTCCATAGCATATTGGAACTTTGAGGTTGCACTCTAGTCGCTTTATTAGCTTTCACTTTTTTACATTTCTCTTTTATCTACAGTAAAAACTCGATAAATTAATACTCGATTATTTAATAAACTCTCTAAAATAATATTTTTGGCCGGTCTCGACTCGGGGATAGGGTGCTAAATTAATAAATTCCCTAAAATTACAAGATAATACATTTTTGATAATTTCTATAGACCCCATATAAAATATAAATTAATATTTCCTTATATACTACATATTATATGAATGATTTAAGATGGAAAGCCATTTTGTGTGTATGATTTGTTTGTGTTAGCATATTTTGATCTTGTATTTATATAGAGAATATTTTTTAATGTCCATAAAGTGACAAACATTGAACAAACATAATAAGGTGGGAAATTGAAGAGTCCTTTTAAATTGGCTCGTTCATTTTATATACATACATGCATTGTACAATAATTAAATAGAAATTTGAAAAGTGTTTGTAAATTGAGTATTTCATTATAAATTAATAAAATATTAATTAATATGTAAATTAATAATTATTAATTTATCAATTAATTAATAACTCTTTAATTAATAAATTTTATTGGTCCCATAAGTATTAATTTATAGAGTTTTTACCTGTATATATCAAACTTTATAGCTGATAATAGAAATTTTATTTTATTATAAACTTGACAATGTAAATTAAGCACTGTCTCGAACGAACAATTGTTAGTGAAGTAATTCCACTTTTATAAACGTCACCGATCACCGACAAAATCACAATGCTTCTTAATTAAAAAAAAAAAGGTGATGGTGCCAAATGCCAATTAACACACAACTACAATACTCATAATAAATCACAACCATTCATAGAAATAAAAATTCAGCTCTAAAAGCGCACACACACACATATATATATATATGTGTCTGTGTGTTTTTCATGCCTTAATAGTGGCAAATCTCAACATTTATTGAGTCTGAAGTTTGAACGTTGAACTCAACAAATTGTATATAAAGCTTAATAGCTAACTATTTATGTTTCGTGTTAGTGTGTTAAAATATAAAATACAAATTAAAGGTAAAAAATGTAGTACATATTATCTTTTATAATAATGAAGAGAAATAAATGGCAAATTTAAAAAAATTAAAAAATCTTATCAAAACGTAATATCTCAAAAAAAATATATATATATTATATAATATTAATAAAGATATAAGCCTCCATGTGAACCAAATAAAACAATTAAACAAACTTAAATCACTAATATCGAGATGAGATTTGCACCTTTAATTTGCCTTAGATCCATAATCGGCCACGTAATCTAGTGGACTATATATATATATATATATATATATATATATATATATATATATATATATATATGCTAGTCGACATCTCCTTTTTTTTTTTTTTTTTCTTTCTTTCTTTTGACAATATATATATATATATATTATAAATCGATATATAGTTGACATCTATATATCTTTTATTTCTGGTCAGAATATGAGACTGTGGACTTTCTTTGGGATTGAATCGACATGAGTTTCGGTCTTTGTGTTCTTTTTTCAACTCTCAATGTCGATTTGTTTGGCAATCTTGACTTCACTCTATATATACTTCTTCTTCAAAATAGAGACTTATGTTTTCCATTTAATGATTTGTTCGATTCATCCTCTATGAGCTCTATCCGATTTCATTCAACTGTCTATACGTATTATGTGTTCATGTGGATTTACGATAATTTTTTAAAATAAATATAAAAAACAAAAGCCAATATGACACGTGTCATCTGCTGAGTGACCCAATATGGGTTTCATCGACTAACCAAACCCATATGAATATTGAATTCCATTAGGTTATAAATATATTAGAATTTCAACAAATGTCTAAAAAGGGATAGATTGAATTTCTATATTGTCTGAAAGAGCAATATGAACTAGTAGTTCTAGTCGTCATTTTTTTATTTAACAAATAAAAGCATGCCTTAACAACATCTGTTTAAGTAAAAAGAATATAGGATAATAATAATAATAATCTATGAAAGAATTTAGTTTGATATAAAATTAATGTAGACCAAATTAAAAGAAGTTGGACTAAAGCTAGCCGAGATTTAAATATCGTCGCCTAAAGTGTATGACAAGTAGAACTCCACAAGCATAAAACTTAGGTTCAAATTGTTGGAATTCTACTTTGCAATTTCAAACTTTTGTCCAAGTTTGAAAAGTTATTTAAATGGGTCAGGCATCAAATATAAATATACGAACTTAACATATTTAATTTTAAAATTAACTTTGTGTGAATAAAAAGTTCCAACAACTTTAAAATAGTATTGCAACTGAATATCGATTGGAATATATATATATATTATATATAGAGAGTATTAGGTATAGTTTTATGCGTGAGCTAAAACAAATCGAAAAGTTATTGAAATTTAATTATTTCTCATCTTTATCTTGTAATATTCATCTCTGATTTGTTAGATACATTTATGTTGTATTGGATTTGAAGTTGAAATATATCATTTGAAGAAGGATGCTTCAACTAGACCCACCAACATGGGAAATTCAGTTTCAACCATACATTCACCTTCAGTGGGGGTATTATTCATGGGGTGATGTGAAAAAAACCACCCCCCATACATTCACGGTCCCGGTCCAGCATAGATTTTTCCCGCCAACACGGGTGGTAAGAGCAGTGGTGATAGAAACGACTACTTCTGAACGGAGATAAATTATTTTAATTAAATGTGATTCTTGAATATGCATAATTCTAAAGTTTTGTTAAGGAATTATAGTGCAATTATTATCAAAACAAATGAAATCATGACATAAAACAAATTGTTAGTTCTTTATGCATCTCTTCAAAAGAAAAATTTATGTTAATATATACATTTTATCCACATATGTCCTATATAATTTCGTTTTAGAATAATTTAGTCGTATGAAAACAATGCATAAACTTAGAGATCAAAATTATGATTTCAAACTTATAGAATTGAGTCTAATAAAACTCAAGTTCATCACACAAATTCAACGAGTTTAACTAATAATTTGTAACCTCATACTCAATCCTTATTAATCAAATATGAGTGAGTCAAACAATCGAGCTTCTGTCTAATTATCAGTCCTAGGTATAGATTTATTCCTTGTCTTATTGAGATTTGTTAGACAATTTAATTAATTGGTCATTTTTGAAGAATATGAATAATTTAGTAAAAAACTCAATGGATGTATATAAGAAGCGTATTTGATCGTATAATTAGATAACACAAGAAATTAACACTCCAAATCAATTTCAAAGATATTTAATATAAAATTATCAAAAGTTTAACAAACTAAGTTTATGATACTAACATAAAAGACCACATTCAACATAGTAAATAGTAATTAACACTGCTTCCTCCGGCGAACCCTAACATTCAACCCGCCGGCCATATAAGCCGTCAGGAGAGGAACAAAAACAGGCTGTTGTTCTGACCTAACCGGGACAAACTCGAACCGGCTCAGTACAGAAGCCACCACATATTTCATTTGTATGAAAGCCATTTCTTTCCCGATACACACTCTCGGACCGGCCTGAAAAACCGGAAACTTGTAAGGGCTCACCATTTTCAAAACCCCACTCTCATCGAACCACCGGTCCGGTCTAAACTCGAACCGGTCTTTACCCCATAGCTCCTCCATCCTGCCCATTCCGTACTGAAAATAAGTAACCCTATTCCCTTTACAAACCCTAGTCCCATCTGGCAAAACGTCATCGTTTGCTGCATGCTTTGAGTCCCACACAACTGGAGGATAAAGCCTCATGGACTCACAAAGGCATGCCTTCACATAATTCATTTCTTTCAAATCGTCAAAACCCAGTTGTTGTTGCTGTTTTCTGCCATTTTTTATCTCTGCAATTTCTTCAACGGCCCGTTTTTCGATGTCCCGGTGACACGTCAGCAGCCAGAACAGCCACGTCATGGCGGAGGAGGTGGTGTCCCTTCCGGCCATCAGAAAGCTTATCACCATGTCCCTCACCATATCATCGTCAAGTCCAGCTTCTAGAAACCTAGACAAAAGATCCTTACCGCCATTATTGTTACCGTTAGTTTCTCTCTTAGATCTGATGATATCGTCGATACAGCCATGTATGAGCTTCACAGCATCTTTCAGGTCCTTCTCCAACCCCACGTTCAAAGCTCTCTTCAACTTCCACACGGCGTAGACCGGCGCCGCCGCGCGCATGGCGGAGATCTGGGAGGCGGCGTCGAACGCCGTCACGAGCGGCGGCTGTGGCTTGGAGAGATCCATACAAGATGGGTCCATCCCGAGAGACACTTTGCATATAGTATCAAACGCGAATCTCCTCAAAACCTCCTGCATGTCCAAAACTGTGTCGTTTTGTGCTGCGTCCTCGAGGATTGGAATCAACCTGGTCTCAACTTCTTCTTCGAGAACTTTAACCACGAATTCTCTTAAAGACTTGTTGCTGAACTCGTGGCTTGCTAACTTGCGCTGGGTGCTCCACATCTCCCCATCGACGTTGAAAATCCCGACACCAAGAAAATCTCCGAGTAATTCAGTGAAAGGCTTACCCTTTGGGAAGTTGGTGAAATGGGTTTTGAGAATATACTCAACGTTTTCTGGATTTGCTGTAACGATTGTTGTTGGTGCACCAAAACGGTGCACGATAATCGTCTGAGTTTTCGACTTGGCTAAAAGCTCTGTGTACCAGTTCAACAAGCGGTGGCGATTCTTGTAGAACGAAATGAGGCATGCAATGGAGTAGATTTTACTTAATTTATGATGCAATTTGTTGGTAAATAACGATGAATATAGCAAAGAAACTAGAACAAACCCTAAAGTGATTGAAAGAAGAAGAGAGAAAATCATGGTTGAATGAATTGTGAGATATATGTTTAATGCAGATGAGAAATTGAGAGTGATTTGATTTAGTTGAAAAGGGCACAAACAGATGCATATATATAGACAAATAAGAAAGAAAAAGACAGTTTAATCCCCTACCCTAGCAGAGAATATATATATATATATATATATAATTACATATATATTCTTTCAAAAATAAATAAATAGTCACATGTTTTTTTAGGGGAAAAGCAGAATGTAGGCAGGATTGGATCAGAATAGATATTTTTAAGTTAGCTAATGCATGCCTTTATGGGCAATAGTGGGCGGAGAAAGACAGGGACGTAATTAATTAATTTATTTATTTATTTTCAGTTTGATAAATTTAGTTATTGAGTTTGGCTTGTATACTATTGTCAACCAAATCTAAAACAACCTCAACCAAATCTTTTGTATCATTCTAAATCATTTATGTAAACACTTGATACACATTTAACATAACAATAGTATTTTACCAAAGAATTAAAATAAAAAGAACTTAATTTAAACGTAATTCTATTTAAATGTATGTAGTAATTCCTAGAGCTTGGCTCGTATATATGATATCTATTAGTTCAGTAGTCCAAAAAGTCCTATTAATTTGGAAAAAATGTGGACTATTTATAGAATTTATCATTAACTATTTATGATATAATAATTGGACCACCACTTACGTGCGAAGTATTAATTAATATTTTAGTAGAACACGTTGCTCGGTTTTTAAAGATGGGGCATATGATGACCGAGAAGGTGAATATGTCAGCTTATACGTCGACATAATTGTTGACTCGTGACGTAAGATTATCCTCATCACAATCTGTTATAAAAACTCATCGATCTTTGTACTTTGGGGGCATTTTGGTCTTTTCAGGAGCCTATTAATTATTTGGAGAATTGCATAGCAATATCCACACCTCTCAACTTTGAAAAATTTTGTAGTGAAAAGTCAGAAAAGCCCTTCTACTTTTAATTAGAAAATGATTAATTTGTATAATTAGTTGGATGATGAATATTATCACCAACTGACATATTAATTAGAAAAATAATATAGTATTTCAAAGTTAAGTTCTTCAAAATATGTTCATATTTCTAAACTTAGAATTTAGTAAAAAAATATTTTAATATCAAATCTTTATGTACCAAATAGATCTTAGTTAAAATAGCAACTTTTTCTAGATTTGGCTTTTTATTAAAATAGAATTGTCAATTTGAGAAGAAGAAAAAACAAAGTGGTATAGGAGCGTATTTACTTTTTTTCAACTAACTATTTCAATAGGTTAATATACTATTTCTGCACACTATAAGAAGTTTTTGAATTTATAATGAAAAATCATATTTGAATATATATAGTGTCGGGCATATAAAGATTTTTTTTTTAATATTTAGTAATGTATTAATAATATTTTATAAAATGAGAAATTAAACTTTAGTAATGTACATTACTTATGATATTAGTAATATACATGTTTATGTAAAATGTATTAACATACTTAAGCAATAAGATTTTTATTAAAATAAAGAACTAACTATTATTAAAGACAAAAATTTTTAGGAGTTGTAAGTCATATTCTCTAGCACTTTCAATTATGCACACGTTATCATTTATTTCATTCGTCTTATGTCATTTGATGATATTTTTATAATAAATTATAAATAAATATTGAAGGGTATTTTAGTTTTTTATAAGTATAAATAATGAAAAAAATACCAAGGGAAGGTCCATGCCAATTTTTCAAACTTGAGGGATGTGGATGCAAAATGTCTAAAGTTTAGAGAAGGTGAATGCAATTATCCAATTAATTATTTTAGGGTGCTTGTAATTAAATAGAGAACATAATAAATTAACTATAGTTTCTCTCCAAGTACTTACCATAATGTATTTAATTAGAATATAAACATTAAATAATCAGGACAATTGTTCCAGGCTAGATTCTGATTGTGATGGTAGTCATTTAGTCAATTTGGATTTGGTCCAGTGACAAATTCTGCACGAGCCGTGATTTGAAATTATTTAGTCACGTTTCTATATATATTTTTCAAAAAGCCTATTGTTGTATTTTTTTTATGGTTTCTGGCCCAATTTTTCATCAATGTTTAGAATGTTTAATTTTATAAAAAGAGAAATGTTATATATCATCGTTCAATTTTTCATTAACATTTGATTATGAAATATAATATAAATTATGAAAATTAAATTAAATACAATTATTGCTTACGATTTTTTCTATATTTGAAAACGGTAATAAAATGATAAAATATAACAGATGATATATACCAATTACTCAAAATGATATATGAAATTTTATGGTGGCACGTATCTTCGTTGACTCTCTAACTATATATGTGGTTGAGACAATTTTAAGTATAGAGTGATGACCAATATTTTAAGATAATCTTCATGCAAATTTAAAAATGATTTTAATCCTTGGAGTCGGAGTCGGCAGGGAAGAAGAGAAAACGCTCAAAATAATATATTTAATTGATCATATAATATGATGAAATGTTGATTAGATTATTGACATTTGTTAGATGAATTAATGTTGGGCAAAAGTGTGCGGATATGGCCAACCGACTTCAAGGATAGAAAATTTATTGCATAATCTCAACTTTATTATTATTGTGTATCCCAAAATACGTTTGAATTTCTTATAAAATATACTTATTTACTTACTATGGAACATATTTTTTTTTTTAAATTTATTGAGACATTATAAATCGATTGCCATAAACCCTTAATATACTTATATAATAAGTGATGAATTCTATGGCCTCACTAAGGTAATTCAAACATATGAATTTTAAGTATCATTTTATCCAAATTTTCTTCAACTTCTGATTGTAATATGTTATAATTTAAACTGCAATAAATAGAAGCCATTCAAATGCAGGGAAAATTGTAAATTTAGTCCTACGTGATATTATCACGGTTCTAATTTTGGTCCCACGTTTTATAAAAATTTAAAAACAGTCCAAAACTCTGATAAAGTAGCAAGAATAGTCCTTTTTTTAATCAATGTTAGTCATATACTTTATTTTTATTATTTAAAATTGCATTTTGCCCCTTAAATCATATAAAATGCATCAAAAACGTCTGTGAATATTATTATCGCTTACCCCTTACAAAAATTAGAAGAAAACAAAAAAAATAGTTGAGGAAAATGATGATTGATTCATGTTATGAACGTTTCGGCTAAACATATATATTCTTCTTTTTAATTTTTAAATATTTTCCTGGAGGGTAAGAGATAAGTAATATTTGTTTAAGGGGTTCTTTAATAGTACACATTTTTTAGTTGAAGGGAAAAATGCAATTTAAAATAATAAAAATAAAGTGTGGAACTAACATTATTATAAAAAATGACTAATATTGCAATTAGAGTAAAATATTGTGACATTTTCTAAAATCTCATAAAGTGTAGGACTAATACTAAAATTACGATATTTTGTGGGATTAAAATTAATATTTTCCAAGTGCAAAGTGTTTTCATTGTACTTGCCAATCATCCTTTGATTAATTTTGTATGAACATATAAATATCTCTCTCCACTCTATATTAATGTTAACATTGGTACTCATTTAGCACTTATATTATTTACGCATCGAAGGTTAATCATCAACAATTTAATTACCAAAAAAACAAATAAGAAATCAATAAAAATTAATTTAGGCATATAAGAATAAGATACCATCTTTAATAAATTAAAGGCTATAAAATAGAATTATGCATAAAAAATCTAAATCATAAGACAACACACCGAGTGTCATGTCATCTTCAAATTAGAAAACGACACCATGGGTGTTATCTACTGTGTCGTTATTTTTTAATGATTTTGTATTATTAAGATAAAAAAAAACATTAATTGATTGTTTTAATTGTTATGAAATGTTCAATATAATATAATATAATTATATAGATGAAATATATATTTTTAGTAAAGATATAAAAGTGTATCTTCTTTTTTATTTGTTGCATATATCCTTACTATCAACATAATTGTTTATCTTCATTAATAGTTATGCAATTGCGACACGTAATGCAAGTCGTATTTGATCACGTTTGTCTATCTTTCAAGATCTACTTGACTCTAACTTCATATACATATCGGCGGGCCCACGTGGCAAGTTGACATGCTGCCATGTGTTATATATATATATATCATCTATGCATGTCGATTTTGGATGTATATATATAATAATATAAATATATATTTTTGATAATACTTTTAAACTAATGTCAATACTACAAGTCTGTTGGTCAAGAGCTGAAAAATTACAGACTATTAATTGTCCATCATGATAAGTCCATTAATATTGTTTTCTAAATGAAATTGGTCAAGTAACTCCACACAATAGTTGGTCCACTGAAGAAAAGAAACTCGTGTAAAACAGACACATGAGGATTTTATTCATTTTTTAAATATTTTTTTATATAAATTCTTGCAACTAAGTAGATTTTTTCCCCAAAATAAACCCAAATCGATGGAAAAATTTATAATAATAAATATGATGTGTTATACACTATGATGCACGGACACGGGACGCGGGATACGACGCATGATACGACACAAACATAAAATACGGTATTTTAAAAATATTAGGACACGACACGACCTCGATACTGCTAATAAAATCTGTGTATATATATATCATATACATATATATATGTTCATTAATTTACGTTAAAATATATAAATTAGTGTTTTCATTCTAATTTAAATATGATTTGTTAGAGAAATAAACTATAAGAATGATTATTGTACATTATAAATTTGTATTTGATTTGTAAAGTTATATACGTTTTAAAGAAAACTAAATACTTCAGTTTTTAATATTACAAAAAATAAGTGAAATAACATCAAGTGGCACAAATAATGCATACATAGTATACATAACCTCTAATTGTGTCCATTACGGTGTTCAAATTTCTAATAAATTTTTTTCTTAATCAACGAAATTTTGATTTTTCGATTTGCGAAAAAAATACAGGAGGAAAACATTCTAGATGGAACAATTTAATAGAATTACGTTTCTTGATCATTGTCCACGTCTTATCATGGAATAATAACAAAATAATAGATAGAGCACATGGAATAATAACAAAATAATTATAGTCAAAGAGATAACCTACTTAAGTATCTATATATATTGATTAAGAATTACTTGATTAAATGCCATTAGTCTCTCACAATTAAATATGTGATTAAGTACTCGAATTTTCTTGTAATGCCCACGTTCTAATCATTGTATTTCAAAAAAATAATTTATATATTAGATATTTATATTTAATTAAGCAGTGCATGAATTGAATTGAAACCTAAGTTTAGGTACGTATGTAAAGCCTAAAGGTGTATGAAAATTAGGTCGATCGACATATAAATAATTGTTTAAAAAATCCGTCCCTATATTTATAGGCTTTCTAGTTTAAAAATAATTATTTGAAAATACTCAGGATCATATCACATTATTTGTTTATATGATATCCTAACTCTAGGGGAAAAAAAGTGCATCACACGATAAAGATCAATTATTCGAAAATGAGGATATAAATTTATAACTAAAGCCATAAATAAATCCATAATATATAAAGGACTACAACAATGTTTCATACTATATTATATAAGGATATTAATTTACAAACAATAATGTTTCGAAATTAACGGCATATCTCCTTATAAATTATAACTGTATGTATTTTTATTTTATTTTTATAATTTCCCTCAATAAATTTTATAAATGAATTCTTAAGAAAATATATTCATATTTTTTAATAAGTGAAGGAAAGTTTGGATAATTATACAATGAACTTTTAAAATTCCGGCCTTATTTTCAACGCATTTATTAAGTTGATGATGGCAACTTTAGTATTAGTTTGTTTCGGCTGTAACAGAAAGAGACACCTTTCAACATCAAAACATTAGCCAATCATATATAAAAATTAATTTGTCAATCTTTGAGAATTTCGGCGCCTGTAATTTGTAATTGGTCGGAAGATTTCATTTTTCCACATAAAATATTTTTTATTAATATACTAAATACAACAAAAAAAAGATAATATGAATATAACACGATATAATATGGACATTAAAATATAAATATTTTATAATTGATAATTTGATTCATTTACAAAGAATAAATATTCATTCATGTATAATAAATGTATTTAATAGTCCATGATGAAAATAAATTTATTATTTATATATAACAAATAATATTATTATGAACATGTGATTTATGTTCATGATTATTGTGAGGTTCCAATTGAGGCCAAAAAGACCGATATTGAATAGTCGACATATATTTTAGTTCCACTTTGACTCGTTGTGGTCACATCAGTTCTTCTGGCTTTCCTTTTTCTGCTCGTGCATATATATCTTTTTCATTTTAATTATTTGTCTTTTTCCAAATTCCGGCTCCTTCTAAGATTTGAAATAATATCCAAATATATATAATATATATAACATTTATGTAGAATAAATTACAACGTAAAGTTGAAACTCGATAAATTAATACTCGATTATTTAATAAACTTTCTAAGATAATATTTTTAGTCGGTTCCGACTCGGGATATGATGCTAAATTAATACTTCACTAAAATTATAAGATAATACATTTTTGATAATTTCTATAGACCCCATATAAAAATATAAATTAATAATCCCTTATATGCTAAATATTACATGAATGAATTATGAAGATTTCAGGAAAAATAACTCAATTGTCTTTTATTTTTTATTCTAATTAATTTCACCTTTAATCTCGTCTCTAATTTTCCTTATAATGATAAGAACTTTTGGTGTTGTTTTCTCATAGCTCAACAAGAAATTATTCAATGTAATTGCCGCTTTAATGCCTCGTTTCGCGAAGGGGCTCCACGTAGGCTTGGCATTGGGTGGGCTAGACACAAACCCAAACCCAAAATATTGGGTCTGGACTAGACCCAAACCCAAGGACTAGACACAAACCCAAAACCCAGACCCAATGTTTTAGGCCTGGGTCTAATAATTGGTCTATCTTGAAACCCAATAGTTTGGGTCTGGATTTGGGTCTGGGTCTGGGTCCAGGTCTGGACCCAATTCGTTTTTAGTTATTGTTTGGGCTTTTTGTCTCTTTTTATTTATTTATTTATTTCTTTGAAATGTATTTGGACTTTTATTTTTATTTTTTGTTTGGACCTTTTTATTTAATTTAGATACTAACTTCAAAATTCAAATTAATGATCATCAATTTAAATAAAAATAAACTTTAGTCTAATAACATGTTTAACCAAAATAATTCAACATGTCAGTTTGTAAACAAAAAAAATCAACATAAGACATTACATAAAAATAGACTTAACGATCCTAATGACATGTTAAACACAAGTTTGGTCCAAAATGATTTGATTAAATTTAAATGAATTTTAAAAATTAATGCTTTGTTTGTTTATGTTTTCAAGTCCCATTTTTAAGATTTTAAATCCAAAAATTCAAAATAAACTTAACAGTTAACACACCAGACCAAATTCTCATCCAAATTTACCTTTTTTCAACTCTAACTTTTCAATCCTCTATATAACTACCTAGCAATCATATATACATCATTTCATACATTCAACAATCAAATTATTTATTATAATAATTATTTCTCTTTCTCTTTCATACTTTACAATTTTTTAATTTATATTTTATTATTTTTAATTCACATAATCATTATATATACAACTATAACAAACATTCTACACATCATCAATCAACATATCAATATTGATTTGACATATTTATAACTTTCAGCCTATTTTTAAAAATATAAACAAACACCTACCATTTTCACACGAATTTCAATAATACGCAATTCTCAAGTAAATTTTAAATTTTTTACTCAAAAACATAAACAAACATATAAATGTAATTTAAACACGCTTTAACTGAAAAGACTTGGGATTGAAGTTTGACAAGAATTTTGTATAGTTCTTGGGTAATCAATTTGAAGCTGAAAATGGGAGTTTTTATTGGAATTATGTTTATTATCCATTCACCATTTGAAAAACAGAAAAATTGTATCGTGATACGAAAATGATAGGGAATCCCAGAACAAACAAATCCTAACCTCAAAAATTCAAAACAAAAGTTTAAAGGGATTTAACTTAAAATTGCAGAAATAATGCTTCAAATAATATCGATTTTGAGAGGGGAAGGTGCCACATCGACACCAGCGTAAAGTGGAGGTAGACCGCCGCCCCGGCGGCGGTGGACGGGGCTGTGGTGGTGTGATGGAGAAATGTAAAAAGCCCTATGTATATTATATATATTAAATAGATAAAGTTTTGTGTAAGTTTTATTTCTAACCCTTGGATTTTAAACGAATCTTATAAATCTAAGGGTGCATATTATTTGGGTCTATGGGTCTGAAAGGGTCCACACCCAGACCCAATTAAAATTATTGGGTCTGGATCCAGACCCACCCAATGCCAGCCCCAGCGCCACGGTAGAACTTTCATCATCATCTTCATCAGTTCCAATAACGCTCTCAATAATTTCTTCATCAGTCAACAACTGTGCAACTACATTTTCTTCTGGGTGGTTCAAAACATCTTCGACATCCATTGCATTGCGATAATCCAACTCTTCCATCAAATTTCAAAATTCTTGAGTGCTTTACAATTATATAATTTAATAAAATAATTATTAATATATAAATTCAAGTTATGGTCCTTTTATTGGAATTTGTAGATCTGAAAATTGACCAGAGTAATTCTTGGACCTGAATTTTGAAGCCAAATTCTTGTATTAGTTGCAGTTTTAATGTCGATACCACATAAATTTCACTACATTTATGATTGTAATTGTCTCAAAATTCTGAATTTTCAATTAACACAAAAAATGACACAATGAACTGTTTTTGCTGGTTGAATAACTTGACAAACTATCTGAACAAATGAAAATATGGGTTTTGCTTCATATTAAGAAAGACAAATTTCAATGAGCAAAACATTATAAGTAACTATCACAGTATATATTTCTAAAATGTAATGCTGTACAGAGATGAAGATGATGACAATTAGCTTCCCAGCTTATAACTCCCATTCTAGCCATTTTTGTCTTCCAAATGGACAATCAAATGAGCCTGTTAATAGAAATTAAGCATGTTTAACTATAGCATAATGGTGTCAAATTTAACTCATCATGGCAATTAAAGGCATAAATAACAACTAGAAAATAGATAAAAAAAATGTAACTACAAGAACAAGATGATGAAATTTACCTTTGTCCCTAAGAAGAGCTCGAAGACTCTCAGTAAACCACATATACGCGGCACGCGTACAAAGGCCTCGGGTAGTCGACAAGTAATGTGATCTTTACAATTAATATACGGAAAACTCTAAAGAGAAATGAAGGTAATGTGGAAATAATTTGATTAGTGAAACATGAGTAAATCATGCAAGAATATACAAGTCCTTGATACATGGGAGTATGGGTGGCAAAATGGATCCGGAACCACGGTTCCAACCCAATTTGGGTTGAATTGGTTCCTAAGAAAATTTCATTTGGTTCCTAATTGGTTCCAAGTTGGGTCCAACTAAATTTCTATTTAGGCCCAAATCGTTTGCCAATAATCTAAATTATAATGAACAAAATGTAAAGTATTCAGTCGGGTTGGACTTGGTTCCCTTTTGGATTGATTTTGGTTCCATTTTGGGTTGAATTTGGTTCCACCTAAAAACCATTTAACAACCAACCCATTGGAACCGACCCAAAACCAACCCAACCCACCCAATTGCCACCCCTACATGGGAGTAAGATAGTCTTTACAGCACAATTAAGTATAGGGATAATTATAAGCACTCCTTGACTAATCGGGACATTACCACGAACCCCTTGAGGTTTTTGCAATTACCTAGACACCCTGTCAAATCTTGAAAAACTGAAAAGTTGACGATGAAATTGAAATCTACTTTTACCTACAAGGGGTTGAAATTGTAGCCATGGGGAAGTTATATTAATTTCTCAAACTTGGGAGTGTCTTTCGTAATTAGGGTCTCTTTCGTATTTAGGGTCTCACTGTTCTATGTAATATTTCCTTATGGTGTGTTTGGATTGAAGGATTTGAAAACTACGGATTTTCAATCCTATCAACAAATCCATTAAGTTTGTTTGGATGAATTCAACTTATAATGGATTTCAAATCTCTTGTCATTCATTTTGAGCTATTTTCTCCACAATTATGGTGGATTTCAAATAACTCCATTTTAGAGTCATTTCAAATCCTTCCTCCAAATCCCCACCTCAAATCCAACTCACTCAATCCAAACACACCCTTAAAGTATTTAAAATCTTTGAAATTCTATTTATGTTGAATGTGTAACCTGTAAACCTAAGATTTCACATCTCACCTTGAGAAAAAGCAGGCTGAATGCTGAGCATGGCCTTCTTTCCTGCAGCCTTAACGTTCGAAGCCTTATTAGCAGGCCTGAGAAGTTATAGTTGGAAAAATCATTGCAAAACTGTTGACGAGGAACATATCAAACACTGCTAAAACACGGTAGATTGATTTATTACCTCTTCCTAGAACGCTGATTTGCAGAAGAACCTTTCCAATCTTTAGAACAAGTATCACCATTTTGATTCTTAAGAGTAAGAATTGTAATCAACATATTTTCTTCGTTTGTCCTTATAATCTGGTCCTCTGATACAACAAAATCAGGGGATATTTTCTGTTATTTACTTTGACAGGAAATAAGTAGAACAAGACAAAAGAATGATGAATTTAACTTTCAGTTAATCGAGCTTCAAGGCGCAGCCATATTCCTCAACCATTATTTGGAACATCTCAACTAATCTTATAGTGCAAATAATCAAAATAAAAAAAACTTCGGAGGGAATCAACTCATACGGGTTATTCAGCATAAGTGCATTACAAATGTAAAAATCAGAGATTATCGCTATTTTCGACGTGCAAGCAAAGATCAGATCACCTAATTCGATATTAATGTAATTAACATATGCAAAATCCCAATTATGAATCACCAAAATATGGAGAAAAGAACCTGGAGGCGTTGTATCATGATAGCAGATGTAAAACCGCATCCTTCCCTGCATAATTTGTTAACACTTTCGAAAAAATAATTAATAATACCACCAGTTGAGCCACAATTATAACAGCTACATAAAGAAAGAAGATATAGCAGTAATATCTCCCAATTCAGCAAAACAAGTGTCCTTTCGAAAATATAGCACCCCTTCTTTGTTATAAGCCGGCCTAACTAGATCCTCAAGAGTTACATACAATGCATACGATATTGGAAATTGCCGTTATCCATTAAATCTATTGAACCCATAATTCACTCGCCAAGTGATTCTAATGCTTCATTGCAGAAAAATGATTACCTGGATCCTATGAAGATACTTTCAATATAGGTTTGATGACTATTTTGAATCAACATTCACACAAGCATTACCTTATTCAAACCTGTCACTAAAACCTTTCCACAAAAGGGATGAAAAAATATGTTTAATATATACCACAATGTTCAAATTCAGCTTGTAACTTCCTCAACTACATTGGGTTAATTTATTTGATCTCAAGTCACAAGCCAAACCCTTTTTCCTATTATTTTCACCAAGTGAATCCAAACTAAACCCAAAATTTCCAGAACAATACAATTAATTATAAATAAACGCTCTCAATTTCACGCAAAAATAACTTTCAACTGCATCAAAAGCCAGAAACCCTTGAAAGTTCTTTTATTTGAAATCATAAATAGTACAAATCAGATGCCTTCACATGCAACTAGTAGTAAAATATACAACGAAGCAAGCAATTATAAAAATAATCACAAGAGAAGAAAAGGGCCATAGGTGAAAGTGGAAACTAATTACCGGGTTAGAGGAGATGGAGGTAGAGGAGAAGAGGCCACGAGAGGGAAGGTTGCGGAGAAATTTGGAGGCGGAACCGCCGTAACCAGCCGTCGCATTGATCGACTCACACGGCGGTGACACGGAGTAGCCGTCATCCATGGCGCCTTTAAATTTGATAGGAATATGTGTATTTACTATTTACTATTTAAGAGCACCCTTATGCTATAATTTTCACATTTTCCTATATGCCAAGTCTACCTCCAAAATAAGAAGCCCCATAAATTTTTACCTATAATGGTAAAGCCCTTCTTTTGGACCCACAATGTAATGTCACGTCATCTTCCACTATGTATTACTTTAAATATAAATAATCATGAAAATATTATCATTATATTTAGTAGATTTTTATACATTATTGTAAATTTAGTTTAATTATCATTATTTATTTAATATAATTTTATTTTTATTCTCAAAGAATAAATAGAATTTATTATAGATATTATTATATTAGTAAAATAAAGTATAGACAAAAATTATAATAATTTTATTAAAAATGAATTATAAAAAATAATAGTGTAATGGGGTATATATAGATAAAAAAATTTATAAATAAAAAACAAAAAATAATAATAATAAATTGGGGCTGATTGCATGTGCAAAAATTAATGGCACATTTTATAATTAAAAATAAAAATAAAAAAAATAAAAATTAAATTTAAATTAAAAAATAATGCTGACTCAGCATTTAAATACTGAGTCCGCGTATTTTGGAGGGGCTAATTAGGAGCAGCCCCTTGAGAGGGGTTTTTCAGGAGCAGCCCACCAAAATCCCCTCAAAATCCCCATTGCAACTAAAAAGCCCCATGAAAAGCCCCATAAAAATCCCCATTGTGAGTGCTCTAATCGTTTGCTTTTTCCATTATGCTATACACATTAGAGAGTAATAGTATGATGAGAAATAATATGGTATTGATACATGTGGGCTTCAAAAATTGTACCAATTAGAATATTTAATCTTTTATTTTTATCATATTAATATATTTTTTCTTTCTTCTTTTATATAAAAATTGGACTACTTTGACTTGGGGGCAATTAATTAGTAATTTGATATACTATTCTATTCTTTTAATTACTTCTCATAACTTAAAGAAACTTTGTCCTGCCAAAGATTATTCACTTCTTTGTTTGGTATTTGACATGCTTATTTTGATTTTTAATAATGAGTTCTCATCTTTTATTTACAAAGGTTTACTATAATATATATAAATTGGGTAATCGAGTTGTATTCTAATTTTTAAAAAATAAATTTATCATGTGTTCGAGCCGTGTCTCTGTATGTACATTAAATGAGTAGTCTGTAGTGGGAACAAGTCGACCTTCAGTTGGTTCAAGCTTGAGCTCAATGAAAATGGAATAAATGAAACAACATATTATATTATTAAATATGAATTAATATATATTATTAAGAATATCATGGTAAATAACTAAATATTAGATATATATTCATATCAAATATATTATCAATTATATTATTATGTCTAATATATTAATGAATAGTTTGTACTTTATAATTAAGGCTGATTTGAATTTAGAAAAAACACGTTATGTCAAGTTTTAATTGAGCTAGCTCGCAAGAATACTAAACGAATCAAATTCGAAGCTCATCTCTAAATTATTATATACATGAACTTAACAATATACATGGGCTTGATATGAATTAGGCAAATGCCATGTGACATGTGCACGTTTTTAGAGGTTAGGTTTACCGTGACCTTTAAAACGCCACCCTTAAACTTCAGACGCAGGTCAAAGATGACATTCGTGTGACATGATTAAGATAGTACTTATAAATTTTTATACATTATGGAGATCTCTGAAATATTCTCAACCAGATCATTTGTGAGCATAGTACTTACACTTTTGCTCGCCATGTATCATTATATTTGACTCTATAATATAATTATTATCTATATTCAATGTTATTAATAATCATCACATTTAAGAAGTTTGAATTATATGTAATGAGACTTCCCTCCAATGAGAGATATGTAAAGATGTTGCCAAAGGCTCATCGAGTAATTGCACCATATGTCTTTGATTCCTTTGTAATTCTTTCGATTAAATCCTTAAACTTGCAAAATATAAAATGTTAAAATCACATTGACAATTTGCTCAATTTATAGTTCTCAATTTTGTTGGCCCTAGCCACAAATCAATATAGTCAAATCTAATGTCATAATATTTGAACTCCTTAAAGGCACAAAATGACCCATTTTTGGTATGAATTAGCCACAAATCATAAACTCTTACATAGTAATAAAGAAAAATATGGTAATTTTGAAATTTTATTTCTCTTAATTAGAATCTTATGTAGCGAGTATTTATTAAACTTATCTTAATTAATTATTAATGATTATTGCGTTCTATTATAACGGGGTATAAGCTACATAACACTATCATAAATATAAAATCTATTATTTATTATATATATTATAGCAAAACGGTATGTTGACCACAATGCTAATTTTGACTTGAAATCCTAATTTTCTAGAACTTTGAGTTTTTTTAATGTAATGAAAATTTCTTATTGGTTGGTTTAATTTATTTAATAAATTGACTAATCAAAATTAATATTGATTATCCTTAAATTTGTCAATCAATATTAATTCAAGAAAGGAAAATTGAAAGTGTTTTACTCTTATTTAATTTAATTGATGCTAACGTAAATAAAGAAGGGAAGTGAATCTCGGCAAACAATTAGCTGCTTATTATATTGTTCTCAAATTAGATAAAAAAGAAGAGAATAAATATTTGAGTAAGAACACAATTCATAATATATCATGGAACAAGCTACCATTTTTTCTTTGAGGTATATTTTTACTATTTATTTTTATTCAAATTTTTTCACTTACATGCGTTATTCATGATAGTACATGGCTTAGATTATTGGCAGAGAGCTCAGCTATTTCTTTTTGTTCATCCGGCTATGTTAAGGTACATGTAAATTATTCTTTTGATTCAAATATAAGATCTGAATATTATTTTAATTTTGATTACGCTTATAATATATTAAGATTCAACCCATGTTCAAGTAATTTCGAATATATTATCTATTATCTATTCAATTAAATGTATCATAACAAAGTGGTATGTTGATCATAATGCTATGGTATGTAACTATTTTTACTTTCATACATGATTTTACTTACTCTCACATTTTATATTTTCTTTTGGTATTCTGAGTTGGATCATCAAAACTTATTTATTATTATTTATTTATTTGGTATTTTATTTATTTATTTTTCCAAGTACTATCATTCTTCTTTTAGTTTTAATAATCAGTATATATAATTTATTTTGATTTCTATAGGTGGTTAAGTAGCTGACTACGTAAGAAGAAGCAATTGTTGGTGAGTTATGATTTTGTTTTGTTAAAATGAATTTTGGGATAATAAAATGATATATATTCTCTCTCTCTCTCTCTCTCTCTCTCTCTCTCTTTTTGATAATTTTGAATTTTTTAACCATCACAAAAATCGTATTGGTTGATTTGATTTACTATGAAATTTAAAAATTTGAAATTAAATTCCTAAATCTTTCAAACTCAAGAAACTAACATTCAATCTTATTTTGTAGTTTTTCTTTTATCACATAAACATTGCCAAATTCAAATCCCAACTAATCAAATTCAAAAGAACATTATTGATCACCTTTAAAAAAATTAAAATCCCATTTAATTTTCTCATAACAAAAGCATTTTTCGAACGTAGTAAAGAATTTTGAATTTTTGAATTTAATTAAAAATTCTCAATGGTTGACTAAATTTTTAAATTTGAAAAATCCAACAGTGTTAGAATTATTTAAATATTTTTAATAACTTTGAATTTTAAGTCCACCAAAATAAAATCTAGCACTTTCCAGTTCTTTTTAAGAATTTCATTCAGTTTTACTAAATAAAGGATTTGACAAACAAAAGAAAATTATTATAATTGTAACTTTGTAAGTTCCATAGTTTAGGCTAATCAAAAGTGCAAAATAAGATGGCACGTGATTGAGAATTCCTTTAATTGCAATGAATAAATCTTAATTATTAGTTGAATTGCCTTTTAAATTTAGAAAATAAATAAATTTGAATATATTAAAACACTTTTGTAACTTGCATAATTTGAATAAATCAAGTCAAATCTAAAAACTTTCATTTCTGTTAGGACATTTTCATCTTTGAATTTCTTTGGATGAAGGAAGTAAGAAACAAGATCAAATTATTATACAAATAAATTCCATAATTTAAGCTAATTTAATTTTACGGAATGTGTTATTCTATATTTTTAGATTTATTATTAGTATTGGTATTTAGTTTTCTTCAATATCCAAACCTAATCAAAGATCTATATTGGTTTTTTTTCTTAACCCGGCGGGTCTTATTCGACATTCAAGGTGCTTGGAACCATACACAATCCGGTAAGTTTAAGTGGTTATTGATTAATTTTGGCTTTGCTTAGTTATTGGATGTTAATTCATTTACAATGAATTGCATTTTCATTTTTAAAAAAAATAGTAATTTGTAATTGATTTCAATAAACTTAAAAATCATGCATCCACTTAATTCTATCATTGTCAATATATTTTTTTTTTGCATATTTTTGCTATTTTTTAAATTTCTAGCTATACGTATAATGTTAGTTGAATTAGTTATGCTTGCATCCTTATACAATCCAAATTCCATTTCAATTTATGTTGTTATATCATTACAAAATTTACAAGCTAAACAATCTAAAAATATTTTCAAATTTATATCTATATTTGAAATGCATAGCCAACAATCAGCGGAATTCTACGTCAACTCTATCGTCCACGATTTTGATAGGTGTGAACATCCTATCTCTATCTCAGTACTTTTTTCTCAATTTTTTGAATGCATATTCTTCACATTATTTTTTTATTTAATGTTTCCTTTCACAATCATTTATGGAGTTGAGTTGGTGAGGAATCCCCAATTATCACATAGTTTATCTCAGTTTGTAATATTGGTATGGCTATATGTGGCTCATATGCTATATGTGGATATTACTAAACCAATTTTATTCTTACACTCTCTATATTTTTTATGAAAAAATGTGAACAATGATATGGTAAAATGCAACATATTGGTTTCATTTAATTGATGTCAAACTTAACGTGTTAGAATATTTAGTTACCTATTTAGGGTATTTTTTCCATTTATAATTGAACTTATAATCTTATGAATATAAGTAAACATATTTAGTTCTGAAACTTAATATGATTTTAGACATGTTTATGATGTTGTTTTGTATATTTGCATGTAATCTATATGCTATTAAAAGATATGAATACTATGCTATACGATTGTATAATATATCAAATTTATATTCTACGTACTCTTATATTTATTCGTATTGTAAAGGTATGAATATTATCTATTATTAACATTATTGATTTTAAATTTGCCATTGCTTACCATGGATTCTCAAGAAAATTTTGACCAGGTTAATTACATTAGTGAATATTAAGTTATTAACTATTATCTATTATTTACATTAGTGAAATGTAATGTCCAGCAAGCAAGACGGTCTGGTGACCAAAATCCAAAATCCAAATTCCAGTATATAGATAGTTGTCAATAATATACTGAAATAATGGTTAAAAAGTCATGGTTTTAGAGATTATGGGTTCATTTAATCAAATACTTAGAATGTTTCTCTAATTAAATAATATCTCATTTTTTGTACCATTTATATTAAGAAATTAAATTCTTTTGAATGTTTGACATCTTATAAATTGGAGTTATATAATCGCATGTTTTGAATTTCTAAAATAAAGAAGCACGTAAGTTTCTAGCATTGATATGAAGAAAAATAAGTACAGTAATTATTTATGCTAAATTTATGTTAGATCTTCTAAGGTGTCGTGAGCAAATGCTTGATATTTTATTTTTTAACCAATTTTAGCCTCACGTCACGCACTTGTTCTAAAAATAATGACTGAAGTAGGATTTATCGATAATATTACTAAGTAAATAGATAAAAAAAGAATACAATCTATGTTCAAAATGTGACCCCATTTTAAAATAACATTCCAAATTCCTGGCATCAAATTTTGTGATAACTAAAAAAAGATAAATTAATCAAGTTCTGGATATGATCATTCTTTATAAGACCATTTTTTGGATATGATCCTTTTTTATTTTCTTTTATTTTATATTTTATATTCTTATAATTTCATCTAACACTTACACTTGATATTTGTTTATCAATACAATTTGATCAGTACTTTTGGTTTTAGATATATGAATGATATTTTAGCTTGAATAAAATGAAATGAAATAGGGAACACGAGAGGTAAGTAGATTTATATTTTAATATATTCTCAAACAATTCCATTGTTAGTAAGTCATCCGATATCCGATTATAATTTCAAATTTGAACAAATAATTCTTTTTTGTAAATTATATTTAAATTAATATAAGTCGTGTATAACACGGGTTACACGCTAGTAAATATATATAACATAATTATTTGAGTTTAAATTCAAGCTCGAGATCAATTCTTCGTAAGTATAAACTTACGCAAGTATAAACTTACGCTCTAATTGACTTTATTATTCGAGCGCGTGCACCACACTCCCAACACACATTTTTAGTTAGTTGAACTAACGAACAACCAAGTATTAGGACTAGGCGGAGCTTTCGAAGCTCGAATTGTCGACTCTTTCCAACTTCACAAAGATAAAAACTTCAGATTTGATGTTACATCTCTTCTTATTAATTTTTTCTTTGCTCAAATCTAATTTAATTCAGTTCTTCAGAAAATTCATTCCATTTTGTATCATATGGACATCTCATTGCCGCTGGATCGAATCCAAATCACCTACAGATTTGCATGTTCACTCACAAGTCACTCTATTTTCAATCGAAAAATTAAGTTTTGTGAGGATTATTCACTGAAAAGGAGAAGATGCAAAGCCCCTTTTTCTCAGTTCAGATGTTCTTTATTGGACCAGGGCTTAAAACCCCGTCCAATGCCTAAACCTCTGAAAAGGGACGAAAAGATTTCCAGAAAAGATCCAGATAGCGATTCCCCGCAAACCCATTTGAAGAATTCGAATTTCAATTCTGGAATTTGTGGGCAGATTGAGAAGCTGGTTTTGTGCAAAAGGTATAGTGAGGCTCTTGAATTGTTCGAGATTTTGGAATGTGAGAACGATTTTGAAGTTGATAGTGATACTTATGATGCATTGGTGAGTGCTTGTATTGGGTTGAGATCAATTAGAGGTGTCAAGAGAGTGTTTACTCATATTGTTAATTCAGGGATTGAGTTGGATTTGTATATGATGAATAGGGTGTTATTGATGCATGTGAAATGTAGGATGATGATTGATGCACGCCAGCTGTTTGAGGATATGCCTGAGAGGAATTTTGTTTCTTGGAATACGATTATTGGGGGGGTTGTTGACTCAGGTGATTATATGGATGCATTTAGATTGTTTTTGATTATGTGGGAGGATAATTCGGATGTGGGGTCCAGAACGTTCGCGACAATGATCCGAGCATCTGCTGGATTGGAACTAATTTTTCCGGGACAACAATTGCACGCTTGTGCTTTGAAAATGGGTGTGAGTTATGATGTTTTTGTGTCGTGTACGTTGATCGACATGTATAGCAAATGCGGTAACATTGAGGATGCGAAAGTTGTTTTTGATTCAATGCAAGAGAAAACCACTGTAGGATGGAACAGTATTATTGCAGGTTACGCACTTCATGGTTATAGTGAAGAAGCATTGAGCATGTACTATGAAATGCAAGATTCCGGCGCGAAAATGGACCATTTTACATATTCAATAATTGTACGAGTTTGTACTAGGTTAGCCTCATTAGAGCATGCTAAACAAGCCCATGCTGGTTTAGTACGAAACGGTTTTGGGTCCGACATAGTTACTAATACAGCACTTGTGGACTTCTATAGCAAATGGGGAAGAATAGAAGATGCTCGAAATGTTTTCGATAGAATGCCTCAAAAAAATGTTATATCTTGGAACGCTTTAATATCTGGATATGGTAACCACGGTCGTGGGGTTGAGGCAGTTGAGTTATTCGAGCGTATGGTTCGTGAAGGGATGGTGCCAAATCATGTTACGTTTTTGGCAGTTTTATCCGCTTGTTGTTACTCGGGATTATCAGATCGCGGATGGAAATTATTCGAATCAATGAGTCGGGATTACAAGGTAAAGCCGAGGGCAATGCACTATGCGTGTATGGTTGAACTATTGGGCCGAGAAGGGCGATTAGATGAAGCTTTTGCGTTGATAAGAGATGCTCCGATTAGGCCAACGGTGAACATGTGGGCCGCGTTGCTAACAGCTTGTAGGGTCCACAAGAATTTCGTGCTCGGGAAATACGCAGCTGAGAAACTTTACGGGATGGGCCCCGAAAAACTCTCTAATTACGTCGTGTTGTTGAATATATATACTAGTGCTGGGAAACTTGAAGAAGCAGCTTCAGTTCTTCAAACTTTGAGGAGAAAAGGTTTGAGAATGTTGCCAGCTTGTACTTGGATCGAAATAAAGAAACAGCCATATGTTTTCTTCACAGGGGATAAATCCCATCTTCAAACAAAGGAGATTTATGATAAATTAGATGAAATAATGATGAAAATTTCGAAAAATGGATATTCGCCTGAGGGGAAAAATTTGCTTCCCGATGTGGATGAACGAGAAGAATTGATGCAAGTACATCATAGTGAAAAGTTGGCGATTTCGTTTGGGCTTATTAGGACTCATGATTCGACTCCTTTGCAACTTGTACAGAGTCATAGGATTTGCAATGATTGCCACAGTGCGATCAAACTGATCTCCATGGTTTGCGGTCGAGAAATTGTTATAAGGGATGCTAGTAGATTTCATCGTTTTAAAGATGGCATTTGTTCTTGTGGTGATTACTGGTGACATTCGTAAAACGGTGTAAGGTTTTGCTTTTCATGCTTATATTTCGTGTTTTTGGTAATCCATGAAAGTGATAATGTGAGCCGTTTTGTCGACTGTTGTTCTAGATTATTATAGAAATTGAATTGTTTTGTATACAATTGTCTCTGTTTTTCATGCTTTGCGTTAATGGCTTCCTTTTTCTTTAAGCATGGTCCTGGTTCAGGTTTTCTTATTGCTGGTTAGCAACAAAAACAATGAAGATTGGCAAGAATATATGCACTGGATCAACTATTTCTTCTCCAATCTTTGAGCTAATGTGATAACTTAAACTGAATAGTGTCACTCCCTAATTCGCATAACGACGAGATGGGGAGACAAAACAAAAGGATATTCGAACCTTTTCACCATATATACATTTGTTTAAGTATTACATGCAAATCCACTGTAGACCTTTCTTATCACTAATAATCAAACCATATCTTGAACAGTAATTCGACAGGCCTCACAACATTATTCATTCATGTTCATGTGACTAAAATTAAAAAATCAAAAAGACCACTTAGTTTAATGTTCACATCTTTATAGACTCCCTTAAGATAATTAAAATGTAAGTACTCATAAAACCCTGAAAAGTACCTTCTTCTCTTTTTCCAAGATCTCCCTAATTGGACGATGTGCTGCCGTCACACACAAATTCTGAAATGAGAAAACGAAGTTATTAGTATATAAATAGCCCTTCGCTACAAATCATTCACAACTTAAGCCATTATCCCACCACCTTTAGATCACTTCCAGAATAACCATCCGTCATACTTGCAACTGAATCCAGATCTATGTCAGGAGACAGGTCCTCTTCTGCTAGAATCACTCTTAGGATCTTTGCTCTATTAGCAGCATCTGGCAAGTTGACCATCAATCTACAGGAAACACAGTACAAGAACAAGAATTAGTTGATAGATTAATGCTATGTTTGGATCAAGGATTTTGACAATAAAAACAAGAAAACATAGCATAAATCTCATTTACCTGCATGGCAACCGTCTTATGACAGCTTCATCAAGGTCAAAAGGCCTATTAGTGGCGGCGAGTACCAAAACACGTTCTCCAGGGTTTTCCCTCCGCCCCAGCATGCTATCAACCTTTCAGAGGAGAAAAACAATGGCCCTTGTAAAAATTATTCTTAATATCTAAGTGATGGAAACGCACAAAAAGATGAAATATAAAAAGAAATTACATACTTCATCAACGAAAATCACACTGGGAGCAATTTTGCTAGCCAGCGTAAAGACAGCCTTGACATATTTTTCGCCCTCGCCAAACCACTGCAAGTAGAAGGTGTTACAACAAGCTAAATAAGGATGATAGATAGCACCTGAATTACATAATAGTCAAACAAGCCCTCAATGGAAAACCTTTGAAGTTATGCTGGACATCAAAATGTTAATGAAGTTTTGCACCAGCTTCAGTAGCAACAGCCTTTGCAAGCATAGTTTTTCCTGTTCCAGGTGGGCCAAATAAAAGTATACCCTTGGTGGGCTGCAAGAGAGAGAATGAAATTTAGTGGTTCTTTTGATACCGAAAAACATGCATATACAAGCATGCCGAAATACGACTATCACTCATCCAAGCTGTCAAAAAGACAATCTCGGAGGAGTTCATACATTAGCATTTAAAAGCATATGGCAAGGTTCAAACAGAGCAAATTCTAACACATAGAAGCCTGTGAGAAAGTTTCGTGGCCATTTGCATAATAATTTTAAGGGAAAATTACAAATACCTCCCCTCAAGAATGTCGAAATTCCAAAAAACACAAAAAAATGACCATAATTACAAATACCTCCCCTATTTTATATTTTACCTCCCCTGATGGGCGCTGCCCCTATTTTTTGCCTGCCCGAAAGGGTGAAAAGACCAAAATGCCCTTATAATTTTTGAGGAAAAAAAAAAGAAAAGAAATTGTAAAATATGAAATGACAAAATTACCCTTACCTCCATTTATTTTACATTAAAATGTTCCACCTCATGTATTATTGACCCACTCTCTTTGAAAACCCTCTCCTCTCTCTCCCCAAACCTAAACCACCACCATAGCCAAAGCTTTTGAAAAACCCTAATTCAACAAAATCCTAATTCAACAATGAGGGTGAGTTGAGTGGGTTAAAAACCCTCAAGCTCGAGCCCATATCCCCGATTTCTGGCTAGACTTTCTCTCCCTCTCCAATTTTACGCTCACGAACGCCGCCGCCGCCTTTTCAGCCGATTCCGGCGCCATCGGCGCGGAGCTAGGCTGCACAGCTAGGCCGCGAGGCCGCGAGATTTTATTTGTACAGTTGGGTAATATTTCTCCTTTCTCATTTCAAATTTGAGCTTTCGAAATGTTGTCTCAACTTTGTTTATGATGTACGCAAGGCTTCTTACATTTTTCTGTATTTATTTTGAGTGTATGATGCTGTTTATGATTTCATTTCGTATATGTTGTTCAGATTATGAATTAAGGTAAGAGTGTATGTATGTGCGTGTAATCATTAAGGTTTTTATGTTATCAATTTGATTAATTTTCCCTTGAACTGGAGATTTTTATTCTACATTTCAGATTGTTTTTGTGTGTTGAGTAAACATTGGCTTGCATCTGGCTAAATCTGATTCTGTTCAATAGATGAATCTCAAGTGATGAGTTTCTGCTCAAGTTTTAACTCATATTTTTATGAAACACATATTTGGTTTCTTTTTTAATAACATTTAATGTAAAGATATATTGATGATTTTCGTTTTTGGTGATTAGAAGCTTTTCATTGTTTCTGTTTATCTTCTGATCATTATTTATCTAACAAGATAAAATTTTCATTGTTTCTCTTTCAGGAAAGAAGTCAAAGGCAAAATTTTGAAGCATTTGGAAGAATATTGGAGTGCCCAAATGAGATTTAGGTTTTTGAGTGGTTGTTAAAAATAAATGCCCTCAACCTAAGTAACCCAAAATAGTGATATCCAACTCAAGCAATGGATCAACTTTCAAGAATTTAGGGTAGCATTTCTTGGATTAGGTCTCAACACCCCAAAATAAATTAGGGTGGTTGGATTGTGTGTGGGCTTTTGGCTCTTTTTGTTGTCTACTTTGTACATTTATATATGTATGAATGAATCAATGGGTATGTTTGTGTATCAGAATAAGATTGACTTGATGAAGACATTTTTTCAATTGAGATTCATAGTAAATTATCACAATTTGGTACATATATATGCATAATTCCAACGGTCAGTTTGCAACAGTCATATTTTATATTTTGTAAAAAATTATGTTTGGACCCCCTCAAATGATCAAACAATAACAAACACAACCCCTATAATGATCATATCATGGCCAAGAAAAAAATATTACATTTACACCCCCTGAAGGTATTTTCGTCAAAAAAATATATGACAGTGGATGACGTCACCAATTGATGACATCATCAGGGGTAAAATAGGAAAAACACAAAAGTATTTTGCTGACGTCAGCAAAAAGCTGACCGAGAAAAAGGACAGGGGGTGCCCGTGATATGCAAAATATAAAATATGGGAGGTATTTGTAATTATGGTAATTTTTTGGTGTTTTTTTGGAATTTCGACATTCTTGAGGGGAGGTATTTGTAATTTTTCCTAATTTTAAATGTGAAGAATTACAAAAAAAGAAAGCCATGTCAAATTCTTCATTACCATAATTTCAGCACATAAAAGAGAGGGAAAACATTGGCAACTACAATATACCACAATATGTTAAAAAGCAATGACCTCAATTGTAACATTTTCTGAATGGGAGATGTCAAACAAGAGGCATTGAATAAAACTTAAACAAAAAAGCAAAAACACCACTGCAAGACAAGTAAAAAGCGCTCAAGGAATCTACAACTAAAAGCAGACAAAACGTAAAACTTCAATGCAGAAAACTGTGGATCCAAATTCTCCTTCACGAATTAAGGCAGCAATTGTAACAAAAAGAAATAGAAATATTACCTTCGTCAGCTGACCCTTGCAGAAAAGTTCCGGCCGCTGCAACGGAAGCATCACCAACTCCTTCAACGTATCCTTAATATTTTTCAGTGCTCCTATATCATCAAATGTCACACCAATATCATTGGGAGGGATTACATCTGTCAGAAGCCTCTTCTGAAATTCATTCTCAGCCACAACATCCTGAGAAAGGCGAAAACCGTAGATTTGTAATCCACAAAAGATAAAATCAATCATTCATAAATCGAACACTAATTATCAGTATTGAAATTAATGTCAAGCAATGAAGTATCACCATTAGGGACTTTTTTGAACTCTTGGGGTCATTCTGGATGGCCTGCAGAATTCCAATACCATACTGAATGCTGATACAAGGGTGTCATCCTGGTTTAGTTCACTATTAAATGATATTTAGCCATCCATCACAAACAAGTGGCTGCTTATTATTACCTTTCTTATATTATTCAGATTTGCTTTCAGTTTTAGGGTTTCAGAATCTCTTTCCAAGTGCTGCTTCCAACTGACCAAGAGTGCTTCGTCCTGTAATGTATGTAAGGATCATTACACAATTTAAATGGCAAAAACGAATATGCATAATAATTGAAGAACAAACCTGAGGCATGTGAATTGTGACTTTATTGGCAAAAAGCTTGGACAGAAGCTTAGTTGCCTTTGGTAACGTCCTTAGTTCTATCATGCAATCTCCCCAAACCGTCCTGTGGTAATCAATAGTGAATCGCATTAGCCAGTGAGCAAGTGATAGGAGCTCAGTGCCCTATGAAAATGGAACTCCACAATATAAGAAACAAGATATATCACTAACAACATTAGCCACCTAAAAAGAAGCAAATCAGCTACATAAACAGGAATAGACAAGGAAAGACAAATCAACCGATATACTCTTGGATCATTTCAGAAGACAAGTCAGTTACAGAGAAAATGAGCACTTATAAGTTCAATTCCAACTTCCAATATAGTCCGTCATACTTCTAAATAAAGTGATGTACATCACGTTGTCAAGAGTTCTTATAAGTATGAATCTCATGCATGGAAGTGAGGAAACTTTAGAATACTTTCAAGTACTTCAAAAACGAGGGATCAGCTAAAGGCAATGCACTTCATGAGAATCGTGACACAAAAGTACATGTTCATGTTAAGATGAAGGTCGTTATGTTCTTGAAGACTCAAAACAACCCACAAAATGACAAACCAACATAAATGTATCAACAGATTCTTACAGGGAAAGCCAAGTCAAGTAAAGCAGTCTGATTGCTGCCAAATTTTGTGAAAAGCAAACCGCCTGGATGAGACTGCGAGTGTGTTTGGCTAAGCTTATTTAAAACATCTTATAAGTTGTTACACCTTATAAGATGTTTTAAGAGCTTATAAGATGTTTGGTCTTATTTCAAAAAATAAGTTGTTAAGTGTTTGGATAAAATAAGTCTATTGGACTTATAAGATGTTTTCAAATGTTATAAGAGGGAATTTGTGCAATAATAAAAATAAATATTTTTCGGAGAAGGGTATTGTTGGAAAGAAGAAAATTAATTAGAGTTATTTATGCCATTTAAAAATATAAACATCCCAAGTTTAAGATTTTGAAATAAGATGGGTTTGGCTAACTTATTTTTTATTTGCTTATAAGACCCAAACATCTTATTTTTTTGGTCTTATAAGCTCTTTTTAAAAGTGATTATCCAAACACTTTTATAGAGCTTATAAGCTCTCAAACATCTTATAAGATGTTTAAAAAAGCTTATAAGCTTAGCCAAACACCCTCTATGTCATGACATAATGCCCTTTTTGCGGATATTTAGGGGCCCAACTCCTGGATCGCGGGGGAGGGTTCGTTTGCCATTTGAAAACAATCCTTTGTCGAAAATTGGAGTAAGATTTGACAAACCAATACCATATGGGGTTGATTTGGGTGGTCTATGTGATAATGGCCATGGATTCTTCTGCAATGGTGATATCAAGCTTCACTATGATATTACTTCCTACTTAGAGGGTGTTTGGCTAAGCTTATAAGCTCTTTTAAACATCTTATAAGATGTTTGAGAGCTTATAATCTTTTAAAAGTGTTTGGACAATTTTTTTTAATAAGAGCTTATAAGACCAAAAAAAAAATGTTTGGTTCTTATAAGCAAATAAAAAATAAGTAAGCCAAACCCAACTTATTTCAAAATCTTAAATTTTGGATGTTCTTTATATTCTTAAATGACACAAATAACCCTAGTTAATTTCTCCTTTCCAATATACCTTTCTCCGAAAAATGTTTATTTTTATTATTGCACTCTCTCGTATAACATTTGAAAACATTTTATAAGTCCAATGGATTTATTTTACCAAACTCTTTTGAACTTGTTTTTTAAATAAGATCAAACATCTTATAAGCTCTTAAAATATAAGTCATCTTATAACGGGCAAGAACTTATAAGATGTTTTAAATAAGTTTAGCCAAACACCCTCATAGTGCGATAAACAGAATGCACCAATGCTTCGTTTTTCTTTTTCGTTTCTGGTAAGTAAGACGTGTATTGCAGATTGCAAGTGAAATACAAATTAGAAACTACACATCTATTATATATAAAGTCTCTTGGTTACAAAATGAGGTGCATATATGAATGCAGCATAACAATAGACACTAAAAGGTAAGTGGTTGCAAATAAGTATCTACTCAAACACATATTCTCTAGTTCTACCTTTATTGACAAAGTCTTCCAAAAGAATCAACAAACCTACTTGGTATTCGAAATTAAATTTCTTAATTTAACATTATTAGAGCTCAGTATTTCATATCTCACCCATCATACCAACAAAAAAAAAAAAAAGAACATCCTTATTTCACACCATACATGATTCACTATCACTGGAACTTCTTGTATAAATTAGTTTCACATTAAGACCGGATAAAGAGTATAAAACTGAAAGTTCTCCATACAACCATGTGGACATGCCATTCATACTCTTAATAGGAAGTCACCTATGTAAGTGTGAGGTGGCGGCCATCTCAACTTGTGAATGAGTAAACACTTATTAATCCAAGAAGGGGTGCCAAGGCAAAAATGGACCCAAAAGTGAGAACTAAAAATTGTTGAAAATTTATTATGTGAGTCTGGGCTTGCACGAACGGCTACTAGTTCAAGACACCATGTTCACTGGGAACCTAGGAAGTCCGATGATATTTTCACTAGGAAAGGTTCAAAGTTAATAGCTACCTCTTCCGATGTAATAAACTTTCATTCGAACTCTCAAGTCATGCATTGCATAATTTTCATTCGTATGGGAGATTGTTGGAAAAAAATAGACAAATGTGGTGTTCACACACTTTGTCACAGAAATTCGAATATCGTGTGTATCCGGGATGCATAATATTTTCGGATATTCTTGTTCTACTCCAAGAGTAGATAACCGTAGCCTTTCGAATTTCTCGATTCGGAGTTGTAACGAATGAGAAATTAATGATTAAAGTGAGGTGTGTAAATTGCTCTATCCCACATAGGAATTGTAAAACAAAGTAAATTGGTTTATAATTCTTAGATAAGGGTTTGGCCCTTGGGTCATAACATGTTTGTGTGGGTTTAGAGGGGGAGGACCTAGCCATGGTTAGACCGCATCGCGCGCCGCCGACCGACTGGGTCGGGTTCGTGGCTCCTGGGCTTGGGCTTCTTGTGAAATTAATTTTTTGGACCAAATCCAATTCAAATTAATTTCTAATCCAACAACTAAATTTTTACAATGAATTAAAATTCAGAATTGAAATAAAAATTGATCACTGTTATTTCAATTATTTTAATTTGCTTCTAGAGGTTGGTTTGAATTATGCATAATTCAAAGAGCCGTTTTTCTTCTCCAAAACGTGTGTGACAACAAGGATGTTACAAATCAAAGTAATGGAGATTAATAGCAAATTAAATCCAGAATTTATTCACTTGTCTGAATTTTGAGCCTATAAAAGGGGCTCTCCTGTAGAAGGAAAAACACAACAAATACAAAGCTTTCATCCTCTTCTTCTTCTCTTGCGAGTACGAGCAGAAAATAAAGTTCGTTGAGTTTTGGAGTGTGGAGTGGTCCTACTACAAAACAGAATATGTTGTATCTTGGGACACGTTTGCATATCCCGTACCACCTGTAGCAGGGCAATTTCGTGTTAAGGAAAGAGCTTGGTCTTGCCTCGAATTTTCCTGTTTTTAACATTGTAATCGTTTGTTTCGAAGTTTGTTCAACAACCTTGGTTCTGCTTCCATGAGGTGAACGAGCTTCTCGGTTTATCCATGACAGCTGCTGTTGCACCTGATTTTTCAACTTCCCCAATGTTTAAGCACTTCAAATACAAGCACACATCATAAAACCAAGTATTCCATAAAATTTTACCAAATTACATACTTTTTCTATTAAAAAAATGTAACTACCAAACTTACCTTCCACAACTATACTGAATTTTCAACTTCCCCAAAGTCTAAGCATTTCACATACATGCACATATCATAAAACCAAGTGTTCCATAAAATTTCACCAACTACATATTGTAAAAAAATAAAGCACCAACTACTAAACTTACCGTCCGCAACTAAAGGAGTAGCAACAGAGACGGCAGCGGCGGGGAGTTTCGACGGATCATTGGAGCTTAATTCCTTCGGATTTTCTGCCGGAGGATGCTCCGACGACTTCAAGTTATATCTATTAATATCAGTATTACTGTTCTCACCCTACGCAAAAAACAACGGTCCAGATTGAGTAATCCAGCAATGAGGAAACAAACAGCTCATTATCTGTGTGTATGAGTTTAGAGAGTGAAAGTGAGAGTGCCTTCGGACGCATGGGAGAAGAAGGCTTATCGCTGTTGTCATTGGACGGCGAGGATGATCTCTTATTATCAGTCGACGGCAGAGATCCACTTCGCCTCGTCGACACCATCTCTGCTTCCTCTGCTCTTCCCAAATGGGATATGTTCTTTGCTCTAATGCACGGACACTTCAAAAAATCACAACGTGTCGTGTCTGACATCTGATCAGACACGACACTTGTCCGACACTCTCCGACACCGTGTCCAATATGAAAATAAATTTGTCCGCTTAAATAAAATAAAATAAAATAAACTATGAATACCGTAATAGACGCAGTTAGAAAGTATGTCTACTATATATGCATTATTTGTGACACTTGATGTTATTTCACTTATTTTTTTGTGATTTTCAAATCTGAATTATTTATTTTTCGTTCAAACATATATAACTTTACAAATCAAATACAAATTTATAATTTACAATAGTTGTTTTTATAGTTTATTTCTCTAACCAGTCATATTTAAATTAAAATGAAAAGACTAATTTATATATTAACGTAATTTAATGAACATATATATGTATATGATATATATACATATTTTATTAGTACTATCGAGGCCGTGTCGTGTCCTAGGTTTTTTGAAATATATCGTGTCGCGTGTCCGTGTCGTGTCGTGTGACGTGTCTCGTGTCCCGTGTCCGTGCATCATAGGTTCTTTGCTAAAGAGTGAATATTTATTACATATATACATATGTGTGTTTTAAAATTAGAAAGCAGAGAAAATTTAAGTGCATATATGAGAAAATTACGTGCACCTAGAAATGGTGGGGATAATTGCGTTACCTCCTTTGAATTATGAATAACTAGCATACACACACCTTATTTATTGAATTTTAACATGGACCTCCCTGGTTTAGTTTTTCTATTAAAATTTTATTTAAAGATTATAATGCTCTTTCCTTTTGAGTTAAAAGAGATTGAATATCACTAAATAATGTTTAGAGAATGAATAATTATTAAAACATTATATAATGACATATTATTTAAAAAAGAAACATCCAAAATTAAAAATTCCTAACAATAATATAACTCTAAAACTCCTAAACCAATAAATAAAAACAGAAAATATGATTTCGATTTATCGTGAGTTCTCTTTTGTAATTCAACACGTTATTGTATCCAGAAATATTCAAATAACTTTTTGTGTAGTGTTAATTTCATATAATTTAAATATTTAGTATAAACATAAATAATTCTAATGTTTACAAATATTTTGAAAATATATATATAAGAACCACAGTAATACCTCATTAATCTTTTTATAGTCCTATTGTTCAAGTATTACTATTTTATTAATAAAATCTAACAACTTCTTACACATAATTACTAGTCTAAGAAAAATATTATTACAAAAATACATACACCTCGTATATGACGCCACTTTTCATTCTTGTGGATATTTATTATTTAGTAATGTACGTCGAGAATTAATTAAAATGTTGTTGTCAGACAATGAAAACTTAAAGGTAGTAAAAATAGTACAACATCTTATTCTCTTTATTCCAATATTAATTGAAAAACAGAAAAATGAAGGAGTGTGTTAACGTGTATTTTATACACGTTTTACATGTTTAGAATTGCGTTGTTTGTCACGTTTTTTCTTCCCATCTCATCGATTTATGCTCTTATTGATTTGTTAGGTATTTGTATGAGAAATGGAGGAAAATGTGATAAAAAATCTTAGAAATGATGAAAATTGAAATTGGCTTGAAGAAAACGCAGCAAGAATGGTTTTCAGAATTAAGCGTGCCCACGCTTAATTCAAGGAACCTTTCTGCCGAGGAACAAAGAGACGCTGGAATCTGCTGGAAATTGTTGAAATCTGCTGGAGTTCGTAATTCTCTGCCAGATTCTCGTTTCCCAATCTGTTGGGATTATTTTATTTTATTTAGGGATTTTATTTTCCTTTTTGAGGAATTTTAGTTTGGTTAGGATTCTTAAAATCCTATTTTTTAGTTTCCTTCTTTAACTAGAACTCTTTTAGGTTTAAATAAGTGGAATTTATTCCACAAGGATTATCTTTGTTTTTACATTATTTTTCCAGCTTTCGAATTCATACATTGTAGATGCTTTTTGCTATGTGTTGCTAAACACATTATTCTAGTCGAAGGATTTATTGAGGTTTGATTTCGTTAACTCATGAGATTAAATTTGTGCCTTTATTTTCTTTGTTCCTTAAAGTATTTACTTCTTCTATGTGCTTTGTTGATAATATATTTCAATTGATTAGATAACCTGATCAACTATTTAATCGTTGAAATCATATTAAGCTGTTTAAGACCCAAATCTGTAATTGTATGGTTAACCCTAATCTTTGTTGCAGTTAGTGGCGTCGATTATGGACAAGTTTTCGATTAGTTGCTATGGGAATTAGTAATCTAGTTTAAATAAACCGAGCTTACGTGATTGTTGAATATAATTGGTGTTTTTCTAATGCATGAATGCTATCGATAGGCTAAATCCTAAGAGCTTGTTTAGGGGTTGTCTAATTGATATTAGTAATTTAATTTGTTTTGCATTTTTTAGTTTACGCCTTTTAATTTTATTTTAGTTAAAACCGAAAAAACCCCCTTTTAAATTGATACAGTAAAACCTCTATATATTAATAATGTTGGGACCGGAGAATTTATTAATTTATAGAGATATTATTATATCGATAAATTAATAATTTATTAATTTAAAGAGGTTTTAACGTATATGCACAGTTGACCTTCAAAGTTCCAAATTCTTTGAATAACTTTAAGTATACATGCATAGTTATTGATGAAAGTTAAGTTAAAATACAAATGTACTAGTAGAATTCCATGAACACAAACTCACGTGGAAGTTGGAATGGCTTGTTTAAATTAATTGGCTTTGGAAAATACAAAAATATGGTTCATTGGACTAACATTTGTGCATTGAATCATGGATAGAAGTCAGCACTATATATTTATCCATTGGAATCTTGGTAAATCACACACAAAAATGGCCACTCATCTAAAAGGAATTCAAAAATCAACCATGACCAACCAACAACGAAATGTTATGTGAGTATAAGAGAGATCAACCTGGATGCACTCAGAATGATTTGGTGAAATGGGTTGAAAAATCTTTCAATTTGAAAGTTAGCCAAGCAACAATTTCGAACACTCTTAAGAGATCTGCAGAATTCCTATCATCTGACTTTGAGAAAGGTGGGTCGTCTAAGCGTCAGAAATCAGCCAAGTATCCGGACCTTGAGAAGGTTGTTTATGAGTGGTTTCTCCAACATCAAGTGCTTGTGAATATAACCGGGGAGCTAATCTTAGAGAAGGCGAATGAGGCGCTTAAGCTTTTACATCCAGAGGATCCCGCAGATCATCGCCTTTCACAAGGTTGGCTTGAGAAATTCAAATCAAGGCATGGTATCAAATCATATCACCGTTTCGGAAAGAGTGGATCAGTCGACATGCATGATATGGAGAATAAATTGGAGTCCATTAGGAAAAAAATTGATCAATTTCCAAGGAAAGATGTTTTTAATATGGATGAAATTGGTTTGTTTTACAGGTTACAGGCTGATCATTCACTTGCAACAAAGCAACTTGAAGGTAAAAAACAAGATAAGGAGAGGTTGACAATTGTTATTTGTTGCAATGAAGATGGCTCTGAAAAAATTACTCTATGGATTATTGGTAAGTATGCAAAGCCCCGTTATTTTAAGAATGTCAATATGAATAGCTTGAACTGTCAATACCGTGCCAACAAGAGAACTTGGATGACTGGAGTGCTTTTCGAAGAATATGTTCGTTGGCTGGATGAACAAATGCATGGAAGAAAAATTCTTTTGGTAGTTGATAACTGTCCAGCTCATTCAAACAATATTCAAGGTTTACGAAACATCGAGTTATTTTTCCTACCCCCAAACATGACCTCAAAAATTCAACCATGTGATGCCGGCATAATAAGAGCCTTCAAAATGTATTACCGCAAAAGATTTTACCGTAAGATTTTGGAAGGCTATGAGTTAGACATACCATCTCCAGAAAAGATCAATGTTTTAGATGCTATCAATATGGCAGTGTCAGCTTGGACTGAAAATGTTCATCAAGAAGCAATAGCAAATTGCTTTCGACACTGCAAAATTCGCTCGGAAAGTCAAAGCGACTCAAGTGCAAATGATGCAACTCCTGGAGAAGACATTCGTGAGCTTGAGAATTTGATCACTGATATGCAATATCACCACAAAATGGATGTGAATCAGTTGCTCGACTTTCCGGGTGAAAATAATCAATGTCACGAAGTTCAAAGTCTAGAAGAGATAGTGACCGATGTCATTCATAATCCGGAAGATGATGAAGCAGAGGATGATTCAATAGCTTTGCAACCGGTCACTCTAAAAGAAGCATTGCAAGCATCAACAACTCTTCATAACTTTTTGTTGCAGTACGAGAAGACAACACCACAACTATTGGGTGCAGTAAGGAGATTTAAAGATGAGATCAACATAGATTTGAAGTTCAAGAAAAAACAAGTTACAGTAGATTCTTATTTTACTAAGTTGTCTTGAGAATATTCAAGTGCATCATATATATATATATGGATTATTTTTAATAATTATTAATTTATAGTTTCGTCGGGACCAATATATATACTGGGATCTCAAAAAAATTATTATCTTATAATTTTATTGATTGTGTCCCAAATTTGTACTGGTCCCAACTTGGGACCGGACAAATTATTAGTTTTAACGAGGTTATTAATTTATCGAGTATTAATTTAACGAGGTTTTACTGTATCAGTAATTTAAGATCTAGGTCTACATCAATCTCTGAGGATCGATCCCACTTGTCACTATTTACAGATCTTTTCGAGTAGGTATTTTATTTTTGTTGGATTTGACACCCACCAAATTTTGGCGTCGTTGCCAGGGATTGGTGCTAATAGATTTATTTCTTTTATTACTAATATTTTTGTTTAGTTTTATTGTATTGTTAGATTTCTTCATATAGGTGAATCTCAGATCGAGAAAAGAGCTCAACGTGTACAAAAAGAGATCATGCAACATTCTTAGATGCCATGGCTACCGTCGAGAGAACTTTAAGGGAGCTGGCTATGCCAAATTTTATTGAGCAGTCTTTTTACATTCAATATCCTACTTTTGAAGTTGATTTTGAATTAACATATGAATTTATTCGCTTACTTCCTATTTTTCGTGGTTATGTAGGAGATGATCCTTATAAGCATCTAAAAGAATTTCATGCGGTATGTTCCATAATGAAACCAAGGGATGTCACTGAAGATCAAATCAAGTTTCGAGCCTTTCATTTTTCTTTAGTAGATAAAGCTAAGGATTGGTTCTACTATTTACCCTTTGGTTCAATCAAGACATGGACTCAATTGGAGGCACAATTTTTGGAGAAGTTCTTCCTTTCCTCTCGCATTGCGAACATCAGAAAAGAGATTTGTTGGATTAGGCAAATGATTGGAGAAGCTTTATATGAGTATTGGGAGTGATTTAAGCGATTGATCGCTAGTTGCCCACATCATCAGATACCCGAACAAATTCTCATCCAATATTTCTATGAGGGGTTATCGATGATGGATAAGAACATGGTAAATGTTGCAAGTGGAGGGGCACTGATGTACAAAACTCCCACTGAAGCAAGGAACTTGATCTCCAACATGGCTATCAACTCCCAACAATTTAGCGTTCAACACGATTATGCACCCAATGAGGTGAATGAGGTAAATGTAAATTCACTTAGTCAATGTATAAATGATTTGACATCTCTTGTTCAAAAGATGGTTATAGGTAATCAAGTGAAAGCATGTGGACTTTGTTCAAGCGTTAGGCATACCACTGAGAGGTGTTCTACACTTCAAGAGGGGTCATGTGGACAAGCTTATGATGCTGGATTTTTGGATGTTCCACAGAGTAATTAAAATCCTTTTTCCAATACTTACAATTCAGGATGGAGTGATTATTCCAATTTGAGCTACGCTCCACGACTTCCTAGCTATCACGAATAGCAAGGCCCACTGATTCCTCAAATGAACCAAAAATCAGGTACGTCTTTAGAGGACATGCTTAAATCTTTGATGACTAACACTCTACAATTTCAACAGGAAAGTCAAACTGCAATCAAACACCTGGAGAATCAAGTGAGTCAAATGACCACCACTGTGAATGAGTTGGTCTCAGAAAACTCAAACAAACACTCCTCTCAAACTATTGGGAATCCAATGCAAAATATTAGTGCACTCACTACAAGGAGTGAAAAGGTGTTACCGGAGCGCAAGCCATTTGTGATACCTCCTCCATTTCTTGGTCGTTTTGCTAACTCTAAACGTGAGGTGGAAGGTGAGCCGAAAAAGAAAAATGTTGAACATCAACTTATAAAACCAACGGAGACACTTACTGAGAAATCCAAGCTTATTGAGATAACTCCTCCAACATATGAGAAGGAAGTTAAAGAATATGAGATTTTTAGAGAAGTTGAAATTAGTGACGACGAAGAGGTGGATATAGAAGCAAATGAATCTCCAACATGCCAAAATAAATTATCTCCAAAATGCAAAGACCCAAGTATGTTTATTATCTCTTGCAATATATATAGGTGATGTGCAACTTGAGAATACTATGTTAGACCTTGGATCATCTGTAAATATCATGTCTCGTTCCATTTATGAGTCTTTGAATGTGAAAAAGATGAGAAAAACATACATGATTATACAATTAGCTATTGGGTCTAATGCATCTCCTAATGGCTTTCTTGAGAACGTATTAGTTCATGTTAATAACTTCGATTTTTTCGCTGATATTTATGTTGTTGATATGGATGAAGATCAATCTAGTAAGTTAGCCCCAATCCTTCTTGGAAAAACGTTTCTGAAAACATTTTGGGCTAAAATTAATATGCATGATGGAACTCTTACTATGGAATTTGAAGACGAATTTGTGATGTTTAATTTATATGATTCCATGAAGTATTCTACTGATGATTGCTCTCTGTTTGGTTTAGATGCTACTAACTTTGTGATGCAGCGGATTTTTGAATTTTATGATGAATGATCCACTAAAAGTAGCTTGGCATAGTGATGGTTTTGAACCTCCGACTTAAGCTACTTGAAGCATTGCATCGTCTAGCCGACGACGTTAAAGAATGGCGCTTCTTGAGAGGCAACCCATGCTTGTTTTGAATTTCTCATTTCCTCGTTTTTTTGTTTAGATTTTTGTTTTTGAGCAGAATACATTCAAGAATTAAGCGTGCCCACACCTAATTCTAAGATGTAATCTGTTTTTGGTAGAGCAGAATGGTCACAAAAATTAAGCGTGCCCCCATTTAAAAGTTGGAACCTTTCTGCCCATACCCTTTTTTCCCTTCTTTGCATTTTCTTTTTATCAAGAAAATCCCAAAAAATCAAATATTCTAAAATATAACAAAAAAATCGGAAATCAAAAATCATAAAAAAAGAGACAAATTGTTCTAAACCCTAACCATAACCTACACTGCTCGCCGTCGCTTACCTCTTCTCTTCTCCATTTTGCAGAGCGCCGCCGTGCCTCACCTCCAATGTCGCCTTAGTTTTCATCTTCGACTACAACCATTGGGAGGTGTTTCTTCTTTCACCACCTTCGGAGCCCAATCCCACGATGGAGGAACTTCGTCACCTCCACCCCTTCTCACCACCACCGCGGTGAACCACCACTTCTCGTCGTCGCACTCCTCCAGCGACTGCTCCTCCACCACGCAGACTGCTTCCACAACAATTGAAGTCCGTCTCGACGCAACTGAAGCCAAAATCGATTGACTACTACTACACTTCCGCATCACGACCGAGTGATGTCCTAGGGAGTGCTTCACTGTTTCTTTACTTTTATGCATTGTCTTTTGCTATCCTTTGTATATTCTTGCATTGAGGACAATGTGCGATTTAAGTGTGGGGGGTGATTCTCTGTTGCGTTTGCACATCTTTAGCTTTTGTTTAATTTTTTAGCTCGTAAATTTTTTCAAATTTTCTTTTGCTTTGAGATTTTAGAGTATAGTTTTCTTTGGAATGTTTGAACAAGTTAGTGTGTGCAATTTGACCTTGCGTTGATTGATTGATTTTCCTTGCCATATGAAAATCTTTGCTAGCATAACGATATAATACGAACGATATGATTGCATGTTTTTAGTACGACTTATCCCTACCACGTGAGCTTTTGAAGCCTTCGTTTTGATTGAACATCCATGTCATTCTCTTTCTTTCTTGTGTGTATCTTACGTGTTTTTGAAATTCTAAAACTTGCTTTGAACCGTGTCAAGACCACACGAGTTTGTGCACTTTTGAGCATGATAAAGGCACTAGGACTTAGCCACTTAGCCAAATAAGCCTACCATTTGCATAATCCCCTAGTTAGCTCACTTTGAGCTTTTTGCCATTCTTTTGCTTGATTAAACCCAAAATTTGAGCCTTTACCATTTTATCATATCTCTTTATTTTACCCATCTGAGAAAATGAGTCGAGCATCGAGATTATAAATGTTTGGGAACTCAAGAAGAAGATGTGTATTGATTGTGGGAGAACACTTGAAAAATGTAAAGAGTGCTTACCAAAACATTTTTTTAAAAAAAAGAGAAAAGAAAAGAAAAGAAACAAAAAAGAAGAAGAAAAAAGAAAAAAAAGGGGCGTAGAACGAGAAAGAAATTGCAAAAAAGAATGAAGAATGATGAATCGAGTCCTCGAAAGGACGAATACAAAGATACATGGGTCCACATTGCCAAATCTACCCAATAGTGTCTTGATGCTCTTCGAAATTTTCGAAATCCTTTTATTCCTACCCCGAGCCTTAGCCCTATTACAACCTTGAAAAAAAGACCTTTTGATTCTTTTGTGCACATTCTCAAAAGTAGTGGCGATTTTGGTGCATAAGCAAGCCTATGGGATTACATTGACATGTTAAGACTTGAGCGAAACATGTTATACCCTATACACGAGTGATTGGAGAGAATGTGAGAAAAGTCGACTAATTTCTTGCATTCTTATTTTTCAAAATGAAATCGTTGCGTTGGTTTTGATTTAATGTGGTATAGAGATCTTCGATTATTTGCATGTGTCATCTTGTCATCCTTGACATTTTGTTCTTTGATTCATGATTCTCTATGCCTATTTGATCGGGTGTTGAAATCTTGATTATTTCGCAATGGTTACACTTAAACATTGCTCGAGGACGTGCAATAGCATAAGTGTGGGGGTATTTGTTAACGTGTATTTTATATTTACATGTTTAGAATTACGTTGTTTGTCACGTTTTTACTTCCCATCTCATTTATTTATGCTCTTATTGATTTGTTAGGTGTTTGTATGAGAAGGGAGGAAAATGTGATAAAAAGGCTTAGAAATGATGAAGTTTGAAATTGGCTTGAAGAAAACGCAACAAGAATGGTTTTCAGAATTAAGCGTGCTCACGCTTAATTTGAGGAACCTTTCTGCCGAGGAACAAAGAGACGTTGGAATTCGCTGGAAATTGTTGAAATCTACTGGAATTCGTAATTCTCTGTCAGATTCTCGTTTCCCAATCTGTTGGGATTATTTTATTTTATTTAGGGATTTTATTTTCCTTTTTGAGGAATTTTAGTTTGGTTAGGATTCTTAAAATCCTATTTTTTAGTTTCCTTCTTTAACTAGAACTCTTTTACGTTTAAATAAGTGGAATTTATTCCACAAGGATTATCTTTGTTTTTACGTTATTTTTTCAGCTTTCGAATTCATACATTGTAGATGCTTTTTGCTATGTGTTGCTTAACACATTATTCTAGTCGAAGGATTTATTGAGGTTTGATTTCGTTAACTCATGAGATTTAATTTGTGCCTTTATTTTCTTTGTTCCTTAAAGTATTTACTTCTTCTCTGTGCTTTGTTAATAATATATTTCGATTGATTAGATAACCTGATCAACTATTTAATCGTTGAAATCATATTAAGCTATTTAGGACACAAATCCATAATTGTTTGGTTAACCCTAATCTTTGTAGCAGTTAGTGATGTCGATTATGGACAAGTTTTTGATTAATTAATATGGGAATTAGTAATCTAGTTTAAATAAACCGAGCTTACGTGTTTGTTGATTAGAATTGGTGTTTTTCTAATGCACGAATGCTATCAATAGGCTAAATCCTAAGAGCTTGTTTAGGATTGTCTAATTGATAAAACTTAAGAGGAATAATCAAAGAGCTTATTTTGGTTATCGAAGACTTAAGGAAAAACTAGGTTGTTAGAGCTTGGTAACAACTATAGCCAATTTACTTAAAGAACATTGAATTATTATTGCATCGATGATCGAGTTATAGAATCAATACCGAAATAATCCGAAAACTAGAATTTCTCATCTTATTGAATTCGTTTTAATTTGTTTTGCATTTTTTAGTTTACGTCTTTAAATTTATTTTAGTTAAAACCGAAAACCCCCTCTTTTAAATTGATATTAGAAATTTAAGATCTAAGTCTACATCAATCTCTGAAGATCGACCCTACTTGTCACTATTTACAAATCTTTTCGAGTATGTATTTTATTTTTTGTTAGATTTGACACCCACCAGAGTGTGGGTGCTAAATGTCAATAGTTGAAAGGAGGTTGATGCAAATTTCTCAGAAATAGTGTGAAAATTTTGGGGGTATAATATAAGTGAAATATTATTCACGATACAAATAAATTATCTTGATATTGAATATTTTTTTGAATTTATGAAAACTATTATATGTTTGTTATTACTAACTGAATTTAATGGTCGGTTCAATTAAATGTTTAATTGGTGTATTAATGATTCTACACGGTTCGGAATATATGAGGAGTTGATATTTAAATATTAAGTATCGTGATGACGAGAATTAATGAGCAGTAATCCGGTAAATAAAATTATATTTACAAGAACATTTAACCAGAGAGCATTATTTGAATAAACAGAAATCACTGTTTGGTTTAATTGAAGTAAGAGCAAATATATTTTTACAAAATTACATCGATAATGAAAAGAACAAGACTTATAAATTACACAAATGCTTATTTTAATTTATTGTATTAATTTGATGGAAATAAAAAAGATTATTTAGTGTTTTGTTTCCATTATTTACTTTATGGATATAAAAAGAGATTGTTTAGTATTTTGCCTGCATTGTCAAATAAAACTTGCAAGACATAGTTGTTTTACCAAAATCATCTTTTATACAAATTATCTAATGTAATTAATTTATAAGGCTAAATATTTGATGTACTCTTTAAACCTCAAATGATATGAAAAAAAAATTGACCACTACTTAATGTCAAGGAGACCAGAAGGAAACTCAAATCCTTAAAAGAAAATATTTCAGAATAAAAAAAAATCAATTATTTGGTATGTCTTAAAAAAATTGAGATTTATATCTTTTATTAAGTTTGTTAAACCCCAAGATTGTTAGTATCATTTGAATTTTACAAAATTCAAAATGTATTTCATTTCATATTCTATTATGAAATGATATTTATATTTAAAATATATTTTGCTCAATTAGGCTACATATATAGATGGCTTAAATGCATAGAACCTTCTTGTATTATGTTGAAATTATTTAAAAAATTATATACTAACGAAATAGGTTGAACACCCTCCGTGTTATTAGAAAATTGTATTAAATTCTCATCATAAGAAAAAGGTCGTATTTTTTGGTGAAACAACACTACTCACCTTCTAAATTGTATGAAAAATGTATATATACATGTCAACTTAGCATGTCGAAATAAAAAAAAAAAACATAACAATACACTTATTTCTAATGGAATGGAGATTTTTCCCCGACTTTATACTAGCACATGATTGATCAAATTGTTTCATTATTCATTAACATAAAGCATTTTTTACATTTTCAATATAACACGAGAATTTTATACATTTCACCCTATATCGATAAAATCAAGGCCCATATGAGGACATGCTAGTGTCCGTGCTGCTTTGCGCCCAGATCCAATGTGGTTAAAAAAAAATTCAGGTCCTAATATAGAATCTTAAATATCCCATATATATTTGTTTTAAACACCATATTTAGGATCCTATGGTTAAGTTTGTTTATATTTTTGAGTTAAACATATGAAACAAAATTGAAAACTGTGATTTACGAAAATTTATAGAATTATAGGTGTTTTTTATGTTTTTAAAAATAGGTTGAAAGTTGTAAAATATATCAAGTCGATAGGTTGATGAATGATATATAGAATTATTGTGTTAATTATGAATATAATGATTATGTGGATAAATAAATTAAAAAAATATAAATTAAAAATTGGAAAGAGAAAGAGAGAAATGATTATAATAAATGATGATTAATGAATGTGTGAAACGATGTATATATGACTTTATAAGTAGTTATATCGACTAATAAAAAGTAGAAATGAAAAAAGATGAATTTGAATGAAATTTGTCTGTTGCAGTTATTTAGAAGTTTATAATCCAGATACTTGAAAATGAAAATTAAAAACATAAGCACTAAGGCATAAGTTATTCATTATATATATATATATATTGTACTTAAGCCAAAGAATTCTAATATAATATCTAAACAAGAGAAATATATTAAGAGATAATTACATCCACCTCCCTGTACAATGTCGTATTTACAGAAAACCCCTTCCGCCATTTCATAATTACAGATACCTCCCCTGACGAGCGCTGCCCATCATTTTTCCTGCCCGAGACGGTAAAAAGTCCAATTTGCTCCTACTACCATTTCTGAGGAAAAAAAATAAAAAACAAAACAAAATGTGAAATATGAAATAACCGAAATACCCTTAACTCCATTCACTGACAAAGACACCTTTTTAACAACATAAATCAAAATCCCCTTCTCCTAAAAACCCTAAGTGGGAAAATCATCCCACTCTTCTCCAAAAATTCGAATCCACTTCTTCCAAAATCCGAAGTTCACCATCCCGAAAACCATCCGAATTTCAAGTTTCTAACATCACTTTCTCTGAATTTTACCTAATTTAGGTTCCACACTCATAGTTTCCATGAACAGCTATACAAGTTTTTGATTTTTTAATAGTTTTTATATTTAGTTTCGAGATTTGATTGGGCATGTGCGGTTTTATATTTGTTATGTAGTTTAATTCATTGCTCGAATTGGGAAACTAGAGGTTTATTTATTGTTTTTACATTTATTGGAATATGGATATGAATGGGGTGGGGCTTGAGAAGAAGGGTGGAATTAGGGCTTTTTCGAATCAGCATTTTCCGATTTATGATTAGTTAGATGTCTTTTGATGTGTTCTTTTATTAACTCTGGAAATTGTTGCTGAGAAAGGAATATTTTACGGTTTATTAGCAGTTAAAGTTGAACATTTGTCTTTCTTCCTCTTTTTTCTGATTTCTCTCCCTTGTTTGCTGAGAAAATAATGGGAGCTAAAACCTGTGAAGTTTGCAAGGAGGCGCAATCGAAATACAAGTGTCCTTCATGTTTAGTTCCTTAGTAAGTAATTTAACAAGGTTTTAAATGAACTTTGATTCAGTTAATTCAATGATTCTGAAGATTACTGTTACTGAATTATTGCAGTTGTTCTTTGGCGTGTTACAAGTAGCACAAAGGTTTGTTATTTGATTGTGAGTTTTGGTGTTTTTGTTGTATTCCTGGAGTTCCTGGAGTTCTGTCTTCTTTGCTGTCTTATGCTTATGTTGGCATATTTTAATAGGAATTAGCCATATCGGACCGGCAAGATTGAACCTTCCTAGAGAAAGCATTTGTAGTACATCTCCGATCATCGATACTCCGATCGTCACGATTGCAACTATGATTACAAAACCGCCGGCAGAGAAGCGATCGCAAGGGAGCATCCGGTGGTTATAGCCGCAAAAATAGTCAAAATATGAATGAAAAGGAATGCGGAAATCGATCTATATATTGCGGCAAAACAAACAGAAAATGAATGAATGATCTGTGTATTGTATTATTTACTTGTATTTGTCGCCGGTCGGAGATATCTTTCGTTTTTGTGTGATTTATCTCTTATGAATCTTTTTTCTATTCGGAATGATAAAAGACAATTTAAGTTAATCCTTATTGTTCTTATGTTTCCGGTGAACTCATTAATTTCATTTTTTTCTTTGAACAAAACAACTCATGAATTTTATTATTCAAATCGATTGAACACAGTTGAATCATATGAAGGGTTAATAATAAAAGTGAAAACACAATTGATCTATTGGAGGAATATTTTCTTTTTAATTTTGGTTAAGAAAAAAATATTACATTTACACCCCCTGAGTGTATTTTCTTCAATAAAAAATCTGACATTATTGGCAAGAGGATGATGTCATCAATTGATGATGTCATATGGAGTAAAATAGGAAAAGTACAAAAAAAATTTGCTGACATCATCAATAATCTGACCGAAAAAAAGGACAGGGGGTGCCCGTGTTATGAAAAAATTGTGAAAGGGGAGGTCCGAGTAATTATGAAAAGTGGAGGGAATTTTTCTGTAAATACGACATTGTAGAGGGGAGGTGGATGTAATTATCCCTTATATTAATTGGTCAAAATTTCGCAAACGATAATATATATATATATATATATATATATATATATATTCAAATTTACCATATGAACAAGATTTTTTAGAACAATTGCCCCAAAATAAAAGTCATATTGTATAGGATTTAATTCTATTTATGAGAAAAATTAAATTATAACCTAGTTTAGAAAAATATCAAGGTTTGACTGAAAATAAATTTCAATATCTGAAAAGAGATATTATAACGCCAAACCACAACGCCACCACACAACAGCGTTACAAGCTTTATAATCACTTGACGACAATTTTCAATACCAAAGGAAAAGCTTTCATCCTTTATCTCAGAATTCCGCCCCCAGTAATCACTCGACAACGTTCACCGCTTACACCAACCACATTTACCATTTCCGACTAAAAGCCTTCCATTTTCAACTAAGCTTTTACACCTTAACGTATATGACTTTTGCCTTCCTCATCCAACGACAAGTTCCACTGTGCCCATCTCTTTGATTCATTGTAAAATTCCATATTTTACACCTTCACCAACAAGAGGAATTGCCTTCACTTCTCTAAATCAATTTGCTTAAGGAGTCCATTCTTGCTAGATTTCTTGAAACACCAAGGTAAAATCTCTCATTTTCACAATTATCTCATTTTTTTTGGAATTAGATCAATGCTCTAGTATTTGAAAACATTTAATTGTGACAAATCTTGGTATAATTTTGATTTTTGAAATAATTTTTCTCAACTTCTTCTATATGTTACAATTCTCTTTTTATGCACAACAAGCTTTTTATATTTTCTTTTCATCTGATGTTTTTTTTCTTGATAGTTATTTTTTAATCTTTAATTTACAAATAAAACATTTTTTTCTGTTTTCTATTTGACATTTTAAACTTTTTTCTATAAAAGTCTAGGAAATGTGTTGTATTTCACTGTAAATTGCAGATCTGGAAATTAGAAATAAAATTGATAAATTTGAAATTAGATCCAGTAGATCTGGGAGTATATTTACTTATTACATTTAGATTTTCTAAATCTAGGAATAAAATTTAGAAAATGTTGTAAAGATTATCTTGTAAATGTTGACACATTATTATTATTATTATTATTATTATTATTATTATTATTATTATTATTATTATTATTATTATTATCATCATCATCATCTTTAAGAAAACTCATTTTAGAGAATATTAGGGGAACTGTGCTCTTGCATAGTTGGTCGCTTCTTGAATTTCTTGCCTTTATGGATGAATTCCGATCTGCTAAGCACTTAAATAATATATGTGTTAGGCCATCTCCAACCCAAAAACCAATTTTGCACTAAATTGGTGCAACAATTGCACTAATTTGTTGTTTCTACCGTAAATCTAATTCAATACATAACACTATTTCCTGCACCATAAAGGAATATTTTGGAATATTTCCATTTCCCAACTCTATTAATCTTGCAATCTATCACAAACAAAAGTTATGTGCATTTTCATCCAAGAAAATATAATAAAAGTCATAATAATAAAAATATTCGATATTATTATATACAAGTTTCAATATACTTATTATTTAATAAAATTATAAAGTGAAATTAATGCATGATTGAATAAAATAATTTATATGATATAATTATAACTAATTAAGATTTTAAGGACTAAATTAAAAATGACTGAAACTTCATAAACTTACAGAGACTAATTTGAAAATCTAATTAAAGTTAAAGGATTAATACAAAAATAAAAATAAAAACATTGCGCCAAGAAAGGTGTAGTATTTGGCACTGGGATTGAGCAAACCCAGAGCCATATTAGTGCCAACCCACACTATTTTAGTGTTGATCGGAGATGTTATAAAATATGTAAAAGCTACTTAAGATTTGTAATGTTAACCTTTCTTTCATATATTCTTTTAAAGTTTTGAATAAGAACCAAATCACTTTATTTGAATAAATTATAAATTTGGTAGTATGTTATGTAAAATAGTTATGTTCTTTATAATAATTTTAAGAATCTGGCCTCTTAGAACTAAATATCCAAAAAAACAAACATAGAGGAAAAGAAATTTAGAAAATAAAAAATATTAAATAAAAAAAACATCGTTCAAGAGTATAAAGACAATTACATGATGTAGAAAGTGAATAATGATACCTTGCATTTTTTTTTTGGGTGGGAGTAATTTGTACAAACTATAATTTTAGGGGAGGTGTTTGATACAACAAGCATTGTTTAGGTAATAAATCGTATTTACCCTAATTTTAAGGGCGTGGTTATATAAATTCCAATTACAGATAAGAGATAACGTGAAATATAAATGAAGGGCATTACACTTCATTTCCACAAAATACCAACCTTGCATATTATATTTGGCAACAACTTTCACCGCTGGTACCAACCACATTTTATAATTCCAGACGAGAGACGATACGATACAGCTTTTATACCTTTTCTGAATAAAACGCTTTATCTTCGTCGTTCAACAATAAGTTCTACTGTTCACCAACCTTTTCAATCCAGTCAAAATCCCTAAAAAGTGTATACCTTGGTTATTCTAAATTGCCTCCACTATTCAATATTAATTTTTGCGTAGAGAGTTCATTCTTATATCTAAGTTTTTGGATCCAATTGATACCAATTGAAAAGGCCACAAATAAGTCTGTTTTCCAAGGTAAATTCCCTAGATCCATTGTCATTTACATCATCTCATTCCTATATATATCTCTATATTCACTAAGTTTGCAAAAAATATTTATATCCTTGCAAAAAAAATGTGGTTTAATTTTGAAATCATTTTTCTTAATTCTTATGATGCATTTATCTCAAGTCTTGTATTTATGAATGTTGATTTTTTCTTATTTGCTCTTCATATAAACTTTTTACTTAGTTGAATTTTTTAATTTTTTATTTTCAACAAAAAAAAAATCATTTTTTATTTTTTTTTATATTTTTTATTTTCTATTTTCCATTTATAATTTATGTTGTAGAAAAACTATGGGAAATGTGATTTGGCTGTAAATCTCGAATGAGATTAAAATTAAATTTAATAAAATCTGAACTAGATTTTGTGGATCTAATGTTATATCTTTTACCCCTTGATTTACTAGATCTAGTAATAAAATTTAGAAAACAATGTAAATATTATTTTCTAAATTTTGATACAATGTTTTTGATAATTCATGAAATGCCCAATGTTGTTGAATAATTAATGTATGTTTTGTTTACTCTTTATTGTATGTTCGATTTAACCCCTTCTACTGAAAATGCTCAATATCTAATTTTCAACTTTCAAGACTTTTTCTCTACTCTTAATAACAGTAAATTACTAATACAAACACTGATATTTTAGTGAATTAGTTTGATTTATACTTTCAACTGAATTCTTTTTCCCTTTAAATACTTTTATTATTAAGATATATGAACTTTTAAATAGTATATATTTTTTAATAAATAGTATAACATCACCAGTTCCCAATCTCTCTCTATATAAAGGCATGAACCTTTTACCTTTTAACTTATCTACAGATTGCGTCAAATTAGAACATTTTTTTAAAACTATTTAAATATTAGCATAAATGAATATTTAAATTTAATTTTCATTAAAAAAGACCATAAAGAAACATAAATTAAGATTTTATTTTCAAAACAAAAACACAAAATCTTTTTAATTTGACTTGTGTTATTAAGAATGTAGTGATGTAACATTATATTTTTCTTTCTAATGTTTTAGTTTGAACATTTAAAGAAAATAAGATAGATTAATATCTTAAACTTATAAACTAGTTTAATTTATAAATATAAAGTTTATTAAATTAATATTATTTAACTCGTATGAGAGGCCAATGTTATGAATATAATGTGGATAAATAAATTAAAAAATGTAAATTAAAAATTATAAAATTTGAAAGAGAAAGAGATAAATGATTGTAATAAATGATGATTAGTGAATGTGTGAAACGTTGTATATATGACTTATAAGTAGTTATATCGACTATTAAAAAGTAGAGATGAAAAAAAGATGAATTTGAATGAAATTTGTCTGTTGCAGTTATTAGGTATAAACCAAATACTTGAAAATGAAAATTAAAAACATAAGCAGTAAGACATAAGTTATTTATTAAATATATATATACATATTGTACTTAAGCTGGAGAATTCTATTATAATATCTAAACAAGAGAAGTATATTAATTGGTCAAAATTTCGCAAACTATATTTTTTTTTTCAAATTTACCAAATGAAAAAGATTTTTTAGAAAAATTGCCCCAAAATAAAAGTCATATTGTATAGGATTTAATTCTATTTATGAGAAATATCAAATTATAACCTAGTTTAGAAAATATCAAGGTTTGACCGGAAATAAATTTCAGTATCTGAAAAGATAAATTATAACGCCAAAGCACAGCGCCACCACACAACAACGTTACGAACTCTATAATCACTTGACGACAATTTTCAATACCAAAGGAAAAGCTTTCAGCCTTTATCTCAGAATTCCCCCTGTAATCACTTGACAACGTTCACCGCTTACACCAACCACATTTACCATTTCCGACTAAAAAGCCTTCCCTTTTCAACTAAGCTTTTACCGTATATGACAATTTTGCCTTCCTCATCCAACGATCCACTGTGCCCATCTCTTTGATTCATTATAAAATTCTATATTTTACACCTTCACCAACAAAAGGAATTGCCTTCGCTTCTCTAGATCAATTTGCTTAAGGAGTCCATTCTTGCTAGATTTCTTGAAAGACCAAGGTAAAGTCTCTCATTTTCACAATTATCTAATTTTTTTGTGAATTAGATCAATGCTCTAGTATTTGAAAACATTTAATTGTGACAAATCCTGGTATAATTTTGATTTTTGAAATAATTTTTGTCAACTTCTTTTTTAATTGCCACAAATTTTGGTATAATTTTGATTTTTGAAATAAATTTTCTCAACTTCTTCTATATGTTGCAATGATCTTTTTATGCACAACAAGATTTTTATATTTTATTTTCCTCTGATGTTTATTTTCTGGATAGTTATTTTTTAATCTTTAATTTTACAAAACAAAAACATTTTTTTTTTCTATTTTCTATTTGACATTTTCAATTTTTTTCTATAAACTCTAGGAAATGTGTTGTATTTCACTGTAAATTGCAGATCCAGAAATTAGAAAGAAAATTGATAAATTTGAAATTAGATATGGGAGTTATATTTACTTATTACATTTAGATTTTCTAAATCTAGGAATAAAATTTAGAAAATGGTGTAAAGATTATTTTGTAAATGTTTACACATTATTATTATTATTATTATTATTATTATTATTATTATTATTATTATTATTATTATTATTATTATTATTATTATCTTTAAGAAAACTCATTTTAGATAATATTAGGGGAACTATGCTCTTGCATCGTTGGCCGCTTCTTGAATTTCTTACCTTTATGGATGAATTCCAATCTGCTAAAGCCCTTAAATAATATATGTGTTAGGCCATCTCCAACCCAAAAATCAATTTTGCACTAAATTGGTGCAACAGTTTCACTAATTTGTTGTTCCTACTGTAAATCTAATTCAATACATAACACTATTTTCTGCACCATAAAGGAATATTTTGGAATATGTTCTTTCCCCAACTCTATTAATCTTGCAATCTATCACAAATAAAAGTTTTGTGCATTTTCATCCAAGAAAATATAATAAAAGTCATATTAATAAAAATATTCGATATTATTATATACAAGTTTTAATATACTTTTTGTTTAATAAAATTATAAAGTGAAATTAATGCATGATTGAATAAAATAATTTATATGATATAATTATAACTAATTAAGATTTTAAGGACTAAATTAAAAATGATTGAAACTTCATAAACTTATAGAGACTAATTTGAAAACCTAATTAAAATTAAAGGATTAATACAAAAATGAAAAGAAAAAAACACTGCGCCAAGAAATGTGTAGCATTTGGCACTGGGATGGAGCAAACCCAAGCCATATTAGTGTCAACTCACACTATTTTAGTGTTGATTGGAGATATTATAAAATGTGTAAAAGCTACTTAAGATTTGTAATGTTAACCTTTAATCTTTCATATATTCTTTTAAGGTTTTGAATAAGAACCAAATCAATTAATTTGAATAAATTATAAAATTTGGTAGTATGTTATGTAAAATAGTTGTCCTTTATAATAATTTTAAGAATCTGGCCTCTTAGAACTAAATATCCAAAAAACAAACATAGACGAAAAGAAATTTAGAAAAATAAAAAAAATATTAAATAATAAAGTCATTGTTCAAGAGTATAAAGACAATTAATGATGTAGAAAGTGAATAATGATACCTTGCATTTTTTGGGTGGGGGTAATTTGTACAAACTATAATTTTAGGGGAGGTGTTTGATACAACAAGCATTGTTCAGGTAATAAATCGTATTTACCCTAATTTTAAGGGCGTGGTTATATAAATTTCAATGACAGATAAGAGATAACGTGAAATATAAATGAAGGGCATTACACTTCATTTCCACAAAACACCAACCTTGCAGATTATATTTGGCAACAACTTCACCGCTGGTACCAACTGCATTTTATCATTCCAGACGAGAGACGATATGATACAGCTTTTATATCTTTTCTGAATAAAATCCTTTATCTTCGCCGTTCAACAATAAGTTCTATTGTTCACCAACCTTTTCAATCCAGTCAAAATCCCTAGAAATTGTACACCTCGGTTATTCTAAATTGCATCCACTATTCAATATTAATTTTTGCGAAGAGAGTTCATTCTTATATCTAAGTTTTTTTGATCCAATTGAAAAGGCCACAAATAAGTCCATTTTTCAAGGTAAATTCCCTAGATCCATTGTCATTTACATCATCTCATTCCTATATATATATATATATATATTCACTAAGTTTGCAAAAAATATTTATTTTCTTCCAAAAAAATGTGGTTTAATTTTGAAATCATTTTTCTTGATTCTTGTCATGCATTTCTCTCAAGTCTTGTATTTATGCATGTTGAGTTTTTCTTATTTGCTCTTCATATGAAATTTTTACTTAGTTGATTTTTTTTTTTAACAAAAACAATCATTTTCTATTTTTTTTTCTTTCTATTTTCTACTTTCCGTTTATAATTTATGTTGAAGAAAAACTATGGGGAATTAAACTGCAATTAAATTTATTAATAATTATTTATTTATATGTTGTTTTGCAGCTCAATCAATACAAGAAAAGCTATCAGATGATGATTTTTGAAGAGACTTCATTTCTTCATAAACCGATGTCTTAATTGTGAAATTTCAATCCGTTTCCTGTTTGGTTTTGTCGTGTTTCGAAAAATTCTGTGTGTGTCTTTTTCTGGTTATAAAAAGCAAACAATAACGTTTTCGGTGGTGTTGAAACTATTTTATTCGAGGGATTTTGAAGTTTAAAGTTGCTTAGTGTATAGCAACAGTCCTTTTATCCATGGTATAAAATATGGGATGTTAATAATAATTGGATATGTTTTGTCCAAGTTTGGGGATAAATATCTTTTATTTCGAAACAATAGTTTATAATTTTCTTCTTCCCTGAAGTTTGTGTTATTTTCGTCCTCATCTATTTATTATCTGGTGGTGTAAGTTATGACATATTCCATTAGGAAATTGGTTTAAGTTTCTCAACACGGTTACAAAAATCTGTAATCGATGGAGGAAAGGGCTCAATTGGTTGGATACTCCAACCCACAAAAAGACTAAATTGAAAAACACACACAAAAAAGAAAATAAGGTTTTGTTGATGCACCTAAAATGGCGCATCAAAAGTGTTGCGGTAGAAATAGCGATGCGCTATAATAACGTTGGGTTGAAGATGGCCTTAACAATGCTCTTATCAGTCAAAATTCAAAATCTTGATGTTTATCCTGTAATTGTTATTTGTTTGATCTAAGTTTTTTTCTTTTACTAGGACCATCTCTTTTTAAAATTTTCAAGAATATGGCAGTTTTGATGTTCATCTTATCTAAGTATGGTCACAAATCATTTTCGATTATTTGTGAAGTTTATTTCCACAGATATAACTTCTACAGCCGCAACACTTCTGATTTCGAAGTAAGTAACTTATTCTAGTTTTCAATTCTCGTTTTTGTGATTATTTTTTTTACTGAGGAAGGGTTATATTTATTCTCAATTTTAACTAAGAAACACATTTAATTTTAACTATAAACATGTATATTGATGAATATTTTGATTTGTAATAGTATATTTGATGCATGAATATCTCAGTATATTTTGATTATTTAATTTATGTTTGTCGTGAAGGACGAAAAAGTGGTGTCCTCGATTCGTACTGGGATGAAACTAGAATTCGCCCAGATGATGAGGGCAGAGTCGAAGATGGGGTGGTTTACAATAGGCAAATAGTAATGTAGCAAAGGTAGAGACTGATGGAGCAGATTATTTGAGTCATTTACAGATTGAGAAAGCTGATGTTGATTTTACGGAAGGCAGCATTTCCCACCTATTGTTCACACCATTGCCTCGCAATGGCGGTGAAATATTTGGTGGAGGTACAAGCTCGGAGAAGCTGAACGGTGAGGAGACAAAGCTAGGGTTGAATGAAGTAGTAGAGATGAAGGTGACAAAGAAGGAGTCGAAAAAGTATCCAACAAGGTTGAGGGATCTTCTTCATATGGGGTTGCTTGAGTGTTTACGTGTTCGTTACATTCATGGCTCAAAGGTAAATTTAATATATTTGAGTATAAAATTACGTTCTGCAGACAACTGTTTGAAATGTGCATGATTATTTCTCTTGTATTTGAACCTTTTTGTATATGAAGCAAACGAAATCTGAACTATAGGAGTTATCCAGGAAACGGGAGTACTATGTTCATGGGGAAAATGCAAGGGAAAAACGGTAAATATTTTAGAAATGACTAGTGTTTAAAAAGGCGCGCTCCCTAAGGTAGGGCAGTGCTAAAAAACGTCTGGGCGCAATGGGTTGCATTGTGTATGCACAATAATGGGGAATATTGCATTTTTGGTACATCAATGTGGCCTGCACGTTTATTTAATACACTAATATGGGGGGGTGGCAATTTGAGTACATTATTGTGGGTTAGGTGTGGTAATTTGAATACAAATTTCGCCGGAAAATTGAAAAATCGCCGGAAAATGTCATGTGCCGCGCATGTGACATTCGATTTGGGAATTTTGACTAGAATTTGGGGATTTTTAACAATTTTGACCAAAATTAAGTGATATTGACTGATTTTTTTAGAAAAGTTGACCAATTTTGACTAATAAATAATTTTGACCAATTTAACTAATTTATAAATTCTTTTAACCATTATTATTTTTCTTTTCTTCATTTTTTCCATCTTCTTCATCATCTAAACCTTCTGTGCAAGAACACCATACCAATACTCCACCACCCTCTCCACCTGACCACCACCTGACCACCCCGGCACCACCTGTCCACCGCCGAAAGTCCAAAAGACAACATTAATTTTATCACATGGCAAAGAGACTCAAGAAGCAGCAGCCATAAACCCTAACATTCTTGCAGAAGGTCGAATGGATCAGAGATGGCAGGGTTCCCCTCCAAACTATTCGAGCGATGTCTCCTTCGCTACTAAGTGGTCCGCCGGCAAGCTCGTTCTGATCTTGGACGCAAGGAGGAATTTTTGAAGCTTTTAAGCTAAACAAGAATGGAGCAAAACCGAATCAGTTGGTGGAGAAGAGTTCGATGGTGACGGCGGTGCCATTGAGTGGTTGGTGTAGATGTCGATGGTGGTGAGCAGAGGTTGTTGGTTGGTGAAAGTGGCTGGTGATAGGTGGTGGTGGTGATGGAGAATGGGAGCTTGGGGAAGAAGACAACAAAAAAAAAATATCCCCAAATTAAAGGTCAAAATCCCCAAATTAATTGGATAATTTTGGTCAAAATCAATAAAATATTCAATTTCAGTCAAAATTCAAAAAATTTAGTCAAAATCCCCAAATTAAAGGTTAAAATCCCCAATTTTAGTCAAAATTAATCAATTTTCCGGTAAAAATCGAATATTCCGACGAAAATCGAATATTCCGACGAAATTTATACTCAAATTGCCAGACCTACCCCACAATAATGTACTCAAATTGCCACCCCTCCCATATTAGTGTATTAAATAAACGTGCACGCCACATTGATGTATGAAAAATGCAATATTCCACAATAATGTATTGGCAAAAAAAATTAAGTTTAAACTCTTTTAAAGTTAATCAACCCTATGTTGTAGCCAACTAACTTTTAACTAATTTAGATCAAATTTATATATTATTTCTATATCGTATTTATATTAAAATTGGAAAATTCGTCGCGCCCTCGTCTTTTTAAACATTGGAAATGACTAATTAATCATTATGTACAAATTGATTTGATCTTTCTCGGGACTTAGTGTTAACTGTTGTTGACGTAGGTTGTCACGCCTAGCAACTTTGAAACGCATGCAAAAATAGTCGAAATAAACGTCCCGCGGATTACATATATCTGGAGAATGGTAAGAGCCTTGGAGATATAAGAGGAAAATACATTTTTCGTCCCTCAAGTTACATCCAATCGCAAAATTGGTCCCCCATGTTCTGCGTCCGTTAATTTAGTCCCTCAAGTTACAATATTTTGACACATTTGGTCCCTGCCGTCAATTTACCGTCCAACTCTAACGGTTCGAGCATGTGCAGCGCACGTGCAAGCAGATTTGGGGGGGAAATCGATTTTAGACTGGTTTTCTCTCAAATTATAGTTTAAGACTCCATTTTCCTCCCATTTTCCACTAGGTTTTTTTCCCATTCTGATTATTCTCCCAAATTTTACGACATTAATGTTATGGGAGAAGATGTGAGGAATCGGAAGTAAGAGGATGTTATCGAAATTAGCTAGCATAAATCTGGTAAATAACCAAATTGCAGCTGCTTGATCTGTTATTTCACCAAATTCAACTTAAAACTCAGTTTTGTTACTGGTTTTATGGAGATTATGAAAAATAAAATACTTAATAATGTTATGTACATTTGCGAATTGGCATTTGGGAGAATAATCAGAATGGGGAAAAAACGCGTAGAAAATGGGAGGAAAATGGAGTCTTAAAGCCTAATTTGAAAAAAAAACAATCTAAAATCGATTTTCTCCCCAAATCTGCTTGTCACGTGCGCCGCACATGCTCGAACCGTTAGAGTTGGACGGTAAATTGACGGCAGGGACCAAATGTGTGAAAATATTGTAACTTGAGGGACTAAATTGACGGACGCAGAACATGGGGACCAATTTTGCGATTAGATGTAACTTGAGAGGCGAAAAATTTATTTATCGCGAGATATAGTGAAGGCATGCAAGGTTGAGCCTTCAGATTCTTTTGAAATGGTGATTCAGAATGCCATTGGTGGGTTTTGTCGCAATTCCAGAGGTGGGTTTCATATTCATCTTTGATATGTAATATTTTATGTCCTTGGATATAGAATTTATGGATTTTTTTGTGTGTTTTAATGTTGTTAGGGTTGATTCTTGAAGGCGGAGCTGGCAGGCCAATGCGTCTTTGAGATACCTGTTTTGAACCAAAGGCGTCTCGTCTCGACCATTCTCAGATTGTTGACACTGCCCATAGGTAATGTATCTTTGTCTACAGATAAATTTTCAATCTTTTAATGTTTTTTTTTCTTTTATATGCACTAAAATTGCCAGTCTATGTGAATTAACTTCACATAAAATTAACAAACAGTAACTTTGAGCATTTTAGATCTGTTTTGGTTAGTTCATCTGCTTTGGTTTGCTCTAGTTGGTTGCCTAAAAATCCCGAAACTTCTCAAATTTCTGCAAGTAATCAAAGGCCTAAAGTTAAACGTCACGGGAAGCTGACATGGAAGTAACGACTCTCTACTTTTATCATATTTAAATATATTCTATTTAAGCATATTTTGTAGTTGTTTATATCATATAACTGAGTTCCCATTTTGCAAGGATTTGAGAATGCGTAAATCAGTTTTAGCAGAAGATATTCTTCCTGAAGGCACATAATTGTTCTATAAGAAGGCGAGAGTAATGCACATTTTCACCATCTTCGTATCTCCCTATGCTAATTTCCCATCTTACAATGATTTTTTTAATCTTTATTGTACTCTTACTATTCAGGGGAGTGAGCTCAATGGGTTTAAGAAAGATGGTGCGATCTTGTGCACTTGCCCAAGAAGTGGTAATTGAGTTGTTTTTATTAAAATAAAATATATTAGTTTAGATTGTCATATCTTTCAGTATCTTTTCAGTTATTTAAATTTATTTTATTTTTTTGGAGCTTCTTGCATCGTAGAACTGTTGGATCTGATCTCTTAAAAACTGTTCTTGGTAATCCATCTCTTCTTTGTTTTGTTCAAGGTGCTTTGTTCTTCAACCACAGTAGTTGTTGGTTATCCTCGCTCATCTGCTTCATTTGATCCACAACCATTTCTTTGTATGACCTCATCTCATACTTCAGTTTGGCTTTACCTTGGGATAACTGAAAGATTGACAATCTAAACTAATATATTTTATTCTAATAGTTTTTATTATGCGATAACCATAAATTTTATGTATTTGTTTGATATATTTGGAACTTTATAAGTCTTAAACGTATTCTTTATGAAACAGGTCTGCCCTTCAGTGTTTGAGGCTCATGCTGGTTTTTCTTCCCATCGAAAGTCGTGAGTTTTAATTATTTTGTTCCGGAAATGGAGTGGGAAATGTGCAAATTTAGTTCACGATTCTAGTTTTAGTTTCACGATGCTTTATGAACTTTTGAAATCAGTCTTAATAATGTGATAAAGTTGCAATGTTAGTCTTTTTTTTTAATAGAAGTTAGTTCCACACTTTATTTTTGCCATTTAAAATTGCATTTTACCCTTAAACTATACAAAATGTATCAAACACCTCCCCTTGAAACAAATATCTTTATCACTTACCCCTAGAAAACTTAGAAGAAATAAAAAATAATTAAGAAAGATGATGATTGGGCCATTTTATGAATATCCCGGCTAAACCTACTGATTCTTCTTTTAATTTCATTATTTTTCAAGTGGTTATTTTATACAACTGGTTTAGTTAAAGGGACAAAATGCAATTTATAATAACAAAAAATAAAGTATGAGACTAATATTATTATAAAAAATATTAATATTGCAACTAGTGTAAAATATTGGGACGTTTTCTAAAATCCCGTAAGTATGGGACTAAAACTAGAATCGCGGACTAAAATTAAGATTTTTCCAAAATGGAGCTATACAAAATCTTATTGCATTAAAAAAATACTTATTTGTGTTTCATTTTCTTGGCTTTCAGGAACATGAGTATATACACTCGGATAGGGAGGGTGTCTTTACATCAGCCATCTCTACAACTTTCAAAGCACCGTAATACGTCTTCTGAAGAAAGTGATGATCTTTGCTCTATATGTGAAGATGGAGGTGATCTGTTATGTTGTGGAAACTGTCCTAGAGTTTCTAACCCTGGTGAGAATATTTTTGTTTAGATTCATAACGAATTTTGCTAAGAATTTCGCACTCCTTATATATCTTGGTTATCTTGTGCATAATGTGTGCGTGTTTCAAATCGTGGGGCAGTGTTTCAAATCGGAGAGCACCCTAAGGTGGGGCAGTGATAAAAAACATCGGGGTGCACTTTTTTGCGCCCGGAGCATGGGGTGCAATGTGAATGCGCAATTGGTAAAAAATTAAGTTTAGACTTTTTTAAAGTTAGTCAACCCTATGTTGTAGCCCATTCTAAATATGCTTAATATTTTACTATGAAATTCAAAGCCCACAACTATTCAATTAAGAGATTAATTCAAGTTTCTATCAAATTTTTTGAAAAGATTTTTCATATTTTCAACAATCATTACTTTCTTTCCGCACACACAATACGTTAGAACTTAGAAATCTTTCTTTTGATCAATTTCCATCCAAAAACAAAGCTTGTGTTTTTTTTTTCTCTTCAATATTCTTACAAGTTTTGATTCACTGCTTTTTTTTTTCAGGGATTTGAGAATGCTTAAATCAGTTTTAGCAGAAGATATTCTTTCTGAAGGCACAGAATTGTTCTATAAGAAGTCGAGAGTAATGCACATTTTCAACATCTTCGTATCTACCTATGCTAATTTCCCATCTTACAATGATTTGTTAATCTTTATTGTACTCTTACTATTCAGGGGAGTGAGCTCAATGGGTTTAAGAAAGATGGTGCGATCTTGTGCACTTGCTGCCAAGAAGTGGTAATTGGGTAGTTTTTATTAGAATAAAATATATTAGTTTAGATTGTCATATCTTTCAGTATCTTTTCAGTTATTTAAATTTATTTTATGTTTTTGGTGCTTCTTGCATCGTAGAACTGTTGGATCTGATCTCTGAAAAACTGTTCTTGGTAATCCATCTCTTCTTTGTTTTGTTCATGGTGCTTTGTTCTTCAACCACAGTAGATGTTGGTTATCCTCGCTCATCTGCTTCATTTGATCCACAACAATTTCTCTGTGTGACCTCATCTCATACTTCAGTTTGCCTTTACCTTGGGATAACTGAAAAGATACTGAAAGATATGACAATCTAAACTAATATATTTTATTCTAATAGTTTTTATTATGCGATAACCATATATTTTATGTATTTGTTTGATATATTTGGAACATTATAAGTCTTAAACGTATTCTTTATGAAACAGGTCAGCCCTTCAGTGTTTGAGGCTCATGCTGGTTTTTCTTCCCATCGAAAGTCGTGAGTTTTAATTATTTTGTTCCGAAAATGGAGCGGGAAATGTGCAAATTTAGTTCACGATTCTAGTTTTAGTTTCACGATGCTTTATGAACTTTTGAAATCAGTCTTAATAATGTGATAAGGTTGCAATGTTAGTCTTTTTTTTAATTGAAGTTAGTTCCACACTTTATTTTTGTCATTTAAAATTGCATTTTACCCTTAAACTATACAAACTGTATCAAACACCTCCCCTTGGAACAAATATCTTTATCACTTACCCCTAGAAAATTTAGAAGAAAATAAAAAACAATTAAGAAAGATGATGATTAGGCCATTTTATGAATATCCCGGCTAAACCTAGTGATTCTTCTTTTAATTTAATTATTTTTCAAGTGGTTATTTTATACAACTGGTTTAGTTAAAAGGACAAAATGCAATTTATAATAACAAAAAATAAAGTATGAGACTAACATTATTATAAAAAAATATTAATATTGCAACTAGTATAAAACATTGGGACGTTTTCTAAAATCTCGTAAGTATGGGACTAAAACTAGAATCGCGGACTAAAATTAAGATTTTTCCAAAATGGAGCTATACAAAATCTTATTGCATTTAAAAAATACTTATTTGTGTTTCATTTTCTTGGCTTTCAGGTACATTAGTATATACACTCGGATAGGGAGGGTGTCTTTACATCACCCATCTCTACAACTTTCAAAGCATCGTAATACGTCTTTTGAAGAAAGTGATGATCTTTGCTCTATATGTCAAGTTGGAGGTGATCTGTTATGCTGTGGAAACTGTCCTAGAGTTTCTCACCCTGGTGAGAATATTTTTGTTTAGATTCATAACGAATTTTGCTAAGAATTTCTCACACCTTATATATCTTGGTTATCTTGTGCAGATGTGTGCGTGTTTCAAATCGTGGGGCAGTGTTTCAAATCGGAGAGCTCCCTAAGGTGGGGCAGTGATAAAAAAACATCGGGGTGCACTTTTTTGCGCCCGGAGCATGGGGTGCAATGTGAATGCGCAATTGGTAAAAAATTAAGTTTAGACTTTTTTAAAGTTAGTCAACCCTATGTTGTAGCCCATTCTAAATATGCTTAATATTTTACTATGAAATTCAAAGCCCACAACTATTCAATTAAGAGATTATTTCAAGTTTCTATCAAATTTTTTGAAAAGATTTTTCATATTTTCAACAATCATTACTTTCTTTCCGCACACACAATACGTTAGAACTTAGAAATCTTTCTTTTGATCAATTTCCATCCAAAAACAAAGCTTGTGTTTTTTTTTCTCTTCAATATTCTTACAAGTTTTGATTCAGTGCTTTTTTTTTCCAGGGATTTGAGAATGCTTAAATCAGTTTTAGCAGAAGATATTCTTTCTGAAGGCACAGAATTGAGAGTAATGCACATTTTCACCATCTTCGTATCTACCTATGCTAATTTCCCATCTTACAATGATTTGTTAATCTTTATTGTACTCTTACTATTCAGGGGAGTGAGCTCAATGGGTTTAAGAAAGATGGTGCGATCTTGTGCACTTGTTGCCAAGAAGTGGTAATTGGTTGTTTTATTAGAATAAAATATATTAGTTTAGATTGTCATATTTTTCAGTATCTTTTCAGTTATTTAAATTTATTTTATTTTTTTGGTGCTTCTTGCATCGTAGAATTGTTGGATCTGATCTCTGAAAAACTGTTCTTGGTAATCCATCTCTTCTTTGTTTTGTTCATGGTGCTTTGTTCTTCAACCACAGTAGTTGTTGGTTATCCTCGCTCATCTGCTTCATTTGATCCACAACCATTTCTCTGTATGACCTCATCTCATACTTCAGTTTGGCTTTACCTTGGGATAACTGAAAAGATACTGAAAGATATGACAATCTAAACTAATATATTTTATTCTAATAGTTTTTATTATGCGATAACCATATATTTTATGTATTTGTTTGATATATTTGGAACATTATAAGTCTTAAACGTATTCTTTATAAAACAGGTCAGCCCTTCAGTGTTTGAGGCTCATGCTGGTTTTTCTTCCCATCGAAAGTCGTGAGTTTTAATTATTTTGTTCCGAAAATGGAGCGGGAAATGTGCAAATTTAGTTCACGATTCTAGTTTTAGTTTCACGATGCTTTATGAACTTTTGAAATCAGTCTTAATAATGTGATAAAGTTGCAATGTTAGTGTTTTTTTTTAATTGAAGTTAGTTCCACACTTTATTTTTGTCATTTAAAATTGCATTTTACCCTTAAACTATACAAACTGTATCAAACACCTCCCCTTGGAACAAATATCTTTATCACTTACCCGTAGAAAATTTAGAGGAAAATAAAAAACAATTAAGAAAGATGATGATTGGGCCATTTTATGAATATCCCGGCTAAACCTAGTGATTCTTCTTTTAATTTAATTATTTTTCAAGTGGTTATTTTATACAACTGGTTTAGGTAAAAGGACAAAATGCAATTTATAATAACAAAAAATAAAGTATGAGACTAACATTATTATAAAAAAATATTAATATTGCAACTAGTGTAAAACATTGGGACGTTTTCTAAAATCCCGTAAGTATGGGACTAAAACTAGAATCGCGGACTAAAATTAAGATTTTTCCAAAATGGAGCTATACAAAATCTTATTGCATTTAAAAAATACTTATTTGTGTTTCATTTTCTTGGCTTTCAGGTACATGAGTATATACACTCGGATAGGGAGGGTGTCTTTACATCAGCCATCTCTACAACTTTCAAAGCATCGTAATACGTCTTTCGAAGAAAGTGATGATCTTTGCTCTATATGTCAAGATGGAGGTGATCTGTTATGTTGTGGAAACTGTCCTAGAGTTTCTCACCCTGGTGAGAATATTTTTGTTTAGATTCATAACGAATTTTGCTAAGAATTTCTCACTCCTTATATATCTTGGTTATCTTGTGCAGAATGTGTGCGTGTTTCAAATCGTGGGGCAGTGTTTCAAATCGGAGAGCTCCCTAAGGTGGGGCAGTGATAAAAAATATCGGGGTGCACTTTTTTGCGCCCAGAGCATGGGGTGCAATGTGAATGCGCAATTGGTAAAAAATTAAGTTTAGACTTTTTTAAAGTTAGTCAACCCTATGTTGTAGCCTATTCTAAATATGCTTAATATTTTACTATGAAATTCAAAGCCCACGACTATTCAATTAAGAAATTATTTCAAGTTTCTATCAAATTTTTTGAGAAGATTTTTCATATTTTCAACAATCATTACTTTCTTTCCGCACACACAATACGTTAGAACTTAGAAATCTTTCTTTTGATCAATTTCCATCCAAAAACAAAGCTTGTGTTTTTTTTCTCTTTAATATTCTTACAAGTTTTGATTCAGTGCACTTTTTTTCTATTTCTAATGTATTTATGTTATGTATAGAGAATTTTTAACTTGCACGATTAATAATTTTAATTTTAGAAGTGATCTATCAAAAAATTATTAACTTCATTTTTTCCTGGAAGTTTTTTTATTTTTCACTACTTTAAGTCAAACTTATATATTATTTCTATATTTTATTAATATAAAAATCAAAAATTCGCCTCGCATTTGCCTTTTTAAACTTTGGAAATTACTAATTAATCACTATGTACAAATTGATTTGATCTTTCTCGGGATTTAGTGTTAACTCTTGTTGACGTAGGTTGTCAGGCCTAGTAACTTTGAGCGTATGCAAATAGTCGAAATAAACGTCCCACGGATTACATATATTAGTGGAATGGTAAGATTCTTGGAGAGATAGTGAAGGCATGCAAGGTTGAGCCTTCAGATTCTTTGGAAATGGTGATTCAGAATGCCATTGTGGGTTTTGTCGTAATTGCAAAGGTGGGTTTATGTTCATCTTTGATATGTAATATTTTATGTCGTTTAATATTGAATTTATGGGTTTTTTTGTGTGTTTTAATGTTGTTAGGGTTTATTCCTGAAGACAGAGCTGGCATGCCAATGCGTCTTTGTGATACATGTTTTGAACCAAAGTCGTCTTGTCTCGACCTTTCTCAGATTGTTGACACTGCCCATAGGTAATGTATCTTTGTCTGAATATTAAATTTTCAATCTTTTAATGTTGTTATTCTTTTATATGCACTAAAATTGCGAGTCTATGTGAATTAACTTCACATAAAATTAATAAACAGTAAATTTGAGCATTTTAGGTCTGTTTTGGTTGGTTCATCTGCTTTGGTTTGCTCTAGTTGGTTGCCTGAAAATCCCGAAACTTCTCAAATTTCTGCAAGTAATCAAAGGCCTAAAGTTAAACGTCACGGGAAGCTGACACGGAAGTAACGACTCTCTACTTTTATCATATTTAAATATATTCTATTTAAGCATATTTTGTAGTTGTTTATATCATATAACTGAGTTCCCATTTTGCAGGGATTTGAGAATGCGTAAATCAGTTTTAGCAGGAGATATTCTTCCTGAAGGCACAGAATTGTTCTATAAGAAGTCGAGAGTAATGCACATTTTCACTATCTTCGTATCTCCCTATGCTAATTTCCCATCTTACAATGATTTGTTAATCTTTATTGTACTCTTACTATTCAGGGGAGTGAGCTCAATGGGTTTAAGAAAGATGGTGCGATCTTGTGCACTTGCTGCCAAGAAGTGGTAATTGGGTTGTTTTTATTAGAATAAAATATATTAGTTTAGATTGTCATATTTTTCAGTATCTTTTCAGTTATTTAAATTTATTTTATTTTTTTGGTGCTTCTTGCATCGTAGAACTGTTGGATCTGATCTCTGAAAAACTGTTCTTGGTAATCCATCTCTTCTTTGTTTTGTTCATTGTGCTTTGTTCTTCAACCACAGTAGTTGTTGGTTATCCTCGCTCATCTGCTTCATTTGATCCACAACCATTTCTCTGTATGACCTCATCTCATACTTCAGTTTGGCTTTACCTTGGGATAACTGAAAAGATACTGAAAGATATGACAATCTAAACTAATATATTTTATTCTAATAGTTTTTATTATGCGATAACCATATATTTTATGTATTTGTTTGATATATTTGGAACTTTATAAGTCTTAAACGTATTCTTTATGAAACAGGTCAGCCCTTCAGTGTTTGAGGCTCATGCTAGTTTTTCTTCCCATCGAAAGTCGTGAGTTTTAATTATTTTGTTCCGGAAATGGAGCGGGAAATGTGCAAATTTAGTTCACGATTCTAGTTTTAGTTTCACGATGCTTTATGAACTTTTGAAATCAGTCTTAATAATGTGATAAAGTTGCAATGTTAGTCTTTTTTTAATTGAAGTTAGTTCCACACTTTATTTTTGTCATTTAAAATTGCATTTTACCCTTAAACTATACAAACTGTATCAAACACCTCCCCTTGGAACAAATATCTTTATCACTTACCCCTAGAAAATTTAGAAGAAAATAAAAAATAATTAAGAAAGATGATGATTGGGCCATTTTTATGAATATCCCGGCTAAACCTACTGATTCTTCTTTTAATTTAATTATTTTTCAAGTGGTTATTTTATACAACTGGTTTAGTTAAAGGGACAAAATGCAATTTCTAGTAAAAAAAAATAAAGTATGAGACTAACATTATTATAAAAAAATATTAATATTGCAACTAGTGTAAAACATTGGGACGTTTTCTAAAATCCCGTAAGTATGGGACTAAAACTAGAATCGCGGACTAAAATTAAGATTTTTCCAAAATGGAGCTATACAAAATCTTATTGCATTTAAAAAATACTTATTTGTGTTTCATTTTCTTGACTTTCAGGTACATGAGTATATACACTCGGATAGGGAGGGTGTCTTTACATCAGCCATCTCTACAACTTTCAAAGCATCGTAATACGTCTTCTGAAGAAAGTGATGATCTTTGCTCTATATGTGAAGATGGAGGTGATCTGTTATGTTGTGGAAACTGTCCTAGAGTTTCTCACCCTGGTGAGAATATTTTTGTTTAGATTCATAACGAATTTTGCTAAGAATTTCTCACTCCTTACATATCTTGGTTATCTTGTGCATAATGTGTGCGTGTTTCAAATCGTGGGGCAGTGTTTCAAATCGGAGAGCGCCCTAAGGTGGCGCAGTGATAAAAAACATCGGGGTGCACTTTTTTGCACCCGGAGCATGGGGTGCAATGTGAATGCGCAATTGGTAAAAATTTAAGTTTAGACTTTTTTAAAGTTAGTCAACCCTATGGTGTAGCCCATTCTAAATATGCTTAATATTTTACTATGAAATTCAAAGCCCACAACTATTCAATTAAGAGATTATTTCAAGTTTCTATCAAATTTTTTGAAAAGATTTTTCATATTTTCAACAATCATTACTTTCTTTCCGCACACACAATACGTTAGAACTTAGAAATCTTTCTTTTGATCAATTTCCATCCAAAAACAAAGCTTGTGTTTTTTTTTTCTCTTTAATATTCTTACAAGTTTTGATTCAGTGCACTTTTTTTCTATTTCTAATGTATTTATGTTACGTATAAGAGTATTTTTAACTTGCACGATTAAATATTTTAATTTTAGAAGGGATCTATCAAAAAATTATTAACTTCATTTTTTCCTGGAAGTTTTTTTATTTTTCACTAATTTAAGTCAAACTTATATATTATTTCTATATTTTATTTACATAAAAATAGAAAATTCGACCCGCATTTGCCTTTTTAAACTTTGGAAATTACTAATTAATCACTATGTATAAATTTATTTGATCTTTCTCGGGATTTAGTGTTAACTCTTGTTGACGTAGGTTGTCACGCCTAGTAACTTTGAGCGCATGCAAATAGTCGAAATAAGCGTCCCACGGATTACATATATTTGGAGAATGGTAAGATTCTTGGAGAGATAGTGAAGGCATGCAAGGTTGAGCCTTCAGATTCTTTGGAAATGGTGATTCAAAATGCCATTGTGGGTTTTGTTGTAATTGCAAAGGTGGGTTTATGTTCATCTTTGATATGTAATATTTTATGTCGTTGAATATAGAATTTATGGGTTTTTTTGTGTGTTTTAATGTTGTTAGGGTTTATTCCTGAAGACAGAGTTGGCATGCCAATGCGTCTTTGTGATACATGTTTTGAACCAAAGTTGTCTCGTCTCGACCTTTCTCAGATTGTTGACACTGCCCATAGGTAATGTATCTTTGTCTGAAGATTAAATTTTCAATCTTTTAATGTTGTTATTCTTTTATTATAAGATGAAAGAAGCTCTAAAGGTTACAAGTAGGGGTGGCAAATGGTTGGATCGGATCGGATTTGGGTTGGGTCTAATTGGATTTGTAAAAAAGATAAGTTGGAACCAACAAGAAACCAAAATGTCTTTTCAATATGAATTGGGTCCTTATTGGTTTTGATTGGTTCCAAATGGTTCTTATACAAAAAGAACCATTGTAGAACCATAATATACCCAATATAGTGAGTTGGTGATTTATGGATCCAACATAATGCAAACATTTGTATACTAATCACTAATCTTTTTTTCTTGTTCACCAACTAATCCAATATAATGCAAACAAATTTCTTTTTCTTGTTCACTAACTAACTTATTACATTATATTTTTATAATTTTCTTATAAAAATTCCAATCATATTATACTAATGTAATAATTTATATGTAAAATATATTATTAACTAATGTATTTTAATTTGTAACGAAAAAATTAATGTAGAAAAATTAAAGATATAATTTTTTTTTCGGTTACAAAAATTAAAAATATAATATTTTTTTTCGGTTACAGAAATTAAAGATATATTAATTGATACTAAGTTATAATTTATGTTACAATTTGAAAGTTAGTCGGTTCAGAATAGAGGTGTAAACGAGCCGAGCTTTGCATTTTTTCAAGCTCGAGATCGATCTCAGGCTCGATCCCAAAGTTTCGAGCTCGGGCTCGAGCCGAGCCCAAGCTCGCGAGCTTGAGCCCAAACTCGAGCTCGCCGAGCCCAAAATTTTCGAGCTCGGGCTCGAGCTCGTGAGCATGGGTTCGAGCTCGATTCGAGCCCAAACTCGTGAGCTCGAGCTCGTTGAGCCCAAAATTTTCGAGCTCGGACTCGAGCTCGTTGAGCCCAAAATTTTCGAGCTCGGGCTCGAGCTCGAGCCGAGCTCGCGAGCTCGAGCTCGTTGAGCCCAAAATTTTCGAGCTCGAGCTCGAGTCGAGCCCAAGCTCGCGATCTCGAGCCCGAACTCGAGCCGAGCTGAGCCGAATATTTTTATTTATTTTTAATTATTTAATATATATTTATTAATATAATAATAAAAATAAAATATATATTAAAAAATAAAAAAGCTCAAATTACTAAAAATAATATAAAATAATTTTTTGATCTTATTATAAAAATTTATTTAAAGTATAAGTTCAAATGACTAAAACAAGTATGAGTTTAGGTCTTAAGCAATCACATATTCTCTACAAGTGAAATTTTAAATAAAGAAAACCATTTGAGTCTAAGAAATAAAAAAGGTAGAATTATTTCTCTTTTTTTAATTGGATCTAATTAGGAACCAAAATAGGCCCGTTATTGAAACCAATTTGGACCCAATCAAAAATCATATGAAACCAATGTCTTCAAAATCCAATAAATGCAAAATCAGTTGGAACCATAATTTTATTTTTTAAGATCAATCCAAACCCAAAACTAATTGGATCGGGTTGGACCCACGGTTTTGGGTCTAATTTGCCACCCGTAGTTACAAGTAAAAATGCTGGAATAAAGAAGAATGTAACAGTTGTGTTCGCTTGACAAAAATAATCTGACTTGTGGATCGGATATTTGCTTATATGGCAACTCATAAATTTGAAATTGCAAAGAGACCCTTGAAAATATTGTCAAGTATAAATTAACCCCTTCGACTAATGGGCTTGACTAAAACTGAGCCCAAGCTTGTAGATACATAGACCAATTGGGCTGGATGAATTGGCCCACAATTAGGCTATCTTGGGCTGAATAATGTTTCTTTAATTAATTAATTGCTTTGATGATAAGTTTCTTTAGCTAACCATTGGCGGAGCCAAAAACTGAAGAAAAAAAAATTAAAAATGGGTGGAGCTAAGTATTACGATAATTATAAAATTATATAATGATTAAATAAAAAACTAATAAAATATAGATATATTAAATTTTTTTTAGTTTTTTTGGGTGCAGTGATGTCCCACCCCCGCCCCGCACTGTCTCCACCACTGTAACCATCTATGCTAATTTTATAGCCAAATTATGACTGGTATATTAAGGAATAATCATTGACTTGTTTGATTTGCGTTAAACTTCTTAAGTTTTATTTTCATGACCAAGAAAGGATATTTGGGTATATTAAATTTGTCTGAAGAAATATGCAAAATAGTATGTAAATTTGAGGCATGGGTTTAGATTGATTGTTTTTCTTAGCACAATATTAACATGCTTGTGGTGGTGGACGTATATGTTGATTTGTGTCTCAATATATAATGATTTCGAGACAAGAATAGAATTACTTCAAATTATCGAATATATTGAACAAAACTCTTGTTTGAATTCTCGTTTTCAAATAGAAATCATAAGATAAGAAAATTTTGAATTCACATATTTAAAACTTGAAAGTAGAAAAACAAAAGAGAATATAGTCTTAGAATGAGAAAATTGAATTATAAAAAACAATTGTGTGCTTTCAGATTGTAAATCCACTTCTTTCACCACATTTTGTATTAATAGTAATTGAGATTTATATCTTTTATTAAGTTGGTTAAACCCCAAGATTGTTAGTATCATTTGAATTTTACAAGACTCAAAATATAGATCATTTCATATTCTACTATAAAATGATATTTATATTTAAAAGATATTTAGGCTACATATATAGATGGCTTAAATGCATAGAACCATCTTGTATTATGTCGAAATTATTTAAAAAATTATATACTAACGAAATAGGTTGAACACCCTCCGTGTTACTAGAAAATTGTATTGAATTCTCGTCATAAGAAAAGGATCGTATTTTTTGGTGAAACAACACTACTCACCTTCTAAATTGTACGAAAAATGTATATACATGTCAAATTAGCATGTCGAGATAAAAAAAACATAAAAATACACTTACTTTTAGTGGAATGGAGATTTTTCGCAGACTTTATACTAGCACGGGATTGATCAAATTGTTTCATTATTCATTAATATACCAGGCATAAATCCAATGTGGTTAAAAAAATTTCAGGTCCTAATATAGAATCTTAAATATCCCATATGTTTTAAACACCATATTTAGGATCTAAGGTTAAGAAGGTGAACTTGGCTCAAAATAGTGCATGCAATTCCCATTAATTTTCCCATGATATTTATACTAATACATTCCAAAACAAGGAATGATAAAGAAATATTTTATTAAAAAATTATATTACAGTTTATATTGGCGAATAAACAAAGAATCTGATCTAAAAAGAAAATATTACAAAAAAACTACCGGCTAACCCCTATTAATATCAGACAATAACTATCCGATAACATAACTATTATTACATTTTATTCTAAATGAACTTTCTAAATCATATCTTTTGTGTCGCTTAAAAATAATTGCTCTTATTCTAGGGAAACGGAAAAAAATGAAATCCATCCCTTCCAATTAGGGCCCATATCTCAACTATTGGAAAAAAATGTCTTCCGGCTCTTTTTCAACTCAAAAAGTCAAATGAATCACATATACTAATAAAAAATAACGCAACGTTTAAAATAAGATTCATTGTAACTATTTTTACGTCTAGATACTTGCGTTTGACTAAAAATATTTACTATAAATTATTTTCAAATATCAATCCAAATAAGCTTTTCACAACAGAAAATATATCACAATAACCATAATCATTGCATATATCACACATCTCATTCTACATTTCTTTTATCTAAAAATATTTTTTTCTTACTTTTATCATGAAAATAAATTTTAGGAGATAGATATGTCACCCAAGAGGAACTTATTTCTCTTTTATTAAAAGGAATAAAGATTCTTATTTTTTTTGGTCTCACATCTATCAAAATTTGGGAAATGATGATTTTGTAAAATATATAAAAATCCTCGCGATTTTCACGTAAGTAGCATTTTGGTTTAGCTTTAAAGACGTAAAGATAGATGCTATTGAGTATTTCGAGGTTACATGTACAATTTGGTTATTAGGTACTATATAACTTTCACGTCAATTTTAAGAATATCTTGATGTACAACGTATATCTAAGATTTTTCACACAAGCTACACAAAGATGTTTATTTTTAACTCTTCAAAATTGCACTACCTACCCCTAAACTTATTTATACACTCTCCTCTCATACATACGACGGTTCATCTCTAGATTGATTGCTCGTGATATTTTTTTTTATTATAAACGAAGATAAGCAAGGTCATCCTCTTCCTTAAACAAATCAATTTCACAATTTGGGATGCTCATATAAAATGAGCTCTCATTGCATCTATTTCCAAAGTTTCACCAAAGCGCCAACGCATGCATTGCCTACCCATTCAGTGTTTTGAATCTTCGATGTCCATAGAATACCCATAAGTCGATAACAATCCTTTGAGATACAAAGATGGAAGTATTTCCACTCTTTCCAAAGGGAAAATGGATGTTTTAAACATCTAATGCCAAATGCCATGGGATATAAAGAACTTTGATAGTATAAAAATAATTTTTTTTTGTTAGTTTGAAGTCATATTTCTCCGCGAAGGGTTTAGAATTTCAGCCAATAGTGTTTCCATAGTGATGAGATTAAGAATAATCCCAAACATCATGTATCGGGATTTCTAGATTTCAAAGACAATATTGTCAGAGGATAGAAAGAGCAAGACCTCTAGATGGTGTTTAGTGTTTGAAGGGTCTTCAGTGGCACATTATGTCTCCTAAAGTTTGATATTAGCCAACAATGATCAGACCAAAATGAAACTTTCTTCGTGTTACCAATTCACCAACAAAAATGGCTTCGAAGCATCATTGGCCCAAATAAAGGATATGTTAAGTTTGTCTAGGTGTTTGCAAATGGTCGATATGATTTGGCATCACCAATATGACCGCTTGCATCAATAAAAATATTAACAAATTTACTTGCATAACAAAAGTCTAAATTGGATCTTATTTATTAAAAGTTGATACAAATAAGGATTCACCTAATCCTACATATACACTCATATCACCCAAAGTCCAAATTTTTTGAGAATCAAAATTTTGAATTGATATAAATTCTTAAAAAAATAGAGAAAATGGAAATAGCCATCAAATTGGGGGCAAAGTGTAAAAACTGGCATCCTTCATTGAGTACCACTGTACCACCCTGCATAATTGCAAAATTGCCCCAAAACTGCTCAGTTCTCTCCCTCTCCCTCTCTCTCTCTCTCCCCCTACATATCTATCTGCTTAACTCTGTCAAAATCCCATTTTTCTTCCGCATTAAGTTTCTCCAATGGCGACAGATCTGCACTCTCCACGGCCCAAATCCGCTACAGATTTATTTGGGGATCCTATGGAGGACTCACACCCGCTATGGCTGAATCCTACCAAGTTCTCGGACCCGGAATTCGATCCAGAATCGTACATATCGGATCTCCGCACCTTCGTCCCCTTCGACACGCTTCGATCGGAGCTGCGATCTCATTTAGGCGCCCTGAAGCACGAGCTTGTTGAGCTTATTAACCGCGATTACAACGATTTCGTCAGCCTTAGCACCAAGCTCGTGGACGTCGATGCTGCCGTTGTGCGCATGCGAGCGCCATTGTTGGAGATCAAGGAGAAGATATTGGCTTTTCGTGGCTCGCTTGACGGTTCCTTGACGGCGCTGCAGAGCCGTCTCAAGCAGCGTGCTCAAGCCAATGAGGCGCGCGAGGTGCTGGAGTTGTTGCTGGACACGTTTCATGTTGTTTCCAAGGTGAGATTATCGAATTTAGTTTTATCAAGATTTAGTTTAGAATAGTTTTTGCTGCAATTTGTGTCTATATTCGACCAAAGTGTCATTACCGAGTTTGTTCTTGTGCTGTTAGTGGAAATTTATTAGTGGGAATTTATTAGTGGGTGTTCTTTGATCTCCTTATATAAAATTCAGATTCTTTTACTTGTTAATTCAGGGTCCATATCATGGTTAATGCATTTGATTATGTATTTTGCATAGGCTGATTTTCTCCCGTTGCCAGCTTATTTTGAATGAGGTGATCACTTTCAACTTTAAAACTTCAATCTTTCACAGGCGGCCTATGTACTGCAGAGATATATTGGGATGCCTGATTACTGTCCAATACTGCTGCCTGAATATGTCTTAAATTCTGCCAGGCCTTAATAGTTCTAGAATGAGGACTTGTTTTTTTCTTCAGAGAGACTCATTAGCTTGGATTGTGTAGATGATATGGAAGACGATAGGACAAATAGAGAGACTAGAACTTGTTCCTTTCATAGTTTGTCATCTACGAATGTTTGCATATATCTGTAGCTCTTCAGTTTGATGAATAATTACATTATACTGGTTCAGGTTGAAAAGTTGATAAAGGAGCTGCCTAGTGTTCCAGCTGATTGGTCCAGTGGAGTAGCAAATTCTACAGAGAAAGGTCAATTTAGTAACGGAATCTCCTTTCAGCATGCAGAAAATGGGACAAGCCTTAGGGAGACGCAAAGCATGCTTCTGGAGAGAATTGCCAGCGAAATGAATCGGCTGAAGTTCTATTTTACTCATGCACAGGTCTATAAGATGGTTACATAGTTTATCTTTTACTATTCTTGTTCTGCACTTGAGTTTTGATAGTTTTCCGTTCTATTTTGCTCATGCACAGGTCTATAAGATGGTTACATAGTTTATCTTTTACTATTCTTGTTCTGCACTTGAATTTTGATAGTTTTCCTACTTATTAGCTATAACTGACAAATGATGTCAAGTAATTTAGAATACTGATCCACTTTATTCTTTCATACTGCCACAGCCCTGGAAAACATGCTGATTTAGTGCTAGCTTTGTGTATTAGACATGTACAACACTGCCTTCCCCTCTCTGTCACGTGCTCGTGTAATTGCTTGTAGCATGTGTGGCTTTGTCTCCATTTCTCTCTCTCTGCATGAATCAAGATATACTTTATCTACTTTGATCAACTGCGGTCAACTTGGTTTTGGCAATAGTAAAAATCGAAAAGTTTGCTTTCTAAATCACTTGTTTGACTAAATCTGAACATGTTGGCTGCTTCTATTGATATTCATTTATGCACATTATGATTTTAAACTGTAAAAGATCTTAATTTTATTGTTTGAAAAGAGAAATATTATCAATACGATTTGCTATTTGAACCTGGAAGTTTGCAACTTGAACGTATTGAAAACATAATAGCACACCTGCAAGCTTTTGCAATAAGTAGTACAAGTGAATTATATTCAGAACCATTCTTCTATTCCGTTTCCTTTTAATCCTTCTGTTATTCAACTAAGCAACCACATCAACACAGAACATCCCAAACAACGAGAACTGTTTGTAGTGAGTTAATAGTTACAGTTACAAGACTATTAACTCCATGCACTTTCCAAGTTTTCATAAGTTAACAAGTCCACCCAGAAAATTCCGTTCCTATCAAAATTATTGTGTTTCTACAATTTCTTGACTCCTTGTGTTAGTAGAAAGACAGAAAAAAGCTTCCAATTGAGTAATACTGTATTCACTTCCCACCGCCTCTGAGATTAAAAACTGGGTTCCTTCTACGCCATATAGCTCTTCTTGATACTCCTATTTCTACCTTTTCTTGTTGTAACAAGATCAACAAGAAGAGTTTAAACTATAATTCTATTTATGGTATTAGTATAGAAGTACTAAAGACACATAGTGGAATATTATTTTCTTCATTCAGCTTGTTGCAATGTAAAAACTAAGACCCAACATGCAGATGTACAGGGATTTCATTTCATCAAATCACCTAAAATTTGGAAGATTCAATGCGTAGATCATGAGAAATACTGATATATCTGTTAAAAACCAAAGCTATGTCCCTATTTTAGACTTCTAGAAAGGATTTTGCAGAATTTACTAATCATTCTTATACATGTTAGTTGTTACATCAAACTGATAGGTGACAAATGTCTGATTCATTAAAGCTGATAATGTGATTTCATATATGACTGAACTTGCATTCACAATTTTTAGCCTTGACAATTTCCATGTTTATTTATCTTTCTTTTTTAGATAGAATCCATAGACATTATTCAATCATAGCTTCCGGGATACTTATTGTGATTCATCCTCTATGTTGGCAGTACAGAATATGCCCTTCATTGAGAACATGGAAAAGAGGATTCAGAGTGCCAGCTTATTGCTGGATACAAGCTTAGGGCACTGCTTTGTAGATGGGCTGGAGCACAGGGATGAAAATGCAATATACAATTGTTTACGCGCATATGCTGCAATTGATAATACCAGTAGTGCTGAAGAAATTTTTCGCTCAACAGTTGTTGCACCATTCATACAGAAAGTTATCCCTTATAGCTCGACCGGAGTTGTTGGTGGGTCATCTGGAGATGAGCTTGAACAAGACTATGGAAGAATTAAGCAATATATTGAAGATGATTGTAAATTTCTATTGGAAATATCTTCAACAGGTATGCATAGTGACAATGAAGATATATTCTGATGCTACTATCCTGGAATTTTCATGATGAATTGAGTCAATCAACTTCAATTCTAACTTTTCTCATTTAGTTCACTCATCTAATATCACATTGTAGAAATATAGTAGCTCTGAGTTAATTATTTGTGTTCTCTGAATCTTTCCTTTTCCGAATTTTCCTTCAATGATTTATATAGGATCATTGCTGTTTGTTTGTTTGCATTATGCCCTACTGTTTCTCAAATGCTTATTTGCTGCTTTCTGGTCTTTCTGACTCGATTGGCATGGGAGACGTGGAATACATTTATTAGAACACTGAAATTTCTCTACTCATGCTGATTGTTCAATTGTGTAAATATTTGCAGAAAACACAGGTCTACATGTATTTAGCTTTTTAACGAATTCTATCCTTAAAGAGGTCTTATCGGCGATCCAAAAAGGGAAACCAGGGGCTTTCTCTCCTGGAAGGCCCGCAGAGTTCCTAAAAAATTATAAATCAAGCCTAGATTTCTTGGCCTATCTAGAAGGTAGAGAAACATTTTAGGACTTCCAGCACTTGTATTTTTGTACTCTGGTTTTCTCATTTTTTTTGTTTATTGTGCAAGGTTACTGTCCCTCGAGATCTGCAGTTGTTAAATTTCGAGCAGAGGCAGTCTATATAGACTTCATGAAGCAATGGAATACTGGAGTTTATTTCTCATTGAGGTATGCATCCCAATTTTTTATGTTGATTTATACCCGACTCTGCCAGGGCCTAGCCAATCTTGGGAAGGTGATAAAGTAAGCAAAAATAATGCAACTTACAAATGGAGCTACTGATTCATTATCTCAGGTTTCAGGAAATAGCTGGATCCTTGGATTCTGCACTTATGACTGCTACCCTCGTACCCCATCAAAACTCTTCCTCAGACCAGGAATATACGCATAGCCTGGTGTTGAAGCAAAGTAATTCTCTTATGGAGTGCTTGATATCGTGCTGGAGAGATGATGTTCTTGTCCTTTCTTGCTCCGACAAGTTTTTACGTCTATTTTTACAACTTCTTGCAAGGTCGGTTTGCTTTTATCCAATCTGGGCACTTAATTTTGTAATCAGGATTTCTTCCTGAATGAACATACTGACATTCAAAGCACCAATTGTGGTATTGATGTAGATATTCAAATTGGTTATCAGCTGGACTGAATGCTCGCAAATCTGGTAATGCCAGTTCCAACTATGGAGCCGAATGGGCTTTTTCTGCTTCCCCAGATGATTTCCTCTATGTACGTATCCCATTGCTCAAATACTACATGATTTGTCAGCTCGAAAATGACCTAGTCAATAATTTTTTCCATTCTATGTACCTTATTTTCTTGTTCAAGGTTATCTCCATGTGTAAACAGAGTAGGATACTAGATTCCCTTAGCATCATTCTTGTAATCCACCAAGAACTAAATTCTTATAGGACTCGTCTATGAATTGTAAAAGGACCCATAGTCGATTTGTTCTTTTTATCATACTTTTACAAAAGAGATTATATAGTTTCCTTGATATTCGACACTATAGTTGCCACCTTCGGAAGACAGAAAGTCTTTGGTCCAGTCAGTGTACAGTGAATCAGTAAGTCATCACTTTTTGACACGTAAAAATATGCGAAAATTTAAAGCAAAATGTAAATATTGAAAAAAAAAATGAAAGGTGAGGGGAGAATTTCCTTCTTCGAGAAAAGAGTAAGACTTGGAAAGAATTACTTATAGGATAAGCCAAATGTATTTGTTGATACAGCTGCGGTTTGCCATCCTTTTGGAAGTGATGGGGGTGGAAAAATTATACTCCGTCCAATACTCTGTATCCATTTTGACTTAAGATAAAGTTCTGGATTGAGGGGAAGTTAATTTTTGTGTTTCTTTGCGTTTTGTTATGGCTGAGAGTTAGTAGCCTCACATAATTCTTGTAAGTATGAGAGTATATTTGAAGAAAATCAATTCCAACTCAGGGATAGAGCCTTATCTTGGACATCTGAAAAGGAAATTGGAACAATAAATTTTGGGAAGAGAGTGTTATACAAACCAGAACCAGAGAAAAGGAGAATCCAAATCTTTTATTTTATTTATAGTTGCTGAAGGTGTTTAGGAGTTGTGCGTCTAGTCCTACGCCCTCCCTTCATGATCTACCGCAGTAATTATATGCTGATTGTTCTCAGAATTTTCTTCCGATACATGAATATTTAAGTGCAAGACTATTTATCATTCATGCATCTGGATATAATTTAGAAGAAGAGACTACTTAACCTTGATAACGAAGCACATTCGGTACCTGCTTCTCCACACCCGCTTTTAACCAGTTAACCTGACATTTGATAGATTACTTTCCATTTTCTTAATTTTGTTAAATTGGATTTTACCCAAAATAAATTAACAAGTGTAACTTTGTGAAATTGGAGATGTAGTTTTACCCAATTTAGCACATAATAGGTGTTCACCAAATCACTAGATTTTGTACTATTCACAAGCAATGCTGGAGTGCCAGAAGCTGGAATGTTTTTCTGAGGTTTGCCCTCCCCATTAGTTGAAAAAAAAATTTGTAGTCTTTATTTAGTGCAGATGTGCTTTTCTATACTAAGTGAAGAGAAGATTCTTCCATATAAGCAAACTCAAAAGAAATCTTATAGTCAAAAGCTGCTAAACTAAGGTAGCACCAAAAAAGATGATTTGCAATGCACCAAGAAAGATGATTATTTGCTATGGCATTTTCCTTTTAGTGGGTCCAGTGGCAGATAAGTTGTTCAGATTTAAATTAATTTCAACCTTCAGGCTTAAAAGGGATGTGAGTTGTAGTGGGACTGATAGCATGCAACATTCTTTTTCCTTGTCATTGACTTAAGTTTGTATTTTTTAAAGCCTGAATATTTCTTCTCCTTTTCTCCTGTCATGTATCTTCTTGTTGAACTCATTAACTTTAGATAAATGGAGATGCAATTTAGCAACAGTATGTTAGAGTACCACGTAGAGAACTTACGATCACCTACAAATTGTAATGTTAAATGAATGTTAATATACTAATACTAATTACATTTCTTTGTTGCAGATAATTCATGACCTAAATTGCCTAGAGGAGGAAGTATGTGGTAATTACCTTGAAAATGTACTTGAACAACTCAAATCATGTCCCACTGAAGTACGTGATCTTGTGAAGCATAGTATTCTACAAGGCGGCAATTCCCTCAAAGTTCTTCAGCCTCTTGTAATGAATTCAATTGTAGAAACTCTAGTCAAAAAGTCTGTGGAGGTAAGCCGCCTTCTCTGAATTTGTTTTCAAAATGAGTTTGCAATATTAAGTTTCCTATTAAATCTATCTGAAATTTATTTAAATTGTTATGGCAAATGGGTGGATTGGGTTTGGGTTGGTTCAAATGGGTTGGTTCTTAGATGTGTTCTTCGTGGTTTTAAGGTGGTACGAAGCTCAACAGAAACCAAACTTAACCCAAAAAGGGAACCAAGCACAAACCAACTCAAGAGTCAAGACTTTGCATGTGGTTCCTTATAATTTTGATTATTGGCAATGCTTGGTCTAACTTGAAATGAAGTTGGGCTTATGTTGAAACTAACTTGGGCCCAACTTGGAACCATTTAAAACCCAAAATAAATTTTGTGGGAACCAACCCAACCCAAACTAGTTGGATTGGATTGTTGGAATTTGGAACCATTTTGCCACCCCTAGTTATGCTTAATCAGATTGGATATGTTTGGATCCACTTTTCAATTATAAGTGCATTTGTGAAATGGGCTTTTTTTAAATGGACAATTTAAATAAGTGCTTTTAGAAATTCAAAGTGTTTGGTGGGACTAACTTCTTATAAAGTGCTGGAATAAAAATTTCAAAAGTCACTAATATGCACTTCTCCAAAATGGGCTTTTGAAAAAAGTGACTTATTCTAAAAGTCCATTTGAATTTTTCACCAAACAACTAACATGTTTGCAAATGGACTTTTATCTCCAAAAGCCTATTTGAAAAGTGCTTCCAAACACATCCATTGTATATAAGTGGCGGTTGGTTATTTTGTTGACCTGAGATGAACAATTAACTTTACGAAATAACCTTTGATACATTTAATAATATCTTGTGTAGGACTTGCAACATATGAAAGGAATAACTGCAACTTACAGGATGACCAACAAACCACTTCCTGTTCGTCATTCACCATATGTATCTGGTGTACTGCGTCCTCTAAAGGTACAGCCCTTTCTTTGGCTCCATAATCTTGCATCTTAGCAAAGACAAATTTCACTGACTTCTGATTGCTAATTTGGAAACAAATTATATGTGACTACTGTTACATTTTGTGTATTATAGTGCTTTTTCTTTCTTTTGGATTCAAGATAATGTTAGATCTTCGCCAATTTACTCGAAGAAGTTAGAAAAACATTGTTGTGTTTTGGGCATGTTATCTAACTATAAATTTCTGTTTGTGAAATGGTTATTATTTTGATTGACACTCAATAATTTAAACAAAGGCTATCACTTAGTTTTTTGACTTTTAGGATTAAATGATAGATTATTGCGTGCAACTCCCTGAACCCTAAACTCAGATATTCACTGTTGACAAGATAAGATTTTTGGAATCCAGTATGGAAAAGCTAAATTGTATAGCATTTGGCAGCTATGTTTATAGGTGATTGCAGCAATATTATTATATAGATCTCCATCTATATAGCTTTTCTTGGAAAAAGTTCTATAATTAATGGGATCACTTGTACCAGTCTTGTCTGTTTTCAATCATGAATCCCTTGGTGCCTTGTAAAATTCTTCCCAAAATTCCCAAAGCAAAGTAAAAAATTTCAATCAGTACTTGTTATTACTAGCATTGGTCCTTTCAAGGAACAATAACCTGATGTCAGCTAAAACTTCAAAATCTAGTTGTCAAGTTATTGCATTTCTTGGGTCTTCTGGAAGAAATAGAAGATGCATTTGCATTGTTGCAAACCGCTCCTGCAGGTCTCAGGGTATTTAAATAATTTGCACTTTCAGTATTTCTCTCCCTCTGATTTATGTAGGCTTGCTATTATATTAGTTATTTATTTATTTTTTGTAATTTTAGCTAGAGTTTAATTAGCTGTTTAGATAAGAAGGAAATCTAATTTATATCCTTATCTTATTAGGACTGTCTATAAATAGGCATACATATTTCATAAATAACATAGAACAATTTTTCAGTAAAATTTTGAGCTTAAAGCTCTTCGTTCTTTGAATGCTCTGAACTTATTAGAGTTATGTTCATGGCGTTCGTCCTGCTTATATTTCCATCCCGTTTGTGGTGTCGCCAATAAATGTTTCAAGGTTCGTGTTACGGACTTCATTGGGTTGAGGTTTTATACCAAGGTCCGTTGTCGTTGTTCAAATTTGGGTTGAGGATAATCACATCCATTTGTTTCTATTCTGATCTTGGGAAATTCCACGCCGAATAATCCAGTTTTTGGGTAGATTCATACCGCCCTCTCTGAGAGTTGATTTATTCTTGCAAGAGGCGAGCGAACATTAGAGTTGTATTGAGTGTAAACATTTGCGCTCTCTCAGTGGCCAAGAATCAGGGCAAAAACGAAAGTCCTGGTGCTTTAGATGTGATTTTGATTTCATGGCTTATGTTTTTGGACTAAATAAATTGATGTTTGATTTTGTATATAAATATCACTTGGACAAATTTTAGTTTGTTTGCCAATTAGTATGCTGTATGTATTTGTTATTTTGGTGTGAACAGATTTTTTCCATTTCTGATGTCTTTCTTGTGCTTGCATGCCATGGTACTTTTGTTTTAGAACACCGGTCTGAAGAGAGAATATTCTGTTGAACTGCCTACATTTTGCAGACTTTTCTGGATGGAGAACAAGCTGCTAAGTATCTAACAAGTGAGCTCCGGAAAGAGCTCTTGCAGAGTGCTGCTTACGAAATTACTGGCCGATATTATAAATTAGCAGATGACCTTGTTAGTGTGGTATGTTGACTTTCTAATCTTTCATGTGGTTAACTGAATTTTGCAATATTAATACCCTAACCTAGTAGTACTTTGAGTCTAAAGTTTGAAAGAAATAGTATTTAAAATGAGTTTGTTGCAATAAATGTGAATTTTATGAACTAATTAAATGTTGTTGAGCAATATGACAAAAACCTGTGAGAATATTTAATTGTCATATTGCTCAACAACAGGTTAATTGTGCATGTAATTAACCTAATAAAATTACCATGTTGTATATTCTTTTTAAACGACGTTGTGCCCACACTTGTTAACAGGCCAGAAAGACGGAGTCATCGCTACAGAAAATACGTTTAGGGGCTCAAAGGCGAGCTGGAGCTAGTTCAGATGTCTCGGACCACAATGTGTCAGATACGGATAAAATGTGTATGCAGTTATTTCTTGATATTCAGGTGATAACTCTTACTCGAACAAAACTTATGCCTTCGATTTCATCTGGCATAAGATATTTAGAACCCATGCATGATATCCTAATTATGAAATAATTCATAATGTCCTGAGTTTTGAGAAATTACCATAATGTCCCTTATAAGTAACTGATTAAACAAATCTCTCTCTGGCGGTTCGTGGTAATAATCCAATAAGTCAGTAGATGTGAATGTAATTTGTTCCAATTATTTGATTCCTTTTTAATGTGATTTTCAGGAATACGGGCGCAACCTTTCTTCCCTTGGGGTTGATGCTGCTAATATTCCAGCATACCGTTCCTTGTGGCAATGTGTTGCTCCTTCAGACAAACAAAACACGATAAGCTTCTAATTCTCAACATTGGAAAATATGATTGAAGAGATATCTGTGTCTGCTTATATGTTACTGGAAATATGTTGATGATTATCTTATTAATAGAACAAGAAGAGGTAGCATTCGATTGAAACACATAGATATACCAAATTCTTTTCTAGTTGAAAAGTCTCTTCTATAATCGATTAATGTACGCGGCGTAATCTTCCTTCATTTCGTATTATTTTGACATATTTGTGTAGTCTCTTGGCTTCCATAGTAGTTAAATGAAGGTTTATCTTGTATTTTTGACAGTGCAAATGAGATGCGGAACACAAATTTAACACTGCTTAATAGGTTTATCTGTTTGATTTAAAGTTATCTTTGCATAATTAATTCATTATAAATCAAAAGGTTTTAGTATCCAATCTCCATTCTCCAACTTTAAGCCCCTACTATTGTAAATAAAAAGAAATCATTGTTTGGGTGACCCGTGAATAATGCATAAAATTTGCTATTACTATTTACTAGTAGAGCCTGTAAAATATGCTATTCGTTATATGATTATGATTTATATATACTGCATATACATCTTTAAAAAGTGAATATCTTTGATTTTATATACAAGATTCAGTTAACCAACTAACTCTACTGAGTTATCAGTAACTCCCAGATTGTAGTATTTTGATAAAATACCTTGTTAGTTATTGAATCATCAATGGTGAAAATTAGCTTAAACATGACATCTTAATTTTGACATCATACTAAAGCAGAGATCATAAAGTCGATAACTTTAATGGAGCTAGTGAATTTCGAGCCGTTGCATATTGCAAATACGGTTTACAAATGCGTTTCCGAGCCCATGACCAGCCGACTGACTCAAGTCCTCCCTAGTCTTGTAAATGAAAATCAGGGAGTATCTATGATTGAGAATCAGTCAAGAACTAATCAGACATTGCAACAAAAAGAATGTTAGCCCTTGCAGTGGATGAGATTTGGCCTTGGCACTTTATTGTGATTGTACATGTTATCAAGTGGTAGGGATAAAAATGAGTCGAGTTGAGCCGAGCCGAACACATAAGTGTTAGAGCTTTAAAAATTGTGTTTGAGCTTGATTTGATTGTTCATCGAGCCGCTCAAACGAGCTTTAATCAAATCGAGCTCCAGTAGTTTGAATATTTCGTACATATTTGTCTTATTTATTGCTAATCGAGTCGAGATTCAAAATTTATCGACCATAAAAAGTTGTTCAAACTTGCTTTGACAAATTATCGAACCGAGCTTTTAGCAATTGAGTTCGAGTCCAATATCGAATACCTTGGTTTAATTTTCAGCCCTAGCAAGTGGATATAAAGTCAATAACTTTCACCAAAAAATAGTAATTAACAACGAAATACAACATACCGACAATTATTACAATTAACTAATATTTGCTATGAAAATATATGAAGACACGGACTTTGGTGGGACTACTACACTTGATATGTAATGTCCTATGATGCACGGATAGGGGACACTGACATGAAATACGCCATTTTAAAAATATTAGAACACGATACGGCTTCGAAACTGCTAATAAGATGTATATATATATATATGTTCATTAATTTAGGTTAAAATATATAAATTAGTCTTTTCATTATAATTTAAATATGACTGGTTAGAGAAATAAACTATAAGAATGTTTATTGTATATTATAAATTTGTACTTGATTTGTAAAGTTAAATATGTTTGAAGAAAAATAAATACTTCAGTTTCAAAATCACAAAAATAAGTGAAATAACATTAAATGTCACAAATAATGTACACATATTAGACATACCCTCTAATTGCGTCCATTATGGTGTTCAGATTTTTCATTTCATTTAAGCATACAAATTTTATTTTTCTATTGAACACGGTGTCGCAGAGTGTCGGTAAAATGTCGTGTTCGATCAGATATCCGACAAGATACGTGGTAATTTTTTGAAGTGTCCGTACATTAAAATTTAAAGCCTCTATTATCTCACAGGTTTAACTATGCTAATATAGCTATGTATATTTTCAAGTAAGATTTAAACATTGGTATTTATTTGAATGAATTAATGATATTAGTTCTATCAATTTAACACAAATTTTCTCCTTTAACCATCCCAAATTTTTTTTCGACACATTAACATAATATTTTTTATAATTTATTTTCCTCTGACAAAATAATTATTCAATAAATTAATTAAAATATATATTTTTTGTTTTACAAAGTATTTTATTGAGTTAATTTAACAAATGAAATTTTTTGCAATTATTCGAAAAATGGAAATTATATTATATTTCATCCCAGTGTAGGTCCCACAACCTCAACTCACTAGAAAAAACCCTAAACCCTAATTTTCACATACATTACAAATCCTCCGCCACCCGCCAAGAACTCAACCCCATTTGCACACCGATAATCTGAGAAGCAAATACTAATTTTTGTAATGGCTCTGTACGTACTGTACGAGTCTGCGTCAGGATACGGGTTGTTCTTAGCACATGGGATTGATGAAATTGGGCAAAATACTGAGGCTGTTCGTAGCTCTGTTGCCGACCTTAATCGCTTCGGAAAGGTTGTAAAGCTCGCTGCTTTTAGCCCATATGAGTCTGCACTTGATGCTCTCAACCAATGCAACGCCGTCTCCGAAGGTAAAACTGAAAAGGGGCGAGGGGAGGGGTAACAAAGATGTTTGAATTAAACCCTTGTTTGTTTTTTAAAAATCGTGAGCTATCGGTGAAGTTTTCTCTGTTTTTGTGTTTGTTTTGCTTTTTCTTTTTTTTTTTCGATTGATTGTGTTATTTTGTGGGATGTGATGAATGTTGGTTTCAGCTTCTTCTGATTAAGAATTGTGGGATTTTATTTGGTTTGATAGTTTTATTTGGTCCTTACTATTTGAGAAGCAAATTTTTTGCATGGTTGTGTGCTTCTATTGTTTTTTCTGTTTAATGTGTTGGATTTATGGGCTTCAGAGTTTTTCTATGTGAGAGAAGAAAATGTTGAAATTTGCTTGTTCTGCAGAAACAAAATAGATTATGTTTTACAGGGAGAGGCTGTTGGTTGAACTTAAGAGGTTATTTTGTCAATTATTTTGAAAAAAGCTTGGTTCTTTGTTCATTACAGTTGTATATTTATCTTATTGAGATAGCATGAAAATGATTGAAAAGGGGAAATGAACCAATTTAGTGTTATATCAGGTGTATATTAGTAAAAAAGCTGTAAATGAATAGAAACATCCAGTCATTGGAAGTGTCTTGTATTACTGTTAAAGATGAGAACTTGAATGTAATTTTACTAACCATTTTGCCCTTAAATTATTTCCAGTGTTTTTCTATTAATTCAGCTGTTGTTTATTTAATATGTAATGACATTATTTGCCTGATGGTGACTGTGGAATTAAGGTCAAATGACTGATGAGCTGAGGAACTTTTTGGAGCTTTCTCTACCAAAGGTCAAAGAAGGTAAGAAGCCCAAGTTCAGTTTAGGATTGGCAGAGCCAAAGCTCGGATCCCACATTTTTGAAGAAACAAAAATTCCCTGCCAAAGCAATGAGTTTATTCTTGAGCTTCTTCGAGGTGTACGGTTGCATTTTGATAAGTTCATCGAAAACCTGAAGGTTGGTCAATTCTGAATCTTTTCCGTCTTTAATTTTCATTAGTTCCTGGGACATCTTATCTGAAGTAAAAGAAATTATGTATATGGCTTTTCATTGTTTCCTTTGAATATGAACAGCCTGGAGATTTGGAGAAAGCACAACTTGGTCTAGGTCATAGTTACAGCAGAGCTAAGGTGAAGTTCAACGTGAACCGAGTCGACAATATGGTTATTCAGGCCATCTTTATTCTTGATACCCTTGATAAAGATGTCAATTCCTTTTCCATGAGAGTAAGGTTAGTTTATTCCTTCAGTTTTCAACTTGTGCTGTTTATTTTTTATAATTAATATGGTGTCTTTTAGCATATAGGTTTACATGTACTTGATTTTTATAGTTCTCTCATGTTTCGTGCAGGGAATGGTATGGTTGGCATTTCCCCGAATTAGTGAAAATTATCAACGATAATTATCTCTATGCCAAAGTTGCAAAATACGTGGAGGACAAATCACAGTTGTCTGAGGACAAGTTAGCCGGCCTGACCGACATAGTTGGGGATGAAGATAAAGCAAAAGAGATAATTGAGGCTGCAAAAGCTTCGATGGGTATGGTTTCATTTCTTTGTTGGTCTAAGTGCATGCTTTATACTATATTGACATGCATTTTTTATGTTTTCAGGACAGGATTTGTCACCAATAGACTTGATTAATGTCAAGCAGTTTGCACACAGAGTGATGGACCTTGCCGAGTACAGGAAGAAGCTCTATGATTATCTGGTTGCCAAAATGAATGACATAGCTCCAAATTTGGCTGCGTTGATTGGTGAAGTTGTTGGTGCACGTTTAATTTCTCATGCTGGTAGTCTCACAAACTTGGCAAAGTGTCCTTCATCAACTCTTCAGATTCTTGGTGCTGAGAAGGCTCTCTTTAGGTACTTTTACAAATAGCATGTCTGTTGAATTTGCTTTAATTTCTTTGAGGCATAATGATTGGCTTTAGGAAAAATGTTTTCGGTTTCATCCCTTTTTTTTTTTTTTTATAACACTACTTTGTCTTCAGGGCATTGAAAACCCGTGGGAACACTCCTAAGTATGGTCTTATATTCCATTCGTCCTTCATTGGCCGTGCATCTGCTAAGAATAAAGGAAGGATGGCTCGTTATCTTGCTAACAAGTGCTCAATTGCCTCTCGCATTGATTGTTTCTTAGGTAACTGGATTTTGGTTTTCTTGGGTATTGGTTGATCTCATCTTATGCATCAAAACTTCAATGAGTATGTTCGATGAATGATAATTTTTTTTTGTTGCAGACAAAAATACCACTGCATTTGGAGAGAAACTCCGTGAACAGGTTGAGGAACGCCTGGAGTTTTATGATAAGGGAGTTGCTCCTCGTAAAAACATTGATGTGATGAAATCTGCCATTGGAACTGTCGACATGGAAGGTGGGGTTTGACGTCTTTATATATGATATCTGAAAATTGTGAAAAACAAACAAAGAGTCTAACGAGAATCTGATCTCTGAATATAAACATATGAAATCTTTAGTGGCCTGGTATTAGTGCGATTCTGATTTTTGCTTAATTGTGGTCTCATTATATTATCTTTTATTTCATGTTGTTTATTTGCTTGTGTATTCATGAAATGGTTAATCTGCATTAGCTGATGGATTATTTATACAAACCCAAATTATTATATGTTGAAAACAGAATAATCTTCATCTTTCTTGGTTTTTCTTGGTTTTTTTGTGTATTTTTCTTGTTCTAGTTTATTTGCTTTCACCTAATTTAGTGAATATTATTCTGCCTCAACACGTATTAAAACTTTATTTGTATCGAACCTTGAAGATGATGAGCCAGCTGTGGTGAATGGAGATGCCAACGAGGAGCCTAAAACCGACAAGAAGAAGAAAAAGAAGGAAAAGCGAAAACTGGAAGAGAAAGAAGAAAAGGAAGTGAATGGAACCGTTGAAGAAGATGGAACTGCCAAAAAGAAGAAGAAAAATAAGAAGAGTAAAGATGAGATCATGGAAGATGTTCCAGCTGTGAGTGAAGGCAAAAAGAAGAAGAAAAAGAAATCACGGACTGAAGATAGCGACTAAATTCTGGTAAGATTTCCTGATTTTGAAAGATGTAATGAACTTATCGGTTTAGATGTAATGACGTTTGCTATTTACATTTGGTGTTTTAGTTATTATTATTATTATTAGGAAATGTGTTGTTTTTTGGAGCCATGAACGAACGTTTTTGATATTTTGATAGCAGATGTGTTTATTATTACCCTTTTAGTAAAATGTTCTTACTCAACGATATGCTTTATCTTATTAAACATATAAACGTAGCTATTTGTAGGCGATGTTTATTGAATTTCAACAACACGTTGCGATTTTGCCCCCAAGGAACCGGTAAATCTTTGAAAAGATGATTGCTTTAATCAGTTGTAACATGGGTATATCCAAGTTTATCATGAACATATCTATATCTATATCTATATCTATATATATATATATATGATTTGCTGCTGGTCATATTAGCTTTGTTTGCTATGTTTTGCATCACTCTATGATATAATTCTCTCCATCCATCATCTTACATACATTATGCAAAAGATATAAAGATTGCTCATGTTTACAAATTAGCTTTATCTCAGATTACAAAATTGAAGTCCCAAAACTATGAGAAGACTCAAGTATAGGTCTTGTGTATGTCCATGGTAATTTATCGAGTTTTCGATTTCACTAGTTAAAGGGTCTAGTAAGGATTGAATTAGTCGGTGAATATAATGTTTGTTATATGATGATATATACAAGCTATCTAATTATTTTACCTGTTCTCACGATGGATTATTATTTTGAAACTGAATTTAAACGTTAGGGTGAACGTACGAGACACATTTCTCAACTATTAAAGGCGGACTAATGACATTTCGACATTTTTCTGGGTGTAATTTTTCCAAAAGCTAAAGTTAAGTGCCTTGGGAGATTTTTAATCCAAAAACATAAAATTGGTGTAATTTTTAAATAATTTTAATATTGTATGCTGTATACACTCACACAACTCTATTTTTAACGTGAAAAGTAATGTTATCTAAAATATTGTTTCACATTTTATGGTAATATCTCTATTTAACAAATAAAGAAAATAGACTAGCATCAAATTTGTGCAAATTGGTTCCATGAATTTAGACTCAAATTTTCACCCCTAATTATATCCACAAATATTAAAATTAATATATCAAACATGAAAAATATGTTACTCAAAGTTTATAAACTATAACCCATGATTAGAGTGATAATATGAGTATGCCAAATCACAAAGAAAATAAAAACACGTTAATTATATTTTAAGTCAATTAATTTTCCAAAAAGAAAACAATATAAAGAATAATTGGTATTTTAACATTTGGAAGTTAACTAAGTCGAAAGAATTTAATATGAATATGATTTGACTGTGATGATTTGAAAGTTTTTGAAATTCTTAAAACATTTGTTAACGAGCAGTAAATTAACCATATCTTTGTGTAATAGCAAGAAGTAAAGCACAAAATATCCTTCCAAAAATGAGTTATTAAATCAACCTCAAGCTACAAAGGAGTTTAAATAGGAAAAATAATCCATTCAGTTTTATGTTTGATAAATAAGAAAACTCTATTTCATATGTAATTTTAGTTAAGTGCACACATTCATCATTACATATTAAAATTTGTGAAAATTACTGAATTCTTTTTAGATGTTTGTATTAAAAAAATCTATGATATTATTTTATATTCTAAGTTAAAAATTAATTAATTATAATTCTGTATAAAAATTATTTACTTAAAATTTTTATATTGATAATTGTTCCTATTATGATTTTAATTTTAAAATTTCTTTATTTCATATATATTTTTAATATTTTAAAAAATATATTTTTACATAATTAACATAGTAAATAAAAAAGTAAATTTAAACATATTTAATATTAAAAAATAAAACCCATTTTATACGAACTATAAATTTCTAAAAATTGATTTAGAAAATTAATTTGATCAATTTTTCGCTTCATAAAAAAAAGGTATTTAAAAAGTTGTTGATCCTAATTTTTATGTTTTCCCTCATTAATTTTATTATGTACTTCCAAATTTAACCTGCATACAATCAATACGTTTCTTCTACTATATTATAGCACAGTTTTTCTTTAATCCTAATTTTCTAGAATTTTGAATTTTTTTAATAAAATGAAAAATTCTTATTGGTTGGTTAAATTTTTTAGATTGATTACTATTCTTAAATTAGATAATCAAATTAAATTACTTCCTATTACATTCACTTGCAACCAAAATGGGAAGAGTTACAATGTTTTGATTGTGATTTGTGATCATTAATGCAAATGGAAAGACCAAAATTTATTACCATGTATAATTCTTAGCATATCTAAATAAAGAATGGTCTAAATTAAGTACGTTCACATTAGGCTTAAATTTAAATTTTAAACTTTATTTTTAAAATTGACTACCAAATCGAAATTCTTAATTAGGAGGAATATTTAATTTACATTAGCTAAATTTACGTATTAATTCATTCCACAATTGATGGAATTATGCAGTTAATAAGGAAACTGATACATCTATAAATTATTTTCATTTAATCTACAAACTTATAAATTATGCCATACTTTTTCTGCTTCATAAATCAATTTTACGTTTCTCCATGTTCACTAATTTTTTCATCTACAAAAGTGAATTTGATTTGATGTGAGGTAATTTATTTTATTAGTTCTTTATTTTTCATCTTTCAATAGTTTTGAATTTTATGCTTTCAATTTTGTTCGATTTTCTTCATTTAATTTAGTCTTAAACATTAATGACATTATGAGAATTTCTTAGTCGATTGAAATTTTTAGTCCATATTTTATTTGGCGATGAGTGGTTATGAATGGAGCAATGGAATACTTATACATATATGCTTGAGGTAATCATTTCACTCCATTAATTTTTATTTTGTGTAGTTAATACCATTGTGTACTATTTTTCTGTTTATAGTATTATTTTTGTTGTTAAATTTATTGTATATTAACACTTGTTTTTAATATATATGTGCAAAGGAGTGTACTAATAATCTTTTTTTTAATATATATATATATATATATATTTAATAAAATTGGGGAAAACTTTAGATTATGAATTAAGCAATAAAAGCGTTCAATATTGAATTTTGAAGGTTGAAGACAAATTTCTGATTTCTATTTTCTATTCCCTTCTTCCTTTTCTTATTAGATTAAATTTTGAATTTAAATTTAGTTTCTTTATGAGAACTAGAAAAAAAATTAATTTAATAATATAATTATAATTTTTGTTATTGGAAATAATTTTTCATTTTTTACAAGTTATAAATAAAAAACAACTTAATTGATTTATCGTTTTAATATTATAGAAATTATCTTCTGGTTGAATTTATATTTTAATATTCCAAAATTATGAAAATTTAGCGCCTCAAGTCTATATGTGAACCTGTATAGATAGGCTTCACGTACTAAATTTCACTACATTACTTATTAATGTTATTTTTTATAGATTAAAATAATTGAGAACTAATATCATTATCATTATATATATTATAGCAAAGCGGTGTGGGACCCACTTTGCTCGCTATCTTTTTTTCGGTAATTTTAATTTTTTTTTGGTGTTTGAGAAAATTTTTATTAATTGATTTAAACATATTAATTAGGAATATAAAAACACTTATTTGGTAAATAACACAATATTTGGATAATGTATTATGCATTCATGATTGATAGTGGTTATAACAAGTTTTATGATAAGTTCCTGTTAGTAAGCCTACAATTAAATGAGATTATAATATGTTGACTAAAGTTTAATTTTTTAAGATTTGTTAGATGTAAATAGACTTATTGTATTAATTAAGAAATGAAATTCCACAATAAAAAGTTATAGTTAATAGTATTTGAACAATATTTGGGATAATCTTATTTATTTGTTCCTTACATCTTGACATCTAAAAATAGTAAATAAAAGATTTTATAGACAATTAGGGCAAACAATAAGCTTCCATAATTGATGCTAATTGAATGAGTAATTGACTCTTTTGGAATGACGAAATAAGTAATTGATTTTTTAAATGAGTAATTCACTATTATTATAAATATTGACGTCCATTAATTGATGTTAATTAAATGAGTAATTGACTATAGTTATAATTTTTAATGTCCACAATTTAAGCTTATAAAATGAGCAATTAATTCTTTTAAAAATTAAATGGCTACTTTTCTCAATTCTCTTTAAATTGGCATTTCATTGTAATATCATAATTGTGCATGTTCATAGTCTAACATCACATTTACAAGATCATAAAGTTTTGATTTCTTTCTTATTTTTATGTTATTACTCTCAATTTTTTATTCATTTTTTTATTTGTTTTTTATTTTAATTTTCTATTAGTGTTAATCTATGGCATACATAAATTAAATGACTTCCATGGACACAAAGCTGGCAAATGTGGAAGCAGACTACTATGTTTTATTTATTTATTTATTTATCTTTATTTGGTTTTAGTGGATATTAAGTGTAATTAGTAAAATTTTTTAATAATTTTTCCCATTAATATTCTTTTTATAATATATTGGTTTAATTAGTTGTGTGGAATTGAAATAGTCAATATTTATGTAAAAAAATATTTTTATATATCTCTACATATTTTCTTATGTTTATAATTTATTATGACATTCAGTTTTCTTCAATGGAAATATGAATAATAACTATTATGATTATATTGAGGACTTTTTTATTTGATAAAGACTAATGAGTCAGCCGAAATAAGTTTGAAGTTTGTAAAAGTCTGAGAATAAGAGAATTTGTAAGTTACAATAAGCTTGAGTAGAGTTAGAATAAGAGAATTTGTAAGTTGGCCTTAAACTTATTGTATTCCAACTCAATGAGTTTGAGTCACTTCATTCTTAGCTCATAATATTTGATTTACAAGCCTAACTTTTGTATGATAAATGAAACATATTACAAATGAGTTTGAGTCACTTCATTTCCCATTAATATTCTCAACTTCTTCCACCAAACAAATTTGTTGAAAAGTATTGTTGGGTTAAATAAATAATTTGTTGTTTATTTGGCACAAGGATTTTTTTACTATTAAGTGACACTATTTTATATTTCTCATGAACAATAAGGTGTTATAATATTATGATTTTTTAACATTACTAAAATTTGAGCTATTTCTTCATTGTTCTATTGAATGATTTTTTGTATTGAGTTAATGGATATAAATATGATAATTATGGGTTTTCAAAAGAGATATTTTAAATTATAATCCGTGCATAGCACGGGGTACACCCTAGTATTTTAATTATACCAAATGATAGCAATTTAAGGATAATAAGCTTGAATATGAATATCAACAGGACCAAAGACAACCTAAAAGTTCAAACATACGAGCAAATTTTGAATTGAGACTTTCAAGCTTGAGTCGAAAGTTAGTACTTAAATTCAAGGTGACTCGAGTTGACTATGAGTAGATATATGCTCGGTTTCTATTGGGTTTGAGCTCAATCAAATAATATCTTATATTATATTACATTTATTTAAATACTAAAATTAATGTATCATCTTGAGTAACATGTTACTCAAACTTTAAAACTATAATCCATACTTATAAAGATAAAATGAGTATTTTAAATCACAAAAAACTAGAAAAAAACTTAACCATATTTGAAGTAAAAATATATTCCAACAAGTAGAGAATAAAGGTATTTTTACCTTTTGAGGTTAATTAAATCAAACGAATTTAATATGGATGTGATGATTTGAAAGTTTATGAAATTCTTATGTTTGATAAATATGTCTAATTAATTGAACTAAAAGAACAAAAATCTTCCAATTTAAGTCGGCTCGAGTTCGACTTGAAGCTCATCACACCAAGCCTTAGCCTTGAATGTAAAAGCTTGTTAAGTATCAAGTCGAGCGTGAGAATAAGCGAATTCGGCTCGCTAGGCCTCATTAACATCCCTAAACTTGAATATTTTATTTCTTCTAATTAATGACAATATTTGTCCAGTTATAATTAAAAATTTCTAAATATTCAAACACTAATTAATAATGATCACTAAAATAATAAAATTTACATGCGAATGCACGTGCATCTTACTAGTATATAGTAAAAATAGATACTCCCAATTATAATTGAGATTAGAAAAATTGTTTTACCATTCGATCTAAAATTGAAAATTTCAAGGTAGAAAGTCATCAATAGTGATCAATTTGAATTCATTAAGTATTGTAGTAAACAATACATATTCATAATTGTAGTTGAGGCAATAAAAGTAATTTCGCGGAAAAACACATAAATTATCCATATTGCATAATACAATATATGAGAAAATCAAACAAAGATTATAAACAACGATATTTTCATTTGCATGAATGAAATACATCAAATATAATCTTTGAGAATTTTTGTACTTGCATGCCATAAATCTTAATACTTGAAAGAAACAACAATAATTATAAGTCACATGTAGAAAAAACATGTAAATAGTCTACAATTGAGACAAATAATTCGAATTTCATTCGAAGAACAAAACATGTGTTAATTAATAATTATTTTATTTTAAAGCATAAATACTACAAAATTTATAATAACTAAATGCCTATCGGTTATTTTCCTAAAAGCGAGCAGTTGTAATTGCCATTTCAACTAGCTCCCCATTTTGGTTATTCATCATAGACAGTTGAGGTATTTGGAAGCCTAAAACGGATTGGCAATCGCTCACAAATCTTGGACATTTTTCTACATAAAATGTCACTGATCTATAATCTCGTTTTGCAAATGCAAATTTTGCATCCGTGAATTGATTCGACAATATTTCATAACCACTTTCACAAATTCTATAAAGATTTTGCAATTTCGTATTCTTTTCTCTGGCTAATGATTTTGATATGAATATTCGAGTGTTTGTGACGTAAATCAAATTTTGAGTAAGAGCTATTTGAGTTAACTCTGCAATTTGTGGTGAGGGGGTAAATAGATGTTTTTTGAAAATGCTTATACAGAAAATAGGATCGGTCGTCTGGCGACAAACTCGAAGGATCAATTCTGGAGTACTCCAGATGAATTTTGAACCACAAGAAAGAGGACCAGCATTGCCATCAAGGAATAAAGAGTAGAACCCATTTTCTTAGATTTGAATTCTCAAAGCAAATGTGATTTGTTTTGATGGTTTATTGCTTGAATGGCATGGATATTATATAAAGCTTGAAGTTTCAATTAAGGAATATTGTTGCAATTAAATTTTAGCATTGACTTGAAATACATGATTAATATATTCCTACTTCAGACTATAATATTACATCATGTTGACCATTATTCATTGGATCGTAATAGTACAAAATCTAACAAAGAGATGGTGGATTTTGCAAATTTCATATCGATTAAACAATTATGACTTTTGTAATGTTATCGTAACTATTTTAGATACTAACAGTATGTTTGACCAACAACAAAATTTTACTTGAATTATATTAATATTCCTAGAAAAGTACAATAAGTGGACTTCTTTTGGAAAATATATAGTTGATATTATTATTTCAACCGGTACATTTGGAATTATTAATCCAAATAGGAATATCATTTTTCAATATGAAATCAAGAGTATAAATCATTTGAACACTTTATTGTTCCTTGATTGCTTCATAGTATTAATTGTATGATAAAAATCGTAATTGAAATTCACACCTTTCTCTCTCTCCATCTTCTTTATAATTTTAATTAATACATCCATACCAGAATATAAAAATACTAATTTGTATAATCAATAATTCTAAATCCTAGTGTACATTTTGTTGAACTACTAAAAACTAACACTTGATTTTGAGTATGACTCGCCTAGAAAAATGGCCTCTTCCTAAGGTGGATAGATCATATATATGGCTTACAAAAGCCTGTAATATTTTCTTATGATGGACGATACGATATGTTTGAACATTGTAATGATCTAAATAAATTAAATTAGTAAAATATGCAGAAAGAGTTATACATTTCAAGTGTGACTTCAACTACAAATAGTACGAACGAGGATGCTTTTGTTCTTACACTTTTACAATTCTTACCATTTAGTAAGTTCAAAAATATTATGTACATTTTTACAATCTTGATTACAATCTTGTCCATTTTCAAGTTAATAAAAAAAAACTAATATAAAGTGTATGGATGAGAATTGAGATTGAGATTGAATAGAATGAATTGCTTACACAAGTATTGATATATTTATACAATACTAGTAAAGAACACGTGCTTTGCACGTGAATTATATAATCACGTAAAGTAAATTTATATACACAATTTTTTTTGAACTTAATGATGATTTATATTAAGATCTTTAATGATAATTTAACTAAATGAATTATAAATTAATAAATTATAATTATTTAAAAATTAAACATTTATTGATGAGAAAGACGGAATCAAAAGATAATAAGGAAAAATGTACTTTTGGTCTCATATATTTGTCTTTTTGTTTTGTTTTGATCTCATTCGTAACATGACTCTCAAATTGTATCATGAAAGTTTTGAAATTTCTCATATTGTATCTTACTTTTTTTAACTTTAATTGATCAAACACTTTTATTTTTTTAATTAAATATTTTGTTAATGTAAAATAGTTTATTATTGAAAAATTGGAGATTTATGTAGACACTTGTGTCTTCTTTTGAATATTTTCTTGTTTCCTTTTTAAATATATAGTCCTAATTTTATTTTTGATAATTTATATATGGTGGACAATATTGTAATTTTAATAAATTCCAAAGAACTGCTAATTGAACTCATAACTATGAAATACATCAAAAAATTATATTTCATTAATTTTTTTAAAAGTTGATTTTTAAAAATAATTTAGTTTAAAGAGAAATATTTTAAAAACTTTATAATAATAATAATAAATAGTTGTATGTAAAGACAAAATGAAATTTATTTAAGCATTTATGCATGCTATTTGAATTAATTTACCAGTAAGATATACCTTTTGCAAATATTATACGTTTTAATATCCCTTAACAATTTATAGGATGCACTACAGATGAGTTTGTTTTGCTTGTAATTTTATCTGATTTTTGTGGCTTAATTTATGTCGCCGACGTTTACATTTACATTTATGATGTTATCATGTATCACGTGATTCACACTCTCATTTAAGTATTACCAAGATGAATGACATGAAAATGCATAGCTTATATTGTTAATAATATGTCATTAATAACAATATTTACATGACCTTTACTTTTATGATTTTTTAGATAATAAATTGTATTAACTGTATGAAACCTTACATCTAATTATTGTGAACATATACAGTGAAATAGTTAGTATTTCCGCATAGTTTTTAATGATAAATTAAATTATTAAACTAAGATTCAAACATATATGATAATATTAGGTGTAAATCCACTTATACCATAACGTAAATAGGTCTGACTGGTTTCATAGTTTTTTCGTGAATAAATTATAGTATTATTATACAATCCTACATCTTACTATTAGCTATTTGTGATCCATTATAGTCCTAAAGAAGTTATATATTTTATTATAGTAGATATGTAAAATTTATTTTAATTTTTACTCTTTTGCGATTTAGAGAAATACATAAGAATGCTTAAAGTATGTCAAGAATTTGAAAAAATGTAATCATTAATGAAGTTATTAGAATTTATATTAATTAAAGTTTTATGAGACAATTTGATATATTCTTTTATGCTTATGTGTTTTTATTAAAGAAGTGATTGGAATATTATATTTTATCAATTACAAAAGAATATCTAAGTATACACATGAATTTTTCAATAAACTATTACAAACTACCACAATCTATTGCAAACTATTATATAGGTAGAGAAAATAACTCATATACAGTGAGATTCGAACCGTAACAAAGAGTTATGGGGCATTAACTTTGACTGAGCTAGGCCTCTTTGGTCCTATGTTATTATATATATATATTATGATTGTTATTATTTATTTTTATCTTAATTCTATCTTGAACTTTTTGCATACAAAATACACTATTTTCTAGAACTTCAGGCGTATTACATAATCTTGATTATTGATATTTTTTGATATCGTGGACAATGTAGGTTCTTTAGTGAGATGCAATGCAAATCTAAGTTTTGTCATGTTATTTTTTATTTTGGATGAATATCTTTTATAGAGTGATCCAAATATATTTGTACTTGTAATGAATTGTTTATATGTAATTTTATTTTTATAATCGTGCTACAACTACACGTTTTAACTACACATTTTCTTTGTTTAAATATTGAAATTTAATTTTATAACTCTTTTACCATTAAATAGTTAATTATATCAAAATATTTAATATACATAAACAAATTAAAAAATTAATCAATACTTTTATAATAAAATATAATTGAAAAGTATATCATATAAATTACTTTAACTAATTGTTTTTTTTTTTTTTTTGCTATATTACATATAAGTATACCTTTGTATTAAAATTTTCATTTCTATTAAAATTTGATAAATTAATAGAAATTTATGTGGTACTAATTAGCTTATTATATTTTTGAAAATCAAACATAAAAGGTATTGTATTATTATAGTACTAAGTTTATATAATATGAGATATACGGTATGTGATATAAATAATAATTTGTGCATGCCAAAATTCATAAGTAATGTCTAGTAGCATACATTGATGTTGTTTGCAAAATTTATTAACTATTCTTGACACTTGGTAACTTAATGGTGCAGTGTTATGCTTTGCGAAACCTTAGACTTAAGTCAAACATTTTCTATTTCTTATGAAATCTATAACCATCTTTTTCTATATAATAAATATTGCTTATGCAGTATGCTTATGTTGGAGGGCAATTGAGGGGAAAGAGAATATATATATATATATATATATGCGTGTGTGTGTGTAAGATATGACTATTAGTAATACTATTGTTAAATTTTACTAAATATATATATATATATATATATATATATATATTGAGCATATTTGTGAAGTATAAAATAAACATATTCATTGAAATAAATATACATTGAAATATTTAATTAGTATTAATTTTAACTTCATACATGTTCATTTGATAACAATAATACATATTCAAGCACATTTATTTGATGATAGTAATAATAATTTGTTGTTTAATTTAATTTGAAAATAATAATAATTTTTTGTTATAAGGCTATTATTTTGGTCTATACAAAATGTTCAAAAAGTGCATGTCATCATAAATTATGCATATTTTTAGAATATATATAAATAGATTATTGATAATTATAGAATGATTATAGATATAGATAAAGATATAGATTATAGATATAATAACAATAATAATAATAATAATAATAATAAATGCTTTCAACAAGTAATATACATTCAACAATCTCATTAATTATTAAATGGAAGTTCAAAAGTTCATGCACCCATTAAATATTAAATGGTTACTATTAAGATATGGGGGTATTTTGGTATTAATCAAAAAGTGTAAATCATTTGATATGTAAATCATTCACACTTTTAATTATAGATATAATAACAATAATAATAATAATAATAATAATAATAATAATAATAATAATAATAATTATAATAATAATAATAATAAATGCTTTCAACAAGTAATATACATTCAACAATCTCATTAATTATTAAATGGAAGTTCAAAAGTTCATGCACCCATTAAATATTAAATGGTTACTATTAAGATATGGGGATATTTTGGTATTAATCAAAAAGTGTAAATCATTTGATATGTAAATCATTCACACTTTTAATATAGATATAGATATAGATGAAGGCTGGCTATTATCATAAGGAAACATAACTCATTCTAACTAAACTTTCCTCCATTTGTTGTGCTAACTTGTAGTGGACAAGCTTTATCAGCTTGTACCTTCACTTCTTGACACCCCCTCAAGCTTTGTGGTTTGATAGAGATTAAACACACAAAACTTGAAGATCAACTCATAGATGACAGGGGTTTGGTGAGACATCAGCAGTTCTTACAAACATAGTCATTATAACTCCTTCCAAAATTTATCCTGTAAAGAAGTGATAATCCAATTAATTCTATATGTTTTGTTCTCTCATGACACAGGATTAGAGGAAATCCAAAAAAGTGTTCGGTTTGGATGTAATGACGCTTGCTGTTTATTTTGTTGTTTTAATTATTATTAGGACATGTGTTATTTTTGGAGCCATGAATGAAGGTTTTGATATTTCGATTTCACAAGTTAAAGGGTCTAGCAAGGATTGAATTCGTCGGTGAATAATGTTCGTTATATACAAGTTATCTAATTATTTTACATGTTCTCATGACGATGGATTATTATTTTGAAACTGAATTTAAACGTTAGTTAGGGTGAACGTATGAGACATATTTCTCAACTATTAAAGGACGACTAATGACATTTCATCATCTTCTCCATGTAATCCTTCCAAACTCTAAAGTTAAGTACCTTAGGAGATCTTTAATCCAAAAACATAAAATTGATTTAATTTTTAAATAATTTTAATATTGTACGCTATCTCTCACACAACTCTATTTTTAACGTAAAAAGTAATGTCCTCTAAAATATTTTTTTAGTAATATCTCAATTTAACAAATAAAGAAAATAGACTAGCATCAAATTTGGTGCAAATTGGTTCCATGAATTTAGACTCAAATTGTCATCCCTAATTATATGCACAAATATTAAAATTAATATATCAACATGTAAAATATGTTATTCAAAATTTATAAACTATAATCTATAATTACAGTGATAATATGAGTATGTCAAATCACAAAGAATACGAAAATGCGTTAATTATATTTTTTAAAGTCAATTAATATTTCAATAAGAACAAAATATAATAATAATTGGTATTTTAACATTTGGAAGTTAATTAAGTTGAAAGAATTTAATATGAATGTGATTTGACTGTGATGATTTGAAAGTTTTTGAGATTCTTAAAACATTTGTTAACGAGCATTAAATTAACCATATCTTTGTGTAATAGCAAGAAAGTAAAGCACAAAATATCCTTCCAAAAGTGAGTTATTAAATCAACCTCAAGCTACTAAGGAGTTTAAATAGGTAAATTAATCCATTCAGTTTTATGTTTGATAAATTAGAAAACTCTATTTCATATGTAATTTTAGTTAAAAAAACATATGTCGTGACATGGACTTAAGTGATATCATTACATATTAAAATTTGTAAAAATTACTGAATTCTTTTTAAATGTTTGTATTCAAATATCTATGAAATTATTTTATATTCTAAGTTAAAATTAATTAATTATAATTTTGAATAAAAAATATTTATTTAAAATTTTTTATTTATAATTGTACATATTATGATTTTAATTTTAAAATTTCATTATTCGTATATATATATATATATATTTTCAGTATTTTAAAAAATATATTTTTACAAAATTATAATAGTAAATAAAAAAAGGAAATTTAAACATATTTAATATTAAAAAATAAAACCCATTTTATACGAACTATCAATTTTTAAAAAATCAATTTAAAAAATTAATTTGATCCATTTTTACTTCATAAAAGAAAAATATTTATAAAGTTGTTGATCCTAATTTTTTATGTTTTTTGGAATGAAATTACCCATATTGAGTTTTTCATATTTGAGAAATATTTTTATGAATTATTGTTTGATATAATATTCTTTTGGGGAGGGGTTTAGTAATTTTCCCTCATTAATTTTATTATGTACTTCCAAGTTGACGTTTAATATTTTAACCTACATACAATCAATACGTTTATTTCAATTATATCAAATGACAGCAATTTAAGTATAATAATGTATAATAATCTTGAATATATATGAATATCAACGGAACCCAACCCAACATAAAAGTTCAAACTTACGAGCAGATTTTGAATTGAGACTTTCAAGCTTGAGTCGAATGTTAGGTCTTAAATTCAAGTTAACTCGAGTTGACTATGAGTAGATATATGATCGGTTTCTATTGGGCTTGGGCTCATTCAAATAATATCTTATATTATATTACATCTATTTAAATAGTAAAATTAATGTATCAACTTGAGTAACATGTTACTCATACTTTAAAACTATAATCCATACTTATAAAGATGATATGAGTAATTTAAATCACAAAAAAGAAGCAAAAAACTTAACCAAATTTGAAGTAAAAATATAGACTAAAGGTATTTTGACCGTTTAAGGATAATTAAATCAAACGAATTTAATATGGATGTGATGATTTGAAAATTTATGAAATTCTTATGTTTGATAAATATGTCTAATTAATTGAACTAAAAGAACAAAAATCTTCCAATTTCAGTCGGCTCAAGTTCGACTTAAAGCTCATCACACCAAGCCTTAGCCTTGAATGTAAAAGCTTGTTAAGTATCAAGTCGAGCGTGAGACTAAGCAAATTCGGCTCACTAGGCCTCATTAACATCCCTAAACTTGAATATTTTATTTCTTCTAATTAATGACAATTTTTGTCCAATTATAATTATAAATTTCTAAATATTCAAACACAAAATTAACAATAATCACTAAAATAATAAAATCTACATGCGAATGCACGTGCATCTTACTAGTATATAGTAAAAATACAAATTCCTAATTATAGTTGAGGTTAGGAAAATAGTTTAACCATTCGATCTAAAATTAAAAATTTCAAGGTAGAAAGTCATCAATAGTGATCAATTTGTATTCATTAAGTATTGTAGTAAACAATACATATTCATAAATGTAGTTGAGGCACTAAAAGTAATGTCGCGGAAAAACACATAAATTATCCATATTTTATAATACAATAGAAGAGAAAATCAAGCAAAGATTATAAACAACGATATTTTTAAAATTGCATAAATGAAATACATCAAATATAATCTTCGAGAATTTTTGTACTTGCATGCCATAAATGATAATACTTGAAAGAAACAACAATAATAATAAGTCACATGTAGAAAAAACATGTAAATAGTCTACAATTGAGACAAATAATTCGAATTTCATTCGAAGAACAAAACATGTGTTAATTAATAATTATTTTATTTTAAAGCATAAATACTACAAAATTTATAATAACTAAATGCCTATCGGTTATTTTCCAAAAAGCGAGCAGTTGTAATTGCCATTTCAACTAGCACCCCATTTTGGTTATTCATCGTAGACAGTTGAGGTACTTGGAAGCCTAAAACAGATTGGCAATCGCTCACAAATCTTGGACATTTTTCTACGTAAAATGTCACTGATCTATAATCTCGTTTTGCAAATGCAAATTTTGCATCCGTGAATTGATTCGACAATATTTCATAACCACTTTCACAAATTCTATAAAGATTTTGCAGTTCCGTATTCTTTTCTCTGGCTAATGATTTTGATATGAATATTCGAGTGTTTGTGACGTAAATCAAATTCTGAGTAAGAGCTATTTGGGTTAACTCTGCAATTTGTGGTGAGGGGGTAAATAGATTTTTTTTGAAAATGCTTATACAGAAAATAGGATCGGTCGTCTGGCGACAAACTCGAAGGATCAATTCTGGAGTACTCCCAGATGAATTTTGAACCACAATAAAAAAGACCAGCATTGCCATCAAGGAACAAAGAGTAGAACCCATTTTCTTAGATTTGAATTCTCAAACGAAATGTGATTTGTTTTGATGATTTATTACTTGAATGACATGGATATTATATAAAGCTTGAAGTTTCAATTAAGGAATATTGTTACAATTAAATTTTAGCATTGACTTGAAATACATGATTAATATATTCCTACTTCAGACTATAATATTACATCATGTTGACCATTATTCATTGGATCGTAATAGTTATGTAGTACAGAATCTAACAAAGAGATGGTGGATTTTGCCAATTTCATATCGATTAAACAATTATGACTTTTGTAATGTTATCGTACTATTTTAGATACTAACAGTATGTTTGACCAACAACAAAATTTTACTTGAATTATATTAATATTCCTAGAAAAGTACAATAAGTGGACTTCTTTTGGAAAATATATAGTTGATATTATTATTTCAACCAGTACATTTGGAATTTTTAATCCAAATAGGAATATCATTTTTCAATATGAAATCAAGAGTATAAATCATTTGAACACTTTATTGTTCCTTGATTGCTTCATAGTATTAATTGTATGATAAAAATCGTAATTGAAATTCACACCTTTCTCTCTCTCCATCTTCTTTATAATTTTAATTAATACATCCATATCAGAATATAAAATACTAATTTGTATAATCAATAATTCTAAATCCTAGTGTACATTTTGTTGAACTACTAAAAACTAGTTACACTTGATTTTGAGTATGACTCGCCTAGAAAAATGGCCTCTTCCTAAGGTGGATAGATCATATATATGGCTTACAAAAGCCTGTAATATTTTCTTATGATGGACGATACGATATGTTTGAACATTGTAATGATCTAAATAAATTAAATTAGTAGAATCTGCAGAAAGAGTTATACATTTCAAGTGTAACTTCAACTACAAATAGTACGAACGAGGATGCTTTTGTTCTTGCACTTTTACAATTCTTACCATTTAGTAAGTTCAAATGTGGCAACCTCCGGCCAGGGATGGGGGCCGAAGCTCACCACACCGCGACGATAACTCAGTATGAGAATTCATCATATCTCGAGCTACCGCTAAGCGTAAATTAAACTCTGAAATTGTAACATAATAATAAGAAAAGCAAACCGACGAATATGTACATACGAACCATATAAGCTACACATACAAAATAAAGAGTTTAGATGCAAGACAAAAAAAGTTTAAGACATTACTCCACCATATACAAGCATTTAAATCTACAACATCTAACTATTATAACTTAGCAGATTCCCAACGTGTTTAGCCACATAGTTTTCCTTCTGATAAATCGAGCTCCTCTGAAAAAAGAAAGAAAGACAAAAGGGTGAGTTTGAAAGACCCAGTGAGGTACTAACAAAACGAATTATGCGGCAAAAGATAGTGCTAACATAGGCGAGTAACAGAAAGACGAGATATCAATAGGCGAACAACCGAACATAACACAATATAAACCAAAGAAAAGCTCATGTATTTGAATCAGGCAAAAGATTATGATCCATCTCTCACTGTCCCATACCAGCGAGATACTTCACACCTTACGATAAACACAACGATCTGTAAGTGTTGGGACTCTAGAGGTGGCTCCTACGGGCTCAAGAGGTGGCCCCCGCCGTCACGTGGCACTTTGCCTTGTATAGCACTTAGCTCCCTTCACTCTATCTTTCAGAGTCAAAAGCTCCAATCACGAAAAGAATACATAGCAGATGGATGCCGGACATCGGGACTCTAGAGGTGGCTCCTACAGGCTCAAGAGGTGGCCCCAGCCGTCACGTGGCACTTTGCACCGAAGCCTCAAGAGGTGGCCCCCTCCGTCACGTGGCACTTTGCCCCGTATAGCACTTATCTCCCTTAGCCGACGGAGTAGAGCCAAGAATAAGAATGGTGCTAAAGACTCAAGCAGAAAAGGTATTGATCCGAAGAAGTCATAAGGGAATCGCTAACAATTAGGTGAAACATCACTTCGAGGCAAAACATATATTATAGCATGATGCGAGTACTATCGGGAACATCGATATATTAGTCCTAAAAAGGACATCAGAGAACTTACCTTCATGATGGTTGCAAAAAGAGTAGAATTGCAATTAAAGTAGGTTAAGCAAAGTGAAGCAAGGAGAAAGCAATAGAATCCTCACAATCACGATGGTTACAAAAAGAAACATAGCAATTAAGGTGGGTAAAGCAAGAAGATAGTAAGAAAACCCTCATAATTACAACCCGGTGTCGTCACCTCTTGTCTCGATGAAATCACAATTATATCCTGTGTCCAAGTATATTGTTATATCCTCAACCAAATATTATTCTTAAGACCTACTGAAAAGAGTAAAACACATCTATACTTATATACAAATATCTAACTATAGGTAGTTTATCACTATTTTAAACTCAAGTGGCTAAACCACAAAAAAAATTAGTATCTAATATATAAATACTACCTTAACCTCACAATTATTAGGAACGAGAACGTAGGGTGTTACAATCCCCCTTCCTTATGAGAATTTGGTCCCCAAATTCTGAGTTGTTTAAAAGAGATCTGTGTATTTTTTCCGCATCTCATCTTCTCGCTCCCAGGTTGCTTCTTCAACTTGATGGTTTCTCCACAAAATCTTGACGAGGGGTATTTTTCGAGATCTTAACTCTTGATATTTAAAATCGAGTATACTAACTGGCATCTCTTCATAGGACAAATTTGGTCCTAATTGTAATTCCTCATAAGATATCACATGCGCTGGATCAGGATGGTACTTTTTGAGTTGGGATATATGAAAAACATTATGTATATGAGAAATACTATTAGGGAGTTCAACTTCATATGCCACTTGTCCAATACGTCTCAATATAAGAAACGGTCCTATATACCGAGGTTGAAGTTTTTCACCTTTGCCCAATCTCTTAATACCTCTTCGTGGTGATACTTTGATAAAAACTCGATCTCCAACTTCAAATTCTAAGTTTTTGCGTCTAGTATCTGCGTAACTCTTTTGACGGCTTTGAGATGCAAGCATTTGTTGTTTGATGATTTGAATCTTTTCAATAGCTTCTTGAATCATCTCTACACGAACGGCCCTTTTTTGCACATTTTAAGAAGGTGCACTCCAATCATCCAAATTCCAATAGAGTGGAGATCAACATTTTCTCCCGTAAAGTGCTTCATAGGGTGCCATTTGAATAGTAGCCTGGTAGCTGTTATTGTAAGCAAATTCCACTAATGCCAAATGTGTATCCCAAGAACCTCCAAAATCTAGGACACACATCCTTAGCATGTCTTCAATTATCCTTATAACTCTTTCAGTTTGTCCGTCAGTTTGGGGGTGAAAGGAGGTGCTAAAGTTTAATCTTGTGCCTAGATCTTCTTGCAACCACTACCATAGTCTAGATGTAAATTTGGGATCCCTGTCAGACACGATACTTTTTGGTATACCATGAAGTCGAATAATTTCTTTCTTGTATAATTCTGCCAAAGTTTCAACCTTGTAGTCCGTTCTGACAGGTAGGAAGTGTGCTGATTTAGTTAATCTATCCACAATTACCCAAATTGCATCAAATCCTTTCCTTACCCTTGGAAGTCCGGTCACAAAATCCATGGTAATCATTTCCCATTTCCAATCTGGTATTGGGAGTGGCTGCAACAACCCTGATGGTTTTTGATCTTCTACTTTCACTTGTTGGCACACCAAGCATTTCTGAACAAATTTTGCAATGTCAGACTTCATACCGCTCCACCAAAATTGTCTTTTTATATCATTATACATCTTTGTGCCGCCTGGGTGGATGGCATATCTAGTTTTGTGTGCTTCATTCAATATTTCTTCTCGTAGTAATTTAGGAACATATACTCTATTGTCAAACCTAATTATTCTTCCTCCATCAACGTTAAAGTTTGAATTTTGCTGGTTCCCCATCATTGATGTGTACTTTTTTATCTCATTGTCTGTTTCCTGTGCATCTTTTATTTTTTGACGCCAATTTGGGTTGAGGGATAGTCCGACAACTAATGCATGTGATGTAATCTGAACACAATGAGGTCTTATCTCCTCACCTAATTTAACTTCCACTTGATTTAACTCGGTTTTCCTGCTCAAAACATCCGCCACCACGTTGGCCTTACCTGGGTGGTATGAGATTTTGCAATTATAGTCATTTAGGAATTCCATCCATCTTCTTTGTCTCATATTTAATTCCTTTTGAGTAAATAGATATTTTAAACTCTGATGATCCGTGAATATGTCAAAAGGTGTACCATAAAGGTAGTGTCTCCATTTGGCTAAAGCAAACACAATAGCGGCTAGTTCTAAATCATGAGTTGGGTAATTCCGCTCATATTGTTTAAGCTTTCTCGAGGCGTAGGCAATTGCTTTCCCGTTTTGCATCAACACACACCCTAGTCCTTCTTTCGATGCATCTGTATATACCATAAAATTATCTGTACCTGTTGGTAATGCTAAGACGGGCGTTGTGGTTAACCTCTTCTTTAGCTCCTTAAATGCCACTTCACATGAATCATCCCAGTTGAAGGAAATCCCCTTACGTGTAAATTGGGTGAGTGGTGAGGCAATCTTCGAAAAATCCTTAATAAATTTTCGATAATATCCTGCCAATCCCAAGAAGCTTCGTATATATTTTATATTCTCTGGTCTTTTCCAATTAACTACAGCCTCTATTTTTGCAGGGTCTACCCTCAATCCCCTTTCGCACACCACATGCACTAGGAAAGCTACCTCATCCAGCCAAAATTCACACTTACTAAATTTGACTTATAGTTTCTGATCACGAAGCGTTTGTAAAACAATGCGGATATGTTCTTCATGTTTTTTCCTTAGATTTAGAGTAGATCAGGATGTCATCAATAAACATTACTACAAATTTATCCAAGTACGGTTGAAATACACGATGCTTCAAATCCATGAATGCAGCTGGTGCATTAGTTAGTCCAAAAGGCATTACTACGAACTCAAAATGTCCATAACGTGAATTTAGTGTTGTTTTTGGGATATCTGATTCTTTAATTTTCAGTTGGTAATATCCTTGTCTAAGATCGAGCTTCGAAAACACCTTTGCTCCTTGCAGTTGATCGAACAATTCTTCGATATGAGGCAGTGGATACTTGTTCTTTATAGTGACATTATCCAATCCTCGATAATCAATATACATCCTTAGTGTACCATCTTTCTTCTTAACAAACAGTACAGGGGCACCCCAAGGTGACTTACTAGGTCTAATAAATCCTAGCTTCAATAGTTCCTCCATCTGATTTTTCAACTCGATCAATTCTATAGGTGCCATCCGGTATGGAGTTTTGGATATTGGAGTACAATCTGCCATTGTTTCGATAACAAACTCTCTATTTCATGATCGGGGAGGGGGTAATGAATCTAATTTCTCTGGAAATACTTCTGGATATTCTTTCACTACTGGGACTTCTTCCAACTTAATTTGGTCCTTTGGTTTATTTATTAGATAGGCTATGAATCCATGACCACCTTGCCTCAATAGCTTTTTCGCCTCTACTATTGAAACTAATGTATTGGTGTGTTCAATAGTGGACTTATGTACCTCATTTCCTACTGTAATGGTCTTCGATCTATAGTCTAGGTAGGCATGATTGTGTTATAACCAGTCCATCCCTAAGATGACATCATATCCTTGGATTGGCAATGGAATCAAGTTTGCTTGGAAAGTTTGTTCACCAATCTTTATATCACATTCTTTAAATAATAAATTCGTAATAGTGCTCACTCCCAATGGTGAACTTATTTCGAATAAATAAGTTATCTTATCTACGGAAAGGTTAAGATCATGCATAAATGATGAGGATACAAATGAATGTGTAGCACCTGGATCAAATAACACTTTACAAATTTTTCCAAAGAGTTGGATTTTACCTTCCACCACTGCGGTGGGGTCTGGTGCTTCCCTTCCTTTGATGTCATAGGCTCTGGCAGCCACTCTTGGTTTGTTATTAGGTTTCGGCATTGATTAGCTATTAGCTCCAGTAGCTCGATTATTAGGAGTAGGTGCTAATGCCTTTGGAGCTGGAGCTCTCACTTGTGTTTCCGTATTCATAGGACAATTTCTCATGAAGCGTTGACTACTTCCGCATCGAAAACATTTTCCTTCTTTAAACCAGCAGTTATACTCAACATGCCCAGTTCTATCACAAAATTTGCACTCCAGTTTTGATGGATTATACGATTTTCCAACCTTTGATAGTGATGGATTTGTGTAACGGGAATAGTTTACTTTGTTACCTTTAAAGGTATTTGAGCCCCTTTTTTGTTGTGGCCCTTGCGACCAATTACTTGAGGCAAATCGAACTTGTTTGTTTTTCCCCTTTGATGCCTCCAACTCCTGTATTCCAGCTTCAACTTGCATAGCACGTTCTACGGTTTGAGCATAGCTCACTGATTCTGCAGAAAGTGTAGCCCAACGAATAGCATCCTTAAGTCCTCCAATAAACTTTTTGACCTTCCTCTCCTCATCATTCATATAATGCGGGGCGTACTTAATTAGACGATTAAAAGTGGCCTCGTATTGGGAGACACTCATGAATCCTTGTACTAAATCCATGAATTCCTGCTCTCTTTGGTCCTTCTTTACCTGGGGAAAAAATCTTCGGTTGAATTCTTTCATAAAGTTTTCCCAAGTTGTTTCCTCAACTATCCAACGTTGCTCCACCGTTCACCACCAATGAGAGGCTGGTCCTTCGAACAAATATGTCGCATAAATGATCTTCTGGTCATCCAGGTAATTTAACACTCCAAAGATCTTTTGGATTTCTTCAATCCAAGCCTCAGCCTTCAAATCATCAGGTCCTCCAACAAACTTTGATGGCTTAAGTCGGAGGAACCTATCAAATGCCCTATCCATGTCAATGGGTGTTTTTTCTTGAGTATGCATCTCATTTCGAGGTTGTTGTTGTTGACAGAATTGCATGAACTGTTGCCACATCTGAAACATCGGCCTCATATCTTCATTGGGTTGAGGCATCTCGCGCCCTAAATGATTTGAGGAGCTATCTTGAGATTGTTGACTTTCCTGATCATCAACAGATCGTGATGGTTGTCGCACACTTGATCGTGTTTCCATAGGAGGAGCCATCATATGTCCAAAAAGACTATATGAGAAAAGTACAAAAGATAATTAAACTACCACTTAATATAATAGTAAGGTCAAAATAGTACATTCTAAGAACCAACTGCTGCACTCTAACACAACTAGTTGATTACCCTAAAAGTCAAGTGCATCGCATACTATGTACAACTATATACAACAAAAAACGAGTAGCGATCATATATATACAAAACATGTACTATCCATTCTACCTACTAAAGATAACATCTATTTTCCCTTAAAGTCTAGGCTAAAGATATCACCTAACCATCGATCAATCAGTTTCATTTCTTTCAATAAGATCCCCTTCCTCAGGATCTTCCTCCTCAGGATCCTCCTCCCCCTCAACCCCTCTATCTCTAGTCACTGACGTGTCCTCATCACCACCCATTGATTGACTAGAGCTAGACACCGGGAGCTCCAAGTGCTCATGCCTAAATCCATGTTCGAGTAAAGCACGCCCATGAGCTATAGCACTGGAAACCCGATTATTTATTGCTCGTGTTCTACTCCGAATCTCTCGTACATGTTCCAAAAGAAACTGATACATGCCATCCATATCCCTATGAAATCTCCTACCAGAAAGACGTATTCTAGATATCTCTTGTCTTTGTGCTGCTATTCTCTCCTCTAAACGTCTAGTTGTGACCAGATGTTCAGCTGCTCGTCTTTGTAGCTCTGTTATTTGTAACTTTTGTTCTTCTATAATGTTTTCTTGCTCCAGATGCCTAGATTGGTGTTCCAAAATAGTATGTACTTGTTCCTCATAAGCGCGATGTAACTGAACGCGCTCCCGCATGATCCTATCGTGGTCATCTCGTAAGTGGTGAACAATAAAGTCAGGGTAATGCCCGACTGGTGCCTGACCACAGGTGTAAGCTCTAATTGGATCTGTTTCGAAGATCAATCGTCCAGGTTGTACCTCTACCACACCATTACCTACATATCCATTTGCATGCTCACCCGCATGCCTATTGATGTATACATCACCAGCACCTTGAGCCATCTGGAAGAAAATACTATCCCATAAGATAACATGTCACCACAAAGAATCATGGCATACTAACACTTGTCCTACCCAATCAAACCCCACTAATTAGAAAAAAACACAACATGCATTCGTAATGTCCTAACTTCTATTATAAGGTCTGTATTGATTCACAATTATAAGGCCATTGAATGGTTTCACAACCCAGGCTCTGATACCACCAACTGTGGCAACCTCCGGCCAGGGATAGGAGCCAAAGCTCGCCACACCGCGACGATAGCTCAGTATGAGAATCCATCATATCTCGAGCTACCGCTAAGCGTAAATTAAACTCTAAGATTGTAACATAAAAATAAGAAAAGCAAACCGACGAATATGTACATACGAACCATATAAGTTACACGTACAAAATAAAGAGTTTAGATGCAAGACAAAACAAGTTTAAGACATTACTCCACCATATACAAGCATTTAAATCTACAACATCTAACTTTTATAACTTAGCAGATTCCCAACGTGTCTAGCCACATAATTTTCCTTCCGATAAATCGAGCTCCTCAGAAAAGAGAAAGAAAGACAAAAGGGTGAGTCTGAAAGACCCAGTGAGGTACTAACAAAACGGATTATGCAGCAAAAGATAGTGATAACATAGGCGAGTAACAGAAAGACGAGATATCAATAGGCGAACAACCGAACATAACACAATATAAATCAAAGAAAAGCTCATGTATTTGAATCAGGCAAAAGATTATGATCCACTCTCACTGTCCCATACCAGCAAGATACTTCACACCTTACGATAAACACAGCGATCTGTAAGTGTTGGGACTCTAGAGGTGGCTCCTACGGGCTCAAGAGGTAGCCCCCGCCGTCGCGTGGCACTTTGCCCCGTATAGCACTTAGCTCTCTTCACTCTATCTTTCAGAGTCAAAAGCTTCAATCACGAAAAGAATACATAGCAGATGGATTCCGGACATCGGGACTCTAATGGTGGCTCCTACGGGCTCAAGAGGTGGCCCCCGCCGTCACGTGGCACTTTGAGCCGAAGCCTTAAGAGGTGGCCCCCGCCGTCACGTGGCACTTTGCCCCGTATAGCACTTAGCTCCCTTAGCCGACGGAGTAGAGCCAAGAATAAGAATGGTGCTAAAGACTCAAGCAGAAAAGGTATTGATCCGAAGAAGTCATAAGGGAATCGCTAACAATTAGGTGAAACATCACTTCGAGGCAAAATATATATTATAGCATGATACGAGTACTATCGGGAACATCGATATATTAGTCCTAAAAAGGACATCAGAGAACTTACCTTCATGATGGTTGCAAAAAGAGTAGAATTGCAATTAAAGTAGGTTAAGCAAAATGAAGCAAGGAGAAAGCGAGAGAACCCTCACAATCACGATGGTTACAAAAAGAAACATAGCAATTAAGGTAGGTAAAGCAAGAAGATAGTAAGAAAACCCTCACAATTACAACCCGGTGTCGTCACCTCTTGTCTCGATGAAATCACAATTATATCATGTGTCCAAGTATATTGTTATATTCTCAACCAAAAATTATTCTTAAGACCTACTGAAAAGAGTAAAACACATCTATACTTATATACAAATATATAACTATAGGTAGTTTATCACTATTTTAAACTCAAGTGGCTAAACCACAAAAAAAATTAGTATCTAATATATAATTACTACCTTAATCTCACAATTATTAGGAACGAGAACGTAGGGTGTTACATCAAAAATATTATGTACATTTACAATCTTGATTACAATCTTGTCCATTTTCAAGTTCATAAAAAAAACTAATATAAAGTGTAAGGATGAGAATTGAGATTGAGATTGAATAGAATGAATTGCTTACACAAGTATTGATATATTTATACAATATGAAGGCTAGCTATTATCATAAGGAAACATAACTCATTCTAACTAAACTTTCCTCCATTTGTTGTGCTAACTTGTAGTGGACAAGCTTTATCAGCTTGTACCTTCACTTCTTGACACCCCCTCAAGCTTTGTGGTTTGATAGAGATGAAACACACAAAACTTGAAGATCAACTCATAGATGACAAGGGTTTGGTGAGACATTTCTTACAAACATAGTCATTATAACTCCTTCCAAAATTTATCCTGTAAAGAAGTGATAATCCAATTAATTCTATATGTTTTGTTCTCTCATGGACACCGGATTAGAGGAAATCCAAAAAAGTGTTCGGTTTGGATGTAATGACGCTTGCTGTTTATTTTGTTGTTTTAATTATTATTAGTACATGTGTTGTTTTTGGAGCCATGAATGAAGGTTTTGATATTTCGATTTCACAAGTTAAAGGGTCTAGAAAGGATTGAATTCGTCGGTGAATAATGTTCGTTATATACAAGTTATCTAATTATTTTACAAGTTCTCATGATGATGGATTATTATTTTGAAACTGAATTTAAACGTTAGTTAGGGTGAACGTATGAGACATATTTCTCAACTATTAAAGGACGACTAATGACATTACGACATCTTCTCCGTGTAATCCTTCCAAACTCTAAAGTTAAGTACCTTAGGAGATCTTTAATCCAAAAACATAAAATTGATTTAATTTTTAAATAATTTTAATATTGTACGCTATCTCTCACACAACCCTATTTTTAACGTAAAAAGTAATATCCTCTAAAATATGTTTTTACTAATATCTCAATTTAACAAATAAAGAAAATAGACCAGCATCAAATTTGGTGCAAATTGGTTCCATGAATTTGACTCAAATTGTCACCCCTAATTATATGCACAAATATTAAAATTAATATATCAACATGAAAAATATGTTACTCAAAGTTTATAAACTATAATCTATAATTACAGTGATAATATGAGTATGTCAAATCACGAAGAATACGAAAATGCATTAATTATATTTTTTTAAGTCAATTAATTTTTCAATAAGAAAAAAATATAATAATAATTGGTATTTTAACATTTGGAAGTTAATTAAGTTGAAAGAATTTAATATGAATGTGATTTGTCTGTGATGATTTGAAAGTTTTTGAGATTCTTAAACCATTTGTTAACGAGCAGTAAATTAACCTATCTTTGTGTAATAGCAAGAAAGTAAAGCACAAAATATCCTTCCAAAAGTGAGTTATTAAATCAACCTCAAGCTACTAAGGAGTTTAAATAGGAAAATTAATCCATTCAGTTTATGTTTGATAAATAAGAAAACTGTATTTCATATGTAATTTTAGTTAAGAAAACATATGTCGTGACATGGACTTTAGTGATATCATTACATATTAAAATTTGTAAAAAATACTGAATTCTTTATAAATGTTTGTATTCAAATATCTATGAAATTATTTTATATTCTAAGTTAAAAATTAATTAATTATAATTTTGAATAAAAAATATTTATTTGAAATTTTTATATTTATAATTGTACATATTATGATTTTAATTTTAATATTTCATTATTTCATATATATTTTTTCAATATTTTAAAAAATATAATTGTACAAAATTATAATAGTAAATAAAAAAGGAAATTTAAACATATTTAATATTAAAACATAAAACCCATTTTATACGAACTATCAATTTCTAAAAAATCAATTTAAAAAATTACTTTGATCAATTTTTTACTTCATAAAATAATAATATTTATAAAGTTGTTGATCCTAATTTTTATGTTTTTTGGAATGAAATTACACATAATGAGTTTTTTCATATTTGAGAAATATTTTTATGAATTATTTTTTGATATAGAATTCTTTTGGGGAGGGGTTTAGTAATTTTCCCTCATTAATTTTATTATGTACTTCCAAGTTGACTTTTAATATTTTAACCTACATACAATCAATACGTTTATTTCAACTATATCAAATGGCAGCAATTTAAGTATAATAATCTTGAATATATATGAATATCAACGGGACCCAAGCCAACATAAAAGTTCAAACTTGCGAGCAGATTTTGAATTGAGACTTTCAAGCTTGAGTTGAATGTTATGTCTTAAATTCAAGTTAACTCGAGTTGACTATGAGTAGATATATGCTCGGTTTCTATTGGGCTTGGGCTCATTCAAATAATATCTTATATTATATTACATCTATTTAAATAGTAAAATTAATGTATCAACTTGAGTAACATGTTACTCATACTTTAAAACTATAATCGATACTTATATAATCCATACTTATAAAGATGATATGAGTAATTTAAATCACAAAGAAGAAGAAAGAAACTTAACCATATTTGAAGTAAAAATATAGAATAAAGGTATTTTGACCTTTAAGGATAATTAAATCAAACGAATTTAATATGGATGTGATGATTTGAAAGTTCATGAAATTCTTATGCATGATAAATATGTCTAATTAATTGAACTAAAAGAACAAAAATCTTCCAATTTAAGTCGGCTCAAGTTCGACTCAAAGCTCATCACACCAAGCCTTAGCCTTGAATGTAAAAGCTTGTTAAGTATCAAGTCGAGCGTGAGACTAAGCAAATTCGGCTCGCTAGGCCTCATTAACATCCCTAAACTTGAATATTTTATTTCTTCTAATTAATGACAATATTTGTCCAATTATAATTATAAATTTCTAAATATTCAAACACTAAATTAACAATAATCACTAAAATAATTTTAATAAAATTTACATGCGAATGCACGTGCATCTTACTAGTATATAGTAAAAATACAGATTCCTAATTATAGTTGAGGTAAGGAAAATAGTTTTACCATTCGATCTAAAATTGAAAATTTCAAGGTAGAAAGTCATCAATAGTGATCGATTTGTATTCATCATGTATTGTAGTAAACAATACATATTCATATATGTAGTTGAGGCACTAAAAGTAATTTCGCGGAAAAACACATAAATTATCCATATTTTATAATACAATAGAAGAGAAAATCAAGCAAAGATTATAAACAACGATATTTTTAAAATTGCATATATGAAATACATCAAATATAATCTTCGAGAATTTTTTTTCTTGCATGCCATAAATCATAATACTTGAAAGAAACAACAATAATACTAAGTCACATCTAGAAAAAACAGGTAAATAGTCTACAATTGAGACAAATAATTCGAATTTCATTCGAAGAACAAAACATGTGTTAATTAATAATTATTTTATTTTAAAGCATAAATACTACAAAAAATTATAATAACTAAATGCCTATCGGTTATTTTCCAAAAAGCGAGCAGTTGTAATTGCCATTTCAACTAGCACCCCGTTTTGGTTATTCATCGTAGACAGTTGAGGTACTTGGAAGCCTAAAACAGATTGGCAATCGCTCACAAATCTTGGACATTTTTCTACATAAAATGTCACTGATCTATAATCTCGTTTTAAAAATGCAAATTTTGCATCCGTGAATTGATTCGACAATATTTCATAACCACTTTCACAAATTCTATAAAGATTTTGCAGTTCCGTATTCTTTTCTCTGGCTAATGATTTTGATATGAATATTCGAGTGTTTGTGACGTAAATCAAATTCTGAGTAAGAGCTATTTGAGTTAACTCTGCAATTTGTGGTGAGGGGGTAAATAGCTATGGTCGCAGCTATTATCTACACTATTTGGCTGGAACGGAACAAACGGATCTTTGCAAAGGAATATAGTACAATTGATGAATTAGTAGGAAAAATTTAGCAGATCATTATATATAAAAATTGAGAATGTATAGTCCCGGTATGCCGGGGGTGGTGATGTACAATTTGATAGTTTTAATGAAATACGCTTACCTTGTTCAAAAAAAAAAAAAAAAAAATAGGATCGGTCGTCTGGCGACAAACTCGAAGGATCAATTCTGGAGTACTCCCACATGAATTTTGAACCACAAGAAAGAGGACCAGCATTGTCATCAAGGAACAAAGAGTAGAACCCATTTCTTAGATTTGAATTCTCAAAAAGGAAATGTGATTTGTTTTGATGATTTATTACTTGAATGGCAATGATATTATATAAAGCTTGAAGTTTCAATTAAGGAATATTGTTGCAATTAAATTTTAGCATTGATTTGAAATACATGATTAATATATTCCTACTTCAGACTATAATATGACATCATGTTGACCATTATTCACTGGATCGTAATAGTTATGTAGTACAGAATCTAACAAAAAGATGGTGGATTTTGCCAATTTCATATCGATTAAACAATTATGACTTTTGTAATGTTATCGTACTGTTTTAGATACTAACAGTATGTTGGACCAACAACAAAATTTTACTTGAATTTTATTAATATTCCTAGAAAAGTACAATAAGTGGACTTCTTTTGGAAAATATATAGTTGATATTATTATTTCAACCTGTACATTTGAAATTATTATTCCAAATAGGAATATCATTTTTGAATATGAAATCAAGAGTATAAATCATTTGAATCATTCTACATGTTCTCATGATGATGGATTATTATTTTGAAACTGAATTTAAACGTTAGTTAGGGTGAACTTATGAGACATATTTCTCAACTATTAAAGGACGACTAATGACATTTCGACATCTTCTCCGTGTAATCCTTCCAAACTCTAAAGTTAAGTACCTTAGGAGATCTTTAATCCAAAAACATAAAATTGGTTTAATTTTTAAAAAATTTAATATTGTACGCTATCTCTCACACAACTCTATTTTTGACGTAAAAAGTAATGTCCTCTAAAATATTTTTTTAGTAATATCTCAATGTAACAAATAAAGAAAATAGACTAGCATCAAATTTGGTGCAAATCGGTTCCATGAATTTAGACTCAAATTGTCACCCCTAATTATATACACAAATATTAAAATTAATATATCAACATGAAAAATATGTTACTCAAAGTTTATAAACTATAATCCATAATTACAGTGATAATATGAGAATGTCAAATCACAAAGAATACGAAAATGCGTTAATTATATTTTTTTAAGTCAATTAATTTTTCAATAAGAAAAAAATATAAAAATAATTGGTATTTTTAACATTTGGAAGTAAATTAAGTTGAAAGAATTTAATATGAATTTGATTTGACTGTGATGATTTGAATAACAAAAGTTCTCTATGCTTGATTGAAGACTATTACATTTGAGCTTACTTTCTCCTTTCTACTTGTTATGCTCTTGCTTCTTTACTCATTTGGAAAAGAGGATTTTTGGAAGAAAAAGTGAAGGTTTTCTTGAGAGAGTAGATGCGGTAGAGAGAAGGGAGAGAGTTTGTATAAATTAAAGAGAGAGGTTTGAAGGTGCAAATGATGATCCTAAAGATCATTTGTGCCTGTTTTATAGTGTATAAAATTTGTACAATACATATATTATACATGTATATCTACCACTTGAAGTATGAATATAAAGATGTATGATGATTAGTAGTTTTGATCCTTGTGTGGATTTGATGGAGACATGGGAGGTTGAGTGAGATTTTATTTAATGTGTCATGCACAATTAAATATGATCGTGGTAGTTATGCATGCATTTTCATTCAAATTAATACATCATCTAGGTCACATAATTATATATGCACATAAACTATACAATAAAAGAAATCTACTTAATTATATTGAACACATTAGTCAATACATATATATACTAATTATTGGAATTATTTCATATGCAACTTATCTATTTTCATTCATTCATAATTACATATGCATGTCGAGTGTATCACGATCGAACTCGGTCTCTTCGGGTAGCTATCTTGCAAGACTTTTCAAACTTAATAAAATATTAACTCGTTATTTTTCGATTAAACGTAAAACTCATCTAAAACATTAAAGAAAATAGTAATAATAAACTATAAATAAAAATGGTATTTATATGCAAAATATATTATGCAAGATTTTCCAAAAATAGGGTGTTACAGAATGCTAAATGTCTAATGTTTAGGGAGGATGATGCAATTATCCCAAATATTGTATATGATGAAATTTGAGAAAAATGTATCGACCTCCCTCGGCTATGCCTATTTGACATCCACATCCCTCATCTTGAAAAATTGACATGGACCTTCCCTTATTTACCTTTTTCATTATCTTAGTCTTATAAAAACTAAAATACTATTCACTTATTATTTAAAAAATATATTTCAGTAATAACATATTAGAGAATGAAAAAATATTATTAAATGACACAATAAAAAGTTAGACGTTCGCAATTTAAAATTTTACAATAATAACTCTAATCTCTTAAAAAATAGATTTAGATCAATAATGAATTCTCTTTATAATCTAAAAATCTTGTTAATTTAGTATGCTGATATAATTCATTTTTCATAGACCTAAATAATTCAAATTTTTTAATATAAAAAAAATACATAAGTATAGAAGTTAGAGCCTAGCAAACCTTTATATGTCTAAAATTCGAATAATTCAAATTTCTTTCTTCATAAAAAAATTCAACATCTTACAAAAATAACTCTACTTTAGTAGTATATCAATTTGAAACACTAATATTATGAGAAAAGTAAATGACCTCTAATATACCACCATGTCTTTATTATTAAAAAGATATAGTACTATTTTCAAAATGACATTAATTTATGAGTGTTTATGAAAACAAGTGTGTAGTTAAACAAAAGTAAGTAGGAAAACGCACAACATAATATTTTTTCTTTCTTTCTTGGAAAGGACCTTAATTGGAAAATATAGAATAGTCAAATTCATAATCATTAATGTGGATTTATACTAATTCTATCTAAAAAACAACACGAAGTTAAAAAAATTATTGAAGATTGTCATAGTATAATAATAATTCATAATTAAAAGTATTATTATTTTAAAGTTAAAAGAACTTTATAGCTATATCTCTAGAAATTATATATTTTGTTTTATTATCATAGAGTTTTTTAGTCTTTCTATTATTAAATGCAGTAAAATAATTGAGAAATGGGATATTGATGTCAATATCTAATTATGAAATGTTGAGAATACCAAATACTTATACTTCAGGGGATCAATGAAATTGGATATAAATGCTAATAACATTAATTACATCATCTTCATTCCCATTTTTATATATAATTGATTTTAATATGTTATAAATGATTAAATATGAATACAAAAAATTATTTTCAAAGAATTTTCTCATACACAATGAAGGGTCTATTGTCTTTTACAAAATAAAATTGAAGTTGCATCTATTGTCTTTTTGAAAAAATAAAATTGAAATTGGACCGTCAAGAATTAGAATTAGAGTCTCTCTTTTTTAATCTCTTTGAGGAGATTTATACCTTCATAACCATACACCAAATTCATATTTTCTTGATTTCACTTTTTCAAAAACATTTTTAATTATCTATACATCACTACATTCATCATTTCAAATAATTATAAATCAAAATCATTCTCTCCAATTCTTATTTTTATTATTATTATTTCATACTTTATAACTTTTTAACATATATTTTATTATTTTTTATTCTCATAATCATTATATTAATAATTAATTAAATTATTTAACAAATAATACGGCAATTCATTTAACAAATAATACGGCAATTAATATATTTTACAAAATTTTAACTAACTTTTTAAAAAATAATTATAACAACATTCTGTTTAGGGAAAAATCAAATAACCTCCACGTGAAATATTTATTGGCTGAAAACCCCCTGTGAAAAAAAAATATAGCCTAAAAACCCCCTGTGAAATTTTCAAATTGCATAAAACCCCATGTGAAAAAAATAAAGCGTTAAAACCCCTGTAGAATTTTCAAATTGCATAAAACCCCCATGTGAATAAAATGTATTAGTGTGAGGTATTATTGAAACATAGAAAAAAGTTTACCACTATGAAATATAACTACATTAAAAATTAATTATTGGATAAAGTTTAATTAATATCATAAAACTTGATTATTAGTACTATTAATTAATTTGAAAGGGTTTAAGGGGTTTTTAGGCTATATTTTTTTCACTGGGGGTTTCATGCAATTTGAAAATTTTATAGGGTTTTTAGGCTATATTCTTTTCAGAGAGGTTTCATGCAATTTGAAAATTTCACATGGAGTTTTAGGCTATATTTGAGCCAATAAAATATTTCATATCGTGGGGATGTTTTGCCCTTCTTTTTATCTTATTATTTTCATACAAATCTCTAGAATAAGCATTTTCCATTTTTTAAATTCCACCTAAAAAATTGAACAAGCGATAACCAAATTAATTGAGCTTTTAACAATAGAACTTCAAATTCCCAATTTCCCAAATCCCCAAATTCTCAACACAATTTATACTGCAGAGAGAGAGAAAGAGAGGGAGAATGGCAGCGGTGGCGACGAATCTGGAAGATGTGCCGTCTATGGATCTGATGACGGAGATTCTCCGCCGTTTGAAGTGTGAATCCAAACCGGACAAGCGTCTCATTCTCGTTGGTACCTTCTGCTATTCTTTACTCCTCTTTCCAGATTTTTGTTTTTGTCATATTTGTTGTAACTTTAGGTAATTTGAGCTTACGATGAGAATTTTGCTGAGATTAGATTGGAACCGGATCAATGCTGGAGTGTTGTTAAAAGTTCCCCAATGTTGATTTGTGATAAAGTAATGAATTTTAGGTTTATGAAAAGAAATATTGCGATAAGTTGGTTTAGTCGTTGACTACAGTATAAATGCCTTTTTAAGGTATTGCAAAATCGAGGTTCAGTTAATCTGGATTCGTTGTTATAAATGCATTTGCTCTGATGAGAATGTGTTTGTTTTTCTGTAAATATGCTCGACATCATTATATTTTGTGGTTTTCTATTAGCTACGAGTTCGACAATTGTGTTTGTTTTCAGAATTAAAGCTGTAGCGAGTTCAAATTGAAATGGTGGCCTTTGACTTGTTGATATAAATGAAACTCAGTCTTGTCAGATCATTATTACAGAAGTAGTTTGAGGTTGCATCATAATATAGGATAAGTGCCCCGAAACACAAAAGTTAGTTTGTGTGACAGTAAAAATGAGCGCGCAATGGATATTTGGAACTAGTCTGTTCCTTGCTTAAGATTATTATGAATTGTGTTGGCTCTAAATAATTGATAGCTGAATTCTTGATAAAGTATGCACTAGGTAAAAGTTTAATATTTATAAGGATGATTACCATATACTGTGGAAACAGAGCTTTATGTTCGTATTAGCTAGTCACAAAAATGTTTGAAAAGTTTGTGTATCTCTAGTTATGGTTCATGAATCCTCAGCCTTTGAGAAGGCATACATGAAATATCTTACTTTTTCTTAAGCTATTTTTCAAGATGTTATCTATCTCCTACTTCATCTTTCAAGCAACAGTCTCCCGGTCAGCTCTGTTTCTAGAACACAGTATCCTAAGCATGTTTGTGAGTAATCAAAAATCTCTGACCTTTTATAATACTTTTATAATAATGCAGGCCCGCCAGGGTCGGGAAAAGGTACCCAGTCACCAATAATTAAGGACGAATACTGCTTATGCCATTTGGCTACTGGAGATATGCTTAGAGCAGCTGTTGCTTCCAAGACTCCCCTCGGAATTAAGGCTAAAGAGGCCATGGAAAAGGTACATTCCATGCTGTGTCATACTACAACCTGAAACTACATAACTATTTCTCACCAAAATTCTCTCTTTTGTTATGATTTCACAGGGAGAACTTGTTTCTGATGATTTGGTTGTTGGAATAATAGATGATGCACTGAAAAAGCCTTCCTGTCATAAAGGCTTTATTCTTGATGGATTTCCAAGAACAGTTGTCCAAGCAGAAAAGGTGCACTGTTTATTAAAATGTTACTTTTTTCGGGGTAATTTATAACAATTATGATCTGAACTTCATCTTTTGTTGCTTCTATCTAGCTTGATGTAATGCTTCAAAACCGTGGAGTTAAGGTCGACAAAGTTCTGAACTTTGCAATTGATGATGCTATATTGGAGGAAAGAATTACTGGTCGTTGGATCCACCCTTCCAGTGGTCGTAGCTACCACACAAAATTTGCGCCTCCTAAAGCTCCTGGGCTTGATGATGTAATGACATCTTTCTTTCTATATTAATGCAAACAAAAAATGTTAACTGTATCAATCTTTATTGCTTATTTTAGCAGTGATATCAGGTTTAGCCCTTTGTGTATGTGGGGATTGACATAATTAATGCTTATTCTACTATCAAAATAGTTGTCTTCTCTTGGAACTGAATTTGTAGAGGCTGTTTCATGCGGAAAACATTTTTATTCAGGACTTGGGCTTATTTTATCTCCTTATTTGTGAAGGTAACTGGAGAACCTTTAATTCAACGTAAGGATGATACGGCAGCTGTTCTCAAGTCAAGGCTTGAAGCTTTTCATAAGCAGACTGAACCAGTATACTTTTACTTAACTTTTGATATTCTTGTTACACTTTTCTTATATCTTGATTGCGACCCTACTCGGTGATGATTTTTGGTGGATAAATAAATTAACTGGGAATCAGTAGTAGGGGGATGCTTGTAGTTATCCCTAATTTTAGTTGGACAGAGGCTTTAGAAACTAGTGCGTTGTAATTACCTTCTAATTCTCTCAAAATTGAACTAACTCCCTTTGGATTTTACGAACGCAGGTTATTGACTACTACAAGAAGAAGGGTATTGTTGCTAACCTTCCTGCAGAAAAACCTCCTCAAGAGGTCACATCTGAGGTTAAGAAGGCACTCTCCTGATTGAAGGCTGCCAGTTTTGATTTATTTATGTCAACTAAACAATAAAAGAGATGAAACCTTTGGCCTTTTGTCGTCATATCCTGATACATTTATTGACCCACAATGAAGGGGTCCAAAACCATACTTGTTTTGTTCAGTTGAAGCACTAATTTGCGTGCGCTTTTGATAGATTAAAATGAGCTGCAAACTGATTTGGTAACTAAGGCTAAATTTATTTCTTTATAGTTCTGTTTGTTGTAGCTTTGGACAGACTGTAGTGCTGGAAAAACATTCTTTTCGTTTTATCTGAGTTATGATCGTAGTTCCCCTGGTTATTGTTAAAACACAATTCAGACTATGGTGGTATGAATATGAATTAACTCTGGTTTTCGTGGTTTGAATATTGCACCATATTCTCCAGGAATGCAAATACTAGGAAATACATAATGTTTGGTATAAATGATATTGATGATGCATGCTATTGATTTTCTCTTTTATTTTCATAATAATGAACGATAGCAAAAGTGTGAGTTAGCATTTCAGAAGAACAAATTTCCATAATGAAACATGAAAATGGATCATGACAAAAGATTTGAACTTTTTTTAGCTTTACTAACATGTGGTTTACAAATTACAACTCAAGTTTATATTTTATTATGAGTTTTGACTGTGAAAACTCATTAGAAACATTTCACACTATATATGGAAGTAGATTATAAAAATGTATTAATTTGTTTAGAATATGTGACAATCTCTTAATAAAAAAAAATCCATTAAAACACAACGAATGACATCAAGCCTCGAGAAAAAACCAACTCTTGAAAGTTGAAACATGGTGTACCTAAAACCTTTACAAGAATTGTGTGGAGGTCTTCCAAGAGTAAGACACCCCTTCAAAAATAGAATTTATTGCAACTGAACAAAACACTAGCTAAATGGACATTTATTTCAACTTATCAACATTTTTACTTTTGGATTGTATTCAATCTGTTTTGTCAAACTCTACTTTCCAATAGGGTCTGTTGTTTTTTCCTTGCGTTATTTATGTTACAAATATTTATTTACTGCCTTTTCTTTTTCTTTTTCACGTATTCATCAATTACAGAGGTCCTATACGAAAATTCATAAATAAAGTATCATATTATCTTTGAAGGAAGGGGGACCGGATAAATCCCCACAGTAACATTTGTGGGTTTTGGCTATATATACTATTTTCACAAGAGAAAACCCAAATGCAGCCTTACTAAACACAATAAAGGATAACAAATATCGTCAATAAAAGTCGAATTCGAGCTCTTAATCTTAAGATAGGTTGATAAGTTTACATGGAGCAACCACATAGACGTCTGAAACAAACGAAAGTTCATTACCCGAAACAATCAGCAAGAGACTTTAAATGTCAACAGTAAGTTTAGCATCAAGGTGAGACAATTCCTGGAAAAAGGCCTTAAAGTGCTCATAAGAATGCTTCACATCATCAACTGCACACATTTCTCTTATGCTATGCATAGATAGTTGTGGGGCCCCTACGTCTACCGTGCGAATCCCAACACCGCTCGCCAAAATCGGGCCAATGGTAGAGCCACATCCCATGTCGTTACGAACCACAAAATCCTGGATTCAAATGTTTTGATAAACGAATTACAAAAGAATCAATCAACCTGTTATAAACGACGAGGATGCATCTCTTGATGTACTTCCTCATAATCGCCAAATTAATATCACTGATAATTACATGCCCCCCCCCCCACACACACACACACATATTGTGTAAATTACCAGCAACATCCCTGAGATTTTGCAAATTATCAACATTCCCCACTCATGGAATTAAACTGTAATCCATGTTTACGGAGGTGTATTGTAGTTTGACATACATGAAACTGAAATATGATTGTACAGAAGATGGAGGGTTATGGTAAGTTCTCAAACCTCAAAATTTTTTTGTAATTAGGTCTCATGAATGAGGTGTCCATGTAATTTAGCGTAAATATTAATTTAATTCTAGTGTATAGGGGGTGTCAATGGGCGGGGAATACCCAGACCCAAACCGGACCCATAAGATACCCGCAAAATAATATTTTACCGGACCCGACCCGGATCCGATTGCATACCCGATGGGTCGGGTCCACGTCGGGTAAACTTCGGGTATTTTAGGGTAGTGCAGAAAAGGATTGGCAAACTCAACCGAATCACAAAGAAACTGGATCAACATTTGTCAATTGATCTCACACACTAAGGAGATATGAGTATGACTATACTTGGGATATGATAGGATATGTTCAGCCAAACGAGGAGATGTGAGTGACCAGTCACAAATCACAAGGCAAGTACGATTCTAGTCGTCTTATGAGTGGTTATATTAAGCCAAACCAGGTCTATACAACCTATAATAAAATTGTTAATAGACATTTTAGAGTCTCCATACCTGTACAGGTAGTTTGTGCTTGGTAGCTATCTCTCTAAATAGGAAGGAAGTTACTGCATTCGTTGCATATCTTTGGTTGGCATTGTTTTTTATCACTAGCCCACCATGCATCTTCGGCTGGTGGTTTTCTTCGTGTTTGTCCTGACAAAGAAAACGTATAACCATAAAACAAATACGCAAATCTTCAGAGCATAGCAGAAACAAAAGAGTAATACATACCATATAGTTGGGGTGCAACGCATGAGCCATGTCGGCCGACACTAGGAAACTCCTTTGAATCGCTATTGGTAGCAACTACGTAACAACATATGAATAGTAGCATATCAGTCAGAAAATGGAAAATAAATTTTCTGCTATTAATTCCTATATTCTTAATTGGAGGATAATGCATGAAATGAAAGCTGAAAATCATAATTTACATACCACTTTAGTTTTTCTTTTCCTTCTATTTGAATTTCAAAACATATTATTGGAATATTCTTTTTACCTTATTTATCTGTTCCCTTTAGTGAAAAAAAAGATATCACATTCAAGAAGAATATGATTCTTAGCAGTATATACTATATAGATACGCTACAAGAAAATCGAAAGGTTTCAACATATTGAGTTCTGGTAAATAGATGAACACTGGCATAATTTTACCTTTGCATCGGAGCTAAAGGAATTAGTGATTCGTGATAAAGCATCGAGCATTACAGGAGATCCAGCTCCTTGGGCTGAATCAGATCCAACCTCCTCATGATCAAACAACGCTACCATTCTTATGCCACTCTCGTCATCAAGGCTGCTCTCCGAGGAAGACGAATCTATCAATGCCTGAAAATGAACACCACCACATGAGATTTGAACTTCTTCTCTTTGATCTCTCCTTTATCACATTTTCTCATAATTTCTCTCCTAATATCCTTTTATTTTTCTCTCTCCACTTGTTTCTATTTACTTATAATAATTGATATAAAACCATAGGCGACATTTTTATGTTTATATAATTAAAAGCAAACATATAGAATGTCAAAAAAAATCATATTTTAAGTATCAAATTATTAAATTGGTTTTATTTATAATTCTAGATAATTAGGCACATTTATCAAGTGTTGGCAACCTGACTAGATTGAAATGAAAGGTGAGCAAAACACAGACCTTTAAAGAGCAAAATGACATGCAAAGATTATCCAGTCTTCCGGAAAAAATAAACTCCTTCAAAGCACCGGCAATAACACTATTTTGAGTATCACATGCTTGCAACTCAAAATCACATATGTCATCTGGTGCACATCCAGCCTGAGCAGCAATCAGCTGAATAAAAGTAGTCGGATTAGAGCATATTGGAGAAATTTTCATATTCAAAACTAAAATTTAGAGATGATTAACCAAAAACGAAATTAAAGAAACGGAAGACAAAGCTGCTCGTAAAATGTTGATACCTGCAAAAGAAGGGAATGGTGCTTTTGGCTTCCAGTTTCAACAGAATTATTCTCGACATCTGGTTTATTAAGCTCAGCCTGCATCATTTATATAAAATTTGTGTAATAGAAGAATAATCGGAAGGAAAATATGGTTATTTATCTCGATAAAGAGCTTACGTTTCAGCCCTCTATCATGAGGTCTCAGATGATACAACAGATAACAATACTAAATAATGAAGGCAAATCAATAGCCAAACAATTTTATGTACCGAAGGATTGTAAATATAAAGGGAGAAAATGAAAAAAGAAATGGAAAACCTCTGGAGACTTAATTGAGTTTAGTTTGAAAGAGACAAAGCATATCACTCCAGAGAAGTCTCAACTGAAAATGTCAGACACTGCTCTTACACAAAAAAGCTAACTATGACCGTTATGTTATTTACTGCAGATCACTTGGAATATTGATATTATCGTGGCTTTGATCTATCAATACGATAAAGTTTCCATAATGGAATAAAGTTATTGTCAGTACAAGGAAATTTCATGTGCTTGTTTGGGAAGATCTTCCACAAAAAAAAAACACATACATGCCCACAGATAACAACTCAAAATTCATATATGAGGCTCAAGAATAAACAACAGCTAACGATTTTAGGAAGAAATTTTACAAAACGATATACATATCAACGTATAATGAAAAGTCCAGACGACAGATAGGTGCTGCTTACAAGGAAAATAGATATATGCAAAAAAATAGTTATCTGGTTTATTTTACAAAATTAGACCAGGAATCAATGTCTTTGTAACTTATAACCAAAAAAAGGGACTGAAAAGGATAAAATTCAAGCCATTTTACCTTGACTGCTGTAGCCAATACTGGAGCAAGGTGAGTCTGTTTGTTCACCTTGAATCCATCGTTTACATCTCTATTTAACAAGGACAAAAATAAAACAAATTAATGAAAATAGCAATACAGGGTCCAATAACTAATGTAAGGTTTCAAACAATGAACCTATCCAAGTGGATCGCCAGAGTTGGGATACGCATAATGGGTTCCTCGATTCTGACAAGACGGTGTGAATAAGATTCAGAACCATCTTTTTGCTCTCTAATAATTACTCTTCCAGCAATAGTCAAGTCACGGTCGAACCACGTATGCCACAGCCCACCTCCATAAGTTTGCACGCCAACTTCCAAAAATCCGCCTTTTGATACCTGAAGTCAACATAATTGGGTAAACAAAATTCTTGCCTTTCGAACTGAATAGCAGGTATTCAAATGAAAATTATATAATACAAGTAATTAATTACCTTTGATACTGGCTTTAATTTCAAACAAGGACTGTCAGTGTGAGCACCAACTATGTAGATACCATTTCCAGCAGCATATCTATGTCAAATAAGCAGTTAGCCACTCAATTCATACTCAAAACTCCATATATTACATTGATTTGGTTGTTTATATAAATATCATCACAACTCATAGCCTTACTATCTCAAATTACATAGATCCAAACCTCACTTCGATGGTCCAATTACCATTTTCTTTTTTGTGTTTTCTTATAAACGAAGTATAAGCTAATCCAAACCATAATGAGCCGAAACGGAAACATCTTCGAGGTAGTAAAATTGATAAACAAAAAAGGTACACACACTTGCAACACACCAAAGATACATACTTTTTACCAATAGCAAAAGCAACAACAGTAGAGTGATTTCTGGTGAAGAAATATTTATGCCCAGCAGCTAATTTCCAATCTTCCCTCTCCGATATATGCTCATACCCTGCACTTATCAGTCTCTTCTTCGCCTCATCTAGTAAAAAAACATACATCAATTTATCCATCAATCATACTTTCATTTCTATTAATATACAACACCAGTCCATGAATAAAAACAAGTATATAGAATCTAACCATGGAAACTGCAATCATATGCAAACATAAAAATTAAATCCCAGGTAAAAAAACACAACCTTTTTAATAATTGCCAGAGTTTGCCAAAAATCATGAGTACTATTAAATCTCAGAGACCCTAAAACATTGTAGGCTGAAATTATTCCTGAGTTAAAAGTAAATAAATAATTACCAACAGCGTGAAAAGCTGTAGGAGAAGCATTCAAGAAATCCACAAGATCGATTGCGACAGGGATTGCCATTGAGAGCTGCTAAATTAGATGCCTTCTCTTTTACCTCTGAGAGCGTTTTTGCCAAAGCACTTTTTTTTCTTTAATATATGTGCTTAGAGTAGGAGTTAGAATTGGATCGAATAAATAGGAAACAATTTTGATATAATTATTATATATTTTGATATATTCCCAATGTATATTACTAAAGCTTCATTTATTTATTAGGGTATAGGATTCCAGGAATCAAATAAGATTGTATGACATTTTTTTTATGGAATACAATCTTATTTATTAAGGTATAGGATTCCCAGAATCAAATAATATTTTATGATATTATTTTTTATGTAATGCAGTCTAATTCTAAAATATGTGAATCATCCTCACTAAATAAGAGATTATATTTTTTTTTTTTTTGGAGGAGGCGTATTTTTAGAAATTAAATTACATTTCATAATATTAAAAAACAATAGCAAACAATGTTATTTAATTTACGGGAACCATATGCCCTATTTAATTGTATTGTTATTCTCGTGTAAATAAAGTAATCATAAATACAATAATTTAATACATTCACTACCCATCTCTCAAATGCAATACACAATCAATAAAAATACTTATTTCTTTAGCATTTCAATTAAATTGGTTTAAGTTGCATTTTTATTATTTATGGAGAAATAGTTGAATAATTTTTATTTATTTGGAATATTTTTATTGTCAAAATAGATCGTGATTTATATTTAATTTGATATTTATTTTTTGAATGAAATTAAAATATTGTTCATGTGGTTTTTGTGATAGTTACTTCGACATTGCTAGCCATATACGATTAATATATTTTATTTGTTAAAAATAATGTGTTTCTGACATAAAATAATTATCGATGTATTGTTATTTGAAAAATCTATTTATATATCTCTTTTTTTAAAAGTCAATCAATATATAAATTAAAGAGTAAATATGTTGAATTTACTTATCATTTTTCTATAAACAAATTTTTGTGTTTCATTTGTATCCATAGTAATACTTTTTGATTCCGTGTTCATAATATTTTTAAAGAGTTCAAAATTGAAATGAAATGAGATATACGAAATTTGAAGTATACATAGGCTTTAGTTACCAAGCAAAATTGGCTATGTTTGGTTTCAATGTGAATCAGTTTTTTGGCCAAAATTTTGGCCAACTTATATTTGGCCTTCACAATTTGCCCCCCAAAAGTCCTTAATTTTTTGGTCCAAAACTTGCATTTTGAATTTTGAAATTTAACAATCATAACACATTCTATTACATACATATATATAACAATCATTACAATTTTAATATTATATTATAATTTTCAATCACAAATAATTACTAACAGACAAAAGCTTACGTGATTTAACTGCTACAGTAAATTATGTTTCCTATGGAAACAAAAACAAACACTATCCCACCAAAAGATCCACCAAAATATTAGCAAATAATATGAAAATAAACACAATCCTACCAAATTTGCACGTGTCCCAAAAAAATCTCACCAAAAATTCTCACCAAAATACCCAACCAAAACAAAACCGAGCCAATATTTTGGGTGAATATAGATAAAAGTATTATAATAATTTTAGTCTTCTGTTTAAAAATCAAAACGTAAAATCTAAACAAATGACATAAATTTAAGGAACTAGAACTGATTTTGTTCATGTCAACTAACTTGTAGATTCAAATTTATTTTTAAATATTATACATGCATATATATATATATATACTACTTCACATTTTAATATTTGTTGTATTTATATCTATGTCGTATTGTATGAGGGAAAATAGCATCCACCTCCCCTGAACTATAGGCTATTAGCATCCACACCCCTCATGTTTGATTTTTTGGCAATAACCTCCCTTCCATCAAATATTTTGTCAATTTTCTCTTCTTATGACTAAACTACCCGTCATTTATTATTTTTTAGTGGAACATAATAATTGAAATTCTCTAATCAAAATTATAAAAAAAATGTTATCATCCAAATTAACCAAAATGCCGTTGTTCATTATTAAAAGATCAATGATATATTCATACATGCACTTCACATAGATGCTCTCACTTTGAGAATATTGGCCTAATTATCCATTCTCCATAAATTTACATAATTAAACAATATCAATTAATTTTTGGTACCTTATATCTTATATAAAGTTTATGAAAATTAATATTATTGTTTTGGATTTTGTACTAGTATTGAGAATCTCGAAATTTCTCTAAGTTTTCGAGATAAAGAAATACATATAGATGACGTTGTGATGGAGTGAATAATATATTGATGAACTTGTTTAGTGATCAATTTTATAATTAATTGTGTTCGCTCTTTATTAAATAGTTAAATTGAGTTAAAATTGAATAAGTTCAATCAAATTTAACGTAGATCAAGATCGTAGAACTTGATATTTTATATTTACTCATTATTTGTTAACTAACTAAGTTGAACTTGGTTCAAATTGTGGAGTAAAAAATGTATTAATTAGAACTTATTTTTTCTATTATACCAATTGAATTTATGTGATTGTCTATCAATCTTCAAATGAATTTCAAATACCTTAACTACTTTAGATAGATAGTAGAATGTATAGGATAAGTATTTGTTTATATACTTTTAATTATAATTTTTTATGTTAAACAAAAAAAGTAAGGTCATAAAAAATTATTAAAAAATTTAATTGATCAATTCTTAACTTAATACATGAAGGGTAATTTAACTAAAAAAAATTAAGCGTAATTTTTTGATTTTATGAAATGAAAAGTTTTTACATATGGAGAATATATGCTATTATTAAGTGCATGCATGAATATATTGAATGATGTTTGAACAATGAATGACATTTTGATGATAACATTTCTTCTAATTTTTGATGAGAAAATTTTAAATATTATTTTTTATTAGTAATAAAGGGCATTTTAGTCATAATAAGAGAAAGTTGATAGAAAATTGAATAGAATGAAGGTTATTGCCAAAAAATCAAATATAAAGGGAGTGAATGCCATTAGCCCATAGTTCGAGGGAGGTGATTACGATTTTCCCATTATATAATCATAAATGAAGCCACACTCACAAAGTCATTAATATTAGCATTAATGGAAATAATAAGAAAATTTATCAAAAATTGCAGGGTGTATTTTGATAATATTTTTTGACAATGGGGATTTTGCGTAATTTAGATACTTCACGTGGGGCTAAATGGTATTTTTGCTTAATTCTAAATTAACCTCACGGATCAGTATGAACAGCTGTAAATCTTCAATGCTATTACTGCTCATTAATAGTTGGTACTACTGTAGCAGGAAAGAGTACTAATTTGTGAATTTATTTCACCAACTTTCATTATAAGTACTTAACAACAATGTTTTAAAAATTGAATCAATTATCGAAGTGGAAAACTTTATCGATTCAAGATTTACTGGTCAGATCGTGATTCAATCGACGATATTATAATTATGATATAAATAATTTATTGTTTATTACTATATTAAAATTAGATAAAAAAAAAATAATCAAATACATAATTATGTAACAAAAAACAAACCAATTCTTAGAATTTAGTCATTCACAAAAAGAAAAAAAAATCAATGAAGAATGTAGTTTTCATGTTTTCTTGTTTCCATTCAACAAACTGTACATTTGAACCAATATTAAGCTGTCAACCTCTTGCATTAACATTATAAATATCCAAGCCAACTTTGAAAAAGATCAAAGAAAGTCAACTCCAACGTTCAAATCAATATTTTCGAAGGGAGAATTAGAGGATTAGAAATAGATATTTGTACTCTAATTTTATTTTTGATTAATTAAATTCATTTCTCACCATATTTGTGTTTTTGGTTTTCAAAATAACAAGTTTGCTGTGTACAAGTACCGATTTAAGGGTTCAAATCAAACTGGTATATGGTCTGATTTGCAGTGCCAGCTCCAGTTTTTAAAGCCCGGCTTAATAGTAAGACTTAGAACCAAGCTATTTACTTAGAACCCATGTGTGATACTATTGTGGTACATCATTGTGGGATAGAAAATCCACTCCACTTTAACACACACATAGAAGATGAAGTATCTGATTTGTCGAAATATACCATCAATTACTACAGTCGTATGATTTCACATCCACTTTAGTACTTACAACTATGGATTAAAATTTTATCTTGAAGATAAGTTTCAAATTATTAAATTTAAAAGCCATATAAAAAATATTTCAAATGCATCGTATAACACTTTTAAAATGCTATAAGCAAGAGATGACAAATGAAAAATGAGGTAAACTAGAGATGTTTATTTTCTTCATTATCGAAAAGTCTATTTTGTAATAAAATTTACACATCTACACCAATAACCTATCAAATTTTACTAACAAACAAATTATAATTTATGACCAATAGATCTAACTCTCATTTTAATTCAAGTTCATTGTACAAATCAGATGTCATTTATAAGTAATTTTGGCAATAAAAACACTTTAAGAAGTTAGAGGTGAAGTAATGTAATAAACGGATAGTTGGGGGGTCATTCTGATATTTAGTTTTATTTTGTGGGCCAAAATGGAATTAACCATTTCTATAGAGCTTTTAAGTATTGGTCAGACTCTATTTGCCTAAATTACAAATTTCAACAGCACCACCAAACAAGTATACAATAATACGACTTTTAGAATTAGCTTAAGGAGCTAAAGGGATTCAATTGGGTTTCACACACACAACACACAGTGAGAAAAAAGTCTCCGGTAAAGGTACGGCCTTTGCGAACACAGATTCATGTAGATATGTACATGAATAATGTTTTTTTTTTTGTTACAATAAATGGTTTGATATTTTATGTTTCTTTTTGAAAATATTGGAATTTGTACATTTGTTTCGATTTATGTGACTAAGATTTTTTTTTTTTTTTTTTGTGATGTTATTGTTTTTCGTGTGTTTCTTCAAGGAATATGAATGGAAGGTTGAAAACTAGAAAGATTGTTGGTGTTATTGTTTTCATGGTGTTCCTCAAGTGAATGAATTGAAAAATTGAAATAAACAACACTATTGATTAAATTATTATGTTTATCTTTTCACTAGATTGATTATGTAAGAATTTAATTCTGGATTTTCTTGTTAACATATAACTTCTTCAGCTGATAATTAATTTGCCATTCCTTGTGTTATGGAATTATTATTGGATTATGGGCTTAAATTGAACTATGTTAATTGGTCCCAGTTGGCTGATTAATGAGTTGGTTTGCAAGTCCTTGCCAGAGAATTTTGGTCTTTTTGTTCTTGAATAAAATATTAGTCTTTTGGCATTGGATAGGCAACCCCCACATAGAAAAAAGGACATAGGCATTATGTGGTTAATTGATCCTAAATCGAAGTTTTTGTTCAGATGTTGTGGTGTTTTTCTGCAATTCATCTATACTGTGAGATTAATAACTTGTATAAACATTTTTATCGTAAAGTTTTAATGGAAGTCAAGAATAAAAGCTGAACTAGAGTGTGTATTGACATTTCCTCTGGCTTTTCCGTTTCCCGTATGGCATTTTCTTTCCCTATATCTGATATGGTTTTTAAATTCCCGGTGTTAACTTTGTCAAACTCTTACAGAGTTTATTGTTTGTTAAGTACGCTATTGTTCTTCTTAACATCCATTTTGTCAATTCAATTCATTTCTCCATGTTGTCTCATAATCATGCAGGTTATATATGGCTTCTTCCTTCAGAACATTTTTGAACAGTCCAGTTGGTCCCAAAACCACTCATTTTTGGGGTCCCATTGCTAACTGGGGATTTGTCATTGCTGTATGTTTCTCTACTTTAGCCGAGAATATAAATACGTTATTTGGTATTCAAGTTGTCTAAAATATTGTTTACTGGTTTTTCACAGGGGCTGGTAGACATGCAAAAACCTCCAGAAATGATATCTGGCAACATGACTGGAGGTTTAAACTTAAACTTAGTAACTTTATATTCTTCTTAATTTCATTATTTTAATGCTTAGACTCAACTTTTGCAATTTTTCCTCAATAAATGCAGCAATGTGCGTTTATTCCGGGTTGTTCATGAGGTTTGCATGGATGGTACAACCTCGCAACTATCTCCTACTCGCCTGCCATGCCTCGAATGAAACAGTGCAACTCTATCAATTCTCTCGCTGGGCTAAGTCTCAAGGGTAAGTTCTTTAAGCTATGATATTAGGTTCGTGTGCTTCTTATTGTATTTTCTGTTTTTGTTGGTTCATCTAATAATCAGGAGTAACTTGATAAAGTTGGACATACGAATATTCGAATTCATAAAATGCTGAATGAAGAATTGGAGAAAGACAATTAGGGATTAAATTCATCCCAAGTTTCTTCGTATAACTAAAAAATACATATTTTTTCATGACACGCTAGACTAGTTTCTCGGCTACATTGCAAAATGTACAAGAAGATAAAATTGCGCCTTTGTGCTTGATCCCATATGCTCATTAATGTTGATGCTATCAGCATATAAATGAACTCTTTATGCTTGTGAATATTCTGGCACCTACTAGATTATTTAAGTTGTTCATTCATATTATTTCCTTTGGAACTAAGCTTGTTTGTATGGATGATAGGTACTTGGGGGAGAAGAAGAAAGTGGAGGCCACATCTGAGTGAAATAAGATTATGTTCAAAACTTCAGTTGTGGGTTTATCTGATTATGTTAAATAACTTTGTAATTTGATTTGATTTGATTCTGGTTAATTGGAAATTTGAAGTGTACTCTGATTTTGATAATGGCAGTTATCACACATTAATAAAGTAGTGTGAATTTGAAAAGATTTAACCCAGTTAAGAACCAGAGATATTTTGTATAAAAATTGGAATAAATATACCTGCTGTGCTGTCAAAGGGATTGGTTCCTTTAATGCTTGTAACTTATCATTAACTATTACTGACTTTCTATTCCCTTTCATTATTGTGATTAAAAGTAAGGTAGACGACTTTTGAAATCTCATCATTTTCTCCATTCAGGTAATGCAATTTTTTGTCTACATTGGATCATGTAATCTAAACGGTGTAAATTAAGCCATATCTATAATGATATATATATATATATATAGCTTATATGTTGATATGACTTAATTTACACTGAGAGGGCTGATAGTAGTATGTTTCTTTTTCTTTTTCCTTTTTATTTTAAAAATGAAACCCTTTTTAAGAATGGGGACTAAAAGGAAAATTTAAAGGGTGGTGTCATATTATAACTTGACTTTGATTACAAAGGATATTTATAACAACAATTGCACTAAGAAAATGACTGCTTAATGAGTTATCAATGTAATTAACCCTATAGTTAATAGAATCACTGATAAAACGTTCAACAAAATGGATTTTTCAAAACAAAGTGAACCACCCTATTATCGAAAAAATTACTGCTTTAAAATCCACAAGATGGATGTCAACATTTTTCATAACATAAAAACCCATTAGATCAAACACAATCATATTATTGTCCACTTTATAACGTAAAAAATATACTGATACCAACAATTTGACAACACTACATTTCCTGTCAAAAGAAGTATGCTCTCAATCTAGGCTAAAGCGGAAGATATATATAAGACACACTAGAGATGTGAAAAAAGTCACAAAATTGGTGGTGCAGGCAACAGATGCACTTCAAAAGCCTCTTTCAGTAAGATATTCGGTCATTCAGGTGAAAGAAAGATGCTAATATTCTTCATCTTTTAACTTTCTGCTGCTTTTCTTAGACTTAGCCTTCTTAATTCCACTGTGTTCTCTCGACACTTTTTTCCTTTTCCCGGGCGTTGCTTCCTGTTCAGCTATGTCTATATTTTGTGGCTCAGGGGCAGAACCAACAACTTCTGTAAAAGAAACATGGCAATATCACATGTTAACTGGCTGAGTGCAAGAGCTGAGAAAGGCGGATGAAGGGGGAGAGAGTAGATAATGAACCTTTATTATGGAAATGGGAATCAAAAACAACACAGGCAAGATGTTGCTTTAAGAAAACCTGCATTCAATTTGAAATAGAATAATCAGTTGAAAAACTATTGACCTCATCTGAAATTCAACAAGCTCATCAATGTGAAAATTAATGCACCAAACTAGTCTTTGTTTCTTCTTATCTTTTAGGGTCCATTAGAAAAAGAAAAGTTCGTAAGCTAGCAGAATACGAATTCTACTGCAGAACCAAAAACGCTATGGATTCCGAAATCCATTGAACTTGTTTTGATGATTTCAAGTTATTTCAAATCTTCTCAAGTCACAATGGATTTCAAATCTTCTGATACTCTTTTCGAACTTTTATTTATCTCATTATGGTGGATTTTAAATTCCATCTACTTTCAAGCATTTAAATTCTTTCCTCAAACCTTTCCCTCAAATTCAATTCTTCACATCCACACACAACCTTGCTACCTTAAAAGATTTCAGTTGCCAACATTTATAGTGTATATTAGTTTCACAACATACCGCTGACAGAAGTTGCCGCGATTTTATGTCCCAAATGCGCAAGTAGCTATCGAGCCCTATCAAAAAAAGACATATATCCAGGTCAGCGATTACTCTAAACATTTAAGGCGGCTTGGGCATTTGGCTGAAAATCTGTATGTAACAAAAGCAGAACATAATTTTCTCGAAACATCAGTATCCATAAGAAGGGTGTATTGAATAACTACAGTACTTCTTAGGTTATGTTTTCAAAATCAGTTGGATAATAAAATCAAACATATGAATAAAATGCCTTTGGCACCATAATAATATACTCCTAGAAGTGAGCTGAAGAAGGTAGGCAATAAGATAACAGTACATGCTTGTGATTAAAAAACCACTATTTTAAGATAAAAATAAATTTAGAAGAAAATGTAACAGATGCATAATTGGATCTCAATAGTTAAAAAATAACAAATGAGTAAAAATTGATATACTGACCACATGACGCAATTATAGGAAGGTCAGGATGCCTGGCTATGGATCTTATACTTCCAGAACATTTCCCAAGGAAGCATCCCAAAAGTTTACCTACATTAAAACATTAGAGAATTGTTTCAAACAATTGTGGACTATTTCATTAGAAAAATGAGAGATTACAAACTTTGCCAGAAAGACGACATAGGAACAGCTTAGAAGCAACACAACGAAGTTAAAGTAATTGTACAAAATATATAGCATAACAGCATCTAACAATACCAATGTTTCTAATACTTGAATATAATTGGTGGACACATCTAGCACTCCAAGAGATTACCAATGATAATTCACGATATAACCAGTGTGGCAATAAGTGCCCTAAATTTTGGAGTCCCCAAAACAGGAAGCCGATAAGGATGCTGAAGATGTTTTATGTAATTTTGACATTGTTAAAATTAATGGTAGCAATGAGATTTCAAGGAACAATGAATACCTTGAACATGTAGTGTTATACTGTTAATTCAAAGTTGGAATGAAGAATTTTCAACTTGTATCAAGTGCCAAGAGTTGTACTGATGAAAAATGAATCTGGTTGAACAAAACAAAGTGATGCTGGAACTTGGTTTGAATTCTTATCAAGCTTGAAATTATGTACAACCTCCGTTCAATTCAAACAAAGTTCAATCGAGTTAAACAAGAATCGAGGTACTGAACTGACATTTTTATACATACTTCAACATTTTTCAACTAATCAAGCTTGAGCTCGAGCAGCTCAAAGTTCATCGAACCAAGATAGTGCCCAAGTTTGATTTGTATGCTCAAAATATCAGGCTCAAACGAGCTTTTAATTATTGATCACAAGTTGCATATTGAATTGTTTGGTTCATTTTTCAGCTCCAATCCCAAAGGATAGAGAAGTATTTCTCATCATGTTTGACAAGGGTAGGGCATTATGATGGAACTCAGAACTATAGAAAAGGACCATCTTGAGAACAGAAGAAATGAATTATCTATCACTGATCACAAAAATTGATACCAAAGAAGCAACCTTCAAGGAACATCCATACAAAAGAATTGCACAACTAAAAGATACATAAACATACCTGTCCGCATGTCAATGGAAGCAAGGTCACCTGAGCCGTTTCCTATGTATATTGTATGTCCATCAAGATCTTCAGAAATGGCCTTAATAGGGGTCTCTCTAAAATCAATTGACATGACAGGCCTTCTTTGAGCAGAAATATCATATAGGCGAACCTGATAAATTTACAAGGAGTGTTACGTATATGAACAAAAGCTCCACCCCTTCTCAGGGTTCAAATGAAGCAGCATTTAATGTTGAAACATTGTCGAATTTGACACGAATATGGTTTTTTCTTGTCAGTTAAGAATAAGAGAAACCATATAGAACAAATTACATAACAGACAGTCATAAAAAATCGACTACAGTTCAAGTACATTAATGAATCCATCATCATAGGTAATCGACAATAGTCGCATTTCTGGTAAAAAAGAACTCAAGAGAATTTTTATGAAGATTTTCAAGTGGGATTCCTTTTCCATCTTAGACAATTGACTGTTGTAAAACTGAATAGGGAGGAACTCAAGCAGTAAATATAAAGTGATTATGGAGTCCTAATAATAATACATTTTCCATTGCAAAAGTTAAAAGCTTGCTTTCAGAATGTTACCTGATGGGATTCAGTACCAGCAACAAATTTACGGTGATCATCTTTGCTCAAGAATGTTGCAGATGTAAACCAAGTTGGAGTAAAAATGCCAAGACTGTTTTTAGGGGGCTGTAAAACATACATTTAGCAGATCAAATGCTTATATCAGTAGGAGAAGCAGTTATTTAACCGGAAAAAAGAACAAAAATGGAGAAACTTAGTTACGTACAGATTTTGCAGTCCAGGTCTTAACACATTCTTTTAAATCCCAAACATTAACTTCAACACCCTTCCTGAGAGTTGAAACAACTAATGTCACCATCAAGACCATTGATAAAATACACAGTTTTATTCCAGAACAAAAAATGTATAGAAACTCACCCTCCATACAAAGCATAATTCTCACTTTCATCCACCTTTGAACACAAAATATTACCCTGCCCACATACATTCCATTTTGTAGGAGAAGGATCTAGAACTGACTCTGCTGATGATCTGCTGATATCAATAGATACAATGCTTGCATGCCCCTTTGTTGTGCAGGTAAGCAATTTACACGATCTAAATTAATATTTAAAAAGTAAATATGTGCAACAGAATCACTAATTTTTCTAGCATATAGTACAGAAAATGCAAAAAGGAACAGAAAGATTTTGAATGTATGATATCCATGCATTAAGTAATCAACGAAAATGGAGAAAAACCCAAGAAAAATAATAGCATGAGGGAATGGCATCTAAAATAATCTTCATAGTGGCATTTTGCAGAGTAGTGATAAAGGATAAAGATGCACAATGACAATCCAAAAATGCAGAAAAGCCAAATCAGCTGAAGAAGAAAAGTTAAGAGCAAGCAGATACATAGAAAAACACATGCCAGCAGTTGAATGTAATGTCCATTAGAGGCAAGGAAGAATAATTCAATAATTAACTAAGTCAAATGCAGATACAATATCTAGATCACGAGTTATATACTACTCCTCAGCAAATAAGGACCCTGAAACAGTTATCACAATTGTATTTCTGTGCACATTTACATGTGGTTCAAACAGTGTAGAAGTTTGGACTCATCAGATATCAAAAGAATCAGGGGCAATTGTACTAATGCATATTTGCTCAAATGTTGTTACCGGGTTGATGACTCTGATTGATGGTTTTTGAACAAATGCAATGCAGTGATCACGTCATCCTCTGGACTGGATTCAGCTTGAAATATATTTGAAATGTTACCACGAAGATCCCCATTAATTGCACTCATCACGTCAATCTGTGGTACATATTTAAAATAATTAACATGTCTTTGAGGAGTTAAATAAACAAGTGACACCAAAAAAGCCACTTATGCATACTAGCATATAAGATCAAGAGAAACACTTACTGAACCACATTTCCGTGCAACACTTAGCAGCTGCAACATTTACAGATTTCCATGCAATACAAGTAACAAACATGTCAGGTCACAGTATAACAAACAATATTCAGAAGCCATAAAAACTAAACAAGAAAACATAGAGAACCCAGACAATCTTTCACATGGTGTATTTCACCATGATAAAAGCTGAAGAGGCCAATTCAAATTTCAGAAAGAACAAATATATATAACACTTGCATCAGTTAATGCCTCATTAATGTTAATGAGTTTTGTCACTGTTGTATTTATTTCATAACTTAAAGATAAGTCTTCAATTTGGGAACCATATGCCAAGACAGGTAACTAGTTGTCTTTGATAATCACTTGTATTTAATCCATCAATTTGCCAAAGTTGAACAGTTATCAGCACCAAAAAATCCTCCAACAATGGAAGTCCAAACTTCTTGATAAATTTTTCCTCAGATCACATAGTTTTACGATTAATTTTACTACAGCTTCCCATTATCTTTCACGCCACCTAAAACCCCAAGCGGATAGTTCAAAAGCATCACGGTTTACTAGAAACTTAGTAAGAAGGTGTATCATCATACAACATTTGTAAGTTTAACAACTACGACTCTTTTTCACAACTTTTTACTAACAATTTTCCAATTTCAAGTTTCAACAAGGGAATAAAGCTCTAGAATTTGAAGGATCATACATGAAAGGACTCTAGTCAATCACAATATTCATGGACCCTATAGTTCTTCATGTCACTAAATCAGCATCCTTATTTCAATAATGTGTTTCTTGTCTCCATTAACAGAGTTTAAATAAACCTATAAAACAAGCATCAACACTTAATGAAGTGTTTCTCGATCTTCGAAGCACAACGAGCTACAAGCATGACCTACGCAGATATCAATTAGTTTGCTTGGCCTCATTCTGTTACATTCGACTAAATACATACTACCTAAAGTCATAAGGATTACAATTCTTCATTGACACTGCAAGAAAATCTACATCAACTGCAATTAGTTGCAGTATCCGTGGTAAAAAAGAAATTGTAACCATTTACAAACCTAGCAGAAATTATCCATATCAAATAACTCTAAACTGAACTCTAGCCATTGGCAAAGCTCTATTCCAAACTCGAGGCCAAAAGTTCATCATAATGACTTTAAAATCAATTCCAATTGACAACAAAACTGTAACACAAACTTCAAAAGCAGCAAAATAAGCATTACCGGATCAGATTGCCGGTCGATAATAGAAGCAGCAACCACACTTTTCGTGACATCCGGTTCGCCCCAGCGCTCCACCATCTTTGCAGCACTTCCATGTCCATCACGTGCCTCAATAACTGGTACAGTAAAAAAGAAAAGCAGCTATTTAACATAATCATATAGCTAGTTAACAGTATAAATACATATTTTTGTTGTTTGGTCTTGTTAGTAAATTTTTTGTTTTACCTTTGACGAGGCCGAGAGCGTCGAAGGTCAGGGCTCGAAGTGGAGGACAGCCAGGACTCTCAATCGTCGTTGTTCGTGGCATGACTGTATTCAAATTGTTTAGACTAATACGGCGTAAAACGGACGACGAGGAGGAGGGCGGCGGAAAGGGGAGGAGGAGGAGGTGGAAGAATGAGGTTTTATGCTGATCTTCTTCTGGGCGTTTCAGTATTAGGTAAGTAGTAAATTGGGCCAAAACGAACCGGAACCGGCCGGCCCCTTAGGCTTTCGTTTTGGCCCATTAAGCTTGGGAAGGGCCTAAGCCAACCCGGCCAGGTTTAAAGGGGCCAGGCGGGCCCAACCTTTTTTTTTCTTTTCATTTTCTTTCTTGAGTAATTAATTTTATTTCAATATTTATGCTATATTATATACATATATTAATATATAATTAGTATATAAAAAATATTATAGTTTATAAATATATATATTATAGATATATATTGTATGATCCAATTTTATATAACATGTATGTACATATTATATATATATATTAATTTTATAAATAAATAAATTTGAGTCTAATTATTAAAAAAAGATAAACAATAGCAGTCCAGCAGTATGAATTATGAATTATGCTGCCCAGTGGCGGAGCCAGGAATTGAAAGTGGGGGGGCGAAAGTACGATGACGTGGATCGGTTTATTTCGGGTCGAGTTGTTTACATCGGGTTGAGAGTTCGGATATTGAAAATCGTCCAAATACCAAAATTTGACAATTCAAATATGAATATAAACATGAACAAAAATCAAAATAAAACTTTATAATCACAAAAAGTTATCACAATATTTACTAAATATAAATATCGAACAGTCTTGCTATCGCATAATCTTCTCCTACTTTAATTGCACTCTGCGTGTCTTCATCCTATCAAATTCATCAATAATTGATTTTGTATCAAAACTTCGAATAATTTCTTTCTCGATGTACATTATCAAGTTGCAAGATAAGAAATCATCATCCATACTATTCCTCAGTCTTGTCTTCACGATTTTCATAGCAGAAAATGCACGCTCAGTAGTTGTTGTAGATACCGGAAGAGTTAAAAGTAGTCTAATCAATCTATCAACAAGAAAAAAAGTACACGACTTACCCGTTTTCGACAATGCTATGCACAAATATTAAAGTTTTGAGATACCTTGAATTTCTTCATCTCTCTTAATATCAACTTGGAAAAGCTCCAATTGAAATCTAAGATGCATTCTCTCTTGACAAGTAAAATCAGATGGATAGAACTTTTCAGCTAATTTGCATATATCATCAACAACAAAAAACTTATAGTCTCCTGTAGGATCAAACGAAGAACTTAAGTTCATCAACTCCAAAGCATCTTCATTAAATCGAGTACTCATCTCCCCCAAAATACGATCTATTTTTTCATTAAATATTTCAGTGTGAAAAAAGTGATATAATGTAACAGGATTACCTCGGACACGGCCTTTAACGGATCGACGAAAATCATTCATATCAGGAATTTCTATGTTTCGTTTCCCATGCTTACAAAACATCTTCACTTTTTCCAACAATGTATCCCATCCATTATCTCTAAAATTCTGAATAATTTGTTTTGTGTTTGAAACTGCACCCATAGCATTTACAATATCTTGAGATTTGCTTTGAAGCATTCTACAAAGATCATCTGCCCTTCCCAATAGCTCAAGCATAAAGTGCGCAATAAACACAAATTCAAATGATTTCATCGTATCATAAGATCCATCTGCCACTGATCTAGAATCGTTACTTGGATCATTTATTATTTCAAGTAAGACAACAAGAGTAGGATCATACAATTCAAGTAAATTACGAATGGAATACAAATAAGAGCTCCACCGAGTATCACCTAGACGCTTTAGAGTTTTAATTTGATTTTTTCCACGTCCTGATTGAAGCTCATCAATTGCAATCATTTCTTCAATGTGAATAGCTTCAGCAATTAGCAGTTGATCATGACGTTTGGCAGAAGAACCAACAACATTAATGATACCCATCAAATGTGAGAAGAAATTTTCAATTGTAAGAGTACTTCGCGATGTTGCTACCAACACTAGTTGTAAACGATGTGCAAAACAGTGGACATAATAAGCATATGGACATTCTTTCAAAAATAATGCTTGCAAGCCATTCCATTCTCCCCGCATGTTACTAGCACCATCATACCCTTGTCCTCGAATATTTTGTATGCTAAGGTTATGATGAGAAAGTACTTCAACAATCTTTTCTTTCAAAGTGCTTGCTTTAGTGTCCAATACATGAACTATGTCAAAGAACCTTTCCCGAATAACTACTTCTTTATCAACAAACCTTAAAATTATGGCCATTTGCTCACATTTGGACTCATCTCGAGATTCATCAACAATAATACAAAACTTTCCATCCTCACCAATTTCATCCCGGATGAATTTTTGAGTTTTACTTGCATAGATCGATAAAATCTCCCTTTGAGTTTGATGAGAGGCGTAAGTAGCATTGTGAGGGGCATTTTGCAAAACAATATCATAAACATCTTTATTATAAGATGCTGTATGCTTTACTATCTCCAAGAAATTCCCACAATTTTTCGAACCCACACTTTCGTCATGAACCCTAAAGGCAATACCTTGAAGTGCACACAATCTAGCAACTTCAGCTGAAACTCTAACCCGCATTTGATTCATCTCAATCAATCTTTTTCCCACTTTCTCTACGAATGTTTTAATACACTGCTTGGATTTCAACAAATTGTGGCAACTCTGTACGGCTAATTGATGCTTAGAATAAGGAGATGATCCAACGTGATTTTTAAAAGCACAATTTGTCCCACCCACTGTATTCCAATTGTTAAACCCTTTCTTAACAAAAGCATTTGTTGTAGAATTGTTTGATGGATTGCCAAATATAAAACATGGAAGACAAAATGCCATTTCCTTTGTATTAGAATACTCTAACCATTCAGGAAAGAGTTTATACCAAGACGTTAGAAATTTTCTACTTCCATCGGCATGTTAGGAGAAGTTTGTAGGGATAGTATGAAAAGGACCATATCTCAAATAGGCACGTCGAATTTCATCCCTTTTCTTTGGTGGATATTCCCAAATCATTTTTCGTTTTTCCGGATCCCTTTCTACACCAACAAGATCCGATTCAATCTCAATCCCTAAGGCTTTTGTAGGAGTTGTAATTTCACATCCTGAATTTTTAGCAACTTCGTGTGGATTGTTCTTTGTCCTTGGGACTTTTGTAGGACGAGAATGTAGTTCAATAGAACTAACTGTTTCAAATGAAGCATTTTCCCTATTATTAGTGGATTGCGTCGGAATATGCGGAGTAGTGGCCTGAGGACAATCATTTTTGAAATATGAATCAATTCTTTTACTCATCGTGCTTATATCCCTGATTCAATATTGCAAAATAGTAGCTTATGATTAATGAAAAATTACATAATATAAATATAATTAGACAATAATATTACTAAATTTCATAATAGAAGTTTATTTCATAGCACAAAATCATTAATAACATTAAAATATAAAGCAAAACTTGTAGAAAAATAAAATGATAAAAGTAAAACTAGAAATACACAATATCAATATAGATAAAAGTGAGTGTATCAATTTTACCAATAATTTACCTACAAATTTTACCAATTTTAATCAGATAAAATTTTACCAAAAAAATTCATCATGATATATCTTATTTACACATTTGTACCAAAAATTCAAAACTAATCTAAATGCACTTCAATTCTCCATCTCAAAAACTAGTCAACCATCAAAATTGATTGCCATAGCTTCAATGTCCATGTTTAACTATATTAAACCCTAAAATCAAAACCACAATTCCTTTTCATTAACTGAACTATCCCTAATCCCTCCTATGAATATCCTCAAATGAGATAAAAAAATCATCATAAATACGCTTTGATCATTCAAATTGATCTATTAATCATCAAATTCACAATCCAATTTAAACAATAAAAACAGACATGTGGGAGATCCAATTGGTACATTTTTGTAAAAACAAATCATGAGAAAATACCCAAAAATAGTTTTCGATCTCCGTCTTTTTCCTAAAAAGATTGAGGGCCTTTATTATCTGCAAAAAATAAGCAATTGTTAATTTTCATACCCAATGAAACATTAAGATAGTGAAAAGATCCATTTTTTTTACCAAATTTCTATCAGCAAGAGGAACTCCGGAGACATTGGTTCAGTCAGCCTTGAAATCCCAACTTTGAGCTTCCTTTACACATATATCATTAATTATAATTTAGAAACACGGTAAGTGTTATCACTAGGTATTAATCATTACTCATTAGTGCTAAGTTTACTATTATAGCTTAGAATTATCATTATGTTTTTTTTGGGTTATTATTAAAAAGATAAAGTAGGTGAGGTTATTATTAAAAAGATAAAGTAAGTGGAGTTAAATTATTATTAAAAAGATAAAATAGGTGGGGTGGGGCTAATTTTATAATTTATATAATATATATATTTTGTTTTTGAAAAAATTGGGTGGGGCGGCCGCCCACCCCCGCCCCACCCTGTCTCCGCCACTGGTTCCATCCAAAACAAGTGCAAATCAAATAATGGCCACTATATACTTATCACCTTGTGTATAATAATATATATTGATATAATGTAAAGTGTTAATCAATAAAAATAGTAAAGTAGAATTTAGATATTCTGAAAGTTCTTTGGAAAAGAAACGATATATATATATATATATTATATATACATTTAAAGAAAGTTATAACATGCAACAACTTGGTGGGGTCATTTCGGAAATTGGAGTTGTATTTCTTATGAGTTATGATAGGTTTTTTTTTTTTTTCATTTTGAATTCTAATTTTAATTTTAAATATTTAGAGGTTGATATATGTTACAATAATTATACGTATTAAATATTTTCTAATAAATGTAATATGGATGATATGTGTCAAATATTAAATATTTAAGATACAAAATATAATATTTAAAATAGAAAATTTTATTCATATATTATCACAATATTAAATTGGAATACAAAATTTTATTTATATATTATCATGATTATTAAATTGTTATGGCCTTAGCTTTTTAAATCAATACTCTTGTTCCCATGAGTATTGATTTAAAAAGCTAAGGCCACGTTTATATGTATTTTTATTCTGCCTTTTCATTTTCACATTTATTCCTAATAAATTTTTATAATTACATTTTATCACTTTTCTCTGTCATTTTCTTATTCATTACTTTTTAATCATATTTTTTGTCTTATAATCAAATACATAGTAAGTACAATCTGATCAATCAATCAAATTATACTTAACAAAATTTAATCGAATTTGAACAGAAATTTTGGCATAATATCCTAAGTCCTAACGAAATCCCATTTCCCCATGCTGACACATTAATCAAAATCAAACCCACCCCATTATCTTTGCCTTTATCTAATGATAATATAATTAAATTTTCTATAGTTAATTCGACAAAGCAGACGCACAAAAATCCATGCAATTATCTATTCTTTATACAGAACGATATCAATCTCCATACACTTAAAAAAGAAAAAAATTTATACCTAATATATTATTCATGACACAATTCTTATGGTAAAAAATAATCAATCATCCTAATTTTAAATGTAGCATAAAATTTCCCAACAAAAAACCCTTTAATTTTGTATAAAATTTCATCACCCACCTAACCCACTCCACTCACACTTTCCGATCATCAAAACAAATTTCTCAAAGAAAAATTTAACGCACAAAAAATAGTGGGTTTTGAAAGTAGTTCAAAGAAACGAAAAGTACGATCATGGGCTACGATGATGTGCCTGAGGGAGTGGAAATAAGGGGAAGATATGATGAACAATTTGCTCAAATTTTGACTAAGGATGCTCTGCAATTTGTGGTTGATCTGCAGAGGGAATTTAGGAGCCAGATTAAGTATGCTGTGGAGAACTGTAGAAAGGAAGCTAAAATGGTGTACGATAATGGTGGGTTGCCGGGGTTTGATCCGGCGACGAAGCATGTCAGAGAAGGTGACTGGGTTTGCGCGGACGTGCCGGCGGCGGTGGCGGATCGGAGGGTGGAAATCACGGGGCCGGTGGAGAGGAAGATGGTTATTAATGCACTTAATTCTGGAGCTAAAGTTTTTATGGTAAGGACTAATTTAAGTTTGTTTAGATCTGATTACAAATTTCTCCAGTTTTCTTATTTAAAGCAGTACTTGGCAATTTTCTTATATTTTTCATACGGAGACTTAAAATATGGTGACAATTTTATATTCCAAATTTTTCCTAGTAGATTTTAATATGCCTCAAAATGTTTTTTAAGGTCATCTAAATATTTATATATATTAAACATTCTGAATAAATATACTTATAAGTTACACTTATCAAATATTAAAATATCTGAAATTTAAGATGAAATATGGAATAGGGTTACATATGAATAAGAATTTGAATAGAAAATCTAATTCAAAAAATATGGGTTTTTGATCTAATTGAATATGAAAAATGAGGGCTTGCCTGTTTGTATTTCCAAATTTGTTTTTTTTTTTTTTTTTTCAATTTTCATTTGAGTATTAAAGTACACACTTAATATTGTTTTTAACTGAAAATTTCTCATTTTCATTTTTGCGTTTCTAATAAATTTCAATCCGTTTTTCAAAATTAAAAATTTCTCATCACTTTTTTTTAAACAATTTTCTCTCTCCACTTTTTTTTTTTTTTTTTTTCTGCTATACAATTATCTAATAATTACTTCTCAACAGTTTCATAAATCACCAACTACCAATTTCAACAAAATTAAAACTTCAACCAAACAAACCCATTTTTTCAAAATTTTAACACAAAAGTAAAATAAACTCATCCATCCATACATTTTTGTCAATAAAAAATAAAAAATTGAAAATACGTACGACAAAGCCTAAAATGAGATTATCTTCCCGAAAATCAACAAAATTCTTAAATTAATTTGGCGCGATGATCCTTTTGTGTAGATCACTTAATGTAGCATGATCGTGACCATTTATGTGAAACATTATTATAAGTAATCAAATATTCATGGTCACATGTTGAACAATATAACTAAAAAATCAAACAGATGAAACTCGAAATCTGCCACTTTCACAGGCCGATTTTGAAGATGCACTATCACCAAGCTGGGAGAATCTTATGCGAGGGCAAGTTAACTTGAAAGATGCTGTTAATGGGACTATAAGCTTCCATGACAAAGCCAGGAACAAAAGTTACAACCTTAATCAACAAACAGCTAAGCTTTTCGTTCGCCCCAGAGGCTGGCATTTGCCCGAGGCTCACATTTTTATCGACGGTCAGCCTGCCATTGGTTGTTTAGTCGATTTTGGCCTTTATTTCTTCCATAATTGGTCCACGTTTCGTACCACTCAAGGAGAAGGCTTTGGGCCCTTTTTCTATCTCCCGAAAATGGAACACTCACGGTAAGATTTCGTGCAAGTTTAAACTTTACAATTTCGGGCTTAAAGTATATGATAAGGAAAAGTTCAATAGTTAGCTTCAATTTAGTTTAGTTTTTAGGAGCACATTGTTCATTAACTTGTTTTGTACATCCGTAGCAATTTGTTTCGTGTTAGGAATCGAATAACTTAGAGAAATAGGAAATTCTTATTATGTTTTAAGTCGTTCAAAATCCCGGTATTAGGTGTATATTGGTATGTGTTGTTCCATAGTGGTAGCAACAACGGCATATTGTGATAGTATCATGTGGTATAAAATTGTAGAAAATATAAATAACATAGCTTTCACTTGTTGCTACATTGTAAAACAAATTATTGCATTACATATTAGCAAATTTTAAAATCACGTTCGTCGAACTTAAATGTTATAGAAAAGGAACGATATATATAATATAAATACATATAAAGAACGTTATAACATGCAACAACTTGAGAATAAAAGATGTCATATGGACTATGGTATTATCGAATCGGCAAAGCTCAATCTAGATACGTATTAGCCATTATTATCAGATGACACTCTAAACCATGATTATGATAGTCCTAAGCTAGTTTCTAAATTGTTCATCTGTTACTCTGATTATTGTTGTGGCCATTTAATAAAATCATTTAATTTGATCTGTCGAAATCTTACAAGCGCGTAAACATTTGAACAGAGAAGCCAAAATATGGAACAGCGTGTTCGAAAGGGCGGAGAAAACGGCAGGCATAGAAAAGGGAACCATCAGAGCCACAGTGCTGATAGAAACACTTCCAGCAGTGTTTCAAATGGATGAAATTCTTTATGAGCTGAGGGACCATTCCATTGGTTTAAATTGCGGTAGATGGGATTATATTTTCAGCTACGTTAAGACATTCCAGGCTCACCCTGATCGCCTTCTGCCCGATAGAGGTCAAGTCGGGATGGCTCAGCACTTCATGCGAAGTTACTCCGATTTGCTCATTAGGACGTGTCACAGGCGTGGAGTCCATGCTATGGGAGGAATGGTATGCAACTCTTTGGAAAATTGCATTGATATTTGTATAAATATGTGATGTTATGTGCATGGTACATTTTCGATTACTGGCTAACTTGGTTCTCAATCTGCAAAAAATTGGACTAGTTAAGGTGATTTTAGTGTTAGTCCTACGTTTTATGGGATTTTAGAAAACGTCGAAATATCTCACACTAGTTGCAAGATTAGTCCTTTTTTATAATCATACTTTATTTCTGTTATTTTAAATTGCATTTTTCCCCTTCAATTAAACAAGATGTATTAAACAACCCCTCAAACAAATATGATTTGTCTCTTACCCCTTGAAAAATAAACTTAAAAATTGGAAAAGAAGAATATATGTGTTTAGCTGGATGTTCATAATATGGACCAATCATTATTTTTCTCAACCATTTTTTATTTTTTTTTTAATTTTTTTCGGGAGATAAGTGGTAATAATATTTGTTCAATGGCGTTTTTGATACATTTTATATAGTTTAGGGGGCAAAATGCAATTTTATATAACAAAAATAAAGTATAGGACTAATATTGATTAAAAAAAGGACTAAGATTGCAACTTTATCAGATTATTGAGACTGTTTTCAAAATTTGATAAAACGTGGGACTAAAACTAGAATCGTGATATCCTGTGAGACTAAATTTTCAATTTTGTTATATGTCCTTAATTGCTTGTATCCAGGTTAAATTTTGCCTATAAATTATGTAAGAAACTTTTAACTCAGACTTGGCTTGGATGAACCCTAATGTATTTTAAGGAGAGAGTGAATTATACTTGCCATGTGATTGGTAATTCACTTCTTGAAGTACACTTGGGTGCGGACAAATCTGGTTCGAGCTAGAATTTGCCCTTTATATAATAATGAGTTTTTCTTCTAAAGATGATAAATGTGAGTTGGGTCCATTTTTATTGGGTACATTTCTAGCAAATTGGTAAGTTATATTCAATGTCCTATCGATCAAACTGATTTTGTTCAAACAGGCTGCTCAAATCCCGATCAGAGACGATCCCAAGGCGACCGAGGCGGCTCTAGAGTTGGTGAAGAAGGACAAACTGAGAGAAGTGAAGGCCGGGCACGACGGAACATGGGCAGCCCACCCAGGACTAATCCCATCCATAATGGAAGTCTTCAACACCAACATGGGCAGCAATGCCAACCAAATCCAATCCGTAAACCGGGCAGACGCTGCCCGGATAACCGAAGACGACCTCTTGCAGAACCCGACGGGCAAACGGACCATGGAAGGGCTCCGGCTCAACACACGGGTCGGGATCCAGTACGTGGCAGCATGGCTCACGGGTACCGGGTCGGTCCCACTCTACAACCTAATGGAGGATGCAGCAACGGCTGAGATTAGCCGCGTGCAAAACTGGCAATGGCTGAGATATGAAGTGGAATTGGATGGTGTGAAAGTGAATTCGGAGCTATTTGCAAGAGTTGTCGAGGATGAAATGGCGAGGATCGAAAATGAGATTGGGAAGGAGAAATTCGATAACGGGATGTATAAAGAGGCATGCAAAATCTTCACAAGGCAATGCACTGCAGATATATTGGATGATTTTCTGACCCTTGATGCATATAATTATATTGTTGTTGATCACACTAAGGGATCTTCTTCTTCAAGGCAATAAATGATTTCTTCTTAAAGTTTCCATGTCAATGCACTGTTATGTGTTTGAATTATGAGTACTATACTGTTGCTGCTAATAAATCATGTTGTGATTTTCTTGAAATCAGAGGGACTAGTTATTTTGATTAAGGTATGTCTTCTTTGCAGTATAGATCTTTAGGATCATTCTTCAATGATTTTGTTGATGTACCTAGACTTGCCAAAGATAAGAGAGTTAGAAGGTGCGGTTATAGCCTTCCGACTAGCCTTGTCAATGGCGGGGATTGCCCAGACCCGAACCCGTCAATAGATCAAAGTACCTTACCCGATCCATAGTGCCTGAGACTCGGACCCGACCCGACCCGGACCTGATGACACTAGGTAGTTCGAGTTCGGGTACGATTTTCACCCGTGGGCATTTTACCCGGAAAATACCCGAACATTACCCAAAATTTACCCGTTGAAAATACCCACGGGTCTGTACCCGAACAATATCCGAAGTTTACCGTGGCATTTACCCGATGCGGACGCGACCCAAAACTTACCCGACCCGTCGTGTCTATATATATTTTTTTTTGGACCCGTCGGGTATGCAATCGAGTTCGGGTACAATATTTTTTTATGAGTATTTCATGGGTCCGATTTGGATTTGGGTATTTCCTGCCCATTGACACCTCCTAAATCTGTTATTCAAGTCTGGAAAACCCACCAATAAAGCTATAATGTTTTCCCTTGCCATCTTAGAAAAAGTCATATTTATAGTTCTTAATCCTAGGGTGCAAAAAAACCCTAACTGGATATGTGTGTTGAGCTTGCACTATAGAGTAATTCATGTATTCAATTTTGCCCCCATGAACATATTTTACCTTTCTGAAAAAAGATTTGGGATAACAATATTAATTTGAGGATAATTAGATAATTAATATAGAAAGTTAAAATAATTATAAATATTGATTATTATAATATTAATTTGAGGATAATTAGATAATTAATATAGAAAGATAAAATAATTATAAATATTGATTATTATAATAGGGCCCATCAAAGGTTTAATAAATCCCTCTTAAAGTCATAATTGAGGGGGAGCCAAGTTCTTAAATCTTAACGGACAAAAGCACTATGGTAAGTTTTTGAGTGTATTTTTCGAAATTATGAAAAGATTTGATTCTATTAAAATAAATAAAAAGTTAATTGATTGAATCTAATACAATTGAGAATCAAAACCAAATACTTTTTAATCTGTCATAACGTATTTATTATTCACGTGATACAAGTTTGATTAAGTATAATTTTATAAACATAACTCTAATCATGTTTAGTATTCATACTTGGAGGAATTTCTCTCATGCTCAGATTGAAGTACACCCAAATCTCAATCCCTTAGTTGAATATTCCAAATTTTTACCGTCAAATCAATCAATAGTTTCTCACAATAGTTCAATATATTGCATCCATAACAAAATGATGAATATTGGAACCCCATAAATTATTTTTGGAATTTCAAATCAATATTCATTACAATTCTCAATTAATTTATGCAGATTTCATTATTGAGGGGACATCATGATTTTGTTTAATTTATTTATATGTCCAAGTTAGGCTATAAAGTTTTAGTCAACTTTCAATGCCAATATCAATGCTTTCTGGTATATGTGGGGGTAAATGCTGTTTTTCCCACCACTAAACTTTCCATTATTGGTTATTTTATTCTTAAAAATTGAATATAAAGTAATAGAATGTATTAAAAATTGTATATTTCTTATCCCATTTGGTAACTTTCCCATGATTGCAGGAGTAGGGGTTAAGGTACATTAATATCATCTTTGAAACCTTTTGAATTTATTACTCAACTTTTTTAAGTAAGGTCTGCCCTAAATGCAGCAATAAATTTGGTTATTTCATTTTATTTATTTTTCTTTAAAGAAAATATGAGGAATTAAATTATTTTCATGTTAAATTTGGTGATATATACTACTGTATAATTGGATGTACAACAAATATTCGTGCATTTGTTTTATAATTTGGTGATATATACTGCCGTATTTTGCTACCAATGTATTATAGTCTCATAATCAAATTTATTACTTTAGCAAAATAGTCCAATTTTCGATTTGCCAAGTTCAACACGTGGCACAAACCCAGATGCTTGTTTCTGTTTTAAGCTAAAGATCAAATTATTAAGATCATTGCATATATTAATTTATTTAAAATTGAGGAAGCTTTTTCAAAATTGCATCTATGTCCAAATGTTATTGGATGGCAGATCAAATCATGGAGGAATGGCTGGATTTTGTTGTCTAAATTTGGCAACCAAAAGTCATAATATCAAGATAGAAATGGCTTTAAATATTGATATTGTTTTTTAAATTAATTTATAATTGTCTAAATGCATGGAATAATCAGTGTCTGGCCAACAGACAGGCGACACCGCGACAGCATCATAATTTTCGACGGACCACTAGGGAATAATAATAATAATAATAATAATAATAATAATAATAATAATAATAAGATGTATCAAAGTTATCAACAAGCACATATATATATATTGTGTGATGAGAATTTTTGTGTTATATAAAAAGTATTGTCAAAGTTAATTACTGTTAATAATTCTATAATTGTGAATCGTTATAATTAATTATAAAAAGGTTATCATTATTGATATTAATTAGAGATATTTAGTGATAGTTTGGTGAGAGTGAATATAATTATCATTAAGTATGTGTAATCAATTTTCAATACTTAACAATTTAAAAATAATTCTTGTCACTAGAATTTATGATTGTAACGAACTATAATAAAAATTATAATAAAAATTACGAACAAAATATCAAGTGACAATATAAAAAATGATCATTAATTAAATCTATTGACGGATGTAAATACATATTTTGTCAAAAAAAGATTTTTAGAAGTTTAATAATGATTAAAATTGTATACAAATTGTCACACGTGAGAATTAATGACAATAAAATTATTGAACATTAATAATTAATAACACATATTTCATGATAACTTAGTGGCAATAAATATTGTAACAATATTTATGTCGTCACTCTACATTTTTCGCAATATATTATACTACAAGCTTAAAACTAATTCTTGTCACTATAATTAATTATAGTAACAAAATAAATAAAAAAATGTCACTCGTTATGTTTTCTAGTGGTAAATTTGATATTATCAATTTACATTTTATCACTGATAAATATACTTAGTGATAATTTTGGCGGTATCACTTCACATTTAGTCATTAATATTGTTATTTGTTGTAGTGAGATCAAACTTCCAAAATATAGAAATACAATCAAAATACTAACATAATAAAATAATCGTATTCCCACAAACAATTGCACCATTAATCAATTTATCAAGAGAAATTATCTAATTTCTATATTATATATTCTTTAAGAAAACCAATTATTTTATTATTATCATTATTAATTAAATTTTTGAAAATAGTAAATTCTTTATTATTATAATTTAAATATATATTGATTTCTCATCACCACCAACAAAATTATCTCTTTGTTGGATGAAAGAAGTAAGAATATCTAGAAATATTAAATTAATTTAGTGTAATTGACAAGAATCAGAAAAACCTGGGAATTTGAGTCCCACTGAACTGCATATCATTAGTTAGCTATTTTTTATCAGTAAATAATCATTTACATAATTTTATTACCCAATCTCTTTCTAGAAGAGATTATGATATTTATAGTTCTAAATTCTAATGATGTCCTAATTATATATATATAATATAGCAGTCTAAGTGACGTAAGTGACAATTAAATCTTGTCATGCTCATGATTACTAGTATTAATTATAATTAAAATGTAAAATCTGATTACATAAGCAAATCTATGCCTATCTAAAATATGAGATATATATATATATATATATATATATATATTAATTTGGAGTAAACATGAATAGATTTAATATCAAACTCATTTATATCAAATTTAAAAGAAGTGATATAAAATATTAATTAAGACGTGGTATGTAGTATTACTTTTTAATTATTACATTCTATTTCTCACAATAAATAATAGGTATAATTTGATCTAGTGTTTAGACTTTTGTTAAGTATCGTATAATGCTCCCTTATTATATTAATTAGATTTTCGAAAAAATAGTCGAAAAAAACTATTTTAATCGATAGTGCGAATTGACAAATCATGAATAATAAGACAACTTTTTCATTTTATTTTACCATAATTTTTTCAAAATTATCCAAATTTTTGAGAGATATTTTTAAATAATTTTTTATAATATACCAAATAATTGATATTTTTTTAAATTTTTTTACTCTAAAAATATTTTTTACAATTTTTTTACTCTAAAAATATTTTTTTATATAGTGAAGCTTCAAACCACTTGAGATCCCACAGATTTATGGAATTTTCACCTAGTTTTTTACTTGTAAGATACGTATATGCTGCGTTGGGCAACAAATTACTGTTCATAATACAGCGACTTAATGATATTTTATTTAGTCATATTTATAGTAATAATTTGAGGGTAATATCACTGTTGGTCACTCAATTTATTTTCATATTTTAGTTTTTATTTTATTTTTAATGGCGTTTATTAAGTCCATCAATTCATGAGATATTTTAATGAGAAATGTTATATACCACCGTTTTTAATTTTTTATACCATTCATTTTTACCTTCCCTGATTTAGAAAGTATGAATTAAATTCAATTAATTAAATGCTATATATCACCGTTTTTATATTATTGATTTTTCACCTCCCCTTGATTTAGAAAGTATGAATATATTAAATTCAATTGAATTAATTAAGTACAAATGATTATTTATCAATGATAAAAAAAGTGAAAAATGGCGGTATGCAAACTGTGGTATATAGCATTATTCTATTTTAATATAGTTATTTTGATCATTTTCGATCAATTTTAACCAAAAAAAAAAAAGTTGATCATATGACATGTACATGTCATATTTAAGTTCTACTTTAAAGTTTAATCCTTTAATTATAAATATAGCCTCTCAATTTTTATAAATGTCTCACTTTCGTCCCTTAAAATATGAGAAAAAAATTCATTTAACTCCCTTAGAATATTACATGTGAGTGTTAGACTAACATATTCTGGTAAAACTGATAGAAAATAATCAAAGGGATCAAAATTAAATAAAATATTGAATTGATTTACTTAATCGACGTAATTAAAAGTAAATGAATCCAGGTGATTTTAAATGTAAAATTAAATGATTAAAAGATATCATCCCTAATAATTTGGTTAAATGCATTTTAAGAAAACAACATAATCAGATTGAATTATTTACTTAAGATCAAATTTTAACTCGTATTTTTCCTCATTAAATATATAAATTACATGAATTTTATTCCTGTGACATATGAATATAAAACAAAAATACAAAGATAAATATTATTTTTACATAAAGAAGGATCAGGCTGCTCGTAATGGGAATTCCTCAGCAGAATATCTGCTGATCTTATCTCCAAAAGGACACGTGGACGGTCAATATTTAGTGACGATGGTGTTCAAGCAAGATATTATTTTCAATTAATTAATTTTATAAATAAATCCTATAATTAGATGCCTTGTCTTCTTTGCATTTATCTGTATTAATTTGGAACTAGGGTTAGAAAGCTACTGATACCAATCAATATGAGATTTTTTTAACAAAATAACCGTCTTTGTTAGATTATTAAATATGTAAAAAAATATAAACAATTTGAGATGAAATAAAATTGTACTTTGATTCGAAAACCCAACCACTAAATTTAAGAGTGATTCCTTATGATGTTTATTTTATGATATATATAATCATATGTTTAGCTGTTAAAATTAACAACTTATAATAATAATAATGAGTTAATGTCACTAAATTCTTAAATTTTCGACTTTATATCACCTCACCTTGAATTTTAAAGTACCAAATGTTATGTTATTGTTCCTAAATTTAATTTTGATTTTTTTGGGTCATTTTTAACAATTTTTTGATAGATTTTGAATGAATCAGTTAGCATAATATGTCTAACAATAACAATATATGAATTAAATAATAACTCTTAAAAATTAGTTATTTTGCTAACATTACAAACAATAATAGTATATATAGGTTTATTTTTTTGAATTATTACAATGTTTTGGCATTAATATTTTACATATAACTATAAATTTACTAATTTTAAATGGATATGCCATGTAATTGGTAAGACCTAAATCTATCTTCTAATGGCAAATGCATCCAAAATTGAGAATGGATATTTACAAACACAATCAAACCTGTCACTGATATTTACAAGTTGGGTTTAATTCCTATATTAAATACTTTTAGTTTTCTGCTTATAACTTATGTTTAATTATAAACTTAATTTAATCGAATTGAAGTGTATATAAAAAATGTGAATTATAAATGTCATATAATTAATTATTCATTTTATGAAATAGGCATAAATTGGACCAAATCATGTTAGGCTAAATCTTCCTTTTTATTTTGTGATTATGATTGACACTGATGAACTACAGGTTATTAATCAAACTTGATATCATTAATACTTCAACTTCAGCCCACCAGATATTGACTTGATCATTTGATGTGTATATTTAACAATTACAAGTGTGGTGATAAATCATAACTCCAAATCTTTAATTAATTTGTAATCAATATGCATAATTATTCTTCCACTTCCAAAATTACATCATATTTGACTATACATAAAAAAAAAATTAAAACCTAAAGCTACTATTTTTAGGATGCGCAAATGAGTAAACCTCGTTCTTGTAAAATAATTTACAAACCATACAAAATATTAAAACGGTCTATATTATTTATAGCTGACAGACTCACAACATTGAAGACTAAATAGACATTTCTTCAAGAGGAATTAAACTCATGACCAATAACGTCGTAAAATTCAGCTACCGTACCAACTATATGCCCGCTTGACATAAATTTCAGATAAAAATTTAGAAGGATGAATATTAGTTTTTACTATATTTGTGTCATAATACCATTTACTCTTACATAAATTGTAAAGCTGAAAAATGAAATTATTGTAAGAAATATATTTTTTTGTAAAAAATTTCATAAAAGAAATTTAAACAATAAATTTAACTATAAGAAATAATAAACAAGTACTCTTTTCTACAAATTTAGTTGGGTTAAGGTACGTGTACATGTTTGAACTTGTGGACACATATTTGTCAAAAGAAGTAATGACTTCAAGTACTTGCTGTCTCATTATTGGATGATGTAGTCTTATAATGATGTATGAATAATAGAAAATTTCCACTTAATTTTTTAAAAGGAAAGCCAAATAAGTTACCGACATAATATGGGTTTTTTTTTTGGCGACAATATTATTGTATATTTTGTAATTTTAGTGCTGCATTTTACGGTATTAAAATTTGCATGGACTTTTATTCTAAATTGTAGTGTATAATTATATTTCATGCACAATGTAGATTGGCTAACGTCCTCCTAGATAGTATATTAAAAGGACAATTGATGAATTTGTAAAAAAATGATTAGAAATTCAAATATAGTTATTGTATATCCCTTCTGAAATTCGTCTGTAATTAATTTCAGGTTATTTTCAGTAAGTTTGGTCTATCTACAACGTGACATAAATTGTGTTAAGCTAAGCTTAAATTAATTATGTAGCAAGTCTCATACTTATTTTATAGTTATTTGCCAATGGCTTGGCCACCTTTGCTCCCAAAATAATATTTCATATCGAATTGAAGTTACCAATTTGATTAAGTAATTAAGTATTTCCAAATTCATATGCTCAAGCCATTTATAATGTATTATGCATCTATAAAAGAAAATGTACACAATTTAATATAAGTGCACCAAATGTATATGAAAATTTAATAAGACCAAAATGCATAATCAACCAAATAAATATCTGCCCCAAACTTTTCCTTGCATCATCAAAATAGGAATAAAATTTTGTATTTTCATGTTTGTATTTCTTTAATACATATAATTCACATACCAATTATTAAAAATATTTTAACACATCTTCAAAAAGGAACAAAGATTAGAATAGAATTCTATCCATCAATTTTCATACTAGCCTCGTCAAAACATTCAAATCCAAAGATTCCACGTGGCGCAAACAAAGGCATGAAGCCCATGCAAATCCGGTGGTGCTCGAGTCTTATTGGCACACGTACACCATTGGTTCTACACCAGACCCCTTTACAGCCTTACGTGCCCCTCTTTAATAGCCACGCCATCGTTCCTCATTGGCTCTCATCTCGGCCCCGCTCTGGTTGGCTGTTCAAGCCTACTGCCACGTGGGTCCCTCTCCGCCGTATCCCCACGTGCCACCCTCCACCAGTCACGTGCCAAACCCTACTCTTACTATAAATGAACTGTCTGTCCCTGTATGTTAGTGCATCATAACACATTTTGATTTTTGTTTACCCATTCTTTATAGGGTTTTTTTTTATTATTCAAAGAAAATTACCTAATGGACCAAAGGGGAGGAGGAGGGTGCTGCATAGCTAGGTACGCCGGGGGTGCGTACGATATGTCTAAGATGGACAGGATAATGCTCAAGTTTCGTCCCATAGCTCCTAAACCTGCTGCTGCCGGTACTGCCTCTCTTTCCGGCGGCAGCCCGGAAAACAGCTGCCCATCTGTCGTTAAATCCGGCCGTGGAAAACGAAAAGGGGCTTGTAATAAGAATAATAATAGTAGTAGTAGTAGTGGAAGTGGAAGTAATAGTAGTGTAACAAAAAAGAGGTCATGTAGGTGCAGTAGTAGTATTAGAAAAGGATCGAAATCTTCACCGGAAAATAACACCGGCGAAGCAGAGGCGGTTGTGAAAACGCTGCCGTTGCTTCCGGAGGTTCCCGACGTTAAGATGGCGGAGAGAAACTTGTCAAAACGGTGCCGTTTTCCTCTGCTGCTGAGCTTTGAAAATGGAGGGAAGGCGGTGGAGCAGGATCGGACGGCGGTGATGGGGCCGCGCGTGGCGGTGGGATCGTTGGTGAAGGTGGAACGCGTGACGGACACGTGGGTGGTGGATTGTTACGGGTACGGGTGGATAGGGCGTACTGATGAGGAGAAGGTGAGGAGTTTGGATGGCGACGCGTGTCCGGGGTTTGTATCTGACGGTCTAAATAGGGTGAGGTGGACGAACGCGGCGTACAGGCGGATGGTTGGCGGCGGAGATGTGGTGGTGGTGGTGGAGGAAGGGGTGGCTTTGCCGGTGGGGTGTGCGGGGTTCACGTGCAGGGTGAGGGTGGTCACGTGCGGCGGGAAGGGGAACTGTAAAACGGTGCCGTGTGATGTGTGGAGAATGGATTGTGGAGGGTTTGCATGGCGGCTTGATACTGCTGCTGCTCTCTCCCTCTCTTTTGGCCCCTAATTATATTATTATTTACTATATTTATATTAATTCTTAGCACTTAATTTAATATTAGTATGTCACGTGAAAAAAAATGATGATTAATTTCATGAGAGCTATATATGCAAAAATTGTGAATATTATTGTTTTCTTTGGGGGACTTTTTTAACATTTGAAAAGTCGAAAGTATGTGTTGAAAATCGATTTTTTCAGATTGCGAAAAATCTTATGGTTGTTGTATAATTAATTTGGAGTTTTTTGAGTGATCAATGTAATTACGTAATTTTTATTTAACAAACACTAATTATTTAATAAATTCATTATTTCTGAACTAATTTATTAAAATTAAATGTCGCATACTTTGCATGGTATAAGTTTTAGAGTTGATCCAAAAGTCATTAAGCGAGATAAATTTTGTGTTTTTTTTATCACTACATACCACACAATATATAAATCTTGATCGAATTAATTATGTTCATGTATATAAGTCTAATAATTATAATCTTAGTTTAATGAGAACTAGACTTGGAAGATGGATGTCATCAGTGTGTGTGTGTGAATGAGAGATAAATCTATGAATGCTTGCTTTTGAATAAACCTAAGAATTAAAGATAAGAATTAAGGCTCGATTAGATCAGATAAATATGTTTAATTTCTCATTTTTTATTGATAAAGTAAGAAATATTTTTCCTAAAGAGAATAATAATAATATAGAAAGTGGGGTTGTATGAAATTTTTCATAGAAAGTGTAATGATTATTTTGTAATGTGATATTATATACATATATGTATTTTAAAAGGAGCAGTGTTTTATGAGGGATGGTAGGAACGAATTTTCTTTTATATAAAAAATAAATTTAATTAAAATTCATTGGTTTAAAACATTTAGAAAAATATTTTGTACCATAGGTATTAATATTAGCAAATAAAGATTTTTGAATGTTAATAAAAATCATTTTCAAAAAAAGTTCAAGGTTTTCATGTTGAGCATAAAATTTTTTAACAATATTTTTTAACTCCGAAGTCAGCTTACAAGGTGGATCATGATACGATCCAGTATTTTCTCGGTCATTTCCTAAATTACTATGATATCTCTAATTAACCCAAAAAATAAAATGTTTACTTGTTACAAGCAAAATAATTGGTGATAGAAAAAAAAAAGAGTAGTTTTAAGGCCTCAATTGCCATCTCTACTCCCAAAAAAATATTTTAGAATAAAAAAAACTACGAAAATCCATTTGTATGACATGTCGTAAAATTTTCTTACAAAAAATTCTCTCAAAATTATAAATAATTTGAAAGAAAATCTTGCAACAAATGAGTAAAATTGAATTTTACTATTCATGATTTGACAGTTAATACAAAAAATTAAATGTGTTATTCCGACTATTTTTCAAAGGCGAAAATTAAACTAATTACATATTCTAGTGTAAAATAATGCGACATTTAAAATAAGATTTATTGTAACTATTTTTTGACGTCTAAATCAACGAGTTTAACTAAATGCATTTAATTAAGATTATTTTTAAATATTAAACCAAATAAATTTCTCACAACAAAAAACATATCATATCAACCACAATCATTACCTATTTTTCTCTAAAAAAATCTCATCCAATCTCTTTTTTCAAATCACATTTCTTATCTTTCAAATAATATTTTCTTATTTTTATCATGAAAATAAATTTTCAGAGACGGAGTTGCCAACCAATTGGGGCTTAAACTTGTTACTAATTTAGTCTTGTTGTTTTGTATAATGTTAATTGATAAAAATTGAGATACCCTTTTTTATCGTTTTTGCTTCTGTATATACATTATATGGGTGGACGGGATCCAAACCCAAATCCAAAATCTTTGGTTTATGTTTGAATCCAGATTCAATATTCTGGGTCTAGAGCTGGAGCCATACATAATAAGTCTCGCGATTAGGTCTATTTCACAGCCTCGACAATGTGGGTTTGGGCCTGACCCAATTTTCGGTCCCGTCTTGGACCCAATTCATTTTTCTTTCTTTTTTGGCCATTTTTTAATCCAAAATATTCCATCATAGTTCTAGATTAGAGAAAAATGAGAGCAAGACCAAAAAAGTTTTAAAATTACAAAATTGATTTAGAGGCCAAACATTAATTAATACTCACATTTTTAAAGTATCGTAAACTAATTTAAATTTATATTATTGAACAATGTATAATACTGATGCGGGATCAAATAGTAGTGTCACGTGAGAGTCACGTGGGGATGGGATCCGACCCGACTCACGACAGACCAGATTGTGTGTTTTTAGATAGTGGGGCTGCGCTCAGTAACTTCGAGCTGCCTACGTACCTATGTTGATAGGATCAAGGCTCTTCGTAGTTCTCAGATGTTATACTTCTCAATCTCGTGGATTGTGGAAGTATTTAATTGTTCTAGTTTTTGGAGTGTAAACTAGATAATCCTTAACCTAGCTGATCAGGATGGTATTTATAGGGATTTTAGCTGGGCCATGGGCTCGCTTATATTGGGCCCTCGGTTGGAGGCCCACGACTGCGACGTATTAATATTGCTTTTATTTTCATTATTTATTAAATTACCGTAATGCCCCTAATCATAATTGGGGACCCATCAATCATCATATGCCCCCCACTCCCGAGTGCTCGACTGTGTGGGCTCTCAGGAGTAGAAAGTCAAAGAGATGGGAAATTTTTTTCTAACCTTCGAACATGGTGAACTCCAATTCGAATCCTCAAGGTCTTCGATTCGAAGCGATTGCGCGCGCACGTAGGCAGCTCGAAGTGACTGAGCGCAGCCCCACAATCCGAAAACACATTATCTGGTCTGTCGTGAGTCGGGTCGGATCTCATCCCCACGTGACCCTCACGTGACACTACTATTTGATCCCGCATCAAATACATTATATAGAACGTTTAGTATTTAATGATGTATTTTTTGTTATATTTTATGATAATTCAAATTATGAATCTTAATTAATATATGAAAAGAATATAAATAAGTATAAAAGATAAGTATCTAATTTTTAAACATTTGTAAATTATATTTGAATGCTGATATATAATAGAAAACATCTCAAATTTCCTCCAAAAATAGCAACACTCCCAACTTTTCCTTCGAGTTGGAGGACCGTAAAATAGCACTCGAAAACTGAAATTGCCACAAAATTAAAGTGAGATCTCGACTTATCTATTTATTAAATTTGGTTTGAAATGAGTAGTCAATTTAAAGTGAGTAAATAGCAATTGGGCTGGTCTATGGAACTCTAAGTAGAATTCGGCTCCACATTTATCGGCCCAATAGTTTGAAAAGCAAAAGTTATCCAAAGGCCAACAAAGAAAGGCCCAATTGAAAAGGTATTAATTTGGCCCAAACCCAAAAAAATATCTGAATAAGCATGTGCATATGAACGTGAGTTAAGCAAGTCAATGCCAGCTAGCTATCACGTGCTCACCTGTAAGTACTAATTTCCTCCACTCGCGCTTAGAAAGCAACACGTGGCGTGCATCTGTAGGAATACAGTTATTTTTGAGTTCATCTTTAGCCGTAGGATTTGGATCCGTGATCGCTGAACTAGATTTAAATCCAGCCGTTGGATTTTGCGGCACGAAATCCACGGTCCTATTGTAGGCAGCTCTCGCCTTTAAATAGCCTGGATCTATCCTCCATTTCTCAAACGCGCTCACCCTTTTTCTCTCTCCACTCTCTCTCTACATTTCTCATTTTCTGGATCCCAACGTTTATCAATTGGAGGTTGCTTTCGTTAAAGCGTTTGTACCGGTCTCGATTCACCTCTACTGGTGTCGTTTTCTCTAATCAGACGAAAAGGTGAAGGATTTTGAGTTCGATTTAGGGTTTGGTGTTTGAATTAATTGGTCAAGTTCGAGTTTCTATTTGCATTTGAGCTTTTGTGACTTGGTTTTTTTGCTTATGTTTAATTGAATTGAAGTGATTTTGAGGAAAGAGGAATCCTAATTGAGCTTAAGTGAAGAAGGAAAAATTTACAAGGCTTCATTTTGGGTGTGGTATTGTATATAGTTTGGGGAATTTGCGGTGAATTGGAGGTAGATGTATGCTTAATATGATTTTTATTGACTGTGATGTGTACAGTGGGCTTTTCTCCCCTGAAGGCTTAGTGTTTTATGGTTAGGGGAGAAGGTTTTGAATGAGGAAGAGTTGACATGTGCAGAATTTGGGGGTTGAATTTATGGCACCAACTATTCCAATAGACTACACGGGACAGAAGGAACCGAGAAAGTTCACAAAGATGGGGAAAACACGGAAAGTGTCAAAGGGTTACTCCACTGGCTTTGTTCCGGATTATAGGCATGCAGTGCAAACAGAGGCTGAATCAGAAGGTTTTGGGAGCTCAGGCCGGGTTGATGCGGAGTTGACTGCTTCGGAGGACTCTTTTGCACCCAATAGGAAATGCATTAGCTTGAATGAGGATGGTTATGATAGATCTGTTGTGCCAATTCAGGTCCTTTCACTATCTAACATATCTCACTTGGATAGGAGGGATTTAGAGGTGAGGTTGAAGAGTGAGCTGGAAGAAGTTAAAAAGCTTCAGAGGAAAATAGCTTCTTTTAGCGTAGATAAAATGGTTCGCCCTACTGATTTTCATAGTTTTCAAAGTGGGCCAATGAGAACTGCTATGGTGGAAAGTTTGCCAATGTCTGCTAATGACTCGCCTATGGTCCTGGGAAAGAAAAAAGGTCCTCCTGGAAGAAATGGGCCCCGTACTAAAGGTGGAGCTGTGGCAGTTAGAAAAACTGAATCAGTGAAGCAGGGCCCACCGAATACCAATGTCCTTATGTCGATGAAACAATGTGAGTCACTACTAACTCGGTTGATGGGGCATCAACATAGTTGGATCTTTAATGAGCCAGTTGATATTGTAAAACATAATATCCCGGATTACTTCACTGTAATTAAGCATCCGATGGATTTGGGAACAATAAAGAGTAAGTTACGGACCAGTCAATATTCGAGTCCAATGGAGTTTGCTGCGGATGTGAGACTCACTTTCAAAAATGCAATGACTTATAATCCAGCTGGACATGACGTCTATGTTATGGCTGACATACTGAGTAAATCATTTGAAGTCAGATGGAAAGCAATTGAGAAGAAGATTTCACCCATGGCAGATGAATCTACAGCTTCAAAATCAAGTGTCATTATAGAACCTGAAAGTGCTTATGTGCCTCCTGTGAAGAAGCAGAAGACTACTTCTATAGCAAACAAGGTCAAGCATGAAAGCGATAAACGCGTAATGAGTGATGTGGAGAAGGAAAAACTGGGTTCAGAATTGGAGGGCTTATTAGCAGAACTGCCTGATAATATACTTGAGTTTCTAAAACAGAGCACTTTGGGTTCTGGTCAAGTGAGTGAGGATGAGATTGAAATTGATATTGATGCTCTTAGTGATGATACCCTATTCATATTACGGAATCTTTTGGATGATTATGTACTTGAGAAGCAGAAAAGGCAAGCAATATCAGAGCCATGTGAGATTGAGGTACATATGTCCAAGTGTTTTCATTTGTCTGGTCTAGCTTTACACTCCATTTCTTTGTATCTATATCTTGATGTGATTATGTTGAGAATACATGAATGCTGTGATCTTTACAGATGCGGAAGGAATCGGGGTTTAGCAATTTACCTGTCCAACCTTGCAGAGGTAATTTCCTTTTCTGCCGACAAAGTAATATTTGGACTTTTAGTTCTATATTTGGTCACCTTCCAAAAGCCAATCACTATTTTTTCTTGACTATTCCAAAAACTACTCAGACAATGAGCCAGCTGATGAGGATGTGGATATTGGTGGAAATGAGCCACCCCCTATTTCCAGTTCTCCTGATAAGGATACTGCCAGAAGGAACAGTAACTTCTGTAGTTTAAGGAGCTCCAGTAGAGAGTCAGGCTCCTCATCCAGCGGTGTGTGCTGTTATTAACGTTTAATGTATTATCTCACATTTTTAGTTTTTGATTGTTTTATTTTAAAGCATATGAAAGTTTTACAAGGGCATATGTTTTTCATAATTTCTCTAGATAAAACTTAAGGTGTGTTCTGATTGAAGAATTTGAGAGAAGGATTTCAAATCCATTTGACCTTGTTTAGATAATTTTAAGTTTAAGTCTTCCATTAGCAGTCTTTTTGAGCTATATTTTTGTCCCTTACGGAGGATTGCAGAATCCACCCAAATTGAAGTCATATCCTTCTTCAAATTTGTTCCTCAAATTCAAATCTTTCTATCCAAAGGCAACCTAAGGTGTGGGTTGTTGAGAATGCTTAGCTCCCCCTTATAACTTCTTTTGTCCTTTTATTTGTTTCGGTCGGTTGTTGTTTCTAAAGTAATATGCTTGCAAAAGATAAATTATATGTATCAATTCTGATAAAGCTCAAGTTTTATTTATTTCAGAACCTGCAATGCGTTTATTCTTATCTTTATAAACATTTATGCACCATGAGAAAATGGTTAGAGAGAGCTATGAACCTCTGAACAATTAATGTAATCTCATAGCTTTTGATTTTTTGTTTTATCAGATACACACTCTGAAAGTTCTACTAGTGAACTAAATGGTGCCAAGAATGCTGCAAGTACTGTCAATGTATGCTTTTATTTTAACCATCCCTGCCCCTTCCTCCCATTATTTTATAGTTTATTTTCTATTAAGTCTCGTGAAGATCTAGGGCTTTGAACTATTTATTAGTATGTGGCTTTATTAATAAATTCTTGCTTCTCTGTATGATACCAGGAAATGTTAGATACTAATGCAGACCGGAAGGGAAGTGACCTCGGTGATCCAAACAATGGAGGTCAGCCACTTTTGTGTTTCCGTTTTTTTTTTGGGGCAAGTTAACTAATCTGTAGAATAATCTTTTATATCCGGAAAACTAATCAAAAAACTTCTATCAATAAACATATGTAAAGGGTGCAATTAAATAGACGACCTGCTTCAGAGAACTTTTTTCATGAAAAGTGATTTTTTCCGAGGAGTGGATAAATGGTATTAAAAGTGTGTTTGGATGAGGTTTTCAGGAGAAAGTATAAATGATGTTCTTTTCTTTTTTTGTAAATAAGTTCATCTGATATATATCTATATATATATTTTCCTCCTAAAAAAAGGTGTATGGATGAGTTTTTATTTACAAGAGAATGGACAAGTGATATGGATGACATTTAAATGTCTATGTTTTAGTATAAACATTGACTAAAGGAATTGAAAATGGGGAAGTGAATTTATTTTGCACCTTTGCATCATTTTGAATCCAGATATATGTTGTTGGGTCATCAATGAACCACCAAATCATAAGTAATAAAAAAAAACTGATTTTCCAGAGAAAAATGCAATTTCAGCAAAATCTGAGATTTTCTACTGTTCATTTTCTTTAGAGTTTTCTTGGGTAAGATAGACAAACACGTTCTTAGAAGAAATAAGTTCAGAAAATGACATTCTGGAAGAATCATGGTGTTCATTTTGGGACTAATATTGTTTGTGCTCTTTTTTATTCTGTGTTTATAATATCTTTTCCAATTTGCAGATTTTATGAATGGGCATGACAAGCAAAATTCATTGTTGAACTCTTCCTATATCGAACCTAATTGTCGCCAAGAGGGTAAGCAATGATAATAATGAAGAAAAAGAAAAAAGATATTATCTGTGCAGCATAATCTCACCAACATGCTGTGAACATAGGGGAGAGCGCTCCACAAGAGAGGCAAGTCTCCCCTGATAAGCTATACCGTGCAGCTCTATTGAGAAGCCGATTTGCTGACATTATAATTAAAGCTCAAGAGAATTCCACTGAAAAGGTTGGAAGACTTCAATTAGTAGTTAAATTATAGACTGCTTGGTTTGCACTAATCGATCACCCACCATATAGTAGTGTTGATTGTGACGTGAAAAATTTCAGGGAGAAAGACCGGATCCTGAGAAACTGAAGCTTGAGAGAGAGGAGCTTGAAAGGCGAAGAAAAGAAGGTTTGAGTTAATTGTAATTTTTGTTATGCTTTTACCATCGCCAAATGTATCCCCCCTTTGATCTTTTGTAGAAAATAAGGCAAGTGTACAATTTGTCCCTCTATTCCAAGACTGTGTCTCCTTATGGAAACAAAAGAAATTAATTTTTACATTCCGAAACAACCTTTCCATGTAATTATATTTCATTATCAATTGGATAAAGATTTAGGGAATATAAAATTGAACTCCAAACTTTATTAAGAAAAGTACGTGACAATCATTTTAGGACAAACGAAAATAGAAAGGTGTGGATGTGCTTTGTTGGAAGGAGAGTGTTATCTCTCTCTTTTTTTTTGTTTCTTTGTTGGGGTCCTTGAACTGGTATGTAATTTTATTCACTTTTGATGGAATATTGTATCTAACTTTGTGTTATCAGAAAAAGCTCGACTGCAAGCAGAGGCCAAAGCTGCAGAAGAGGCTAGGAAAAAAATCGAATTAGAAGCTGCAGCAGAGGCCAAAAGAAAGCGAGAACTTGAAAGGGAAGCCGCACGTCAAGCTCTTCTGGAGGTAAAATTTGAGATTTCATTTGAGGAATGTGAGAAAATTACACTATTCTCACTCTTTACATTGTGAACAGATGGAGAAGACAGTGGATATCAATGAAAACAGCCAGTTTATGGAAGATCTAGGGATGTTTACAGCTGGTCCTGATGAGCACTTCACAGAGGAGGCAAGCCCTGAAAATTCTCAAAACGGTCTTGGTAGTTTCAAATTTGGGGTAAATAGTAATCCATTAGAGCAACTTGGGTTATTCATGAAGCACGACGAGGATGAAGAAGAAGAGGAAGAAGAAGAAGAAGCTGAACCTCAGAATGTGGTTCCAGCTGCTTCAAATGATCCTGAAGAAGGAGAAATTGACTGATGAACGAAACTGAGATTGAATTGAAAATCCTTGTTCTGATGGATGACGTTTTTGGTTATGGAAAGCTGGTTGGGCTCTTTGAATGTTAAATCTAATCAAAAAGGAATGCTAAAAGAGGTACGAAGTTCTAAAAGAGTAGCTGGCGTCTGATGTTTGTTTCTTCTGTTCTATTTGAAATGAATTTCGTGTTGGGTTCAGATCCGAAGCATGATATCTCTAGTGCCGTATGTCTTTCTTTGTGGTATGGTATGATTTTTTGTTGACGTTGAAACTCACACAACTTGATTTTGTGAGAGTGAGTACCAATCTACAGTTGCTCTTGGTTTCATTTCCTTATTTGATGTTTCTACCTTTATCTTTGTGGAGATGGATATACAAAATTATATGGGACGGATTATTCTCGCAATGTAGTGGTTCTGGTTGATTTAGAAAGCTGTTTTGTACTTGTGTCTCACTTGTTGATAGACTTGTAATGGATCATTATTCATTGAAAGAAAGTATACTGGTAAGTATGTCGAGATGGAAGATTGGAGGTAGATAATGCATACTTGTGCTTGTGTTTATATCCATTAAACACGAGGGGCGTACACAGGGAATTAATAGCTTCTTAATTTTCCTATATGGAGGCATGTTTCCCTTATTTTCTTACCAGCATTTTTAGCTTTGAACTTATTTTACATGGAGATTTATAGCAATTAAACCCTTTTTCTGCTCAGTAGCGTGATATTATAGATGTAGATGTGAATAAAGTAAGAAGAATATGATGATACATATCATTAGATCAGCAGTTTAATGTGTGTAAATAAGAGGGTGATTCAATTGATACTGGTCATAGCTAGATCATTTTTATCGAAACAATGATACCAGCAAATTCGACCCACAATGAAGTGAAAATGAGTGAGTGATTAGAGGTTGACGATATGAATGTGGGAGATTTGCTCTTTACATATATGTATATATATATTTTTACCCTTATTGAGATGAGATTTTGGGTGAAAAATTATATAAGGTGCACTTTGCCCAAGAGTGCATTGTGTTATTTTTCCTATTTTAGGGTGGTACGTGCCTATTAAGCCTCTTTTCAAGTGCAAATTACTCCTATCAAGAATTCAATATTTTTTTCAGTCAACATTTCAAGGCATGTTATTGCAAAATACCTCGGGAGGGGATGGAAATAATGTTCCAAGCTAAGCCTAAAGTTGAAGTTGAATAAAATGACAAAATTTGGTAAAAAGAACACTTCATCTTGATGGATCTGCTCTAGTATTTGTGCAAGTGATATAAGAGCAGCATAAGCAATTTTCAATCCATACCCATTCATTTCAAACCCTTATATAAATCGAACCTTTGTCAATCCATAGGCAAAAAACAAGAGACGACTCAGGGGCATTGGTTCTGCATGATTGTCCTTATTTTGAAATCCACTTCTATAACAATTTTCCCATGTGGAGGGACAAATATCATTGACTACAAAAACTACAGCAAAAGTGATTTCAATTTATGTGCCATCTAAAAATGCCCTATACTATATATATACCAGGATCAGTTAAGCATGAGTGTTAACAGAAGCTATGAAACTAGTACAAAGCAATAGACCGCCTGAACTGATTCTGTTCCGTTCTTTATACATATCAATAGACGTGTTCATACGGTTCCGGTTCCCGGTTCCGGTTCTAACCGGTTTTTTAAATTTTTTTTTTTTTTTTTTATGTACAAATTTATTTTGGCAATGTTTAAAAAATAAACCGGATGAAATAAAGACAAATATTGAACAATAGATAAATAATTTTTATATTATTAATAAATTATAATTTTTGTATTACATTACAATAACCTTTTACAAATTACAAGTACAAACGGACAAACCTAAATTCTAAAATTAAAATCTTATACGATACAATTTTTACAACGAATATTGGAAAAAAAATATAAAAAAAAATGAGCTTGAGTTTTATTTTAAGTCAAAAATTAGTCACTAATTTTTGACTTAAAATAAAATTGCCTACGTATCATTCACTTAGTAAATGAATCAAAGCCCACGTAGTTCTTCTTACCTTGCTTACCTTTCGAAGGTCAATGTTTGATCAACAAGCAATCAAGCATTGGCTACATCCGAGGAACCGCTTGAAATTGAATCCCACGATAAGTAATCTTCATCTTCGTCAACATCGAAGTTTTCCTCTTGTTTTCTTTTCTCGGCCTTTGTCCAATTTTCAAGCAAACATTGATTTTCCACATTTAGAACCGTCAATCTTGATCTTTGATCGTCCAACATGTTGCCTCCGATACTAAAAGCGGACTCAACGGAGACGGTTGATGCCGGTACGGATAAAATCTCTCTTGCAATGATTGAAAGGATTGGAAACGCCTTGGATTTCCTATGCCACCACTTGAAAAGCGAGTTGGAGTTACCGAAATCCATCTCATCGAAGGTGGTGTGGAAATATCGGTCAATCTCGGCATATACGTTGCCACCACCACTACGTGGCTTTTTCATAGTTCGCTCCGCGTACAAACGTGCTATTTTTTCTTCATTAGAGTTAGGAAAACTTTCGGAAGGAGTTGGGTTAGAAACAAAAGACTCACTACTATCGGTATCGCTACCAAATTGAATTTTGTAATCTTTAAATAATTCATACAAAGTAGTTTTCACACAAGTGACAATAGACAACGCATCATAATCCAATAACAATGCATCATAATACATTCTTAAAAAATCAACTAAACCATCCTCTTTCATTCGAGGATCTAACATTTTAGCAATTAAAAATACCTCCGGGATTTGATCAAAATATTTGATCCATTTTGTTTTCATTTTCTCAATAGCGCCACCAAAAAGTTGGTCATCTTTGTAATCATGCAATTCTAGCGCAATCTTGACACAATTATCAACTACAAGGGGTGAAGTGGGATAATAGCAACCGGAAAGTTCTTTTGTTGCATTTTCGAAAACTTTTAAAAGTTTAATCAAGTTTGCACAAGTATCCCAATATTGTGGCAACAATCGAATATTGTTTGTTGAGTTTTGCATAAAAAATTCACATAAATACTCTTTGTGTGCATAAGAATCACTTAACATTTTATAAGTTGAGTTCCAACGGTGGGGGACATCGCAAACAAATTTTTTTGTTTTAATTCCTTTGGTTTTGCAAAATTTTGACCATAATCGTAACAAATTTTGTTGTTGCATAATCAATTTTATAGCATTTCGAATAGGGGCGATATGTTCACTAAAACATGATAAACCATCTTGAACACAAAGATTTAGAATATGACATAGACAACGAATGTGAAAAAATTTTCCCCCAAAATTGGGTTGACATGCATTAATCAAAGTGGGCAAAGATGCCGTATTGGCACTAGCATTATCAAACGAAACTGAAAAAAGTTTATATTGCAAATTATATTCTTGAAGAATTGTTAAAATTATATGTGCAATTGCATCGGCATTATGTGGTGGTGGAAAAATCTATATGCAATTAAACGTTTTTGAATTATCCACGTATCATCGATCCAATGCGAAGTAATACCCATATAAGAATTAGTTTGGTAGTTATCGGTCCAAACATCCGCACATATTGAAACTTTTTGTTGTAATGAAGCAAACGTAGATACTAAAACAATCTTAAATTCACCAACGGCTTTTGAAATTCCACTATAATCACATTCTGATATAGGTGCAACAAAAACTAACCTTTCAACACCGCAGAACCCTGAAACGGATAGTTATGTATACAAGCAAGCGAACATCTCAGATCAAAGAAATTCCACTATAATCCCACCTCAACATGTTTGTGATACATAGAAAACACTCTCAGAGCAACACCAACTATTGTGGGCTACCATTAACAAGCTGTTCTGCATTATTACTGTTCTCATTATGCCACCCCATTGCTCACACCTTCTCCACTCTCTACTTCCATATTAATATTCTTCCCATCACTCTGTGAATCAGCAAATATGACATGATCATCACCATTCTCATTAGTTATCCCTACAACATTCACTCTCTCCTTCTCATCCACATCCATCACTGCACAAAAATCATCCAGCGGCGTTTCTAATCCGTCATCCACTGCTGTTATTTCACCTGTTTTCACATTTTCCCTCAACTCAACTGCATTCAGAGCTGCCAATACCTGATTTGAGTTATCCATGTTGCCCACATTATTGACCTTCTCCTCAATAGCCACAGACGAACCTGAACCGCCACCCACACTCCCATTTCTATTTATACTACTACTAACATTTACATTACTCTCACCCTCGACTTTTACGTCTACATTACCACCTCCAGCATAACCAACATTGTTCCCAACCCCTGACCCCGACACTTCACCAGTTGTCATTGGAACCATGGTTCAAAGTTTCTAAACGTTTCCGCCGAAACAGCCGAAACGTTTCGATTTTAGAAGTAATGGAAACAAAATCATTCAATATTTTCGAAATTACTTGGTTTCCTAAGAAACTCACGGAGTTTTCATGTTTTCCATGGAAACCATGGAAACTTAGAGTTTCCTAGAAACTATTATAAACAATCCCAAAAAATCAAGAAAAAAAAGGAATTAAAAATCTTTTATATATTGTTAAAATCTACAAAATATAATTTGAATCAAAATTGGACTCTTAAATCCTAAATAAAATTAAAACAAAATCACCCCTACAAAGTTCTCTGCTGTAGAAAAATTGAAGCACAAAATTAATTTCTAGGAAGCTAAATTTACTTTATAATATTTTGTAAATTTATTATAGTGATTTCGATACGTTTTCGATACGTTTCCGAAACGTTTCCGAAATGTTTCCAATATTTTACTATCCGAAACTCACCTTCAAAACGAAACTTTGAACCATGATTGGAACAGCTTCCTTCTTCCTCAACTTTTCCTTCATCATCAAATATGCAACATGCTCCAACGCCTCCTTCGCCCGCCTCTCAGCCTCGGCTTTAGCAGCCATGGCCGCCTTATTCATAGAGGCAGAGGCAATCCTCGCAGCAGCCAACAACTTCTTTGCTGCATCTCTATCCATCACCTTGCAATCCTCACCGATATCGACATTCACCTCCTTTGCTGTCTTCAACTTAAAGATTGGCGTATTCGGGTGAACGCAGAGGGGGCAAATGTAGGGACTGGGAGGGGGCATGGGGCCGCCGGAAACGCAGTGGGAGTGAGATGAGGAGTAACATTTGAAGCAGGTAAAAACAGAATCATTTGAGGGGGATGGAGGGTAGACCTGGTGTTAGGTATTACCGGTATAAAAACGTAAGTAAGGAATAAGCGCGTTTTATAAAATCGCGCAAGGTGAAATACGCCGTCGTTTTGGAGGTTTATGTTTTAATTACTTAAGCTTAATTACCGTTGGGTTTAAGCTCGGCTTAATGAATAAACGTACTATGGAAGAGGGGACCATTTTTGAGGAGTGACGCGTGGCATGGAAGATTCGGCAGCAGAGCATATGAGGAGGAAATTCGGTTAGCAGCTCAGTTTTTGCAAGTGGAGACGAAAACTCACGTATTCCTTCTATCCTCTCTTCTTCCTTCCTCTTTTCTTATTCTGGGTGTTTTAGCTTAATCGTTCCTGGAATTAATCGGGTGTTCTTGGTTAATTGCAGATTGTATTAAGATTATTCGGCGATTGGGGATTATCGGGCGTTGGCAAACTGCTTATTAAAATTAAGTAAGTAGTTTGTGATTCGGGTTTTAGGGATTTTATGAAGTGTTATTGGATTTTTTATGAATATTGAGCTCATTCTTAACATTTGGCTATCAGAGCGTTGATCTGGGAACGGAAGTGTGATTATGACAAAAGCACAAGGGAGAATGGACACTTCTAGGATGGACGAACTGGAGCAACAAGTGAGTAATATTAATGTTTCACTCGATGAACGATTCGGGAAACAGAAAGAGGATTTGCTATCAGAAATGAGTGTAATGATACAGCTACAAATGGAAGCATTCTTCAGAAACTTGGAAAATGCTAAAGGCAAGACGCCTGAATCAGGACCGTCTTCACCGGTCTTCACCGGACAGCCACCTTCAAGACCGAATGAGAGTTACCCAACTCATCTTAGGGTGGGTGGGGACCGAAGGAATCTCACACCGATTGCCCATTTTACCAAAGGTGTGAAGTTGGATTTTCCCAAATTTGATGGGACTAATCCCAAGGGTTGGATTCGAAAGTGTAATAAGTATTTTCTAGTTAACCCCTTGAGCGATTTTGAGAAAATCATCTTAGCTGCGGTAAATATGGAAGGTCGTGCAGACTCATGGTATCAAGATTACATAGAAGGGAGGGAGAACATGTTCTAGGGCAGATTCTGTGAGATGTTGTTGGAACGATTTGTAGACGCCGGACAGGGGAGCATTATCGAGGATTTTAACAAGTTGAAGCAGGTGAGTTCAGTGACTGCTTACTTAGAACAGTTTGAAGAACTCAAATCATTCATGGTGGGGCTGAATAGAAACTTAACCGAAGACTACTTTATGCACATCTTCATTGGTGGGTTGAAGGAGGAAATCAAAACGGTGGTGCGAATGTTCAATCCGACTACTCTGGGACAAGCAACCCATTACGCGAAGTTGCAGGAAGCTTCGTTAGAGGCTGTAGCGAAGGTACATAAAGGTTGGAATAGACACTTGCCGTCGGGAACAGGGGCAAATCAGCGGGCTAATAGATATCCCATGAATACAATGGTGACTAAACCCAGAACGATGATCAATAACAGAGAAGGAGGTCCTCCTATTAAAAGGCTGAGCCCGGAAGAAGTGGATAACCGAAGAAAAAGAGGATTATGCTTCAATTGTGAGGAGCCTTATCACTTTGGACATAAGTGCAAGCAGCTTTTCACCATATTAGCAATGGAAGAGGTTGGGGCAGAAACTGATGAAGAAGAGCTGATCCAAGAAGATATGGAAGAAGAGCCCCTGATATCAGTGCATGCTCTAGCTGGTAAACAAGTGTAGGATACCATCAAATTGTTAGGAAGCAGCAAGAACAATACTATCTCTATCCTAGTTGACACAGGAAGTACTCATAGCTTCCTTGATCCCAATGTGGCTAAGAGGTCAGGACATGAGATAGAGTGTACTAATACACTCCTAGTTACTGTGGCAGATGGGAATAAGTTAGAATGCAACACCAGGTGCCCAAACTTTACATGGAAAATGGGGAATCATGAATTCAAAGCTGATATGAGGATGCTTAAATTGGGTGGATGTGATATGGTGCTGGGGGTAGATATGATGAGAGAATTTGGTCCTATTACATTTGATTTTGAGGCTCAAAAGGTATCTATGGTGAAAGGGGGAGAATTGGTGCACCTTCAGGGTATTCAAAATGAGGCTGAAGTAAGGATGATTAGTGGAAAAAGGGTACAGAAGCTACTAGGAAAAGGATCCTATGTATCAGTGTGCCAACTTTATGTTATGACAGGGAATGACAAGAATGAGGACCAATTGCTTGAGGAAGACAATGAAGACATTAAACAACTCCTGCTGCAGTTTGAGGAGGTGTTTACTGAACCTTCAGACTTACCTCCACAAAGGAGCCATGACCATTCAATCAAGTTAAAGCCTGGATCAGAACCAATCAAACAAGCTCCTTACAGATACTCTTATGCCCAGAGGCAGGAAATTGAGAAAATGGTGGAAGAGATGCTGAAGACTGGTATTATACAACACAGCAGCAGCCCTTTTGCATCCCCTGTGCTCTTAGTCAAGAAAAAGGATAACACTTGGAGGTTTTGTGTTGATTACAGAATGCTTAATTCTATCACAGTAAAGGATAGCTACCCCATTCCTCTAATAGATGATCTCCTAGATGAATTAAGAGGTGCCACAGTATTTTCAAAAATTGACTTAAGGTCTGGCTATCACCAAATCAGAGTTAAGACAGAGGACATTCACAAAACAGCCTTTGTCACAGTGTCTGGCCACTTTGAATTCTTGGTGATGCCCTTTGGTCTCACCAATGCACCAGCTACGTTTCAATCTATAATGAATGAGATTTTCAAAGATTATTTAAGAGATTTTGTATTGGTTTTCTTTGATGATATCCTTGTGTATAGCAGGGATATGGAAGCACATAAGGAGCAGCTGCAGTTAGTCCTGGAGAGACTGAGAAAAAACCAGCTGAAGGCCAAAAAATCCAAATGTGAATTTGCTCAAGTGAGGATTGAATATTTAGGGCATGTGATTACTGAACAGGGAGTGGCTGCAGATCCCAACAAAGTCCAATGCATGCTAGACTGGCCTACTCCAAAGACAGTAAAGGGATTGAGGGGTTTTTTGGGGCTCACTGGCTACTACAGGAAGTTTGTGAGTTACTATGGGGTTTTGGCTAAACCATTAACACAACTATTGAAGAAGGGGCAGTTTATATGGAGTGAAGAAGCTGAGGAGGCCTTTCTCAAACTGAAAGCAGCAATGGCATCCACACCTGTGCTAGCTTTACCTGTCTATGGACAGACTTTTATTGTGGAAACTGATGCCTGCTATGGAGGTGTGGGGGCTGTGCTGATGCAAGAAGGTCATCCATTAGCCTATTTGAGTAAGGCCTTGGGACCTAGGAGCATGGGTTTGTCCATCTATGAAAAAGAGTTCTTAGCAATTATATTGGCTGTCTCTAAGTGGAGACATTACCTATTGGGAGGAGAGTTCATAATCAGGACAAACCAGCAAAGTCTCAAGTATCTACTTGAGCAAAAGATCACCACAGCCTTGCAACAAAGGTACTTGGCCAAATTGATGGGATATACCTATAGAATTGAATACAAAAAGGGCTTGGAGAACAAAGCTGCAGATGCTTTGTCTAGGTTGGGAAGGGAAGATCAATCATTGGAAGAACAAATTTCTCAATGTAATGTGGTTACTGCTGTGCAACCTATGTGGATCCAACAGTTGATAGAATCTTATGAGGGTGATGATAATGTGAAGGAAGCCATCACAGGATGCATTCTAAGACCCTGGGATGTATCTATGTATGCATTTTATGGAGGTATATTGAGGTATCAAGGCAAACTCTATGTGGGAAGTAGTACCAACCTTAGGGAGCAGATACTGACTTCTATGCACAACTCTTCTAATGGTGGACATTCTGGGGTAAGGGCTACTACTAAGAGGTTACAGATACTCTTTTATTGGCCAGGAGTAATTAAGGACATCAAGGAGTGGGTTGCAAACTGTGAGGTATGCCAGTTGTGCAAGGGTGAGCATGTGGCCTATCCTGGGCTATTACAACCCCTACCTGTACCTGAACAAGCTTGGCACCATGTGTGCATGGATTTTATTGAACAGCTACCACCAGCAGATGGGAAGGATACTATATTAGTGGTTGTGGACAGACTAACCAAATACAGTCACTTCATAACTTTGTCTCATCCTCTTCCAGCTTCTAAGGTAGCTAAGGCTTTTATGGAGGAAATCTACAGGCTACATGGACTTCCTTCTATCCTAACCACTGACAGGGATAAGATATTTGTAAGTCAATTCTGGAAGGAATTAATGGCAGCTTTAGGGATTCAAATGGCAATGACAACAGCATATCATCCCCAAAGTGATGGCCAAACTGAGAGAGTGAACCAGTGTCTAGAGTCTTACTTGAGGAACATGTGCAATCAACAACCTAAACATTGGGTGAAGTGGGTGAGCTTAGTTGAATGGTGGTACAACACAAATTTCCACACTAGTATTCAAATTACCCCCTTTGAGGTTTTGTATGGGTACAAACCTAGTCATTTCAGCTTAGGACCTTATCAGCCTATTAGTGTCAGTGGTGTTGAAGAGAGGATGGTTACCCAACAGCAAGTAATTCGATTGTTGAAAGAGAACCTCAGGGTGGCACAAGAAAGAATGAAGCAAACGGCAGACACCAACAGAAGTGAAAGGGTATTTCAAGTAGGTGATTTTGTTTATCTCAAGCTGAGACCTTACAGACAATATACCTTAAGGGATAAAAAGGCTTGGAAGCTCAGTGCCAAATATTGTGGGCCTTTCGAGGTGATAGCTAAAGTGGGTGAAGTGGCTTACAAACTTAAACTACCAATTGAAGCGAGGGTACATCCAGTTTTTCATGTCTCCTTGTTGAAGAAATCGGTTTCATCCAAGACTAAGGTTACCGGGGTTTTTCCCAAGCTGACTGAAAGTGGGCAATCCATACTTGAACCTGTTGCTGTTTTGGGAAGACGATTGGTTAAGAGGAACAATGCAGCAGCCACCCAAATTCTGGTGCAGTGGGCACACTTACCGGAAGAAGAAGCAACATGGGAGGAATGGGGCCCGATTACTGCTCAGTTTCCCCAGTTAAAGGTTTGGGGACAAACCTCCTTAGGGGGGGGGGTTTGTTAGGTATTACCGGTATAAAAACGTAAGTAAGGAATAAGCGCGTTTTATAAAATCGCGCAAGGTGAAATACGCCGTCGTTTTGGAGGTTTATGTTTTAATTACTTAAGCTTAATTACCGTTGGGTTTAAGCTCGGCTTAATGAATAAACGTACTATGGAAGAGGGGACCATTTTTGAGGAGTGACGCGTGGCATGGAAGATTCGGCAGCAGAGCATATGAGGAGGAAATTCGGTTAGCAGCTCAGTTTTTGCAAGTGGAGACGAAAACTCACGGATTCCTTCTATCCTCTCTTCTTCCTTCCTCTTTTCTTATTCTGGGTGTTTTAGCTTAATCGTTCCTGGAATTGATCGGGTGTTCTTGGTTAATTGCAGATTGTATAAGATTATTCGGCGATTGGGGATTATCGGGCGTTGGCAAACTGCTTATTAAAATTAAGTAAGTAGTTTGTGATTCGGGTTTTAGGGATTTTATGAAGTGTTATTGGATTTTTTATGAATATTGAGCTCATTCTTAACACCTGGAAACAAGTAGGGCAGAAGGACTGTGGATGGAGACGGAGAACGCAGGTTGTGCAGAGGCGACGGAAAATACCGCGGTGGCGAACGTGGTGGAGCAGCCGCCGCTCCTCCGCACCGCAGTTTGCACACAGCGTCGCCACCGGTACGGCGGATGAAATTTTTGCAGTGGCGGGGTCTGGTTTCAACTGCATTTACACTGATTTTTATTGTAATTCAATACACAATTAACTGAATCAGAAAGTCTAAATTGGGAGAAACAAACATATATCTTGTGGTATATGTGATGTGTGTGTGTGTGTGTGTGAATTGAGAGCAAATTTCTAGGGTTTGAGAATTAAGGTTTCGAAGAAATAATAATTCTTGAGAAAATAAATGCGAGGCCGGTTGTCTCGTAATTGCAAACAATTGTACCGTTTTGCATGATAAAAACGTCGTCGTTTGGTTCCATATTTTTTTTCCTTTTTGATCTTTCTTTGAGTTTTGACTATAATCTTTGGATATGTAATAATTAATAACTTATCCAATGAACCAAATGCAAGCAATTAAAAAATAGGGTGACTTTTAATTGAAAATAATAATAATAATAATAATTTTCCTTTGCAGAGTTCTTGCTTGTTGTCGAGCTGCACGATATTTATATAAGTGATTAGGCTCAAAATTAGAGTTTAATGTGTCTTTTATGTACTTATTCAATCATATGATATAAACACACACTTCTACATTGTTCATAATCTTTTAAAAAAATGCTTATATATTTCGAAGCCACCATATTAAATTAAAAGCCAAATCTTTTTTCACCTGTAACTATTATTTTATTTGTTTATTAATATTTTATTTGTTAATTAAGTTAAAGTAAATTTAAATCTCAAGTAATATAATATTTTATTCTTTAATGATACTTAGTCCCCCAACTAATTGGTTTCTACATCCATGCTAACCATCGTTCCATTGCAAGCCTATACACATTACACACTTGTAACTAAAGATGTTATAAACGGGCTTGCTTGATAACTAGTTTAATGGGCCGACCCATTAGACTTAGGAAGTCTTAACAATACACATTGTAATTAAAGATGTTAAGCAGATCATAAACGGGCTTGCTTGACAACTAGTCTAATGGGTCGGCCCATTAGACTTAGGAAGTCTTAAGGAGCCAATCGCTTCAGGTCGGTGGGCCAAATTGACCCGATCAATTTTGGCTCATGGATCGATTGGGCCTATTATAAGTTTTTTTTTTTATTTTGTAATTATTATATTATAAATATATATTTTATCATATTTTTATTTTAAAACAAAATGTTATCCAATTAATTAAAAAAATTATAAGAGCCAAATGTTAAGGCCGGCCCCAAGGCCGATGTCACCTGGCCAACTGAATCAAGTCTGTTATGACCATTTGGCAGCTCTCTGGCTGACCGATCTGTTATGACCATTTGGCATTTGTGAAGTTTCAAATTCAATATAGTACCAAACTGACTGTTTATTAACTTTGAAAAACGGCATGAATTGAAAATATTTAGCACGAAAACTACGATCTTTCAAGCAATCACTAGAATTCACTATCCATACTTAGTGCAAGCATCGCCACATTAAAAAAACAGCCTCGAATCATTAAAATCCCAATCCTGTCTCGTCTCTAGTATATTACATAATCCAGAAACATTTTTAATCACTTTAGGTGCCATTGGAGCTCGACCAAATCACTTTATCGATATCGATTTATCTCGTAGCTTTGGGCCATTTGAATATCAATGCAGTTAATATCAATGTCTCATATGTGTATTTTCCATCTTTAACTTTAACTTGAACATCAAATGTGCTGATTTCCTATAATGTAGTTAAATTGGTTGGTAACCAGATAATTTCATCTGAAAATTGAGCAAAGGTAAAAGCCAAAAATCGAATTTCAATTTCTTAAAAACTAGTATAGAACTTTTTTTCAAAAATAAAAATCATTAGAAGATAAACCCATCTATTTATTAACATCCAAAACATAATTTAACTCGAAGTAAAATTACAAAACTATCCCTCATAACTTAATCCTCATGTAATGCATTTCTTACATTACCATCATGCATTTAAAATTCTTATAATTTATCCATAAAACGTAAAAGCCTTCCTAAGTTACAATTAGCCCCCTGTAGGGGATGTTAATAATCTAAAAATAATTGGATTTTTTTGGTGATCATACATTATAAGAGGGGTATTCTCGTAAATCACTCTTACTAAAAAATTTATAAATAAGCCCCACAACTATTACTAATTAACTTCCAATACATCTTAATTCTTAACAATGAAAAACAAAGAAATCATAGCTATCCAATAATCATTATCAAATTCTACATTAATCTATGTGAAATAGTAATTTGTATTATTAAGTAAACCTAACTATAAATTAGGAAATATAAATATAAGGAATATAATATATAAGGAAACTAATGGAAACATCCTAATATATTTTAACGATTTTATTTGTAATCTTCGATCTACTATGAAGTTGATAGCAAAAATTTAATGGTCTACGGTTTCATGTGATTTATATTTATGTTTATATGTTGTGCATTAGGGATCAACTGAAGGCAGCATTGGGTTATCTTCTTGCATTGGTCTTTGCCACTAGTTATTACTGGAGAAAACCTGTAGCAATTGCTATAATTGTGCTGGAGATGGTATCATTTTATGTGCAAATTTTACAATAAGTGAAATATTATTTATTTTTATTTTTTCTTCATAACCCACATGGAATATGTATATATATATATATATATAATTAGTATTGGCAAAGTCTAAAATTCGATTATTTTCAGGTATGGCTGATATTGCAGGACGACGCTTTGGTAGTTTGAAACTTCCGTATAATAAAAATAAGTCATATGCCGGTAGCATTGGCATGTTTATTGCTGGCTCGTTGGCCTCCATTGGGTAATTTTCTCATAATTTTCTAATAATTTCAAATCACGAAACTCGCTAAAAAATTAATTAATTAAATCAGTTTGAGTGGGATACCGAATAATATGATAATCCAAGAGTATAAAGTGTCAAATATTATACTATGAAATGTTAATAATTAATAGCTTTTTTTTTTCTTTTTGGCAATAGATACATGTATTATTTCTCGTGGTTTGGATACATTCAAGGAAGTCTAGACATGGTCCGAGGATTCATCATAGTATCATTTGTCTCGACTCTGGTTGAATCTCATCCGTTAAGTACTAAAGTTGATGACAATCTTACGGTGCCTTTTGCTACAATGTTGGTCGGGTCTTTCATTTTTTAATGTCGACATTAGTACAAAATGTCGTCGTGATTTTTTTTTTTCATATTCAGATGTTTATGAGATTTCAATTTTTTACTGTAATTTTTTAAATGTCATTTCATTATATGCATGTGATCATGGAGCCAGTGCCAGCTTTGAGAATTCTTTTATACCTTAAAAAAAATTATTCAAAATTTCGCCCCCAAAGTTCAAAAATTTAACTTTCGCCCCTTCCGAGTGTTTTTTTTTTTTAAAAAAAAAATCTGTCCGAATGATAAATCCCTCATTTATTGAATATGGTGAATGGTTGAAGAGTTATGGAAATCCTTTTTAAACTCTTTGATTTTATATATATTAATTAGGAATATAATCAAGTTTATTTATGATATAGTAAACCCACATTCAGTTATTCATAATTCCAATTCGTCCTAAATTTTTTGAGGTAGACTGTGTAACTACATTGACAAGAGAGTTGTTTTTTTATATATATAATTTACCTAACTTGAGAAAGTAATATATATGTAATTCATCATAATATTTATATACTTGAAATTGCGTTTGCAACTAAATAAACGCATGGAGAATATTAAATAAAGTCAAACACTTTAATCCTTATTTAGCAAGGCTAAATAAAAAGATGCCAAACTTGTATTTTACTGTCCATACATATAGGTGGTTCTATTCACATTAAACCAAATTAGATTAAATAATGGGTATACTAGTTTAACTAATTAAATTTTCTTATGTACCATTTATATAAGTTTTCATTTGATGTCTTACTTCTAATTAATGCCCTAACAATCACACCCTTCTTGATAATTTTTTGAAGTTATTCATAATTAAATTTCTAGAATCGATCATAATCATCAGTATAATTAAATTAACATGGAGTACTCTTCTAGACACAAGTTGTTACAATTATAATTAGATGTTGAAACTAACCTAGTAAAAATCACTAATTAATGGGAGAAATCAATGGTGTGAAAATATTTTAAATTCCCCAAAGACAGTAAAATCCAGCATTTGATTGAGAATTCTTGTTTTTAATTATGGAGAAAAAAGGTTATTGTGCTTTATTCAAGAAAAAGTTTACTAGAACAATATAATTTAAATTGTATATACTTGTACGCGTATATTACATGAATAAATGTACGATAAATGTCTTGATATTTATAAAATAAATTGGTAATTATATAATACAAATTAAAATTATAAGAAACTAGTAATAATTCAACCACAAATACGCCAAATTAACCAAATTTGAAAAGTTCAAACCGACATACAAGATATTTTAATTCCAATTTAGTTTAATGGAATGAAATATGTGTGAAAGAATATTATTCACTTTTGAACTTTTTTTCCAATACCGAAAATCAACTTTTGAAATTATAATTATTTGAGGAAATGCAGTCCCCTTAACAAAAAATAATCAAAACTAGGATTAGTAGTATGTATAGGCATAATATTTTTACCAAAATTAGGCTACATTTTTCATGAGAATAATTGAGAATTTGCATGAAATGATACACGTCCAAATTCAATTTTTTACCAAAGTTAGGCTTACTCAGCACTAGACTTGTACGATTTCTTAGTCACTTTAATCAAATATTCTATGCCATACCTTGGAATACACCAAGAAATTAAGATTATATATCATTATAGAAATACAAATTTTTTACGTGATTAATTCAAAATATAATTTTAATATTATGTCCGAAAGATCTGTAAAAAATAGTATAATTAATTATTGTGAAGACAGCAAGAAAACATTACCTAATTATTCAAAATTAGTAAAATTCTAAAAGCAAATTGGAATAATATAAGTTCCGTAGTGGGGGCAACCCCCAGTAGAGTTGGTAAGGGCATTTGAACTTGTGGCTTAGGTCACGGGTTCGAATCCTGATGAGGGAATGCCTATTTGCCTTCTCTACTGTGAGCCTGTCAGCTATGGGCAACCTAGGCTGGTTTACCTCTCTTGTGTGGTTTGCAGGCTATTACACAAGAGCGGGGTTTACCCAGTGCGCACCTCTCGGTAGCGGCTGCGGGTTTCCCTCGTCATCCAAAAAAAAAAAAAAAATATAAGTTCCGTAGCACTAAGTACAATGAAATATCTGTGGCACTTGCTTTGAGTTTAAGAATTCCCAAAGTTATACAGCTTGCATGCAATGTTCCAAGCTCTAGTACAAATTTTAAACTTTAATATATTTTTTTTCGAAATTTTATATTATAATTTTCTTATATTTAAAAGCTTGAATTCAAAAAAGAGGCCTAAAAAGTTTCTTTTGACTCTTTTGATGGTATTTTTTTTTTATTCTTTATTTGTGTTTTTTAAGAGCTCCACCGAATTTTTAACTTAATTTAATAACATGGTTAGGCAAATGAACTGTAACCCTTACGGGTTAGTTTGTATGGCTATATGTTTGTTTATGTTTTTGGGATAAAAATTTGAAATTTTATCGGGGACTGTGTATCATGGAAATTCGTGTGAAAATGATAGATGTTTGTATATATTTTTAAAATTAGGTTGAAAGTTGTAAAATATGTCAAATCATTAATAATAGGTTGATGGATGATGTATAAAATAATTATTTTAATTGTGTATATAATGATTATGTGAATAAAAAATAGATAAATATAGATTAAAAATTGTAAAGTATGAAAGATAAAGTGAAATTGTGATTGATTTGATTGGTAAAAGTGTGAAATGTTGTATATATGATTCATAGTTAGTTATATAGGAGATTGAAAAGTAGAGTTGAAAAAAGGAGAATTTGAGTGAAAAGTTGGTGTGTTAAGTATATTTTAAATTTTGTGATTTAAAATGTTGAAAATAGATTTTGAAAACATAAACAAACATAGCCGATATATTATATAATTTTTAGGACGTTGATTTCTAGAATACTCAAACAGTTTTAACTATATATGTGATTATATCGAGATTTGGGGTGTAAATTTTTCTATAAATCGATTAACATATAAATTTGTGAAATCGATTTACATGAGCTAGTGATACTTGGTCTTTTTTTGGACCAAATATAAAGGGAAATTTGCATTATAGTATGAACCTTAATTTGTAACTTAATTAGTAAATAATCATTTTATAAATAATTATTTTTATGAGTTCTCATGAAATTTCAAAAAGAGGCCTCAATGAATTATTGAACCTACTACGAATATGTTGGGGAAAGAATGACCAAAAGAGTAATCGTTAGGGCCGAATAGGAGGTACAAATAGGTAATTGCAATTTACCTCCTGTGAAATTTTAAAATAACAAAAAAGTCCCTGTAAAAAAGGGCAATTTATTTGTGAAATGAAAAATGAAGCATGTTGCATTCCTACATATATTTGACCTATATTTATTATCAAGACGAATTCCAAATATTAAAATAATTTAATATTAACTTTTCATCAGTAACATTTTTAATCTAATGGTTATAAAATTAGTGACAAATTTGTACTAAAAGGCCAAAATAGCATAACAACTCGTAAAATGTAAACGAGCGTAGAGAGTTAAGTTGTTTAATTTTCGTATTTCATAATGAAATAAACTGTCCTTTATTTTTTACGTTTTTTTTTTAAATCTTTAAATTTTACATGGAGATAATTGCATAAAACACATAGAAAAATTAAAAAAAAGTTGTCTTGGTCATTAATTAATGAGTGAATTTGATTTCTTAACTATCAGAATACAAATATCCTTACTCCAACTCATAAGGAAGTTTCTTGTGGTCAATTGGAGGTGATTTAATTATTATTATATATATATATATATATATGTATATATATTCGCTCCAGCACCTATTTCCTCTAATAAAATACCAATGTTAGGTCACCCAATTATACGGAGGAAAACACTAAAAAGCACTTCAATATTAAATTTGTATGCTTTATTTCATTGAAATTTGTTTTCTTTTTCACCCACCAAATTGCTAGATAAAAGGCATATTATATGCTACATATATATATATATATATATATATATATATATCAAGTAAAATTTATATTATTGACAGTTGTATATGTATCAGAAATAAAATAAAATTGAAACAGATATTCGAACCGAGTCCTAACAATTGATTAAAAAATAACCAAGACATCCCAACTAAGCATGTTTGAAACTGAAATTTTACGAGGGATCGATTTCAATAAAGTCAGATTCTCGTATATAATTGGAATAAACTAAGGAAAAGTAGCCCATATAACATATGTTTTTTGCCATTAGCACCAAATAATGTAAATTTCATTTCACACAATAATCCCAACCATCAATCATGATCAATGGCCTAACTCAACTCACAAGATTCTCCACCCTTGGATCACTTCCAAATTAAGCCACTACTATAAATACCACATAACTTCACAACCATTAGAAAACAACACAAAACAACACTTTTCTCCCTCATAAACAATCCAGGCTTATCTATCCTTTGAACCAAACAAAAGATAAAAATATGGGAGCCAATTATAGGCAGAAGAAATCTTCATCTTTCTCTTTATGCAGTTGCTTCACAGGCAAAAACTCAGTAGACGATTCAATGGATTATGATGAATATGTTAAGGCTTATAAAATTTATCCCAGTGATCAGGATAAAGGCAGATGGGTGGCCGAGCCCGGGATTGATAAGAAAGCTTCTGCTTATATATCTTTAACGACGGATAAGTGGGGAAAATTAGCCGTAGCTAATTAATTATTTCATTTAATTTCTCCATTTTATGTCAATCTAAAAGTTCTACATTCATTATGTTCTTCAATTGTAATTTGTTTTTGTTTTTATTTTTGTTACTTAGTCTGCATGGAGTTGTAGGTAGCTTGTGAATTTAATATGACACAATAATAAAGATGAAATTTTGTATTTTTCTGCATCATATTCAATAATGTTGTGTTTTTGTTTATCCAGATTTTTATCTTTACATATTTATGGATGAAGAAATTGAGAGTGCCAAAATTTATTAGAATTGGAATTCAGTTACAAGTGTTTTTAACCAGTCTATTTAGCTATATTTAGAGTTGTAATAGTATATATAATACGAAGTGATATAAGACATGAGATTATTCGAAACTATGGTAATATATCAACACTGTCAGAAAAATTAGGTATCGTTTGGTTGGTATCATGTGACTGAACATGATAGTATTATGCTTGATAGTTATGAGAGAAATTGAGAGATTCATTGCCAAAAACTTGTTTGGTTAGGATTATAAATAAGAGTGATATCCTAGATGATATATATTCAAATTGTTTGGTTGACATTATATATAAGGAGTGATACAATGAAACTAAAATATCCTTATTGTCGATATTGAATTATCAAAATCATATATATATATATATAGAATTATACTAAAAAATATGGAATATATTTTACACATCAAATAAAAATATTTTGAGTATCTTAAAAAATAATATGATTATATAAAATATATTTATTTTACTTATGTGAAATTATAAAAATCATTTGTATAAAATTATACTTAAACATATGGAACATATTTTATAATCAAATAAAAATATTTTTAATATCTTGATAAAATAACATAATTATATAAAATATATTTACTTTTCTTATCCTAATCAAATAAAAATATTTTGAGTATCTTGATAAAATAACATGATTATATAAAATATATTTACTTTTCTTATCCTATTATTGAAGTTGAATTATCAAAATCATATATATAAAAAATTATACTTAAAAATATGGAATATATTTTATACATCAAATAAAAATATTTTGAGTATCTTAATAAAATAATATAATTATATAAAACATATTTACTTTGCTTATTTGATGATTTTAATACCAAAGTTTGAAGTTTAATTCCATATTTTTAAGATTGATTCAATGATAGGTTTTTAAGGAATATAACAAAATAGAAATTAGGTTAAATGATAGGTTAAATGTGAGGGGTAAATTTGTAATTTTACTTTTCAAAATAGGTTGGATATAATCTTGTGATAGTGGATACCACCTACCTGGTGGTATCTACTATCCTAGATATGTGGTGATTAAATATCGGGCTTGTTACGTATCATGGGCCGACCTTGTTGAATCAAACTTAAAATTAGGATTGATAATTAATATATCACCCCTATAAACCCCAACCAAATGCTAATTATATATAGTAAAATTTATAGTACATTGTTGAGATGTCTAGTATTTGTAATGTTTCCAGCCATATTCCTTCAACAACCCATTTAACCTTCAACTACTCCAACAACCCACTTAACCTTCAACTACTCCAACAACCCACTTAATCTTCAACTACTCCAACAACCCACTTAATGCCTCAACTACTCCAAATCATGTGCCTATAAATAGAAGTGTCATTTGCTTGTTAGATGCATCACAAATAGAGAGAAATACTAAGTGAGAGTGTGAGATTAATAGGTTCGGTTTTTTGTAGTTGAGTGAGCTTGACTCCTCCTGTAATTCTGTTCTTGTTATGAATAGAAGAATTTTCCGATCCTAACAAGTGGTATCAGAGCCAGTTTGAGTTTTGATATTTTTTCCAAAAATTTTCATAACTGAAAAAATCGAGGTTTTCAATTTTGCTCGGAATTGAAATCTGAATATACCGTTGGATTCGTCTCGTCGAGAGAAGAAAACTGGTATTTTTTGGGATTTTTTTGACCACCGGAAGGCACTGTACGAGCCGCCTGAAATTTCCAGTGAAGAAGACGACTGCCACGTCAGCCGCCAAGTCAGCCGCCACGTCAGCACTGCCACGTCAGCCTGCCACATCAGCAGTCAGCCTATAATTTTGCAAAATTGCACTTTGGTCCCTCAATTTTGGACGAATTGCAATTTGGTCCCTCAAGTTTTGAAAAATTGCAATTTGGTCCCTTAATTTTTGAAAAATTGTAGTTTGGTCCCTCAATTTTTTCAAAAATTGTATTTTGACCCCGAACGTAGCTACCCTACCATTTTCGACCATTCCGGATTCAACGGTGAGCTCCGTTTGTCAAAATTCGGTTTCAAAAATAAGGTACGAGATATTGTTGAACATTTATTATGGAAAAATCATCATCGGACACCATGATTGCGCTCACTTCCACAAACTACAACATGTGGAAACCTCGCATGGAGGACTTGCTAAATCTGAAAGATTTGGCCGAGCCGCTCGAAAATAAAGGTGATAAACCCGATAAGAAGACGGACGATGAATGGGCAAAAATGAACAGGAAAACGGTTGCACAAATTCGACAGTGGATCGATCATAGTGTGTTTCATCATGTTGCACAAGAGAAGAGTGCGTACACACTATGGTACAAGCTTGAGTCCATGTTTCAGGCAAAAACAGCCCGAAACAAGACATTGTTGATGAGACGATTGGTAAACCACAAGCTACGTGGTGGTACCTCTATATCCGAACACACGAGCCAGTTCCAAGATCTCGTGAACCAGTTGAGTGCATCCGGATGGGTTCTTAAAGATGAGGAACAAGCCATATTGCTCCTGAGCTCTCTACCCGACAGCTGGGAGACTCTTGTTGTCACTCTCAGCAATTCCGCCCCCAGCGGCATCGTGACCATGCAAATGGTCTCCGACGCCCTGATGAACGAGGAAGCCCGAAGAAAAGAAGCCGGTTCCGATCAGTCACATGCTCTTGTTTCAGAAAACAATGGGCGAGGAGGAGGCAGAAGCGGTGGTAGAGGACGAGGTCGAGGCAGAGGCAGAGGTCGAGGCCAAAATAGAGGTAGATCTCAAGTTCGAGGTAGATCGCGAGAACGGGGTAAGTCCGTCGATACCAATACTTGGTTCGAGGGCTATTGCAACCATTGTGATCGTTATGGTCACAGAAAGAGGGACTGTCGAAAGTTTCTACGGGAACAGCCGCAGACGAGCCAGAGTTCGGACAAAGAAGACGGTGAAACCATGGTTACTATGTCACCAGACATTGCACTTGTTACATGCGGAGAAGAAGCATGCCTACATGTGGGTTTTCATGATATCGAGTGGGTGATTGACACCGCTGCCTCATTTCACGCCACTCCGCATAGGGATCTATTCACGACTTATAGATCCGGAGACCATGGTGCTGTAAAGATGGGAAACACGAGTTTCTCAAGTATTGTTGGCATTGGTGATGTCCACATTAGAACCAGTGTTGGGTGTACACTTGTGTTGAAAGATGTTCGACATGTTCCCGATCTGAGATTGAATTTAATCTCAGGAGTAGCTCTGGATCGGCAGGGCTATGAAAATCAATTCAAAGAAGGTACGTGGAAGTTATCGAAAGGTTCTATGGTTATTGCTAGAGGACATATTTGTGGTACTCTTTACAAAACCCATGTAAAGTTGTATCGTCCAAGTATCAATGCTGTCGAAAAAGAGATATCACCTAACTTATGGCACAAGCGATTAGGCCATATGAGCGAGAAGGGATTGACGACACTTGCAAAGAAGGAGGCTATCTCATTTGACAAGGAAGTTCCATTGGATCCTTGCCAGCATTGTCTATTTGGGAAACAACACCGAGTTTCCTTCAGTTCGACAAGAAAGAATCGTTCTGAACTGCTGAGTCTTGTCCACTCAGATGTTTGTGGTCCCATTGATGAAGAATCTCTGGGCGGAAATAGATACTTTGTGACATTTATTGATGACGCGTCACGGAAAGTATGGGCTTATTGTCTCAGCAGGAAGGATCAAGTGTTCGATCGCTTCAAAGTGTTCCATGCCATGGTAGAAAGAGTGACAGGAAAGAAGCTGAAATGTCTCAGATCCGACAATGGAGGCGAGTACACTTCCCGCGAGTTTTCAGCATATTGTGCTGAACATGGGATCAGACATGAGAAGTCGGTGCCACGTACTCCACAACATAATGGTATAGCTGAAAGAATGAATCGCACCATTGTGGAAAAAGCTCGATGCATGCTCAGTATGGCTAAACTGCCTAAGTCATTCTGGGGAGAAGCTGTTGCGGCAGCTTGTTATCTTATCAACAGGTCACCATCAGTCCCACTGAACTTTGAAGTTCCAGAAAAGATTTGGTCTGGAAAGGATGTTTCTTACTCTCACTTGAAAGTATTCGGTTGCAAGGCGTTTGCACACATACCCAAAGAGCTAAGAAAGAAGCTTGATTACAGGTCAACTCCGTGCATCTTCATCGGTTATGGAGATCAAGAGTTTGGGTACAGGTTATGGGATCCTGAGAGCAAGAAAGTTATTCGAAGCAGAGATGTGATGTTCCATGAAAACGAGTTCCATGAGTTTGCTCAAGAAGTAGGAAAACTACAAAGTTCTCGTGCTCCAGAAGATGTTCCCGAATCATCACACATTCCTCCCGACAATGAGGAATTGCCAGATAATGTTCATGTTGAACAAGATGTTCCAGCAGATGTTGGTGATGATCAAGATGAGGAGATTCCTGAGCGAGGGGAGCGGTCACCCCAAGGCATTGCTCACAATGCTCAAGTTCGACGTTCTGAACGAGGTTTGGTTCCGCAAAGACAATACTCGCCAAGCGAATGGATCCTTCTTACCAGCGAGGGGGAGCCAGAGAGCTTTCGAGAAGCTCAATCTCATAAAGACAAATCCCATTGGTGGAAGGCCATGGAAGATGAGATGAACTCATTGCATAAGAATCAAACGTACGAGCTGGTGAAACTTCCAACGGAAAGAAAACTTTGAAAAACAAATGGGTTTTCAAATTGAAGAAAGATGGCAAAGACAAAATTGTGAAGTACAAGGCAAGACTCGTGGTCAAAGGTTTCCAACAAGAGCAAAGAATTGACTTTGATGAGATTTTTTCGCCGGTTGTGAAGATGATGTCGATTCGAGTTGTTCTCGGATTGGTTGCCAGTCTAAATCTTGAACTTGAGCAGATGGATGTAAAAACGGCATTTCTCCACGGTGATTTGGAGGAAGAAATATACATGGAGCAGCCCGAAGGTTTCCAAGTTCGAAAGAAAGAGCATCTTGTTTGCAAGTTAAAGAAGAGCCTCTACGGTCTTAAGCAAGCTCCATGACAATGGTACAAGAAGTTCGACTCTTTCATGGTGGAACATCAATACAAGAGAACAGTTGCAGACCACTGCGTGTACCTAAAGAAGTTCCCAGATGGTAAATTTATCATCCTTCTACTCTATGTGGATGATATGCTGATAGTAGGCCAAGATGCAACCATAATCAACAACTTAAAGCAGGAATTGTCCAAATTTTTCGATATGAAAGACTTAGGTCCAGCACAACAAATTTTGGGCATGAAAATCGTTCGTGATAGGAAAGCAAAGAAGTTGTTCTTGTCACAAGAGGAGTATGTTGAACGCGTGCTCAAAAGGTTCAACATGAAAAAAGCAAAACCTGTCAGCACTCCGCTAGCAAACCACTTCAAGTTGAGTAAGAAGAGTTGCCCTTCCTCCGAGAAAGAAAAGAAGAAGATGAAAGCAGTGCCCTACTCTTCTGCAGTAGGAAGTCTGATGTATGCAATGGTGTGTACGAGGCCTGATATTGCTCACGCTGTGGGTGTTGTGAGCAGATACTTGTCAAATCCATGAGGAAAACATTGGGAAGCTGTCAAATGGATATTACGATATCTGAAAGGTACAACTAAACTATGTTTGTGCTATAGTGGAGCAAAACCAATCTTGGAAGGATACACAGACGCTGATATGGCAGGAGATCTTGATGGTAGAAGATCCGCTTCAAGTTACATATTCAAACTAGCAGGGGGAGCTGTCTCGTGGCAATCCAAGTTGCAAAAGTGTGTAGCGTTGTCTACAACAGAAGCTGAATACATCGCCGCTGTTGAAGCCGGAAAAGAGCTTATGTGGCTAAAGCGTTTTCTCCAAGAATTGGGCTTTCCGCAACAGGAGTACATCATTCATTGTGATAGTCAGAGTGCTATGGATCTTAGCAAGAATTCGATGTACCATTCTCGCACGAAACATATCGATGTTCGATATCACTGGCTTAGAGAAGCAATCGAGGAGCATGAGTTGAAGCTTTCAAAGATTCACACAGACAAGAATGCCGCGGACATGTTAACAAAGGTGTTAACACCAGAGAAACACAAACTGTGTTCAAGCATTGTTGGAATGCAAGATCTACGGAAAAGGCTGGAGGGGGAGATTTGTAATGTTTCCAGCCATATTCCTTCAACAACCCACTTAACCTTCAACTACTCCAACAACCCACTTAACCTTTAACTACTCCAACAACCCACTTAATCTTCAACTACTCCAACAACCCACTTAATGCCTCAACTACTCCAAATCATGTGCCTATAAATAGAAGTGTCATTTGCTTGTTAGATGCATCACAAATAGAGAGAAATACTAAGTGAGAGTGTGAGATTAATAGGTTCGGTTTTTTGTAGTCGAGTGAGCTTGACTCCTTCTGTAATTCTGTTCTTGTTATGAATAGAAGAATTTTCCGATCCTAACAGTATTCTAGCTCAACCAATAACCACATACAATAATATTTCATAGTTTTAAATAGGCGATTAAGATTATAATAATTTATACATTTTAACTATTATTCATTTTTAATTAAAATTGAAGGTCTAAATATCACATTAAGATTATATTTCACCATTAAATTACATGCACATGGTTTAAAAAAACCACACGGTTAACTTCACCATGATTATTCATTTATTCTTCGTATATTAAAGGACGATCGATGTTTCTAATATCAGTTAAACTGCAAATGCAATGAATTTATAAATTCTTTCCTCATTTTATATTTTTTATTTTCATTAGGGTATGATAGCAATACTATGGTTGTGTGCTAGTTTTAGCAACATGTTTTATGCCATCCATATAAAGTAAATTAGAATATCAATTTTTTTTGCCGTTAATATAATCATTAGTTTATTATATTTTATTTTGGGAAAGAATTTATCCTTAAAATATACTTTCTAAAAAAATTCACAATATGTTCTTTCTATGACAAGGACACTATTATTATTGTTATTATTGTTATAGTAAGAAATGGTGATGATTAATCATGCCTAACTGGTGAAATATATTATTTTTCTAAGAAAAAAATCTTATTCGATATAATTTTTGTTTATTTAGATTGAATTCAAATATAAATATTAATGTACAATATAATTAACTCACCATATATATTGTAGAATTTCAAACATGACATATTGCCCTCCCATAATGCTCAAGCATAATGAAAGCAAAGGAATTTAGCATGCTTATAATATTAGTTTGAATTTTGGGATTCTCCCTTTTCTCCTTCTCCACTCAACACTAGAATTTCTTACTTTTTTTTTTTTTAGGGTTTAGGGTTTAGAGTTTATGAATTAACATAAAGTGCATAAACATAGTGCAAAATGGGTAATTCTATAATATATCTTGTTTCAATTGAGTCGATATATCATTCACCCTTGAAGAGAAAATATGGGATATTTTGCGAAAATACTTCTTATTTAAGAATAAATAATCGACAATTTTTATTGAACCTGATTTATTATAAAATTAAATGGCTCTAAGCTTCTCTCCAGCATGCAGGTTGAAAAGATACTTTCTACATTATTTTTGCCTTTTGTACAGCTGTGGTCTAAAATTGAAGGATGTCCATCTAAATTAGAACCCCTTTTTTCTTTTAAGATATTTTCCTGTGCTGTCTTGAAATAAATTAAAACCCTTTAAGCCCACTAGATTCGATTATGCATGCATTATGGTGATTTTTTGTTCACAAAAAAAAAAAAAATACAGAAAAAAAAATATATATATAAGGGTGTTTATGTGCTTTCAATGTTGGTTCCTTTACAAGATTCAGAGTATTAATATAATTTGCAATTGCTAAAATAACATTAAGTTTGAAGAGAAAAATATTAGTTTAAAGACTCATGAGATGGCACCGGCAAGTACTATTAATTAATTGTTGTTAGTTTTGCTAGAATTTTGTTGGAAAAATTCAAACCAAATTATTGATTCCTAAAGTCATAATTATTATTATAAATAAGATGTATTATAGACTGCACTCTCAAATTATTGATTACTGATTACGTATATAATTATTCTAGTCAAATTATTTGGAGCAAAATATGTAACTTATGTATAGTTCAAGAGGTAAAATGAAAAATTTAATTTCGTATAGACACGTCACTTAGCCAATTTGCACTTTCTTGCTTAGTTGGCATATAGTCCTATTATTTTATCTTTTATTTTTTAGTTTTAATCATAAAAAACCAGCATCACCATCGAAATGTCCATATACAATAATGCTAACTTTGATTATGGATACATAATCATTGATGAGATCACAAAAGAACTCATATAATATTCTTGCACTCGAACGTACTATAAGACATTACTAAATTATCTAAATTATCTTCCTTTTATAATACATTTACTAATCAACTTCAAGAAATTAAACATAGTGTATAAGTGGTCCATAAATCTACATTTACAAAAAAATGAACCTGTAACTTGTAATTTATAACTCAAATAATAATAATTTTTTATAATATAGATATGGACCAAGGCACCAATCACGCTCAACCATGTTTACACCCTATGCTTTAGGTTTTATTTTTATTATTCTTTTACTACTTAATTTTTTGTTAATAAAAAACAAAAAAGGCCCTTTGTAAGTTTATTCAATAATTATATTGCTTAATTATTAGAACTTTCTTATACTTTTTGAATGAAGAGAAAGGGTTTGATTGGAGAACAATTTGAATATTAGATTTGGGCATCACATGATTAGCAAATCTCCAACCACTATTAAAAAAGGCTTAAGACTAAATGGTTACTTAAATGTTAATGGTCCTTTTAATTGGTTGATACCAGCTAATTAAGGGTTACTTATATTTGAAGTTTCTCTACAGATTTTTTGATTAATTTCTAAAGGTTAAATCTTATTTTGTTAATCATTGCAAATGAGTCTTTAAGGGATTGTTTGGTCTCCTTTTTATAAACTTGTTTAAAATTCTCTTTAATTATAAAGCATGTTTGGTACTCTCTTTTTAAGGGAGTGATATTTTTTTTCCGCCTAACATACATATCGGATAAGGATACGCCTCAATTTCTATTCATTAAATGAAAAATAGTTATATATAATTATGTTTTTTTAACCATTATGTGGATATATGTACTGACTGGAAATGATATATATATATATATATATATATATAATGAGTGGAGAAGTTCATAAAGAAAATAATATGACATATATACATATCTAAAATTCTAAGGACCATTAAGTTCATAAACTTATTAATCCTAAATATTGGGGGTTTGAAAAGAAAAGTTGGTGGAATGAGTTCTTTAGATTGAATAATATTTTATGGGTTTTTTAAAATAGAAATTTTATTTAATAAAGGTTTTGGTAATTTTACCTATTTTTCATCTTATCCATATACATTTTACACGCAACATGTTTACTAAGTTTTGTAAAAAAACAAATCTCATGCATACTACATAATGGAGCTCTATAAAAGTTGATATAGATTCATAATCAAAACATGACGAAAATCAAGGGGTGTACATAAATTCATACAATCTACTTGAATTGTTGACTATGTGAAAATATCTTGTCTACAAATTTTGAAAATAATAGTGACATTTTGAATTATTTGGTGGTGGGTTTAATAATCACAATTCGACCACTAATTAATTTTTTTTCATAATATTAAAATATACAATGTTATGACTTATGATTCATATTATGTTTTCTTCTACAAAACTACTCAAACCCGACTTACCAAATAGTATAAATATCAATATCCAAAAAGACTTGAGATTTATTCTTAGTGGAGTATTAGCTACAACTTTTAAAAATCAAGGCTTCATTTACTAACATTTAAACTAAAATATTGAATGATTAGATAGCTAAGAACAAGTTCCTTTTCAACTTGTTAGACTAAATTTGGGATAAATGTAGATTTAGTCCCCCTTCTTTTTTCCAATCGCAAAATTGGTCCCCCTTGTTACGGCCTCTACACATTGAGTCCCTTAATATATCAATTTTTGACACATTGCGTCCCTTCCGTCAATTTACCGTCAATCATTAACGGGAAATCGCACATGCCTCTCACATGGCCATTAAATTGGGGGAGAAATCGATTTTGTTATTCATTTTCTGCAAATTAGGTTAAGACTCCATTGGGCTTAAGGTTTCTCTCTGCCGAAAATTCCCTTCTTCATTTATGCTGATTTCTACTCCCTACCGAAAATCATACAAGTCTTCGAATTTGTATTCACTTTTCTGTTCACCGTTCGAAGGTTTGGGATTTCAGTTAACCGTAGCTTCGAAGGTTGGAACTTCTTTTCACCGTAGGTTCGAAGGGTTGGAAACCATAACATTTCTTCGATTTTTCTTCCATTACTTTGGGATTGAAGCTTCTGAACACCAAATCGAAGAGGTACATATGTCAATTCCTTCAATTTTATTATATAATTGAAAAATCCCAATTTTTTACTAAACCCTAATTTTGAAAAATCCTTCAATTTTTTACTTGCAGTATGGCGAAAAGAAGCAAGCACACACTGGACTTTACTCCTAATTACGGTACATTATATGTGAATTGATGTTATAAATTTAGTTTGCTTTTGGTTATGCATGATATTGACTGTTGTTTTTGTTTTTGTTTTGTTTTTGTATTTTTGAACACACCATAACTAAACTAATGAAGGTGTAATGGGGGATGATGAGTGTTTTACAATTAAGTTATATTACGATGGTGTAATGAAACATAATCCTAAGCAATATATTGGTGGGCATGTAGAGTACTTTGACTTTGTTGATGTAGATAAGCTTGGAATGATTGAGATGTGGGGATTTGCAGAAGAGGTAGGATACAATATTAGAGGGAGTGTTAGGTTTTGGCACAAATATGGAAAAACAATGAATTTGGGTAGATATCTAGATAAAGATCTTGATGTATTGGCTATTAAAAAACACATTCCTAGTAACTATGAAGTTGAAATTTATTTAGAACACCTAGATGGCAGAGGGGATATTGAAAGTCAGTTTGAGCCATCTGATGTTGTAGATAGACCTGTAGAAGAACCTGTTGAGGTTCCTGTTACTTCAGAAACTGAATCTGATGAAGATGATTCAAACTTCTATGATAGTGAGTATGATTTTGAGGAGGATGATAAGTTTTTTGATGTTTATGTGGACCCTGAAGGGGAGAAGTGAAAATGATTATGTGTCAGACAAGATGTTTGATAGGATGCAAAATGAAGAGGGGGATGAAGACTGTGCTCACAGTGGTGAGGAGCTAGACAGTGAATGTGACTCAGATAATGAGAAAACAGAAAAGAAATATCCAAAATTTAACCCTAGAACTGATAGTAAACATCCTCCTTTAGAGTTAAGGTTGATTTTTGATTCAAAAAAACAAGCAAAATTTGCAATTGAAAGCCATTGTTTGAGAAAGGGAATGATGGTCTATTTTGAAAAAAATGATAAGAAGAGGCTTAGAGCTAAGTGTAGGAAAGAGGGGTGTGGTTGGACTGTCCTTGTGTCAGTAATGCAGGGAGATCATACTTGGCAAATAAAGACATATAAACCTGAACACACTAATTGTTACTGGAATTATAACAACAAAAGCCTTAAGTCAACTTGGATTGGAAAAACATTTGTGAACAAATTTAAAGACAATCCAAAGTTGGACACTTCTTCATTTAGAGATGAGCTATGCACTACATTAAAGGCCAATATTTCTAGATCACGAGCTTATAGGGCTAAAAGAAAAGCACTTAAGATTATTGAGGGTGACATTGAAGATCAGTTTAGCAAGATAAGAAATTATTGCAATGAAATAAAAAGAACTGATGACAAAGCTACTGTTATTTTAAAATTGACTGAAGATGAAGATGGTGTTAGGTTCCATAGGTTGTATATTTGTTTCTCAGCATGTAAGGATGGTTTTAAAGCTGGTTGTAGGCCTGTAGTAGGTGTGGATGGTTGTTTTTTTAAAAGGCAGAAGGGTGGACAATTGTTATCTACAGTTGGTTTAGATCCAAACAACAATATTTTTCCCATTTGTTTTGCTGTTGTTGAAGGAGAAACCAAAGATACATGGACCTGGTTCTTAAACCTGTTAGATGGTGACTTAGGAATTTCAGAGAATCAATCAAAATGGACTTTTATGTCTGACAAGCAAAAAGGTTTGATTCCTTCATTTGAATCATTGTTTCCTGGGGTTGAAAACAGATTTTGTGTTAGACACTTACACAGTAACATGAAAAAGGATGGATTTGGAGGAATGGCTGTGAAAAATGCTCTGTGGGCAGCAGCAAGAGCATCAAAAGTGGAAGACTTTAAGAGAAGGATGGATGAATTAAAGAACATTGATGAAAATGCTTACTATTGGTTGGTGAAAAAACCAGCACATCAGTGGTCTAGATCATACTTTAGCCCTTTACCAAAGTGTGATATTCTGTTAAATAACATGTGTGAATGTTTTAATTCCTTTATCCTAGATGCAAGAACCAAGCCCATAATCCCTATGATTGAAACTATAAGAAATCTCTTAATGACAAGGTTGAGATTAAATAGGGAGAAGGCTGAGAAGTGGGACAGTGCAATATGTCCAAAAATTAGAACTCAACTAATGAAAAACATGACAGATGCTGGTGAGTGCATACCAATGAGAGCTAATGAGTGGAATTTTCAGATTACAGGGCCTTTTGATCAACATACTGTAAATGTTTTGGAAATGACTTGTAGTTGCATGAAGTGGGAATTAAGTGGCATACCTTGTAAGCATGCAATATCTGCCATTTGGTGCAGAAATGAGCACCCTGAAGCTTATGTGCATAAGTATTACAGTGTGGAAACATATAAAAAATGCTATGAAAATTCAATTATGCCCATAAATGGTCCTGATTTGTGGCCTGAATGCCACTTAGTTCCACCACTGCCACCCAAATATGCTGAAACAGTTGCAAAAGGTAGGCCTCAACAACTAAGAAGAAGAGAACCTAATGAGCCACCTCCTCCAGGGAACCAAACAAAATTAAGGGTTAGTAGAAGAAATAATAAATGTAGAATGTGTGGAGAAGGTGGTCATAATTCAAAAGGTTGTAAAAGAAAAAGAAACAATCTTAATGAACAAGAACAGGACCAAACACAAGAAAGTTGGGCTGCTACAGTTGGGAATGAATCAAATCAAGTTGCTCCAGTGGCAATACCACAAGCTGTTCAAGAGCCAGTGACAACATCAAAATCATCAGCCTCTTCAAGTGGTGTCAATCATAAAACTAGAGAAAAGTTACAAGTAAATTAGTAGTGCTTTTCTGTAAATAATAACATTATGCATATGTTTTAAACCAATCATTAAAATGCATCAATATTTGCAGGTGAGAAGGCCAAGCAAGAAAGGAGTTAACATAGGAGGTTCCTCAAACAGATTAGGATCAGTTACTGTAAGCATTAAAAGGTGTTTGATTAATAATTCAATTTGTATTTTCATTTCTAATGTGTTTTACTGTATTGATCTACAGATAAATGAAGGCCCAAGCATCCACAGTCCAGTGTTGATTAAAGGTGGTAAAAATTTTATAACAATGACAAATTTAACAGCTTCTGCTAAGAAAGCCTATAGTTCTGCTAAGAAAGCCCCCACTGCATCCAAGAAACCTCCATTGCATTCAAAAGTTACAAAGCCTCCATTGCAAGTGCCTGTGCCTGTGCATGTGCCTTCACAATCCAAATCAGTGTCCAGACCTTCTGAAAGTGCAAGTGCCTCAAGACCTACTCAAATTGCAAGTGCCTCAAGACCTACTCAAAGTGCAAGTGCATCAAGACCTACTCAAAGTGCAAGTGCCTCAAGACCTTTTAGTGCTCCAAAATCTGTTTCAAAAGATGTTCATCAGCACATGCTTCACAAAATCTGCTTCCCAAAAGATGTAGCCCCAAGTATTGCTTCACAAGTTGCCCCAAGTATTGCTTCACAAGCTGCCCCAAGTACCTCCACCAAAGCTATCCCAAAGTCAGCAAATGTATCCTCTAAGTCTTCTGGAAATTCTGCTCCTAAACTATGGAAACTATAAATTTGTATTTCAAACTATTTCTGTACTTGAATTCTGCCCCTAAACTATGCATCAACATTTTGCTTGTTATGTACTCACTGAATTTTGTTGTTTTGGTTTGATCAATGAACTGTGAACTCTGTTAGTTATGAGAATTTAGTGATCAATGAATTGTGTTGTTTGAGTTCTGTTATTTGGTTTCATCAATTAACTGAAAATTGTGTTGTTTGAGTTCTGTTATTTGGTTTGATCAATGAACTGAAAATTGAATCTTATGTTGGTGATTAGTGCTGTGGAATTCTGTTATTTGAGACAGAAAAGTGAACAAACAGAACAAACATGAACAAACATAACAAATATGAACAAAATAGAACAAATATGAACAAACATGAACAAAGATGAATTTCTTCCACTACAAACATGAACAAAGATAAATTTCTTCCATTACAAACATGAACACAAACATGATGAACAAAAACAAGATGAACAAAAACAAAAACTGCATGAATATGAACATGATCAACAAGACCTAAACAACCTTCTAACTCAACTGCATATAATCAAACCTGTCTTGCTTAAACATTGATTTCACCAATAAGGTTGTTGTAAAGAGCATGAATAGAACAAACATTAACATCTTTTTGTAACTTTGGTAGTTCTTTCTCCATATTCTGTGTGAATGGAGTTCTTTCTCCAAAAGTTCCTCTCTTTCATTGCAGTCCATTATCTCAGTTTCTAAGTTTTTTTCTCGTCGTTTGTAGTCAATTATCACTGATTCCAAACTCTTCTCTCTTTTTCGGTACTCAATTATCTCATCTTTCAAGGATTTCTCCCGTCTCTTAAACCAATAAATTTCATCCTCCATACGCATTATAGTTTTATGCATATCAGGAAGAAGTTGTTTGCCTCTCTCACAAATATCCGGGTCCAACCACACGAATACACCACAAAATGATGATTTCTGTTTCAAGAATTATGTCAAATTTTAGTAACTTTCAAGGAATTGTAAACTTATTAAGTAGTGAACTTATCCCATAATTTGGACTTTTTCGAAACCTTCTCCCAGCATTTCGATCGGTCCAAGCTGTGAGCACCGGGAGCTCGAATCCACATTTACATGTTGAATGGGGACCAAAATTCGAACACTCATTTTGAGACCTACTTCCAGATGAGCAGCTTCTTCTCATGTCTTCGAATGGAGACCTAATCGAATTGGACGAGCTGTTTATGCTCATGGTTTAAACCCTAATTTCATGAAATGGGAGAAAAATCAGAGTTGGGTGGAAGATGAGTGGGAAATGGGTATAAATGAAGAATATTGAACCCTAATTTGATGAAAATGAGGGCTAAATCGATTTCTCCCCCAATTTAATGGCCATGTGAGAGGCACGTGCGATTTTCCGTTAATGATTGACGGTAAATTGATGGAAGGGACGCAATGTGTCAAAAATTGATATATTAAGGGAGTCAATGTGTAGAGGCCGTAACAAGGGGGACCAATTTTGCGATTGAAAAAAAGAAGGGGGACTAAATCTACATTTATCCCACTAAAGTTTGCATGGTTATTAATGAAATGCCATTGCCAACCAAGTTGATGGTATAATTATTCTTTGATATACAGTGATTTTTTGTTTTATAATATTAGACAGATTAGATATAAACTAAAAAGCTGTGATATCTGGTCTTATCAAGGATGAAATTATTGGTAAAGTGCAAGAATAATTTATACATATTCTAAGGCTAAAACTTGGTTGAAAAATCAACGCACAAGGAGAATCCAGTCAACAAGACTATGAGAACCCTACTAATACTTTTACACTTACCAACAAGTAAATAGAATTTTCTTCTAATCATGTTGTATATAAAAATGTGTATGGTTTTTAGAATGTACTAATTTTGTCTAATGAAGCCGATTTCGACTAGAGATTCTAAAATTGTTATATCGAATTGTGTAAAAAGGCCTTAAAGGGTCGGCCAATTAAGATCGGTTAAGTTAAGGGGTCACGCGGGGCTTAAGGGTCCAACTATTCGAACCCTTACTTCAAACCTCGAGCCCGAGTTTGCTCTACACAATTTTTTTAGATAAAAACTTATTATAGTATATTAATAATATTATTCTAAAATAATTAAATTGAGTCGAATTGGGTAAGGGCCAAATCGGGTCACAAGTCGAATGAATTGGGCCGATTTGGCCCACCAATCTTAAGGAGCCGACCCACTCAGGCCCACTTAAGGCCCCTTAATATTAATGAGCCGGTATGTCACAGTCAAGCCCATTAGGCACAGTATCAAGCTCATTAGGACTTTTTCAAAACATCAAAGATCAATCTCATTTCCCTCGCTTTCTTTCTACAAACAGGATCGCAGTCAATAGCAGCTCAATCAATGGCGGCATCCACCAGTAGTTCTATTCAACCATCCTCAACTTCTACTGCCTCAGGTACTATCTCTCTCTAAGCTGCCATCTCAATAACCTCAGTAATTAAAATAGATCAGTTTTTTTTTTTTGCTATGTTTTTTGTTGGTCTTAGGGGCCGATTGGTGGGATAGATAGCATGATTTAAGGCGTATAGTTTCTTACTGGGTTTTATAAATCTTTGGATTTGTGAATTACGTACGTAAAGGAGCGGGAATTGAGAAGGGTTTGTGGAAATTAGAGCTAGTTTTAGTATGGAGAAAGGTGTTTGATGAATTGTCTCTTTTACAATTGGGTTGATTTTGTAATTTTTCTCTATTGTGAAGAGTTGGAAATTCATATGGTTTATCAGTTACATACAATACTATCTGATATGTATATCACCGATGTCTGAAGTATGTGTTTATGATTTTGCAGGGGGCAAGAAAATGAAAGTCAAGATTTTACGTATCCTTTGCATATAAAATGAAAAATGCGTAATATTACGATCATTTTACTTACTAGATAAATGTTATTGTAGTAATCTTCAGGTGACTTCCTTACTAGAAATATTGAAATTGCTTTACGATTTCTTTAAAATCTATTTGAAGCATCCATACCGTTGCATATGAATGTGTGCGTAATAAGTTTTGTTAATCGTTGAAGCTTTTGTTTAGATCAATATTTTAGCATCCAGTCTTGTGTTGAAACAGTTTTTCCTTGATTCAATCAATTGAAAATGTCTCCAAACGCGATGAATAGAGTATGGATCGCGCTTTGACTATCACAGTAGAGCGTGTAATTTTCTTGCTTCAAGTTCAACTCTTCTAGAAACTTCTTCAACCACAATAACTCTTTAAATGCTTCAGTCACAGCAATGTACTCAGCCTCTGTTGTGGACAATGCTACACATTTTTGAAGTTTAGATTACCAAGAAATAGCTCCCCCTGCAAGTGTCATTAAGTATCAGGATATAGACTTTCTGGAGTCTATATCACCAGCCATGTCTGCATCTGTGTACCTATCTAAAATAAGTTGACTATCACCAAACCTCAAACATAGTCTTGAAGTGCCTCTCTGTTAGGTCGTATTTTGTACATACTTTACATGATTATTATTAGGATATTTGGCATATTTGAGCTTGATATTTAATGGAGTTATGTTGATATTGGATTAATAGGTGATGATACAAGGAAGGAATGAAAATGAGGTTAATTGAGGCGAAAAAGGAAGAAAATCAATTGGGAACAAAATTTGGCCGCCGAACATTCTGAAGACTTAAGCATGCCCACGGTTAATTCCCCAAAGGCTTCGGATCTGGATGGAACAGCTGGACGCTGTGAAGATTTTATGTGCTGAAATTCAGATTCTGTTTGGATATTTTCTCTTTCCCCAAATCGTTGGGATTATTTCCCTTATTATGTTTAGATTTATTTCCTTATTTTAAGGATTCTTGTTTTGATTTAGTTTATTAAGTTTGTTAGAATCCTAATTAGTTACCTTTTTGGATTAGGATTCCTTTCTGTTATTTATATGTGGAATTTTATTCCACAAGACAACTTTTGCTTAATTTTAATTTGAAATTCACGTTTTTCCCTTCCAAGGGAGTGCTCGATTTTTATTATTTTGTGCATGTGTTCGATTATGAGTAGCTAAATTCATACTTCTAGTCGAGGATTAATCAAGGTTTGATTCTTAATATTTGTGAGATCGAATTGTTCTTTAAATTTCTTCGTTTATCAGGTATTTACTTTTTCTCTGATCTTTGTTGACAATATATTTCAATTGGTTAGATAACTTGATCAACTATTTAATCGTTGGAATCGTATTAAGCTATTTAGGGCCCAAATCCGTAATTGTTTGGTAAACCCTAATATTTGTAGCAATTAGCGACGTTGATTACGGACAAGTCTTCGATTAGTCGTTATGAGAATGAGTAACTTAGTCTAAATAAACCGAGCTTGTGTGTTTGTTGGCTAGAATTGGTGTTTTTCTTATTCGTGAATGCTATCGCTAGGCTAAATCTTAAGAGCTTGTTTAGGGTTGTCTAGTCGGTAAGAGAAGTAATCAAAGAGCTTGTTTTGGTTATCGATGACTTAAGGAAAAACTAGGTTGCTAGAGCTTGTTAGTAACTATAGCCAATTTATTTGATAACGTTGAATTATTATTGCATCAATGATCAAATCATAAAATCAATACCGAGATAATCCGAAGACTAGAATTTTCTCATCATACAAAATCCGAAATTTACTTTATTTGTTTTATTTGTTTTATTTGCATCTCTTAAATTTCACGTTTTTTTTTAATTTCGTTTTTAGTCAAAAATCTCAAAACCCCCCCTTTATCATATTAGTAATTTTAGGAATTAAATTTTACACCATTCCCTGTGGATCGACCCTGCTTATCACTGATTACAAATCTTTTTGAAGTAGGATTTTATTTTTGTTGGATTCGACACCCACCAAATTTTGGCGCCGTTGCCGGGGAACGGTGTTATATATTTATTTCCGTTGTTGCTAATATTTTCGTTTTAGTTTTGTTTTGTTAGTTTTTTTTGCATGCCTAGGACCTTTCGTGGAAGTGAATTCGAATACGATCCCGAGATCGAAAAACGAGCCCGTCGACTACGAAAAGAGACTAGGCAACGTTACTTTACTACTCCGTCGGTTTCATCGTCCAGGACCGAATCTGCGTTTTCTTTTGACGATTCAGAAGAGGAAAACGAATCTATGGACAATGCTGCTCATGCCGCACCTCCTAATGGTGCTAATGCCAATGTCAATGCCAATGCCATTCCCGACGTTGTTGAAAGAACACTTAAAGACATGGCTATGCCAAATCCGAATCAACAACCTCTTTGCATACCTTATCCTAATCTTGAGGTAGATTTTGAATTAAAATCTGGACTTATTCACTTACTACCTACTTTTCGTGGTTTTGCAGGAGATGACCCGCACAAACATCTAAAGGAATTCCACTTGGTTTGTTCAACTATGAGACCAAAAGATGTGACAGAGGATCAAATTAAATTGAGGGCTTTTCCGTTCTCGTTAGCTGAGAAAGCCAGAGATTGGTTATATTTTCTTCCTTCGGGTTCAATAGAAACATGGGCTGAGATGGAAAAGCAATTTTTAGAGAGATTCTTCCCAGCATCTAGAGTTGCAATTGTAAGGAAAGAAATCTGTGGAATTCGTCAGTTTACGGGTGAGACATTATACGAGTATTGGGAACGTTTTAAACAGTTGGTTGCTAGTTGCCCACAACATCAAATCCCAGATCAACTCCTTATACAGTACTTCTACGAGGGACTAATGGTAACGGATAGGAATTTGATAGACGCTGCAAGTGGAGGAGCATTGATTTATAAAACTTACACCGAAGCGAGGAATTTAATTTCGAATATGGCATCTAATTCCCAACAGTTTAGTACCCGACAAGAACACCCAACGAAGGAAACGAATGAAGCTACTATAGCCGCACTCAACCAACGTGTAAACGATATGACTGCCCTCGTGCAAAAATTGGCTATGGGAAACTCACAACAAGCTAATATGTGTGGTATTTGTTCCGGAATTGGACACATGGCCGAGGTATGCCCCAATGCTCAAAATCAAGGTTTCGAGCAAGCGAACGCAGCTGGATTTCAGGGGCAATGAAAATACGATCCTTTCTCGAACACTTATAACCCTGGATGGAGGGATCATCCAAACTTGAGTTACGCACCACGACCACCTTTTCAGAAACCTCAAGGACCTCCATACCCTCAACAAAACCAAACCCCAAGTACATCCTTAGAAGATATGATGAAAGCATTGATCGCTAATACTCAACAATTTCAACAGGGTGTGCAACAAAATCAACAAGAAAATCACAATGCAATCAAAAATTTGGAAAAGCAAATAGGGCAAGTAGCTACCGCCGTTAATGAGTTGGTGTCCCAAAGTTCGAGCAAACTGCCGTCCCAAGTCATAATAAACCCAAGAGAGAATGCCAATGCAGTTACGTTACGAAGTGGTAAACAATTGGAAGAAGCCGAACCGATTCAAAAGTTAAGCGTGCCCATGCCTAATCCTCAAAACGCTTCTGCTGAAAATTCTTCGAAACGGGAAATTGAGAAAGAACTGGAAAAAGAAGATGAACCTGTTGCCGAGCAGAAACCAATGAAATTTGTGATCCAACCTCCTTTTCCGGGTCGATTTGCTAAGTCAAAGAAAGAGGAGCAAGAAAAAGAGATACTCGAAACATTCCGCAAAGTTGATGTAAACATCCCACTTCTTGATGCCATTAAGCAAATACCTCGTTATGCTAAATTCCTTAAGGAATTGTGCACGACGAAGAGAAAGCTTATAGGCAACGAGAAGATACACGTAGGTGAGAATGTATCCGCCGTACTTCAAAAGAAATTACCCCCTAAATGTAAGGATCCGGGTATGTTTACAATTCCATGTAAAATAGGTAATGTTCGAATTGAAAAGGCTATGCTAGATTTAGGAGCCTCAATCAATGTTATGCCACGATCGATTTATGAGTCACTTAATATAGGAAAATTAAAAGAAACCGGTGTAGTTATTCAACTAGCCGATAGGTCTAACGCGTACTCCGATGGTGTCTTAGAAGATATTTTGGTACAAGTTGATAATTTAATATTTCCTGCTGATTTTTATGTGGTCGATATGGGTCATAATGATTTTGTTAGTTCCGCACCTATTTTACTTGGAAGGTCATTTTTGAAAACGTCTAGAACAAAGATTAACGTAGACGATGGTACTTTGACTATGGAATTCGATGGTGATATTATAAAATTTAACATATATGATTCCATAAAATACCCTCCGGATGTTCATTCTGTTTTTGGTATAGACGTTGATGATTGTCTAGCGCAGGTTATGTTCGAGTTAGAGAACGAAGATCCAATTCAAGTCGTGTTGACCACGGCTGACTTCGAAGGAAAAGGGCTGGAATTCGAGCTTAACCACGAATTAGAGGATGCTAAAGCAGCCCTCGACTCTCTTCCCTCTTTACCTTTGAACGTTTCTCGTATTTCATTACCTATTTCTACTTCTAAACTTCTTCCTTCTATTGTGCAGGCACCTATATTGGAACTTAAGAAGCTTCCCGAGCATCTTAAGTATTTATATCTAGGAGATGGAGAAACTTTGCCAATGATCGTTTCGAACAAACTAACTCCTTTACAAGAAGAACAATTAATACGATCATTGCGAGACTACAAGGAAGCAATCGGGTGGACCATAGCCGACATCAAAGGGATTAGCCCTTCCATATGCATGCATCGTATATTGATGGAGGAGGGGGCTAAACCGAAAATCCAAGCACAAAGACGACTTAATCCACCGATGATGGAAGTGGTAAAGAACGAGGTACAAAAGCTTCTCGACGCAGGTATAATCTATCCAATTTCCGATAGTGCTTGGGTAAGTCCCGTACAAGTTGTTCCTAAGAAAACGGGTATCACTGTGATCGAAAATTTAGAGGGTGAGTTGGTTCCAACTCGTGTTCAAAATGGTTGGAGAGTTTGTATTGATTATCGAGGTTTAAATACTTCGACTCGTAAAGATCACTTCCCCCTCCCTTTTATTGATCAAATGCTAGAGCGTTTAGCCGGTCGTTCTTACTTTTGTTGTTTAGATGGATATTCAGGTTTTCATCAAATCCCGGTTGCACCGGAGGATCAAGAGAAAACGACATTTACATGCCCTTTTGGCACATTCGCATATCGAAGGATGCCGTTTGGCCTGTGCAATGCTCCGGCGACTTTCCAAATGTGTATTGTTAGTATATTTTCTGACTACGTCGAAGACATCATTGAGGTATTTATGGATGATTTTACGGTACATGGTGATTCTTTCGATTTATGCTTAGCCAACCTTAGGAAAATTTTGGAACAATGTATTAAATCAAACCTTGTACTTAATTATGAAAAATGTCATTTTATGGTCGAACAAGGTAATATTTTAGGTCACATTGTATCATCTAGGGGATTAGAAGTCGATAAAGCAAAAATTGACGTTATTAAAACCTTGCCTTACCCCACATGCGTGCGGGAGATTCGTTCTTTTCTTGGACATGCAGGTTTCTATCGACGCTTCATTAAAGACTTTGCAAAGATTAGTAGACCTTTGTGCAACTTGCTACATAAGGACGTCCCATTCGAATTTGATGAAGAGTGTAGATGTGCTTTTAATACATTGAAGGATCTACTAACCTCCGCACCCATTGTAAAACCGCCAAATTGGAATCTTCCATTCGAGATAATGTGTGATGCAAGCAACTATGCCGTGGGGGCTGTTTTGGGTCAAAGAGTGGATAAATCCCCTCATGTTATATACTACGCTTCACGAACGTTGGATGATGCTCAATGCAATTATTCAACGACGGAAAAAGAACTCTTTGCCATTGTTTTTGCTTTAGAAAAATTTCGTTCCTATTTACTTGGCACTAAAGTTATTGTTTATTCTGATCATGCAGCTCTTCGCTATTTGATGACAAAGAAAGAAGCGAAGCCCCGACTTATACGATGGATCTTATTGCTTCAAGAATTCGATCTAGAGATCAAAGATAAGAAAGGAGCCGAGAATCTTGTAGCCGACCACTTAAGCCGACTCATTAATAGTGGAAAGCCGAATCCATTAAGAGATGAATTTCCCGACGAACACCTCTTTGCAATACAATCGACATATCCATGGTACGTTGACATCGTTAATTACTTGGTTACCAAAACTCTGCCCGACGACTTATCTCGAACTCAAAAGAACAAAATTAAAAGCGATTCTAAGTATTACGTATGGGACGAACCCTATTTGTGGAGACATTGTTCGGACCAAGTGATTCGTAGATGTGTTTCTGAGTACGAGGTACCTTCTATCCTTCGTTTTTGTCATACTTATGCTTGTGGTGGACATTTTGGTTCAAAAAGAACCGCTCAAAAGGTTCTTGAGAGTGGTTTGTTTTGGCCAAGTATATTTCATGATTCACATGTCTTTTGCAAATCTTGTGAAAATTATCAAAAGACGGGAAATTTAGGACATAGAGACCAAATGCCATTAAACCCTATTCATGTGTGCGAAATTTTTGATATATGGGGTATCGATTTTATGGGTCCTTTCCCTCCTTCTTTTGGTTACAATTATATATTACTTGCTGTGGATTATGTATCTAAGTGGGTTGAAGCTAAGGCTACTAAAACTGACTGTGCTAAAGATGTTGTGAATTTTGTAAGGTCTCAAATTTTTGTTAGGTTCGGCACACCAAGAGCGATTATTAGTGATCGCGGTACTCATTTTTGTAACAAAGTGTTCGAAGCCCTCTTGAAAAAATACAATGTCACGCATCGAATCTCTACCGCTTATCACCCACAAACGAACGGTCAAGCTGAGGTATCAAATCGAGAAATCAAGTCTATACTCGAGAAAACGATTAACCCAAATAGAAAAGATTGGAGTACACGACTTGATGATGCACTTTGGGCTTATCGTACGGCCTACAAAACACCTATAGGAATGTCCCCGTTTCGATTAATATTTGGTAAACCATGTCATCTCCCCGTTGAGTTAGAACATAGGGCTTTCTGGGCAATCAAACAACTCAATATGAACATGGATGACGCGGGACACCATAGAAAGCTACAACTCCAAGAATTAGAAGAAATTCGGAACGAAGCATATGAGAACGCTAGGATCTATAAGGATAAGACAAAAGCTTTACGTGATAAGACAACTTCGAAAAAGGACTTTGACATTGGACAAAAAGTCCTTCTCTTTCACTCTCGTTTAAAGCTATTTCCAGGAAAGTTGCGTTCGCGATGGATTGGACTTTTCATTGTTATTGATAAATTTCCTCATGGTGCAATTGAGATTCAAAGTCCGACAACCGGTAAAATTTTCAAAGTGAATGGACATCGATTGAAACCTTTCTACGAAGGATTTCAAGCTCACGATGTCGAAACGACGACGTTAGAACCGCCAAGTCATGCTACATAACTTTGTAGCAACGTCTAGCCGAAGACGTTAAAGAATGGCGCTTCTTGGGAGGCAACCCATGCGTTCTTTTATTTCTTGCTTTATGTTTTTCGTGCTTTTTGTTTTGTTAAGACCGAATAGTTTCAAAAGTTAAGCGTGCCCACGCTTAAAAGGCGAAACCGTTCGGTCTGACCTGCTGTTTCTTTTAGGAAGCGTTTCAGGAGTTAAGCGTGCCCACGCCTAACTACAGAAACCCTTCGGCCTTGACCCTAGTAATTTTACCGAAGCGTTTGACTATTTAAGCGTGCCCACGCCTAAAAATCTGAACTCTTCGGCAAAAATCACTTTGGTTGCTCGTTTTTAGTTTCTCTGTAAAAAAAAAAAAAAAAATTTTAACTCAAAAATTGAAATTAGGGATTTATAGCCCTAATTGAAACCACGATTTTTAACCCTAATTTCAATTTCCCCCCCCCCCCCAAAAAAAAAATTTGCGAAAACTGTTCCCCACATTTTTGTTAAACCTAATTACAATTAAACAATTATAACACAAAAAAAAAAGCCCCCAAATTAAAACCCTAATTACGCCGCCTCTCACATCCCTTCTCTTCCGATTCGCAGGTCTCCGATCAACAACCACCGCCGTCGACTTCGAAACATATCCATGGGCGAAGTAATGTCTTCACTCACCGAAACAAGTCCTCCACCCCCAACAGAGAACCCGTTGTCAACCTCGCCACCTACCCATAACACCCCGATCGAACCATCTTCGACGGAACCCTTGCCCCAACCGCCGTCTGCCACTACTACCAAACCAACCAACCCTACCACTGAAAAAGATAACCCCTCATCTCCGCCGCCCCCTGAAACTTCCGCCGACGAAGAATCATCTGAACACTCCGCCTCACCGACACCTTCTCCACCACGACGACCCACATTACGCCGCTCTACACGAACGACTTGGCGTTCGAACCCTAACGCGCCGCCTACTTCGGCCGATTCACCGCTGAACCTCGACTCTTCGCCGGAACCCCAACCGAAACCACAGCCGGAGCGACAACCAGAGCCTCAGCCACCACGGCGCTGCCCTGTATTTGACCCTAAGCCGACTTCCAAGATGCGGCGAAGCGAATTCCAACGCCTATTCCCTGGTGGACCTCCACCGCCGATGGATTGGCGAGTGAACCCAATCCCTGAGTCTGCTGCCACACCACCGCCGACTACATCGCCAGCCACTCCACCTATGGCCACTGCCACTCCTGCAGCGGCCCCTGTCGCCGAGCCATCGACTTCACGTCGCCGTTCTCCTCCCGCGGCTCCTTCCGATGCCCCTGCCTCCAAACGCCGCCGTGTTGACACACCGGCTGTACCCGTCGCACCTGCGACTTCACCACAACCGGAAGCATCAAACCAGGCCCCAGGACCTAGTTCATCACGTCCCCCTGTTCAGAACCGTACTACGCCAGCCTCGGCTCAACAACCTACCCAAAGACGCACCCGTCTCGGGCTGGGCACCAGTACACTACCCCATTCTGCAGCCCCTGGTGGTCACATCACATTTCGCTCCGCCGAGGATCGCCAAAGGTACAACGAAGTTTCGTTACGTCCAATAGTGCCCTGTAAGTATATCGACTTTGATACCTTAGATACATTGAACGTGCGAACTGAATTTATGGGTTTGATTGAAGGAGTGGGTTTGCTGCCTTATTTTTCTGTCAACTGTCTGGCCTACGTAGAACTCACGCGGGAATTTTACACCACTTTTAATTTTGAAAAGAAATCAGGCCTTACTTTGTCAACACCCGGAGTTATCAAATTTCGTTTAATGGGCAAACACTTTTCTTATTCAATCACTGATTTTAACATTGCCCTTGGTTTTCTTACTGCTGAAATTGCGAAAACACCTCAATATTTGAATTCTGTTATTGATTACATTGATGATTTTGAACCGCTCGATCTTTGGAAAGAGTGGTCCAATTGCCAATTCACTTATAACTCGAGTTCTTCCAAGAGTTGTTATTTGAAAGACCCCGTGCTTAAACTTTTACAACGTTTTTTGGCTTTTAACTTTTCGGGTCGTAGAGATACTTCAGGCACATTTACTAAGGCCGAATTCTTCATTCTGTGGTGTATGAAAACAAAAACTTTTCTTAATCTCGGTGCGTGGTTGGCCCAACAATTTCAAAACGCTTTGAACAGAAAACGACCACTGATTTTAGGTTCTTTCATCACACACCTTGCCATTACACTTGATCTTCTAGATGTGCAGACAACGAACATGCGGGTGGCCTGCCCGATGGAACCATTGAACCTCGCATGTTTATTGAGGATGGGCCTCATAGTACAAAACGGTGATAGTTATGCCTTTGCCGCTGCCGGTTCCCGAACACCAACATCTGCGGCTGCACGACGAAATCGAGACCGAGCAGCTGCCCATGCACACATGGCTGCCCCTGATGCTGCTGCCACCGAGACCCCATCGGCTGCCCATTCCATCGAAGACCGTCTTCAAGCCATTGAAGCTCAACTTGCCTCAATCAATGAAACTCGACCTACTACTCGCTCGTCGAGACGTCACGACCGAGTGATGTCCTAGGGGAGTCCCCCTTCCTTGTGCTTTTATAATTTTTTTTTACGCATTTCCTCGTATCTTTAGTTATTGCTTTTACATTGGGGACAATGCATGCTTTAAGTGTGGGGGGGAGTGACTTCTCGTGCAATTGTGCTTCTTGTGACTTTGTTTGATTTGCTATTACTACGTGTAATTTTTTTCGTGTAACTTGTTCGATTTTGCATTCGCTTCGGTACTTTAGAATATGGCGCTTGTGATTTCTGTGAACTTGTTGAATTTGAACACTATGGCCATGTTTTAATTGAACTTCATGCCGTATGAGATTTTTGCTAGCATGACGATCAAATGAAAGCGGTAGATTTTCACGTTTTAGTATGACTTATCCATGCCTTGTGAGACTTTGAGCCTTTTTGATTAAATAGATCATATATGACATCTTTCTTTCTTGTGTGATACTCGCGTGTTTTTGGAAATTCTAGAACTTGTTTTGAACCACGTCAAGATTACGAGAGTTTGTGCATAATTGAAGGTGATAAAGGCATATAGGATTTAGCCACTTTCCCAAATAAACCGTACCCTTACATTATCCACTAGAGAGCCCACTTTGAGCCTTTTAGCCGTATTTTCTTGATTAAATCCCGAATATGAGCCTTTACCGTTTATTTCTATCTTTGTCCTTCCCGTCTAGAAAACGAGTCGAGCATTGAGATTATTGAAGTTTGGGACTGAAAGTCAAGAAAGTGATGCTTTTGAATAAGTGTGGGGGCATTCGTGGAAAATACAATCATTCCAAAAAAAAAAAAAAAAAAAATTTTAGAAAAAATTTCAGAAAAATTCGAAAAGAAAAGGTATCAAAAAGAAAGAACGAACGAAGTATCGAGCCCTCAAAAGAATGGAAATGAAGGTAGTTGGGTCCTTAAAAGCCGAATACACCCAATAATGTCTCGGTGCTCGATGAAATTTTCGGACTTAGCCATTTTAGACCTTTATTTTTACTCCTACCCCAAACCTTAGCCCCGTTACAACCCTTAATAAGACCTTTTGATTCTTTTATGCACATCTCAAAAGTAGTGGCGATGTTGGTGTATAACCAAGCCTATGGGATAACATTAACACGTTGAGACTTGAGCGAAACACTTTATACCCTATACACGAGAGAATTGGGAGATTGAGAGAAAAATCGACTAATTTCGTGCATTTCTATTTGTGATAATGAGTTCGTTGTGTTGGTATTGATTTATTATGGTATTGGAACCCTCGATTTTTTTGGCATGTGCCGTCTTGTCAAGTTTGATTTTTGTTCATTAGTGCACGAACCTATATTTCTGATTTATCGGGTGAAGCAAGCTTGAGTGGTTACATTGCTTAATTTCAAACATTGTCCGAGGACGTACAATTGCATAAGTGTGGGGGTATTTGTTAGGTCGTATTTTGTACATACTTTACATGATTATTATTAGGATATTTGGCATATTTGAGCTTGATATTTAATGGAGTTATGTTGATATTGGATTAATAGGTGATGATACAAGGAAGGAATGAAAAGGAGGTTAATTGAGGCGAAAAAGGAAGAAAATCAATTGGGAACAAAATCTGGCCGCCGAACATTCTGAAGACTTAAGCATGCCCACGGTTAATTCCCCAAAGGCTTCGGATCTGGATGGAACAGCTGGACGCTGTGAAGATTTTATGTGCTGAAATTCAGATTCTGTTTGGATATTTTCTCTTTCCCCAAATCGTTGGGATTATTTCCCTTATTATGTTTAGATTTATTTCCTTATTTTAAGGATTCTTGTTTTGATTTAGTTTATTAAGTTTGTTAGAATCCTAATTAGTTACCTTTTTGGATTAGGATTCCTTTATGTTATTTATATGTGGAATTTTATTCCACAAGACAACTTTTGCTTAATTTTAATTTGAAATTCACGTTTTTCCCTTCCAAGGGAGTGCTCGATTTTTATTATTTTGTGCATGTGTTCGATTATGAGTAGCTAAATTCATACTTCTAGTCGAGGATTAATCAAGGTTTGATTCTTAATATTTGTGAGATCGAATTGTTCTTTAAATTTCTTCGTTTATCAGGTATTTACTTTTTCTCTGATCTTTGTTGACAATATATTTCAATTGGTTAGATAACTTGATCAACTATTTAATCGTTGGAATCGTATTAAGCTATTTAGGGCCCAAATCCGTAATTGTTTGGTAAACCCTAATATTTGTAGCAATTAGCGACGTTGATTACGGACAAGTCTTCGATTAGTCGTTATGAGAATGAGTAACTTAGTCTAAATAAACCGAGCTTGTGTGTTTGTTGGCTAGAATTGGTGTTTTTCTTATTCGTGAATGCTATCGCTAGGCTAAATCTTAAGAGCTTGTTTAGGGTTGTCTAGTCGGTAAGAGAAGTAATCAAAGAGCTTGTTTTGGTTATCGATGACTTAAGGAAAAACTAGGTTGCTAGAGCTTGTTAGTAACTATAGCCAATTTATTTGATAACGTTGAATTATTATTGCATCAATGATCAAATCATAAAATCAATACCGAGATAATCCGAAGACTAGAATTTTCTCATCATACAAAATCCGAAATTTACTTTATTTGTTTTATTTGTTTTATTTGCATCTCTTAAATTTCACGTTTTTTTTTTATTTCGTTTTTAGTCAAAAATCTCAAAACCCCCCCTTTATCATATTAGTAATTTTAGGAATTAAATTTTACACCATTCCCTGTGGATCGACCCTGCTTATCACTGATTACAAATCTTTTTGAAGTAGGATTTTATTTTTGTTGGATTCGACACCCACCACTCTCAGATACCTTAAGATCCATTTCACTGCTTCCAAGTGATCCTTGTCAGGATTAGACAGAAAACGGCTTACTAAACCAACAACATGAGCAATATCGGGTCTAGTACATACCATATCATACATCAAACTACCAATGCAGAAGCATATGGTATCTTATTCATCTCTTGTTTATCTTTTTCACTTGTGGGATATTGGGTAACACTGAGTTTGAAATGACCAGCAAGTGGAGTACTAACCGCTTTAGATTTACTCACGTTGAATTTTTCAAGAACTTTCTCAATGTATTGTCCTTGAGATAACCAGATCTTTTTAGTAGATCTGTTCCTTAAAATTTTCATTCAAAGAATCTGTTTAGCCGACCCTAAATCTTTCATTGCAAAAGACTGCCCAAGTTCTTTCTTTAGCTTGTCAATATTGTTGCCATCATGACCTACAATCAACATATCATCTACGTATAACAGCAGAATAATAAATTCTCCATCTGAGAATTTCTTGAAATATACGCAATGATCCGAGTTGGTTCTCTTGTAGTCATGGTCCGTCATAAATGAGTCAAATTTCTTATACCACTGTCTAGGTGTTTGCTTTAAACCGTACAAGCTTTTCTTCAACCTGCAAACTAGGTTTTCTTTTTCTTTGACTATGAACCCTTTCGGTTGCTCCATATAAATTTCTTCATCTAAATCACCAAGAAGAAATGCGGTCTTAACATCAAGTTGTTCGATTTCCAGATTGAGACTAGCGGCAATCCCTAGAACAACTCTTATTGAAGACATCTTCACCACTGGTGAGAAAATTTCTTCGAAATCAACACCCTTTTTCTGATTGAAACCCTTCACAACCAACCTTGCTTTATATTTGGGTTGTGAGCTATGTTCCTCATTCTTCAACTTGTACACCAATTTATTTCTAAGTGTTCTCTTGCTTTTAGGTAGCTTTACCAAGTTATAGGTGTGATTTTCTTGTAATGATTTCATCTCCTCTTTCATAGCCTCTAGCCACATATCTTTCTGATCATGTGATATGGCTTCTAAGTAAGTCTTGGGTTCTCTCCACTCACTGAGCAATACATACTCATGTGGATCATACCTGGTAAAAAGAATTCTTGGTCTGGTAGACCTTCTAACCGTTGACTCTAATGATGGAACTGGATCATCAGTCTGTACAGATGGCAACTGATTATCAGCACGCTCAACATCATTTATATTATTCTACTCATCTTGTACATCTCCCCCGTGATCCTGAGTTGTACGTGAAAGAACTGGATCCAAGTCATCAGGAACGACTTCTTGAGAAGATTCTATCATCCTGCTCTGTTTTGTCTCGTCAGATGTTTGTTCCTCAAGAAACACAACATCTCTACTTCTGATAATTTTTCTGTTCACAGGGTCCCATAGTATGTAACCAAACTCTTCATGGCCATAGCCCAAGAAGATACATGGTTTGGTTTTATCATCAAGCTTGGATCTTTCATCTTTTAAAATGTGAACAAACGCCTTGCATCCAAACACTCTCAAGTGTTTGTAGGAAACATTTTTCCCCGACCAAACTCTATTCGAAATGTCACCATCCAAAGAAGCTGATGGAGAAAGGTTGATCAAATCAACTGCAATCCTCATTGCTTCACCCCAAAAGGATTTAGGCAATTTTGAGTGGGATAACATGCATTTGACCCTCTCACAAATTGTCCTGTTCATCCTCTCCGCCACACCATTGTGTTGAGGCGTTTTTAGAATGCTCTTCTCAAGTCTGATACCATGGTCACGACAGTGCTGTTCAAACGGACCCTAATATTTGCCACCATTGTCTGAACGAATACATTTCAGCTTCCTTCCAGTTTCTCTTTCAACTTTTGCTTGAAAATCCTTAAAGACCATTATGACTTGATCTTTAGTTTTCAACGCATAACTCCAAACTTTTCTAGAAAAATCATCAATGAATGTGACAAAGTACATTGCACCACCAAGTATTTTGTCTTTCATGTAACATACATCAGTATACACCAAATCCAAAGGATGTGTCTTTCTAGAGGAATAGAAGTTTTTGAAAGCAACTATGTGTTGTTTTCCAGCTAAACAATCAACACATGTTTGAAACTCTGTACCCATCACGTCTGGGAGCAGTTTCTTCCTAGCCAAAAGTTGCATGCCTTTTTGGCTCAAATGTCCAAGTCGTTTATGCCATAGCTCAATGGAGGAACTATTGAGTGCTGCTGCATTCACCTCTCCATTGTATAACTTCGCATGCATCAGGTACAGCGAAAACTGTTTCTTACCCTTTGCCGCAATGGGAGAACCTTTGGTAAGCTTCCATTTTCCTTCATCAAAGTTACTGACATAGCTATCATCGTCTAGCTTGCTAGTGGAAATAATGTTTAGCTGGGTATCAGGAATATGTCTGACATCTCTAAGAGTGAGTCGAATCATGTGTCACTTTTCAAGGTAATATTTTCCATGCCGACAACCTCAGTCACACCATGATTGGTCATTCTGACTCGGCCAAAGTTGCCACTAGTGTATGATGTGTACATATCTCTGTTTGGAGTGATATGATATGAGGCTCCAGAATCAATGATCCAATCAGTTTCTTGGCAAGACGAACTGACACATGCGTCATCACAGATAATGACAACATCACTGTCAGCTGCAACAGCTGTAGTGTCATTTTTCCTGTTTTCATTGTTTCCATTATTTTGATCTCTTTTCTTTTTTCTACAATCTCTCTCGTAGTGGTTTGGACTACCACAATCATGGCATTTGAAATCTTTCTTGACTTTGGACTTTTCTCTAGATTTGTCTCTCTGGTACTGAGGACCTCTGTTTTTGTTTCTTCCTCGTCTGTCAGAATTTTCAGTCATCAACGCATTTTGCTCGGTTCTGAACGCCTGCTCCTTTCTCCTGGACTCTTCGTTTAGAAAGCAATCTTTGACCAATTGCAAAGCCAAATCTCCATTCGGAGCGGAATTGCTGACCGACACGACGAGTGTGTTCCAACTATCCGGTAGTGAACTGAGCAACAATAAAGCAATCACTTCATCATCAAGAGGTATTTTCATAGTGATGGATTGATTTATTAAGCCTTGATAAGTATTAAGGTGCTCCGTCATATTTGCACCTTCCTTGTACAGTAGTCAGACAATTTTTCTAATCACAGAAGCTTTGTTTAAAGCATTTTTCCTTTCAAACATAGCTTCCATGTTTTTCCAATTGCTCATCCGCTTTTTCCTCATTAGCGAAATGATGAAAATTATTGTGATCGAGAAAAAGTCGAATGTACCCGACCATTTTTCTGTGCAAGATTTTATATTCGTCTTCACTCTTATCTTTTAGTTTGGATGCATCACCAAGCAACGAAAAGAACAAATTCTTGCAATATAACAAATCTAACATACTCGATTTTCAAATTGAGTAGTTAGACCCATTCAACTTGAAAATCCCGTCAATAGACGACGATTCCTCCATTTTTGATCTGTTAACTCAATATACACGTGACTCTGATACCACTTGTTGGGAAAGAGTGACACTAATTAAAATGACACCGATGTAGTGGAAGTGATAAAATTCTTTTCCCACTAACTGGATAAAAATGGGATAAATCAAAAGATATAAAATGTAGAGTGAAACGGACGAGAAAAGAAAAATAAGATATGAGTTTTACGTAGAAAACCCAAATCGGGAAAAATCACGAGACCGAAGCCGAAAACCTCCACTATATCAATAATGGACTTACACAAATTCTCCCTAAAATTAATAGGGGATAACCAATTCTTCAAGAGTGTATCTCTTGGATTACAAAGTACATCAACTTTAAAAACTTGGAATAGTAATAGAAAAATAGAGTATTTTTCTCTCGTATATTTTCACTCGTCACTCATATGAGTGGATTTTCTCAATCTCACTAGATTGGCTCTCAATTTACTTCTCAGCTCAATTTCTTTTCTCTGCTTCTTCAGCTGAGGAAATGAGCTCAATATATATAGAGCTCTTGCACCCGACATGATTATATGGGAAATCTCTTTTCCCTTATTTCACGGAAGAAAAAAAAAACTCAAAGCATGATTTGCTTTGAAAAAATGTGTAGAGACAAAAAAAATCTCATTTTACGGCAAGCAAGGAATTGTAAAGCATGCCTGGTTTGAATTTTGACAATCACCATGCATTTTTCCTTGTTGGCATTTTCCTCCCTACATGGGGTGGACCCCAATAAAATGTCCATATACGATAATGCTAACTTTGATTATGGATACATAATCATTGATGAGATCACAAAATTAAAGAACTCATATATTCTTGCACTCGAACGAAGACATTAATACTAAATTATCTTCTTTTAATAATACATTTACTAATCAACTTCAAGAAATTAACATAGTGTATAAGTGGTCCATCAACTCTACATTTTCAATGTAAAATGTAATGTGTTTATAGAGTTTACTAAAAAAAAAGAATTTTAAAATTTAATCGCGATTCTAATTTTGTGCTGCCTAGGAGATTATTTTGCCGATTTTTTAATACTTAATAAAAAAATGAAACGTAACTTGTAATTTATAACTCTTCGATGTTGACACTCTATGTTTAGGTTTTATTATTCTTTTACTACTTCATTTTTTGTTAGGAAAAAGAGAAACTTACAGGTCTGTAAGCTAACAGATAATTTCTAACTACAATTTGTGGCTGGAAGAAACCTGCAACCTGCTATGCAGGTTGCGTGATGCTTTTTATTTTTTATTTAATTAAGCAACTCATGTTATTTATATTTCCTAATCTACCCCATGTAATCTAACTTTTTTATATTTCCTATTTATAAATTCCATAAAATAAAATAAAAGTATTTTCCATAAAAATAATATATAAATACTAGCCTCATACAAACAAAAAGGAAAGAATTAATGTTTGTGCAAATTGGCAATTGCTTCCATTTTGCAGAATAGCAATAAATAATTAAATATAAGATTACAAATTTAATCAAATGTTATCATTTTAATGAACTAAGTAAATAACCGGCTGTTAGGGTGCTAATCTTCTGTCAGATTAGCACTACCGTTTTTGTTAATAAAAAACAAAAAGGCCCTTTGTAAGTTTATTCAATAATTATATTGCTTAATTAATAGAACTTTCTTTTACTTTTTGAATGAAGAAGAGAAAGTGTTTGATTGGAGAACAATTTGAATATTGGATTTGGGCATCACATGATTAGCAAATCTCCCACCACTATTAAGAAAATGGATAGTTAAATGTTAATGTTCCTTTTAATTGGTTGAAACCAGCTAATTAAGGGTTACTTATATTTGAAGTTTCTTAACAGATTTTTTGATTAATTTCTAAAGGTTAAGTCTTATTTGGTTAATCGTTGCAAATGAGTCTTTAAGGGATTTGTTTGATCTCATTTTTATAAACTTGTTTTCTTTAATTATAAAGCATGTTTGGTACTCTCTTTTTAGAGGAGTGATATTTTTTGCTCCTAATATAAATATTGGATAAGGGTACACCTCAATTTCTCTCATCAAATGAAATAGCTATATATAATTATGTTTCAATTATTATGTGGATATACGTAATGACTGAAAAATTTTATATATATATATATATATATATATATATATGTATACATACATATATAAGTTCAAGGTTAAACTTAAATATTTTAACATAATTTATTTTAGTATCATAGTTATCTAAGAAACATTTTTAATTTTCTTAATATGTTCAAATGGAGCCGACTGTGCAAAATTCACCCGTCTGCAAATTTCGAACGTTTCGAAATTATTGCGTGATGGGTTTAATAACCGCAATTCGACCTTGGGCTGATTCGGCCCACCAATCTTAAGTAGCTGACCCCTTCAGGCCCACTTAAGGCCCCTTAATATTAGGACTTTTTCAAAAAAACCAAGATCCATCTCATTTCCCTTGCTTTCTTTCTAGTTTCGTTTGATCGCAGACAATAGGGGCATCACCAGTAGTTCTATTCAACCATCCTCAAACTCTGCTGCTTCAGGTACTATCTCTCTCTAAGCTGCCATCTCAATAACCCCAGTAATCAAAATAGATCAGTCTTTTTTTTTTCTTCTGTTTTTTGTTGGTCTTAGGGGGCGATTGGTGGGATAGACGGTGTGATTTAAAGCGTATAAATTCTTATTGGGTGTTAAAATCTTTGGATTTGTGAATTACGTAGGTAAAAGAGCGGAAATTGTGAAGGGTTTTTGGAATGAGAGCTAGTTTGTGTATAGAGAAAGGTGTTTGATGGATTGTCTCTTAGAAAAATTGGGTTTATGATTTTGTGTTTTCTCTCTGTTATGAAGAGTTGTAAATTCGTATGGTTTATCAGTTACATACAATACTATCTGATATGTATATCACCGGTGTCTGAAATATGTGTTTATGATTTTGCAGGGGGCAAGAAAATGAAAGTCAAGATTTTACGTATCCTTTGCATATAAAATGAAAATGCGTAATATTACCAGCATTTTACTTACTAGGTAAATGTTATTGTAGTAATCTTCTGGTGAATTCCTTGCTAGAAATATTGGAACTGCTCTACAATTTTTTTTAAATTCTATTTGAAGCATCCACACCTTTGCATTTGAACGTGTTCGTAATAAATTTTGTCAATTGTTGAAGCTTTTGTTTAGATGAATATTTAGCTTCCGGTCTTGTGCTCAAACAGTTTTTCCTTGATTCAATCATTTGAAAATGTCTCCAAACGCGATGAATAGAGTATGTATCTCGACCTTCTCTTATTAAGAACACTCTTTTGTCATTTTATATCTATTAAATAGCTGATAAATTTGCTTTTATTTTATTTTAGGTGGCATGCAGTTGCTTCATGGACATGGGATGCCCAAGATGAAACTTGTGGTATTTGTAGGATGACTTTCGATGGTTGTTGCCCTGATTGTAAACTCCCTGGAGACGACTGTCCTCTCAGTAAGCACATAAATTTTATGCCCTTTTTGTGTTCTTTTTTTATTCTGATAGAGGCACGAATTTACTAATTTAAGAGAATTTAGAGATCTGTTTTTGTTTTTGTGGGCAAATACTGAAATCATTATGACTTTCCTCATCTAGATTAGAGACGATGTTTGTTTCTATATTTGCCGTATTGTCAACTTTGTTTACAAAAGATGTATGAGTTCATATAATCGTTTTATGGTGCAGTATGGGGTTGTTGTAACCATGCTTTCCATCTTCACTGCATATTGAAGTGGGTGAATTCACAAATCCCTCAAGCACATTGCCCCATGTGCCGTAGAGAGTGGCAATTCAAAGGATAAAATCTACAAATCATTGCCCTGTTGCAAAAAGAACGATGAAGTAACCATTCTTCTTCTTTCAATCTATTTGAGAAACTTCGTGTGGGCAATGTTTATACCAGCATTATAACATTAGAGGGCAATCGTATTCTTATATAGTGAGGGTCCTTGTTCACTTCGTTAGATGTACTTGAAACGATTATATGAAAATTGTCTTGATATATCAATGGTGAAGTACATTGTGATCATGATTAGTAAACTTTTTGATTGTGAAGCAATGCCATCTCCTTGTGCAACCCTATGTGACATTTTTCTGTTTAATTAAGTGAAATCGGTCAATATATAATACATATATATAATATTTTATATACAATTAATTAAGTAGAGCTATTATGTATACTACTTGGAATTCTACTAAAGACTTTGGACATGCAGCACCAAAGCATGACAATGTCCGAGTGGTTAAGGAGACAGACTTGAAATCTGTTGGGCTTCGCCCGCGCAGGTTCGAACCCTGCCGTTGAAAAAATTGAATAAAATTCGGGCAATTTAATATTCAAACAGATAATTTTTTAAATTATGGTCCAAATTAGTTAAAAATTCCGTTGACGATTTATATTTTTCTTATTTAAAGAAAAATATAATTTTTAATAGTTTGATATCTTGTAGTGTGAGCATCTTATTCTTATAACATTTTATCAAAGTTATTATAGATTTTAATTCTGGAATTGTCATCAATAATTTAAATGTTTATATGTGAACATATATATAGTGGTTTTTACACACATATCGAACAATTAAAGACAAACTCTAATATTTGAGTTAGTTTTAATTACTCTTTTTAGAAAATAAGTAAGACGTAAGATAGTTAAAATTTAAAAATACATAGAAGTTCAATTTTGTCTTCAATTTGGTATTTCTTAATTTGATCGAAATTGAGAAAATTATTTTATAGCTTTCAGCGGTCGGGTGGTGGTGACGAGGAAAATTATAGCTTTTACTTTTTCTGAAAAAATTGGATAAAATTCGGGCAATTCAATATTCAAACAGATAATTTTTTTAATTATGGTCCAAATTAGTTAAAAATTCCTAAAATGAATTCAATATCTCCAATTAGAGGTTATATGCATAATATATGACTTTTTCGATAAAAATCAAATTTTCGTTACACTTGTACACTTAAATTGCCTATATATATATATATATATTCGTATCAGTGTATTTAAATTGTAAAAACTCATATTAATATATCAACATAATTTACATACCATATACAATTTGAGTAATATCTACTTACATTACTTCCTCACTTAATCATCTTATGAACTCTCATTTTTTCCCCTTGTTTTCTAGTTCACAATCATGATTACATGTCCAATTTCAACTTTTAAACTAGTGCCACAGTTTGAGGATAAGCTTTTTAACAAAAATCCAATATTGTAATCTATACATAAAATTGGGGGCTACACTTTTATTAATATTAATCCACTTAAAAGAATCAAATAATATATAGATCATAATTTAAACATTAATTGTTATATTTAACCCTTCAACAAATTATAATTGGGTAAAACCTTTTTTTTTTTTACCTGAATTTTTCCACAATTAACAAAATAATAGACCATTATTAATTTTCTTTATTATATTTTTTCTCTCTAAACACTATTATATCTATCACAATTTTATGACATTTAATCCATCCAACAATTTTCCCTTGTCATCAACCAGACAGCGAAAGATCCCATTTCATAAATGATAATATTCAAAATATAATAAAAATGAGCATCAAAACATTAAGATAAACCAATTGCTAATACATATTACATCATGTTAAAATAATTTGACATCAATCTAGAATCCAATAAAGGTGACAAATAAATAAATGACAAGATTAGAAAAAGGACTAGCTCTCCAACACCAATATCACCAATTTAATCAAGGACAAAAGCAAATAGGAAAAGACTATACCACCTCCACCTGCAAAATAAATAAAAGGAATGTTATAACTTGCTTGCCAAAAGTTAGGAATAATTTGTTTATTTCGTTATAAAAATCCCAATAAATTAGATATATTTTTCATATATATTAATCAACATGTTAATCTCCGTAGGAATGTTGTTATACAGTATATGATACATATTAATTATGAGTGAACAAGTATATCTATTTTTCTATTTATATTTGCATTTAAAAATGTCCTATTTTAGAGTGGATGCATTATTTCAAAAGCCATAGGCCATAAATAAGTTTTTGACTTCAGTGGTGCTCAACAAATTAAAAGGCATGGACCACAAATTCGTGATGAACATTTAAATGAATACATAGTTAGGTCAAATATCTCCGTCACAATTTCCATTTTACATAATTGTAACCTTAATTATTAACATATCTGAACTATATAAAATAACATTAATTAATAACCAAACAATATAAAAAAGGGTCTAAAAAAGGAATTACCAGAGATTAATTGAAAATCCCTCTACTTGGTGATAGCATAAACAGCATAAATGATTCCAGGTAGATACCCAAAAAGTGTCAGTAATACGCAAATCCAGAATTCGACCTGTAAATTTTCATAAAACTCAATAATTAATTATCACAAGAAAATAATTACTTTAATCCCCCCAAAAAAAAAAAACCAAATTTATGCATGCGCACACAGTTAAAACCCCTTTTTTCATAACGCACAAGAAATTTAATCCAAAAAAAAAGATTTTTTTTATTTATTTATTCATTCACACACAGTTAAAACCCTTTTTCCAAAATTGAAAAATCAAGGCACAATGAGAATCCAGTCAACAAAGAACCCTACTAATACTTTTACACTTACCAACAAGTAAATAGAATTTTCTTCTAATCATGTTGTATATAAAAATGTGTGTAGTTTTTAGAATGTACTAATTTTGTCTAATTAAGCCGATTTCGACTAGAGATTCTGAAATTGTTATATCGAATTGTGTAAAAAGGCCTTAAAGGGTCGGCCAATTAAGATCGGTTAAGTTAAGGGGTCACGCGGGGCTTAAGGGTCCAACTATTCAAACCCTTAACTTCAACCTCGAGCCCGAGTTTGCTTTACACAATTTTTTTAGATAAAAAAAAAATTATTATAGTATATTAAGGCCTCATTTGGTTGGAAGGATTACAAGGGTTGGCTTATTTTAACCCATTATTTCCTATGTTTGGTTCAAAATAGAAACACCTTTTTAATTACCTCCGGCCCGTTACTTATTAACGGGCCAGTAGGTTTATGAAGGTCAATGGGTCACACCTTATGAGGTGTGTCACATAAACCCACCTTGTAAAATTTGATAAAAAGATTAAAATACCCTCTTAATTCTATACACCTTCTCCATTCCAACCTCTCTTCTCTCACTTCTCCAACCCTCGTATCTCTCTGTACGTCTCTCCCCTGCTTCTTCTTTTGGGATTTCAACTTCGAATTGGCCATTGTTAAAATATTCACCTAGACGGGCTCGCGGGGAATTCTGAATATCATAGCATTGTGTTAGATCAATTTGTTCAATCGATTTAGTTGTTGTTTAGTTCTTACAAACCTAGTACGATTTGTTTGATCTTCAATTTGTTGAAGAAATTCGAAAATTGAGCCAAGACATACGCTGCTCGAGTTATCCATCACTCGAAACAGGTGTCGATTTTCGATTTCATGGCATGCGTATTTGGTTTCGTTAGTTTTTGAAACTGTTGATTTTAACTTAGCTATGGAATTTTTTTTTTTGTTTTGTAACGGTATTGATTCTGATTTAGTAGAGGAATTTTATGTGTTTTAATGAATTGATTTTTAATTTTGTAATGGAATTTTATATTTTTTGTTTGAGATTAGGAGTTTTGTAATGGAAAAGCCTCAAATTTCCAGTGTTCAATTTTTTTGATGTGTTTCTGATTATTGAAATTGTTTTTGCTTTGTGTTGATGGAAACTATGTTGTCAAAAAGGAACTCGGTAACTGTGTTGAAGTAGAGTGCATACTAGTTGCATTCTTTTTGGCTAAAAACAGAAATTGGAGATAATTTATGTTTCTCTTTTACTGAATCATAGCCAAGATATTCATAGTACCATTTGAAAGAATCTTTACATAATTTTGCAACTGGATATATGCTTACAACTGATGAATATCAAACTAACTACTATTATCCTACTCCATGTGTGCAGCCGAGAGAGGCTTATGGTAGCACTTGGACTGGATTTGTTTGCTGTGAATGATGAAAAGTTTATGGACATGTTTGTGGAGCCTGCAGCAATCGATGCACTTCAGAACGAAAGACAGTCCCTTCAGAAGCGCCAGAAAACACTTCATTCTTGCTTGAATGAGTTCAAAAATGTAGCCAGAGCACTTTAACAGAAGCATCTTATTTCTTACACTATGAAGAAACTTCTTCATTAGTTTTTATTATCGTAATTTATGGGAGATTCGAGAAATTCTCCGTTTCACGACTTGTGAATCAAATGTTACAGTCAAGCCCATTAGGCACAGTATCAAGCTCATTAGGACTTTTTCAAAAAATCAAGATCAATATTCTCATTTCCCTCACTTTCTTTCTACAAACAGGATCGCAGTCAATAGCAGCTCAATCAATGGCGGCATCCACCAATAGTTCTATTCAACCATCCTCAAATTCTACTGCCTCAGGTACTGTCTCTCTCTAAGCTGCCATCTCAATAACCTCAGTAATTAAAATAGATCAGTTTTTTTTTTTTTTTTTTGCTATGTTTTTTGTTGGTCTTAGGGGCCGATTGGTGGGATAGATAGCATGATTTAAGGCGTATAGTTTCTTACTGGGTTTTATAAATCTTTGGATTTGTGAATTACGTACGTAAAGGAGCGGGAATTGAGAAGGGTTTGTGGAAATTAGAGCTAGTTTTAGTATGGAGAAAGGTGTTTGATGAATTGTCTCTTTTACAATTGGGTTGATTTTGTGATTTTTCTCTGTTGTGAAGAGTTGGAAATTCATATGGTTTATCAGTTACATACAATACTATCTGATATGTATATCACCGGTGTCTGAAGTATGTGTTTATGATTTTGTAGGGGGCAAGAAAATGAAAGTCAAGATTTTACTTATCCTTTGCATATAAAATGAAAAATGCGTAATATTACGATACTTACTAGATAAATGTTATTGTAGTAATCTTCAGGTGACTTCCCTGCTAGAAATATTGGAATTGCTTTATGATTTCTTTAAAATCTATTTGAAGCATCCATACCGTTGCATCTGAATGTGTGCGTAATAAGTTTTGTTAATCGTTGAAGCTTTTGTTTAGATCAATATTTTAGCATCCAGTCTTGTGCTAAAACAGTTTTTTCTTGATTCAATCAATTGAAAATGTCTCCAAACGCGATGAATAGAGTACGTACTCAATCTTCTCTTATTAACGATTTTCTGATTCTGTATCTATTAAATAGCTCATAAATTTGGTTTTATCAATTTAGATGGCATGCAGTTGCTTCGTGGACATGGGATGCCCAAGATGAAACTTGTGGTATTTGTAGGATGGCTTTCGATGGTTGTTGCCCTGATTGTAAACTCTCTGGAGATGATTGTCCTCTCAGTAAGCACATAAATTTTGCTGCCTTTTTCATGTTCTTTTTTTCAATTCTGATAGAGGCACAAACTAATTTAAGGGTGTGTTTGGATTGAGGTAGTTGGATTTTAGGAGTGGATTTCAAATCACTCTAGTCATTCGAAATCCATCATGCTTATGGAAATGATAGCTCAAAATGAGTATCAATGGATTTGAAATTCATAATAATTTGGATTCATCCAAACAAATTCAATAGATTTGTCGATGAATTCGAAATGACTTTGAAATCCTTCCATCCAAACACACCATAAGAGAATTTAGAGATGTGTTTTTTGTTTTTTGGGGGCAAATACTGAAATCAAAAAGGTTTTAATGCTGCTTATGACTGCTATGACTTTCCTCATCTAAATTAGAGACGATGTTTGTTCTTATCTTTGCCTCATTGTCAACTTTCTTTACAAAATATGTATGAGTTCATATGTTCACTAAACATTTTATGGTGCAGTATGGGGTTCTTGTAACCATGCTTTCCATCTTCACTGCATATTGAAACCCTTCACAACCAGCCTTGCTTTATATTTGGGTTGTGAGCTATGTTCCTCATTCTTCAACTTGTACACCAATTTATTTCTAAGTGTTCTCTTGCTTTTAGGCAGCTTTACCAAGTTATAGGTGTGATTTTCTTGTAATGATTTCATCTCCTCTTTCATAGCCTCTAGCCACATATCTTTCTGATCATGTGATATGGCTTCTAAGTAAGTCTCGGGTTCTCTCCACTCACTGAGCAATACATACTCATGTGGATTATACCTGGTAAAAGGAATTCTTGGTCTGGTAGACCTTCTAACCGTTTACTCTAATGATGGAACTGGATCATCAGTCTGTACAGATGGCAACTGATTATCAGCACGCTCAACATCATTTATATTATTCTACTCATCTTGTACATCTCCCCCGTGATCCTGAGTTGTACGTGAAAGAACTGGATCCAAGTCATCAGGAACGACTTCTTGAGAAGATTCTATCATCTTGCTCTGTTTTGTCTCGTCAGATGTTTGTTCCTCAAGAAACACAACATCTCTAATTCTGATAATTTTTTTGTTCACAGGGTCCCATAGTATGTAACCAAACTCTTCATGGCCATAGCCCAAGAAGATACATGGTTTGGTTTTATCATCAAGCTTGGATCTTTCATCTTTTAAAATGTGAACAAACGCCTTGCATCCAAACACTCTCAAGTGTTTGTAGGAAACATTTTTCCCCGACCAAACTCTATTCGAAATGTCACCATCCAAAGAAGCTGATGGAGAAAGGTTGATCAAATCAACTGCAATCCTCATTGCTTCACCCCAAAAGGATTTAGGCAATTTTTAGTGGGATAACATGCATTTGACCCTCTCACAAATTGTCCTGTTCATCCTCTCCGCCACACCATTGTGTTGAGGCGTTTTTAGAATGCTCTTCTCAAGTCTGATACCATGGTCACGACAGTGCTGTTCAAACGGACCCTAATATTTGCCACCATTGTCTGAACGAATACATTTCAGCTTCCTTCCAGTTTCTCTTTCAACTTTTGCTTGAAAATCCTTAAAGACCATTATGACTTGATCTTTAGTTTTCAACGCATAACTCCAAACTTTTCTAGAAAAATCATCAATGAATGTGACAAAGTACATTGCACCACCAAGTATTTTGTCTTTCATGTAACATACATCAGTATACACCAAATCCAAAGGATGTGTCTTTCTAGAGGAATAGAAGTTTTTGAAAGCAACTCTGTGTTGTTTTCCAGCTAAACAATCAACACATGTTTGAAACTCTGTACCCATCACGTCTGGGAGCAGTTTCTTCCTAGCCAAAAGTTGCATGCCTTTTTGGCTCAAATGTCCAAGTCGTTTATGCCATAGCTCAATGGAGGAACTATTGAGTGTTGCTGCATTCACCTCTCCATTGTATAACTTCGCATGCATCAGGTACAGCGAAAACTGTTTCTTACCCTTTGCCGCAATGGGAGAACCTTTGGTAAGCTTCCATTTTCCTTCATCAAAGTTACTGACATAGCTATCATCGTCTAGCTTGCTAGTGAAAATAATGTTTAGCCGGATATCAGGAATATGTCTGACATCTCTAAGAGTGAGTCGCATCATGTGTCACTTTTCAAGGTAATATTTTCCATGCCGACAACCTCAGTCACACCATGATTGGTCATTCTAACTCGGCCAAAGTTGCCACTAGTGTATGATGTGTACATATCTCTGTTTGGAGTGATATGATATGAGGCTCCAGAATCAATGATCCAATACGTTTCTTGGCAAGACGAACTGACACATGCGTCATCACAGATAATGACAACATCACTGTCAGCTGCAACAGCTGTAGTGTCATTTTGCCTGTTTTCATTATTTCCATTATTTTGATCTCTTTTCTTTTTTCTACAATCTCTCTCGTAGTGGTTTGGACTACCACAATCATGGCATTTGAAATCTTTCTTGACTTTGGACTTTCCTCTAGATTTGTCTCTCTGGTACTGAGGACCTCTGTTTTTGTTTCTTCCTCGTCTGTCAGAATTTTCAGTCATCAACGCATTTTGCTCGGTTCTGAACGCCTGCTCCTTTCTCCTGGACTCTTCGTTTAGAAAGCAATCTTTGACCACTTGCAAAGCCAAATCTCCATTCGGAGCGGAATTGCTGACCGACACGACGAGTGTGTTCCAACTATCCGGTAGTGAACTTAGCAACAATAAAGCAATCACTTCATCATCAAGAGGTATTTTCATAGTGATGGATTGATTTATTAAGCCTTGATAAGTATTAAGGTGCTCCGTCATTATCAGTTACATACAATACTATCTGATATGTATATCACCGGTGTCTGAAGTATGTGTTTATGATTTTGCAGGGGGCAAGAAAATGAAAGTCAAGATTTTACTTATCCTTTGCATATAAAATGAAAAATGCGTAATATTACGATACTTACTAGATAAATGTTATTGTAGTAATCTTCAGGTGACTTCCTTGCTAGAAATATTGGAATTGCTTTATGATTTCTTTAAAATCTATTTTTTGCATCCATACAGTTGCATCTGAATGTGTGCGTAATAAGTTTTGTTAATTGTTGAAGCTTTTGTTTAGATCAATATTTTAGCATCCAGTCTTGTGCTAAAACAGTTTTTCCTTGATTCAATCAATTGAAAATGTCTCCAAACGCGATGAATAGAGTATGTACTCAATCTTCTCTTATTAACGATTTTCTGATTCTGTATCTATTAAATAGCTCATAAATTTGGTTTTATCAATTTAGATGGCATGCAGTTGCTTCGTGGACATGGGATGCCCAAGATGAAACTTGTGGTATTTGTAGGATGGCTTTCGATAGTTGTTGCCCTGATTGTAAACTCCCTGGAGACGACTGTCCTCTCAGTAAGCACATAAATTTTGCTGCCTTTTTCATGTTCTTTTATTCAATTTTGATAGAGGCACAAACTAATTTAAGGGTGTGTTTGGATTGAGGTAGTTGGATTTTAGGAGTGGATTTCAAATCACTCTAGTCATTCGAAATCCATCATGCTGGTGGAAATGATAGCTCAAAATGAGTATCAATGGATTTGAAATTCATAATAATTTGGATTCATCCAAACAAACTCAATAGATTTGTCGATGAATTCGAAATGACTTTGAAATCCTTCCATCCAAACACACCATAAGAGAATTTAGAGATGTGTTTTTTGTTTTTTGGGGCAAATACTGAAATCAAAAAGGTTTTAACGCTGCTTATGACTGCTATGACTTTCCTCATCTAAATTAGAGACGATGTTTGTTCTTATCTTTGCCTCATTGTCAACTTTCTTTACAAAAGATGTATGAGTTCATATGTTCACTAAACATTTTATGGTGCAGTATGGGGTTCTTGTAACCATGCTTTCCATCTTCACTGCATATTGAAGTGGGTGAATTCACAAACTCCTCAAGCACATTGCCCATGTGCCGTAGAGAGTGGCAGTTCAAAGGATGAAATCCCAAAAGAACTATCGAAATAACCATTCTTTTTTCGATCTAGCTGAGAAACTTCGTATGGGCAATGTTAATGTGTTATTGTAGTAATCTTCAGGTGGCTTCCTTGCTAGAAATATTGGAATTGCTTTATGATTTCTTTAAAATCTATTTGAAGCATCCATACCGTTGCATCTGAATGTGTGCGTAATAAGTTTAGTTAATCGTTGAAGCTTTTGTTTAGATCAATATTTTAGCATCCAGTCTTGTGCTAAAACAGTTTTTCCTTGATTCAATCAATTGAAAATGTCTCCAAACGCGATGAATAGAGTATGTACTCAATCTTCTTTTATTAACGATTTTCTATTTTTTGTATCTATTAAATAGCTGATAAATTTGGTTTTATCTATTTTAGATGGCATGCAGTTGCTTCGTGGACATGGGATGCCCAAGATGAAACTTGTGGTATTTGTAGGATGGCTTTCGATGGTTGTTGCCCTGATTGTAAACTCCCTGGAGACGACTGCCCTCTCAGTAAGCACATAAATTTTGCTGCCTTTTTTGTATTCCTTTTTTTATTCTGATAGAGGCACAAACTTACTAATTTAAGGGTGTGTTTGGATTGAGGTAGTTGGATTTGAGGAGTGGATTTCAAATGACTCTAAAATATAGTCATTTGAAATCCACCATGCTAATGGAAAGATTAGCTCAAAATGAGTGTGAATGGATTTGAAATTCATTACAATTTGGATTCATCCAAACAAACTCAAGGGTGTGTTTGGATCGAAGGATTTGAATTTTGGGAGGGGATTTGAAGGAAGGATTTGAAATGACACTTAAAATGGTGTCATTTGAAATCCACCGTAGTTATGGAGAAAATAGGTCAAAGTGAATGACAAGGGATTTGAAATTCATCGTAATATGAATTTATCCAAACAAAAATCCATAGATTTCAAATCCTTCAATTCAAACACACCCCAATAGATTTGTCGATGAATTTGAAATCCATGATTTTGAAATCCTTCCATCCAAACACACCATAAGAGAATTTAGAGATGTGTTTTTGTCTTTTTGGGCAAATACTGAAATCATAAAGCTTTCGACGCTGCTTATGGCTGCTATGACTTTCGTCATCTAAATTAGAGACGATGTTTGTTCTTATATTAGCCTCATTGTCAACTTTCATTACAAAAGATGTATGAGTTCATATGTTCACTAAACATTTTATGTTGCAGTATGGGGTTCTTGTAACCATGCTTTCCATCTTCACTGCATATTGAAGTGGGTGAATTCACAAACCCCTCAAGCACATTGCCCTATGTGCCGTAGAGAGTGGCAATTCAAAGGATAAAATCCCGAGCGAAGTAACCATTATTCTTCTTTCGATCCAGCTGAGAAACTTCGTGTGGGCAATGTTAATGTGTTTTGTTTATACCGACATTATGATATTAGAGGGCAATCGTATCCTTATATATTGAGGGTCGATTGAAAATTCCTGGCCTTGTTCACTTTATAAGATGTACTCGAAATGATTATATGAAAATTGTCTTGGTTACTCATTAGACGATCATGTTTATTAAAACGTTTTAACATATATCAATGGTGAAGTATATTGTGATCATGATTAGTAGACTTTTTACTTGTGAAGCAATTCCATCTCCTTGTGCAACCCTATGTGACATTTTTCTGTTTAATTAAATGAAATTGATCAATATATAATACATATATATATAATATCTTATACGCAATTAAGTAGAACTAGTGTGCAATTGTACAAGGTATTTGTATACATAGCAGTAAATTATCACAAGAAGTCAATATGTCCGAGTGGTTAAGGAGACAGACTTGAAATCTGTTATTTCGCCCGCGCAGGTTCGAACCCTGCTGTTGACGATTTATTTTTTTCTTATTTAAAAAAAAATAAGTTTTAATAGTTTGATATCTTGTAGTGTGAGCATCTTATAACATTTTATTAATTTATTTCTAGATTTTAATTCTAGAATTGTCATCAATAATTGATATAGCTCGTAAAATACTCATGGACCAAATCAAGCCGAGACTCGTATATGACCGGAGAGGGTCGTATATTGATTATAGACTGCACTCAGACGTTCTGAGCTGCCTACGTACCTTTATAATAGGATCAAGTCTAAACGTAGTTCACGATGGTAATTAAGATCATATACGAGGTTCTTAACTCGGTTTATAGAGTAATGGGAACGTACTGTCAGATCGTACTCGGTACTGTAGAGGTCATGTTCCATTGGTCAAAAGTTCTCTTTCTATTATTAAATGGGGCTATTTATAGGCACAGTACCCAATGTACGGACGACTGCAGGATTTGCGGGATGCCTTACACGTGTCCATAGGGTGGATGTATCAGATTGCCCGGGTTAGGGCGACATCGGATCTAACCCGATATAAACACGCGGGTTAAGTAGTGTATTGCAAATATGTATAATCAGCTTAAGGACCTTTAAGTAAATAAGCTATAATAACTATATTAGGTTCGTATGGTGTCATACGAGGCTTCATGGTTGACGGGTTTAAGCTCGTATGGTGTCATACGAGGTTATGTTATATCAACTCCAAAGACAAGCTAACGTCGCCACAGCCATACGATAACAGTATATCACCATACAAACAAAGAAACAAACAAAATTCACCTCGACGCCCACTCTTCTCCTCTTCAACTTTAGTTTCACTTTCAGTCTTCTCCTCCTTTCTAACTTGCGGCGGCGGCGTAATCTCCTCCTTAATTTTCCTCTCCACCTTACTATTCGCTTCGATTTTCACTTCTTTCTTCTTCTTCTGCTGCTTCTTCTTCTCCTCAGCCTCAACTTTATCCTTCACCATTCTCACCACCGCGTTCACATCACTCACCAACGAATCACTCTTGAACAGATCGCTCTCTTTTGCGACGAACTCGAAAACCTTCTCTAAAAAATCCAACGGATTAGATGGATCGAAAGCGGCGGAGAACGGCTTAGATGATGAAGTGGATGATGACGGCTTCTTGTGGTCGTCTTCTTCGTACTCGGATAGTATCGACATTGGAGAGATTGAATCGAGGTTGATGTAGTGATTCAAGTTCGAGCTCTGATTCTTCAGACTCGAATAGTTCAAGCGATGAATCAAATAGTATTATAGCCTCGTTAGATCCATCAGAGTCTTTGGATCTAGAGGGCGATGATGAGGTGAATAGGAATCTATTCTCCGAATCTCTAGAGGATCAGGGTAGGATCAAATGGTTAGAAATACAATCCTCAGTCAGTATTGGTCGTATTCACCAAGCTCGTAGGAAATATCATATACCCGATAATTTCGAGACCTTAATTCCTGGTTCTTCTAATCGTATCCATACTCCGCCGCGCAACTATCGTACTTTCCATATAGCGCATTTCAATAGATTCCTCCATTTGAATCGTTGTAAGTCAACCGCAGAGTTAGGTTTCTACTATCTTACTCCCCAAAAGGGATTTCGAGTTCAGGCGAATCCTAAAGACTCGTATGGAGCATGGAAGGATAAATATTTTTACCTTGCTATGCCTAACGAAGCACCTTGGAGAGTGCTTCGCAAGTGAAATTTAACGGTCCCTACGAGGTTGAGGGTCGGGCCTCCAACTATTTCAAATGAAGATATAAAGGGCATTTTACAGTGGTTTTATAGTAACGATCTGATATCTGAATCTATGCTTCGAGCCTGCGGGCTTAGTGCTGCAGAGGTGGAGCCCGTGTCGGATATAGGTAGAGCATTAGTCGTATTTACAAGTCTTTTGTCTTTATATTGTTTATCTCGTATACTCATATTGTGTGCCCCTCATGTTTTGCAGTTAAGGCTTCTCGTATGGCCCAGATGAACAAAGCTCAAGGCCGAGGTGCTCCCCAAACTGCTGGTTCAAGGGCACCTCCTCCAGCCCCATCTACACCAAGTCGTAGCACTACGACTTCTCACACTACTGCTCCGGGCTCCTCTCTAAGGAACCCACCCAACGAGCCGAGTGCGAGGGTACAAAAACGACCTCGTACTGACTCAACGCCGGTAGCCTCTTCTTCTCAAAGAACGAGCCTTGAAGTCATAAGCATGGAGACATTTCATACTCATGAGGAGGCGAGGCTGAAGGAATTATTAAATAAGCTCGAGGCTTTGTCCTTGGAGGAATATACCGAGCTAAAAATTGATGAACGTCCTCCCATAAATAAGGATGCTGTCCCATTGAACCTACAGCCTCGGGTGTACGAGGATAGCAGTGTTATGTCAGACCCGTCTGGAAGCATCGCACTTGAGCTATACAACCACTCTTTGCTACCCCGAGATAAAATGATGCTTCTGGAACGAGCATCTCCGGTGGTGGAGAAATTGGGGGCATCCCATCTAAATCAGGTTCCTGATTTACGAGTTGTAATTTTGTTCTATGGTTCGTACTTTATTTTTTTATCTATTTATAATTCGTTTTCTTATACTTCGTATTTTGAACTCTTCATTAGGTGGGTTTGTGTCTGCATCAGCTCTCGTTGTCAAGCTCGCAATATAAGAGAGAGTGTGACGAGCTGAGAAGAAGGTTGGAAGTGCAGAGTAAAAAGGCAGAAGAAAATATGAGAAAGGCGGAGGAAAAAATGGTTGAAATGGCCAGAGAACTAAAGAAGGTGAAAGCTGATGATTTGGAGCATCAGAAGCAGCTCATCCTGGCCCAAAAATGCCTTGCAGGCGAAAAACAGAAATCTTATGAGACGGGGGTGTCAGATGGGAGAAAACAAGAGGCTGCCTTGATTGGGATTACGAGGAGTCGTGGAGTGAGGGATTTCCTGAATTCGACTCTTTTTGAAAATTTGGTAATGTCTAAGGCTTTAGATGATCATCTCGATGGTTATTATAAAGCCTTGGATTATCTAAAAAAGGATGGTAAGTTGAGTCCCGAATTCGATGTAGAAGAGTACGCCACTCTGCATGCATACGAGGATACTCTACGGCCTGCTCGTAACCCAGGCGAGGTATTGCCGTACAAAGATTTCCCTGAGTTCGAGCCTGTCATGGTGGCCGTGACCCGTGAGAGGCAAGAGGCTATTCTGAATAGTGGCAGTGGGCCATTCATGATTGCTCTCGAGTCAACTGTTGATAGGGGTGAAGATACTTCGAATCAGGCTCCAGCTGAAGAAAGAGTATATCCTCCCCCGCTTTCGACGACCCCGGTTTCTGAGATGGGACTCCCTGCTGCAGAGCTCGTATCTGGGTCAACATCTGCTCCTGAACCTGCACCGTCTATACCTGAGTCTGGGACGGAAAATGAAAATGTCGAAATTTGTTGAAGTTTATTGAAATTTGTTTAAGTTGTTTTTGTACTTAATTTTGGATTATGAACTACGTTGTATTGTAATTCATTAAGACTAATATATTTTCCTTTTATGGTACGTATCGTTGTTATTCATTTGTGATGTTAACTATGCATTCGGAATTTTAGTCATCATATTCGTATCTGCAACTGAATTTTCTGGGAATAATATTTGCCTCATAAATTATCAAGCGTAGAAACGACGTAAATTGTCTACATTTCAGGGTCGGGGTAGTTCTTTTCCCTCCATATCTTGCAATCTATAGGTCATATTTTTAGTGACCTTTACAATCGTATACGGCCCTTCCCAATTAGGATCGAGATTTCTCACTGTCTTCGATACTTCAACCATTTTTTTTTTTTTTAAAACAAGATTTCCAACTTGGAAAGTTCGTAGATTGACTCTTTTGTTGTAGGCTCGTATCATCGTATTTATTTATTTATTTATTTATTTTATTTTTTCTCAGAATTTTAGCATAAGCTCGATTTTTTACTTCCTCCACAATGTCTAGTTCAAATTCCTTTTGCTCTGTATTGAGGTTAGGGTCGTAAAAATTCACTCTATCGGTCATCACTTCGATTTCTGTGGGTAAGACTGCTTTGGACCCATATACGAGGCAGTAAGGTGTTTCTCCCGTAGATAATCTAGGTGTCAAGCGGTAAGCCCACAAAAATTCCAGGTAACTCATCTGAATCATCTTCCTCGCTCGCGTGTTAACACGAGTCTTCAAATATTGTAAAAGAATACGATTAACTACTTCTGTGAGGCAATTGAGGGCGTCCCCCTGAGGTAAAGTGTTGGACTAATCTTTAGCTTCTTACACCAGTTGATCATGTCCTCGTTCTCGATGAAATTCGCAGCAATGCTCCAACCATTTTCGCGTTACATATCGTAACGGTTTAGGTCGAACAATTTTTTCTGAATGTCGAAATTGTTGAATTGGCAACAAGGTCTGCCTCCTAATTGAATTTAGTGGCGTATAGTGCTCGTATTTCGAGACTCGTTCACGGCGAGATTTGTGGGACTTATGATCCTGACGATCATTTTTGTCCTCGTCCATGTCTTTCCGCAGTTCGTTTTTTGTGAACTTTTTAGCATCTAGGGTAGTTACTCTCGGTGCTTTTTAGTTCGTTTTTTGTGAACTTTTTAGCATCTAGGGTAGTTATTCTCGGTGCTTTTCAGTTCGTTTTTTGTGAACTTTTTAGCATCTAGGGTAGTTATTCTCGGTGCTTTTCAGTTCGTTTTTTGTGAACTTTTTAGCATCTTCGGAGTAGTTACTCTCGGTGCTTTTTAGTTCATTTTTTGTGAACTTTTTAGCATCTTCGGAGTAGTTACTCTCGGTGCTTTTTAGTTCATTTTTTGTGAACTTTTTAGCATCTTCGGAGTAGTTACTCTCGGTGCTTTTTAGTTCGTTTTTTGTGAACTTTTTAGCATCTTCGGAGTAGTTACTCTCGGTGCTTTTTAGTTCGTTTTTTGTGAACTTTTTAGCATCTTCGGAGTAGTTACTCTCGGTGCTTTTTAGTTCGTTTTTTTTTTTTTTTGTGAACTTTTTAGCATCTTCGGAGTAGTTACTCTCGGTGCTTTTTAGTTCATTTTTTGTGAACTTTTTAGCATCTTCGGATTAGTTATCCCTTCTATCTCTGCGCGGATAGTTCGTAGGGTTTCTGCTGAGTTTTGGTTTAGACCCATTATCATTGATATTGATCTCTTTGCTCTTTTGTTACTGGCAAAGTGATTCTCGAATTTTCGAATCAGTTGGGGGTATGAGGTGATAGAACCTCTATATTGGCTCGTAAACCAATCTTGAACTCGCCCGATCAGAGTTGAAACGAAGTTCATGATTTCAACGATCTTTAAGTAGTTTTCCACAGACGGCGCCACCTGATATAGCTCGTAAAATACTCACGGACCAAATCAAGCCGAGACTCGTATATGACCGGAGAGGGTCGTATATTGATTATAGACTGCACTCAGACGTTCTGAGCTGCCTACGTACCTTTATAATAGGATCAAGTCTAAACGTAGTTCACGATGGTAATTAAGATCATATACGAGGTTCTTAACTCGGTTTATAGAGTAATGGGAACGTACTGTCAGATCGTACTCGGTACTGTAGAGGTCATGTTCCATTGGTCAAAAGTCCCCTTTCTATTATTAAATGGGGCTATTTATAGGCACAGTACCCAATGTACGGACGACTGCAGGATTTGCGGGATGCCTTACACGTGTCCATAGGGTGGATGTATCAGATTGCCCGGGTTAGGGCGACATCGGATCTAACCCGATATAAACACGCGGGTTAAGTAGTGTATTGCAAATATGTATAATCAGCTTAATGACCTTTAAGTAAATAAGCTATAATAACTGTATTAGGGTCGTATGGTGTCATACGAGGCTTCATGGTTGACGGGTTTAAGCTCGTATGGTGTCATACGAGATTATGTTATATCAACTCCAAAGACAACGTCGTCACAGCCATACGATAACAGTATATCACTTTAATTTTATTAACATCTTATAACATTTTATTAATTTATTTCTAGATTTTAATTCTAGAATTGTCATCAATAATATATTTGTATCATCCTTAAATATTAAATATCTTTAAACGTTTATATGCGAACATACATCGTGGTTTTTACACACATAACGAACAGTTAAAGACAAAATCTAATATTTGAGTTAGTTTTAATTACTCTTTTTAGAATATAAATAAGACTTAAGATAGTTAAAAACACATAGAACTTCAATTTTGTCTCCAATTTGGTATTTCTTAATTTTGATCGAAATTGAAAAAATTATTTATAGCTTTTAGTGGTCGGGTGGTGGTGAGGAAGAAAATTATAGCTTTTACTTAAAAAAATGGATAAAATTCGGGCAATTCAATATTCAAATAGATAATTTTATTTCAGTTATGGTCCAAATTAGTTAAAAATACCTAAAATGAATTCAATACCTCCAATTAGAGGTTAAAATTAATTCAATATCTCCAATTCCTAAAATGAATTCCTATTCGGGCATGACATATGACTTTTTAAATAAAAAACAAAATTTCGTTAAACTTTTATATTTAAATTGTTCATATATACTCACATTAGTGTACTTCAATTGTCACAACTCATATTAGTATATTAAAGTAATTTACATATCATACAAAACTTGATTAACAGCTACTTACATTACTTCCTCACTTATTCTTCATATGATTTTTATTTTTTTCCCTTGTTTTTTAGTACACAATCATGATACATGTCCAAATTCAACTTTTTAATTAGTGCCACACTTTGAGGATAAGCTTTTTAATAAAAATCCAATATTATAAATTGTACATAAAATTGGTGTCTACACTTTTATTAATCCACTCAACATAATCAAATAATATATTGATCATAATTGAAACATTAATTTTCAATAATTTATAATTGGGTAAAACCTATTTTTGTACCTGAATTTTGCCACAATTAACCAAATAATAAACCATTATTGATTTTCTTTTATTTCTCTATTATATTTTCTAAACACTAATAATATCTGTCACAATTTTATGATATTTAACAATTTTCCCTCGTCATCAACCAGACAGCCAAAGATCCCATTTCATAATTGATCTGAATGATAATATTCAAAATATAATAAAAATGAGCATCAAAACATTAAGATAAACCAATTGCTAATACATATTACATCATGATAAAATAATTTGACATCAATCTAGAATCCAATAAAGGTGACAAATAAATAAATGAAAAGATTAGAAAAAGGACTAGCTCTCCAACACCAATATAACTAATGTAATCAAGGGCAAGAAGCAAATAGGACCTGCAAAATAAAATAAAAGGCATATCATAACTTATTTGCCAAAATTTAGGAAAATAATGTATTCATTTCGTTATAAAAATCCCAATAAATTTGATATATTTTTCATATACATTAATCAATATGTTAATCTTTGTAGGAATATTCTTGTACAATAAATATATATATATATATATATTTATATCTGCATTTGAAAATTTCCTATTTTAAAGTGGATGTATTATTTCAAAAGCCATAGGCCATAAATAAGCTTTTCACTTGAGTGTTGCTCAACAAATTAAAAGGCATGGACCACAAATTCGTGATGAACATTTAAATCAATACATAATTAACACAAATATCTCCGTCACAGTTTCCATTTTACATAATTATAACCTTAATTAACAAATTTGAACTATATAAAATAACATTAATTAATAACCAAACAATATAAAAGAGGGTCTAAAAAAAGAATTACCAGAGATTAATTAAGAATCCGATCTACTTGGTGATAGCATAAACAGCATAAATGATTCCAGGGAGATACCCAAAAAGTGTCAGTAACAAGCAAATCCAGAATTCGACCTGTAAATTTTCATAAAACTCAATAATTAATTATCACAAGAAAATAATTACTTTAATCCCCCCAAAAAAATAATACCAAATTTATGCATGCGCACACAGTTAAAACCCCTTTTTTCATAACACACAAGAAATTTAATCAAAAAAAAAAAAGATTTTATTTATTTATTTATTCATTCACACACAGTTAAAACCCTTTTTCCAAAATTGAAAAACATAAGTGAATATATAAAATAATTGAAAGTAAAATAAAAAAATTAAAAAAAAATACCCCGCAGCCAAATTTGAGAAAAACCCCAAGAGGAGGCAGAAGAATGGCCACAAGAATATCAACGCAATTTGCTGTCCCATCTGCCATTGCTGTTTCTATTTAATTCTCAAAAAAAAAATTCAATTTTTTTTGATAAAATTAAGAAAATTATCAAAACTGAAGAGAATAATAGGGTTTACTTATTTATAGGAGATGAAGACGTAATAAAGGATACACGTGGCCCTTGCTGATTGGCTTTTGGATTTTTTAACGTTGGAAAGGGCTTATCCGCGTTGTACAGAATTTTCTTTTCTGTCAAATAATTTAATTTTGCTAAATTATGATATTCGAATTAGATACCAATTTTATCGTGTACAGATCAGATCATCCTTAACATTTTCATTGCATGTGATGTTTAATTATTTAAATGTATATAGATATATATAAAGATAGAAGATTGATGTTAATTAATAGTTTGAAACAGAGACATTGCTAGGAATTAGGGTTTGATTGGACAAAACCCGAAAAAATAAGTTTAATATTTTTAGATTTTTATGGGGCTGAATTTTAAATATTTATAGGGGAAATAATTAAAATTTTCAAAGTTGTTGCTCTAGGAATGCTAATTACTGTGCTTAATCTTAATGCATGTGGTATTAGTTTAGGCATCAAGCATTAATCAATAAATTACAACAGACTAAAAATGCTTTAAATTATTTAAACAGTGAATCCAATTCCAAACATATTAGTACTTTGTATAATTATGTTTCCATCTAGATAATACTAATAATAATTTTGTATTATGTTAAAAATAAAATCCCACTTGAACAAAGTAATATATAATAAGATGGATAATATGTAGATCTCAATCAATAATTATTATTTTTAAATATATTTTAGTACTTTATTTGTCATAATTATATTACATAATTAATCAAAGAAATCAAAATGTGTACACTTATTAACATGGCTATTAGTTTTAAACTCGAACATATGGCTATTAATTCGAGTTTAAAAAAAACTTTTGATATTAGTTTGATTTCTTTCATTTTTTACTAATTAAATTGAATTTTAGATAAAATTTAAACAAAAATATGTTTCAGCTTAATTTTTTCCAATTTTAAAAATTTATCTCAAATGAGATATTTTTTGTTGTTCTTTTCTCCCACGTGTATCTGCTGGCCCTTTTGAAGCTACGTCACTTTCCTCGCACGTGGCAGAATCTGTCCCAGGTACCATCCACGTCTGCCAGGTAAGATGTTACCATGTGGAAATAATGCCATTTTTATTTTATTTTTAAGAGGAAATTATGTGATTTTATTATAACAAACTCACGTGCTACGTTTCAATGCAAATTGATGAATATTATTATTATTATTATTATTTATTTCAACATTAGTTTGATGAATATTATTATTATTATTATTTAAAGTTGGATTTGAATATAAGTCAAATTTAACTATTAGATACAAAAGAAACGCAATGAAAAAATAAATTATGTAGAAGTGGACGAGAAATGGGATATTACCCTGATTTTTTATTTTGATTTTTCATTGTGAGACACAGATAATATAATTTTTAGAAGATTGTAATCTTTTAGTTAAAGCTTTATTGATATATATATATATATATATAAATTTTGACAAAAAGAATAAATATAAAGTAATAAAAGAAAAGATAACGGGCCAAGCAACCCGACCCGTTATGAGCCACATGAATTTTTTTAGTGGGCTGCACTTGGCTGGCCCAGGCCCGGTTATACTAAGCTAACAAAAATATCTACGGGTCTGGACTATACAAGTCTGACCCGGACCCAGGCCCGTTTGCCTTTTGCCGCCGTTTGGAGTCGCTCAAGAGTCTCTCTTCTTTAAAGACAGACTAATTTCTCTCCCAGTTTAGAGCTCAAAATTAAGTGGGATTACCAAAATCTTTTGGCTAATTTCAAGATAATCCATCATAAATATTGACAAATTAAATGAGCTGGGTTTTGATTTCTTTAATGCCATTTTGTGTTCTGTGTTAAGATTAAGTGATAAACAATCATGGGTTATTGATCAAGTTACAAATCTCTCCTCTAATTATTTAAATTAAAATTACTCAAATTGCTTTTTTAATCAAATAAAATAACCACGGATAAATTTATACCACGAGTTAAGTGGTCAAGGTAACTCCACATTACGATATACGAGGCAAATCATGTAAACAGTCCTCGTAAAAGCCACATTTCGTAATAATTCGCGAAAAAGTATTTTATACTCAGGTCAAATCAGGCAACATATGACTTGACCTGACGATCCAAATAACGTGGATCAACAAGATACTGACACTTGGCACCATAGTAGTGGTACAAGTGTCCCATCTATTCAATATCTTAGACATACCCCATCTGTCCAAACTTGGAGGCTCATAATCTTTATTCTCCAACTATATATATATATATATATAGTTTATAGGTAGGTCTTCACTTAATTATCTAATCCATCTTTCTAACATTCAAACCTTAAAGACAAGATTTGTCTGAAGTGTGAAAATACTATAACAAAGTTGTGATATATACTATCCCATACATGCCTCTATCAGAGTTCTTGAGATTGTTTAGAGGAAATCTTGATTCTAATCAGCAGAAACCATGTTCATCTGATCCATCTTCTCGGTATGTCTATCTCGATATAATATTAATTTTGAAATCGATATAATTGAATTAATTTTCCCAATTATTATACTGTATTCATAAATGATATTACAAGATATTGGTTTTTTTTTTTTTGCATGCAGAAACGAGAACGGTTTAGTCGACACGAAAACATATTGAATGATGAAATGGTTCCTTTGTTAAGTTATCCCATCGACGAATCTCCACCGCACGATTTCTGTTTCGAGCTCTTGCCTGAAATATCAAGGGACAAGATCAGAAGTGGTTGTGACCAAATAGTTAGTAACGTGATCAAGATTGCTCGAGAAGTCGAACCAACGGTTGAGATTGCTTGTTCTTCTGTAGGCTCTGAAAACTGTGCTGATCATAGAGTTCCATGTGAACCAACGCATAATCCGAAACGAAAATTTCGTGATCTCGTTGAGTCTGAATACCATGCTGTAAGATACATATACTAAAAAGGGTTCGTTTTTTTTTTTTAAAAAAAATGATTTTTTAGATTATTTTTTTGTGTGTTTTGTGAATCAGGATATTGAAACTGAATCAGTTGGTGTAATGAAAAAACCAACTACGGGGCGAAGAGGGTCTGGATCGAAGAGAAATCGAGCAGCAGAAGTACATAATCTATCTGAAAGGATGAGCACTGAGTAATACTCCAAATATTAGTAATATCGAGTTTGCGTTTTGTTGTATAAATTTCGATTTTTAATGATGTTTAAACAGAGACGACGGGATAGGATCAATGAGAAAATGCGCGCGTTACAACAACTTATACCGAATTGCAATAAGGTAATGTGTGTTTTCGTGTTTGATTATAAATCGTTCGATTAATAGCTCATGATTTCACATTATTTGCTTGTGTTTCGATCGTTACTATCAGGTGGATAAAGCTTCGATGCTTGATGAAGCGATTGAATATATGAAGACGCTTCAACTTCAGGTATTCTTTCCCCCATACGAGTGAGGTCAGACCCAAACCCAAAACTTTGGATTTGGGTCCCAGACCCAATGGGTCTCGCGATCGGGTCAAACCCAAAGTTTTGGATCTAGACCTGGACCCATTGACCCGGACCCAATGGATCTTGCGATTGTGTCCGTCACAGACCCAACACGGACCCAATATTGGGTTTGGGTTCGGACCTTGACCAAATTTTTCTTTATTGTTTTTTTTTATCCAATTTGTATTATTCTATGCTTTTAAAAATTTTGATTAATAAAATATAAAAATTATATATTTGCATGTGACATTCTTAATGTAAAATTATATATTCAAAAATCAAATAAATTTATATTATATTCAAGAAAATATTTAATATATTAATAATGCGTTAATAATTTATTTGAAACTCATAATTGAATCCAAAAATTGTCCAGAACACAAACATTAAATATTTAATTCAAAAAAGTACAAAATAAAAATAAATTGGTATAATAAAAAAAAATAGGAAATAAATATTATAAAAAATATCAACTTTTACTTTAAAAAATTTCATTGGGTCTATAATCAGATGCAAACCCAATAAAAAATTTATCTGGGTTTATGGCCAGACGCAAACCCAACAAATTTTTTTATTAAGTTTGGATTCGAGTCTGTCTCACTCAATATTATATTCGGGTCTGTATAGAGTCAAGATCTAGATCCAAAGTGGTTTGGGTCTGGGTCTGGCCCATCCAATATTATCCCTACCCCCACGTGACTACTATTGTTTAATTAAAGATGGCTTAAAGTAGATGTACTTTTTTATACGAATCTCAAACAATTTTGATGCATCATTTTTTACGCAGATTATGTCGATGGGAGCCGGCTTATGTATTCCACCAATCATGTTTCGACACATCCATCCATCAATCGTATCGCATTTTCTCAGAATGGGAATTGGATGTCCTTTTTTCCCTATACATTTCCCTTCCCCCTTGCCCGGACGAATTCCCGATTTTAACCTTCCGGTATATGGAAATCCCGGTCAAGTCCCAAAAACGCCTTTCGTCCCTCAGACTCCTACTACTTCAAGTATGGGTTTAAGTATCTCAAACAAGAATTCAAAGTTAATGCACAATATTGAAGCTAGTAGCTCACTCAACCATATGCCAAATCAGGTATGTGCTCGTTTATCGCATATATTTTTCGAGATGCTGAATATATTTTTATGCTGAATAATATAAAACCTCGTTAATAATATTATTAATGATGAGATATATATATATATATATGTATTTACTAGACTCGACAATTAAGGTAACCTGTAAACCTAATTAAACTAGGAAAATATAAATATTAAGAAACATAATACATAAAGAAAAGATTTTATACAATACTATATCATAATATATTCTAACATTTTAAATGCATATCTTTGAAATGCAGATGCTAGCTAAAAATGAAATGTTAGACCAGTCTACTACAGTGCAAGAGAGTAATCAAGCTACAGATGTTAAAGGGGCAATGTAATTCGAATTTTTATTAAAAACAAGGCTTCAAAATAATAATAATGTCCAATTTTTTTATCTTAATGTACTATCATTATCTGTAATTGCTTTCATGACTAGAAAGATCATAAATGGGGTTAATTTCCCTAATCCCCTCCTTGAAATGACTACCAATTTGTAGTATTTTCCAGCTTTTCCAATGAAAAAAACTACATCTAAATTAAAAAAAAAAATGTAATTTCATGTGTATATCATGTATTACATTTGAATTAATAATTTCACTACTACATGAGTTGAAATAGTAAATTCATAATAACATAACAATTGAACTCTTACTAGACTTATAATCCTTCACTTCTTTTTGAAGGGTATATAGCCATATACTACTACAGTACATCAAGATCATAATCACAGCAATTTATAGTCTTATTACCACTAATCACATATATATATATATATCAATTTTCAATTGATTTGAGATGATAAAGTATAATGGCTTTCATTTGAATACCAGATTGTGACATGTTTTATCGCACGGATACGCACAGTCGATAGACGTCACACTTGTTCGATCGAAATACCAATCTCCAACCGCAATTGCAACAGGCTGCATATTTTAAAATCATCGAAAACCATTCAGCAATTATACAGAACAAAAACTAGTTTTCTACTTACAAATTCATCAACTTTAGGCAATCGGGATTTTAATTTCATTCACCAAAAAAATTAAATTAAGACCCTATTGCTTTCTACGATTAACATTTTCCCAAAACTCAGTTTGGCTCAAGGATTATGGTGGAGAAAAAAAAATCAAAAAAATCCAAATTCCTAAAGTTTGGTTGATTTTCTATTGAAAACTTGTGGAAAATTCAAGGAAAATGACAACGAAAGATAGAAATAACTAAACTATTTATCGATTTCAAATGTTTCTAAAAAATTGAATTTGCACGTCATTAAAAAAGATAATAAATCACATCAAGAAAGAGATATATATATATATATATATATATATATATATATATATATATATATACCAAAAACATTTCCTTTTTACCTTATTGTCAATTATGGGAGAATCATCTGCAAACCAAGTGTCTTGTCTTTCTGACTGGCAATGAGCGAAACAAGAATTTAAAAATAACCCATTTTGTCTCGAGGCTTTAAAGTCTTTTACGGCATTCAGCATTTGATTTCTAAAACCTGCTTCAAATATAAATTTATTAATGAAATTAAGACAACCCTCAAAGCTAAGGAAAAAAAATCAAATTTTTAAGTGATTTTTACCTTGCAGAAATTGTATCTGTGATGATGAACATCGTTCGTTATTCATTGTACAATCATGCCAATTGCCCTGAGGATCAGCACTCTTAGGAGCCAAGCTTTCTTGGACCTGAATATAAGAGAGAAAATTGAATATTAATATATATATATGATTTGAAGCAATTTGCTGAATTATATCTTCTTACCTGCCATGAATCGTAAGCAGCATTGAGAATAAACATGGGGGTTTTTGATATTGGCGATTAAATTCTGCGGGAAAAAGCACTGCCCGGAAAATAAACAGACAAATTAAACAAAAAAGAAAAATGAGAAAAATTGACACTATAATTAGAAGTTGTAAGGATGAAATTATAAAAGCAATAGACTTACTGAAATTGGATCGAGGTTGTTGGTACAAGTGCTTGGCAGGTTCTTTTGGACATTCTGTGAAAATGTATAAAAATTGTTATCATTATTACAAGGAATATTAACTATTAAGTATGTGTATTTAATTTTCAAAACAGATTTTATTGAAAATTTCAAGTAATTTATAATTACTGTGATCGATTAATACCTGTAATCCAACAACACCACTAAAGAAATTTCGAAGCGAGTGTCCACCGGATACATCAGTACTGCATCAAATGAAACATTTTAAACACTTATATAAAAAAACAGTTTTTGAAGAATATATGTTTATATTATTAGAGTATGATGTAAAAAAAAAAAAAGATTTGAGAATTACGCGTCCATAAATAATCCAGCATCACTAAGGCACTTCACTTTAATAGTTCCGGGAAATAAAGTTCGAAACTCGCCACAATGCAATATAAGCTAGACCACCAGCAGAGCATCCCGAAAGAAGTGCCTAAAAAAATATGTATCATCTAAATGTTATCTTAAATAGGAAATGAAAAAAAAATATAATCCATTTGTCCCATAATATGTTTTCCATTTGCTACAAAATTCAAATTTTTAATCTTTTTTGACTGAATTATCATGTCAATTTTTTGATAATTTTGAAAATTGCAACATTTGTCTCGTAGTTAAATTGTTTCTAGAGTTGCAAAAACAGTCCCTAGGATTTTTTATTTTGCAATTTCCTATCATTTTGGTCTCGCATGCACACATTATTAAGGGTTTTGTTAAATTTATACAAATTAAGTAATTGTCATATGCCTTCTAATTTTTTAGTGATTGGGACTAATACTACAATTTTCCTATAGAACTAATACTACAATTTTCCCATAATCAACTTTCACATTAGAAATTATTCAATTAGTTTATTTTAAAAATAAAATTCACTATATATATATATATTATTTCACAAGATGGTTAAAATTGACCAATGAATAGTAGGGAAATCGTTACTTGGTTAGCATTTCGCATTCCCTTTGACATAAGGTCTTCCATTGCAGCTAGCCATATCTTTTGTCCTCTAAATTGCAACCCTGCCGCCTATATAAACAGGCTTAATATAATTTAGTATAATATAAAAAATACCCGTAAACTTAGATAAAGAAAATCAAAATTAAATTTAAATACTCAAACATACAAAACTAGAGAGTCGAAAATGCTACAAACCTTATTTTCAGTGTCCCCAGAAAACGAAGCCCTGTCACAATAGCGTACCTTCACTCTATTCCAGTTAAAGAAATCTGCATTTGTGAAATTATAATGAGAAATATGATAAACAGGAAATTAACTAAAATGATTAAATAATTTGCAAAAAGTTTCTTCGATTTAAACCTGGATTTTCTTCAGCCTTGTTGCTAAGTATCCCGGTAAACGGGATTATTTTTTCGAAATAATTGGATGATCCACGACGTGTCTTTTTGCGGTAAATACAGGACCTAAGAGTGTTGCACCAGCCTCCACCCTGGTATAAGTCTCAGAATATTAGGTTCGTGATTGAGAAAAGAATTAATTTTTAGCTCGAAATTAACAAGTATAAATTATGATTAGAATGACTAAATTATAAAAAATGTTATAAGACTTTTCAGAAGATAAGGCTATGTTCGATCTGGAGAACAAAGTTTGACAAGCAAGTTTGTATATTATTACATTACATTGATGTTCGAACATATATGAATTTCAAACAAACCATTAAATGGGAATATTGCATGATTAAATAATTTTCACTAATCGGTCAAAATACCCAATTTTAGTCAAAATTAATTAAAATTCCGGCTGAAATCGAATTTTCCGACGAAATTTGTACTTTAATTGCCAGACATACCCAACCCAATATTAGTGTACCGTGCAGGCCACATTAGTATACCAAAAATGCAATTTTTCCACCATCCAACAGACTTAGAATAAAAACTGTATTTTAACTAAATCAATAAAATGTGGTAATTTCCAGAGTAGTGTACAAACCTCTAATTGGATAAGCCAACTGTTTGCTCCGTTCCCAAACCCGCGATGTAAGTTCCATCCAAACAGACTGCAACATTATGCAAAAAAATTAAAAATAAACGTGTTCAAATGAACCAAAAAAATTGATTTGATTTTCATTTTTCAATAAACAGTGGGATATTTTTGGCTATCTTAATGAACATCACTTCAGTTAATTTTCAGGGACGCATATACGAAAACTGAATATAACAGGTATGTATACACTATACAGGTTTTCCCTAAAGGGGCTCCCCAGCCCCATTAAATAATTTCACATATGTATATGTATATATGTGTATATAATATATACTACAAAAATAAAGATACAAAATGCAAGTAAGCCTAGTACAATGATATTTGAGCAAATGTTGTGTCAATTATTTACGAAAATTCGACATGTTAACAACTTTTAAGAGCTGATATACACAATAATGATTGATATAAAAATATATACAGTATACTTCTTTTTCTCTAACTTTCTACAAATCCATTTTTAAGCTAAATACGAGTTTGAAAAGAGAAAAATATAACCTGTTTCCTATTAGCTTTTTTCTGCAATTATTTAAGAACCCAAAAAAAGGTTCAAATGTGTATTTTAATTTACTAATTACTTGTACAGGTACTAAGAAAAATTATAAGAAACTTTGAATAAGTTCAACAAGATAAAAATTAAATAATAAATTTTGAAATTTATTAATTTCAGGTTGCCATTATATTTTTGACTCTTGTTAAAAGTAAATTCTTCTTCTATAAATGAAATATCAGATTTGAAATTAAATTGAATTATCCTGTGAAATTTTACTAGTCAATTCCCCACCCCATGTTCCATTCGCAAAATAGTGTTTCATCTCGTATTCCACTTCAAGTACATGTAAAAAGTGTATAAACTATTTCCTTAAATATAAACTTGATATATATATATATATATACTTGTCTTGCATAGGTAGATCAAAAACAATTTTGGGATAGATCTAAAATAAGCCAAGCTACCATCAAATACTGTTCAGCATAATTAAATGTCATTATCTGTATTGATGTATTCATTACACAAATATAAAGTAACATCATTACTATACAACAAATGCATCTCAACCTTGCAATTAAACAACTGACCACAAACAGATCATCAATTATAACCCTCATAAAAAAAGCAATTTAAAATCATTATTTCCAATATATCCTCAAATAAACAGATAAGTATTTTCACTACTTAACCAAAACAATTAATGGACACAAAATAGTGATACAAACTAGACATCCATAACACAGAGGAAATATTAAAAACAATATTAGAAATACAATTCAATTAACAATTTTGTAAAAAATCTAGAAAACACAAAGAAATTTCCAAAATCATAAAAAAAAAAAAAAATTGGAAAACCCATTAAACACAGAGGAAGGCTCACAATATACAGCACAAATCAAATAAACACTAAAATCTAAACAAGATGCCACAAAACAAAATTTTAATTAAAAATTATAGAAAAAAAACCCAGAATTGAAATAATCTTTATAGAGAAATTAAAGATGAGAAAAATTACCAGAAGCAGCTCCAGGAATAAGAGTAAGACCCACCATTAGAGCATTTGGAGGCACAGTTGCTGCTGACATTCCATATACAGATTCTAACATTGACATAGATTCCAAAAATGATACACCTTCTGAGCTATTTTTCTTATTGTAAAATTCATCAAAATCAAAACTTTCAACACCCCTTTTGCTAAAAACTAAAATTACAACCAAAGATCCCATTATCCTCCCCATTTCCTCACTTTCAAGCCCCTAAAAAAGAAGAAATTTAACTAGCAAACATATATATAAAGATATATATATATATATAAAGGGTATTTTGTTAATATGGTTAAGTAAAGTATAATGGGGTGTTCTAAATTAAGGAGCTCCAAAATTGAATATATCTATCAAGAGGAAGCATAGATAGTGTGAATGTGGTTTTATTAGGAAATATATTGATTTCTCATGCGGTGCGGTGGGGGGTAGGGGTAGGGGTGGGGTGGGGGCTTAAATTCATTTTTATTATTTATTTAATTATATAATAATGGAGATCTATTTAGGGAAGTGGTTTTAGGATAGTGAACAGTTGGAGCTGGTTTTTGCCGGGCATTTTTGATATGTTTCTATCTGTATTATATATTTAATTATAGACAGATATGAATACGATATGTAATACGAACGCGGATATAATTCGATACTTATACAAAATGTAATAAATTTTAAAATTTTAGAATACGATATATGGAGGACACATGTATGTATAAGTATATATAAAATTTAAAATTGTAACAAAATGAAAGTTTAGCTCAAATAGATTCATTTACATGTACTAAATTTTTTCAATTTTTTAAAATTTCTTTGTCATTTTTTTAGCTTTATGTTCTAAAAAAAGACCAAAAATATTATCTTATTTCCTATTTAAACACAAAAAGTATTATATAATACTAAATAAAATGTGCTTCGTATCCAAGGTGTCGAACACTTAAAATTTTATATCAAATAAGATATTCAGAATTTTCTTTGTTTTTTTTTTATTTCGAAGAGTTCAATAATATGTCGAACATCGGGTCCGCAAACGCTAATTAATAAAAATAATTAATGTTTCTCGTTATTCATATTATGTATTTTTCTTCGCATTGTGATGACTTAACACATGAATCATGATATACAAGAATGCCCACGATAAATATGAGTACCATATTATAGTAAATCATTTTTAAAAGTAACTATATAATTATATTATATATTAAATTAAAGTTAGCAATTTGTGATTTGGTTTTCATAAGGACAAATAAAGGTGATACGAGTAGTAAAAGAGTGAAGGCACGTTTAGAATCTTTTTAGAAGGAAAAAAAAAAAAAAAAAAAGTTTGTGGCAAAAACTATGTTCACAAAGGAAGAATAATCGAAACAAAAAGTTAAAAGCAAGTGATGGGAAAATTGTTAGATACAGCTGTGTATGGGGTCACTATTAATTATTAAATAATAAAAGAGGATGTTAAATTGACATAATTTTTTCATATAATTTATATTTAAGTCGAGTTTAATTAAATATAAATAAAACTACTTTGAAATTTGTATGAAAAAATTGAATATTTTGAATTTATGAGCTGAGTTTGACATTTATTTATGTTGTTAAGTCTTCGTAATCAAAATTTTAATCACAATTTTAACCTTTATGCAAACTAAAGTAAAATCTATGGTGTTTTATTTTTTTGTCCTCCAAAAGAGTATAATAATATAAATAAAGGATACAAAAATACATAAGATACGGTATGGGCTGGATATGTCTATAATCTATATATATACATATACATATATCACTAGAACTATGCATATGTAGTTTAAATAAAAATTGTTCCCCGACTGCGAGCTGGAATTAAAAATTAATTTTTTAATTAATATATATAAAAAATAAATATTTATTCATATATTTTTATATAATATGATATATTATAATAATATATGTATAAATAATAATATTTTTGACAATAATTATAACTATATTTAATAATATATGAATAAATAAAAAATTAATAATTTTTTAAAAAAAATATTATTTTATTAAAAAAAATTATTTTTTTGAGCTCGAGCTCGGCTCGTGAACACCCGGATATCAAACAATAGTTGCTCATTATTACCATGTTTAAGGTACTCATCCATGTCGACTTGTCTAGTTACGCAAGTATCTTGTCCTTTAACAGTCAAAACACCTGGGCTCCAACTACCTTGGCTGCTGATGGAATTACTACTTGGATCCTGTAATGGGACCATCTCCTGAATAAACAACGAGTTTCATCAAATTACCTTATGGCAAAATCTACATGAAGCAGCACAGACATGAGACATGGAAATTCTTGAAAAAATTAGAACACGAATACAAACACAACTGTCTAAATATGTATGTATCTCAGTTAAATGTATAACATCATATGTAAATGGTAAGAGATCTAAAGACATTGGTCGATAGATAGCTAAAGTCGGTGATGGTGTTGGATGTCTACTAGTTTGATTCAGAGTATGGTTTTGCAAAGAAAACATATCGATCAAACTCTTTGTTGTTTGGGTTGGGGTGTTATTTGCCAAACTTTTTCCATTCACCAGAATTGAAAAAAAAAAAAAGGTTTGATTGACATGCTAAATTTCAGCAACAAAAAGGAGGCTAAATGTGATAGTTCCTACGTATAGCAGTTATTAACATTTTAATATCTCATTCGCAAAAGGGACAAGGGTTCATATTTCATATGAAAATCTAATAAAATAATGAGATCAATATCACATTCAAAACTTCTTAAGATCAAGAAGCTAACCTTTTCTGAGCCCCATTGTAGAGCTTTCGGAGTTACAGGAGTTTGTGCATTGTTCTTTCCCGATAGAGTATCATCATGACTAGTCTCCCACAGCAACCAGGGCAAATTAACACCATCCATTTCAACCATATCTGCCCTAAACCGCCCCTCCTAAAGTTGAACTTTCATCACTTTTTTCCCCTTCAAACGAAGACATATCGGTATCTTCTACATTACAAATGAAATCCTCAAAGTATCGTTCTGCCTCCTCAATCAGTTTTTCTGACATCCTAGTTCTATCGCCACTTCTCTTTATTACCACCGAAAAACACAAGTGTTAGAATCACGACGATATAGAAATTATATTCAATATAGCAATTAGATAAAGAATAAACACCTTTCTGGCTCGTGATGGCTTATTTACTGCATCTGAAGTTCTTTGACCATTTTGGAAACATCTTGGCCTCGTTGCTCGTCAAGCAACATTTCAGTAAGAAGATCTTTTTTGCGCTTATCCAACTATAAGTTTGAGATATAGTAGTTCAGTTAGTTGTTGAATTTCGCGCGCAAACTTATTCCAACTCACAAGAATGAATACAAATCCAAAAGGTTTATTAAAATGGCATGAATCATAATAGTTTCAGCAAACTGATTTTCTAACGCACTTGGTTTAGTTCAGATCGGATTTCTTCAACAGCATATCTGAGTTCATTCCGCATGGCTTCGTACAGTCCACCATTTGCAACAACCTCAGTAGCATGATCAGCCTGAAAATCAAGAACAAATGTATAGGAGCTATGAGAAAAGGGTAAAAAGCTTCAATAGAGTGCCTTATCAATAACAAAGTACATCTTTGATCTTACTAGTATATAGAAACTTCTAAAAAAGGAAAAAAATAAGAAACTACTAACCTTTTCAGCATACACCTCCCGGATTATCTTCTCAAATCCATGTTTCTCGATATGAGTATCTTTTGAATCATCGTCCGTTAGGATAGAAGAGTGGCTCTGACATGTCCATAAGTAAAAGTCATCATATGGTTCATTTATACTTAATTTTATCAAAGTACATGTAATAGTGCAATAAAGGGGTCAAACAATGTTATGCACACAATTGTAAAAATTAGCTTTTCATAATTTCCATATAAATAAAAATGACAAATACACATGTCTAGACTAGAGATAAGGATCTTACAGAGTATCCATCCTGTAACAGACAGAGATCTTTGTGGCTTCGAGATCTTCCGAGCCGTCGAGTGCTTGAAGCTGTTGCCGAAGTCATTTCATTATTCCCATTAAAGGGAGCTTTTAAATTAGCATGACTGCTTGATTGCCGAGAATGATCTACCTCGCTCTGCAATTTAAATGTGAATTACAATTCTATTGCCCTGTTTTGAACAAATGGAACCACAAATGTAGTTCTTTCAATACAAACTCTTAGCAATCTCCAAATTAGTGGCACGACGATCAGAGCGTTCGACAGACTTTGAGGAAAATCAAAGAGCGTTCGACACACAACTGTATGTGTAACTTCATTTACTTACAACCCTCATTGTTTCCATGCACAGAAGCAGCCTGTCCTAGGGCGCGCCTATGTTACCTAAACTTTTCGTTTTCTGCTGTGGGCTCATTCTAGGGTCTATAGATCCAACATTAGATCACATATGGTATCACAACAGTCCAAATGATATTATTATACACATGTAACGACTCAAACCACTATACTTTTGAGAGCCACCTAGATTCCATTGTGTAATATCAGCAATTTATCATTTGGACATCCAAAGATTCACCAAGTTAATATCCAAGTGGTGTAACTCTATGACTAGAATTGTCCAACGGGCCACAATGACAAATGTACGGCACTAAATGTAACATATATCTCGCCAAACGGTAACAAGATTTTCCAGTACACCAGACCATTTCTTTCCTTAAGAAGAATCTTAATCAGAAAGGCATTAGATCATATTCTATTTCTACCACTTCCTTTCAAAACCTCTCTCATTTGGAATAAGAGAATCTCTTTAGCTAATATGCATGTAAACAATCCATAGATCTTGAAGACCATTGGTATTCTTAGTCAAATCTTTTTCAAGTACTCAATTATTAAATGGCTCTCATGTGGACCACATGCCTTTAGTCAATAATTCTCAAACAGCTCTGCTATTAACTCCTAAACTATACCCATCTAAAATAATTAAACAAAATTCAATAATTACAAAAGGAGAAAGCAAAAAAGTCACCTCAGAGTCGCTAATTTGACACCGAGCCACGGATAGGGATCTCCGGCGATGAGACACCGCCGCAGACGAATTGACATTTTTGCCCCTGAACGCAGAGCTGCCAGAAACTACAACAGCATCACCACCACGAGGCCTCGAAACTGACCGCCCCTTCCTCCTAGATGACGCCGTATCGTTCGCCCATCGACCAACCGACCGGCCTTTTCTCTCGTTCCTCTCCACAGCTTTCTCATTGTCATTCTTCGAAGAAGAAGAAGAAGAAGAAGAGAAGAACTCTAGGGCTAAATCATCTAAGCTGATTTCTGGGAACGGCGTCGTTGATCCTCTCGTAGTGTTCAGAAACTTCCCCCTCGGACCGTTGGTGTGGAACTCCGGCTCCGGCGCAATGGGTCGGGAATACCGGCTGAGACTACGGGAACGGCGGCCGGGATCTTGGGGGGCGATTGAGGGTCTCTCGGTGGTTGATTTGAAGGCTGATGTAGCCATTAGTAGATGGTTTTGGTAATGATTTGATCACCAATTTCAGCATTTACAGTATGCAGGGTTTAAGGGTAGAGAGAGAAAGAGAAGATTTGGCGGAGTGGAGGAATATTGGGGAAATATTTGAAATTTTGAAAAGTCAAAGGCTGTCCGGACAGGACAGATAAGATTATCACAATCAATTATTTATTTCCCCTTTTTTTATATAAATAAATAAATCAATAATTGTTGTATCATTAATTTTGAGAAAAATTCCATAATTACATTAATAAAGGGGTCAAAGTTTCCTCAAAATAAGGTATAAAATAGCGGAGCGGATCTTCTACCCCATAACGATGTATTAAAATTGTGTCACATCATTGTGGAATTGATAACTGACAAGTGTTCATTTAAAAAATAAAATATAAATAATAATTCAAATAGAAAGATATTTGTCAATCAATGACACCATTTTGGTATGTGGTATAGAAGATCCATTCGCATAAAAGAGGAGGCACTAAAAAATGTAAAGAATGAAAGGGAATAAAAGGAACGTTTGAAATCTTCTATTATATTATAGCACAGTTTTCCCTTAATCCTAATTTTCTAGAATTTTGAATTTTTTTAATAAAATGAAAAATTCTTATTGGTTGGTTAAATTTTTTTGATTGATTACTATTCTTAAATTAGATAATCAAATTAAATTACTTTCCTATTACATTCACTTGCAACCAAAATGGGAAGAATTACAATGTTTTGATTGTGATTTGTGATCATTAATGCAAATGGAAAGACCAAAATTTATTACCATGTATAATTCTTAGCATATCTAAATAAAGAATGATCTAAATTAAGTACGTTCACATTAGGCTTAAATTTAAATTTTAAACTTTATTTTTAAAATTGACTACCAAATCGAAATTCTTAATTAGGAGGAATATTTAATTTACGTTAGCTAAATTTTACGTATTAATTCATTCCACAATTGATGGAATTATGCAGTTAATAAGGAAACTGATACATCTATAAATTATTTTCATTTAATCTACAAACTTATAAATTATGCCATACTTTTTCTGCTTCACAAATCAATTTTACGTTTCTCCATGTTCACTAATTTTTTCATCTACAAAAGTGAATTTGATTTGATGTGAGGTAATTTATTTTATTACTTCTTTATTTTTCATCTTTCAATAGTTTTGAATTTTATGCTTTCAATTTTGTTCGATTTTCTTCATTTAATTTAGTCTTAAACATTAATGACATTATGAGAATTTCTTAGTCGATTGAAATTTTTAGTCCATATTTTATTTGGCGATGAGTGGTTATGAATGGAGCAATGGAATACTTATACATATATGCTTGAGGTAATCATTTCACTCCATTAATTTTTATTTTTTGTAGTTAATACCATTGTGTACTATTTTTCTGTTTATAGTATTATTTTTGTTGTTAAATTTATTGTATATTAACAATTGTTTTTAATATATATGTGCAAAGGAGTGTACTAATAATCTTTTTTTTAATGTATATATATATATATATATTTAATAAAATTGGGGAAAACTTTAGATTATGAATGTAGCAAATAAAAGCGTTCAATATTGAATTTTGATGGTTGAAGACAAATCTCTGATTTCTATTTTCTATTCCCTTCTTCCTTTTCTTATTAGATTAAATTTTGAATTTAAATTTAGTTTCTTTATGAGAACTAGAAAGAAAATTTAATTTAATAATATAATTATAATTTTTGTTATTGGAAATAATTTTTCATTTTTTACAAGTTATAAATAAAAAACAACTTAATTGATTTATCGTTTTAATATTATAGAAATTATCTTCTGGTTGAATTTATATTTTAATATTCCAAAATTATGAAAATTTAGCGCCTCAAGTCTATATGTGAACCTGTATAGATAGGCTTCACGTACTAAATTTCACTATATTACTTATTAATGTTAATTTTTATTGATTAAAATAATTGAGAACTAATATCATTATCATTATATATATTATAGCAAAGCGGTGTGGGACCCACTTTGCTCTCTATCTTTTTTTTCGGTAATTTTAATTTTTTTTATTGTTGAGAAATTTTTTATTAATTGATTTGATTGAGTTTGTAATTTGAAAGTTTGGATTTAAATATATTAATTAGGAATATAAAAGCACTTATTTGGTAAATAACACAATACTTGGATAATGTATTTTGCATTCATGATTGATAGTGGTTATAACAAGTTTTATGATAAGTTCCTGTTAGTAAGCCTACAATTAAATGAGATTATAATATGTTGACTAAAGTTTAATTTTTTAAGATTTGTTAGATGTAAATAGACTTATTGTATTAATTAAGAAATGAAATTCCACAATAAAAAGTTATAGTTAATTGTATTTGAACAATATTTGGGATAATCGTATTTATTTGTTCCTTACATCTTGACTTCTAAAAATAGTAAAGAAAAGATTTTACAGGCAATTAGGGCAAACAATAAGCTTCCATAATTGATGCTAATTGAATGAGTAATTGACTCTTTTGGAATGACGAAATGAGTAATTGATTTTTTAAATGAGTAATTCACTATTATTATAAATATTGACGTCCATTAATTGATGTTAATTAAATGAGTAATTGACTATAGTTATAATTTTTAATGTCCACAATTTAAGCTTATAAAATGAGCAATTAATTCTTTTAAAAATTAAATGGCTACTTTTCTCAATTCTTTTTAAATTGGCATTTCATTGTAATATCATAATTGTGCATGTTCATAGTCTAACATCACATTTACAAGATCATAAAGTTTTGATTTCTTTCTTATTTTTATGTTATTACTCTCAATTTTTTATTCATTTTTTTATTTTAATTTTCTATTAGTGTTAATCTATGGCAGACATAAATCAAATGACTTTCATGGACACAAAGCTGGCAAATGTGGAAGCAGACTACTATGTTTTATTTATTTATCTTTATTTGGTTTCAGTGGATATTAAGTGTAATTAGTAAATTTTTTTAATAATTTTTCCCATTAATATTCTTTTTATAATATATTGGTTTAATTAGTTGTGTGGAAATGAAATAGTCAATATTCATGTAAAAAAATATTTTTTTATAGCTCTACATATTTTCTTATGTTTATAATTTATTATGACATTCAGTTTTCTTCAATGGAAATGAATAATAAATATTATGATTATATTGAGGACTTTTTTATTTGATAAGGACTAATGAGTCAGCCCAAATAAGCTTGAAGTTTGTAAAAGTCTGAGAATAAGAGAATTTGTAAGTTACAATAAGCTTGAGTAGAGTTAGAATAAGAGAATTTGTAAGTTGGCCTTAAACTTATTGTATTCCAACTCAATGAGTTTGAGTCACTTCATTCTTAGCTCATAATATTTGATTTACAAGCCTAACTTTTTTATGATAAATGAAACATATTACAATTGAGTATAATCATATTCTATTTATAAGTGACATTTGTTTATTATTTTATTATTATATAATAATTTAGTCCCTTAATATATTTACTTTGATAGATAGATATCCATGACTTTACATAATTAGTCATTAAATATATTAATGTGATTGGTCATATTTAATATTTTTTTTATCTACGAAGTTATATGGATTTCACCAAATCTTTTTTATAAGTTTGTTTCATCTACTACATTAAAGTTAAAGAAAAAAATTGTTCGATTAAAATTCAAATATATCACCTAAAAATCGCTTAGAATTAAATTATTATATTAAAAAATTTAAAAATATATATTTAATTGGACAATTTATTTAGAAAATAATATGTTCAAAAACAAATTACATTTCAATTTTAGTTTAGTAAACCACTTTGATATTTTTCATAATAATAGTAGGATTATAATAGTCTTTAAAGAAAAATAAATTGAAAAAAAAAATAGAAGGAATGAGCTCTATTGTTTTGTGGTACTCTTTTTGACAACAAATTGTTTATATATTTATTTTCTTAAAGAATGTTCTCAACTTCTTCCACCAAACAAATTTGTTGAAAAGTATTGTTGGGTTAAATAAAAAATTTGTTGTTTATTTGGCACAAGGATTTTTTTACTATTAAGTGACACTATTTTATATTTCTCATGAACAATAAGGTGTCATAATATTATAATTTTTTAACATTACTAAAATTTGATCTATTTCTTCAATGTTCTATTGAATGATTTTTTGTATTGAGTTAATGGATATAAATATGATAATTATGGGTTTTCAAAAGAGATATTTTAAATTATAATCCGTGCATAGCACGGGGTACACGCTAGTAAACAATTTATTGCACTCTTGATTTCATATTTCATAGTATTAACTAATTAATTACTTTAAACTCGAAAGAATGAGACTCTGATCGGATGATAGTTCAGAAAATCTGGATAATTAAATACTTTTTTGTTTAAAAATATAGTTGTTTTGCGCTATTACAAATATATCTCCAAGAATGATATATATTACTTTAAAAAAACTCATTTTTTTATTAAAGAAATCGAGTTTGATAAGACAAATAAATCCCAAAAATGGTAGTTATTGCTTGAAGAAACTCAATTTTTTTTAAATCGAGTTTGATTGGAATTTCTCTAAAAGGAAATTTAGATTTTTTTGTTGTTCATATTTTCCAAATCACTAAATATTAAAATAATCACATATTTGGGTTTGATTGTAGAGGGTTTCAAATTTAATCCATTTATCTTAATCAACGAATTTAACTTAAATATGTTTATATTTTCTTATACAATAGAAACACGTATATACCAAATTCTCACAAAGAAATAACTTTTTCTTAAAAAAATACTAGTGTGTAACCCGTGCTACGCACGACCAAAGTTAATTTTAATTTAGCTTACAATAACTACTATAATTTTATCTACATATGAGTTAGAATGTATTTTTTTAAGTAAAACATAATTTCTTTTCAGAAATATTTGCATCATAAATATCTAAAATTTTGCCAAAGAACATGATCATTATTTGTGTGGGTCATGAGTGTTTATAAAATTATTAAAATAACAATAACTACATTGTCATTGTTAACAAAAATTGATAAGAAAATATATAAATATTTATAAAATTTTAAGCAACTAAAATATTGTATATTACGGCTGAAAAGAAACTTTATGAAATGCCAATAATCGATTCTTCCTCGAGGTTAAGCCTACCAAATATAAGAGAAAAAAGTTGGAATACACATATAAATCAAATTGACTTGTCTAAATAATTTATCAAAAAGTGTAACAGTTTGATCAATATACAAAATAAAATGAAACAATTTGCCATAGGTGCATCGCATCATCTGATTCACCAATGAGTTTCTGCCAAAAATGATCATTGATAGGTGCCGGATTACTTACGTGTAGGGTTAGAACTGCGACAATAAATGAAGAGTCAGTCATTGGCAAGTTCAATCAAAAACTGCAAATAATGTGTACAATTCCTCTAAAACTAAAAGAAGTATAAATTATCACACAAAGCTAGCTTCTTAATACTTTTGTTTTTCTCATTCTTAACAATTTATAATATTGCAGTAAAATGCTTTCAGATATTGCAAGAAAAATACTTTCAGTAAGATATACAGGAAAAAGAATGATAAATTGTCAATTGATGATCTTCACACCAATCTATAAAAAATAATGAAATTTTTTCAAGGAAAATAATACAACATTTTCAATCAGAATACTTTGAAGTTATTGAATTTATCTTTTACACAATCATGTCAATATAATTCTAGTATGAAGAAATGCCGAAATGTAAATGTAAGGAAGAAACTAAAACTAAAAATATGAGAGAATATACTCTTTGATGTCATATCTTGTAATTTAAATTAAAGCAATTGAGAAATACTCTAATTGACATCTGCAATTGTAATATGGAGTGAGTATTTACCTGCATTAGATAAAAGTTAAAGAATAATTTTTTTTTTCTAAATCTCTTATCAGTGTGTTCTCTCTTCATTTATGCAATAAAAAATCAAATACTACAATCACTTCTCAGTGTAAACATATAATGAGAAATTCATTACCAAATATAAAAACTAAATCGGATCACTAACTGTATGCAATAAAAATATGAATCAAATACTTATCAATTTCTTTGTGTATAGATATAGTGATTATTGAGTACCAAACCGAAAAACTAAATCGAATGAATGCAATAAAAATATAAAACAAATACTAATCAATTTTTGTGCGTATAGATATAGTGAGAAACTCATTATTACCCATTCCAATCACTAATGAAATGTGCATTCAAAGCCGTCAAATTAGCCCTTCAGTACACACTACGTACCTGGAAAAAGTTAAATAAATTAAGGTCAATGATGACAAAGAACATGCACCAATATAACCGAGCAAATTACATAGTCTAGTGTCAGAATAACTTAAATTGATTGTTTTTATCCAATTTCTTCATGGAATACATCAGCAGATCCTAAATCTAACCACATATGAAAGCAAATTTCATTGTTTAAAAATTAAATTGAATGAATAAGGCAGAGAAAGGTTTTAATAACATACTCGAACAGTCTCCTCATCACATAGATAAGTGCCCGCGATAATTGTATCATGCATGTGACTTTCACTGAATCTGATGGACACAAAACGGCACTTACACCACCTTGTGCGTAATTGGTGTTCCATGTTTTGCATCCTCAAGTGCGTAACGAAGGCCACCTACTCCACTTCCAATTACAACAAAATCAAAATATTTATTTTACCCTTCTCGCAAAGATGATTCAATTGCTACTTTGATTTGCTTATTATCCTCGTTATTCCGAACCGAAGCGTACTACTGTCTGCAGCCTTTTCCACTAACAAAAGTCTCTTTATACTTGTAGCCATTGCAGTACTCTGTGAAGCAAAATTGTAAAGTCAACATAGATGGATAATATAGAATACAAAGGAGATTGTCTGCTAATACGATTGCACCACACACATAAAACACTACTGAGTAAGATTTCAAATTTACAAAAGAAAAGGATTTTGCTCCAAATTTACCAACTACCAGCATAACAATATGAAACGTATCAAATCTAACAGAGCATTTGACTCCTTTCTCAAAACACCTCGAATTGAATCAGATCTTGACGTAGAAGGAAGAAGTTTTTTAACATAGTAAACAAATACGGAATTACTCAAAAAATGAGGCACGCATCTCAATGCAGCGCAACAACATTCATACAACAAAACAACCTTCATTTTTCTGGAAACACGAAACTTAACCACACCACTAAACATGCAGAATTTAAGAAAAATAACTCCCAGTAAAAGAAAACCCAAAACGGAAAACAAAAAGCGAAATCTATTGTACATACGTCTACCCCAAAATCACAAAATCTAATTAAAATTTGAAATGGACTCTCATTACAACCATTCAAAAAACTCTTAAATTTTGCCCAAAAGACATCGCACTTTGATAAAATGTGGAAATGATTTCATTCAATTCAAAGTTAGTTACAACCGGGTTTTTATATCAGATAGTCTAACTAACTTTGCCAGCTGGAAAGTAACAATATAAAACATAAAAGTGCTACTTTAGGAATGACAACTTTCAACTATCTAACAAAAGCTTTATTTAACACCCCCTCAAGATTGGCCTTGGTGAAAACATCAATCATGCCAAACTTGCAAAGGAGATATTGATGCTGATTTCGCCCGAGTCCTTTTGTCAATAAATCCGCCGGTTGTTGTTCACTCTTCATATAATGCGTGGATATAACCTTGTCTTGTATCAAATTTCGAATCATTTGGCAATCGACTTCAATATGTTTAGTTCTCTCGTGGAAAACCGGGTTATTCGCAATGCTCATTGCAGACTTACTATCACTATAAACTGCAATAGGTTCCTTCACTTCAATTCCCACATCTTTAAGTAAACCAATCAACCAAATTACTTCACAGCTAGCCGCAACAATGGCCCTGTATTCAGCTTCACAAGAAGACCTTGAAACTGTCTTCTGTTTCTTTGTCTTCCAAGCTACCACTGAATCACCTATCTTGATGAGATATCCAGTGAGTGATCTCCTAGACATCAAGCATGATGCCCAATCCGCATCACAGTAAGCTGTCAACTTCAAATCAGACTTCTTTGGCAAAAAAAGTCCATGTCCAGGGGTATCTTTCAAGTATCTCAATACTCTCAGAGCTGCATTCATATGTGAAACCTTTGGTTTGTGCATGAATTGAGTTATCAATTGTACAGAGTAGCTAATGTCTGGTCTTGTCATTCCCAAATATATCAATTTTCCTACAAGTCTCTGATATTCACTCACATTTGTCAATAGTGGATCAGTACCTTCTTGTTTTATATTCTGGTCATACTCATGGCTAGTTAACTTCAAGTTTTGTTCAATTGGTGTACCTGCTGGCTTACACCCTGTCATTCCTGCTCCTTTCAACAAGTCAAGGACATACTTTCTTTGGTTTAGGCATATACCTTCTTTGTTCCTAATCACTTCTATGCCCAGAAAGTATTTCAAATTTCCCAAGTCTTTAATGTGAAATGTGTTATGTAGGTGTTCCTTGAGCTCCCTTATCATGTTATTATCATTCCCTGTAATGATAATATCATCCACATAGACTAGGAGTATGACACTTTTACTTCCATCCCTTTTTGAGAACAAGGAATAGTCATGTCTTGATTGTACATATCCTGCCTGATGTAATGCTTCAGAAAACTTAAAGTTCCACTGCCTGGATGCTTGCTTCAAACCATAGAGTGATTTCAGCAATCTACATACCTTATTCCCCCTTGATTGCTTAAACCATCAGGGAGCATCATGTAAATTTCTTCGGACAAATCACCTTGAAGAAATGCATTTGTTACATCCATGTGATAAAGAGGCCAATCAGAAGCTGCAGCAATGGTGAGAATTGTTCTGACAGTAACAATCTTCACCACTGGACTAAATGTCTCATTATAGTCCAAACCAGCCTGTTGAGTGTAACCCTTAGCCACTAATCTGGCTTTAAACCTTTCCACACTCCCATCTGAGTGAAGTTTTATTTTGTACACCCATTTACAACCAATGGCCTGTTTGCCAGGAGGTAAATCAACAGGCTCCCATGTCTTATTAGTTTCTAATGCCTTAATTTCAGCTTGCATAGCATCCCTCCATTTTTCATGTTTAACTGCCTCATGGTAATAGGTAGGTTCAGTAAGGGTATCAAGGTTGGCTAGGAAACATTGGTAAGGAGGTGATAAGTGGGAATACTGTAAGTGGTTAGAAAGGGGATAGGCACAGGGGGAAGCCAAAGTGGAGCAGACAAAATCTTTGGTCCAATTAGGCTTATTTATGAGTCTGCTGGACCTTCTTAGAATAGGTGAAGCAGGAGATGGTGATGAACTAGGAATGAGTTCAGCAGCTGCAGAAGGTGTAGGTGAAGGAAGAGGAGAAAGAGGTGTAAGAGAAGCTGCTGGACTAGTAGAGAGTCTGTGGGATGGAGTGGTGTATGGAATCACAAAGTCCTCTAAAAAAGAGGGAATGTCAGGGACTAAAAGATGATCAGAACTAGTAGAGTGATCTTTAAAGAATGGGAAAATGTTTTCATGAAAAATGCAATCTCTTGAAACAAAAATCTTATTATTGATTGTATTAAGAAGTCTATAGCCCTTTTGTGTGGTGGCATATCCTAATAGGATACAGGGGGTGGATCTAGGGGAACATTTATCAGGGATAGGAAGGTTTTTGGCATAACAAAGGCATCCAAAAACCTTCAAATGGGATAAGTTTGGTGTTCTGTGGAATAGTATATCAAATGGTGTTTTGTTGTGAATGAGTGGTGTAGGTGTTCTGTTTATTAGGTATACAGCTGTGGTGACACATTCCCCCCAATAAATCATAGGTGCATGTGATTGAAACATGAGGGCTCTTGCAACATTTAGTATGTGTCTATGTTTTCTTTCAACTAATCCATTTTGTTGAGGGGTATATGCAATAGAACTCTGGTGAACCACCCCTAATTGTGTAAAGAAATTTGAGCAGGAATGGCTAAAGAAATCCCATGCTCTGTCTGTTCTCACCATTTTGATGTGAGTACTAAATTGTTTGGATACATAAGCAAAGAAATTTTGTATGTGAGATAGAACCTCTGATTTATATTGCATAAGAAATATCCATGTGGCTCTAGAAAAGTCATCCACAATGGTAAGGAAGTATTTATGGTTTGAGTGTGTAGGTGTTTTGTAGGGACCCCATATGTCTATGTGTATGAGCTCAAATATAGAAGTGGTTTTATAGATACTGGAGGGAAATGGTTGTCTGGTTTGTTTAGCCAATGGACAGATAGGGCAGTGAACAGGTTTATCAGAAAGAGTTTGGCCTATGTGAGGTAGTGATTTCAGTCTAGAAGGAGACATGTGTCCCATTCTAATATGCCACAATTGAGAAATAGACATTTTATTGCAATCATTAAGAGTATTATTATAAGAATTTGCACTTTCAGCTGAAACAGAAAAGTTACAATTGGAAATGTGAGCAGTAGGAGCAAAAGTGTTTATGCTGCTCTTATTGGAATTCAAAAAATGAACAATTTTACTTGAGGCTGCAGGATCAAGTATGTAGAGTCCATTTCTAACTTTACCAATCCCCTTGATCCTGCCAGTCAAGGTGTCCTGAAAAAGACAAAAGTGAGGATAAAATGAAGCAAAGCATTTGTTTTCTTGAGTGAATTTTGAGATGGAAAGAAGGTTGAATTGGAATTGAGGGATGTATAGGACATTGTGAAGGCTTAGGTCAGGGTTGAGGTGTATGTTTCCCACTTTTGTTACTGAAATTACATTACCATTTGGCAGTCTAACAGAAGAAAATGCAGGTGTGATATGTGCTGAAGTGTCAAACATTTCAAAATTATAAGACATGTGTTGATTTGCTCCACTATCAATCACCCACTCACCATTTGATATGTTTGCTAGTAAAGCAATAGACTGAGGGACAATACCTGTCTGAGAAGAGGAACCAAGTGCTGAGGTAGCAAAATTTGCTTGCAATGATTGTTCTGTGCTGTGATCAGTTAAATTTTGTGAATTCAACAGCTGAATTAGCTGCTGATATTATTGTGGTGTGAAAGGCAATCCTTGATTCTGGTCAGAATTGATACTTTCAGTGCTAGCCTTATGTGTTGACAACACTTGATTTGAATTGAAATTTCTGCTTGGATTGTATCCTCTCCCCCTATTTGCACCTCCATTTCTGTTACCTCTACCTCTGCCTTTTTGATAATCAGGAGGATATCCAATGACCTTATAACAGGAACTCACTGTGTGTCCTTTATATCCACAATGTTCACATATAACTTCAGGTTTTTGTGAATTCGAATACAGGCTTATGGAATTATCAACTGGTTGAATGCAAATTGTTCTCTGTGATTCTTCATTACAAAACATTGAATATGCTTGCTTGTGAGTAGGAGCAGGAACCATCATTAGTATTTGTGACCTTATAGCAGCATATGAATCATTAAGTCCAACAAGAAACTGCATCAGCTTATGTTCTTGGCTGTAAACTAAAAATTCCTTCGAAGCTGAACAGGTACAATGTGGGAGATTCAACAATGAATCATACTCTTCCTACATTTGTCTAAGTTTTGTATAATAGATTGTAACTGAATTGCTACCTTGAGCATGTGAGTTAATCTCTCTGAACAATGCAAATATTCTAGCTCTGTTTGTTTTGCTAAACTGTTCATACAAGTCATTCCAGGCATCATATGCTGTATCACAGTACACTAATCCATTATATATCTCTTTGCTTACACATTTTAAAATCCAGGATAACACTAGAGAATCACATTTTTCCCATCGTTCATAGAATTCTGAATCTAAGTCAGGCTTAGGACACTTGCCATTAATAAAGCCTATTTTACTCTTACAGCTTAAGGCTAATCTCATTGCCTTGCTCCATACTCCATAGTTTTCTGAACCAGTGAGTTCATGCGGTACTAAATGAAGATTTGGTACATCAGATGGATGTACATATAACGGATCATTTATATCAAAGTTCATGTGTGTGCTTGCGGAAGCGTTCGAGGTTTGTGCAAAACTCCCAAAATTTACAGGTTCTTGATTCATTGCAGAGCTGAAATTAGCTCAAAAAAATTGAATACTTACTGATTGAAGATCATTGAGATGCAGAATGATGTTCATTCAATTCAAAGTTAGTTACAACCGGGTTTTTATATCAGATAGTCTAACTAACTTTGTCAGCTGGAAAGTAACAATATAAAACATAAAAGTGCTACTCTAGGAATGACAACTTTCAACTATCTAACAAAAGCTTTATTTAACACACTTTTTCTTTCTACCCATTCTCTGTCGGATGTTGCTAACTCCATCCCCATTACAGCACCGCCACTTACCCGCCGATAGTTGCGCTCTCTCGTCAACATAGCCCCTGAACAGCGCCGCCACCGTCTCTAGAAACCCTAGCCCATTCCAATATTGGAACCCCTTTCTCAAGAAAGAGTAGCAGCACCTTTTGTTTTTGTTAATAACTTTAATAGTTTTTATTTTGTTAGTAGTTTTTATTTTGTTAGTAGTTTTTATTTTTAAAAGGAGCGGCTGAGGCTTGAGAGACGGATAATGGAGAATAATGGGGTAAGTGTATAAGATTAGTGGGTAGTTAGATAGAGAAGTTAATAATTTTTTATATTAAATTAATTTAGAATTCAAAATAAAATTATTCATAATTATTAATTAAAATATTTAATAATTAAAATTAGAATTAAGAACAAATAACCGAAAATTAATTATAGGGAGTAAGAATTGAAAGATAACACGTAGTAATGATGTGGAATAATGGGAAGTTGAGAAAAGAAATAGTGGGAAGTTGAGAATTTGAAGGAACCAATGAAATATTTTCTTTATAATTAAAAATCTCAAAATTCTAAGAAAATTCTATTTAGTGTAAAATGTAACCGTAACCTTGATATAATAATATAGTAGAGTAGATATACATCACACCAAAGATCATCTTTATTATACTAAGATTACATCGTATTTAGTGCGATTGCAAGCCGACTCACTTATTTTGGCCGCATAACAAACAGTCTCCTCTGATAATAAAATATTACTATCGTTCTCTTCCTTTAAAAACTTAGCGAAATTTGATGAGTTTATCAAAAATTGTTTTATAATTTCTCATTTTGCCCTTTCCTCATTCAACTTTTTTTTACCAAAAGACCATGAGGTGTGAATGATTTCTAAAATTAATGAGGATACATTTACACCTTTCTTTAAAATACACAATTCATAAAAAAAAATGTGTTAAAATCTTGAAAATAAATTGCAAATTCAAAATTTATGTTAATTTGAGATAATTATATGAATTAGACTAAGTAATTATGGGAATTCACTCGATACAATTGTAACAAATTGTGAGACAAAATAGAATGTGGTAGTGCTTTAAAAAGAATGAAGCTAAGTTGGATTTCACTTTAATAAGACCTAAATAATAACCGTAACCGTCATAATGATCTGATTATGAATTTGGAGTACCCTCCCGAGAATCGAGATGTGAGTGTGTGGTAATTAACACGCTAGCCCACTATAACTACTACGTCTTAAATTCTATATCATGATATGATAATTGAAGTTTGATCTAGAAGGTGTAATCCATTATGATGTTTACAATCGAATAATACACAGGGTGTAAGGTCGTTCTAGAAAGGCATTCGCACTAATTTGCTTGATATAAAGTAGCTACCATAAATATTTCATCTTTTAAATTTAAAATATATCGAATCTTATATTAAATTGTTGAAAAACCAACATAACCAACTAAATTAAAGACCCTAAACCAATAAACATGTATGAGTAATTAATTGAGTGGTTGTTATACATTCTTCTACTCTTTCACAAGTCAAGTGTTTTAGTGATGTAATTAAATACTGATTCAAAATTTCTTCATCGCCATCAGACACTTCTGTTATTATTTAATCAAATTTTATTTGCAGTTGTGATTAGTCGTTAAAACTCTTTACGTCAGAAATCAATTATGGCTTTAGAGCAAGTTTAAAGAACAAGTTTGATCTCTATCAACACATTATCATATTTATATTTTTCTATGTGTTTTGCATTAAAATGACGATAAGAAAAATCAAAGGTACACATAATTCATTAAATTAAAGTCCGATGAAACATGATTTACCTACTTTACTTTTTTAGAAAATAAATCTTTCATATCCTGAATACTAGAATTCCTTATAATAATGATGAAAGAGTTTAAAACTCCTAGAAATAAAATTTAAAAAAGAAAGATAAGATACTATACTTTTTATTAGCAAAAAGTTTTATATTTTTAGTTGTACCAAGCTAATCTATTTGACGCATTTTATTTCAAACTAGAATTTATTTTCCAGTAGATACATTACTTAATAAATATTGTCTAATAAATAAAAGGATATTTGTTGAAAAATGAAGATAGAAAATTAAGGTGGAGTGTATTATAAAAAAGAACAAGTCTGGTATCAGTCATTATCCTTTTTTTTTTTTTTATATAGATAAAAATCAGTCATTATCTGTATATAATAAAATACAACCATTAGGGTTATCCAAGTAAACAAGTGGATAATTAAAGTCAATGTGCCACATAAGTAATTATTTTATATTTCAATTGAATACTGATATATGTAATCAGTCTTTATCTAAATTCTAAATAATCAAATTCAAATAAGTTAATTAAAAACATTATTTAAATTCAAATAATTATCTTTCTTTTCTATCTATTTCTTTTTGTTAATGATAGTTGTCAATACTTCACATCATGCATTATACTTTTAAATTAGATATATAATTTAGTATTCACAAAAAATCATGATTATAATTGCCAAAGTTAAAAAAAAAATCACTTTCTTTGGTTATTTTCCCCAATATTCCCTCTTTAATTAACCAAATCAAATTTTATTACTCTTATTCTTGTTATTTGTATTTGATGGTTTCCCAAGAGCATATGTTCCTTACACAAAAACAAAAACAGCTGCACAAAAGCAGAGGATGCCAGTATCAAGTTCTTGTCCAAGCAACTAAAGTTGATAGGATATATAATTATATCAACTGTATATATTATTTATATGATTTCATAACAATCTTTGATATCAGTTTACTCCAAAATGAAGATTGAAATATTGTCAACAGAGCATATCAGGCCTTCTTCTCCAACCCCTTCTCACCTCAGAGACTTCAAACTCTCTTTCTTAGATGAAAGAATACCCCCCTGTTACATTCCTCTGCTTCTTTACTACAAATTCGATGAGCATAAAAATGTCGGTAAATCTGAAATGTCCCGTCGCCTAAAGACATCACTGTCAGATGCTCTAGTGAAGTTTTACCCTCTGGCCGGAAGAATGAACGGCCAGATTCTGATGGACTGTAATGACCAGGGGATTTTGTACATTGAAGCTGGTGCTGATGGCAAAGTATCCGACGTTGTTGAATGCCCAGATTCTTCGGTTTTGGACATGCTTGTTCCCTTCAAATCCAACGGCTATCTTTCTACGGCTGAAGAACAAGTAGCCATTCAGGTATGTGATATACAGTTCAAGTTGAATTTACTACAACATAAATGATAATGCTCTGTTTAGATCATGCTCTGTTTCTGCAGATTACATCGTTCAACTGCGGAGGAATAGCAATTGGGATATGCATTTCACACAGAATTAGCGACGGTTACACCCTCTGCTCATTCATCAACTGTTGGGCCGCCATGGCTAGAGGTGATGATCACAGCAAAATCTTCTCCCCTGTTTTCAACTCTGCTACTCTGTTTCCACCCCTTAACACCCCTGATTTCAAGCCCAACTTCAAAAGCCCATGCGTACAGCCCCGGGTCGTAAAACTCGTCATGAGAAGGTTCACTTTCACTTCCTCGACCATCGACGACTTGAAACAGCAAGTTTCGAAACTTTCTTCGATAGCTAAACCAACTAGGGTCCAGGTTTTATCAGCGTTTTTATGGAGCCGTCTCCTCGTTGCAAAAGGGCGCGACAAATCCATCGCGTGCCATCCCGTGAGTTTGAGAGGAAAAATTTCGGATTTGTCGGAAAATTCGTTTGGCAATCTTTTCCAAATGATAAGCGCGAAAAATGATGGCGAAACGAATTGGATCGAGTTAGCGGAGAAGTTGAGAGTCGCGTTTGGTGGGATTGATAGCGAGTACGTAAACAAGTTGTTGGGTAAAAAGGGATCGGATTTAGCTAAGGAGAATTTCATGGAGGTTAGTAAATACTTACGGCTTGGAGATTACGAGGTGCTGAGATTCAGTAGCTACTGCGGATTTCCCTTTTATGAAGCGGATTTTGGGTGGGGAGGGCCTGTTTGGTTGAGTAGCTCGAGTATTTCGATTAAAGATACGATTAATATGTTCGATTCTGTGGAGTCGAGTGGTGGGGTTGAAGTGTGGATCGTGTTGCCTGAGGAAGAAATGAAAAGACTTGAACAGGAGTTAGAGCCACATTTGAAAGAATATCAGACGAGCCCTTGTGGGCGAGATTGATTTCTCTATTCCAAATTCCTATTCCACATAGTTAATTATTTGACACGTGTAATTTACAAATACACTTATTAAGGAATGTTTAACATGTGTAAATTTTTTAACACGTGTCAAACATCTAATACATGGAATAGGGGAGATGGAGCAGGGATTTGGAATAGAAAATCTGGTTCCTTTGTGAGATAATATCAGATGATATCTGTATGGTTCCCTTGTGAATATGTATTGCCTATAATACTCGATTATATTTTGATTAATGGTGTTTTTGATTTATCTCCATATTGGTCACCATTTCTTTTGTCTTGAAGAAAATTTATATGATACTTATAGGCAAAATAAAATGACAAACTGATCTGAAAATAGTCCTTAATTTGGTCAATCGATGAAAAATTAGATCCCAAAACTCCACTATTAATAAATATTCGATTTGAGACTTAACATATATGCGGGCATGATTTAATTAGTTATTTTCTTCATTGAATTTAGGTTAGGTTTTGAGTTAGCTATTGAATGCGAATGTGACATTGTATTTGATAGTATTACAACCTCAAATTTGATAATTTCAACCACGGTCCAAAAGACATATATAGACTTGAATTCCTATAGAAACCATTTCATTTTCTTAACCTATTTCATGATTTGACATAAATGACAGTTCACACCATCGATTTAAAAGGTTTATTCGTCTATCTTTCAACACCAAAAATCAAATTAATCACATATTCTAATACAAAATAAGGCAACGTTTGAATTTTGAAATAAGATCAAATGTGACTATTTATTTACGTCTGAGTTTGACTAAAAGTATTACTAGAAATTATATTAAAATATTAATTCATATACAACAAAAAACATATTATATCTCATCCAAACACATATCTCACGTAACATTTCTTATCCCTAAAAACACTTTTTAGTTATCATAGGATGTTTAGCTTTGTGAGATAGATGTTGCTTGAAAAATCATTTATCCCCGTTCACAAAATTTCACAACATACTTTTTGTCAAACCAAAAAGAAAAGCATAATGTGAAGTGAATTAAAAATTTCACAAGCAAGTGATACACATAAATTATTCCAAGTAATGGTCATAAGACTCATAACTCATATCATGTAATAACTAATAAGGATATATTGTACACAAAGGAGAATCATATGATAGCAGCATCTCATGAACTTTCGAAATGTTTACAATGGCATGAAACGAGCTGTTAGAGGAATAACTCGATTTCATTAACAAGAAATGAACAACGAAGAGATTTGATTCCACAAAATAAAGTCGAGTTGTATCAGGAATAGTCAATGTTGCTCCTAAGCCAAGTACTTTCAATATATATATATATGTATAACAAAAGATATGTATTTCGTGGTCGCCATTTCAATTACATACCAGTCAAGTATAGGGTAGATCTATATCAAGCAACTCCCAGTTATCATCATCTGTATCTACCTTCTTCTTCTTTGAATCCTCTGCTTGAACATGCCTTGACACTTTAGGCTGTGGACGCCTGATCACATATGAAACAGTGAATGGGACAATGTCATATATTGTCTTTGGACAAGTTAGCTATTACAGAATGGGTTCTTAACTGGAGACGTATCTAGAAAAAATATTTTGGGAATAAGTGAGAGATGTAAGAAGAACACAAAAACACTTGAACCCTTAAAAGATTTCTTAAACCATGAATTATTTTTCACAAATAGGATCTCATGCATGGGTCTCCATATAATTTAACGCAAAAAGATTATTGAAGCAAAGAAGAGAGAGAGAGAGAGAGAGAGTAGAAAGCTGACAAGAATCCAAGCATAAATAATGTACTTGATGCTAGCTTCTTACCAAACAAAAGTAAGATTAGTTAAAACCTTCAAGCTATTATTACAAGGGTTTAACGTTATGCATACCGCTTTTCGCTATATACTGTATGCAAATTCACAGTTAGGGAGACCATTTGTTTTCCTACTCTTAACTACTAACCAGGAATAAGATTTGGCAAAGCAATTAGAAACAAAGATTGAATAGGATTGGCATAAAAACTAGGAATTATGACCATGAGATGAAGTAAATCTTTACACATCTACTTTATACAATTAACATCTAAATCAGACTGCTTTTGTTTAAGTAAAATTCTATCTATTTCTAATAACTATCAACCATATTAGAGAGTTAGTTCATGGATAATGTTAACTGAACAGGAATCATGGAACTATAGTGCACAGGCTTACATAGTATCAGTTATAGACAAAATACAGCATATTATTACATAATCATAAAACTTTACTAAAGCCTTGTTTGACTGATTGTCTTCAGAAGTTGGACCTCGACTTCAGCATAAAAAGGCTTATCAAGAATGAGTATAATAATTCATTATGAGATCACAAACAAGTTAACACTCCAGAAATTTCACTCCAATATTAGCACTTGTATTTGTAATTGTTAGCCTATGGCTATTACATGTACTATACGGGCCCTTATCTCTTGTATTTACACTTGTACTCATCATGTAATACACACTTTATACACAACACAACGATAATACAAGTGTTAGTTTCTGTATCACAAGCCTAGAACACCAATGATACCAAGCTAACAGTATTCAATCGACCTAACTCTGCCATGAAAACAGAAAACCCACAAGATAGATATTCCACACAACACAAGGAAATTAAGAATGTACTTTACATTCAATCCGCAAACATATAGTAACAAACAAAGTTCCAAACGCAATTTGCAGAAATATCATCAACAAATTCAACTAATGCAAGAACACATTTCTCCAGCAATCAAGTAGAAACCTCACCTTCTGCGATTGCGCAACGCCGCCTCTCGTTTCTTCCGCTTCCTCTTCTCCTGCGAACACTCGAAAAATCGCCTGCGCCTACACTCTCGAATAATGCCCGCCCGGTAAACCTCGCGGCGAAATCTGTTAATCAGATTCTCTTCGGGCTCATCAGCACCCACGATCACCTGAACATTGTACACTGAACTGAAAAACAGAGTGTTCGAGAATGCAACTGAAGGAAAAGCAACGGTAAGAGAGTCCTCAGAGTTGATGTGGTGATGGTTTAGAATATCCTTTTCTTCTTCTTCTTTGATGTTGATGGTTTTGGGAGGAAATTTGGGTAGTGTTGATGGGATCAAGAGGTGGGTTTTGAGTTGGAGAGATAGTTTGGGTTTTGTGAAGGGGGTGAGAGAGGGTTGTGAAGGTGGGGATTTCTGCGGAGAGAGATAGGTTTGGTGAGGAAAGAAGGAGAAGGGTTTAAGCTTGGAAAACGCCATTGATTCTGATTTTGAATTATTTGAAGCTTTATTTGGGGGTTACGGGGACCAAATTAAGGAGCGGTATATATATATGTATATATAATTATATATACATAGAAAATTTAGTAAATTGTAAAATTTAGTCCAGTAACTATAAATTGTAAATTGGTCTCATTGAGATAAAATTGGTGAAATCAATTATGTATTTTTAAGAAGTGGAAAATGGAAATATGAACATAATTTGGTCGGACTTCAAGCGGGCCGGCCTACATAATATGACTTAAACCCTTTTGGGCCGAAGCTGAACTAATAAACCCAGTAGTATGATGGGCCGAGCTAAAGTATTTGCCAACTTTTAAAAAAATTATCGACCGCAGTCCGTACCACAACTCCAAGTCTCAAGCGGCGTCGTTTCTAAAACATCAGAGATGGCGACGGCGGCGGTAGTCGAACCACGGAAGCTCCCACGGCCAGGCCGTGGCGGCGTTGTATCCCTTGGACTGTCGGAAGAAGAAGCTCGCGTCAAAGCAATCGCCGAAATTGTGTCCACGATGGTCGACCTCTCGCGCAGGGGTGAAGACGTCGATTTAAACGCCGTTAAATCTGCGGCTTGCAGGAAGTACGGCCTCTCGAAGGCTCCTAAGCTCGTTGAGATGATAGCTGCACTACCGGAATCGGAGAAGGAAAACCTATTGCCGAAGCTTCGAGCAAAACCGGTTCGAACGGCGTCGGGAATTGCAGTCGTCGCCGTTATGTCGAAACCGCACCGGTGTCCGCACATTGCGACGACGGGGAATATATGTGTGTATTGTCCTGGAGGACCGGATTCGGATTTTGAGTACAGTACGCAAAGTTATACTGGATATGAACCTACTAGCATGCGAGCCATTAGGGCTAGGTAAGTTATTTTTGTGCTCAATTCCATTTTTTTTAGTGTTCTCATAGGGCTGAATTTAGGGCTGTAAGACGAACCATGGCACGTTTAAGTTCGGCTAGTTAACATTTCAAACCCTGAATAACAAAAAAGCTTTTGTGTTTGTTAAATTCTGAAGCTATGCTGGATTAATAGAAAATCATAACATGTGTACAAAAGTCAAGCTAGGGGAGCTCGACTCAGTTAACCATCAATCCAATATTAAACACAAATCATGAAGCTTGATAATATTATGTCAAACAAACTTGAACAACAATTTGTTGGTTCGTCTCGTTTATAGCACTAGGTGGGGTGTTGTGGTTTGGATTTGTACTTCCACTTTAGAGTAGTTTGTCGAGCTTGAGTGAGGTGAGAAATGGAGGTTAGAATGTTCAAAAAATTAATACACGAATGAAATAAAAAATTGCCGGTATGTTGGTCACTTCAAATTATAATGCTTGGTAGAGAATTTGGTCATCTCCAGACACAAACTATTGACAATGAAAGATAATGAAGAAAAAACTTAATTTTAATAGACAATAAGCTCTATCGATAAGTTAGCAGTGGTTAATTATTCAAAGATAATTGAATCTTTCAAAAGATAACTTTGTATTGGAAAAATTAGTTTATCCAACAATCTCCACATATCCTTTTTGTATTGAATCAATGATGCCGGGGGGCGAATAACTCTTTAGGATAGTACATTTTTTGTTTTAGATCAATAAGTTGTGTGTTATCTGTTCCAACAATGTGAAGAGCCTTCACTTGTTTGAGCTTTCTTGTTTATTGCATATAATCTAGCATATTTTATATGAAGAAATTTACTGAAGGAAAGCTTAGAACCAGGAACTTGTTCTTTAACTTGGTAAACTCCAAAGATACTAGTTAACATTGATTTCACTGTTCAATTTGGCATTTTCCTTAACATCTTTCGGCTATTATTGATTAGGTCCAAATACTTATATTTATATACTTTCAGACATGAAAAAAGAAACTGATATATCATGAATTTGATTGTTCCTGGTTCTTTGTGTTTTAGATACAACCCTTACGTCCAGGCACGAAGCAGGATAGATCAGCTTAAGAGGCTGGGTCACAGTGTTGATAAGGTTTGCTTTGTTACCGCTTGCCAAAGTTTCTGCACTTAGTAAACCAGCGTTAAAGGATTTCCTTGTTTTTTATTTTCGTGGATGCTACTTATGCAGGTCGAATTCATTTTGATGGGTGGCACTTTTATGTCGTTGCCATCAGACTACCGTGATTACTTTATAAGGAATCTTCATGATGCTTTATCAGGACACACTTCTGCCAATGTTGAAGAGGCAGTTTCCTACTCTGAGCATGGTGCAACAAAGTGTATTGGGATGACTATTGAAACGTGAGTTACAAATATATTCTTATTCTGCTCATTGCCTATCCCCACCCTTGTGAAAACATCAGGCAATTGTTGGCAGTGATTCTTGAACTTTTGAACTGTCCATTTAAGTTTTTAGTGTAATTGAGTCGTATTACCCTGGAAAAAAGTAAGGTGAAAAGTAAAATTACTTTTCTGTTCTTTGGCATGGCCTTTTGGTAGATTTGACCTCTGGTATTGACCAGATTGTGTTCGTTTGCATTATATTTACCTCACGGATTATGCCTGAGCAGTTCACATTATTTTTCAATCCAGGGAGTGCAAAAACTATTTGCTTTTATTTTCATGAATTTTTATATTAGACTATTACCCGTAATTTTTTGTACTAGTGACTGAGTCCTGTTTATTTTAAAATATTAGGCGGCCGGACTACTGCCTAGGTCCTCATTTGAGGCAGATGCTTTTGTATGGTTGTACAAGACTGGAGATTGGAGTGCAGAGTACTTATGAAGATGTTGCTCGAGACACCAATAGAGGCCACACAGTAGCAGCTGTGGCTGATTGCTTTTGCTTGGCAAAGGATGCTGGCTTTAAGGTGTTCCCTATGCTGTTTTCTAAATATATATATGTTTATATATATATTTTTGTCGATAGTCATTGATCTTCATATAATGTCTGTCTCTCTTTTTTCTTTTTTGTTCTTTTTTTTGTTGCGGAATCCTTTTCTCTTCCTTGCCAAAGCCATTTTGCTAATCTTTTTAGCTTCATTATACTAATAGTGTTGCACGATATGGATATAATGGCGATGAATGAGTCCAATATTGTTTATATGATCTTTGTTGCTCATTCTTACATTCCTTTGTAGGTAGTTGCTCATATGATGCCCGATCTTCCAAATGTTGGTGTTGATAGAGATTTAGAAAGTTTTAAAGAGTTTTTTGAGAGCCCCTCCTTCAGAGCTGACGGGCTTAAAATTTATCCCACATTAGTGATCCGTGGAACTGGCCTTTATGAACTTTGGAAAACTGGCAGGTATAGTATCCGCTTTAACTTTTACAAATTTATTATGGTCTTTTTGTGGTGGTTGCAGCTTCTGGCCAAACTTTTCCTTTTATAAATGTCGAGATAGTAATGTTTATGAACATGAACAGGTATAGGAACTATCCACCTGAACAGCTTGTGGATATTGTTGCTAGAATTCTTTCAATGGTTCCCCCCTGGACTCGTGTATATAGAGTTCAGCGAGATATTCCCATGCCTTTAGTCACTTCTGGGGTCGAGAAGGGAAATCTTCGGGAGCTAGCTTTGGCTCGGATGGATGATTTGGGTTTGAAATGTCGAGATGTTCGAACACGTGAAGCTGGAATCCAGGCAAGTGCAAAAATTTCTTTTCCATTTTCCATGTGCTGTGGTATATTCCTATATTAGTAACAAACTGATGTTCTACCAAATAAAATCAGGACATCCACCACAATATTAAGCCAGAAGAAGTTCAGCTCGTTCGCCGCGACTATACAGCAAATGAGGGCTGGGAAACATTTCTATCATATGAAGATACACACCAGGTTTGTAAATTCTACATTCTCCTTCCTTTTACCCACCCTCCATCTCTGCATGCTCGTAACTAGAAACGCTACTGTTGTGAACAATTCCATTGCAATTGCTCTGTTTTTTTTTTTATAATAAAACGAAACGGCTAAGAGAACAATAATGTGGCATGAACTTGTCTTAGTAGATAAGATGAAAGATCTTCACTCAATCCACAGGAGATTATACTGCGTTTCCCATTTAGGCTTATTTATTTGCCAGCTATTTTTTGACTGGTTCCTGGTTGAGTATAAACTGATCATGATAAAGGTCTTTCTTAGAGCAGAATGATAAAGATGAACAATTATATATCACTTCACACTTCCGCAACATGTAAAATATACCTTTAGCTGATGCAAGTCTTTTCAGATGCATTTTTAGACGCACTTTTAGTATAACTTATTATTTCTGCGTTCACAATTCACGTTTATTTAGACTTGTATTACTGTAAAAAAAATGCTAAGTGGTATTTATTCCATTTCAACCCATAGGCTAACATCACGTGTACTCTTTAACCCAGCTCCATATCTTTGTTTGCATATTAGATTATACCCTTGCCATCAGTCTGGAAAAATTGCATACGATTTATTGATGTGCCATTGCCATTTTCCTTGCTGGGCAATGGAAACCTGAATGTACTTTGAATGCCGATATTCAGGGAATGAGATTTTATTTAATTGTGTATCTTTCCTTTTACCTCTTTTTTCAATTAGCAATCTCTGTAAAAACTGTTGATTCCTGGTCACACAGGATTTTAATTAGATGGTTGGTATCGATTTTGGTGAGAAAAGGAAAAACGAATATGTCCTTGTGGTTTAAATGATATTACTGTGTTCTATTTTTTCTTTGGCATTCTTGTTTTTCTTTTCCTCTCTTGACCAAAATTTATGAACCAAATCCAGACTTACTGTATCAAGTTATGCATATTAAAATTGTATTGTTTATTTGGTGTATATATAGGATATACTTGTTGGATTACTGCGGTTGCGCAAGTGTGGACGAAATGTGACTTGCCCAGAACTCATGGGAAAGTGTTCTATAGTACGTGAATTGCATGTTTATGGAACAGCAGTTCCTGTTCATGGACGAGATGTTGACAAACTACAACACCAGGGTTATGGTACACTATTGATGGAGGAAGCAGAGCGAATTGCTCTTAAAGAGCATAGATCAACAAAGATAGGCGTAATTTCAGGTGTGGGAACAAGGCATTACTATAGAAAGTTGGGCTATGAGCTTGAAGGTCCTTACATGGTGAAATACCTCACATGACCAAACTCCCGCGTAAGGAAACATGTTACCTTGTGTGATGGCTCATGAGATGCTATCGACGTGAATTCTAACTGAGTGAGATTATGAACCATCGAATGTAACATCAGCATTTTACGATATGATAGCTGAAATGTATAATATTATGAGCTTGTTTTTTTTTTTCCTTCTATTTATAGCTTTTTAACTTTTTGGCAACAATATGGTGTCTGTTAATGCTCAATATTTTGGGTTTGAAGTTAAAGGAGAATCGAGCAGTGTGTTTGATTGCCCTGACATGTATTTTTGAAATTTTGGTATGATATTAGGAGGTATGTTAGAATGGTTGTGATAAGGCTTGGACTAGATCTGCTTATTATTAAGCATTTTGTGGTACTTTCTGTTGATTATGTTACACACACATGGAGGTATGTTTCATTTGTCTATGATGATTATTAATGTAATATTTAGCCAGAAAGAATTTGGTGGACATTTCACTGACGGTTGAATTTATATTGGAAACGATCAAATTGTAACGGATTTCGAATTTAGGTTTGTTTTACAGGTTTGTATTAGGATTGCAGGTCTTGAAAACTATGAACTTGGTCATGGTGATTGAATTGCTTTAAATAGCAAAATATTTCAAATCCTTTAAACCATTTTTTGATTATTGTGACAGATATCAAACCTTTCTACTCAAAGCCATATTTCATCTCTATATTCAAATATTCCATCCAAAGACAAATGCACGTAATTTTGCATTATTCATAGGTATAGTAGAAGATTCAGGTGAAAGACTGAAATAACTGCAAATGGAAGATTTATTAAAGAAACAGCTGAGCATGCTTGCAATGATCCACCAAATCAAAGAATTTTTACAACAAACTTTTGCTGTTTTATAATGTACAAAGTGAAACCTATAACAACTATGGGGAGAAAATGTTACATAACTTAAATGCAGCACGGCTAACATAACAACGTCAGATTTCTTGTGTAAATGCATGTTGACCTGAAGATTTTATCGGGTCCAAGCGTCTACAGCCAAACATACTGCTACTTTCCTGCTTTCATAAGTTATGCCTATGATTAAACCTGAAAACCCAGATTAATATCATAATCGTGATTACAGGATATACTCAATAATTGATCTGAGAATCCTTAAAAATAGTCATCTGAGATCAATTATTAAGCACAACAAACCTATTGTTGATGCACAACATTTCGAATTTGAACAACATTTTATGTTCAACGAAGTCAATGCTTGACTTGATTAGTTTAAAGAAATGCAAGTATGTGCAGAAACTAGTCTAAAGAATTATGAAGTATGCACAAAAGTAAGTACTTGAGCTCAATTCTGGTTCAACTTGATCGGCTCAACTAATTTAACTAAACATACCAAGTTTCTTGAGCTCAACTCCGGTTCAATTCCATTAGAGGTCACCTAGTTTATCTATATGTACCCTGATATTGTGTTATTGTCTTCGGCGATTCATATTGCCAAATTTCGCTGCTTTTATAGGGCTGTTAATGATCAATTTATTTATATTTGTTGAAAATATTTAGTCATATTGCTGAATTTATACAAACATATATGTTTGAATTTACAATATGAAGCTTATATATGTGGAATATATATAGGTATAGTCATATATGTATATATTTTCATGACTTCGACAAGGCGTGCGCTGACCAATTGCGACTTTTGTTGCCGCGATGCGCCATTCGCCATTTACAACATTGTACTCAATACAAAATATAAACCAAGCTTTATAAATCTCTCGTTTTGGCTCGACTTTCAGTTACATCACTTATTGAAACAATCACCGGGTACATAAATATTTTGTACCAAAGTGAACCATCTCATGACAGCCACAGAAATGACCATTGCTTTGCAGAGATGCTACTCACAAAGAACAAGTGCGAATTAGGTTGAATTCACAAAAAATTCCAAGACCGTCATCATATTACAATGACGTAACTTAGAGAGTTAAGAGAAACCAAATAATTTCTACTCAAAATGTTCATGTAACAAGAAGCATCATAAAAAAGGAAGGCCGAGGATGGTATTTGTCCAGGTTCATAATTAAGGTTGTGGTTGACAATTAAAGATTGCGCCTAAGTAGTCTTAATAACGTTATGCCCTTTTTTTTACCTTTTCCACTACCCATCCACTAAATAATAGACAACAAATAAATTCAATGTTCGAATATAGAGAGAAACAAGACAAAAGGACCCAAAGTAGGCATTTAAAGTGCCAATATGAAACAATTAGAGGAAATTAAATACCGGTTGCCATTAAGAGGGCTTTGGTTTTCCTCCAGGCTTTGAGATGCGCTTAAGTTGTCGATTTCCTGTTCTCATTTCTCTGCCATATATTTTATATATAAACAGAACCACAAGAAGTTAGATGTCAATTTCAGTTGAAAAGTATGGATTTATGGAAATTCATAGGAAAGAACAACACCTTTGATACAAATATACAATCAAGTAGAACAAAGGGAGGAACATCAAAACCAATATTGATATCGCCAAGTAGAATACGCTGGTATGCTTCTGTACATGTAAGAAACAAGATCAACAAAATGAGAAGAAAACAAAATCAAGACAAAGAATCATAAAAAGGGTCAATTCCATTGCCCTTTTCTAATAACCAAAAGGACATAATTATTTTACCCAGATTCGGTTAAGTCAGGTTCAACTAATCAGATGACAAGTGGTATACACTTAGTTACTTATTGTTTGATCTGTTACATTCCTTCGGGTAAGTAATATTGGCTTAGATTTGGTCAAACTCGATTAAGGTAAGAATTTTCCTCAAAAGGACCTATCTGATAAGCTTTACATTAACATAATAAAGTCATCTACTCAAGATTTTAAATCTAAGTCTTGTTTATACACAAAATACCATCAATGATACACAATGACGGGGATTAAGAAGCAATCACTTACCCGGCCTCCCCTGGAAAAAGGTTTTCTTCCTTTTGAGCAAGTGTGCCCATCGCAGAATTGGCGTAAGAAAAGTTCTAGCAGAAAAAAAATACCAAAATGAAGTTGTGAACAAAACATGAATAACCAAATCCAATATCGTGTATTTTCATAATCGGAAAAGAAATGGTACCGTGAAGACGAGTTGCTGAGGGACCCTCACTAACAGGAAAACAACTGTCAGCAAGATCCTGCAAGATACACCAGACATTAATAATGGGAAAGTAAACAAATACGGAAAAGTACAATGGATTCACGAACAAACCTCACATAAGTGATGGTTCCTAGCCGCAGCAGCAGGGTTGCACTTTGTTTTACGAGATTCTGAGTTCAGCACGAAATCACAATGTAAAGCTCCGCATAGATCTGCCAAGCACTTGCTATGACTCTGAAAATTTAACGAGGATAAAATATGATATTGCAATAACATGTTCTAATGCAAGATGTAAAAACTTACGCCTAGCTCTCACTTTGCAAAATTATGATGGAGGGATGCAGTCGGAGATTTTATTTGAAATTTAATGAAATATGGAGTCATTTAAAAGGATTTGCAACAACATGGGTGAGTTGGTCTACTATACACTAATAGATGTTATATATGCGTACAATTTTATGTTTACATTGTTTAACACACTATCTCTAGTCTTCAATCTTCTGATCCTATGAAGTATCTAGCAAAGTCCCTAGTTACTCTGAAAATCGTTTTTTTCTTCATTTAAGAATATCTAAACTTCTAGCTCCCCAATTTTCTTATACGTAAGCATGTAACTCTAATATGGCGGGCGTAAAATGGCTGTATCTCTAACTGAAAGATATGGTAATCCAACCATTAATAGCATGATTCACAAAGAAATGGTAAAAAATGAAGATACGCTGGCAATTTCCAAAAGAGAGAAGTAATTATTCCTTAGAAAATCCACACAACAATGGTAAGTGCATAGAAAAATACTGCGCCCACAACACAAAAATCAAAGAAAAGGCTTGTACTGAGCATTTCACAGTTACTTTCTCATTCTTTATGGATTGAAAACTAAAACGGAACAACATAAGTTTGTTTGAAAAGAGAAGAAAGAACCATATGAACTTAGCAAGCTAACTAGAAGGAAACTATGGTAAGATTTCACGTAGTCCATTGGTGATGTAACAAAGAATAGATCACTCAAAAAAGCTTGCACCCATTATTAGCAAGCTAATAATTAGAAGGAAAAAGACAATATCACATACAACATTCAGAAGATTGTAGTGCCTGTTGTCAAAATGCTGATCCAAATACTTTTCTGCTCGGAAGAATTTCTTGCAATACCCACACCGCCATTCATTTATGTCTATGTGAGTCTTATGATTCTCTTGGTCTCGAAATATATCATTGCTTGGATGAAGTCTGCATCGACTTGAAAGTTGATACTTCTCTCGTTCCATAAAAGGCATGAGATACTGCAAAATTAGCCCTTAACAAGTTAATATAGCATAGAAGGCTCGCTATATACATATCTCAAGAGGCTCTTTGCAATTTTTAAATACCTCCTCTATAATTTTCCAGGCTGCTCGACTCCTTTCTCTGGAACAATGTATTTCAGGCTGCTCTTCTTTATGAGTTCTAAGCATGCACAAATTAGATGTCATCAATAATATAAACACCAAAAGTAAAAACCATATCTTCTTATCTTGTACTCAAAGTGTAAACGGAAGAAGCCTAAATATAAGAAAGTTCGATGCTTGGTGACACAAATATTGAAATACAACTCGGGTCGAAGAACCTCCACCCCCATCCCCGGACAAGCTTTTTAAAATGGTAAAGAAAAGGCGAGTAAAAAGGGAGAAAGCATCGGATGTTAAAAGAAACATGGATAATCATCTGCACATGACCTCACTTATTGGTTAATTAATCCCCGAGGCTTTGCAAATTCACTATCTGTCAAATGCTGATAACTCAAGAAACAAAGGATAAAAGTTAATGTGCTTTTACGGACATAAAAAGATATAGTAGTTTCTCAATCTTCAGAGTGTTTTTCGCCATTAGTGTCTCCCAAAGGGAACATCTAAGTAATTTACCAAAGAATTAACAAACTATCACTCAAAATGGTATGATAGAAAACGTTACCTTGAAGCCATATGGTCAACACCCTGTTGCACAAGTAAAATTTGTGTGTTAATGAATGATGGACAAAAATAAATAGATAAGTTAAATGTATGCGATGCAAATCATAACTGCAGAACACTACCATGGTTCCAAAGAAACACATGTCATGAATATGACCGTTGCAGCAGGTATGAATATGCACCGTGGGATGAGGAAAAGTGATGATTTAATCAGAGCCGTTGAAAATAAGAAAGTGGCGCATAAGGATAAGAAGAAACGTCACTGTTTTGGCTGTTTAATTAAAGAAAGGGTGGGACACTTGGCATTCGATGATTGGGTCCGAAAGGGGAGGAAATGAATGGCACAGTGCGTGATTCAGCTGGGAGTTTGTTAGGGATATTTTGCATTTTTGTTTTCTTTCATTTCATATAAGAAGGGGAGATTCATTGTATGGGGATTAAGCATGAAATAGAATCTGAATTTTCTTCCTATTTTCTTTTGCTTTCTTCCTTATATTCTTCTTATTCTGTTAATTCTGAATTGAATATTGGATACATACATTCGATCTTTACACAACACCATGGAACTAATATGCAAGCTCAATAATAACAAGGTGAGGACACATTACAAAGCACATATTTTTCTACTTAGAGGTGGAGAAAAAACAATAACCAGCTAAAGACCTGAGCCTTATTGGCCATTTTGCATAAGGAGGATAACAAAAAATACAGTATAAATGGGGAGATTTTAAGGTCATGAATTTCCATAACCTTATGGCAACCAAAACTCGACACGGATTGAACTTAAAAACACATATAAATCCTCAAGATCTAACCTTTGAAGTACTTGTAACATTCTCTTTACTTATTTTCAAACAATTATTAGTTTTCATACACTCACAACAAAATATAGGATAAAGACTCAAGATCCCCAGTTGGAAAAACCCAGATGGACGGATGAATTAATTAAAATTCATGAATTCAAAATAATTACTAACACATAGAAAGCTCTCAATTTAATTTTCATTAAGCTATCGGGGATCTTGATTGTTGGAGTAAGAAAAAAAAGATTTACCTCATCAGGTGAAGATGCAGATGAGAACTGAAGCGTGATCAACAGAAGCAAGAGAGAGTAGTACAGTGAGCGCAGTTTCTTCATCCCCATCTCTCTTTTCCCCTCTTTTTCTCTTCTCATTCAATACGACGATCCCTTCTGAAAGCTGCTATACTAAAATCAAATACAGTAGCATTTGCAGGGAAATTTTGCAATTTCGTTTCTTAATTTTGGTCAATTTTAATTTTAGTTTAACGAATTTCTGACGTTTAAATTTAATCTTCTAATTTTTAAAACTTAACTAATGGTCAAACCTGTTAATAAATATATTTTACCAATTTTTGGAAGAAATTTGAAAAAATTAAATAAATAATATTAATTTAAAAATTAATTCTAAAAGTAGATCACATTTTGGGGTGTTTCGATTTTTAGTGTTAAATGCCTCGGTGCCAAGGCTCAAACATTTTATTTATATATAAAAAATTTTATTCTCCTCCGCGCGCATATGCACCTTGGAAAAGGGCGCATATGCGCCCCTCTCCAAGGCGCATCTACTATATATATATATATATCATATTGCTATATATATATATATGTGGTGATATATATATATATATTATATTGCTATATATATATATGTGGTGATATATATATATATATATATATATATATATATATATATCACCGGTGAACCTTATTATTTTGGCGCATCCACTACACCAAATCAGCTTTGAACCTTGTTATTTTCCTGTGAACCTCTATTATAGCAATTATTATATCATGCAAAAAAAAGGGTGGCGCCTTGGAGATTATTTTCGCAACAATTATTTTCCTGTGAACCCTGTTATGATATTTTTGAAGATTTTTGTCTTAATAGAATTTTCCCGGGCTTAATAATAAGTAAGAAAATGTACGAGTGTATTAAAATCGTGTTATACGAAAAATGAACAATTCTCAAACTATTTTCCTCTATTGTCAAGTTAAATAGCTTTCAAAGTGCAAAATGCTAAAGCCAAAACTAATTACATAATAAAATGTGCCAAAAAACATAATTTAAGAGAGCTTTATGCCAAAAGTTGTTAATCCAAGAGTGTACTATTCGGGCTCGTTTGCTTACCTTGATAGGATAGGTAAACTTATGATACTTTTTACAAGAATAAGTATCAAAGTATAGTAGTATATTATTTACTTGCACTATAATACATGAATAATATCCTGAAAATTTATCAATCATGTGTTTGGTTAATTGGATAAATTGTAACCATAAACTCAAACTTCTAAATATACCCTTCCACTTATAAGCTCTAATAAAATAAGGGAACCCCCAATTCCTAAACTGTTTTGAAAATATCTCATATAAATCCTTTTAAATAATCGGCACATTGCACCCTTAAATTAATACGACATAAATTGTGATACGAGAATTAATACGACATAAATTGTGATACGAGAATATATGACGTATCTAATTCTTTTACACGTGTATAATGCTCCGAGTGTCGCATAGAATTTCCTAGAGTTGAAGTTATTCCACATTTAACACAAAACATGAGATATTAGAAGTTATTCCACATTTAACACAAAACATGAGATATTAGAAGGATGTCAAAACATGCTACAAAACATGAGAAATTATGCAACATGACCCATGTTTGGCGATGGTCAGAACAGATCTGCCCGGACTGCCCGAACTAGAAGGAGCCAGAATTTGGTGCAAAGTCCAAATCAACAAAGGACAAATGGGGCAAAACAAGAGATGATGGTCAGGGACCACAAAAGTCACGGGATACCAAAAGAAAAAGATGTCCCGGCAAGTGTAAGTGGGTAATTAAAATAGGACCACCCACTAGAAGAAAAAGACGAAGGATGTGAGTCAGCATCCTTATCATTTACCTTGGATGCCAGACAAAAGTAGGACCAATGCATGTGATTGAAAGGAATTCCCAGACTTTATTCAAAGTGGGAGTAATAATAGAGGGATCCACACTTGCAAGTGGAACCAATAATTCACGAGTATAATGGAGGCAATAATTCATGCAATAATGCAGCAACCTAGCCTCTATATAAACAAGATTTGGAGGAAGCAGAAGACATCGAACATTCTCTTCAGTTTTCTCATTCAATAAACATTGTAATAATTTTCAAATATTCAGTTGGTAGAGTTAGTAAGTGTATGTATAGTATTAAGAATCCTCTCTTTTCTATGAGAGCCCATACAAGTTTTCTCCTACCGAAAGGAGATAATTAATGTAATAAATATTTATTAAAGTTCATAATAAAAAAAGGCTTTTTCTTCAACATGTTCTTCTAGATTTTTATTATTTAATCTCTGGAATACTCTACTTTTCACGCCTGGAGTAGGAAACGAACCAAGGCTGTGCTGAGCAGTTGCTGAAGGAGTCAGATAACTTGAAGATCAACTTCCAATGGTGTGAAGTTGGATGGTGAGGAGCCATTCGTAAAACGATCTTGGGGCACTAATTTTCCGACTGGTGGTGTTGCGAACCATCACACCCGGTGTTGTTTTCGGTCAAAACAAGGTATGGTATTTTAAGGGATTATTTAATTTTTGTACGAAAGCATGTTGGGCCTGATATATATATTGATGGACTAATTTGCAACATTTACTAAGTTACGGGACCATATGTGCAATTTTTCCTCTTTTGTTATTCACAAGGGTTTGGTATTTTTCGTTTTAGCACATTTTCAAAATTAGTGCTAAATATAGGATGTTTGACTTTTCAATGGGAAAAGTGTTATATTTCTTGAAAAATTCCATATGCACCTGGGTTGAAAATGAGTCGAGTCGACCCAAACTTATAAACGTTCAAACTTGTTTGAATTACAATCGAGCTTTAAAAATTATGTTTGAATTTGGTTTGATTGTTCATCGAGCCAAGCTCAAACGAGCTTTAATCGAGCCGATCACGAGTCGAGCTCGAGTAGTTTGAATATTTTATACATATTTTTGTTATTTTTTACTAATCGAGTCGAGCTTTAAAATTTATCGAACAGAAAAAGTTGTTAAAGCTTGGTTTGGTAAAATATCGAACCGAGCTTCAAACGAGTTTTTAGTGATCGAATATCAAGCTAAATTTTCATCCCTATATACACCCTCTCCAAAGCACATCTACTACACACATATCGAGATATATATATATATATATATATATATATCACCCGTAAACCTTATTATTTTCCCGTGAACCGCTATTATAATAGCTATTATTATATCATGCAAAAAAGGGGTGGCGCCTTGGAGGAAGGCGCATGTGGTGGATGCGCCTTCCCCCAAGGCGTTTAGTGCTAGAAATCGAAATCCTCCAATTTGTGTTCTACTTTTCGAATTTTTTTCAATTAATATTATTTCTTTAATTTTCTGAAGAAAATTCGTGCATGAATGAAACCCGAATTGCATTAAATGTCAATGTATTTTACTTACCAAAAAAATTAGTAGAAAATATTGGCTAATTAAGCGTATGAGTTTGACGTTAAAATTTTGGAGAAAAAAAGTCTTTTTGGAATATTATAATTGACTAAATGTGATAGTAACGAAGAGATCAAAATTAAAACAAGGTAAACTATTGCGCAAAAAATGCAGTTTTCCACATTTGAATGTCTTGTTTATATATGTAATCTTTTTTCTCTTTAATATAACTCCCAAGATCAGATTTTCAAAAGGAAATATAACGAATAATTGACTAATTGGCATATTGTATGTTATAAACGTGATGTTTTAAAATCTTATTTAAAATGCAATACCAATTACTAGAAACATTTGGAAGTATAATTATAAGGAATTAAGTCTCATTGATTTAGGTATAATGAGATATTGTTCGATTGATGTTCAACATGTGATATTTCCTAATATTGAGATTCTTTCGAGTTAGAGATTTTGTTTATAATATTTTGAAGTATTTTGTCTTAATAGAATTTTCCGGAGCTTAATAAGTAAGAAAAAGTACGAGTGTATTAAAATTGTGTTGGTACGAAAAATGAACAATTCGCAAACTATTTTCCACTATTGTCAAGTTAAATAGCTTCAAAGTGCGAAATGCTAAAGCCAAAACTAATTACATAATAAAATAAGCCAAAAAAACATAATTTAAGAGAGCATTATGCCAAAAGTTGTTAATCCAAGACTGTACTATTCAGGCTCGTTTGCTTACCTTGATAGGATAGGTAAACTTATGATACTTTTTACAAGAATATGTACCAAAGTATAGGCAAATCTCTACTATTTCTACTATTATAAAAGTATGAGTAGTTTTTTTTTTTTACATTTTTGAACTACCTATAATGACCTTATAAAATTCTATTTTTAATGGCAAAAAGGTAAAAAAGAAAGAAATCTAATTATATTAGGATTCTACTTACATCCCATTTATTTCATTTATTTAGTTATGTCAATATTAACGTTCTGTAATGTACGGACACTTCAAAAAATCTCAACGTGTCGTGTCGGACACCTGATCGGACACGACACTCGTCCTACACTCTCCAACACCGTGTCCAATATAAAAATAAATTTGTCTGCTTAAATAAAATGAAAAAAATAAAATATGAACACCGTAATGGATGCAGTTAGAGAGTATGTCTACTATGTATGCATTATTTGTGACACTTGATGTTATTTCACTTATTTTTTGTGATTTTGAAAACTGAAGCATTTATTTTTCTTTCAAACATATATAATTTTACAAATCAAATACAAATTTATAACGTACAATAGTCATTCTTATATTTTATTTTTCTAACCAGACATTTAAATTAGAATGAAAAGACTAATTTATATATTTAACGTAAATTAATGAACATATATATGTATATTAATTTATAAATATACAATTTATTAGCAGTTTCGATGTCGTGTCATGTCCTAACATTTTTAAAATGTCGTGTCCCGTGTCCGTGCATCATAGTTAACGTTAGACCAAGAAGAATTTTGTTTTTCTTTGAATACCTAACTCAATTGGTAGTTAGAAAACATTAGACTAGCTTGGTGGATCCTCCAATGATCATGTTAATGATAGAACATTACAAGTAAATTGAAGAAATTATTAACTTAAAGAACTAATTAAGGAAAATATATCATATATGTTCTTTTATGTGTCTGTATTTAACTTTTAGGACGTAAGATTAATCTTACATCTTTGGGATTGAATAGGATTAAAGGGTTTTCCATAAGTCCATGGACAGACCCTAATAGAGCATTAATTACCACAGGAATGACTTCAAATGGTAATCTTTATGCAACAATTTGATACAAAATTTTGTTTTATAATGTTGGCGAGGATTGACATTTTATTGTCCAATATCAATATTTAAAAAATCAAATGGGCCATTGAACCAAAAGTTTTATTGGTCAAGGTTCGCTGATCGAATTATGGTTCAATCGTGTGATCGAACTGGTGATAATTGTGATTTAAATAATAAATAATAATTAATATTTTAAAATTAGATAAAAATAATAAAATATATAAATATGCAATAAAAATAAAAAGAAAAAACAGTCCTTAGACTTAGATTTAGGCATCCACAAAAAGAAAAAATCAATAAAAATTTCTGTTAAAATTTTGATTTTTTTTAATGCATAGTAACAAATTCATAGTAATGGGAATTAGAGTTTAAAAAGATTGAGAGTTTGAGAGCATACAACAATAAACTAAGAACTCTTTTCTACTACACATATAAAAAATTGACGACCATATGCACTAATAGAGAAAACAAAGTAACAAAAAACAAACAAACAAAGTATTAGGACTCTAGAATGAAATTGTTATAAATAAAATTAGATTTAAATTTGATTTTGAAATGAAGAGAATGAATGATATATCCTATATGTTTTTATGCCGTCTGAATTTTACTTTTAATACGGAAAGATTTTGTATCTGTTTAGGATTGAACTAAAGGTTTTCCACATGTACTACGGACAGACCCTACTATAGCACTAAATAGTAGTTAAGCAATGAATTATTTAAAAATTAAATATTCATGAATGTGAAATAATGAATTAATATTTGGAGAAACTAAGTTAAATGAAAATGAAAATTTGGATAACTTATAACTAAGCAAAAACTAATGTAAATTCATAAATCTTCTTTCTTTATTATTTTATAAAAGTACGAATTATTTTTTATATTTTTTATGTATCTAATATCCAAAATAGAATTGATTTTTTAATGATAAAAGAGTTAAATAATAAGTTATATAATCAATTAGGACTCTACAATTTTATTCAACTATATAGGATTAAAGTGTATAATTATATAATGACTCTACAACATAGTCGCAAGATAATAATGAAATCTAAAAACATTTTTTAATAAATTTAAATCTCATTAGATTACCGTATGTATAATGTGCAATGATGGAAAAGTCATGACAAATTTTGTACTAAATCAAAAGTTGGGGATATTCTTTAACTCTTTATGCAAAAATATGAAAAATATAAAAGTGTACAACTTTAAGTTATTTTTTTATATTTTTATGTATTTACCATATTCTAATTAAATTCACTTTTTATCGACAAAAGAGTCAAGTAATATGACATATAATTTAATTAGAACTCTCCAATAGCTTCAATGATATATAATTATATGATGACTCTATAATATAATCACAAAATAATAATAGTAAAATCTAAAAAGAATTACTAAAAAAAATCTCATTAGATGATATTATGTATAACAGCGTACAACCTAAATGCAATAATGAAATGAGTCATGAAATTCTTTTTACTAATTGGAAAGTTGGGAAAATGAGCTAACCTTTTATGCAAAAATAAAAACTTAAGCAAAGCTAAAAGTGTACAACGTTTTTCATGATTTTAGATCTAGGTGAATGATTTATTATTTACCATTTATAAGATTAATTCACGTAATTATTTATATTTTGAAGGTAAATCGCAATTTTATGAAGTTAAATAATATTACATATACATCAAATAAAATTACAAATTTAACTGACAGTAGCATAATATAATGAATAATAATAATAATTTCTTATTTTTAAACATCTTTTTTAGATTATCAATTTGATTTTAATGAGGAAAATAAAATTTTATATTATTAATCAAATATAGTTCCATAGAAATTGAGTAATTTAGTTTGGGCTCTATCAATATATATTTAAAAATCTTTTCCAATGTAATACAACTACTTTGACTATTATACTTATAGTCAAAAGACTGGACCATAATAAGAATTTCATAATTTATGAGTGGTTAACATATAAAATAAATTTAAAAACATATTTAGTTTAATTAGAAAAATATAATTTTCTAATTTTATTTTCTTCGAGTTAAAATATTTAAATATATTAAACATATTACTCAAAATTGATATCATGTTTCCTAATATAATATATGTTGAAAATTTTGATTGAGTAAATTGTGTTTAGCACGATTTATCTAAAAATTAAGTGAATTCCATATGTCGAAAGTGAAATGTCTTTAGCTAAAATTATTCTACGTTTCGAGTAGATAAATTTAGACTATTTAATTACTCAAATCCGATTCCGGGTGAATGAGAAATTAACTAGCAAAGTTCGTCACTTAAAACTTTGTTCATAATTGGAATCGTTTTATCGATAGGTACATATGCGATTAAATGATCACAAATCACACAATCGACGGCCACAATTGTATGATTAAAAGTTAATTTAGTTAGTGGTCTAAAAGGTTCAAATCAAACAATTGAGGAACTAAATCAAAAGGATGTAATTGTTAAAAGTTGCATTTTTTGACCCAAAACTTTTCATTTTCTATAAATAAGGCCTTCTATTTATGAAATAAAAACATAAAAAATCATTTATTTTCCTCCCCTTTTCTCCTAAATACTAATAAGAGTACTTTTTAGAATTCTTTTATTTTTTAATATTATTCTTAATATTTTAAGAATGGTATTGAATATTAAATGCTAAGTTGAGCATTAAAAATATTCTTGAAGTTTTTTAATATTATTTTAAGATCACTTTAGTACTAATTTGAGTACTTTGAATATTCATAAATATTAATTTAATATTTTAAGAATAGTTTTGTATATTAAGTATCTGAGATGCATATAATTCATATAAGTCCATAGAAAGAATTTGGAATGATATTTTTTGCGCTAGATTCGGTAATTTGTAATGGTATCATTATCTAGACGTTGTCATTGTATCTTGAGAGATAATTGCCATATTCTGTAACCACCAAGTGCGTGTCAATATTGTATTAAGGAAAGTGAGTCTACACTCGTGCCTCGACGTTTACAGTTTACATCTTCATAAACACCGTCCCAACGCGTTACTAAGTTTTTCCCAACAATATCTACTAAGAACATGTTTTAAATAATTATGTTAAATTTTGAATAAATATTTGCTATTATTCTTGATAATAATTAGCCATACTAAAATTAACGAATTTCACATTAATAACAATATAACTGTCTCAAACTCAAAAGTACATCTAAAAGAGTTCATTAACAACCCAACAACTTACGTTGATCAAGATATTTAAATATTGAGTTTGTTGACAGAATGGTTTCATCATTATTCCAACAAAAAAAATGTAATATTAATCCCATATGTTATATAAAGCCTATTGAAATAATAATCGATAGATTTTTTTTCTTTCATTTCGTAATTTTGCTCCAGTCTGTTAAGAAAATGCTGGAGTTCTAACAAGTGGCTTGCACGCATTTAAGGGTTTAGGTTAGATTCAAAAAATAGCATATATACACATTGATTTTTACAATTGTACCTTAAAATATTAATAAAGAAGAAAGTATTTTTGCAAATATACATTATATAAAGTCGTTTTATGCAATGCAAATTAATTAATGATCATGTGCAAGACAAGTGGATAGACTAACTATTTTATTCAAATTTTAACTATCGAGACTAAAGTGGTGCAAGTTGGAAAATTATGAGATCAAAATTGCAAAAACACACCCTATGACACCAATATTGCAATTTCCTTTATACAACATTAACTTCATATTTATTAAAATAGGGTTGTGTATATATATTCTACAAATAACATAAAATCTACACATCATATAATATAATTTCAAAACACATTGACACTTTTGCTTTGCAATCATTTCAACAGTTCATCAATTAAAGAGAAGAAAAAAAACACCATCAACAAGGGAATATGTAATAAAATATTCATGAAAAAAAAAGCTCAAAAATAAAGTTAATAAATAAAACAACAAATTCTCAATACCGAACAAGATGATTTTTACAAAGATTTATAATTAATAAGAATTCACTTAGTTAAATTATGATATTTTCCCATAACTTTACTATTATTTGCTCCCTAATCTATCTATAAGTCATCACATGCATACTTTCACTTCTCCTAAATTTTATCAATTTAATTTAATATTATTAATAAAAATAAATTCAATAGTAGCTAATCAAATAGAAAGGAGAATTTACATTTATCTTCAAACTCTATCCCAATTAGGATGTAAAAACAAATATATTGAGTTTCAATTAAAGATGCATCAAATAATCTGGAGAATAAACATGATATAATTACTCTAGAAAAAAGAGAAAATAATAAATAATTAAAAGCCTACATAATTATCAAATTTCTTTGACATAATAAAGAAATAATTGCAAGCATGGAGTTTAAGTAGAGAAAGAAGAAGATAACTTGATCTATTAGTAATCATCTAGAGATTGAAAGAATACGTATGAATGTCATAATACTTTATGTATTTACTTATAAGTTATGTTTTTCACTAAATTTAGTTTGATTCAGTGTTTCATGGTTATCTTGTTTTTATTTTTTGAATAACAAGCGTTTTGGATAGTAATTCACTTGGTTAAATTATTGTTGAAGTTTTGAATAGTTTTAAATTGCATAATATTTTTGTTCATGTATTTTTTTAAAAATTCATATCGTTCACGTGCAACGAACGTGTTACTTAATAGTAAGTAAGAAAAAGTACGAGTGTATTAAAATTGTGTTGGTACGAAAAATGAACAATTCGCAAACTATTTTCCACAATTGTCAAGTTAAATAGCTTCAAAGTGCGAAATGCTAAAGCCAAAACTAATTACATAATAAAATGTGCCAAAAAAACATAATTTAAGAGAGCATTATGCCAAAAGTTGTTAATCCAAGACTGTACTATTCAGGCTCGTTTACTTACCTTGATAGGATAGGTAAACTTCTGATACTTTTTACAAGAATATGTACCAAAGTATAGTAGTATATTGTTTTCATGCACTATAATACGTGAATAATAATACGACATTAATTGTGATACGAGAATATATGACGTATCTAATTCTTTTACACAGGTATTATGCTCCCAGTGTCGCATAGAATTTTCCAGGGTTGAAAATATACCACATTTAGCACAAAACATGAGATATTAGAAGGATGTTCAAACATGCTGCAAAACAATCTTTATAAGCCTTGGCTCAAAACATTATTGTTCTAAATCCAGATTCCAAATCATCAAATACACTACAAAAAGGCTAAAAACTAACACCTTTAAAAAAACTGTAGTTCTTACACAAACATTCCAAGTTTTTTTTATAGAAGAACATTACGAAATACTTGCCCATAAACCTAACGAGATCTATGTTTAACATCAACTTTATATATGCCGAGTGACGGATTTTCAACTTGAAATTTGCATTCGTCTCCCGGCTTGATGTTGTTGCTTTTGCAAAATGGTCCCCAGTTAGCCGTTAATGCGCTACCACATAATATCTGGGGATTGCGAGTAGCCCAAAGTCCTCCGGCTGGATCTCTCAGATACACAACTTTCCCTCGCCTTTTATCTTTTTTTCCTGGTATTGAAGGAATGCGTACTGGCAACTCCTACACGAGCATACACAGATATAGGATGTTAAACAAATTAATTTATAGAAACATTCCAAGCCTTTTTGAAGAAGAAATTACAGGATTTCAAGAAACCATAAATCCAATCTAATTTAAGAAACATGATTTCAAGAAACAAACAAAAAATAAAAGAACACATGTCTAGCCTTTCAACGCAACAATAAAGAAACAATCTAATTTAAGATAATAGCTCTAATTATCTAAATCCAATATGCTAACTCGATTTTGACAACTAGAAGTAAGGATTTTTTTCCGAATATGGGGACCAATTTTGAAGATGTAAGGGTTTGAGTGGTCAGAGTTTTTTTCAATTTGGTGTATAATTTGAAGGTTTAAAGGTTGTTTATCCAAAATTTTACCTATTTTGGATTAGTTGACCATCGATTTTGACCCAGGAAATTTTTTTAATTTTGAACTGGCGCACCATTTTGAACTTCAAGGCGCATTCCATGGCGCCAATGGCGTTGAGGGTGCGCCATGAACGCGGCGCGCCATTCACAACTATGATTTCAATCTCTTTACATTGTTTCTACATAGTTGATTGTAATGGGCTATTTGAGAACATTCTATCCCGTCAAAGCTTTTTGATTGAGCTATGGTATTTGACCCATGTTTATATGATAAGAGTTTCTAATAAGCCAAATTTTATCTGGAAATTAAAACCATCAAAATAAGATGAACTTCACTTTGGGAAATAAAATCTTGTTGTGGTTCGAATATAGGAAATAGTAAAAAAGAATTCATGTAGCAAATTCAAGAATTAGAAACTAAACGTATTAATTGAACAAACAGCATACCAGGTAAGATAGGCTTTTAACTACTGCTGAAAAGGGATTTATGGCAGTTGAATCACGTGATATATCAGGTTCCACTTTTACAACGGGATGAACTATCTCATCGCATTTCCTTGTTGTAGTTGGCTTTTTCCCTGCATCTGGAAAATGAATTTAGAGACAATTAATGAATAAAACCTATATGCAAATACATAAAAACAAAGTAATTTTTCACTATAGTTTAAACTGATGAGAATTAAAAATTAAAAAATTAAAAAAAATTCCATGAAAAGATGCTTTAGCGAGACCATTGACATCCTCAACAGACTCAATAAGCTCTTTCTTAATACTGCATTTACCAAAACCAACCAATACAACTTACGCCAAAATATTTTAATTTTAAATGAACATGGGGCGCACCCCAACAGTGCCTTTTAAAACATTGGATTGAGATAGACATAAATAAAGAAACACTAACCAATTGGATTCTTGGGGACCGACGTGGAGACTGAACGATTACGCAGCCTACAGTTGCAATTACAACAATATTCACTATCTGATGCGCGGAAATTATTACTACCTGGTACATCAAGCCATCACCGATTAATATAAAAACAAGACAATATCCAAACTACTTTTAACAATATTCGGACATATAAACAACTTAAGTAGGTATGTTACTTCTCTTTTCATTCCGGAATTTGGAAACATCTTTGAACATGACCTTGCGCTGACTTGTATGAATCACAGGCGCTCCCATTTTTTTTGTCTTCTTCGTATTTTCAGTAGCATGAGATGGAGTAACTCTTGTGTTTAAAACGTTGTCACATTTTTCAGCAGGCTCTATAACTTGAGCATGAGATGGAGCTTTATTCTTGTTGGAGACATTCTCAATATCCATCTCAAAATTCGACAAGTCGTACCAAGATTCTGATAACGAAGTGTCTGAATTTTGATCAATGTAATGAATCGGTACATCTGGTTCTGATTCTGGTTCTGGTTCCGGTTCCAGTTCCGGTTCTGGTTCTGGTTCGGCTCTCCTAGGCCTTTTCTTCTGTACGGCCCTTACATTATCAAAGATTATTCGCTCTCTTTCACTTAGTCCAAATATGTGGGCAAGAAAATGGCTTCCCTCTATGTACTGAAAAACCAGCAGTTCACCCTCTTTAAGATCATGGTCTATATAAAATTTTTGCCACCCTTTTTCAAATGCCAGGCAATTATTAACATATGAACATGTTACAGTCCATCTATGCCCATTATAATCCTCAATTTCAGTCTCTTGATTAGCTAAATGTTCCATGTTACGAGCAAAAAAGGGAGGCAAGATCTGCAAGATAATCACAAATATTGAAATTAGTATCACCTTTCAACAAAAAAATCAACCTGTATATGGCAGCATAAGAAAACGTTGTATAAATGCATGCTGATCGCTATCTAACCAAAGGAAATTGTCAACTATAGACAAATTCAAGGTGAATGATGTGTGACTGCAAATTCAGAACATAAAATATCCAAATAAAAGAGAGATTTTGTAGTACCAGAGCTTTATCGTGGTCCTTGCCAATAATGGGTTTGGAAAATCGAGTGACTTTAGATGATGATGAGTCTTCCAATCCGCGAACCATCTTGTTTTCACCTTGGTTAAATCAGTTACCTGACAAAAATCTTTCTGTTAGGTTCAAATGTTGAAAGAGAAGTCATGAGATACATAAAAGATCAAAAAAGCGAAATCAAACAGTTCAGCCATTCATGAAAATCGATTAAACTAAGTGAGAATCAGTAAATCTGTATTTAATCCCACTAAATCTTCTACCTCTTTTATCATTTATTTACTTTTTATATTTCAAGTCTATTCCCTCTCAGAAACAAACAAACAACTCATATACATATCTTACGAACATACCCAGACAAAAAAAAAAAAAGATTCAATGAAAAGAGAAAATGAAGAACAACAAATTTCAAACAAATAATACTTGCCCACATCAATGCAGCTCTTAGAACTGCATGGATCATCATCATAAACCTCACGCGACCACATAAATCTCAATGCATGTACACATAAACAACAGATCCCAATGGGAATTTAATTCTCTACGCCACCAGTATTACAACTTGAGAAAAAAACTAAAGATTTTACACATAACGCAAAGCTTGATTTTTTACACATAAACCCTTATAAAGATCACCACAAACACAGCCAAACATGCACAAAAACAGGCATAACAACTCAACAAATCCCAACCCACCACACCCACATAGACAAAAAAAACCCGAAAAAGATAAAAAAAATGGTGGAAAAAGAGAAAAAAGAAAATTCTCACCTTTGAAGACAGAGAGACGGAGAGAAAGAGAGAGTCGATGGGATTTCAGTGAAGTTGAAATGGCAGAGAACCCTTTTGGATTGTTGCGTTTAATGTTAATACCTCTCTCCCTACTGGCTACTACACTACGCGCAACGGATGGTAAGTGACTCTATTTCACACAAATCTTTTCGTTTTTGCCTTTTTCGGTCATTTGATTTTTTCCCTCCCACAAATGGGCCATGTTTAAAACATATGTTTGTATCATTCTATTGTATAATTCATTTAAATTTTTATTGATATCGCAAAATATTATTCATCGAAATTTTGAAAATTTTACAGTGCAATCGAACTTTTGATTTGTTTTCTTTTAGAATTCTGAAATTTCAATCGAAATATAATTTTTTTTTATCAAAAATCATTTTTTTTTTAAAATTTAAATTTTCTTTCTATTTTTAAATATTTTATAATTAAAAATCAGGGTGAATGCCTTCATATTAAAAGGAAAGATAACAAATTTATATTGCTTTAACTATCTTGTGTGGTTTGCAAGCTATTATATATACAAGAATGAGATTTACCCAGTGCGCACCTTAAGAGTAGCGGCCGCTCGTTTCCCCTGCCATCTAAAAAAAGAAAGTCATTTGTAACTTTTTTAGATAACAAATGACTGATTATGTAACTTAATTAGTAATAAAATAAAATTAGAAATTTTGAAAATGATATTAGGTAATAAATAGAAATTGAAGTTTGACTTAAAATTAAACTACAAATTTGAAATTGATATTAGATGACCTTGCTTTGGTACAATTATGTTAATTAGGTCAATTTGTAAATGGATGACCTCCTTGGCCATATATGAGGGGATACTGATCATATACGTCGCCTAGGTGTTATTAAACCTCTTCGTAAAACGTACCTTCATGGGTAGTCAAAAGTAGATCACCACTTTATGGCATATCATTCACCAGATACGACCCACAACACGCCATGGAGCTTATCCACGTGGGGGTGGAATTGACCTAATTCGGACATTCTCAAGCTTAAAGTTGACGCGCAACTCAGACGATTATTGAGCGCGTGATATGCAATATGTTTCGCGATTTTAAGCAAGGATAGGATTTGCCGCAAACTTAAAAGCATAGATGCATGCGATTCTAAAATTAATGATGCTTGTTTGGAATCTGGAATTGAAAAATATCCAAGTCGAGATTGGTAGTTTGAAGGTCATAACGTACATATGACACATTCTCACATCAAGACTTCGACATTATTAATAATAGTCAATATTATTAATAATAGTCGTCAGAAGTTGACTCTTACATGGTACATTCGCATATGACATATATGGCGTGAGGGTAACTAAGTAGCCGATGCACCCGCTAGCTCCTCCCCAACATATTATTTTTTAAATTTTTTTTTACATATAAGTCATCTTACTAAATGCATATCATTGTGAATTTCTATATCCATTTATTCTTTGGACATTTTATAAGCTTGTTTTACTGTATCTTTATAATTGAAATATAAATGTAATGTTTGAGAAAAAAGAATTGGTGAATTTATCACTCTTTATTTCTTGTCTTTATATTTATTGTTAGAGACAAATAAATTTGTTACTAGTTATAATGGTTTTCAATTGAAGTATTTTAAATAAGTGGAGGGCCAATGCAACTACCCTTTAAACAATCTTTATCTCTACTCTCTACTTTATAAAAGTATGAGTTGTTTTTTACATTTTTGAACTATCTAAAATGACTTTATAAAATTATATTTTTAATGGCAAATCTCTACTATCTCTACTATTATAAAAGTATGAGTAGTTTTTTTTACATTTTTGAACTACCTATAATGACCTTATAAAATTCTATTTTTAATGGCAAAAAGGTAAAAAAGAAAGAAGTCTAATTATATTAGGATTCTACTTACATCCCATTTATTTTATTTATTTAGTTATGTCAATATTAACGTTCTGTAATGCACGGACACTTCAAAAAATCTCAACGTGTCGTGTCGGACACCTGATCGGACACGACACTCGTCCTACACTCTCCAACACCGTGTCCAATATAAAAATAAATTTCTCTGCTTAAATAAAATGAAAAAAAAAAAATATGAACACCGTAATGGATGCAGTTAGAGAGTATGTCTACTATGTATGCATTATTTGTGACACTTGATGTTATTTCATTTATTTTTTGTGATTTTGAAAACTGAAGCATTTATTTTTCTTTCAAACATATATAATTTTACAAATCAAATACAAATTTATAACGTACAATAGTCATTCTTATATTTTATTTTTCTAACCAGACATTTAAATTAGAATGAAAAGACTAATTTATATATTTAACGTAAATTAATGAACATATATATGTATATTAATTTATAAATATACATTTTATTAGCAGTTTCGATGTCGTGTCATGTCCTAACATTTTTAAAATGTCGTGTCCCGTGTCCGTGTCGTGTCGTGCGCCGTATCCCGTGTCCCGTGTCCGTGCATCATAGTTAACGTTAGACCAAGAAGAATTTTGTTTTTCTTTGAATACCTAACTCAATTGGTAGTTAGAAAACATTAGACTGGCTTGGTGGATCCTCCAATGATCATGTTAATGATAGAACATTACAAGTAATTTGAAGAAATTATTAACTTAAAGTACTAATTAAGGAAAATATATCATATATGTTCTTTTATGTGTCTGTATTTAACTTTTAGGACGTAAGATTAATCTTACATCTTTGGGATTGAATAGGATTAAAGGGTTTTCCATAAGTCCATGGACAGACCCTAATAGAGCATTAATTACCACAGGAATGACTTCAAATGGTAATCTTTATGCAACAATTTGATACAAAATTTTGTTTTATAATGTTGGCGAGGATTGAAATTTTATTGTCCAATATCAATATTTAAAAAATCAAATGGGCCATTGAACCAAAAGTTTTATTGGTCAAGGTTCGCTGATCGAATTATGGTTCAATCGTGTGATCGAACTGGTGATAATTGTGATATAAATAATAAATAATAATTAATATTTTAAAATTAGATAAAAATAATAAATTATATAAATATGCAATAAAAATAAAAAGAAAAAACAGTCCTTAGACTTAGATTTAGGCATCCACAAAAAGAAAAAATCAATAAAAATTTCTGTTAAAATTTTGATTTTTTTAATGCATAGTAACAAATTCATAGTAATGGGAATTAGAGTTTAAAAAGATTGAGAGTTTGAGAGCATACAACAATAAACTGAGAACTCTTTTCTACTACACATAAAAAAAATTGACGACCATATGCACTAATAGAGAAAACAAAGTAACAAAAAACAAACAAACAAAGTATTAGGACTTTAGAATGAAATTGTTATAAATAAAATTAGATTTAAATTTGATTTTGAAATGAAGAGAATGAATGATATATCCTATATGTTTCTATGCCGTCTGAATTTTACTTTTAATACGGAAAGATTTTGTATCTGTTTAGGATTGAACTAAGGACGTGATTGGTATACTGGAATGAGGTGGGAATGGAATGGGCATTCCTATGTTCATTCCTATTCTAATGATTGATATGTTTTTTTGTTGGGAATGTTCATTCCTATTGGAATCCATATTCCCAAAAGTATGGGAATAGTGATTCCTTCCATACCCCTTGGGTTTGGCTATTCCTTGCCTATCAGGAATCAATTATATATTTTTTTTCTTATGATATTATTTTTGCACACCAATATAAAAGTTTTGAAAATTTGATGAATGCAATATATATATTTTTTGGACTTATGATTAATAATCACAAATTATTTTAAAAATAATATAAATTATTAAAAATTTCAAATAAATTATTTAAATGCATTGAAATAACTAAAAAATACATATTATTTTTCGTATGTACTAAGTCGAAATATTTTCGTCAATAAAAATTACTTAATTATAATAAATATTATTTCAAATGTAACAAAAATAGGAAAAAATACAAAAATAAATTGAAAAAATATAAAATAATATTGCGTTTAACAAATAATATCTTATCTTTAAACTAGTTCATCAATAAAAAGTATTAGAAAAGGTGAATTATTATATAGACAATATTACATATATAATTCTTTCAATCATTATATAATAACTATATTTTTTCCATTTTTCATTTATTTTTTTCCTTTTTTTCATCATGTCCCGTGTTATTTTTCTTTAAATAAAAAGTTCAAAGTCTCCAATCATTTAAATTTCATAGAATTAGATTGGATTCAAATTTGTATTCGAGTTTAATAAATAACTCAAATATACAAATATACAAAATTAAAAAAAATCTCATATCTCGAATTCATTTCCTTTCTCATTCTTGCACTATACCAATCATAGGATTTATGAAATCAATATCATTCCATTCCCATCTTTATTCCATTCCTTATATCATTCCATTCCCACATAATTCCATTCATTCATACCAATCATGTCCTAAAGGTTTTCCACATGTACTACGGACAGACCCTACTATAACACTAAATAGTAGTTAAGCAATGAATTATTTAAAAATTAAATATTCATGAATGTGAAATAATGAATTAATATTTGGAGAAACTAAGTTAAATGAAAATGAAAATTTGGATAACTTATAACTAAGCAAAAACTAATGTAAATTCATAAATCTTCTTTCTTTATTATTTTATAAAAGTACGAATTATTTTTTTATATTTTTTATGTATCTAATATCCAAAATAGAATTGATTTTTTAATGATAAAAGAGTTAAATAATAAGTTATATAATCAATTAGGACTCTACAATTTTATTCAACTATATAGGATTAAAGTGTATAATTATATAATGACTCTACAACATAGTCGCAAGATAATAATGAAATCTAAAAACATTTTTTAATAAATTTAAATCTCATTAGATTACCGTATGTATAATGTGCAATGATGGAAAAGTCATGACAAATTTTGTACTAAATCAAAAGTTGGGGATATTCTTTAACTCTTTATGCAAAAATATGAAAAATATAAAAGTGTACAACTTTAAGTTATTTTTTTATATTTTTATGTATTTACCATATTCTAATTAAATTCACTTTTTATCGACAAAAGAGTCAAGTAATATGACATATAATTTAATTAGAACTCTCCAATAGCTTCAATGATATATAATTATATGATGACTCTATAATATAATCACAAAATAATAATAGTAAAATCTAAAAAGAATTACTAATAAAAATCTCATTAGATGATATTATGTATAACAGCGTACAACCTAAATGCAATAATGAAATGAGTCATGAAATTCTTTTTACTAATTGGAAAGTTGGGAAAATGAGCTAACCTTTTATGCAAAAATAAAAACTTAAGCAAAGCTAAAAGTGTACAACGTTTTTCATGATTTTAGATCTAGGTGAATGATTTATTATTTACCATTTATAAGATTAATTCACGTAATTATTTATATTTGGAAGGTAAATCGCAATTTTATGAAGTTATATAATATTACATATACATCAAATAAAATTACAAATTTAACTGACAGTAGCATAATATAATGAATAATAATAATAATTTCTTATTTTTAAACATCTTTTTTAGATTATCAATTTGATTTTAATGAGGAAAATAAAATTTTATATTATTAATCAAATATAGTTCCATAGAAATTGAGTAATTTAGTTTGGGCTCTATCAATATATATTTAAAAATCTTTTCCAATGTAATACAACTACTTTGACTATTATACTTATAGTCAAAAGACTGGACCATAATAAGAATTTCATAATTTATGAGTGGTTAACATATAAAATAAATTTAAAAACATATTTAGTTTAATTAGAAAAATATAATTTTCTAATTTTATTTTCTTCGAGTTAAAATATTTAAATATATTAAACATATTACTCAAAATTGATATCATGTTTCCTAATATAATATATGTTGAAAATTTTGATTGAGTAAATTGTGTTTAGCACGATTTATCTAAAAATTAAGTGAATTCCATATGTCGAAAGTGAAATGTCTTTAGCTAAAATTATTCTACGTTTCGAGTAGATAAATTTAGACTATTTAATTACTTAAATCCGATTCCGGGTGAATGAGAAATTAACTAGCAAAGTTCGTCACTTAAAACTTTGTTCATAATTGGAATCGTTTTATCGATAGGTACATATGCGATTAAATGATCACAAATCACATAATCGACGGCCACAATTGTATGATTAAAAGTTAATTTAGTTAGTGGTCTAAAAGGTTCAAATCAAACAATTGAGGAACTAAATCAAAAGGATGTAATTGTTAAAAGTTGCATTTTTTGACCCAAAACTTTTCATTTTCTATAAATAAGGCCTTCTATTTATGAAATAAAAACATAAAAAATCATTTATTTTCCTCCCCTTTTCTCCTAAATACTAATAAGAGTACTTTTTAGAATTCTTTTATTTTTTAATATTATTCTTAATATTTTAAGAATGGTGTTGAATATTAAATGCTAAGTTGAGCATTAAAAATATTCTTGAAGTTTTTTAATATTATTTTAAGATCACTTTAGTACTAATTTGAGTACTTTGAATATTCATAAATATTAATTTAATATTTTAAGAATAGTTTTGTATATTAAGTATCTGAGATGCATATAATTCATATAAGTCCATAGAAAGAATTTGGAATGATATTTTTTGCGCTAGATTCGGTAATTTGTAATGGTATCATTATGTAGACGTTGTCATTGTATCTTGAGAGATAATTGCCATATTCTGTAACCACCAAGTGCGTGGAAATATTGTATTAAGGAAAGTGAGTCTACACTCGTGCCTCGACGTTTACAGTTTACATCTTCATAAACACCGTCCGTTGCGTTACTAAGTTTTTTCCAACAATATCTACTAAGAACATGTTTTAAATAATTATGTTAAATTTTGAATAAATATTTGCTATTATTCTTGATAATAATTAGCCATACTAAAATTAACGAATTTCACATTAATAACAATATAACTGTCTCAAACTCAAAAGTACATCTAAAAGAGTTCATTAACAACCCAACAACTTACGTTGATCAAGATATTTAAATATTGAGTTTGTTGACAGAATGGTTTCATCATTATTCCAACAAAAAAAATGTAATATTAATCCCATATGTTATATAAAGCCTATTGAAATAATAATCGATAGATTTTTTTCCTTTCATTTCGTAATTTTGCTCCAGTCTGTTAAGAAAATGCTGGAGTTCTAACAAGTGGCTTGCACGCATTTAAGGGTTTAGGTTAGATTCAAAAAATAGCATATATACACATTGATTTTTACATTTGTACCTTAAAATATTAATAAAGAAGAAAGTATTTTTGCAAATATACATTATATAAAGTCGTTTTATGCAATGCAAATTAATTAATGATCATGTGCAAGACAAGTGGATAGACTAACTATTTTATTCAAATTTTAACTATCGAGACTAAAGTGGTGCAAGTTGGAAAATTATGAGATCAAAATTGCAAAAACACACCCTATGACACCAATATTGCAATTTCCTTTATACAACATTAACTTCATATTTATTAAAATAGGGTTGTGTATATATATTCTACAAATAACATAAAATCTACACATCATATAATATAATTTCAAAACACATTGACACTTTTGCTTTGCAATCATTTCAACAGTTCATCAATTAAAGAGAAGAAAAAAAACACCATCAACAAGGGAATATGTAATAAAATATTCATGAAAAAAAAAGCTCAAAAATAAAGTTAATAAATAAAACAACAAATTCTCAATACCGAACAAGATGATTTTTACAAAGATTTATAATTAATAAGAATTCACTTAGTTAAATTATGATATTTTCCCATAACTTTACTATTATTTGCTCCCTAATCTATCTATAAGTCATCACATGCATACTTTCACTTCTCCTAAATTTTATCAATTTAATTTAATATTATTAATAAAAATAAATTCAATAGTAGCTAATCAAATAGAAAGGAGAATTTACATTTATCTTCAAACTCTATCCCAATTAGGATGTAAAAACAAATATATTGAGTTTCAATTAAAGATGCATCAAATAATCTGGAGAATAAACATGATATAATTACTCTAGAAAAAAGAGAAAATAATAAATAATTAAAAGCCTACATAATTATCAAATTTCTTTGACATAATAAAGAAATAATTGCAAGCATGGAGTTTAAGTAGAGAAAGAAGAAGATAACTTGATCTATTAGTAATCATCTAGAGATTGAAAGAATACGTATGAATGTCATAATACTTTATGTATTTACTTATAAGTTATGTTTTTCACTAAATTTAGTTTGATTCAGTGTTTCATGGTTATCTTGTTTTTATTTTTTGAATAACAAGCGTTTTGGATAGTAATTCACTTGGTTAAATTATTGTTGAAGTTTTGAATAGTTTTAAATTGCATAATATTTTTGTTCATGTATTTTTTTAAAAATTCATATCGTTCACGTGCAACGAACGTGTTACTTAATAGTAAGTAAGAAAAAGTACGAGTGTATTAAAATTGTGTTGGTACGAAAAATGAACAATTCGCAAACTATTTTCCACAATTGTCAAGTTAAATAGCTTCAAAGTGCGAAATGCTAAAGCCAAAACTAATTACATAATAAAATGTGCCAAAAAAACATAATTTAAGAGAGCATTATGCCAAAAGTTGTTAATCCAAGACTGTACTATTCAGGCTCGTTTACTTACCTTGATAGGATAGGTAAACTTCTGATACTTTTTACAAGAATATGTACCAAAGTATAGTAGTATATTGTTTTCATGCACTATAATACGTGAATAATAATACGACATTAATTGTGATACGAGAATATATGACGTATCTAATTCTTTTACACAGGTATTATGCTCCCAGTGTCGCATAGAATTTTCCAGGGTTGAAAATATACCACATTTAGCACAAAACATGAGATATTAGAAGGATGTTCAAACATGCTGCAAAACAATCTTTATAAGCCTTGGCTCAAAACATTATTGTTCTAAATCCAGATTCCAAATCATCAAATACACTACAAAAAGGCTAAAAACTAACACCTTTAAAAAAACTGTAGTTCTTACACAAACATTCCAAGTTTTTTTTATAGAAGAACATTACGAAATACTTGCCCATAAACCTAACGAGATCTATGTTTAACATCAACTTTATATATGCCGAGTGACGGATTTTCAACTTGAAATTTGCATTCGTCTCCCGGCTTGATGTTGTTGCTTTTGCAAAATGGTCCCCAGTTAGCCGTTAATGCGCTACCACATAATATCTGGGGATTGCGAGTAGCCCAAAGTCCTCCGGCTGGATCTCTCAGATACACAACTTTCCCTCGCCTTTTATCTTTTTTTCCTGGTATTGAAGGAATGCGTACTGGCAACTCCTACACGAGCATACACAGATATAGGATGTTAAACAAATTAATTTATAGAAACATTCCAAGCCTTTTTGAAGAAGAAATTACAGGATTTCAAGAAACCATAAATCCAATCTAATTTAAGAAACAGGATTTCAAGAAACAAACAAAAAATAAAAGAACACATGTCTAGCCTTTCAACGCAACAATAAAGAAACAATCTAATTTAAGATAATAGCTCTAATTATCTAAATCCAATATGCTAACTCGATTTTGACAACTAGAAGTAAGGATTTTTTTCCGAATATGGGGACCAATTTTGAAGATGTAAGGGTTTGAGTGGTCAGAGTTTTTTTCAATTTGGTGTATAATTTGAAGGTTTAAAGGTTGTTTATCCAAAATTTTACCTATTTTGGATTAGTTGACCATCGATTTTGACCCAGGAAATTTTTTTAATTTTGAACTGGCGCACCATTTTGAACTTCAAGGCGCATTCCATGGCGCCAATGGCGTTGAGGGTGCGCCATGAACGCGGCGCGCCATTCACAACTATGATTTCAATCTCTTTACATTGTTTCTACATAGTTGATTGTAATGGGCTATTTGAGAACATTCTATCCCGTCAAAGCTTTTTGATTGAGCTATGGTATTTGACCCATGTTTATATGATAAGAGTTTCTAATAAGCCAAATTTTATCTGGAAATTAAAACCATCAAAATAAGATGAACTTCACTTTGGGAAATAAAATCTTGTTGTGGTTCGAATATAGGAAATAGTAAAAAAGAATTCATGTAGCAAATTCAAGAATTAGAAACTAAACGTATTAATTGAACAAACAGCATACCAGGTAAGATAGGCTTTTAACTACTGCTGAAAAGGGATTTATGGCAGTTGAATCACGTGATATATCAGGTTCCACTTTTACAACGGGATGAACTATCTCATCGCATTTC